>CM057449.1:307717500-310217500 GCA_016271365.2 Neoceratodus forsteri
AGAAATTGGGAGCGATACTAAAGTTCCTTAACACAGCAAACAAATAAGGCCAAGAGACCCAATCAAAGGCCTTTTCTACATCAAGGGAGACCTAAGCCATGTGGACCTTGCTCTCCTTACATGCAGAAATCAGGTAAAGCAACTTTTGCAAGTGGTCACTGGAAAGGTGACCAACCATGAAACTCACCAGAAGGGGGGAGATCAAGTCATCCCAAACTGATTTTAATCTAGTTGCTAGGATCTTAGCTAGCAGCTTAAGGTCAGAATTAAGCAAGGAGATGGGGAGGTAGCTGGTCGGGAGGCTATCATCCTTATCTGGTTTATAAATAAGTGATATCCAAGCTTGGGTGAAGGAGAGGTCCGTCAACCCCTCTGAAAACAAAAAATTGAATTATTGAGCAAGAAAGGAGGATAAGTGTATCTCAAAAACAACATAAACATTATTACATAAACCATCCAGTCCAGGAACCTTATCTAACAGGAGCTGCTGAATCATCCCTAGCACTTCTGTTATCCTTATTAGAGCTGATACAAGTTCTTGTTGCAACGTATGACAAGGGAGGGAAAGAGAATCCAAATATACAAAAATCTGAGACTGAACTTCTGGGGTAAGAGGATAGTCTTCATACTGTATAAATCTTTATAATCTCTAAAAGATTCTGCTACTATATGTCCTGGGGATGAGTAAGGATCTCCACTCCTGAGCCAGACCTCAACCGAGGAACTACCCTCAACACTTCAAGTTGCCTGAGACTCCAGGCCAGCAACTACCAAGCTCTTTGCCCAGTTTCCAAATATCTAGTTTTTGTAAGGAGCAGGGCCAAATCTGCCTGAAAATTTCCACTAGCAGATTGGAGTATTTAGCCAGAATGGAATTAAGCTACGGAAGGGGGAAGGAGGAGTCAGCTAACACACTCCTCATTTGTACAATGATCCAAGCTGAAAGCCAGATGACTAACAATATCAATTCAGTGAGTCAAGCCTGGCTGGCTGAGAACTGCAGAAGCTTGTGTCAAAAACTGTGTGTACAGAGCTGTGCACACCTTGGGACCAGCCTCATGAAAAAATTATATAAAGCATGCACATTCAACTTGTGTGCAGTGAGCTGCACATGCAGGGCACATTGCTAAAAAATCAAATATTCTGCACATATAGGCAAATCATGCACAGTGAGCTACAGGAGGGGGAGTTAGCAGACAGCCTCTTCAGTCACACAGGGAACCCATCCTGGAACCAGACAACAGCAGGAAAAAAAACACAAAAGCAAAATGTGCTTCATCAAAATCAGAAAGCAGTGGAAATGGGGCATTAGCAGATAGCCCTCCTGGTCCCTGTAACTAAGCACAACAACAAGGACAAGATTACTCAGTCAGAAAAGCCTAGCTTTTCTGACACTGATCAAACAAATAGTACTGATCCAAAAAGGCATGTGGAGCAAAAAATGACTTATTTGTTTGGCAAGTGTAAGGTCTCAGAAGTACTACAAAGCCTCTCGGAAATGACTGTCTTCTGTTCTCTATCAATGCAGAGTGAGGAAGTCACATAGTGTGCTTGCCCATGAGCACTAGAAACAGCTTTTGATTGGCCAACAAAGTCCTGCAAGACTTGGAAATCTCACTGAATAGTAATTCCCGAATAGTGACTGAATAGTAAACTATTTGGGATAGGCATCTGAATATTCAGGAAGCCTACTATTTGTGATATTCAGGAAATAATATTCAGCCCATGCACAGCCCTATTGAATACTGCCTTAAAAAAAGCCTAGCAGTAGTGGATGGCAAGAGTGAAGTAGAGCAACAACAGAGACAAATTAAGGAAGGTAATGTATACTGAATGCAACTATTCACTGTGTAGAAGAAGTGAGTAAAAACAGGGGGAAAAGCCCACTATGGTACTCTATGTGGGTGGCTACTAAAGAAAAGGAAAAGAAGATGGCATTTAGGAGGTGCAAAGAAACACATAGGTAAGAGAAGGATTGGGAGAAGTACCTGGTGAAACAGAGAGAAGCAGGAAGGGCAGTGAGGCAAGCAAAAACACAAACAGAGGATAATATAGCCAAATGAGTGCCAGAGGTGACAAAACCTCCTCCAGGTACATAAGGGAGAAGGAGAATGCAAGATAGTAATGATGAGGAAGTCAGTAGATGGTAACTATGCACAGAATGATCAGGAGAAATCTAACATACTGAACAGATACTTCTGTTCAGTCTTCACAATGGAGGAGGGGGATGGTCTCACAAGGAGCAGCAGCAACACAGAAAGTACAGAGTTAAGACAATTTACAAAGGAAAGAGTCTCGAAGGACTTGCAAACCTGAAAGCGGACAAGGCCATGGAACCAGACATGATTTATCCAAGGATGATAAGGAAACTCAGAGAGAAGCTTGTTGCACCGCTGATAGCTTTATTTAACATATCACAGGAAACAGGAGCGGTTCCAGGGAATTTATTTGTTTAGCTTTTGTTGACCAGATAAGTACACTAGACAAGACAATTGCCTATTTTCAGGTACGACCCAGAAGAGTACAGGAATTACAGATTTAAGTACATAGGACAACATGATTCAGATTGAGACAGATTACAGCTCAGGTAAGGCATATATTATACAGTATACACACAACAGAATAACACATGTAGAAACTAAGAGCAGTACAATAAGTACAAATTGAGATGCAGCAGATACAACACTATATACAACTTAAGGACCGAGGAAGTGGAGCCTCAGTTAGAGCAACATCCTGAAACATGGGTTATGGTACATTATATACCCAGCAAACAACCCATACTTGTCCAGAACACATCAAAGAGAAAGGAGTTCAGTGAAGGACCAGGAGAGATCACGGGGGTTTGGGACAACCACATGCCAAGGAGAGTTTGAGATGGTTCCATAGGGAGGATTGAAGGCACACATGTGAGTGGGAGGAGCAAACCTGGGCAGGAAATGAGTTCCACAGTCTGGGAGCACATGCAGCAAAATATCTATCCCCCATTTGAGTCCGGGTAGCAGGGATCTTAGGGTTGGTGGGACCCAGAGACCTGAGGGAATAGGAAGAAGAGGCAGCCGGGACAAGGAATTTCACCAGCCCAGGAGGGGTGCCAGTACCAAGACCTTGCCCATGAAACACCCCAGGACAAAGTCTAGGTGATTTGATGGGGAGAGCCAATTCAGCTTACTATATAGGTCACAATGATGGGTGAGACAAGGGGCAGCCAGAGCAAAATGGCAGACATTATTGTAGGCAGTAGACCACTTAGAAAGGTGAGTTTTGGAGGAGAGAGCAAACAAAAAGGAACCTGTAGCAAAGCGAAGGGAGAAACAATTAGCAGCTTCTTCTTCTGCTGCTGCTCAGCCCCTGTCAGAATTTGCCCCCAAATAATGTTCCGATTCGTCGAGGAAGGTTCACCCGGCTTTCAAATGATTGCCGGCGCCTCAACCCCAAGGTACTCCGTTTAAGTTGGTTGCGGAGGGAGTGAGTAGCGAGAGCTGCCCGTCCTCCCCTGAAGAGATCGGAGGTAGCTCCAAACGATATGCTGGAAGTCCGAGCTGGAGCCCAGCCTTTTAACCAGGCTGCCCGAGCGTCACATCAGCTGTGGTCCAATTGGGCGCTGCTGCCTTTTTTGAATTTCGGAAAATTTGGCGCCAAAAGGATTCAAGATATTCCACTAGCTTTTCTTTTAACAAGGTTTCCATTAATTCTTCCCACAATTGATATGAGACTGACCAGTCTATTCTTGTTAAAATTGAAGGAAAGCTGAAGAAGTTCTGCTTCATAACAGCCACAGCAGGTAGGAGGCTAACAAGAATAGACTGGTCAATCTCATATCAATTGTGGGAAAAATTAATGGAAATCCTGTTAAAAGAAAAGCTACTGGAATATCTTGAAGCCAGGAGTTGCAAGACTGGATGGATTCATAAGGGGCAGGTCATGTCAGACAAATTGGATAGATTTCTTAGACTGGATAACCAGGGAAATGGATCAGAGAAGGACAGTGGATGCAGCCTGTTTAGACTTCAGGTAAACCTTCAACAGTGTACCACGTAGGTAAATTTTAAAGAAACTGAACAGTCTAGGAGTGGGAGTCAAAGTTGTTAATGCGTTAAAAAAGTTTTTAATGGATAGGTGGCAGAGGGTGGTGGTAAATGGAACTCACCCTAATGAGGGTAGAGTGACTAGAGTGGTTCCACAGGTTTCAGTAAAGTGGCAGATCCTGTTAAATCTCATCATAAGTGACATCACATAGGATCATCAAGGAAAGATATGCCTTTTTACAGAAGACACCAAGATCTGTAACAAAGCTGATACTCATATGGTGTTGAGAAAATGGGAAGGGACCTTAGAAAACCTGAGGACTGGTCAACGGTATAGCAGCTAGAGTTCAATGCCAGAAAGTGCAAAATCATGTACCTGGGGCATAGAAACCCAATAGCTGAGTATGAAATGGAGGGGGGGGGGTACTGTCAGTCACTAAGAAGGAAAGGGATCTAGGGGTTATAATGTCTGATGACCTCAAAGTCGCAGGGCAGTGTGACAAGGCAGCGAGCAGGCCCAGTGGATTGCTGAGGTGCATAGGGATCTCCATAGGGAGAATGGGACATGATAGAGATCTACAAGTACTTCTTGAAAGTCAAGAGCATACAGGCAGGAAGCCGGTTTCAAAGGAAAAAGTTCAACAAAAAAAGAGGGCATGAAATGCAGCTGAAAGGGAGGAAATTTAAAAGGGATGTGAAGAAATACGACTTCACTGAAACAGGGGTGCAAACCTGGAACAGCCTGATACAAAATGTAGTAGGGACAAAAACTGTGTGGAGTTTCAAACATGCATGACATAGACATAGGGTAATACTAGTAAATAAAAAGGGGGAGGGTTGCCAGAGATCAGTTATGGTCTGCTGAGACGAAATATGCTGGGTGGAAAAAAAATGGGCAGACTGGGTGGGACCACAAATTCTTTGTAGTATATGGCTGATCTTTCCCGTGCATAGAAATTAATACACAGCACACTGTTGTTGTACTAGGACAGTTTAAAGTTCTCAAAAAGTTGTTGTAGTATTGATTTGACATCACAATGATTCTGCAAAAACATTTCTTCTTCGAACCATGCATGAGACTCCTTTGTGCAGTGTCAGCATTTTGACAGCAGCATACTGAGTACGGCTGGATGAAGCTGATCAGTAAAGCCGCACTGAGTTTAGGTAACATAAGCTTTTTTTTTTCTTAAATAAAAATGATGATTACTTGCTTTAATGTTTTACTATCGAGTGTGATAGTGAGTGAATGGATGGGCGTGGGATCAAGCAGAGAGGGTCTGGAGCCAAGCTAGTAGCTGGGCAGGTGGCACTCACTGTGATAAAACATTTTTAAACCATATACTATATAAACCAGTATAATACCAACCATACACCAACAAGACCTGTTTTCCCATTTTAGGGCTGAGATTACATCAGGACCTCTGGAGCTTCGCTCTTGAGGTCCCTATGATGTCATCTGAACCCCTCAGTGGAAACACAGCCTTGTTGTCTCTGCTTTGCAGAAAACTCTAATCCACATGTGCACCACTGCTCCCTCTATTTCTCTCTCTCTCTCCATAATCCCCCTACCTTCACATCACAGTTACACTACTCTTCTTTCATCTCCAAGTCTTGGATTGGCTTTTTTCTTTCCTACCCCTCCTTTCTCCTTTCTCCTCTCTCCTGTCCCCCCTGTTCCATGCTCCTATCACTTCAGGGACCAGAGAGCCTTCTCCACTCCTCACAATCTCCTTTTCCTGTCACTTGCCAACACTCTGGAACCAGCTCCCCTTTCTCCTCTGCCATTCCTCCTTCACAGGCTCCTTTAGGCTCCAGCTGAAGTTCCTCGCACCACCAACCTGCACCTCTTTGAGTCGGAGGTTCCCCTATTTATTTTCCATAGCTCAGGTTTTTGGGTCCCCTAGTCCTTTACTGATCCCTGGTATACTGCAGTGTTTGGCTCTGTGCTGCTTTGTTGTTCAGTTTCCAGTTTTCCACATACACATTATTTGCACAGCATGCTTGCACTATAATTTGTTCCATGTATTAATTTTTATGTTGGCTCATGCATGCTCAGCCAACACATTACAGTAGTAGCAGATTTGGTGGCACAGTCACTGTTGGGCGAATGCAGAGCACACATTTGTAGGTGCGTCCCTCATTCCCCAATAAGCCTGCATGCCGGCGCCACACCATGAATACATAAAGTGGTGAGCACATCTAATGAAATGTCTGCTGCAATGCGAGCAAAGCTCGTCATATGCAGCTGACCTCCCAACATGCTTTCCCTGGTGAAAAATAAATTAAACATGGCGGCACAATGCTAACTTCGAGGCTGCCCAAACCCACTGTTGCATGCCCTGACCCACTGCATGTTCAATGGGAGAGCCCACTCCCCATCGGCATAATGCACCCCCCCCATTTGTTATGTGCCGAGGAGGGTGCCCAATCCCCCTCGACACTTGCTCCCCTGCTTTCATTGTGTGCCAACGGGGGTTCCCAATCCCCTGTCAGCTACAACATCCCCCCCAAAACACTTAGGTGGCATGCTGGGAGCCCACCCCAGTGTGCCAAATCCCCTGCAAAAGAAAAATCATCCCGTAATGTTTTCTTTTTTTTTTTTAAACCTGTAAAAAAGAAAATGGTCCCTTTCAGTCTCCCTGCCACCTCCCACAACCTGCGCCCACCCTCTGCGCACTCTGCCTCACCACACACCCCCTCACTCCATACTTACCTCCGGAGTCTGGCGCGACAATGTTTGGTGGACCTGGAGCACGTCTGCACTCTTCAGAGCTGACCATGAACTGAAGAAATGCCAGTAAGCTGTATAATGGCATACAGTAAAAAGGGTTTTTTCAACTTTGGTGCATATCTTGGGCATTTTTTGGAATTTTTGCACTAAATCTTCACAATGGGGTTATTGGGACCCCTCCTCATGAATTCAGACACTGTCATGGCATTATTCTGTCCCAAAAGGTGATTTCACGGTCACTGCAAGGAATCACTTTTCAGGACTGAGTAATGAAATGACAGTGCCACTGTTCATGAAAGGGCTTTCAAAAAGCCTATATTGCAAATTGGTGAAATAATCAAAAAAAATGGCTGTTTCTGGCGTGCATTGTGCTGTTTCCACATGCCTTTCGTGCCTTTAATAATTGTAATATTTTCACTCCAGATTTTCAAAATTGGCATTTTCCACCTCCTTATGAACAGTACAGCTGTCATTTACATATCCTGGCCAAAATGTGTTTTCACACATCCAGTGCAGAATAGTGCGGTCGCTGTGTGAAATCAGTTTTCCGGACAGTTTGAGAAAATGATGGTGACACTGTTCATGAGCAGAGGTCCTAAAATGCCTATGTTGAAAGTTTGGTGCCGGAAGTCCATAAAATGACTGTGTTACAAGCAAGCATTGCGCAGTTTCCAAGCACCCTTGTAACTTCACAAATCTGCAATATTTTCATGCCAGATTTTCAACACTGGCATTTTTTCACACCTCCTTGTCAGCAGTACAGCTGTCATTTTTCACAGCCTGCCCAAAATGTGTTTCCACACCTGTGGCACATGATGGCGTGGTCGCTGTGGGAAATCAACTTTAGGGACAGATTAACAAAATCACAGTGCCACTGTTCATGAGGGGATGTCCCAAAATGCCATGTTGAAAATGTGGATAAAACACTCCCCAAAATAATTGGGTTATGGATGTGTGTTGTGCAATTTCTATGCATGCTCATGACTGCACCAATTTTTCATATTTTCACTCCAGATTTGCAACATTGCCATTTCTTTACACCTCCTCATGAACAATACAGTTTTCATTTTCCACATACTGCCCAACATGTGTTTTCGTCCCTGTGTTGCCAAATAGCATAGCCGCTGTGCAAAACCACCTTTCAGCTAACAAACTGATTGTGCTGCTCTTCATGAGGTGGGGTCACAAAAAGCCTATGTTGAAAATTTGGCGTGAAAATACCAACAAACGCCTGCAACATTAGGGTTTCCAAGTGTAACACCCCACCCTGTTGAGACTGCCAGCTGTCAGGGATGTGAATTGGGATCATTGGTTGTAATGCTCACGCCATTCCACCCCCACCTCCACCCCCATCCCCACCCTGCAGCCAGTGACAGGCATCGAGGTGTGCCTTGGAATGTTTGTCCCTAACATTCACCCCATTTTCCTATACTACACCCATCTCAGTGTATTTCCTTATGGAATGGGGTACGTATAAGGCCCAAAGACTCCAAAGCACACCATGACACTTGTCAGTGTCTACAGAGTAGGGTGAGGCCCATTCTCCTATACTTCACCCATCTCAGCGTATGTCCTTATGGAATGGTGTAAGTATAAGGCCCAAAGACCCCAAAGCACACCACAACACTTGTCAGTGTCTACATGGTAGGGTGAGGGAACATGGCAGTCTCTGCAGGATGGGGGTGGGGTTGGCATCAGTTCCATACTTCACTGCCATTCCTATTATGCATCTCTAACTTCAGCACTACCAATGCCAATGCCAGCGAGACAACATTCAGCATTGACGAATGCTTGTTTGCTCTGTGTCTGCACTTTGCATTCATTCCATGTAATATCTTGTATTATGTTTCTCTGTCCAGCTCCTCCAGTAAATATTCCCCTGAGTCTCACCTGGAAATGAGCTTTGGCTCAGTGTACCTCTCCTGGCTACTAATTTTCAACTAAATAAATAAACTGTGTATGGTTGCCCATACACTCTTCTATATGGTTCTGCCGTGTCCCCTGTCAATCTTAATTTGTGGTCATGAGACCCTGCTTTTAGGCTCCATGTGGCTTCCTATCTCTGGCAACACTGGATCTTTTATCTTTAGTACTGTCCTTGTTGAATGCTTTCTTTGGTGGAGCTGTGCACTGCATAACCCTTCCCCCATTCAGGAATCCAAGGTAGAATCACCATGTAGAACTCTTCAGCAGTTCCTGAACCCATGAAGTCCTTTAGCCTTGTGACAAAGTATTGAGGGCACCAAGCAGCTGCTATGAATGATACAGCATCTACAGTACATGTGCAACAGTATACTCACTACTGTGGACTCCACTGCCACTGTTTGTCTTCTAGTGCACTGACTAGTGTGCTTGTTTGGGAAAGTACATAGTAGTATAGTAAAACACAAAAGGGTAAAACACAGAGATAAGCTGTAAAGTGGTCCTTCCGACCACTTTGCAGCACGTAACTGCAATAAAGAATAAAGGCCTCAGGTGCTATGAAGAAAATCACATGAATTGTCACAAGTTTTTATGCCACTAAAAATGGAAAGCTGGTGATGTAATGTATCCCAATACCCAAAGAGAAAATTCCGCTTTTTCTTGTGCTGTATATGACAATCAATTAGATTCACTTACTACCAAACTACCATATTTCTAGTGCTTATTATTTGTTTCTCTTAAAGATGAATCAGTCATATCATTTAGAATGATGCATATTTCTAAGCTGTTGTATTTTGTTTTCTCAGATTCTGCTTCTAAGCATCCTACTAACAATTCTACATCAGACAATCCAGGTAATGTTTTCTGATACTGTAATATATGGATAAGCCTCAATGATACTATACTAAGTTGCACGAACATTTCCCAGTAATACATCACTACTCTCAATAATACTATCCTGAAAAAGTGATAATACAGTAGAAGCCGCTTAAGCAGGATGGCCTGGTGGATAGTGGATTGTCCCGCTTAAGCGAGCATCTCTGCAAAACAAAGCTGCTATTTTGCATAATTCTATGAACACAGATTAGGGCAGTTGACATTATCCACTGCATTGTCTACTGCAGAATCAGGTCAGGGAAAATGTTGTGCTTGATTGCGATTGTGTATTTTTTTTTTTTTTTCATGCTATGTTTTTTGTTGCCTCTCCCGTGCCACACTGGCCCCCACTCCTTCGGGCTCCGAAAGCTCCTCGACCCCACTGGCCTTTATCCAGCCCCCCTCAGGTCCTCATATCGGCCTATCCCCCAGGACATCCCGGTGTATCCCTATCACTGGGCAGGTCCCCCTCCTCCGAGGGGGAAGGGCACCGGAAGGGAAGACCCCCTGCACACACTTATACTAGGGCCCAGGGGATGCCGCTGAGGAGCAGGAGGCCCTGGACAGGCACTGGAGGTACCTGAGAGAGCGGGGAGCCATCATCTAGGCGGCCAGTGAGCGACTTTCCGATTTTCTGTGGGGGAGGCAGCATGGTGATGACAAGGCGTATGCCAGCGTCTGCTCCTCCCCCCAAGTAACTGGGCCGTATTTACCTGCCCTGCTCCCAGCCTCTGCTAGGAGCCAGCAAGACACCAGACCTGTCCCCTGCCCTCCCCCCAGAGAAGAAGCGCTGTCGCGGGATGCTCGATCCTTCCCTCCCCCGGCTGACCCTCCAGTGATCGGGTCCTTTCCAGAACCCTGATCGCTTGCGTCGCAAGTGGGAATCCAACCGCTGTGCCGACGGGCCGGCACCCGTGTATTTTTTTTTTTATGCTTGTGTTTATTTTTTAAAGTGCTTTGTAGTGCTTCATGTTATTTCACAGAGATGTGTACACTACAGGGCTATCGGGGTGGTCGTCCATTTCATCCATTAGGAGAGCAGCACTCTCTGTTATACTGAGAATTGTGATTCTGGCTTCGTTAGCTGGTATGGGGGAGTGCAGCAACATTTGATGTTAAAGTGGACCTTGAGGATGACATCTTAGACCTCACTGTCCTTGCCATCTCTCTTTCTCTTTCTCTTGGGGTTAGAATTAGCTCTCCACTTGGACAGGATTGCATCCCTGTTTTTACTAATTCTGCCCACCTGACTTTTAGAGATTTTAAAATCGGCTGCTACGGATGACAAGGTGGCAGTAGGATTATTCAATGCCTCAGTCACTCTAACATGATCAGCTAAGGTAAGCTCATTCCTCGGTTGGGACATACTGAGCTTCTTACCTTACAAGGACAGCTACACACTGAAGAATACAATGTGAAAACGCAATTCTGTTTTAACAACGCTAAAAGCTGCAAAAAAAAATCAGTAAATTCCAGACAGCAGATTGTAAAGGTCAGATTAATTAGGACAACACCACAAAGCTGCCGTCAGTCATCTCTCTAAAGAAACTTTAGCAATTAGGACTGTGCCAGCTAAGTGACGGATGCCTAGAGGGAAACAACAGATATAAATCGGTGACTCTGCAGGTGTCTCACTAAAGTGGTCTTCCCGCTTAAATGACTTGTACTGTACCATAGTTTTTGCTAACATACTAATATACTAAAACACCAGCAGAATAGGCCTAACGGTCTTTCGAGTCTGCTCTATTTGTCAGCCCCCACCCTGGGTGCTGACCTTGCTGCCCCCCTCGCCTTCTCTGGCTTCTCCCTTCCCAGTTCCAGATATTCTTGCTGCATTGGATTTTGCTTCCAGAACCCTTCCCCTGTACCTGTCCCAGCCCCTCTTGAACCCCTCCACCGTCTTTGCCTCCACCAGCCCCCTAGGCAGTGCATTCCATGGCTCCACCACCCTCTCAGTGAAGTAGCACCTCCTTCTTTCTCCCCTGAATCTTCCCCCCTCCAGCTTCCACCCATGCCCTCTAGTGGCCCCCTCCTCCTTCCTTCGAAGCACCCTGACTGTTCCTCCCCTATTTACCCTCTTCATGTACTTGAAGACCTCTATCATGTCCCCCCGGTCCCTTCTCTCTTCCAATGTGTACATATTTAGCTCTTTGAGCCTCTCCTCATAGGTCCTGTCCCCCAAGCCCCAAATCATTTTGGTTGCCCTCCTCTGGACCCTCTCCAGGAGTTTAATGTCCCTCATTAAGTGTGGCCTCCAAAACTGTATGCAGTACTCAAGGTGTGGCCTCACCAAGCAGTTATACAGAGGGAGCATCACTTCCCTCCTTCTGGTGATCCCCTAGCGATGCATCCCAGCATCCTGTTGGCCTTGGCTGCTGCCCTCCTACAAGTCTCTGAGTTATTCATTTTGACATCCACCACCACCCCCAGGTCTCTCTCAGCCATCGAGACTTGTAGCATCCCCGGTATACACTTGGCCCGGGTTTCTGGCCTCCAGGTGGAGTACCTTGCATTTCCCTACATTGAACCTCAGCTTCCACTTTCTAGACCATCTTTCCAGAGCCTCCAGGTCCCCTGTAGGCCACCCTCCCATCCACCACCGCCCCCAGTTTTGAGTCATCCATAGAGACTCATCTCACTCCTGATTCCTGTCCTTATGTCAGAGACGTAGGCGTTGAACAGGAGGGGCCCAAGGACTGATCCCTGTGGGACCCCACTAATGACCTTCTTTGGGGATGAGACTATCCCACCAACTACGACCCTCTGGGTCCAGTCCTGGAGCCAATTGCCTATCCATCTGATCATCTGGTTCCCCACCCCATTTCTCCAAGCTTATCCAACAGGCCCATGTGAGGAACAGAGTCAAATGCCTTGCTGAAGTCTAGAAAGAGGACGTCCACTGGTCTACCAAGGTCCAAGGCACTCGTCACCCAGTCATAGAACTCCACAAGGTTTGTCTGACACGATTTCCCTGAGACGAATCCATGCTGTCTATCGTCCAGGCACCCTGACTTTTCCAGGTCCCCCTAGCCTCTCCTTGACAATGCCCTCCATCACCTTGCCCACCACCGATGTCAGGCTGACAGGCCTGTAGTTCTCTGCCACCTCCCTTGATCCCCCCTTGTGGATAGGCACTATATGCGCCACCTTCCAGTCCTGGGGCACCCACCCTGTCCTCAGAGAGATGGTGAAAAGCTCCGCCAGGGGTTTTGCCAGGACATCCGCAAGTTCCTTCAGCACTCTGGGATGTAATTTATCCGGTCCCGGTGCTTTCTCCATCTTAAGGGAGCTGAGGGCTTCCCTCACTCTCTCTGCTGTGATTTCCACTTCCAGTACCTCTTCTCCCTGCTTAGCCCTCCCTCCTCCTGCCAGTGATGCCTCCCCTTCTCCCCAGACCCGCTGATCGGTAAGGGTCCCCCCTCCTCAGTATCTCTGTCTCCTCCCATGTATGATGCAGCACCCCCATTTTCCATGGTGGAAACTGAGGTGAAGTACTCATTTAGTACTTCAGCCTGCTCCCCCGGGTCTTGTGCCCATCTCTCCCCTTGCTGATAATACTACAGTTCAAAGGTGATCCCCAACTGTAGTATTATCAATGAATCCATATATTACTAAAAATAACAGAAAGATAAGTGTTTTACAAGGCAGTAATACTATCTCAAGGTTTTGGGGACTTTAGAACCTCTTGAGCATCGCTCTTGAAGTTCCATATCCGCAAAATCTCTCAATGGTATTACTGCCTTGTAATACACACTTATCTGTCTATTATTCTATTTATTTTCAAGATTTTAGTTGCGGACAACCATATTTAGAATTTAGTAAGCACTTCTGCGTGGAGTCAAATTTTTTTGTGAACCAAATCGGAGACAACCAGGATGCAATGCAGCAACTTACAGCCTCTGAGAAAGCCCAGGAGACACTGACTGAAACTAAAGTGTTCCTTTTCTCTGTGGGTTGGTGTATTGTATATCACTGTTTTTCTGTTTGTTGCTATAATGTTCCAATAATGTGCATTCTGAATAAAGGTGAGTTATTTTGGTCTCTACAGCATGTTGTCATGGTATCCTTGCTGTGGGTACATGATTTGCTTTGGTACTTGCTGTACATTTGTATTTTCACACCACCACATTCCAGGTGTGGCTATTCTTTCATTCTCGGTTATGCAGTAATTTGCAGTAAATACAGTACATGCCACAAAATATTGCATGACAAAATGGCACATTGAATTAAAGTGTTCTTTGCAGAGCACTGAAGCATTTTATAATAATACTGCAAGATATTGCATTGCATTCTTACTGTTGCACTGTAAATACGCCATTAGTAGTTCTGTACAAAATGTAAACCCCTAAGTGCAGTTTCAGCAAAATTACAATTCTGCTTCTACCAAATGTCACAAAAGTTCTTTAAAAGGTTCACAAAAATGTCCACATTTTTAATTTCAATCTTTTTCATCCAATTTTAATACTGCATCATGTATCCTAACTTTACAAAGGTTAGCACATTGCCAGACTCATACGTTATGGGCATTTGTAAAAAGTTTCTGATCTCTAGATTTAAAGAGGGCTGAATAATAAGCAACCAAATATTCCAAAATAGTTTATTAAGCTTTGCAAGTAAATAAATTGTGTGATTGTTAGCCCTACAATATTAGAACTACTGCAGATCACATAACATCACACATTTTGTAAGGTTCATAGACCCTGAAGAGGTGGTGGTGTGTTTCCACTTTCTAATGTCTTGTGCAGCAGATGGCCAGGTTATAATGTGCAAAAATGGCAAAATAACACGTTTTTAAAATCCTATTTCTACAGTTGCTGTCAAAAGTCATGGAATGCTGTGATACATTTGTTGAAGTCATACTCATAAAAATTGCCTAGCCATACACACAACCTGCCAAAGAGGAGGAAGGAAAAGGCTGTGTAGAGTTGTAATAACGTAACATTCATAGGGGACTCCATAGTAAACATATCAGGAGAGTCCTAAGGGTATTTCAGGACCTTTTTGCTATTGCAGATATGACAGTTTGCCTGCCTGTAGTACAAGTCAAATTCCTGTCATCCATAGACAACACTGAGATAGAGATGGAAGCCGAATCATGTTGCTTACATTTCCATAAATGACTTAAGGAGATCAAGCCCTGAGGACATGAGGAGTTCATTTATTGAAATAATGGTGTCCCTAAACAGAATGACATCCAAATTTCTAATTGATCTTTTCCCAGGTCCTCATGATGCTTGGTCTGGGACAAATGACAGCAGACTAGTGTATTAGGCAAGCCAAATCTTGCCAAAAATCTGTTTCAGGGATGGTCCAGTGGTGTGGAGAGCTAAGGCACTGGATTCCTTACCTCCTGCCATGCCAGAGACCCAGGTTTGTTTATTTATTTGTTTTTCATTCTAGATAACATAGAATAATGAAAAAATAAACCATGAAAAAATTCCTCCAAAAGCCAGACCCAAACCTGGGTCCACCAGATTCTGAGGTGGTGGCCTACACCATTACGTCAAATGGCCAGCTTGGCAGAGCTTGGCCAAACTAGTCCCCATATCTCCTTCTAGTGAGTGCAGCTCACTGCTACACTTGCTCTACAGGGATCATCGACCTCTTCCACCACTTGCTTTAACTACTGAGCAGATTTATTGAGTCGCTCAAATTGAGTCGCTCAGTAAAACTCGCTCATATCATTAGACACCCATAGCAGTCCATCAGAGTGAAAATTCAGAGCCCCTCCCAAAAAGCAAGATGATGCCCATCCACTGCAGGCCCAGCAATGGTGATTGTGCAGCTCCAAAGAACCCTCTGGCTAAGGGTGAGCAGGAGTGAGGAAAGCCCCTGAGAACCTCATTGATGGGGCTGAGGGAGGAGGTCAGTCTGATGGGAGCAGCTGGGCAGTTAAGGCAGCTGAAACACAGGATAAAAAAAAAGAATCTCTTACAAAAGGAAGGGTCTTCTTCTTTTGGTATGCTATAGGGGATTCTGGGACAAGGGGTACTGGACAGGACACTAAACAGGGCATACCAAGGATTTAAACTAAAAGATATAGGACACAGCGTGTGCAGGGGATCACCGGTGACTTGAATTAGTTGCATGGGTTCACAATCTAAGAGCCGCATAGCTTGGTAAGTGTGAGAGGTGTGGGCCGAAACTAAGTGTGGTTTGACTTCTGCCTGGGGCATGAAAATTAATTTCAGCTTTGTCAGTTTGTCAGAACCACATTGGCTACCTATGCAGCAATTGACATCAATAAAACAGACTATAAATGGGGGTTGGGAGGAGGTGTTGGGAACTGAGGGCAGCAGTTTATGGATTACTGTCAATTTCTTTTGGAAGGTTCTGTTGGCATGCACCTGCTGTGGATTTCTGCTTGTGGTTGTATGGCAAGGTATACAATGAGTACAACTCCTGCATCCCAGTTCAGAGCTACTGTATAGCAATCTTCAGTCTTTATTGTTGAGCTCAAGGCTTACCCTATTCACACCCAAAGTCTTCGTATTACCTCTACACCAACTTCTAGCATCTCACTGGATCCATTTATCTTAAAAATGTTTACTGGAGTCACGTGATGCTTTGAGCCTGCTGGCAGCTCTCCACCAGCGCACTGATCCCTTGGGCAATTCTTTACTTTTTTTTAGCACTTAAAATTCATTTTACTGCACAACAAGTGCGATTAGCAGAGTAGACTTCAGTGACTTACCAGAGCTCTGTATTTCAGTTGATCTGGCATGATGTCCAAAGCAGAGATGTGTCAACTTGCACCCAGGCACACCCACCACAGATGCCCAACAAACAAGCAAAAAAGCCAAAGGCCCAAGCATCGGGTTCTGGCCACTCTACTACTGTTACTGCGGCACTTCACCCCCTTACAGAAGATCGTCATCTACAGGCTTTGGAGCCACTCACTTCTGCAATTCAAGACCTCACCACAGAAATTAAAAGCTTTCACAAGGACTTGGGAGATCTTGGTAGAAGAATGGGGGATGTGGAAGCCTGGGCATTTTCTTTAGAGACCTGGAGGGATCAAACGGAGATGGAAAATTCAGCTATGATCTTTAAGCTCAACAAGTTGGAAGAGAAGCTAGAAGATTTGGTGGGGCATAGCTGGAGAAATAATTTAATTATTTTCAGCTTACCAGAAGAGGAAGAGGGCACAACACCGATATTATTTGTGCAAAAATTTCGTGAGCTTGTGACTGGCCCCTTCCGCAACGGACCAACTTATGTTGCTGAGCGAGTACACAGATCTCTACACCCGAAACCACTGGCTGGCTCCTCACCACATTCATTTATGCTTAAACTTCTTAATTTTTTGGACAAGCAACACATTTTATGTAAGACCAAGGTCTTGAAGATATTTTATGGGAAGGCCATAAGCTCCGCCTCAATCAGGTTTGCCTGCAGGGACAAGACAGAAATGGGCCACCTTCCACCCAGTGTTAACCAGATTTATTGCCTTAGGGATTAAGTTTAGGATGCAATACCTCACTCGGCTCCAGGTATACCTGCAAGATAAATGGCACTCTTATGAGACTGTGGAGGGTGCCACGAAGGAACTCCAAAAGTTCTTACCCAACTTATTTAAGGACACCTGAAATCGACCCTCAAGCTACAGGTTTTTGTCCTTCTGGAGCTTGTCTGTGGAGAGATTTTGTGGTGGAATGACCATGTTGTTTGACTTATACAGCTACCTTTATAATTTGGAAATGGAAGGATATCCTTTCTTGTTATTCCCATCAGCGGAAGGGACTCAATTTGTAGAGCATCGGCTGCTATTAGTTGGCCGACTTTCCCTATTTCTCAACTCCTCTCCCTCCATGTTAATTAATGTAAAATGATAGCCCAGCTTCATAGTAGGCTTTAATGACACCCCTGTCATTTCAGGATGGATGCCTGGAGGGGGATGAAGATTTCCTTATTATACTTTGAGGAGACTTGTTAAAGTTAATCATTGGAAACTATATAAGCTTGTTGTCAACTGTTGTTTAATTCTGTATTCATATTAGTATTCTGAAGACTAAGGGAGGGAGGGGGTAGTCTGAGGGAGAGGCATGAAGCTAAGCTGGTTAGGAGCCTCATGCACTGTAGTATTGGGGTTAAGGGGGGGGGTGGTAGGTTAGGTCAGCTGCTGGGGAAGCAGATATTTAATGGTCTCACATTCTGTTTTTTGGGTATGGGGGCTGGGGGGAATGGGATACTTTCTGGATGTTTGAGATAGTGGGGTTATTTGTGGGACTTATTGCTTGGGGAGGAGGAGGTATGGGACTTTTAGGAAGGGGGATGGAAGATGCCATCGGAGAGAATCATTACTTGTATTCAACTGGTTTCTCAAGGTAGTTGTAGGTACTATTTACAGACAAATTTACTCTCATTTTTTTTTTGTATTTTTTAATCATGGCTGTTTACAATTTCTGTTCATCAATCAAATCAATCAATCAATCAAACTTTTATTTATGTAAGGCGCCCTTCCAATGCTCAGGGCGCCTTTACATTATAATATTAAAAACTCACCGCATATCATAAAACATATATGAAAACATATTAAAACACATCCGTATAACTTCAAAAGTCAACACATTCCTGAGAAGGCCTGGTTAAATAGATATGTCTTTAGAAGATTTTTAAAACCCTCTATGGTCTGGCTTTCTCGTATCTGGAGAGGTAGAGAATTCCATAGGGTAGGAGCCATAAAGGAAAAAGATCTTCCTCCTGATGTTTTAAGGGATATCCTGGGAATCTCTAGCAATCTCTCACCAGAGGATCAGAGTGAGCGGGGGGGACAGTAAGGACACAGGAGCTCTTTCAGGTAGTAGGGACCCTGCTTGTGTAGGGCCTTATAGGTCAGCAATGTGACCTTGAAGGTAATCTGCCACTGTACTGGCAACCAGTGCAGATCATGCAGTACAGGTGTAATATGACTGGATCTAGAAGCTCCAGTCAGCAACCTGGCCATTGCATTCTGCACTAGTTGCAAGCGGTGGATGTCTACCCTTGGTAGCCCTTGGTAGAGGCCGTTGCAATAATCAAGATGACTGGTGACAAAGGCGTGGACCAAGGTTGGAAGATCTTCGGGCGGAACCAGATGCTTCACCCAGGCTATGTTCCTAAGATGGTAATAGGAAGATTTGACCAAAGCGAAACCTGCACCCTCAGGGTCAGGCTTCATCAAAAACAACGCCCAGGTTTCGTTACCTGACTAGAGGCAATGAGTGGGATCCCACCAAGATTTAATCATGATGGTTTTCCCACCCACGCCCCTATCATCCTATGACCAGGGTCCACAACCAATGCCTCAGTTTTTTCTGAGTTCAACCAAAGCCAACTGGCACTCATCCAGTTCTGAATCTCCAGTAGGCAGTTATTAAACACCGTAACGGAATCTAATTCCTGGTCAGGTACAAAGGACATGTACAGATGGGAATCATCAGCATAGCAATGAAAGCTTGAACTGTATTGCCTCATAATGTCCCCTAATGGGAGCAAATACACTGTGAATAACATGGTGGACAGCACCGAGCCATGTGGGACCCCGCAGGGCAGTCCATGAGGGGCTGAGGAATAAATTCCCGACACCACTCTCTGAGACCTACCCTCGAGGAAGGACTTAAACCAACTGTGGACAGCCCCTCTCAGTCCACAGAAAAACCACAGGTGCTGAAGCAGTACCCCATGGTCCACAGTGTCAAATGCTGCTGAGAAATCAAGGAGGACCAAGACTGAACGGGCTCTCTGATCTCTTGCCATCAGAAGGTCATTTAGTACCATCACCAGGACTGTTTCAGTGCTATGCCTTTTACTGAAGCCAGACTGGAGAGGGTCGTGGATATTGTGGTTGGTCAAATGATCCTCCAGCTGCAGTGCAACCACCTTCTCAATAACCTTCCCAACAAAGGGTAGATTCCAGATTGGTCTGTGGTTAGCTGGGCAGTAGGGATCAAGGGAGGTTTTTTTTAACAGGGGATGAACTACTGCCTCCTTTAAGGGATCTGGAAAGATCCCTCTCCCCACTGAAACTTCCACTGTCCCAGCAATGACCGGGACAACCACCTCTACACACCCCACTAGTAAGCGTGTAGGGCCCGGGTCCAAACTACAGTAGGTTGCCCGCAGAGTCTGGATGATCCTCACTATATCCACGACAACTGGTTGGCTAAAGGTGTACCAGATCGGCTGGGCATTAGTACCACCCAGTTGACTAATGCAAGGACCAATGGGAAGGCACTGGCTGATCCCATTCCTGATGGTGGACACCTTATCAGAAAAGAACTGTGCAAACTCCTCACACTGTTTTTGTGACAATGCTCGACCAGAGTGAAGACAGGCTGGATTGCACAGTCTGTCCATAGTCCGGAAGAGCTGGGCTGGTCTGTTCTTTGCTGTAGCAATTTCCCTGGACAGGAATTCTGCCTTCTTATGGGAAATGGCTAATTGATAGGCATTGTAATGGTCCATCAATCTAAGTCTGACCACCTTCAGGTGAGTTTTCTGCCGGTGTCTTTCCAACCTTCACCCCCACCTCTTTAATTCACGGATTTCCCCATTAAACCATGGGGCACCCGGATGAGCGATAAGAAGGTGAACATGAGAAGGAGCAATGATATCCAGTGCCTCAGTAACAGCCTTATTATAGGCTGACACAAGAGTCCCCGGATCAGTGCTATGCCCTTAGAAATCCTGAGAGGTCCAGCACCACCATTAGGCCTTCTGTGGTAACTCCTCTTAAAGGCGGAACTGTACCAACTCCCTTGGGGTGGGCCTATTTCAGGGGACTGCAAAACTGAATCTCAGGAGGTGATGGTCAGACCATCTGACGGACTCCACCTCCACATCGGAGGTCTCCATCCCCAGGTGAAATACCAAGTCCAATGAATGTTCTTTCTTATGGGTAGCAGTGGTAACAACCCATGTTAGGCCCAATGAATCCATCAATTGGAGAAGATTCTGTCCAAATGGCGAGAGTTCATCATCAACCCAGGCGTTGAACTCTCCCAAGATCAACCATCTGGGGGACTCCCACACCTTATCGGCGATGAAGTCTGCAACCTCCTTCAGGAAATCCTTCCCATAACGTAGTGGATGGTAAATGAGAAGAATCCTGTAGCCTACATTTGCTCCCATTATACTTACAAAGGCATTGGTAACCTCAGCTGGTACCTCCATGATACCCAGTTCCTGTCTAAAACAGACAGTAACCCCCCCGCCTAGACGATCCACTCTCGGGCGGTGAATCACCAAAAACCAGGCTCGAACCACAGACTCCAAATGGGGCCAACACTGCCATCCAGCCAGCCAGGTCTCAGTGATACAAGCCAGGTCTGCAGATGCCACAAGATCTTCAATTACTGCTGTTTTATTTTTCATTTACCTGGTGCTGGTTAACACTGCCTGAAAAGGGTGGAGTTCATGGAATGTTAAGGTGCACAATCCCCTATCAAATGCGCTATAGTCCTAGAAACATAGAAAAAATTGAAACATAGAATTTGATGGCAAATAAGGACTGCTTGGCCCACCCAGCCTGCCCATTTCCCTACCTAATGGATAAGCTGCAGATCCTAGTTAACCAACAGCCTACTTCTTCCTACCCCCACCCCCTAGAATTGCCTTATGACTGTTCCATTCATGCTTGAATTCTACCACTGTTTTTGACTCCACAACCTCCTCCGGAAGGCCGTTCCATGCATCCACAACCCTCTCTGTGAAAAAATACTTCCTTACATTACCTCTAGGCCACCCCCCCCATCATCAAATTGTGCCCCCCTTGTTCTTGTACACCTCTTTTTCTGAAAGATGCTACCCTTTTGGACTTTGTTGATTCCATTGAGGTACTTGAAAGTTTCTATCATGTCCCCCCCTCTCCCTCCTTTCCTCGAGGCTATACATATTAAGATCCTTAAGTTTCTCTTCATATGTCTTCCGGTGCAGACCCTGCACCATTTTAGTTGCCCTCTTCTGGACTGCCTCCCTCCTGTTTATGTCTTTGCGGAGATTGGCTCTCCAGAACTGCACACAGTACTCCAGATGGGGTCTCACCAGCTGTCTGTACAGAGGGATAACAACTTCCTGTTTTCTACTGGTGATGCCTCTCCCTATGCATCCCAGTATCCCCGAAGCCCTCCTTACTGCCCTCTCACATTCCTTGCCCACCTTTAGATCATCTGATATGACTACCTCTAGGTCCCTTTCCATTTTGTTGTTGTTTTAGTATCTCACCACCCATTGTGTACTCTTTCCTGGGCTTTTGTTTCCCAGGTGCATTACCTGCACTTCTTAGCATTGAATCTAAGCTGCCATACATTTGACCATTCCTCCAACCTTGCCAAGTCCCTTCTCATCCTTTCCACCCAACTTGTGCATCAACTCTGTTGCAGATCTTTGTGTCATCTGCAAAAGAACATACTTTTCCTTCCAGTCCATCTGCAATGTCGCTTATAAAGACATTGAAGAGGACCGGTCCTAGTACTGAACCCTGCGGTAACCCACTAGTAACCCCCCTTTCTTCAGAGTGGACTCCATTTACTATTACCCTCTGTTTCCTGTTCTGCAGCCAATTCTTTACCCAAGCTACCATCTTGTGACCCACTCCCAGGCTGGCTAACTTGTATATTAATCTTTTGTGTGGGACTGTGTCAAATGCCTTGCTAAAGTCTAGGTAGGCCATGTTCACAGCCCCTCCCTGATCTACTACTTTGGTCACCCAGTCAAAGAAATCGATTAGATTCATCTGACATGACCTTCCTGCTGTTAATCTATGTCGCCTTGGGTTCTGTGACCCTCTGGCCTCTAGGTACTAGACAATTCTTTCCTTCATAAGTGATTCCATCATTTTCCCCATCACTGAGGTTAAACTAACAGGTCGGTAGTTGCCTGCTCCTGTCCTGCTCCCACTTTTTTGAAGTGGAATCACATCTGCCCTCCTCCAGTCCTCAGGTACCAGCCCATCCTCCCATGATTTGTTAAAGAGGGTAGTCAGTGGTGTCACTAGTTCTACCTGTAGTTCTTTTAGAATTCTGGGATCAATCCCATCAGGCCCCATTGCTTTGTCCACCTTCAGTTTTAAGAGTTCTTTCAGAGCCCTTTCTTCTGTAAATGGGCTGGTATCAACTTCTATATTCAGAGTGTTTCTATTGTTTGGTTTAGGTACCTCCCCCTCTTCATTTGTGAATACTGAGCAAAAATATTTGTTTAGTATCTCTGCCTTTTCACAGTCACCTCTGCCCACCCCCACCCTTTATTAAGCCTCACTATCACTCCTTGGTCTTCCTTCGCTCCCTGATATACCTATAAAAGGTTTTATCCCCCTTCTTAACTGTGTTGGCTATCTTTTCATTGGTTTGGGCCTTTGCAGTTCTGACTGCCTTCCCAGCTTCCTTTTGCTTTAACTGATACAATTATCTGTCCTGCTGCTTCTGTCCTCTTACATTTACAAAAGTTCAAGTTGACATTGCTTTTCTACAAGAGACCCACTTATCCTTTTTCCAGGTTTTCCTTTTTAGGAGGTCCTGGCTGGGGCAAACCTTTGGAGTGGGGCTCGATACCAACAGCAGAGGTGTGGCCATTTTAATTGCTCAGAGGCTTCCGTTTCATCTCCTTCAAGAAATATCAGACCCTAACAGATGTTTTGTTTTAGTTAGAGCTCTCTTAGGCCATGTAGAGTTTGCCTTAGGGGCCATATATGGGCCTAACATAGAAGACCAGGGATTCTTTACCACTCTCATGTCTGTCCTGTCCTCCTGGTGTTCCTTACCCACGGTCCTTGGAGGAGATTGGAATTTGGTTCAGTGCAAAACACTAGATAACTCTGGAGGCTCCTGTCAAGTCTCATTGTCTAATCAGATGGCTCTCCTGGATTTTATGAGGTCAACTGGCTTAGTAGACCCTTGGCGAACCCTCAACCCGTCCAGTCATCAATACTCCTTTCATTTTCTCTCCCACATAACTCCTTCTTGAGAACTGATTATTTTTTGTTGGGATCTAATTGTCTTTCAGAGGTATCTTTATGTCACTACTCAACCAAAGTTATTTCAGACCACCATGCAGTTATCCTTCAGTTGAATTTAACCCCCTTCCTTTCCAGAGATAAGATGTGGATTATTAATAACCAGTTGCTCAATGATAAGGAATAACTGAAGCACATTCAGCTGTTTGTCACACACTTTATGTCACTTAATTCTGCCTTGATACCAAACTCGATATTTTTGGGGTGCCATAAAATGTGCTCTTTTCAGAGAGAAATAATTTGCATATCAGCAAGGTGCAAAAGTCGGACCTCAGCTTTACTCACCTCCCTGATTTCCCATATTGAACAATTGGAGAAATGTCTCTCAGCCTCCTCTCCCCAATCAAACTGGGAGAATTTAGAGCAACTCGGATTCCAGTATAATACCTTGTTAGGAGAAAGGGCTGAGCACATGATTTTATGCTCAAAAGTAAAATATTTTGATCTGGGGAAAAGGCAGGGACATTGTTGGCCCTTCGTCTTAAATCACTGGTGGCAGATAAAATTGTACCCTCAATACGCAGTGAATCTGGGCAACTTTTGACATCCCCCCAAGATATAGTAGAAGCCTTTAGAGGATTCTACTAATGGTTGTATGCCCCTCCTCTTACTCCCCTTCAATCAAGTGCAATTCGAATCTTTCCTCCAGGACCTCCAGCTTCCTAAACTGACAGAATCTCAACAAGCAATTTTAAAAGCCCTGCTGACTCTGGCAGAAATTTCCCAGGCAATAGATAGCCTTGCCACAGACAAGGCCCCCAGGCCCAGATGGTTTTACCAAGAACTTCTATAAGGCACTGAAGGAGCACGGAGTCCCTATCCTCCTGAATACATATAACTACATTTTCGAAAAGGGTATATCTGATCCTTAACTACCACTTCTATTGTGGTTATTCCCAAACCAGACCGAGACCCTTTGCTGCTTATTAATTATAGACCAATCTCACTCATTAATGTAGATTTCAAGATTCTTTTTAAAATTAGGTTTGATCTGGGATTTATTAATCAGTTGAAAACAAGTGGGGTTCATCAGGGGAAGACTCTCGGCCGATCACCTCCAGAAAATCTTGTACCTTTTCTTGGTATCGAGGGATCTCCCCATTCCTGCTGTACTGGTATCCCTGGATGCCGAGAAAGCTTTCGGCAGAGTCTCTTGGTACTACTTATTCACCCTTCTACCCAAATTTGGTCTCCCCGGGGAATTCATGCACTGGGTTAAAGTTCTATATTCCTCCCCAACTGTACGCATGCTGTTCAACGGTATGTTATCCCAGCCCTTCTTACTACACCAGGGCACTAGGCAAGGATGCCCTCTAGCTCCCTTTTTATTTAATTTATTTTTGGAGCCACTCATTAGGAAAATGAACTTCCTCTTCTCAGGTGACTGGTATCTCAGTTCATAACACTCAATATAAGCTCTCCGTTTATGTGGATGATATTCTTCTCCACCTCTCTTCACCTGTATTTTCACTTCCTCCAGCATTACAAATTATTTCTCACTTTGGTACCATATCTAACTATAAACTTAACCTTACCAAAACCGAAATCATGCCCCTTAATAGTAAAACTTTTAAGGCTGATGTGGACCACCTAGGCTTAGCCTGGAGGAAAGAGAAACTTAAGTATTTGGGAATTTTCCTTAACACCCCCCTTCCCTGTAAATTTAAACAATATAATCTGGATGCTATTATTTCTCATATCAAAATTGATTTAGAATGCTGCTCACTTCTACCTTTTTCATTACGGGGCAGATTAAATATTATCAAAATGAATGTCATTCCCCGGTTATTGTATCCCTACAGATGTAAAATTGGTCACTTCCACAGTCTTGGTTTACTCAGATCCACAGACTTCTCTCTTCCTTTTTATGGCAAGGCAAGGCAGCCTGTCTGGCACTCTCCAAATTAATGAAGACTAAACAGGATGGTGGTCTACAGGTTCCAAACTTTTATATGTATTATTTAGCTTTACATATTAACAGGCACTCCTACTGGTTGTGTCCAGCACAATGGATGGATATAGAATACTCCGTCTGTTCCTTGTATGGTATAGATCCTAAGGTACTCCCTTTTATTCCCAGGAAGAAACTACTTCTTTCTCTATGAGCTACTCCCTTAGGGTCATCCTTATAGATTCATTCACAGTTTTTCTCCTTCCTGAAAGTTTCTCAAACCAATTATACCCTTCAGCTCCTTACAGAAAGGCCCAATTTACATATTACTGGGAGAATGTTGTCTAGGCAATTTTGGCTAGGCATGGGGGGGTAGAAACAGTTCAGGAATTAACTTTAAATGGCAAACTGCTCCCCTTCCAGACTGCACGAGAGCTATTTCACTAGCCCTCCTGATCCTGCTTTAAATATTTCCAGATTACTCAAATGCTCACACATTTTTTGGCACAGGTCCATGGCAAAGTCCTCTTGGCTCTGTGATATTACCCTTAATATCTTCAGCCCCTACATCTCATCAGGTATCATATTATTATCATTCCCTACAAACACTCCTGGCTGCTATTGAGGGCCCAGAATACATGGTTGGGACCAGATCCTTCCTCCCGCTACATCCCCCAGGGACTGGTCTCTCATCTGGAAACATTTATATCAATTTATTAGATGGAATCAATATCATCTTATGCAATTCTACATTATTCACAGCCTCTACTATATGCCAATGCGGTTGGATAGGATGGGCTGTATTCTAAGTGATTTATGTTCAGGTGTGGACAAGAACCTGGTTCCCTATACCATATTCTTCAGACTTGTCAATAGATCATTCCTTTCTGGAATTCAATTAGTACTCATCTGGATCCCCTACTAGGTCTTTCAGATGCATTTCTTCCTGAAATATGTATAGTGTGGGACTTTTCTGGGTTCCTTATTGGCAGCCGGAGAGCACATATGGCTCTGATATCAGCATTGCCAAGAAAGTTATCTTACGACACTGGTTAGATCAGGATACCCCTCATTATCTGGAATGGTATAGGGAAATCCTATTTGCTTTACAGGCAGAACACCTGGTAGCAAGTATTTCTAGAAACCAATCCAGATATGAGAGGATCTGAGAGCCACTGCAAACCTTATTGACTATATAAAGATATGGCACCTTCATTCCTTTTACTTTAAGGAGGTGTATGTAATCTACAACACTTTCATACATTCACAGGTGTGAATCTCTTTGGGATGGAATTTATGGGAAACTCGATACATCTCCTGGTGGCTCTTGGGGAAGGGAGGGTAGAGATGGGAGGATTGTCAAAGGGTCACCCGGGTACTGCCAGACCAATATTTTGTAACTAACAGGTATCGCTTGCTATATCCAGACTTGCCCCCCCGTGTGTCTAACCCTTGTCTCCTTGGACTATGTCTGTGTCGTTTGTCACTGTTTGTGCATAGACTGACCACCTATGTGATTTATTTATTTATTTTATTTGTCTTGTCTGTTTTGATATTGTCTTCTAGTCCCCCCTCATTTTTGCAAGTCTATAGACATCATTCTACATCATGTAAACCTGTTAGAATACAAAGTATAGCTGTTGAAAAGATCGTATGGCCCCTTTAAATGGCCAGAATATGGAAAGTCAGAACTAAATGTTCCTCTCGCCTAAATGAGGCTTCAAATACTCATTCCTTGCCCAGAACAGCCTTAAACTTGAGCTGCGCAGCAGTAGATTTAGCGTTTTAGCAAAACGCTCCTTCGCAACGTTTTTCAACAAGCTGCACGAATGTGCTACTCATCGATGCTGCTTGCAAATGCCGCAAATTCTTGACAAAGTTATCTCCTCTGAAAACAGCTTTTGAAGTGGCAGCACTGTTCTTTTCAGCGCTAAAGAGCTTTCTTATTGAGCAAGTGAGGAAATCCCCCCCTTTTTTTGTGAGTGTAACTGAGAAGAGTTGTGTCTATACCAGCCTCAGCAAACAACATAGCGTGTTGTTTTTCTTGTATTCAGTCTGCCCTGTAAGTTTACATATTGTTCAAGGAAATATAAAATAAATCAGGAAAGCTAAAGAAATGTTTCAATACCTGGCATAATATCTGATGTAGGGACATATTCCCTGGTATGCCCTCTCCCTAGGAGCCGGCCGGCCATAATGTTGTTGATTTTATACCAAAAGGAATACAAAGGGGAGGGACTTATCCTACAAATGCCAAGTTGAGAAGTTTAAAAATAATATTAATAATTCCATAACTGTCATATGATCATATGATTTTTATAGTGAAGTATTTATAAGCTTTAAAGAATATAAATAATTAGTTTGTACAAAAAGTTACCAGTCTATTTGAGTGATAGATGTTTCAACCAATGAGAGGTTGTTCTAGCCTATATACAGCCAACATCTCCAAAGAGGAGATCAGAAGCAGCTGAGGATGTTGAAGCGTGTACATCCATAACTAGTGCCCTAGTTAATTCTTCAATAGAAGACTGGTATGATTTGTTGTGCCTTCTCTGTTACTTTAGTTTTATATTTGAGTTTGTCGAGACGGTCCGCCTTTGTTTCGCTATATATATTATTTTGTTTGGAGTTCTTCAATAAAGCGGCTGATGAGATTCCACTGAAGAACATTACCTGTGTCTGAGTCCATCTGTATCCCATGTTTACCTCTTACACTGGAGTCAGAAGTGGGATACTGGTTATATATAACTGGGAGAGTCTGTCCGAGACTCTGGTGGACTCTACATGCAGGAGGAAAAGGTGAACCCTGGTACCTTTCCTGGAGTTGTTACTCGCTCAGTTACTGCGGCCTATCAACTACCTTTATTGCCTGGACTGGAGCCTGTTGTGAGAAAAAAGGAAGGGAAGCCTATTTCCAAGATGGAAGAAGAACCCAGAGCAAGTGGAGGAGGTACAGGAGAGGAATTACCCCCTCTTGAAACCCACAAATTGGTAAGGTGGTTATGCATGCACCAGATGGAAATGGAGAAGCAGAGGGAAAGAGACAAGAAAGAGTACGAGGCCAGGTGGACTGATACCCTAAGGGCAATACAAGCTTTGAGTGTCAATCGACCGCCAGATCAACCAGCTGGAGGACATAAAGACATTAAACTGGTCAAGGTAACAGATAGCGATGACATCGAAGATCATATCATGACTTTTGAAAGAGTTGCCACAGCCTGTGCATGGCCCAGGGACCAGTGGGTGATTTGTCTGGCACCTTATTTAACTGGAAAGGCCCTACTTGCATATAGTCAAATGGAGGTTGCACATGCTAACAACTATGACCAAGTTAAAGCTGCAATTCTAAAACGTTATGATATAAATACTGAGACCTATCGTCAGCAGTTTCGGACTTATAAGTATCAGAGCGTACACAACCCTCAGGATGCATATATACGTCTAAAGGACTTGTGCCTCAAGTGGTTACAGCCTTCCACTTGGACACTTGACCAGATATTGGAGACCATTGTCCTGGAGCAATTTATTAAAATTTTACCTCAAGATGTTCAATTGTGGGTGAAGGAACACTGACCGGAGACCTCGGATACAGCGATCCATCTTGCAGAGGACTTTATTGCAGCCAGACCTATGCGACCGAAGGGGATAATGTCACATGATCATCAACCCACTGTTCCCAGACAAGTTGTTCCCTCCTCTACTCCAACGAACCAGCCAACAGTGACAAAGGGGTTTCCAAGGGTGCAAAAAGTGTATAACCCAGATATCATCTGCCGTGAATGTGGAGAAAAGGGGCACATGGCAAGGTTTTGTCCCAAAAGAAAAACTGAGCCCACACATTTGACCTTAGCCAACTGGGGACACTATATGCTCCCGGTCCAAATCGGATGTAATGCCGTATATGGCGTCCTCGACTCTGGGAGTAGACAGACCCTAATACAAACTGCCTTATTGAATTCAACATTTAGACACAAACCCCAGACAACTAGAGTGACCTGTATACATGGAGACACTCATCACTACCTCCTTCATGACTTGGATATAACGATACAAGGACATGCACACAATGTTCAGGTAGGTGCTGTTCCTAACTTACCAGTACCTATATTAATTGGGCACGACCATCCTGATTTTCAGACCCTAATATCTAACAATGTGATTGCTATGATAACTTGATCCCAGACTAAGAAAAGTTTGGAGCAAGTATTTCCTTTTTCCACTGATATTTTTGGGGATTCTAAAAAGACTAAGAAGTCGAAGGCACAGAAAAGAAAAGATAAAATGCAGTGGAATCAAAACCACAAAGAGGAACTCAATGTAAACCTTGACTCTATGATTCCAACCAGAGACTAAGACTGCACAACAACAGGACCCTAGTTTAAAGGACTGTTTTGCACAAGTGTCTGATGATAAAGAAGGGTCAGATAAATATAAAATGAATAATGGTCTGTTATATAGAAAATGTGTTAATCCAAAAAGTGGGGAGGTGGTAGAACAGTTAATGGTACCTCATGAATATAGACAACAACTACTAGAATTAGCCCATAATATACCCGTAGCTGGGCACCTGGGCAGGGATCACACATTAAGCCATCTGTTATATCGTTTCTTTTGGCCTGGTATTCACGAACAGGTAGCTGAATTCTGTAAAAGTGAAGAATGTCAAAAGGTGGCTAGACTAGACAAAAGGGATAAGGTACCTCTGTTACCTTTACCACTAATAACAACCCCTTTTGAACGAATAGCCATGGATGTGGTGAGTCCCCTCCCAAAAAGTACAAAAGGGAATCAATATATATTGGTAGTGTGTGACTACGCTACCAAATACCCAGAGGCTATTTCCCTACGTAACGTCACTGACCCAAAAATAGCAGAAGAGCTTGGCAAACTCTTTAGCAGGATAGGCATACCAAAAGAAAACCTGACTGACAGGGGCAGCAACTTTTGTTCTGCCTTACTAAAAAGATTATATAATATCCTGGGTATCACTGCCATTCATACCACACCATATCACCCACAAACAGACGGTCTGGTGGAATGCTTTTTAACCAGACACTTAAAAAAATGTTGCAAAAATTTTGTCAAGAAGAGGGCCATAAATGGGATACTTTACTACCTTACTTAATGTTTGCATATAGAGAGGTTCCTCAAGCCTCTACAGGGTTCTCCCCATTCAAATTACTCTATGAACGTAACCCTTGAGGCCCATTAGATCTGATGAAAGAAAAGTGGGAAGACAGGCAAACATCTCAAGGCCAGGACCCTAATGATTACATCTGTCACCTTAGAGATAAAATAGCCAGATATATAGGACTTGCTCACCAGATTAACACTAAACAACAGGGAATACAAAAAGTACGCTATGATAAAGGGACGAGAACCAAAGAGTTTCAGGAAGGAGAGAAAGTGTTATTACTGCTACTATCATCAGAAAATAAATTATATATGAAATGGCAAGGCCTGTATACAGTGGTTAAACGAACAGGCCCTGTGACTTACCAAACTGAATTATCAGATAAGAAAAAGAAATATAACGTATTCCATGTAAATCTGTTAAAAAAATGGGTGAAGAGGAAAGATATTCCTGTATGTTTTATACATCCTGAAACTACTACAAGTGAGCTGGACCTAGTCTACCAGCGCTTGGAAATGAAAGGTGGCATTAATGATCTTAACCTAAACCCTCGACTAACTAGCCAACAGAAAGCTGAACTATACACCATGTTACAACCTTTTGCTAGTTTCTTTACGGGGATGCCTGGGAGGGTAGCAAATGTAGTCCATAAAATAAATACTACCCAACGGGAACCTGTAAGACTAAGATCTTATAGAATACCTGAGAGACTGAGGTCTGAAGTAGAAAAAGAATTGGAAAAAATGCAACAATTGGGTATCATTGAACCCTCACACAGTGAATGGAATTTTCCTATGGTTATTGTAAGGAAGAAAGAGGGTGGGGTTTGGATCTGTTTAGATTTTAGAAAACTGAATGACATTTCTAAGTTCGATAGTTACCCGATGCTATGTATTGATGACATCCTTGACCATCTGGGAAAAGCTCAGTACATCTCCACCCTTGACCTTACCAAAGGATACTGACAAGTTCCATTGAGTCCCAATGACAAGGAAAAGATGGCCTTTAGCACCCCACTTGGTTTATTCCAATTCACTGTCATGCCATTTGGACTCCATGGGGCCCCAGAACCCTTTCAATGGCTTTTGGACAAACTTCTTTTACCACATTCTACATTTAGCGCAGCCTATATTGACGATGTGGTAATTTTCAGCAACACATGGGCTGAACATCTATCCCACCTAGCAACAGTATTGAAAACCATTACCACTGCAGGCCTAACTATTAATCCAACCAAATGCTTTCTGGCCATGCAAGAAACAAAGTATTTAGGTTTTCAGATAGGTGGAGGCCTAGTGAAACCTATTAAATCCAACATTGAGGCTGTAGCTAATAGCCCACGGCCAATAACTAAAAAGAATGTAAGATCCTTCTTAGGACTTGCCAGCTATTATAGGCGTTTCATCCCAAATTTTTCCATGATAGCTAATCCTCTCACCGAACTGACAAAAAAACGTCAGCCTGAAAAGGTGATATGGACATTAGCCTGTGAAGAAGTATTCTTAACAATTAAAGCCATACAGTGTTCATCCCCAGTTCTACACACACCAGATTTCACACTGCCCTTTATATTGCAAACAGATGCTTCAAACTCTGGCATAGGAGCTGTATTGTCACAAACCACAGATGGTGAAGAACATCCCATTATATATATTAGTAGGAAACTGCATGAGAGGGAAGTCAAATATTCCACTATTGAGAAAGAATGTTTAGCAGTACGCTGGGCCATAGAAGCATTACGATTCTATCTGTGGGGAGCTGAGTTCGAGCTCTGGACAGATCACAATCCCCTATGCTGGCTCAATGTCATGAAGGACCAGAACCCTCGAATAATGCGATGGTACCTAACATTGCAGCCATATTGTTTTAAAATAAAACATCGAAAGGGTGCTGAACATAAAAATGCAGACTTTTTATCAAGGTATGGCTACAACCATACTGTATCTTATACAACAGACCTCGGGGTGAATTGAAGAAAAAAAAAATATATATAATAATAATTAGAAGTCGCCTTTTATATAGCAGTAGACAAAGTTTGCTGCTGTATAAAAAGGAGAATTGTTTAAAGGGACACCGAGGTGGAGCCTGAGGAGTAGGTGGGCTTTGGCTCCATCTCTTATATATAAGAGATCTGTACTGGTATATTACTGGTACATTATTGTATAAACAGAAAGCACTGATAATCAGTGCCTTCTGTTGTCTTGAGTAGGGAGGAGACTGTCAAAGGGTCACCCGGGTACTGCTGGACCAATATTTTGTAACTAACAGGTATCGCTTGTTATATCCAGACTTGCCCCCTCCCCCATGTGTCTAACCCTTGTCTCCTTGGACTATGTCTGTGTCGTTTGTCACTGTTTGTGCATAGACTGGCCACCTATGTGATTTATTTATTTATTTTATTTGTCTTGTCTGTTTTGATATTGTCTTCTAGTCCCCCCTCATTTTTGCAAGTCTATAAACATCATTCTACATCATGTAAACCTGTTAGAATACAAAGTATAGCTGTTGAAAAGATCATATGGCCCCTTTAAATGGCCAGAATATGGAAAGTCAGAACTAAATGTTCCCCTCGCCTAAATGAGGCTTCAAATATTCATTCCTTGCCCAGAACAGCCTTAAACTTGAGCTGCACTGCAGTAGATTTAGCATTTTAGCAAAACGCTCCTTCGTGACGTTTTTCAACGAGCTGCACAAACGTGCGCACTATCGTGCAGCTCATAAACGCCGCAAATTCTTACAAAGTTATTCCCCCTTCTGAAAATGGCTTTTGAAGTGGCAGCACTGTTCTTTTCAGCGCTAAAGCGCTTTCTTATTGAGCAAGTGAGGAAATTCCCCACCTTTTTTGTGAGTGTAGCTGAGAAGAGTTGTGTCTATACCAGCCTCAGCAAACAACATAGTGAGTTGTTTTTCTTGTATTCAGTCTGCCCTGTAAGTTTACATATTGTTCAAGGAAATATAAAATAAATCAGGAAGGCTAAAGAAATGGTTTAATACCTGGCATAATATCTGATGTAGGGACATATTCCCTGGTATGCCTCTCCCTAGGAGAGCCGGCCATAATGTTGTTGATTTTATACCAAAAGGAATACAAAGGGAGGGACTTATCCTACAAATGCCAAGTTGAGAAGTTTAAAAATAATATTAATAATTCCATAACTGTCATATGATCATATGATTCTTATAGTGAAGTATTTATAAGCTTTAAAGAATATAAATAATTAGTTTGTACAAAAAGTTACTAGTCTATTTGAGTGATAGATGTTTCAACCAATGAGAGGTTGTTCTAGCCTATATATAGCCAGCATCTCCAAAGAGGAGATCAGAAGCAGCTGAGGATGTTGAAGCGTGTACATCCATAACTAGTGCCCTAGTTAATTCTTCAATAGAAGACTGGTATGATTTGTTGTGCCTTCTCTGTTACTTTAGTTTTATATTTGAGTTTGTCGAGACAGTCCGCCTTTGTTTCGCTATATATATTATTTTGTTTGGAGTTATTCAATATAGCTGCTGCTGAGATTCCACTGAAGAACATTACCTGTGTCTGAGTCCATCTGTATCCGACATTTACCTCTTTCAGGGATGGTAGGGTAAGATTGGTATTTAAATGTTAAAATATCGTTAGTTTGTATTTTATTTACACAGCTGCTATCTTGTGGTATGATTCCTTGCTGTCTTACTGTTCTTATTTCATGCTTTTGAAATACTGGATGTTGTTACCAGTCACTGTTATGTCAACTGCTATATTTGTATCCTGTATCTGTCTTATCTTGAATGAGGTATATTAAATTTGAAAAAAAAATGTTTGCCAATCTCCCTAAAAATACAGTTAAAATATCAACATAAATTAAAAGAAATACATTTAAAACATTAGATTTACCATCTGAATGTTTCACAATGCATCATGAATGTAGAGTTTTTCCTTATCTTTTCCTTTTTTCTATTTTGTTCTTTTTTAAATATTCTAAACTTTTAGCATTTTTATTTTCATGGTTTTGAAGTAGCAATTAAGACTACTAATGCATTTGTTGTGGAACACTGTTTTTGTGGTATGACAAGGTCTCCATTGAGTATGGCTCTGGCATCTTAGTTCAGAGCCATAGCAATGGTTAGTATTCATTGCTAAGTTTAAAACATACTCCCAACCCTGCCTGTAATCTCAAGTTTAACATTATGCTAATTCCTAGCCTCTCAATGGACCCATATATTTTCAAAATTTATAATAATTTCCCTAAATAAATCCAACTAGGCATCCAAAAACATAAACACAAATTAAAAGGCAGTCCATTTAGGGCATTACATATAGTAGTAATTTTTTTTTTAATTTTTAGGCTCTGGGTACAGTTCAACAATAGTACAAAACAAATGGCAAGCATTTAACATTAAAATACAACTCATTGGTACAGTATTGTGCAATTCATTAATGGAAAAAGACACAGAGAAAGGATGGTGCACCAACTGCATTTAGATGCCTCAACAGAGAAGCTTCCCTGAGATAATGTAGCATCTGATTTGATAGAGTGGGCACAGCCATGCCAAATGGACAGTCCCTGGATAGTTTTAACCGATACCTGGTGACCCTTAGGAGGTCTACCTTAGAGGAACAGTGGGGGCAGTCAGAAGCATAAGGACAAGGGAGCTCTTTCAGGTAACCAGTCAAAAAAACCTGTCTGAGAGGGGATGCACCACCTCACAGCTAGCAGTGCAACATCCACAGTATGTGATAGATATGCTTGGAGCGATACACCCTGGCAAACTATCCAGCTGTGACATTCTGCACCAGCTGTAAACTGTGCATTAAACCTCCAGATAACCTGCAGTTACTGAGAGAGTTCCCTGGGATCCAGTGATAAAGTCTACAAAAAAAAAAGATAACTTCCAGCTAAAGAGCTTTGCAAAGGCATAGCTGACTATCATCAGAATGGCAATGAAACTGCAAACTATAATTACCTATGAATGAATTCCCCCAGTGGCAGCATATTCACCCCCAGACAACAAGGGCAACAAGATTCAACACTGACGGACACCACAGGTCAAAGCAGCAAGGCTTCAGGAAAAATTTACCCATGCAACTTGTTGCATTGTACTGGAAATAATGGACTACATCCACCTCAAAAGGTTGCCCCCCCCCAAGTTTAACCAAGTCTCTCAGCTAAGTTGATAAAATAGTGTGATCTACTGTGTCAAAAGCCAATGAGAGGTCTAAGAGAACAAGTATGAAATATTCCCTCTATCTCTAACCAGAACATCATTTTGCACCCTAGCGAGAGCTACCTCTGTTCTGTGATAACCCCTGAATTCTGACTAGAAATACTCATAGATGGAGAAAGTCTCCAGATGAACCCCAAGTGGTGTTACCAATACCTTACTGATCACTTTCCCTAAAAAGGGAGATTTGAAGCAGGCCTGTAGTTAGCTAAGATGTCTGGGTCCAGAAATGGCTTTTTAAGGAGGACTCTTTCCACAGCCCTTTTCTGAGCTGAAAGAAAAATGCACTCCTTGAAAGAGAACTGGACAATATTTGGAATCAATGGACCCAAGGATTCCTGACAGTTCACTTACATTCAGATTAGTGCAGAATTAAGAGAACAGAAGGTAGGCTGCAGCTCTGAGATCAAGTGGCGAACCACTCTGGACAGTGGCAGCTTTAACTTCCTCAAGACTGATGGAAGCCCCCGCTAGTCATAGATTGTATGTTGCTGGGCCCCTGACAGCACACTTATGGTGGCCAATGATCAATGTAGGATACTTTATCAAGAAAAATGCCCAGACTCCTCACATCTCTCTCAAGTGTCAGTACTACTCCAGACTGCTGACAAGCCAGATACAACAACTTACCTTTAGTGCCGATGAGCTGAGCAGGTCTATTTCTCACTGCAGCAATCACCAGCGAAAGGAACTCTACCTTTTCCAGAGTGATTGATGAATGTCACCTGATGCTCCTTATAATGGGCTTTTAGGGTTAGTCCATCCTCAATCAATCCCAGTCTCCACCAACAATGTTGCAGCCCCTGCCCTCTGTCCTTCAACTGTGTAAGTTCCTCACTTAACCAGGTAAAGGTCTATCAAGAGACCCAGACCACACATGAAAGGGTGAGAATGAGTGAGGACTACAGTGATAGCCATATTAAAAGCCCCCTCTATGGCCTCTGCACACACCTGTAACAGATTTCTGTAGCTTAACATCAACAAGAGCTCAGGAGTCTCTTGATTACTATATAAAGTTTGAAGCCAATCCAACTCCCCCCCCCCGGTGGGAGGGTTGGGGTACTCCTCTTAACTTCTGAATGTTTCACTATGGATGTATGAGTAGTTCCATTTTTTTTTCTTTTCAGTATTTTACATTTTTAACATATTTAAATAGATGGATCTGACGTAACAATTAAGACAGCTACTGCTCACTGACAGCTAAACTGTTTGTGGACAATGGATTACATAAGGTCACATGAATGAGGAACTTGCACATCTGTGTGAAGTCATCACCAATGGCTCATTTGGTGCCAGGATTATGGTTGCCATCCCTCAGCAGTGGGTTGGGATGTGTGATAGTGTTTATTAAGCTGTTATTGACTCAGTGTAAGCTGTGCATCACACTTGATCAAACCAAGCCTGTGGTAATGACGTTGTAAAAGTGTTACTGTTTTCTGGAGGACATGAGGGATGGGGGTGTGCCACGGTCCTTGCATTGCCTGTGCTGCATGGATTAGTGAACCACACTGTGGTGCTGCCTCTGCCAGTGGGAGTCTTGGGGAGATTTGCCAGCAGGAGGTATATCAGTGAAATTGTAATAGATGTGACTTGTTAGGCGGAGTGTATAATCAAATGGAAAAAGAAATTGATTCAAGGTAAGTTGAGTCTGAGAAAAGCTAAGAATTTGTTATTCTAAGTTTCTGTCCTAGAGTGATGTGGTGAGGAAACATTACCAATTGTGCTGAAAGATCTTTCTGAAGCAACCAATGCTGGAGTGCATCTGAGAAAATACAAAGTCAGAATATCCATACAGGTCAAATGATCTTCTAGTTTTGCCAGAATTTTATGGGACTACTAATTTAGCTAGACAGTGGATATTCTAGATAAGCCTTCATGATGCACTTTGGTGGGATGTCACTTTCTCTAAAATGTCTGAGCGGCACTGGAAGTCAGTATCAAAACTCTCAAATGTCCTTTGTTGTCTCCAAATCATCAGTATCCTAGTTGTCGTCTGTGTCACTCTGACATCAGGCACAGTGAAGATACAAAGTCTACCAAGGAGGAGGACTAGAATGAGAAAAATGAGGTTGATTTTTGGTTGCTTTTTGTGTTACTTCATTTTAAGTGCATGCCGCACTGCCTGTTTGATACAGTCAATGCATCTAAGTAGTATATACATAAGCAATAACCAACAACAGGGTATGGCAGTTACTGGGGGTCAATCAATACCCCAGTGCATTGTGAGGCATGAGGCTGCAGGCCAAGTGTCCTCACAGCAGCGGGGTGTTGATTAATCCCCAATAACTGCATACCCAGGAGTGGATTATTGCACTTATAACATGGGTTATATTTAAACAGCAAAATAAGTAGCCAGAAAGGTGTTTTTTTGCTGTTTAAATAGCAAGAAAGGTAATGTATCCTGCCACCTTGCAAAATAGTCCCTAACTAATAACGCATACTGCATTTGTCTTATGAACCTAGAAATGTCACACATACATTACTGAGATTATCTGTGACATTTCTTCTCCATAATATTGACTGCTAAATTGCCTGCCACCCTTGCTGTGCCCCCCTCCACATACACACACACACACACACACACACACACACACACACACACACACACACACAGAGTCCACATTGACAGTACTGAGGAACAATTTACACAGTCACTCTGCCCCTGTCTGTCTTTCCAATCACTGTATGCTGTCCACCCATTATTCGGAACACTCTGAGAAACAATACTATGTGCAGAAACATGTTTTGCCACAAGCACAGGTTTTGTCTCTCTCTCTCTCTCTCTCTCTCTCTCTTTCTCTCTTTTACTCCCACTGTCTCTCTCCCTGTATTTCTCCCTTTCAGTCCAGAATATGTCCCTCTCAACCCCCACCCTCTCACCTCTCTCATTGTCTTTCTCTTCAGTACACACTTCAATGTGTCTTACTGTGCTACACATGCCTCCTCACTCTTTGGCTCTGCTGTGTGTCTTCACTCGGTGCTGCCTCTCGCTCTTTCTCTGTCAGCACCTGGTTCAACTGCTCACTCAACTCTCTCTCTCTCTCTCTCTTTCACAAGAACCTCCGAATATGGGACAGGGCTGCTAAATGTTCAGTTCTGTACAAGCAACAGTCAAGCCTAATTATGCAGTACAAGAAATGCATTACCGTGAACCAGCCCAGCAACACACTATCCACACAATTATGACTGTCTGTCCCGGAGTGCTGTGCCCTGCTGATACCATCTGTTATGTGTGTCTCACTCTGGGTTTGCCAACATGTCATGTCACAGTACTGCTTCTTGGAGACACACAGAAACAGAGAGGACAGCGCAAGACAGACCAGTGACAACAGTGCAGACATTCTGCAGTACAGGTCCTGATCTCCCTGTCACTTTCTGTGTGTGTCTGTCTCTCTCTCTCTCTCTCTCTCCACCATGTTTGCCTGCTTGCTCTCTCAGGGAGGGGGCAACCTGCACAACCTTACCATTTCTCTCTGTCCTCCATGCTTTGTGTCCCTCTGTCTTGCTCCCTCTCCCTTCTCTCTCTCTCACACATATCGTTGAGCTTACTGCAGCTGGCATTTTGTCCTCTATCTCTCTCTCTCTCTCTCTCACTCCATCCGCTTAGCACTCCGCTCTGTCTGTCTCTCTCTCCATGTGCTCCTCCAACTTTTTGCATGGCTACGCATTGTGAGAGGACATCATGGGGGGTGGTACAAGGAAATGAAGGGCAGGCTACGGGAAGCAGGGTTTACTCTCTCTCTCTCTCTTCCTTTCCCTCCCCTGTGTATGTGCCACTCCCAGATTTGTGGCACTGTGACTGGCTCTCGCTCTGCTGTATGGATGAGGGAGCACAATTACTGTCACTAATGAGTGGGGGGGGATGGCATGTGGCTGCTTGTGACACTGCTGTGGCTGGCTTCCCCATATGCCGCCTTGTGACTATCTGCAAAGGATCGGTGGAGGTTGTTTGTTTGTTTGTTTTGTTTATTTAAACTGGAAAGTCCATGGGCCAAAGATCCATTTTCATGGTGGTGGTGGCGGTGGTGGTGGGGCACTGGAAAATACTGATAAGGTCTGCTGCAATGCCACTTGCTGCCTATTTTAAATGGCTGCCCTTGACTTTTCATTTTGGTTGCAGGCAACCAAGAGCCAGCCGCAGAGTGCCTGGAGTCCCTCTGTGAACTGTGGCTTAATGGTAACTTAATCCATGGGTATGCAGAGGTACTCCACCAATACACTGCACGTTTTGTCAAACCCATGTTATAAATATATTAATATATGAGATCCAGTAAGTTACCATGTCAGATGTTATACCCAATCTAATTCTTCCAAATACATCTGCAATGTGTGTCAGAAGCATCTCTAGCTCATGTACCACAACTGTTTGCTTCTTGTCCCCATGCCAGTTAGCAATCCACTTTACAGTATGTACAGTATGCAGCTGCAGCAATTGCCACTGCCAAATATTTCCAAACATTCTGTGAGATTTCTAAAGAGTTTCACTCTGGTGACCATACAGTAGTATTTTAGGCAGGCAGGGATTGTTCTTTAGGGATAATACAGACATTTTAGGAAATATCACACCATGTCAGTTACTGCCTCAAGTATCTTATGAATGACAAATAAGAAAATCCTGTAGTAGTAGCTGCAAACAAGCAGTGCTGGGCAGGTGCTAGTAGTGGGCTGCCAGACCAATTTAACCAACCAGTTTCAATATAACCAGCACTCACAGCAAAAGAAGCACATGTTGAAGTCCAGGGTATATGACTTAAACTATTATTAAGTGCTTTATTTAGCTCAAGAAGGCAAAAAAAACTGTGCTTAAGCAACAGCCTTCATCAGAGCGTGGCCAGAACAAATATCATCAGCAGTTTAGATACCATTTGCGTAGTAACAACAATGTCAAGTAAACCAATGACCAGACGTGCAGTACAACTACTTAAAATGACTATACAAAGGTAAATTAGTCAATACACATATTGCAGCAACAACTTATACTGTACATTTAAATACAGCATTGTTTCAATTAAATTGTATTGTTTCCCTGCAACTACTGTTTCTTTCGAAAAAAAAGAAAAGACAAAGCAGGTGGAATTGCATGGATCACTTTATTGACATTTATCACTTAATCATTGTAATTTCAACTGGGGATCCACCACAGGCAAAGAAAGGTGAAGGAATGACCGCCACTATATTTGCCTAGAAATAACAAGCATTTGTCAATGCGAATGTTGTCACGCTGGCATTGGCAGTGGGAGTGGCGTAGCTAGAGACGTATAGTGCTGTGATTTTGTTAATGTGTCCTAAAAGGTGATTTTGCACAGCGAGCATGCCATTGTGTGCCACAGCTGCAGAAGCACGTTTTGGGCAGGCTGTGAAAAATGGCAGCTGGATTGTTAATAAGGGGTGTGCACAAATGCCAGCGTGAAAATGTGGCTTGAAGTATTGTAGATTGACTAAGTTACAAGGGTGTGGAAACTGCTCAATGCATGCTTGCAACACAGTCATTTTAGGGACTTTCCGCACCAAATTTTCAACATAGGCATTTTAGGAACTCTGCTCATAAATAGTGTCACCATCATTTCCTCAAACTGTCCCGAAAACTGATTTTGAACAGCGACCATGCAATTCTGCACTGGACATGCGAAAACACATTTCAGCCAGCTGTACTATTCATAAGGAGGTATGGAAAAATGCCAGTGATGAACAGCTGGAGTGAAAGTACTACAAATTCACAAAGTCATGAGTGTACATGCAAACTGCACAATGAACGCTTGTAAAACACTCATTTTATTGACTTTCATCCCCAAATTTTCAACATAGGTATTTTGGGACATCTGCTAATGAACAGTTTCACTGTCATTTTCATAATATGTCTCAAACACGGACTTTCTACAGCAACTGCGCTATTCTGCACCAGAACTGCGAAAACAGATTTTGATCAGGTTGTGAAAAATGGCAGCTGTACTGTTCATTAGGAGGTGCAGAACAATGGCACTGTTGAAAATCTGGAGTGAAAATATTACAAGTTTGCGAACTTACGAGCGTGCATGCAAACTGCGCAATGCACACTCGTAACACAGTCATTTTATGGAGTATTACCACCAAATTTTCAACACAGGCATTTTAGAACCTCTGCTCATGAACAGTGTCACTGTCATTTTTGTAATGTGTCCCAAACACTGTTTTTGTACATCAACCACGCTATTCTGTGCCGGCAGTGCAAAAACACATTTCGGCTAGGATGTGAAAAATGACAGCTGTATGGTTCACAAGAAGGTGTAGTAAAATACCAATGTTGAGGATCTGGTGTGAAAATATTGCAAATTTGCTAACTTACGAGCGTGTGTAGCAACTATGCAATGCACGCTCATAAAACAGTAATTTTTTGGATTTTTCCCACCAAATTTGCAACTTAGGCTTTTTGAGAACCCCCCTCGTGAACAGTTGCACTTTCATTTCGTTACTCAGTCCTGAAAGATGATTCCAAGCAGTGACTGTGAAATCACCTTTTGGGACTGAATAACACAATGACAGTGCAATAATTCATGAGGAGGTTTCCCAAATACCCCATGTTGAAAATTTGGGGCCAAAATTCCAAAAAATGCCTGAGATATGCATCAAAGTTGAACAAACCCTATTTATTCCATTATACAGCTTACTGGCATTTCCTCAGTTCATGGTAGGCTTTGAGGAGTGCAGACATGTTCCTGGTCCACCAAAGATCGTCATGCCGGACTCGGAGGTAAGTATGGGGTGAGGTGGGTGTGGAGCAGGTGCGCACAGGGTGGGTGCAGGAGGGGAAAGGGAGACTACGAGGGACCGTTTTCATTTTACAGGTGAAAACAAAAAAACATTGCGGACAGTTTTTTTTTTTGGGATTTTGCACGCTGGGGTGGGCTCCCAGCATGCCACCTAACTGTTTGGGGGGTCTGTAGCCAATGGGGATTGGGCTGCCTCATAGACACACAACAGGGGTGAGGAATTTATGCCTCTGGGGATTGGTAACCACCGTCGGCACACAAAGAAAGTGGGGGGCACCGAGCCGAGGGGGATTGGGCACCCCCTTGGCATTTAACAATGGGAGGGTTCTTTATGCTGACAGGGATTGGGCTCCCCATCAGCACACAAGTAAAGGGGGGGTTAGAGCTGAGGGGCATTGGCCACCCCCTTTGGCATATAACAAATGGGGGGGAAGGTGATTTATGCCGACGGGGAGTGGGCTCCCCCATCAGCAATATAGAGGGGCAGGGTTAACTGAGGGGACTGGGCACCCCCAAAGTTGGCAGTTTGCGGTTAGTAAAATACTCATGCTCATAATGTCAGCGAGTACATCCAGGGAAGGTCCACTATGTCTGACGAGCTTTGTTCAGTTTGCAGGGGACCTTTTCTTAGATGTGCTCACCACATTATGTAAGCATGGTGAGGTGCCAACATGCAGGCTGATTTGGGAATGAGGGACGCACCTACTGGTGCATGCCCTGCATTCACCCAACAGCGACTACGCCTCCAAAGTTGCACTGCCACAAGATGTTGGCTGTGCAAGCACGCCAACATAAAAATGAGAAAGACAAGAACATAGTTACTGTATACTTTAAACACAGTATCAAACCAAATATGTTAACATTTTCATCTTGATTCTATTTTATTCATTTTTTCAAAAATGGTTTCAAGTTCCACTGGTCATCTTGGCCTCAAGTTTAACACTCTACAACCTGTATATCCACTACCTTTCTTTTTTCAGAGATTGGTTTACCCTGTCTCCCCCTTATTTTGGTGCTAGAACTGATTTTATCATCATAAATTTAAGGCCTGCTGGATCAGATGCATGTTGTTTAAAAAATATAGACCAACTGGGGTGTCTTCTCTCATTTTACTAATATATCTTATATGTTCCAGTATCCAAGTTTTCAGAATACATGTAGTATGCCCTATGTATAAGGCCCCTGGAATTCTGCGGTTCTGCGGTTGCAGAATTTGCCGCAGAATTTGCATCATGCCGCAGAATATATATAGTGCCGCAGAATTCATTGTTTTTGGTGAATTTTCATATAAATATACTGTTTTTCCATAGTGTCAGGCTTTCTTTCCTACCTCGTGTATCCTGAAGCCCCTCATCTATGCTCAGCATATGATGTCATCGATGACATCACATCATATTTAGCCAATGACAGGACTGCATTCTGCTAGAGAAATGAATAAATCATGCCGTAGAAATCAGAAAATGCTGCTGCTGAAGTCAAGGAGCCCTGCCGCAGAAATCAGAAAATTCTGCCGCAGAACACCAGGGGCCCTGCCTATGTACAGTAAATTACAGGGGCACCAAAGTACTTAAACAACTAATATGTTATACGGTGCAGACACCCAAGGTAATAACATAAAGAAAGCAGAAATGTATTTTTTTATTAGGTTTTGGATTAACACTAGGGCTGTGCATGGGCCGAATAGTATTTTCCAAATACCGCTATTTGGCCACTATTCTGTGAGATTTCCAAGTCTTGCAGAGCTTTGCTGGCCAATCAAAAACTGTTTCTTGAGCTCACAGGCAAGCACACCATGTGACTTCTTCACTCTGATCTGGTAGAAGACAGAAGACCGTGGTTTCTGAGAGGTGCTCTGCAGTACTTCTAAGACCTTAGGCTTGCTAAAAAAGAAATGGATTTTTGTTTCACAGGCTTTTTTTGGGACAGTATAGTTTGTTTGATCAGTGTCAGAAAAGCTATGTTTGGCTTTCTGACAGGTAGTTTGTCCTTATTGCTGTACTCAATTACAGGGACTAGAAGGACTGTCTGCTAACACCCCTGCTCTGCTGCTGTCTGACATAGCTCCAGTGTGGTTGTTTTGGGTGAAGCATATTTTATTTTTGTGAGTTTTTTTTTATGTTGTCTGGTTCCAGACTTGGTTCCATGCATGACTGATGAGGGAGTCTGCGAACTCCCCCTCCTCCAGGTCACTGCTCATGATTTGCTGTATATATGCATAATATTTGATTTTGTGAGGCTTTGCCCTGCATGTGCATGCTTAATATATTTTTTCAACAGGCAGGGCCACATGTGTGCACAGCTGTGTGCACACAGATTTTGAAATGAACTTCTTCAGTTCTAAGCCAGTCAGGCTTGACTCACTGAATTATTATTGTTATAGTGTATAGTGGAATGCTGTTATGCATGAAATTCTATGCCTGGAATATGCTTGCTCCATTGCAGCAGTGATGCAGTTTTTTGTTTGTTTGTTTGTTGTTTTTATGTTAATTAAATCATTGCACTTAGTGGGGCAGGCTTGTCTCACTGAGTTGACTGTATGTCATCTGTCAGTTCCTTACTTGGTTCCATGATTGACTAAAAAGGTTTCCTTTATTCCCCTTCATAGTAGCAGTATTTTTATTTGCTTCTACTTTTTGTGGTGCAGTATAACTGGAAAGGTTGGCAATTACTGTAGATCCACAAGCACTAAGTAAAGCATCACACACACAGGTACCTAAGTAACAGTTTGAGTTTAACACAGTAAGCACTAGTGATCTGATCCATTATGTCTTTAGCAACCTTGCAAATATGATTGGTCCAGCCCCAGCAAAGCATCTGCACCGCTGGCCCCAAGTGGTGAGGGACAGGATGAGAGACCACAAATGTACAGCATGTCCAGGCAATTACTGATGGTGTTGTCCCTGGGCTGCCAACCCCTCAAATAAACTATTTAGAACAAAGAAAGCACTTTGGGGGGTGCAGTAACAAAATACAGTTAAAAGCAGTGGAGCATAAAGTTGCAAATACATTTGTGCTAAGCTTGGAGGATGCCAATAAAGCCCTGGTGCTTTGACCAGAATCTGGTCTTTGTCAGGGTGCATGTCGGGGACATACACACTATGGGCCAGATATTCAGACTGAGCCAGGCAGGGGCGCAAGCCTGGGCACAGCGCAACTGGGCTGAGCCAGGGCATGGTCCAGGTGATATTCAATGGTGCTGCACCATGGCTCAGCACTGTTGAATATGGCACTGAGGGCACACGCACTGCACACGGTTCAGTGGCACTGTTCCAGTGCAAGTGGCAGGTGGGGAGCAGGGGGATTCGCCAGTGCAAGTGCGGTTGTGCTGCATCAAATGCGATAGTCAGCACTGGGCAAGCAAATGGTACCATTATGCATGCAAGGTGCAAATGGGGCCATTTGCATATCTTTATGGCACCATTTGCATGTGGCGTGCCAATCCCTGGTGACTTGCGCCTAGCACTCTGCCAGACTGCAGCCATCGGGGACTGACACCCCCCTGCCCCTCGGCAGGCTCAGCATTCGTATGCCCATTCGCAGGCAAGTGTATATGTAAGCCCTGCTGGTCCAGTGGACCATACCCCTTCGCCTGATCGTGGCCATAGGTTATATATCTCCCTGGTGGTCCAGTGGATCACTATCCCCTGCCAAATCGCAGGCATATGTACAGTCGCTCCCTGGTGGTCCAGTGAATCGAACCCCATCACCCAATTGTGGGCATGAATAGGAATACTCCCTAGTGGTCCAGTGGACTGCAATCCCTTGCCCAATTGTGGGCATGTAAAGAATTAATCCCTGGTGGTCCAGTGGACCGAACACCTTCGCCCGCTCGTGGACATTCATCAAACCCCCTGATGGTCTGAGGTAGCCCCCCTCCCCACCTGCCCACATAGTCCCCCTCCACCCTGCACCCCCCAGTTCAGCGGTGTCCTGCAGCACCCCGCTCGCAAGCTGCCTGGCCGCCCGCTGACTGACAGCATACAATAGGGCTGTATGCCTGTTGATCCACTGCATGGGCAATGGGCATGCAGCCCATGCTGTACCACACAGTCCTGACTTGTGAATGAATGTTCATTCACAGGTTGGGACTATGTACAGTATGGGCTGCATGCCATTGGCCCATGCAGTGGACCAATAGGGCGACAGCCCACTGTATGCTGTCAGTCAGCTGGCTGCCTGAGGCTTGCAGGTGGATGCCACCCACCACTGACCGGGGTGCAGGGTGGGGGACCATGGGCGGGTGGGGAGGGGGTACCAGGATTAATTTTTACATGCCCATGATTGGGCAGGAGGCGTCCACTGGACCACCAGGGAGATATTTAACCTATGCCCGCAATTGGGTAAAGGGGTATGGTCCACTGGATCACCAGTGCTTCATTTTCACATGCCTGCGAACAGGCAAGGGGGAGCATGACAACCCCTGTGCAGGGGGCTCGAGGACTGTGTCCTGGGAAGTTGGGTGGCCACCCACAGTAGGTGGCTGCTGTGTTGCATCCAGCAATATGGCAGCCTGCCTGTGGGTGTCCCTAACATGTTCCAGGTTTCGACAGGCTCAACATTGCATGCCCCTGTGTGGTGCAAGGTGGGTTTGTGCCTGCATATGTGCCACACATCCCGGGCTGAATGCTGGGATGTGCCACATATGCATGGGCAGGCCCCCCACACTTGCGCCGCATACATTACTGGTGCACCCTGGCACATCGAGGGTTGTGCAGCACAACCCGTCCATTTGAATATCACGCCGGTGCGCATTGGTGGGTTGTGCATGGTGCAACCCTGTTGCGCCATGTGCAACACCTTTGAATATCCCACCCTATGAATATACAACCCTTAAAGAAACACACACTATAAATAAGTGAATTTAAAAAGAATGAGACTGAGATGCCCTTGTAACAGAACAATCCAAAACTAACATAACCAAGGATAAAACACTGCATCAAGATTATAAACCATAGTTCTTAAAGTGGAGCCAGACAGTATGCAATGTAGTATCTTGCAAAATGACTGCAAAATGCTGCAGTGTGCTGCAAGGAGCAGTGTCATTTAATGGCAATTAGGCCCTCTAGTCATCCAGTATTTTGTGACATGTCATTTACTGCAAAGTATTGCATTGCATCTTGTCTTGCTCCACTGTATATTATTGATACATAATACAATTCCAGAGAAGGTGGTGAGATTGACTACATAGACAATGACAGACAGGTGACTGTATTTATTCGGCGGACTCAAATATTTTTCTCCCCAAGCAAGCCTTTTAGTTTTGTAGCATTGGTAATAGTACTACTAATAATAATACCACTAGCAGTTCTACTACTACTAGTGTCATCACCTGTTTCATCTGTATGTTCACTGTCACATCCTGTTGTGCAATAGTGTGGGGGCATTAGAGAAAACATGTGTTGTGTAGGAAACAGCAGACACCACCACCAGTGTTCCCACTGCTACCACTATGGCTGCTTGCTACATCCACAGCCACTGTGCTTCCCACCACCACTGGTGCCATTCTTGCAGCAGCCACCGTTTCAGTTGTCACCACTACTGCAGCCACTGCAACCACTATTCCTATGCCTAAGGCACCCTCTACCCCATGTCTGTGACCATGAACACCCTCTAGTGCAGACCCAATGCAATGCTTGATATCATTTTCAGAGTGCTATGTGCATGGTGTGGTGGACCAAGTATGCCACATGAAGCTTGTGTTGCATTAGTGAGAGCTCTATGTTGGTGGTTGAAGTGTCATCGAGGTGCATATGGTACACCTGGTTCAGTGGGTGACTAATGGTGTTGCTGAAGTGCTCTTTTAAAGATTCCTTAAAAAACACCTTTTCTGGACAAATACCGAATACTTGGGACCTGAATACTGAATATTTGGCCAAATATTTGGGAAAAGGTATTCTCACAGCCCAAATTAACACCTTTGAGCCCAGGGCTGATTTACAAATGTCCCATGACAGGCATACAAACAGATACATATTTAGTGAGAGAGATAAAATAAACAAAAGGAAAAAGGTACAGACAAGCAACTGGTTACAATTTACCAGGAGCCGGCAGAGGCTTTGTCATTCAAATCAGATTACACTAAGAAGGACATCAGGAGGTGTGGGGGGAGCCATGGGGCAGATTCTAAGACTTAGAAAGGGAGGTAAAGTATATCCAGGGCAAAAAAGAAGCAAGGGGGAACCAAGTGATAGAAGGTGAGAGGGTGAGTGGGGGGGAGTGGTTGACAAGGGTGTGGTAGGTGAGAAGGTGCCAACTGTCCCAGAGAAGGGACAGAGGCAGTGGGGGTTTTAGAGAGAGTGCGGTAATTGTTCCAAAGAAAGGACAGGGGCAGTGGGGGGTGATATTTGAGAGAATGTATAAGGGAAGAGGTAGTGTATGATGGAAAGGTGGGGGGAGTGGGGGATGGGGAAGGGAGAAAGAGTGGGGAGGGAGTAGTGAGTGAGATAAACTTGGGGAGCATTGGTGGAGTTTGCATTTAAAGCTGCTGAGACTGGAAGAGTTGGAGACTTCTGCTGGGAACGAGTTAAACCAGGAAGGGACTCTGAATTTATAGGAGCGCTGCCCTTGTGAGGTACGACAGCGAGAAATGGTAAATGACAGGCTTTCAGCACTTCTTGTTTGGTGGGTGGCACAGTGAGGGATCACTAAGGACTGAACCCCAGGGGGCAGCAGGCCCAGGGTGGATTTTTTTGCTAGGATGCAGGTCCTTGAGAGCTAGAGCAAATTAGCCTGTTCATAGACATTGCAAGTATATGCAAGTCGAATGGCAGAAGTGAGTAGCTGACAGGCCTTGTTGAGGGCTCAGGTTATGCACCGTAGAACAGTGTTGGTGGAACCTCCATATACCACAAGGCCATAGTCTATTAACAAGGTGAATGAGCTTTGAATAGCCAGCTTTAGGGCCTCAGCTGTCAGACAGTGCCTGTGCCTGTACAGTAAACCAATGCAGGCATTAATGGAGTTGGCCAAGTTGTGATATGAGTATTATATGAGATGGTATTATCTAGGGTCACACCCAAGTATTTGAACTGATTTACCTGTTCCAGCACAGCTCCTCTGGTGTTGTTAATGAGTAGGGGCAGCTCTCTATGACTGCTGTGTGAGCCATGAAACAGCATTGTTTTGGTTTTTGAATAGTTTAGGATGAGCTTGTGTGATGGGAATCAGGTTTCAACTTCAGAGAAGCCTCTCTGTAGCTGGTGCTGAAGAAGGGTTAGATCTGAGTGGTTAGTGAAGATGATTGCATCATCTGCATATAGAAGCATTCTGTTGAGCAGAAGTCATACATTGAGAAAGTGGACTGAAGAGTGATTTGAAAGGCATTTTTTAACACTGCCAGATGATGATGTGTATCGGTATACTGTAGGTGTGCACAGCTCTCTGAGGTACAAGATTACAATCTGAGGTGTGATAATTCTTTTCATGAGACTGTAAGCACATATGCAGCCCCAGGCAGTTCTAAGGACAGGGTATGGATGATGGCATGTTCAACAGAAGGCTGGCTAGGTGCAGGGGGTTCACATGGAAAAATAAAGCCTTATTTGTGGATTAACAAAAGAGCATGAGCTTTGGAAATGAACCAGACTGGTACTTTGCTGTGTGACCCTGAGCAAGTCACTAAACTTCCTTGTGCTCCAAGGCCAAACCTATAACAGTCTTTCAGCTTAGTGTGTATCTCCTGGTTAACAAAAAACAAAATTCAGGGCATCACAAAACCTCTAGATCACCATATATTTGAAGTGCTGTTCTGTACTATGGTTTGCCAAAGAGAAAGTTAGCTGGATTGCAAAACATTTTCAGCAAGTTTAAATAAACAGAATGAACAAAATCATAGCCAAACATGTGTATTGATCAAAATAATCCATGAGTTAACAGATGGTGTTGACCATTCTGGTACAGCAATTCAAAACAAAGAGGGAAAGAAGAACTAGTTAGCACTATAGGAATAAATATCGGTCTCTGGCTCTGTCTCCGATGATGTCATCATGACTCATCACTTAACACACTTTGCAGACATCTTAGGGAGAAACCAAGGCTGTTTTCTGAAAATGAAAGGTTGATGTTTACATTCTTCAAAAGCTATGAAACTGCACAGTATGTTATTTACATAATGCATTCGTAGTGCATAGATGTAAACAGCAGCCTTTACTTTACCTACAATGAAGACAGATTTTGGAGTTTGCAGTTTTAAAACTGATTGTTTAGGTACCATTTAATAATGGTATAAGCCATATGCCCTAGACATCAACTTGTGCTTCTTTTGCTGTGAGTGCTGGTCATCTTGAGATGGTCTTAAGAGTAGCACACTGATGCAATTTGCCCAAAAGTTTGTCATATACCACAGTGGCATGGTTTTTACTGATGTCAAGATACAGAGGATTATGATTACATGCCTACCTTCATTCACTTCTCTGGTCATGCACTCATGGAAGCTAATCAGATTATTTTGGTATGATCTTCCCATGATAAAATCATATTGTGAGGGACAGGAACTTTGGCTTCTGCCAAGAGGGCATTATTCTACCCATGATGGAACCCAAGACCTTGAACATTACTGGAATTTCCTAAGCTTCAGTCTCTTACTATTTTTTATTGTATAACTATGTATTATTATGCTGACCTTTGTATGTATGTATACCCCCCATTCCTTCAACGTGGAACCTTTGTAAACAAGCAGTTCCTGCTCAAAGGTATTTGTAATCCTAGATTTCAATAAAATAAAAAAAAAAATAAAAACAGCTCTGATGCCAGGCACAAAGGCCTCTATTTTCCTAAGTTTGGAATCATTCTCCAGTGATTTTCTCCAATACTAAATACTAAGCTGCTGATCAAAGCAAGTTGTACATGTCCAGTAACCAGGTTACAAAACTGATATGGAGTGCTATAAAGGGAATTAAAAAGTGTCCCATGATATTAACATAAAAATGAATTCCATTTCTACTGTACAGTATGTTACAATAATGATCCAGTACATATGCAGACTCAGAGCTTTAATTTCAGAGACGTATTGATTTTTCCTATCTTCTTTTTACAGGTGTTTTTACAAGAAGCTGTACGGAATTGGAATTCCATGTTTAGCTGTTGCCTCCATTTTTGTGATATGTCTTACCAGAAAAATACGTATGTCAAAAATAATGAAACCTAATAAATGCAAATGTTGTGTGTGCAATGTAAAAGTTGATAAATAGGTCCATGCTATTTAGTTTTGCCACAAAAGGAAAAGTAATCAATAATACAGCAGAGCCTGCTTGAATGCAACATGATACCTTGCTATATTACTGCAGAGTCCCTTCCCTAAAATGCTTGCTGCCAAGCTGAAAGTACATTTCAAGCGTCTAAGGTCTGTACTTGCTTTGCATGACTTAGAAAATACTATTGACTTAATGTGCTTTCTGAATGCCTTACTTTAGCACCATGTCACTTAATTTTAATGATGCTACTTATGAGCTTGTACCTGTTCCATTGTTTTGCTGTGAACCCTTCTGTACCAGTGATCTGCCTGAAAAAAGGCACTTCCATGTCAGTGCACCTACCCTGAAATCAAAATAAATAAATAACTTAAAAGTAAATACTCAAATAAACAAACAAATAAATACACATATTCTGCTTGAACCAGTGCAATTCAATGGCAAGTAAGACCTTTCTCATGTACAGATATGTGATTTACTACAAGGTACTGTGTTGCATCATGGCTGACTCCAGAGTTTGTGTCTGTCTGTCTGTCTGTATGTCTGTCTGTCTATCTAGCTATCTATCTAGAACAACAGTTGGGTAAAATGACAAGATAAAAGTGATAGCTGGCTAGTGACATCAGTAACTGCAACATATCAAAATCTGATGTTGTTTTGTTTTGTCTCAATTAATATTTTAAAGGATACTGTCTTCACAGTGGAATATTGAATCAATCAGAGAACAACATGCTCAATGCAGATGGCATCACAGTGCCCAGAGCAGCACTGAAGCCAGCCATAGAAATTAAAGAGAAACAGTTAAATCACACAGCAGATTCATATGTTATAAGTACTAAACCTCTATTGTGCAGGTATACCAAATATACAATGACATAACACAAAATAGGCAGTTCATCATCAATTGTGAGGGAGGGACTGTGATAACTCAAGTGGCTCTGCTACTTGTGAGTCATAATTCTACCCCTCTCACACTTGAAGATAAAATCCATATTTTGTTGTTGAATGTTTTATTGTTTTCAGATAATACATTAGCAAACATAGGAACGAATGAGAGGTTAAAGTATGTTAACAGAACTACATAAGAAACATGTAGATTATAATTTAGTACAAGTCGAAATTTGTGATACATACCAATGTTGGAATGAGTCTCAAGCATATGATGCAAGTCAGGTGTTCAGATCATGCGTAATCATAGCCTCTGGTATGATAATATGAGCAGTACCTTTTTGCACTGGATGCAAGGAATCATCATATTCTGTTAACAGAGAATATATAACACAAAGTATGCAGTACCAACACTACGAAAACTGTAAACTTGAACTATGTACATAATGGTGATAGCATTGGGAGATAAATGACCAAGCCTGTGGCATCATCTTGAATACTGTAATCAGGGGGGAGGGGGGTGTATATCACCCCAACTAGCTGACACCTGCTAGATTATGCACAAACGCCTTGAATGACTCCCAACTGTAAAATTAGGGCATCTGGTTGGCTGTGTAGTGTGATAGCCTATCCAGCTCAGTTAGGTTAGTTAGAGAGGTAAGATTTACCCAATAGAAGCCACAAGTATACTGTGTCACTTGCAGAGTATTATCTGTTTAACTTGCATTTTTAGAAGGCCCAACCATCTGTACTCCAGAGAGTCATGGATTGTGCCACAGGTTTGATACCTAGAAATAATAAGGAGGAAAATAAAGATATGGGTCTGTGAAGTACCTTGCGCCAAGCTGGCCTACTTGCTGCCAAAGGGCCTGGATTTTAGGGCAGTACCATAGAATGTGAAATAAATCTCCTGTGTGTTAGAGACATCACCAGCATTTGTCATTGTTGAGGAGTCTGGCAGCATGCAGTAATGTAGGGGTTCTATACCATGAGTACAGAATTTTGTTTTGGATTAATCTACTCCTAGTATCCTTATATGTGGCATAAGTGGTACACCAGCATTGTTCCCACTGCTCATCAGTGATCATTATATCCCTTGCCCTTTCTCAATTTATTTTGGAGTCTATGGATTGACTGGGTAGATTGTCCCTTATCAAGGAGTAGATAGTGCCCACCAGTCCTTTGGACATAGATAGCCATCATGTAAAGGTGCTAGGTTCTTTTTTTGATCCTGTGTGTGACAAAGGGGCTTGACTGCATCCCTAATCTGTAGATATCATCAAATCATAGAATATCACTGGCAGAAAAAGAACAGCTGGCCCATCAAGTCTGCCCAAAAACTAGTCCACTCCTTCCCTCTCTTACCTCCCACCACTCTGCCCTCCCTCTCCCCCACTGTTTAGCCCCATGTAGTTGTCCCATGCTCTTTTGCATTTATCCACTGTATCCATCCCCATAACCAATTCTGGCAATCTGTTCCATGGTCCTGTAACCTTCTCTGAGAAGTAATGCCCCCTTATGTCCCCACAAAACCTACCCCCCTTCCAGCTAGAATGCATGGCCTCTGTTGGTTTTGTTTTCACTCGACCTCGAGTCATCCTCCCCTTACTTATTTATTCCCTTCAGGTATTTGAAGGTTTCCACCATATCTCCCCTTTCCCTTCTTACATCCAGTGTATACAGACCAATCTCCTCTAGCCTCTCCCCATATGGCCTCCCTTGCAAATCTCCAGAAATCAGCGGAAGAGAGGCATCCATCTACTTTGTAGCATTTGAAAGTCAGTTATCACCCCTTTCTTAGAGTGTCTAGAAAGTCTGTGAGTAAGTAAATACATTTAGCAGCCCACTGAGGCCAGACAACTGGTCTATTATTTATTAATATATGTTGAGTTGTGCCATAAAGGTGCATGCAGTGGAGAGGATTGGGACATCCCAATCTCCTGCAGAGATGCAGCAAATTTAAATTCTGCCGGTGAGGTGAACACGATGTGGACACTTCATGCTGCCACTCGCTATGAGGGCGGGCAATGCAAAGTGCTCACTCCACCTTGTCATTACCACTCTGCGCATTAAGGCAGAATGGCAGTGTGAAATAAGGTGAACTCATTGTTTTAATGGACTTAGCATTCCTCATTATGATTCTAAGTGATCCACTTGGTTTTCAGATTTGGCAGCCCCACACATCACATGGCTTACAGTACTGTAAGTCACATGCTCTTTAGCTAGGCAGGAAGAAAGTGAGTCATACAAGCAGACACTTTTACTCTCTCCTGTGCAGATGGAGAGAGAGTAGTGTGTTTTGTGACTGCTGATACTTTAGATCAGAATGAGGAGGAAATTTAAACTTTGATTTAGACCCAACAGCTTTTTAAAAGCTAAATTTTTTGTCTTTTCTGTACTCTTTTTTACTTAATTTGTTCTTTCTGTAAATTTTAATTTTCTTACCTTTCCTTGTCTGTGTCTCTGTGACTGTGTGTGTTGTGTGACAGTGTGTGTAGTGATTGCTTGGACTGAGGGAGCTCAGTAGGAGAGATGGACCAGGGTGAGGAATATCTGGGATGGGGCAGCTCTGGGAGTGTGGTAATGGTAAGCATCATACCATGTGCATGTGTGGAGGGCATGGGCACCCATTTCTGTTGGACCGCTCAAAACTTGTAGAGTGCCCCCGAAGCAGAACCAGCACCACCTCCTGTCCTGACTCTGAGGCAGTTGAACCACCACCACCAAGTCCAGCACCAGGTCCTCTGGGGCAGGATGTGCCTGTTCCACCAGGCCCAGGTGTGGATCCCATCCCTGTTCAGCACCATGACCAGCAGGCTTACAATACATCCAAGTAACTATTAAAAAAAATTAATGTTGTGATTGATGACGTGATCGTAAACCATGATTTGTGACTGCATTTGTGACCGTGATGATGAAGAAATGTGAATGCATATGGCTATACTTCCCCGGGCCCCGATGAGCTGTAGCTTAAAACTCCCAGACTTAAAAATACGTATCAATGAGTACAATGGTGGGGTGGTGAAGTCTGGAGAGATACTACAGAACAGGCGCACAATACATCCAAGTAACTAGAAAAAAAATTAATGTTGTGATTTGTAATGTGAATGATCGTGAATTGTGATTTGTGACTGCATTTGTGACCGTGATGATGGAGAATCGTGAATGCCTACCGCCTATGGCTGTACTTCCCTGATGAGCTGTAGCTTAAACCTCCCAGACTTAAAAAACACGTATCAATGAGCACAATGGTGGGGAGGTGAAGCCTAGAGAGATACTACAAAACAGGCTTATAATACATCCAAGTAACTAGAAAAAAAATGAATGTTTTGATTCATAACGTGAATGATCGTGAATTGTGATTTGTGACTGCATTTGTGACCATGATGATGAAGAACGTAATTGGTATCACGAGTGACTAGTGATGATGGTCCTGACTTAAAAATGCATATTAATGAGTACAATGTTCAAGTGCAGAATTAAGCACCACACCTGTCCAGGACTCTGAAGGAAGCCAAAGAAACGACTGGACTTGTCACAGATGGAGATTGGGCCCTAAAGAGATGCAAATGCACAGACAGATTAAGATTGCACTGTGCACTGAAGGGATGCAGACACAAAGGCACAACACTTAACCAGTGCTCACCATCAGAATTCAAATCTGGAAAAAGAATACACTTGACCGCATTATTGGAGTGGGTCGCTGTAGTGTGAGTGTACTGTACTGCTACAGTAACAGTCACTAGTACTAACACCAGTAAAGATACCACAAAGAAGTACAAAAATCACACAGCTGCAGTGGATAGCAGCTTCACATTGCTGAAAGTATTATGTGGCACAATAAAAGGTGTCTGATTTGATGACATGCGTCACACACATCCTCACATACACACTAAGTAATGCATAGCAAATTGAAAACTTCAGTAATATTACCACATATTTTAAACAAACTAAAATTATGCACTGCTGCACCACAACAATCAGCAAAAAAAATGGCAAGAAATATTGAAAATATTACTGTGCGTACATTAACACAGTTAAACAAGAAAAATATCACCAAAACAGAAAGCACTCTTTTTCTCCAAGTTAATCTACCTACACCACAGATACACCCCTTCCCCAAAGCACACTTCCACTGTCTCTCAGTACACAGACTGAATGTTGTACATTAACATTCAAAATCCATACACAAACAATAAACGATCGATCATATGAGCGCAGACGGGTTTCCTATAATCGAGGAACTAAAGTTTCGGCAAAAAAAAATGACTCAAAAAGGCTTTTTTAACAGCTTTTTGAAGGTATGAATCGCAGAGAGTTCTCAGAGCAGATTGTCTCCTACAGCTTCCTACACACACTACCCCAAACTGAGGCTGTGCCGAACAATCTACAGCCTATGTGTCCTGAAATCCCATGAATCACTGCAAAATTTGCCTTTGGAGCTTAAAAACAAGGTGAAGTGAGGCTAAGTGGAAGACGGAGTAACGCAAACTCATTGTTTTCAATGGACTTGGCATTACCCATTATAATGCAAAGTACTCTGTTTCACGTTATGGAGCACTCCGCGACATTCACCTTCTCTCATGAATCACTTGCATGAGCGATCAGCTACTTCACCCATCAGTAATCTCCGGTAGAGCTTTGTGCCAGTATTTTATGGATGGGCTGATTGTAGGGTGGGGTTTGTGGATTTGCATTGGGTAGAGGATAACAGTGAGGCCAGTATGGTTACCCCTCCCCTCCCATTTGTTGGAGTTCCCTATGGACCCATTGTGGGGCAGAATCAAAACCAGATCTGAATCATTGTATGGTCTGTACTGCTTGGAAAGCCAGTTTGTAACCCTCTATTCAAGGGAGGTACCAAACATCTTGTTTCAAGTGAGAATGTAGCTTATTATGATTGAATCTTGGCCTCTTCCCTTCCCATGTAGAGTCCCCTAGTAATTTTTCAATTTTGTGGTACCAGCTGGCTAAAAGGTTAACTAATTACTTCCAATAGCCTTGTTTGAAGTTGAACTAGCCATTGCTTAACCTGATGCAAAATGGTCACCCAGGAGATAATGAGGGGAATGTGGTACAATAGGTAAAATATTTTGGGGGCTATCTTTAATGCAGCTATTTTTCCTGCCATTGTCAGCCTCGTGAATTTCCATCAGTCAAGCTCCATTTTACATGAAGTTAAAAGGGCTTGTAGATTAACATCCCATACCTGATCAATTTGTGGCAAGACTTTAATTCCCATTTAGTTAATAACTGTTTGTACCTATTTATGACCACAAGTTTGGATTATATAGGATTGCCAATACTGACTAAAAGGGAATACCTCAGTTTGCATTGGTTCACCCTCATGCCTGAGTATGCAGAAAAGGAGTTTAGCAATTGAAAGATGGGTTCTTTGGAATGATTTATATCTGACAGGGGGATTATCAAATCATCTGTATTCATTAGATAGGGGAATTGTTCCTCCCCAGCTGCCAGACTGTGAATTTCATCATGCTGCCTGATTTCACTGCCAATTTCTCTACTGCTAGAAAAAAAAGGAGGGCAACAGAGGACTCGCCTGTCCAGTCCCCTGCCTTGTGAGAATGGGGCTGAGACTATAGAGTTTGTTAGAACTCATGCTGTGGGGGAAGAATAGATAGCCCTAATCCAGGATTGAACTTGGTCTCCAGAGCCCATATGTTGTAGCACAAGGTTGTGGAGTCATCCCATTTAATAGAGTCGAAGGCTCCTGAAGGGTCATCACAAAATCTACTGCTAGGGCTGCAGCAGATGATGTTAGGTCTTTGGCTGTGTGTATCAGGTTGATTAGTAATTTGATGTGATCTGCACTAAATCTACCTTGCACAAAGTCTACCCGAGAGGTATGTATTAAGGATGGAAAGAGGGGATTGAGCTGTAAGGCCAGTGCCTTACCACAAATTTCGCTATCTAAGTTTATGAGAGATATTGGTCTATAGTTGGCAGTTGAAATGGGATCCTTTCCTTTTTTTGAAGTACAGTTGTTACCGCTTCCCTAAATGTGAATGGAAAAGTGCCTAGCTTTTGAGCTTCCGAGTGCACCTGACATAAGACCAGGGTTATCTGTGGAGCAAAGGGTTGCAGGAACTCTACTGAGAATCCACCCCTCCCCCGTGATTTGCCTGTCTAAAGAGTTAACAAGGCCTTGCTAACTTCTTCTACAGTTGTGGGGGGGGGGCACACAGTAACTGCTTTTGCTGCAGTGTCAGCTTGGGTAGTGCTAGTTTGTGCAAGAAAGACTGAATCATCTCTAGGGTTTTCATATGAGAGGATGTATTCGAGGCAGAGAATAAAGACATCACTATGTTATTTACGTCTTGGGGATGATCAGTGTCCTGGCTTACAGTCCTGCAGTCCTGTTATGTGTCTATCTGCCTGTTGCTTATGCAATCGGTATGCCAAGACTTTTCTTCCTTTTCCCCTTCCCAAAATGTGTGCCTTAGGCGGAGGATGGCAATTTTGACCTTTCTAGACAGCAAGGAGTTAACTTCCATTCGGAATCCTGGAACCTTTCTGTCTAAGCTGGAATGTGAGGAGGGGTTTTGTTGAGCCTTGTATACAGTTCCTGCTGACCTAAGCACTTCTTCAAGGTCATTCAACCTCTGGTCCCTGTGTTTGTGCCTTTGGGCCACATTGCCAATGATTTTGTCCTTAATGGTGGCTTTAAATACCTCCCATGTTTTTCCAGCCGATGTATCAGCTATAGGATTTTCTCAGAAAAGAGAGAAGTCACTTTCTTACCCAGGAGAGAAACTCCAGGTCACGAAGTAGAAGAGATTCTAGCCTCAAAGATGGGGAGGTATGGGAAGGGAGAACCCCAGGCCAAGAGTAGCTGCACTGGAACACGATCCAAGATCAGTAAGGAAAGTATGACGGAGTCTTGGGATGCTTGAGTTAAAAAAGGGGGAGGTGAGCCAGACGTCCAATCTATTATGGGATCTATGCACTTCTGAGTGATATGCGTTATCCAGGTCTCCAGGGTGAAACATATGCCAAATGTCCATGAGGCCTAAATCCTGCATCATTTGGTGTAGGGACTGTGCTCCTCTAACATGGCTCTCTTTACCTGAAGTGCTCCTGTGTTCCATGGGGGAACGCGTTAAGTTGAAATCTCCCCCTATTAGGATGGAGACATCTGTAGAGGCCAGAGATTCCATCTTACTTGCTATGTTATGAAAGAATTGTGGATCATCTTTGTTCGACGAGTATAAATTACACAGCAAGAGAGGACCAGCGGGGGTGGAGAGTATGGCAAGTACCCACCTTCCTTGTGCATCAAAAATACATTTTTAAACTGTCAATTTAAGGGCCTTACAAGAAAAGAGTGGTCCTCTTTAGTAAGCTTAGTCACTTGAAGAAAAGACACTTGAGATTTCAACTGTTTGAGATGTGTGATGACTTTCTTTTGTTTGACTGGGGTATCGAGACCAATAACATTCCAAGTCTGAAAATTAATTTCAGCCATGGTCAAGCAGAGAGAATCTGGTGTTCTGATCTATAATGCACACATCTCTTCCTACTGAGATTTCAAGGCTAGTATAATGGAGACTCACTCAAAGTGCTGTGTCTACTGCCATATGGGTACCAAACAGATTAAGAAGGCAAAGTCATGTTATGAGCACACATTTCGGCAACTTCCTCATGCTATCTCTATTAGATTCTAAAAGTGCTAAGATATTGTACCATTGTAGCCCACACTAAAGCTGGAACCAAAACCAAAAAGATAACAATATTTAAGTGATAACATTTGTGATACACTAAGGAATACCCAAAGCACATGGCCAGAGGTAAAATACCATACATGGCCGGCTGTGGATCACTGGGGATGTGGGACTGTTGAGGCCCCATATGACATAGAAACATAGAAATTTTGAATTTAGTGGCAGATAAGAACCTCATGGACCACCTAGTCTGCCCATTTCCCTACCTAATGGAAAAGCTGCAGACCCTAGTTAACCAACAGCCTACTTCCCCCACTAGACTTGCTTTATGTCTGTCCCATGCATTCTTGAATTCCCCTGCTGTTTTTGACTCTACAACTTCCACAGGAAGGCTGTTCCATGCATCTACAACCCTCTCTGTGAAGAAATACCTCCTCGCATTACATCTGAGCTGTCCCTCCTCTATCTTCAAATTGTGCCCCCTTGTTCTTGCACATCTCTTTTACTGAAAGATGTTTCCCTCTTGGACTTTGTTGATTCCCTTCAGACATTTGAAAGTTTCTATCATGTCCCCCCTCTCCCTCCTTTCCTCGAGGCTATCCATCTTAAGCTTCTTTAGTCTTTCTTCATATGTCTTCTAGTGCAGACCCTGCACCATTTTGGTTGCCCTCCTCTGGACAGCCTCTACCCTGTCTATGTATTTGCAGAGATGGGGTCTCCAGAACTGTACACAGTACTCCATATGTGGTCTTACCAACTGTCTGTACAGAGGGCCAACAACTTCCTGTTTTCTACTTATGATGCCTTCCTATGCATCCTAGTATTCCCCAGCCCTCCTTAATGCATTCTCACTTTGCTGGCCCACCTTTAGGTTATCTGATATGACTACCCCTAGGTCTCTCTTCCATTTTTGTTGTTGTCAGTATCTCATCCCCATTGTGTACTCTTCCCTGGGTTTTGTTTCCCAGGTGTATTACTTGCACTTCTTTGCATTGAATCTAAGCTGCCATACATTTGACCATTCCTCCAACCTTGCCAAGTCCCTTTTCATCCTTTCCACCCCACCTTGTGTATCAACCCTGTTGCAGATCTTTGTGTCATCTGCAAAGAGAAATACTTTCCCTTCCAGTCCCTCTGCAATGTCACTTATAGAGACATTAAAAAGGACCCTCCTTTCTTCACTGTGGACTCCATTTACTATTACCCGCTGTGTCCTGTTGTCCATTCAGTGTTTTACCCAGGCTACCACCCTGGGACCCACTCCCAGACTGGCTAATTTGTTTATTATCTTTTGTGCAGGACGGTGTCAAATGCCTTGCTAAAGTCTATGTAGGCCATGTCCACAGCCCCTCCCTAGTCTACTACTTTGTTCACCCAGTCAAAAAAATCAATTAGATTTGTCTGACATGGCCTTCCTGCTATGAATCCATGCTGCCTTGGGTCCTGTGCCCCACTGGCCTCTAGGTACTCAACAATTCTTTCCTTCAGAAGTGATTCCATCATTTTCCCTACCACTGAGGTCAAACTGACAGGTCTGCAGTTTCCTGCCTCTGCCTTGCTCCCACTTTTGTGAAGGAGGAATCTCATCCATCCTCCTCCAGTCCTCAGGTACCACACTATCCTCCCATGATTCATTAAAAAGGGTAGTCAGTGGTGTTACTAGTTCTTCCCTTAGTTCTTTGAGAATTCTGGGGTGAATCCCATCAGACCCCATTGCTTTATCCACCTTCAGTTTTGAGAGTTCTTTCAGAACCCTCTCTTCTGCGAAAGGACTAATATCAACCCCCCATCCAGATTGCTTCTATTGACTGGATTAGGTATATCCCCCTGCTTTTCCATTGTGAATACTGAGCAGAAGTATTTGTTCGGTATCCCTGCTTTTTTACTGTAGCTCTCTACCCAACCTCCTTCCCCTTTATTCAGCCTCAGTATCCCTGTCTTAGTCTTTCTTTGCTCCCTAATTTATCTATAAAATATTAATATTAATTAATAATATTAATTAATTAATGTTAATATAATAATATCATTATTTATTATTCATATTGTGTAATTTGTTGTACTGTACGTATTTGTGTATTGTATGAAAAAATTTGTATTGTTTGTGTTGTAACATTTTCCTTTTTATTGTACATTAATGTATGGGACCTCATTGAAAATGAGCTATGCTCAATTGAGTTTATCCTTTATTCATTTCTTTATGAATAAAAACATTTTACTACTACTACTACTACTATAAAAGGTTTTATCCCTCTTCTTAACTGAGTTGGCTATCTTTTCCTCGGTTTGGGCCTCTGCTATTCTGACTGCCTTCCCCGCTTCCTTCTGATTTAACTGGTACAGTTCTCTGTCCTGTTCCTTCTGTGTTTCCTCATACTTCCTGAAAGCTATCTCTTTCTCCCTTACCTTCCCCACCACTTCTTTTATACACAGGGGCTTCCATTCTAAGAGCAAGAGAGCGACTAATCACTAGTTTATCCTTAAGAGTGACTTCAACCCTGGGACATATACATGAGCTTGTAGTGAGAGGCTGGGAAGTGTAGGCTTCCCTCGCTACTGTACACCAGGTGTTTAAATCAAGCAGGGTGCAAAGGTGCTTACAAAACCCAGCTCACGTATAGAGAGTAACAATTTACCAGCAGCATATAGATATCCTTAAATGCTCTCGGTATGCTGAGGCTTAAAGCATGTGCTGAAACAATTAGATTAAGTAACCCCCTGCAGCTATCATCAGCAAAAAGGGAACTAATGATTGTAGTTTTACCCTGTTGGTCAACAACATTGTTACAGCATGTAAAAAACATCGATGAGACCTGCAGGGAAAAGTGAGCAATGTATGCTGTTGTAATTGGTATCCTGATGAGTACATAGGTAAGAACAGTAGTTAATAAATGTATGGGCATTTATATGCTAGTAAAATTACTGTTAAATAGATTCAGCTACATTAATAAAACATGCCAGGAAGCTAACATTTCTGCCTTATGTGACGTCATACTCCCTGAGTTTGTGTTCTATATATGTGAGATTAAGAGTAATGTGATAGGGGGTGACAAGGTAAAATAAAGGTTTTACCCACTTTGAGTTTGTGTGCCAGGGACAGGAGAGGCAGACATGCTTGTGTTGTATGTCTAAGTCAAACAAGGGTGGGTGTGGAGGCAGGTGCCTAAACTGAGACCCCTCCCTGGAGGATCATCAGCAAAATCAGCCATGCCCCCCATAGTCCCCTCCATGCCCTCAAACTCCAAATAAATGCATATAAGATCACTTATCTGATCAAAAGTTCCAGCCAGGCCCTGCAGCCACATAGGAGGGAGACTGCCATTGTTCTGTAGTCAGTGATCTCGATGTGGCCTGCTTTGGAAGGCTAAAATCCACAGTGTCACTGCATTCCATAGCTGTCTGTTAGTGGGGCCTTTGAACCACTATCCCTATCCAGGATTTTAATGTTGGGTCTGAGGGAATCAGGTCTGAGCCTTCCAAAACCTCCTGCTCTGATTCTTGTACTAGTTGCAGCAGTGGAGAGGGAGGAGCGCACATATTTTCTTCTTAGTAAAATATGGATGAAGAGTTTCTCTTCCTCCGCCTGTTGCTGTGGCCACCACTGTAACTCTGAGATCTCTCTCTGATTCTGGGTGCTTCCTTCTGACAGGCCAGGAGTTCTGCTGCATTTTTTTCATTGGGCTGGTAGAGCCCAATATCCATGCTGGTCACCAGGTGGGATTCTACAGTCGGGCAATAATTTGATCCGAGAGGTCTTCAGTAGAGTGGCCAGTATCTATTCCTTGATGTTGATGTTTCTGTTGTTTACTGGATTTCAGATATTGGAGTTCCCAAGGCCATGTCCTGTGGATGTAGTTGAAGAGGACCTCCAGTGTTGTGAAGAGCAGTGGAGTGCTGTTAACTATGATCCGCATGGTAGCTGGGTAATGTAGCGACAAGGGGACCCCTAGCACATGCAGCACTCAACAGACTTCAGTACTTTCCTTGTGCTGAGATCCACATACACAGCACTCGCAGCAAAGAAACTGCTTTCCACAGACATATTTCAGCAAAATGCATTTTATTCAACCAGGGCTCTCAGCCCAAACCCCCGAGCTTCAGTGGTTGTCTTCATCAGAGGGCGTCCCCTGACAAAGGCAACCATCAAGCACTGGGGTTGGGTTGATATCTGTGGAAAGAAGTTTCTTTGTTGTGATTGCTGTGTGTGTGGATATTGGTTCTTCATGGGGTAGCTACCCTTCACAAAGCACCAGCCCACTTGTTTAATTTGCAACAGTTGTCCTGAGGATCTGATGCTCCTTGTGCTGAATGGACAGATCCTTGGAGTAGTCTTGATAGATGTGGATGTGATACCCTCTCCATGCCAGTGTACCCAGCTCCCTCACTCTTTGAAGGATTTGCTCCTTGTCTACAAAACTAAGAATATGGGCCAAAATAAGCAAAGGACTGTCCAAGGGCTTGGGTGGAGGGTTGAACATGTGGTGGGTCCATTCAATTATAAGCAATCTGCCCTCTTATATATTTATAAGAACCGGCTCCCCCTTTCTCCCATAGGGAAACTATGGCATAATTTGCCATTATAAAGGAGTGTTTATAATGGCAGAGATGCGCACAATTTCCCCTGCTGTGCACATGCTCACGCAGCAGCGCGACCAGTCAAGACCACTCACCACTTCCCTGTCGCCCAAAACAGAACTGCCAGAAGAAGTAGGAGATCAGTTATTTTCTTTTTTCCCCCTATACAGTGAAAATGCACAAAACTCTGACGAAAGGTGGAAAAAACGTTTTAAAATATGGCAAATCTCGACACCGGACTAAAATGAAACTGAATCGAGAGTACACTGGAAACTCTTTATTTTATATAATTGCTGAGGTGAAAAAGGGAAACCCAGCAATTATATAAAATTATAAAAAAAAAAATGGGGTGGTGTGTTTAAACTTGAAGTTTACGAACACCCTCGGGGTTAGATGCTAACATAAACCCCTCGGGTGTGTGTAAACTTCTCATTACACACACCATCCCATATATTATTCTATACATAATCCACCGGAGCTCCCATTGCAGAAAATCAGTGGCATTACCTAGCTCAGCACCCTCTGGGAGGCCCCAAAATTCTTAAGTTGTTGCACTGGCTTTGGTTTTCAAGGATGTTGACCTTTTCTTGTAATGCCCGAATGACCAAAACCTGTTCAAGGACTGTAGCCGATAGCTCCTTGAGGGTTACATCATGCAATGCCACCTTCCATTCTGTTTAGAAGATGCGGACATCTAGTTGATGCAGTCACAGTGTCGTTGCTAAAAGCCAGGGTTATGTCTGCCATATGTTTCATAAGGGCTGTGAACATTTCATTGATGGAGGTTGAATCACGGGTTCCCGCTGGTCACCATGTGATCATGGGATGTGGCTGGCACTGTAGACTGTGAAGCTTAGCCTTTTTCTGTACAGTTCCCCAAAATTTGTTATGTTCAGAACCAGAAAACTCTGCTCTATTCTATGCTGCGTATTTTGCCTGTAAATGTAGTGGTGAGTTCAAATTTTAAACAGATTAAGAGCCCCAGGTGCATGAAGGAATGGAGTTGAGATGCCATCTTAATTGAGATTAAGCCACGCCCCCCCATCAAACTCCATATTTTGAGCCAGCTCATTGCATATCCCATATATATTTACAACGGATCCAGCCATGATACACCACAATAAATTGCAGTAAGTGGCATGTCACAAAATATTGCATTAAACAAGGCTTAATTGCTATTGAATCATAGTGTTCCCTGCAGTATACTGCAACATTTTGTGATATACTGCAGCATTACTGCATTGCATCCTGACTAGTACCACTGTATATATTTATCTATCAGTTTCTCTCTCTCTCTCTCTCTCTCTCTCTCTAGCTAGCCTTTCCCCATTCTAGTCTGGCTTCCATAAGCACCACTACAGTCCCTCCATGTTGCATGTCATTGACTTCATCTTCTCAGGGATGGACCAGGTGCACATCACAGCTGACATTTTCATTGATCTGGCCAAAGCCTTGACTCAGTGTCCCACCCGCTACTCCTGGACAAGCTGAACACCACTGGCATTTTAGCTCCCACCATTAAGTGGTTCCATTCCAAGCTTATGAGCCATTAACAGCCAGCACAAGTTGGAGACACTTTTGTGTTCTAGAAACATAGAATATGATGGCAGATGAGGACCAACCAGTCCACCTAGTCTGCCCATTTCCGTCCTTGGTTTGGCAATCCCTACTCTTATCTGGACTGCCTTTCCCCCATGCTATTATTTATTTATTATTATGAACCGGCGATCATAAATGGAGCAAGCTGATTGGCCGAGAGGGTTTCAAAGCCATGATATCGGGCTACATCATCACGGCTTCAGAAAACCTCCGGCCACCAGCCTGCTCACTCCCAGCACAGTGTTCCTCATGTCTCGCAGTCCGTAGCCAGTCAGAGTTTCAGTCGGTCATTATTAAAAAAAAATAACATCCTCACAACTGTCGCCCACAGCACACACTCTGCAAAGATAAATAAATCTCCCTCTTCTTTCTCTGACAGCACCAGCTACTTCATTACAGAAAACTGCCCCCCCCCTCGCTGTCATGCTGCCTCGTACAAACCGCCAGAATGTACAACCCGCGCCTTCAGAACACAATTGCGCTAAATATAAACTGTAATGCCTTACCATCTCGCTTTCCTCAAAAGCAATGCAGGTAAAACACACTGAATCCAGACATAAAAAACATCTTCTGTCATCTTGCGGAGCCACGGTGCACATTCGTAGGCAGTTTATCGTCCAGCCACATATTTTTTTTTTCGGTTGACATCGCGATTGTTCAACTCCTCAAACAAAAAAAAAGCCAAAAACTAGCTTCAGTTACTCCATAACAGACAACGTTACTAAACTTCGGGGAAGGGGCACCAATACTATGGGAATGAAGACTTTCTAACAAAATCCACATGCAACAGCACCACCTAGTGCCCAAAACGTGACCTACACAAACTTTTTTAAATGTGTACCTACACACCTATAAAAACAGCATTAAAATATTTCAAAATTTCTTTTTTTACATTAAATGCCTAAAATATCAATTGACCCAGTTCATAATAGCTATAAGGCACTCCAGGGTGTGGTATATCATGGGATATCGTCACTTCTCGGGTCGTTGGACGCACTCGGCCTGCGGCCTCGTGCTCAACCACCTGAGGCGTGACGATATCCCATGATATACCACACCCCATTGTGCCTTATTGCTTAATTAGATCATTGGTTTACAGACCTTTGAGTCATAGACTCATTTACAAAGGCACCTCATCAAGAGAGCAATACATCACAGCAAACAAACTGTACAGTACGTAATGTTTAGATTAAAAAAAGCAACCAGTGTTACAGGCATTCATTGGTGGTACATGCTTGGTAATAGGTAGATCACAGTAGTCATAATATAGGTACACGAGTACCACGTCAGGTAGCAACCAGAGTTATTTTATTACCTTAGTCAGATGTTGCATGAGACCCCAGGTGTATACAGCAAAAGTAAACAGGGCAGACCCAGCCATGGGGTGAAGGTAAGGGACAGGTGGGGGATTATGTGCAGTTGCAGCAGCAAGTGCTTGTCAGATGGCTTCTGAGGGAGACCTTGAAAGGACCAAGCTTAGTGGAGTCAGCTATATTGGCTGGGAGTGAACTGAACCAGGAGGGATCCCGATAGCAAAAGGATCTCTGGGCCATAGAGGTCCTTACCCTCGGGACAATAAGGGAGGTTTTGACAGTGCTGTGGGTGGAGACTGAGGGGGAAGCACGCTGCAGGGAGGAGGCAACCCTGGGGGGGAGAGCCCTAGCAGGGTCTTTTTTACAAGAAGGCAGGTTTAGGAGCAGAGTCTTTCTTCAAGGTTGAGCAAGTTGGTGGTGGAGTACAGCAGGCATGTATGGGTGCACCTAGGGGCTCCCAGCATTAGCCTTTAGGCCTTGTATATAAAGAGCTGGATTCTTGCAAGTGCCTTGATGTCGGCGGCAGCATAGATGGGAAGCCCATAGTCAATTAGCGACATGACAGAGGAGGTGATTGCCAGTCTAAGGGTGTCTTGCAGTAGGCAGTCCCTATGGTGGTGTAACAGTCCCATCCTGACATTGGTGGCAGCAGAAAGGCATTGATATGGGAATAGAAGGAGAGTGCTGAATCAAAGGTAATGCCCAGATACTTGTAGGAGGAAACCTGCTCAATGGGGTTCAGTGTGCTAGGCAGTATCACGAGAGGGGCACCACTGGCTTTTCTTTGGCAATGCGAGAACAGCATAGCTTTGGTCTTTTTTAGGTTCAGGACTAGCCTTCGTGATGTGAAACAATGCTCAGCTCTATCAAAAGCTTGTTGGAGGGTGGCCTGGAGTGTGTTGGGGTTGGGGTCAGTGGCAAAGAGCACGGCGTCATCCGCGTAGAGGAGGATCTTACTTGGGCAGGCCAAGGGGAAGGAGTTGAGGTAGAGACTGAAGAGGAGAGGGACTAAAATGGAGCCCTGGGGAACCCCAGAACAGACAGGTCGTGTGTCAGATAGGGTGCTATTGATTTTTACACACCGAGTTCTGGCAGAGAGATAGCTGGTGAACCATGCAAGGGGCAGGGACAAACCAAGTCATTTGAGGAGTCAAGCAGGAGAGGATGGAAAGCTGTGTCAAAGGCCTCAGAGAGGTCAATGAACATGGACCGGCAGGACTTCCAGCATTAAGAGCAGAGTGCAGGAAGTTGGAGAATTCAAGTAGCGCTTTGTGGTGGCAGACCTGCATGAAAGCCATGCTGTTCAGGGCACAGGATATTATGCATGGCCAGGTATTTGGCAAGCTAATTGGCAACTACTTTTTCAAGGGCCTTAAAGAGTGGGGGAAGGATGGAGATAGGTTGATAGTTACCCGGGGTCACTTGATTGACACTCCTTAGGATAGGAGTGATGATGGCAGTTTTCCATGTACTGGGGAACTGCCCCAGGCACAGAGAGTGGTTGAGCAGCATGGTAAGTGGGACCAAGATAGCATCCAACATCAGATGAATTAGGTGTACAGCAGAATGCCTTTGTGTTTATCCCATGCACTTTTGAATCCCCATACAGTTTTTGCTTCCTCCACCTCCACTGGTAGGCTGTTCCATAAATCCACCACCGTCTCTGTGAAAAATACCTTGCATTCCCCTACACCTCCCTCCCTCCCTCCAGCCTCATGTTATGTCCCCTTGTCCTTGTGTATTTTCTTCTCTGATATATGCTCCCCTCCTGTACCCTGTTTATTCCTCTAAGTCTCTATCATATCCCCTCTCTCCCTTCTCTCTTCCAGTAAATAGATGTTAAGTTCATTGAGTCTTTCCTCATAAGGCTTGTGGTGCAGTGTATGTATCATTGTTGTTGCTTTTCTCTGGACTGCTTCATTTCTGTCTATGTCCTTCCCATGATGCGGTTTCCAGAATTGGACACATTATTCCAGATACTATATTGTATTTATGCCCCAAGGAGACGGCAGGTGGCTCTGGCCCTTCCTCTGAGGGCTTGAATCCATCCTGACCCACAGCCTCATAATTGGGACCACAGATGGATTTTCATGGAGACTGCTAGCTCCATTTTATGACACACACATGCCACAGTTCGTAGCACCCTCCCTGTGTACTGCCCACCCACATGCACTACCCTCAGGCCTCCACCGGTAGGCAGTGGAACTGCAGGGGGTGATGAGATCCCTCCCTAGGAGAGGAGAGCTGATGAGCATCTGCTCAATCTTGCACCCGCCTTCCCCACCGCCAAGCCTCGACGACCCAGGCTCATTCCCTAAACCGGGTCACTGGTATAGCAAGAGGTGTGATGTCCAGCACCTCAACCCTCAGTGTCACAGGGCTGGCAAGTTGGATGCATTTTGTCACTACCCCTTTCTTTCCAGGCTTGGGTCCAGCAGGACCTGAGGAAGGATGAGGGCCAGGCAGAGGCTGGGGAGAGGATGGTAACTAAAATTATTCAGAGACAGAAAGGGAAATCTTATGTGGAGGGGTTGGAGGACCTCAATATGTACTCACTGGTTGCAAGAAGGAAGAGTGATATGACAGAGACATTCATTGCCTTCATGAAATAAGGTAGAGGGCAGGGAGTTACTTATACTGAGTGGAAACACATGAGCTTATTTGTTTATTTATTTTTTTTATTTAGCTTTTGTTAACTAGGTGGGTACACTAACAAATAATTGCCTATTATCAAGTACGATCCAGTGCTTGGGGAGCTTGAAGGGGTGGGGGGAGTTAGGAAAGACATCAGAAGATATTTTTTATGAATAAGTCCTAGATAAGTGGAACAAACTACCATAGCAAGGTGCATGTGTGAAATCAGTGCAGTGATTCAAACAAAAGTGGACAGACATGGCACAAAGTCATTCTGCAGCATGTGAAAAAAACAGCATGGCTAAAAGTGCTGCAGCGAAACAGCACCAGACAAAAACAGAGGCAGGCAAATCACTGACCTGTTCCATGCACTGTGCCCTTTGAAAACAATGGAACTTGAGTAACTAACTCCTGGGGGGCCTCGGGGATGGGAAGAAACTCAGGAGGGGGGTATTTTTTTTTAAATATTGTCAAAAAGTTGTAGCAGGGAAGGCCTGGGAGGGCACCTAATCATGGTCCCAGGTCTCCCGACTGTACCATGTGCTGGTGCCCTAACCACTCCTCCACAGGAGCAGCTTGACCAGGCACCCAGCACATGGCAGCTTCTCCACCCTACCATTCTGTATGCAGCAACAAGGGTAGTGATATTCCCCTACCACTGTTCTACCACTGTCACTGTAAACCCAGGCGCTCACTATACAGAGCAATTAATACCATGCTGTCTTACATGCGCAGTATTGACCCGGTACCAACAGACAAATTGAACTGGTAAGGACTTCAGGAAAAGGGAGGGAGAAAAGAGGATTGAATGGCCACTAGAGCCCTCACATACAGCTATAGGTAGGACTGGAAGACTTTGTGGGTCACAAGGACATTTTGGGCCATCAATTTCTATGTTTCTATGTATTCAACACTCACTCAGTTTTAAATATTGGTTCGGTACTTTAGGTGGTGTTTTGAAAGACCAAGGATAGCACACAAAATGACTTCATTCAAACGGTTGTATTAGGAAAGTTGTTACAGTACATCACACAGACAAACAGAAAGCAAAAAGTAATTTAAAGAGCTAGTTAGTAGGTTAGGTTTGTTATTTTCCTAACACAACCATCTGAGTGCAGTAGTTTGTGTGCTGTCCTGTGATTTCTGAGTCTACCTGCACCTGCTAGTGTTCCTGAATATGCAAGGCCCTGTGATTTTGAAAGTTCAGTACTTCACATTGTACTGAATCACTACATACAGGTACCAGTTTTTATAATTTCTTTCTACCTCATGTCTTTGCACTGTCCGTAACAATGTCCTGCCATGGCCTGTAAGACCAGTTACCAAATAGATAAAATAAGTAAAAACAATAATGAAAATATATATATTTTTTTTAATCTTTTGGAGCAGGGGTCCATCACAGTCTAGTTGAACTTTTCTAAACCTTTAAAAAATTGAACTTTAAAGTTGTCCACATATTTATAATTAAAAAATATATTTTTTCACCATTCCTTGTACAAGCTAACATCTATCCTACCATCAAGCTTCCCACACTGATTCAGCAACACCTGATTCAAGTATTCAGTCTTCTGATGCTACATTACCCCCATATACACATCAGTTGTCTCCAAAGTTGGATGGTAATATTTATATTTAGCACTATCCAGAGTGACAGTATGTAGTTGTATAGGAGTCATCTTGCTTCAACAAGAACCATATTTCTACTTCTATATATCCCTCCCACCACACATAGTATCTAGAACAAATAGCAACATCTACACTGCAGTAGGGTATAGTGGATGTTGCATAGGTGATTTGTAATTTTAAGACAGCCTTCAGGATCACTAAAGGAGGCATTGCACAACAAGGCAAGCATTGCCTTCCTCCATACAAGAAGATCCCTTTTGATCCTTACTCTTATGCCTTTGTTGAAATTTGAACTTGTGACATGAGCCCTGACATTCCGTGATAGTGGCATGAACAGCTATCTCAGAACCACAAGACCAGCCTTACAATATGTTTTTTATTCATCCAGGGCTGCCCGAGTCCCAAACTGACTAAGGAAGATTCATAAGAATTATTATCTGTAGTGTAACAAAACAAGATCTTGCTAACTGATACCATTGGAAATGTTTTAAGGAAAACAGCCTAACATTACTGTAGATATATATTATTGCATTTTACATACAATGATTGTTGTGTGTATAAAAATACATCAAAATAACACCAGCTTTTTATTGTCAGGAAAATCAAGAAGAAGAATAACAAGGTATGAATACCTTTATTATGCGCATGTGAAAATTACTTCTCTTGGTTACTTTTGTTTATTGAAATCATCTATTTTTGTTTGTTTGCAGATCAAAGATGAAAGACACAAACCAGAGTGAAGTTTTAAGCAGTCCAATATGTAAGTCAAAATAATAGATAGCTAGACAGATAGACAAATGGAGGCAAGGAATCCACTACTGTATAATGTTGAAAAAATGTGCAACAGCTACATTAAAGATTTACTTGTAACAATCACACGGGAGTGGCGGCATATTTATGAACACATACAGACAGAGGGAAAAAGAAGTAAGTGCCTAAACTGGGACATGAATCTAGGCCACCCAGAATACTGTTCTAATTGCGCTAACCAACTGCACCACTGAGACAACTTGAACCTGGGCTGTTCCTAAGCGCATCTCTCTTTCTCAAATGCACAACCCAATGGTAACACAAATATTTACTTGTAAGAATCATACAGGAGTGTGGTGTGCATATTTATGGAACACATACAGACAGAGGAGAGAAAGAAGTAAATGCCTCAGTTTGACTTGAACCCATGGCACATGGAATACCATCTCGATTATGCTAACCAGCTGCACCACTGAGACAACTGGAACTGGGCTTTCCCTGTACAATTACTCTTTGTCAAATGCACAACCCAATGGGAAAACAAATATTTACTTGTAACAATCACACAGGAGATAAAGATTTATTTATTATAGATAATACAATACATGTTGCTTTTCATTTAATGTTCACATCAATAAACTAGAGCTGTGTGAAATGTGAAATTACATCTGTGGAATTAATATGGAACGGTAATTGTGCTCCCAACAAACTTATTAGAATTACTTTTAAATTCTGTGAATTCTGAAAAGCATTTCTATGTAAACAGTGAAATAATATTCTGAGGATCATGAAATCAAAAGAATACATTTCCATGATCTTTGAAAATAAATCTGTGGTTTACGTAAACCACTGAATACTATTCTATTGTTTATGTAAACTGCAGATTACTCATCCTCAGTATTTTTTATTCCACATTTACATTTTTAGAATTCTGTAGAATTATGCAGAATATTCAAAATTCAGTGAAATGCCTGTGGAGGCTGAATGTATTTCCTCAAAGTTGTACCATCAATGTTTGTTACCTTCATCAATCTCATTTAACATTTCTATGTATGCTAAATAACTGCAGACAACTGTTCAAATATGTTAAGATATTTAACATAAAATGTGCACAAAAAGTCATATATTAGATTAGAGGTGAATAAAATTACCAACATAGCATGTTGCCAAATTCTTCATGCATGTGATCTTTAATTCAACAAAACAAAGTGGTAATATGGATATAATGGATGTCAACTGGAGCACCTTTGCTGCAACCACATCCAAGAGCAGGGTAATTCTCAATGCCCTACATGGGGCATGCCTCAGACAGCTTGTGATGGAACCCACTCGGGAGGGAGCAGTCTTAGACTTGGTACTCTCAAAGGGGATGGAGAGAGCATCTCAGATTTAGAAGTGGGTAGCTATCTTGGAACACACAACCACTGAACAATGTGGTCCATGATAAACACAGCCATAGAGTGAGTCACACTAAGGTGAGTGTATTGGACTTTAGGAGGGCTGACTTTGGTAAAATGGAGGAGTGCCTCAGAAAAGCACTAGCAAACAGGCAAGAAGGTGGGATGGAAGAACAATGGGGAAAAATCAAAGCTTCCATCACAGAGACAACAAGCCTTTGTGTGAAGTAAATAAAACAAAATGATGGAAAAAAACACTATGGTTCTCAAAAGAGGTGGCAGGGAAGGTTAGGGAGAAAAAGATAGCATTTAGGAAGAATAAGGAAACACAAAAGGAGCAGGACAGAGAACTGTACCATTTAAAGCAGAAGGAAGGGAAGGCAGTCAGAATAGCAAAGGCACAAACCAAGAAAAAAATAGCCACCCTCAGTTAAGAAGAGGGATAAAAGCTTATAGGTACATTAGGAAATGAAGAAAGACCAGGAGGGATAGTGAGGTTTAATAAAGGGAGGGGGTGAGCAGAGGGTGACGGTGACAAAGCAGCAATAATGAACAAATACATATATTGTGGGTTATTCTGTGAATTGGTGGTGAGCTATAATGGACGCAAGTCTTTGAAAAGCTATGAAGCACCTATGAAACCTATGAAACCTATGACACGCCTGCTCAGTATTCACAAAAGAAGAGGAGGGGAGGTACCTAAATCAAATAATAGAAGCACACTGGATGGCGGGGGGTCAACCCAGTACATTCACAGAAGAAAGGGTCCTGAAAGAACTGCTAAAAATGCAGGTGGACAAAACAATGGTGCCTGATGGGATTCAGCCAAGAATCCTAAAAGAACTAAGGGGAGAACTAGTGGCACCACTGACTACACTTTTTAACAAATCATGGGAGGAGGGTGTGGCACCTGAGGACTGCAGGAGGGCAGATGTGATTCCCCTTCACAAAAGTAGGAACAAGGCAGAAAAAACTACAGACCTGTTACTTTGAGCTCAGTTGTAGCGAAAAGGATGGAATCAATTCTGAAAGAAAAAATTGTTAAGTACCTAGAGGCCAGTGGGGCACAAGAGCCAAGCCAGCATGGATTCACAGTGGGAAGGTCATGTCAGATGAATCTAATAGATTTCTTTGACTGAGTGCTCAAAGTAGCAGATCATGGAGGGGCTGTGAATATGGTCTATCTAGACTTTAACTAGGCATTTGACACAGTCCCACACAAGATTAATAAATGTTAGCCAGCCTGAAGTGGGTCCCAGGGTGATAACCTGGGTAAAACATTGGCAGGACAACAGGATGCAGAGGGTAATAGTAAATGGAGTCCACTCCAAAGAAGGGGGGGGGTAACTAGCAGGGTACCATAGGGTTCAGTACTGGGACTGGTCCTCTTTAATGTCTTCATAGGTGACACTGTGGTGGGACTGGAAGGAAAAGTATGCCTCTTTGCAGACGTCACAAAAATCTGCAATAGGGTTGATACACAAGGGGGGGTGGAAAGAACGAGAGAGGACTTGGCAAGGTTGGAGGAATAGTCACAAGCATGGCAGGTTAGAGTTAATATAAAGAAGTGCAAAGTAATACACTTGAGAAGCAAAATCCCAAGGGAAGAGTACACAATGGGAGAGGGAGGTAACAACAACAAAAGTGGAAAGGGACCTGGTGGTAGTCACATCAGATGACCTAAAGGTAGGCAAGCAATTTGAGAAGGAAGTAAAGAGGGCTGGGGGGATATTGGGATGCATAGGGAGAAGCTTCGCCAGTAGAAAACAGGAAGTTGTTATCCCTCTGTACAGAAAGTTGGTGAGACCCCAACTGGAGGGCTGCATTCAGTTCTGGAGACCCCATCTCTGCAAAGACATTGACAAGATGGAGGAAGTCCATAGGAAATCAACTTAAATGGTGTAGGGTCTGCACCAGAAGCCATTCAAACAGAGACTAACAGAGTTTAATATGTATACCCTCAAGGAAATAAGTGAGGGGGGACATGATAGAAACTTTCAAGTACCTCAAGGGAATCAACAAAGTCCAAGAGGGTAGCATCTTTCAGAAAAGGAGATGTGGAAGGAGAAGTGGGCACAATTTGAAGATAGATGGAGAATGACTGTGGGGATATGTGAGGAATATATAGGTTCATAGGTTCATAGAAGTATACGAGCAATGAAGGCATATGTAAGGATGCCCATTGTATGCTCGCCACCCATATGTCCCATGGGTGGAAATCAAATTTTTGTTTCCATATGTTTATCCAATCTTTGCTTAAAGGTATTTAAATTATCACTATTAACGACACTTACAGGTGTTATTCCACAAACCCACAACTCTCTGTGTAAAAATAGACTCCTTCTAGTGGATATACATTTTCTCCAATGAGTTTATAACCATGACTCCTAGTTGATTTGACGTTGGCGAAGTAGTAAGTCCAATTGTGGTTCTTAAATAATCATTTTTAAGGTTTGATATACCAATATTAAGTCACCCCTTATTTGTCTGTATTTTACAGAAAATAGGTTAAGTTTTTTTTAATCTATATTCGTAACTATTACTATGTAAAGATGATACTTTTTTAGTGAATTTACGCTGAACACCCTCAGCGAGTTTTAAACCCGTTATAGAAGTTAATGCACAAAACTGAGAGCAGTATTCCAAGTGGGGACGTACCAGACTGGTGTAGAGTGGCATAATAACCTTGGAGTCTCTACTTTTGATATTTCTTAAAATAGAGCCAATTATTTTATTACATTTTTTAACTTTAATTATATTATTTTTTTCAAAAGTTAAATTATCTGAGATTATGACACCCAAATCCTTTTCTTCCAAAATACTTTTTAGATAAACATTGTTTAAGGAATAATTGAAGGGGATGTTATTTTTGCCCAAATGTAAGACTTTGCATTTGTCAACATTAAAAAACATACCATAAGCCTTTGCCCAGTTTGATAGGTTGTTTAAATGATTTTGTATGGAGCATTTATCATGAAAGGTGCTTACCAAACTACCCATTTTACAGTCATCAGCATATTTTATGCACCCATATCTTATCAGTAGTAGGCAGTGTAGAGACCATAATATTAAACAGTATCGGACCCAGGACGGAGCCCTGGGGAACACCACTAGTCACCACACCCGTCGCAGACAGGTGACCCTTGACTGATACCTGTTGAGTTCTGTTTTCCAACCATGACTGTATCCAGTTTATAATATTAGGTTGCAACTTAATTTTGACCAATTCTTGTATGTGATACTTTATCAAAAACTTTGGGAAAATCCTTGGAAGGGTGGTGGATGCATGGAACGGCCTTCATGAGAAGGTTATGGGATCAAAAACAGTGGGGGAGTTTAAGAATGCATGGGACAGACACAAGGCAATTCTAGTGGGAGGTAGGAGTAAGTAGCCTCTGCAACGTATCCAGTAGGGAGGGAAATGGTCAGAATGGGGTCCTTATCTGCCATCAAAGTCTGTGTTTCTGTGTTTCAATGTTTTCTATATTGAATGTAAGCTGAAGATAGAAAATAGAGTTAGAATTGATTCTGTTAGGAATTATCTAAAAAGAAAATAAATCCTACTGAGAGGTAAGGGATATAAGTAATACGCATGTGAGGAAAGAAAATGGTGGAATATCTAGGAGAAAAAGAGATAACAAGAAATGCAAGAACAGAATCTCCAAAACAAAAAAATGTGTGATGGTATGAAAAAGCATAGTTGGAGTGAATGAGTTGAGGAGTCCTCAAGTAGGGAACAATTAACAAAAGCAATGACTAAAAAGTGCAAAATGTGGGGGAAAGAGAGAGACAACTATAGAAAATGAAAATAGATGCACACATTATTGCTGGAATGCACACATGAGCCTTTTGTATCCATTATCACCTTTTATTGATTCTAACTCAGTTTTCAATCTTCAGTACCCATTTAATATTACCATTTTGTTTTGTTTTGTATTGTTTTCAGACCATACACTGACGTAGCATCTCCTTTTTTTTTGTTGCTGTTCTAATTCAACAAGACAAGTCTACTGAGGTGGAATACAGACAGTTTGTGCTAGTTGCTGACATTTGCTGACATTTCTTATAATTATTTTTTAACACACTGTTGCATGTGTAGCCATGGATGAAGACAGGGTGATAGATGGATTCTATGTGGTCTGGGGGAAAGGGTTCTATCAGTTTATGTTGGGTGGCTATGGAAGAGGGTAGGATGGACATTACTGGCCTGAGCAAGGGGTTATTAATTTGTATGCATGCCTGAAGTGTAGTTGAGGAAGATATTGATAAATGAAAAATAGAAACAGAAAATGCTGGCAGAAGAAGACCACAGGTCTACCAAGTCTGCCTGTAGGTTTCCCAGACCTTCTATGATCCTAGGACCTACTCCCCCCCACCCAATTCCAGCCCTACAATACCTGGGAGAGCTCTTGGCCTATCCCACTCCCTCTTGAAAGCAATCACAGTCTTTGCTCCCACCACCACCCCAGGCAGTCCATTCCATGGCTCAATGACCCTTTCTGTGAAGTAATGTTTTCTTAGGTCCCTTTTGAAGCCCCACCCCCGACACTCAAGCTTCCATTCATGTCTGCTAGTGGGTGAGCCATCGACCCTATTAAAAAGTTCAAAGTAGGTTATTTTATTAATGTTTTTCAGGAACTTGAATGTCTCAGTTATATCTCCTTTCTGTCTCCTAGTCTGGAGCGAGTACATATTCAGCATTTTAGGCACTTATGTGAGAACAGATTATGTATTGAAGCAATGTAGAAGTAATATATGAAAATGTGAATGTTGATGTTTTAAGCATTATGGTAATTTTCTTAACACTTTTGTAATGACATAACTTGTCAATCAATAAACATGAACTGAACTGAACAGAAACAGAATGGATGAGGGAATATAATATAATGAAAGAGGAGCAAATGGGAACACAGGAAATGGGCGGAGTTACAACTGAAAACACGCTCCAAAATCATTACTGTAGTTTTAAAAGCACATGAAATTGATTCAGGAATCGGAGAACCTGTTTGGGAGTAATACACCCTACAGCTGGCAGAAAAAATGCATGAGTGTGCAGGCAGCTCTGTTTGCTAGACAGGGCTAGTTTATTTGAAAATGGGGCTCTTGTGCAGCGCAATTTAAATTTTAAAATCGCAACTTTTGTTGCGAGTGCTCCCGTGCCCCCAAAGTTACTTCCGGGTCACTGTGGCCTTATAGCTTGGCCCTGCTGTGAGCAGGCAGTGTAAATATCAACCTGGCAAGTGATTGCAGCAACTGTGATACAGTGGTTGGTTGAGAGGAGTGGTGATATACTTTTATTGTATTCAAGTGATTTGTTTTATTCTGGAGTCCTGCCTTCCTTACAGGAAGCAGGAAGAGGGTAGTTGTAGTCCCTCTGTGTGACGAACAGAACTATCAACACAATTGTTTGCACTTTTTATTTCAATTTGGGCTGCATACTAGGCATTTGAGCCTGCAAAATACCTCAGGGCTCTTGTGCAGGCGCAACCAAATCTTAAAATGGCAACTTTTGTTACGAGTGCTCCTGTGACCGACGCAGTTACTTTCAGGTCACTGTGGCCTTATAACTTGGCCCAGCTGTGAGCAGGGTGAGCATGGGCAGAGTGGGCATCACTGCGCGTGGAGACTTGCGCAGAGAGACATGCGTCAGCTGCAGAGGCTGGGTAAATTCCTTTGAATTGTGGCATAAGGTATAGTGTCACTATGAAAGTTTGTGTGAAGTGTAATATGTATGATGAGGGGGAGGAACACATGAGGTTTGAATGCACTAACTGCATTATGATAGTAACCCTGCAGGACAAGATAGCCCAACTGAGACAAAGGATACAGGTGCAAGCCAACATATTGACACTTGAACAGTTCATTAACACTATGGCGGACAGTATCTCTGAGGTAGCCCAATCAGAGATACAAAAGCCTTTAAAACCCACATTGAAGGTGGAAAGGGGGATGCAAATACTGAAGATTGGTGCCTCGTATGCAGGACAACAAATTAAAAAAGGTAGAAGGAATATAGGAGGTTCAACAAACATATTGACACCAAATAGATTTAGTGCCCTATCACCAGAAAGTTACCTAAACAATAAGGAAGCACCTGATACTCCAGTAGGCCCCAACCATGCAGGCGGTAGCCACTGTCACTAGTTAAGCAAAACTCCATTAGTATACACATGACTACAGGGCTAAAACATGCTGTACCACAGGATGTACTTATTATATGTGTATCAATGTTAAGGTATACAGACTATGTTCTGTGTAAAACAGGAAAGAACATATTACAGTTAGTGCCTTACCAGGAGCAGGAATTGGTGACATTAAAAGATTACATCCAGGCCTAATGAAAATTCCACAAACCAGTTACACTCCTGCACATTGGTGTGAACGATGTGGGTAAGAGGAACTTTACAAACATACAGAGTGATTTTGAACAGGTGGGTCTGTCCCTTAAGTCGCCAGGGTGGGACCTTGTCCTATTAGGAATATTACCGGTACCCCGGGCAAATTTATCACTAACCGGGGAAATACATAGATTAAATGGGTGGATGAAATGCTGGTGTCAAATGGAAGGATGTAAATATGTGGACCACTGGCAGGACTTTCGGGAACACCATTTGTTTTCACAAGACAGACTGCATTTAAATTGACAGGGTAAACACATTTTTTCACATAAATTAAAGCATATAATTGATTCCCATTTAAAATAAATAATGGGGGGAGGGGTAAGGGTTATTACAAAATCCAGGGAACTACGGAATAGAAAGCCAAAACAACCCAAAATAAACTTTATTTCATTAAATGCTAGAAGTCTAACCAATAAAATGGATGAACTGCAACTCATCCTGCATGATCAGGACATTTATATTTGTGCCATAACTGAAACATGGTGGATACTAGAGGATACATGGGAGAGAGACATTCCAGGGTACACCCTGTACAAGAGGGACAGGACACCTGTCAAGGGGTGGGGAGTGGCACTATATATAGCTGATGATATTATATCAGAAGGTATGGATACTTCCAAATGGGGATATAGTGAAGTATTGTGGGTAGGATTTCCTGCACATAGCATCAAAATGAATATTGATTTAGTATACAGACCACCTTCAATTTCCCCTGCAAGATTCCTTATTGGTAGACTTTATTAATCAGCTGGTAATATCCAAAAATGTTATACTTCTAGGATATATGAACTTTCCCGGAATTAATTAGGAAACATTGCAAGTTAATACTGCAACCAAGTCGGACTGCCTAGAAATGTTACTAACATACTAACATACTATTTGCCAGCAGATTAGGCCTTATGGTCTATCAAGTCTGCTCGAACCTAGATCCTTAGTTGGGTGCCGAGACCCTCCCATCCCTTGTGCTCCAGAAACCCCTATCATCCATCCCCACCCCCCCGGGACAGGCCATCATCTGATACATCCACTTTCTGTGTCTGTCCCACCCTCTCTTAAAGCTCTCCACTGTGGATCTCAGAACCAGCTCACCAGGCAGAGCATTCCAAGGGTCCACCACCCTCTCAGTGAAAACCTCCTCCTCTTTTCCCCTCACCCTTCCACCTTCCAACTTCAAACCATGCCTCTGGTGATGCCTCCTGCTTTAGTCTAAAGATCCTCCATGTTTACCCTATTTATTCCCTTGAGGTACTGAAGACCTCAATCATGTCCCCTGTCTCTCCTCTTCTCCAATGAAAACAGGCAGAGCTCCTCAAGTCTGTCCTCGTAAGTCAAATCCTCAGCCCTCGTATCATCTTTTGTTGCCTCCTCTGTACCCTCTCCAGGAGCTGTATGTCCCTCTTCAAGTGTGGTCTCCAGTACTGTACACAGTACTCAAGGTGTGGTCTAACCAGTCCATTGTACAGTGGCAGAATCACTTCCTTGCTCCTAGAGGTGATCCTTTATGATGCATCCCAACATACTGTTTGCCTTGCTAGCTGCCTCCTGCACTGCTCAGTGTTATTCATACATGTATCCACCATGACCCCTAGGTCTTTTCCCTGTTGAGGCTTCCAGCACCTCCCTCCCAGGGTGTACCTGTGTTTGGAGCTGACCAAGATGCAACACCTTGCACTTGGTGATATTGAAATTTAATTTCCATGTGTGAGCCCAGCTTCCAGGGTGTCCAGGTCCCTGCAGGCCAACCTCCCTCTTCTCCCTCAACTACTGCTCCCATCTTGGAGTCATCCGCAAGAGACTCATTTCACACCCTATACCATCCCTGATGTCTGATATGTATGCATTAAACAGGATTGGACCCAGGACCGAGCCCTGTGGTACCCCACTACCAACCTCTGTAGGGTTCGAGCCCCACAGACCACTACCTCTGAGTGCGTCCAGCTATCCAGTTTTCAATCCATCTGACCATCAAAGGGCCTACTCCTAACCCCATCAGTTTCTCCACCAGACCATTGTGGGGACAGAGTCAAACGCCTTTGCTGAAGTCCAAGAATAATACATCCACAGGCTTACCCCTGTCCAGTTCTGATGTTACCCATTCATGTTCAACTTATTTATTTTTTATTTGTCTTATTCTAGGATTACAAGTACCTTTGAGCCAAAGCTCTTAGAAAGGTTCCACGTCAGCTTGGGGAAACAAATACAAACATGACAGTAATGCAATTGGCAGAATCTGAGCAATTGAATACTAACATTTAGGAGAGGAGGTAACAGCATGGAGCATTAAGTATACAATGCAAGCATGGAATTCTTAAACAAACTCAATGTTTTGAGATACAGAACAAGGAGGGTACAAGGTCAGGACACAGGAGAGAGGAGCAGCCATCGGCTTTGTCAAAACTTAGAGAAAGTGCTAGTGCCAGTGTGGGGGGTGGGGTAGGGAAGGGTGTGAAAGAGAGGGAGCGGTAAGTGCTAAAGGGAACAACGGATTATGAGTGACAGTCACAGGAGCTAGAGGCAGAGAGGTGGAGGTGAAGGTTAGTTTTAAACTGGCCCAGGTTTTGAAGACAGGTGAGGTCTTTGTAGAGACCATTGAACCAGAAGGGTGCACTGTGAGCAAAGGACCTTTGTCCCTGCATGACGGCACCTGGGGATATGCAGTATTTGATTTACAGACTCCCTAGTGTGGTGTGGGGTGCGAGCTGGGCAAAGGAGGGTTTGGACTCCAGGGGGTGCAAGGCCTAGCATGATCTTCCTAGTCTAGACAGATGTGGTATGTTATACGGTTGGATAGTTGTAGCCAGCCTGTTTGGGTGTAGAGCGCACACGTGTGGGTGAGACGGTGGGACCCTGTGATGAGGTGTCAGGCTTTGTTAAGTGCCAGGGACAGGTGCTCAAGGCTGTGTCAGTAGCAGAGCCATAGATAACCAGACCATAATCGATTAGTGGAGACCACAGAGCTCTGCACAGCTATCCTTAAGGCATCTGTAGTGAGGCATTGCCAGTGCCTATAGAGAAGACCCTATATGCTTATTAATAGCATTTGCAACAGTGTCATTGTGGATGCCATAGGATAGGTGACTGTCGAGAGTGATGCCAAGGTATTTGAAGGAGTGAACTTGGTCCAGTATGGCACCAAGGCAGTTTGTAATGGCGATAAGTTGAGACTATGTTTGTTGCGGAGCCGCAGAAAAGCATTGATTTTGTTTTTGTAGTTGAGAACCAGCTTTTGTCTATTAAACCATTTTTCAATGGAGGTGAAACCCATCTGGAGCTTTTTGAAGTAGGAGGGGTCTTGATGTGTGATGAATTTATTTATTTATTTATTTATTTAGTGTTTGTTGACTGGGTAAGTGCACTAGACAAATCCTGCCTATCTTCAGGCATGACCCGGGGAGGGGATACAGATGAATGCCAACTGACCTTGAACCAGATTAAGCTGTTGGTGGTACTTTAGTGGATGAGGAAATTTGGCCAGGGCACCGGGGAAATTCCCCTACTCTTTTCGATAAGTGCCATGGGATCTTTAACATCCACCTGAACTACCAGCAATCCAGGCAGATGGGACCTCGGTTTAACGTCTCATCTGAAAGACGGCACCTCAGAAGTGCAGCACCCCTCTCATGCTGCATTACAGTGTCAAAACTGGGATATTAACCCAAGTGCCAGTGAATGACTGTATTGTCCGCATAAAGCAGGATTTGTTCAGTGCAGGACTGTGGGAGAGTGTTCAAGAAGAGGTTGAAGAGGAATGGACTGAGAATGGATTCCTGTGGGACTCCTGAATGGACGGGTCTTGCATTGGAGAGGATGTGTGCAATTTTCACTCTTTGGGAGCGGTTTTCCAGGTAGCTGCTAAACCAGGATATAGCCTCTGGGGAAAGGCCAGTATTATGATGTTCTGTGATGAGTAGTTGGTGATGGACGGTGTCAAAAGCCTTAGACAGGTCAATGAAGACTGATCCGTTGATTGTTGTAAAGGTTGCTGTGGATTGCGCCAGTGAATTCGAGGAGGGCTGATGTGCTGTGATCTTTTCTGAATCCGTGCTGCTGCTTACAAAGGATGCCATGCTTATCCAAGTATTCTGTCAGCTAGTCAAAGACTAGATGCTCAATGGCCTTAGAGATGGGGGGGAAGTATGGATATAGGCCTATAGTTCCCGTGGTGGGCCTTGTTCCCACTTTTGTGAACTGGCATAACAGTGGCAGATTTCCACCTGTCGGGGAATTTGCCATGGGTGAGGGATAGGTTGAAAATTGGAGTAAGTGAAGACAGTCCTTCTTCAAGTGTAAGAGGACAGTAGCTTAAGGTCGTGGGTGTCCCCACTGGTTCTTGATCCTACGATTGCTTTGCTGATGTATTTATGCACTTAGTGCTTCCTGACTGATTTGAAGTAAAAAGGTGGTCGAGTAGGGGAGGAGGGCAGGGAGGTGAGTGGGGGACAGTAGCATGGACATCATCGAAGAAGTCATGCTGGAGCACACTACTGAGATCCGTGAAAGCATTATTAAACGTGTTTGCTATGGTGGCAGGGTCCAGGGTTATAGTCCCATCCACTTCCAGCATGGTAGGTGATGTTTTGGGTAATTTCTGGGTAATTTCCCTGCAAGTTCTTTAACATTATTCCAGAAAGACTTCCCCTTTCCCCACGTATTAGTGAGAGCAACTTTGTAGTAGGAGCTTTACTGCAGTCTTATTGCTTTAATGCAGTCATTTCTAGTGTGTTTGTAGTTTTGTATATCTACTTGCCTACCAGTGTCCCGAGCCTGGGCCCAGAGGTGGTCCCTAGATTTCATCATTACTATGAGCTCCCCAGAGAGCTATGGGTTGCAGAGACCTTTGACTTTCCTCTTTTTGAAGAACTTGGCTGGGTTGGAACAGTTTGTGACTAGTCATACTAGGGGCAATCATATTCTGGACTTGGTCTTAAGTAACCTTGGAGATATGATCCAAAACTGCTCAGTTTTGCCACCACTGGGTTCTAGTGACCACTTAATGGTTAAATTTAATTATATGGAACAAACAGGAGATAATACCAGTAAAACAACAGTTTATAGGTATGACAGAGCAGATTTTGATGGTGAGAAGGACTTGGTCAACTGAAATGGGAAAAATTAAAGAAGCCTCACTACCATGTATATGGGATTAACTAGTTATTGAATAAAAGGCTTGATTCAGACTCATGTGCCAATTACAAGCAAATACAATGTGGCAACACGTTTACTCCCCAATGGGTGACTCCTTCAATTAGGAGGTCAATTAAGAAAAAATAGAATATTCAGGATGGTGAAATTAAGTAGTGACAAAGCTTAGTTGGCTAATTATAAAAATGTTTAAGGACCAAAAAAGAGTATTGAACTGCAAAAAGAAAATGAGATAAAACTAGCAACTAAAGTTAAAGACAATTATAAGTCTTTCTACTCTTATATTAATAACAAAAAGGGTACATCTAGAAAAATTGGTCCCCTATTGAGTCAGGATGGAAATGTAATATCTGATAATCAAGAAATAGCAGCACATTGCAATAAATATTTATCTACTGTGTTTAACCATGGTCCTGTAACAACCTTGTCCCAGCATAGCATTTCAATATATGGATCTTGTATTATTCTAGAAAAATCTGAAGTGGAAAAAAAAATAAAATTACTAGATCAAAATAAAGCACAGGGTCCTGATGAATTGCATCCAAGGGTGATCAAGGAATTGGCTGAACAACTGGCAGGCCCTGTAACCTGCCTTTTTCAGAAATCTCTGGATGAAGGAGAAGTGTCTGACGCATGGAAACAAGTAGTGGTCATCCTCATACATAAAAAGGGTTCAAGGTAGGAGGTCAGAAATTATAGACCAATTAGCTTGACCTCGATCTTAGGGAAAGTGTTGGAGGGCATTATAAAGGAATACATTACTGAGTTTCAGTCTTTGATGGGTAACATCAACAATACACAGCATGGTTTTGTGAAGGGGAGGTCATGTCAGACAAATCTCTTGGAGTTTATGAAAGTAAATAAAGCCTTGCATGAAGGGAGTTCTCTGGATGTCATCTTTCTAGACTTTGCAAGCTTTTGATAAAGTCTGACAAGGTAACTTCATTGATGCCTCTGAGTAAGACTGGTATACACCAGAATATTACTTGCTGCATTAAGTCATGGCTGACTGGCAGGCAACAGAATGTCTGTATCAAGGGAGAGTATTCTAGCTGGGCAGATACAACTAGTGGGGTCCCAGAGAGATCAGTATTAGGCCCATGTCTCTTTAATCTGTACATTGGGTCCATGAGCTCTCCACCAGATATATGGCTCTCCAAATTTGCTGACAATACCCGTATTGGCCATGTAGTCAAAGATAGAGAGGATGCAGATTCTTTGCAAGCTGCCCTTGCAGAATTGGAAGTTTGGGCTCAGGGGCAAGGGTTAATATTTAATATCAGTAAATGCACTCTGATGCATATGGTAAAAAGTAAGCATCAATAATATAGAATGGGCAACAAACTATTAAAGGATGTTGCAGAAGAGAGACTGCATAAAAATCTGCAACAATCTTAGTTTTAGGCCACATTACAATCAGATTATCAAAAGTCAGCTGCATGCAATATTGCATCCATAAGCATACAAAATGTAGAAATAGGGAGGTTCTTTTGCCACTTTACATCTCATTGGTATGCCCACATATAGAGTATTGTGCACAGTTTTGGGCACCTGGGGGCAGAGATTATATCAGATCCTTAGAGATGGTACAAAAGAGAGCAACCAATAAAATCAATGAGGTCCAGGGCCAGGATTATGATCAGCAGTTGCAGTCCTTGGGCTTGTACTCCTTGGAGTTTCGGAGACTTAGAGGAGACATGTGTATGATATACAGGGCATTAAATGATCCCTCACTTTGGGTACAATTAAATTTAGTTCTAAGGGAACAGACATGTAATACTAGATCCCACCCCCTACAAATAAGCAGAGAAAGGTATATTACAACCAGGAGAAAGTATTGATTAGCAGTGAGGGTAACAACAATTTGGAATAAGCTTCTGATTGAAATTGTGGCTAGTCAAACAATGGATGAATTTAAGGTCTAATTAGATAAATATCTGATAAAAAAAAGAGATATATGGATATACTTAGAGTATGGCGAGTATATGGACTTTGGTCTTTTAATGCTCCACAAACCTATGAAACATATTGATATGGGTAAGGACAATGCAGTGATTTCATGGTCTTTAACAGATATGTACCTGGGTGAGTAGCTTACTAAATTCTGAAGGCTTTCCACATGGGGGGGAGTTATACTGGAACATAGATAGTTATTTTTGGTAGTGATGCACAAGTAAAATGGCACGGTCCCTTAATATATTTGTACAGAGCAGAAGAAACATAAACAGTAAACATCATTTCACTTTCTGGAAAACAAATTTCTACTACCAGATATGCATAACTGTTGAATTTGAGACTACTGTTTTGATTGACAAAGGTATTCTATCTTTATATATTGAATTTTGTTACAGATATTGAAATAAAAGTGTTATATTTCATGTTTCAGTGTTTTTCATAGCTTGGTCCATAATAAAATTGGATGGTAGAAAATGGAACACACTCCCTGAGGAGGCTGTATGAGCTGAAACAATAGTGGATATCAAAAGGGGTGAAAAAGGTACATGGAAATGGTACAAGCGGAGCAGCAAGGGAAGGGAGGAAAATGTCCACTAGGTTAAATTTTAGTAATACTTGACACATTTGACAGTAGACTGAATGGGTGGCAGTGCCACTACCTGCCAACAGAATCTGTATTTCTATATATGTGCTGTACTGCAATCTAGGTATACTATATACTCATGTGTTTGCATTTCCCCAATCACATTTTCTGGTTCATTTGAACCATTTTGTAATGTACTTTACCCAGAAGACATGTTGTTCTTAATAGAAGCACTAAAATAAATTCTTACCACAGTTTCAATAACTCTATGCAGCCTGCTTCTTCTAGAAGCAAATGCACCCCCATTAATAGTAAGGCTAAATAGGTATTATTCTCCATTTATCACTGGTTAGACAGCTTTGAAAATCCATATACTACTCTACTATGAAATAAATGGACAGACAAAGTTAATACTACAATGTTTAGTACTCAATGAAAAAAATCATATTTTTTAAAAGAATGAGCCTTAGATCAGTTTGATTACAACAAATACATTTTAATGTGGTTCATAGGTTATATTTCACACCACACATATTGAACCTAATAAATCCAACAGTGCCCAACAACTTGCTCTGGTGTCTTAACAAACCAGGAACTCTAGAACATATTCTGGTACTCTGCCCAACTTGACTCCTGGGAATACTGACAGTGGTAACTAAAATGACAGGTAGGACCTCCTAAACAGACAGCCTGATGCTGCTTGGTCAAGGTGATCCATTGCTTGGTATGATATTACATCATGTTTATTGATGTGTTACCTTCATTACTAAAGAACACAAAAACAATAATGTATGCTAATGACATAATACTCTACAACAGTTCATCCTCAGTGGATGTTCTAAATCAAATGTTCAATGAGGAGTTCCTTGCACTTGGTCACTGCTTGAAAAGACATCACCTGCTGTTAAATTGCAAAAAATTTAAAAGTATGTAGCTTGGTTCAAGATCGAAACTTGCTAAATGTACTTCACTTGAAATAAAGAGCACCTTTTATTTATTTATTTATTTATTAATTTATTAATTTATTTATTTATTATTTATTTGAGTTTTGGTGACTGAGTAAGTCCACTGAGACCATTACAGTCTCCTTTTGAGGGTCAACCTGGGGTCGAATAACATATAGAAGCTGTGCAAGTACCTTTTGGCAGTATGTTAGAACAGGTTACCCTATTCAAATACTTGGGCATCTTATTAGATTTAAGTCTAACCTTTTCATACCAAATCAAATTAATCGTGGTAAGGTTAACCAGAAACTAGGCGTTTTGTTTTAAATTGCACAATTTCATGACTTTACAAGCTAGTACTTTTATCCTCCATGAGCTATAACTCATTTCTTTTTTCAGACTTAGCAAAAACTGACTTATCTCTACTGACTTCCACGTTTCATGGCATCTGTAGGTTTGCATTGGAACTTCCATATCACATGCACCATTGTATGCTAAACCAGCAAACTGGTTGGCTTCCACCAAAATTAAATTGTGTATACAACTTAATTGCTTGACAGATAATGTCCTAAGGCAGAGGGCTAACTATCCTTTTTGTACACTATATCACCTAAAACAGGATTAAAGGGTAATATGCTCAAATGGAATTAAAAACGAAATAATTATCCCTAACACTAAAACAAATATGGAGAAGGTGTATTCACAGTCAGAGCAATAAAAAGTTGGAATAACCTACTGGGGTCACTACAGGATGGGTAAGAACATGACATTTTTAAAATACACTTGAGGAAACATCTTTTTAGTCAGCTACAATGCAAATGTTCTTCATGAAATTATGTTTAATTGTACAGTATTCCAAATGTTTAAATTCTTGTGATATTAATTATATTGTGCTGTGCTGTTTGTTGTATTAATTTCTGTTAAATTGATCTAACATCATCTTGGCTGTACTTTTATACAGTCCTAGGCTGTGCATGAAAAAGGGCCTTGGCTCATTGCACTTAACCGGTAAACAAAAGTTTAAATAAATAAACAAAATCACTAAACGTTAATATGCATAGTATATGGTCATGGCTTTTAAATGTATTGTCCAAGTTTGAAGCCCATACTCCCCTACTTTCCATACATGGTTGAATTACATGATTATAATACATAGGTTGGAGAGAATTCCCTTTGTTTCAGTATACCAAATGAATGCGTACAATAGAATGTGGTCCCTTCACCTAAATATTACAACAGCAGGAGGTGGCCTAGCTATTATAATATCACAACTCAAAACATTAGGGTAAGAATACATGTGCCCTATTCTGCCTTTTCCACTAACACCAACACAAACATTTTCTCTGTACCCTTCAAGTTAATGGGTATAACAGAAGATTCATATTGTCTGTAGCTTATAGTCAAAGGTTGGACCTAGTAGAATAGCTACTCTCTTTTTATTTTTGCATTTACTTTATACCGTGTTGTGTTAATAATGTCTTCTTTTTGCTCTAGATGTATGATTTAAATCAGTGTCAGTTGTACTAAATGTATGTGCATGAAAAAAATAGGTATTATCCAAATATTTATACTTTTTTCATTTTGTTTTTTTTTTGTTCACAGATGCATCAATAAGTGATACCAGTCATCAGCTAACTAGTCAGGTAAGTCTTCTTAACAATTGAAATGATATTTTAATTTACTATTGTAATCTTCAACAAGTATTCATTCAAATAATAACACAACAATGAAAACAAAACAATGCCAAATGCAGTCAAACATGACCATGGCTTTAGGTGATTAAGTTTCAGAATTGATAGGTGATAAATGGGGTAGATAGACAGAAACCAACAGGTTTGTTTGTTTTGTTTTGCTTACTCAGAGCCAAACTTAACATATAATAAAGAAAAAAAAGATTGGTTAGTAGAGACAGTCTAAATGATTTATGTGACCCGGCAAGGAAGATTGAAGATGGGGAAATTATTCATTCCCTTTAGATATGAGAGATGTGGATCCCAGATTTAAATTATAAACACATAAATTGTTTGTTATTAAAAACAGCAGAGATTTATATTCCTAAGAAATTGAACATGTGATCATAAGGATATTCCTTCAGAAACAATGGGCTGGACGTATAAGAACACCCAAAAGTATAAATTCCTGAGAACGGACCATCAGAATAATTGAGAAAATTTCCATCTAATCAACAAGAATGGAGGGATGTTTGAGAAGGCTAGTGAAGCCAGAAGTGGTAGGGCAAATGAAACAGATGGACATGGTTCCCATGTGAGAAAGGAAACATGCAAGACTTGCCATGAAACTAAAAATGCCAAAGAATGGACAAAAGAAATAGGAAAGAAACAGTAAGGACATGTATACAAATGCCTGCAACCTATGAAAAAATATATGAGATCAGGAGAAATTGATTACTATGAAAAAAAGAGACAAGCAGTTGGGTTATCTAGGATGCAATGCAGTACCTTGCAGTATTTATGAAGAATGCTGCAGTATGGTGCAAGGAACAGTGCAATTTAATGGCAATTAAGTCCTTTTGTCATGCAGGAATTTATGAGATGCCTTTTAATGTGCTTCATCTTGACTGACTCTGCTGAAGCTGGAGTAAAAGAGACATGCTAGGAGTAAAATGATCTCTAGGTAAAGGACAGCAACAACAAACTATTCAGAAGGGCTAGACCTTTAATAGAAAGGAGAAACAGTAGCATTCAGAATCGATTGCAGACATCATCTGTGTGTTGTAAGACAGCTTCAGTTGGAAAAATTTAAAACACACTTGCTAACCATATAAAAGGGTAAACGCAGTTATATTAACAGGATTTGCTACAGCCCACCAAAACAAATTGAAACTCAAGATCTAGCAAGCGAAAGTATAACATCCTCTGTGCACAGCAACACGGTTTCAGGCAAGGGCACAGCACATCGACCGCCCTCCTGGAATTCACTGGAGCAATCCACAATGCAATGGACAAAGGATACCTAACTGGAGCTGTATTCATTGACCTAACAAAGGCTTTTGACACTGTTCACCATGGCCTGCTTGTCAAATGGCTACTGGCTATTGGGCTCTCACAGGGCTCTCGTGCCTGGGTTAAAAGTTACCTGGCCCAACGCTCACAAAGAGTGAAAATTTCAGGAGTTCTCTCAGACTCAAATCTGGTTCTGTCAGGCATTCCCCAGGGATCCATACTGGGCCCACTTCTCTTCAGCATATTTCTAAACTCCCTTCCTCAATCTTGCCCAGAACAAATAATCCTCTATGCTGACGATGCCGTGATTCTCTACACCCATAAGGACCTGAAACCCTTACTCCTCAGCCTGCAGCTTGCTTTCACCAAGGTTGAGAACCGGTTCTCAGAAAGCAAACTGGTCTTAAACCACAAAAAAACTAAATCCATGCTCATCTCCAGCTCGCAAAACAAGAAAAGGCAAAATCCGCTTGCTATCAATACCTACGTAGAAATACCCTCAACAAGTGTCATCATTTAAATACCTTGGAATCTCTCAATCCCTGCCTATCCTTTGGGACCCACATTGATAGTATTGAAAATTGTGAACCAACGCATTGGTATCCTATACGAAACAAACAGTACCTTACCCAATCTGCGCTGAAGATTGCTATCCAAAACTCTGTCATCTCTGTCATAGACTATGACCTAATTATCTATGGCTCTGCCTCGACTACACCCCCTCAGGTGCATAACAACCCTAATAAGGCCTGTCGGCTGCTCACTGGTGCCCAAAGATGCACTCACATATGTGAACTCACGCTCAAACAGGATGGTTACAACTCTCCAATCGCATAAAGTACCTTTCCTGCTTGATGGCGAAAAAATCTACCTTGGGCCTCACTCCACCTTGTATCCAAGACCTACTATGCCCTGATACCAACCCCCGTTTCACCAGAAGTTTGGAACATCAGCTTCTCCAGATCCCCCGATGCCGCACCACTTAGGGCCAAACACCCTTTGCCCACCGTACACCCAGCTGGTATAATGCCTTCGGCACTTACATCACCACCTCCACCTTCCTAGGATTATTCAAATCTAGGCTACATCTTCACCGCACAGCCTCCAGCTCTTGTGACTGCTTCGATTAATTCCTTCCCCTTGACTCTTTTGCTTAGCCTCCCGTCCTTGATCACTTTGACAAAGACGTGAGTCGCTCTAGTCTCCCTACGTCTGCCGCTCCTTGCTCCTTTCTCCCCCTTCCTTATTTTCTCTGTTGGATTCTTCCAATCACCCAGTATGTGTTACTCAAGTATTTTTATTCCATGATGCCATAACTGAACTGCTTAATACTGTTTAATGCTGCTTCATAATTTGTTGCCTTTTTGTTTAATTTTGTCTTATTTGTACCCTACTGACGTGGAACCTTTGTAAAAGACCCATGGCTCAAAGGTATTAATTCCTAGATTTTAATAAATAAATAACTAAATTTGTCAATGCCAAATGTTGGCTTGCTGGCACTGGCATTTTTAGTGCAGGAGTTAGAGATGCACAATAGGACTGGCAGTGAAGTAATGAACTGATGCCAACCCAGCCCCACCATGCAGAAAGTGACAGGCACTGGGATGTGCCTTTGGTCGCTTGGCCATAACGCTCATGCCATTTCACCCTACCCCCACAGAGACTGACAAGTGTCACGATGTGCCTTGGGGTCTTTGGCCTTACATTCACCCCAGTCCATAAGGGAATATGTTGACATGGGTGCAGTGTATTAGAATGGAGTGAACACTGGGGCCAAAGAGTCTAAGACACATCTCGACACCTGTCACTGGCTTGGATGGAGGTGGAATGGTGTGAGCATTTTGGCTGAAAATGCTAACTCACACCCGCCTGTCCAGGCTGTACAGGGTGAGCATTGCAGTAGAAACCCTAATGCCGAGGGCATTTGCTGGTATTTTCACCCTCATTTCAACATGGGCCATTTGTGACCACCTCATGAACAATAGCACTATAAGTTTGTTTGCCAAAAGGTGATTTTGTACAGCAACTGTGCATTTTGGTGGCACAGGTGTGATAAACACAGTTCAGACAGGATGTGAAAAATTACAGCTGCACTGTTCATGAGGAGGTGTAAAATGGCATTGTTGAAAATCTGGAGTGAAAATATGGAAAATTAGGGATATCATGAGTGTGCATAGAAACTACAATGCACAGCCATAACACAATTATATGGGGAGTTGTTTAACCACATTTTCAAAATAGTCATTTTGGAACTCCGGTCATGAACAGTGTCACTGAGATTTTATTAATCTGGCCGAACATTGATTTTCCACAGCAACCGCGCCATTGCGTGACACGTGCGAAAACACATTTTGGGCAGGATGTGAAACATGATAGCTGTACTGTTCATAAGGAGGTGTACAAAAATGACAGTGGTGAAAATCTGGAGTAAAAATATTAAAAATTTGTGATGTCACCAGTGTGCATAGAAACTGAGCAATGCACGCCTGTAATGCAATTATTTGGGGTATTTGTTTACCAAATTTTCAACATAGGTATTTTAGGAACTCCACTCATGAACAGTCCCACTGTGATTTTGTTAATGTGTCCAGAACACTTATTTTGCACAGTGATCACGCCATTGTACGCCACATGCGTGGAAACACATTTCAGCCAAGATGTGAAAAATGACAGCTGTACTCTTCATAAGGAGGTGTGGGAAAATGCCAGTGTTGAAAATCTGGAGTGAAAATATTACAAATTCGCAAAGTTACAAGTGTGCGTGAAAACTGCACAATGCACACTCGTAAAAATGTCATGTTTTGTTTTTTCACCAAATTTTCAACATAGGCTTTTCGAGAGCCCACCTCATAAACAGTGGCACTGTTGTTTTGTTAATCTGTCCCGAAAGGTGATTCTGCGCAGTGACCACAAAATCACCTTTCTGGATCGAATAACGCCATGACAGTGACTGAATTCATGAGAAGGGGTCACAATAACCACATGCTAAAAATTTGGTGCCAAAATTCCCCAAAATGCCTGAGATATGGACCAAAGTTGATAAAAAGCTATTTATACCATTATACAGCTTACCGGCATTTCTTCAGTTCGCGGTCAGCTTTGAGGAGTGCAGACGTGTTCCTGGTTCACTGAAGATCATCGCACTGGGCTCCAGAGGTAAGTATGGGGAGAGGTGGTGTGGGGAGGTGGAGTACACAGAGGGTGGGTGCTGGTTGGGGGAGGGGCACCGGAACACTTCGAGGGACCCTTTTCTCATTTTACAGGGGAAAAAAAATGGACAACGCGGGTCTTTTTTCTTTTTTCGCAGGTGTGCTTGGTACACTGGGGTGGGCTTCCAATGTACCACCTGCATTTGTGGGGAGGGGGACAAATGCTGATGGGGGTTTGGCCCCCCATAGGCACAGAAATGTGGGGGGGTGCATGATGCCGAGGGGGATTGGGCACCCCCTTGGCACACAATTGAAATGGGTAGGGGCATTATGCCAACAGGGAGTGGGCTCCCCTGAAGTTGACATTGTGTGGCAGGCAGCAGCTGCAGTCACTGCCGCCATGTTTATTTAAATACTTCACCGGGAAAGGCACGTCAGGAAGCCTGTTATTGTGCGCCGCTGCATGATGAGCTTGCCTCTCATTGCAGTGGCACTTTTCTTAGATGTGATGACCAGTTTACATATTGCTGGTGTCAGCGCCTGCATTGTGGCTTATTGGGGAATGAGGGACACACCTATTGAAGCAAGCCCGGCATTCACCCACAGTGACCACACCTCAAATCTGTTACTACGCAAGATGTTGGCTGGCGAAAGTACAAGCCAACATAAAAGTACATGAAGATACACTGGGCCCAGTTCACAAGTCCCTAGAAGGATGCAAGGTGCCTGTGTCAAACATAAATGACACAAGTTGCACCTTACACCAAAAGATGCCTGTGGAGTTATTTAGAAAGGCAGCCTGCATCAAACACAGGCTGCATGTGCCAAAGAGGGCTTGCACCAGTCTTGCACCTCTAAACTGGCTGCAACATTGTGCTAGGGGGCATGCAGCAGATGCAAGTTGCCACATACCCTATTTTGTGTTTCACAAAACTGCCCCGAGGGCACATTTTTTGTACCATTAGACCAGCCATAACTGGTCTAAGGATACTTAGAATATGTCCCTCAGGGACAGTTGGGCAATTTGTGGGAATGTGCCACTGTCCCCTGATTCCAATATCTCTGATAATAAGAAGTAATAAGAACCCCCCTTCCCTGGTAGTCTTGTGGCCCCCTCCCTGATCCCAATGCCCCAATATGAATTATTAATAAAAACAATATAAAACAAAACCTTTCCCAATCCCCAATAACGCCCCCAGCTTGGTGGTGTAGTGCCCCACTCCCCAATCCTTGATTCAACTGGTATTAATTATGAATAAATCCCCCTTCCCTGGTAGTCTAGTAACCCCCTCCCTGATTCCCGATGCTGCTAGTATTAATAAATAATAAACCTCCCTTTCTGGTAGTCTAGTGGACCCCCTCCTTGATCCTCAGTGCCGCTGGTATTAATTACTAATAAACCCCCTTTCCCTGGTAGTCTAGTGGCCCCCTCCCCAAGGCACAATGCAGCCAGTTTTAATTATTAATAAGCCCTCCTTCTCTGGTGGTCTAGTGGATCCCCAACCCCCACCACAGCAGGCAGTGCCCACGCAGCATTTCCCCATCCGATTGAGAGCTGGTGACTGGCATAGCACTCCTCTCACCTCCACAGCCAGCCACTGACTGAACTGTCACTGAGAGTACTGTATAGTGACATACACTGTACAGTATGCTCAGTGACAGTTCATTCTGAAACTAGCTGCTGAGTGAGAAGGGGACTGCTGCTGTGCCAACTCTGTATATGAGATGGGGAGCATGGTGGTACCACCTGCTGGGTGGTGGAGGGTGGGGTCAATCTAGACCACCAGAAGGGGGGTTATTAATAATACTGGTGGCATCAGGATCGGGGAGTGGGGGCACTACACCACCAGTGATGGGGTGTTATTAATAAATAATGCCAGTGGCATTGGGGATTGTGGAGGGTGGGGCCACTACACAACCAGGGATGGGAATTATTTATATTATCAGGGGATTGGGGATAGAGGGACAGCTGGTCAGAGCCTGTAACAAACCCCTCCCATGTGCTTAGTGTTTGTCACACAGGAAAAGTTGTGGCAAGTGTGGGGATTTCAGCACTGAGACCACTCCTGTACCAGAATCTAGTGCAGGGTCCCTGGCACATGGGGCTTTGGAGCAAGCTGCTGTTTGCAGCAGCTTGCGTTGAATTCAGCCCGCTTTGTGAATCGAGCCTATTATATAATTATATGGAAACCATCAGCAAACTGAAGCATGCTGTAAATATCGGACTTCAGCTACCAAAGGCAAATAATCCACACCCGGAGAACACCAAAGATATAGACTGGAAAGTAAGAACATGTAAATCCAGGCATAGTATGCAATTTGTGGTTGTTGCTGAGAAGTGTTTCCAGATACAGTAAGTCAAGAGAAACAATAGAAATCAAACAATATTGGATCTACAGTAATTCATAGCAACATGTATGAACTGATAAAGAACTAGAAATCAGAGCTGTAACAGTCAACAGTGACCATTATTAGATATTCAAATTCACTGTTGTAAGGAACAGACAATCAAGAGCATGGACACTTCAATACAGTACTTCTAATCAAGGTATAATCTAAATGAAATAGACAACTTAAAACACAACTAAACTGGGAAAGCAGGCTTATAGGCATCACTGTTAAACAAAAGTGGGACACCCTCAGAAATCATTTGAGCAACTAAAAATGAGAATGAATATCACAGAGAAGAAAATATAACAGTAGAAGATAAGGATTAAGTGTATGAAACAATAGGTACTAAACAGACAGATAAAATACAATACTAAAGAAACACAAGTATAATCTGACTACATAGCAATGGAAGTTCATTCCAATAACAAAACATTTTGCAAAGATTTCATTGGGAAGTGAGGAACACCAAAAAATGGAAGAATCCCTGGAGGATCAAGTAAATCATTTTTTATGCAAAAGAATGAAACAGTAACTGACAGCTGAATATTGTATTAATCAGTACAGGAAGACACACCAGAATATATGTGTGCAAAAGTCAAAGGAACTGAGAGAATGTTCATGATGGTTATCAAACACAAGATAATGATTTGGGGGTATAGCCTAGCCTGTGAATATAGCAGATGCTTGACAGCTTGGCTCCCTCCTGTGCAACCACAGTCTGCTGATTATGAAAAACATCCAACTTGCCTGTTTATTATTTTCAATCTAAAACATTGTGGTGACATCATGAGCAGTTAGAGGGCCCTGATAAAACAGACCCAACTGAGCTTCGGAGCTTGTTGAATGACAAGTGGTGGCCCACCACTGAAGACTAGAGCCTGAGAAAACAGCACAGTGGGAAGAGGTATCTCTGACCAAATTGCCTCTGAAACAAAATGTGGGTCAGTTTCACCAAAATGTTGTCACACATCAGTCACCTATAAGGCATATTGGAAGGCCTCACTGAGTCAAATGCTACCCATGGCACCAGACTAAAAGAAGCTGAAGCAAGAGTTAGTGCACAGGAAAACAAGATGGACAAGGGAGAAAAAGCAGCTCCAGGACACTGTAGCATCTCTACTAGCTCAGGTTGATGACCATGACAGCTGAGTGAAGAACTCCAATGCCCATGTCTTTGGACTGCTCGAGGGAAAGAGGATTCAAAGGTATTGATTTTGGACCCAAAAAGCAGCAAAACAGCTTAAATCACTGGACTGTGTCTTGGAAAAAAAACATACAGTCCAATACAAAATAACAATTACCAGCACCACTCAACTGATGTGATAAATAGGCTTTTATTTCAAAACATGTGCAAGTACATACCATCCACAGCTCAGGATGCAAAACTGCAACCTGTTTCACGGGGCTAGTGCATCCTCCTCCTGATGACGCAGTAGCCCTGAGAAACCTGTCGAGATCTAGGTTTTATGTCCTGAGCTGCGGGTGGTATGTACTTGTACACTTCTTAAAATAAAAGCTTATTTATCACATCAGTTGAGTGGTGCCAGTAATTTGTACATTGACCGGCCGACCACCTAGAGCTCAAAGAAGCAGGGTACGGATATGAAGTTCAAAGGGCCCATATAACTGCAGGTTGCAAACATAATACAGACGAATGATCCAGACACTAATTGGCAAAGTTTCTTAGTTTCCAAGAGCATGAAAGTGCTTTGTAAGTGGCAGGAGCTATAAGCCAGTCTCATTTACAGGCTCCAGAGTCAGTGTATTCCCTGACTACAATTAGCTGCTGAAGCAGTAGAGAAAGACATTTGCTAATTTAAAGGCCCAGCTGTACTATCAGGGATGACAATCTTTCACCTTGATAGAAGAGGCAGAGGACTTCACCAACAGGAAAGAGGTAGCAGTTGCAAGCAGGCTGAGCCAATCTTTTTATTTATTTATTGAGATCTTGGATTAACACCTTTGAGCAGAAAGCTCTTTCATAGGTCCCACGTCAAGTATGACACAAACAAGAATATGGATATGTTCCACTGTTACAGATACAGAAAGAAACAATTGAAAACTGTCTCGGGACATAAATTCTAACAATAGTTATGCAATCTAAGCATGCACAGGTTGCAGAGTTAAAACAAAGGCTAACATTTCACTAGGTAATGGTAACATAATATGAGGACGTTTGTTTACAAAGGAGAACTGTACAACTGACAACATAGGCAGATAATTGGATTGTGCCTGAGTCAAAGAAAGAAGGAAGGTCTCGTACCAGTTGAGAGGGACAGGGAAGGGAGGAGGGAAGTGCGGGGAGGAAGAAGGCAAGCAGAGGTGGGCAGTAGGATGGAGATAGATTGGAAGGAAAGGGAAGAATTGCTATGTAGTCAAAGTGGAATAAAGGGGGAGGAGCATGGGGGAAGGAGGGGTGGAGGAGAGTAGGGAGGAAAAGGTGGTGTAGGTAGTGGGGTGATGATGAAGATGTATTAAGGTGGTAGGGAGGAAAGAGGTATGGAATGACGGAGGGGCCAAAAAGGGAAGAGGAGGTTGAGGGAGGGAGAAGGGAAAATAAATAATTTAGGGAGGGGTAGAAAACCCATGGAAGTGTTAACTTGACCAGGGGCTCAAGAACTGGACAAGAAGCATAACATTTTACTAATGATTAGAGATCACAGAGATTGCAAATGATAGGAGCAAGGTAAAGGCAAATTAGCGGTAGCAGTTACAGGTTGCCAGTGAGATTAGACGCTGACAGAGTTTTTTCTTAAAGGAGCCCAGCAAAGTAGCATTGGTTATGTCAGGAGGCAGGGAGCTCTGTATGTGAATGCACATTGTCCAAAGGCAGAGCGGTACCATGAAATTCTGAAAGCCTGTTTGCCAGAGCTCCTGGTACTAGGTGGGTTACGTGCAGGGGAAAGAACGGTCAGTATGCCAGGGGGTAGCAGTCACAAGGTGACTTTTTATGCAAGCAGGCACGGTTGATATTTGAGTCTGTTGTCAAATTGTAACCAGCTAAGCTAGGCATAAAGATCTTAGGTGTGTGTCAAGCGTGCAGCACCAGTAAAAAGGTGGCATGCTTTATTTAAGGCTATTTTAATACATTGGAGGACAGTGTCTGTAGCCGCACCATAAATGACAATACCACAGTGCGAGAGAGAGACCACAGAACTATGGATGGCATTATTCAATGCTTCACGTTTCCAATGTTTAACCTACCATGGCCCCAGCAATATAAGAAGAAGGAGGCTTTAATGTTTAGAAATCAAGTATGTTTTCATTCATTTGATCTGGTGCTCCCCATACATAACCTAGAACTTCACTCTTGCTGACCCTACTGATGCGCATATACCTAGGATTGTGACAAACTAATTATGAGTAATAAGATATAGAAACAGAGAAGAGGCAGCAGTTCAAGCCAGTGCACCGCGGCACCAGCAACTTACTGTAAGAAGGAGATGTTAAATGTTTAGAAATCAGGTATGCTGTCATTTACTTGATCTGGCACTCTTCATGCATGACCCATGACCTCACTGCCACTGACCTCACTGATGCCCAGAGAACTAGGAGTGTGGTGACTAACTATGAGAAATAAGATCTAATAAACAAAAACACTATTTTTAATTAACTGGTTGTTGCAATCCAGTATTCATCTGATAAAGGCAGAATAATGCTGCTGATAATAGTTTTAAATCTGGTAGAGACAGAGAGCTACAAGGTTTAAGTAAGGAGCGGGGGGGGGGGATTACACCAAGTCATGGTATGCCAGTCCATTTGGTTGATCCCTATGGACTGAGATTTTGATAACAGCAATATACTTGAATCTGTGGCTAGGTGTACTGAATGAAGAGAGTTGTGTCAGACTGACAAGGGAGCAGTGGGGCAGAGATGAAACAGAATTTGATAGCAGACCCTGAACTTCAACTTGCTCTGATCAGCTGAGGCCCAAAGACTCCCCTGCTTTTAACCCAAATCCACAAGAGTGTACAGTATGATTAGTAGTGTGTAAGTAGTCATCCCTTACAGAAATAATCCCTTAGAGAAATAATTATATGAAATGTTTTCATGCTGCACACATAAAACTACCGAAGTGATATGTGTGTGGCAAGTATGATTTAAATGTTAAACTGGAACCAACTGCATGCATATGGCATGTGTGCAGCAAGCAAGTGTGTAAACCATGATTTTTGCATTAAATTGGGAAAGAGTGCATGCATGTGGCATGCTTGCAAAAAAGCAGGTGGTCACTGATAACTGCACAAGTAAACATTACGTGACCTGCTTAAGATCACTCCATACACAAATGGGTGTTGATGAGATTCAAACCCAGGTTTTCATGCTTCCAAGTCTCCTGGCTTGCAGTTCAGTGCCTTTAACCACTAAACCATACTGTCTGCAAACATATAGCTTATCTGTACTTCAATACATACTGTATCTCAATACATCTGTATGCATGCAGCATGCTTGTAGCCACTGTAATACTTTATTTAGCTTCCTTCTCTCCCTCATTTCATTTTCACAGTTGAATTCTAGCACACATATCAATGGAAACACATGTTTTTCCCACCCAAATACACAAACATACCCTCATAACCCCTTAATTACTTCTGTCTGGCCTGTACTCTTACTATTTTCTCTTGATACTTTTGAATGCTTCTACGCAAGCAGACTTTAAGGTGCAATCAGAAAAGTAACAATAACTCTTCACACACACACACACACACACACACACATAGCCAGTTGCCCCCCCCCCCATGCATGCACACTGTAGCAGGTATGGTCATGCTGCTTCAGACAATCCACCAAGTATAGATAAGCAAAAATTCTCTTACTTGAGTACTACGTAGCCAGAGGCAGGAGTCTTTAAGAGATGATGTTCATGAGTCAGAGTGTTAAGATACCCCTTGAAATGAATGGAGTTATTTTCTATTACTATTTTATACATTATGATGGTGAGTTGGAGAATAATTCTACTAAAGGCCCTTGTTAGTCAAGTGATGGCCTTCATTAATCTCCAACCCTTCATCAATAATGTATAAAGTAATAATTAAAAAATACCTCCATTAATTTCAATGGTGCACACCCCTGCAGTCTTCTTTACCCTTTGTAATAATGTGCCTGAGCATGGGGATGTGGAGGTCAGTTTCACTGGATATGGGGCATAAGCCTGACTACAGTGGGGCTTCAATAGTCTGGGCATACCATACCCCTCAACTGTCCGTGAATGCAGCTATAGAATGTCCGTAACATCTCTAAAAGGTACAACTTATTTAATTTGACAGATAACATGATATGCAAATCAGGAAAAATTCAAATGTATAAGATTCATCTGTATATACCCCAGAGCAGTGCATCAGATTTAGGTTTAAACGCACCCAGTTACTAACCAATTTTCTTTCCTGGCTGAAGTTCTGCCCCCCAAAAAAAAAACTTTGTCCCGATTTTTCTCCCTGACTCCATTCCATTCACTACCCATCTGCTATGGGTCATGAAGTTACCCAAAGGTGAAGAAATGTAAAAAACACATCAATATTTCAGTCCTTCCCCCTTCCCCAATCCCTCTGTAAAAAAAAAAAAAGGATTTACTTTTACTTACCCGGCCACATAGTCAGAACCTGCAGCCTGGCATAGTATGCTACCAGCCCAGTTTTCAGTCCACTTCCCCTCTCTACTTTGCCAGAAGCAGGATGCTAGAACCAAACATCACAGATCCCCAACCTGGTCTGCGACCAAGTCACCTCGCCATCTGAACCCACCCAATCTGGGTTGCTTGCTTCTTGCTTGATTGCTGCTGTGGCTACTGCTGCACTGTACTGATCAAGGCCTATGAAGGCCACCCACACCTCTGTCACCACTGCTGCTAAGCCTACTGTAGGTTGCTGTCATGGGGGTCTGTGCTGTTTTTTGTTTTTTTTTTGCAAGGCGAGCCTAGCAGAGTAAGTAGGTAGCCTAGTCTTGAGTTTGCTTCTAGCTCACCCTCTGCCCCTTCAGCCACCAGAGGAGACAAAGACACACTAAGAGCAGAACAACAAAAATATGCTGCCATAACACTGATGTTGAGAGTTCAGTGCTCACTGACTCCTCCAAGCTGAAGTGTGCAGTCTGTCTACTCTGTGGCAGAAAAGACAAAGTGTCGCACTTGCAAGGCTCACACGGTCTTTCTTGGGTGGAGCTCATCCACATCACATGCAATTGTGCTGCCATTAATAGGTGGAGAGAGCTGACAACACAATACAGACACAGTCGAGTCTGGAGAGTACTTGCAGTGTGAGCACACACAGGCCAGGTGGGCACTTATTGTGCAAAAGATTAAATCCAAATTTAAAACCCTTATTGCCAGACCACAAGAACAACCTAGGCACAAATATGGGGGTGGCAACTGTCCCCTATGCAGTACCTAAATTGCACCCCTGTTTAATAGTATAAATTAATTCTCAGGTACTAATGCAATGGTTTCCACTGTGGTCTGAGGTACTGTCTCCATGTTTCATGATGTGTCCTGATCATCATGTGGTTTAGTGTCCCTCATTGTCCCTCATTTTGAGCATCCATGTCCCTCATTTTAGTGACAAAATGTGAGGTATGGTGCATGCTTTAGAGACCTTACTCAGCACAAAGAGTGCTGAGCATGGCCATAGTGTATATGCTCAATACAGAATGACAAAGGGAAAGTAAGTGAGATAAAACAGTCAGGGTGAAACACATGTATTGCACTAAATATGCATAAGGGATTTGCATGTTCCCAAACAAAAAGGATAGGCTTCACAACACAGAGGCCTCTCTTCAAACATCTGGAATGGAGGGTGTTGACTGGCTATATCCTAGGCATTTAATGTCCTCATTTTTATGGGACTTCAAATAAAAATGTATGTTAATGAATCTAATTGCTAGCAGTAGTATAAGAAATAGAAGCTGATGTGCTTTTTAGATGAGGTTTGCACAGCTTAGCTGCTGCACACATGGCAAGCATGCAGCATGTGAACCTGATGTGATGTTTAAATGATATTCACACCAACTTAACTGCTGCACTCATCTCAAGAATGTAACATGTGAACCTGATGTAATTTTTAGATGTTCACACCAGCTTACCTGCTGCTCACATGTCAAGATTGCAGCATGTGAATCTGATTTGCTTTTTAGACCTGGTTCAGATACGTTCACTTTGTATATGTGTACCACATGCGAACATTGCACAATTAAGAATGTAGCATGCATTCTGCATGTACACAGCACACCTACAGTATATTTCTGCAATGGATAATATAAAATGTTTTCATGCTGCACACGTAAAACTACCCATGTGATATGAGTGCTGCAAGCATGATTTAAATGTTAAATTGTAACCAATTGCATGCCTGTGGCATGCATGCATGCAGCAAACAAGTGTGGAAAGCATACTTCCTATATTAAATTGGAATAGACTGCATTCATGTGGCATGCATGCAAAAAGCAAGTGGTCACTGATAACTGCATGCATAAAAGTTTAGAGACCTTCTCAGGATCACACAGTATACAAGAGGGGGTTGAAAAGATTGAAACCCAGGTCTTCACATCTCCAGGTTTGCAGTTCAGTGCTTTTAGCCACTAAGCTATACTGCCTGCATCCATATAGCTCACTTGAACTTCGGTACAAATCTGCATACATCTGCATGCATGCGGCATGCTTATAGCCACAGATATACTTTTTAGTGTTCTTGTTTCCTCCATCTCAGCTGCACAGCTGAACTGTAACACACATACCAATGGAAACACATGTGGTTCTTCCTACCCCAATACACACACTTGCATACAAAACTATTTAATTACTTCTGTCTGGCCTGTACACCTACTATTTTCCCTCCATAATTGTGAATGCTTCCACAAACAGACTTTAAGGGCAAACACAAAAGCAGCAATAACTTCACACCCCACCCACATAGTCATTATTCCCCCACCCATGAACACACACTGTAGTGGGTGTATGCTGCTACAGATAACCCACTAAGTATATATATATATATATATATATATATATATATATATATATATATATATATATATATATATATATATATATATATATATAAATAAGTCAAGAATCTCTTAACTGAGTACTAGGAGCCAGAGGTAGGAGTTTTCAGAGGCGATGTCCATGGGTCAAAGTGCTTGGGGTACCCACTTGAAATGAATGGAGTTATTTTGTATTACTATTTTATGCATTATGATGGTGAGTTGGAGAATAATGAAGGCCACTGTTCTACAAACAAGACCCTTGTTTGTCAAGCAGTGGCCTTCAATAATCTCCAACTCTCAATCAAAAATGTATAAAATAGGAATACAAATATAACCTCATTCATTTCAATGAGGCACACCCCTGCACTCTCCCTGAGCATGGGGATATGGAGGTCAGCTTCACGGGGGGGGGGCATAAGTTGACTACAGTGGGGATCCAATAGTCTGTGCATACAATACTGCTCAAATGTCCCTGAATTCAAGGGACAGCCCTCATTTTACCCCCGGAAACTGCTCTTCCACTCATTTATCCCTCATGGAAAACATGCTGTTCATGTAGAGGATGTCTTGTAATTTTAGACTTTATGGCATGGGCGCCATTTCAGATTTCAGCAGGGAGAAGTTAATAAGCAGTGGAGGCCAGGTGCTAGTTAGCCACTAGGCAGAAAGCTCTGGAATGTCTGGAACATCTCTAAAAGTAAAACTTATTTGTTGTGACTGAAAAGTGATATGCAAATCAGGAAAAATTCAAATGTATAAGGTTTGTCTGTCTATACTCCAGAGCAGTGCATCAGATTTGGACTTAAACCCACCCATTTACTAACTAATTTGTTTTCCTGGCTGAAGTTCTGCTCCCCAAAACAAAACTTTGTCTCAATTTCTTTCCCCAACTCCATTCCATTCAATACCCATCCCATATGGGTTGTAAAGCCGCTCAAAGGTGAAGAAACATGAAAAACACATCAATAGTTCATCCTTCCTCCTTCCCCAATCTCCTTGTAAAAAAAGTATTTACTTTTATTTACCCAGCCATCTGGCCAGAATCTGCAGCCTAGCCACCAGCCTTGTTTTCAGTTCATGTATCCTCTATCCTTCTGCCCGAAGCTGGATGCTAGAACTGACCATCCCAGATCCTCAACATGGTCTGTGACCAAGTTACCTCACCAACAAAACCCACTCAACCTGTATCATTTGTTTCTTGCTTAGCTGCTGCCATGGCTGCTGCTACACTGTACTGATCAAGGCCAATGAAGACCACCTACACCACTGTCACTGCTGCTGCTGCGAGACCTAGCTTGCTGCCACAAGGGGCCTGCGCTGTTTTGTTTTTTTGCAAAGCAAGCCTAGCAGAGTAAGTAGATAGTCAAGTCTCAAGTTAACTTCTAGCTCACCCCTAGTCCCTTTAGCCACCAAGGGAGACAGAGACTCACAAAGAGTATACCAGCAGAAATATGCTGCCACAACACTGTTATTGAGAGTTCAGTGATCACCAACTCATCCAAGCTATAGTGTGCAGCCTGTCTACTCTGTGGCAGGAAAGACAGTGTCCCACTCTCATGACTCATGCTCTTACTTGGCTGGAGCTCCTCCAAGTCATGTGTGATGGCACCACCACTAAAAGGTGGAGAGAGTGGACAACACAATACAGACACAGTTGAGTCAAGGGTACACCTGCAGCATGATTGCACACAGGCCAGGGGGGCATTTATTGCACAAAAGATTAAATCTGAATTTAATGCCAAAAGTTAATACAGCAGCTCCCACAATTCAACAGAGAGACTGAGAATTTAGCTTGCTTGTAGTTGAATCATTTATTGCAGCATCACAAGTTCACCAAGTTCACCAATGTGAGAAAGAAAGAAGGAAAGACAGAGGAACAAACAGTGGAAACACCACTGCTCCTTTATCCATTATTGCAAGACCATAAGAACAATCTAAGCACAAACGTGTGTGTGGGGGGGCAACTGCCCCCCTCTGCCCTACCTAAATAGCACCCATGCTTAATGTTAGAAATTCATTCTCAGGTGCTAACCGATATCAACAGGTCAAAATTGGTAACACAGTTTCAAATACACTACCTGTCCTCTCTGGTGTCCCTCAGGGGTCCATTTTGGAACCGCTGCTTTTTAGCCTCTTCCTCAACTCCCTCTCTGAGTCCTGCCCTGGCAATCTATTACTATATGAGGATGATGCAGTCATTTTCTCCTCCAGCCCTGACCCTATACAACTTCACCGCTCCCTTCAGTCTTCTTTCAGCTGCACTAAAAACTGGTTCACTGCACAATGCCTCACCCTCAACTACAACAAAACCAAAGTTATGCTATTCTCTCACCCGCAGAACTCTAGAAAGGTGCTATGCCCACAAGTTCTAACTTCTAATCACACCTCTCTGAAGCAGGCTGACTCCTTTACATACCAGGGCATCACATTGGACCCAGGTCTTAACTTAAACAAACACATCAACCAACTATCCAAGGCCCTTAACGTTAGAATGGGGCTTCTGCACCGTTTCAAGCACTGCCTTACCCCTGATGCCCTCAGGCTCGCTGTCACCTCCTCGGTTCTCTCTCTGCTTGATTATGGCCTATTGATATATGGGCCAGCAAGCACTTTAACCCTAGTTAGACTCCATATCTCCCTAAACAAAGCCAGCCATCTTGTTTTAAGATGTGACCGTCTTACACATACCTGCTCACTCTATAGTGCTACAAACTGGCTTAACCTCAACAACAGGATTAGGTTCCACACCTGTCTGATGACTAAAGAAATCACCCTAGGCCTCTCCCCCTCTGGACTCACCCCTTTAATCCTCCCAAACATCAAGGTCAAGTGTACCTGTAGCTCAGCCCACTAGCTCTTCTCTACTCCCTCAAGTCGTACCTCTCAATTTCAAAGTTCTTTCAGCTATAGGGCCCTCATGTGGATGAACAGCCTTCCCTCCACCCTGGCTAATGAACAAAGACTTGGACAATTTAAAACCCCCCTTAGAGCCCACCTCCTATCCTCAAATAACTGTACCTGCAACTGAATCCCTGTCCTCCACCTCCTCCTTAATCTATGACAATGGCCACTGGCCTGCCTCTTCTCATAGTGACAAACCAGTGTCGCTCATGCCTACATCATATGTGTACAATGTAATTTACTCAATTAAGTAATCCTAGTATTTTGAATGTTAGCTTGATTGACTCCTTGTAAACAATCTGTATCTGTCTCTGTGTTCATTTGCTGTAATGTCTGTCTGTTTATAATCTACTGTATGTGACCTGGAACCTTTGTAAATGAATCTGCGACTCAAAGGTACCCTCCGAATATGTAATAAATAAACAATATCGGTATAAGTAAATACAATTGTTTCCACTGTGTTCTGAGGTACTGTATCACCATGTTTCAGGATGTGTCCTGATTATTGTGATGGTTAGTGTCCCTCATTATGAGTGTCCATATCCCTCATTTTAGGGAAAAAATGTGAGGTAAGGTGCATGCTTTCAAGTCCCTGTTCAGCACAAAGAGTGCTGAGCATGGCCATAGCGTATATGCTCCATACTGAATGACAAAGGGAAAGTAAGTGAGTCATAACAGTCATGGAGAAACACATTTGTAGCAGTAAATAAGCATAATGGGATTTGCATGGCCCGTAACAAAAATGGCAGGCTTCACAACACAGAGGCTCCTCTTAGCACATCTGGAACGGGGGATGTTGACTGGTTATATCCTAGATATTTAATGCAGTAAGCAAACAATATTGTACAAATGAATGGCAATTCAATGGCAAAAATCAAAAGCCATTAAACAACTTGCGAAAGGATCAGAATTAGTGAGTTTACTTAATGATAATGGGAAATCAATGAAAAAGATAATTTGAATGGCTCTATTTGCTAGCAGTAGTATGACAAATAGAAACTGATGTGTTTTTTAGAAGTGATTTGCATCAGCTTAGTTGCTGCACACATGGCAAGGGTGCAACATGTGAACCTGATGTGATTTTTGAAACGATGTTCACACCAGCTTAACTGCTGCACTCATGTTAATTATGCAACACGGGCACCTGATGTGATTTTTAGAAGATGTTTGCACCAGTTTAACTGCTGCACACATGTCGAGCTTGCAGCATGCAAACCTGATGTGCTTTTCAGACCTGGTTTGATTAGGTTCCCTTTATGTATAAGAACCACATGCAAACATTGCACAATTAAGCAAGTGCCATGCATGCTGCATGTACGCAGCACTCTTATATTTCTGTAAGGGATGCCTTACATTACTTAGCAAGTGTTAGATGTCCTACAATTGTTTGTTAATTGTTCTCTGGATTTATTAAATCTTTCTTAAAGTTTAATATCCCCCCAAAAAAGGGTTGCTTTAATTTGTCTAGAATGCTGTTTCCTCTACTTACAACCCTGGACCTCACTCTCGCAGTCCCCATTTAGGATCTTGAGGCCTGGGTGGTTGCATTGGTCGGTGCCTAGTATGGAGCTCTGGGAAAATTGAATATAAACTAAGAGGCTTGCATATTTGTCACTAGAAATATATATATTTTTCATAATTTCTTTTACGAGCTATCTGGCACACATGCTGACATTGAACTTCCCACCCTGCTACAGTGTTAACCAAGGAAAGATCCCAGTGACTGCTTCCCCACAGTTAGGTAACTGTGAAAGATCCAACTGCTGCTAAAAGATTAAAAGTCAGTGTTCATGCTTATCCTCTGTAACTCTCCTGTGGGTTTCCATTTTATGCTTGTTGAAATTTCTTTGTCCATGAGAGCTGCATTTACATATAGCATATGAGCACATGATGTCACATCACCCATTTATACCACGTATCTCTTTGCTGAAAGTACAAATATCCTTAAAAAACTCTCTGGAAGCATACAAATTAAAAGCAATTTATGGGGAAATAAAACCTGTATTAAAACTTGGACAGTTTGCAAAACTAATGGATGGCAAATGTGGTATTTCTCACCTTGTTGCAATTTGTTTTTTGAAACCTAATTAATCAGAAAGGCATACTGTGGAGTCTAAAGGGTGCTGACACATCATGGTCTCATATGCTAATGTGGATCTCAGGAACAGGGAGATTTCAATAATTAGAAAATGGAGACCCCTTTTACTCCTTCCAGGGCTTTGAAGGGGGCCTTCCCATTTTGCTGGAACAGAGTAGAAATGTGTTACCTTGGAATCAAGATACCGTCCTGACTATTACACCTGGAGCTGGTTAACTTCAAGCCAATCACTCAACAGATAACTGGTGACTTATCCAAATGGACACACCTCCCCACTGGGTTGGTGAGTAGGGCAGCAACCATCCAGCAAAACATCCTTCCCCGAATCCTTTTCTTTCTTCAAACCTTACCTATTATACCCACTAATACCTATTTCTCAGCCTGGGACAAGTTAATTTTTAGGTTTCTCTGGGGAGGCAAACCACCTAGATCGAAATATAGCATACTACAACTGTCTAGAGCCCAGGGAAGCCTCAGTATTCCAAATTTAAAGAATTATGCTCAGGCATCACAACTACGCACTGTTCTCCTACATGTGTCCGATTCTTATACATCATATTGGAAAGATACAGAAATAACCATTAATGGGTTAGAAAATGTCCCCTCATATATTTTGGCATGCCCCCCCGAGATGTCTCCTTCTGTGCAGGTTTATGCAATTTACTGGGGAACTCTTTAAAAATATGGATCTAGTCAGCCGTTCCACCTTCACCGTCTCTGAGAGATGTTACCTTTCTACACTAGCTTATAATACAGCTCTAAACTCACCAAGATTGATCTCCTTACTGGGGGACTGGAAACCCTACCATTTATGTTTTGTGTTCCAAGTTATAGGCCCATTTGGCCTACTCTCTTTTACTTATCTACAATCTACTTATAAACTCCCCTCCAATCAATACCAAACTTATGCACAACTCAGGAATTGTCTTCTACCCCAGGAGGACTCTTTATCCTCAGTGGTGGAATCCCCATTCCCTCTAGTCAGATTAATTAGGCATCACTTGAATGGTGGTATACAGGAGCATGAATGGTGGTATACAGGAGCATCTAATTAGCCAGCTTTACCAAGTATTTCGAATAGATGGTATTATCCCCTTAGACCATGTCCGACAATGTTGGGAAAATGACATAGGAGTAGAGATTGATAAAGAGAACTGGCATAAAGCCAGCCTCCCTTATTCCAAGGTCTCAACCACAACATATTGGAGGGAGTTTGCCTGGAAAACCAGACTGCATTACTTTAGAACCCCAGCTGTAACTGCTAAATATAAGGAGGGAGACCTTGCAGAATGCTGTAGAGGGTGTGGCTCTCATCCAGCTAGAAAGACACATATTTTGTGGTCCCGCCCTCACATTCAGGGATACTGTCTGAGGTTATCTCCAAACTAAATGATATCTTTCAGAAACCTGAATTACTCATGCTGACCTTCATCCTGACTGTGACTCCTCCCACAGCCCTTCAGGTAAACAGAGGACAGTTCAAACGTATGGCACTCCTGGTCTTGATAGCAAAAAAAAGTGATCACCAGACTCTGGTTTACCAATCATAAACAGACTAAAGAAGCTTGGTGAATGTTGACCTATGAAGTATATAGATTAGAACAGATATCATCTAAACTGAATAACTGATTGCTGGGCTTCATGAATAGATGGAGTCTGTGGACCCAGTTTCAGTTAGAACATTACTCAGACATTGTACCATGATGGAGGGGATAGAAGTGATCCCCCCATACAATCTTCCCTATGTAAGAGTATAAATCAGAGAGTTCTGAGTTCGGAGTCACATAGTGAGGAGGCTGAGGCTGAGAAGGTTCTTTTTTTCCTCCTCAGTGCACTCGGTGGTCGAGAGGGCCCATGTGTCTTGCCCTCCCCCAAGACAAGACAACCCGAATTTCCTCGCAGGAGCGCTCAGAGCGCTCGGTGTTTGAGATGGCCCATGTGTCCTGCCCTCCCCCAAGACAAGGCAAACTGAATTTCCTCACAGGAGCACTCAGGTACTTGCCACGCTGCAGCCCAAGTCCCCAGGGATTTTGAACTCTTTGCGTTTCAGAAAAATGAACTTTAAACTTGGCGCTTTTAAGGGCTCTCCTCAGCCAGTTGGCACAGTAGTACAGATAGTTTTTTTATGACAAATTTTACCAATTCCACAGTGTTTAACGCACCTTGCTTTGGAACTTTCATTTACTGTAAACCAGCTTCAACACTGGACCTATTTTGCTGTGTGCCTTAATTTTGTTACAATTTACTGCCTAAAGTTGTCTCCAAGTTAAAGTGTCTTGACAATTTTACTTAGCTAATATGTTACTGCAGCTCGTAAATGCCACCATTCTGAGTTCGAATTACAGCAGAGTTAAACAACAAAAATGCCACCATTTTAGTTGGAATTACAGCACTCAGGAAGCTCAGTTGTGACTGCTGAATTGTCTGAATTGCTTAAAGCTTCTGAGTTCGAATTACTACAGCAGTGTTAAACAAAAAAATGTCACCATCTTAGTTCTAATTACAGCACTCAGGAAGCTCAGTTGTAACTGCTGAATTGTTTGAATTGCTTAAAGCTTCTGAGTTTGAATGACTACAGCAGTGTTAAACAAAAAAATGCCACCATTGTAGTTTGAATTACAGCACTCAGGAAGATCAGTTTGAATTGTGTAAAGCTGCTATTCCCACCTACCTGGCTCTATAAAGGTTGTTCTTTTTTTCCTCCTCAGTGCGCTCGGTGGGCGAGAAGGCCCATGTGTCCTGCCCTCCCCCAAGACAAGGCAACCTGAATTTCCTCGCAGGATTGCTCAGGTACGCCACTTGCCACGCTGCAGCCCAACTCTCGAGGGATTTTGAACTCTCTGTGTTTCAGTCCCCATCACCACCCTAGGTGAGCTCAGTGCTTTATAGTGTGGAACACATGCCGGTGAGCTCAGTGCTTTATAGTGTGGATCACGTGCCGGTTTTAGCCAATCAGCCAACTTTCCCATGAGCAGTTTATCAGACTGAACCACTAGAGGTCACCCTTACTCGTATCACCTACAAAACACAGTAATCCAAAACTGAGTTACTAGAGGCATCCCAAATTCTAACTTAAGCCTCAGCTGTAAACCCAGCAACCTTAATCATGCTGCCACTGTCTCTCATCTTATTATGCCTCCTTGCACCTTACGTCACCCTCCGACCCTCCTCATATCCAGTGCCTCAGCATGACCAATACACTACAGTCAGTATAGACTCTGCCCACCCCATTCAACCTTCTGCATCGTGAAACCCCCTCCAAACCTTCTGACCAGCTGGGTTACAGGGGCGTCCATCCTGCCACCCTCCTTCTATGTAGGGTTGATAGCATTAAAAACAACCTCCAATTGCTCTGGTCTGCAAACCTTGCAGCAAACCTATGCCCACCACAAATCCAAATGGCTCATGCTACAAACAAGACTGCTGCTAACCCTGCTGCTCCTGCTTACTCTGCTGCTCCTCCTATCAGGGGACATCGAGTTAAACCCTGGAGCCCAAAACCCAAACCCCTCCCAATCACTCAAACTGCCAAGGGGTTTAAAGATAATCCACCTGAACATATGTAGCATACTCAACAAGCTCACTGAACTACAGGCAACTGCCCTAATGCTATGTCCTGATATACTGATAATCACTGAAACCTGGCTCAAACCCATAACTTGGACACAGAAATTGCAATCCCAGGATACACCATCATTTGGCATGAAAGCCAGGGTAAAAAAAAGAGGGGGAGGAATTGCCTTGTTTATCTCATCTTAACACCAGTTCACTCCTATCCAGCTCCCCCTGCCCACGCTGTCAGGAGGTCTAAACCTCACTCTCAGGTTCTTGACAATATTGGGAATGCAAGTAATCACAGACACGTTGCATTAGAGTAATAAACTTGTTTATTACTACCAGAAGGATAAAATCACAGTTGCCCTAAGCAGTTCTTACCAATACGAACCGGGAGCCAGTGCTAAGCATTCCCTATACCTCGAGGTTTCTTTGTGCCTCTTGGGATCTCCGAGGTACAAGACTTAGTGTCTCATATTATATACCTATGATAATTACTATGGTTACTGTAAGATAGAAACATTTCTAGTTACAGAGATGAGCCGCTCTTGGCTAAATTAGAAGAGGGTCCATGGTCCAAGATAACATTATACAATTTTGCAGTAGTCATCAGTTTGTGAAACAAAAGAGTGCTTATACAGAGTCTTACATAGCTCAGTGTAGTGGTAGAAATCACTGAAAGGTGGCAATGCTGACTTATATATCATAATTATTACAAGGACACAGGTGTCACAACATCCTATAAGTAAGAAATACACAGAAAATACATAGAAGAATATATATGTATTAGCAAGCAAAGTGTATTACAATAACATGCGTACATATCCTGACATCTACTCTTACACAGTAGATGCCCTTAGCCCTGTATGTTAGTACAACATATACCTAAGCACTGGCTGTCTACCGTGTACCTTTGAGGGTACCAATAAGGGTGCGGGGACCTCATGTAACAACGCCATCCATTGACTCCCTACTAATCAGTATCGCACTACTGCACATGACTCCAGCATATATAGCAGGGTCTTACTGTGCCCCAGACACCCCTATGCCGCCGTCCTGGATCACCTGGGTACACTAAAATCACTCGCAGCAGGGTGCAAGCTACACATCTTAGGGGACTTTAACTTCAACTGGCTCTCCACTGCTAACTCTAGACTGCGTAGCCAAGTAAATGCCCTAAACTTGACACAACAAATATCTGCACCTACTCGGTTAAATCATAAATCCAAGAACCACTCCCTGATAGACTGGGCCCTCACCTCCCACCCCCATTGAATACTTATAGCCGGACTCCTCCCACATTCTTTAAGTGACCACCACATGATCTACATGGTAACAAAAATATTCCAGCCCAAAACACCCCCGAATGTTGCTCACCAGATCATTCAAATCTCTCAACCTTGCTGCCCTCTTAAATGGCCTATCATACGTTGACTGGTCATGCATCCTCCAGGCTCCAAATATCAACGCTGCCCCTAGAACTGTTTACAACCAGATTTTTAGCCATCTGGGACCACCATGCCCCACTTAGAAGGTCAAGGGTAAGGGGTGCCCACCTGCCCTGGGTCACGTGAAATATCATAGACCAGCTTCACACCAGGGATCAGGCCTGGAAATCATACAAAACTACCGGCACCCTGGTTGCTCACCAACGTTACTGAGCACTCCGTAATTCCTGCACTACGCTACTACATCAGCCCAAAGCAAACTACTTCAAGGCCTCTTTCCACACAATATAAACCACCCAGCTAAATTCTGGAAAACAATAAACTCACTTTTCTCCCCCCTACCCAACCCCTAACCCCAACCCTAAATGTTGAAGGCTCCATCGTTACTGATCCTAGTGCAGTGGCCACAGTTTTCAGCACCTTTTTTATCAGCTGCATGACTCTCTTCTAACATCCACCCCCCACCCTCTAGCTCACCCCCCACCTTTCCGCTCCCCTGACTCGGCCTCCATTTTCACCTTTCTCCCAGTTACTCCCACCAAAGTGCTTAAAGCCCTGCAGACCCTCAACCCTCCAAAGGAAAATGCCCCTCAGGGTCGGACTCAAAAATGCTTCACCTATCTGCCCCTGCCATCACTGCACCACTGGCAGATCTATTCAATCTCTCCTTCTCTCTTGTTGAAATCCCGTCTGATTGGAAGTGAGCCACCGTCATCCCACTCCCTAAAGGTGAGGACCCCTCCTCGCCTGGTAACTATCACCCTATATCCCTACTCCCCATCCTAGCTAAACTACAGGAGCACCTCGTACTCTCCAAACTTGCCCCCTTTCTCGACTCCTTCTCTTACTTCACACCATTCCAGTCTGGATTTAGGAAGTCGCACTCCACCATCACCTCACTTCTAAGGCTCACAGATGCTATCCTCACTTATATGGAGGAAGGGCATACCACCTCAGCCATTTTAATTGACCTTGCCAAAGCTTTTGACACCGTCTCCCACTCCCTTTTACTGTCCAAACTCACCCGAGCTGGTCTGTGAGGAACAGCCTCCAGCTAGTTCCAATCCTAACTGTCAGGCAGGTCCCAAGTGTCAAAAATTGGCTCCTGCACCTCCGTTCCTCTCTCTGTCACCTCTGGGGTCCCTCAAGGCTCGGTCTTTGGCCCATTACTGTTCTCCATTTTTCTAAACGACCTGCCCTCAGCTAGCATGCACTCACTCATCCATATGTACGCCGATGACACGGTAATGTTTGCATTGGGTCCATCCACCTCTGTTACTCTGGAAAGACTCCAGGAGGATTTCAATGCTGTTCAGCTTTGGTTTCTTACTAATCAGCTTTTCCGCAATCCAAAGAAAACGGTCTCACTAACTTTTGGAACGTGGCAAAGACTCTCCCGCCTCTCCTCAATCCCCACTTTCTACACCACTGATGGGTCCCCACTGGAGAACTCCTCCTCTTTCAAATACCTTGGGGTATGGCTTGACCAGCACCTCGATTTTTCTGTGCATATTTTCTCAATGCACAAAAAATGACGTACCAAACTGGGCGCTGTATATCGTAACAGGGCCTGCCTACCATTATTGGCTCACAAAGCAATCATACAGAAAATGATCCTCCTGATATTTGACTACGGGGATGTAATCTACAGCACAACCACTAAATCAGCCTTAACCCCTCTACCATTCTTTCTGCAATTTGCCCTGGACTGCCCACCCTCGACACATCACTGCACCCTCTATAAGTCACTTGACCTGATGTTGATACAGGACGTCAGACAGGCCCACTGTGCCAGGGTCACTGCTAAGTTCTGGGCGCAATCCCTCCCCACATACCTCCAGTCGGCCCTCTATGTCCAGCCCCCCACTATGTACACACTCAGGAACTCAGATTCCAGGCTCCTTCTTGTCCCACTCATGTCTTCTAACAAAGGACAAGCTGCTTTCAGCTCCCATATGCCCAAACTGAGGAACTCCTTACCGGACAAAATTTGGCACACAGACAGCAGCCAGCTACTAAACCGACTCCTCAAGGTGCACTTCTCCCCCTCCTGCACATGTACCTAGCTCAATCCCTCCTCATTGCACCATCCACACATCCTCTTGGGGCTTCTAGGGCCTTCAAATGAGCTGTTCTATGAATAGGTTTGCTAGGCACCTTTTTCTCAGGTCTATATTAAAGATTGCAGTGTTTCACCCACCTGCCTATTACATCACATCCACTGAGTAACCTTTTGGGATATCGGCTCTGTAGCAAAAATGTATCGTAGCTGCCTTGTATATTTGCTTTTGTACTGTATTTCTGTATATGTATTGTATTTGTAATATATCCCATTTTCCCTTCCCTCAGGATGCATCTGGAATTGAGTGGCCTCTGCTCAGCATGCCTTCTTGCTTAAACTCTTGAATAAATAAATAAAAAATAAATAAATAAAAGATGGGTTGCAGTACATTAATCTATGCCCACTTTCAAGATTTACTTGCATACCTGTGGAGGGGAATTAAATTAATATTACTGATATCCCCTACCCCTCTTACTTCTTACTGGAACAATGTATTAATAACAATGGAAAGTAAATTGATCTGTGGTCCTATGGAATGTAATTTTGTACTGTTGCTGCATTCTTACCTTTATATCTGTACTGCACTGTACTATAGATATTATTTTTTTAAAGACAATAAAAATTTAAATAAAAGAAAAAGAAAATGGAGACCCCCAGGATAGTTACAAGGACTTGTATAAACAGTGAAAATAAACTAAAGCAACCACTTATATCCCTAGCAGCTACAGGAAAAGAGTTATCTGTTGACATGGGAATAATTAAAATTTACAAAGTATGTGGGTACAGTTTTCCTTTAAATTTCTGACACCTTTATACATATATATATATACATATTTACATACATTTTTTCTCCTTTGAGCTCTGGCAGGCAGCTTCAGCCCTCTGAATGGAGGGACTCTCTCTCTGGCTCTGCCACTCATGTATTAGGTGGCCCCAGATATTCCCCTGCAAATTGCAACCTGTGGTGGGGCTGGGGAGAGGTTGTTGGCTTTTCCCTCATCCCAGAGATCCAATCCAGACTCCAGGAATGCTCCTGGGGGTGGCAGGCCATCATCAAGCCTGCTAGGCTAGATTTTCCTGATTTTCCTCCATACTCCCTCTCTGCTGACTTGTGCATTGGCTCGAGCTTCTGACCTGTATTCCCCTCCAGCCATCAGTAGAGGCAATCAGTGGGCGGGACAGCTATCCCTCCCTCCACGAGAGAAGAGAGCAGTCTTCTGGATACTAAATATTCTTTTGCAGCTGCCTACCCCTGGCAGCACAGGCTTGTTCCTGAACCAAGGTTGCTGGTGTGGCATGAGGTATGGTGTCCAGCTCTTCAACCCTCAGCACTACCAGGCCAGCTCCTGACACTTTTAACAAAACACCAAGGGATATGTTCACATGCTTTCTGACCACTCTCTGTGTTTTCTCGGATTTCCTAATATCTAGAATCATTCTTAATTGCATTAAATTGGCTACTCTGTGCTATTGAAAATACAATTGATTGTGACTTCTGTGCTCTATTTGTTGAATTCTGTATGGAAGTGCTCTTTTTACTCTTTACAAATATATCAGTGGTTCTTTGGAATTGTTATTTGTCATATCCTCTCACCATTAATCTCTGTCAGTTCTTTTACATGTTGTTAGTAGGCTTCATCATTGGCAGAGTTTATCTTTACCATGAGGATCAGTCCACATGGAACACTTCTTTATTTTTTTCAGAGTGAAAGCTTTGAGCATGTAGTTCTGTTTTTTTTTTTCCTGTCAGTTTTCTGTAATGTTCAGTGTATGTCTTTCCATTATAATTGGAATTCTAAGACCCAGAAATACAATTTCCTTTCTGCTAAATTTCATCATGAAAGCTAGGTTCTCAAGAAAATTGTTCAAATATTCAAAGAAACCTTTTTGTTCTCTTATTCCAAATTAGAAACATGTTTTGTACTGCATGTAGTATAGAATTGCAACAAATGACATAAGATATCTACTGACATTTCTGTGATATCTCTAGAGAACATCTCTGCATGCCTGCAGTACCACTGCAGGACAACCAGAGAGAATCTCCTTAGAAATACAGAATCGCATAAATGTCCACGCTAAAGGCAAAAAAATGCAGTGAGACATGCTACTGTGCAGGTTAGCCAGGTTCAGAGTGAACTCAAGTTGCTACATCAGGAAGCAGGCTGAACTTCAGCAGCTGCTACTAGGCAGTGCAGTGCAACCTTGAGGGAATGGTGACAGCCTCTGGTGCAACAGCAACTCCTGTGGTGGGGCAGGGGAGCTTGCACTCTCCATAGGCATTGCTGCATGTATCTGAAGCTGTTAGGAGACTCTGCCATACCAGGGGAGGAGGGATGGTAAGGGAGAAAATAGGACAACATCCCCATAACTGCCAGTATGACTGCTGATGTCTCTGGTTCTACTAGATTCTAACACTGGGCATCAGATTTTGTCCATATAGTCAACTGCTTCAGATGGGGGCACTCCTTCTGAAGCCCCTACTCATGGAGGAAGCAATGAGAACTACAGGGTCGGGCTGAAACCAACGGGATGAGGAGATGCTAGCACTGAACAGGGTATATCCCTGGAAGGAAGAGTGGACAAATAACAAAAAACTGTACAACAAAATAAAACATCCGATTTCACCCCCCTCCTGACTGAGTGGATGCAAAGTTTTCATCAGAAAGTCAACAGCCAGACAGGCAAAAACAAATCAGCTATTACCGCTCCCCATTAGAAAGGAGAGCAACACAGTTACTGAAATTCAATTGTAAAATTATTAAGAAAGCTGACAAAGGCTCTGCAGTTGTGATCTTAAACCATGATAATTATGTTAATGAGGCAAATAGGCAATTAACAGATCACACCTACTACAACGAACTGGCTTGTGCTCCAGTTGTACAATACACAAAAGAAGTAATAAATTACTTTCTGTGTATGTCCAAGCCAGAATAGAAGATCTCATCCCTGGTGAACTTAAGCCAGGTATATTCTAAATGCTGTCCAAGATCCATAAACCTTAGACTCCATGGAAATCAATAATATTTGGCAATGGTACTCTGATAAAAGTCAATCAATCAATCAATCAAAATCTTTATTTATCCAGGCGGACACCATTGAGCAAGCTCATTTGCAAGGTGGACCTGCATTTCACAAGTCATAAACGATACAGCTAGTCATACATCAATACATAAAATGCAACAATACATGATAATACATAGGAAAAGAAATAGCAGTGAATTGAGCGAGGAGCGCATACGTAACAGATGAAATCACACAAAGTTACCTGTGGTAAGGAAATACAATTAGGTAGCAAGATGGGGAACCAGAACAAGAATACAAAATAAGTGGGAATGCAACCATACGATCCAGAAGGATCAGGTTAAATAGTTATACACATAGCAGGATGGAAGGGTGGGTGGGGGAATGGTGAACAGGTGGGGTCTAGAGGTGTACGAGTACTTGAGGGTACACTTGGCAAAGGCGCTCACACTCTGGAGGTTTTACAGCTTTACCGTGCCTCTACTGGACTTGAATCCAGCTTAATGGACTCGGGCGTCGGCTTCAGGGGTGTCACCGCCCAGTAAATGCACATTGTACAGTGGTCTGGCGTGGAGCCCTGGCAGGGTGAGGAGCCGTAGTTCATAGTCGGTGGAAGCAATGGCAAACCTCTTTAATTAGTTTTGCATGTAAAGTTTTAAATGTTAAGACACTTACTGGGGATTTTAGTTTCAGTGATTTTTGTATTTCGTTCCAGAGAGTTGGCAGCAAAAGTGATCTCTGGATTTACAGAAACCATTTTAAAACTGCTTGTTACACAATGATACAGCCATATTCAGGACATTACGCACTTCTTGCATAAACTTACTGATTTTACAAATTTACCACCTAGTACCATCCTAGCCATGATGGGTGTTAACTCCCTCTACTGTACACTAATACCACACATACTGATGGAATTGCAGCCCATCATAAATACCTGCAAGGGAAAGGACAGCACTATGATATCCACTAAAAATGAATCACCAAATTTATCAAATTCATTCTCACCCCCAACAACTTCGGTTTAAACAGAAAATGTTACATTCAAAGTATGGGAATAGTAATGGGCACTATGATGGCTCTGTGATAGGCCAGCCTTTCTATGGCCAGTGTGGAAGAGGATTTCGTGAAACAATGCAAAATCAAACCACTTGCCTACTTCACATATATTAACATAGAAACAGAGAATTTGAAGGCAGATAAGGACCGCTTGGCCCACCCAGTCTGCCCATTTCCCTGCCTACTGGATAAGCTGCAGATCCTAGTTAACCAGCAGCCTACTTCTTCCTACCACCACCCCCTAGAATTGCCTTATGACTGTCCCATGCATGCTTGAGATTCCACCACTGTTTTTGACTCCACGACCTCCTCCATAAGGCCGTTCCATGCATCCACAACCCTCTCTGTGAAAAAATACTTCCTTGAATTACCTCTGAGCGCCCCTCCTCTATCTTCAAATTGTGCCCCCTTGTTCTTGCACACCTCTTTTTTTGAAAGATGCTACCCTCTTGGACTTTGTCGATTCCCTTGAGGTACTTGAAAGTTTCTATCATGTCCCCCCTCTCCCTCCTTTCCTCGAGGCTATACATATTAAGCTCCTTCAGTCTGTCTTCATATGTCTTCCGGTGCAGACCCTGCACCATTTTAGTTGCCCTCCTCTGGACAGCTTCCATCCTGTCTATGTCTTTGCGAAGACTGGGTCTCCAGAACTGCACGCAGTACTCCAGATGGGGTCTGACCAGCTGTCTGTACAGAGGGATAATAACTTCTGTTTTCTACTGGTGATGCCTCTCTATGCATCCCAGTATCCCCCCAGCCCTCCTTGCTGCCCTCTCACATTGCTTGCCCCACCTTTAGGTCATCTGATCTGACTACCCCCAGGTCCCTTTCCATTTTTGTTGTTGTTAGTATCTCAACCCCCATTGTGTACTCTTCCCCTGGGTTTTTGTTTCCCAGGTGCATTACCTTGCACTTCTTAGCATTGAATCTAAGCTGCCATACATTTGACCATTCCTCTAACCTTGCCAAGTCCCTTTTCATCCTTTCCACCCCACCTTGTGCATCAACTCTGTTGCAGATCTTTGTGTCATCTGCAAAGAGACATACTTTTCCTTCCAGTCCCTCTGCAATGTTGCTTATAAAGACATTGAAGAGGACCGGTCCTAATACTGAACCCTGCGGCACCCAACTAGTAACCCCCCTTTCTTCAGAGTGGACTCCATTTACTATTACCCTCTGTGTCCTATTCTCCAGCCAATTCTTTACCAGGCTGTCATCTTGGGACCCACTCCCAGGCTAGCTAACTTGTATATTAATCTTTTGTGTGGGACTGTGTCAAATGCCTTGCTAAAGTCTAGGTAGGCCATGTCCACAGCCTCCCTGATTTACTACTTGGTCACCCAGTCAAAGAAATCTATCAGATTTGTCTGGCATGACCTTCCTGCTGTGAATCCATGCTGCCTTGGGTCCTGTGCCTCTGGCCACTAGATACTTGACAATTCTTTCCTTCAGAAGTGATTCCATCATTTTCCCTACCACTGAGGTTAAACTAATTCAATTCAATTCAATTCAATTCAACTTTATTTTTAAAAGGCTTTTCTAAAACCAAAGTGCCTGTACATTTCAAACAATAAATACAATAAAATTAAAACTAATATAAGTCATTAAAAGCTATGCTAAAAAGATGGATCTTCAAAGCTCCTTTAAAACTAAGGATGGTCGGGCAATTTCGCACCTGACGAGGTAGAGAATTCCATAGGGTCGGTGCCATAAAACTAAATGATCTAGCACCTGATGTTTTCAAACAGACCCTAGGAATCTCTAGCAATCCCTCATCAGTGGATCGGAAGGGGCGGGAGGGACAGTAGGGGCAGAGGAGTACTTTCAGGTAGGTAGGTCCCAGGTCATGTAGGGCTTTATAGGTCAGCAAACCGACCTTGAAGGTGACTCGCTAAACCACTGGCAGCCAGTGCAGTCTGCGAAGCACAGGCATTATATGGCTGGATCTAGAAGATCCAGTTAACAGCCTGGCTGCCGCATTCTGCACTAGCTGCAGACAGCGGAGTTCAACCCGATAGCCCTAGGTATGAGGATTACAGTAGTCAAGGCGGGGAATGAAGGCGTGGATCAACGTTGGAAAGTCCTCTGGAGGAACCAGGTGCTTCACCCTGGCAATATTCCTCAGATGGAAAAAGGAAGTTTTGACCACCGCTGACACCTGAGATTTAAGCGTCAGACGGTCGTCAATTATTACGCCAAGATTCCGCACCTGATCTGAGGTTGCCAACTGAACACCTCTAAGCCATAAGGCTGAGGGTGATCCATCCGGCAAACCCGCCTCACAGCGGCCTTTGTCCACGACCAGGTCTGTAATTTCCTGCTCTGCCATGCTCCCACTTTTGTGAAGGGAATCACATCTGCCCTCCTCAGTCCTCGGTACCACCCCATCCTCCCATGATTTGTTAAACAGGGTAGTCAAAAGTGTACTAATTCTACCCTTAGTTCTTTTAGAATTCTGGGATGAATCCCATCAGGCCCCATTGCTTTGTCCACCTTCAGTTTTAAGAGTTCTTTCAGAACCCTTTCTTCTGTAAATGGGCTGGTATCAACTTCTGTATCCAGAGTGTTTCTACTGTTTGTTTTAGGTACCTCCCCTCTTCCTTTGTAAATACTGAGCAAAAATATTTGTTTAGTATCTCTGCCTTTCACAGTCACCCTCTGCCCACCTCCCCTTTATTAAGCCTCACTATCCCTCCCTTGGTCTTCCTTCATTCCCTGATGTACCTATAAAGGTTTTATCCCCTTTTAACTGAGTTGGCTATCTTTTCCTTGGTTTGAGCCTTTGCTGTTCTGACTGCCTTCCCAGCTTCCTTTTGCTTTAACTGATACAGTTCTCTGTCCTGCTCCTCCTGTGATTCCTTGTACTTCAGAAAGCTTTCTTTTTCTTTGAACCTTCACTGCCACTTCCTTTGAGAACCATAGTGGGTTCTTACATCGTTTAGTTTTGTTTATTTGCTTCACACAAAGGCTTATTACCTCTGTGATGGCAGTTTTTATTATTCCCCATTGTTCTTCCACCCCTCCTTCCTGCCCATTTGCTATTGCATTCCTTAGGCACTCACCCATTTTGGCAAAGTCAGCCCTCCTAATGTCCAGTACCTTTGCCTTTGTATGGCTTGACTCTATTGCTGTGTTTATTGTGAACCATACTGTTCGATGGTCGCTAGTTCCCAGATGGCTACCCACTTCTACATCTGTGATCCTCTCTTCATCTCCATTTAGGAGAACCAGGTCTAAGATTGCTCCCTCTCGAGTGGGCTCCACTACTAGTTGTCTAGGGCATGCCCCCTGTAGGGCATCTAGAATAACCCCACTCTTTGAAGTGTCTGCTGCAACTGCACTCCAGTTAACATCTGGCATATTCAGATCGCCCATCAGCAATATCTCCCCTTTTTCTGCCATACTAAGTATACTTTCTATCATTTCCTTGTCCATTTCCTCCCCCTGAGAAGGAGGTCTGTATACAACCCCTGTGCGGATTGTGGTGCCATTGCGGTCTCCAAATTTACCCACAGTGCTTCTTCTCCTCCCTGTTTTTCCTTTTGTTCTGTTGCTTTGATTCCTTCCCTTATGTAAAGCTACTCCTCCTCCTCCTCTTTTACCCTCTCTGTCCCTCCTGTAGATAGTGTATCCTGATATGTTACGTCCCAGTCATGGTTTGTGTGAACCATGTTTCTGTGACTGCCACGATATCCAGATGTTCCTCCTCCATCAAGGCCACTAATTCAAGAAGCTTGTTACTCAGACTGTAGGCATTGGTACTCATTGCTTTCCATTTTTTGATGGCTTTACCTTCTGTTGCAGCTTCCCCCACTGACCTTTCTACCTTGGTCTTTTTCTCATTTAGTACCCTGTTTTGTAGGGAGAGGCTGGGATTTTCCTGCTGCTTATCAGTGCCTCCCCCCTTGACTAGTTTAAAAGCTTGCCAATGAAGCATTTAAACCTATTGCTCAAAAGGCTTGTTACCTTCTTGGACAGATGCAGACCATCCTGCCAGTATAGGCTGGTGTCCCTCCAGGTGGAACCCCAGTCCCCAATGAAGCAAAACCCCTGTGCTCCACACCATTTTTTCAACCATTCATTAAACTGCATGGTGCAAAGTACCCTTGCCTCACTCATGCCATTGACAGTCAGCACCTCTGAGAAGGATACTGTGTGTGCTACTTGTCTTAGGCCCCTCCCCAGTTCTACAAAGTCCTTCTGCACTGCTTTAATCTCATGTTGAGCCAAGTCATTTGTCCCTAGGTGGACAATGACGTCCAGCTCAGACTCCCGTGCAGCTGTTCTCGTGATCCTGAGGATCGCTTCCTGTCCCTCAAGCCATTGGCACCAGGCAGGCACCTTGCTCTGGATTTTTCCTGCTCCCCAGTTCTATCCCCTAATAGTGGAGTCCCCACCAGGAGCTGCTTCCTTTTCTTGTGGTGTCCTCTGCCTCCTTCCTGTGGGCCTCCCTTGTGACAGGTGTCCTCAGTCTCCTTAATCTCCTCTGTGGGTGCATCCATAGGGGAGCTATGCTCCCCCAGAATGGTGTATGGATTGTGGAGTGGAACAACTGACTGGGTGTGCCTCTGTTCCACCATCCTTACCCTCCCTGAGCCCACTGTGGTCCAACTGCTTTGCTTTCTTTGCAACCTCTGAGGTAGTGGTGGTGGCTCTGGTGTTCCCTGGATGGGAAAGGTTCCCTTCCTACCATCCAGTCTGGCCTGGGGGAAGGTTCTCTTACTGCTGTCCAGTGTGGCCTGAAGACAGGCAAATTCCTCCCTCAGGGCAGAGAGTTGTCTGCAAATAGGGCAGCATCTCAGCCTCCAGAAAGACTCCCGGAAGACTGCTGCCCCACAGCCATTAAATTGCACTACTCCCCACATGATTATGTACTTTTTTTGTGTGTGTGTTTGTGTGTGTGATTGGTTTGTTATATAGAAATATATATATTATACAATGTGTATGCTTATATTTTCAGTGCTGTGTGCTATAGCGGATATGACATTGACATGTACCTTGCACTCTTGAGGAAATGATGTCAGAACCCCAGGTATAAATGAACTATTTCCAGGGTGGGTGGGGTGAGGGGTAGGAAGGGTTGGGCCTAAACTGTGCCCTCACAAAACGATCAGCTAAGAGCTCTGACCCACCGCTGCGATGAGTGCCTCCCTGTCAGCAAGATACCATACACAACAATTTGACAGAGACAATCCACTGCTAATCAAACAGAGAAAAATCCAGACATCCAAGTCAGACACAGGTAAACCTCCCAGCCCCAAAACAGCCTGGTGGTTTGTGCTCTGAAAGCAGTCAGCCCCAAAATAAGTCAGCTGTGCTTTAAACTCTTCCTGCACTGAATCATGTAAGAATTGTAACAGATTGTATTTTCCTGATAATTCTAAGTTCCTTATTTCACCTTTCAGTTAGAAGTAGCCTCCACCTGCAGAATATCTGCTACAAACCAAAGACAATTGTAAGGTTCACCTCCCTCTGTTGCGAGCACAACTCGCTTTCTTGCAAATCCTATGTTCAGTATTGCAGCTCCCAGCAAGAGGTATATTGATGATATATTTATAATTTGGACAGAAGGTACTCACACTCTTAAAGAATTTGATCTGGGGCTTATCCTCCACCATACATTAAGCTTTCCTTGAAGTACACTCATATTAGCATCAATTTCCTTGACACCACAGTTACCATCAAAGATAGAACCTTACAGACCTGTATCTACAGGAAACAAAAAAAAAACTATACAAAAGTAGCAATCACAATAGGCACACTATAAAACTGTATAATGTACAACCAAATGCTTTAATACCACAAAATCTGCTCCAGTGGGGAGGAAAGAGATGAATACCTGAGGCCAGATTTTCAAAGCTCGGTCACAAGTTGCAACAATGGCAGCTTGTGTGAAGTGCGGCTGAGTCAGGGACCCTTCATCTGATTCTCAGTCTGACAAGGTCCTGGCTCCTGAGTCCCACAGCTTATGGAAACAGTGGTAATGCAACAAACAGATGATGCATCCACGAAGTGTGCCACAACAGTTCCAGGGCAGAGGAGCAACAGCTGTGTCCTTGATAAGGAGCACAGCAGTGGCTAGCTGTGCGCCCCTCTACCACCACCACCATCCTGCTGGTAATCTAAATGGTTATAAAACCTATTACGCTGGTGATCTAGTGGCCCCCCAATCCCCAATATGCCCATAATGGGAGTATTATAAACAGAAGTCATTCCCTGGTGTTCTAGAGGCTCCCCCTTCAAATTACTGATATGCCTATAATGTAAATATTATAAACAAAAGTAATTCTCTATTGATCTGGTGCCCACCTCCAGCCCTGGTATACTCACAATGCAAAATATGATAGCAAAACTGACAGTCACTGGTGATATAGGGTCCCCTTCCCCAACCCAATATGCCTGAATATAGAACTGCTCATCACATCACTTCCTGGTGGTCCAGTGGCCCCCCACACTGGCAGGTAGCACCAACCTCCTAGCTCCCCCCATCCGGAACCACGATCTAATGACTGGCACAGTCCTCCTCACATCACCGTGGCCAGCCACCAAATGAACTGTCAGAGCATGTACTACATTCATTACACACTCTGAAAGTTCATTCAGTGGCCAGCCATGGTGTTGTGAAGAGGGCTGTGCCAGTTGCTGTATCAGTTTTTGTGGCTGGTGTGTGGGGGACCTCCAGATGACCAGGGAGGGATGTGATCAGCAGTTCCATATTCAAGCATATTGGGCTGGGGTGGGGACCCTAGATCATCAGTGAATATCAGTTTTATCATATTTTGCATTACGGGCATACCAGGGCTGGGGGGGCACTAGATCTCCAGGGAATGATTTTTGTTTATAATATTTACATTATGGGCATATCGGGGATTGGAGGGGGAGAGCCACTAGATTACCAGGGAGTGACTTATTTTATTACTAATGCACATTACGGGCATATTGGAGTGAGGGGTTACACAATGGCCTATTGTTGACAACTCTCCCAGATGATGTCTAAGTACTGTTAAACCAGCCCTTGGCTGGTCTAACTGTACTTGGACCTTTGTCCTCTGGGAAGGTTTTTTGAAGGCAACATTAGGGGATATGGCAGCCTGCATCTGCCACAAGCCCCCAACATTAGGGGATATGGCAGCCTGCGTCTGCCACAAGCCCCCTAGTGCCATGCCACAGCCTGTTTTGTGGTGCAAGGCTGACGCAAGCCCCCTTTGTTGCATGCAGCCTAGTTTTATGCAGGCTGCTTTGCAAAATATCTCTGGGCACCTCCTTTGATTCAAGGTGTCAGTTGTGTCAGACATGTTTGATGCAAGCACCTTGTATCCTTCTCAGGGTTTTGAACATCCAGCTTGCTGCCTCACTACAAAAAAAATACAAAAAAATATGTATATATATATATATATATATATATATATATATATATATATATATATATACTGATGCGGTAATGCCAGTATATTAGGGTTGAGTGTAAACTTTCATGTTAAACCTAAAACTGTGAACCTTAATAGCTTTAGAACCACTCAACTTGATTTCCATGATATTTGGCACACATAAATCTCCAGCGGTAGGTCCCTTGATCTGCAGAATATCTTGCAAATCTGTTGTGTGCTTTTGAGATGGAAACTGTCAAAAATCCCTAAATCCATCATTTTTTTCATGTTTCTTTGTCCACCTGTATCACAGAAACGCCTTAATGTTGTGGTCTGAAATTTTCTGGGTAGAAAGGCTTTGCTGCACAGATATGCCGTTTGAAGGTTTGGTGAAAAAATATGAATCCGATCTAAAGTTATTAAATTTTTAATGTCCCATTGTTTCCTATGGAAGGAACATTTATATGTATAATGAAAGTGAAAGTACTTTTCGCACACTGTCATTCAGTTATGCATGCTTTGCACCTTAATTACTTTGTAATCCTTCAATGGATTTACATAATACAATGCATGCGTAATCTCTGGGCATAGGTCTCCTGATATGCCAAATGTCACGTCAATCCTACCGGGTCATAATGTTGTATGCTTAATAACCTACCACATTATGGGTAACCCGGGATAGCGCCATAGGCAAGAGCGAATGGTGCAATACCACGTATACTGCTATATGCAGTATTGCACCATTCACACTTTACAAGGCAAAGGATAAAACCTCTGCTTATTCTGGGTTACTCTGAGCAGCAGGAACCCAGGCTATGCATCTGGGACTGGGTTTGATTCCTGGTCCCAGAAACTTTCTTTTTTTTTTTGGACTCTGTGTGCTCCCCGAGTTAACCCCCCCTTCGGAGTTTAAAATCTTTAGTGAGGGGGTTGGGGGCACAGCCCCCCCCAAAAAAGACGTATGCCTCATGGCAGAAATCACGCTGTATTGGCAGTGCAATTTTGCCATGTTGCATATTCTTGCAACATTATGACCCGTGCCCATGTGATTCGTATTTGTGGTTTTGAGATACAGAGCATCACAAAATCCTAAATTTACCACATTTTTACATTTCTTTGTCCACCTGTATCTCAGAAATAGCTTTAGATAGTGATCTGAAATTTTCAGGGTAGACAGTCTTTGCCTTACAGATGTGCCCTTTAAAGGTCTGGTGAAACAATATTAATCTGTTCAAATGTTATTTCCTATGTGATAATTTATATGTCAGGCACAAAAGTTGTAATTAAGACCCTGCCCCCACTCTTGGCTTACAACCAAACTCCCCACCCTCACTCTTGGCTTACAACCCTAAAGCCTACCTCCCTCTGCATGCAAGAATAGGTGTGGGGCGTGTGCCTTGAGTTGTGAACCTAATGCTCACCCCATTTCAACAGTTAATAACTGACATGGGTACAGAATAAAACAATGGGGTAAGCATTAGTGTTCACAACCCCAAGGAACACACCTCACACCTGTTCATGCATGCAGGGTGGAGAATGGCCTTATGGTTTGATGTCGAGGGTGAGGGTTGGATGTTCAGGTTGGTGGCCAAGGATGGGGGCAGGGTCTTATGTTTGGGAACCCTAAGATCGCATTTCCCTACTTTTTTGCACTTTGCCCTAATGATGCATTAAAGACGTTTTTTTGCAATGAATATACATGTATATATATATATATATTATATGGGCGTGGTCACACCCTTATATTTAGGGTTGAGTAGGCATTTTAATGTTAAACCTCAAATTTTGCACATTAATAACTTTTTAGTCATTCAACGGATTTGCATGAAATTTGGCATGCACAGTCTAGTACGAGTAGATCTCTTGATTTACCAAGTTGCATTTTGGTCCAGACATATGTTTTTGTGCAGTGAAGCACTAAAAATGCACTTTTGCCACTTTTGCATGTTTTGCCTGTGGCACTGCATGAATACCGTGTGGTCTATTGGTCCAAATCTTGGGATATAAAAAGAGCTTGGGCCAAGGTACATGCCAGCATTGGTTTGGTGAAAAAATATTTATCTGTTCAAAAGTTATTAAACTTTTAATTACCCATTATATTCTATGGGAAAATTTATATGTATGTTTTGCGAAAGAAGAATGGCAATCTGGTTGTCCCCTCATGGCTGAAGATTTTACATGCTCACGAGAGCCGCCATCTTGTTTTCAGTTTCCTGACTGAAAAAATGTTGTACTTTTCTCCACTGGTAACTTTTGGGGCAAATGAGGCATGTGTTTTGCTCAGGATGAAGCCCTCTATTGAGCCATGCTTATGGTTTGATTCAGTTTTGTAAAAAAATAGTCTTTAAATTTAAAATTCTTTGTTCATGACTCACTAACATTTTTTCACCATGAGCCTGCAAAATCTTCGGCTGTGAGACAATTTTCTGCCTTGAGCTTCCTCCATGAGGGGACAACCAGACAGCCAGATTTTCACAACCAGATGTCCATGGGGAAGACCAGATGATCCTAGGGATGACCAGATGGCCAAATTGGTATGACCAGACTTATGTACAGATGTGACTACTGCTGCCTTCCAGATTCATGGGAACTTCCCAGTTACAAGGGATAGATTTAGAATTTTGGTGAGGGGAGCTAGGACAACATTAAGTGTAAGTTCTAATAGCTTGAGATAAAGTCCATCATTACTAGACCTTGATTTAGTAAGCACCTTTGAGATATATTTCTTGGCCACAGGTGGGGTGACTATTTTAAGGTAGAAAGGAAGTGGGAACCTAGCTAGTAGGAGGTGTTTATAGGATTATGATCATTTCTCTGGAAAGGAGGAAATCAGGGCGTGGGATGCCACTCAGGTTGGTGAATGCCTTATTGAAAGTTTCGTGATATTCCTTGGATCCTGTGAATGAGTACCATTGACATTTATTAAGGAGGAGGTGCCTTATTAGGTTTGCCACATAGGATTTTGATATTATCCCAGAAATGCCTGCTGTCCCCATGAGTTTGCCAGCTCACTTTTAAAGTGATGGCTTTTGGCCTTCCTGATTGCCCATGTACAGCTATTTCAGGCCTCCTTATACATTTGATTGTCTGCAGCTGATCTGGAGTTTCTAGATTGGAACCATAGGTTGTCCCAGTGTTTCATGAGATCGAGTAGTTGCGAGGTGATCTAAGTGTTTTGAGGGCACCTAATCTTACATTTGGTGAGCGGAGCATAAATATCACAGGATTCATTAAATTTGTGAATAAAGTGTTCTAGGGCTTCATCAACATCAGCCGTTGTGGTTAAGAAGCTCCAGTCATGGCTACTTAGGTGCTCTTTCAGCAAGTTCAGTTTCCCTTTTTTCAGTACTCTAGTGATGGTTGTTTAGGCAGGGACCTTAAGGGTCTTATTAGACCAGGTAAAGAGGATGGGGGAGTGATCGCTGAGGAAATCAGGGAGCACTGAAAGGTGACTAATTCTTTCAGGGCGGTTAGTGATTAGCCAGTCAGTGAGGGTACTTGAGCCAGTCTGGTAGTTTATTCGAGTAGGGGTGCTCACTAAGTGGGTTGCATGTACTGAGGCTAACTTATCTTTACACTGTCCAATTTCTGGAGAGATCCAGTTTATGTTAAAATCTCCCAACAAAATGAATTCGGTGCCAGAATTGCACCTAGTAAAGTAGTCTGTAACAGTTTGAAACCACTGACTTATGCCTTAGGTGTGATATATAGTAGGCAGATATGACCTTGTTTTCCCATTTTTGCCAAGTAGTATCTTAACAGGCAACAGTTGAGTGTTGCACTTGGTTGTAATGTGCAGCTGCATTTGTCCCAAGGGGTGTTCCTTCAGGCAACTTATACAGCCACCACAATGTTTACCAATTCTGTCATGTCTGAAAATGTTGTACACAGGTAGTTGTATGGCGATGTCAGGAACTCTATGGGTTAGCCAAGTCTCCACTACCGAGAGGATGTCAGGTTGGTGTTGGGTGACCCACACTTGTACTGAGTCAGATTTTGCCTGCAGACTACAGATATTGATAGAGGCTATGACTAACCCAGGGAGGAGTTTTGATGGCCCAGTAGTACAACATGGGTCCGGGGTTGTGGTGGACATTCCTGACAGGAGTAGTAGAAGGCAGGCCAGCCTTAATGCCTGTCATTTTAATTGTGCCATAACCTTTCCGTGGTTTCTAGTTGGGGGTATGTGCATTTTTTCTTTAGTACAAGTGGAGACTAAATTGGTAATCAGTGGAGGGAGGGGGTACCTTCTTTGACCCTTTACAGACTGCGCATCACTAGTCATGGGTATATCCCTAACACTAGTACTCTTCTGGGAAGAGGTAGATTTTAGGCACAGCCACTAAGACATAGTTTGGGAGGTGTTGCTTACTGGGATGAAAGACAGACTGCAATAAGGGTAAAGAATATGTAGGCACACTGTTAATATGCCCGCGTAGGGAGTAGGGGTGTCTAACCAAATGCGGGCAATATTCATATGAGGTATATTACAGCAAAAAGTAATGGGTATAACAACAGATAGTGCTGTGCAGTCAGGCAACAATATAGTGGTGGCACTAGTGCTGCCAGTGGGAATAACGATGAGACCTGGTCCTGGATCAGGTCATCTCACCTATCACCTGCCTCTTTAATAAGTCTCTCTGCCTAGGGCAATTCCCCTCTGCCTGGAAGGTTGCTACTGTTACCCCAATTCACAAGGGTGGTGATAGTACGCACCCGGGCAACTATCGGCCTATTTCAATCCTCTTTCCTCTCTCTAAGGCCTTAGAGAAAATTGTGGCCACCCAAATCTCTGAATACCTCTCCAAATATGGTGTCCTTTGCCCTGAACAACATGGCTTCAGAGCTGGCCATAGCACCAATACTGCCCTCCTGGAGTTCTCTAACTTTCTACACACCTCACTGGACTCTGGCTCCTTGGCTGGTGCTGTGTTCATTGACTTATCAAAAACCTTTGATACTGTCTCACACCCCCTCCTGTTAGCTACCCTTAGGCACCTAGGCTTTGACGTTGGACCAGTCTCCAGGTGCTCCAGCTACTTGTCAGCCTGCTCGCAATGTGTGAAAGTTAGTGGAACACTCTCCAGCAGCTGCCCTATCCATTCTGGAGTCCTTCAGGGCTCAGTTCTTGGACCCTTGCTCTTCTCCCTCTTCCTCAACTCCCTGCCCAGTGAATGTACCAGCAAAATCCTACTCTATGCTGATGACGCAGTACTCTTTGCCTCTGATAGTAACCCCATCTCACTCCAGAACTCTCTCCAGCAATCCTACAATGCCGCAGAAGCCAGGTTTACTGAGCACAGATTCGTCATCAACCTAAAGAAAACCAAAGCCATGCTCTTGCCCACCCCCTCAAATAAGTCCAGCAACTTTCCTCTCTCCGTCCACTCCACCTTCAATCTCCCTATTGAACTAGTTCCTCTTATAAATACCTAGGTATAACCTTTGACCATGCCCTCTTTTCATGCCCACATTTCTGCCCTGACCGTCTCCAACACGTGGCTGGGTATCCTTTATCGTCATAAAACTGCCTCCCCACTGATGCCTCTGCCTTGCAGTCACCTCCTCTGTTATATCCCTAATCGACTATGGCCTTCCTGTCTATGGTGGGCTGACCAGACGCCTTGCTCAAGATAATGCCTTACCCTTAACAAAGCCTGTAGACTTATAAGTGGTGCTCCTAGACTACCCATACCTGTCTTCTTTATTCCATGGCCAATCTACTCAACCTGGATGAGCACCTCATGTACCAAACCTGCCAACTAACCTATAAAGCTCTCCATGGTCTATCCCTGGGCCTGTCTGACACTATCCACTGAGCTAACCCCACAGTACATACCCGTAGTTCCTGCAAAGCTGCACTGGTTATACAAGTGGGTGAGAACCTCTCACAAGGTCAAAGGCTTACCCCTATAGAGCCCTCCTGATATAACACCATCTCTGCGGAATCTCTGACACCCCTCGTTATCTTGTTTTAAATACAGCCTCAGAAATCACCTGCTCTCCTCACGCAGCTGTTGCTGCCTTTAACCCTTTCCTCTCCCTGACAATGCTCGCTAAGCAGCATTCTTACCTCCTGTCTAGCGCTACCCTCACTTGTCTGCTCTCTTCTCTCTGTTGACCTCCTCTCATCCTCCACTATCTGTCTTCCGAATTGATCTTCCTTTATCCACTGTCTATTATGCCTAACTCACCTGTATGCATTATTTATACTGCCTTAGAAATGCTTGTAACTTTGACTGACGCCTATTGTGTACTTGTATTGCTGCCTGTCTGTTGTCTGTTGTACCGTTGTTTTTCTCCTCTGTGATGAGGTACCTTTGTAAATAAGCCTCTGGCTCAAAGGTTGTTAAACTGATGTTAAAATAAATAAATAAAATAATAGGAGGTGTGAAGACTGGGGTAATCCATCTTGGCCAAGATAGATAGGAAGTTGGTGAGGGCAAGGTGATAGTGGGGTTTATTGAGGTGCAGTATGGATCTGAAATAAAGGATGATAAAGAGAAAGGACATAGGACTGAGTTGACAGGCAAGATCTGCACAGAGTATTACATTGTGGGAGGTAGTACACTCAGATTATGCTAAGGAAGTTTTACAGTTTTAGAGGGTGCCTTTAAGTAAGGAGTGTCTGTGACATGCACCAATTGAGTTTGAGGAGGGTTTGTGGGTGTCGATCTGTGGGGAGGACATATATTTAATAGAGGTCAGGCCGGAGATGGGTGGGCAGGATGAAATACTCAGTCCTGAAGTAGATTGAAATAAAAGAGCAGGGTCAGCAAGGTGCCAGAATGCACTGAAATTCAAAGAAATAGCTTGCTGTCCAATTGTCTCAGAGCAGGAAGAAAAGCCAGCCAGTGAGGTGCCAGAGACTGTCGGCAACCTCCAATCAGCAGAGCTGCTTCATAGCCTTCTTCACCAAGTCTGTAATTTCCTGTACCTGAGTCTCAGGCAAGTGTCTGTTGTTGCAGGCAAGCAGTCGGCTCAGAGGAGAAGTCGGCTGCTGGAGCAGCAAGATGCCCTGGGCAAGAGCAGGACCCTAGAGGAAGAAAAAGTGATTGATGAGCCAAGATATAGTGTAAAGAAATTGAGAAGCTGCAGTGTAATCGGGGCATGCCATAGGTTACAACAAAAGAACAGGGAGGGAGTGAGAAAAGAAGGAGGGTGTGGAGGAAGTTAATGGGAGATTGCTAAAATGGGCTGAGGGACTCTGGTGCCAAGAATTCTCTGCCACAGCAAAGGAAAATGCCTTAATGCTCACAGAATGGGAGCACAGCCGGGGGGGTGGCAGACTCTGGATTCAGGGGAGATAGAAAAGTTAACAGAAGCAGTGCCCTTGTAACGGAGACATGGCTTTAAGGGGAGAAGAAGGGGGCAGGTAGCAGAGTCAGTGCTAGTTTTAAGATAAGCACACTTGGTCAGGCAGAAAAGAAATGCTAGCAGGCTTCTAATCAGGAAAGGCAGAGGAGCTAGAGAGACCAGATAACTTGAGATTATAATGGCAGTAGCAAAGTTAGGCCGGTGAAATTAGCTCTAGGGGGGAATTAAATTGCAGGTTCTCAAAGTCGTAAAGCCAGGAAATTAGGGAGAATAGGGTTTCAGCATAATACTTAGCACACTAATTAAATTAGAAATCTTAACAGTACTTTACAATGGAGAGGCAGGGAGTGGAAAAGTAGAATTATGGCAGTACAATTAAATTAGAATCTTTTTTTTTTTCAATTTAAAGTTTATTGATACATTTTCCACAATAAAAGGCAGTTTAAGTGACAGTGACAATGACATTCCGATACAATGTAAAGGAATAACTGCCTGACCCCCTTTTCCACCCTTACTGCAGTAACCCAACCTAATACCTGTCAAATGCCAAGCACCTTACTTAAGGTCTTACATGACAACATAGTCTGAGATACACTTAGACTTGAACCAGAGAATTAGAAGTGAAGGGATCCCAGATTTTAGTATATGCTGCCATTCTATTGTGGAGACTGGCAATCGCTTTTTCTGTGCGCAGATTGGACAGAATTTCTTTTACCCATTCCTGGACAGATGGAGAGGACTTATCTTTCCAGTGACGTAGAATAAGCTTCTTAGCCGATAAGGCAATCATGGAAATATGAAACTTTTGCACCTTAACTCTAATAGATGATAAGTCACCTAACAGGCAGATGTCGGGAGTGAAGTATTCCTGAAGGCCCAGCAGAGGGTCCAGGTAAGTTTTAATTGAATCCCATAAGGGGGAGATTTTAAGGCAGGACCAAAACATGTGGAGAAGTGTTCCCTCTTCCTGCAAACATTTATTGCATATATTGGAATTCAGGTAGCCCCACTTCTGTAATTTAACCGGGGTGTAGTACAAGTTATGTAAAATATGATATTGCATGAGATGCAATCTGTCTTGAGAAATATATTTATGACATGATCTCCACAGAGAATTCCAATCCAAATAATGTTGAGGGAAAAAATTATTCCAGAATCTTGAAGGCCCAAAGGGACCCCCATACTTTTTGTAAAACAAAACCTGATATAGCTTAGAGATTACACCTGAAGATCCAGAGAGTGGGGAAACCTCAGGTATCAGAGAAGTGGTCTGGGAGGGAGGAGTATTGCCGAAATTGATTACAAGTAAATGCTTTAATTATATAACTTCGAAATGAGAGTAAACCGGAATGAGAAATTTCTTAATAATATCTTCCACTGATAACCAATGCCCCTCTCCATCCGTAAAAGAAAAAAGCTTCCCATCTCCCAATTGGGACAACCATTGACGGTAAATCTGGTTCTTATTAATAGTGAAAGATGGGGAGTTCCAAATAGACTGGGCCAGGTCCCAATGAGGGTAATATTGTAAAAATGAACACATTTGAGAATAAATCTTTAAAGAGGTCATTATTATGGGGCACTCTTCGGTCATACGTTCCTGGGGAAACTTAAGGAAAAATAGTGTAAGAGGGTCCAAGTTCTTGGACTTAATTGCATCAGTTCTATTCTAAGCCAAACCGGTTGCTCTTTTTCTGGGCTGGGGGATACCCATCTCAAACATTTTGCTAAGTGACTAGCCCAGTGATATATGGCCAGATGGGGAATTCGTAAACCCCCCTCCAATTTTGGGGCTGCCAGTTTATGATAAGCCAACCAAGGATATCTGTCGGCCCAGATAAATCTGGTGGATACACCATGTGTCTTTTTAAACCAGAGTAACGGAATAAAGGTGTTAAGGAGAGATAATGGATAGAAAATTCTAGGAAATATGTTCATCTTAATTATGTTGATCCGGCCCCATAATGAAATAGGAAGTTTGGACCACCTCTCAAGGTCGTGAGCTATCAACTGCGAGAGAGAGTCCAGATTTTCCTTAAACCATGTTAGAGGGTCATGACAAAGTTTAATACCAAAATACTTAAATGACCTGGAAGCCCAAAGCAAACCAAAAGGGCTAATGTCATTTTTGAAAACTTTATGGTTTAGTGGGAAAAATAGGATTTACTAGCATTCAGTTTGTAATTGGACAGGTCGCTAAATCTTGCTATTTCCTTAGCAAAGCCAGAACAGAGGATACAGGGTGAGATAAGTGTATCAGCAGGTCATCCGCGTATGCAGTGACTTTAATTTCATGTTGCCCAACTCTAACACCCTGTATAGAAACATTATTGAGAATATTTTGAATGAGAGGTTCCAAATATAAATTAAATAACAAAAGAGATAAGGGGCATCCTTTCCTAGTTCCTAAATGAAGTGAAAAGGGCTTAGAGAATGCCCCATTCGCAGAAATTCTTGCAGTGGGGTTTTTATAAAGTGTGGCAATCCAGGAAATAAACAGAGAGGGAAAATGAAATGCTTCCAGAACTCGGAACAGAAAGTTCCAGTTCACGTGATCGAATGCCTTCTAGGCATCCAGGGAGACCAGTCCTGCAGGGAACTCGGCATACCTGGTAGCCGAGAAGACAAGCGATAAGGTATGTAAGTGGACAGAAGATGAACGCCTTTTCATAAATCCTACCTGATTTATACCTATCAACTCAGGAAGAACTACCGTTAACCTTTTGGCTAATATTTTGGAAATTGTAATATCCTGATTCAAAAGTGAGATAGGCCTGTAACTCTGAACCAGCTCAAGATCTTTATCTGGTTTGGGAGCAGAACAATCAAAGCCTCAAAAGGTGGGAATCGGTCTCTGCCCCAGCTAAAATATGCTGAAATAAACGGCAAAGTACTGGTAATAGAAGGTCCCAAAAAACTTTATGAAATAAAGAGGAAAAACCATCAGGGCCTGGGACCTTGTCTGCTGGCAATTCACTAATAACATTGGCAATTTCCTCCTGAGAGATAGGAGCAACCAGAAAATCCTTGTGTCAATCAGAGAGAGGGGGCAAATGAGAATCTTTCAGGTAACTCTCCATACTCCCAGGGCAAGGGGGATGCTCCATGTCACTGTACAAGTTTGTATAGTAACGAGCAAATTTGTGAACTATTTCAGTGGGAGATACTTTTAAGGATCCATCAGCCATTGCCCTGATTGGAGGATAAATCTCACTGATTCTTGTTGCTTAATCGCAGTGCCAGTAGGCGCCCGCCTTTTCTCCCTGGTTGGTGTAACTAGCTCTTGTCCGAATAATAGCTAATTCTGTTTTATCTGTAGTAACTCCAAATATCTATCTTTCAACACTAGGGTTTCCTCATATCCTCATCAAGAGGATTAATCGAGAATTATTTTCAAGTGATCTAATTTGGGAAAGTAAAGATATTAATTCCTTCTCCTGTGCCCTTTTCCTACTAACCGCCATGCTGATAAGGATCCCTCTCATGAAGACCTTAAAAGCCCCCACAAAATGTCAGGCTTTGCACTATCTAACAGGTTAGATGAAAAAAGGATTCAATTTGTTCCTTATAAGTTTGCAGTATTTAACATACTTGAGAAGTCGTTCATTAAGTTTCCATCTGGTTTTCCTGTTAGGTAAATTAAGCAGTACCAATTTACATAATACTAGTGAACGGTTAGAGATTGGGCCAGGTTGAATCAATGAAGTCTTAACCCCAGGTAATAGGCACTGAGAAATAAGTATGTAATCAATGCTGGACTGAGGCCGTGCGTCATTGACCTGAAAGTAAACTCCTAGAATCTGGATGTAAAAACATGCCAGACATCACAAACCTGCATTGGTCCATAAATCTTTAAAAGCCTTCTGCCCCGGAGTGACCCCTCCCGGACCTCTGCCTGATCTGTCTAAATTAGGCTCAAGTACTTGGTTAAAATCCCCCCCCAAAAAAATAATCCTGAGGGGAAGCATTGGGAGAATAGCAGATATAAGTCTGATAAAAAATCCTGGGTCATCTATGTTAGGGCCATAAATACCACCAAGTAATATTGGAACGGACCAGAGAGTACCTTTAACAAGGATAAACCTTCCCTCGGGATCTTTAATGACCTGTGTAGAAACAAAGGGAATACCCCTGTTAATCATGAGCATGACCCCGCAGCTACTTGTAGATCCCTGGGCATTGTAAATCAATCCCACCTGTTGTCTCCTTAACTGTAAAGCTTCCACATCTAATAAATGGGTTTCCTGTAAAAAAGTTATCTGAGATCTAAGTAAGCTTAAATGTTTGACAGCCTGATATTGTTTGTGTTCTTTCTGATCCCCTTAACATTCCAAGTCGCAAAAGTTATCTCATTAGCCATCCAATAATGGTAGTTAGACTTAGTGTATTCAGCTCAGCACACGGGTTACATAGCCCCTGCAAACGTACACCCATGGTTACTGCAGTAAAGCCTCCCTCCTCCCTAAACCCCCACAATTAAGTCCATCTCATCTCCCCTACCCACCCCTACCTCCAACAATACCCCAAACCCACCCCCAACCCTCTAAACTGTCACAATCAATGTTCAGCACAGTACTGGTGCTTTTCCTTCATCTCCCAACCCCCGATAAAGCATCCCTGTTAATAGAAACTCTTACATTCCGCTATCCTCATATATAAAACAAAACAGTGCTGGTTATCCCCAAAAAAGAGAGAACAGTCCTGGGCTTTCACTACCACCACACCAAAGTGTAAACCTATTGGGAACCTATTAGAAAAGGGCCACAGAGAGAGCCATGTACAACTCAGGTAGCCATGGAAACCCAAACAAAACTGAAAGAGAAAGTTGAAAACATCCTTGCCTCGTGAGGCAATTATGGAGGAACTAAAACCAGATCAAGAACCCAGTGAGGGGGAGTGACCTGTACCACAGACTGAGAGCAGGAATTGAGAAAAAGATAGTAATCACATCGCAGGAAGGGAAGGCAGAAAAAACACGTCTGCCCAGAGATAACCCGCCTCCAAGTGCACTGGCTCTCCGTGTGAGAGTTAACTGTCCTGCACTCGAGTCTAGTGAGAAAATTCAGAGATCCCCCTCGAACTGAGGGCTGCACCCTCGTAGTCATCATCAGTGCTCTAGGACAATGCAGAATCCCATCTTCTAAAACATGGACCAAAGCCAAAGTCCACTAGAATTTATTCATATAGTCCCATTTGATGGCGCCAAAAGCTTTCCTAAAATTTACTGCCATGGTAGCCATGGGCATGGTCTTGACTTGGCATGCCACACCAGCTAAAGTAGAGATCAGATGTTGTCCACCCCAGCTGTTCCATTATGGAAACCTGTCTGTGTACGATGTATGAGAAATGGCAGCACCTTCTCTCGTCAAGTGGCTAGGACCTTGGCTAGTACTTTGGTGACTGTGCAGATCAAGGAGATGGGCCAATATCTGGCACAATTGAGTGAGTCAGTGGATTTTTCAGAAGGCAGGGTAATGATTGCTTTGACCATAGTCAGAGGAAGGGAAGTGACCACCTATGCATCCTGTAGCACTGCCAGCAGCATCAGAACAATTAGCCTGGGCATTAGCTAATGCAAGTGTACAGTGAACTTGTCCATCGCTAGGACCTTCCCCTTTTCCAGTTCCTACCAAGTGGTACACAGTTCCTGCTGAGGGATGAGGGTGTGCACATCTACCCTGACATGCTGAGGGAGAAGTGGAACTGTGCGCCCTACCAGGAAGTCTCACAGAGAGGCATGTCTATCCTTTATGCTGAGAGGTGTAGAGTTTCTCATAGAAGCCACACAAGTCAATGTGAATGTCAATTAAAAAACATCCAGTGAAAGAGCACCTCTCACATCTCGGGAGGGACTTTCCAAAGAACTGAGGTTGCCACACTGCCACACTGAACGTCCTTTCACCTAGGATTTTAACCATGATCTAGAAACTGTGAGGAGGTCTGTCTCCACTGATTGTAGGGCATGACCAGGAGAGTATGGTATCAGGAGGTCTTGCAGGTAGCCCGACCCAGACTGTGTAGGGCCTTGTACTTCAACAAGCAAACCTTGAAATTGATACACCATCTGACCTGAAGCCAGTGGAGGACAGAGAGATATGTGGATATTCTCAGACTCAGATATCACAGTAACCAGCCAAGCTGCCACATTCTGAATCAGCTGCAGGTGGTGCATCAGCCTCACAGATAGCCCCAGGTAAAAGCATTACTGGAGACCAGTCTAGGTGACACCAAGGCATGCACTAATGTTGCTAGGTCAGCCAGCTCAAGATAGGGCTTAATCCAGTCAATATTATGAAGATGATAATAGCCACTGTGGACAACATCTGACACCTGGAGTTCCAGAGTCAATTTGGGTCCACAGTGACCCTCACATTTTTCACCCTATCTGCAGCATAAAGGATCACACCATCTAACAAAGGAAGGGCTGTGTCCCCAGTTGTTACCATAGAACCAGACCACCAGTAACACCTTCATCTTAAACAGACTGAGCCAAAGCTAGAATGTCACCATCCAATACTAGATTTCTTTAAGGCACTTGCTCAGTTCCAGGATAGCCATCCCATCATCGAGGGTACAAGACATGTATGGTTGGGTGTCATCAGCATAGCAAAGAAATGCCAAACCACAGTACCTAATGATCTCCACCAATAGCAACATGTACATGGTAAATAATGTGGGAACTGTGATTGGTCCCCTGAGGCACACAACATCAGAGTGCAGCACTGCTTGATATAGCAGCCAAGTGCCACCTGCTGCATCCTGCCAGTTATGTAGAACTCAAAGCATTGCAGTGCAGTAAACAAGAGTCCTTCATAATGCCTAAGATGATCCAGTAGCACCCCATGATACAATGTGTGAAATGCTAATGAAAGGTCAAGAAAGATGAGGATAGACGACATCCACTATCTTTAGGTAAAAACAGATCATGGTGCACCCATACTGGGGCAGTTTCTGTACTATGACAAGGCCAGAAACCATATTGGAAGGGCAAATATATATCATATCTCTCCAGGTGCTGCTCCAATTATAATGCCACCACATTTTCAATCAACCACACAACATCATTAATTTCAGCAGTGCACAATGTGGTGATACCTTCAGATTTACACAGGGCAGGAATCTGGGATCCTGCCTGCTACTTCCTTAGTATAAATGCTAGCAATCTACTACCATGTCCCCTAACTCCCAGAAGTTATTCTTGGCCCAGATGACTCACACTCAGCATTTTTATGAAGCAGGGTGTTAATTAGTACTGGAGCTCAGTGATTAAATTTTGGCAATGCTTTTTAAACAACATGTCAAATAGAAATGATAAAACAACTATTGTATTATGAATCTAATCCAAGACCCATTCAAATGAAAAATAAAAACTTTAAACTTTTTTCTTAAAAATTCCAGAGAGTAAGTAGCAGAGAGAATGGCAGCAAGGAGCAGATCACAAGTACAAAGAGCAGCCACAACAAAGGCAAAATCACCATTTGACCACCTATGTACCAAGAAAAGCATTTATGCATATCTTTAATTATCAAGACCTTAGACAGTAATTACTGTTGGAAAAACAAAAATATTAAAGGAATCAGTCTTGTGGATTTGAACCGAATCAATAAATGAAGCCAGCAGCTCATCATGGAATCGTCTTGATGTGCTCTGGTAAGGGGTGGGCGAAAGTTGAGAATTCTGCTTTCTCGGAACTTCAATGAAATTTCTGAAATTGTGCGGAAATTTTGGGACTTTCACCATAAGTGGAACTGGGATTTTCTGTGGATTTTCATCCAGTTCCATGGGAAATCCCAGTGAACTGTGGAATAATGCATATAAACTGCAGAAATTATTCCATCCGCAGTTTAATGTATTATTTCACAAAATCACTCTGACCTCCAGTTGTTGTAACACAGCCCCCATCTACACGCCCCACACCCATTGATCCCAGTAACAAATAAAAACAACTCTATAATTTCCTCTCTAGTATCTACTGCCCTCCCCATCCACAGATTGTGGGTCCCAAGTAAAACAAAACATGATATCTGGTGTCTAATGGTCCCCCTCGCCTACCAATTGCTGGTCTGGTAAAGAAGAAAAAAAAAAAAGATTCCTTCTTGGTGTCTATTGCCACCCTCCATACCCATGGATTGCAGGTCCCCTAGTAAAATAAACATGACCCCTTGTGTGGCTTCTAGTGGTCACCCTCCACCCACCCGCCAATTGCAGGTCCCGGTAAAGGTAAACAAACCCACTCTGATTCCTAATCCTCCCAGGTGTCTAGTGGTCCCCCCACCCACTAATCGTGGCCTCCCAAAAAAAGTGTCAATTCTCTGGTGTCTAGTGGACCCCCCTCTATAAACCAGATCCCCTCAATCCAAGAGTAAAACAGAGAGTTGTCCAGTCCATTAACTTGTACCACTCTATTCCCTGGTGTCTAGTGGAACCCCTAATCAGCAATTCCTGATCTGTGAGATCCCTTGAAAAAAATTCTCTGAAGTAATCACAGTTACCCAATTCCCTGGTGTCTGGTGGACACACACCCTGACAGTTTGCCACCACTACCCTTTTCCCCTGACCTCTCCCCCAAGTGGGCCACTGGCACAGCCTCGTCTCTCTCCACAGCTGGCAGCCACTGAACAATCAGTGAATGAATGTGTGCTTAGTACTAAGCATGCACTCATTCCCTGACTGTTCAGTGGACTGCCAACCATGGAGGAGAGAGGAGAGATGCACCAGTGTCCTGCTTGAGGGGGTGAGGTCATGGGGCAGTGGGGTAGTGGTGGGCAAACTGTCAGAGTGGGGGGGTCCACTAGACACCAGGGAATTGGGTATCTTGTGATTACTTTGGATATTTTCTTTTACAAGGGATCACAGAAGATCAGGAATGGCTGAATGGGGTTCCACTAGACACCGGGGAATAGAGTGGTACGAGTCAGTGGACTGGACAGCCAGCTGTTTTAGTCTTGGATTGAGAGGCTCTGTTTTAGAGAGGGGTCCCCTAGACTCCAGGGAATTGAAACATTTTTGGGAGGCTATGATCAAAAGGTGGGGGGACCACTAGACAGACATCAAGGAGGATTAGGAATTGGAGGTTTGTTTTATATATACCAGGACCCGCAATTGGCAAGTGGGGACCACTAGACACCAAACCAGGGATCACATTTATTTTACTGTACTAGGGACCTGTGATTGGACCCGTAATCGGTGGGTGGGGGGAACACTAGATACCAGGAGTCATGTTTTTTTTAACTGGGACATAGGCTGTGATCTGTGGGGGTACTAGTCACCTTGGAGGAATTGTAGTTTTATATTTTTTATTTATTTACTGGGAATCTGAGATCTGGGAGTGGCAGGAGGTGGATTAATTAATTAAAACAGATAAAAGTGTCTCAGAACTGACCACTGACAGTGATCAGTTATGCAGATTTTTTTTTTGCCTCAGTTTAATAAATTGTCTCACAGTCTTTATATTTATTCTGGTGGTATTAAGGCTGAATTTCTGTGAATGTGACGAAAGTGATTTCTGAACTTTTGAGGAAGTGAAAGTCACACTTTCACGGAAATTCTACTGGCTGAAAATTTGTTTTGCAAACCCTTAGCTCTAGTCTTACCCCTTTGAATGAATCTGAATCCAAGAGACAAAAGATTAAATTACCTTTGAGGCTGCCTTCTTCATATTTAAAGAACTAGTAGAATCAAAATAGCAGACAGGAAAATGGTACACATTTCAAGAAGTAGTCAGTTGTAACTCTTATTTTTGAATTTTTTTTTATTTTTCTGTTTGCTCATTAGAAAGTTTTCTATTTGAGAGTAGTATGCTGGATATGTGAAATAGTACTCTGCCTGGCAGCAGCTATATCAAGTTATATTCCCTCTGCCACATCATCAACACTGTGACCTCACTGCCTGTGGTATCACAGGTGATTGACCTGGAAGCTATTGAGTGGCTCTTTCTAAATAGCTGTGATGTCACAGTCAGTGAGGTCACAATATTAATGATGTAGTGGTGGGAATAAAACTAAGGTATGTCAGCTGCCTGGCAAAGTACTGTTCCACAGATCACACCTACTAACATCATGTAAAATGTCTTCTAACTACCAAGAAGGAAAATATAAACTACCTCACATATAAATGGTAATAGCTGACAGCTTTTAAAAAAAAAACTAATATTAATTGTAGGCAGAACTGTAGCTCTTTACTAGGCACTAGTAGGTATATCTTGAAACTGTAAGAGTATCATTATCACACTTTCTTTAGTTATCAGAACCACAAACTAAACCTGAAATGATCTGACACTCTGCACACAGTTCTCGAGAAATGGCATTCCTTAAGACAAGAGATTCCTTTGTCCCTCTTGATATATTATTTGTTTTCTACTGCTATTTTCTACTGTTAATAACATTTAAAGCAAACAGTCCATTCTCCTAAAAAAATGTAAAATAATAAATTCACTATTCCAAATCATGGATATAAAAGGTAGAATCATTATAGGGAGGCATCAAACCTAATTGGTTGAATCAGTTCTGATGAATACTAACATGGATATACAAGATATACAGTATGTGATGCAATATTACTTCTCTGCCTGCTAGTCATCACCAAAATACTAGTATTTCTATAACACATTATGTGGTTATGTTCTTTTTAACCACAGGGTAATCTCTTCTCTTCACAAGACTGAGTTTTTATCTTATTAACCACTGCATACAGTATTTTGTCTTCAGGAAGCTGAGGTTCCAGTGTATTTTCTGGTACAGAACTTTTGGTCTCATGTTGATCTTCCATTTCCTTAAAAAGAGGAAAATATGAATATGGGTGTTAGTCATGTGAACAGATAGGGATGGCAAAAGATTACAGTGAAACCCCTGTTTTTCTGAAGGTACTGGGAGACATAAAAAGCTTTTGGATAAATGAGGGCCCTATACTTAATATTGCAGTACTGTAATCTATAAGATACACTATGCCACTTGTAACTAATCATCATTTTTCATCATTTACTGATTCAAACAGTTAAAATACACCATACGTATTGTAGAATGCTCATGCAGATTTTTAAAGAAATTAAAAATTGCACTTTGTTTTTGTTTAAAATAGAAATATAGGAACAATTAATTTATCAGCAGAAAAGGACCTTTAGTTCCATACAGTCTTCCCCTTATGTACTACTTAGGATTTTAGGAGCAAGGAGGCTGGTTTAGCCCATAGCTGCACCTTTATGCATTATGAAGACATCGAGAAATATTGTAACCTATGCCAGATAGCAGCAGGGTATCAAGTCATCTTTTAAAAAAAGATTTGGTCTCACTGATGACAATGTCCAAAGGTATGCAATTCCATGGGCCAATAACCTTAATGTAAAAAAGAACTTCCTGCAAATATAATTAAATATTTTTTCCCCACAAGTTGTAAAGGGTGACTTCAAGTGTTGCAGGTGCTATCTTTAAATACTATCCCCCCTTCAAAGCAGATCACCTCTAAGTCTACAAGTTTCTAGGGACATTTGGTTTAAACTAGATAATCCAGTTTCATACTCATCATTGTATAGACCATAAATGTGCTAAATAAATCTTCGCTGCACTTTCTCCAGAATGCTACATTCATCCTTTTAAAATGGGCACCATAATTAAGAAGCATGCTCCAAGTGTCCCAGTCTACTCCATCATCAATGATCATAGTTAGCCATAGGTGTCACTCTTTCCCCAGTTCTTCTATCAAATATGCCCCTGTGCCTATCCCACACATGCTTGAAGCTCCCAAAGTCTGGTATCCTTTGATAAGGACATCCACTATTGGCTGCTTACAAAAGGGTGACTCAATAGGGTGCCTGTTCACAGGGCTACTGGACAGGTGGTAATATGACTATAGTGACATCCTGTCACTATATGTACATGTGCACGGGAGGGGCGAGCACACCATGTGAGAGGCAGAAGGAAGGGAGGATTTGTGCGGTGTAGTGCAGTGGTGGGCTGCTGAGCTGACCATCTAGCATGGTGGGTTTGTGGCAGGCTAGGGTTGGTAGGGTGCCAGGTTTGATGCTGTGTGCATTGATATTTTTGTGCCAGTTCAGGATTTTTTGTTTGTTTTCACCCCCACCGACATGCACCCCTCCCCGGAGTTGAGAATCCTTTAGTAGGGGTACAGGGGTGAAATCCCCTGTGGGGGTTGTGGGGGGCATATCCTCCTGCATAAACAAAAAAAAACTATGTTTTCTATGCCCTTTTGGTCTGCGCCACATCCAAAATTGATTTTCGCCAATCTACACTCACCCTAATGGCAATCGCCATTCTGGTATCGCCATTATGACATAGAACCCCAAAGTCTTTGTCCTGATCACCTCCTCTGGCTATTCCAGTCATCCTCCACCCCTTCAGTACATTTCTACTCTAAACATCCCCCACCTAGCTTCATTGTTTGCCCCTTGTTCTAGTGCCTTCCTTTCTCTGAAATAGACCCTCCACTTGCACTTTGTTCACTCCTGTGAGGTACTTGTAGGTTTCAGTCCTTTCTCCTCTCACTCTCCTCTCTTCCAGGGAGTACATGTTGAGTTCCTGCAGCCTTTCTTCATATGGTCTTTGAGCAACCCTCACCATTTTGATTGCTTTCTTCTGTACTGCTTCCATCTTTTCAACATCCATGCAGAGGTGTGGTTCCAGAATTGAACTCAGTACTCAGGTGGGCCTGACTAGTGAGTGAGTAAGTGATAGTTTAGCATTATGGAATTGCACAGCTTTACCAATTTGTTGCCTCAGCAGGAGGATCTGCAGGGCATTAATTTCAGACTTATTTTCCAGCCATCTGATGCATGTTTCAAAGCTGTGCACTTCCTCTGAGTCTGTTGCTGCTGCTGGTGTGTCATTTCTCTCATCATCACCACCTGCATCTGTCTCCTCAGTCTGCTCATTGTCATGCACTGACACTGATGTCACACTCTCAGCAGCACTGAGCTGCTCATGCTCTGGATCTTCTGAGTCTTCTAGCTCTCATTGATCAATGTCAGCCTTCAGCTCAGCAACAACAGTGTGCAGTGTAGTTTTGACTTGGGCTTCCTGATCTTGACTCTATGCACTTTTCATACTACTGGCATTGGGGGTCAATATCTCAGTAACCCAGACTTGTCCCAGCATTTCGTGACAGTGTCTGTCCTTATCTCATCCCAGCTCTCCACAAGCATGTAGACAGCATCTTTTATATTTAGTACTTTGATGATATCACAGAGATGTGTTGTCATTCTTTTTGTTTACAATGCTGGTGAGTAACATGCTCTAATACAGAATCCTGTGAAAAAGGTAACTGAGACTGAATGACTCAAATATGAGTGACTCAGTCTCAGCACCTGTGTTTTTGGTTACTCTGAAAGGGTAGTGATGGATGAAAAGGAAGTCGACTGGCATGCTAAAAGGACAGTGACCGGAACCACCATGAGGAATGGAAGAGGAGGGAAGGTATGTGGGACGCAGTGCAGCAGAAGGCTACCAAGCTGGCCATGTGGCGTGGTGGTGAGGGTGGCTGGTTACGGTGGGAAGGGTGCAGGGTTTGCGTCTGGGAAGGTGTGACTATTTTTGCGGTCAGTGTTTTTTTTTGTTAAAAGTTTCACCCCCTCCTCGGCATGCACCCCCCCCAGAGTTTATTATATTAAGTAAGGGGGGTGTGCGTGGCACATACATAGATATGTGTGTCTGCCCCGTTGTCTTTGTTGTGAGTGTACATCACCATTTTTATTTTCAGTGATGTACATGCACGCTAATGGTGATCACGGTTATGACATAGAAGCCTCTAATCCAGTTTCTTAATTGTGGCCCAAATCCCTTGATCCATAGGCTGGATCTTTGCTGTGGTATTGGCAGGTAAATACTCACAACAAATGGGCCTGTGTACAAGTGTGGGGTTAGGCTCCAGCATTATCAGTTACAAGAATGGCTCTTGTCAGGAGTCATTTAACACAGGGATGTGTTTTTACTGCAGGCACAAACTTATTAAAGAACCAGTCTATAAAATTTCACAGGTCTTCAAGCAATTGTGCCCTGTAGATAACCAGCAGGTTAGTCATGTTAACATGCTTTAAACATCTGGGACTTTGAGCTTTGCCAATGATGAGAAGAGGAAGCTTGAGGGATTCACCTGCATTGCTGCAAGCAAGGACAGTTAGGCATTCCTTGTTCCTTTTGAAACTAGGGCATGCGTTTCTGTACCTGAGTCCAGTGTTTATTTGTGTAGCAATTTCCAGTAGCTACCCATTTCATCAGCATTGTAGATAGCCTCCTCTGTTAGCCCCTTTGCAGACATCATTGCTAGGATTTTATTTCCTAAATGGCTCAATAAGTTATATACATGATGACAGGCTCTGTCCTGCTATGGACAGTTTGTGGAATCTATGCCTGGGCTGGAAATGATCAAGCCACCCCTTGCTGGCTGAATTTGGGGTATTAGTTCCAAGCTGCTCATGGAACTGTCATGCCTTCTGTGTAAGTATGGTGCCAAAATAGAATTCCCTGAACTGGTTCTGAATGAACCAAATGTGAGCTGCTGGTCTAAATTTTCATTTCGGCAGCTATTCATGATTTTGCTGGACTCTGCCTTAACACCCAAGACCACAAACACTGCAATGTTGAGGATCTTATCTTCTGCTTGGCAAATGTTATGGACTGCAGCATTACCAATATCAAACCTGTGTGATACAGCCACAGCTTTCTTTTGTGCTTCAAGTCATTGCCGGCATTAAGCTGTGTGTTAACTGTTAAGCAAGTTGGGTTCCACAAAAAGGTACTCTATAAATGATAGTGACAATGTTTAATGTTATTCACTTGATTGTCTGCCTTTCTCAATTAATAATAGAGATGAAGTAATTGTTTCTTTTACTAATAGGAACCAGTTCTAGTTTGAACCAAAACAGGTAGCAAACTGTTATTTTTAAACATATGTTCAGACATAGCACGTTGCATGCATTTGCATCATATTATGTACTTACTGTAATTTGTTAATTTTGATCCACTAAATGTATTTTCTATGGGAATTTCATTTTGTATACATATTTCTGAATAGAAATTAGAATTTAAACTCTCTACATTTATTTATTGTTTAATGTTACTGTTCTTGCGATATTCTGTTGTAACAGCACTTTGTAGCATGGGACTGATCATGTTTAAAACATTAATAAGTAAATTAAAAATAAATGGACCAGGTTCTAGATATTTTTTTATGGAAATGATATATACAGTAGGCAAGTTGGGCTCCTCCCCATCTTCCAAACTCCGAAAATCCTTTGTGTTTTTCAGCTATTTACTAAACAAAATAGGTTTTTTGACCTCTGCAAATAAATGTATCATGTTAACAAAAGCCAGTGTAGCTATTTAAAGTGGACTGCTGATATGAGTTTATCACACCAGGCCCCCATATTGATCTTTCAGGGGAGTCCTCTAGTTATAACTTTACAGGTGGTCCCCTGTGCCACTGTCTTGCCCTCTATGACAATTTACACATAACCAACTGCCATCAGTGTGAATTAATACATCCTTAACTCTGTTGGCCCTATCCCCTGCTAAGTTTCATTCCATGTTCCCTTGTTCTGTTTTACTAACCTACAAAAAACAGCCCTCTAGTGTCTGTCTTCTCAATTCATTTCATTATTCGAAACATTTAACACATACTTCCCCCTTAAATTTCTATCCTACAGGGAGAAGAGATTATGCTGTTGTACAGTGAACTATGCTCACACTCTTGCTCTTCCGTGCTTCTTCTCATCCTCGCCACTCACCTCTGAGCCTTTCTCAGTTCCTCCACAATGTACTTGTGGTACTTTGCAGAGCACAGAGTGCAGTATTCTTAACAAGGCATTACCTGGACCATATATAATGGTACTATCAGACCAACAAGCAACAAGCTAGCACCCTACCACAGTAATTTTTAGAGTAAAGGCTTAGAGAAAGTTAGTATAAGCAGAATTGCCATTTCTACACCTAGGTACAACTGAAATGGAAAATTGATACTAAAGACACATCACTTTTTATCATCTCTCTCCCTCTATCTTTGTTTTTGTTTTTGTTTAGTAGTTAGTGGTATGTCTCTGGAACAAGCCACCTATGGGTGACTGGTCACCCACTCCCATTCCCTCGCTTTCCTCCAGTTTTTGCCCTTGCACTAAGTGCAGCATGGCCTGGGTGCTCAACAGGGTACAGGGCTACTAAGTGTTCAGGGTCAGCAACAACTCAGACCACCATTTACTCCTTTTCTCCCCTGACAGGCAGCATACAATGCAGCCCAGATGTCCCTGCACATGCATCAGTACTTTAAGCATTGGCAGCTACCACGTCCTCACCCTATGCCGATAGACCCAGCCTGCCTCATCCCTAGGCAATGCTAGGGGCCAGGCAAGCACCAGGCACTGAAACTCTCCCTCCTTGGGAGAGGAGAGCAGTCCTCCTGATGCTCAATCCTTTCCTTCCTAAGCCAACACCCAGAGACCTGAGTCCGCATCTTAACCTGGCTTGCCAGCGTGGTGCAAGGTTTGGTGTCCAGTGTGCCTCAACTATTACCACCACTGGGCCAGCTACCATCTCATTTTTTCAATTCTCTGCTGCAGCAGTCTGTTGCTTTCTATCTCTTTCCATATCTTTCTGGGCAGGCCACTCAATGAATGAGTATACTTATTTGGGTTCCCTTGCTTCTTACTGTGGGCAGACCATCTATTTTTCCTGCTGATCCTTACACACACACACACACACACACACACACACACACACGCAGAGTAGATTCACTGATATGAAGGTTCCTGCCTTAATAGCCATGTGCTGGGCTGGCTCTGTATACACAAGACCATGAATTTCCTAAACGTATGTTTTAAACCATTTACTCACTCTAAAATATTCTCTTGCTTTTGTAGTTTTGAGCTGTTATATTTTGACAAGTAATGTTTGCTGCTGTTCCCTGTCTCCCCATGAATTTAAGAAGGAAACAGTTTGCACTTTAAGTGTTTTCCAAGGGGAGAGTGCAAGGGAAGCCTGCTAAACCAAAATTCATCCAAGATGATAAAAGCACATGATTTCTCCTGCTCCATGTGATTAAAGTTTCATGCTGGAAGGGCATTTTTTACATACTATAAGAAATTTTCACTATGTTTATGCTGGTAGCTGAAAGTTGTCTGTGACAGATGAGGGTTTGTTCTTCCTTGAGGGTGTGGTAGCCATGCTACCTGAATGTTTCCTTAGGGAAGGGCTGGCCATTAGGTTAGCCCTTATACAGAAAGGCTGATAACTTCATTAAGAAAGAAGGAACAACCAAAAGGAGGAACTACTTTTCTGAGGGATTTGTTTAAAGATATTCCTTCTTTGTATTTTTAAAATGATATTGGGGGAATTAGAATTGTGTAATGCCTTCCCCTTAAAAAAATATTTCTGAATGTATGATACTTTGCAGTATTAAAAACTTTTCCTGGTTGATCAGAGTTGTCTGAAGATGATCCACAAGTCACATGATCACTGTGAGGTAAGAAAGAGGCTACCTTATCTAGGCAGGTCAGTTCAGTTCTTGCTAAGGAGCACCCCCTGGCAGGTGTTGTTTCTGAGCAGAAGGAACCAGTAGAAGAGTAAGAGTCAAGCCATATCTGAGTAGTAAGTTTCTGGGAGGTTCCAATTTGGGAATGGTGCAGCCTGTTTGAAAGGTACAGGCAGGAGGCTGTATTTCTGAACTGTTACCAAGATACACCAATTCCTTCTGTACTAGCTCCCAAAGCAAAATTACTTTATTACTTTTAAAATTATGTTGTTTAGTACTACATTTGATCAGAACTCACTCAGTTTTATGACTACAAAATCTTACAATAATCTCCCACAGACTGTTTCTTTATGCAACATTATCTCTGTGTTCAAGAATGTGCTCAAGAAAACCTTAAATGAATGTTCCAATTGTACTTGATTTTATTGTTATATTTCACACGTTTTGTGTATTTATTTAGTTGTTGCATCAGTTATGTATTATTTGGTTCCATCAACTGGCTATATGTGAAAATGGGCAGTAATGCTTACATGCTTTCCAGTATAAAAACAAGCATTTGTCAATGCTGAATGTTGTTATGCTGACATTGGCATTGGTAGTGCAGGAGTTAGAGAGATGCATAATACGAATGGCAGTGAAGTACGGAAGTGACGCCAATCCCACATCACCCTGCAGAGACTGACAGGCATTGAGGTGTGCCTTTGCTTGTCGGCCATAACACTCATGCCATTTCACCTCACCCTACCCTCCAGACTCTGACAAGTATTGCGTTGGGCCCTGGGGTCCTTGGACCTTACACTCATCCCATTCCATAAGGAAATATGTTGAGATGGGTGCCATATAGGAGAATGGGGTGAACTTTGAGGTCAAAGAATCCAAGGCACACCTTGATGCCTGTCAGTGGCTGCAGGGTGGGGGTGGGGTGGAATGGCATGAGCATTACAGCCGACAATCCAAAGTCACACCCCTGACACTGGTCAGTCTCTACAGGGTGGAACGCTATGGTTAGAAACCCTAATGCCCCAGCTTGTTGGTATTTGCACTCCAAATTTTCAGCATGGGCTTTCTGCACACCACATCATGAAAGCATTTGGGACTTCTGCTTATGAACAGTGACTGTGATTTTGTTAATCTGTCCTGAATGTTGATGTCCCATGGTGATGATGCCATTCTGTGCCAGATGGCGAAACCACATTTTGGCAGGATGTGAAAATGAAAGTGTTCTGTTCATAAGGAGGTGTGAAGAAATTGCAATGTTGAAAATCTTGAGTGAAAATATTAAAAATTCTCGAAGTTACAAGTGTGCATGGAAACTGCAGTGCACGTCCATAACACAATCATTGTGTGGAATTTTGTTACCACATTTTCAACATAGGCATTTTGGGACCTCTGCTCATGAATAGTGTCACTGTGATTTTCTTAATCTGTCTCAAACATTGATTTCCACAGCTACTTTGCCATTGTGTGCACGAGTGCCAAAACACATTTCGGGCAGGATATGAAAAATTACAGCTGTACTGTTCATAAGAAGGTGTGAAAAAATGCCAATGTTTAAAATCCGGAGTGAAAATATTAAAAATTCTCCAACTTATGAGCGTGCGTGCAAACTGCGCAATGCCCACTCATAACAGTCATTTTTTTTTTTCACCAAATTTGCAGCATAGGCTTTTTGGAGGCCCACCTTACGAACACTGACAGTGTCATTTCGTTAATCAGTCCTAAAAAGGTGATTTCATGCAGTGACCGCAAAATTACCTTTTGGGACGAAATAATGAAATGACAGAGACTAAGTTCATGAGGTGGGGTCCCAAGAACACTATGCTGAAAATTTGGAGCAAAAAGTCACAAAAATGGCTGCGATATCCACCTAAGTTGAAATCCCCCATTTATGCTATTAAACAGCTTACTGGCATTTCTTCAATTCACAGTCGGCTTTGAAGAGTGCATCGTGTTCCGCTCCACTGAAAGATCATCATACCTAGCTCCAGAGAGTAAGTATAATTGAGTGAGTGTGTGGTGAGGTGGGGTGTGCAGAGGAATGCGTGTGGGCTGGGGAGGGACCCGATGGCGAGGGACAGTTTTTTTGTTTCAGGTAACTAAAATAAAATTTAAAAGTCACCATGGGCCATTTTCTGTTTTTAAAAGGCGTTGGCCACACTGGGGTGGGCTCCCAGTGTGGCACATTTGTTTGGAAGGTCATGTTAGCCCCACCAAGATGAGCTCCCAGTGTGGCACACAATGGGGGTGGGGCGGGGCCAGGAAAATGCCGACGTGATGGGGGAGTCAATATGCTTACAGGGGGATTTTGCCCCCCCCCCCGTCAACAAGTGTGTCTGTGTTTGGGGGCATGATGCTGAAGGGGATTGGGCACCCTTCAGCAGACAAAAACAGTAAAGGGGGCACATATGCTGACAGAGGGATTGGGCACCCCTGAAGTAGGCTTCCTAGGGACTGTGACAGGCAGACGGTGATAGCCACCAACTGCCATGTTTATTGAAATGTTACAACAGGCAAGGCATGCCCTGCAATGATGGGTCGCTCCCTCATTGTAGCTGCAAAATTGTTTCAAGTTGGTATGCATGCTTTTCAACTGTTGTCATAGACAGCATGTGATTTCATTCATGCCACAGAGCCCAACCTGAAAAAGCAGTGGCACCACTGGCCTATCATGACTACGCACCTCAAAACCTGCTATTCAAGCTACAATATATGTTGCTTGCACATGCACAAGACAACATAATAAATGAAATGAAAAAAATGAAAATGAAAAGGAGACCCAGATAGGAAGGATGACTGTGGCCATGAATTAGGCATGTGACTCCTAAAGGTCACATTTGGGTTACCTTAGTGCACATTAGGCTGCCCACTGGATATTTACCATTCTTTCGTATGAAGACTGGTTATTAATTTCAAGGGCTAGGTGTGAGAGACCTAGGCTGCAGCTGGACCTGGATGAACCCTAGAGTTATTGGCAGTGTTTCGATCTTTGCAAGACTTGCTGCCCCACTAGAAAATAAATGGTTTCTTGGTCTCTTAGTTGCTCTGTTACTTGCTCTGAAGGTCCTAATGCAGGGGTGGAAATAGGATACAAAAAAAAGCTCAAAGTCGTAATAGTCAGTCATCCTGTATGCTTACAAGTGTCCTGCATACTGTAAATCTTGTACACAACTTGTAAATAAATAGCCATTCAGCGGTCTGCCCTGCACCATAACCCCAGTGTCTTCTTTTGAACTCCCTTCTACAGATATAGTGGTAGCAGGGGCATGGCTTGGATGCCGAGGAAGATAGCAGCCTAAGCTTTTGGCTCTATCCCCAGCCACCACAATCCGAGCCATTAAGCTGACATCCAGTGGTAATTTACTCGTCTGAGGCACAAACGTGTGTCTTTAGCCCCTACCCACTCAATCGGTGTGGGATTTATTGTGTGAAGGAACTGGCAAATCGTCTTGTGGCACCGGTCCTCTCGCGACCTGGATTCTGCATGACTCGGCCTCATAGCTAGCTTCTTACACAAAGGGCCTTCAGCTGTCAATGTGCATCAGTGGACCTCTCCCATCCCCTACCGCTAATGATGATTGACTAAATGGAGGCAGAGCTAACTCATATCTTCAATGATAATACCGGCACACTGACCTGCACTGCTCACTTAACGGTCACAACCAGCTGTCCCCCGGTAGACCCGATGGCAGCCTCCATGGAGTCTTCCTCAAAATCAGTGGACGTAGATAGCTCCCTCCAGCACATCACAGCCCTGCTTGAGACATTAATTACCAGAGTGTACTCTTTATCTACAACTCTGACAGGCACTGTGGCAGAGGTGCGGGTGCTCAATGACAGAATGAATGTGGCAGAACAAAAACAGAGACCTTAGAAGCCAGTCAAGCCAGAATTCTACAGTAACTCCAAGATCATGAAACAAACTGTCCATGCTTGGGACAGGGCAGAGGACCAAGAGAACCGAGGCTGCGTAACAATATCCAATCCTCGGTATCCCTGAGGGCTCGAACACAAACGCTTCCTGAAAGAGGAGATCCCAAAATGCTGGTGGACAGGTGGCAAGGCCTGATAGAGGTGAAAAGGGCACATAGAATACCTAGGGCCCCTGTCCTAATACTTCCTGCCATGACCTATCATAGCATATGTTCTCCAGGTATTCTACAAAGGAGAGAATTCTCGAGCAGCATGGGACAGAGGGGAATTTGGTGGCATGGGGTCAAGGTGTCCTTTTTTGGGACTTCTCCACTGAGGTGGCAGCCACAGAAAGCATTCATACCATTAAAACTGTTAGCAGAACAAGGTTTCAGGTATGGTTTTCGAAAATCTGGCTTATCTACATGTCTCTCGGGAGGGTAAGGATTTCATCGCTGAGATGCCTCGAGATATAGAACTGTGGGCCTCCAAATACTGGCTGTGGACGTCACTTAGAACTACATCTCCCAGGAAGCTGTGGGCCCAGTGCAACGAGGACATGGAAGGGGGAGACATAGTCTGGGCAGCAGCTCTCCGGGGGACCACAATACCTACCAGACTGGTCCTCGACAAAATACATCCCCCAGACCTTCAGGTTCCACAAGCTCACTGAAATATGCCAGCAACATTCCAAATGGACAGGTTCATCAGACGAGCACCCCCTCCCTTCCTCTACAGCAGCGGGCCCAAAACCAAGTGACCCAGATCCTCCAGCGCTCACATAGCAATCGAGATGCAGCCTCAGTGGGACCAGAAACAGCTCCTCCTGCCAAGCTAACTAAGGACAAGCACTTCACAACTGGTGACATTCCAGATGAGTTACTAATGGAAGTCGCGGATGTCAACTCCTGGGCAGACATCCCTCCAGCCTTAGATGATGGACAGGATCTCATGACTCTTCCGATCAAACCTGGACTACTGACCTTTGCTGAAGTGCTCTCGAAAGAACCATTCAGTCTGACATCATGTCACTCCAGCATCAGCAAGTCTGCTCCACCAGAGTGAATTTCTCTTTGGCATCTCTTTTAGTTTATATTTTGCCTCTGCCCTGAACACAGGCTAATGTTCAGGCTATCGCTTACTGGCACTTTGGATAACGGGTGTGGGGGGAGGGATATGTTTATCAATGGATATGACACCAGACCGCAAAGGCTAGATCCTCACTATACACTGTATATGACATGGTCTCCTGCAGCGCAAGAGGGCAGTCATTCTACAAAATATTTGCGTGCACCCCCCCCTCCCCTTGGCAGGTCATCCTCCCTCAGTATAGCTAATACTGAAATATTTAACCCTGTGGAATCCCAGAGGGTGCATTGAGTACCTCCAAGCCTCGGACGTTTCCAACACACATGTCCTCTAGGCCAGCTGATTGGCAGCTTTAAGGCAATGAGTCAGGCTTACTCCCCTCCTGTCATAGTCTTTCCCTTCCTCTCCCATTCTCCCTTCCCACCTCCCCTCCACCCATGGTTGTCTTACCTGACATCTTACAAGGTGGGAAATTACTTTTAAGAGGTGGTTGGGGTCGCAGTTCCACAAGATTGGTTGGTCAAACTCCACTTTCCCAATATAGGTGTTTGGACAGCATGACTGTTTAACTCCCTCCACACGAGTTGAGGGCTAGCACTATCATGTGCACTCCAATCACCTTTAGCGTATTGTTCGTTTAACTTTGTAGTATTGCTGACTTCACTTAATCATTGGTTAACAGTTTCATAAATACATAACCAGGTCTGCGCATTAGTGGGCATATTTTTGAGAATTGTTATTCAGCATTATAGGTAATTGATTAGTGTTATTGGAACACCTTAATCTAATTGTTTTTGTCTATTAAAGTTAGCTCAGCTACACTTTTTACAGGATAAGTGTACCTTGCTTCTTCCTTCAACTGGACCTCTCACCTATTTCCAAGGCTACCTGCTTCTCTCTCTGCTGCCTAGCTCTACTGCTTCTCTGATGAGTACCTACATGCGTTTTGCTTGCAGAACAAAAGATGCATAATTCGAGGGCTGGGGTTAAGTTCCTGTCATGGAATGTAAAGGGCCTGAACCATCTGACCAAATGATCTATGGTTCTCAAACACTTACACTCCTTGCAGGCGGACATTGCGTTCATTCAAAAGATGCACCTCACTGCAAGAACTGTAATGTGGCTCCAAAATCACGAGTGGGTACTGTAATTGCCAGCTCCACAAAACAAATCTAAAGGGGTAGCTATCCTGATTCAGAAAAACATGCCCCTGGACTAAGGACAAATAGCCTCTGACGCCCATGGCTGCTGGATAGCGACTAGGTTCTCCTACCCCAGGGGTCATGCTGTACTGGCCAACATTTGCAGCCCCAATACTGATGAGCCAGAATTTTTTCTAGACCTCAGCCAGGCAATAGACTCCCTCATGGAAGGTTACCCCAACGTCCCTATTATGGTAGACTACTCTGCAGGAGATGATGAAGGAATGGGGACTGATTGATGTCTGGCAGAGGGGACAACTCCTTAGGGAGGCGCTACTCCTTTCTTACATCATCCCATACCACATATAGTCGAATAGACTTTTGGTTGGCCAGTTCTTCTGCAGCACACAATATTATTTCCTCTAAGATAGAAAATATCCTTATTTCTGACCATGCCCCTGTCTCTTGTACCTATGTGCCTGCTGGGCAGAGCAACTCAGGCACTAGATGGCACTGTAACCCTTTTTTCCTTCGTGACCTCGTATTCCCGATGATGGTATGAAATACTGCCGCAGACTATTTCACCAACAATACCACCAAAGACACGTCGGCCGCTATGGTTTGGGAAGCTTTTAAGGCCATCCTCCAAGGTCATATCATTGCATATGCAGCCCAGAGGAACAAAACCAGGAGATTGGGAACTGGCCCACCTCCAGTCTGAACTGTCAACTATGGAGACTAAATTTAAGGCCTCCACAACAGTCAACTCCAACCCAATGATTCTACGGGAGATAGTGAGTCTGAAATATTGTATTAATACAATACTTCAGCAGCAAGCTGAATGCTGCTAACGAGGAACAAGCATGCCCACTGGGAGGGAGGAGACAAGGGGGGGGGGAAGCTCTTGGCCTTTCACTTAAAAAAACAAGCTGCCTCCCATATTCATGCCCTTAGGTCTCCTGGGGTGATACAGTCAAAAACCCTACACAGATTAATGAAAGTATGCTACAGTTCTATGAGCAATTGTATCAGTAGCACACATCAGTAGATTACCATCAACTGAAGCGACAATTGAAAGAGTTCTGCGCCTCTAATATCTGATGACTATCGAACCAGTGATGATGGGGTTAGATAAACCCTTCTCTGAGGCAGAACTATGGGTTGCCTTATCTCAGCTAGCAAAAGGCAAATCCCCAGGGTCAGATGGCATGACCACAGAGCTGTACCAGCTTATGAGATTGGAAGTTAGTGCCCCATTGCTAGCAACCCTTCAAGAGGCACACAAGAAGGGCTCACTCCCCCCCACACCATGAGACAGGCTCTGATCACTCTCCTTCCAAAAAAGGCAGATGACATGCTGAACTGTGTGAATTACTGCCCGATTTCACTTGTATCTGTGGACACTAAGATTGCAGCCAAGATCCTCGCCAGTTGCATGATGGACATAATACCATCCATGGTGCATCCCTCTCAAGTTGGGTTCACCAAGGGTAGGGCACAAGCTCAAACATAAGACTGGTCCTTATCTTAGAGTGGTTAGCCATGCACTCTCCACACCTATGGCCACTATGGCAGTAGACTTTTCTAAAGCCTTCATTTCTGTTGAGTGGCCTTATTTGCATGAAGGTATTCCGACTTTATAGGTTTTGGCCCATATTTCAGGCAGTGGATTTGAGTACTATATAATGAACCCTGGTCAGAATTCTAACTAATAAGGATATCTCTCTGCCCTTCTCTCTACAGTGAGGCACACAACAAGGGTGCCCACTTTCTCCCTTACTGTTTCTGGTTGCTCTTGATTCCCTTACCCAGAAATTACAGACTACTAATGAGATTAAAGGCATACAGGTGGGTTACCACTTGTACCCGACTGCCTTCTATGCGGACGATCTACTTCTCACTCTATCACATCCCTTGGAATCTCTCCATACAGTGTTGGAGACTTTTCAAACCTTTGCTCAACTGTCTGGATTACAAATAAATTAAAAAGACCAATGTCACCCTCTCTCAATGCACCATATACTAAAGACTGCTTGCAAGACTCAGGGCTGGCCTGGGCCCCCAACTGTCTATCTTACATGTGTATACTTATACCTTTGACTGGAAACAGATAGAATCCAGAACTTTTTCTTCCCTTGTAGCTCAGCTTGCAGTAGAAGTATCCACTGGTGCAGACTCAATCTCTCCATCATGAGGTAAGGACGCAGTGATTTGAATGTTTTTTCTTGCCAAAGAGTAACATATCTCCTTAGCAATCTGCCTGTTGCCTTATCTGACAGGGTCTTCACTCCCTAGATAGAGTAATCTCATTTTTCTCTGGGAAGCAAGAAGCCACTTTGGAGCACCCATTGGTCCAGAGGAGGTCTCTGACTCCCTTGGCTACAAGGCTACTATTGGTCTTTCTTGTCGGCTGAGGCCACTAGATGATTTGTTCCCTTCCCTCTCCCTTCTGCATTGTGGACTCAGCTAGAAGCTCATATCTTGGGTGGGATCCCACTCAGCTTATTACTAACTACTGCCTCCCTACCCCATCATCAGCTTACACCAGTCATGGCCAAAACTAAGAAAGTGTGGTTCCGGCTTATGGCTGCAGCTAAGAACACAAACAGGGAATACTCTCTGCCATTCCGGTACCTTAATCTATGGCAAAACCAGCTCTTAAAGATGGACTCTCAACCCTTTAACTGGCCATCATGGGACAATAAAGGGATTAGAACTGTCCAAGATTTGTTCATTCCCAACTCCACCGCTTTAATGTCCTTTTGTCAACTTAAAACATGTTATACCCTGCAGTCCAATGACTTTTGGAAATATCTGCAGTTGCACAGTGCTGTACAATCCCTTAACTGGTCTTACTTGTCGGACTCCAAATGGCGTTGGTTACCCATGCTACACTTAAAACTCCCCTATCGAGGCTTGGCTGGTAAGTTCTATAGTACCTGGTGGGAGGCACAACCTGACCACATTGAACCTTGTAGAGCTGCATGGAGCCTAGACCTGAAGTGCCATATCACTCCAGAAGGGGTCTGGTACAAAATATCGACTCTCATTATCTCGACACAGAAAAGATTGGCTCCTAAATACTAACGCACTCACCAGATCGCCAAAATAATGAAAAATGACTGACCTACATTCTGTACTTTCCAGGTGTACTTACGAGCACACACACAGTAAAAAACAGCTTCATCTTTCACAGTGAACAGAGATCAGAATAATTTAAAATATGCCACCATATCATCCAGTATTCTTCTCTTACTTCCAGGTCACTGCATATGCTTGGTGGTCCATGCTCTTGAGGGTAGTTTCATTGTCTGATACCCTAAGGTGTAGATTTTCTATTCTGTTCTGAAGTGAAGTGCTGCTTGACTGACTGTTGCAACATTGGGGTCAAAAAAATCTCCGGTGGTTTTTGATAGGAAAATGCACTCAAGGATCCCATTTGTTTTTTTCAGAGTTCATTAGGGAGGAACAAAATCAAACATACTAGGAGTCATACTAGGAAATATAGATGTACAGAAGGCCAAAGCCCATAAGTATACATCTCCTGCAACAGCAGGTATTAAACCCCACTATCCATGTTCAATAAATACCTATCAAGATTAGATTTAAATAGGCTATAGGAATCAACTTCAACAATATCTCTAGGTAATGAATTCCATAATGAAATAATTCGTTGCGTATAGAAATTCCTTCTCAGCTGGGTTTTTGGATATGTGAGACCAAGTTGGTAACTATGACTTCTCAAAGAGAAACACCTATGATGTCGAATAAAACCTAAATCCACAAATAATATAGGGTCTCTTATAATTTTAAACATTAATAATAAATCACCTCTCTTTCTCCTAAGCTCCAAGGAGTAAAGATTTAACGAAAGTAGTCTACTATCATAATCTACCCTATGAAGGCCATAAACCATCTTAGTAACCCTCCTCTGAACCCCCTCAACTCTCCTTATATCTCCCCGCAAGAAAGGCCTCCACAAGGGAGAACAATAATCCAGAATGGGTCGTACATAGGCCCTATATAAAGGGATTGTACAATTCCTATCTCTGGAAGTAATTGAGCGCCTGATACAACCAATAAGTCTAGTTAGCTTTTAATTAGTTCAGTACAATGGTTACTAAATTTTAAATTTTTTGAAATCAAGACACCAAGATCCTTCTCATGTTCCACAGGCTGTAGCTGATGACCATCTAGGAATAATTAAAGCATTGGTTGTTATCTCCCAAATGCACAACCACACTCTTTTCCCAATTAAAGGTCATTCCATTTGAAGTTGCCCAAGATTCCATTAGTAAGAGATCTCTACAAAGGTCAGAATAGCCCTCCTTTGTACTAATATCTAATACAATTTTAGTATCATCAGCAAACTTAACCTAGAATCTCTTAGTATCCTTGTTTAAATCAGATAAAAAATCGAAAATAATAGTGGGTCCAATACTGAGCCCTGAGGGACCCCACTAGTAACTCTACCTTTATCAGAGACATATCCTTTAATCCTAACAGTTTGTTCTCTATTCATCAACCAATCCTGAACCCAGTTTATAACAAAACCATTTATCCCCAGGTTACTCATTTTTTTAATAAGGGTTACATGCGGAACTTTGTCAAAGGCTTTACAAAGATCCAAAAAAACAATATCCACTGCTTTTTTATCTTCCAAAAGTTTGCTAACTTTCTCATAGAAACAATGATTAGCCATAAGACATGATCTCTGGGTCCTAAAACCATGTTGTGTATCGTCAACAAAACCAATGGTTTTTAAATCAGATATAAGTATGTCCTTTACAATAGATTCCATAATCTTACCCAAAATACAGGTCAAACTGATTGGTCTGTAGTTTGTCATACTACCACGATCACCCTTTTTAAAAACAGGGACAACTATAGCTTGCTTTCAATCAGTTGGGACCTCCCACATATATAAGGATGTATTGTAGAGGACAAATAGTGGTTCAACTAGCCACCATCCTATGGCCTTTAGGACCCTTGGGTGCAATAAGTCTGGACCAGGAGTAATATTAATTTTTATCTGGTTTAATTTATTACATATCTCTTCCCTAGTTATTATAATTTCATCGTTAGTAACAATATTCTGTAAAGAATATATGTCTTTATCAGTAAAAACCGTACAAAAGAATCTATTAAACTCATTAACCATATCAACAGGGTCACTCAATACTATATTTGAGATTTTAATTGGACCAACAGTACTGGAGTCCTTCTTCTTATTAACATATGAAAAAAAGGATTTTCCTCCATCTTTAATATGTGCTAGTCTAACTTCAATATTCCTTTTTTTCCTTGTTGATGGTAGATTTACATCATTTTAAGGCCCCCTTATATTTAGCTTTATTATAATCCGTAGATTCTCTTTTCATACTTTTATATGCTCTCTTCTTTGATGATATTAATTTATGTACCCTACCAGAATACCACATTGGCAGCTTCCCTTTATGATTATATAAGGTTCGTTTAGGTATGTATTTTTCAGTTAAACCAAGTATTATCGATTTTATGTCAATCCATAGATCATTTGCAGGGACGTGTATTCTAACTGAGGGTAACTTTGCAAATTTTATTTATAGCTAAAATTAGCCTTTCCAAAGTCCAAGACTTTTGTAACCCCCAGTTTGCTTGATTTGTTCATATGCCACTTTCAATGTAATGATTTTATGACCACTATTAAATAGTGGATCACTAACCTTCAAATCAGCAATTTTATCAGATATATTAGTAATTACAAGGTCTAATATATATTTTTCCCCATGTGGGTCTGTCAACAACTTGTTGCAATCCATTTACCATACAAAGTTCCAACAATTCATGCTCCTGAATGGTAGTTGCAGTGTATTCAGTCCAATCTATTCCTGGGACATTAAAATCACCAAGTAACAGAACATCCTTACATTTCAAATTACTTACAATATTTTTTAATAAAGATAAATGATCTTGTTGGATAATATCAGGTGGCCTATCACACATGCCTACCAAAAGATTTTTATTACAACTAGACTGAATTTCAGCCCAAAGAATTTCACTAGTATCACTGGAAGTTAAGTTTAATTCACTAAATGTTATTGTCTTATTTAAATACATTGTCACTCCACCCCCCTTCTATGTTTCCTGTCCTTGTGAATTAAATTATAACCTTGAATAGAATAATTCCATGTAAAGTGTCATCCACCATGTTTCAGCAATTGCAGCAATATCAACCTCATTATTTACTAATATTAACTCAAGTTCATCTTTTTATATAATGAAGACTTCTTGCATTAGTCAACAAGACTTTTAAAGTCAAACTATTATTCCTAATACTATTCTGCCTCATGCTTTATGATCGGTGTTGAACTTATTAAGGAGAATTTCTAATTTTGTTCGCCCTCCTTTAACAGTTTTTGAATTTTCAATTTTCCATTAACTGCCTGATAGAATATATTCCCCAATACTCTAGATCCTAATTTGTTCAGGTATAAACCATCTGAGCAAACAATCGGTCATTTGTAGAAAATTTTCCCATGTCTGTAAACAAGTGATATTGTTTTCAGACACCACCTTGAAGCCAATTATTAAATGACTTGATTTTTGTAGCCTTACAGCAGAAGCACGGGTACTGGCAAAATCTCTGAAATAGTGACTTCAGCTTTTAGATTTTTAATTATAGTTACTGCTTCTGTTAGTTCACAATCATTTCCTGTATTTCAGATTTATTTATGTTGTTTGTCCCAGCATGAAGAACAACAGTGTTATGAACACCTGTTTTCTTTAAGATACCAGGCAACATTTCTGCTATTCCCTTATTAAAGCTCCTCTATAACTACAACTAGTGACTTTAGATTTGTTGCCTCTGGTAGAATAATGATCTGTATATCATATAATTGAATCACCCAAAATATAAATGGCCTCGTTATCATCAGCCTCAGGAAGGTTTAAACCATTTGAATGGGAAAATGCCATGGAACCAATATTAGTAGAATTTTGAAGTCCCACATCAGGCCTAACAATATCAGCCAAATTATCACTAATAGAGGTACCATAATGCTCATTAATTATCTGATTTGTATTTATAAGAGTTTCTCTCTGAGCCTCTACTGAAATTCCAAGGCAATCATTAATCACTACATTCTCTTCAATTTCAACAACCTGATTATCTAAACTAAGGGGTCAAAACTATTTAGAGGAGAAATGTATTTAGTGTAGGCTATTTAGTTGTTATACCCAAGTCAAGCTAGTACTACCTTTAATAAGCAAGTGCAATAATATCCAGTGACAGAACACAGACTTAGCGGTTGATCAATAGCAGCAGCCTGGAATGGAATGTATGCCAGCTGTGCAGCCACACACCCTGGGAATGTGCAGGACAGTCATGGTACATAACCCCATCAATCTCTCCTGTCGGTCATTCATTTTCGATATTTATGTTGTCGATCTTGTGGCGAGTCAATATTTCAGCATTGATCAATTGATTGTCGACCTTCATGTAGTCGATATTTCATACTGCTCCCATCAAGGAGTATGGTCCTGCCTACAAAGCGCACTCTACATACAAGGATGTTAGGGGCCAATAAATCCAGCTCAAAATACTCCTTGGTGGAATCTCTCTCGTGGTCCTCCACAAATGGGGTATTATACCTCATGCAGAATGTTGGAGGTGCCGACATAGCCCAGCTGACATACTTCATATGCTGCGGAAGTGTCCTACTTTGGTGCCATTTTGGTCCATGGTAGCAATGGACTGCTCTGGCATGCTGGGGCAACCCATTGACCTCCTTAACCCCATGTTTCTGTTGGGAGATACCACTCCCCTGGGCCAACTTGAAATGCAACATAAGGACTGGATTATTGCAGTTCTTATGGAAGCTAAATGACTATTACTTAGGGCTTGGAGGCAGCCCTTTCCCCCTGACATCTCCATATAGCATTCTGCTCTGGCCAGGCTGGCTACCTTTGAATGACTCATCTATGCCAGCAGAGGACAACTCCCACTGTACTATCCCAAGTGGGAAGCATACCTTATTTCCTGTCTGTGTCGAGCCCCACCCCCCATAACCCTCCCACTGAATACATATATCATGTCAGCCCACCACCCCATTAGTTTGTGTTATTTAAGTACAGGACCAATCCGACATGTTGGTATTCACCTAGCCCATGTTCTATGCCTATTCATCTCTCTCCCCACCATAACCTTACGATATTTATAAAGCAGGTTATATGTGGTCAGTTGAGGAAATTAGCTCCCCCAAATATAGTGATTGGCTAACATGATAGCTTCTATCTTGTCTTTTCTTTCAGGGCCTACTGTAATAATGGGTAGCTGTCATTGCCTTTTTTTACTATTAAAGTCTAGGCAGATATAGATCATTATTATTGAACTATATTTTTGTCAGTTTATTATTGTGCTTAATCTCCTCCCTATATGTTAGGAGATTATACTTCTGTGTACTGGATATATGGTACTATGTTGAGTAAGTATGTATAATTTCCTGTTTATGTTATACAAGTAATCAAAATAAAATTTATTCTATGATAAAAGAAATACAGTGGTAGCAGTCAATTCAGCATGTTATCCCCCAAGATTCTTTGGAGATACCAAAAGAAAAAAAATCTCAGGGACTGCCTGTGCTGCAGGAAATCTAATTGAAAGCTCCTTAGAGATCTGCAGAGATTTTGGAAAGCACCTTGCCAAATCAACTGCTACTACTGTACGTTTTCTGTTTCCCACTTGATTCAAATAAGAACCCCCATTAGATGTTTAATCATCCTAGCCTAACTGCTGCTCTGGACAGTTGATTGCTCCAGAATCCTGCCTACAAGGACCCACTGAGTTCATAACTGCTCTGTTACCATATGTTATTTCACCTTTATTATCAATCAATCAATTTTTATATAACCAGGGGAAACATCCTTGAGTGAAACTCATTTACAAAGTGGTCCTGGTCAGGAAAAAAAACAACAATGCTGAAACATAGCAACAGACATAATACAAAGTCTTAAGGGTAAACAATAACAACAATACACAACAAACACATAATTTATATTTGCAATAGATTCATATATAAACAGGGCATATAGTGCTGGTATCACATGATAATAGCCACCCAAAATGAGTGACTACAAAATAGCGACTCATTTTGGGTGCTATTATTCTGGGCTACCCTGCACAATAGTGAGGGTAAGGGATAGTGACCATGGGGAAGGGCAAACAGAAGGGGGGAATAGTGAGGGGGAGGGACAGGGAAGGGGTTTTCAGGCACTGGTGTACCTGCTGCTGCCAAGCTAGTCATGTGGCATGGTGGTGTGAGTGGCTAGCTCTGGCACAGCAGATACTGAGTTTGGGATTGGGAGCTTGTACATTTTGCTGCTGCCACAAGCTGTGGCACTTATATTTTGTTGAAATCTGGATTTTGTCTCCTACCCAACATACAACCCCCTGAGTTGAGATTCCTAATTCAGGGAGTTGCAGCAAGCAAGGGGGTGACAGCCCCCCCCCCCCCACATAAACAGTTTTTAAAATCCAGATGTCAAGTTGCCTTGAAGTGTATTTCACTGATTTGCTTTTTGGCAATATACACTTGCAATACCAGCATTTATACGCTATTATGACATGGAACCTACAGTGCCTAAGTGCAACTGAGAAAATGTACATTTCATTACAGTATAAAGTGCAATCAATATAAGAAAATGGAAATGTAATAGAAGATCAGAGAAAAAAGAATATAAATAGAAACCTCAAGAGAAAAAGAAAGAAGAAAGGAAAAAGAAAAGAACTGGGAAGTAGTTTAAAGAGGTCTTTTAAGGTTTATTATAGAGTTGATGGACAGGGACGGTATAAGGCATGCTAAGCACATGCAGCTAGAGAGCTATTAGGAAGTTGAAAGTAGCAATTGCAGGTGTCCCTGACGCGTTGTTGGAGCAATGTTTTGATGGTAGCCATTTTAACAAAAGTGGAAGGCTACATAGATTTTTTAAGGTTGTTCCATGGGGCTGTTAGGGCATGGCTTTTTGATAATAACCCAAAGTGTATTCTAAATCTAGAAATGTTGAGTGAGATGTAGGAGTGTCTCCTGAGAGAATAACTTCCAGGGGTACTGGTTAAGGGGCTAGATAGGTATTGCAGGAACTGGTCAATTAGGGCTCTATAGGTCTAAATTGTTGCATTTTTAAATCTCCTGATGTTTAGGGACTACCAGCCAAGAAGATCACATAGGGAGCAATGGAGAGTCCTGTGTAGAACACCAGTAATGAATCTTAGTGCCCTATTGTGCAGATGTCAAGCTTGGCCAATGCTGTGATTGGGCCATGACTATACAGGAGGTCGGCATAGTCCAGGAGGCAGAGGAATCTGGATTGCATTAATCTCAGCTTAGCTTCCTGGGACAATAGGTGTTTGATTCTAAAGAACAATCCTAATCTTTGCTTTAACATTTTAGCCAGTTCCTCTATGTGAACTGTAAAGGAGTTTGTGATCAATCCGGAATCTTAAATACTTGAATTTGTCTACTAGTTCAATTGGCTCCCCAAAGAGGGACGTTATTTGCTGCTGGGCTCCCAAAGATGGAGAATTGACCAAATTGAGTTTAGGGGGAAAATATCATAGCTTTCATTTTCTTGGCATTCAGCAGGAGTTTGAGATTCAAGAGATTTTGCTGCAATTAGTTAAATTCTTGCTGCAGTGCTCTCCCAGGCAAGTTCGAGGGAGAGTCCTGCAACACATAGAACAGTATCATCAGCAAATAAATTAACACTTGCTTGGTTGATACCTGCATTAATGTTGTTAATATATATCATGAATAGTAACGGTCCTAGTATTGAACCCTCCGGTACAACTCTAAGAAGTGTTTTCAGTGGTTACAGTCCCCCTTCTGCCTCAATTTGCTGTTGCCTACCAATAAGGAAACATGTAAATCATTTGACAACAGTGACATCTAGGCCAATACCTAGCAGTATGGTCAGCAGTAGGTCATGGTCTACTGTGTGAAATGCCTTCCTTAGGTCAAGGAATAAGGTGCTCACATGAAGTTTAGAATCAAGTGCCAAGTGCCAGTCGTCTTTTTACTTTGGCGAAAGCAGATATTGTACTGTTTTTTTTTTCTGAAACCAGACTGAATGGGGTTAAGCATATCAAGTGAGGCTAAATAGTTTCTGATCTGTGTATTGACAAATTTTTTGAGGTGTTTGGATAGGATGGGTAGTAGAGATATAGGTCTGTAATTATGGAGTCGCTCAGATCAACGGACTTGAAAGTGGACTACCTCGCTATTTTCCACATGGTAGGAAGTGCACCATGGGCTAGGGACATGATGAAAATATGTGTAATGGATGTAATCAACACATAGTAACCCACTTTTAGCAGTGTTAGGTAAGTTACTTTTCTATTACTTTCTTTACTTTTGGAAACGATGTTTCCAGAAGCTCTGTGCAGTCACTAGCAAGGATGGAGAAGTACTGGAAAAGTAATACACCTTACAGTTACAATTATGTGTGTCTTTTTATACAAAGAAATACGTAACTGTAACTGAATACACTTATTTGAAAGTAACTAACCTATTACTTTCAAAAATGTAATCTGTTATAGTTATTTATTATTTTTGTATTGTTTTTGTATTAAAAGAAATTAGTAACTATAATTGTAAGGTATATTACTTTTTTTAGTACTTCTCTATCCTTGCTAGTGACTGCACAGAGCTTCCTGGAACAAGTTTCCAAATGTAATAGAAAGTAATAGAAAAAGTAACTTACCCAACACTGACTTTTAGGAAGTATGGTTCTAATTTATCCACTTCAGCACTTCTATTGGTGTCCAGGCCCAAAAGGAGGTCTTCAATTTGCTTGAAGGTGACAGGGCTGAAGGACAATTTTGCCTCATGAGCAGGAGCCTTTTTAAATGCACATACAGAGATGGGGTTATTGATCTGGGAGAGAAGTGTACTAGCAGTAGATGTGGAATGGCAAGTCCAGCTGTAGCAAAGTGGTTATTTACTAGGTCTAGTATGCATTGCTTATTTGATGTACTAGTGCCACCAGTACTAATCTTGGCAGGGAGGGAGTGAGCAAGACAATGCACTTCTATTTCCCTCAATGTTTTCCAAAACATAGCAGAGTCGTTAGTGGAGGAGACTAGCAGTGATTGGAAATAATTGGCTTTTGCTGCCCTATTTAGTTTTGTACACTGATTTCTTAACCTTCTGAATGCAATCCAGTCTACTGGATTCTTAGTTTTTGATGCCCTTTCCAAGAGGGCATCCCTGCTGTGTAATGCTGATTTTAGGTCAGCAGTAAACCGGGGCATGACCCTTTCTTAGTTTAAATTTTTGACAGGGGTATATGTTTATCTATAACTTTTAATACATGTTTTTAGAACAACTCATAGACTGTGGCCACAGAGGAAGCAAGATAGAAGTCCTCCCATCTGATATGACTTAGGTCCACTATAAAACTATTGCAGTAGAAGTTCCGATGATTTCTTTTTAATATGTATGTAGAGGTAGATAAAGATTTTGAAATGGGTCTTACACAAGCTATGATGCTGTGGTCACATATATCATGTAAGAATACACCAGTGTGGCAGACGAAATGCAGCTTATTTACTAGTATTGGTCAAGAACTGTACTATTGACAGGATTTTTGAGGTTGGGGTGGGTGGTCTTGCTATGAGCTGGGAAAGTCCGTACTCATCACAGAAATCTTTAGTGGTTTGGAACAGTTGGCATGCATATCCAGATTTAAATTTCCATAGATTATTATATCTCCGGACTGCGTTTCTGTGAGTTTGGGTAGATAGCTCAAAAGCTCAAGATCCCCTGAAGGGGGTCTGTAGCAACCAGTGATATGTATGGTTTCAGAGGATGGTAATAGAACTTTCATAGAGATACTTTTGAACTCTTCTGGAGTAGAGATAGAAACAATGAGAGTTACTGAGACCTTGTCTCTCACATAAATTGTGTCCCCTCCCCGAAGATCTATTAGCCTGGTACACATTATAGGTGGGAACATTAATTTCTGGTCGGGTGGAACTTCACCCAGGTTTCAGATACTACTAACAAGTCTGGCTCCGTGTGTGAGATCCAGGCTTGGCCAGAGTCCAGTTTCCATAAAAGACAGCAGGCATTTATGTGCAGGAAAGTCATACCTTTTAGCTGCTCTAGATCAGAGGGCCAAGATGGGTGAAGAAGGACCTGATTTTAGCTCACATTTCCTTAACATAGTAACAGTAGAATGAATAATTTCTTGAGGGCATCTAGTAGGTGTTTTAGGAGTTGAAACTTTCCCTTTTGGTGTGAGGGGAGAAAGTAGGTGAAATGCAGCAATCGTTGAGTTTGTATGAGACCATGCTGGAGTATACAGCCACCTGTACTGAGAGGACTAAGAGGGAGTGGGTGCAGCTTAGAGGAGAGCTCTTTTTTCCTGCAAATGGGTGCCAGTAAAGCTGTTAGTATATGCAGACAGCTTGAAGCAGATAGTAAGCACCAGCTTACTTAATACATGGGGGGGGGGGTAGAAGGGTAATGAAGAGTCCCTCATGTGAAAACACAGCAAAATAAGAATAGTTGCATGATGAAGACTTTGCTGCAATAGAGTAAATGCATGATGAAGACTTTCCTGTGAGGGAAATGTGCACACCTCACTTATACGTTAGGGAGAGAGAGAAGACTATAGTGTTATGACACAGTCACACTGCAAATGAAAGAATGAAGGTCCCTCTGGTGGCAGATCTTTATAATCTGCTAATGGGAAACTGGACACTTAAAAACTGACAGACAGCTATCATGTGACTCTCTGCAACTATATAAGTAATATGCCGAATAAGGCAGGTTATGAGCTGGGATGAAGTGCTGGCGGGTATGTCTCTGCTGGCAGGAGAACGCGAGTGGAGGCTTAAGCAAAGCCAGCCACACAATGGAAAGAAGAGAGAGGAGGGTCAGCTGAGGAGGGAGCATACTGGTCAGGGGCCACTGCTGGAGAAGGAGGTGAAAAGGCAGAAATTAATATTAATTGAAATCGGTGGGTGGGGGGGTCAGAGCAGGTAGAGGAGACTCAGGAGTAGTGGTGGGTATAAGGCAGAACAGAGCAAGGTTCAGGAAATTAGCAAGAGAAAGAAAAGTGCAGAGATTCAGGAAAATTAGCAAAAGAAAGGAAAACGCAGACACAGTGTCTGGCTAGGCAGGTGTTAAGTGCTTTAACATTACACAGTTCCAGAAATGTAGGCTGTAGTTAGCAATTTTATACAGCACTAAATGGTAGCTACAGTAAGCAATATTTACTAGAAATTAAAAGGATCTAATATTGCACTTAAAATCTATGGCATAGAATCACCATTAACTGAAGTTTGAAAGTGTAGCCAATAGAAGAGAGGCAGCAGGGGAAGTGGCCAGTCATGCAGCATAGGGTGCCAAAATTCAATCAGCTGCTCAGTGGAATCATACCTTGGCTGGGTCATTGGATATTTCTAGTGGCAGGAGAGAATCGGGCAGTGTGTTGCGTCAGAGCCTGAACATCATGGAAAAGAAGAGCAAAGAGGGTCAGCTGTGGAGGGAATGCAAGGTCAGGGTTCCGCTGGAGAAGGAGGAGAAAAGGCAGAAATTAGTAGTTGAAATCAGTGGGTGAGGGGCCAGACATGTAGGAGACACAGGAGCAGCGGAGTATATTGCAAAACAGAGTAAGATCTAGGAAATTAGCAAGAGAAAGGAAAGTGCAGAGATTTAGGAAAATTAGCAAAGAAAGGAAAAACGTAGACACAGAGTCTGGCTAGACAGGAGTTAGGCACTTTAACATTACACAGTTCCAGAAATTTAGTCAGTAGTTAGACATTTTATACAGAACTCAGTGGTAAATACAGTAAGCAATATTTGCTAGAAACTAAAAGGATCTAATATTTCACTTAAAATCTAAGCAAAGATGATAAAATTGTGGCATAGAATCTCCATTAACTGTACTTAGAAAGTGTAGTCAATGGAAGAGAAGTAGTGTGGAGAATCGGTCAATCAGAAGCAGGCAGCATAGGGTGCTGAAATTCAATCGGCTGCTCTGTGGAGTCACCTATCTGGTGGTTCTGTGTGATAACAGTGATCGCACAAAGTTGATCCCGTTCTGACAAATGTACATCAGAAAAAATCTATTTAGGCGATGTACACCAGGCACGACAGCAAAAGGGGCATTGGGGGCTTACATTTATACATGTCTATGTATTGTGCCCCTGCAACCCTCTACTAAAGGATTCTCAATCTGGGGGATGTATGTCGGGGTGCAATTGAAAAAATAATTAATTATATTTTGGTCCTTGAGCACCAAAATGTATGTGTGTGCTCAGAACCAACCGTACCCTTAAAGTCATAGCCTGTGACCCACCCACCACACCATGGGGCAGCTCAGCAGCCCTTCACTGCAACATACGCACACAGACCCTCCCTCTCCTTCCACTGTGCTTGCCCACCCTCGTCAATGTGTATGTAGTGACAGAATGTTGCTATACCTGTGGTTGTCCCCATCCAGTAGCTATCCCGATAAGGCACGGCTGTTAAATCACCCTTTGTGAGCCTTCAATAGCAGTGCCCTTATCACTGGATGCCCCTAATGGTCATAATGTTTCACGCCTTCAGAAGTAGGAACAGTGTGGTAGGTAAGAGCAAGAGGGTGCAAATCTGTGAAAGAAGGATACGTGATAGAACACCTCTCACACTTACCAGTGCAGGATAAGATTCCTGCTGGAGATGGGTCCACCGAGAAGCTGTTGCGGCTTGACGGGATGAGCCACGGGCAGCAAGGGATACAAGTAGTGCATTTGGGACCCGTTTTTGATTCTCAGTCTCAGACACATGGAAACATTTTTCTTTATTGCACTTTATGTGATTCTAAGGGTGACCCCACCCCCGAGTTAGTTATATTAGTTGGGGGGGGGGTCATGGGTGTAGAGGAGGAAGGCCCCCTTGAAAAAACAAGAATTATACCATATTTAATATACCACGCTGTTTTGGCAGCATGGTATATTACTACGGCATAATGTCTTGCGACATTATGACCCCATGCTATGGAATCCTACCCTGCATGGTCAGTGGACATCTCTTCTGGCAAGAGAGCACAGGTGGCAGCTTAAGCATAATGCATGTTATGTATCTTCTGGGTCTGTTTGGGTCATACATGTGCATAACTGGTTTGCCCATCACAAATTTAGAGTTAAATATATCAGGAATAAAATGCAAGAACACACTCAAGTTGTTGCAGTATAAAATACAAAAATTGTATTTGTTTTAAATGTTTTACCAATAAAGTGGATTGGGACAAGATCATTTTCAGTAAAACCTCAGCAAAAATGTTTTTGTTTAGATACCCAGCTGTCATCTCCCATCCCAATCATTACTATATGTCATGAGTTAGCTGTTTGAAGGCATACTTCAATCTTTTTTACTTTATAATATATAAAGCACCAAAGTGATTTCAGCCAATCTCCACACACAGCCACTGCAGCTTTTCTCATGTATACAGTGTGGTCTCATGTAGACATTTAGAGGAAGAGTGACCCACTTCAGTGCTGGGGTAGGACATCATAAGAAAATTAAAAAAAAGGTTCTAAACCTAAACCTGTTATAAATAACTCAAGCTAAACTCCTTTGATTTATAATAATTTAAAAGGCCTCTGAGGGGTGTCTCTTATGGTATAATGGGCACAGAGTGTGAGGTTTGAGCATACAGAACTGTTCAGCTTCATTTTGTGGTCCTCCTGTTGAAACCTCACACTCAGTGTCTCTTATACCATAAGAGACACACCTCAAAAGACCTATTAGTCTGAAACTTGTCTTTCATCTTAGATCCACTGTTCCCAAGTTAGATAACACAATTTCATGTAGTTCCTTAGTATACAGTAATTACTTCTTAGGGTCAATTGCAATGAGAAACCAGTACCAGAAATTCTGTTACATGCACTGCAATACACATGAACCTGTGTAACAGAGAATTGCCTGACTCGTGCATACAGCACCAAGTGTGAGATACAACGGCTGCAGGCAAAATGTAATTTTGTTCTTAGTCTGTTCCTCTCCTAACTGTGACTGCAGTTTTGTTAAGCAGTAACTCAGACTTCCAAATCCACAAATAATTCCTGCTTCCCTTTTCCAAGGAACAATTGTAGGCATCTAAATGGTGCCAAAAATTCAATCTTTATTCCACATTTGTGCAAGTATTACAAGTTTGAAAAGGTATAAAACAGGAAAACAACACTACCTCATTAGTAGCTCCCAATCAACTGGGCAGTTAGTCAGCTAACATGTTTCACCCTGATTTGTGTTTTTCAAAGCCTATCAACCACCTCCCAGTGTTCACTTAAATAATGTGCTTCATAACGTGACAGTACTCATTTTATACTTATAAATTGCATTCTTTAGTTCTCAACTGTCACCAAATGTAAGCAAAATTAAAAACCATTCTAATGACACTTATTTACAATTATAAAGAATCCTCAAAAGAGTACAGTGCACACAATAAATATTATTCATACATTTAATTGCCACCTGTTTACTCCAGGAATCCAGGCCTTTGATGGGTGCTGACTGCTCAGGTACTGTAAAACTATATGAACTTATGCCAGGCACCACCGTTCCTTGGTATGGTCACAATTTGCTTTTCTCTATAGTTCTGTTAACAAGTAGTGTTGTAAATTAAAGTATGGCCAACAGTTAAAAGTTATTTTGTAAACAGGAAAACAAATGGAAAAAAATAACATGTGTCATTTTGCAAGATATAAATTTGTTGCAAATTTATAAAGAACAGACACTAGCTGGCACAAAGGCAAACCCCACATTGCAATCTACAGTAAATGAGGTCTTCTGCAGGAATCCACTGAAGAGGACCATATTACACTGAAATATAAGGATGCTTGCAGCCAGTTGGTTCCACCTATTCAGGGCACCAGAAGCAGTGCACTCGGTCATTATGGTGCCACATTCGATGTCACCAGCAGCAGCCCCACATCCCCACACTACTTCCCTTTGTAAATATTCTAACTCTGGGGGCAAACCTCTGGAAGGAGTGGAGAATTACACTAGGCAGTGCTCTAATGATGGGTGCACTGCCATGGTGCACAGATGGCCTGAAAGGAGCTGGTCTGCTGGTACAGCAGTAGTGCTACCGCTTTCGATGCTGATGACTCATGTTCGGTAGTGAGCTTGGACCATCGGAGGGCTGGCTGGGGGGATCGAGCATCAGGAGGACTGTTCTCCTCCTCCTCTGGGGAGGCATGGCAGAACCTGGTGACAGCCTGGCCCCTAGCATTAAGCTAGAGGAAGGCACCTGGGGACTGTCACAGAGTGAGTAGAGGGACAGGTAGATGCTGACACACAGCACGGGGGTTTGAGGCTGCATATCATGGCATCATTCCATGCTGTGCCCCTTGGAGGAGGGAGAATCAGGAAAACTTTGGATGGGCATGGACCCTGTCAGGCCCTGCACGGAACTCGATGGGCTCACTGGTCCAACTACTGGATCTGGTTCAGAATGCGGATCGGGGGACCCCACTGTCCCCACCAGGGGGGCAAGCCCTGGGGTTACTGGCTGGCAGTAAGTCTCAGTGAACATTTGGGGGTGATGGGGCTGAGGATTCCAGCGGATGGGGGTCATTTAAGGCAAGGGGAAAAAATGTAAAAAAAAAAGCATAAGGGTGTTTGCCTTTGAACTGCCTGGTGATTGTTGATTCTTTACAAAAGTGATATTTTGGTGAACTGCACATTTGTTCAACGTTTTTTCTTTGTTTTGCTTTTGTTCAATCTACATATCTATGAAAATGTGGAACCTTTGCGCTAAGAGTATGAGAATCTCCATGTTGTATATTATTTTTTTACAGCCTTGAAATGTGATACCTGAATGAACAACGTGAACTTGAGTGCAGTGGTGTAGGTGGTATCACACTCTATGTTCCTTCAAATGTATATACATGTGTGCCCTCACAGCATCCGGCAAGTAAGAACTCACAGTTGTGGTATAGTAGCAGTGCACACAAACACCAAAATGCTTTGACCTGAGTGACTCCCAAGGCCTGTTGTCAACTTTGAGGAATAAGTGCTGAAACACTTAAATTCAACATGTTGCACAGTTGAATAGAAGAACACTGTTACATCACATCCACCATTATTCATTTTAATCTCTGCTTCACTACAGAGCTAATCAAAGTGCAATCCAACCCCACAGTCCCTTTGCACAGCTGAGCAGACTAGTGCTATCCATCCTACCATCCCCCCTCACCAGGAAATAAGTGCTCTACTGCCTCCTTCAATCCCTTAAAGACATGACCAGTTTATTTTTAAAAGTAGCTTTGCAGTTTCTCTTTGCATTATTTCTTTAAGCTCCCCTGCCCCTTTGGCTGGACACTCCTTCAGGCTGCTTAGGACTTCTGCAACCCATTTAATGCCCCTGTTGCCATTCTCACCAGCCCCATGCTGTAGTCTTGACTGACCCAACGTATCCTTTTGAGGGGGGCCCCTCAGGGAGGGGGGGGACCAGGAGGGGAGATTTTGCCTAGAGGCATTCCTTTCTACAACGGGTGTGCACACACTGAGGGATTAGCTTAGTCACTTTCAGGCTGCATGCGTGGAAGGACCAGGCACCATCATCCAGTCTGCCAAGCAGGCATTTTTCTATTACTTCTCCAACCCACATAACTCCCATGTATTTGTCTGGTCATCACAGTGTCCTGGGGTGGGGGTGTTCAGTGGCATGACAAGACTTCACACTGCCAAGAATGCTGACCACAAACCACCACCAGGAGCCAGAGCCACCTAACAGTGATCAGAAAACATCAAGCCCCCCCCTCTAGGGAGGGAAGCATCCATAGGATGCTCTAAACTCCCTCTCTGCTGGTCCCCACTCTTGATGACCGGGCTCAGGGCATGAACCTGGGTCACTAGCATGCCGGATGAACAACCATCGCTCAGTGCCACAGAACCAGCATCAACATTTTCAATTAAATATAGTATATTATGCGAAGTGAGTTGATTTATGTGTGCAATTTCTTTGTGTTCTTTCCTTTATTTGCAGTTAAGATTTTTCTTAAACTTCCTTGCTTGTTTTATGGACCCTGGGGATCTCCATGCTTGCTTCTTGTGTTACTTTTCTTTTTCTCACAATGCCTCTTGTCCCATGTGGCAGTGATGCACTGGATATCATTGATTCAGTGAGTGCTAGCTTACTGTACAGCGTACAGAAGTGGAACTGTGCCGGTAAGTACATGTACTTATCCAATGAGCAGTAGTAAAGGCTATATACACAGTTTAACAAATATCTGAGGGATATTTGATGACCTGGGAGTGATTTGTGTGGTACTTTATGGATGTCTGTAGCTTGATAAAAAAAATATCTTTACAAACAAAACATTCATTTTTGCTGGCTAGATCTACACACACACTTTGAAACAAAAAGATTGGTTCTTATGATCGTAACAACAAGCAATTAATAGCATAGTCCAGTGCAGACAGAGCAAAAAGTCTTCAGTGGTCTCAGCACATCACTATCATGTGAACAAGAGGCATTCTGAGGAAAATAAACATAATAAAATAAGCAAGCATGTAGGTCACCAGGGGCATTCAATAGTGGGCATAATTTATTAAAACATTCCAACTGCCATCAAAGCAAAGGATGCACAAATACTATACACACCAATCAAAATCTCCTGCACAATCTATTTCTTTGTAAATTTTGGTGGTAGTTCTCTATTTTGTAGAGCTGAGCAGAGTGGTTCAATTTTACATTGGCTTGCATGCACACACAAGCAACATCTTGTGTGTAGCAGTTTCAGAGGTGTGTCAGTGTTGTGGTGAATGCAGGGGATGTTCTAGTCAGTGCGTTCCTCAGCCGCCAACCAGTGTACATGCTGCAGATAACAGCAGTTTCAGAAGAGCCACAGAGTTGAAAGAAATCTGCCACTACAATCAGAGACAGGCTTGGCATTGCAGCAGCAGATGACATGCCTCCATTACATGCCTTTCCTGGTGAAACATTTCAATAAATATGTCAGCTCCTGCAGTCCACCGCACAATCCCCACAAATCTGACATCAGGGTGCTCAATCCCCATGTCAGCATCCTTCCTCTTTGTGTGTCTTTCCTGGTTAAACAGTTTCCCTTTCCTTTCTGACACTGGGATGCCCTCCTGGTGTTGGATGCACCCCAACCCATCTATAAGGCTTGCCATCATCAGGTGCCCAATCTCCATGTCGGCATCTCGCCCCCCTAATTGTGGCACACTGGGGCCACCCGGTGTGCCTATATTTTTGTGTGTAATCTGTGTAAATAAAGAAAGCCTTCCTTCGCAGTCTTTCCCCTGCAAATAAGAAAATGGTCCACCATTGTGTCCCTCATCCCCTCCCCATCCCCATTTTCCCTCTGTGCACCCACCTCCCACACCACCCCGTCCCATACTTAACCTCTGCAGGTCGGGGGCCATGATCTTCTCTGAACCAAGACATGTCTACACTCTTCAAAGCCAAGCTATGAACTGAAGAAATAACGGTGAACTTTATAATGAGGTATTTCAACTTATGTTGATATCTCAGCCATTTTCAGGAATTCTGGCACAGAATTTTCAACATCACGATTATTGGGATCCCACCTCGTGAACATGTCACTGTCATTTAGTTTCTCTGTCCTGAAAGGTGATTTAACTGTTGCTACATGGAATCACCTTTTGTGAATGATTAATGAAACAACAGTGACACTATTCATGAGGGGAGGTCCCAAAAAGCCCATGTTGCAAATTTGGTAAAAAAGTTCCTTAAAATGACTGCATTACGAGCGTGCATTGGGTAGTTTCTACGCACACTCATAATTGCACCAATTTTTAATATTTTCTCTTCAAATTTTCAACATTGCCATTTTTTACACCTCCTCCTTATGAACAGTATAGCTATCATTTTTCATAACCTTCCTGAAGCATGTTTTCCACCTGTGGTGCAGAATGGTGTATTCGGAGTGGAAATCAACTTTGGGACATATTAACAAAATCATCATGCCACTGTTCATGAGGAGAGGTTCAAAATGCCCATGTTGAAAATTTGTGAAAAATTTAAAAAATGATTACATGACAGGTGTGCATTGCGCGCTTTCTGTGCACGCTTGTAACTTTGCCAATTTTTCATATTTTCATTCCAGATTTTCAACATTGCCATTTTTTCACAACACCTCATGAACAGTATAGCTGTCATTTTTCACATCCTGCTAGAAATGTGTTTTCACACCTGTTGTACCAAATGGCACAATCGCTGTGCAAAACCACTTTTCAGAAATGAGTAACAAAATGATAGTGCCATTGTTCACAAGGTGGAGTCACAAAAGGACCATTTTGAAAATTTGGAGTGAAAATACCAACAAACAGCCGGGGCATTAGGGTTTCCAACCATAATGCCCTACTCTAGAGACTGACAGGCATCAGGGTGTGTGACTTGGGATCATCAGCTGTAATACTCTCACCATTCCACCCCACTCTGCAGCTAGTGACATGCATCGAGGTGTGCCTTGGGTCTTCAACCCTACATTTCCCATTCTCCTATACCACACCCATCTCAGGGTTTTTCCTTATGGAATGGGGTGATCATAAGGCCAAGACCCCAAGGCACACTATGACACTATCAATGTCTGCAGGGTAGGGCAGATGAAATGGTGTGAGTGTTATAGCCCGACAAAGCCTCAACCCCAATGCCTGTCAGTCTCTGAGAGTAGAGATGGGGTTGGCATCAGTTCAATACTTCACTGTCATTCCTATTATGCATCTAACTCCTGCACTACCAATGCCAATGCCAGCAAGCCAACATTTGGCATTGACAAATGTTGTTATTTCAGTGTCTGTGTTGACTAGACCTCACTTGTGCTAACTGTCCATGCTTGTGTCTTTTAGAGGTCCTAGCCAATTGCTAAATTTTCAAATGCCAGATAGGAGGTAGAAGACTTGGTTTGCTGACCAAGGCGCCTAGCTTCACCTGAGCTCTTTCCTTCCAAGAGCTTACATTTTGTGACTTTTTATCATTGGGCTAAGCAAAATTACTGTTTGACACTGTTTTATTTTATTCTTTTTTTTTGTTGAAAAGGTTTGTTGTCTCAGAGGTGTTTCAGTCTCCTTCTCACATTGAAGGAGCTAATTGCTTCCTCCCACAGCTCTTCCAAAGGATTTGGTGTGTATGTGAGGGTGGAGCTGGCAAACTCTCAGTAATTTCCAACAGAAAGAAGGGTTAAAAGGTCAGGTTAGTTGATATCTTGGAGGTAGAAGACTTGGTTTGCTGGCCAAGGCACCTAGCTTCACCTGAGCTCTTTCCTTCCAAGACTGCTTGAAAGGCAGAGTAGATAACCTTACCAGAGCAAGGGAAAAGGATTAAGACTTCTTTTGGCTAAGCAAATTTACTGTGTGGTGTTGTTTTTATTTTTACTCACAGGGATTGCTACTGTTTGTTGCTAACATTTCATTGCTTTATTTTCTCTGTAGCAAGTGTTTCTTACAGCGTATATCTTCTCTGAAATTATACAGGTGGTGCTTTACAGGTTTTACAGTTTTATCTAACATTAGGATAAGCTTTCAGGGTTACTGCATTTGTTGTTGACTGATTGTTTCTGCTCTTACCTCCTTGTTCTTTCGTCCGTGGTTCTTCTTTTAGGCAGGAAGGGCCCAGCCACCACCTATCCCCAACCACCCCACGCTACACTCCTTTTATAGGGTACCACAGTTGTGACATTTCCTGTGGCAGAACAGGAAGGGGTGGATCAGTGGGGCATCCACAAGGTGAGCTCATTTACAGGGGCACTAGTAATTTAACTTGTTATGACAAGTTAAATGAAAACAAAACACAATCAAACCATTACTTGCATTTTTTTCCTTCTAATTACTCTGACTAGGTTATAAACCCAGCAACTTATCTGGAATGGATATCATTAACTGCAGGTACTGTGGAACAATTTTCAGAAGGACAGTCTTACAGGATTTAGGACACTGTCCTACATGCTGGGCCATTGCATATCTTAGGGCTCAGCTCCAGGCAGCATGGGCAGAGATTGCACACCTCAAATTTCATATTCAAGAGGAAATACATTATAAGAACCACCATCCATTTCCCCAGCATCCAACAGAAAAACCTCGACCGCAGAGGGTAGTTGGACCAGGAGGTTGGCAGGTGGTTAGGAGGGGCAAATTGGTTGCCCCATCACTCTCTGCTCTCCAACATATTACCTCCAAAAAACATATAAACACTACAAACAGGTATCTGCCTCTATCTCTGAAATCAAGCAAAGAGGCAGAAGACACTGCAGAGCAGGACACTGCAGCACAGGAGCTAGCACAACAAAACTCACCCAAATCAGGAACCAAAACAAAAAAAGCAAAAAGGAAATCCAAAAAACTTCTGATCATAGGAGACTCCATGATTCGGGGAGTTGATACCCATCTCCAGCCAGGGGTAATGGTCAGATGTCTCCCAGGTACATCAGCATGGAGAGACACTGACCGCATTATAAAATTGTTCACAAAGCAAGAAAACATTGATGTCCTAGCACACATAGGACTAATGATCTCGCCAACCGGTCAGTTGTGGAGACCAAGGAACGTCTGACCAGGCTGGGTGACAAACTATCATCCATTTCGTCCAGCATCTCCTTCTCTGAGATCCTGCCAGTCTGGGAGAGGGGGGCAGATGGACGGAAGGTCAAAGAAGGGGAGATAGGGGAACTAAACATGTGGCTCAAGGGCTAGTGGCAGGAAAAAGGACACAGATTTGTAGGGAACTGGCAACAGTTCTGGGAGCGAAAGTTCTTTAAATTTGATGGACTGCATTTGACTAAGGAGGGAGTCAGTGCATTGGGGCAGAAGTTTGATGTCTTTGCAGAATATTTAAACTAGCAAATGGGGAGAGGGGTGCAGCACCCCATACGTCGAATGGGAAGAACACCCCCCCTCAGCTAGTGGTCAAACAGGGATTCAGCATGTTTGCAGTTCATTTGCATCACCAGGTAAGAAAAAGGTTTGTCTCCCCATATGACGCTAAGGGGTAATGCCAAACCTCACTCAACAACTAATACACGAAATCTGGCCAATGGAAAATCATGTACACAAATGCTCACAGCCTGGGAAATAAAATCCCAGACCTGCAGGCAATAATGCCAGAGGCTAAACTGGGCATAGTAGCAATTAGTGAGAAGTGGTTTACCAGTAAGCACACTGGGAGACTTCAGTACCTGGCTATGTATTGTTCAGAAGAGACCGAGGTGCAAAAGGGGGAGGTGGCCCTGTATGTCAATGAAAATATCAAAGCTACAGAAATTCAGAATACACATAAGGAGACAGAAGAATTGTGGGTCACCCTGGAAACAGGAAATGGGACAGTCATAAGAACTGGGGTTGTCTACAGGCCCCAGACCAGGGGAGGACATAGACACATTACTGTTAGAAGATATACAAACATGACAGCTAAAGGGAGGTTCTGATAATGGGAGACTTCAACATGCCAGATACAGATTGGTCAATACCAGCAGGAACATCTGCCAGAACTAGACACATAGTGGATTCCCTGCAGGGGAGGGCCTCAAACAACTGGTACAACAACCCACAAGAGACAGGGCTATCTCGATCTAGTACTGACTAACAGGGAAGGATCACAGATCTCCAGATAGAAGGTCACCTGGGGCCAGTGACCATCACATGGTATGGTTCAATTTGGCTACTACATCTAAATCATCCCATTCCAAGGCAAAATATGGGACTTCAGAGGAGCTGGCTTTGATAAGATGGCCAACAGAGTTAAGCTAGCCCTGGCAAAAAGAAACACAGGTGAGGGTGACAGGCAAAGTGGGCAAGCATTAAGGATGCAATATAGTATCCATTGTAGAACAGAAAAGAGCAAAAAGAAAACCTTTGGTTCTCAAATAGTGAAAGGTCGAAACCAAAATATAAAGAACACAGCGGAATGAAGGCAGGCTGCAAACTGCCCTAAGGGCAGAAGAAGCAAAGGCAGGCAAAGTCCCAAACGGAAACACTAGCACAGACAGTAAAAAAGGTGACAATTTCTATAGATACATTAGTGAAAGGAGAAAGTCCAGAGGGGGTATTGCTATGCTTAATGGAGAAAGGGAGCATCTGAGGAGGAGGACCATGTAAAGCATCTATCCTAAATAGATACTTTTGCTCAGTATTTACTGAAGAGAAGGTAGGGCAGGGCCCACAGCTCAGCACCATGGACACAGGGGGGAGGGAGGTGAGCACTACTCTCTTCACAGAAGAAAGGGTCCTACAAGAGCTTGCTAAGCTCAGGGTGGATAAGGCAATGGGACCTGATGGCATACAGTACATCCCAGGGTACTTAAGGAGCTAAAGGTGGAACTAGCAGAGCCATTAGCAGAACTGTTTAGTGAGTCTCTGAGCACAGGAGAGGTCCCAGAAGACTGGAGAAAGGCTCATGTGATCCTGCTCCACAAGAATGATAGCAGGGAGGAGGCAGGGAACTACAGACCAGTCAGTCTTACCTCAGTGGTGGGCAAGATTATGGAGGCACTCCTTAAGGAAAGGATAGTGCAACACCTGGAATCCATAGGGGCACAGTATCCAAGCCAGCATGGGTTTACAAAAGGAAGGTCCTGTCAAACTAATCTCATAGATTTCTTTGACTGGGTAACCAGAGTGGTGGATCAAGGGGGAGCAGTTGATGTCGCCTACCTTGACTTCAGCAAAGCTTTTGACACTGTTCCACATAGAAGATTGATAAATAAGCTGGGTAGGCTCGGTGGGTCAGAAGTTGGTCAACTGGGTGGCAAACTGGTTGACAGGCACAAAACAGAGAGTGGTGGTAAATGGTATAGAGTCAGAAGAGATGCAAGTCACAAGCGTGGTACCTCAGGGATCAGTCCTGGGGCCAGTCCTCTTCAACATCTTCATTAGTGACCTTGCAGATGGACTAGAGGGTAAGGCTTGTCTGTTTGCAGATGATACCAAGATCTGCAACAGAGTAGATGATCCAGATGGGGTGGGCAGAATGAGAAGAGATCTGGATAAACTAGCAAAATGGTCAGAAGAGTGGCAACTGGGATTTAATGCAAAGAAGTGCAAGATCATGCACATAGGGAAGAGAAACCCTGAAGCCACCTATAGGCTGGGAGGAGTTGCTAGCAGTCACAAAGGAAGAAAGAGACTTGGGCATCATCATCACTGATGACCTGAAATCATCAAGCAGACCTCTAAAGCAGTGCTTAAGGCTAGGGGTGTTAGGGTGTATTAGTAGGGTATCACAATTCATAAGAGGAGTAATCCTCTTTACAAGACACTAGTTAGGCCCCATCTGGAGTACTGTGTGCAGTATTGAGGCCACACCTTCTAAGGACATTAACCAAATTGATGCAGTCCAGAGAAGGGCAACAAAATGGTGCAGGGACTGCATCAGAAGACATATGAGGACAGATTAACAGAGCTCAATATTTATACCCTTGAGCAAAGGAGGGAGAGGTGATATGATCGAGGCATTCAAACACCTTAAGGGCATTAACAAGGTGAAAGAGTCTAACATGTTTAAATATAAGAAAAATAGCAGGACAAGAGGACACAGCATGAGATTAGAGGGTGGCCAATTAATGGGAATGTGAGAAATTCTTTCACAGAAAAGTGGTGGATGCATGGAATGGCCTACCAAGAAGTGATGGCTATGAATACAGTGCAGGGCGTCAAACAGGCATGGGATAGGCATAAGGGAGCAATACAAATGAGTATGAATAGATAGGCCACTGACCTAGACAAGGCCGATAAGCACATTTATAAGGTAGAAAAAGAAATGGGCAGACTGGATGGGTCTTGTGGTCCTTATCTGCCGTCAACTTCTATGTTTCTATGTTTCTATATTCTTGCTTTCGCCATAGACATTGTATATATCCAGGTGACTTAGGGCATAGTTTGAAGGGGGCTACAAACATGGTCATTTATGGTGTTTATATCCACTTACAGTACCAGAGGTACAAATGCAGAACACATTGGTGGTATGCTATTTAACAGACTCTTTCTTACAGTTTATTTGCCCATAATTATCAGCTGGATTGCATAGCCACTGTGTGACAAAACCCTTCCATATTGTTTCAGTAAATATGTAACTTATGGATGTCTTCTGCTCTCTTTTGCTAGTTTATGTCTTGAAGTTTGAAGTCTCCCATGATCACTGTTCTGACCCGGCATTTTGTCTTAGCAATTTCCTGTCCCATTACTTTGTCTCTAGCCTTTTTCTGGTTCAGTGGCCTGAAAATCATTCCAAATGTGTGCTTCCTACCTTCTCACTCTACCTAACGCAAAAAGACTTACAGTAATTCAATCCCCTTCCCTCTGGAGCTGATCTAGCTTCAATTACCTCTATACACTCTTTAAGGTACATCACCACCTCGCTGAACTATTTTTTGACTAGTATGTAGTCTGGGATATTTAATTCCCAGCTCTCCCTCTGTGTGGCACAGGTCTTGCAGAGCACAATGATGTTTGTTGCTCTGCTACTGTTACTGTACGGACCCCTTCTTTATTGTTTCAGATGCTCTGTATGGTAATGCACAGTACTGTGCTTTCCATGAGTATTTTTCCCCTTATTTAAATGCTGTATTCATAGCTGGATGCTGGAACACCTGGCACACTACCAAATATCAAAGGTGCTGATGTGAGAAGAGCCAAAACAGTCCACAGACCAAAAAATCACAATGCCACCTTCAATTTTGATAAGTACAGTGTTTCATTTCTGGGACATGCTCAAAAAACTCTTGCCCTTTGAAGAATTTTGCTTCTTCCTTAGGGAGCATTAAAACATTAAGAGGGTGATCATCTTTTACACAAGTTTCCAATGTGACACAAGTTTAAGTCATTAATTAAAACATCACATGATCCAATCTACTAAGCTGCTGTCTATAAATAATTATATTAAAGGACATGATGTCCATAGAGTAAAGTTAAAAAGCAATCTACTGAAAATGTGCTTTAATCTAGAATAAATATAAATGATACTTGTGGTAAATAGAGGAATGTATAGAAGAAATAGTACCACTAACAATTCCCAAAAGTGAAAAAATCCTCCTCATCACTCCAGCTCTTTAGCCATCCATTTATTTGCTCCTTTATTTTCATGTATGTTGTCCTTGCAAACTCTACTCCCCAGGGCATCATTTCATTTCCTTGGTAAACAGAAATGTGTTCAAATTTGCTCTGAAGGCCAGTACTGTCTTCATATCAAATGTCTCTAGTTCTAGGCTGTTCTACAGTATCACACCATTGTAAAAAAAAAGGGACTCCTAAAATGTCCACTGGTTTTACCACATCTAAGCATCAGGTCATACTCCATAATATAAGACACCAGATCAAAAATAGCAGTGCATGATGTTGTTGATACGTTTATGTATGCAGAAAATTGAGCACATGCCCCATCAGTGTCATTTTCTTCAGGGTGATCATGTTAAAGGCCTCCAGTCTCTTTGTATAGCTTTTGTTCTCCATATTTCTGATAATTTTGGTGGCATTGTGCTACATCGCCTTGACTGCCTCAGTGTTATTTTTGTATTCATGTATCCTCAGCTACAAATAGTACTCCAGGTGGGCCTGACCAAAGTGGCATCAAAACTTCCCCAGCTCTGCAGGTCACTCTCCTTTGTCCTCTTGATAGCAACCACACACTGCATGCTATACTTCATTCTCTGTCTACTATTGTCCCCAAGTCTTTTTTTCTCCTCTATTGCAACATTTGAAGCCCTGCACAGTGTGTAAGTCCTACACCTGTTTTACCTGTCTAAGTGCAGCACCTTTCATTTGGCTACATTTGAGATAGAAACATAGAAACATAGAAGTTGACGACAGATAAGGACCACAAGGCCCATCCAGTCTGCCCATTTTTTCTACCTTATGAATGTGCCAAAGGCCTTTACTCTGTCAATGGCCTATTTATTCATACTCATCTGTATTGCTCCCTTATGTCTATCCCAAGCCTGTTTGAAGCCCTACACCATATTCATATTCACCACTTCCTGAGGTATGCCATTCCATGCATCCACCATCCTTTCTGTGAAAAAGAACCTCATCACATTACCCCTTAATCAGCCTCCCTCTAATCTCATGATGTGTCCTCTTGTCCAGCTATTTTTCTTATACTGAAGCATATTGGACTCTCACCTTGCTGATACCCTTAAGATATTTGAATGCTTTGATGTGTGAAAGTTCACAAAACTACTTTATGACTAGTTTGCAGAGTTGCCCAACTTTACATAGTGCAAAATGACACTTTGTGTAGTTCTTTGCATATTAAACTGCCCACTTTGCCTGATGAAGTCTATGTGTAGTGGCATGTTGTCATGAAAAGTCATGGTAAGTGCTACTATGCATAGTATACGCCAGATGAAGTAAAACTTTGCTAGCAAGAACTACACAAGGTGTTTTTTTGTTCACAAACAGAACATTCTTTTAATTATGGAAGTCACTACCCCCCAGCTGCAAGCAGCAGTGCTCAAGCCCAGGACCTTTACTGATACATACCCCACCCTTCCAGCCTCTAGCACCTACCTCATTCCTCTTCTACCTCGGTGATGTTTTATGATATACTATATCCTTTCCACCCATGCCACTTCAGTAAAGCACCCCAGTACCCACTTCCTGTACCATATTATTGTTCCCTAAGCCTAAAAATAGTGTGATAAACACATGTCTCTAGCATCCAAGCTCCAACAAGCCCCTAGTAGTCAAAATGATACATAAATCAGTCAGTTAAACCTGTAAAATTAGAAAACAGTCTAGTAATGGAGTGAGGTGTCCTCAGTCTTCAATCTCCCACTGTTGAATGAACAATGACATCTCACATACAGTAATACCTGATAGCTTGGCAAGCAGTTAATCAGGAGTTACTACAGGTGAGGAAATCACTACAGTATTTTTTTATTTGGCAGTAGGATAGTAAAGAGTGAGGAGATCTCACTCCAGTATTTGACCATTATTTTACAGCTTTGACCTACCTAACTGACCATATTCATGTATGATTTTGTCTGTTTGGGGCTTGGAGTGAAGGAGGGAGGTTGGATAATAGAGTAGGAGTAGGGTGGGGGTTATCACAATATTTTTGTCACTTCAGGATAGTGTTGAGCGATGTTATGGTAAGGTGTTTTAATGGTGGCAGGTGAGGGGGTTAGATATAGTAATATAAAACTTTACTAAGACAGGAAGAGGGAAAAAGGAGGTGAGTGCTAGTGGGTGGAGGTGGAGGTCTTTATCAGTAAAGGGTTTGATGGGGTAGGCACTGTAGCTCACACTGGGTAGCTTTCATGTTTAAAAAATGTATTGTGTGTACAGTAAACAAAGAAACAGTTTGTGTAATTTTCATCAGCAACCTAATACTTCACCTGGCAAATATCATGGGTAGTGGCACATCACTGTCACTTTGATGACAATGTTCAACAACACATAAACTTTAACAGGCAATGTGGGCTATTTGCTGAGCAAAGAAGCATGTGAAGTGTTACTAAGAACTATTTTTAACAAAAAAAGTATGCTGCACAAAGCTGGTGGTGAAGTCAGAAACTTCACCCCTATATGTAGCATGAAGCTAATGTAACCGCAACAACTATGCTGGTGAAGTTTTAATTCACTGCTTCTCTAGCTACATCAATTCAGAAGCACCAGTTTTCTGACCAATCATCCAACTTGTTAAGTTCTCCTGGAATCTCTCAAGGGAGTCCGCCACCCTGGCCAGCTTTATACTATCAGTGAATGTAAGCAGCCTGCTGGAGACTCCAGCTTCCAGATCATCAATGACAGTGCTGAACTGCAATGTTGACAGCACTGGTCTTTAAGGGACTCTGCTGTGCACCCCTCTTCACTTGGAATAGTTCACGTCTGTTCACCACCACCCTATGCTTCCTGTCCCCCAGCAAGTTAACAAGCCACCTCTTGTATACCTCCTGTATACCACAGTTGTGTACTTTGGCAAGACATTTTTAATGTGCTGCAGTGTCAAAGGCCATGATGAAGTTCAGATAGACAATGTCTGCAGCCCTGCCCATGTCCAGCTTCCGTTTTCCATGCAATAAAGGTAATCAGGTTAGTTTGACATTGGTTACCTTTTATAAATCCATACAGAGAGGAGATTAGAATCTTTGCATTATTTAAATGTTCCACTTTTCTGTCCTTGGCTTTTAGAACATTGCACAACACACTAATGTCTGACTGACTGTGTAGCAGGATGTGGGAAATGATGGACCAAGGAGGCAGTAGATGAAAAGTAAATCAAAAATTTGTTTATTTCAATATTATTAAGGAGCGAACTGACTGCGTCAAAGTAAAAGGAGCAAACAAACAAAAATAACAAAATTATGAACTAGCAAACACTAGTATCATAGAAGGCTTATAACAGCACTTCCAGGTCTGATCTCTTAAGATCAACTAACTAACTTGAATTGGGAACACAGCATTTATATATTGTCCAGAAGTCGTAACCTTGCAACTCCTCCTATGAGCCTTCTCTGGCTCAATAGTTCTTTAAATACAACACAATTTATATTATTTGCATCACTACAATCTCTTTATTATTATACAGAAACATATTTTAAAATCAACAAATGAAAACAGTTCCTTTTAATGAATTTATAATAAAAGTAGCAGAAACAGGTACTGCCCTTTAAGCTAGCCCATAAAACTAGCTACACAAAGGCCGGCCAGCTCCTATAGAGCTCACTGCATTCATAGCAACACACAGGAGTACAGCAGGAACCAGCAATTTGCTGCAGAAACTTCTGATTCTCAAGATGTCCCCCGAAAGAGATGTAACTCTAGAATTTATATCTTTCAGGTATGCAGGGACGTTTTGACTTTAAAAACAACAGTACTCATTATATTTGTGTGAAAAGTGAGTAAAACGCCTTCATGAATATGCGTGTGATCGCGGGGTACATTTACTGGCGCATCGTACCGTGGAGGAGTTTCAATCACAGCAACCAGGGAAACAGACATCTGTACAAGCGCCCAAAGGAGAAAACTTTACAGGAGGCTACAATATTGAATATTCTATTTAAATCTAACTTTCAGCCAGAAATAAAAATCGGAGGATGGCTGTACAGAACTTAAAGCAGGGTTCTTAAAAGGTAGAACCCTGCTATTAAAACAAGAGGAGCTTCATTAACCTTATTTGGCACTATCTCTTGTCTGCATTTATTGAGGTTTTATATCTAACTAATACTTGTACCATATAAGAGGAGGGGGGGTTGTAAACCCTATAATATATATACAGAAGAAAAACAAAACGTTTCTGCAGAAACTAATCCTTTTATAAATGTTTTAATCACAAAGGTGATTTAGTATATACTTAGTCCTGTCATCAGCAACTATTTAACTGTGCTTAAAGCCACTTTTCCTTTATCACAGGAATAACAACAGGACCTCAATGTACAGGAAAAGAGACACAGGAACAAACAATAGACAAACATATAGATATAACAAAATGGGTGGCCAGCCCAACGAACAAACATTTACCCACAAGACAAAGACAAAAGCAGAAGTACATTTCAGGTCCATTATCATTTCCTATGAGGAAGCACAACAACAAAAAAAACATGGGGGGGAGTCTTCCTCTTTCACATTCCTCCCCACCCAAAACCAAACCTACAGATTTGGTTCTGACAAAGCATTATTAATGTACTTGTCATCAGATCTCTCAATACGAGAGATGGAGCCATAGCCCACCCTCGCCCAGGGCTCCACCTCGGGGTCCCTAAGAAGTCATATAACATAAAGCTAGGAAACTTATTTCCTGAATTAAGATACAACTTTACCCCGAAGCCTGATGACAAGTACTTTTATTCTCCATACCATATCTTGACATGAAATTGGCATTACCACATACTGTTCCTTTTCTATGTTTAATAGTAAATCTATAGGGTTGCAGGGCAAGATACCATCGCATTATGCGAGCGTTCTTGTCTTTCATTACCCGTAGCCAACATAATGGATTATGGTCAATCCATAATTCAAACTCCACACCCCATAGATAAAAGCGAAGAGCTTCTATGGCCCACTTAATGGCTAAACATTCCTTCTCTATGTCGGAATAGTGTGTTTCCCTTTCATGAAGTTTTCTACTTATGTATACTACAGGGTGTTCTTCCCCATCTACAATCTGGGTTAACACAGCCCCAATTCCATACTGAGATGCATCAGTCTGCAAAATAAATGTTTGTGAAAAATCAGGAGTGCGTAGCACAGGGGAAGAACACAATTTGGCTTTGATGGACTGCAATACTTCTTCGCATTCCTCGGTCCATCTAACCTTCTCAGGGTTCCTTTTCTTTGTTAGATCTGTCAAAGGGCCTGCTAATGTAGAGAAATTAGGGATAAATCTGTGATAGTAACCAGCAGGTCCCAGGAAAGATCTGACATCTTTCTTTGTGATGGGAGTAGGACTATGTGCTACTGCTGCAACCCTACTTATCTCTGGCTTAATATATCCTTTACCAATATGGAAACCCAAATATCTAGTTTCCTGCATGGCTATTGCACATTTTTGAGGGTTTATAGTAAGGCCGGCCTCGGAGATTGTAGATATTACTGCTGACAGATGTTTTATATGTTCTTCCCAAGAGGGACTAAAGATAATAACATCGTCCAGGTATGCCGCACTATAAGCTGTGTGGGAGTTAACAGAGTATCCATTACTCTTTGAAAAGTTGCAAGAGCACTGTGCAGTCTGAAGGGCATAACTGTAAAATGAAACAGACCAATACGTGTACTAAATGCAGTCTTGTCCTTATCAGCAGTATCTAATGGGATCTGCCAGTACCTTTTGGTCAGGTCAAGAGTATTAAAATACACAGCACCACCCAGATGATCCAGGATGTCATCTATACGTGGCATTGAATAGCTGTCAAACTGTGACACCACATTTAGTTTCCTAAAATCCAGGCAAATATGTATGCCCCCTTCTTTTTTTCCAACTACCACCATGGGAAAACACCACTCACTATGAGACGGTTCAATGATTCCCATTTGATACATTCATTTCACTTCTTGGATCACATCCTGTCTTACCCTTTCAGGGAGTCGATAAGGCTTTTGTCTGATAGGTTGATTGTTTGTGACTCTGATGTGGTGGCTAACATTTCTAATTCTCCCAGGAGTGCTTGTGAAGGTTTCTTTGAATTTGCACAACTCCTTCTCTAAGTCAGATTTCTGGGTTGCCGTCAATTCAGGGTTGATCAGCAAATCTGTCACCTTCCCTGTGCTCTCTAAGCATTGGTACACTATATCTAACTCATTATTAGACTCAGGAAGGACATAACTGGACAAAGAGTTTGGCCGTTCTACCCAGGCTTTCAACAGATTGGCATGATATATTCTTTTCTTACCCCTTTTGTCTGGTATTGCTATTTCATATGTCACAGGACCAGTTCTTTGAGTAACAACATAAGGGCCTTGCCATTTCATCAATAACTTATGTTTGGAGGAGGATAGCAATAATAGAACCTTATCTCCTTCATTAAACTCTTTATGTCCTGTACCTTTGTCATAATATGCCTTTTGTTTCACTTGTTGTTGCAAATTATTACTATGGGCCTTCTGTACATAAGACATTAGGCGTTGACGTAACTTTTTCCAGAATTCTACGGGAAGTGTTTCTTTTGTATCTTTAGAGTCCTCCCACTCTTCTTTAACAATGTCTAAAGGCCCCCTTGGATTATGCCCAAATAGTAGCTCAAAAGGGGAAAAACCTGTAGACACTTGCGGGACCTCTCTATAAGCAAACATAAGATAGGGAAGATATGTATCCCAGTTCTTACCTTCATCTATCACAAATTTTTTTAACATTTGTTTCAGGGTCTGGTTAAAGCGCTCTACCAACCCATCAGTTTGAGGATGGTAAGGCATTGTAAATAGACCATCTATTCCCAAAGCCTGGTACAGTCGTTTGAGTAGTGCAGATCAAAAATTAGCACCCCAATCTGTTAAAATTTCTCTAGTTATGCCTACCCGACTAAAAATCTTTACTAATTCGTCTGCTATCCTTTGAGCCATGACAGATCTTAAGGGTATGGCCTCAGGATATTTGGTAGTGTAGTCCACAACCACTAGAATAAACCTATTACCCTTCAAGCTTTTGGGCAAAGGACCCACTATGTCCATGGCTATCCTTTCAACGGAATTGTCACTAATGGTATGGGTAGTAATGGTACCTTATCTTGTTGCCTGACTTTGGTTACCTTCTGACAGGCTTCACAACTTTTACACTACTCAGAGACCTGATCATGTATACCCAGCCAATAAAATCTATATAGGAGATGACTTAAAGTTCAGTCTCTCCCTAAATGCCCGGGCCATGGGTATATCATGGGCTAGCTCTAATAGTTGTGTTCTAAAAGGTTGAGGCACCATTAACTGCTCTACCACTTCCCCCAGTTTGAGTGTTAGTACAGACTCGATGTAACATCCCATTCATGATTTCAAAAATAGGACCCTTAGACTTGTCAGTTTGTCCCACCTGTGAAAAAAATGGAGTTAATGACACATCATTCGTTTGTGTTCTTTAAATTCTGGATCATGTATCTTAACAGAGATTTCTAGGTTGTTCTTAGAGTCCTGTTTATCAAAAGTTTTCTTATTTTTAGTCCAGATTTGTTTTTCTTTTCGTTTCTGAGTTTTCATCTTCCTATTTTTACCCGCAACTTCAAAAAGGTCTTCCTCAAAAGGGTACGTTTGTCCCAATATTTCTTCACTCTTGGTCTGTGCTCTAGTTGTCATAGCAGTAAGGTCGGTTGTTAACAAAGCTTCAAAGTTCACAAAATCATGTCCAATAATGACTGGGACGGGGAGATGGGGAACCACACCCACTCTCATCTTCTGACTGTGTCCATCCACCTGTACAACTATCTCTTTTAGAGGGTAATGATGTACATCCCCATGAATGCATATAGTACCCGTCGTAGACCCTCCTGTCTTCAAACTAGTATCCAGTACTGAGGCATGTACTAAAGTCTGTTTACTGCCAGAGTCTATAAGACCTGATACCACCTTTTCTCCAATCTTTACTGGTCATATGTAATGTCCCCAGTTAGCCAGAGCCAGATGCACATCTTCTAATGTCTTTTTAGGGCAGAATCTTGCTATGTGCCCTTTGGCATTACACTTATGGCACAACAATATCTGGTTTATATCCTTCACCGGCCTAGAACTTAATTTAGTCCCTATGGTATTACTGTCTGCTACATTGGGTGTAGGAGTATGAGAGAGTGTTCTTACCATAGACTGTGGTATCCAGGAACTTTTAAAGGTCGAGTCCTGTGAGGCCTTGCTGCAATGTAATCCTCTGCCAGTCTTATAGCCACCTCTGCTGTTTCTGGGCGGTGTTCCTTCTCCACATCTGGACATCTTGAGGAAGTATGCAATAAATTGTTTAAGTATGATAACCTCCAATATCTGGATTACTGTCCGAGTATTAGGCTGCAACCATTTCATGCACAGGTCTTTCAACTGAGTATATACATCTTGAGGATTGTCTGCAGCCTGGAACTTAAAGGATCTAAAACGCTGTCTGTAAGTCTCAGTACTGATATCGTACTCTTCAGGATGGCTTGTTTTACCTGGTCATAATCGTTAATGTGGGCTGTTTCAACATGGCTATAGACCAGCTGAGCCTTTCCAGTTAGATAAGGGCCAATCGTATGACCCATTGGTCTCTGGGCCAGGCGCAAGCAGTTGCCACCTCACAAAGGTCATTAGAAATGCCTCAATATCATCAGTACTGGAAAGTTTGACCAATTTAATGTATTTCTGTACTGTCCCAGGTGTAGCAGGGGTCTAGCAGTACCTATAGTCTGAATCACTCTCAATGTGTCTGCCAATCTGGCTTGATTCTCTCTCTCCATTTCCATCTGATGAACACAAAGCCAGCATAATAACACTCTCAAATCTTCATGGGGTTCTTCCATCTCAGGGTCAGCTGCTTGAGCCCCCTCCACAGGCTTCTTAACTTAAATTTCTACTCCTCTTCTGGTTGTCTTTTTTCTTACTACTGGTTCCACACTGGTCAGTAAGGGTAGTTGTAGCTTCTGGACAAGGGACCGTGTAGCTGCTCCACTGCAGACTGCCTCGCCTCTTTGCATTCAAGTGCACTGGAATCTGTGCTCAAATCCACCACAGCATCCCACTTCTCTCACACCATCTGTCGCAGGCTGTGGGAAATGATGGACCAAGGAAGCAGTAGATAAAGAAGTAAATCCAAAAAATTTGTTTATGTCAATATTATTAAGGAGCGAACTGAACACGTCAAAGTAAAAGGAGCAAACAAACAAAAAATAACAAAATCATGAACTAGCAAACACTAGTATCATAAGAGGCTTATAACAGCACTTCCCAGGTCTGATCTCTTAAGATCAACTAACTAACTTGAATTGGGAACACAGCATTTATATATTGTCCAGAAGTCATGTGCTTACCCAACTCCTCCCCTGAGCCTTCTCTGGCTCAATAGTTCTTTAAATACAACACATTTTATATTATTTGCATCACTACAATCTCTTTATTATTATACAGAAACATATTTTAAAATCAACAAATGAAAACAGTTCCTTTTAATGAATTTAGAGAAAAAGTAGCAGAAACAGGTACTGCCCCTTTAAGCTAGCCCATAAAACTAGCTACACAAAGGCCAGCCAGCTCCTATAGAGCTCACTGCATTCATAGCAACACACAGGAGTACAGCAGGGAGCCAGCAATTTGCTGCAGAAATCCTCGACTCCTCAAGATGTCCCCAAAGAGATGTAACTCTAGAATTTATATCTTTCAGGTATGCAGGGGCGTTTTGACTTTAAAACAACAGTACTCCTTATATTTGTGTGAAAAAAGCGAGCAAGCGCCCTTCACAAGCGTCTGCGATGTATGATTGCATTACCAGCGATAAATGAATGCGAGGGAGTTTCAATCACAGCAACCAGGGAAACAGACATTTGTACAAGTGCTCCAAAGGAAAACTTTACAGGAGGCTACAACTATTGAATATTCTATTTAAATCTAACTTTCAGCCAGAAATAAAAATCGGAAGGATGGCTGTACAGAACTTAAAGCAGGGTTCTAAAAGGTAGAACCCTGCTATTAAAAAAAAGGAGCTTCATTAACCTTATTTGGCACTATCTCTTGTCTGCATTTATTGAGGTTTTATATCTAACTAATACTTGTACCATATGAGAGGAGAACGGGGAAGGGTTGTAAACCCTATACTATATATTCAGAAGAAAAACAAAATGTTTCTGCAGAAACTAATCCTTTTATAAATGTTTTAATCACAAAGGTTATTTAGTATATACTTAGTCCTGTCGTCAGCAACTATTTAACTGTGCTTAAAGCCACTTTTCCTTTATCACAGGAATAACAACGGGACCTCAATGTACAGGAAAAGAGACACAGGAACAAACAATAGACAAACATATAGATATAACAAAATGGGTGGCCAGCCCAACGAACAAACATTTACCCACAAGACAAAGACAAAAGCAGAAGTACATTTCAGGTCCATTATCATTCCTATGAGGAAGCACAACAATAAAAAAAATATGGGGTGGGTCTTCCTCTTTCACAGACTGGCCAGTAGATTTCTAAATCATACCTCTCACTCTTTCTCAAAGATGGGGATCACACTGGCCACATTCTAGTCCTCTACCACCACACATGTCCTGACAGACACCTGAATTATTACTGCAGACGGTCACTCCATCTGTACTTTTAGTTCTACAGTTATCCCAGGGAGTATCCTGTCAGGTTCTTGGGACTAATCTGGTTTGATCTTTATAAAGTAGCCAACTACTGGGGCTGGTATGATGTCCACTGACTCCTTCTTGGCTATACCTAATGATGCCATGCCTTCCGCAGGGGCATACAGCCATTGTGGGACCCATGGTGAACACTGAAATGTGGTATTTACTCTGCATTTTGGCCTTTATCACTGCCTCTCTTAAAGGTTCTTCCTTCCCTTGTTATCAATGATCCCATCCTGTCCTTCACTTTCCTTCTTCCATTTATGTCCTAGAAAAGAATTGTTTTGTTGCCTGCAACCCCTACTAAGATCCTGGCTGTAAGCCTCTACATAGAATCACAGAAACATAGAACTTGATGGCAGATAAGTAATGTCTGGGACACCTAGTCTGCCCATTTCAGTACCTACTGTATAAGTTCCAAATCCTATTTGATCTGCCCTTACATGTCATTTTTAATTCTTATGTTGTAGTCCCTCAGGCTGCCATGTACTCTGGAGGTAAGCTGTCACTTTCCAGTAATTATAGACTTTGTTTTAGTGTTACATCATCAGTTGCCTTAGGTACAGTAACTGCTGAACCACGTGCCACTTTTTTGCTCTGTTCTCTTACTGTATACAAGGATGCAGATCTCTGCTGATTCTTTTAGAACAGTCTTTACTGAACCTATCATGTGTTCAGCATTGCAAGTCTTATGTAACTGCTCCAGGCCCTTGGATACCAGGTTTCTTTTCTTGGCAAAGTCTGCATTTGCAGTTTTTGGTACTGGTGTCTGAGACCCAGCTAGTCTTCCCTGTTATAGGGGGAAGGCTACCTTGTTGTGCTCACTGCCTCCATCAATTCCTTGATGTTCACACTACAGATGACTCATCCTTTCTGCAGAGAACAAGGTCAAGGATTACCTCTGACCTACAGTGGTGCCCCAAGTCATGTTCAATCATGCCTAAAGATCTGATACTACAATCGCAATGTCCGAATCTTTGTAAATTATATATATATATATATATATATATATATATATATGGAAATCTGATTTCATGCATCAGTTAGGTTGTTCCACAGTGACAAAAGTGAGGAAATTCAGTGTTAGGGTTCCCACCCTTGCCCCCACCTGCACCTCACCACCAACAGGTATCAGGTGTGCATTGGGGTCATCGTCTTAACTCTCACCATCCCATGTGTAAACAAGCTGAGGTGGTGCAGTATAGGAGAATGAGGTGAGAATTAAGACCGATGACCCCAACGCACACCTCAATGCCTGTTGGTGGGGGCGGAGTGGGGGTGGGGTGCAAGGGAGGTGGGAACCCTAGCATTGAATTTCCTCACTTTTGTAGCTGTGGAACAACCCAAACTGATGCATGAAACAGAGTTTTTTTCCAAGAATTTCCCTTCTTTTTGAGAATGTGCACTATAAATAGTGAAGTAACGGCAACGCAAACACAAGTGCAAATGCTAACGTACATGGTGACACAAATGTAAAGGATAATGCAAACGGTAATACAAACACAAGTGCAAATGTTAATGAAAACAGAAATGCAAACACAAGTGTGTACGGAAACGCAAACTGTAACGCACATGGGCACAGTAACGAAACTGGAAATGCAGACAGTTATGGTAACAGCAACGATGACACCAAAGGAAACACAAACAGAAATGCAAATGCAAATGGAAGCACGTATGCAAACGTAAATAGTAATGCACATGGTGAATCAAAAGGAAACTCAAGCAAAAACAGTAATGGAAATGCAAATGTTAACAGTTATGCTAATGCAAGCACAAATGAAAACGCAAAAGGTAATGCACATGGTGACGTAGACAGGAATGGTAATGCAAATGGAAATGCAAATGCAAGCACATACGGAACGCAAATGGTAATGTGCATGGTCACAGTACTGCAATAGGAAATGCAAATGCTAATGGTAAAAGCAACGATGATGCCAAAGGAAATGCAAATGGAAGTGTGTGCACAAATGCAAATGGTAATGCACACGGTGACGCAAAATGAAACACAAACAAAACCAGTAATGGGAACACAAATGTTAACAGTAATACAAATGCAAGTGCAAACGGAAACACAAAGGGTAATGCACACGGTGGCATAGACGGGAATGGTAACAGAAATGCAAGCACATATGGAAACGCAACTGGTAACGCACATGGTCATGGTACCACAATAGGAAATGCAAATGCTAACAGTAACAACAACGATGATGCCAGAGGAAACACAAATGGAAGCGCGTAAGCAAATGCAAATGGTAATGCACATGGTGATGTGAAATGAAACGCAAACAGAAACAGTAATGGAAACACAAATGGTAACTGTAATGCAAATGCAATTGCAAACAAAAAGGCAAAGAGTAACACACACAGTGGCGTACACGGGAACACTAGCACAAACGGTTACAGGAACACAAGTGGGAATGCTAACTGTGACAGTAACGAAAGCGCACACCCTTTTTTTCACCAACAGCTGCATACAGAAACACAGTGAATACAAGTAATGTATGCATAATAATGGGCCTCGGAGCAGAAAATGAGCACTTGCAATACTAAATTGCTTATATCTCAGGAACGGTACGACGTAGAAAAAAAATTTAAATTTCATATAAATTATGACTTTCCTGACTAGTTTGGTAGGGGGCTAAGCATTTTTCTGACGAGAAGTCTGTATCTCAAAGTGTTTCCGAGATACCGGCCCTGAAAGGCTCAGTGGATGCCGCGATGTTAGTCTATGGGAAAAAGTGTCAACTTCGGAGCATCGTAACACTCCATCCATGCAATATTTTGTCACCAATCCACCAAAAAGCACATCTGTGGGATGTTGGCTTTCCTCCCTCCAAATTTCAGCCTAAAAGTCCAAGCCGTTGTTTTGCAGCAGGGTGGCAAAGAATTCCTGTTATTTTGGGCATAGTGTTGCAAAATAGTGTCATAAATCACGGCACTTCCTTAAAGAAGATCACCGAAATTGTCATAGTGCGACATTACTTTGTATATCTTTTTTTTTAAAAATTTCAAAAACATATTTCTGGGGTGTTTAACCCCCAAAAGACATGGCTAGCATCCTCAGGGTCCGACTAGGTGAACACATAAAGAATTGTGTCCCTAGAGGGTCCCAAATCTAAATGCCAAGCATTTTTGTGACCTATAACTGAAAAAAAAAATGGCTGACTCACGACACTACAGGGATCATTTGCGACACTAAAAACTGCATTTGCAACACTGTTGAACTTTTTGTTAACTTTTCCCATTGACTATAATGGGAAACTTGTTTTTTGAATAAGTTTTGAACCATTTAATATTTTTTCACGAAATCTTCTAAAGGCACATCGGGGACCCCAGCCACATGTTTCCTGAAGTTTTGCACTGGTTGCGCAAACCATGCTACCTGTAGGTGTGAGCAAAGAATGCGCAAAAAAGCATAAATGTGCTACGGAATGTCGCTTTATAACTCCGCAACTGTATATCCGACCATTATGAAACTTGGCAGATCCAGATATCTATGGAACTGCTCCGTGCCTGCCACATTTCAGACAAATCCATAATTCACTGGCTAAGTTATTAAGATTCAAAATTTCACACTTTAACCTTAAATGGGGTACTCAACCCTAACTATAGTGGCACTACCATGCCACTATTATATATATATATATATATATATATAGAGAGAGAGAGAGAGAGAGAGAGAGAGAGAGAGAGAGAGATATGCATACTATAGTATATATCTGTATATGGTTTACAGAGGTCTTAAAAGGTCATCAGGTGACATTGTACAGACACAGTGCTACTCATAGTGTGTCTCCTCTTTAGTCTAGGGCTGTAGTGGTCATCACCTAGCAAATTGCAAGAAAACAGGCAAGTGCAAAGTGACATCTCTGACTATTCACAGTTGTTCTTTCCTCAAGCTACTAATGGGCATAACTACCATAAACATGAGGGGACAATGAAGATAAACACCATTGTAGTCTCCTTTTGAAAAGGCTGTTCTTCTAGGAAGTAGTCCCTGAAGGTGCACAGGAAGTTGATTTCAGCTCTGTCATTAACCTGTTTATGACACTAGTCTATGTCCGAGGCATTAAAGTCTCCCAGGTTAAAAATGCATTTAATTTGGGGTGCTTATAATTTCCCAGACAAGTCTGGCATCATGCACTGCAGAGCTGTGTAAGGGCTTGTAGCATACCACCAGGGTGATACTTAAATAGAAACATAGACTTGTTCAGTAGAAAAGGACTGCTAGGCACACCCAGTCTGCCCAAGGGTTCCTTGCCTATTAACACTGCAACATGAAAACATAGAATTGTAAGACACCTAAGGATCACTTGGCCCACTCAATCTGCCCATTTTCCCTACCTACAGTATCACTGCATGCTCTACTTGATCTACAGCTCTTTCTCCCTCCCTCTTCCTTTTCACTACAATTTCCTTGTGCCTATCCCATGCATTCTTGAACCACACCCCTGTTTTCAGCCCCACCACCTCTACTGGAATGCTGCTCCAGAGATACACCATTCTTCTGTGAAGCAGTACAGTACTTCTTCACGTATTCCTAAATTTACTCCCCCAGCTTTATAGCACCTCCCCCCATTCTAGAGTACCTTTATTGTGAAAAATACTTCCTTCCTGCACCTTATTTCCTTCTGTAAGGTATTTAAACATCTATCATATTCCCACTGTCCCTCCTCTCTTCCAGGGTGTACATAGTGAGGTCCTTTAGCTTATGAGGCTTTTGATGTAGACCTTGCACCATTTTATTTGCCCTCCTCAGGATTGTCTACACTCAGTCTATGTCCTTCTGGAGGTGTGGTCTCCAGAACTGGACTCAGTACTCTATGTGGGGCATTACCAGTGATCTATACAGAGGTAACACCACTACCCTCTTTCTGGTGCTGTTACCCTTCCTTTGCACTCCATAATCCCACTAGCCCTCCTGACTGCTTTGCTGCACTGCTTGGCCATCTTTATGTAATCAGATATGATTACCCCAGGTCTCTTTTCTTCCTTGTAGTCATCAATACCACTCAACACATTTTGTACTCTGCCCTGGGTTTCTGTGCCCTAAGTGCATTATTTTTCACTTTTTTTGCACTGAAACCCATCTGCCATACCCTTGACTATGCCTCTATTTTTCTCAGGTCTCTACTCACACTTTCCACCCCCCAACCCCCACAGAATGTCCACCTTATTGCAAATTTTGGTGTCATCTGCAAAGAGACAAACCTTCCTTTCCAGTGCCTCTGCAATGTTATGTGTAAAGACATTAAAAAGGACCAGTCCCATCACTGACCCCTCAGGTGCCCTGCTGGTCACCTTCCCTTCCTTGCAGTGCACTCCATTTACCACCACCTTCTCTCGCCTGTCCCAAAACTAGTTTCTTATCCAGTTTACCAGTTTTGGACCCACTCCTAAGTTAACCAGCTTGTTTATTAGTTTCTTATGTGAAACAGTGTTGAAAGCTTTACTGAACTCTATGTATGCGCATCCACCACTCCACCAAGATCTTATTTCTTTGTCATCCAGTCAAAAAAATCTATTAGATTCATTTGACATCCCCCCTCCCCACAATGATCCCATGCTACTATGGGTATTGTAACCCATTAGATTCAAGAAATTGCACAATTGCTTTCCTCAGCAGTGATTCCATTAACTTTTCCACCACCAGTGTCAGGCTGACTGGCCTATAATTCCCTGCTACCACTTTTGTGAAGTGGGACTACATCTGCCTTTCTCCTGCCCTCCAGAATGACTTCTCTTTCCAGTGAGCTGTCAAATAGGGCTATCAGAGGTTCCACCAGTGGTGCCTGACCTGCCAAAATACTCTTGGATGAACCCCATCTACTGTAGCTCCAGTGCTTAGTCCACCTTCAGATTAGTGGAATCTTTCCTCTGAGAAAGGACTCCAAAGCCCCTGTTACTTTTTTGATCCTTCCTCTGAACACTCAACAGAAGTATTTGTTTTGAATGTCTTCCTTTTCCTGGTCCCCTTCTGCAGAGTTCCCTTCTTCCCTTTTTACCTCACTATTCCACTTCTGCTCTTCCCTTTTTCACTTACATACCTAAAAAATGTCATCGCCTGTTGCTACCGCGTGGGCTAGTTCTCTCCTCAGTAAGCACCTCTGCACTCGTTACTACTTCTCTGTTACTCTCTGTTTCCCGATACACCTCCCGTTTTTATCCCTGTGTATCTCCTTATACCTTCTGAAAGATGCCCTTTAGCTTTACTTTTGCAGCCAACTCTTTCGAGAACCAATAGTGGTCTTTTTTTCCTTTTGCTTTTGCTCACTTGTTTGATGCAGAGGTTTGTTGCCATTACAATGCACCATTTTAGCTTCACCGACTGTTCTTCCACACCACCAAGGTCATCACCATCCGCCAAGTGATCCCTGAGTCACTAATTTTAATTACATCTGTCCTCCTGAAGTCTATTGTGCCTCTGCAGACCCCAGCTTGCCCCCAGGAACACACAGTCTCCCCATTTCTGTACCAAAATGCTCCTGTGTACAGTATATCCTATGCATGCTTGAAGTCGTTGAAAATTGTAGACTCCACCACTTTAACTGACAGTTGATTACATGCATTCTGTAAAGAAATATTTCTTCCCATCCTTTCTGAAACTTCCTCCCTTCAATTTCATTGCATGTTACTTACTTAGGGAGCTTGTGTTCTTTTGGAAAAGACTCCTTCCCTGAATGTGGTTCATGTGCTGTAACTAGTACATATTGAAGACGTTGTGGAGATTTGCTGTATCATCTCCAGCTAGTGCAGAATGCCACAGACAGGCTGTTATCAGATTCAAGTATTTCACAACATATCAGGTTGATTTGCTGACATATAAAGCCCTACATGGACTTGACCCTGACTATTTGAAAGAGCTTCTTGTTCCCTATCACCCCAAGTGACAGCTCTGTTCAGCTGATGAGGGGTTGCTGGAGAGTCTGAGGGTGTCTTTGAAGTCTTCTGAAGCCCGTGCTTTTATGTATGTGGCCCCTACCCTCTGGAATTCTCTTCCCCCTCGGCTGCAGGAGTGCACGACTATGGGAGATTTTCAACAGGCACTGAAAATCTTCTTATGGTGCCAGGCCTTTAATGGAGTTCATTGTATAATCTCGTTCAGATTTTTATTATCATCTTTTACTGTATTTATTGATTTTATTATTCTGGTTTTATCTTTTGTAAAGTGCCTTGGTTATGGAAAGGCGTTTTGTGAAATAAAGGGTATATGGTTATTATTATTATTATCACTCCTGCACTGCTGAATCTGCACTGGCTTCCAGTTAGATGGCATATCGCCTTCAAGATTTACTTGAAAGTCTTCAAGACTCCATACAAGCTGAAGCCTGGCTACTGTAATGACCTGCTTTTTCGGTATATTCCATGCCCTCTTCTCTGCTACCCCATTTATAACTTACTGGTAGTTTCACATGTCCCCCCCTCAAAACTTCTGACACCAGGGCTTTTACTGTGACACCACCTCAGTTATGGAACTCCTTACGACTTACATCCTCTGAAGATCCTTGGTGGAGGGCTGGAAAAGGTCTTGAAGTTATATCTACAGTGAAGTTCACCCAGATGCAATTCAATACAATATCATTGTGTAGCTGAGATACTGCAGGAAATAAGACAATTTCAATGGCAATTAAGCTTTTGCAATGCAGTGTCCTGAGACACTGCTCTCCATCTTTGAGATCTCCTGTAATTATCCTGCCTTTTATTGAATGCTTTATAGTGTTCCTTTATGGTTTTACTAATGATTACCTTTACTGTAATATATTGGTCTTCAATGTCGATCTTCATACCATTATCCACTGATGTATCTTTATGGAAAGAGTCATAAGCCTCTGGGAGTGAGTGCTACATAAAATGATAATAATATTAAATTACATTACTTTGTTATAACAATGAATTGTGGTTCACACGTTCTCTCCAGATCTTTCCATATTTAAAACTGGATTTACCTTTCTTGCTGTATGGCCTCTTTTGGGTGCATTTGCATCTGAAATAAACAAAATATCATTAATTTTACTGTTGGCTATACTTCTATTGCAACCTAGAGATGGCAGTGGGTTTGAAATAATCAGATATGAATCCTCTTGATTTGTAATGAGTTTTCAATGCACATTTTACTGTTTTGATTTGTTTTCATAGCACAATTCTCCTTTTAACAGAAATATTTACTAACTTTACATGGTATGATGCAGTTTGCACCAGTTGTAATCCTTTTACCTGTTTTGTTACTTCTTTGTCATGGAAAAAAGAATGAAACAAAAAGAACTTGGATGTCTGCATAGACTTTCTACCATCAAGAGTCAGGTAGGCATAGACAGTGCAAGAAAGATATGGCCAAGGAGAAATAGTTTAACCAGGAAAGGCACACTGGAGCTTGTTTCCAGGTGCGACCTGGGAGCACAAAGAAGTTAAGTGACTTGCTCAGGGTCACACAGTATGCAAGTAAGACTGACAGGTTTCAAACCCAGATCTCCAGGATTGCAGCTCAGTGCTCCGAAGATATAATTCTGTTAAGGATAACTGTGATTTGACTAGAGATACAGCGAATTTAAAATCCACAGAAATGGCTAGTGAAGTGGCCACTTTGCATTATCATCATGCTCACAGCAGAGTGACCATTGAAAAGTGTTTCACTTCACCTTGTTATTATGACTTCTTATGTTGTTATTCCACCTTAATGCGGCGCAAGGTGGAATGACGACAACATATAGACACTTTAGGCAGCCCCCCACACACATCACATGGCTTATACAGTACTGTAAGTCACATGCCTTTATCCAGGGCAGGAAGGAAGTGATTCATACAAGCAGATACTTTCTACTTTCTCCTTTGCAGCAGTAGAAGGAGGAAGCATTTTGTGTAGGAGAGAAGAGTTCATTATTAGTTTTTCTTGAGCAAATTTAAGAAAACCCTGAAGCTTTTTAACAACTAATTTTTAGTTTTTTCTACTGTTTTTCAGTTCTTTTTGGTGACCGATTTCTTTGTTTTATAAGTTTTGTTGTGTATGTGTGACTGTGAGTGTGTGTGAAGCTGCTCATCGCATGATGTGTTGGAGAGGGAAGGAGGTTTTGTGCAATGGACCAGGGACAGTCTGTGGCCTGTGGCCAGAGGGGAGTGCAAACATGTGGTGGTCATAGCCATGTGTTGTTGGACTGCTCCAGATTATTTGATCCTGCCACCCCACCTCTGGAAGAAGCAGCAGCACCACCAGGCCACCACCACATCCACCAAGTCCACCACCATCACCAGTGGCATCTGCAGAAGCTCCAGCAGCACCACCTTTACAGCAGCAGGTGGAGCCCCAGGTGCATGACAGTGCTGCCAGCATTACATCTGCCCCTCCTGTACCTGGTTCCCCCACAGCTCCACAGTTCAGCAGTTTTTCAACTGTGTTGGGGGGACAGTAGCATTGTGGTGTGTCTGCTTTGTGGTGTGCAGGTGCACCATGGTCCCCAGGGAACATATCTGGGGACTGGGGACCAGTGCCACATATGCTGAACCACCACACGGTGGACTGGCAGGCTGCCACCGAATGGGTTAGGCCTCCAGCTGTTGGTCCTTCTGTGGCAGTGGCAGAGGGTGCTGCTGTTATGCATCACCACAGCAGGAGGTGGGCCACAGCAGCAGCTGCTCCACCACTACCCCCACCACTGCCAAGAACACCACCCTCACCACCACCACTACCTAGTTTCCTCCCTGAACCAGTGGAAACCCACCACAATGCCTGCAATGCAGGTAGACATAGCACTTTTACAGGCTGTGGTGGAGGAAGGTAACGAGAGGGTGGGTGCTGTCCAGCAGCATGTGGAGCAGATTGAGCAACACCAGCTACAGATAGTGTTGATGCTCCATCTGCTGTTGGAATGTCATGGGATCCCCCCATTAGCTTTTTTTCTGCACCCCCTCACTGCTGTAGCATTTTGTGTTTTATTTGTGTTTAATAACAGACAGAGGGAAGGCCACAGAGTATTAGTTTAAAGGGAAGCAGTCAGTAACAGGAGGTCCTGCCCCCTTGCAAGGCTTACGCTCTGGTTAAGCCTTTTAAGTATGTTGTGGCATTTTTATTGTGCCACAACATACTTTATTTTAATAAAGAAAAGTCAGCGACCCGGAATTATGGCAGACGCTATGGGTGCTCCATTATGTGTAAAGATGCAGTGGCGATGCACCATGCGCTTCAATACAAAAGTATTGCAGTGCATGGTGCACCTCTGCCGCACCTTTCCTTTACACATAATGGAGCCCCCATAGCGTCTGCCATCCTTTGGGGTCGCTGAGTTTTCTTTATTAAAATAAAGTATGTTGCTGTGGAGAAAAATGCCACAATATACTTAAAAGGCTTAATCAAGGTTGCTTCCTTGTAGGGGCAGAAGTTTCGTTGTTGACTTCTTCCTTTAAATATATACAACATACAGTCATACATGCTCCTTATTGCCCTAGTATTATAATCAAATGCCTCAGTAATGTTTACTTTCTGTTGTGGAATGGTTGTGGAAAAGCTGGTGAACAGTGCAAGTATGATGTGCTAAATTGCATGTGTGTGTAGTCAGTGTTTTTTCATGCATGTGTGTGTGTGTGTGTGTGTGTGTGTGTGTGTGTGTGTGACTTGCAGCAGTGTTTATGATTTAAACAATAGCAAGCAGAATAATGTATATTTTATTATCACCATTATCATCAGTTGACTAAGTGATACGATACTTTTTCAGAGGTGTCTGGCCAAAGTGCACCTTGGTCACATACTGCACATATGACTAGGAGAGCATCGGTTTTAGTACTATGAGCTCCACAAAATGCTGTGTGTACTGTGAGTGGCTGAGGTGCAGTGACTAGATACCTCTAAAAAAATCATATCACTTGCTCTCTGGTGTTGATGGTACAAATAAAATATACATTATATATTCTTTCTTATCTTTATTCTTGAGATACTGCAACAAGTCACACCATATATATATGTTTGCACAAAACTAGACAATGTCTGCACACAAAAGAAAGAACACTGACGCACACATGCAGTTTAGCACAACATACTAGACTGCTTCAGTCATGCTTTTCAGAAACACTTCAAATCATGAGTCCCAACACAAAGTAAACATTACTGAGGCTCCAGAAATATTTCTTTTGAAATAGACATTAAAGAGATTCACCAAGTTACAGTATTACCCGATATGTGGTTGTCTTACCTTCAAAACAAAACACAAAACACGGTAATTAGTGAGGTAAACACCAAGGTAGAGAAGTCATTAGGGAGCAGGACAGAGGTAAATGTAAAAAAAGGCAAAGGCAGTAAGGACAGGAATGGGGCTAAAAGTGGTAAGGCCATCAAAAAGTGGAGGTTGATGAGTACCAATGCCCGTAGTCTGTGTAACAAGCTCCCTGAACTAGTGGCCTTGATGGAAGAGGGTTGCCTGGATGTTGTGGCAGTCACAGAAACATGGTACACAGAGAACCATGACTGGGATGTCAACATACCAGGATACACAATCTACAGGAGGGACGGGGAGGGTAAAAGAGGAGGAGGAGTAGCTCTCTATGTAATGGAAGAGATCAAAGCAACAGAACTAAAGAGTAAACAGGGAGCAGATAAGACACTCTGGGTCACCCTGAAGACAGGAAATAGCACCACAAACTGCATGGGGGTTGTATACAGACCCCTATCTCAGGGAGGCGAATGGACAAGGAAATGATAGAATGCTTCCTTAAAATGGCAGAAAAGGGAGATATTGTTGATGGGGACCTGAATATGCCAGATGTCAACTGGAGCACCTTTGCTGCAGGCACATCCAAGAGCAGGGTTATTCTTGATACCCTACAGGGGCATGCCTCAGGCAACTAGTATTGAGCCCACTCAGGAGGGAGCAATCTTAGACCTGGCACTCTCAAATGGGACGGAGAAAGAATCTCAGATTTAGAAGTGGGTAGCCATCTGGGAACAAGCAACCACCAAACAGTGTGGTTCATGATAAACACAGCCATACAATCAAGCCATACAAATGCAAGAGTATTGGACTTTGGAGGGCTGACTTTGGGAAAATGAGAGAGTGCCTCAGAAAACACTAGCAAACAGGCAAGAAGGAGGGTGGAGGAACAATGGGGAGTAATCAAACAGCCATCACAGAGGAGCACAAGCTTTGTGTAAAGCAAATCAACAAAACACAATGAAGGAAAAAAATCCTATGGTTCACAAAAGAGGTGGCAGGGAAGGTTAAGGAGAAAAGGATAGCATTGAAGAAATAAAAGGAAACACTGAAGGAGCAGGACAGAGAACTTTATCAGTTAAAGCAGAAAGAGGCTGGGAAGGCAGTCAGAATAGCAAAGGCCCAAACTGAGGAAAGGATAGCCAACTCTGTTAAGAAGTGGGGATAATACCGTTTATAGGTACATTAGGGAGTGAAGAAAGACCAAAGAAGGGATACTGAGGCTTAATAAAGGGGAGGGAATGTGGGTAGAGGCTGACAATGAAAAAGCAGGGATACTGAACAAACATTTCGGCTCAGTATTCACAAAGGAAGAGGAGGGGGAGGTACCTAAACCAAACAAGAGAAACACTCTGAAGATGGGGGTCGATACCAGTCCATTTACAGAAGAAAGGGTTCTGAAAGAACTAATAAAATTGAAGGTGGACAAAGTAATGGGGCCTGATGGGATTCACCCAAGAATTCTAAAACTAAGGGTAGAACTAATGACACCGCTGACTACTCTTTAAGAAATCATGGGAGGATGGGTGGTACCTGAGAACTGGAGGAGGGCAGATGTGATTCCTCTTCACAAAAGTGGGAGCAGGACAGAAGCAGAAAACTACAGACCAGTTAGTTTGACCTCAGTGGTAGGGAAAATGATGGAATCACTTCTGAAGGAAAGAACTGTTGAATACCTAGAGGCCAGTGGGGCACAGGACCCAAGGCAGCTTGGAGTCATGATGGGAAGGTCATGTCAGATGAATCTAATAGATTTCTTTGACTGGGAGACCAAAGTAGTAGACCAGGGAGGGGCTGTGGACATGGCTTACCTAGATTTTAGCAAGGCATTTGATACAGTCCCACACAAAAGACTAATACACAAGTTAGCCAGCCTTGGAGTGGGTCCCAAGGTGGTAGCCTCGATAAAAAATTGGCTAGACAACAGGATGCAAAGGGTAGTTGTAAATGGAGTCCATAGTGAAGAAAGGAGGGTTACTAGTGGGGTACCGCAGGGTTCAGTACTGGGACTGGTCCTTTTTAATGTCTTTATAAGTGACATTGCAGATGAACTGGAAGGAAAAGTATGTATCTTTGCAGACGACACTATGATCTGCAACAGGGTTGATACACCAGATGGAGTGGAAAGGATGAGAAGGGACTTAGCAAAGTTGGAGGAACGGTCAAATGTATGGCAGCTCAGATTCAATGCAAAGAAGTGCAAGGTAGTGTACCTGGGAAACAAAAACCCAGGGGAAGAGTACACAATGGGAGTGAAATACTGACAACAGTAAAAATGGAAAGGGACCTCGGGGTAATTATATCAGATGACCTAAAGGTAAGAAAGCAATGTGAGAAGGCAGTAAGGAAGGCTGGGGGGATACTGGGATGCATAGAGAGAGGCATCAATAGTAGAAAACAGGAAGTTGTTATCCCTCTGTACAGACAGTTGGTGAGATCCCATCTGAAGTATTGTGTGCAGTTCTGGAGACCCCATCTCCGCAAAGACATAGACAGAGTGGAGGTTGTCCAGAGGAGGGCAACCAAAATGGTGCAGAGTCTGCACCAGAAGACATACAAAGAAAGACTAAAGGAGCTTAATATGTATACCCTTGAGGAAAGGAGGGAGAGAGGGGACATGATAGAAACTTTCAAGTACCTCAAGGAATCAACAAAGTCCAAGAGGGTGGCATCTTTCAGAAAAAGAGATGTGCAAGAACAAGGGGGCACAATTTGAAGACAAAGGGGGACGGCTCAGAGGTAATGTGAGGAAGTATTTTTTCACAGACAGGGTTGTGGATGCATGGAACAGCCTCCCTGTGGAGGTCATGGAGTCAAGAACAATGGGGAATTCAAGAATGCATGGGACAGACATAAGGCAGTCCTAGTGGGGGGTTAGAAGGAAGTAAGCTGTTGGTTAACTAGGATCTGCAGTTTATCTGTTAGTAGGAAAATGGCAGACTAGGTGGGCCAGCCGGTCCTTATCTGCCATCAAATTCTATGTTTCTATGTTTCAAGGGAATCTTTCTTGCTCCACATGTCCTTACATAGTGCAATACTTTTCTGGCAAAAACACTCATCATTTTAGTAAATTGGGTCCTGGAGGACTTCCCATTCTGAAGAGCCACCCAAGTTCCAGCCCGTGCTCAGCAACATTATGACATGATGTCAGGGAGAGCACAGGGGTGTGCTCCATTATAGTGAATGGCTGGTAGCTTTCCGAAGGTTTCTTTATGTTATAATGGTCCGTTTGTGGTGAAACGAGGGCATGTTTCCACTAACAAGATTCTTATTAGTCGAAATGTGCCCACATTTCACCACAAACTAACAATTATAACATAAAATAAATTCAGAAAGATGCTGGCCATTTAGTATAATGGAATGCACCCCTTGCTTTCCCTGGCATCATGTCATAATGTTGCTGAGAGTGGGGGAGGAACTTGGGCAGCTCTTCAGAACGGGAAGTCCTCCAGGACCCCATGTACCAAAATTACAAACATTTTTGCCAGAAAAGTATAGCACTATATAAGGACATGTGGAGCAACAAAGATTCCCCTTGAGGTTAGGCGCCCATATATTGGGTGCAATACAATAACTATTTAACTTGGTGAATTTCTTTAAAGCAGCAGTGCAACAATCTGTTGAAAGTTTTGACCTATACTTTTTTATGCTGTTTTACATTGCCACTTTACTTACATCCTGACTTGTATGATACTATTCTTTCCAATATTTGAGTCTGCTTTAGTACTTTTGTTCATGTCTGAAATAATAAAGAGGAGCTCCTTTTAATACGGTGGACCTGGTCTTCATCAGTATTTTCCGCTGTTTTTCTCCATCACTTGTTATATATTAGTTGGTTGCTTGGTTAATTGGTTTATTTGAGGCATAAGTAGGCCAGGGCCCATCGAGAATGTCCCCCACAAATGTGTGGAACATTATTATAAATTCTCATTTAGCCAAATATTGAGTCCTTTTTTAAAAGTTTCTAAGGTAGTGCTATTAATCAAATTTTGTGGAATTTTATTCCACAACATTGGTGACCTTAAAGAATAGTAGTTCAATCTCAGGCTAGTTTTAGCTTTCTGTACTTCTAATTGGCATGAATGCAATCTAGGGACAAGTTTTCTATTAGAGTAATATATACCGCAATCCTGCATTAAAGATGGTGATTTTATAAGTTTATAGAGGAATAAAATATTTCCTCTTATGCACCTTGTATGCAATGAGTGAAATTAAGTTTTTGTAAGCTGCTATGATAATCTGAGCACTTTAAATGGGGCATCATTCTTGTCACTTCCTCTAGATCTGTTCCACTTTAGCTATATCCTTTTAAGATGAGGATTCCAGAATGGTGAGCCATAATCAGTATGTGGTTTAATGTAGGTCCTGTATAAAGGAAGCAAGCATTCTTCAGATTTTAGAATAAATGTGTGGTCAATCCTCCTTAGTAGTGTATTTGACCTATGAGCTACTTTGCCACAGTGATCTGTTGAAGTTAACTTGTTGTTAACTAATACACCAAGGTCATTTTCGCTATTAGATGTTTTTCAAATATTATCATTAAGTTTATATGAGTACTCTGGATTAGATGTGCCAAAATGAAGCACTGAACATTTCTCTACATTGAAATCCATTTCATTTAAAATAGCCCAATTATTAATAAGAGTTAAATCATTTTGTAGTTTTGAAAATTATCAATATTATCAACTCTACCTCCCAATTTAGTATCATCGGCAGATTTAGAAAGTATATTATTAAATTGAGCTGCCATGTCTGAAATGAATAGATTAAACAAGGTAGACCCAAGAATTGAAACCCTGTGGCACACCACTGGTCACACCCTCACAATCGGACAGCACTCCATTAATCTTAACCTGCTGTGACCTATTGGTCAACCAATTATTAACCCAGGAAATTAGGTTTGCAGAAAATCCTAAATAAGAAAGTTTGCTAATTAGTTTATTATGAGAAACACGGTTGAAGGCCTTACTGTAATCTAAAAGGATTACATCCATAGGAATATTGGAATCTAGTTCAAGCCTGATATTATTATAAAAGGAGAGGAGATTAGTTGTGCATGAATATCCCTGTTTAAATCCGTGTTGTGTGTTAACAGTAATATTGAGTCTTTGTTGTTCGTCTTCTAACATTCTTTTAATAATTTTCTCCAAGAGTTTATAAGCAACTGATGTTAAACTAATAGGCAATAATTTTAGGATTTGTTCAGCAGCCTTTTAAAAATTTGGGTTATATGCACTTTTAACTAATCATGGGGACCTTGAATTCTTTCAAGGATTTGTTTAAAACTTAATGAAAGTTTGTATAATGGCCTCAGCTGTTTCTATAAGGAACCTAGGGCTAATACCATCAGGTCCAGGACCAGTTTTTATTTCATGGTTTTAACACTTCCTCGATTTGTTTTAAGCTATCGGTGTATCTACTGTGATGTTTGTTATGTATTATGATTTTTATGATTATTTCCAAGGAATACCGAACAAAAATATGTATTGAAAGTATTGGCTATGTCCCTATTACTGGTAATCAAAGTATTATTGGTTTTTAGTAGTCCAATTTGTCTAATGTTGCCCTTTTTATTATTTAGGTAAGTGTAGAGAGATTTATTTCTATTTTTAGAATTAGCTATTTTAAATTCCAGGTTTCTTTTAGCCTGTCTAATGGCCTGTTTTAATTTTTGTACAGAAGACTTGTAAAATGACAAGTAAACATTTTTGTTATTAAGGGAATATTTTTTAATTTATATAAGAGTTTTCTTTTCTGTTCAATCAATTTCTTTACTTGATTATTCAGCCACTGTGGCATCTGTCCCTTTGAATTATATATTTTCTTTGAGGAAACAAAGTTAACTTCCAAATTAAGGATAGTATCTTTAAAATAGTTCCACAATTGTTCAAGTGTTAATGGTGATAAAACATCTTCCCACATTATGAAGTAAAAGTAGTAAAACATTTATTTTTATACAGGAATAATACTTGTCATTTGATAATACAATCCAGTTTTCAAGACAGTCCTGTGCAAACTCTTCAAGTTTCATATAATCACAACAACTACAAACAATATAATACAAAATATAAATAAATACACAATCACTAAATTACAAACTATTTTTAAAACAATACAACAGAAATCAATATCAAACACATACACACGAATAAACATAACACATCTTTAACCTCTTAAGAAATTTTTGACAATTTTCTCAGATCGTAATGAAGGAGGGAGTGTATTCCAACATACTGATGCTTGTGATGCTAATGTTCTGTCCCCAAACTTATTTTTTCGCTTATCTGGATCAATTCTATTTTGATACAAAGACCTAACTTAATGTTTCCTAAGGGCAGAATCTTTGCCTGCCAATATTTTGGCTATGTTATGGTTTAAATGAATTGTCCTGTATTTATGAATGAATAATGACTAGCTTTTCCTATATTCCAAATCAAGGGATAACCAATTTAACCTAGTTAACAAATCACAATGATGGGTCCTAAAATTGCAACATAAAACATATCTTGCCACCCTATACTGTAATTTGTCTAATTTATTTAGAAGTTGTTTAGTTGCAGTCCTATAAATGGCCTCTCCATATTTAAGTACTGGGAGTATGAGCTGTTCTGCAATCAATTTCCTATCTTGCAATTTTAGACACCTAGATGTTCTCTTCAAAGCTCCCAATTTTTTTATGTGTTTTAGTAATAATAGATTCTATATGGCCTTTAAAGGTCAATAAAGAATCAATATTAACTCATAAATGACAGTAATTTGATACTTGTTCTACTGAAATTTGATTTAATGTTGAAATTTGTACATCTGAGAATTCCTGTTGTCTATTGGTACCAAAGTACATTAATTTACTTTTATTTACTTTCATTATTAATTGTGACCTGGGGAACCACTCCTCTACCCTGGTAAAGTCGGTCTGTAGGTTTTCCTGGAGATCCACTAAATTTTTTCCCAGAAGCCACCAAAACCGTGTCATCTGCGTACATCCTTATATCTGTGTGTCGAATCACTGATGGTAAGTCATTATTAAAGATCAAAAATAACAAGGGTCCCAAAATGGACCCCTGTGGAACCCCCCTTTTAACAATCCGAGGGTTAGAAAGGTGATACTGTAACTCTACCCTCTGGGATCAGTTAGTTAAATATGACGTAAACCGTATCAGTGGATCCCCAGAGAAACCCAGACCAACCAACCTCTCAAATAAAATGGAGTGGTTCACCCGGTCAAATGCCTTTGACAAATCAATATATTTTGCTGCTGTATCCTTACCTTTATTCAAAGATGTACATATCAAATAATTAAATTCATCCGAGGCCGACGTGGTTGAAAAGCCCTTCCTAAAACCAGACTAATATTTCGTTAGCAAATCATATTTTTCCAAATATACTTCCATTTGTTGATTTACCATTCTTCCAAACATTTGGATAGAACAGGCAAGATAGCACAGGACGATAATTATTGGGAGATGTTTCATCACCAGTTTTGTAAATAGGTACTATCTTCCTATTTTCCATAGAGTAGGAAAATGTCCTTCCTGTAAATATAGCTAAGATTGTACGCTATATGTGGGGCAGCTATTTTTAAAAAGCGTCCCTCTAAATTATCTAAACCTGCAGATTTATATGGATTTATTCTTGATAATTCTTTAGTAACTTCCAATAATGTTAATTTTTAAATCTAAAAGGAAAGATGCTGATTTGGAAAATGTTCTTCACTTTCGATGTTAATTACTGTTGGTATATCTTCTATTAACCCTAAATTAGGGAGATCAACAAAGTAATCATTCAAAATGTTTGATACCTCCCCCGGATCTTCAGTTATACCTTCATTTGTTCTCAAATTTAAATTAACTTGTCCTCCATGCCCTCCAGGATTTGACAGATTTTTTATAGTCATCCAAAATCTTTTGGGATTGACATTATGATTTAATTTACTATGATAATAAGATGTTTTTGCCTTTTTTATTAATTTTCTACACAAATTTCTTTTAATTTTAAAATAAGTCCTAATCACAATTTTTTTTTGTCTTTTTAGCTTTCCTCCAGATTCTATTTTTACCTCTAATTATTGTTTGCAATCTGTCTGTTATCCATGGGAATTTAGAAAATTCGCTATTTTTTTATTATTTTGGGGGCATGGATGTTACAAGTTTTTTGGAAGGTATCAGTAAAATATTCAATACTGAGATCCAGCTCTGGTATTAATAAACACCTCTCCCATCTTTCTGATCTAATACTTTCCAAAAATGAAATTCTGAAAATGTCTCATATCACGAGACCAAGTTTGATTCAAATGTACTCCAAACCCTCCTCTAGAGTGGGTAGTGAGACCAGTCTAAACAGGATTATGATCACTAAAATGGGGGGCAAGATTCCTAGATCCCTTATTTGAAGAGTTTGGGAAACAAAATTAAATCTAATATAGATCCCTTTTCTGTAGTATTTGTGTACCTTGTGGATGAATTAATCAATTCAGTAAGTCCCATTTCAGTTGTGATTTCTTTTAATTCTTTTCCTCTGACATTTGCCCAATCACAGTTAAAATCCCCCATCAAAATAATAGGTTTGTCTTTTATAGAGTCCCCTATTTTATTTAAGACTCCCTCTATAATTTTTAAATTTGTTTGGGGGGGGTGAGTAAATCACAGCTACTTCTAAGTTTTGATGGACAACAGCAATAACTAAGTAATCAATATTTTCCTCATTTCCTGCCATCATTATTTCAATATATCCTAATGAGTTTTAACAAAACACATTACCCCTCCCCCTTTACCTTTTCTATCTTGTCTGAAGGTCTGATATGCTGGCACACTCATTTCTGTTGCACTAATTTTTTCATTAAGCCAGGTTTCACTCAGGCCCAATATACATGAATTCTGAGAATCTATAATGGTTGCTAGCAGATCAGACTTTCTAGATATACTATGAGCATTGTCAAGTAAAACAGTTATTTCATTTGAAACATTAGGTCCTGGATTCAATTCAACATCACCCCCAAAATCAATACCAGATAACATGCATCCATAAAACTATCAGGTGACTTATTAAAACTTGGAGACAAACCCTTCAATTTAATACCTGCTCGCATGTACTTATTCCAGCAATTTGTAAAGTATGTCTCTATTTAAACAAATACCCATCTTGATAAAGATGGGTTTGGGTAGTAACTGGCCGGATTGTTTTAATTATTCCTAGGTCTGATTCACTAAATATAGCACCTGCAAAATCAGACCCAGGATTAAATATCCTAATATTTTTACTGAATACATTTTCTAGTAAAACTAAGAATCCAATATTCTCAGAATACTTACTCCCACTCTGCAGGCAGGGTAACTCCACCACCTTAATACAAAAACCTTTTTATACCTACCTGCAAAAGCAGAGACAAAATATCCGAGAACTATATCCCACTTATTTATTTACCATAACAAAATCCCCTTACTTATTTCTTTTTAACTCAGAGTGGTGCTCGTACCACTCACTACACACATGCTCACATGCTCGTGCAGTGAGCAGTGCAGACTTTAAACTTCAAGCCCCACCTCTGGAGCTCTCACATTGGTTCCCCAGCAGTCCATCAAAGTCGCAATTAGCTGTGCCTTTTGTTGTTTCGGTTGATGAATTTTCACCCCGCCTGCTATCAGAGAGGTACAAAACTGAAACAGGAGCTGCTACACACACTCAGGAAGGATAGATAGCAAAAATACCCTTTGTTGGTAATGGAACACACAAGCAGCATGGACTTTTAAACTTCAAGCCCCACCTCTGAGGCTCTCACATTTATTTAAGTGTCTGTTAATGGTTGAAAAATCTGTTTTAGCATAATTTTTATCACATTATTAACTGGGAACCTCGTTGATTATAAGGTAGAGGAAAAGAAACAGATTTATGATCACTATTGCCTAATGGGTCCAGTAGTGTGAGATCATTAATATTATTATCTGGGGTAGAGAATAAAAGGTCTACAGTATTATTCCCTCAAGTGGTTTGTCTATTAGTTGGTCTAATCCTAGATCAACTATAGTAGATATAAAATTGTTGTCCATAACAGTTACACCTGATAACGATCCCAATTTATAGTTGGAAAATTAAAGTCACCCATTAGTAAAATGTTACTTTTATGAGCAATATCTCTAATTTCGTTTAATAAAGTATCCGTATAATCTTGATTAGAATTAGGTGGACGATAACAGGTACCTTAGTTGAGACTATCCTTAAGCTGTACATTAATCCAAATACTTCTGTATTAGTTTTAATAGTAGTCTCGTGAGAGAAATGGTGTCCTTAACATAAATAGCCCCCTTTCTATCTATTCGATCATTTTGGTATAATTTGTAACCTGGGATACTAGATGACCATTCTGAGTTGGTATTCCACCAGGTTTCTGTAACTGAAATGATATCAAGATCAAGCAAATGGCACTGAGCTTCTAGTTCTGCCATTTTAAGTACATTTAAGGATCTAGCGCATGATACAAGATATTACAGTGATCATTGGTCCCATTACTAAACTTCAGAGATGTGGAATTGAATCCATTCTCCCCCTTTGAGGCTAGTTTAAAGTATTAGAGATGTACTGAGTAATTTTTCTCCCCAACACTGTACTCTCCCGTCTGCTCAGATGTAACCCATCCCAGCAAAATAATGATGGTTTCTCAAAGAAGTCCTCCCAGTGAGTTAAACAAGAAATCTGTTGTTTAAGGCACCATTTCCTTAGTCACTCATTCAGTGCCTTAATTTTGTTGGTTATACACTTAGTGGCTCTCGGTACAGGGAGTATTTCCCGAGAAACATACTTCACACCCTTTTTCAATCAAAGTGTTATATAATGCTACAAAATCTTTCTTTAAGTCATGCAGGGGGATTTTATTTATGTCATTAGTGCCTGCATGTATGATCACTAATGCATTATTAGTGCATCTAGAAAACAACTCTGATGATATTTTTGTTAGTTCGGATACCCTGGTACCTCTATAACTAGAGCAGATGCAATTAGTTTTATCAGGGTCACAAATTAGTCGATCAGTGTGTTTAATTATAGAATCACCAAGTACAAATATGGGTTTAGTGTTAGTACTAGTCTTAGTATCAGTACTGGATATTTAAGAATTGGGGGATGTTATTAGGTGTACTGTGGGAAAGACTTTGTTTATAGGTAAGAGTGCTTAGTCATGATGTAGACTTGGGGTTGCAATTACCATAGGCAATGTATGTTTCAATTGGTAATTCACTGTTGTCATTTATGGGTCCATCATCGTTGTGCAACACTTCGACCTATTGTGTAAGGCTGGGGTGGTACATTATGGATCTGGCCCTTCTTCTTTTAGTTTTAAGGGTAGGGACGATAGCCCACATGATGTCATCAGCCAATTGTTCAGATATGGGTTTTAATATACCCTGTGTTGATATCTGGGAAGGAGGTAATATTAAGATCAGATACCATGGAATCAATATAGTCATCCAATTCAGTTATGTCTGATGTAACTGGATCCCTGATGCAAAATCTCACTATTTCATCCTGGAGGGTAATAATTAGCAAACACTTATCACAGATGAACTCAGGAATCTGCTCCCCATAGGTAAACATCGAGCAAACGTGGCAGCAATTATTATGCAGGTTATCCCTGAGAGAGTTTTCTACTCCATCGAGATATCTTTTGGGCCCCACTATTATGTAACTAAATACTTTATCAAGCTATGATGTATAGGGGTACTTACATATCCTGTGTCCCTGCAGTCCCGATGGACATGGCAGACACACACTGCAACGTGCATGTCTCTGCGCGTGTCTCTGCGCGCTGCTATGTGCACTTCACTCCCACTCATTCTGCTCACAGCAGAGCCATTAAATAAGCTGGTTAACCTGGAAGTGCCTGTGTGGGGGTGAGAGCTCTTTTGGAAAATGCAGTGTGCAGTTTGATTATAAATAGCAATCCACAGTGCATCTACCTCTCATCCGAAGTCAAGGCACTGGAAATTAGAGAACACTTTTAATAAAACACAATCTAGTGCTTTAGTAGTTCTGTCTGTGCTTGGCAGAACTACAGCACTCCCTCCCTGCTTCCTATAATGTTGGAAGCTGGGATCCTGTGTCACAGTCACTCGTGTGGCTAAAAATATTACTTTCTTCATATTATCTTAACAGAGTCCTTCAATAGAACTCCAAAGAGGCACAGCTCTCCCTTGTAATCGGCAAGGATGTAAAGTTGTAAAATTAAAAATTATGCACCAGGCAGTGTTTTATGACCTCACAGAACAATATTTATTCAAAAACAGCTGCAAATAGTGATGAAAACCTGGTCAGAGCCATATTAAAAGACGTGCTCCTTTTGTTTTTCAGACATGAGAAAAAAAGTAGTAAAACAGACACAAATTGTGAAAAGAAGGCTATGATACAAGTCAGGAGGTAACTAGTGGCTGGCAATGTAAAATAGCATAACAAAGTATAGATCAAAATGTTCACCACATTGTTGCACTGCTGCTTTAATTTATAATTTAAGTATGACATTATACGTTCACAATCACAACACACAAAATGCATCTGTCTTGTGTCCAAAAAATTGCCAACTGCTGAGGAAGTGAAATGGGAGCATTACACCACATGCAAAGTCCACCAGAATTTATTGTGCAGTCACTCATGCATGCAGTGTTCACACAGAGTCCCCCATATTTTTATGCATCCCCAAAATGCATCTGTCTTGTGTCCAGAAAATTGCCAACTGCTGAGGAAGTAAAATGGGAGTGTTACACCACATGTAAAGTATCCCAGAATTTATTGCACAGTCACTCATGCATGCAGTGGTCACACAGAGTCCCAGAATTTTTTTACATCTCCAAAATGCATTTGTCTTGTGTCCAAAAAGTTGGCAAGTGCTGAGGAAGTGAAATGGGGAAATGTTCCACACACAAAGTCCCCCAGAGTTTATTGTGTAGTCACTCATGCATGCAGTGGTCACACAGAGTCCCCACATTTTATGCATCCCAAAATGCATCTGTCTTGTGTCCAGAAATTGCCAAGTGATGAGTAGCTGAAATGGGAGGGTTACACCACATGCAAAGTCCCCAGAATTTATTACGCAGTCACCATGTGCACAGTGGTGACTCAGAGTCTCAATAATTTTTTGCATCTCCAAAATGCTTCTGTCTTGTGTCCAGAAAATTGACAAGTGCTGAGGAAGTGAAATGGGAGCAATGTACCACATCGAAGTCCCCAGAACTAATTGCATAGTCACTCATGCGTGCAATGGTCACACAGAGTCCCCAGAATTTTTCTGCATCCCCAAATTGCATTTGTCTTGTGTCCAGAAAATTGCCAAGTGCTGAGAAAGTGAAATGGGAGTGTTACACCACATGCAAAGTCCCCCAGAATTTATTGTGCTATCACTCATGGATTCAGTTGTCACATAGAGTTCCCAAAATTTTTCTGCATCTCCAAAATGCATCTGTCTTGTGTCCAGAAAATTGTCAAGATCTGAGGAACTGAAATGGGAGTGTTACACTACATGCAAAGTCTCCTAGAATTTATTGCACAGTCACTCATGCATGCAGTGGTCACTCAGAGTCCCCTGAATTGTTCTGCACCCCAACATGCATCTATCTTTATTCCAGAAAATTTACATACTCTGTGATGATGATGTACTCATGATGCACAGTGTCTTGCTAAACCGTGTGAAGGAGGGATAACATGACATGAATCCATTCAGTGTTCTGTCAGAAATGATGACTGTGAAAGAACTGTTGCATATATATATATATATATATATATGTATGTATATATTCGATGTTAGGTTCCCCCTTGCACCCACCCCACCCGCCCCCACCAACAGGCATCGGGTGTTGTTGGGTTCATCGGTCCTAACTCTCACCCCATCTCATGTGTAAACAAGTTGAGGTGGTGCAGTATAGGAGAATGGGGTGAGAGTTAGGACCGATGACCCCAATGCACACCCTGATGCCTGTTGGCAGAGTGGGGTGGGGTACAAGAAGGGTGGGAACCCTAACATTGAATTTCCTCACTTTTGTCGCTGTGGAACAACCCTAACTGATGCATTAAACTGAGGTTTTTGCCATGAATTTCCCTTCTTTTTGAAAGTGTGCGCTATAAATAGTGAAGTAACAGTAACGCAAATGCAAGCACAAACGCTAACGTACATGGTGATGCAAACGTAAATGATAATGCAAACAGTAATAGAAACACAAGCGGAAACATTAATGAAAACAGAAACGCAAATGCAAGCAGGTACGAAATGCAAAACCGAACGCGTATGGTCATGGTAATGCAATTGGAAATGCAGACACTTATGGCAATAGCAATGATGACACAAAAGGAAACACAAACAGAAACACAAATGCAAACGGAAGGGTGTACACAAATGCAAATTGAAATGCACATGGTGATGCAAAAGGAATTGCAAACAAAAACAGTAATGGAAATGCAAATGTTAACAGCAATGCAAATGCAAATGCAAACGCAAACGCAAACGCAAAGGGTAACGCACATGGGCGGTGTAGATGGGAACGCTAACGCAAACGTTAATGGAAACACAAGTGGAAACACTAATTTAACAGAAACAAAAACACACAGCCTTTTTTCCACAAAATCTGCATACAGAAATACAGTGAATACAAAGAATGTATGCATAATAACGGTCTCAGAGCAAAAATGAACACTTGGAATACTAAATTGCTTATATTTCAGGAACCGTATAATGCAGAAAAAAAATCATGTAATTTATGACCTTCCTGGTTTGTTTTACACTTATCCCCTAGAGGGGAGTAAGCATATTTCTGACAAATATCTTTTAAGCCGCTTCCGAGATACCGGCCTCGAAGGTGCAGCGGATGCCATAATGTTATCCTCGCACAAAAGATTAATAATCAAGTTAGCCAGCCTGAGTGGGTCCCAGGCTGGTAGCCTGGTAGAAAACTGGCTGCACAACAGGACACAGAAGGTAATAGTGAATGGAACACATCTGAAGAAAGGGGTTACTAGTGGAGTACCCAGGGCTCAGTATTGGGTCCAGTCCTCTTAACGCCTTTATAGGTGACATTGCAGAGGGTCTGGAAGGAAAGGTATGCCTCTTGCGGATGACACAAAGATCTGTAACAGAGTTGATACACAAGGGGGTAGAAAGGATGAGAAGGGACTTGGCAAGGTTGGAGGAATGGTCAGACATATAGCAACTTAGATTCAATGCAAAGAAGTGCAAAGTAATGCACCCGGGAAATAAAAATCGAGGAGAAGAGTACACAATAGCAGGGGAGGTACTAACAACAACAATAATGGAAAGGGATCTGGGTGTAGTCATATCAGATGACCTAAAGGTGGGTATGCAATGTGAGAAGTCAGTAGGGAAAGCCAGGGAGATACTGGGATGCATAGGGAGGGGCATCACAAGTAGAAAAAGGGAAGTGGTTATCCCTCTATACAGACAGTTGGTGAGACCCCATCTGGAGTACTGCGTGCAGTTTTGGAGACCTCATCTATGCAAGGACATAGACAGGATGGAAGCAGTCCAGAGGAGGGCAACTAAAATGGTGCAGGGTCTACATCAGAAACCATATGAAGAGAGACTGAGAGAGCTTAATATGTATACCCTTGATGAAAGGAGGGACAGGGGGGACATGATAGAAACTTTTAAGTACCTCAAGGTAATCAACAAAGTCCAGGAGGGTAGCATCTTTCAGAAAAAGAGATGTGTAAGGACAAGGGCACAATTTAAAGTTAGAGAGGACAGCTCAGGGGTAATGTGAAATTCTTTTCACGGAGAGAGTGGTGGGCGCATGGAACCGCCTTCCTGGAGGGTTGTGGGGTCTAAAACAGTGGAGGAATTCAAACATGCATGGGACAGACATAAGGCAATTATAGTGGGGGTTTCAGGAAATAGGCTGTTGGTTATCTAGAATCTGCAGCTTATCCAGTAGGTAGGGAAATGGGTAGACTGGTGGGCCATGGTCCTTATCTGCTGTCAAAGTCTATGTTTCTATCCTATGGGAAAATTGCAACTTTGGAGTATCATAACTTTGCAACCCTATAATATTTTGTCACCAAACCACCAAAAGACACATCTGTGGGAATGTGGCTGTCTTCCTCTACATTTCAGTCCAAAAAGACCAAACAGTTCTTTTACAGCAGGGTGGCAAAGATTTCCTATTCTTTTGGGCATAGTGTCACAAAGTAGTGTCGCAAATCATGACACTTTCACAAAATAAAAATCACGAACATGTCGCAAGTGCAACACTACTTTGCCACACTATAGTTTACAAAAATTTGTAAAACTTATTTCTGGGTTGTTTAACCCCCCAAAAAAGACATGGCTAGCATCCTTTGGGCTCGAGTAGGTGAACACAAAAAGAATTGTGTCCCTAGAAGGTCCCAATTTTAAATGCTAAGCATTTCTGTGACCAGTAACTGAAAAAAAAATGGCTGACTCACGACACTACAGGGGTCATTTATGACAATAAAAACTGCATTTGCAACACTGCTGAACTTTTTGTTAACTTTCCCCATTGACTATAATGGAAGCTTGTTTTCTGAATAACTTTTGAACCATTTAATATTTTTCATGAAATCTTCTAAAGACACATCAGGGACCCTGGCCAAATGTTCCCTGAAGTTGTTGGACCAGTCGCACAAACCACGTGACCTGTAGGTGTGAGCAAAGAATGCACAAAAAAACATAATTATGACTTTCTATTGTGCTTTATAGCTCTGCAACTGTATATCCGACCATTACAAAACTTGTCAGATCTAAAGATCTATGGTACTACACTGTGAGTGACAAATTTCATGCAAATCTGTCATAAGGTGGCAAAGTTATTAAGCTGCAAAATTTCACACTTTAACCTTAAATGGGGTACTCAACCTTAACTATAGTGGCACTACCGTGCCACTATAATATATAAAGAAATATATTTTTGTATTTTATCGGGGGCAGGTTGACATACTGTATATAGACATGCACTCACTGTATTGTTTTGTATCACAGGTCACAGATACTGTTGGTATGCACATTTCAGTGCCTGATGAGAAATGTTTGCATTGAAATTGAAAATGGAATACTCTCAAGCCAATGAAGGTAAGTATGTTTTTTTGGGGGGTATATTTGCAGGTAGGTCTCATTAATGGTTTCTTATTTGGTTACTTCTCCACATAGTTTATCTGCATCCTTCTCGAGTCTGGTTGGTAATGATGGTCATGGTCATCGATTGAAAGAACTTCTGTGTGTTGCTTGTCGGCCCCATCCCGGGGCTGATGTTGAAGAACTTCTTGGATAAGGCAACTAGGGCCACAACAAAGCATCTGGAAGTTTCTTAAAATAAGAAATGAAGGACTAGTTACAACTTGATTGCAGGAGTTGCACATTATGTTTAAGCTGTGGCTGTTCCACGGGTATCTGGATTAACACAGAAAGCAAGCTGTCCCACTGCAATCAGCAGATCACAACTTAATTTAGTACCAGGCTGTGTAACAATTATACTGTGTCAGTGTCTCTGCATTTCAACTCAAGTTACATTTCAAAATCCCATTTTATCAAGTAACACAACCTGGGTCCAACTTTTTCAACACTGTCATGGCTGCTCAGCTGCAAATTTGGAATACAGTACATGATATGTTGCAGAAATATTTTTTGTGATGGTACACGTCACCTAGTTAATGAATCCTTAGCTGGATTTGTTGCACTCTTATGAAAACAAAGCGAACAGATGAAATAAATATATATACTTACCAGTATGGATTGGAAATGGATATTCCATAGGTTCCTGTGGACAATACTGCTGTTGTACCATTGATACCGACTTTCAGCGAAGGACAGTCGTTTGTTTTTAGCCTGTAAAAAAAACAAAATAAGTTTACCATATGTCTTTGACCATTGCAGCTCAGAAAAGCAACAGAAAACAAAACACACAGCTAAATGAAGTTGAATAGCATAAAAAACATTTGTACATACTTTATGGTTTTAATAGTAGAAGCCTTGTGCCTGTGCCTGTGGCTGATGAATGTGGTCCCCTGTTCAACTCCCTCTGCCTGGCATGGTCAATGTAATGGAAAAACATTGTCAGAATGACACTGTTGGTGGGTGCTGGTGGTCATAGCTGCGGCACATGATGACATTCCCTCTGACGTCTTCCCGTATCTGGTGGTGGTGGCAGTGGCTAACAGTTGTCTTATGGTGGTGGTGGTGGTGGTCCGGGGGGCACAGAAGGTCATTCCCTGTGATGGCAGTGGATAACAGCAGTCTTCTGGTGGTGGTCCGGGGGGCACAGAAAGTCATTCCGTCTGGTGGCAGTGGCTAACAAATGTCTTCTGATGGTGGTCCAGGGGGGCATACAAATTCATTCCCTCTGGTGGCAGTGGCTAACAGTGGACTTCTGGTGGTGGTCCAGAGGGGCACACAAAGTCATTCCCTCTGGTGGCAGTGGCTAACAGTGGTCTTCTGGCGGTGGTCCAGGGGGGCACACAGACTCATTCTCTCTTGTGGCAGTGGCTAACAGTGGTCTTCTGGTGGTGGTCTGGGGGGCACACAAAGTCATTCCCTGTGGTGGCAGTGGCAAACAGTGGTCTTATGGCGGTGGTCTAGGGGGGCACAGAAAGTCATTCCCTGTGGTAGCAGTGGCTAACAGCAGTCTTATGGTGGTAGTACAGGGGCCAGGATATATTGAGCTCTCTGTTACAAATGTGATGTGACATATGCAATTTGAGTCACTCTAAGTGGGACACCCATTTAACCTTATGAAAAAGAAAACATGTATCATACAACAAATGTGACAGCCTTTTAACAACTTAAGTTAAAACCTGCCAGCATTAACCTCATTATCATCTTCATAAAGAAAGCTGCCCTCACAGTCATCCATGTCTGAAGTCTGACCACTGGGAAAGTCTTTCTCCATTGTGTCATCATCTACATCAGTGGTAGGCCGTTTCATGCTGCCACTGCCAGTGCCACCAGGATGGTCCATTTTTTTACATCACCAAAACCACGACTAGGTCGGGGTATGAATACTGAGTTTGCAGTCTGAGCTGGTATGTGCCTCTCATTCATTTTTATGAATGTTAGCAAACTGACATTTGCAGGAGAAAGGTTTGTATGACAATCTGAACTATTGCACCTGCTGAGCTGAATACCCTCTCGACACGTACACTGGAGGGTGGGCATGTTAGGTACTTCAGTGCCACTGCAGTCAGCTCTGGCCATTCACTGACCATTCAACTCCATTATAAAAGAGGATCATTAGTTATTGACAGATGCCTGTTTTCAGACAAATATGACCCAATCTTTCTCTGTGTTGCAATAAGTCCAGTTGTTGATGCATCATCCAGTTCTCTGGAATCATTTATGTCACAAATTCCCACTTGGGACAAAGCCTTACAAAGTGGGTTGACGCCAACCGCTTTGGATGACAGACCACCTGAAACTACAGTCCCCTTCCCCTTACAGGATATGCTTGATACTCCCCCAGGTTCACCTTCAGCCTGATTATGCTGCTGAGGTTTGCTGACCTTGGTACATTACTTCTGTGCCCTATGAATCAAGTGCACCAGATGCCCACTGACATTTTTTACCTGTTCAGGCCCTCCCTCCATAACTGAGGCAATTCCATGTTTGTATCGTGGGTCCAGCATTGTTGGTATTGCAAAGCTGTCACTACGCTGAATGTTCAAGATGTGACGATTGTGTTCGAATACTATCAGCATGTCTTTCAGCAACATACTGCTAGCACTGTCTCCGGCAACATCAAGGCTATGCTGTACATTCACCAATGTCTGCCTGAACACCCGCAGCAGTGGAATTGAATGGCTAAAAGAATCAGACTCACCACTCACTGCCTGTATGGCATGTTTAAAATGCCACAAAATTGTTATTTCAGAGTCCACGAGGCATCACTGTTCAGTTGTCATAGACATGGAGGCCCCAGAACTGTCACGGCTAGTGTGCATGACAAGATATTATGAGATGGCTTTGTATTGTTCAAACAACCTCTCTGCCATGTATAAAGTGGAGTTCCACTGGGTGACAACTTCCAGCTTCAAGCAGTGCTGAGGGAGGCTGTTTCAGATCTGCAACTGCTGAAGTTGGTCATGGGCCTTTGCAGATCGTGAAAAGTGAGAACAGATATGGCTTGCAATTGTCAGCATTTCTTTTAAATCAGGGTGCTGCAGAAACTCCTGCACCACAAGATTTAAACAGTGGGCCATGCATGGAACATGAACAAAGCCACCATTTATGATGCATTCACCACATTTGACACATTGTCACTTGCTATGAACCCAGCTGTCAGGGACAGGGGGTACAGCCGCTTGACAATTTCCATCAGTACCAAGTTCAACATGTTTTCACCAGTGTGTGAACAGGTCACATTGTACATAGCAATTGTTGTGTGCTGTTCAATTCCTGGAAGATTGCTACCATGACACTCCACCTTACTACACTGATTATTCACACTACCAACAGTGCAAACAACACCCAGCACCTGCACCCAATGTGCAGTTATACACAGATATGAACTCCCTGCTCTTTTGCCACTTGTCCACATATCCATACTTAAATGGGTGAATGGAGAGGAGGAATGTTGAAGGGCATGTCTTACAGAGTCGGACACAATACAGTACAACTTGGGGACAGCATGGGTTAAAAAGTATGTCCTGGATGGGACTTTAAATTTTTGTACAGGCACGTGCAGCAAACTGCTGTAACCCAGAATTCTCCACAAAGTAGAAGGGCAAAAGATAAATTGCCAGTATTTCAGCTATAGCAGCATTAGGTTCACATGACACTGTATGATTGGGTGGGTACTTCAGCTTATGCACAAAAACACTAACATGGGCTGACTTAAACATTTTACACAGGGTGTGATGACAAATGGTTCTGCTCTGTGAATGGCAGGGGGTGGGGTGTGGACATTTGATGAAGTCATGGAAGGGGATAACATGCTCATTATGGTTGATGACGAGGGTGAACGCCCCACTGTGGTATTAGCTGTCATCTTTTGCTGGGTCCACAGTGCCATGTGAATGTTCTTAAGATGTGTATGCTGTCCTCCTGTGCCCAGATAGTTCCCCTTTTTAACTCAACTCACACGCGCATGGCAAACCAGGCAGATTGTAACTGACTCAGCATTTGCATCTTGCACAAAAAAATCCCAAACAAGGGATTGTGACGTTCTAGTTTTAACATGTCCCTGATGCTGCTTATTGGACTCCATTTTTTAAAGCCATGAAGTGTGGGCGGTGTTACATGATTTTTTGGGCAGGACACACTTGACTACAAGCGACCACCATGACTACCTATGATTATTACTGGTCATCACCATCATCACCATCAACTGAAACTGGCAAATCACAACTTTTTATGGGGGGGGGTTAATGCAAACAGACCCAGACACAGCCACCTTGAATTTCTTTTTCTCCAGTTCCCAACTGGGGTCACTTACATCATCATCATATTTATCAACATCACCCACATCTACATCCCCTACTTGGATGCTGGCATGTGGACTGCATGTTGCAACCACAGCAACATCATCATCATCATCAGATTCATCATCATCAACACCACCACCACCTGATATTTTTTCACCACACTGTGAATCACTGCATGGCAAATGCATCACCTGCACCATATTGGAAGAAATGTCACATTGTATGCTATTGTTGACATGATGTTCAGAATCCTCATATTCAGTTATTGGAATGTTACTGGAAAGTATGACATCATCTACACTGCCACTCACTCACACTGCTTCACACTCCACTATATTTTTGGACACGGTAAACTGGTCAAAATAGGAACTTGAGGCAGCAATACTTGTACCACCACCAGCATCTGTACTAACACCACTGGCTGGGACAACATCATCTCCTCCAACTATGAGCAAAGCTACTGATTGGGCTGCAAAAAAACATTGCAAGAGAAATACCTTTCCTCACATCAGCAATGCACTTCTGCATCTGTGTACTACCATGCCCACAGACAATCTTACCACTGGCAGCAGTGCTGTTGCATGAAACAGTTTTGCTTGCATTTCTCTTTGCGGGCATTTTGGGAGATTAACAACAGTATTCTTAACAAATTTAGATTTTGGAACGTTCACTCTGGGTGATGGGGACACTGGATGTGAATCCAATAATACAACTGTTGCTTCAACAACAGATACAGACCCAAAGTCACAAGTTCAACAACACCTTAAATCACCAGTGGTGCTGAAGTCACAAACAATCCAATCTGCAAAAGAATTCCTTTTGCCGGTGGGGGTAGCACTGCCTGCAGATTTTTACGGCAGTGCAATCAGCAAAACAAAGAAAAGATACCACAAGGGCAGTACAAAATCACACAGCTGCAGTGGATAGCAGGTTCACACTGCTGCACCTGCAATTACACTGTGGCATAATAAAAGGTGTATTATTTAATGTTATACACCGCATACACACTCACACACACACACACACACACACACAATTTGTCTACAAGTAATGCAAGAAATTGAAATCTTCAGTATATACAATGTATTTTAAACAACCTGAAATTATGAACTGCTGCACCAGATCCACACAACACACAATCAGCAAAAATTCAACAATTACTGACAATATTACTGTGTAAATATTAACACAGTCAGTTGTATAACAAAAATATAACCAAAAAACAAAGAACTCCCTATTTCTCCAACTTATATCTACCTACACCACAGATACACCCCTCACTCAAAGCACGTTTTCACTGTCTCTTACTACACAGACTCAATGTTGTACTTTAACATTCAAAATCCACACACAAACAATAACGCTCAATGATATGAGCACAGTAGGGTTTCCTACAATCGATGAACTAAAGTTTGAGCAAACAAAATTTACTCAAAAAGGCTTTTTTAACAGCTTTTAGAAGGTTTGCATCACAGAGAACTCTCAGAGCAGACTGTCTTCTACAGCTTCCTATACACACTACCCCGAACTGAGGCTGTGCAGAACAATATAGAGCCCATGTGACCTGAAATCACATGAATCACTGCAAAATTCGCTTTTGGAGCTTAAAAACAAGGCGAAAGTTAGGTGAAGTACATTGTTTTCAATGTACTTCACCTTTAAAATTGGTGGAGTAGTGGTCTGGAAAGGCAGAGTAATGTGAAGTCATTGTTTTCAATGGACTTCGCGTTACCCATCATAACGCAAATTACTCCTCTTTGCATTGCGGAGTACTCCACGAATTCTCCTTCACTCCTTGAATCACTTCACAGAGCGAATTGAGAAAACTTCGCCCACCACTACACTTGACTTCTATTATTCTATCACTACCTTTTGTGTTTCATACAGCATGTCTTCTCATACTTTCCTGTAGCCCGTGGTCCAAATGTTGGGTGTTATTGTTTTGTTACTATCAATCAAGTATTATAGGGTTGAGTGTCTGGGAGCTAGAATTTATTTTTTTTTTTTAATTTACATTTTTTATTAGTATAAAAGATAAGCAAATTGCATCATCTGATTTATGTATTTTCCATACATTGCCTTGCAGCTTTCACAATACAATCATATTACATTTATAAGTGCATTCCATTTCCAGCTGAAGGTTTGACAATTTCAGCAATATCCTGTAGTTCCCCTTACATGCTTTGTAACTTCATTACACTCTACTCTTATTAAAGAGTGGTAGGACTGAGCTTACTCTAGTTTTCTATGTTAGAAAAACAGTAAAGAAGGGATGGGAAGATTAAGAGATTAGAGAAGCAGGAGAATCGGGTTGACGGAAAGAGGGGTTACGGTACTGGGGATGCTTCAATCATCCTAGTCCAGTGTTTCAGTAAATGTTAGTCAGTTTGGCCTTGCATGGGAATATAGCCCCCCTGTCCAGGGATATTTATTTTCTCCAGGATCTCATGGCATGAATTCGGGATAGTGATCCAGTTGGTACATAACCCATTTGAGCCATCTTGTATCAAAGGTCAAGAGTCGAGCTTGGAGTCTTGTGAAGATTTGTTCTAAGTTATATACTTCATATGTAAGAGCTCTCCACTCATCCTTTGTAGGTATTCTTGTAGAATTTGCCCAGGGATAACTTTTCTATGCTAAAAGTAGGAGAAAAGCTGTCTGTCTATACACAGTCACATTTGTTTTGACACCTTTGGCGTCATCTCCGTAAGGATGTATGCAGGTGTAAATAATTCAGAGAATTTGTAGATTTGGCTAATTTCTTTCACAACTTCCTGACAATATTGCATGAGAGAACTACATGACCAGATTACTTATTCTAAATCAGCTGGGGCAAACCTGCAGTTTCTCCAGCATTTCCTCTGCTCATTAACCTTATATTTGGCCACAACTGCTGGAGTATGGAAGAATCGGAGCCTAGATTTCCAGGCGTACTCCCTCCAGTAAATAGTTGAGGAAATTTTTATGGCCAACAGGGCAGTCTTCTCCCATGTCTGCCAATCATGTTCCTCCCCCAGTTCCACACACCAGCATCATCTTACCTGGTCTACATTATCTACTAGTGTCTCCATCAAAGCCTTATAGAGGACACTTATGAGGTGATCAGTGGTGTTGCCACTGAGATAATGTACCACTAAAAGATACCAGTGTTGTGAGGGGTGATAACTATGTTAGACAAGCCTCCTCGAAGGTAATAAGCACATCCTCATATTCATATAGGTGTGATTTTTGATAGGGGAAGTTAATATGTGAGCTGTAAGGATGCAAATGATTGTATGCCAGTGGGGCCCACCGGATAATATACATATCAAATTTGTTGGTTATTCCATTTCTGTAAGGCTTTGAAAAAATTTTTGGGAAGGAGACTTTATCTCCATCCAGGACCCTCAGGTATAAACTTTCAGTCGGCCTGAGTACACAATCCAAGACTCTACTTGACTGCCAAAAAGGTTCAGTGGTAAATTATAGGAACTTGCTTGTCAGGATAAAGATAGTTGAATTTTCCAAACTATAGGGGCATAATTCCCAAATATCATTAAGAGTCTGTTCGATCATTTTCCAATGGGCCTGGTGTAAGCCAGCAGAGTATTGTATGGACCTGAGACGCCTGCATGTATACTTGCATTTTCTGTAAATTTAGTCCTCCCTTGTCCCATGGAAGCTGTAAAACAGAATATCTTATCTTGGAGGCTTACCTCCCTAGAGGAATCTAGAAATTATTTAATCCCATTCTTGGAGATATATCTTTGAGGGCATTATAGGGAGGGTTTGCTTGAAAAACAGTAGGTACGGTAGGACATTTTGTTGTATAGTGTCAATCATTTTCAGGAACCCCAGTGGTTGTTGGTTCAAACAGGATAGGTTTTCAGTCAGTTGTTGGGTTATGGGATCATAGTTCAGCATTTCTAAATGAATTAAGTTGGCCAGCGATCGGACACCTAAATAGTTCATTTTTAGTCTGTTCCAATGGAAAGGGAATCTTTTTTTAAAGTGAATGGAGGGGAATAGGAGTATACCAGGACCGTTGTTTTAGTATTATTCAGCTTGTATCTAGCCAGTTGTCCAAAATACTCTATTTTTTTTTATTTTTTATTTTAGTTGTTTAACCAGGTGAGACACACTAAGCTGAACGTTTTTTACAGGTGCAACCTGGGAGCACAGGGAAGTTAAGTGACTTGCTCAGGGTCACACAGTTATTTGCTCCATGATACCTGTAACTGAAGTACCCAGAGATGTCAGAATCAGGAGTATATCTTAGCGAATAATATTATCTTCTGAGAGTGCCATCCTATAGGCATGACATCAATGTCAATTGATTTTGAATTGCCCATGCCAGGGGTTCTAGATATAGTGCAAATAGGAGGGGTGACAGGGGGCCCCCCCTGCCTAGTTCCCCCAGAAAGGTGGAATGGGTCAGAAAGTGACCTTGAGGTATGCTAGCAGCGAGCTATACAAATTTTGGAGTTAGATAATGAACTTTTCTCGGAATCCAAAATGCTGTAAGGCAGACCAAAGGAAAGACCAAGTCACTCTCACAAAGAAAGAAAAGCACTGCACTCAGGCAAATAAAGTTATTTAGCTAGTGCAAGTTATTGTTGGCAAGGAGCCTGAAAAGGAACCAGTAGCTCTTAGCGCCTCAACCCTTCAGCTGGTCTTCAACGGGGGCATGTCTGTGATGCCACCACTACCACGACACCCAGAAAGTGAACCCCCCCACAGTGAACCCCCCACTGCACCTAAATCGGCAGCAATAGGGGGTTTGCTTCAAGACACTGTATGGCAATGGGGGCTAAATATCTAACTCCACTGTCTGTGTGACGTGGAGTTAGATATATTTAGTAGGGGGATGTGGGGGCACAGCCCCCTGAATGAAGGGGTGAGGGGCACAGCCCGCCCCACATTGATAGTCTGGATGTCACTGGTTGGTTCAGTGTTGAGTCATGGTAGAGACTGTCGAAGGGTTCTTGGCACTGTAGTGGATGTCCCAGTCGGGGTTGTCACGCTGGCATCATGGATCCAGAAGGACCAAGAGTATCTGCCTTTGAGTGGCATATTCGAGCAACAGTAGGTGTGATGAACGCATCTTGTGCCTGCTGCTCTAATGAATCCTACCTGGTCTGCGTCTATTAATTGGGGAGTAGTGTATCTAATGTGTGTACCAGCACTGATGGAAATAGTTTGTACTCGTAATTTAACATTGAGAAAGGTGTGTAAGAGGCTAGCTATCTAGGATCCTTCTGGGGCTTAGAGATGGAAGCCATCTCCATGCATTACCATGAAGGAGGTGGTTGCTTTCCTTTTTGTATGTCAATGTAGGCTGGGATCAGGGCAGGGAGAAGGAGATACATACAAACATATCAAGGTGCCAACAGGACAGACCTACTGGTCTATCAAAGTCTGCTTGATTGTGCAGATAGCTCCCTAGCAGACAGCTGCTCCTCCTTCCAATCCCCTTCCCTCCCATTGTTGTCCTTCTCACCCACCCTTACCCACCTCTGTACCCTGTCCGAAGCATTCTTAAAGCCAGCCACATTTTTGCTTGATGTCACCACTTCTGGTAGTGCATTTCACCTCACAACTACTCTCTCTGTGAAGTAATGCCTCCTCATCTCCCTCCTGAATCTCCCTCTCTATTCTTAGCCCATGCCCCCTAGTCTCCCTCCCGCTCCTTAGTTTCAACACCCCCTCAGCCCCGCTTTGTTGACACCCTTCAGGTGCTTGAATGTCTCAATCATGTACCCCCTCCCTTCTCTCTTCCAGTGCTTACATATTCAGTTCCTTTAGCCTCATCTCATAATCCATTCCCTCCATCCCTGAATCATCCTCGTTGCCCTTCGCTGCACTCCCTCCAGCAGCTTGACATCCCGGCTCATGTACGGCTTCCAGAACTGCACACAGTACTCCAAGTGAGGCCTAACCAGCGCCCTGTAGACTGGAAAAATCACCTCCCTGTGCCTGAATATGAATCCCTGTGCTATGCACCATAGCATCTTGTTTGCTTTCACTTCCATCTTTCTGCATTGGGCAGTATTGTTTAAGCACACTGTTACCAATACCCCTGAGTCCTTTTTCTCTTCCAGTGCTCCCCAAGCTGATCCCCCAAAGCCAGTATTCTCTTCTTGGTTTCCTTGCCCCAAAATGCAACACCTTGCATTTTATTGCATTGAACCCCAACTGCCACTCTCTGACCATTCCTCCAACTTGGTCAAGTCTCTCTGTAATGCATCCTTCCTCTTCATCTTTTACTATTCACCCATTTTGGTGTCATCGGTGAACAGGCTAGTCCTGCTCACCCTCCCCATCCAATGTGTGAGATGAATATTTGAATAGCACAGGGGCCAGCACTGAGCCCAGTGGCACCCCACTTATCACAGACCTAGGCTGTAAGACTCCCCACCACCACCCTCAGCAGCCTACCCCTTAGCCAGTTTGAGATCTAACATGCCATTTTTGTCCCCACTTCCACCTCGAATAACTTCACCTTAGTCTCCCATGGGGCATAAGTCAAAAGCCTTGCTGAAATCCAAGTGTTAGTACATCTACAGCATGGCCCCATCCAACTTCCTCGTCACCCCATGATAGTACTGTATAAGATTGGTCTGGGAGGATCTCCTGAAACAAACCCTTGCTGTCTCCCATTCTGCAGGTTTCTGCCTTCCAGAAATGCCACCAGCCTGTCTTTGGTATTGTTTCCATGAGCTTTCCACTATGGACGTCAGACTGACTGGCCTATAGTTCCTGGCTCATCCCTTGGACCATTTTTGTAATGATACCATATGGGCCATCCTCCAGTCCTGAGGCACCTCCCCATTCCCAGAGAGGTGCTGTACAGGTCCGCCCAGTGGTTCCACTAGAATCTATGTCATCTCCCACAGCACCCTGGGGAGGATACCATCTGGTCCCAGTGCTTTATTCACCTTCAGTGCCCTTAGCCCTTTCAAGACTGTGCTACCCTCTATCCTACCACCTGTTACCTCACACCACCCATTCCCCCTCCTTCTGACCAGGGTGGTAATGGATCCCCCTCCTCCCTTGTGAGCACTGACCAGAAGTACTCATTCAGTGCTTTTGCTTGTTTCTTCCCCTTTTCTACCCACTCCTTCCCCCTTTTTATCATCACTATACTGTCCCTGCACTTCCTTTTCTACCTGATGTATCTAAAAAAGTCTTTCTCCCCTCATTCAATTCCCTGCTCTAATCTGCATTTCCTTGTGGCTTTCGCACCCTTTACCCTCTTGGTCACTCCTTGTACCATTTGGTATACTTCCCCATGTCCTCTTCCTTCTCCATCTTTCTGAACCTCTGGTATGCCACTCTTTTTGCTCTAACCCCCTCTGTCACCTCCCTTTCACACAGCATGGTCTCTTTGCACTTACTTACATCTTACTCTGTAACCTGATGCATGTTTCTGTCACCTCTATGATTCCTTGCTTTATTATGTCCCACTTCTGCACTGTCCCATGCCCTGCTTTATCATTTTGAGTCTCCCCTTCAGCAATTCCTTCATTTTCTCCAAGTCTGCCTTCCTGAAATCCACCACCTTTGCTGCAGATCCCTCTGGTGCCCTGTTCATTGTGATGTTAAACCACACCGTTTGATTATCACTGTCAGCTAACGTATCCTCCACTCTTATGTCCCCCACTGCCTCACTGTTAGATAGTACCAGGTCCAGTATGTTCCCCAGTTTTGTGGGTTCAGCAACCAGTTGTGTCAGGAACCCCCCCCGGAATGTGTCCAAGAGGACCTTCTTCCTTGCACTTCAGGTAATCGGCATGGTTCAGTCCACCCTGGCAGGTTGAAATTCCCCACTATTACCAGCTGCCCCCTCCTACATATCCTACTGATTTGTTCCACCCATTCCCTGTGCCTTTCCACTGTCTGGGAGGGTGACTTATACACCACCCAGACCTCAACTTCCTTCCCCTGGAGTCCAGGAGCTTTAACCACATTGTCTCTGTATCCCTCTCTTCCTTTTCATCCCTTGCACACTTGATCACCTCCTGCATATAGACAGCCACCCGCTCCCCTTCCTTCCCTTCCCCATGGTCTTTCTGTACAGTCTGCACCCTGGGATTGCCAGGTCCCAGTCCCAGTACTCAATGGCCTATGTTTCTGTGATAGCCGCAATGTCCACCCTCCCTACAGCCAAGAGTGAAATCTGCCACCTTGTTGCCAAGGCTTCTCACATTCACAGAGACTACCCTCAACCCTGTCACCCTTCCCTACTTTTCCAGATCCCCCTCCCCACCCTGTCCCTCCTGGACTAAATCCCCAAGTAAAGTACTTTCTTACTAGCTTGGGAGTAGGCTAACCAGTCCTGGGTACCTTGCCTACAGTCTGATCCCCACTACTCCCCAGCTAGTTTAAATTCACTTTTGTTTGCTATATACTTCTGTAGCTTCTGCTTTAATAATCCCTTTCCCTCCTGACTTAGGTGCATCCTATCCCCTTCATTGTCCAGGTCTGCCCCCATCCCCCCACCCACCCATACCCTTTTGGTCTACACCACTCCTCTAGCCACACGTTGAATTCCCTAGTCCTCTCCTTCCTCATTGTGCTCACACGGGGTACTGGGAATACGTCTGAAAAGGCAACCATCTCCCCTACCTCCTCGCATAGCTTTCCCAATTCTCCGAACCTTCCCTTCACCATCTCCACAGTCTCACCTGTCAGGTCAGAATTTTTTATCAAATTCAGCTAGTAGCCATCTGGGCCAGGGGCTTTTAGCATTTTAGAATGTTTCAAAGTAACAGTGATCTCTCCTCCTGTGATTGGGGTTAACAAGGACTCTGCTTGGGAGTCCATCAGTCTAGGTAAGGATAGACCAGTTAGGTATGCTTCCAACTGTTGGGGAGAAGTGGCTGGATCAGCCCTACATAAGGTTTTGTAATATTTTGCCATTGCTTATCTAATATCCCTCGGGTGATGTAGAAGGCAACCATCCTTCAGGTCAAAAATACTAGTGACAATTGTTTTAGCTTTAGCTCCACATAGCCATCTAGCCAGGTTTCTAGCACCCTGTGGTCCTTCCTCATGGTAATTAAGTTTTAGATAGAGCAGTTGTTGTTTTATTTTTTGGTCAGTTAGTTTTTGTAATTTTTGTTTAATTTGTTGTATCTGACTTTTCACCAAGGTACCTCCTTGGTATGAGAAAGCCTGTAGTGTCTGAAAGTAGTTCTGTAGCTCCATGATTTCTATTTCCCAGTATCTTTTTTTCTTTTAGGCTGAGTATTTTATTATCTCCACTCTTAAAACCATTTTGAGGGTGTCCCACCTCAAAACTGGACCAACCCCTGGTATGTCATTATCTGTCAATATTCTAGGGACAGCATCTTTAATTAGCTGACAAAAATCTGGGTCTCAGAGGTGCTTTATGTTAAGATGCCAGAAAGACTGTTTCATTGGCTTACCCAGAGCCAGCTTGGAATATACAGGTGAGTAATTCGACAAGATCGTTGTTCCGTAGCATATATCTTGTACAGAGTCCAAGTGTTCAATAGTGCTAAAAAGATAATGTAACCTAGAAGAGCTATGTGTTTTTGGTGAGTGATAGGTATATGTTTTACTTGTGGGGTAGAAGTGTCTCCAGAGGTCTACTAGCCCCAATGAGGGCAAGGTCAAATGCAGGTATTTTTGGATTGCTGTAGCCCTATGTCTAGTTGGCAGGGATGCATCCACGAAGGGGTCCAGCATTACATTAAGATCAACCCCCCCAATTTTTAACTGCCCTTGTAGGATTGAGAGGAGGTCATTTAAAAACTGCTTGGCCACTGCCTTGGTAGAACCTGGGTGAAAATACAATGAAGCCAAGGTCACTTGTGTAGAGAACAGTCTCCCTGTGGCTATGACATAACGTCCCTCTGAGTCTGCAATGTGGTCTTGTAAGGTGCACTGTGTTCCCCTAGGTATTAAGACACTGGTTCCCTTTCTCCTACTGGAGCTATGTGAGGATGTCAGTACCATTTGTTATCCCAGAGACTAGAACTTTGCATGCTTTACGAAGGACAAGTGCATTTCCTATAGATAAACTAGGTCTGGCTTGTCCTGTTTAAGGAATTTTAAAAGCCTGGATCACTGTACAGGGTTGTGTATCACGTTGCGTTTAAGAAATGGCTAATGACATGCTAGCCATGGCACAGAGGTATTTGGGCTTTGACAAGAGGTCCCCCTCAAGAGAGAAAGTAAATTATTGAAGCAGGTAGAAAAGAGATACATAAAGGGTCTATTAAAGAGGGGTAATAGTATAAAGAGAGACATCCAGGTCTGTAGACACGAGACCAGGTTTTCAAATTCTGTCGGGTAGAGTGGATTGCTCTTTAGGTTAAGCTGAAAGTATTGTAATCCTGAGGTTCTCCATATCTGTAATAGGATCCTAATTGGTTGTAGGCTGGTAATCCATACATTGTTATGTGTGTTATTGAGGTTTCTGAAAAAAAAACATCTTCACTGATGCAGTTTAAAAATAAATTATGGGGGGCACTGCTGAGCAGCCTAATAGGAAGCAGCAATCAGACCAAGCTCTTGGGAGGAATTTCTTTTAAAGTTAAAAATAACATCTTTATACTCGGAAATTTTCCATCTAGAAGTGATCGAGAACTAACAATATCCTACTGTCCCCAAGAAGTCTGGATATGGGTAAAATAAGGGAGGCGGTGACTGCAGCAGGTGACTTCTTCAGTCAGGAGAAACAATTAAGGCGAAGGCCTACACAATGTGGAGCAGCAGCGGACAGGGCATCGGATAGTACAGAGGAGGCCTCCTTAACAAACATACTCTCTACCCTGAATCAGCTAGTTAAAGCAGTGTAGGAACTAGATAAAAAATTTGATGCTCTCACACCCCGAGTATCAGCTTTGGAAAATTGGATGGATCAGTGTGAGACTACTGTACAGCAGGCAGAAACCTCAGTGTTAAAAACTGTGGATGTTATTACCAAACTAATTACAGAAAATTCACTTCTGCATCAACGTTTAGAAACAGTAGAGAACCAAGTGCGGGAAAAGAACTTAAGGATCCTGGAACTGTCGGAAGGGGCTGAGGGTGAAGACCTCTTGTCTTTTGCCAGAAGGTGCTAACAGGCATCCTGGGTCTCGAGGAGTCAGATATCCCATTCCAGCTAGAGAAGGCCTACCGGATTACCCCCCGCCGAGTGACAATGAATCATGCGGCCCCACAAACTTTCTTGATTGTGTGCAATGGCATCGGAGATAGAGATAGAGTCCTACAAGCAGCAAGGCACCAGAGAGTGTTGAAATACGGAAAGGACACTAGTCAGATGTTCCCGGATCTTTCATGTAGCACCCGACAACGACGCAAAGCCTTCAATGGAATCTGGGGTCTCCTACGGGGCTTAAAAATTCAGCATCAGTTACTGCTCTCAGCCAAGCTCCGTATTGCCTGGCAGGAAACAATATCTCTTCAATGAAGCAAAGATCTGGAAAAACTGGTTGTTAAAATTGAGTCAGAGCTGGCAGAAGGAAGAAGTCAATTCTTCAGATGCAGACTGAATTATAAGGCAGGTTTGGTAATTTAAGATTTGTGTACCAAGGTTTGGCCTTGAGACTTGAGGGACTTGATGCCTAAGATAATAATTAACTATAAACTGAAGCGATAGACTCTGGACACTCTTGGACAGTACCTTGTAAGACAGATGGATCTTGAGGCAGAACAGCAGTCTTTAAAATCTGGACTGTAAATGTATAAATTAGCTTTATATTGAGCAGTATACTCCTGGGAGGTTGTGCTATCAGATTATACTATTTTCTTTCGCTATTGTAGTTTTGGGAATTCACTCAGACAGGTACAGTCATTATGGTAATATGGCATTGTCTTTTCCTTTATCCTTTACATGAATCCCTTGGGCTTCAGGCTGCATGCAATTTTTCTTTATTACTGTGCAAAACCAGATAAGTACTTCCCTATGATGTATCTTTAGAAGGTGTCTTGCATAAATCCTTTGTGTGAGGAAATCTCGTTTTTTGTATAATGCTATCCTCCTGTGTAAATGTGCTGTAGCTTTGCTTGCAAAAACAATACACATTTAAAATACGAAAATAAATTATGGCCAACAGTGTCCAATCATAATTATGTAACCACAACAATGACTTTAAACCTGTCAACTTTACATAACTATTTAGAGAAGGTGTGCTCAGTCAACACCCTCCTCTAAATAGAGCTAGAATAACTTAACTCAGTCTGGACTTCCAAGGTGGGGGTAATAGTGAGCCTCCCTTTTCCTTCTGAAGGGACCCATAGGTGGACATTCTCCCATACAGGAGTGGGGATAGAACCAGAGATGTTGTTGCCTTGGGCCTCCATGGCACCATATAAGCCCCTAACACAAATGATAACCAAAACATAGAAACAAAGAATTTGATGGCAGATAAGGACCGCTTGGCCCACCTAGTTTGCCCATTTCCCTACCCAATGCATAGGCTGCAGATCCTAGTTAATAAACAGCCTACTTCCTCCTACCCCCACTAGAATTGCCTTATGTATGTCCCATGCATTCTTGAATTCCTCCACTGTTTTTGAGTCCACTACCTCCTCAGGAAGGCTGTTCCATGTATCCACAGCCCTCTCCATGAAAAAATACTTCCTCACATTACCTTTGAGCCATCCCCCCCCCCTTCCTTCAAATTGTGCCCCCTTGTTCTTGCACATCTCTTTTTCTGAAAGATGCCACCATCTTGGACTCTGTTGATTCCCTTGATGCACTTGAAAGTTTCTATCATGTCCGCACTGTCCCTCCTCTCCTTGAGTGTATACATACTAAGCTTCTTTAATCTCTCTTCGTATGTCTTCTGGTGCAGACCATGCACCATTTTAGTTGCCCTCCTGTGGACAGCCTCCATCCTATCTATGTCCTTGTGGAGATGGGATCTCCAGAACTGGAAGCAGAACTTCCTACAGATGGGGTCTCACCAACTGTCTGTACAGAGGGATAACAACTTCCTGTTTTCTACTGGTGATGCCTCTCCCTATGCATCCCAGTATCCCACCAACCCTCCTTACTGCCTTCTCACATTGCTTGCCCATCTTAAGGTCATCTGATATGACTAACATACTATTTGCCAGCAGATTAGGCCTTACGGTCTATCGAGTCTGCTCGAACCTCATACCCTAGTTGGGTGCCAAGGCCCTCCCCTTCCTTGTGTTCCAGAAACCCCTATCATCCATCCCCACCCCAGGACAGGCCATCATCTGACACATCCACTTTCTGTGTCTGTCCCACCCTCTCTTGAAGCCCTCCACTGTGGATCTCTGAACCAGCTTGCCAGGCAGTGCATTCCAAGGGTCCACCACCCTCTCAGTGAAAAACCTCCTCCTCTTTCCCCCCTCACCCTTCCACCTTCCAACTTCAAACCATGCCCTCTGGTGATACCTCCGTGCTTTAGTCTAAAGATCCCCTCCATGTTTACCCTATTTATTCCCTTGGGGTACTTTGAAGACCTTAATCATGTCCCTCCTGTCTCTCCTCTCCTCCAATGAAAACAGGCAGAGCTCCTCAAGTCTGTCCTCATACGTCAAATCCCCTAGCCCTCGTATCATCTTAGTTGCCCTCTTCTGTACCCTCTCCAGGAGCTGTGTGTCCCTCTTCAAGTGTGGTCTCCAGTACTGTACACAGTACTCAAGGTGTGGTCTAACCAGTCCATTGTACAGTGGCAGAATCACTTCCTTGCTCCTAGAGGTGATCCCCCTTACGATGCATCCCAACATCCTGTTTGCCTTTCTAGCTGCTCTCCTCCACTGCTCAGAGTTATTCATACATGCATCCACCATGACCCCTAGGTCTTTTTACCCCTATTGAGGCCTCCAGCGCCTCCCCTCCCAGGGTGTACCTGTGTTTAGGGTTTCCCTGTCCAAGATGCAACACCTTGCACTTGGTGATATTGAAATTTAATTTCCATGTGTGAGCCCAGCTTTCCAGGGTGTCCAGGTCCCCTTGCAGGGCCAACCTCCCCTCTTCTCCCTCAACTACTGCTCCCATCTTGGAGTCATCAGTGAAAAGACTCATTTCACACCCTATACCCTCCCTGATGTCCGATATGTATGCATTAAACAGGATTGGACCCAGGACCGAGCCCTGCAGTACCCCACTACCAGCCTCTCTAGGGGTTCGAGAGCTCCCCACAGACCACTACTCTCTGGGTGCATCCAGCTAGCCAGTTTTCAATCCATCTGACCATCAAAGGGCCTACTCCTAACCCCATCAGTTTCTCCACCAGACCATTGTGGGGAACAGAGTCAAATGCCTTGCTGAAAGCCAAGAATAATACATCCACAGGCTTTCCCCTGTCCAGTTCTGATGTTACCCATTCGTAGAACTCCACAAGATTGGTTTGACATGATCTGCCTGGCACAAACCCATGTTGCCGACTATCCAGACCTCCCATCTCCTCCATGTACACCCCCAATCGTTCCTTTAGAATACTCTCCATTAATTTTCCCACCACGAGTTCAAACTGATGGGTCTATAGTTACCTGGTACTTCCTTGACCCCCTTAATGGATTGGCACCACATGTGACTCTCGCCAATCCTAGGTACCCTCCTTCTCAAGTGACCTGTTGAAGAGCTCCGCCAGGAGTGCAGCCAGTATTTCCGCCAATCCCATAGTACTCTGGGATGAATGCCATCTGGCGAGATCTGTCTTTCTTTAGGGCCTTGAGGATAACCACACCTTTTTGGCGGAGATAACATCATCCGTCCCCTACCTTACTGGCCTTTTTATCCTTATCCAGATGTGACACCCCTGGGGTACCTCTCCCTCCCTCTTGCTCCATTTCTGTTGCTCCCCTGATCCCACTCACTGCCGCTTCCATCCCCATCGTGTCTTGCTTTGTAGATATCCCATCCCCCTTCCTAGTGAACACAGAGGCAAAGTACTCGTTAAATACCTCTGCCTGGTCCCTCACCTCTTCCACCCACCCTCCTTCTGATCTCAATCTGCTGAGATGGCACTTAGATTTTCTCTGCTCCCCAATGTACCAGAAGAACCCCTTTTCCCCTCCATGTATCCCCTGTGCCAGCTGCTGCTCTTTACTGGACTTTGCTCCCCTCACCATCTGGGTGACTTTTCTAGATGCAAGATGGTACATTTCCTTATCCCTATCCCCTCTTGTTGTTTTATATTTTTTGTAGGCCGCCTTCTTTTCTCTGACCACTACCTGTACCTCACTGGACCACCAGCATGGTTTATGTGACCTTGCTCCCTTACGTTTCAACTTAGCGCAGATCCTGACTGCCTCATGAAGTCCCTGTTTTATGACCTCCCATCTCCTTTCCACACTTGTCATTGATGTCATCCCCTTCACTTGATCCTTGAGAATATTTCCCATGCCCACAAAGTCTGCACCCCTGAAGTCCACTGCCAGTGTCCTAGATCTCACCCCCCTCCTCCCATGCTTATTTGAAACCAGACAGTATTGTGGTCACTCCCAGTCAGGGGTCCTCTACAAGGTCCTTACCAGATCCCCATCTGCCAGAACCATGTCCAGGACATGCCCCTCCTTGTGAGGCTCCATCACATGCTGTGTTAAGAACACAACCTGGAAGTCATCCAGCAGCCTCTGCTCCTTTGCCACCTTAGAGGACATGGTTCCCCATTTGTACCTGGCATATTAAGGTCCCCCATCAACACCACTCCTTCCCCTTTTGGTCCACACTGGGCAATGATGTTGTCCAGCAAACCATCCTCTAGAACATCACTCATCCCAGGGGCCTATATACCACCCAAGCTTGACCTTATCTCCTGCTGGGGATCATAAGGTGACCCATAAGGCCTCCAATTTCCTCTGCCTCTTCTACCCTAGCAATTTCTATGTCATCTCTAATGAACATAGCCACTCCACCCTCTGCCCTCCTTTCTATCCTTTCTAAGCAAACTGTACCCCCACATTTAGGTCCCAGTCATGGTTTATGTTGGTCACGTCTCCGTGACCACCTCAACATCCCAAACAGCATGGCCTGGAACTCTCGCAACTTGTTTCCCAAGCTCCTGGTATTTACTAACACCAACCCCCACCCCTTATCCCTGGTCCCCTTTTTCGAACCCCACCCAGGTTCCTTATACTTCCATCCTTCCTCTGCTCCTCCTGAAACCTCCACCCCAGTCTGTTTCCCCTCCCCCTTGGATATGAAGGCTACTCCCCTCATCTGGAGGAGAGGGCTTCTGGTCAGCCCCTTCCTTATCCCTTCGCCCCCTCACAAGTTTAAACCCCACCTTTCTTGAATGTAGTCAGCCGTCCCTGTTTAAGAGACTTCCCTTCCCCTAATGGGGCAGATGAAGCCTGTCCTTGGCATACAGTCCATATCCTCCCAAACTCCTTTCCAGTTCCCTAACACCCCCAACCCACTCTCTTCACCCCACTTCCTGAGCCAGTCATTAACCTCTGTGATCTTCATTTTTTTCTCCACTGAGGCCTTTGGTACTGGCAATATCTCTGAAAAGGAAATGTTGCAACCATTATCCCGACAGACTCTGGCAAGTTCTTGGAACCTTGCTTGGATTTCCAAAATGCTATTTCCCTCTAGATCGTTAGTTCCCAAATGCCCCAGGAAATCCAGTTTCCCTCCACAATCCCTAACCAGTTCATACACCATGAACTTTGCTCTGTGCACTGTCAGCTCAGAGATACTCACTACCTTCACCTGGCTATGGCATCCACCGCCCTGTCCCTTCCACTGGATACCCCTAATCATGAGTCTCCCAATAACAGAACCTTAACACCGCCATCATCCTTATGGTTACCTCCACTATGCCCTCTCAATCCCCCATCCCCCCTTTATTCATGATCTCAATTCCATGGGAGTCTTCCTGCCTTATTAGAGACCCCGTTGTCACCCTCCCTTTCTGCCTCCCTTGTTATTTTGCCCACTTAACTCAGACCCCCTCTGAATAGGTGTCCCCTTTAACCCTCTCTTATCTGAACCATTTATCCTGACCCTGATGGTTTCCCCTTCCCCCACAACACCATCCTCCCCCCTTGTAATAGTACCCCTGCCTCCAGAGGCTCTCTGTGGGTCCCCTTTAGCTAGGGCCCCATCCTTGGTACTCACCACCCTGCTGAAGGGGGGCTCCTCTCCCACCTCCTTGTCTCCCAGTTTCTCTCCAGTCATGCTCTCCTCCCTCATGTCTGCAATATGTTGCATCTCCCCCATCTGCTTAACATTTATGTTTCCTCTTCTCCCTCTGGGACTATTTCTATCTTTTCCATTGCCGGTCTGTGATGCCCTATCGGTTTCTGACTCCCTCCCCCCAGCCTCTGTATCAGTTTCCTCATTTCCTCATTTCCACCAAACCCTTCCTCCCCCTCTAGGTTGCTTAGTAGCTCAAATTTATTGTTACCCTCTATGTCAGCCTCCATCAGGTAACCCGAGTTTCCCATGACTGCACCTCTAAACTGCCCCTCTTCTTCCCCTCTTGCTCTGTTCCCCTTAGGAGCTCCCTTCCCACAGTCTGCTGTTTTAGGCTTCCCCACAACAGCCCCTCCCTTCTCAATGTCTGCTCTACTGGGCTTCCCCACAACAGCCCCATCTAGCTCTTCCCCCTCCACTCTCTTTGTATTCAGAATGTTCACCCCGTACGCTTTCCCCTTAGCATCAACATCCCTATCTAAGGGTCCTTTGTCCCTAATATCCCCCCTCCTGCTTGCTGTAGCATAATGTCCAGTAATTTCAGAGCGTTGCCCCAGTCTTCCCTCAGCCCCACCCTTCTGCTGCCCATATCCACACCCCTTATCCTTGGACACCCCCCCAGCTCTCCCAGCTTACTCCTTAACCAATATACCTCACTCCTGATACAAGGTAGCTGTCTACAGAGTGGACAGCCTCCCTCTCTCCAAGCCCAATCAAGAATTATTGCCATCCCACAGCCTGTGCAGCCTACAATCCTTCCAAAGATGCCTGCTATGGTGGAATATGGCCACCCTGTTTGTCCCCCTCTGTTTATAATGGCACACCCCCTTTTCTCAGTCCCTTCCCTGGAATACAGTTTCTCTCTATACTGACTGCAGTTATTTACAAACCCAATTTCTACCCCACCAATAAAGTTCCCAAGTCTCACAAACACATACAGTCCAGTGTGTGTCCAGTCCCACTAACAGTGTGTGTATGCAGACATCAGGTACCGTATGATGTCACAGGCCCACCAGTTCCTGTTGCTTCAAATTTCAGTCCCAAACAGAAATACACAGCCCTTCAATCCCCAACCCCAGTGGCTTTTCAGTATTTAAGGCAAACATCACATTTAAATTTCACTCTAATTATCACTGCCAAACAAGTGTTCCCAAGCCTCAAAAGTTACAATATCATAGCCCAAGTAACGGTTCTAACTCAAAGTAGTAATTTTTAACACATAGAACTAATTTCACATACAAAACTATTCAAATATTTCAGTTAAAACAGAATATAACCCCAGACATCTGTCCTTACCAGCCTCCTGCTTATGTTCCCAAGTGAACAATGAAAGACAAGGTCCCTTTCCATTTCTGTTTTTGTTATTATCTCACCCCCTTCCCATTGTGTACACTTCCCTTGGATTTTTGTTTCCCTGGGGCATTACTTTGCACTTCTTAGCATTGAATCTAAGCTGCCGCATATTTGACCATTCCTCCAACCTTGCCAAGTCCCTTTGCATCCTCTCCACCCGCCTTCTGTATCAACCCTGTTGCAGATCTTTGTGTCATCTGCAAGAGACATACTTTTCCTTCAGTCCCTCTGCAATATCACTTATAAAAGACATTAAAGAGGACCGGTCCCAGTACTAAACTTTGTGGTATCCAACTAGTAACATCCCTTTCTTCTGAGTAAACTCTGTTTACTATTACCCTCTGTATCCTGTTGTCCATCCAATTTTTAACCCAGACTACCACCTTGGGACCCACTCCAAGGCTGGCTAACTTGTATATTAATCTTTTGTGTAGAACTGTGTCAAATGCCCCGCTAAAGTCTAGGTAGGCCATGTTCACTGCCTCTCCCTGGTCTACCAAATTGTTCAGCTGGTGAAAGAAATATATTAGTTTTGTCTGACATGACCTTCCTGCTGGGAATCCATGCTACCTTGGGTCCTGTGCCCCACTGACCTCTAGAAACTCAACAATTCTTTCCTTTAGAAGCAATTCCATCATTTTTCCTACCACTGAGGTCAAACTAACCAGGGTTAAAAAATAAAAAAAATATGTATGGGCTATGTAACCTGAGGTATGGGTCTGTCATGTTAGAGATCTGAGAGGGCCTCACCCTCTATCCTCCTCAAACTTGAGGAACCTAGGGAGCTGTACCTTTATATATAGGAAATACTAAGGGTTCCATAGTTCAGATCCATAGGCTGAAATCCTTTTAATAATTCCCAGTACCAGTGAGCTGCAGACACGATGACTTACTAGGTGTATGCTTCACCTGAGGAAGTAACGGTATGTCCTGAGAATCTGCCTATCTCACCCTAGTGAGCTCTCATCCCATCCTCCTCACTCCCAGAATATCTGGGGAAGGAGCAGACATTTTAGTTCCCTTCATACAAGTAATAATGGTACAGTCTCCCTTTAAGTGAATATGACTCTTAAGCTGTACTGAACATTACTATTTAGCAAGAAAGTTATAACTACGTGCAGCAAGCACAAACAATCAATTCATGGTTTCGCCCACTCCAATAAGAATCCTCCCTCTAACTCGGGAGACTAGAGAGCCACAGAGGCCCCAACATGAGTCCCATAACCTGCTTAGTGAAGTCATTATTCTGTTTCCTTTTTGAGTTATTTCATGCAGGAAGAGGGAAGCATAACATGGAGCTGATGAGGTAGAAGCTGGTGGCTCAGTGCAAAGTCTGAATCCCCACTGTTATTTTGTTCCATACAGTTCAATGTAGCTCATGTGCCAGGACTTGCACCCAGGCTACAGTCTTGTAAGGCGCATTGTGACTTCTGTTGTCAGCTCCAAGGAGCTTCCCCATTTCTAGCCACTATTATGTTTCAGTTCACATCTCAATATGTCCCATAAGGGGTGTATGGGAGGTGGTGTGAGCCTCTGCATTTCTCCATCTTGGTAAGTGGCCATAGTATGCATGGGTAACTAGAGGGCTAGTGTTATTTTAATAAGTGGCCTAGAGTCAGAGTAGTCCATGCAAAGACCTGGAGAGGCCCCCTTGCTGACTAGCCATGCCTCTCCATCCCTGCCATCCACCCCCCCGTATCTGTGTGAAAACAGTAGAAGCAGCACAGTCTCTCCAGTTCCTTCTCAGGTGTTCTGGGGATGTCCATTCATCAGAAAGCTGCCAATGTCTGTTTCAGATCTTGTTGATTGCAATGCGGTCCCATGGGGGTGGTTGTGGCTTTCTATCATCATGGAGGGCATGCTGTGCTATCTCCCAGGCCTATAGGTCACTTTGAAAATGTCAGCCCCATCTTGGTGAGTTCATCTCTGACTTCTTGCGCTGTGGAAAATTCTTTCTTGCCAGTTGGGAGAGTGACAACCATGCAAACGGGTTAGGGTGTAGTGAAATTGTGCCCTGCTGCTTTTAAAACAATGAGAAGAGGGAGGTATACTCTGTGCTGTTTCACTGTCTTTGAGGCATAATCATGCAAGTGTTTTGGCTGTAAAACATTTGTTGTTTTCGCCAGGCTAGTCGAAGAATCTGTTCTTTACAGCATAGTTATTAAAATGGCTATTACCAATCTAGGGCTTGTTGTGGTCAACGTTGGTTTTGGCGCAAGAGCTCTGTACATTCTTTCTAAGTTTAGCTACATGTCTGGTGGTAGCTCCAGGGCTGTTCAGAGCAGAGTGTCAACAAAGTCATTGGCATCGGAGCCTTCAGAGCCCTCTGGTATGCAGTATATACAAATATTTTTCCATCGGGCTCTGTTTTCTGTATCTACTTGTAGCATGTCTAACAATTCTTGCTACTCCATGAGTTGTTGTACCAGGCCTTCTAGGTTGTCTATGTGGTTCTCTGTGGCTGTAACTCATCTTTCGCATCATCAGCTCTCTGTTTGAGCTGCATTACCTCTTTTCTAAGCTCTCCATACAATTATTTAACTTTGGCCCAAAAAGATAGTAGTTCTTGGTAAAGTGTGTCTAATTTTACTTTTTTATTTTTATTCTTAGGAGTGCTGCTTGTCTTCAGAGTTCCATGTTGTGAGGGGGCCACTACCAGGACTGCATAGTCTCAGAGTTGGAGGCCTCCAATCTGGATCGCTCTGCATCTTCTGGCATCTCTAGTGAGATTCGATCAGGTACCAGCTCTTTTAGTTTTGATCCCCATCTCATCTATTTTAGAAGTAATTTGCATTGCTTCTGTGCTGAAATGCCCCAGTAAGAGGGTTTTTCTCAGGAGGATGGAGAGAGTCTCTCAATCAGGCTGCCATTTCTCTCAAGGTGGAACAGGAAGTCCTAGGTGCTAGAATTCTTGAGGGAGTAAGGGGTAAATGTTTTTCAAGAAGCTCAGGAAAGAATAAATAGTGTTCTGATTTGTAGCAGCATGCAACCAGAGCTGTGGAAACAGTTTCTATTCCTTTTTCAGGATAAGGAAAGAGCTCAGGTCAGAGGAAGAGGAGTGGCCAGTGCTGGAGGCACTGTTTTGTTCCTATCTCCTACACATGAAGCATCAGGGTGTTACAGTGGGAATAGTGGCAAGGCACTTGGGCATGACAGCATGGTTTGAAAAGCAATGAGGTTGTGAGATACAACCTGTGCTTTCCAAGTACATAGAATGCTGCAGGGTTGGGTGCAGGAAGATCACAAAGGTGGAGATACACAGTGCTCAATACGGCCAGTGTTGCTGGTTAACATCATGACAGGGCTGTCCTACAGTTTGTACATTGGTCTCTGAGACCCTGCTGTTTCAAATGGCCTATCTTGTGGCATTTTGTGGAACTGTCAGGGTGTCAGAGACCACACAGCAATGCAAAGCAGAGGTGTTGCAGGTGGTTTTGGTTGATGACATGGCAGTGACCAGTCAGGGTGTCTACATCCACATAAGGAGACATAAGACTTACAGAGGACTCAGTGGGTGCTGGTGTAGCCTCAGATCACCCCCTGAATTGCAGCAGGACATAAAGGGATTGGTTTCAAGGTAGAGCCAGCAGCTCAGGCCCAAGGGTCAGGTCTATTTTCCATCAAGAGGACAGATCCCTGCTAACCGCATTTCAGTTTCGGTGTATGCTGGACAAGGTGCCAAGGAAGCTGGGTATGGTTGACTAGGGATCTAACACACATTCATTTAGGTTATAGGCAGTGTCATATACCAGGATAAAAGAGTGGATGGACTCTCAAATTCAGTCTTTGGCGAAGTGGAGGTCACAAGCATTCAAAAGATATGTTCGCCCACAGTTGCTTTAAACTGTTCTGTTTTTATTTGCAGGTCAAGACTTCAGGCAGTTGAGTATGTGGTGAGAACTTGCAGAATGAAGCAAAAAGTATTGGTAATTGGCACAGAGGGTGGCCTGTCACAAGAATGATGGGAGCTCAGGTGATACAGAGGCAGAGGTAGCACCAGGCCTGAGATCCCAAACCCTATGAAGGGTGTGGGCTGACCAACATCATAATGCAGAATGTCTGTCAATCTCTTGTGGAGAAAAGTGCTGCTGCACAAGGATGGGGGAGAATGGGTGGGTTGGTGGACATTTGTTTGTTACCCCTGTGCCCCCCCTGAATGACCCCCAATATGGATTCTCAACCCCGGGGGGGGGGTTCAGGTCAGGGAGCACACAAAGAGTGAAAAAATAAAAGTTCTGGGACCATGAATCAAACCCAGTCCCAGAAGCACTGCCTGGGTTCCCTGCTGCTGTGGCTCAGTCTGTTGAGCTACAGCAGCTAGTCGGCAGAACCCACTCCCAGCAGAGGTCTTATCCTCTGCCTGGGAAAGCAGGAATGGTGTAATACCACATTTAGCAGTATATGCGGAATTGCACTATTCACTCACTAGTGCACCGCTGTACTGGGTTAGCCATAATAATGTACGTTATTAAGCGTGTAACACTATGACCCGGTATGGAAAAAGACACCAAATAGTCAGTAATACTACTATGGGAAGGAGAATCTGACATGGGCCCATAAAGTTATTTGTAATATAGTTCAAATTCACTTGCGATATTCCTCGGGAAACTTTTGTGAGAACCATCCACCTCAGATTTAATAGATGGGATTAAGAGAAACATCTATTATTTTTGGAGACACTGAGCCAAAAGACGATGTGATTCCCCCCCAATCTATGTATTGGGAGTGGGTTTTAAAGATGGAGTATTCTGCCTTTTCCCTCAAAATCTTGGCGTACTTATCATACAGAGACAACAGTTCATGTCTGAGAGTCTCCAATGTCTGGTTGCTCAGATTCTTCTCCATTTCTCTAATTTGGTTTAGCAGGTTAGTAGTATTTTTTCCCTAAGTCTCTTCTGCTGAGATGCTAAATTAATGAATTCTCCCCACAGAAAACATTTAAAAGCATTCCATTCCATGTCACCTTTTCGTACTGAACCAGCATTCTGAGAGGTGAATATCTCCACCTGCTCCTTAATTCTAGTAACAATGAATTTATCTTTTAAGAGTTGGTTTCCACAAAGTGTCCTTCCGGACATTGGACAACAGGGAAAGGTTGAGCCAAACTAAGGAATGGTCAGAAATTACTCTGTGGACTATCTCACAGCCCAGCACTCTTCCCAATATGCTCTGACTGAGAAGAATGTAATCAATATGTGAATATGTGCCGGCCCGGTGGTGCTGAGGGTTGAGGCGCTGCACACTGCACCTCATGCCATGCCAGCGACCTGGGTTTGGGGATGAGCCCGAGTCGCCGGGGGTTAGCAGGGGAGAGAGAGGATCAAGCATCCGGAGGACTGCTCTCCTCTCTCAGGGGATCCAGGCATATGCCTGGCACTGCAGTGGCCCCTGGTGGCAACCAGAGGCACTGCAATGTGCAGGGTTTGCTAGAGGGGAGGTGGAGCTGTGGCAGGTGTGCCTGGTGCCATGCATGACTGAGCTCCACTGGTGAAGGGATGCAGGGGAAAGGGAGCAATGCAGCAAAAAAATCCCTGCCTCCCAGAGATAGGTGATGGCACTGCCCCCTCGACCACACTCCATTAGCTGGACCCACCCAGCTCCTGGGCTGACCCCAGCCTGGCCTGAATTGCAAGATAGAGCACCCTGGGAAGATAGGTCTGCCTCACTTTGGGAGGGCTCAAAGCCAAGGGGATAGACGGGCTGGTGCCAGGATGCTGGGGGATTTCGGGCTCGGAGGTAGAGCCGAAGGGTGTGTAGTTGCCTGATAGAGTTCTCTGGGGTCCTAGCAGAGCCAGAAAAAGAGTGTAAAAAAATGTGAACATGATCCATGAACCAGGGAACAGAATATATATTCCCAGTCCTGAGAGTGTAAAAGTCACCATGGGTCGCATAACCTCAATAACTTAGTCATATCCCATATAGAGATCTGGGCAGGAGAAAAGTCCACAGAAGTTTGTGGCTGGCAGTATAGCCTACAGGTTAGAGGAACGAGGTGTGAACGAGCTTGATACATCCAGCAGACCAGACCTGAGTTTGATTCTCACAATATCCACTTGCATACTGTGTGACTCTGAGCAAGTCATTTAACCACCCAGTGCTCCCAGGTCACCCCTGAAAACAGGCACTTGTGCCTAACAGGCCTTACCAGGTTACCAAAGACTAAATAAAAAAGTTTTACCCATCCTATCCAATTCCTGCATGAAACAGACATTAAAGTCTCCCCCAATAATCAGAGGAAGCAATAAAAATGGAGCTAAAAGTGAAGCCAGTTCCATAAAAATGTTGGATTATCAGCATTGGGTCCATAAACACTACCCAATAATACTTCTGTTTAGTTCAAAGTGCCTTTAACAAAAATAAATCTGCACTGAGGCTCCTCCAAACTTTGAGAGCATTGGAAACTAGCATTCTGGAAATTAAAATAGCCACCCCCCTTACTGTTAGTACTGCTACCAGCAGCATAGACCTGCCCCAATGATTGCCTATGAGGCAGATTATCCTCTGATGTAAGCAAGTGAGTTTCCTGTAAAAATACAACACTACATTGTAACTGAACTAAGTGTTTGATTATTTGGTAGCGTTTAGTCCTGGAGCATGCTCCTTTCACATTCCACAAAGCATATTTGATGAGACTACCCATAAAACACAAACCTAAGGATAACATATAGAAATAACCTTATACCCAGTGAAATGGTAACAACACTAATGGGAATTCACTCTGCAAGCCTCCCCCACACCCAAATAGTGAAATTAGCTTCAACTAATCAGTTGTGAAGCAGTACAATACAATAAGATTAATAAAGACAAATCGTCCCTGTAACATTAACAGCAAAACCAAGGAAGAAGGCAGAACAGAAAGTGAAGTTAAAAATAACTCCCAGCCCTCCAAAACTAAAACAAATACTGACCCTCCGAGTATCCCAACAACATATGACAAGCAATGTAATATCCCAACAAAACCTCCACACAAAATAATAGACTCATGATGAACTCCAGCTCCAGTATCAAGACTCTCCTAAGATCCATCTGCCTCCCCATCGAACATCAGAATTATCATATGAACAAGCCATATGTATAGCAATGAGAATAGTCCTCCTAAAATAATATACAACCTATAACTATACAGTACCTATTTAGAGAGCCATTCAAACTACATGAAAGCAAACCATGATAACAGTGAAGCAGTCAATGAACAAGAAACAGATCAAGTGTCAGAAAACACTATAAAATAGTAGTATAACTTCAAGAAAAATAATAATGAATATGAAAGAAAGTATACGTAACTAACCATCCACCAGACAAATAAGAAGTGTGTAAACCAGGCATGAAAATTATAGCACAACATAAACTGCTCAAATGTGGTGCATTCTAATATACTAAATGAGGCAAACCATGAAGAGCTTTTTTGTACTGAGGCAAAAGTGCAGTCTAATCGTCCAACAAAGTCCAATCTGGTGGAATATGTAGACAAGTCCTTATCCAAATAGAAGTGAATCCTAGATGTCTAAGGAATGGTTTAAGTGACTCCCGGTAGCTCCAAATTGAAGTGAGCAAATAAAAAGTCATTCCGGGTGTCGTAAGTCAGCAAAAATAACACAAGCGCTGGACGTTTCCTCAAATCTAGAAGTAGGGAAACATATAGGGCAGGTGCTGACAAAGCAGGTTTCTTCTATGTAGAATCAATGCTAATAAAAAGGTTGAGTGAAAGAATAATCCAGGCGCCGGAGCAAGGTGAAAAGAGCACAGTTAGTGGAAGTCAAAATCCTGGTCCTGAAGCCATGAGAAATAAAACATCCAACAGAAGGCCTTAATCAAATCAGTTGTGCTCCAAAATAATCTGCAGTATGTTCAGAACATGATAAAAGAAACCAGGTCCAAACCACATTGATCACTGAATACCAGGATCGGGGAAAATTAAAGACCAACATCTTGAATTAAAGTTAGCTAGTTAGCACATAGATAAGTATCGAAGATGCTGCTCCAGGCCAACACAAAGTATATAAAATGAATTAAGACACTCAGCAGTCTTTAAAAAGCTCTAGAAAAAGGACCCTTATCTCTGCAGCAGCTTTTTTGGCTGAATTGAGAGTCCCATGCCCTCTTGACAGAAACCTGGAGGCAGGCAGCGTAGATCATCTTGAAGTGGATGCCAGCAGCTATAAGTTTGGAAACCATTGGATTGTACGCAGCTCTTTTTTGCTGAATGGAGCTTGGTAGATCCTGTACCACTCTTAGCTGTTCACCCTCCCAGGATACCTCTTTAAGCTCTCTAATTTTGCTCATAAGGTGCTACTTGTCTAAATGATTTAAGAACTTAAAAATAAAGGGTCTGGGGGAACCATCTGGAGGCATAGCATGTACTGAGCAGAGGGCATGCTCAGTCACATAGCATGGCCCATTCAGTGACAGGCTGGCCAGTTTAGTAGCATTTTTGGGCAAATAGGATGGGATTTGAGCCTTCCAATTTTTTCAGGGAGTCTGAAAACCAGAATGTTATTCTGGTGGCTCCTTCCCTCTATGTGTTGAATACTAGCCTCCAGATGAGCCATTTTCTGTTAGAGTGCTATTATTTCTGGCTCCATTTTCTCTCTCCAGGTTTCCAGAGAATGAATTTGTGCCTCTCCATCTCCCACCCGTCTGCACAGATCATCCAGCAAGACCCACATTGATCTGATGTCTTTGGTGAGTCCTTGTAATTCTTCTTTTAAGGAAAGAAATTCAGCTAAAAAGCACTCATCGGTAAGCGGTGACTTCACCACTGTGGCAGTAGAGGAGCAGCAAGGTTGAGGTGCATGGGCCTTGGAACGCTTTGCAAACTTGTCAGGCGTAGACAGCAGGGTGAGTTTTGGCTGCACAGCTCTCATTTCAGCCTCCGTTCTGAAACCAGATTAACACTGCCAGGTTCATGGAGAAAAGATCAACTAGAAGAATAAGTGGAATTAGCTCACTGTTAAAATAATTGAAATTTTAATTAATTTTCAAATAGGGGAGGCAGGAGCCAATCAGAGAAGCAACTATTTGGACCTGTGCATCACGTGACTCCCTGCGAATCAGGTTCTGATCTCTCTGTATAAACCTCACAAACCAGTGTTGGCCATCACCACAGTGATATGGGTATAACAGACAATAGAAGAGGTGAGGATTGACATGACCATGTTCAGGGCCCAATCCACTACAGTGACAATGGCCAGCAAGGCAATCAGGAGTGGTGTTTATATGGAGGAAACACTTTGAACTGATAACTCATCTGGGTATTCAGTCTTCAGAACTTTCTACCATTAACCTGTGACCGATGGGGTGGTGATTGTAGCTCTGTTTGGAGCTTTGAACATGCCTGTGAGCCTCTGTGTGTTGATGTAAAATTATAATTTTCTGAGAGCATTATAGTAAGGGGCTTGGGGCCACACAAAAAGCCCTCAAAATTTTTGAACCTGACACCTGTTGCTATACTTTGCAGGCCACCATTTGTGGAAAGAAAAGACCTCCCAGTGCCATAATCAAGAGGCCTGCTCTATCATAACCCTTGTTTAAGTAGTGAAATACATTGAAAAAAACACAATGTGAATGAAAAATATGAGAAAAATCTGGAAGAGTGGAAATTTTGCCAAATATGATCCAGAACCTTTAATATTGCTCAGATTGGTTTAAAATTTGTATCCATTTAAGCACATTGAGGCTATTCACATAAAACAAGTCTCATTGTCAACATGTCTTTACAGTACAGACCAGTATATGCAGTTATTGTAGGAAAATATGTCCAGCATTGCTGATTTTTCAGCTAAATTTTTGACTAGACTTCATGGCATTTCCTCTGACAAAGTAATCATTGCATTTGTATTACATTACACAATAGTTCTACTTTCTACAATATTTCTGCTTTCATTTAAAAGAAACCTGACTCAAATATCATGATTTATGACTGAGATATTCAATTTGGTATACTCATAACCTCAAATGGGCATGGTCACCATCCTACCCAGCATTTGCCAGTTTTGGCCATATATACATTTCTAGTTGGATTTTGGTATGGTTTGAAATGCTATATAGGCATTTTATGGTAGTAGTAATTGCCTATTTAGGGAATGCTCTTAATGTAATCAATTTGATGCTTTATGCCAAGTAGTTATAACGTGTATTTTTGTATTCTGTATAGGGGTTTTATTACTCAGTTGGAATAGATATAAGAAGGCTTACGCCCATCAAGAATGTCTCCCATGACATCATGGGTATATTGTGCATTACATTTTACACCATTCTAAGTAAGAATCTAGTCTACTCTTAAAGGACTCAAATGAGGGGGCTATAATTATATACCGTGGCAATTTATTCCATTCTTTCACTCTATTCTGGTATTGAAGGTCACAAAAATGTCAGAACTCTAGATGTTTAAATAGCTTATATAGTTGGAGCAAGTCTCCTCTCTTGCATCTATCCTCTAGAGAAATTAATTCTGTCTCTATTAGCCTTGTCTCATAGGTGAGCTTCTTTAGTCTAGGAATCAATTTAGTTGTTATGATATTAGAAATCATCCTATTTAGAGAATTCTCTAAATGTAATCAATTTGATGCTTTGTGCTTTGTGCCAAGTATTTATAATGTGTATTTTTGTATTTCAGACCCAAGACTGATGAACAGTAGAAACCAGAACCCCAGTCTGCACTACAGTGGTAACCAAGCACAAATTACTCCTGCTGACTCATTTGTCAGCAAGATGCAAATGCGCCTCTTTACAAAGACTGACAGAGCTTTGATATCCCACCTTCTTGTATGTAATTCAGAACTTTGATGATGATGATGTCACTTTCTGACTGGAAAAGGACATGTTATGTAAAGATGAATTCTTAGTAAAGATCCCAGTACTGCATGCAAGTTGTCGATGCATATACCAACAACAAAACTGTTGAATAAAACACAGCAGAGTTTTAGAACAGAACAGTAAGCAAACAGGTCCATCTAACATGGTCAAGCAATCTTAAATCAACAGCCTATTTGATTATAAGAGCAAATGTTTTGTGTTTGAAAAGGAGAAGAATATGAGGAGGAACAGGAAACTGTTGATGATTGCAACTGTTGATCATCAAAATCCATGTGGCAAAAAGCCAAAGAACTCAATGACATACCATGTCACATACTGTAAGTTGTAAGGGTTTGTGGATGAATGACTAGATCTGATAGCACATTATTTTAATACCATGGTTCATGTCTTAATAGCTATATAAATAAAAGAACAGTCATGGAAGGCAATGATGTCTATGATATAGAGTTCTGTTGGCTAATTTCTCAAATTGATAGGCCAATGCTTGAAAAAGGAAGTGTCTTATATTGCTAAACTTTGTGACAGATATCATCAGTGGTTAGAAGATCATTGTGTAGATGGTGCAGCATCCTACAGGTCAACAAGTCTGAAAAGATGCCTCCTGATATATTACAATAATCCCAGTGGCTGTAGGGTAATCATATTTCCTCAGAATGGTACATCAAGTTTCTTGTGTTCAGCACAATTGAATATTGGACAGTTACTTTCTGAAGTCACCAGGTTAAAGTAAACTATGGAAGAATCAGAATATACAGAAGAAAGTGAAGATGAATCTGATGATACTCAGACTTAAATGGATGCAAATATGATCTCAATATTAACTTGAGTATGCAGCAACTTAAAGTTCATAAAAGTTCAAGCCAACTGATCGGTGCAGCTGTACTTTGGCTGTCCTAATTGGGCCCTTAAAAGAAAAACAGAATTAACTTTCCTTTTACTTTTAAAAACACCTCACGTGTAGACTATGAACTTGGGAACATTTTAACTATTTACAAGTCCCTCCTTTTGTTACAGGGCTGGATCCTGTATTATTTACAGTTTGGTAATAATCATTGGTCTGCACAGGCAAGATTACATGCTTTCAGCCGGCAGACTCTGACTCTGGAGGTTAAAATGGTAGCAAAGGCTAACAGCCAGTTGCCCAGTCCTGACTGCAGGGATCTTACTGCTTTTGCAGGTGGAACAACACTTCAACTTCTTTTGGCAGAACCCCTCTTTGGGCCAAAATCACTCACTAGGAGACCAGGCTGGGACCCAGGCTGGCACATTTCTATCCCCATGTCTAGGCTGCATTCCCTCAGGGAAACACATATGGCAGTGCCCTATGTGGCACAATAGCAGGCAGTGTCCCAAACCTAATCTATGATTGTTGTATAGCATTCAGCACATTTATCTGATTCAGCACATTTATCTCAGTCACTTCAACCATGAGCAACCGTGGCCACCATGGTCCTCTTAGCTATCAGATACTTGGATGAGTGCTCGCTCCTTAGACTAGGGTGACCCAATTGCTCACAGTCCATATCAGACTAGTATACTGTCACAACACTGTATATTGACTTGGCAATTTGAAACAGTTATTGCATCTTATCTCAAGCATGTTTCACAAAGCCTCAGTCCTTTGCAGCTTGGCTGGAGTTAACAACTTCCACTGGATGTCATGACAATTAACAAAGCCACTTTTGGCAGTGCTGTTGTTAGTAACTCCAATTGATAAATATTGGTCCTCACAGGCTATGTCAGGAAGAGCGCCAGCTCTGAGTTTTCCACTTCCATTTCTGTAGGCACATCAAATTAGTCATATTTATATATGTAAACTGGACCCTTTCTACTCACTAAGCAAATGTCCACCTTTTCTGTGCTTTTGGTTAACTGCAGGGTGCAGACAAACAGTCCCTATTATTACACTCTGGGCTTCAAAGATCTCTCACAATTGCACTTGTTAGAAGCAGTTTACTCTCTCAGACCACTTGAAGAAATGGTTCTTTTCTCTGAGGTTTCATGCTTTCGTCAGCACTCTCACTGCTGAGGTAGAATGTGTCTGCAGCTTTATCACAACTGAAAGTTCAGGTTTACCCATGTTTTACCCAAAACATGGAAAGGTGCTTGCCAGCCCTGGAGGACAATTTTGGCAGCCTCCAGGCTAGCAACTTCTGTTGCCTGAAGCCACTTTGTCTCTTTGGCAGAAGAAAAGCCCCTCCCTGTAGAGGGGTTTGGAATGGATCACTAGGAACATTCTGGAGCAAAGGACCTGAGCCCTCACTGTGGGGAATCCACAGTATCCTGCTCAGCCTGGCAAAACACAGTCTTTATGGAGTCCTTCTGAGGCTATCAGTTGACTGAAGCTGCAGTACTTTTACTACCAGACTAATTCCTAACAAACTAAAATGCCAGCGGAATAGGCCAAACGGTCTTTCGTGTCTGCTCGTTTGGTCAGTCCGCACCGTGGGTGCTGACCTTGCTGCCCCCCACGCCTTCTCTGGCTTCTCCCTTCCCAGTTCCGGATATTCTTGCTGCATTGGACTTTGCTTCCAGAACCCTTCCCCCGTACCTGTCCCACCCCTCTGGAACCCTTCCACCGTATCTGCCCCCACCAGCCCCCTAGGCAGTGCATTCCATGGCTCCACCACTCTCTCAGAGAAGTAGCACTTTCTTCTTTCTCCCCTGAATCTTCCCCCCTTCAGCTTCCACCCATGCCTTCTAGTGGCCCCCTCCTACTTCCTTCGAATCACCCTGACTGTTCCTCCCCTATTTACCCACTTGATGTACCTGAAGACCTCTATCGTGTCCCGCCGGTCCCTTCTCTCTTCCAATGTGTACATATTTAGCTCTTCAAGCCTCTCCTCATAATTCCTGTCTCCCAAGCCCCAAATCAATTGTCTGAACCCGCATGTCAGTCCACAATATAAATGCACTAATTAGTCTGACTGCACCAGGACTTTCTTTTGGGAGTGAGTTATATCTTGAAAGGGACTGTGTGTTCAGCAGCCATTTTAGTGCAGCACCAGCAACCAATTAGAAAACCCAGGATTCGGAAGCAAGGAGTACTGGGACAATGCCAGGGATTCATGGGATATTGTAAGTCTTATGGGGAAACTGTAGGGACCTAATTTCAGGCACCAAAACAGGGAGCCTATTGTGCATCAAGTGAGGTTAATGGATATTCATTTTGCGGCCTGACGAGCAGGTTCAGCCAATTAGTGGGGAGCATCAAGTAGCTTCAGCTAATCAGGAGCCTCAGAAGAACTCCATAAAATACTATGTTTTGCCTGTCTGAGCAAGTTCCAGCAGCAGCCCCAAACAGGGGTTGGAGCTCATTAAATTATGGCAGAAGCAACAGGCTAAGGACTAAGACAAAGTGTTTATTCAGGACAGTGATAACTGTTCATTTGAGGCAACAATACAATGGGGCAAGAAAGTAAATATACCAATTAGTCTAGATGCACCAGGATTTTCTTTTGGGACTGATTTAAATCTATGATGGGACTATGTGTTCAGCAGCCATTTTAGTGCAGCAACAGCCAATTGGAAAGCCAGGATTCAGAAGCAAGGAGTACTGGGACAATGCTTGGGATTCATGGGACATTGTAAATGTTTTATGGGGAAATGCAGGGACCTCATTTTAAGCACCAAAACAGGGAACCTATTGTACATTGAGTGAGGTTAATGAATATTCAATGTCTTGACCCACTTTATTATTGAAACAAATGTGCTCTGTTAATCGCTGCCCAGAATAAACACTTTGGGCAGGATTTTCCATCGTCCATGAATGCTGCAAACCCTTGGTGCGCCGAACATACAGTGGGGTTGGACTTGCAGAACTCGCCCGGTGACATGATAATTTCCAATCCATGTACCAGGCCGAGGTCCTTAGACCACATAGGTGTGATCTTGGTTGTGCCATCCATTCCAGGACAGGGTTATGGTGCTTGCACCAGAGCATTGTCGCAATCAGTCATAAACCTCGAAAACTGTCGCAACTTCACCTGTTAATGGAAAATCAGGAGCAGTAGTGGCAAAGGGTATTGGTGCTCAGCCGAATTCTAAGTCCCATGTTGCAGGGCTGGATGCATGCCCTGCACCACCTTGCAAAAATCCTGCCCTTTGTCTCAGTCCTTTGCCTGTCACTAATGCTGTAATTTAATGCCCCATTCCAACAGACAGGCAATCTATCTGAGTGCCTCGCTCATGGTCTGGTACATCCAGCAATATCATTTTATTTATTTCACCCCTTTATTTTACTAGCCCCTTTCTTGCTTTTCTGAATGGCACTCTCAGGTTACATATATTTTTAGTCTCTAGGCTGTCACTGGTGCTGAAGAAACGGGTCCCAAAGCAGCAGCCGGCAGTTCATTAATATTCATAGGGCTCCTTCTTAATATTCATGAGCCCATGTGTAGCACACACTGTGCTTTTATTTACAAAGATGAGCACCTCCTTAGTTGGTGCCTAATGATCTCCAGTCCCCGGCAGCCACCAGGGACTGGGAGCCCCACACAAGTCCACTGCTTTACTTCAACTTGCGGCAAAAATTTCTGGGGTCACACCACACACCTGCAGGCAGCCTACCAGCTCTGTAGAACTGAAGAATGGAGGTGGCCTAAGCTTCAACTACTCCCACCCCTACCAAGACTGGCAAAACATGCAGGGGCTAATCAGAGGCTTTTGACACCCTCAGGGCACACATCATGACTCAGGCAGTGGCAGTGACGCTGCGGACAAGATCAGGGATACCCGCTCTCCTATAGGAGAAGCTTAGTAGAAAGTGCATTATGGGACATATGGGCTACTAGGTAAGCCCCATTTTGGGTGCTACACTCTCCACTGCCTGCAAAGCTTGACATCAGGCCAAGCATGTGTCAAGCTTGGGATCTATGAAGTGGCAATTAATCATTTTACCTATTTTGACAAAACATTTAACAAGCTCAACTAGACACATGGCATCCTATCTAGAATTGGTTACCTCACATCTTGATCTAGGCAAATGTAACTATCTAAACAGCAATAACATTTGCACAACAATAGGGAGCATTGCCAGATTATTGCATTGTCCCTAGTGACCCTTAGAATAATAGATTTTAAAGTGGAATAAATATTTAGTGCAGTTCCACTTTTGGCCACAAGTGGGGCACATGTTCCCCGCTAACATTTACTGACTAGCAACAAACAGACGTACAGCAGTTTTGTTGCCCCAAACACTTTCCATTACATTTTATAGGTGGCTCATTTTGAGGGTCCCAATACCTAGGAATCGGGTCGGTCCATGCTGGGTGCGACATGGCATACAGGGGATCCCAGCAGTGGCTCCATGCATGCTTGTAAACTTGGCACATTATATCAAGGGCTACTACCGCTGCCTTGCTGGATGAAACAAGGTTGAGGGGTCTGGGTTCCTAAAATTATCTTTTAACTGGTTCTTCCCTAGATAAATACATTTTCTTGGGTGCTTCTCACTGAGAGTATATTTTAGTGGGATAGCTAATACCTGGTACAACCCTCTGGGATGATGTACCCACTCACAATATCTAGATGCCACCACAAGCATGACCCAAAGACATTTCCCACAACTAGACATTGCTGTAATTATTGACTTACTACTACTAATATGCTCACAAGACATGGTTCTGCAAAACAAACAAGTTTACATGAGGAAGGGATAGAAAGGGTAAATTGGAGCAGAGGTCATGCTATTTACAACATTTATATTTAGTTTGAATTGGCAGATTGGTTTAAATTGGTTCAACTGGCATAAATCACATAATCATTAGCACTGTACTTTTGATCACAAATTACAGTGGCTGCCTACAAATTCTGAGAAAGTCAGGTCCCTGGTTGTCTAGCTAGATGCTTAAATCAGTTCACACATTTACTAATCATGCCTGCACTGGTACCAGTCCCAAACTTTATGAGACCCCGCAATCTCAATATTAACTTGAGTATGCAGCAACTTAAAGTTCATAAAAGTTCAAGCCTGCTGATCAGTGCAGCTGTACTTTGCCGTCTAGTTGGGGCCCGTAAAGAAAAACAGAATTAATTTTCCTTTTACTTTTAAAACACCTCACGTGTAGACTATGAACTTGGGAACATTTTAACTATTACAAGTCCCTCTTTTTTGTTACAGGGTTGGATCCTGTATTATTTACAGTTTGGTAATCATCATTGGTCTGCACAAGGCAAGATTATGTGCTTTCAGCCGGCAGACTCTGACTCTGGAGGTTAAAATGGTAGCAAAGGCTAACAGTCAGTTGCCCAATCCTGACTGCAGGGATCTTACTGCTTTTGCAGGTGGAACAACACTTCAACTTCTTTTGGCAGAACCCCTCTTTGGGCCAAAATCACTCACTAGGAGACCAGGCTGGGACCCAGGCTGGCACAGTTCTGTCCCCATGTCTAGGGCTGTACCCCTCAGGAAACACATATGGCAGTGCCCTATGTGGCACACTAGCAGCAGTTTCCCAAACCTAATCTATGATGGTTGTATAGCATTCAGCACATTTATCTGATTCAGCACATTTATCTCAGTCACTTCAACCATGAGCAACCGTGCCACCATGGTCCTCTTAGTTATCAGATACTTGAATGAGTGCTCGCTCCCTTAGGCTAGGGTGACCCAATTGCTCACAGTCCATATCAGACTAGTATACTTTCACAACACTGTATATTGACTTGGCAATTGAAACAGTTATTGCATCTTATCTCAAGCCGTTTCACAATGCCTCAGTCCTTTGCAGCTTGGCTGGAGTTAACAGCTTCCACTGGATGTCATGACAATTAAAGTCACTTTTGGCAGTGCTGGTGTTATTACTCCAAATGATAAATATTGGTCCTCACAGGCTATGTCAGGAAGAGCGCCAGCTCTGAGTTTTCCCCTTCCAGTTCTGTAGGCACATCAAATCAGACATATTTATATATGCAAACTGGACCCTTTTCTACTCACTAAACAAATGTCCACCTTTTCTGTGCTTTTGGTTAAGTGCAGGATGCAGACAAACAGTCCCTATTAGTACACTCTGGGCTTCAAAGGTCTCTCACAATTGCACTTGTTAGAAGCAGTTTACTCTCTCAGACCACTTGCAGAAATGGCTTTCTTTTCTCTGAGGTTTCATGCTTTCGTCAGCACTCTCACTGCTGAGGTAGAATGTGTCTGCAGCTTTATCACAACTGAAAGTTCAGGTTTACCCACGTTTTATCCAAAATATGGAAAGGTGCTTGCCAGCCCTGGAGGACAATGTTTGGCATCCCCCAGGCTAGCGACTTTTGTTGCCTGAAGCCACTTTGTCTCTTTGGCAGAAGAAAAGCCCCCTCCCCTGTAGAGGGGTTTGGAATGGATCATTAGGCCCATTCTGGAGCAAAGGACCTGAGCCCCCATTGTGTGGAATCCACAGTGTATCTTGCTCAGCCTGGCAAAACACAGTCTTTTATGGAGTCCTTCTGAGGCTATCAGTTGACTGAAGCTGCAGTACTTTTTACTACCAGACTAATTACTAACATACTAAAATGCCAGCAGAATAGGCCTAACAGTCTTTCGTGTCTGCTTGTTTGGTCAGCCCCCACCCTGGGTGCTGACCTTGCTGCCCCCCAAGCCTTCTCTGGCTTCTCTCTTCCCAGTTCCGGATATTTTTGCTGCATTGGACTTTGCTTCCAGAACCCCTCCCCTGTACCTGTCCCCCCCTCTTGAACCCCTCCACCGTCTCTGCCCCCACCAGCCCACTAGGCAGCGCATTCCATGGCTCCACCGCCCTCTCTGTGAAGTAGCACTTTCTCCTTTCTCTCCGGAATCTTCCCCCCTTCAGCTTCCACCCATGCCTTCTAGTGGCCCCCCTCCTACTTCCTTCGAAGCACCCTGACTGTTCCTCCCCTATTTACCCTCTTGATGTACCTGAAGAACTCTATCATGTCTCCCCGGTCTCTTCTCTCTTCCAATGTGTACATATTTAGCTCTTCAAGCCTCTCCTCATAAGTCCTGTCTCCCAAGCCCCAAATCAATTGTCTGAACCCGCATGTCAGTCCACAATATAAATGCACTAATTAGTCTGACTGAACCAGGACTTTCTTTTGGGAGTGAGTTATATCTTGAAAGGGACTGTGTGTTCAGCAGCCATTTTAGTGCAGCAGCAGCAACCAATCAGAAACCCAGGATTCGGAAGCAAGGAGTACTGGGACAATGCCAGGGATTCATGGGATATTGTAAGTCTTATGGGGAAACTGCAGGGACCAAATTTCAGGCACCAAAACTGGGAGCCTATTGTGCATCAAGTGAGGTTAATGGATATTCATTTTGTGGCCTGATGAGCAGGTTCAGCCAATTAGTGTGGGAGCATCAAGTAGCTTCAGCTAATCAGGAGCCTCAGAAGAACTCCATAAAAGACTATGTTTTGCCTGTCTGAGCAAGTTCCAGCACCAGTCCCACACAGGGGTTGGAGCTCATTAAATTATGGCAGAAGCAACAGGCTAAGGACTAAGACAAAGTGTTTATTTTGGACAGTGATAACAGTTCATTTGTGACAACAATACAGTGGGGCAAGAAAGTAAATATAGCAATTAGTCTAGCTGCACCAGGATTTTCTTTTGGGACTGATTTAAATCTATGATGGGACTATGTGTTCAGCAGCCATTTAAGTGCAGTATGTGAACATACAGTGGGGTGGGACTTGCAGCATTCGCCTGGTGACATATGATAATTTCCAATCCTTGTACCAGGCAGAGGTCCTTAGACCACAAAGGTGTGATCTTGGTTGTGTAATCTGTTCCAGGACAAGGTTATAGTGCTTGCACCAGAGCATTGTCGCAAGCAGTCATAACCCTCTAAAACTGTCGCAACTTCACCTGTTAATGGAAAATCAGGAGCAGTTGTGACAAAGGGTATTGGTGCTCAGCCGAATTCTAAGTCCCATGTTGCAGGGCTGGATGCATGCCATGCACCACCTTGCAAAAATCCTGCCCTTTGTCTCAGTCCTTAGCCTGTCACTGCTGCTGTAATTTAATGCCCCATTGCAACAGACAGGGAATCTATCTGAGTGCCTCGCTCATGGTCTGGAACATCCAGCAATATCATTTTATTTATTTCACCCCTTTATTTCAAAAGCCCCCTTTCTTGCTTTTCTGAATGACGCTCTCAAATTACATTATTTTTAGTCTCTAGGCTGTCACTGGTGCTGAAGTAACCAGTCCCAAAGCAGCAACAGGCAGTTCATTAATATTCACAGGGCTCCTTCTTAATATTCATGAGACCATGTGTAGCACACACTGTGCTTTTGTTTACAAAGGTGAGCAGCTCCTTAGATGGTGCCTAATGATCTCCAGTCCCCGGCAGCCACCAAGGACTGGGAGCCCGACACAAGTCCACTGCTTTACTTCAACTTGTAGCAAAAATTTTTGGGGCCGCACCACACACCTGCAGGCAGCCTACCTGCTCTACAGGGGATCCCAGCAGTGGCTCCATGCTTGTAAACTTGGCACCATTATATCAAGGGCTACTACCGCTGCCTTGCTGGATGAAACAAGGTTGAGGGGTCTGGGTTCCTAAAATTATCTTTAACTGGTTCTTCCTAGATAAATACATTTTTGTGATGCTTCTCACTGAGAGTATATTTTTGTGGGATATCTAATACCTGATACAACCCTCTGGGATGATGTGCCCACTCACAATATCTGGATGCCACCACAAGCATGACCCAAAAGACATTTCCCCACAACTAGACATTGCTGTAATTATTGACTTACTACTACTAATATGCTCACAAGACATGGTTCTGCAAAACAAACAAGTTTACATGAGGAAGGGATAGAAAGGGTAAATTGGAGCAGAGGTTAAGCTATTTACAACATTTATATTTAGTTTGAATTGGTGATTGGTTAAATTGGTTCAATTGGCATAAATCACATAACCATTAGCACTGTACTTTTGATCACAAATTACAGTGGCTGCCTACCAACTTCTGAGAAAGTCAGGTCCCTGGCTGTCTAGATAGATGCTTAAATCAGATCACACATTTACTAATCATGCCTTCACTGGTACCAGTCCCAAACTTTATGAGTCCCCACAATCTCAATATTAACTTGAGTATGCAGCAACTTAAAGTTCATAAAAGTTCAAGCCAACTGATCGGTGCAGCTGTACTTTGGCCGTCTAATTGGGGCCCTTAAAAGAAAAACAGAATTAACTTTCCTTTTACTTTTAAAAACACCTCACGTGTAGACTATGAACTTGGGAACATTTTAACTATTTACAAGTCCCTCCTTTTTGTTACAGTGCTGGATCCTGTATTATTTACAGTTTGGTAATAATCATTGGTCTGCACAAGCAAGATTACATGCTTTCAGCCGGCAGACTCTGACTCTGGAGGTTAAAATGGTAGCAAAGGCTAACAGTCAGTTGCCCAATCCTGACTGCAGGGATCTTACTACTTTTGCAGGTGGAACAACACTTCAACTTCTTTTGGCAGAACCCCTCTTTGGGCCAAAATCACTCACTAGGAGACCAGGCTGGGACCCAGGCTGGCACATTCCTGTCCCCATGTCTAGGCCGTACCCCTCAGGGGAAACACATATGGCAGTGCCCTAAGTGGCACAATAGCAGACAGTGTCCCAAACCTAATCTATGATAGTTGTATAGCATTCAGCACATTTATCTGATTCAGCACATTTATCTCAGTCACTTCAACCATGAGCAACCGTGACCACCATGGTCCTCTTAGCTATCAGATACTTGGATGAGTGCTCGCTCCCTTAGACTAGGGTGACCCAATTGCTCACAGTCCATATCAGACTAGTATACTGTCACAACACTGTATATTGACTTGGCAATTTGAAACAGTTATTGCATCTTATCTCAAGCATGTTTCACAAAGCCTCAGTCCTTTGCAGCTTGGCTGGAGTTAACAACTTCCACTGGATGTCATGACAATTAACAAAGCCACTTTTGGCAGTGCTGTTGTTAGTAACTCCAATTGATAAATATTGGTCCTCACAGGCTATGTCAGGAAGAGCGCCAGCTCTGAGTTTTCCACTTCCATTTCTGTAGGCACATCAAATTAGTCATATTTATATATGTAAACTGGACCCTTTTCTACTCACTAAGCAAATGTCCACCTTTTCTGTGCTTTTGGTTAACTGCAGGGTGCAGACAAACAGTCCCTATTATTACACTCTGGGCTTCAAAGATCTCTCACAATTGCACTTGTTAGAAGCAGTTTACTCTCTCAGACCACTTGAAGAAATGGCTTTCTTTTCTCTGAGGTTTCATGCTTTCGTCAGCACTCTCACTGCTGAGGTAGAATGTGTCTGCAGCTTTATCACAACTGAAAGTTCAGGTTTACCCATGTTTTACCCAAAACATGGAAAGGTGCTTGCCAGCCCTGGAGGACAATTTTTGGCAGCCTCCAGGCTAGCAACTTCTGTTGCCTGAAGCCACTTTGTCTCTTTGGCAGAAGAAAAGCCCCTTCCCCTGTAGAGGGGTTTGGAATGGATCACTAGGAACATTCTGGAGCAAAGGACCTGAGCCCTCACTGTGGGGAATCCACAGTGTATCCTGCTCAGCCTGGCAAAACACAGTCTTTTATGGAGTCCCTCTGAGGCTATCAGTTGACTGAAGCTGCAGTACTTTTACTACCAGACTAATTCCTAACAAACTAAAATGCCAGCGGAATAGGCCAAGCGGTCTTCGTGTCTGCTCGTTTGGTCAGTCCGCACCGTGGGTGCTGACCTTGCTGCCCCCACCTCTCTGGCTTCTCCCTTCCCAGTTCCGGATATTCTTGCTGCATTGGACTTTGCTTCCAGAACCCTTCCCCCGTACCTGTCCCACCCCTCTGGAACCCTTCCACCGTATCTGCCCCCACCAGCCCCCTAGGCAGTGCATTCCATGGCTCCACCACTCTCTCAGAGAAGTAGCACTTTCTTCTTTCTCCCCTGAATCTTCCCCCCTTCAGCTTCCACCCATGCCTTCTAGTGGCCCCCTCCTACTTCCTTCGAATCACCCCTGACTGTTCCTCCCTATTTACCCACTTGATGTACCTGAAGACCTCTATCGTGTCCTCGCGGTCCCTTCTCTCTTCCAATGTGTACATATTTAGCTCTTCAAGCCTCTCCTCATAATTCCTGTCTCCCAAGCCCCAAATCAATTGTCTGAACCCGCATGTCAGTCCACAATATAAATGCACTAATTAGTCTGACTGCACAGGACTTTCTTTTGGGAGTGAGTTATATCTTGAAAGGGACTGTGTGTTCAGCAGCCATTTTAGTGCAGCACCAGCAACCAATTAGAAACCCAGGATTCGGAAGCAAGGAGTACTGGGACAATGCCAGGGATTCATGGGATATTGTAAGTCTTATGGGAAACTGCAGGGACCTAATTTCAGGCACCAAAACAGGGAGCCTATTGTGCATCAAGTGAGGTTAATGGATATTCATTTTGCGGCCTGACGAGCAGGTTCAGCCAATTAGTGTGGGAGCATCAAGTAGCTTCAGCTAATCAGAGCCTCAGAAGAACTCCATAAAATACTATGTTTTGCCTGTCTGAGCAAGTTCCAGCAGCAGCCCCAAACAGGGGTTGGAGCTCATTAAATTATGGCAGAAGCAACAGGCTAAGGACTAAGACAAAGTGTTTATTCAGGACAGTGATAACTGTTCATTTGAAACAACAATACAATGGGCAAGAAAGTAAATATACCAATTAGTCTAGATGCACCAGGATTTTCTTTTGGGACTGATTTAAATCTATGATGGGACTATGTGTTCAGCAGCCATTTTAGTGCAGCAACAGCCAATTGGAAAGCCAGGATTCAGAAGCAAGGAGTACTGGGACAATGCTTGGGATTCATGGGACATTGTAAATGTTTTATGGGAAATGCAGGGACCTCATTTTAAGCACCAAAACAGGGAACCTATTGTACATTGAGTGAGGTTAATGAATATTCAATGTCTTGACCCACTTTATTATTGAAACAAATGTGCTCTGTTAATCGCTGCCCAGAATAAACACTTTGGGCAGGATTTTCCATCGTCCATGAATGCTGCAAACCCTTGGTGCGCCGAACATACAGTGGGGTTGGACTTGCAGAACTCGCCCGGTGACATGATAATTTCCAATCCATGTACCAGGCCGAGGTCCTTAGACCACATAGGTGTGATCTTGGTTGTGCCATCCATTCCAGGACAGGGTTATGGTGCTTGCACCAGAGCATTGTCGCAATCAGTCATAAACCTCGAAAACTGTCGCAACTTCACCTGTTAATGGAAAATCAGGAGCAGTAGTGGCAAAGGGTATTGGTGCTCAGCCGAATTCTAAGTCCCATGTTGCAGGGCTGGATGCATGCCCTGCACCACCTGCAAAATCCTGCCCTTTGTCTCAGTCCTTTGCCTGTCACTAATGCTGTAATTTAATGCCCCATTCCAACAGACAGGCAATCTATCTGAGTGCCTCGCTCATGGTCTGGTACATCCAGCAATATCATTTTATTTATTTCACCCCTTTATTTTACTAGCCCCTTTCTTGCTTTTCTGAATGGCACTCTCAGGTTACATATATTTTTAGTCTCTAGGCTGTCACTGGTGCTGAAGAAACGGGTCCCAAAGCAGCAACCCGGCAGTTCATTAATATTCATAGGGCTCCTTCTTAATATTCATGAGCCCATGTGTAGCACACACTGTGCTTTTATTTACAAAGATGAGCACCTCCTTAGTTGGTGCCTAATGATCTCCAGTCCCCGGCAGCCACCAGGGACTGGGAGCCCCACACAAGTCCACTGCTTTACTTCAACTTGCGGCAAAAATTTCTGGGGTCACACCACACACCTGCAGGCAGCCTACCAGCTCTGTAGAACTGAAGAATGGAGGTGGCCTAAGCTTCAACTACTCCCCACCCCTACCAAGACTGGCAAAACATGCAGGGGCTAATCAGAGGCTTTTGACACCCTCAGGGCACATCATGACTCAGGCAGTGGCAGTGGCGCTGCGGACAAGATCAGGGATACCCGGCTCTCCTATAGGAGAAGCTTAGTAGAAAGTGCATTATGGGACATATGGGCTACTAGGTAAGCCCCCATTTTGGGGTGCTACACTCTCCACTGCCTGCAAAGCTTGGCATCAGGCCAAGCATGTGTCAAGCTTGGGATCTATGAAGTGGCAATTAATCATTTTACCTATTTTGACAAAACATTTAACAAGCTCAACTAGACACATGGCATCCTATCTAGAATTGGTTACCTCACATCTTGATCTAGGCAAATGTAACTATCTAAACAGCAATAACATTTGCACAACAATAGGGAGCATTGCCAGATTATTGCATTGTCCCTAGTGACCCTTAGAATAATAGATTTTAAAGTGGAATAAATATTTAGTGCAGTTCCACTTTTGGCCTCAAGTGGGGCACATGTTCCCCGCTAACATTTACTGACTAGCAACAAACAGACGTACAGCAGTTTTTGTTGCCCCAAACACTTTCCATTACATTTTATAGGTGGCCGCCATTTTGAGGGTCCCAATACCTAGGAATCGGGGTCGGTCCATGCTGGGTGCGACATGGCATACAGGGGATCCCAGCAGTGGCTCCATGCTTGTAAACTTGGCACCATTATATCAAGGGCTACTACCGCTGCCTTGCTGGATGAAACAAGGTTGAGGGGTCTGGGTTCCTAAAATTATCTTTTAACTGGTTCTTCCCTAGATAAATACATTTTTCGCGGTGCTTCTCACTGAGAGTATATTTTAGTGGGATAGCTAATACCTGGTACAACCCTCTGGGATGATGTACCCACTCACAATATCTAGATGCCACCACAAGCATGACCCAAAAGACATTTCCCACAACTAGACATTGCTGTAATTATTGACTTACTACTACTAATATGCTCACAAGACATGGTTCTGCAAAACAAACAAGTTTACATGAGGAAGGGATAGAAAGGGTAAATTGAGCAGAGGTCATGCTATTTACAACATTTATATTTAGTTTGAATTGGCAGATTGGTTTAAATTGGTTCAACTGGCATAAATCACATAATCATTAGCACTGTACTTTTGATCACAAATTACAGTGGCTGCCTACCAAATTCTGAGAAAGTCAGGTCCCTGGTTGTCTAGCTAGATGCTTAAATCAGTTCACACATTTACTAATCATGCCTGCACTGGTACCAGTCCCAAACTTTATGAGACCCCGCAATCTCAATATTAACTTGAGTATGCAGCAACTTAAAGTTCATAAAAGTTCAAGCCTGCTGATCAGTGCAGCTGTACTTTGGCCGTCTAGTTGGGGCCCGTAAAAGAAAAACAGAATTAATTTTCCTTTTACTTTTAAAAACACCTCACGTGTAGACTATGAACTTGGGAACATTTTAACTATTACAAGTCCCTCTTTTTTGTTACAGGGTTGGATCCTGTATTATTTACAGTTTGGTAATCATCATTGGTCTGCACAAGGCAAGATTATGTGCTTTCAGCCGGCAGACTCTGACTCTGGAGGTTAAAATGGTAGCAAAGGCTAACAGTCAGTTGCCCAATCCTGACTGCAGGGATCTTACTGCTTTTGCAGGTGGAACAACACTTCAACTTCTTTTGGCAGAACCCCTCTTTGGGCCAAAATCACTCACTAGGAGACCAGGCTGGGACCCAGGCTGGCACAGTTCTGTCCCCATGTCTAGGCTGTACCCCTCAGGGAAACACATATGGCAGTGCCTATGTGGCACACTAGCAGCAGTTTCCCAAACCTAATCTATGATGGTTGTATAGCATTCAGCACATTTATCTGATTCAGCACATTTATCTCAGTCACTTCAACCATGAGCAACCGTGCCACCATGGTCCTCTTAGTTATCAGATACTTGAATGAGTGCTCGCTCCCTTAGGCTAGGGTGACCCAATTGCTCACAGTCCATATCAGACTAGTATACTTTCACAACACTGTATATTGACTTGGCAATTCAAACAGTTATTGCATCTTATCTCAAGCGCGTTTCACAATGCCTCAGTCCTTTGCAGCTTGGCTGGAGTTAACAGCTTCCACTGGATGTCATGACAATTAAAGTCACTTTTGGCAGTGCTGGTGTTATTAACTCCAAATGATAAATATTGGTCCTCACAGGCTATGTCAGGAAGAGCGCCAGCTCTGAGTTTTCCCCTTCCAGTTCTGTAGGCACATCAAATCAGACATATTTATATATGCAAACTGGACCCTTTTCTACTCACTAAACAAATGTCCACCTTTTCTGTGCTTTTGGTTAAGTGCAGGATGCAGACAAACAGTCCCTATTAGTACACTCTGGGCTTCAAAGGTCTCTCACAATTGCACTTGTTAGAAGCAGTTTACTCTCTCAGACCACTTGCAGAAATGGCTTTCTTTTCTCTGAGGTTTCATGCTTTCGTCAGCACTCTCACTGCTGAGGTAGAATGTGTCTGCAGCTTTATCACAACTGAAAGTTCAGGTTTACCACGTTTTATCAAAATATGGAAAGGTGCTTGCCAGCCCTGGAGGACAATGTTTGGCATCCCCAGGCTAGCGACTTTTGTTGCCTGAAGCCACTTTGTCTCTTTGGCAGAAGAAAAGCCCCTCCCTGTAGAGGGGTTTGGAATGGATCATTAGGCCCATTCTGGAGCAAGGACCTGAGCCCCCATTGTGTGGAATCACAGTGTATCTTGCTCAGCCTGGCAAAACACAGTCTTTATGGAGTCCTTCTGAGGCTATCAGTTGACTGAAGCTGCAGTACTTTTTACTACCAGACTAATTACTAACATACTAAAATGCCAGCAGAATAGGCCTAACAGTCTTTCGTGTCTGCTTGTTTGGTCAGCCCCAACCCTGGGTGCTGACCTTGCTGCCCCCCAAGCCTTCTCTGGCTTCTCTCTTCCCAGTTCCGGATATTTTTGCTGCATTGGACTTTGCTTCCAGAACCCTTCCCCTGTACCTGTCCCACCCCCTCTTGAACCCCTCCACCGTCTCTGCCCCCACCAGCCCACTAGGCAGCGCATTCCATGGCTCCACCGCCCTCTCTGTGAAGTAGCACTTTCTCCTTTCTCTCCGGAATCTTCCCCCCTTCAGCTTCCACCCATGCCTTCTAGTGGCCCCCTCCTACTTCCTTGAAGCACCCTGACTGTTCCTCCCTATTTACCCTCTTGATGTACCTGAAGAACTCTATCATGTCTCCCCGGTCTCTTCTCTCTTCCAATGTGTACATATTTAGCTCTTCAAGCCTCTCCTCATAAGTCCTGTCTCCCAAGCCCCAAATCAATTGTCTGAACCCGCATGTCAGTCCACAATATAAATGCACTAATTAGTCTGACTGAACCAGGACTTTCTTTTGGGAGTGAGTTATATCTTGAAAGGGACTGTGTGTTCAGCAGCCATTTTAGTGCAGCAGCAGCAACCAATCAGAAACCCAGGATTCGGAAGCAAGGAGTACTGGGACAATGCCAGGGATTCATGGGATATTGTAAGTCTTATGGGGAAACTGCAGGGACCAAATTTCAGGCACCAAAACTGGGAGCCTATTGTGCATCAAGTGAGGTTAATGGATATTCATTTTGTGGCCTGATGAGCAGGTTCAGCCAATTAGTGTGGGAGCATCAAGTAGCTTCAGCTAATCAGGAGCCTCAGAAGAACTCCATAAAAGACTATGTTTTGCCTGTCTGAGCAAGTTCCAGCACCAGCCCCACACAGGGGTTGGAGCTCATTAAATTATGGCAGAAGCAACAGGCTAAGGACTAAGACAAAGTGTTTATTTTGGACAGTGATAACAGTTCATTTGTGACAACAATACAGTGGGGCAAGAAAGTAAATATAGCAATTAGTCTAGCTGCACCAGGATTTTCTTTTGGGACTGATTTAAATCTATGATGGGACTATGTGTTCAGCAGCCATTTAAGTGCAGTATGTGAACATACAGTGGGGTGGGACTTGCAGCATTCGCCTGGTGACATATGATAATTTCCAATCCTTGTACCAGGCAGAGGTCCTTAGACCACAAAGGTGTGATCTTGGTTGTGTAATCTGTTCCAGGACAAGGTTATAGTGCTTGCACCAGAGCATTGTCGCAAGCAGTCATAACCCTCTAAAACTGTCACAACTTCACCTGTTAATGGAAAATCAGGAGCAGTTGTGACAAAGGGTATTGGTGCTCAGCCGAATTCTAAGTCCCATGTTGCAGGGCTGGATGCATGCCCTGCACCACCTTGCAAAAATCCTGCCCTTTGTCTCAGTCCTTAGCCTGTCACTGCTGCTGTAATTTAATGCCCCATTGCAACAGACAGGGAATCTATCTGAGTGCCTCGCTCATGGTCTGGAACATCCAGCAATATCATTTTATTTATTTCACCCCTTTATTTCAAAAGCCCCTTTCTTGCTTTTCTGAATGACGCTCTCAAATTACATTATTTTTAGTCTCTAGGCTGTCACTGGTGCTGAAGTAACCAGTCCCAAAGCAGCAACAGGCAGTTCATTAATATTCACAGGGCTCCTTCTTAATATTCATGAGACCATGTGTAGCACACACTGTGCTTTTGTTTACAAAGGTGAGCAGCTCCTTAGATGGTGCCTAATGATCTCCAGTCCCCGGCAGCCACCAAGGACTGGGAGCCCGACACAAGTCCACTGCTTTACTTCAACTTGTAGCAAAAATTTTTGGGGCCGCACCACACACCTGCAGGCAGCCTACCTGCTCTACAGGGGATCCCAGCAGTGGCTCCATGCTTGTAAACTTGGCACCATTATATCAAGGGCTACTACCGCTGCCTTGCTGGATGAAACAAGGTTGAGGGGTCTGGGTTCCTAAAATTATCTTTTAACTGGTTCTTCCCTAGATAAATACATTTTGCGATGCTTCTCACTGAGAGTATATTTTTGTGGGATATCTAATACCTGATACAACCCTCTGGGATGATGTGCCCACTCACAATATCTGGATGCCACCACAAGCATGACCCAAAAGACATTTCCCCACAACTAGACATTGCTGTAATTATTGACTTACTACTACTAATATGCTCACAAGACATGGTTCTGCAAAACAAACAAGTTTACATGAGGAAGGGATAGAAAGGGTAAATTGGAGCAGAGGTTAAGCTATTTACAACATTTATATTTAGTTTGAATTGGCTGATTGGTTTAAATTGGTTCAATTGGCATAAATCACATAACCATTAGCACTGTACTTTTGATCACAAATTACAGTGGCTGCCTACCAACTTCTGAGAAAGTCAGGTCCCTGGCTGTCTAGATAGATGCTTAAATCAGATCACACATTTACTAATCATGCCTTCACTGGTACCAGTCCCAAACTTTATGAGTCCCCACAATCTCAATATTAACTTGAGTATGCAGCAACTTAAAGTTCATAAAAGTTCAAGCCAACTGATCGGTGCAGCTGTACTTTGGCCGTCTAATTGGGCCCTTAAAAGAAAAACAGAATTAACTTTCCTTTTACTTTTAAAAACACCTCACGTGTAGACTATGAACTTGGGAACATTTTAACTATTTACAAGTCCCTCCTTTTTGTTACAGTGCTGGATCCTGTATTATTTACAGTTTGGTAATAATCATTGGTCTGCACAAGCAAGATTACATGCTTTCAGCCGGCAGACTCTGACTCTGGAGGTTAAAATGGTAGCAAAGGCTAACAGTCAGTTGCCCAATCCTGACTGCAGGGATCTTACTACTTTTGCAGGTGGAACAACACTTCAACTTCTTTTGGCAGAACCCCTCTTTGGGCCAAAATCACTCACTAGGAGACCAGGCTGGGACCCAGGCTGGCACATTCCTGTCCCCATGTCTAGGCCGTACCCCTCAGGGGAAACACATATGGCAGTGCCCTAAGTGGCACAATAGCAGACAGTGTCCCAAACCTAATCTATGATAGTTGTATAGCATTCAGCACATTTACCTGATTCAGCACATTTATCTCAGTCACTTCAACCATGAGCAACTGTGGCCACCATGGTCCTCTTAGCTATCAGATACTTGGATGAGTGCTCACTCCCTTAGACTAGGGTGACCCAATTGGTCCCAGTCCATATCAGACTATTATACTGTCACAACGCTGTATATTGACTTGGCAATTCAAAACAGTTATTGCATCTTATTTCAAGCATGTTTCACAAAGCCTCTGTCCTTTGCAGCTTGGCTGGAGTTAACAGCTTCCACTGGATGTCATGACAATTAAAGTCACTTTCGGCAGTGCTGGTGTTAGTAACTCCAACGGATAAATATTGGTCCTCACAGGCTATGTCAGGAAGAGTGCCAGCTCTGAGTTTTTCCCTTCCAGTTCTGTAGGCACATCAAATCAGACATATTTATATATATAAACTGGACTCTTTTCTACTCACTAAGCAAATGTCCACCTTTTCTGTGCTTTGGTTAAGTGCAGGGTGCAGACAAACAGTCCCTATTAGTACACTCTGGGCTTCAAAGATCTCTCACAGTTGCACTTGTTAGAAGTAGTTTACTCTCTCAGACCACTTGCAGAAATGGCTTTCTTTTCTCTGAGGTTTCATGCTTTCGTCAGCACTCTCACTGCTGAGGTAGAATGTGTCTGCAGCTTTATCACAACTGAAAGTTCAGGTTTACCCACATTTTACCCAAAACATGGAAAGGTGCTTGCCATCCCTGGAGGACAATTTTTGGCAACCCCCAGGCTAGCAACTTCTGTTGCCTACAACCACTTTGTCTCTTTGGCAGAAGAAAAGCCCCTTCCCCTGTAGAGGGGTTTGGAATGGATCACTAGGCCCATTCTGGAGCAGAGGACATGAGCCACCACTGTGAGGAATCCACAGTGTATCCTGCTCAGCCTGGCAAAACACAGTCTTTTACGGAGTCCTTCTGAGGCTATCAGTTGACTGAAGCTGCAGTACTTTTTACTACCAGACTAATTACTAACATACTAAAATGCCAGCAGAATAGGCCTAATGGTCTTTCGTGTCTGCTCGCTTGGTCAGCCCCACCCTGGGTGCTGACCATGCTGCCCTCGCCTTCTCTGGCTTCTCCCTTCCCAGTTCCTGATATTCTTGTGCATTGGACTTTGCTTCCAGAACCCTTCCCTTGTACCTGTTCCACCCCCTCTTGAACCCCTCCACCGTCTCTGCCCCCACCAGCCCCCTAGGCAGTGCATCCCATGGCTCCACCAACCTCTCAGTGACGTAGCACTTTCTCCTTTCTCCCCTGAATCTTCCCCCCTCCAGCTTCCACCCATGCCTTCTAGTGGCCCCATCCTCCTTCCTTCAAAGCACTCTGACTGTTCCTCCCCTATTTACCCTCTTGATGTACCTGAAGACCTCTATCATGTCTCCCCGGTCCCTTCTCTCTTCCAATGTGTACATATTTAGCTCTTCGAGCCACTCCTCATAATTCCTCTCTCCCAAGCCCCAAATCAATTGTCTGAACCCGCATGTCAGTCCACAATATAAATGCACTAATTAGTCTGACTACACCAGGACTTTCTTTTGGGAGAGAGTTATATCTTGAAAGGGACTGTGTGTTCAGCAGCCATTTTAGTGCAGCAGCAGCAACCAATCAGAAACCCAGGATTCGGAAGCAAGGAGTACTGGGACAATGCCAGGGATTCATGGGATATTGTAAGTCTTATGGGGAAACTGCAGGGACCTAATTTCAGGCACCAAAACAGGGAGCCTATTGTGCATCAAGTGAGGTTAATGGATATTCATTTTGTGGACTGACGAGCAGGTTCAGCCAATTAATGTGGGAGCATCAAGTAGCTTCAGCTAATCAGGAGCCTCAGAAGAACTCCATAAAAGACTATGTTTTGCCTGTCTCAGCAGGTTCCAGCACCAGCCCCACACAAGGTTTGGAGCTCATTAAATTATGGCAGAAGCAACAGGCTAAGGACTAAGACAAAGTGTTTATTCTGGACAGTGATAACAGTTCAGTTGTGGCAACAATACGATGGGGCAAGAAAGTAAATATATCAATTAGTCTAGCTGCACCAGGATTTTCTTTTGGAACTGATTTAAATCTTTGATGGGACTATGAGTTCAGCAGCCATTTTAGTGCAGCAACAGCCAATTGGAAAGCCAGGATTCTGAAGCAAGGAGTACTGGGACAATGCTTGGGATTCATGGGACATTGTAAATGTTTTATGGGGAAACTGCAGGGACCTCATTTTAAGCACCAAAACAGGGAGCCTATTGTGCATTGAGTGAGGTTAATGAATATTCATTGTCTTGCCCCACTTTATTATTGAAACAATTGTGCTCTGTTAATCGCTGCCCAGAATAAACACTTTGGGCAGGATTTTCCATCGTGCATGAATGCTGCAAACCCTCGGTGCGCCGAAGATACAGTGGGGTGGGACTTGCAGCATTCGCCCTGTGACATGTGATAATTTCCATCCCTTGCACCAGGCAGAGGTCCTTAGACCACATAGGTGTGATCTTGGTTGTGCCGTCTGTTCCAGGAAAAGGTTGTGGTGCTTGCGCCAGAGCATTGGCGCAAGCAGCCATAAACCACGAAAATTGTCACAACAGCACCCATTAATGGAAAATCAAGAGCAGTTGTGGCAAAGGGGATCATCGCACAGCCGAATTCTAAGTCCTGTGTTTCAAGACTGGATGCATGCCCTGCCCCACCTTTCAAAAATGCTGCCCTTTGTCTCAGTCCTTTGCCTTACTGCTTCTGTAGTTTAATGCCCCCTTGCAACAGACGAGCAATCTATCTGAGTGTCTCGTTCATGGTCTGGTACAGCCAGCAATATTATTATATTTATTTCTCCCCTTTTATTTCAGTGGCCCCTTTGGTGCTTTTTTGAATGCCATCCTCAGGTTACATTTATTTTTAGTCTCTAGGCTGTCACTGGTGCTGAAGTAACCAGTCCCAAAGCAGCAGCAGGCAGTTCATTAATATTCACAGGGCTCCTTCTTAATATTCATGAGCCCATGTGTAGCACACACACTGTGCTTTTATTTACAAAGGTGAGCAGCTTCTTAGATGGTGCCTAATGATCTCTGGTCCCCCTACAGCCACCAGGGACTGGGACCCCCACACAAGTCCACCACTCTACTGCAACTTGCGGTGGAGATTCTGGGGTGCACATTATGCACCCGCGGGCAACCACCAGCTCTGTAATACAGAAGAAAGGCCATGGCTCTCAATTCGGCTCTTCTCTACCTCTACCAAAACCAGTAAAACATGCAGGGGTGGGTTTCAGGCTTTTGGCACCCTCAGGGCACATCAGGACTTGAGCAGCAGCAGTGAGGTTGTGGACAAGATCTGGGGATACCCGCAGGCATACAGGAGGTTTTCAGGAGAATGGGAGTATGGGAGATATAGGTTATAAGATAAGCCCCTATTTTGGGCTGGGAGACTACAGCTGTGCAAAGTTCTTGACAAAGCTTGAATTAATTTGGACCCTCGTCAAGTGCCCACAGTCGAGCGCCGGGGCCAGTCTCTGCCAGTGGGAGGTCGGCAGCCGCAAGCCGATGCTCGGAACCGCCAGACGGGAGGGACTACCAGGGAAAGAAAAGGACCCTCACCAAGTGCCCACAGTCGAGCGCCAGGGCCAGTCTCCACCAGCGGGTGGTCAGCAGCCACAAGCCAACGTTAGGAACTGACAGACCGGAGGGACTGCCAGGGAAAAAAAGAGGACCCTCGCCAAGTGCCCACAGTCTAGCACCGGGGCCAGTCTCCGCCAGAGGGTGGTCAGCAGCCGCAAGCTGATGCTCGGAACTGCCAGACTGGAGGGACTGGCAGGGAAAGGTACAGCAAAGCCACAACCAATTGGAAGGTGAGTGCTCTCCACAGCTACGCACCCGATTGGTCCCCGCTTCACCCTGTCTATTTCTTTCTGTTTTACAAGCTGAATCCTTTGTTGGAGCATTGAATGTTAAATATTTCATGAAAAGAGCTGTTTCCTGTAATTGTGGGGTGTGGGGATATTGTGTTAGAGCCTCTGAGAATGTAAGCAGAGTGATTACAGCCTTTTTGTGTTAAATTGCTATAGACAGATGCTACACTGCCTCAGTCCCCTCCATAGCCTTTAAAGTGCTAATTTTCATCCCCCTGCTGCACTGCTGATGCTTGCCATCACAAAGCATTTAACCTGCTGTGCTCTGTCTTTTTTCCTCAGCAGAGGACCCTCGCCAAGTGCCCACAGTCGAGCGCCAGGACCAGTGTCTGCCAGCGGGAGGTCGGCAGCCACAAGCCAATGCTCAGAACCACTAGACCAGAGGGACTGCCAGGGAAAGGTATGGCAAAGCTGCAATTTTTATGCCCACCCACCTTCCCCCTCCTGTAGTCTTTCTTATATAGACACTTTCCCGCCAAAACATAAATCATGACCCCTGCATCTCGTTGCCCTGTAGCCTGCTCTATATCCCCTTGTTAGCTACCAAATCAGCAGACTCCTTTGCTGCTCTATCATGCTGCCAACACTGTTGAGCCGAAACTTGGCCAATGTATGCCCTTACACATCAGAGTGAGAAATATTTACGCTAGGCACGCCCTACTGTGATATTCTATACTTCTCCCTTTAATTATATTCCCTTTTTAATTAAACTCTACTCCACAGACAATAGCTGGAGAAGTAATTTATATTAGCAATCTACTGAGGGCACCACGAAAGACATTTGCTATAGTACCATCTGCATACCAGTTATACATTTTATAATTGGGGGATTTCTCTGGATTCTGCTCACACTATTACTGTATCCTGAGTGCAGTGAAAAAGGATATCTCTCAAAGGATGCCACACAGGGAGATGTATTGCATTACTCGATATACTGCATTACTGCAACAGTCCCAAGGGACTGGGTATGTATATATGACTTCCCAATGCTACAACATAACCCATGGAGCAGTTACCATGAAGGGACTCAGTCAAATTTACTATCTTATGGGACCTTGCTTCAGTTCTGCACAGAAAAATATTCAATGCGCCTATCTGCAAGACTACTAATCAGCACTCTGACAAGAGGCCAAAGCTCCATATCCGGATTCCAAACAAAGTGGTATCAGAATAAAAAAAAATGGGCAACGGCAATAATCTTTAACCTATCTGTTGCGGTAACTATGAAACTACTGATACTATTATTAATATGCTCAGGAAATGTAGAACTTAACCCAGGACCCCCAGAGGTCATCACTGCACCAAAAGAATTAGCCAAGATCAAAGGGCTAAGCTTTCTCCATATTAATGTATGCAGTCTGTTAAAAAAGATCACGATGATCCAAGCCTGGGTTAACCATACGCTACCAGATATACTAGTAGTGTCTGAGACGTGGCTCAGGCCTGTCTCAGCCGAAAAAAACATAAACTTACCTAATTATCAAGTATTCAGAGCTGACCACCAAACTAGGGGTGGGGGCATAGCGATATATGTGAAGGACAATCTATCTGTAACCTGCCTCGACTCATCATCCATGGTAAAAGAATTCAAATGCCTATCCCTCAAAATGGCCCTCTCCCACACCACATCGCTGCAGCTAATCGGCTGCTGTAGGCCTCCCTCAGCTGACCTCAAGCTATTATACCACCTGGGTGACTTAATCGAAAAGGGAATGGAAGAAACTATAATCACAGGAGAGCTAAACCTAAACTGGCTCTCCAAGGCAGCTGCACCCTTAATATCATTCTGCGATACATATGGGTTTACACAGCTCATAAACAAACCCACCAGAATCAACAAAAAGAATACAAGCAACAGCACACTATTAGATGTTACACTAGTGAACAAACCTCACATTTTCTCACATGTTGGAGTACTTATTCAATGACATCAGTGACCACTGCCTTATTGCGGGAATAAGATCAGCATGTAAGCCGTCATCCCCCACTAAGTTCACAATGAGGAGATTGAAGCAAAAATTCAACATTGAGGCATATCTGGAAGAGATAAACCACTCCACACGATGGCAAGAGTTTTACTTAGCAAACACAGTGGAGATAGCGTACAAGGTGCTAATTGACATTATTACAGGTGCCCTTAATATCCATGCACCAATTTCTAAGGTACGCATCAAAAATAAAACCTGCCGTTGGTTCACTCCTGACCTTAAAGCCACCCTCCTTGACAGAGACAAGTTATGGAAAACTAAGATAACAACTGATTGGGAGCTGTTCAAAAAAGCCAGGAATATCTGTACCAGGAAAGTACGAGATGCTAAGGCTGCTTATTATATGTCTGAACTAGGCTCCTCCTGCCACAACCCTGCCAAGTTCTGGAACACTATAAAAGATATAACAGGACACGATCCAAGTAACACCCTCCCAGCCAAAATACACAATGGCAAGGGAAATGGGAACTATCTCTGATAGACTGGAATTCCTGGAATCATTCAACAATCACTTTACAACCACTGGTCTAGCATTCAACACCTCTCTGGCTAACCAAATGTGTTCCCAGTTAGGTATCAAGAACACTGAAGCACGGGTAATGGAATCCACCTTCTCCTTCATACCAGCCACCCTGAAGCAGGAGGAAGAATTAATATCACAGCTGGACACCAAAAAAAGTTCAGGTGCAGACTCCCTTGATCCCTATTTTTTAAAAATTGCCATACAAGTATTAGCAGTGCCAATAACACTCCTATTTAACCTCTCATTACAATTAGGATCTATTCCATCAATCTGGAAAACAGCCCAAGTTATCCCACTACTGAAAGCAGGGCACCCTATGGACCTCAACAACTATAGGCCAATCTCTATCCTCCCTATGCTATCCAAGCTGCTGGAAAAAATCATGAACACCCAACTAAGAGGATACCTTGAAGAGGCTAATCTTTTAAATCCAGCGCAATCTGGGTTTAGAGCCAACCACAGTACCATCACAGCCCTGGCTAAAGTAACCAATGATTGGCAACTCGAACTGGACAAAAAAAATTGTGTCTGTGCTGTATTTTTAGACCTGAGTAAGGCATTCGATAGGGTCGACCATGAACTGCTCCTCTCCTCCCTGAAATCCACAGGACTCAACTCAACCTTCATTAGATGGTTTAATAACTATCTCACAGGAAGGACCCAGCAGGTGAAGGCTGAAGGAACCTATCACCACGCAAATCTCTTTAAAGAGGAGTTCCCCAAGGATCCATCCTCGGCCCAATCCTATTTGCCATCTATATCAATAGCATCGACAATAACCTCACCAAAGCCACTGTACATCTGTTTGCAGATGATACAGTATTGTATGTCAGTCACCCCTCTCCCATAACAGCATGCATAGAGCTACAATCAGAATTCAACCTATTACAACACCAACTACTGGAAAAAAAACTTCAGCTAAATGCAAAAAAACTAAGACAATGTTTTTCCCCCCCCAAACACAAGCCGGACACTCCTTCCCAAACAATCTCCCCCACATATCCACTGTCCTTGGTGAAAATCTTGAATATGTTACAAAATTCAAATATCTGGGGGTCTGGGTAGACAGTAGACTCAACTACTTAGAACATCTGGAAGATTTGCTAAAAAAATCCAACTGAGGCTTGGACTCTATTACAGAATAAAGCACTTTCTCACAAGTGATTCTAAAAAGAAGCTGGTCCAGGCCACATTTCTATCAGTAATAGATTATGCAGATTTCCTATATGGTCGCTGCCCCAACTCATATCTGAGCAAACTGGACACACTTTACCATAGAGCCTTGAGGTTTATTACAGATCTTCCTCTCAGCACTCACCACTGCTCACTTTATGCTACAGTTGGATGGACCTCGCTCCAATTTAGAAGAGACAGGAATGCCACACTATGGACTTATAGAGCGATGTTCAAGATGCTACCAAAATATGTCTCAGACTGCTTCACATAAGTCACATCAAGTAAATATGCCCTAAGAAGTCTAAACTTCATCATGCTTAGAGTGGCCAAATTCAATTCTCGATATGGTTGGTCTGCTATCAGCTATGTCTTATCTGCCTTATGGAACACGATGCAGAAGACCCTGAAAGTGAACAGACACATTTCATTTACATCCTTTAAATATCTGTATTCAAGGCTTATCAAAGAAAAATGTAATTGTTTCCTCAAACAGTAGAGTACTCCTAATCTTATCCATCTCCCTCCCCAGATAGCCGACTCACAGAAGATATCCATCTTTACTAAGAGTCACCACCCCTCACACTCCATGCACCCCTCCTTCCATCCGCCTCCCCTTAATCTCTTGTCATGCATCACAGCCCTAATACACTTGTTATACAAATCCCCCAGTGCTGGCCTCCTGCCTTTTTCATGGGCCCACAGTTTAACCCTTCCACAGTATAGGCCCCCACCACCATCCTCCTCCCCCACCAGCCAGGCACACCACTTCCCTCTCCCCTTCCCCCTCATCCCTTATTACCACTACACCTAAATTTAGTGTATAGTCTGATTAAAATGTACCCTTAGATTGTGTGTACACTGAATATTTTATATAGTATCCTAGAATGTGTGTATATTGAATATTATTATGTATCTATGTAAATTGAACCTTGACCTTACCAGGTCCATCTTGCAAATGAGCTGTGCTCAATGATGTTCACCTGGATAAATAAAGATTTGATTGATTGATTGATTGATTGATTGATTGATTGATTGAATTTAAATCCTCCAAGGCCACCACTGACCTCCACTTCTTTCACAAACTCAGAAATGCCTGCACAAAAGCAATACATCAAGCTGAAGCTGAGTATTTCAAATCAGACCTCTCATCTTGCCAGACCCTTCATCCTTTTGGAGCAGAGTCAAATCCCTTCTCAATCCCTCCTACCAGGTACCTACCCCGACACTTGCACAAAACAGATTCTCTTTTTCTGACCTCACCTAAGTCACTGAAATTCTAAACCAATTCTTTACATCCTGTGTGCTACCAGACTGTCCAATGCCTCCCTACTCCCCTCTGCCCTCCAAAAGGTTTACCTTCCACCCTATCGTCTTTCACAAGGTTTTTCTCACCCTCAGCACCCTTAACCCACACAAGTCTAGTTTAGATGGCCTCCACCCCAATTTCCTGCACCTCTCTTCATCAGCCATAGCCCCCGCCCCACATGCTCAGCCTCTCTTTCCTCACTAACTCTGTCCCAAAATTATGGAAGTTGGGAAACAGCATCCCTCTGCACAATGGTGGTGACCCCTCAACACCTGACAATTATCATCCTATTTCCCTGATCCCCTCCCTGGCAAAGCTACAGGAATCCATAGTTCTCTCAAGGCTCTTGGAATTTCTTCCTTCATCCAACTTCTCAGATTATCTATCTGGCTTGGAAAAAACAACTCCACAATCTCCTCGATTCTCTGTGTCAAAGACTCAGTCCTCACTGCTATGGACAAAGGTCACCTCACATCATCAATATACACTGACCTCGCAGAGACCTTTGATTCCATCTCCCACCCACACCTTCTCCAAAAACTACACTCTGTGGGCCTTGCATCCTCTACTGTCCACTGGTTTAAATCCTACCTCAGTGACTGGGATCCATGACTGGTGGTCAACAAATTTTCCATCGACTGCCCAGACAGCGAAACCGGCAGGTCGACTGCATTTTTGCAGTTGGCTGCCGGTTTCCAGCTGCTGGCTGTAATTTCTTAGGGAGGCTTTGCCCCCTGAACCCCCCACACAGGGGACTGTGCCCTCCGCACCCCCCCACTTAAGGATTATCAACTCCGAGTTGGAGTTGATTTGGGGGGGTGCAGGACCACCAATACACAGTGCCCGGTTCCAGTGGGTCCCTTACAGAGGCATGGCACTGTAGTCACTGTAGGGGACCTTGCTGTAGAACTGTCACTGTCGGGTGGATAAACCAGCAACTGTAGGCAACTTCGCGTCCCCCTCCCCATCCTATCCGGCATCCCTCAGGGCTCCATCCTTAGTCCCGTCCTCTTTTCAGTTTTCATTAATGACCTCCCCCTCAGTCTGCACTTGCTCAAACATTCAACTCTATATGGATGACATCATCCTCTATGCTTCTGGTCTCTCCATTGACTCTATCAAGCTAACACTTCAGTCTGACTTTGACCGCATGCTAACTTGGTTCCACGACAACAACCTTAAAGTGAACACTAAAAAACAGTATCCATGATCTTCTGCTCCTCGAAAAAACTGACCAAACTCTTCCCCCTCATTTCACCTCATTGGATACTTCCACTATGGATACCATCACCTCGTACAAATACCTTGGCCTCTGGTTGGACCAACATCTCAATTACTCAATCCATAGTGACCCCCTTTGTTCAAAACTGCACCCCAAACTTGGTGTGCTCTTTAGAAACAAACAAACTACTCCCCTACATATCCACCATGACTTAATACACAAGACTATCCTCCCCCTCTTTGAGTATGGGGACTTTATCTATGCCTCAGCCCCTTCCGTCTCACTCTCTAAGCTTGACACCATGCTCAACTCCTTTTGCAGATTTGTCACTGATGCCTGCCAGGAACCCATCACTGCACACTTCTCTCCTCCCTGAAACTTGCCCCCTCTCCCACAGGCAGTATATTCACTCACTTATAATCATGTCAAAATACAGGTTTAACATACTGCCTCCTTTCCTCTACTCTTTCCTCTCCCCTGCTGCTAAACCCTACTCCTCCCTTAGATCCTGGCATCCCACTCCTTCATCATCCACCACTAGTAATCAACAGCTGGTTCTTCTGCCTTCTCTTACCTCCTCCACCATCTCTGGAATCAACTAACTTCTTACCTCCATGACACCCAATCCCTTCTGGCCTTCAAACACCATTTCAAATCCCTCACCCCTCTCCCCTACCCCTGCACCTGTTTCCTTTCTCCTTTCCCTTCTCCCCCACACTCCACTCTGCTCCAGTACACCTCCCCTCTGTACTACTCCCTCATAAAACCTCCCTCCTTTTTTAACTCATTTCCTGAACCTACTTTTATTTTTAAAAGCACTTTAATATGTTACTTATATAAAGAAACTCGATGATCCAACACTTGTACTCAGTGTATTTACCCTGCATTTTAATTGCCTAAACTGTTATATGTTTTATGTGTATTGTATAAGTATGTAAACAACCTGCTCTTACTGTCCAAAATGTACCTGGTTTATTGTATGTATATGTATGTATGTATAACCCCCCTCTGTATGTATAAGTTCACCCTTACCCCTGGGTTGCACCTGTAAACGAGCTTCAGCTCGATGTGCCTTTCCAGGTTACCAAATTTTAAATAAATAAACAAAACTTTTACATAATATGTATTGTGTGTGTGTGTATATATAAATATATATATATATATATATATATATATATATATATATATATTAGTTTTACTTATAAAATCATGTTTGCATGAATTCACAAACACATGTTAAAAAAACCAAGCAATTTTATAAGCACAATGAGACACTCTGGGATGTGCTTTTGTGAGATAACCACATTTCTAGGGGCTGAAGACACTTGTCCTGCAGTCTTGTAGCTCACTACACCCTTGGGCATGTGGTTATCTTGGCACAATAATCAGCCCATCATTTCTTATTGCTTACATTGTGCTCATCCGCATTCATAAATTGTCTCTGCCACATTCCAAAACTGTATGTCCATGCTGTGTTCTCAAATTGTGTCCCTGTTGCACTGCAAAATATTGACTTGCCACATGCTGCAGTTTCCTCCCTTCTGTATTCTGAAGTTGTACACAACCTTGGTAGGTCAAAGTCACATATACCACTGCATTCCAAGACCACCTCCACCAGCACATTCTTAAGTACCTTGTTCCTGAACATTCCAGAAATGCATTCACTACACCCAGTCCAGTGTCAGTTTTTTTCTTCAAATAATACTACAACTATAGTTTCTTAAATGCTGCAGAAATGAAATAAGTCCTAAATGGTTGCTGGTAAGGAGGACTAGGCTTTGAGATTTGGAGCTGACATCAGCTTCAGCTCTTCACCAAAACCAATTGTTTTGAACAGGCAGTGACAGTAGGGTTAGAAAACAGCTTGTGATCTTTAAGCAAAGTGACTTACAGTAGTGATCCAATTTTGGTATTGAACCAATTTCTGCAATTTAATACTTTTGACTAGAATCCCTCTTCAAATTCAGTTTTGGCATCTTTATAACTTCGGTGATGTTCGTCGGAATAGCCCAAAGATTTGCATTTGCAGTCACGCTCTCAGAGTCTCAAGAGGTGAAAAGTTTTGTGAGGGCACATTTTATGGTTTCCGAGATCTGGCTACCCCTTATTTTCGAAAAGTGAGGTTTTATTTCCTATAGTTAACATGTTGTTTTTTTCTCCCAAGCACAACCAAGATGGAATATTTTTACAAAATGTTTAGTGTAGAAGCACCTTGTGCCAAAGTTTTAACTCTGAAATGTTTTTGAAAAAATATTAAACTGTTTAATTTTTTTATGAGCTATTCTGGACATGCTCATTACAGTTTTTGGATGGTTTCTGGGAGCATTTTCAGTTTGAATCACTAGGTTGGCTCTCACAAACCATTTTCTTTTTATTTTGGTGCATGACAACTGGCATCTTGTATTTTTTCCTGATATAAAAAAATGGAAATACCTAAAAATAATGTGTTATAACAAAAATGAACACCTGAACCTAACTAAACAGGACCCATTTAGTGAGAATCTATCTCTTTTTTTTTTGTTTAGTTATGGCCAGAAATGGCTCTTCTGGGCACCAAAATTCAGGGTGCCAGGTTTAGTGAGAGGAGCCATCCACTCACGTCCTCAGTACCAGAATAATAAGAGTTTCTTGACATCTGCAACTGCAGATGGAGATGTGCTGCTGGATTGTGAGCCAGCAATGAGCCAGTGATGGATATCTTGCTCTCTCTCGCTTTCTCTCTCTCTCTTTCGATCTGTCTTTCTGTCTCTCTTTCCCTCTATCTGTAGTCTGTCTGTCTGTCTATCTATCTGTCCATCTATCTGTCTATCTATCTGTCAATTTATCTGTCCATCTATCTATCTTTTACATTTTCATTCCCTCCTCCTCCTAGTTCAGTCAACCCTTCCTCATGTTTATCTGAAACTGTACTGTAAAGAATATTTTTAGAAAACATAGACCAGGTTGCCCACCCCTGATACCACTTGCCAACCCCATAAATAGGTGGCAACATTGGAGGGGGACACCGTAGAGTTTAGCCGATGCTGGAGTGTCCAATTTCCTCTGTCAGATGCAATACTGATTTAATTTAAACCTGCAAAAATTAAAAAAGTCACCAGATACCATTATTTTGTTTACAACTGAGCTGTAAAAAAGAAAACAGTCCTTTGCCGATCTGACACCCCAGATCCCCACCACACGCTGACCCCCCACTCAGTAACTACCACCCCACACTCACCATACACACCCTGACTCACCTGAACATGTCCCACTATGAAGAGCCACTGTGCAATCAAAGATGTTTCTTTCTGCTGGAACTGGCAAATATGATATAAGAAAATAAGGTAAGTTTGGTTTAATTTATTTAATTGAGATTTTAACATTTACTCATATTTTTGTCAGTTTTTTAAATATTTTTACACCAAATTTTCAAAATGGGCTTTTTGGAACCCCAGCTCATGAACAAAGGAGGTGGAATTTTTCAAATCCATCCAGAAAGTTGATTTTGCAATTGATGTGCAAAATTGTCTTTTGGGTGGGATTTGAAAATTGCCATCTGAGGATTCATGAGGCTGGGTCATAAGAAGGCTATGTTGAAAATCTAGTGTAAAAATTTGTAAAAATAACCAAGTTATGAGAGAACATTGAAATACATCAATGTTCTCTCATACCTACACAAATTTTTAACATTTTTCACCAGCTTTCAACATGGCTTTTTGGGACCCCACCTCATGAACAAAAGGTGATTTTGTAATTGTTCTTTGAAATCCCATTTCATACAAGATTTGAAAATGTTCACCTACAGGGTTGATGAAGTGGGGTCAAAAAAAGACTACAGTATGTTGAAAATTTGGTGTAAAAATATGGCAAAATGACCAAGTTGTGAGTGAACTTTGAAATATTTCAGTGTTCCCTCATAACTCAGTATTTTGACTCCAAACATTCAGGAAAGACATTTTTCCACATCACCTCATAAATGTGACAGGTGTAATTTTTCAAATCCTGGATGAGATGTGTTTTCACACATGTGGTACAAAATGACATTTTGGACACTATTCTGAAAATAATGCATGTCATGTTTATAAAGAGGAGTCATTAAATGACCATCTTGAAAATTTAGGGTCAAAATAAAAAAAAAATATAACAATTATTAAGAAACATAATAAGTATCGGCCTTAAACCCAGAAGGTAGTGTGTTGTGATCTCATGCCTGTGAGCAGAGGTTATGGGTGAGCTCAGTGACCCAGCTTCACGAGTCGAGGCTTGTGGGGATGGTGCTGTCATGAGACACAGGCTCCCAGACTCAGAAGAGTAGGTACTGTACAGGATTGCCCACACAACCTAAGTACCATATAGTGAAGCAAACACTTCTCTTTGTATAGGCTCTACACTTCTGCACCCATGGGTGCTGGAGAGCCATCTTCATCAACATAGAGATGGATTCTTTGTCCTGTGCATTTGAGTCTGTGGCCACATGGAAGAACAGGACCTAGAAGGCCCTCTGCTTCTACAGTCCACCAGGCAGCCCCATGAATTTTTGATATCTGTTGCTGCACTTCTGTAGGTGAAAGAAGTCATTCCTGTGCATATATATCTGCTCATGCAGGTCCTTTGGAATGAGAATACAATTCCACTATCTCAAAAAGACAGCAAATTCCTTGCAAAAACTCTGTTTATGTACCAATTAGGGTTCAGGTTACCATGCAACAAAAGGAAACATTAGGGTTTGGGTCTTTGGAGGCTTGGTGAAAGAGTGGTGGGGTCTTCCTTGGAGCTGTCAACCCTAATGCCCACTCCCTCCTCTAGGCAAACAAAGTCAGATGTGCTCCCCTTTCTTCATGCAGGGTCTGCCATGAAGAAAGCTACAACTGATTTTGTTGACAACATGTGGTGAGACATACTTTTCTACCTCTAAAGAGTGTATCACTAAGAGGCATTAGTTTGGATCTGTACCCTGTGCTTCAGACAGGAGGCTATGGACTGTGAATATGGGTAAGCATTATGTTTGACAGCCCCAAGAAAGACTCCACTATTGATTTGGAATCATTAATGCCACATTTCCATGCTTTACTGGCACTAACTTGAACCCAAACTGGTGAATTAATAAAGTTCTGTTTTTCAAAAATGATGTATTGTCTATATCAATATCTAAATCTGTATCAGACAGATAGATATTACATGGATTGGACTTCCCCCATATGAACCATTATTGTGTACTTCCTTGATTTCTCTGTACAGTATAACTCACCTGTTACACTAATTAAAGCTGTATAGTTCCCAAAGTTGAATACATCTGCACCAAAACCTGTATTCAGTAAGAATATAAAAGACCCATAGACCAAGATTATAACAAGCAAAACAGACACTTTAATTAAACCAATTAACAAATCAAGTAATGCACCTACCAATTAACAATTCCCATGCTCATTAATGCACCCAGGACCCTGCCGTAAAAAAAAGTCTACAGCAAAAACACCTTATGTCAACCTTGAAAAAGACTGAACAAGAAATCCCCCTTCTCAGCCTTGAAAAAATTCCCTAAAAAACACAGTACCAAATAGACCCATACAAGATATCCTCCAGTTTTGTACCATATAGAAATGCCCCTCAGACGCCATGCCTTCCTTGATGCAGCAGGCACCACAGACAACCCTATGATGCAGTGCTGACAGGCTTCTCCTGGTGATGCAACGCTCATAATCCATGTGAGAGGCTGTTGCCTTGGCTGCTGTTTTCCCCATAACACCTATTGCTCCCAACCACATACTTCAAACATTGGACTACAGGAGAACTGGCTGCAGAAACACCACCTTAAGTAATAGAACCATACACTACAGAAACACACAGTGGCTAAAAGTGCACCCATAACTGGAATTCCCCAACACTACAGAAACACTAGGAACCAAAACAGTGATGGCAGTCATTACAAGATCTAGACAGAGCTGATAAAGCTGTGGTGAGCTTAAAATGCACAAAGTAATTGGTGCCAGTGATGCAATTGCACATGCATAGCACTCGCGCATGCGCAGTTGCATTGAATGGCATAATGCCATTCCCAAGATGGCAGCACTGGCAAAAGTGCACATATGAGTGACGTGTATGGGCAGTTCTGCCCCCAAACATGGAAATAACAGATGAAATAGTGCTGTTGAATTTTGCAGTGAGCGACCATGGCGGAGTGTTTTAAGCTCCACTGGAGGTTCTGAAGAATACTTTCGAAACTCCAATGGAAGCGTGCCACAGTTTGCTTATTTTTACAGTGGATACAGAATGGCTGTAGGGTCCACCCACAGCTGCAAAAATGTAATCAATCACAAAACAGGCACTGCTCCACAAAGAGGTAAACAAATTAAACTGTCCTAATGCATTACAAAACATAAATGATAGGCAACTGCTGAACAGAAGTACAGTATACATACCTATCTCAAGGACTAAGTAGGACAATAATACCACAATCCTTCTTGGCTTATGGATTATAGCCTTATTAGCCCCTTCACTGGGTATATAGCCTTGCATACTGCAGTTGCCTATCACTTACTTATTTGTGTGTATATATATATATATATATATTTATAAAATAAGTAGGGAAAATATTTAACCAGCAAAGACATTTAAAGTGCCACTTACTGAGGTCTCCTTATGAACTACTTTGTCTCTTTTTACTTAAGATCTAAAGCTTATTCGGAGCCATCAATAGGTGCAAGCCTGAGGAATATTAAACCAGCTTATTGTGTTTCTTTCAATGTAAAAAACTTTTGGCAGCACTTCATCCAAGTAACACACAAGTACCACGGCTGTTTTTTTTGTATAAATCTTTAGTGAAACACACTTTGCCAGGTATCTAAACAACACTCATGATGCAACAAGCTTTCTGTTAACAACAGTAAAGACATCTCAAAAGGAACAGTCTTACTTTGAATCCATGCTTTTCCTTTCTTAAATCAGTACTTGCCTCGCACTTGGAAATTCTTAGCTCAATTGCCTAATACATTTTTGTTCTCTTTCCATCTTTTTTATTTCTGCAAGGAGATGAGGTACTTATTTCATATAGAAATGTCTTTTTTGGGCCTTCTCTACAGCTCTGAAAGCAGCACATTGGGTTGCATTACATTTGGAGAATCCAGGGACAAACTTGCTATATATATATATATATATATATATATATATATATAAAACATAAAATGGGTAGGGAAAATACTCTCTGCTGGTTGGCTGAAAACAACACATGACCATGTGTATATCAGAGTGGGACTGCATGACTGCACTTTCACCCCCCCCCTTCCAAAACCATTTTAGCCATTTTATAAGATAGATAACCCACTGTAGGATGTGCGGTCACAGTCTAATATATGCACGCCTTGGGAGGTTGAACACACTTGGCCTGTTTCCTCATGAGTCACAACACACACCAAGGCATGCGTATATCAGAGCATGACTGCACTCCTTACAATGGGATATATATATTTTTATTTTATTTATTTATTTCAATCTAGGATTACAATACCTTTGAGCTGAGGCTCTTTTACAAAGGTTCCACATCAGCGTGTGCAACCGTCATCATTTTTAGTTACAAACATAAAGTCACTGACTTACAGACATGTAATAACCAGTACAAAGACTTGAGCTATGAGCAAGACAAGATAAATATATCTATATAAATAATAGTGTTACAATAGTGGCACTATAGTTAGGGTTGTGTAAGCACTTTAATTTTAAACCTCAAATTCTGCACCTTAATAAGTTTGCCACCAAAAGACGGATTTACCTGCCATTTTGCATTTGTGGTCTGGTGCCATAGATCTCTGGATCTGGTCAGTTGCATTGCATTCAGATTTATGGTTGCAGAGCTACAGAACACCAAAAAATTCAAAAAACTTACTTTTTCAAGATTTCTTTGCTTATGCCCACAGCACATACAATTTGTCCATTTGGTCAGAAATCCTCAGGGAAGATGTAGTCTGGATCATTGATGTGCCTTTCGAGGAGTTGGTGTAAAAATATTAAACCGTTCAAAAGTTATTCAAAATACAAATTTCTCATTATTGTAAATGAGGAAAAATATATGTGTGTCTCACAAAAGTTTCACAAGTGCAGTTTTACTTTCGTAAATGCTCCTTTTACTTTTGTGCTGCCACCATCTTGTTTTCAGTCAGTGAGAGAGAAAAAATGCCTGTTGTTTAAATTTGGGACCCTCCAGGTAAACACTGACTGTTGTGTTTACCTAGTCTGGTCCTGAGGATGCCAGCCTTATTATTTCTTGGGGGTAAAACCCCCCAGAAATGCTGTCTTAAACATTGGAGAAAAAATACTTTCACAAATCATGAAAAAAACTGATGAAATACATTCACAAATGCAAAAGTATTGCGCTACTTTTTGTGAAACTTTCATGATTTGTGAAAGTATTTAAAAAAAAACAGCAAATCTTTGATATCACTCTGCAGCTGAATGGTTGGGTCTTTGGGCTAAAATTTGAAGGGTTGAAGGGTTGCATGCCCTGGTCCCACAGATGTGCCTTTGGGTGATTTGGTGCCAAAACATTAAAGGGGACCAAAGTTACAGTGTTCCAAAATTGGAAATGTCCCATAGGATAACATTGCGGTGCCCATAATGCCTTTCAGCACCCATATCTTGAAAACAAAGTGAGATAAGGAGCTTTCGCTACCTGCAGTTTAGATAACCTGCAGAAACAAGTTTGGAAATCATAGATTACAAGAGACACTCAGAAATTTTTCAGAGCTCCTCTTTGCAATACCTCTCATAATGCAGACAGTCGGTGGCTGGCCGTGGAGGTGAGAGGTGGGCTGTGCCAGTCGCCGGCTGGCGAAGGGTGTGGGGGTGCTGGGTGGGCTGCCATCGAGGGGTGGGGGGCCACTAGATTACCAGGTAATAGAAATCATTATTTATTTCATTATGCTGGGGCGCTATCCTACCAGGGATATAAGCATTTATTTACTATAATACTATACAGCACGGGGGCACTAGACTACTAGGGATGTGAAAAAATACAGGGGGTTGGGGGGCACTAGACTACCAGGCACTACCTAGGATTATATATTTTATTCAGGGGCCACTAGACTACCAGGGATGTTAACATTATATGGTAATGGGGCCACTAGACTACCAGGGTAATTAATACATTATTTTTCTTATGCAGATGGGGCACAATGAAGCCCCCGACCAAAACCCACTATAATAAAGTACTGTAGGGCAACCCTGGGCTACATAAATTCATTTAGAAATCTGGCCATCTTGTCCCTCACTCGCAATGCATGATCGCGATCAAAATTTCTTGCAATCAAAGAATTTGTTGGCTCACGATCAAAGATCGTTAGTGAACTGTGAACGAAGAATTTATAAGCTTGAAACTCTATTTTTGGACTGATTTTGATGGAATCAAAGCCATGGCTCGATAGATCGGTGTCCCCTGAGTAAAACCCATTGAAGTTTTACTTTAGAAGTGACCCCTGAGCTGAGATATTTGTGTTTGTGCGATCGGAAAACTGAAAACAAGATGGCGGACCTCGCGGTGAAAGAATTTTTGAAATTCCTCAGGAACAAAGATTCTTGAACCATGAAGCTGCAAATTCTTTGACCGCTAGGCAGGACCAGATGGCCAGAACCCCATTCTTTGTTCACAAAACATACATATAAATTTTCCCTTTGATTCATAATGGGAACTTAAAAGTGGCATAACTTTTGAATGCCTTAATATTTTTTCACCAAACAAAAAGCGACATGTTCGGCCACCAATGTTCTTTCAAATAAGCCATCTCACAGAGTGGCACACCACACAATGGCTGTGCTGGACCACATTCAGAATGCCAAAAGGTTCCTTTCAAAAATGGATAATTTTGCATTTTTCAGTGCTTTCGTACACAAAGACTGGCACTCTAACCAAAATGCAATTTGGCAAATCAAGAGATCTACCATGCCCATACCAAATGCACGTACCAAATTTCAGGCAAATCCATTGAACGGGTCCAAAGTTATTAACATCCAAACTTTTGACTTTAGTCAAGGCCTCTGGAATTCTGCGGTTCTGCGATTGCAGAATTTGCCACAGAATTTGCATCATGCCACAGAATATATATAGTGCCACAGAATTCATTGTTTTGGGTGACTTTACATATAAATATATTGTTTTTCCATAGTGTCAGGCTTTCTTTCCAACCTCGTTTATCCTGAAGCCCCTCCTCTATGCTCAGCATATGATGTCATCGATGACATCACATCATATTTAGTCAATGACAGGACTGCATTCTGCAGAGAAATGAATAAATCATGTCGCAGAAATCAGAAAATGCTGCCGCAGAAGTCAAGGAGCCCTGCCGCAGAAATCTGAAAATTCTGCCGCAGAACACCTGGGGCCCTGATTTTAGTATGTAAATGACCTCTGAACCCAAAAGTGGCACGCACCACTATGATATATATATATATATATATATATATATAGGATACACAACCCCCACTGGAAATATTGTTGATATTTTTTGTTTGAGTGCCATTGACCCGATAACATCGCGGGTAAGCGAAGCCATGGTGATGTCATCGGGTCAACTGCACGAGAACAAAAATATCGACAATATTTCCAGTTGTGGGGTTGCGTATTCCATTTATGCCATATCTCCAAAAATGTGAAAAAAAAAACTAAATTCTTGCCATTTTTTGCCAATTATAAAAAATCTAAAAGAAATCTATAAATGAAACACCACTCATTTCATAAGTATTTTTGTCCTGATCAACTTTTTTCTCAAAGTGCCATGGTATTATTTTCCATTTTAAAGTTATATGCATTTGTTTGTTGCAAAAAGTGAAAAAAATTTAATTTTCTGCAGTTTTTTCGCTAATTATAAAGAAACTAAAAGGTATCTTTAAATGAAACACCACTCATTTTGTAGCTAGTTTTGTGATGAACAAGTTTCAGGATCATAGTACCATGCTATCATTTTTGTTTTAAAGTTATTAGCATTTGTTTGTCAAAAAAACAAAAAATGCATTTACTGCTGTATTTTGCTTATTATACAAAAAAATAAAAGTTAGTCATAAATGAAACACCACTCATTATGTTGCTTGCACACATGTGCAAGAAACATAGTGCCATCATCAGAGTTTTTGGAGGTGTGGCAGGCCATCTTCCAATTCAGTCAGTGTGTTTGCAGGTGTGGCCGCAGTTCTCCAATCACTGCTGGAGCTGTTTATGACAGCAGTCTAAAATGCAGAGGCGTACAGTTGAAAGGGGGAGCTACGCATCAGTAAGCAGTGATAAGATATCGTCTGCTCATGCACGCTCCCCATGCACACACACACACACACACACACACACGCATACTGCTATACTCGGCCACCACGCTATATAGCTGGCGGGGGTTCCCAATCCCATCTGTTGTGCTGCACTTCCCCAAAAATAGGTTGCACATGCCATGCTGGTGCCCACCCCAGCATGGCAACTTATCAAGCCAGCAGCCAACCCCGTGGCTCACTGTCCCAAAAGTACGGTGCCACGCTGGGAGCCCACCCCAGCATGGCAGCAGATGCTACTCATGTGAGGTGCCCAATCCCTATCAGCTCCACGCCTCCTAAACAGTGTCCTTGTGCCATGCTGGAGTTCACCCAAGTGTGGCAAACCTCGTCATCCTCCTGTTTTAAAAAAAAAAGAACCTGCAACACAAAACAAACTCTACGCTGTCTGGGCCCCACCCGTCTACCCACCGCGCACCCACCTCCCCACACCTCCACCCCAAACTTACCTCCAGACCTCAGCGCGATGATCTCGGTGGACTAGGAACACGTCTCCACTCTTCAAAGCCGACCGCGAACTGAGGAAATGCCGGTAAGCTGTATAATGTAATAAACAGGGTTTTTTCCAACTTTGCTGCATATCTCAGGAATTTTTTGGAATTTTTGCACCACATTTTTCAACATGGTGTTTTTGGGACCCCTTCTCATGAATGCTTTCACTGTCATGGCGTTAATCGGGCACAAAGGGTGATTTCGCAGTCATTGCGTGAAATCACCTTTTGGCACTGATTAATGAAACAACACTGCCAGTGTTCATAAGGTGGGCTCTCAAAAAGCCTATGTCGAAAATTTTGGGGAAAATTCTAAAGTCCTGTTTCAACCTGCATTGCTTTTCATGCACGCTCATAAGTTTGCGAATTTTCAATATTTTCACTCCAGATTTTCAACATTGTCTTTTTACCACACCTCCTTATGAGCAGTACAGTTGTCATTTTTCACATCTTGCCCAAAACGTGTTTCCACCCATGAAGCTCACAATGGCACAGTCGGTGTGCAAAATCACTGCATGGGACACATTAAGAAAATCACAGTGACACTGTTCATGAGCAGATGTCTTAAAATGGCTATGTTGAAAATTTGGTGGAAAAATTCCTGAAAATGACTGTTTTGCAAGCCTGTGTTGCGCACTTCCTATGCACGCTCATAAGTTCGCAAATTTTCAATATTTTCACTCCAGATTTCCAACATTGCCATTTTACCACACCTCCTCCTTATGAGCAGTACAGTTGTCATTTTTCACATCTCACTCTCAACGTGTTTCTGCCCATCTAGCGCACAATGGCGCAGTCATTGTGCGAAATCAATGTATGGGACACATTAAGAAAATCACAGTGACACTGTTCATGAGCAGAGGTCTTAAAATGGCTATGTTGAAAATTAGGTCAAAAACTTCCTAAAAATGACTGTTTCACAAGCTTGCATTGCGCAGTTCCTATGCACGCTCGTAAGTTTGCAAATTTTCAATATTTGCACTCCACTAACTTCCAAATACCTACACAGCACATACAAGCAAGCAACATTTGGCATTGACAAATGCTTGTTTTGTAGATATTTTTGTGCTGAACAACTTTCATGCTCACAGTACCATGGTATTATTTTTTGTTTTAAAATTATTTGCATTTGATTATGGTTACTACTGCTACTGAGGTTGAATATGCAAATGAGTTACGAATGAGCCAATCTCTACCTACTGTGTGGATAAATTTACCTACAGTCAGGGTAAATGTGATATTCTCACTGTAGGTCTGACCACTCTGAGAATATTGAAAATATTTGCTTTTTTTTATCCTCACAGATATGGCATAAATACATATATATATATATATATATATATATATATATATATATATATATATTTATAAAATGCTTGAGGCAATCATGGTCAGCAACAGCAACAGCACTGGACAAACACCATCACATGACCGTAAGTATCAGGCGGCAGCCGCACACCCGCACTTTTACCCCCCTCAAAACAATTTTGACATTTTATAAGATAGATATACCACTCTGAGGTGTGCGGTCGCGCTCTGATACAAGCACGCCTTGGGCGGTTGACGCACTTGGCCTTGCAGCCTCGTGTGTACAACGCACACCAAGGCATGCGTATATCAGAGCGTGACAGCACACCTCAGAGTGGTATATCTATTACATATATTAGAGCCAAAAAACTCTGTTTAATGCATCAGTTAGGGTTGTTCCACAGCAACAAAAGTGAGGAAATTCGGTGTTAGGGTTGAAAACTCCCCTTGGATCCCCCAGCCCAGCCCCTCCAACCGGCACTGGGGTGTGCATTGGGGTCATCAGCCCTAACTCTCACCCCATCACATGTGTAAAGCAGCAGAAGTATAGGAGAATGGGGTCAGAGTTAGGGCCGAACACCCCAATGCCAGTTGGGGGGTGGGCTGGGGGGTCCAAAGGGGGTTTTCAACCCTAACACCAACTTTCCTCACTTTTGTCGCTGTGGAACAACCCTAACTGATGCATTAAACAGAGTTTTTTGCTGCTAACTTCCCTTCTTTTTGAGAATAATAATGAGAAATAGTGAATATAATGCAGCAGCATGGGGAGAAGGGCCCCACGCTCCCGCCACGTGATGTCTTGTGACACAGTAACAGGAACAGCAATGCAAACAGAAGCGCTAACAGTGGTGCACATGGTGACAAAAGAGTGAATGAGAACAGAAAGGGTAATGCACACGGTGGCATAGACGGGAACAGTCTGCCACGTGATGTCTTGTCACATAGTAACATGGTGCCAGCAAACGGAAATGTCAATGAGCATGATGATGCAAAGTGAAACAGAAAGAGAAACAGTACTGTAAACACAAATGGCAAAAAATAATGGAAACACAAGCGCAAATGAAAACGCAAAGGATAACGCACATGGTGGCGTAGACGTGAACGGTAAGTGAAACCGGTATGGAACCACAAGCAGAAAGGGCAATGGTAACAGTAATGTAAGCGCACAGGCTGGTTTTCCCCAAAGGCTGCATAGAGAAAGACAGTGAGTAGAAAGAATGTATGCATAATAATGGTTCTCGGAGCAGAAAATGAGGAGTTGAAATACTAAATAGCTTATATTTCAGGAACCGTACAATGTAGAAAAAAAGTGTAAAACTCATATGATTTATGACTTTCCTGGCTAGTTTTGTACTTAGTCCCCATCAGGGGGCTAAGTATTTTTTAGACGAAAAGTCCTTATCTCGCACCGTTTCCGAGATACGGGCCCTGAAAGACTCGGTGAATGCCGTTATGTTATCCTATGGGAAAGAAAGAGAAGTTCGGAGTGCCATAACTTTGGCTCCCTGTAATTTTCACCAAACCACTAAAAGGCACATCTATGGGATGTTGGGTGTCTTCCCTCCAAATTTCAGCCCAAAAGACCAAGCTGTTATGTTGCAGCAGGGCGCCAAAGATTGCTGCAATGAGTCAGATGCCGTAATGTTATCCTATGGGAAAAAGTGTCAAATTTGGAGTGCCGTAACTTTGCTGCCATGTAATATTTTTTCAATGCAACACTGAAGAGCACATCTGTGAGATGTCGGCTACATTCCTTCCAAATTTCAGGCCAAAGCACTCAACCGTTCTTTTGCAGCAGGGTCCCAAAGAATTGCTGTCATTTTCCCACAGCCTAGAAAAGTACTGTCGCAGTTTGCGAAAGCTTTCACAAAAATTTGTGACACTTTCATGAGTGCGACACTACTTTCCGAAAGTACTTTTTCCAAAAATTTGAAAAACATATTTCTTGGGTGTTTTACCCCTAAATAAAGACATGGCTAGCATCCTCAGGGCCCGACTAGGTGAATACAAAAAGAATTAGGTTGCTAGAGGGTCCCAATTTTAAATGTCAAGCATTTTTCTGATCACTAACTGAAAACAAAATGGCAGATTTGCGAAAGTACAAGGGCCATTTGCGACAGTAAAAAGTGCATTTGTGACACTGTCAAACTTTTTGTTAACTTTTCCCATTGACTTATAATGGGAAATGGTTTTTTGAATAACTTTTGAACCGTTTGGTAATTTTTCACGAAATCTTCAAAAGGCACATTAGGGACCCCATCCGCATGTTCCCTCAAGATTTTGGACCAGTCGCACAAACCGTGCGACCTGTAGGCGCTACTGTAGAATTCCAGAAAAAGCATAAACGCACATGCAGATCACGCTTAATAACTCCGCAGTCGTGTATCCACCTGGTACAAAACTTGGCAGATCCCAAGGCGTATGGGTCTTGATCACGTATTCCAAATTTCAGGCAAAGCCATTAAACAGTTGCAAAGTTATTAAGGTGCAAAATTTTGGGTTTAACATGTGAAAGGCTCCTCAACCCTAACTATGGTAGCACTACCATGCTACCATATATATATATATATATATATATATATATATATATATACACACAAAGAACTTCGATGCACAAGCACTAAGACAATGGTTACTCCAAAGGGCACTGGCCGGGAAGCCAAGTTTCAAACAAATACAAAATCACACATACCCCCATAATGCAAAGCATCATGGGCTGTATATGCAAATCAGCACTGAATATTATGCTGTTTAACTTTAAGCAGTAATGCATGTTGCCAAAAAGCGTCACACACAGTCTGCAAAGTGTGCTAACAGAAGACACATACACGTGTTTCATCCTACCAGGACTCATCAGTGTGCCTCGTCTGTGTGACACCCCAGAGGAATGAACCAGCTACCCTAAGATGGTCTATCTGGTTTATGTTGTGGTGAACCCAATGAAAACAAAAAAACAAGCTAAAAGACAAATAACCTCAGTGTGCAAGTACTGAGGCAATGGTTACCATATATATTATACAGTGGCGTGGTCGCGCCACTATAGTTAGGGTTCAGATGTCACTTCTATGTTAAAGTCAAAATTTTGAATGTTAATCACTTTGGACACATTCAACAGATTTGCCTGAAATTTGGTATGTGTGGTGGGGCATGGTAGATCTCTTGATCTGACAAATTTTGTTTCGGTTGGACTTATGGTCTTTGCGTATGAAAACGCTGAAAAATACAAAATTGTCTGTTTTTGGAGGCAGCTTTTGGGATTTTGGATGTGGCCCTACGCAGCCATTGTGTGGTGCGCTACTCTGCAAAATGGCTTGTTCGAAAGAGCTTTGGTGGCCGAACATGGCGCTTTTTGTTTGGTGAAAAAATATTGAGGTATTCACAAGTTATGCAACTTTGAAGTTCCCATTATAAGTCAAAGGGAAAATTTACAGTATGAATGCCAGTTGGTCGAAGGTACTCCAGGAAAGCCAAGGAGCAGTGGCCTCATGCTGATCCAAAGCAACACCCATAGAGTGTGCTGGTTGGAGTGCTGCCCTGATGTCATCCACCTCAGACACAAAGAATTGAGCAAGGTCATCACACTCAACTTGCAAAAAGACTTTCCAAACTTGTAGACAGACTGGGTTGCACAGTCTGTCCACAGTTCAAAACACCTGAGCTGGTCAATTCTGACTGGCTGCAATCTCCTCAGACAGGAACTCTGCCTTCTTATGGGTGATTGCAGATTGATAGACTTGATAATAGTCCATCAATCTAAGGTGGTTGGCATCTAGAGTGGATTTCCACCAGCAATGCTCTAACCTTCATCCTAGTCACTGCATCTCCTTCAAAGTCCCATCAAACCATGGAGATCAGGGGCAAAAGGAGAAAGGACAAATGCGGACTGGAGCAATGACATCCAGTGCAGCCAAAATGGCTGAGTTATAAGCCATCACGAGGGTCTCTGGGTCACTGTTTGCCACTGGGAGGGATGATAGGTCATGCACCATCGCTAGGCCTTGAGAATTTACATCCCATAAAGGGCGGTACCTGACCATCTCCACAGGTGTAGGCCTATCAAGGAGGGTGTTAAAACTAAACCCCATGGTGTACTGATCAGATCACCCAACAGGTTCCACCCCGAAGTCAGAGGCTTTGATCCCCAGGAGGAAGACCAAGTCAAGAGAATGACTGTGTTTATGAGTAGCATTGGTAACTACCTGTGTTAGACCCAAAGATGTCATTAACTGGAGGAAGTACTGTCCAAATTGTGAGAGTTCATTGTCGATCCAGGCGTTGAAGTTGCCCAGGACCATCAGCCTAGGCAACTCAAATGCAATATCAATGACAAAGTCTGCAACTTCCTGAAGGAATCGCTTCTCATCTCTGGGTGGACGGTAGATGAGGGCAATCCGACAACCTACACCTGCTATTACGGTACACTCAAATGACTCAGTCTCCTCAACTGGTACACTCGTGAAGTTAAGTTTGGTCTTAAAACAGATCGCACCCCCTTCCCCCGCGATCCAATCTCAGGTGGTGTATCACCGGGTATCCGTTACAGTCTCCAAAATGGGGCCAGAGCTCTCATCCAGCCCAGTCTCAGTGATGCAGGCCAGGTCCACCGTTTCAAAAAGATCTGCAATAATTGCAGTCTTGTTTTTAATGGACCTGGCATTGCATAACACTGCTCAAGTTGGATGAACCTCTCGAGCCACCCGATCCACCTGCCTACCACAACTGGTAGTGCCCTTGGGTATGGAAATCAGACATGGGGGACCATGTTCTAAGTTCCATTTTGCCCCAGGGCATCTTCTGGATTTCACCACCCTGATGCAGTGGCCCTCCTCTTTCACCCTCCGCTGTTCACACCCCCATCTCCCTCCCTCCCCTACGCACAATATCCAGTGCCCTGCAGTGCTGGTAGGTTTTAAACTGAAGAGGTGAAGGGAAAAGGAGGTGGAGGGCATGGAGAGCAGAGGGTGAATAGTGCACAACCATGGGGGTAGGCCTCCTACACATTCGTGTGATCCAAACAACACCTCTCCACAAACCAATTATATACCACAAAACACACAAGATATTATAACATAGAACAAAATATATAAAGTCTTGCTTACAATCAGACAAATACCCTCCCAACTCAAATTAATAAATAAATAGACATAGTATAATGTATTCTTACTTGTCTGTGGGAGTCCATCCCTCCATAGATATATATTAATATAAGGAACTGCATGAGTAACATGATACTAAACAGAATATAACTAGTTTGCAAAATACTGAAGGACAATATGTTTTAATAATAAATATTTTTGTATTAAATATTCAGGAACATTGTGGCATTTATAAAAAGAATACACAGGAGTGAAAGAAAATAAATTAGGAGAACCACATAAGAGGTGAGCGCTGTCAATATCACATTTGAAAACATGATACAAAAAATGAAATAAAATGTGATAGCACATGATTTTGAACTTTGCCCATAAGGCTAATATTGTTAAGAAATCTTGAGGAAAAATGCTTATACCTATGTTTAGACTTAAAAGGAAATTTCTGCAGGTTATACAATTTTATAGAAACTTTAGAGAAACAGAGTGTGTTGCCTACAAAACATGTGAAAAAGAGTTGAGTAAAACTTGACTGATTTCTTAAAGAAAATATGATAAGGCAAGGCAATTTTATTTTTAAGATGCCCAATCCCGGAGGCTTTGGGTGCTGTACAGTAAAAACAACAATTCAAAACAATACAAAAATCTCAAATACTATAAGATTTCTAAAACAGTCTTAAAATACTAAATAAAATTTATAAAAAAAAAAAAAGCAGGTCAGCAGTTTCAAATACATAAACCAGTGGCCGGTGCAGATCATATGGTCTCATTGGGAAAGGCCACGCAGAATAAGTGAGCCTTAGGCCCCCGCTTAAACTGTTTTACTGTCGGGGCTTCACGGATAATAAAGGGTAAGGAGTTCCAGAGGATTGGCCTGGCTACACTTAATGCTCGGTCACCCAAAGTCTTTATCCAGACCCTAGAAACTTCCAGGAGCCCCCTAGTTGAACAGCACAGGGAGTGAACAGAGGTGGCAAGGTTCAGGAATTCAGCCAGGTAGCCTGGGTCTAGCCTATATGGGCCTTGTAGGTGAGCAAGCCCACCTTGAAGAGGACCCTCCACCTGATAGGCAGCCAGTGCAGAGCTCTCAGGACTGGGGTCACATGACTGGACCTGGGAAGGTGCATCAGCAACCTGGCCACAGCTTTCTTCATGAGCTGTAACTAGCAGAGGGTCCCTCCAGTGGCCCTGAAGTAGAGAGACTTATAGTAGTCCAGTCTCGAGGTGACAAAAGCATGCACCAGTGTCAGCAGGTCAGCAGGTGGAATGAGGGACTTTATCCTGGTGATATTCCACAAGTGGTAAAAAACACTCTTGACCACAGATGACACCTGAGCCTCAAGTATCAGTCTGCTATTGAGGATTATGCCAAGATCTCGCACCCTAAGAGAGGCTACCAACTGAGCAGACCCCAGAACAAGTCCAGAGTTTGAACCGGGAGAACTCACACCACAAACATGACCTGGCTTAATCATCAATACCTCTGTCTTGTCTGGGTTCAGCCACAACCTGCTGGAGGACATCCAGTCATTGCTTTTAGGCCAGACAGGTGTTAATCACATCCACAGCACTGGGTGTAACAGGGCCAAAAGACAAATACAGTTGGGTATCATCTGCATAGTAGAGAAACTCCACACTGTATTGTCGAATGATCTTACCTGCAACATTGGTGACAGGATTGAACCCTGTGGTACTTCACACAACAGGGGCATTAGGGAAGAGGAGCAATTCCCCATCACTGTCCACTGCACCTTGTTAGTGAGGTAGGACTCAAACCAGTTGATCACAATACCGGCAAGTCCACAGTTCTAATGGAGATTATCAAGAAGCACAAAGTGATCAACAGTGTCAAATGTTGATGAGAGATTAAGAAGTAGCAGAACTGACCATTCTACTCTATCCCTAGCTCTAAGGAGATCATTATGCACCCTAACTAATGCTGTTTCCATGCTGTGTCTGGCTCTGAAACCCGACTGGAAGGGCTCATAGATTTCAAAGGACACAAGGTAATTTTTCTGCTGTTACGCCCCAAGCTTCTCAACAAACTTATTTAAAAATGGAAGGTTGGAAACTGAACTGCAATTCACCAGGTTGTCCAAGTCAAGAGATGGTTTCTTTAAGAGGGGTCTCATCACAGACTCTTTCAAGGCTGCTGGAAAAACATCTTCTGACATCAAGCACTGGGAAGTCCTTGTGTACACCAGGAGAACAGCCCTGACACATCTCATCCAGAATCGAGTCAGGACTGAGTCCTGTTCACATTATGTGTGCTTTAGTTTTAAGACAACCCTAGTGACCTCAGCCACCTCCACTAGTTTAAACTCCTTCCAAACTGATGGAGTGCTTCTATTCCTCTGAACCTCATCAATGTGAGGCAAAGCTTGCTTCACTGATGGAATCCCTGCATGGATGGAGGACACCCTGTCAGAGAAGAACAGAGCAAACTGATTACATAAAGTGGATGCAAAGCCTTTTTTCTGCTGCAGACAGGCTGGATAAAGCAGCCGGTCTACAGTCCCAAAAAGCTGAGCTTGTCTGTTCTTCTCTGCAGCAATTTGCCTGGAAAGGAATTCTGTCTTCTTAAGGTTAATTGCCCACTGGTACTCATCATAATGAGCACAGAAGGCCAGTTTGTCCTCCTCCGACAGTGCCTTCCAACAGCAATGCTCCAACTTCTGGCCCATAATCTTCATCATCTTGAGATCTCCATTAAACCAGGGAAATCTCAAGTAAAAAGATTTAGGTCATATACTGACTAGTGCTATGGCATCAAGTGCTTCAGATACCACCTTATTGTAGGTAGCCACCACCTCACCGAGGCCAATCACACATGCAGCATCCACTGTAGATAGATCACTCACCACCAGCAGTCCCTCTGGGGATGACCATCTCAAAGGGTGGTAACTGACTATCTCAACAGGGGAGAGACTCTCAGGGAGGGCCCCAAAATTGAATTTCACTGTGCAGTGATCAGACCAACTGACCTGATCAATCTTGAGGCAGTCAACCTCAAGACCCTGATGGAACACCAGGTCAAGCATGTGGCCACGGTGGTGGGTTGCAGAAGTAATAACTTTTGCCTGGCCCAGTGATGCCACTTACTGGAGGAGTTCGTAACCAAATTGTGAGGATTCATCGTCAACCCAGGCATTATAGTTCCCCAGGGCTAAACACCTGGGGACTCCAGCACCTCATCAATGATGAAAGCCACAACCTCCTGCAGGAATTCTTCTTATGGTCCCGGAGGGCAATAAATGTGGACAATCCTGTACCCTGCACTTGAACCCCAATGCATGGCCACACACTTGAAAGCGCTGGTAGTTCCAACTGGATGCATGGAGAAACCCAAGCTGGATCAAAAAAAGATGGCCACTGCCCCACCCCTGCATCCCATCCTTGGGCAGTGCACTACAGAGTACCCATTGGGGATGGTTGCTTTCAGAACTGTCCCAGCATCATCTCCCAGCCAGGTCTCTGTGATGCAAGCCAGGTCAATAGAAGAAATCAAGTCTGCTATAACTGCAGTCTTGTTCCGCATTGACCTGGCATTACAAAGCATCACCCACAGTGGGTTAGTGGGCACCACTGGCCCCTTAGCTACCTGCCCACTCAGTCTGGAGGGAGCCCTGGGGATGGACACCAAACACATCCATGCCGCCAGCCAAAATAAATGTTTGGCAGACCTGACCACCTTGCTTAATTCAAACAGTGGAGCTTGCCTCCTGGATAGAGCAGCTAAACCCTAAAAAACACTCACACTTCAGCCACTTTTATAGTAATACTAACATTCACACAAAGCAAACACTAGCTCCCTGCCACCAAAAATGCTATAACCCAACAGTCAGTTCCTCCCCCCAAGTCCACCCCAGTAAAATCCTTATCCAACAAAATACAGAACGGGAGAATTTTAGTAATATTTAAAGTGCCACATGCTGTAAAGATTAAAGGTAATCTCCAAACAGGAGACACAGTCAGAAATAAATACAATGTAGATAATATAAAGACCAAAACTGAAAAAGCCAGCAGCCAGTCAAACACTCAGGAATGAGTCAGGGAGACCAGCCACACGTCATGAGATGGAAGATATGGAGCAGTCATTTTGCAAGCAGAGTTAATGCAATAATATCCACAAAAGGCAGGTACAGTCACACTGGGTAAACCACTCCTCTCATGAGTGGGAACCTGATGGAGATTAAATAGACAGTCCTTACCAGTCACAGCAATGAAATACAAGATTACTGCTCTCACCAGTATTTGCAGGATGAATCTACTACTGGGAAGGAGTGAGTGAAGAAAGCACACCAGTCCAGGCATGGGGAGCTGAGGGGAGTGACCTTGGCAGAAACAAATTCACTAGCCCCAGGAACAGCTTCTCAGCAGATGCAGGATAGTCCAGGTCGCACAAGGGCCACTCCTCACAACCCAATGTTCACATGCAGCACGAGACTAGCCGAGACAGCAGCCAGCAAACACGGTTTTCCCGTGGGGCCACAAAGCTTATACCTTTGCACCACACTGGTTACCCTGCTGCCTACCACTGTCCCCCAGCCACCTCAGTTCCTTCAGCGTGGTGCACCACAGATGAAAACAAGGATGAAGATTCCAATTCCTAGGAGTGCCACTGGATCCCCCAGCCAACCACCAACCAACTCCACCTCCAATACACCTTCAAAGATGCTCAGTCTTATCAGCAGCACAGAAGACACTGAATGGTAAGGAAAAGTCTGTTAGAACTTGCATTATGTGCAGAGTGCTTTACAGCACTAAGCACTGTAACCTTACTAAAATCAAACACTAGCCTCCTGACCTAACTCACCATAAAAGATCTGCCTTTTGTTCTGACCCTATGCATTACAAACTAAAAAAGACAGTTAATATGAAATAAACAGTTAGGTACTAAAATAATTCTCCCGAAGAATTAGGATAATTCTCCTAAAACGTTAGGAGTTAAAACTGAGTATAAAAGGCACAAACAGGGGCTCATTCAGAGTTGCTGCAGACTGCAGCCCAACACAGCTGCCATCATAGCACCTAAAATCATAAAATCAAGTTGATATATGAATAAGTGTATTTGAGAAATTACACTAATGAAAGTACCAGTTTAAATGGGTTCCTTGTGTGGGTTGGAGAATGTCTGCTCATGAGGGAGAACTTTAACAGGAAATGTTATATTGATTATGGCATTAGCATAAGAATATAAGAAAATATGAACTAGTAAGTTTAAGGATTTTATTGTCAGATCACACTTCCTCATGGGAGAACAGGTTTATGATCCTGACAGCAACATTGGTGGATAGAAAAAATGTTTAAAAAATTGTATTAATTTTATGTATATGATTTTTACTTAGTGACACATGAAGGCCTGATGAAGTGGCATGCCAACAAAACATAGCCCATAATTGTGTACATGGACAATAAAAGAAGAAATAATGGTACAACTTGTTGTTTGAGTGGAGCTCAAAAACATTCTTCTGTAGTTAAGGTCTCTTGATATGCCAAGTTCCATTCCAGTTGGACGTGTAGATTCTGAGATCCAGATTTTTAGGAAAATCTTTTTTTTTTTCTTTTATCATCACCTATAGCACAGACGGTTTGGAGTTTTGGTCTGAAAATGCACAGCCCTCCTCTTTCTATCATGTCTGACCACCAACTGAGCGCATTCATTGACAGCTCAGTCAGCGACTGGCCATGGTGGAGAAAAGAGGGCTATGCCCTTCACCAGCTTTGGGTCAAGATGGGGACTGGGAAGGTGGTACACTACCTGCTGGGGTGGGAGGGTCTGCTAGACACCAGGAAACAGTGTTACATTACTATACAGGGGATCGTGGATAGGGAGGCCTGTCTGCTAGACACTAAGGAATGGTTTCATGGTTCTGTACAGGGGTTTAGGATTGGGGTTCAACACTGAATACTAGAAACTAGTGTTATTGTCATCTGTATGGGACTGGGATTATGTAATGAAACTTCAGGCATGGGTATGTGTGGTGGGTGGGACCACTGGAAACCAGGGAAAGTATAATATTTAACATTGGGCTGGCAATCAGCGGGGGAGGGACCACTAGCACCAGGGAATCTTTGTTATTAACATCAGGCCAGCGATCAGCAGGGGGGTCACTAGTCACCAGGGAAACATTATACATTGTGCTGGCAATCAGCAGGGGCCACTAGACACCAGGGAACATATTGCAACATCGCCATGTGGGTGGGAGGGACCACTGAACACCAGGGAATGCATAGTTTTTAACATTAGGCTGGTGATTACCATGGGGGAGAGTGACAAACTGGGGGGGTGCTTTTCACAGTAAGAGGCCAGGGATCAGTTGGGGGGAGGGACCATTGGACAACAGGAACATTGTTTTGCTTGAATAGGACTGGCGAGAGGGTGGTGCCACATTTCCTCCACCAACCTCTAAGGTTGTGTGGGGGTATGTTGTGGTCTGAATTGAAGTGTTTGCACCACACAAGGGGACCATGCAAAATGCCCTGCCCTTGCATGACACAAATACTCTGAATTTTAGACAGCACCAATTTTCAGTTCCCCACCCCTCAATTTACATTGTGCCCCCCCTACAATATTTGCCCAGGTGCAAACTCTGTTTGCCCATGCTAACATGGCTTTTCAATTTAGCACATCTGTGCAAAACCCAGTTGAGGCAAAGTTTTGAAGATTGGGCTCTATTATCTAGATACCAGCTCTAGAGTAAATAGTAAGATTCTTGTATGTCTTCAGATTCACTGCAATAATTGCAGTCTTGTTTTTAATGAACCTGGCATTGCATAACACTGCCCAAGTTGGATGAACCTCTCGGGCCACCCGATCCACCTGCCTACCACAACTGGTAGTGCCCTTGGGTATGGAAATTAGACATGGGGGACCATGTTCTAAGTTCCATTTTGCCCCAGGGCATCTTCAAGAAACATTGTACAGAAGCAGGGGTAATAATAATAGTTTATTATAATACTTACATCAAGCATGTAACATAGAAAATCACATGCTGATGAGTCCTGGTAGGATGAAACATGTGTCTATGTCTTTTGTTGGCACCCTTTACAAACTGTATGAGAGGCCTTTCAGCACCATACATTTCTGCTTAAAGTTGAACCAGCATAATATTCTGTGGTGATTTGCATATGCAGCCCATGATGCTTTTATATTTTTGCAGCCCATGATGCTTTTGTATTTCATACATATATATATATATATATATTTTATATAAAGCTTCATGGCAAAAAACTCTGTTTAATGCATCAATTAGGGTTGTTCCACAGTGACAAAAGTGAGGAAATTCAATGTTAGGGTTCCCACCCCCCTTGCACACCGTCCCCACCAACAGGCATTGGGGTGTGCTTTGGGGTCATTGGTCCTAACTTTCACCCCATCCCATGTGTAAATAAGTTGAGGTGGTGCAGTATAGAAGAATGGAGTGAGAGTTAGGACCGAGATACGGGCCCTGAAAGGTGCAGCTGACGCCGTAATGTTATCTGATAGGAAAAATCATCAACTTTGGAATACCGTAATTTTGCAGCCCTGTAATATTTTGTCACTAGAATATGAAAAAGGCACATCTGCCTGATCTTGACTGTCTTCCCCCCAAATTTCAGCCCAAAAGACCAAACTGTTTTTTTGCAGCAGGGTGGCAAATGTTTCCTATTCTTTTTGGCATAGTGTAATAAAATAGTGTTGCAAATCACGACACTTTCGCAAAATAAAATCACAGAAGTGTTGCAAGTGTGACACAACTTTGTGACACTACAGTTTACAAAAATTTTAAAAACATATTTCATATAATTTATGACTTTCCTGGCTAGTTTTGTACTTAGCCCCCTAGTTGGGGACTAAGAATTTTTCCGACGAAAAGTCTGTGTCTCGAACCGTTTGCCAAGATACGGGCCCTAAAAGGCATGGCAGACACTGCAATGTTAGCCTATGGGAAAAAGCATCAACTTCAGAGCACTGTAACCTTGCATCCATGCAATATTTTGTCACCAAACCAGTGAAAGGCACATCTGTGGGATGTTGGCTTTCTTCCTTCCAAATTTCAGCCCAAAAGACCAAACTAGTGTTTTGCAGCAAGATGGCAAAGAATTCCTGTCATTTTCCCCATAGTGTTGAATAGTAGTGTTGCAAATCACAACACTTTTACAAAAAAAATCACGAAAGTGTCACAGGTGCAACACTACTTTGTGACACTACTTTTCCCAACAATTTCAAAATCATATTTCTGGAGTGTTTAACCCCAAAATAAAGACATGCCTCTCATCCTCAGGGCTTGACTAGGTAAAAACAAAAAGAATTATGTCCCTAGAGGTTCCCAATTTTAAATGCCAAGCATTTCTGTGATCAGTAACTGAAAAAAAACAATGTCTGACTCATGACACTACAGGGGTAATTTGTGACACTAAAAACTGCATTTGCGACACTGTCAAACTTTTTGTTAACTTTTCCCATTGACTATAATGGGAAACTTGTTTTTTGAATAAATTTTGAACCGTTCCATATTTTTTCACTAAATCTTCAAAAGGCACATCGGGCACCCTGGCCACACGTTCCCTGAGGTTTTCAGATCAGTTGCACACACCATGTGACCTGTAGGTGCAAACAAAGAATGTGCAAAGAAGCATAAATGCACTACAGAATTTCACTTAATAACTCCACAACCATATATACGACTGGTGCACAAGTTGGCAGATCCCAAGATCTATGCTAACTCTCCCTGTCTGCCAAATGTCAAGCAAATCAGTCAAACAGTGGCAGTTATTAAGGTGCAAAATTTCACATTTTAACCTTAAATGGGCTACTCAACCCTAACAACTGTGCCACTATAATATATACTATATAGACAGATGATAGATAGATAGATAGATAGATAGATAGATAGATAGATATATGGGTATAGGTATATATATATGCAATGGGGTGGAGATAAGCAGAGTGTGATAAATCCATTTATCTGAGTAACTGTGCACATAAATTTCATTTATGTATATAGTGCTTATTTCATCAGCCATTTATCCACACAGTGCTTGTGTCATCAAACATTTATCTATACAGTGCTTATGTCATTTAGAATGTTCGGCCTCAGTAGCAGTATTAACCATACTGAAATGTAAATAACTTTAAAATGAAAAATGATAGCATGGTGCTGTGAGCACAAATGTTGTTCAGCATGGAAATATTTACAAAATGAGTGGTATTTTAGTTATTGATACCTTTTAGATTTTTTTGATAATTTGCAAAAACATTGCAGAAAATTCATTGTGTCTGCAAACAGATGTAAATAACTTCAAAATGAAAAATGATAGCATAGTACTGTGAGCAAAAAGTTTATTCAGCACAAAAAATATCTACAAAATGAGTGGTGTTTCATTTATAGATACTTTTTTGTTTTTTTCAGAATTATCGAAAAACAGCAGAAAATTCAATTTTTGTGCACTTTGTCATCAAACAAATGCAAATAACTTAAAACCAAAAAAATGATAGTATGGCACTTTGAACACAAAAGTTGTTCAGCATAGAAATATCTACAAAAAGAGAGGCATTTCATTTCTACATTCCTTTTAGATTTTCTATAATCAGCAAAAAATGCAGAAAATTCCATTTTTATTCACTTTATTGACTAACAAATGCCCCCTACAAAAGCAAAAACAAAAGAATTGCATAAATGGAATATGCACTGGAAAACTCATGTAATAAATGATTTATCTGCACTTGAGTAGTTTGATCTCAGACACCTCGGGGTGGGTTGAAGCACAAGGCATAGCCGAGGGCTTCCACCACCCAAGAAGGGCTGCTAGCCCACCATAACGCACCTCCTGGAGTGTCTTATTGCAATTATTAAATGGGTCATTTTTAGTAAATTTTATGCATTTTTAAACAAAATACTTTCAGCTGGGCCATTGTGCTAGGATAACAGCCCAGCTGAAAGCAGCTCTCGGTCAATCAGAATCCAGCATTCTTTCTACCCATTTCATAATTAATGTATAGTTCACTGAGAGATTGTTCTTACCCAAATGCATCACTTTGCATTTTGCAACATTAAATATCAGTTTATTCTTGTGTGCCCATATGGCTAATCTATCCAGGTTGTGCTGTAGTGCTATAACAGACTGATTATCATTCACTACATAGCCTACTTTACTGCCATCGGCATACTTGTTTAGCTAGACCCCATTAGTGATTTGCATGATGGCCACCAAAATATTAAACAAAATTGGGCCAAAAACAGACCCTTGGGGAACCCCACTCATAACATTGCCCCATGCAAATATCTGTCCTCTGATGATAACTAATTGTTCTCTATTTTTGGGCCATGAGTTACTCCACAACATTATATTTGGATGTAGGTTTATCCTAACTAACTGTTCAATAATAATTTTGTGGGAGACTGAATCAAATGCTTTCTCATAGTCCAGAAATGTAATATCTACTGGCAGTCTCATATCAAGGGCATAGCTCACAGGTTCAAAGAAATGTATTTGATTACTCTGACATGATCTACCCTGTGTGAAACTATGCTAGGTTATATCAAGGGGCATTTTGACATCACTGTACCTTTGCAGAACCAGACCGAGGCAGGTCCAACCACAGTTAACAACAAGAAATCACCCAGACAAACTGTTTGGTGCTGATAACTGTAGATGTGTGTGCTGCAAGATGCCCCCTGGCAACCCCGTGCCATTCATTGTGGGGAAAATGATACCAAAGTATCACACAGGCCCACCCTGGGCTCACCATCATGTGCACCACAGGGACATAACTGCTGCTGGGTTCTTGTACTACTGCACATGGAATGCCACATCCAAACTGCTTGAGTTAGGCCCAGGTGATGTATTTTTACATTCGCTTGCGCGTATGCGCAAGGAACGTCTTGGGAGACTGGGACACTTTGGAGTGTGCCCTCCCTGCAATCCCTGCTCCACTGAGCAGGCATGGCGATCCTGCAAATCAGACACGGTGCTGTGTGACAGCGGTGGTCTTCTCTTCAAGAAAACCACTGCTGTCCTTTATACGCTTTCTGATACCATCCCCAAATCTTTGCTGCCGCTGGGGCCCACCCCAGCATGGCAAGCGTCCACGTCGTCTGCCGACAGGGTGCCCAATCCCCGTCAGCTCCACGGCCCCCCAGCCATCCTTCTGCCACACTGGGGCCCACCCCAGTGTGGCAAACATCTCACATTGTCATTTTTTTTAAAACCTGTAAGTGAAAACAGTCCCGCGGCGCTTCTCTCCCAGGCCCCCTCTACAACCTGCACCCACCACTGTGCACCCTCCCCACCCCCTCACCCCATACTTACCTCTGGAGCTCGGTAGCGACGATCTTTGGTGAACCGGGAACACGTCTGCACTCTTCAAAGCCGATCAGCGAACTGAGGAAATGCCGGTAAGCTGCATAATGGGCTAGATAGAGGGTTTTCAACTTTATTGCATATCTCAGGCATTTTTGGAAATTTTTGCACCAAATATTCCACATGGGGTTTTTGGGACCCCTTCTCATGAATGATGTCACTGGCATGGCGTTATTTGGGCCCAAAGGGTGATTTCACAGTCACTGCACAGTCACTGCACAAAATCACCCTTTGGGCCCTAATAATGCATGACAGTGACATCATTCATGAGAAGGGGTCCCAAAAACCCCATGTTGAAAATTTGGTGCAAAAATTCCACAAAATGACTGTTTTTCGATTGTGTGTTGCGCAGTTCCTATGCAGGCTCATAAGTTCGTGAATTTTCAATATTTTCACTACATATTTTCAACAATGCCATTTTACCATACCTCCTTATGAGCAGTACAGCTGTCATTTTCACTTCCTGCCCAAAACGTGAGCTTCGACCCATGTGGAAGCATTAATAGCAGTCATGAAGTGGAAATCAATGGTATGGAGATACATTAAGAAAATCACCATAACACTGTTCATTAGCAGAGGTCTTAAATGGCTATGTTGAAAATTTGGTGAAAAAAATCCTAAAAATGACTGTTTTACGAGCATGCGTTGCGCAGTTCCTACGCACACTCGTAGATTTGCAAATTTTCAATATTTCCACTCCAGATTTTCAACATTGCCATTTTATCACACCTTCTTTTGAGTAGTACAGCTGTCATTTTTCACATCTCACCCAAAACATGTTTCAGCCCATGTAGCGCACAATGGCGCAGTCGGTGTGCAAAATCAATGTATGGGACACATTAAGAAAATCACAGTGACACTGTTCATGAGTAGAGGTCTTAAAATGGCTATGTTGAAATTAAATTTGAAAAAATTCTAAAATGACAGTTCTGGCGATGGCGTATGCTATGCAGTTCCTACGCATGTCTCAGTACATTTGCAATTTTCATATTTTCACTCTAGATTTTCAACATTGCCATTTTATCACACCTCCTCATGAGCAGTACTGCTGTCATTTTTCACATCCTGTCCAAAATGTGTTTCCGCCCATGTAGCGCACAATGGCGCAGTCGTTGTGCGAAATCAATGTATGGGACACATTAAGAAAATCACCATAACACTGTTCATTAGCAGAGGTCTTAAATGGCTATGTTGAAAATTTGGTGAAAAAAATCCTAAAAATGACTGTTTTACGAGCATGCGTTGCGCAGTTCCTACGCACACTCGTAGATTTGCAAATTTTCAATATTTCCACTCCAGATTTTCAACATTGCCATTTTACCACACCTCCTCATGAGCAGTACAGCTGTCATTTTTCACATCCTCTCAAAATGTGTTTCCGCCCATGTAGCGCACAATGGCGCAGTCGGTGTGCGAACTCAATGTATGGGACACATTAAGAAAATCACAGTGACACTGTTCATGAGCAGAGGTCTTACAATGGCTGTGTTGAAAATGTGGTGAAAAAATTCCTAAAAATGACTGTTTCACGAGTGTGCGTTGTGCAGTTCCTATGCACCCTTGTAAGTTCGTGAATTTTCAATATTTTCACTCCATATTTTCAACATTGTCATTTTATCACACCTCCGTATGAGCAGTATAGCTGTCATTTTTCACATCCTGCCCAAAATGTGTTTCAGCCCATGTAGCGCACAATGGCACAGTCGGTGTGCAAAATCAATGTATGGGACACATTAAGAAAATCACAGTGACACTGTTCATGAGCAGAGGTCTTAAAATGGCTATGCTGAAAATTTGGTGGAAAATTTCCTAAAAATGACTGTTTACGGCGTGTGTTGCACAGTTCCCTCATACGCTAGTAGGTTTGCAAATTTTCAATATTTTTCTCCAGATTTTCAACATTGCCATTTTACCACACCTCCTTATGAGCAGTACAGCTGTCATTTTTCATCCTGCCTAAAATGTTTCCGCCCATATGGCCTGATGGCGCAGTTGGAATGTCTGAAATCAATGTATGGGACACATTAAGAAAATCACAGTGACACTGTTCATTAGCAGAGGTCTTAAAAGGCTATGTTGAAAATTTGGTGAAGAAATTCCTAAAAATGACTGTTCTACAAGCGTGTGTTTCGCAGTTCCTACGCACGCTCGTAAGTTCGCGAATTTTCAATATTTGCACTCCAATGACTTCCAAATACCTAAACAGCACATAGAAGCAGGCAACATTTGGCATTGACAAATGCTTGTACTTCTTTGTCACTGATTTTTATAAGCCATGTCCAAGTGCCAAATACCACTGCAAATAACTGCAAGCGAGAGTTCGGCATTGACAAATGCTTGTTTTATTTTCAAACAGTTCCGAGATATTATGACAACACTTGACATTTAATTTATAAGCAGTCTCATTATAAATAAATCTGCTAAATGTTTTGCCAGATGAATCCAAACCACTGATGTTGGCCAACAGGCACTAGTACACCCAGACAATGACCAGATTACTACACTTGGTATCCCTCCCAATCCCCAGAATGTACTAAGCAATGCCATGAGCAGCCTTTTTAAGGTACTGTAAGCCTGTAGGAACAGTACTAATATGAGTTAAATAGTTTATTATAATATTATTATATTCTTAATTGTTATTCTGTATCCTTATATTGACTTAATTATTACGTCCTATAAATGTTTCTGGTCAAATTAATGTTTAAATGAATCTTTAAAACAAGGACAATGCTGCTTAATGCTTGACTACTTAAATGGAGGAATGATGCCATGAAAAGGGAATACAGCATATATGGTCAACCCCAAGAAAGAAAAAAGTTGTTCCAGGGATAATCTGTTTAAATTGAGTTCATTTTTCCAATTAGTAGCAGAAAAGCTTGAAACTTGTCATAATTTATGATCTTGTTCTTTAGTACCAGCCAGAGCAAATCTTAGAGGTTAACATAGATTCAGACTGGCTTTAAGAAATTAAGACTTTTATTTATAGAAAATATACAAAAACTCTGATACATTTCAAAGTTATACAGGTTATTGGAAATGCATTTGCCTGTCCAGTAAGTAAGTTTTAAACCCATCAACAAAATACATTGTGAGCTATTTACAAAAATCTGTAGCCCCAAAACTGTTTAAACTATATTGAAATGTTTGGTGTCTATAGTATGCTGACCTTGCTACCTTTTCAATGAAATGAGATTTGAAGTGTTTATTTAATAGAAACAACTAGTCAGGTGGATTATAAGCCTCTGGATAGCACATGAAGTCATGGTTCATTTAGCTTAAACAAAAAAGATCCCTGTCTTAAAGAAGTTTGCTAAATTTATACAGTTCCTAATTATAGCAGGTATGCCAAAGTAACATCATTTTAAACAGGAACAAATGTACTTCTGAAATGTGTAAATACTTTTTAGATCTTCATAAAGGAAAAAGTGTTATAACGCTGTTATAAATTATAGATTTTATATTAGGATTGACACCATCATGTTTGGTCTCAAATTAATTCTCTCTTTAAGTTGCATCTAGAAATGTGAATTTTATATGTGTACAAAAGTGCACATATATGGATTCAAGAAAGAAAAGTTCGTTTATATCAAAAATACTTTTGGAAGATGAGGTCATATTGAGGAAAAAATGGCTTAGGAGGGGCTAACAGTAACATTGTCAAAGAGTACTCAGATCAATCATAACTTGATGGTGGTGTTGCACAGTAAGTGGGACATAAATGGGATGCTGGCAAAGCTGGCCCAGAACTGCTTAATTCTTTGGTGTGTGAAGACCGATGTTGGATGTCCTGACAATTTTGGATGAGCTTGTACTTGTACTAGGCCAAAAGCCTGAAGCCACACCTTCTTGGAACATTATTTGGACTTTGACATTGCCACCACAAGGGGGTACTAAACCAGCTGCTAAAACTGATAGTTACAGAAAGGACTTTCTTTCAGTATTGGATTAAGCAATGCCTATGTTTTGCATACTGAGAATTTGGACTAAAAGTAATGTTTTAGAATGTCTGTTAAAAGCCTGAACAAGAGACTGACTTTGGAATTTACCAGCTAGCAAGCCTGCAGTGCTGTTAAATAGCAATGAGTCCAGAGTTGCAGGTTCAAGAACAGAAATGAACTGAAATAGAAAAGAGACACAGAGTCCAGTTACCCAAAACAACATTGATGTCCACAGGGAGAGATCCTTCTACAGACTGTGCTGAGCTGCTAAAATCTTGTCTGATTTTTACCACTAAATCCGGAAGTTACTTTTGATGATTTGTGATGTCAAGCAAGAAGGATCCTGCCTGCATTGCTTCATTGATGTCAAAAGACTCTGCAGTTCCAGGTTTGAGGGAAAAAGACAGCAGACTAAAGCCACACTCACCACCAAGGACATTTGTCATCCAAAACCAAAAGTTCCCACCAAGACTCTGAAAGTTAAAAAGTAGAAAACCCCACCTACAGATAACTAAAACATAAGTATTCCTTTATCCTACTTTTAGTACTTATTTGGCTATCTGGGGTGGTATCTTAATGCATTTTAGCTCCAAACCTTGGTTATATGGTTAAGCTAGAATTTAAAGCTAAAGAAATACCTTTTACATACTATAAAGTATAAGCAAGTATCATACCAAAATAATCTGAAACACTAGTGTAATGAATTGCAAGTTCTCAAAGTAAAAATGAGGCAGTATAGCGCACTGGTCTAAGGCTCCGAGCTGCAAATCTGGTGACATCCAGCAGACCAGACCTAGGTTTGAATCCCACAGCTTCCACTTGCATACTGTGTGATCCTGAGCAAATCACTTAACCTCCTTGTGCTCCCAGGTTGCTCCTGTAAAAAAGCTTTCAGCTTAGTGTGCTATACCTGGTTAAACAACTAAATAAAGAAAAGGTCATGCTATTTATAAGTATGCTAAAGAAATAGTATAATCTGTCATTTAGTATGCTGAATATTGCTTATTTATTTACATTGCTTATTGCTGAAATGTGTTTTATTTGTTTTATATGATTTACTTGATTTTATAAAATCTGTTTTGTTTACATTACAGTTTATGTTTACATTATTTTTATTATGCTTGATAGTTATGAATATTCAGGACTTGTACATATGTGAATAAAATATATTTATCTCTTATATAATCCAAAGAGTGTCAACAGTGTTTTTCACCATCATTTTTGAATCTGGAGAGCATAGGATAATATCACATGTGAATATTTACTATTTTTGATAATTTATGAAATAATTTTTGGGTAAGGCCTGAGGTGAATCCAAGTGCATTCTTATAAAAAAGTGATATTATAAGCCTTTGTTCTGACAAGCCCAAGTGATGTATTTTTTATTTTTAAACAGTTCCAATATATTGTGCCATCACTTGACATCTAATTTAGAAGCAGTCTCATTATAAATAAATCAGGAAAATGTTTTTGCCACATGAATCCAGACCCCTGATGTTGCTCTACAGGCACTATTACAACCAATCAATGACCAGATTACTATACAAGGTACTCCCCCACCACCAAATGCCATTAACAGCCATTTTGAGGGAGGCCCAAGTGCTGTATTTTTTTATTTTAAAACAGTTCCAACAAATTATGCTTCGGTCCAAGTTGCAGTCTGATTTTTTTTTTGGTTGAGGGGTGGTTCACCCAGTCAAAGCTTGCCATGAATACTAAAAAGACTAAGCTAATGCACTTCAAGTCAAAAAAACATGAATATTCTTCTTTACTTGAAATTAATACAACAAATTCATCTAAGGCAGAGACTGTTGACCATTACTGTTATCTAGAAGTAACATTTGACTCACACCTTTCTTTTTCCCAACATGTAACAGTCACTATAAATAAGGTAAATAAGGAAATTAGAGCTTTAAGGAGAAAAAACAACTTCATAAATAGAGAAAGTAGAAAGAACTTAGTCAAACAATTGATGTTACCAACCTTAAGGTATGGGGAGTTAGTCTATAGAACAGATAACAAACAATTGTTTGACGAATTAGACAAAACGTACTATTGTATCACAAGATATGCTTTGAAAGATGATTATACAACACACTACTGTCTACTGTTGACCAGTCTGGAGTGGCAACCCTTGGATTTGATCCACACTAGATAGTTGTTAACATTAATTCATAAAATGAAAAAATGTTTCTCTTTCACCTCTTTTCAAAACTTATTTTCCCTCCTAGTAATGACCATAAGAGGATTTTAAGTAGTTCAGTTCATTTAAGCAAAATTACTTTTGGGATTAGTGCAAATAAATGTGATGACAAAACCCTGGTTCAAAGGACAGCTACTATCTGGAATAACACCCCACCCCCCCATTCGCAAAATCTCTGATATTTCATTATTTAGACGTGCTATAAATGAATTGTTTTGTCACTCATGTAACTGTTTTTAATGTCAGGCATGTACAACAGTGTAAGTTAAGTCTGTTGTCTTTATTGTTCTTTTCTCTAGACATGTTTTTTGTCTAAACACAGTTATCTATAGTTTTTAGTGTTTCCCCACTTATGTCTATATTCTTTCACATTATTTATTGTAACTTTTGTAAATTTTGCACATATTTCTAACAGGGCTATCCTGTAAACTGGATCTTTGATTCAAATGACATGTTTACCCCTGTATAAAAATAAAGCTTTTACCTTTACCTTCTGCTACCACGTGATGTCTAATTGAGAAACATTCTCATTATACACAAATCTGCAAAATGTTTTTGCCAGATGAACCTAAAACAATGATGTTGCCCTATAGGCACTAGTACATCCAGGCAATGACCATATTATTACACATGGTACCCTTCCCCTCTATGCCATAAGCAGCCATTCTGAGGTAGGCCCGAGTGCTGTATTTTTTATTTTTAAATAGTTCCAGCATATTATGCAATCATTTGATGTATAATTTAGAAACAGTCTCATTCATACATGTGGCATTCTCCCCATAACCCCGAATGAATTGACCTAATGCCATGAGCAGCATTTTTGAGGTAGGCCCAATTGTTGTAGTTTTTTATTTCAAAAAGTTCCTGCATATTATGCAAACTCCCAAACCTGATCCCCTAGTTCAGTATGACAATACAATAATGCTCCTTTATAATCTTACATCAAGAAATGCAACTTTTTCATTTTAAAATAACACACACACACACACACACACACACACACACACACCCTTAACCAGAGCCAGCATCACCTCTTCTTTCCAAAAATTACAAGCATTTCACAATTTATTTTTTCATTTAAAACATGTTAAGAGTGCAGCTTTTACATTCATTCCATATACACACATCTAAAACAGAGTCATCATCACATTATCACATCAACAGGTGGAGCATTCATTCGACAAACACACATTCTCAAAATTTACCAGTAGGAACCCCACAGGTGCTGTTCCCCCCCCCCCCCAAACATGATTAAAGCCTTCACCAGAGGAATGTTCACCAATATTAACAATATTCTGGAAAAAATCTAATTATATAATGAAAGCCCACTGGATAGATAGTAAACAAAATATTATTAATCACAAACAAAAATCTATTTGATTAGACTGGTCACATATATGCACAGCCCCATTTTGAAGGGTGCCCTTCACAAATAACTGGATCAGGAGAGAACACATAAATTTAACTTTCTGCCCCCAAAGATGATACAGCACAACTGCTGCACTATAGCCAGATAGCATGTAATGTACCCCACTTAAACAGTGCCAGGACCAGAGGAAAGTCCTGCTGATATACTTCCCAAACAAAACTTTAAAATATACTAATTATGCTGCACAGCCCACTAATCCAATCATCCTCTGTTTTGAATAGGGGCCCTTCACAAACAGCAGGACCATGAAGTCTTGAGGTGAAAAACTTTACTTTTTTTGTCCCCAAAATGAGACAGAACAACTGCTGCACTTTAGCCGGTCACTATTTAATATTCCTCCCAGAATTTTAACTTACTGTTTTGTAGCAGAATGCTGAGGATCATGTTTTCTAGTGACTGGAGACCACTGAGACCCATCATCTGTTATACATTTTTTTAAACTTTTATTTGTGGGATTTTATAATCTTACAGCATAATATTGCATTATATATAAAGAAAAAGTGAATGAAGTATGCAAACCTCAACAGTAGATGTACATGTATAATAGAGACACACATGGTATAGAGATTAACCAGTAACGATGATCCATGTACAAACTAGGACTGCTAATCAAATATTGTAAGGAGTAAGTCTGAGCTAGTCACTCTGTAGGACTATATTACTCTCACCACAGAAAAATCTACAAATAATATCTGTGTTAAACCAAAGCAGCAGCTCTCTTGTAGAAATAGACTGTCGAGAAGGCAGAAAAACCAAAGCATCAGTAGTCATAATATACTCCAATTATTTGGTCTCAATTAAGTTGCATAGTTTACCCACATACTTGGGCAGAGCAGCGCAACCAGCCAAGTGAGTATTCAGAAGTGATAAAGTTGGACCAGCATAACATTCTGTGGTGATTTGCATATGCAGCCCATGATGCTTTGCATTGTGATGGCATGTGTGATTTTGTATAGTCTTACCCCTACTGTACTTAGTCTTTAGAGTTATCGCAATTAGAATTATGAGTTGGGCAACTGGATGATGACATAAGAAAGAGAGAGGAAGAAGCAAATAAACAAATAGCTAGAAGTAGTTGAAATAACCCCTTAAGAGGCTATATAAGTTATCAACAATGTAATAAACTTAAGATTTTCATCAGTAAATGGGCCTAAAACATTATTATTTCAAATAGTCCTTATCTAAACAAGGGTGAATACTGATCCCTAAGTGGGCATATTGAAATGTTCAATTCCAGTTCATGAGTTTCCTCATTAACTTCTCTCAAACTGAGCCGCAGCCATGGGATCAACAAAGATGTGCGTCTTTGCCTCATGGCAAATTCGTAGATGAGCTGGAAAGTTTAGATGGGTCTCTATCCCATGGCACAATAAATCCTTTTTGATTAATTGTAGCTCTTTTTTCTTCACCTGGGTCTGTGCTGAGAGGTCTGGAAAAAATCCCAACCTGCTATCCTCCCAGATTGTCTCTCCCCTCGCTCTTGCAGCTTGTGATAGTGGCATTCGAGCTTCAGGAGGGGATAAGGTAGTGATCACTGTGAGTGGCTTTTGCTGTGCTCCACTCTTAACTTTGGTGCATTGTGGTATGGCAAAGACTTTCACTATTTGTATATTGGCATCTAGAGGTAATAACTGGAGGTCTTTGAAAATTAACCTTGAGACTGCAGACATGATCTCAGCTGGACCAGCAAATCAGGGCAGTAAACCCACTATTCAAATGTTCTCCTGCCATTGCATATTCTCCAGGCTCTCTACTTTAGCTTTCAGAAAGGAGATATCCCAGACGAAGGCAGCATTACAGTCGGTTTGTCTTCCCTGTGTCTCTTTTAGTTCATTAATGGCACCCACGTTCTCCTGAATTCTACGATCATTTTCAGTGAGTTCCACCTCAACTACTGTGGCCTTTTATTAGTTTCTTCTCTGTTGGCTTGAATCTTAGTCAACATTGCCATTATTTGTGTGGTTGGAAGCTCCAAAGAGGCTGGTGTATTCCCCACCATAGACCCCACAGCTGTATTGGAGCCTGCAGGAGAAAGGTAGGTGTCTAGATTATGGGTCACCTTTTTTGTAACTTTTTTAGGTCCCATGATGTTCTACTCCAATTCGGAAAGATCTCTAGTTAAGTTTTAATCAATCTTGGTGTGCCGTTCTGTGAAATTTAGAGCTTAATAGTGTTCCCGGTGAAGAACTCTATCAAGTTACTTCCGCCATCTTGTTGCTCCACAGTGCCCCCCCACCTGTTGGCATTTACCTAAAGAAATTGCTTTATCCCTTTTTACAGCATTTAAGGGGGAGGGGGACATGGAACCTTAACATTTATAAAATTAGATATCGGGGCATTGGGCTGTCCAATCTCCATGCTGAGAGTACTGTGTCACAAATCCCCCCCATCATTGTGGGACTCTGGATAGCCCACTCCTGGAGTCCCCAGATATGCCATATCCCCCTGCACTACTTTGGGACACTGGGGAACCCACTGTCAAGGTCCCCAAACAATGCATTTCATAACTGTGGTTGCTGACAATGGAGTGCCCAATCCCCATATCAGCAGTAGCCCCCCATCCCCCACGCTGCCCCATGCCAGTATGGGACACTGGTGAGCCCACTCCCAGTGTCCCCAGTTCTGTCCCTCCCCCCAGTACTATGGGACACTGTGTAGCCCACTCCCAGTGTCCCCAGTTTAGTCTTCCACCCCACTACTGTGTGAGACACATCACCTGTAAAAAAGAAACCATCCACTGATGTAATCTTTTCCCCTGGAAAGAAAAAAAGGTCCCTCGTCATCTCCCCCATCCCCCTCCCACATCCCCACCTTCTCTCTGCACACCCACCTCCCCACACCCCCTTTTCCCCATCCCTAACCTCCGGAGGTTGGTGGCTGCGATCTTCTCTGTGCTGGAATACATCTGCACTCTTTAAAGCCAAACCACGAACTGAAGAATCAAGGAAAGTGCCCTATAATGACTAACTATGGTGATTTGATCTTATGTTGATATCTCAGCCACTTTTCATCATTTTTCCACCAAATATTCAATATGGGCTTTTTGGGACCCCACCTCATGAACACTGTCACTGTCAGCTCATTAATCAGACTCGTAAGGTGATTTTGAGGTCATTGCACAGGATCACTTTTTGGGACTGATTAACAAAATGATAGTACAAGTGTTCATTAGGAGAGGTCCCAAAAAGATTATGTTGAAAATCTGGTAGAAAAATTCCAAAACATAACTGCGTTATGAGCCTGTGTAGTGCAGTTTCTTCACATGCTCGAAACTTCACCAATTTTTTATGTTTTCACTCCAGATGTTCAACATTGCCATTTTCACACCTCAGCGTGAACAGTACAGCTGTCATTTTTCACATCCTGCCTAAAAATGTTTTCACACCTCTGACAAAGAATGGTACAGTTGCTGTGTGAAAGCAACCATTTTTTTCAATTGTTTAACCAGGAGAGACACACTACAGTAAGCTGAAAGCTTGTTTACAGGTGTGACCTGGGAGCACAGGAAAGTTGAGTGACTTGCTCAGGGTCACACATTATGTAAGTGTGGTCTGTGGGATTCAAACCCAGCTCTCCAGATTTGCAGCTCAGAGCCCTAAACCACGATGCTATACTGCCTCCCTTGGGACAGATTAAAAAAATGAAAGTGCCAGTGTTCATGAGATGGGGACCCCAAATGGTCATTTTGAAAATTTCTTGAAAAAGTTCCTGAAAATGCCCAAGTTACATTCATCCATAGAATTTATTCTACACACATGCATACCTTTGTGGGATTGGCTCCCACAGTAAAATAATTAGTTATTATATGGTCTCAAATTTATATACTTATATATATATATATATATATATATGTGTGTGTGTGTGTGTACTGTACACATACACATGCATACAGTATACAGTATACACTGTATTACTATCTAATATGACTCTTGTCATAGGAAAAGATAGCTGGATGGTTGATGGGGTAAGGTGATAGAGAAGAAAGAAAAGAGAGCAAAAAAGCAGTGAGGAACAGATGGAAAAGAAATAAATAAGAAGAAAGAGAAGGACTAGAGGCAGACGAATAGAGGCAGCATTGTGTAGTGGTTAAGAGCACTGAGCTGAAATCTAGAACTCAGTTTGATTCCAACATCCACCACTTGCATACTGTGTAACCATAAGCAAGTCACATAACTTCTCTGTGCTCCCAGGACATGCCTGGAAACAAGTCTCAGCTTAGAGTGTTTTTCCTGGCAAAAAAAAAAAAAAGAAGGAGTAAAGAGAAACTGGGAAGACTGGACAAGAGTGGCAAGAGGACAGGGTGAGCAAGGGAGATTGGAAATGGAGGAGAGGAAAAGGAGTGAGAATAAATGAAAGACAGGGAAGGAGAGAGGGGGAGGAGAGAGAGAGAGAGAGAGAGAGAGAGAGAGTGAGATCTCCCTTAAATAGATGAATACATGACCAGAAATCATAAGACAGTTCACTGTGTTAACCCAAGGTTGTCTCTATCTCTATCACTGATTTCAATGATTAAATCACATCTAGGAGGCATTTATCTATAATATCGCTGCTTTATAACTTCCCCAGATGATTTTGTTTACGGTTGTACTACTTCATTTTCTACCATGTAAGTATTGCACTGAATTTTTTAATTTAGGCACCACTATTAATAGTTCTATAGTACTCATGAAATAGAAAATAACTGGATTATCTAACAATATTAAGATGCATAACTACTTTCAAGCTAATGTGTACTCTTCATTACACTGATCATAACCTATTATTTGCAGATTATCAAGTTTCAAGTGAGGAATGCAGTGTGACAGGTATGCCTTAATTGTCACTATTTAATACTAATGCCTTGGGTTAGAAAATATGAAAACATGCAGAAAACATTATTTATTTACTACATTACTTTATTTTTATGATTTTTAGACATGCAGTCCTGCATTACATGTTGATACCATCATTGTTGTAAATGCTATGCTATAAAATATATGCATTTAGAAATACACAGGTTAATCTACAGGTGTTCTTGTGAAAATATCAAATGTTTGACATTTTTCATCAACTAGAAAATAAGCAAACTATCTTTTAAAGGTACCATCCTTTTTTTTGCTTCCATCAAATTCTGTATATATTTTTACTAGACATAGACAGAGTGGAGGCTGTCTAGAGGAGGGCAACCAAAATGGTGCAGGGTCTGCACCAGAAGACATATGAAGAGAGGCTAAAGGAGCTTAATATGTATACCCTTGAGGAAAGAAGGGAGAGGGAGGACATGATAGAAACTTTCAAGTACCTCAAAGGACTCAACAAATTCCAGGAGGGTAGTATCTTTCAGAAAAAGAGATGTGCAAGAACAAGGGGGCACAATTTGAAGATAGAGGGGGGACGGCTCAGAGGTAATGTGAGGAAGTATTTTTTCATGGAGAGGGTTGTAGATGCATGGAACAGCCTTCCTGAGGAGGTCGAGGAGTCAGGAACAGTGGGTGAATTCAAGAATGCATGGGGCAGACATAAGGCAGTCCTAGTGGGGGTTAGGAGGAAGTAGGCTGTTGGTTAACTAGGATCTGCAGCTTATCTGTTAGGGAGGAAAATGGGCAGACTAGGTGGTCCTTATCTGCTGTCAAATTCTATGTTTCTATGTTTCTAAGATGAATTGCACCTTGGTAGTTTTAAATGACAAAATATTACATTGTTACTTGATTAATTTATTGATAGACTAACCCCCAGTGGAAAAAGAATGCAATAGAATAAGAAAAACTGGATGTAACAACCTACAGTACTGAGGTCAAAGAAATCTAAAATTACAGTTAAATCCAATAGATAAAAAAGGAGCATATTTTGACTGTTAACATTGTAGTGGGATTTTATGTCTGTAACTGAGAATGTGTTTCAAACATTAGACCTCCTATACTGTACTTGCAGTACCATCTCACTAATGACTTTTATGTATTGAAAAGCAGAACTCTGTTCCTTACTTTTTCATTTCTGATCCATGTGTTCAGGTGATATTGTTTATACAACATAATTCTCTAATTTATTATTTACAGTATAAATACCAATTCTCCTAGCACTTCTAGGTTATACTTCTGTTTTTCAAATTCAAATGGCTGCTTTTAGCAAAAATGAAATACCAGAACAAGGATGAAATACTCATGAAAAGCTTTCAAGATATAGTTCTGATGTATCTGAATCTGGATTTTGATACTGCATGACACTAACTCCTAAATAACATTTAATTATTGTGAAGATCTACTTTGTCCATCAGTTTTTACTGTATGCTTCATGTAAGCATGGACTTACTGTGGAGCAAGAAAGAAGCATAGAGATATGAAAAAAACAACAGATACATAGTTAGCCCACCAATATCTGCAACAAACTGACAGAATGAGCTCCTGATGTCCTGCAGATTGGCTGGTTATCATTATAGCTTTGCATATACCAAAGATTAAAACTTTTGGCCTCTTATAATGCTTCCTGAAAAAAAAAAAAATGTCTCAAAATGTCAAAAAACAGAATACCAGATGTTAATTCTAAAATCAAAAGAAAATAGCAATACTTGCTTAGAGGTGGCTAATATTTATTGTAGTGGTGCAGTAGCATACTAAAAGAGACTTTAATGTTAAACTGCAAACTGGCAGCTGGTTATAACTTAGCTGTTCCTCGGCACGTTGACTTGTAAATTGGTGCATATATCCTCTGTATCAGGGTCTTTAAGCCACTTAATTTGGGAAAACTGGTTTAGAGTTTTTAAGTTAGATGTAACCAGACATAAGAATGGTGATAAAATAAAACCTTTTGCTCACTGATCATTAAACAAATAGTTGAAATTTAAAATCTCAAATATTCAGATTCATTAAATCCTATCTCAAAGATGTAATTGCAGGTGTTTTGAGAAAACATAAATAATATAAAGAAGTTACAAGCAAAAAGAAGAATTGTTGGTTGTATGTCCATGGGGGCGGGGGCAAATGTTTCTTTTTATGACTGTAGTCAGAGCCTACATTCATTTTGCTTTCATTGCTTCAAAATGGCCGACCATGGCACACTTCCATTGGAGTTTTGGAAGTATCCTTCCTAAGGTTCAACAGAGTTTGGAACACTCCACCATGGTCCATCGCTATGGAGTAACAGCTGCACTATTTTGTCTGTTACTTCTACATTCCGGGACAAGAACTGTGCATGTGTGCCTTGAGTGTATGCACAGTTCAGCCAGTGCCACCAACTTCACTAGGTTCACTTGGTAAATGAGGAACAAAAAAGGCGGAGGCCCAAATAGTTGTTCCTAGTCCATAAGGGTAAAGAATTCCATATTTCCATTAGTGTTTATATAAATATCTCGGTTCATTTTGAATGGCAGAATAGCATTCACTGCAATTACCCATTCATGAGTGCCTTGTATGTGCAGTTGCACTGTTGCCACCATCTTGGAGATGGCAATCAGTGGCACTCATTCTCCAGAGCTTTACAAGCTCACCACAGAAATATCAGCTCTGGCTACAGCTTATTTCATATGGTAGTATTTTGTACCACAGTGAAAATGCTGTTTCATGCTTTATGTTGCCTAAAACTGTTGCCCAGTTTAAGAACCAAAAGAAAAAAAAAATATCCATACATATCATTAAACATATGTATTATATTTATTTCCTGATTTTGACAGGGGGCAGGCGGACACTGAGTAAAAAAATACAATGTGGGGATAAGGAGATTATCTCTATTAACATATTTTTGTCCACAACCTTATTCTGACACTGGAAGGCTAATGCTATGAAAGCAAAAGTGAGTAAAAATTAACTGGCCACAAGAAGTCATCTCTGGTGGCATATTGCTGCTGCATAACCAGTTTACAACATAGGGTGCCCACTCAACTGCATAACAAACTTGTTATATTCAAACAAAAACTATCAGTAGGAGTCTATCCCTAGTGTTAGGCAGACCATCCACCTCCAATTTAAATACCCTGAGCCCAACCCATTGTTAAAAGGGATGCTCTGGCCCTGTAGCATGGAAGGCTCAGATGCTGGGCCCCTTACCAGCTGCCACACAGGTGACCCAGATTTGGGAATGGATCAAGGTTGATTAGGGCCAGCTGTGGGAAGGAGGATTGAGTGTCCAATGATGGATCTCTTCATTTGGGAAGAGGGGACTGAGTGACTCACTGCTTGGCTACCTCCTAGCAATGTCTGGGTGGTGCATCAGTGATTGATTGGCTGGGGAGAGGCAATGAGGATATATAATGTCATAGTATATCTGCCAGCCTGGGAATGGAGAAAGAAAATGGGAAGAAAGAAAAAAAATGTGCCCTGGTTGCCCTATATGATAGAGGTCCAAGCCCTTGGACCTCTCCTCATATGGATTCCCACAGCTGCAGGAGTAGGGTTAGTGCTAATGGGGGTTGGGGGGAAGTGGGGCAACCAAAATCAAGGCATAGATGGTGACTGGGAAGGCCAAACATCTGTATAAAAAAGGCATGTGAAAAATGCTACCAGAAGCTCATCTCCAATTGTGCAGTTATGCCATAACCTCCCCTACATTCTTTTACCCATTCACAACACCAATAAAGAGCACTTCCATGATTTTGAAGAAAACCCCATCCTCCACTCCCAGATGATGACAAGTAAAACCCTTCTCTCACCACCACAGCAGCTGAACTTTTGGGAAAGTAATCACAAACTCATGGCTTAACAGACGCATGTTTTTAATTGCAAGTTTGTGATTACATTGCCATGATGGTAACCAACTTACTGTATGTGGTCAGTGGAGGATTTTATTATACTTTTGGGATTGGGATCCTCAGTCACATCCAGGATATGGTCCATGTGTGCCTGCACAGCTTCAAATACACAAATGTATGCTGATTATACAATTCTTTATGTCTCTGGTCCTTCTGCCCCCGATTGTGAATCTCTACTCCAAGGTGATTTTCAATCTATCCTAAGGTGTTTCCAGGCTAATCACCTCAAAGTAAATTTAAAAAAAAAGTTTCAGTGACTTTTGGGTTCCCCTCACTAAGTAAAGAACCTATCCTCCCTGCCCAAATTTTCAACCTTGTATGGCCCCAACTTGAAGAAGCTGCCTGCTACAAATACTTGGGAGTCTTGCTCGACTGCCATCTGGACTTCTCCAAAGATATAGAGCACATCCACTCTAGGCTGTGCCCCAGGCTAGGAGCTTTATATCGAAGCAAAGGCTCACTCCCCAGCATGCTTGCCTCACTCTTCTCACCAAAATGTTTCTCCATTCCTTTGACTATGCTGATCATCTACGGTACTGCCCCAGCCTCTGCTCTGGCTAGGCTTGACTCCCTATACAATGCATTCTTTTTTTTATTATTCTTTGGTAACTGGTTAAGGCCCAGTAGGCACAGGTGCCTGTTTTCAAGGGCTACCCAGGAGCACTGGGGAGGTTAAGTGACTTGCTCAGAGTCACACAGTATGCAGGCGGAGGTTGTGTGAATCAAACCCAGGTCTTTCTGCTGGATGTACCATGCTCATTCAGAGCTTGTTACTCTAACCTATAGGCTATACTGCCAGCCCCTGTTGCTTTGCTCTAAACACCCCTCCCCACATCTATCACTGCACCCTGTATTCCTCTCTGTCGCTCTCCTCACTTCTCTGTTATCTCAAGCTGCACTCCTCTCTCTTCATCTCCAAATTCTGTTTTGGTTTACTCCCCTCCTATCTCTCGTCTGTCCTCTCCCCTGTGGCTGCACGCTCCTAGCCCCTCCGGTCCAGGGACTGCTGCACTTTCTCTCTTCCACACCCAGTGCCTGGTACCTGCTCTACTGCTTTCACTTTCAGGCTCCCCTCTCTCAGGAATTCTCCCCTCACCCCATTCGTCTGTCCTCCATCTCAACTACCTTCCACAGAGCCTCACCGAACACTCTTCTTTCACTGGCGTCTGCACATGCTAGATCCCTCTACTACAGCTCCCACCGCAACATACTTCCAAGTACTTACTGTTTCTTTTCCTTAGCTAAATTGCTTGATATATGTTACTCCACTCTGAATTGCACTTTAAACTACTATTGTTGAATCCTAATTGATCCTGTAAACAAACAAAACTGTAATCAATTCTTGTGGAATCTACTTGTGAAGAATTGCCTCCTAAATTGTTTTGTATTTCTTTCCTTCCCCCATTCCCAGGTTGCACCTGGAAATGAGCCCTGGCTCAGTGTTGCACTCCAGTTCACCAACTTTAAATAAATAATCTTCAGCCCTCTGCTCTTCTCCCTGTTCATAAATTCTCTTCCCTCTGACTGCATTGCCTGTGAAGCCCTGCTGTATGTCAATTTCCTTGTACTCTTTTTTTTAGTGACGAGGCACTTGAGAACATGTCTCCTGTATTGTCCTGCAGCTGTATTTCTGCATGCACCTGGTTCCAGTCGAATCACCTCCTCATCAATCAAAAGAAAACCGAATCCATGATTTTCAGGTCGAAACCGTTTTTTGCTAGTATCACCAAATTCAGGGCCATTCTCTCTGTACAGATCTCTTATGGCCCTGCAGTGGGGACAGTGTCAAATTTCAAATACCTGGGTGTATCCTTAGACCCCTCCCTTTTCTATGCAGACCACATTGGCTTAAACATACAGTACATCAAATAAACCAAAAACTTGGTGCAGCCTACCAACTCAAACTGTTTCTGACTAGTGAAGCTTGTTTAGCCATTGCCCAATGCAACTTACTTCCCACTATGACTACTGCTCCCCCATCTATGCATGAATGTCCTCGACCCTGCAAACACGCCTCTGTGCAACATATAACAACATGTGCTGTTTTGCACTCCTGGTTCCATATGCCACCCATCATTGTCATCTCTACCAGTCCCTTGGCTGGCTCCAACTCTCCCATCGCTTTGAATATTCTCTCGGATGTATGGTCGACAGCTCAATTAGGTGTGGTGATGCATTTCCATATGCGTCACTCCTCAGGGTCTTTGCCCCACCAAGGTCCCTGCATAAACAATCAGTCTCATCCTTGGAAGTTCCCAAAGTTTCCACTGCCATGGGAAGCAAAGTATTATTTGTCACTGCCTCCTCTCTTTGGAACAGCCTCACTGTGTTACTCTGCTCCTATGACACACATGAAAATTTTAAGCACCATTTCAAAACCTGGCTACTGTCTGAGGCCAAATGTCTTTGCTCACCAGGTTAAGCCTTCTCCTTATCACTCTCTGCAACCCGCTACCACCTTTCTCTTGGATCTATCTCACCCTCAGCACTTATTTGTCCATGCACCAGTTACACTTGCTTGCCCTTGTCCCTTCATATACCTGGCTTATCCTTCTAAGCTGTCACCGATTACGGCCGCTGTAAACCACATTGTTAGTATTATAGAAACATAGAAACATAGAATTTGATGGCAGATAAGGACCGTTTGGCCCACCCAGTCTGCCCATTTCCCTACCTACTGGATAAGCTGCAGATCCTAGTTAACCAGCAGCCTACTTCTTCCTACCCCCACCCCCTAGAATTGCCTTATGACTGTCCCATGCATGCTTGAATTCCACCACTGATTTTGACTCCACAACCACCTCCGGAAGGCTGTTCCATGCATCCACAACCCTCTCTGTGAAAAAATACTTCCTAAATTACCTCTGAGCCACCCCCCATCTTCAAATTGTGCCCTCTTGTTCTTGCACACCTCATTTTTGAAAGATGCTACCTCTTGACTTTGTTGATTCCTTGAGGTACTTGAAACGCTTCTATCTGTGTCCCCTCTCCCTCCCTTTCTCGAGGCTATACATTAAGCTCCTTTCATCTCTCTTCTATGTCTTCTGTGCAGACCCTGCACCATTTTAGTTGCCTCCTCTGGACAGCTTCCATCCTGTCTATGTCTTTGTGGAGATTTGGTCTCCAGAACTGCACACAGTACTCCAGATGGAGTCTCACCAGCTGTCTGTACAGAGGGATAATAACTCCTGTTTTCTACTGGTGATGCCTCTCCCATGCATCCCAGTATCCCCCCAGCCCTCCTTGCTGCCCTCTCACATTGCTTGTCCACCTTTAGGTCATCTGATATGACTACCCCCAGGTCCCTTTCCATTTTTGTTGTTGTTAGTATCTCACCCTCCATTGTGTACTCTTCCCCTGGGATTTTGTTTCCCAGGTGCATTACCTTGCACTTCTTAGCATTGAATCTAAGCTGCCGTACATTGGACCATTCCTCTAACCTTGCCAAGTCCCTTCTCATCCTTTCCACCCCACCCTGTGCATCAACTCTGTTGCAGATCTTTGTGTCATCTGCAAGAGACATACTTTCCTTCCAGTCCTTCTGCAATGTCGCTATAAAGACATTGAAGAGGACCGGTCCTAATACTGAACTCATCGGTACCCCACTAGTAACCTTCCTTTCTTCTGAGTGGACTCCATTTACTATTACTCTCTGTGTCCTATTCTCCAGCCAATTCTTTACCAGGCTGTCATCTTGGGACCCACTCCCAGGCTGGCTAACTTGTATATTAATCTTTTGTGTGGGACTATGTCAAACGCTTGCTAAAGTCTAGGTAGGCCATGTCTACAGCCCTCCCTGATCTACTACTTTGGTCACCCAGTCAAAGAAATCTATCAGATTCATCTGGCATGACCTTCCGCTGTGAATCCATGCTGCCTAGGGTCCTGTGCCCTCTGGCCTCTAGATACTCAACAATTCTTTCCTTCAGAAGTGATTCCATCATTTTCCCTATCACTGAGGTTAAACTAACAGGTCTGTAGTTTCCTGCTTTTGCCTTGCTCCCACTTTTGTGAAGGAGAATCACATCTGCCCTCCTCCAGTCCTCGGGTACCACCCCATCCTCCCATGATTTGTTAAAAAGAGTTGTCAGTGGTGTCACTAGTTCTACCCTTAGTTCTTTTAGAATTCTGCGATGAATTCCATGAGGCTCCATTGCTTTGTCCACCTTTAGTTTTAAGAGTTCTTTCAGAACCCTTTCTTCTGTAAATGGGCTGGTATGAACTTCTGTATCCAGAGTGTTTCTACTGATTGTTTTATGCACCTCCCCCTCTTCATTTGTAAATACTGAGCAAAAATATTTGTTTAGTATCTCTGCCTTTTCACAGTCTCCCTCTGCCTACCTCCTCCCTTTATTAAGCCCTCACTATCCCTTCCTTGGTCTTCCTTCACTCCTGATGTACCTATAAAAGGTTTTATCCCTTCTTAACTGAGTTGGCTATCTTTCCTCGGTTTGGGCCTTTGCTGTTCTGACTGCCTTCCCAGCCTCCTTTTGCGTTAGCTGATACAGTTCTCTGTCCTGCTCCTTCTACGATTCCTTGTACTTCCTGAATGCTTTCTTTTTCTCTTGAACCTTCACTGCCACTTCCTTTGAGAACCATAGTGGTTTCTTACATCATTTGTTTTGTTTATTTGCTTCACACAAAGGCTTCCTTCCTATTTGTTTATTATTTATTTTATTTACAAAATGTTTCACCAGGAAAGAAAACATGAGCTGACGAACAGCTCATTTCCAAAAGCATCCTGGGGGAGGGGGTTACAATGGTTGGGGGAAAGAAAACATAATGCAAAAACAAACAATACTGGTGCAAATTCTTTTCATAACAGAGTAGTTGACTACAACACTATAACTTAAGGGTCTGAGGATGAGGTAGTAGTAACAATTAGTTGGAGAACTTATATAGTGCAACCAGGGCCAAGAGATCAGAAGGCCAGTGGGTGAAGAAAACAAAGAAATCAGTGAAATACCTACAGTTGGGAGCCAGGCTTTTGAAAGTGCTAGTGAAAGACCAGAGAGAGAGAGAGAGAGTGGGGGAGGGAAGGGTTGAGGTCCAGAAACCCCTTCAGGATGTTAGGAAACCCTGCAAGGAGGACAGTACCAAACTGGACAATTAGGGAGGGGAGGAGAGGGAGATGAAAAAGTAGGGGAAGGGAGAGACTGGGGAGAAACTAACTAGAAGCAAAGTAGAGTGAAGAACTGGCGGGGCCAGAAGGGGGCATAGATTGCAGTTCTGACAAGGTAACTAGGAGTGTTAAGTGGTTTAATAATAAGCAATAGAGAAGCGAGTATGCATTTCAGAGGGGCAGGAAGTAAATGGATCAGTGCACGAACTGGGGTAGGAGCACTGTTGGAGCGTATTGGGAGGGAATGAGAACATAGACTAGCATGAAGCAAAAGTTTAGGGATGGATAGGAGGAATGGGAAGAATGAGTAAGGATTTGATGAGGGGAAACAAAGTTTAAAGGTTAATAGGTAAGGGTGGGGGGAGTTAGAAGTAGATGAATGTTAGGAGGAAAGAGGGTGCATGTGGTACGTGAGAGGGAAAAAGGGGATGACAAACTGTCAGAAGAAAGAATATGTGGAGAGAGGGGGAACAAGGGGAGTGGCAAAAGGGGGCTAGGAGCAGGCGCAGTAAGATGAGTAGAAGTTTCGTAATGTGAGGTAGAGTGTAGAGGGATATATATCTTATATGCTCTTTTTGCAGCCTGTGTTGTCCATGATGAATCTTTATTTTATTTCCCATCTCCATCTATGTCCCATCCTTTTTTTACTATTATATCTGCCTGCCTTCCATGTATTTGTTTTACACTGCCACATTTGAATGTAATGACTGCTGTTATTGTATTTTGCTGTAATGTTTGTTGCAATGTGTCGCCTGTTATTTTGTGTCCCAGGTCATGCCTGAAAACAGTCCCCAGGATCAGTGCACTTATCCGATTGTCAAAGACTGAAATAAAAATAAAATAAATAAATAACCCACAACAGGGTTTGTGTTTCTTAAAGATGGGTGATTTGGAAGGCAAACGTCCAATGGCTGAATGACTTCTAACGCACATAGAAAGTGCATTAATTGTCACGAAACGCATGCTATGGAATGAGTTATTGTGCTTATAAAAAGGTAAAAGTGTTTTTTAAGAAAAAGGTTTTATTTTCCTGTAGTTAGGTTGTTGGTAAAGTAAGTAAGCTATGCACATTTGGTAACAATGGCTGAGTGCCATTCAATGAATCTGTGAAGTGCATTTATTGTGAAGAAACCTGAAGTATGGTCTATTTGGGGTTTCTGTGTTTAAAAAAGTGGAAAGATTCTTAATTTAATGGAAAACTTTTTTTTTTTATAAGTTAGGCCACTGCTATATTAGGTAGATTAGATCAAGTTAACTACGAACTGTGCATATACCAGAGATGAAAGGGGAAGAGTCAGCACTGAGACCCCTACATCCAAGTGTGGTGCTTGTCCTAATTTGCACTTTGTGAGCAATTATTTTTTTATTTGCTGTTTATTGTAGTATAATAGATTATACCAGATAGATTCTGCTTACTTCCAAACTTGCATATTCTATAACTACAAATCCCAGAATCCCCTGCAGCTGACATCTGAGTAGGGCTGCAGCCAGGGGAGATTCAATAGCCTGCTGTGCATGTTAGTGTTTTTATAAGTTGTGATTTTTTTTTTGCTGGTCCTACTGATCTCTCTGGATTAAGAATAGTCAAAAAGGACCACTCCACCGGCAAACTCAGGCCACCCTGCTGGTACTCAGCCGTAGATTCCCAGAGAGGCAGGACTGCCTAATCCTTCCTGGAGCTCATACTCTATGGCTGCAACCTGATTTTTGCGGCACTGCTGCTAGTGGACTGTGATTGGTCCAGAAGGCTTTTGGCTCTCCAGCCATTGGTGCACCTTTGGACCACTCTCTGGACTGCCTTCTGTGCTTTATTTTGCTTTTTCAGACAGGCAGGGTTTTTCTGCTTCCCCATCCCCCTCCCAGGCCTCCTTTAAATAAGTTGTTGCAACACCCACCTTGGGGCTCTCACACCCCATTGGTTCTGCAACCACAGCCTTAAACCATCTCCGCTTGCCTACATAGCTCACTTTACCAACTGATAGGCAAACCTTTATCAGTGACCGCCCTCTGCCAACCCGGCATTCCTCACAGTAATTATAGGTTGCTTTGCCTAAACCTGCACCCTAAGATGCTACTAGTGGTGCTCATGGTACTATGCTACCTCGTAACCCTTGTGAGGACCTCATATCAAACTTTCCTCCAGCAAGGACCACCTTCTGCTATGCACTACGCACAAGGTATGTCAGCGGGAACCCATAACCATAATTTCATGTACCACTACACCCCAATCTGACACATTGTTTACTTGCTGAAGCTCCAAGCACTCAGCTCTCCAGAGAACTTTCAACTATTGTCAATACTCTGCAATATAGCAGGGTACCAACATTACCGTAACGTGAAGAGGTACACGAACCTAACAAACAAACAAGTCTATAAAATGCTTAAAACCTCTCTCCTGAGAATTCTTCTAATGTTACATCTGATCTCTGGTAATATACACCCCAACTCAGGGCCAGCAAGGTAAACCACACCCCCCCAATTGGAGGAAGGGATCCCTCATACTCGCATCAATCAATGTCTGTAGCCGCCTCAGCAAACTTGGTAACCTCCAAACATGGGTTCAGTATCCCAACCGTGGCATCCTCTCTGTGGTAGAAACATGGCTAAACCCTAAGATACCTGACACTGTGGCCATAATCCCCAGATCCTCTAGCTTCAGGCAGGACAGAGTTGCAAATTGAGGAGGGGGCTGTGCCATCTAACTGAGGGATACTTTCATGGGTCTTGTCATTCCTTTCTCTAGCCCAGACTCCCCCTCTCAGGTCCTCACCATCAAAGTTCTCCTCAGAACCCATAAATAGCATCTTACTATTGCCTCAGTGTATCTACACCCCCAAGGATCAGACTAAGGGCTTCAATAGCATCATGAATTGTCTAAGGGGCCTACACCATAACTCTACGACTATAATTCTGGGTGATTTTAACATAAATTGACTCTCGCCTGAGGCCTGCACCTACAAAGATGGTGTCTCAGCACAGCACCTCACACAGCTTGTCCCTACCCCCACCAGGTGTAACTATAGGACTGGGATCTATACCCTTCTAGACTGGGTATTGACTAACTGCCCAGAACATATCTCAAAGGTCTCAGTACTCCCAGACACTATAAGTGACCATTCACCTGTTATCTGCTCCTGGGCTAACAAATTCACCAAGACCCCCCCCCAAGGTATTTCACACCAGGGTACTAAAACAGGGCACCTCCAACTGCTAAAATGCCATCAAAACAGGCTGGACTAGGCTATAATTGACACCTTACTTGACACTGACAAAGCCTTGACTCTCTTCATCATCCGTTATACTGCTGCCTGTGATACTTATGCTCCACTCAAACAGATGAAGGTCAAAGGCAGACCCAACCCATGGATCACTTCTGAACTCATAACACAGCTCAAACTACGAGACCACCTCTGGCACTGTGCTCATGCCTCATCCACACAAGGGGATCAACAAAAATACAAAACCGCAAGAAATAACTGCACTTGTGCAATACAGAATGCCAAAAGCAAATAATTCTGGGAGCCACTAACCAACTCCTGGGGTGACGGGAAAAAATTCTGGAATAATATGAAAGACCTCGCGGACAAGGATCCCAAAACACCTCCCACAATGCCCAACATTGATGCTACACCTACGCAAGACCTTTGCATTATCGCCAACAGTTTTAATAATGCATTCTCAAACCTCAGCAGTGTCCTCCCACCTGACGCTCCTTCCTCAAGCACCCCCTATGGCATGACATCCCATGTATGCATGACTCCACAGTTTTTCTTCAAGGAGGTCTCTATGCACATAGCCAGATCCTATATTCACAAGGCCATCTGCAATGCTAGGTACAGTGGTGATGCACTTGACCTGAAGCTGATTGTGCTAGTCCTAGATAATATCCTTGAACCACTGACTAAGATCTTCAATCTTTCACTAAGATTAGGCCAATTCCCATCACTCTGGAAACAGCCAACTATAACACCAGTCCACAAAAGTGGAGACAAGTCACTGCATACCAACTACAGGCCTATCTCCATCCGCCACTTATCCAAAGCACTTGAACATATAGTCTTGGACCAGCTAGTTGAGTACCTGGACAAGTATGACATCCAATGCCTGGAACAGCACAGCTTCAGAAAAGGGCATAGTACTACCACTGCACTGCTGGAATTTACATGACTCATAAATGCCATCCTCGCCCAAGGTAACTGTGTGGGGGCAGTATTCATCGACCTTACTAAGGCCTTTTATACCACTAACCACCCACTCCTACTTAGACAACTGTCAACCATTGGGCTCCCCAATGACGCATTGCCCTGGTTCATTCACTAGCTACCTTGGGGGAAGGGTCCTGCATGTTAGAATTGTCGGTGTCACCTCTGATGAAAAAACAGTCCTTTCTGGAGTTCCCCAGGGGTCCATACTTGGCCCTTTACTCATCTCTCTTTTCCTGAATAACCTCCCTAGTGTTTGCCACCAGAAAATACTATTCTACACAGATGATGCAGTCCTGTTTAATAATCATCATAACATCAAACACCTGGAGAGTCAGTTGCAGAGAGACTTTATTCAGGTTGAAGAATGGTTCAAATCTCTCAAGCGCATCTTAAATTATACTTAAACCAAGGTCATGACTTTCTGCAGCACATGGAGCACGTACAAATCTCAGTCCCTCACCATTAAGTACCAGTCTGGGACTTCACTCAAACATGTGGCCGAGTTTAGCTATCTTGGCATCATACTGGACAGCTCCCTCTCCTATGCATGGCACATCAACAATGTAGCAAAGGCCGCCAACATACGAATCAGTCTGCTCCACAGGCACAAACACTGCATGACTGTGGATGCACTTAGACTGGCTATCTACAGCTCTGTCACCACCATCATTGACTACGGTCTTGCTATCTATGGCTCTGCTTCCCCTACTGCACTCCACAGGATATCGGTGTCACTCAACAGAGCCTGCAGGCTCCTAACTGGCACTGCCCTCCAAATTCACACCTGTGACCTGTACACACAGGCTGGTTGGCTTCCACTTCATGGTAGAATTCAGTATCAGACATGCCTGATCTGCAAGAAGGTTCTCTTGGGTCTCATGCCACCAGGTGCTCAAAGTCGTCCTCACTGCATACAGCAGTACTCAACATACACATAGTGCTCAACATCAAACCTTCCAGGTCCCTAGATGCAGGACCACAATGAGCCAAAGGTCATTCACCCATAGAGCTCCTCAGTGGTATGATGCCCTCAACAATGAAGTACTTATACCTGCAACACTTGGACCCTTTAAAAGGCGACTCCGACTATACCTAACATCAACCACGCAATGTGACTGCTTCTCCTAGTGGCAGTCTCCTCTCTCACCCCAGTCTAAGGTGATCTGTTACCCCTACAGCACTCTCCCCTGTCACCTGCTTCTCTCCTCCCACCCCAGCCCTTCCCCACTACCACCCTGCCTTACTCTCCACCTCCCCTCTTGTAGGCACTTTCATATTTTTGGGTCCCCCAACCACTACCTACCCTGCACTTATGCTACTCATCCATCACCCTCTGATAATGGCCCTTCAGCCTGCCCACCCCTTTCTTTAACCCTACTACCCTACAATCACTCTCTGTTCTATTTATTGTACTGTCTGCACTGAAACATATTTTCCTCATAAACTGGCTCATTATGTCTCTCCATTATGTGCTTTAAATTTAAAGCCTTGCCTTGCTTTGTTACACCTGTAACCATGGTCAACCTCTGTATGTATGTTTTCCCTCCATCCTTTGACATGGAACCTTTGTAAATGAGCAGCAATTGCTCAAAGATATTTGTAATCTTAGAGAGTAATTAAATAAATAAATAAAATAAAAATAAATACTTAGCCCCAGGAGAACATTGGGACTGCCAAACATCTGACTAAAGCTTATACAAGCTTTGAAATGCACTGCAGACTATTGAATATACTGAATGAAATTATTCAATGGGAAGAGTAGATCAAGATCACAGGGCCATGGGCAAAACTGGTGTACGGTGGGAGGTTCAGGAGGGACATGAACAAGTTTTCTTTTACAAAGAGGGTGACTGAGCCATAGAACTGTCCACCAGCTGAGGTGGTGGGAACCATAACCAATAATTGTTTCAAGCATGGCTAGGGTAGGGTGAAGGGTTTAGTAGCCACTTAGGATGGTAGCAGTAAAATGACGAGCATAGGCATGGATAGTTTAGGCTAAAGCCCTGTATAGAGAAAAGGTATTGGGGAATGATAGGGTGTTACAGGCAGACTGGATGGAATAATGTTCTTTTTCTGTCATCATTTTCAATGTTTCTTGAATATCTCACTACTGTAGCTGTTCTGTGATGTCATTTGTAGGAGATTCTATAATTTGTAATAACAGAAAATGTCAGCCTGGAAGTCAACAGAATTAGTATGAGAAATCTACCATAATGCAGCAAACAATAATAAAAAAAACGTCTGTACAAAAGTTTGAAATTTGGACAAACACGCACTTCGGTGTGAGGCTCTTAATATAGGCTGTTCCCCCTTAATGAGTGGCCAGGTGATGGGTTTAGATCAAAAAGTTACAAAGATGCTGAAGGATTCTGAAGCTCATTTTTTAAAATCAAGTTGCTTGTCATACATACTATAATGCAATATCTTTCTTTTATTCATTCATTCATTCATTCATTCATTCATTCATTCATTCATTCATCCATCCATCCATCCAGCTATCTATCTATCTATCTATCTATCTATCTATCTATCTATCTATCTATCTATCTATCTATCTATCTATCTGTTTAGAAATCCATGTCCTAGAAAAGCTTACTGAACCAAGGTTAATTTCCAGGTGTGCCCTAAGGGAAGGGGTACAAGACAAAAAGAATGCAATAGACACAATGATAAAAAAAAGAGTCTAATGCTTACATATTATAGGTATGTAAATAATTCCAGTCCAAAGTGCCAATAGTGCAAAAGTAATACTGTGCATACTGTAGTGCAAGTAATAGGCAAAGAAAATAGATCACTAAATACAATAAGGCAATAACGTACAAAAGCCAAAGGCTGGATGACAAAAGGGGAAAACAATTGTGGAAAAGGGGTTAACTAAAAGAGGAACAGGAGTATGTCCGTGGAAGGGAGAGCAAGCACTGTGCTGGAAGAGGGTAGTTGTATAAAAATGGAGCAGAAGAGGCAGATGAGAGGAGAGCAACACAGAATAGAACCCCCATGGGAGTGGGAGGGTAAGAGAAGCTAGCAGGAAGTTAGGTATAGGTACAGGAAGGAGCAAATTCATTCCATAAGAACTGTTTAAAAAGAGGTATAGTAAGTGGGAAAGAGATGGAGGTGAGTACAAAGGTTATTCCAGAGTGTACGGAGATAGACCAAAAAATCAGTTTGACCAATGGAGGCTCAGTAACGGGGATCACGAATGGTGCAGGAGTCAGTTGACTGGAGCGATTTGAAAGAAATGATAAATAAGAAGAGGAGAGTAAAGCAGTTGGGGGAAGGGAACAGTACAGGTACTTGGACAGGAATTATTGGCAATGTGAGAGCCATCAGGATTGAAGGGAGGCTAGTAAAAGGTTTAGGTAGAGGGAACATTGGTGGGTAAAGGGAGGAGAGTTTAAGCAATGTGACAGGAGAAATGTAAGACAGAGTCCAGCATAACTAGGGAAAACTTTGGAGAGGTGCCATGAACCATATCGGCGTAGGCAAACACTGATAGGATCATAGAAAAAGAAACATCAGAGAAAAAGTCAAAGTGGTCCATTCAGGCTGCCATGTTTCATTCTGTTCTACCTAGGTATGTATTGTCTAGTTCAGGTTATTGCCCTCACCACCCCTTTTCCCTCTGCCATACTGCTTCCCTCTTGTGTAACTGTTAAGCATTTCACTCAGTCCCAGGCATGTCGGAAACCATTAATGGTTCTTGCACTCACCACCTCTGCAAACATGCTGTTCCATGGCTCAATCACTCTTTTTGGGAAAAAAAAATATCATGTCTTTCCTGTGTTACACAAGGTCCCTGCACCCTAATTGGTACCCTCAGAGGTACACTGTAGACAGCTAGCACTTAGGTATAGGTTATACTAATATATAGGGCTAAGGGCATCTATCGTACAAGAGTAGATGTCAGGATAGGAATGTATATTGTTGTAATACACTTTTCTTGCTAATACATATATTCTGCCATGTATTTTCTGTGTATTTCTTACTTGTCAGATGCCAAGACTCCTGTGTCCTTGGAGTAATTATAATATGTAAGATGGCATTGCTGTCTTTTGGTGATATGTACTACTACACTGAGTTATGTAAGACTCTGTATAAGAACTCTTTTGTTCTCAAACTGATGACTTTACAGAATTGTATAATGTTATCTTGGACCATGGAGCCACCTCTAATTTAGCCAATAGGGCTCATCTCTGTAACAAGAAATATTTCTATCTTTTGGTAACCATAGTAGTTATCATAGGTATATAATGTTATGCACAAAGCCTTACACCTCGGAGACCCGAGAGACCCCAAGAGACAACAGAGAAACCTCGAGGTGTAGGGAAAGCTTAGCACTGGCTCCCGGTTTGTATTGGTAAGAACTGCTTAGGGCCACTGTGATTTATCCTTTGAAAGTAATAAACTTATTTATTACTCTAATGCAATGTGTCTGTGATTACTTGCATTCCCAATATCGTCAAGAATCTGAAAGTGAGGTTTAGACCTCTCAACAAATTGGCGACCGTGTGCAGGCGATAGTTGGTGTTTGTAAGTTTTCACTTGTTGCTTAAACTTTTTCCCTTTCCCATGGGGACAGTTGGTGTACATTCCTGTATTACCTCTCCCATTTTAAAACCAGTTTGTAGTCACTTGCAAAGTCTGGCTGACTTTTCGGGTGCCATCGATGCCATCTCGACCCACTCCATAGCAGTTTTGAATTGCAAGCCTGCAACTAAAACAGTAGCCTGGCTGTGTTTAAAGTACTTGTGCTGTGGATCAATATGCAGCACGCTGTCTTTTCCACAGTTTGAATTTTCGTTCCCTCCCACACAATGGCCACAGTATCAGATATTTGCGCAGAACTGAGACTCGATATCTCGATCTTCCTTGCCTCCCATGGAGGATGGGCTGACTTCGCACGGGACGCAAGTCAATCCAACAACCCTATACTGGGGATTTCAACCCAGTATGCAGAGACGGGACAATCAACCAATAAGCGTCATGCTAAAAGGTTGATGGTCACGGCTCTCTAAGCTGCTTTGGAAGCCTCCTAAGAGAGGTTTCGAATCCTTGATCTGCAGATTTCATCTATTAAGCAACAGATGGGTTTGCAGGAAACAGAATGTATTAGACTGCAGCAGAACTTGGAGTCTGAACTCCAAACTCTTCGGAATGAAAATAATTCACTATTGCATCATTCAGCCCAGGCTGGAGAACAAGAAATATGAATGTTTATTTATTTATTTATTTTTATTTTATTTAAACAGCAGTTTGGAAAACCTTTGAGCCATAGGCTCATTTACAAAGGTACCTTGTCACAGAATGTTGAAGCAGAAGTGTGAAAGTTTGAAACAGGATAAGAGTCAGGCAGTGCAAATGAATGATTTGTTGAGTGCTGTGAATGCTCAGTTGAGTGATGAAATGGGCGAGCTGCAGGATGAGATTACCCAGGTATGTAATGATTTAGAAGTAGCTTACAGGGACAATCGCGAAGTGAGCGCCGTGTATAGAGTTTTGCAAAAGCAAAAGCAAGATCAGGTTGATATGGATGTTGCAAGTCTGAATCACGATGAATGTAGAACTAAGATGGCAACACTGCACCATCAGCAAGAGGTTCTGGCTGGACATGTTAAGGCAATAGGAGGTGTAGCCCCTGCCTTCATTCATCATCAGAGGGGGAGTTATCGGACGATGACATTTCCCAATACAATGCCCAGTCACGCCCCTACTATGGCCCAGACTCCACAACCAGCCAACCACAGCATGGCGGGTCCACGCCCCCAACTCCCCATGTCACATGTCGGCAATGTCGTGATGCTCATCATGGGAGACGCCAACATGGTGGCCCCCATGATGGGGGGGAGCAGGCCCAATCCTGGCCCCGACAGCACCTCTGGTAGTCGTTATTAATGTGGAAGACAGGCAAGAGATAGAAACCATGATTGAAACCCCAATAGGCAATATCCCTCCTCCTGATAGGAGTAAAAGGGCTATTAAAACCCAGATTAGGCAGTTTTTTCAAGAGGCTGGCACTCAGAAAGGTACTGTCCACACTGCGGCTGAAGCTGCAGCTCGTGCTGCCTTGGACAGCGCTCGAGACAATCTGACTTTGCCTGATCGACCCACTAATCCCCTACAAATGGCCTACTCTGTTCAGAAAATTGCTGACAGCATCGGTCTGATGAATCCGTCCGACAACCTCAGCTGTCACTTGGAGAAGGTGCATTCTAAATGTGAGATGCTCAACCTTGCTGCAGAATATCAGGTCCAAATACTACGCCAGACCATCGATCCTGGTTTATGGGCCAAACTCCTCGATGCTGTTCGCCAGGATGGGAACGCTACCTTTGATGAGGTTGTAGCTGAGCTCATTTCTGCTCACAGTCCAGGTGTAGTAGGATTGATGCTTGCATACCCTGTGAAGCAGAATGCAAAAGAAAGTCCAGCGACTTACCACCAGAGACTCTGGATGGCCTACTGAGCAGGAAAGCACCTAGCACAAGAAGCTGTGGATATAGATTTTATTGAACATAAGATCCTTTTCCTTAGGAACATGATTCCAGAAGTAAGAGAAAAGATAGAACCAACCACTTACCCTAATACGGATAGGTTTGCCGATATCCTTTGGAAAACCGAGAGAGTGCATCAACTGTATATCTATGATTTGGGCTCCGGTTCCAAAAAGGTAGCTGCCGTGGAACCCATCTCAGAGGCTATGACACACTACACAGTGGAAGGGCAGGGGCAATGCCAAAATGCCCAACATCAACCAGCCCCTCCAGCTGATAATCAACACCCCCAACAGGCCCATCAACAACAACAGTGGGTTGGGAACCGGAATTGGCATAAGAACAGGAAGCATAAGGGTAGAGGTAAACCACAACAGAGAACAGGTCCTTCATATAGGGAGATAGCTGAAGAGAATCAGAAATTTTGAGAGCTCCTGGGACAAGTGCGCTCTGTGGCGGATGCTGTTCCTGCACAGGTCCTTGCAGTGGTACAACCGCAACCCAGGCCCCAACTGGCCATGGGGAAAATGGAGGTACAGGTCCTCGGGCCCATACAGGTCTAAACCCAGAAGCTCTTCCCTATATAGCATCAGTACAGCATGGTGAAGTAATCCACATGAGCCAGGCCCAACCTCTGCATGCTTCCGGCAGTACGGATTGACAATTACAGGCCCCAGTCCATATTGTAAACAAGCTAGTCTTGGATACAAATGGAAGGCCCTGCACTAAGGACGAGGTTGGGGGCCGCCTACTAGTAGTTTTGCTAGATACAGGTGCAGCTGTATCTGTGCTACATGACGAACACCCGGACACATCCCCTTGGTCCACTGGATGGAGGACCAACATGTCAGGAGTTGACCCTACTAGGCTACCCGCATACCGTTCTCTACCCTTACCTGTAGAGCTAGGCCTTTTAAAAGCCTCACACACTTTCCAACTAATGGTACTGCATGATCATTCTAGTATTATAGGGATCGACTTCCTTGCACCGCATGGCTGTGTGGTTGACCTAGTTAACATGCTACTGATACAGATTCAGGGACAATATCATACTATTTTGCTTCCTGATTCACACGTTGTGGCAACGATATCTGCCAATGACAAAGAGTATGACGTCATAGATTTGTTCAAGAATCATGAACTTTTTCCAAAGCTCCTACCTATTCTGCAATGACATTTGGATGCGTTTGCAGTCAACAAGCATGACTGTGGCAGTATCCACACTGTCATTGAAGTGCCAGGCCCAGCACATGAGAGGCAAAGGCAATATCCTTTCCCAACTGAGGCCTTGCCTTCCCTCAGAGAAACAATCAAGTCACTTCTCAAGCAAGGAGTAATCAGAACTTGTGTTTCCACTGCCAACTCCCCAGTATGGCCCGTGAAGAAATCCACAGGCGCCTGGAGACTTACTATTGACTACAGGAAACTGAATCAGATCACCCCCAGTTGTTCCCCAACTGTGGCATCAGCACTAGATGTGCTACGACTTCTGACCCCTGACTTGAAATGGGTCAGTGTCCTGGACATCTCCAATGGTTTTTGGTCATTGCCATTGGCCCTTAAGAGTCAATATAAATTTGTCTTCACCTTTGAAGGAAGACAGTACATGTGGACTTGCTTGGCACAAGGGTTCCATAACAATCCATCCTTATTCCATCTCCACATGATGAGTGCCCTTGAGAGTTTCTCTAGCCCCCAATGTCTCTTACAATATGTGGATGACCTGTTGTTGGTAACAGCCACACAGGAACAACATTTGGATCTCTTGGACGAACTATTGACTCTCATTCAGAAAGCAGGCCTGAAATGCAACCCAGCAAAGCACAGTTGTGTCAGAAAGAAATACTCTTTCTGGGTCTGAAAATAACTGACCACAGTCGAAGCCCCACCTGGAAGAAGGTACAGGGATTGCAAGACTTGCCATTACCTACCAGTGTGGCAACTCTTTGAAGGTTTCTAGGTATGGTAAACTATTCAAGAGATTTCATTTGTGACCTTGCTCAGAAAGCTGCTCCTCTGTATGAATTACTCAAAAAGGATGTACCATGGACTTGGGGCCCTATTCACACCCAGTCTGTGATGTCACTGAAGCAGGCCTTGGCCTCCGCCCCAGCACTGGTCAACCTCAATCCAGCACTACCGTTTCATCTGGAATGTGCCACCTCTGACATCACTATGTCAGCAGTGCTGGCCCAGAAGGTGCATGGCACCTTGAGACCCATTGCATATGCCTCACGGCTCTTGACCCCAGTGGAACAGAAGTATGGCCTTTGTGAAATGAACCTTCTGGCCACCTACTGGGCTGTCAAGCACTTATTGTATATCATTGGGTGCTCACCACTGATTATTAACACCAACCACACCCCAACCACCTTCCTGCTCTCAGACAGAGTGAAGGATGGGTCAGTCTCTAACACCAGACTGACACACTGGTCACTTCTTCTCCAGGACAGAGATATACAGGTACAACCAACTAAAGTTCCATCTATGCTAGCTCATGGCCTTCTTTTCCAGGGAGAACCCCATGACTGTACACTACAGTCACCTGATCTTCCTGATCCAGCTCCTTTCCTCCCTGCCACACCACAAATACTTGATAGCACTTCTGGAGGATGCGGTGTTGTCCATTCTGCAGGCACCTCTCTGGGCTGAGGGAGGAGTTGCTCATCTTCTGGCTGAGTTGGCCAGGATTTGTGGGACCTCCTCTCCCACCCAGGGACCACCAGGGCCACTGCTGTTGCCTCAGAGGTTGCCAAGAAAAAGGAGTGGTTGGACCACAGTGGGCTCTGGGAGGTGAGGGTGGAGGAACAGAGGCACATACCTCCAGTTATACCTCTCCACAATTCATATGCCATTCTGGCAAAGTGTGCTTCCTCTATGGAGGCACCCACAGTGGAGACCCAGGAGGATGCTGGAAACCTCCACAATGGAGACCTACAGGATGGTGGCATGGGACCCCAGAGGGGAATGAAACAACTCTTGATGGGGGACTCCATTGTTAGAAAGGTAGAACTGGGGGAGGAAGGGGAGAGGGAGGTAAGCTGCCTGCCTGGTGCCATGGCTTGGAGGGGCAGGGAGCGAATCCTCAGGATTGCCAGAGCAGCTGCACAGGGGAGGGAGCTGGCTGTCATTGTCTACCTAGGGACAAATGACCTGGCTAAGAAAGGGATCAGAGCAGTGCAAGAAGTGTTTGTGGAGTTGGGAAGGGGCCTTAGACAAGCAGCGCACATGGTAACCTTCTCAGAGCTGCTGCCTGTCTATGGCACGGGTGAGGCTAGAGTGCTCCACACCTAGGATTCAATCAGTGGTTGACAAACTGGTGCAGAGCACAGGGATTTGGCTTCAGTGGGGACTGGCAGTCAACCTGGAGGGATGCAGGCCTATACTGGCATGATGGTCTACATCTGTCCAGGAGGGGAACCAGGATCCTAGGTGAAAGGTTCAGATGCTTCATTGGCTAGCATTTAAACTAGCCAATGGTGGAGGCACTAGAGAGGATCAGGGAACTCCTAGCCCCCCAAAAAAAATCATGATACTAAGTGAGGTAAACACCAACACAGAGATGTCGATAGGGAGAAAGGCAGGGGTAAATGGAGAAAATGACAAACACAATAAGGACAAGGATGGGGTAAAAAGGGGTAAGACCATCAATAAATAGAGGGTAATGAGTACCAATGCCCTTAGTCTGCACAACAAGCTCCCTGAACTGGTGGCCTTGATGGAAGAGAGATGTCTGGATCTCATAGCAGTCACAGAAACATGGTACACAGAGAACCATAACTGGATGTTAACATACCAGGGTACATAACCTACAGGAGAGAGATAGGGAAGGGAGAAGAGGGGGAAGAGTAGCTCTCTATCTAAGGGAAGGGATAAAAGCAGCTGAACAAAAGAGTAAACAGGGAGGAGAGGAGGCACCATGGGTCACCTTAGAGACTGGAAATGGCACCACAATCTGCAGAGGGTTTTTTTACAGATCCTGATGTCAGGAGGAGGGAATGGACAAGGTTATGATAGAAGAAATACTTAGAATGGCTGAGAAAGAGGAGATACTATTGATGGGGGTTCTTAATATGCCAGATGTTAACTGGAGCACCTTTGCTGCAGCCACATTGAAAAACAAGGCCATTCTTGATGCCATTCAGGTAGCATGCCTCAGACAGCTAGTTTAGGAACCCACTCTTGAGGGAGCAATCTTAGACCTCGTACTCTCAAATGGGGACAGTGAGAGGATCTCAGATCTAGAAGTGGGTAGCCATCTGGGAACAAGTGACCACCAAACAGTGTGGTTCGCGATAAACTCAGCTACAAAATCAAGCCATACAAAAGTGAGGGTTCTGGACATCAGGAGGGCTGACTTTCGCAAGATGGGAGAGTGCCTTAGAAAAGTACTAGCGAACAGGCTAGAAGGAGGGGTGGAGCAACAATGGGAAAACATCAAAACTACCATCACAGAGGCAACAAGCCATTGTGTGAAGCAAATAAACAAATCAAAAGGAAAGAAAAAGTCACTATGGTTCTCAAAAGAGGTGGCGGTAAAGGTAAGGGAGAAAAAGATAGCATTTAGGAAGTATAAGGAAACACAGAAGGAGCAGGACAGAGAACTGTACTAGTTAAGGCAGAAGGAAGCAGGGAGAGTAGTCAGAATAGCAAAGGCCCAAACTGAGGAAAAGATAGCCAACTAGGTTAAGAAGGGGGATAAAACCTTTTATAGGTATATCAGGAAGCACAGAAAGACAAAGGGAGGGATACTGAGGCTGAATAGAATGTACAGTTGGTGGGCAGAGAGGGACAGTGAAAAAGCAGGGATACTGAACAAATAATTCTGCTCAGTATTCACAAAGAAGGAGGAGGGGGAGGTGCCTAATTCAATGAACAGAAGCACTCTGGATAGGGGGGGTTGATCCCAGTCCTTTCACAGAAGAAAGGGTTCTGGAAGGACTCCTAAAACTGAAGGTGGACAACGCAATAGGGCCTGATGGAATTCACCCTAGAATTCTAAAAGAATTGAGAAGAGAACTAGTGTAGTAGTAGACAAGTTTATTTTTAAACAGGTAGTTGGTTTAACAAATCATTGGTAAAAAGAATCCCATTTTCAAGATGGACCTGTATCAAGTTTTCATTCCATATTTAAATACACAACAATGGACAAAAACACAACATTTAAAATACAGCTATGTCTGTCTTAAACATCAACAAAATACAAATTCATATCCTAATACTATAACAATAGTTAAAGACAAATACTCTAATCATTACATATACACTTCATTTTCAAATCATATCCAATCACATCCTTAAAATGCTTACATTTTTGTATTTTCTGCTTTCCTACATCAATAGGAGCCCATAAGTGGACCACTTTATAGCTAAAAGTCATGTTGCCATATTTATTCATTAATTTACTGTAGGTATAACAAAAGACTTCCCCTCAGTTCTTCTAAGTTTATGTTGATATTCATGAGTAACATTTAACAGACTTTCTACTAAATAGCCAGGAGATTGTTTATGAACCACCCCATGAATTAATTTAATCCATTTTAGGTCCCTTTTCTGCTCTACTAGGGGCATTGTAATAGAAAATACATATCACAATGATGCATATATCTATCACAACTTAATACAAATCTAGCTAAATTGTTATATAACACTCTTACCAATTTCAATTCAGATTTATTTACCATGCCATATATATGGCTACCATAATCAATACTTGATATAATTAATTGATTTATAACATCCCTTCTCATTTTCAGATTCTTACAATACCTAGACCTCCAAAAGGCACCCAGTTTGGTATTTGTTTTAGATATCAATTACTTAATATGAACATCAAATTTCAAATTTTGGTACATATAAACCCCCAGGTATTTATAAGATCCAACCTGTGTCAACATTTCATTACTAAACGTTTTTATAGACAATTTGCATCAATTTTAATTTTCATTACCTTTTGATGTAAATATTATAGTGTTTTTTTATTATTTAGTTCCAACTTTGACCTCCTTAACCAGATTTCCAAAATACTAAAATCTCTTTGAAGATGTTCTTCCACCACCTGTAAAGTTTCCCCACTTGTCAACAAAACAGTATCATCTGCATACATTCATAAGGCTGAATAATTTATTACTTTAGGGATATCATTTACATACATTATGAACAATAAAGGGCCCAAAATTGAGCCTTGAGGGACTCTTCTTTTAATGAACCCAGGATTTGAAAGAACATCTCCAACCTGGACTTGCTGCTCCCTATTTGTTAGGTATGACTGAAACCAAGGAAGGGTTTCATTATCAATACCCAAATGCAACATTCATTCATACAGAATGTTGTGGTCAATGGTGTTGAAGGCCTTGGAGAGCTCCATGAATGCCACGCCCACCAATTCACCTTCATTTAATTTGGAGGCTACGATGTCAACCAAATTTGCCAGCGCAGTGTCCATGGAATGGTCCCTTCAGAACCCCGACTGATAACTGGACAGGAAAAAATTTTCTTCTAGAAAGTTACTCAACTGCTTTTCAACCAGTCTCTCCAAGACCTTCGACACCACAGACATGAAATAGGTCTATAGTTTGTTGGTTCTCCCTTAGAGCCACCTTTATATATCGGGGTAACCTTTGCTTGTTTCCACATAGTCGGGAAGCTTCTGTTTAATAGGCTCTAATTAAAAAGTTTTGGAGCTATGACCTCTAGGGAATCTTTTAAGAATCTATTTTCTATCATATCCAACCCAGGGGCTTTATTTACTCTAAGTTTTCTTAATTCTTCCTTTACCTCTCTACAATGAATTACTCTAAATCTGAATTTTTCCCTGAATTATACTGTTGTTTCCTTACTTCATTTCCCTCAAGACATCCATAGAGAATTTGGATATCTGGAAGTGTAGCAAAATAGGCATTTAGTCTCTCTGCTGAATCTGAAGTTGACAACAATATATACTTTTCCCTAATTTGAATAGGTTGCTTATTTACGACTGGGTGACTCCACTGACTACTCTTTTTAACAAATCATGGGAGGATGGAGTGGTACCAGAGGACTGGAGGAAGGCAGATGTGATTCCCCTTCACAAAAGTGGGAGCAAGAACTACCTCTGCAGTTCAGGGGAAATGTGAGGAAATATTTTTTCACAGAGAGGGTGGTGGATGCATGGAACAGCCTTTCTGAGGAGGTTGTGGGGTCTAAAACTGTGGGAGAATTCAAGAATACATGGGAAAGACATAAGGCAATTCTTGTGGGGGGGTAGGAAGAAATAGGCCATTGGTTAACTAGGATCTGCGGCTTATCCTGTTGGTAGGGAAATGGGCAGACTAGGTGGGCCAAGTGGTCCTTATCTGCCATCAAAGTGTATGCATGTATGTATGTATGAACTGTCAGTTTGACCTCTGTGGTAGGGAAAGTGATGGAATCACTTCTGAAACATAGAAACATAGACTTTGATGGCAGATAAGGATTGGACCACCTAGTCTGCCCATTTCCCTACCTACAGGATAAGCCACAGATCCTAGTTAACCAACAGCCTATTTCTTCCTACCCCCCCACAAGAATTGCCTTATGTCTGTCCCATGCATTCTTTAAGTCTCCAACAGTTTTAGACCCCACAACCTCCTCAGGAAGGCTGTTCCATGCATCCACTACCATCTCTGTGAAAAAATACTTCCTCACATTGCCCCGGAACTGCCCCCACCGTCTTTAAATTGTGTCCCCTTGTTCTTGCACGTCTCTTTTTCTGAAAGATGCTACCCTCTTGGACTTTGTTGATTCCACTGAGGTACTTAAAAGTTTCTATCATGTCCTCCCTCTCCCTTCTTTCCTCAAGGGTATATATATTAAGCTCCTTTAGTCTCTCCTCGGACGGCTTCCCTTGCAGACCCTGCACCATTTTAGTTGCCCTCCTCTGGACTGCCTCTATCCTGTCTATGTTCTTGCAGAGATGGGGTCTCCAGAACTGGACACAGTACTCCAGATGGGGTCTCACCAACTGTCTGTACAGAGGGATAACAACTTCCTGTTTTCTGCTGATGATGCCTCTCCCTATGCATCCCAGTATATCCCCAGCTCTCCCTTCTGCCTTCTCACATTGCTTGCTAACCTTAAGGTCATCTGATATGATTACCCCAAGGTCCCTTTCCTTTTTTGTTGTTGTTACTACCTCCCCTCCATTGTGTAATCTTCCCCTGGGTTCTTGTTTCCCAGGTGCATTATTGGATTTGAGAGACCTTTTCAAGTGGGGTGCCAAATAGGGTATGAAAAGAAGGGGATGATGGTAACCCCAGCAAGCTTTTGCCTAGTGTCAAAGGACTTGTCTAGTATCAAAGGACATGCATTCTGTCTTTTTGGCATTCACCACAAGATGGTTTGAGCAGAACCAGAGTTTTTTTCCTCAAGTCAAGTGAATAATTTAGTGGTCGGCATTTGCCATTACAAAAAGCATAACCAGAATTGGATGTTTTTGAAGTCATGCTGAAGTGTACGTGTGGTACTGTATGTATGTTCATCTCATCACAAGCTGGGGGAAGTAATTAGGACCATATGTAGGCCAGCCCAGTGGCGCTGAAGGTTGAGGCGCTGGACGCCACACCTCATGCCACGCCAGTGACCCGGGTTCGGGAATTAGCCAGGGAAGCTGGGGGTCGGAGGTGAGGGAAGAGATTGAGCATCCATAGGACTGCTCTCTCTTCCCAGGGAAGGGACGAGGATATGACCGCTCAAAGTGCGCCCTCTGGCAGAGGCCAGAGGGAGACCAAAGTAGTATCATGGCATACAGGGTAGACGATGAGCGGCTGTCTTCTGGATGTGAGTGGGAGCACTCACATTGTGGGCTGTACAGCATTGCATGACCTAAGTCTGGGGGTGTAACTAAGAAAAAAAACTCTCTGCTGATAGGCAAAGGTGCCACCGGCTGTTAGCCACACTCCTGAAGTCAGACCTGGCCACCTCCGCTCTCCTCCCCTCTCCAGCCCAGTGGCTCAATACTTACTGATAGAGTGCCCTGGGTGGGGTCGACCCTTCCCCAGAGGGCAGACCCGGGAGGTGCCAGGCACTGGAGAGGAGTGGAAGGGCTAACCAGGGTCACTCATGGAGGTAGAGATGACAGATCGGAGGTCGCCAGAGAGAGTTCAGTAACAGGGGAGGAAAAAAATTGAATTTAAAAAAAAAAAAAAAAGAACCTTATGTACTTTGAACAATAATTATTCTTATCAAACTCTATTTGTGGTTCAGATTTTTCTTTTGAAAACTATAAACATAGTAATTGGTAATCATTATAAGCTTTAAAATGGCAGAACCAGTTGTAATGCTGTCACATGAACTCACATATTATTCTAACTAATGCAGATAAAAATAAATGGTTTATGAAAGTATTTTATCAAAATGGTGTTCAGATCATTGCAGACTTTGGACTAGTGCAGAAGCTGATGCAGTTTTAAAATCATGTAAAATACACTTCTGGATCATTCAGAACCATAATCTGATCTGTCTTTTGTGTACTTCCAGTATTTTAACAGGACAAAACACATAAATTACAGGCTTTGCATTACATCAACATAAAATGCATAACAGTACATTGTAAAAAATAACATTTTCAAATAATTATTTTCGTACATTCATGTAATGGAGTGATGAGTCACACCCATGTCTGCAGTGCCGAGCCAAGAAAAATGTTACAAACAATTGAAAATGGTGCCAGCACCTACCAACAGCTTCCTTACTGCTAGATAATGTTATAATTGCAGACTTTACAGGCTTTAAACTATCTAGCTATGTAGCAATAGGAAATCCAAAAAGCAGTGGCAATACAAGGAGTCCATACGATAATGCCATGCAAAAATGTTGTGCTTACTTTATTCAAGTGCAAAATGGTGCATAGCATCAAGCAAACTCCTTGCAAGTTCCCCTCCTCTCTGGGACTGAATGCAAGCCTCCTGATGCATTTCATGCCTCCTGGCTCTTTGGTAAAGGATGACAGGTTGCAAACAAGTAACCAGTTATATATTCTTTTTCTCATTAAAGGCACAGTACATGAGTGAATACAGTGTTAAAAAACTAGTGAATTTAAATATAATAATAATCACAAAATAATCATACTGGTATTAAAAAATCTTAAAACTATGACTTCTAGTTCAATGCCATAATAAATTCTTCATCTTATTGGCAAGATTTAAAAGTTCATATTAAACACAAAACCTGGTGCTCTTCTCCTTGGGTGCAACACAGGTACAGTGATCAAAAAAAGCAGGTGGCTGAATATGTAAGGTTTTCCCTTATTCGCCTCTGACTTAATTCATACCTGAAACAAAAAGAGCAAACATACTGTGAGTGTAACAAGAAAAGAACAATACCATATAACTTCAAACAATAGGCAGAAGAAGGTGTTAATGCATTTATACAATTTCTACTAGAACAAGTACAGTATATATGTAGGTTGTGGGGGAGATTTTTTACTTCTTTAGATATGGGCTTAACTCAGTTTTGCCATTAAGTCCCTGTTTGTTCATACCTCCCAGGGAAAATACCCAGTATTGTTCTTTTTAACAGAGTATGTCACCATAACTTCTTCCCCTAGGGCTTTTAAAAGGATAGACCCCAACTAAAATAACTAACTCCGGGGGGGGGGGGGTTAATAGTTAAATTCGCACAAAGTGCAAAAATTAAAAATACTCCATTTGTCTGGTACTGGGAATCAAAACCCAATCCCAAACACACTGCCTGCCTCCCTTGCTGCATGTTGTTCATCCCGTCGAGCCGTGGCAGCTGCTCATCAGCCCCCTGTCCCAGCAGAGGTCTTATCCTCTGCCTGGGAAGAGTGAGACGGTGCATTACTGTATATACACCCTTTTGCAGTTTTGCACCCTCTCACTCTTCCCTACCGTGCTGTTCCTGTTGCACCATTTTGTCATGCACAACGAAGTGTACAACATACTGACCCAGTAGGTTATCACATACAGTGTGGTTAACAGGCAGTTTTACTTGTAAAATAAGATAGCACTTAAACCCTTTGAGAATACAATCCATGTGAAGATGCACTTGAGTAACTGTTTCAAAATGTTACTGTGGGGGTAGTGTTGTGCGAAATTGAAATATTTTGCATAATTCTGCAAATTACATGAAATTTTCTGCCTAGGCGAAATTAAATTTTGCTTGGTTTTCCAATTTTGCATAATGGCGAAATTTCACGTTAAATGCTTTGGTTGGTCAATTTTGCCCAATAATGCTGAGGATTTTGCCTTGTAGCGCAGTTTTGCCAGCGTAACTTTTTATTTCACTGGCGAAATTTTGCTCCAAAAGCGAAATTTGCAATGCATTGTGTGTAAATAGGTCAACTATCACACGCAGCTTGTTTACAGCTCATTCTGTTGCATGTTGAGTCAGAAAGTAGTATGTTGTGGTACATCAGAGCCAATAAAGCCTTTTAAAACCTCTTTAAAACTTATTTTTGAAAGCTGATTGCTCCAAAATATACAGTTTTTTCCTAGTGCTGCTAAGGAACATTTTCTAATTTTGTAGATTTTTGCATAATACTTAGTTTAATTAGGTTTTACTTTTGTCTGTGTCTTTTAAGGGGTTTATTGGGGGTAGGGTAGGAGTGTAAACCAGAGCTGGCTATTTCTAGCCTTTTACAAACAGATTACTCACAAATCGTGAGTTATTTTTTTACTGTTATTTCTTATTAATTCTGCTATATCTTGACAATTTCTTTTTCTCTGAAAAGTTACTCCATCCTGTCAGAGAGTTCCTGCCACTGTTAGCCTGTGTTATATATACCATTCTTTTGATTTTATTTGTGATTGTGAATTCTAAAGTTTTAAACACAAAAAACTGATCTGTTATTTTATTTTTATTTGTTTGTGGTTAGTTCTGTTTGCTGGAGTGTTAACTTGTGTCACTTAAACAGTGAAAATCAACAGTTTAATATTTTTTTGTATATGAATACTTTTGCTCAGTGTTTACAGAAGAAAAGCGGTGCCGCTATCACCATGGACCGGGAGGGTGGGGATAGGGGGAGAGGAGGCAACAGATGTAAGAATTGAGGCAAGTAGAGTCCTAGAGGGACTGAGCGTACTGAAAGTAGACAAGGCACCAGGGCCAGATGGTATCCACCCCAGGGTGCTGACGGAGAAGGTGAAGGTGTTGGTGGAGCCACTGGCAGATCTGTACAGCACATCACTGGAGTCAGGATGTGTGACACCGGACTGGAGAATGGCACATGTAGTACCATTATGCAAGAGCGGACCAAGGGATGAACCGGGTAATTATCGTCCGGTAAGTCTCACCTCCAAACTGTGCAAACTCATGGAGACAATACTAAAGGAAAGACTGGTGTCATACCTGGAGGACATTGGCCTCCAGGATGTGAGGCAGCATGGATTTGTTTCAGGGAAGTCTTTGTCAAACCAACCTGATACAATATTATGACTGGGTGACAGGTGAACTGGATAAGGGTCATGCATTGTATGTTCTTTACTTGGACTTTAGCAAGGCCTTCGATTCTGTGCCTCATGAGCAGCTTGGGGGGATGCTAACTGGTGTAGGGGTAGGGGCAAAAATGATGAACTGGATTACAAGTTGGCTGAGTGGGAGGCTGCAATGGGTGGTGGTGAGAGGGGAGCTCTCAACTCCAAGGCCAGTGATGAGTGGGGTGCCACAGGGCTCTATTTTGGGGCCAGTACTGTTCGGGTTCTTGATATCAGACATTGTAGATGCGGTGGTGAGCAAGATAAGTCTGTTCACTGATGACACCAAAATCGGAGCAGTGGTGAATGGAGAGAAGCTATGAAAGCAGCTGCAGGGGGACCTAAGCAAGCTAGAGGAGTGGTCAGAGAGGTGGCAGCTGGGATTCAATGCAAAGAAGTGTAAGGTTATGCACTTTGGTGTGAAGAACCCAAGGAGAGAATACTGGCTGGGAGCGGTTAAGCTGGGGATCACTGAGGAGGAGAAGGACCTGGGGTAATGATAACCGGGACCATGGACAACACTGCCCAGTGTAGTAGAGCAGCTGAAAAAGTGAACAAAATGCTGGAGTGCATAGCAAGGGTTTTTTTTTTGTCCAGGTGAAGAGAGATGATCTTTCCCCTCTACAGTTTGCTGGTAAGGCCACACTTAGAGTATTGTGTGCAGTTTTGGAGGCCATACCTAAAGCGTGATATCAGGATACTAGAGGGGGTGCAGAGGAGGGCAACAAAGATGATGTGTGGAATGGAAGGGACCAACTATGACAGTAGGCTGATAGACCTGAATATGTACACCCTGGAGGACGGATGGGACAGGGGGGACATGATAGAGACATTCAAGTTTCTGATGGAAATCAATAAGGATGGGGCAGATTGGGTCTTTAAGTTAAGGAGGGGGAGGGTCACCAGGCGGCATGCACTAAGAATAAAGGGAGGAAGATTTAGGAAGGAAATGAGGACACACTATTTCACAGAGAGGGTGGTAGCAAAATGGAACAACCTACCAGAATGGATGGTGTCATGTTAATCTGTGAACAGTTTCAAAAGGGCATGGGACAGGGAACAGGGGAGAATGAGGGTGGGGTAGGTGAGTGGTAGCAGTGGGATGACAAGTGGGAAGGGGGTAGGGTAGCTGCAAACTAGGGGTGCTAGCTGCATACTCGAGCAGACTTAGATAGACCGGGTGGTCTGTTTCTGCTGGCACATTCGTATGCTCGTATGTATGTTCGTATGGAAACTTAAATACTTTTACTTGATCACTTGTACTTGTCCATTTACAGTTTCACTGCTTTGTTGAATTGCTTCCCTGTATTTTATTGCTGGAGCATGCCTCTGCATATTGTGCAGTGTTTCTGTTTTAGTTGACTTATCTTGCCCTGTCTCTGTTACAGCATTGTTTGTTTAACTCCTGACGCATGCAGTATAAAAAACTACATATTCATATAGCAGTTACCAAGAGATTGTTTGCTGATCCTTCCCATCCAGACCACTATCATATTGCGGTACGTGCCTTTGTTGAGGTTTTGTGGTTGTCTCTGCCCTTATATAATAAAAAAAAATTGTGGTATTAACTAAGTAATCACACATTACAGTACTTTAGTTGTCCAGACACAAGTGAGCTGTATTTAAAGTTGGTCACATTTCCTTGTGTGTGTTGCTTTAATTCCTGTTTGGGGAAAGAATAAAGTTACCTTTTTGTTTTTACTAGAATAGGCTACCTACCATATATGGTATTATTTGCACTCTAATACTGCTTCCTTTTCTGATTGTGTTTGGACTTGTAATTGTCAATCAATCAATCCATCAAAATCTTTATCCAGGTGAACATCATTGAGCAGAGCTCTTTTACAAGGTGGAGCTGGTTAGAACAGGGTAGGGTAGCATCCATCATAAAAACATATAAATACATGTAAGTAAGTATATAAACACAAACACAATGGTGCAGTAATAGGGGAGTCAAATGATAAAAGGGAGACAGGCCATAACAGAGGAGGATTCAAATACAAGGGTGTAGGTCCACCACTGAACCATGCAACTGTATATAAACCATGTTCTGTGTATAGAAGTACCAGTTAGTTCATTTAGCAGGGGCAGTCACTAGTACTAGCCATGAAAATGGCTTGGAGAACCACCAACTAATGGCAGATGGGGTACCAGGAGGGGTATGTAATATGTAAGCGAAGGATAAACATTGTGAGAAGTGAAGTCCCACGGATCGGTCAGTAGAACTGATGCGACGGTGGGGGCCTACGGGGAGAGGGAAAGGGGAGTTATGACTTTTATAGTATGACTGCATGTAGATTGTGGATGAGTGCAGTATACAGTTGTGAAAAGAAGGCTGGAGAAAGCGGGAAGATAGATCAGTATCAAAGGGAGGCCAGAGGCATTAAGGTGTTACATGAAAGCATGATGACAGACCAGGGCCAAGGAGGAGACAAGCACTAGAAGTAATTAGTTCATGGTTAAATGGTACAGTTTAGCATGATGACAATTCATGGTCATGGGAAACAATTGCACTGATCATTTCTGAGACATTAATATAAGAGCTTGAAAGATGAGATCCCGATGGGTGACCTCAGTTTCAGTTTTTTTTTGCAATTTATTCCACAAGGAGGACAGTGTAAAGCTTATAGCAGCCCTGCTAAAGCGAGAGTTAACTTTGGGAACCATCAGTAGGAGAGATTTGCAACTTCTCAGGGCATAATTGCCTATTGGTTTTATAGGAAGACAGTCTGTAATGTATTGGGGCAGTTTTTTAGAAATGGATCTCAGGGTCCATAAGGCTGCATTTTTATCACGCCTGAATTGAAGAGAACTCCACCCCACTGATTGATATAGGGAGCAGTGGTGAGTGGAATAAGGCAGGCCTGTGATGAACCTCAAAGCTCTATGATATAATGTGCCAAGTTTGTTGAGGTAGGAAATGGGACAGTGATTGTAGAGGATGTCAGCATACTCTATCAAAGATAGAAAGGTTGATTTTATCAGCGTAGTTTGGTATTTCTAGTTAAGAAGCGGGCTATCCTAAAGAACAGGCCAAGTCTCTGTCATAATTTTTTGAGTAATTCTTCAACATTCTCTATAAAGGAGAGCTTATTGTCCAGCCATACTCCCAGGTATTTGAATTTAGGGACAAATTCCAACTTCTCACCAAGAATTGTAGTAATCTGTGGCACAGGATCTGATAGGGTTGAATTTACCATTTGGGCAGAGGGAGAAAAGAGCATTGCTTTTGTTTTCTTGGCATTAAGTAATAGTTTTTTGTTTAGGAGTTGGTGTTGCAGCAGGTTGAACTCAGATTGAAGGTCATTACATGCAGATTGTAATGACGGGCGGTTTACGTAAAGAACTGTGTTGTCTGCAAACAGATGAATGTTGGCCTTAGTTATGCTTTCATCAATATTGTTGATGTATATTGAAAATAAGATCGGTCCTAAGCTAGAACCCTGGGGAACATCTCTTAGGAGAGGTTTGAGAGTGGAGAGATCTCTTTCCACTTTCACCTGCTGGAAACAATCAGAGAGGTAGTTGTTGAACCACTGTAAAGATAATGGGTCAGCACCTAGTGAGGTCAGCGAAGAGAGTAGCAGAGAATGGTCGACAGTGTCAAAGGCCTTGCTCAGGTCCAGGAATATGGCACAGGTATAATTCCTGTTGTCTAGCTCTGTCTTTGTCAGTCATTAGTCACTTTGGCAAGTGCTGTGATGGTGCTATGTTTAGCTCTAAACCCTGGTTGAACTGGATTAAGCAGGTTATAAGCTTCTAGCTACTGCCTCAGCTGGTTACTTACAACTTTTTCCAGTAATTTTAACAAAACCAGGAGAATAGAAATTGGTCTGTAATTATTTAGATCACAGGGATTTCCGGACTTGAACAGGGGTATGATGTGTGTTGTTTTCCATATTGAAGGAATGGATCCTTGAGTTAAGGATAGGTTAAATAAATGGGTTATGGGCATGGCTAACACATGGATGGCTGCCTTCAAGAAATTTGGGTCGAGGGTATCCGCACCAGCACTTTTTTTTACATCCAGTTTTAGCAATAGGTCTTCAACTTCTTTCAGAGTAGTAGGATTCAAGGAGAAGACTGAATCGGTGATGCTAGGATCTGCACCTTGATTATCCACCTGAGAGCATATCAAATTCACAGGGAAATTGTTGAAGGTTAAGCCTGAAGTCGCAAAGTAATTATTGAAGGCACCCAGACTTCCAGTCTGTCACTAATGACGTTATTGTTTAAGGAGATTTCATCAGGTAGTGAGTTTCCGGACATGTGACCAGACAAGACCTTGACGGTTTTCCAAAATTTTGTAGGATTTTTGGAGGCAGAGAGAAATTCAGAATGATATTATGCAGCTTTTGCATCTCTAACCATTCTAGTACATGAGTTTTGTGCCCTTTTGAACTTGCACCAGTCTGTAGCAGACTGGGTTTTGTGTGCTTTTTTCCATAGGTTATCTCCTTCAGTCAATGCATATTTTAATAATGGTGTGAACCATCTACGTGCATTTTTTGCTATTTGCACCTTAACTATAGGGGTATATTTATTTAGGGCATCTAGGATAATTTTGTTGAATATGTCGAATGCTGATTGTGTGTTTTTTGCCAAATAGAACTCTTGCCAATACAGGGAGTGTTTCAGTTCGTTTATGCAGGCAGTGAGAGCAAAGTTCCATCTAGATCTCTTGGCAGCAAACTTCGGCAAAGTAGTAGGTTTGTTGCTCGATCTTATGCAAGCAATAAATGAGTGATCACTGATATCACTGATGAAGGTGCCGGCAAAGGAGAAGAGATGTAGTTTATTCACTAAGATAACGTCAAGCAGAGAGCTGTTATCCACATTCTATTTATTTACTTGTGTTGGTTCTACAATGAGTTATGATTTTCCATGGGTGTCACAGAAAGCTAAGAGAGGAGTGAAGGTTTTAGATAGCCAGTCTAAATTAAGATCCCCAAGAATAATTATTTCTGAGGATTGTTGTTTGATGATATTACTCAGAAGAGGTAACAATTGTAGATCGGCAGAAGGAGGTCTATAGCACCGTATGATACATAATGTTTAAGTGTTCGAGATGGTGACTTGAAGAGACAGACATTCATAAGCATTTGCAACAGATAAAGCACTCAGACAGGATGCCGTATACCTATCCTTGACATAGATGGTAACCCCTCCACCCCTGCAGTGTCTGTCTGCTCTAAATAGTAAATAGTTAGGGATATTGACTTCCCTGTCAGAGGTGGCCAGTCTAAGCCAGGTTTCTCAAACCATTAGGATGTCTGGTCGAGTGTGGAGGACCCAGGCCTGGATCATGGAGAACTTTTTTAACAGACTGCATACATTAATGTGGAGGAAACTCATGCCTTTCGGTGTGGCAAGGTCAGAGGGCAATGTGATTGCAGCTGGTGGTGCTGGATTGAACTCCACATTTCCTGAGCACAGGAGAAGAATGAGTAAAAGTTTTCTTAGAGTGGCAATAGTAAGCTTCATACTGGTGACCCCTTTACGTCAATGTGGGCCATCATCCTGGGGGGGGCGCACCCCAACATTTTTTGCCCTTCCCACTAAGGGTGGCAGAGATGAGTACTCTGACTGCTATCTGTAGAGGTGATGCCTCTATAATGTTGGTGGAAGTCATAAGCTGAGTTGGTAATTCATTTCGTGTACCAGTGTTAAAGATAATATGAAAATAGTGTTGAAGAATTGGGGATTTGAAAAGGCATATATCCACGTAGGGACAGGAACTAGTTACAGAGCAGATCAGATTAGTATCCACAGTAATAAAGGCTTGAGGTGGCATATATTGGGCATGCGATATGAGATAGAAGAAGGGCCAGAACAGGATCCATGATTTGACACACATAGTGGAATAAGGATGGAGGGGAGCTAGAGAAGAGTGAGCTAGAAAGCTGGGGCAAGGTTTATGTGTATTTAATCTGGACTGGGGGGGAGTGGGTGGGTGAGTGAAAAAATTGGGAGCTAGGGCTCCCTTCCCGGAGGCAATCAGTCCCTGTGGGCAAGTCCATATCTTTGTTTCTGTGAGGGGCTGGTGGCTTCAACCTAGACTGCGGGTGGCAGTCTGGCAGGTCGAGTTCATCAGAGAACCATGGCTGTGGCTCTCAGTCTACCTGTGTTTCTGTGAGGGGCTGGTGGCTTCAGACCTGGACTACGGGTGGCAGTCTGACAGGTTGGGTTCATCAGAGACCCATGGCTGTGGCTCTCAGACTACCTGCATTTCTGTGAGGGGCTGGTGGCTTCAGACCTAGACTGTGGGTGGCAGTCTGGTAGGTTGGGTTTGCCAGAGAACCACGGCTGCAGCTCTCAGACTACCTGCATTTCTGTGTGGGGCTGATGGCTTCAGATCTGGACTGCAGGTGGCAGTCTGGCAGGTCGGGTTCGTCAGAGAACCACGGTTGTGGATCTTAGACTATTGTAAAGAAGCCGGTACTGTAGGTGTGAAGTGTGAGGTGTTATTCACACAGTTAGTAATACGTCCTCTTCCTCTCTTGATATACTCCCAGAGAAAGGCAAAGCTTTGAAGCAGCAGCCAGCAAAAATGCCTGCTAAGAGATGGCCCAATATGGGGGGGGGATAAACACGGCAGGGGGGTTGAGGGAGTTAAGAAGTCTGATGAAAAGTGTACAACTTCAGTTCCAGTTCCCCATAGCAGTGAAAGCACTCTTTTGTCTGCCTCAATATCTTCTGCTGTTGGCTCTGGTGGTGTGGCAGATACCAGCAAAGGAGTTGTTAGCAGTACTGGCATACCTGTGTCTTATGTTTTTAAGGCTCAGACTGGTGCATCCATGCTAGTGGGGGATGATGACAGTGAGAAGAAGGGAAGCACTGACACCAGCACATGAACAGTGGTCCAGCAGGAGGATGATAAGTTTGTCAGTGTGACTGTCCCTCTTCCTGCAGGAGTTGGTGATGATAGTGCTCAAGCAGAATCTGATAATCCTGGAGATAGGGATAGTCAGCCCCCTGAGATTGTTGAAGAGAAAGAAAAATATGCCACGCTGCAAGAAGATTGTGATAGGGAGGAGGAGGCTGAAGAGGAGGAGGACAAGGACATAGTCAATATTCTTGGTGATGATGATGATTGGGATGATCCTACATGGGAGCCTGATTTAAAAAAGGTCAAGGGTGATGTAGGTCATTTATATGCACAGCTTGTGGGTCAGTGTGTCAGCAAGCCTATTAGTAAACCTCCTAGCAGTCGACTCACCCCCGCTCCCAAAAGTACTCTTATGGAAGTGATGAGAGCAGCCCCAAAAACACTCACTTCCACACCTGTTTCTGAACTATCTCAGTCCCAGAAGCATCTGAAGTCCAGAGGTCAAAAGTCCCTAGCTTGGGACTTTTATGTACTTGATCCTGTTGATGAGACCATAGCAATATGCCAACCTTGTTAAGCACATGTTAGTTGGAAGGAAAAGGAAACCACATAGGCACCGGTGGCCAAATATGCTCACCTGCAAAACAAGCACCCACTGAGATGGCAGCAACACCAGTAGGATGCCAGAGCTGTTGGTGGCATCTCCCTCAGCAAGTTAAAAGTAGTAGAGCAAGAAGAGCGGGGGGGGCACAGTTGGTCGGTGGTGGTAGAGTAGGAGGGTGAGCAATCCTTTGCTCTCTCTAGTAGTGGGCATAGCAGTGGAGGTCCCAGTCCCAGTCCCTTGAGTCAGAAAAGTACATCACCACACCCACAAGCAACCAAAATAACTGGTTTCATGTGGTGTACACAGCCCCAAGAGTCAAGTGTCACCCTTAAAAGAGCATCATTGCTGCCACAAGTACAGTGTTCTAGTCGAACAGCCCCAAAGATGCACCCCACTCTAAAGATCATCCTTGAGCGGCAGACAAAGTACCCCCCCAATCATGCTGCTGCATGAGAGTTAAATGCTGCCACTGCCAGAATGCTGACCATCGATCTATTGCCATTCGTGGAGAATGCTGTTTTCTGCAGTTTGATGGCCCATGCCTGTCCTAAATGGCAAGATACATTGCAAACTGATTTTACTAAGCATGCCATGCCAGAGCTGAACAGTAGAGTGGCTGATTCCATTAGACATGCATTGATGCATAGTGCACCACAATATATCCATCTTAGCATGGATATATGGACCTGTGGACAAACAACAGCATGCCTTTATCTACGCATAAGAGCACACTGGGCACAATTGCCTGGGGCGGTACTTGATTTTGGGCCTGGCAAAACCTGCATGAAGCAAAATTGTGATGGTAGCAACACACCTGGTATTTGGCAGCATGTGACCATGAGTATAACAAGTGTTACTGGTTCATAAATGGCTGAGAAAATGCTTAATGTTCTGCTGTCAGAGCTTGATAGGTGGCTACACACAGTCACTCATAGCAGGATTCATCACAAGTGATAATGGCTTCAACAAAGTGAAGTGCATTAGCAATGGTGTTTTTTTTTCAGGGTACCCTGCCTGGCACACCGCGTTAATCTTGTTGGTCAGCAGTTTCTCAACCATGCAGACATGAAGGAAACAGTTACTGTCATCCATTGCATCTGTGTCCACTTCACCCATTCTGCAAAGGCTGATGACCATCTACAGGAGCTACAGCACAATAACCATCTGCCTCATCACCGGATGAAGCTTGATGTTGTGACCAGGTGGAACTCCATACTGTACATGTTTGACTGCCTGTATGAACACTATAAGGCTGTGTCAGTCTACCTGCTGGTGCACACCACCCGTGGCAGTGCTGGATTGTTCGTCGCTTTAACAACAGAGCAGTGACACCAAATGGATGGGCTAATATGCATTTTCCCTCCATTCGAGCATGCTACACAGGCAGTGAATGGGGACACTGCTTGTATAAGCCAATCCATACCCCTCATAGGTGTGCTGAGGCAGGCACTAGTTAATGTGCAACACCAGATGGAGGCAAGAGGGAATAATGGCTGTTGTGATCTAATGGATCACATGCTCCACATGCTGGACACAAATAACCATGTATCCGGCATTTTACAGTAGGCTGACTTTGCAATCACCACCATGCTGGATCCACACTACAAATATGGTCTGCATTCTATAATTGAAGGAGGTCATCAGTGAGTACATAAGTTGACAGATAACCTCATTAGAATGGTACATGCTGCACAAGTGAAAAAGGCATGCACTTTGGTGAAAACGTGTGTTACTACCACAACCAGCGGCTCACACACATCCCAATCAGAGAAAATGGGCAAGACACGGCAGAAAACAGCAAGCAATCCCATTTGCAATGTTCTCTTTCAGGTGGGAGTGGAAGATATGGGGGAAATGGAGGAGGAGACGGATGAGGCAATTACACTTACGGCAGCAGAATGAATGGTGGAGGCCTACATGGGGGACACAAAGCACCTTGCCACTACTGATGAGTCACTGCAGTACTGGAGCAACAAAATGACTGGCCAGCACTAACATCAGTTGCTGTGAAATACCTGAGCTGCCCACCATCCAGTGTCAGTGTGGAATGAGTGTTTAGTGTGGCTGGAGCCATTGTGAGTGACCGGAGGACCAATTTGTTGCCCAAGAGTGTGTCCATACTAACATTCATCAAAATGAATGAAAGGCACATTCCACACAACACAGTGATGTCTGTGGTGTTGCCACAGGAACTGTGTATCAATGATGAGGATGATGACAATCCCTTGACTAAGGCATCCACCAGCAGCGAGGTGGATGAAGCAGCAGTGGTGAGTGAGTTCTCACCTAGTGACAGCTCCAGTCTTAACAACTGTGAGGGGTGCTTCTTGGATGATATGGAAGTTTACAAAGTCAGAGTTTACTCAATGGCCACCCCAACCACTTTCAGCTCAGTATAGTGTTATAAATTATTTTTAGCTATGTACCATTGGATTGGTTATGGATAGGTGTTATCTGCAGCAGTGTGAATCAGTTTTATTTGATCAGCCTTTGCCATAACTCATTGTTTGGTCCTCAACAGGCCCTCAGCCTATATAGAAGTTGATGGCAGATAAGGACTGCAAGGCCCATCCAGTCTGCCCATTGCTATATACCATTGGATTGCAGTAGCAATTAAATTACCATAACCATAAAGATTTTGCATGATTACAGTTATACTGTTTTGCTGCCAAAAATATCAAGATACACATTTTATTTTTCATATTGACTATCATCCCCATCTTACAGCAAGATATGTTGTCCTGATGTGCTTAAAAGTGATCATGCTGACACATGCCATGCCACACAGCTCCCCACCACCTGACTCACCCATGCATTCCATGCGACCCAAAAAAAATTATCTGCCTTACTATTGGTGGCACACTGAAGAACCCTGGCTCCTAGTACAGGTAGCGTATGAATGTAACATGCTAATTCAACTGTTAACACCACAAGTTGAACACATTTTCAGAAATGGTGAATGTTGGCCATCTTTAATGATGTGAGTCATTAATTACAAAAACAATCATGAAAAGGCTTAACAACTTACAACATCCAATTCCCCCCAAAAGGTTACTTATGCTATACTACCAGGTTAATGTTCTTATACTGAAACTGTGATGGTTCCTGGGGGTCTGGGCAGGTGGAGGTGCTTGATCTCCTCAGTTTGGACCCCAAATTTTCATGATTACTGCAGCTATGCCACCTCAAATGATTACACAAGACATTTGCCCACTCCACCTAATTGTTTACTAAACACCATCCCGACCATCCATTTCCACATATAGTTCCTCCCGGGATGTGTGTGGTGTTTACTTGTTAATGGTATGGAAACCAGTGGCCAACACTGAAATTCAAGCAACACCCCCTGTCTTCCACACAACACAGCTCCTGCAAGGCCTGAATGGATGTAGTCAACACATAGAGATAGGATGATACCTCAACAGAGGAAAATGACCTAAGCAAAACCAAAGATAAGAAAAAATGATGAATACTCATCCATCTGTATACCTGGTTTTCACAAGCAAATCAGAACAAGCAGAGAAAAACAATGTATACTTACCATAACCCATGATGTCATTAAACTGCAGAAATCGCCCCCCAAAGGAACATGCTGCTGGGCAGGGCACATGATTCCAGACCATAATGAAGTACAGTAGCAGGCATTCCCCCTCCCCCGTCAGTACTGTGTACCTGGAAAGGATTGTAAAAAGTTCCAGCCCCACCCACCATCATCAACTCCCCTCCCGCCGAAGACCATGATAAAATGAAGAAATACTTACCTCAGGGACTGTGAAAGTGGAACCATTGTACAATTATATAAATCCCTCAGATCGGATTGAGCAGGAACTGCGGCAACAGCAGTGAGATTTAACTTTGCCAGAATTCCTGATGTTGACAAAAGCAAAAAAAAAAACATAATTACTATCAAACTCAGACATCCAGATGGCAGTAAGAGAAGTACCTCTCTAGTAATGAAAAATTAAATACTTACAATCTGCTTTGGGATTGGAAATGTGATGCGTTCTAACATCCCTAGATCCTAATCCAGGCCTAGCATGATGATCTCATTCACAGCACACTGAAAAATAATATAAAAGCAGTTCAAACATATTAGAACTCAAGACGCCAAAATACCAACCCACCAACACCCTTATGCTGCACAGGAAGAAAGACAAAGTCAGATACTTACGTGTGCAGCAGCAGCAGCAATATGGACTCCATGAAGTTGATCCACCATCAACCATCCAAAATGGTACTTCTTGTGGCAACTTGGCAAGTAGCAGTCTGAGACAGCAGCAAGCAGCAAGCTACAGTGACCCAAAATGTCATTCTGTCCCTACTGTCAGGCAAGTTACAACCACAGAGTCAGTCAACACAGCCAATCAGGACAGCAGCATAGGGAAATGATAATTCTACATTTCTCAATCAATTTAAAAAGCAGCAGCAGGATTAAACAATTGCGAGTAGCAGCAGCATTTTACAGGACAAATTCATTTTCACTGCCTGGCACCCCTTTTCAGGTCCATGAGGTGGTGGCGTAGCATTTAACATTAAGACTGACACAAGATTTCAGTCTCAGTTTTATCTCTCATTTTTTCTGTCACATTTCTGGACATGCAGAGCCTGTCCTGCACTCTCAGAACAGAGATTCAGCATGAGATGACTTGTAAACAGTGGACCAAAGACCATGTTTTGGTTCAGGTGGTAGCTTGGGCACCATATAATAACATTGCTGAGACCCGATTTATGTCTGAATTTACTGTAACATTTTTCTGGAAATATTTTTGGACATGTAGGCTCTTTTTAGCACAAGCAGCACTGAGATTCAGATTGAATCATTGCTAAATATGGCCCAAAACAGAAATTTCATGTCTGGGTGGTGGTGGTGGTGGGGGGGGGCACCACATTATATCCTGACTCACACCATATTTCTGTCTCAGTTTTATGTATCATTTCTTCTGTCATATTTCTCATCTTAGCATGCCTGCTCTGCACAGTATGGCGGCAAGAGGCTGTAATAAACTGTGGCCAAATTGCACATTTTGGACAGGGTCACCCGGGTCTAATTGTGGAGGGCCACTAAACATCATCATGAATGCAGGAGAGAAACACAAAGTTAACATTTGTGGGCGGCAAGGCCAGGGGACAAGTGTTGTTAAGCACAAAAACACATTTATGTTTAACTTCACAGAAATAGTGCTTATGTTTCTATGATTGTTGTGTACGTATTCAGACTGATGCTACACACAGACAAAACAACTGAAGCCCACAACATCAGCCTGAACCATATAGCTTTGGGAAAAAAAATGTGTTCATATGAACATTTTACAATATACTTGACTTTTGTGAATAGGAGGAGGAAATATACAAGAAGTAAGATAAAACAAGAAGAAAGGTATGGTGTATGGGTACAGACTAAAGGACTGACAGTAAGTCAGAGTTACACACACATGACAGGGGGGACATGAAGGGTAAGCACAAGGGTAAGGTACTCAAATGATGGGAAAGAGAAGGAGCATAAACATTACATAATAACATGCAAAATGCTGGGCACAAAAAGGAAACACGAGGATACAGAAAGAGAAAGAGAACAGCAAATAATTTTTGGTTTCTTTTTGGTTTGTTTTTGTTATTTTTTAGGGGGTGTGCATGAGGGAAGAATAACAGCAACAAAGCAAGGACAGGAAAAAGAAAAGAGAAGAAACTTCAGGTGCTGCACTGCCTGCCTCACTTGCAAATTAGCAAGCACATTTTTGCAATTTCCAGACTGTAATTATACGATGCCAGAAACAGGCCCAGATTCTTCTGACCTGCCACCACCAATCCCCCCACAATGAAGGAGGTCCAACACTTTATGTTGCTCCTCTTATTAGTTTTCTGAAGTCCCCCCTGACCTCCTGGTGGAACTCATTTAAATCATGGCAGAGAGCAGACATCTCTGCTTGTACAGCCACCAGGTCTTCATGGCTAACTGGAGGAGCAGCTGGGGATGCTGCATGCTGTGTGGGTTCACCACCACCATGAACCCAGCAATAATGGTGGATATGGGGTGAGGTGGATGGGGGTGCTGCTGCCTCCTGCTGCTTTCTCCTGCTGCTGCAGTGCCTTCAAGGCTCCACCTGACCACTTGCCCCATCCTCCTGCTGGCCTTCTTCTTCTTCTTGGGCCCCACTGCCTTCTGCTGCTGCCTACTCCTGTTGTTTCTGGAGCCACTCTGCAGCATGGTGGTTCTGCAGATGGCTTCTCTGGCCACCAGTTTCAAAATGGCCCCCTTGTTTTCCCCTTCACACAGATCTGCAGCTCAGCTTGTAGATTACCACCATGCTGTCACTTGTGTTTTGATCAAAGAAACACCATCTGGCTGGCTCTTTATGCTGGGAGGTGGCAGGGAATGCATACTTCTGCTGGGGGGGCATTAGTATCTGGCTGCTGCTGGGGGTGGGGTCCAGATGCTCCTGCTGCTGCTGGGAGGCTATGGGATTCTGTGGCTGGCTGGGGCTGGGGCTGGGAGCCACATCATCCTCATGGCCATGCTGCTGCGGGGGGAGGCAATGGGCTACGTGCTCCTGTTGGGGGGGCACATGCTCCTGCTGGAACACCTGCCTGTTAAGGTGAACAGTGGGTGCCTTACTGCCAATCACCTTGCCCTGCTGTTTAGCATCCATCATTTCTATCAATGAAAAAAAAGTTCCTAACAGAAAGGGAGAGAGAGGGAGTTACACACACACACACACACACACACACACACAATCTACACTACAGATGTCAAAAAGAGACTATAAGCAAAGAACACAAACACAATCTAATATATTCTTTTTAAACCAAAAAAGTGTAAAAAACACACACAATGGAACAGCAGTACACAGACCAAGTAAATAAACTTGATTTTAAAGTCTCTGCTGCTGGTTGTCTGCTTTTCCTCTCCTAGTCTCCAGCTACACAGAAAGGAAATTAATTACTCACCTCCTGTCTGTATACAGTCAACCCATGTGACCTGCAGAGAATAAGTCATGCGGAAAGCCCGCTTTCACCTGATTTCGCCAAATAGTAACGCGAGGAGAAATTTCACCTTGTGTTCATAATTACTCAAAATATTACACACAACAAAATTAGTGATTTCACTGGAATTTCACTGCCAAAAAAAAATTTTGCTGCACCTCTATTGCTGGGTCATCAATATCCTTTTGTAGAAAATATGAACAGCAATAGAGATGCCTGAGTAGTTGGTAAGCCCTGCTAAATACCATTGGATTTCACAATTCTTTAAAAATAAGATAACTGCACTGGCATATCCCAGATTCTTACTTTCAGAGTAGAGCTTCATGGTATCAAGGATATTGGAAGCACCAGGCTATATCATCATAGTGAAGGACGTGGGTGACAACAACAGCATTATATTAAAGTATTTCAATTTGTGCAGCTTCTATTCAGAGTTTGTTTAATTATTACATAGAATCATTTGCAGTTTTAAAGACTTTATCTTGTCATTCCATTATCTACTGTTTTATTTTGCTCATAAAAGTATAGTCTAGTATTTTTAGTCTTTCTAACTGTGTCAGTCATTCAGGCATACTTGAACTCCAACTACTGTCTGCACTCTTAGCTAACACAATACAACAAGAAATTTACTATTCAATCTGTGAGCAAGTTGCATAGGAGATGCCCCCCTTTTTGGCAGAAATAGTAAAAGAGAAAAAATAAATTATGAAAACATGTAACCAGCCCACTCCTGCTGGCGCAGCAGCAAGACATCCGCTTGTGGCGCTGACATCCTGGGTTCAAGAACAGACTCGGGAGTCAGAGGACTGCCCTGGATGGGGGATTGAGCATCCCAGGGACTGCTCTCCTTCTCTAGGGGGGGAGGGGAATTGAGTTTCTGGTGCATTGCAGACTCTGCTGGAGGCTGGGGTTACCGCTGCAGCTAGCATCACATGCTAGGGAAGCGGGGCAGATGCTGGTCATCATTGCATGTCCCAACTCCTGGGGTCCTTGTAGCAAGCAAAATGCTGGCTCCTGTGCATGATGCTGACTTTACTGCCATCCCTGCTCCCTACCCATGTCCACTGGGGGGGCCCACTCCTGTGGCCCCGACCCAGGGAGTAAGCCAGGTCTCATCTACCCAGTGTCCATTGGGAGGGTTCCCATCAGGCAGCCCCACCCAGTGGGGTAAACCTAGTCATGGGGGGATGGTGGATGGAGCTGGACTGAGCTTCCAGAGGGCCTGGCAAAAAAAAAATAACTATGGAAATAGTACAATGCAATATGGAGGTCTTTACAGTATCTTTTAATTTCAAAGGAACTAACTTAATCAACCATAAGGTCTTTTCACTACTACTAGTAAGTGATCATATCAACTTGAACCAGAAGCCTTAACTGAGTATAAAGCTGACTGTCAGATTAGCTGAAAAAATGCTAGAGCTAGAAAATTAGGTTGATCAGTTAGGTTCTGAGCTCAAAATGTAAATTTTGACTTTATGAGACTAACAGAAATATGACTAAACAAGTCCATAAAATAACATAAAACTATCTAGACGGTCATGACTGCATTCTAAAACACCACTTAAAAAGGGATGAAACAATAAGAGATCTTCTGAAGGAGATGAGTGAAGAGAGGAGGCTACCAAAAACATGCTGTGAGGCTAATATTTGTATTCTCCCCAAGCCGAATAAGGACCCCACAGAATGCTCATCATATAGACTGATATTCTTGCTGAATTATGATTGTAAGATAATGGCAAAATTCCTTGCCTTAAGGTTAGAAAATATACTCCCATTACTAATGCACCCTGACCAAACTGAATTTGTCTGGGATAGACAATCATACCACAATATAAGAAGGCTACTAAATGTGGTGTGGTGAGGTACCCAACATCCTGAAAGAGCGTGCGTTCTATTCATGGATGATGAGAAGGCATTCAACAGGATAGCGTGGCCATACCTGTTGAAGGTACTGGGCAGGTTTGGGTCAAGGGAGGAATTCATTAAGTTGGTGGGAGCATTTATAAAGCACCCAGAGCCCGAATTTTAATTAATGGCACATTGATGGAGAATTCCACTGGGGAGGGGTACCAGACAGGGGTGCCCCCTCTCTCTCCTTCTATTTGCACTATAAAAATCAGAACTGACCCACGGATCACAGGGGATGAGGGGGGAAAACAACATGTTATCACACTTTACATGGATGATATCCTGCTTTTCTTGACTTGCCCAGAGAAATCTATTCCAGCCCTGTTAGATGTTGTAAATTCATATGTGGAATTCTCAGAATATAAAGTAAAGCAGCAGTGCAACGAAAATGGGTTAGAATTTGACCCCACCATTTTTTCTTCTTAATCGATGCCAGATGTCTTCCAGTTTATTTTGGAGGGAAAATTTTCAGTTTTCGTTATCATTTAAGAATTTTGTGGAAGTTTTAAATAAGTATTTCTCAAGAAAAAAAAGATGGCCACCTAATTTTTGCATAGAAATAATACTGAGGATCTGAGGAGGGTAAGAGTCCAGACAAAAATTTAAATGTACACTACACAGCACAAGAAGCATTCAGAAAACCCAAATCAACAGTTCTGCCAACATTTTTCATAACCCTAGCAGAAAATTAGCATTTTGGAATAACTTTTTTCATTGCACTGCTACTTTAAACATTAATAAATCAGAGATTATGTATCTAGGTGCGGAAGAGGGATGAGGGCAGGCCTTGGGAATAAAGATGGGGAGCGATTGGAGAGTCTGTATGCCCTAAATTATACTCCCCTGTTTGAAACAATTCTGAAGGACTTAAGTAGATTGAGAGCACTACCAATGAAAATGTTGCCCACATGCCCAATAAAGAATGATATAAAAAGGGTATAAAAAGGATTTACAGATTTTATCTGGCAGGGTAAGAAGTCCAGAATTAGCCTAAAAAGGTTAAAAGCCTCAAAGGAGAACGGGGGCCTGAATTTTCCTGATATTAAAGGCTACCACTAAGCTACACAACACAGATATATGTACACAGTTGGGTTAACAGAACTGGGGCAGCCACATGGCTGGATTTAGAAGAAAAGGGATGCCCAGGAAGAATGTTGGCATATTTAGGAAATGGGGGGCAAGCTTATAGAAGACTGAAAGACAGAAACCCAATGGTAAGTGCAGCATTGGAAGTGAGGGGCCAGATCAAGAATAGGAGAGGGGTGCAACAGATACATACTGTGCTGGTTCCAGTAGCCAGTAACCCTGACTTTCACCCAGGCTTACAAGACAAGGGTTTCCAGATGTGGCAAGAGAGGGGAGTTAGATGTGTAGGGGACTTACTCACTCGAGAGGGAATACATACATTCAAGGACCTACAGCTTGGGCTGGGATTGCCTGCCACACACCTATTCAGGTTCTTTCAAACCAGGAACTATTGCCACAAAATAAACAGGTCCTCATGGGCAGAAAACCCCTTGACATGGGTAGAGAGAGAGAGAGAGAGAGAGATTCTATGGGCTAACAAAAATGAAAAGAGATTGATGGGAAGGGCAGCAAATTTGGATAGGGACAGTTTCCAGGAGGATTTGGGGCAGGTAAAGCATTGGTGGGAAATGGACCTGGGACTTCAAATTGCAGAAGACAATTAGCGTCTCCTAGTGACTTCACATATGGGGTTACTGCTATGCAACACATTTATGGAAATGCAATATAAGTTCCTCCATAGACTGTACTACCCTCTGAGCATGGTTCATAAATTCTACCTGGGGATATCCCCAAAATGTGCAAAATGTGGGACTGCCCAGGGAATGTACATACACTACTACTGGGAATGCCCAAAGTTACAGAAGTACTGGAAAGGCATTGCAGATGAGTTAACCAGAATAGAGGGGAGTGTGGTTGAATTCTTCACAAGATCCTTGCTATTGGGGGCAGAGGAGCTAGGACATGGAGAATCGGGCCTTTACCCTCAATGGATCAGGATCTTACTAGTGGTGGTTAGGCAGAAGATACAGAAAATGTGGGTTTCTAACCTCACCCCAGCAGTGAAACAGTGGAAGGTGTTGACTATAAAAGCCTTGGCAACAGACAGCTTAACATATGTATTGAAAGCCAAGGAGGACACATTTTTAAGAGACTGGGACAATTACCTGGCAGCTCTGACCCCAGGTGAGGCAATGCTATTAAGGGGGGGGGCAGCATAAACAAGTTGCTCAGGAAGGAGGGCTACTTAGAGGATCGTAAGAAGAGAGGGTTGATTTAAGTGTAGATTGTATACTGCACACAGGCAAAAATAAGGGAGAAAAAACAGCTTGACATAATAAAAAGATAATTTAGTTTTGAGGGGTGATCTGCACATATTTATTTTTCTTTTCTTGTTGGTTTCTTTTTTTTTCTTACTGTATTAAAAGTTTTGGTCAATTAGAAACAGATTAAAAAGAAAAAAAGGTCTTTTGGCCTCTCAAGCTTGTTTGTGTTCCAGTGTGAACATTCTTATAAATGTATGGGGTGAATGGTAACTGAAAAAAGAACTTAACAATTATGCTATACCTATGAAGTACTGGGGGCATGAAGGGTGATGTATGTGTAAGATGTACATAATAGTATGTGGACCAAAATGACTGAATAGAATGTCTGATCCTGTATTTATAAATGAAAATCTTAACAAAAATATTGCACAAAAATAAAGCATGAGAAAGTAACACTATATATAAAGTATATTTGAGGACCAGTAGTTAATCTGGTTATTGCAGATACTGATATTATATATTGTTTAGTTGCAGTAATTATAATTTTGAGGCTAACATTTGACATGCTTTATTGACCCGAAAGATCGCTGTGCCATTCTTTGGCAATTGTGCTTTGAATTTCATTGCACTCTAGAAGGTAAACAAGAGGTGGTGATAAAATACATTAATGTCAACTGGAGAGCACCCAGAGGACATACTGTAACTTAGTTGAGATTTGTAGCATTTTTGTTTATGGCAAATTAAGATATATAAACATATACACAAACAGACAGACAGACAGCTAGATAGATAGATAGATAGATAGATAGATAGATAGATAGATAGATAGATAGATAGATAGATAGATAGATACAAAACTGTCCGCTGAACTGGAGAGGGGATTTCAAGAAAGATGTGAGGAAATATTTCTTCATTGAAAGGGTAGTAGATGTCTGGAACAGACTGCAAGCAGAAGTGTGGAGGCTAAAACAGTGGGGAACCTAAGCATATGAGGGGTGTATATGTACTGTGTGTGTGTATATATATATATATATATATATATATATATATATACACACACACATACAGTAGGGGTATATCAGTAGAGAGGCAGGGAAGAGGGAGGGTAGCCAGAGCCCAGATAAGGTCTGTGGAGACAGATTAGCCTGGGAACATCAGGGCAGACTGATTGGGCCAACTAGTCCTTTTTCTGACTACAAATTCTATGTTCTTTATTTCTTATTGTGCCACAAGTCCTTGACGCTGCTTTGAAAATCCAGGAAATAAAAAAAAATAATAAATTCTTTCTGCATTAGGTGATGATATAATTATTATAGGGGTACAATAGTGCTTCTATAGTTAGGGTTGAGTAGCCTGTTTAATGCTGAACCTCACATTTTGAACATCTTTGGCTCCCTTGAATGAAATGAGCTGAAATTTTGTATATGTTGTCTAGGAAGCATGTTCTTGGTATGTGGGAATGTTTGTGATGCAGCTTGTGCAGTTTCTGAGATACAAATGTGTCATTTCTAGAAAAAAAAACATTTTTTCCTATGCTTAACACTGTTTTTTTTTTTTTTCTTCTTGCTTACATGGAAAGGAATTGTTGCCCAAAACATTCAGGGAACATCTGTCTTGTCTGACGGTAGTGCCTTTGACAGTTCTGATGAAAAAATATGAAAGGGCTCTAGAGTTATAAAGGTTTAAATTTTACTGTTTTCCGACTTGCACAATGCACAGTAGGGGATTTGAGATAACATTCTACAGCAAAAGTAAAATTGTGATGCTGCAATCAAAACATACACCTAGGAAAATCCAGTTCAAGCCCTGGAGAAATTACTGTAGAAATTAATGATATTTATGATAGATTATCCAACTTAGATACTTCCAAAACTCCTGGCCCTGATTATGTGCATCCTAGAATATTAAAGGAACTGGCAGTTGAATTGGCCCCCCTCTTACATATGTGTTTCAGACCTCCTTAGACCAAGGGTTAGTATCTGAAGATTGGAAACATGCTTTAGTTGTCCCAATTCCTAAAAAAGGAGTCAGGACAAAACCAGAAAATTTTAGACCAATATGTCTGACTTCACTAATGGGTAAGATCTTGGAAGGGGTTATAAAGGATCATATCCTAAGGCACTTAGAGACAAATGGTTTGCTGGACCATTCTCAACATGGATTCACTAAATCCAAATCTTGTCAGACAAACCTATTAGCCTTTTATGAAAATGCAAATAGGGAGTTAGACCAGGGAAATTCGGCTGATGTGGTGTATTTGCACTTCGCAAAAGCCTTTGATAAATTACCTCATTTTGAGTTATTGAAACTGTTAGAGAAGATCAAACTGAACCCTAATATTTGTAACCGGGTATCAACATGGTTACAAGGTAGACAACAGAGGGTAACTATCAAAGGAACTTTTTCTAATTGGTCAGCTATTTCCAGCACAGTCCCTCAATGTTCTGTTTTGGGTCCTTGTCTGCTCAACATATACATAGCAACCCTATAGTCAGATAATCCTAGGGTATGGCTATACAAATTTGCTGATGACTGCAGGTTATGGGATGTTGTGAACACTCATGAGGAGACACTAGAATTACAGAATATAATAAATACAATTTCAGACTGGACTACTACTAAGAAGTTAACTCTGAACATTACCAAATGTAAAATTATGCATATGGGCAAAAAACAACAAACACAATAACTACACACTTGCCAATATACCACTCACAGGCACCATCAAAGAAAAAGATCTTGGAGTCATAATATGCCCTGATTTTAAGTTCAGTACACACTGTAGACTTCAGATAAAAAAGTTAATCAAAACCTAAACTGTGTTTTATGATATATTGCTAGTAGGGAAGCCAAAGTGTTAATTCCACTATACGTGGCTCTGGTCAGACCCCATTTAGAGTATGCTATACAGGTATGGTCTCCTCAAAACAGGGAGGATATTGTTAAAACAGAATCTGCAGAGAGAAGATTTACCAAATCTATTCAAGGGATGAAGACATTATCATACTCATCTAGATTAATGTCTCTAAATCTATATTCATTTACACTATCAGAGGTTTAGAGGAGATATGTGCCTCTTATAAAAGGTAATTGGAAATTCTGATTATTGTACTGAGTTGGGTATTTACCCAGGAATGGATGAATATGGTACTAGAAGGCATAATAAACAATTAATACAATCCAAATGGAAACACAACATACGTAAACACTGGTATAGCCAGAGAGTTGTTACTGCTTGGAATGCATTACCTAGGGCAGTAACAGATAATGGGAATTTGAACCTGTTTAAAAATAATTTGGACCTACATTGTGGTGATATGAAAATTAAGTTTTGGTGCTAGATATAATGGGCAAGCTTTACGGACGCAAGTCTATTTGCTTGTAAACATCTATCTATGAAATCTATTTATTTATTTGTTTTTGTTAACTAGATAAGCACACTAGACAACAAGTGCCTATTTTCAGGTGTGACACGGGATTTTCAGGAATCTATGGCCATTTTGCTTAAGCACCACTTGTTTGGCATGGCACCAAATATTTTGTTTTGTGTTGTGCAACTGCCATCTTGTTGACCTTTTCCACAAACCAACAAACATGAAAATAAAAAAACCTGAAAAATGTTGTGATTTTATTAAACAAACATCAGAATCTACTGTAGCTAAATGGTACCCATTTAATATTGTGTCCACATATATGTTTTATGGCCACCCAAAATCCCATGTGCCCAGCTTAGTGAGAGGAGCACTTCCATGTGTTCTCTGCATGAGAACACCAGGAATTTCTTGACTTCTGCTGCAGTCAGATGAATTAACTGCCATTTCCCTGTTGTGAGTTCTGCAGCAGCAGCTGAAGTTGTGCTGCGTGATGCAGTCAGAGGAGTGAATTGCTGTTTCCCTGGTGTCTAGTGGCACCCCCACCCTCCAATTGCTTTCCCTAAATTTTGATTTTAGTTACCAGCAGTGTGGGACACTTGGGAACCCACCCCAGAGTGCCAAAATATTTATTTTATCTTCTGCTGTAAAATGAAAACATTCTCCAATGTCTTTTTTTGTTAACCCAAAAAAAAAAAAAATGGTCTCTCGTCATCCCCACCACCTCTCCCCCATCCCAACCCTCACACTGAGCACCCACCATGCACCACACACACACCCTTACCCTATACTTACTGTACCACTGGAGTTTGCAAGCTGTCACCTTCTGTGGACCGAGACACATCTGCACTCATTAAAGCTGAACCATGAACTGAGGAATAAAGGAAAGTGTTGTATAATGTATTTCAATGGCATGTTGAACTTATGATCATAACTTTGCCAGTTTTTGGAATTTTATAACCAAATTTTCAACATGGCCTTTTTGGGACCCCACCTCATCAACACTGCAACTGTAATTTTGTTAATATGGCCCAGAGGGCAATTTTGTGGTTGCTGCACAAAATCAGCTTACAAGACAGAATAATTAAAGTTCATTACCAGTGTTCATGGGGTGGGGTCCCTAAAAGGTCAAGTTGAAAATTTGGTGAAAAACATCCTACAAATGGCCGAGTTATGTGAATTCATTGAAATGTTTCCACACACACAAATAACATTGGTAAATTTCAATATTTTGACTCCAAATTTTAAACATCACCATTTTTTTTCACACCTCTTCATAAACAGTACAGCTGTTATTTTTCACATCCTGTCAAAAACGTGTTTTCAAACCTGTGGCACAAAATGGCATTTTGGCATGGATTTAACAAATTTTACCTATAGGGTTTATGAGGTGATGTCATTTAAAACTGTGTTAAAAATTTGGGATTGAAATATGAAAAACTGCCAAAATTATGACCATTTGTTGCAGTTTTGCTATACCTGCTTGTAACTTTGTAAATTTTAAATATATTCACCCAAGATTTTCAACATACCCTTCTTATTAACCCTCCTCATATATGTCACAGCTGTCATTTTTCAATTCCTGCTCAATATGTGGTTTTGCACCTGCGGCATAGAATGGCATTGCAGATGTGTAGGAATATGGTTTGGCAGGAATTCAAAAATTTTCTGTACCAGGTACATGAGATAGGGTAATACAATGGCTATGCTGATAATGTGGTCACTGTTGTCTTATAAATGAAAGCATAGGGCTCAGAGGGCCCTTCACTCCCACAGCCAACTAAGGATACAATGGTACTATCTCAGAAAGTAAAGAAATAAATTGTAAAAAAAACCTGCATTAATACTGTAGCTAGGGATACAACCAAAATAAAAGATTACTTCAAAGCAGACTATTGAAAGATTAGACAACACTTCACCACATGGAGATGGGAATCTGAACTATGTAATCAGGGGATAACAAATATCTGGGAAAACCTAGTAATAAAATAAATGAATGCATTGAGCACTGGGTCCCCAAAAGGAAAAGTATAACTTTAATCACAGAGTACCTTTATGGTGAAGAAATAAAATAAAGAAAAACATTCAGAAAAAAATGAGACTATATACCAAATAGAAAAAAATATCTACAGAAATTGGCAGCTGTACAAAAAAATAAAACAAAACGTGATTAGAAAAGTCAAACAAAATCTAGAAAAACAATTAGCAATTTTAACTAAAGACAATAAGAAAAAGTTTTATAATTGTGTTGGCTCCATGAAGGGTAGCCAAGTTGGGATAGGGTCTTTATAAACAGATAAAGAGATGGAAAGTAATGAGACCAATATGGCAGTGGCATTAAATAAATATTTCCTGAGAATATCTAAATCAAAAGAAAACAGTAATACTACCAAATGTATAATATTTTACATGTGTTGCAACTCAAGAAGTAAAGAATGTACTCACAACCCTAAAACAAAATAGTTCAGCAGGCCCAGATGGAATTCACCCCAGATTCATAAAATAACTGACAAATCAAATATTAGGTACACTAACTCTTCTATTTAATGCATCATAGAGTGAAGGTAAAACACTTGCTCAATGGAATGAGGCACTTGTCACACCAATACATAAACGTGGCAGTAGAAATGACAAATGGAATTACAGACCCATAAGCTTGACATCTGTTGTAGGTAAACTGTTAGAAAGGCTGATAGAGCCATGTATAACTACACATACTGTATAGAACAAAATGGGTAATTAGATGTCACACAACATGGATTTTTCTTGGTAGATCTTGCTTGACTAACACACTACATTTGTTCAAGTCTGTTATTGCAATTCTGGACAAAGGCTTCCTGGTCAATATAGTTTTCTTGGATTTTTCAAAAGCATTCAACACTGTGTCTCATAAAATCCTAATTGAACAATTGGTTAAATTCAGAATCCTTCTAAATATCATACACTGGGTTATCTCCTGGTTGGATAATAGAAGGGAAAGAATGGCAACTAGGGGACATATGTCACCTTGGGGACAGGTCATGAGTGGGGTACCGCAGGTCTCTGTCCAGGGGCCTACCATTTTTAATATCTGAGTATCCTCTATGAAGACTTCCAATAATGACTGGTTGTCCAAGTATGCAGATGACTGCAAAGTAGGAATCATAGTGAACAATCAGCAAGCTATATAAGAGTTCCAGGAGAATTTAGACAAACTTGGAAAATGGGCTGATGAGAACAAGATGGTTTTCAGTGAATTTAAATGTACAGTAATGTATCTGGGACATAATCTTAGAAGGTCCTGCAAGCTTAACAACCCATACAGTACTTACAAAAGAATGTGAATGAAAGTGCCTTAGGAGTAACTATTAATAATAATTTGACATTTGAAACACACACACCAAAACTATAGTTAAAAAATGCCAAAGCATTCTTGGATGTATTATCAAAAATATCAAGAGCCATGAGCCAGAGGTTATTTTACCATTATACACTAGTCTAGAAAGGCTTCACTTTGACTAATTCTCCTTTCTGCACTCCAGCTACAGCTGGTGGGAAAAAAATGGTTGAAAAAGTACAGAGAAGAGCCACCAAAAGTGTTAAAAACATGCAGTATCTAAGTAATGGGGAAAGGTTAAACAAACAAGGACAGTATATTTGGAGTACAGAAGACTAAGGGGAAATCTCTGTCTAACATACAGAAGCATGCAAGATGAATCCACTATGGAGATGATAGGTCAGCTCAGACACAAAGGGCAACCCTAGGAGGCATATGCCAAGTGCGGTCCAGGCCCTAGCCTTACTGTCTGCTGAGCTTCACTGATCTTCACCAGCTGGAAGAGAGACCAAACATGGAGAAAAAGTAGACTCTGAAAGGTGCAGACGCAGGGATTCCTCGACAGTGGTTCTACCTGAATCATCCTTGGAGTGCAAAGTCTGGGCTTCTTTCTCCACTGAGGCAGCTTCTCTCCTCATTCGCTCTGCTCAGACAGAGCCAGCGCTGCTTTCTCAGCATAAGGAGCTGTTGGAACACTTATCCAGCATTCCTGACTACTGTAAGTAAATCAGCATTTGTAGACAACTAATAGAAAGCTCTCAGCCAGAAGCAACAGCTCAGACACAAAAGGCACCCTTAGGAGGCATACACCAAGAGTTGCCCAACCCCTAGCCTATCTGTCTGCTAAGCTTCACTGATCTTCACTGAAATAGTGGTCAGCAAATAGAAAACTCTCAGCCAGAAACAGCCAGAATCAACAGCTCAGACAAAAAGGGCACCCCAGTTGCAGAAGCAGGGCTTCCTTGACAGTAGTTCTACCTGAATCCTCCTTGGAGTGCACCGTCTGTGCTCCTTTCTCCACTGAGGCAGCTTCTTTCTTTGCTCAGTCTGCTCAGACACAGCCAGTGGCTGCTCTCTCAGCAGAAGGAACTATTGGAACACTTACTCTCTGCCCCTTAACATAAAAACAAGTTTCTTTCCATCCTATCAGTTCTGTGTGTACTTTGGTTTTATGTGCAGTTGATGTTACAAGGTCTTCATACATCTAAAAGGCAGAACATCACTGACTGTTTTTACAGGAAGCAGAAACAAATAATTATCATTTTTCACTTATCCACTTCTACATCTGCACTTCTTCCATCCTCATATTACTTTCATCCATATTCAAATGGAGTTCATAAACTGCAACTCCAGCGGCTCACTCTTCACATAAGAGTACATCCTGAGAGTGAAATACTGTCCAATATGCTCTGTCCTAAAGGACCTAAGAACTTAGCTCTACAGTATGCAGCAAATACCAAAATAAACCAAGAACAATTCTCCATTATACATAACAAAACAGCACCAACAAACAGTCCTTTACCAAAGAGACCCCTTTGCCCAAAGGAGAAACAGACCAGGAGGTTGGAAACTGGTGAAAAATCACAATGATCCAAAGCCTACAGCAACTGGAACAATCACAACTGTGCTTACACCAAACAAATACTATCCACTGACAGCTAGCACAGAGAAGTTAGAGAGCAAGAAACAGGTAGCTCCAATACAACAAAACAATGAAAAGTCCCCCAAAAGAGCAAACAAACCAACCACCAGAAAACAAGTACTAATAGTTGGAGACTTCATTATTCGAGGTGTGGAGTCTCACCCTCAGCAATCCGGCCATACAAAAGTTTCTGTTAGGTGTCTCACGGCTACATATTTGTGGAGGGACACTGACTGCATTCCGAATATCGCATGCAACGTGGACCATAAACTGCATGTCATCCTCCACATACGAACAAACGACATAGCCTCTCGCATGGTAGAAGAGACTAAGCAAAACATAACAAATCTGGCCAGCAAAATTAATTTTCTTCCATCCAATCTCTCTTTCTCAGAGATCCTGCCTATATGGGAAAATGGCAGAATCAGGCACAGAATCAGAGAGAGCTACATCTCCAAACTCAATGCCTGGCATAAACAATGGTGCCAGAAAAATGGACACGGCTTTATTGGCAATTGGCACAACTTCTGGGAGCGGGACGTCTATAGAGTCAATGGTCTGCACCTAAACAAACAAAGGACTCGGGCACTCGGACAAAAACTTGACATGCACATAGACCATTTAAACTAGTCAGTGGGGAAAAGCAGCAAGGATACCTTGTGGCAAGAAAAAGTGTCAGAATCCCCTCCACCACCAACAGCTTGTTTGACACAAGTATCTTTTAGTGATCTTGGAACCAGCAGTTATCAAGACAATTCCCATAACAGGCAAACGGATAAGTGTAATAGACACAACATAGAAACATAGAACATAGAATTTGACAGCAGATAAGGACTGCTTGGCCCACCCAGTCTGCCCATTTCCCTACCTAATGGATAAGCTGCAGATCCTAGTTAACCAGCTGCTTACTTCTTTCTACCCTCACCCCCTAGAATTGCCTTATGGCTGTCCCATGCATGCTTGAATTCAACCACTGTTTTTGACTCCACAACCTCCTCCGGAAGCCATTCCATGCATCCACAACCCTCTCTGTGAAAAAATACTTCCTTACATTATCTCTGAACTGCCTCCCCTCTATCTTCAAATTGTGCCCCCTTGTTCTTGCACACCTCTTTTTTTGAAAGATGCTACCCTCTTGGACTTTGTTGATTCCCTTGAGGTACTTGAAAGTTTCTGTCATGTTCCTCCTCTCCCTCCTTTCCTTGAGGCTATATATATTAAGCTTCTTTAGTCTCTCTTCATATGTCTTCCAGTGCAGACCCTGCACCATTTTAGTTGCCCTCCTCTGGACAGCTTCCATCCTGTCTATGTCCTTGCAGAGACTGTGTCTCCAGAACTGCACACAGAGAAGCAACATTGATATACAGCATAAGTATTCTACTACTTCACGACACCACACAAAAGAGGAATGGAGGGCTATGTGTGTCAATACATGTAGCCTGTCAAATAAAATCTCTGACCTCTCCACTTTAATGACAGAAGCCAAATTAGACTGGATAGCAATCACAGAAACCTGATTTATGGAGAACCATATCTGAGATGTCACTATACCAGGTTATACACATTTTAGGAAGGACTGCGTTGGGAAAAAGGGGGAGTGGCATTACATGTAAGAGAAGGAATCTCAGCCATAGAAGTCCAAGCAAAACAAGGAACACCAGAAGCTCTATGGGTCACCTTAGGAGCAGGGAAAAAGCTCCTATCAGAGTGGGAGTCATATGTAGACCTACCTCCCAAGATTCTGATATAGACAAGGAGCTCCTGGGAAACTTCTTCCTGATGGCCAATAAGGGAGACATATTATTACAGGGGGATTTCAATCTACCTGATGTAGATTGGGCCTCATTCACGGCATTGTCTGAATGCAGCAAAGAGTTCCAACTTGCCATGAAGGGGGCAGGACTTAATCAGTTGCTGCAGTCCCCCACCAGAGAACAGACTATCCTGGAACTGGTGCTAACAAACAGCATCAGAAACTCAAACATAACCATAGGGGTAAATCTAGGAAACAGCAACCACAGGTCAATCTGGTTAACAATGGAAAGGGTAGGGGAATCAAGTCACACAAAGCTCAAAATACTTGATTTCCACAAGGCAGACTTCAACACCATGAAAACCCAGTTAAGGAACATGCTGGAAATCAACAACTCACTGGACATGGAGAAAGCTGGGAAGCCTTGAAGACAGCTTTACTTCAAGTTACTGAAAAGTGCACAAAGCACATCCACAAGTTGAAAAGAAAAAAAAAGCCACTGTGGTTCTCCAAAAATATAGTAACAATAGTAAAACACAAAAATGGGCCTTCAAGCAGTATAAGCTGACAAAGAAGGATGCAGACAGGCAGCATTACATATCAAAGCTGAGAGAAATGGGAAAGGCTATAAGGATAGCCAAAGCCCAGAAAGAGGAGAAAATAGTGTATGCAGTAACAAAAGGGGACAAAACATGTTTTAGGTGCATACGCAAAAGAAAAAAGAGTAAGGGTGGGATAATAAGGCTAAAATCAATGGAAGAACAGATAAATGAAAAGGATGAAGACAAGGCAGAAGTGTTAAATAAATTATTCTGCTCAGTCTTCACCATGGAAGCCAAGGGAGCATTCCTACTATGGGAAATGTAGTGTGCAACATTGGAACAGCATATGACTTCCACTTCTCAAGAGAAAGAGTCCTAGAAGAGCTTAGCAAACTAAAGGTAGACAAAGCAATGGGACCCAATGAAATCCACCCTAGGATTCTAAAGTAGTTATGGGAAGAAATTGCAACACCACTCACTGACCTTTTTAATAAGTCACTGGAAAGTGACACAATACCACTAGACTGGAAAAAGGCTGTGGTGGTACCCTTACATAAAAGTGGAAGCAGGGAAGAGCCTGGGAAGTACTGCCCTGTCAGTCTGACCTTAGTGGCAGGAGAAACTTATGGAAACCCTGCTGAAAGACAGAATAGTAGATCATCTAAAAGAATCCAGAAAGCTTGACCCAAGCAACAGGGATTTATGGTAGGAAAATCATGCCTAACAAACATAATAGAATTTTTCGACTGGGTGACCAGAACAGTGGATCAGGAAGGGGCAGTGGATGTGGTGTACCTAGGCTTCAGCAAGGCCTTCAACACTGTACTCCATAGAAGGTTTATGAATAAGCTAGAGAATATAGGACTTAGTCAGAACACAGTCATCTGGACTGAAAACTGGTTCAAGGATAGGACACAAAGAGTCTTAGTTAATGGAGCTTAGCCAATAGAGGGCAAGGTGATCAGTGGAATGCCACAAGGGTCAATATTAGGCCCATCCTCTTCAACATTTTCATCAACTACATCACTGATGAGCTGGAGGGGAAAGTGTGTCTGTTTGCAGATGATACAAAACTCTGTACTGGGTGGACACCCAAGAGGGAATCTTGAAGATGGAAAATAATCTGAATAGGCTAGAAAGATGATCCAAACATTGGCAATTGAAGTTCAATGCCAAAAAATGCAAGGTCATGCATCTGGGTCAAAAAAACCCTGGGAAGGAATACATGCTGCTAGGACACCAGCTTGAAGTAACACAAGTGGAGCAGAATATTGGCATAATCATTACAGATGACCTTAGGACAATCAAGCAATGTGAAAGGGCAGCACAGAAAGCAAATGGCATCCTCAGATGCATTGGAAGGGGTATAACTAGCAGGAAAGAGAGGTGACATGCCTCTCTACAGATCACTGGTCAGGCTGCAGTTGGAATACTGCATCCAGTTTTGGAGGCCGTACCTGAAGAAGTATATCAACGGACTGGAGGTGGCAGAGAAGCACTACAAAGATGGTGCAGGGTTTGCACCAGCAGCCACATGAAACCAGACTGCCTGACTTACAGCTGTACTCACTTGAACAGAGAAGAGACAGGGGGGATATGATCAAAACATTGAAGTATATGAAGGGAATTAACACAGAGTAGAAGGAAAATCTGTTTCAGATGAAATCAAAGAGTCATACAAGAAGCCACAATCTACAAATTGCAGGAGGTAAATTTAGGGGAAACATCAAGAAGTACTTTTTTTTCTGAGAGGGTGGTCGACCCTTGGAATAGCCTACCATAAGAGGTAGTAGAGTCAAAAATGTAATGGAAGTCAAACTTGCATGGGATAAACATTACGTGCAAAAAAAGAAAGTAGTCTAAGAGGAGGGGTATGTATTCTGGACAGACTAGATGGATCAAGAGTTCCCATTCTGATGACAGATTCTTATGTTCTTATGTTCTAATTAGACATAATGACACTGCCAGCACAAGATCACACAACTATAAACTGAAGGGTGAAGTGAAGTAAATAGAATAGGTAAAGAGAACAACTGGTATACCCAAGGAATTATCACATCTTGGAATGCTTTACCCAAACACATAGAGGACAGTGATAACGTGACTATGTTTAAAATAGGGTTAGATGAGTAAATCAGTACTAGCAAGCAGGTTTTTCCACCAATAGAACTACATGGTGTCATGTTCGCCAAGGGACATAGCCATCTGAACTCAAATTAACCTATGAACCTATGAACCTATAAAGCCACAAAGGTATGAAAATATAGCCTTAGGATTATCAGAGCTAACCCCCTACCACCACACTGCACACACCAACAGGCATCAGGGTGGTCCTTAGGGTCTTCGGCCCTAATGCTCACCCCATTCTCCTATACTGTACCCACCTCAGCTTATTAACTTATGGAGTGGAGTGAGCATTAGGGCAGATGACCACAAGAAGCTTTGAAATCCCTAATGCCACCTTTCCATAATTTTGTGGTTGTATCCCTAGCTAGAGCATTAGCACAGTTTTTTGCAATTTATATATGCGACACATTATATCGTAGGAAACAGGTTCATTCTACTGTCCTAACTATAGTAGAAGATGTTTTCAAACTTTTTGTACATAAAGTTTTCTTGTTAGCTTTCAGATGGATAAATCAGGATTATTTGTTCCTTATTTCAAATGTAATTATGATTATAAATGATTTACAAGTGATTTTGTAAATGGTTGCACTTAAAATTATCCATTAAAATAAAAAAAGTTAGAAGGAGCCATTTACCTTGAGTGACTGACAATATTAAACATCAGACACATAAAATAGAGATTGCCTTTTTTACACAAATACATCTGTAAATCTAAACAACTGGACAAATATAAAAGATCTAGAAATAACAGAAAACAATGATTAAACAAGTAAATAATAAAAATTACAGAATACAAATAGAAATGCAAATTAACCTAAATCTTTTTGAAAATTATTAAACTATATAGAACAACCAGGAAAATGAAATCCAAAAAGTATTTAATAAAGAGGTACAATTACTTACAAACACTTTATTTTATGCACTTGTATTTGAAGTCTTACAGTATTTTACAACTCTTCTTAATGTATCAACTGTTGACTCACTAACACCAGATATTATCTTGAACTGATGTTTATAAAATAATTTAGAACGTGAATATAAATGTAATTGACCTGATAGGCATCTCTCCCTTTAGGTTTAAATTGACTGAAGATAAAGAAGACCATAAATCAGTTACACATGGGGGTCAATTCTCAAAAGTTCCAGGAATGCTGCAAGCCCTGATTGCACTGTACATATTGCGCACAAGGCTTGTGGAATTCCCTGGACAGTGACCGGGCTTCTCGATCCTGAGCGCTAATTGCTACATGTTACATCAGCTTTTTCTTCTTTAAATTGTGGCAATCTCTGGTACCCTTTTTTGGGGGGGCTTATTCCAAATATTTGAGGCAAGCTGCTGTATGTTGGGAAAAGTATTACAAATGCACCTGATCTTCTTGAATCAGACAAATTCTGCAACAAAGGGTTTGGTGCAGGAGCACAAAAAATTGTGTTGGATACAAAGCTTGACACAAGCCCTGCATCCCCATTTATGAATTGGGCACATTGTCTACAATCAAGCGAGGGCCTTGATAGTATACAATCTTAATCAGTGAAAGAAGCAGTGGATAAACATGTTTGTTTGCTAATGGGATTTTTGGTTGGAAATGAATTAGTTTCCCACAAAAATTGAAACTATCCAAAGTAGTTCCATTGCCTAAGGACTGGTATGCCACAAATCCAGAAAACTACAGGCTGATGGTTCCATTATCAATCTGATCTAATCTTACCTAAAATGTTTGCATGGTAAGTGCACAATCAGTTGGTACAGAACCTGGCTGACACCTGATCTAGCCTTATTTCTTCCCCTTGTGCTAACCATTATATAGCAATGTTATTGTAAATATGACTTGTTGCTCCTCTACTAGTCATTACATTGTAATCTTATTGTATATACAAGTTGTTGCCCTCCACTCTTTGTCATCTGGTAGCTTTCTGGTACCATGTTGTGATAGCATTGTACATACAGTACAGTCCTTGTTTTAAATTCTCAAATGCTTGCAAATAAATAAATGCACATTAAGTTTGTCAACTCCACACCAATCAGACTTTTAGACAGGCTTCTCAATGAACACATCAAATATTCAATTTGTTTAATTTTAATTGCTTTGGTTAAAAGAAACAATTAGGTACTGTATACTCTGTTCATGGACCTGTCTAAAGTCTTTGACATGTTGGAGCATTGACTATCAATGTTCAGATTACAGTTTACTTGAGTCTCACTGGATGTCAGTATATGGTTTTATATATGTATGATGCACTGTTGTCAGAGTGTTGTGATTAAAGGACATTTGTCTGAGATTAGGCCTCTGATAAGAGGGGTGTACTGTTCAAACAATAACTCAAATAGCACGAAGACCATTACAGCAACAAAATCGGCAGTTCACTGTAATGGTCTGTGATATACCGACACTGCTGTCTCCAGTGAATTTGTCCCTTCCCCGACACAACTCTGACTCAGAGGTAATTACTGTAAAATGCAGTGGGTGTGGGGGCAGCGACCCCCACAAAGGCATATCCCAGGGAAGGATCTATTTTGAGCCCCTTGACGTTTCTACAGTAATTCAGATAAATTCATTCACATACATAATACAGCACTTGAGTATTAGTCTCTATGCAGATGACACAGTACATGTATCTTCTGGGATATTACCCGAAAGTACCCAAAAGCTGATCAAAGATCGAGAAAATAACTTTTAGAAAAAAAATGTTTTTTTAACTGAAGCTAGTAGTGAGCGTAAAGAAACCAGACAATGTCCTTTAAACAAGGCTCAAAAGTCTCTGAAAAAGCACTGTTACATTTAACATAAAAATTATATAATTGGGATGCTGTGAGTTAGTGCCTGGGGCTCTTGGTCACACTGCATTATTTGTACTTTGGCTCACTGCATTCAAATAAAGTATTTTTTTTTTGGGGGGGGGCAACGTATCCTGCTGAGCAAGTATTTTACTCTTGTGCATCTGGGTCATGTTCCCTTTCACTGAGGTAATTTTAATACATAAATTTATATAGTTGTGACATGAAACATTTTATGACTTCTCTGACTTCAGGTACTGTATTAAATTAGAATGATATGTCACAGAAAAATGTTATCCTTAAAATGAGTCATACTTACTGCATTTTGTGTTACTTGTCATTATAAAAACGTACTATCTGTATGAATGTGCATTTTATTCTGTGACAAATCACAGCAAGCACAGTATCACCACCACTGAATGGACTGTAGTTGCTATGCATTACCACTGTGATATGAATGTAAATTCTTTTTTGATTTTCAGATGAATGAAGTTAAGCATGTAATGAGTTTGGCATGTGTAATAATATAGTAGTTACAAACGAACCCCAGAGCTAATTTATTTATTTATGTAAGCGTTTTACCAGGAAGGCATACTGAGCGGTGACCCACTTGATTCCAGATGCATCCTGAGGGAAAATGGAAGGGGAGCACAAGAATTACAGATAGACATAGCTCAAGTATTACAGATTAAAATGCACTCCTAAAGAGGGCAACATAGATGGTAAAGGTGTGCTAGACAAGAGAACTCCAGGAATGGCAGTTACATAACAAGCATGTGGGGATGCCTTGAGGCAGCAGTTATCCTGGAGGAAATTGGCCATACAGCCACATTTTAAAGAAAACACAATTGTACATACCCCAATAATGCAAAGCATCATGGGAAACATACACAAATCCCCATGAAAGAATTTGGACTGGCTCCACTTTTAGAAGAGCTGCATGGTGCCAGAAGGCCTCACAGTGCAATCGGCAAAGGCTAAGAACAGCAGACATACACATGTGTTTTGTCCTCATTTGAACTCATCAGTGTGCCACATCTGTTTCTTAGTCCAAGGAGATGGAGCCAGCGACCCCTTTTGGGGATATTATTTGTTTGGGCCATGGGGAGCCCCAACCTATCTCCAACCTTCCTGCTTTAGATAAGGTTGTAGAGAAGATTGTGGTGCAACAGCTTTATTAGTAGTTATTGCTTAAAAATATAAAATAAAATGGACTGTGCCAGAATGCAGTAGACATGTCTATGAGTTTAGTTAGTTGTGTGTAGAGTTTGCTTGTTTTTCCTCTGACAGGGTGGCCTCCATCTGGCAGGTAATTCCGTCAGTGAGCCATAATTGCAGCCTACAGCAGATGCCATGGGACTTGTAGAAGCACTCCACTTATTTGGAGTGAGTTTAGGCCAGTGGAGATGGCTGAAGTCATTGAGGTTGCTTCCAGGCTGAAACACACATACTGTGAACTAGACCCGGTACCAATCTGTTTCTTGATGGGGTCTGTATACTCTGTTGTTCCGGTGTTTGCCTTGATTGCCTGGTGCTCATTCTTGGAGGGTGTTTTCCTGGTTTCCTTGAAAGAGGCACTGGTGAGACTCCTTCTGAAAAAACATCTTTAGAACCTGACATCTTGGCGAATTATCGACCTATCTCCAATCTTCCTATTTCAGTTAAGGTTGAAGAGAATGTTGAGGTGCAACAGCTTGAGGAGCACCTCAAGGACTTTGATGTCTATGATCCACTCCAGTCTGGATTTTGTGTGAAGCATAGCACTGAAACGGTGTTAGTTCAGATGCACAATGACCTTCTCAGGGCAAGAGATAGAGGAGAGGAGTCAATTCTCATTCTCCTCAATCTTGCTCCATCATTTTAAATGGTGGACCATGTGATGTTACTCGACCATCTCAGAGAGTACTGTGGACTTGCTGTCATTGTCATCTGCTAATTCAAGTCCTACCTCTAGGCTAGGAGGCAATGAGGGGTGATGAAGAATTTCTCCTCCCCCAGTCCCCTTTCCTGTGGAGTACCTCAGGGTTCACTCCTGTCAGCCATGATGTGTTCTGTGTACATGCTGCCCTGGGTGAGCTCATTAGGAAGTACAACATGGGTTTTCACAGCTATACAGATGATACCCAGTTGTATCTTTCCTTTGCCCCTGGAACATCAGACACCATGAATCTGCAAAATAGTTGCCTCACTGAGATCAATGACTGGATGTCCTCCAGCTGGTTGTGATTGAACCCCAATAAGACTATGGTACTAGTGGTGGAGTTGAAACTAAGGCATGATAGGATTGCCTCTTGCACAACAACAGGTTTAACCCTAGGGACTGCACCACTGAAGGGATCCCCTAGGGTGCATGATTGAGGCATTTTCATAGATGACAAACTGACATTTGAACCTCAGGTGTTGTCCGTCATCCAAAGTAATTTCTACCATCTGAGGAATATCACCAGAATCAAGCCCCTAGGTCCACCTAGGGATCTTCTCACCATGATGCATGCTTTTGTGACATTGAGGCTTGACTACTGTGATGTGCACTACTTCAGGGTCTCTGGAGGTACCCTTTGCTAACTGTAGTCAGTGCAGAATGCTGCCGCCAGGCTGCTGGTGGGACTATTCAAGTTCTGTCATGTTACCCTGATGTTGGACAAACTGCATTAGCTACTGGTCAGGTGGAGGGTCCTCTTTAAGGTGAGCTTGCTTACCGTTAAAGCCCTACATGGACTTGGCCCTGGTTACCTGTCTGACTTTCTAACACCTGCCACTAATATCTGCTCCCTACATTCCTCCTCTAGGGGCTTCCTCATGATTCCCAGGACAAGATTGAAAACTGCTGGTGACAGGGCTTTCAGCATCACCAGCCCTGTCCTGTGGAATTCACTATGACCATCTGTAAGGGAGGACCCTTCAGCTGAGGTTTTTAAGATCAGCCTTAAAACCCATTTACTTTCCCTCACATTTCCAGACATTGATCCTTATGACATAAATATTTCCCATGAGTAATTGTTAATATATTCTTATTTTAAGTTTGCTGTTTTTATCTTTGTCTTTTAAACTTCTACTTATATACTTATGCATGAACTGTCCCACTTTAATTTTTGTAGTTGTATGGCACCCAGAGCCTCTTGGAGTGGGCACCAAAGAAATAAAAGTTGCCTTGCCTTAAGTTTATTTTATTTGTATTAGTAATGTTCTTCTTCTAAGTGAGATGTATAATGATACACACTGATGTAGTATAACAAAGTCAAATACGTATAATGTGTTTTTTTGTTGTATTAAAGTTCTACCTCCACTTTTTGAGGGTGTTGGTTGTAGTTGTGTTTTTAATAAACTCATAATCAAGTATCCATGATGGTAAGCAAACTAAATGAGACCCAGGCTCCAAGTGAGTAACGTTTCATTCATAACTCTTAATTTATAAATAAATGTTACTGCTATCTGAATACCACCTTCAGCACCAGCTGAAACACTAAGAAAGGATCTGGTGGTTTAAAGAATTTGCAGGTAACTAGATCCTTGATCCAACTGTGGTGATATTCTTACTGTAGATATGAGGAAAGAAAACAACAGTTATTACCAGTACACATAAAGAACAATGCTATGTTGTTTTATTTTGCTTTTGGTTTCCAGGTAAATGCAGTAGTGACCATTTTTAGCAGATATGTCATATTGCATATTTGTAATACATGCTTTGTGTTTTTTAGGTCTCCTTAAACCACCAATCCTTTTGCCTCCAAAGGAGCATGAGGGCAAGGTTGAGTTTAGCTGCTTCATCAATACTTCATATTCAATTAAGAGTTACTACTTGTGCAAAAATGGAAATGATTTCATAAGAAAAGAGGGTACTGCAGGTAAACGAGCAATGATATTCAGTTTCCACAAGGAAAGTAACACTGAGGATATCTATACATGTTTATATGTAACAATGATGCCAGAGGATGAGGGCAACTCTACTCACTCTGAACACAGCACTCCTATGAGCCTTGGACAACCTGGTAAGCATATATATATTGTGTGTCTGGCACAGAAGAGTATAATAAATGGGTATCCTTCTTGAGAGGATTTAAAAGTCCTACACTCAGCTAACAAGGGCCTTGGTTTAAGGGAATTGTAGACAGATAGATATAAACATAAGAATGCATTGCTTTACACCAAGGGTGGTTAACATGTACAGTAACCTGCCTGGTTAAACTAATGAAGAAAGCATTGTTCAGGTATTCAAAACAGGGCTAGACAGATTTCTGAATGAGAATCGCTCTGAAGGTTATACAGCATGAGTAGCAATACCATTTCAGTTAACAAACTTGGAGGTATGCTCATACTCAAAAGTAAGTGTAGTCACTGCCATCTGGCAAAAAAGGACTCACAATATGGACTCTTAAACTACCCTATATCACAGTATTATGCTATCATGTGTTGGATTTTCAAAGAACTACAGTACAATAATTAATACGAGTTTCACTACTTTAGTGCTGCTTGCTGGAAAAATTTTCTTTGGGCTTATCTTTACTGTAAACACAGTACATTATGCTGTTCAAATGCTTATCTTTCATATTTTAGTCAACATATGTACTTTTTCAGATTGTAGGCCACACATGGGTTTATCTTTCCATACACTATTCCTTTTTTATCATTATTTTTGAGAAAGAAAGACTAGGAAAGCATTAGTAATTGAATATCCCATAGTGAGGGAGATGAAGAGGATAGTGTGTTCCACAGACTCAGAAAGAATAGGTACAAATGACATGGCTAGAGTGAATGTGGAAAATATTTAAGTGTACTTCCATGCTGTAGGCAGAGTAATGAGAAAAAGGCCAGGTTCAATAACTTTCTCCAAGGTTCTTCTGAGGTCATGTGAGGGAGAGAAGTCACCTTTCAGGATATCTAAGTTTGTCTGGCCAAAGGGATTGTGTAAGAAAGAGGAGTTTAAGTATCTGGAGACTGGAGTCATAGATGGTGGAGGTGGCAGCTGCTTTAGAGAGATGGTCTTTAATCCAATAACAAAAACATCTGAGTTTGAAGGAAAAGCTTTGCAGTACACATTATGGGTCATTTGGAATAGTTAAGAGGAAAAGTAGTGTAGAGTATACAAGGTAAGGCAAACCTGTAAAAATGGGTGGGGGGCTAATGAGCAGCTCCCAGTGCTGACACTGACAGAACAAGGCTCACAGACATATAGCAATGCTGACACCAGAGGGACTGGTAAGAGAGGTGCAGAAGGATCAGGGGGAACAGGCTTGGGCTGGCATTGAATGGACAGGCGCTTTGGTAGAGAAGGCACACAGATCCATAATAGTGACACATAGAATCCCCAGAAGGGGACAGAGGACATGTAGCAACCTTGAGTGCAGGGGGTAAGTATCAGATTAAAGGATTAGAATTGGAAGGGTAGTCAAGTGACATATATACAACAGCACTGACCAGGGTGCAATGCAATACCTTGCAGTATTGCTGCAAAATACTGCAATATGTTGCAAGGAACAGTGTAAATCAATGGTAATTAAGGCATTTTATTATGTAGTATTTTGTGACATGTTATTTATTATAAGGTATTGCATTGCATCATGGCTAGCTCTGCTGTATTTAGAGTGGTATGATAAAGGATATTAACCTGGGGAATAAAGTATGTGACTCCCAGGCATTGGTAACAAAGGCTCAGTTGGACCTGATAACTTTGATGGAAGCCTGGGAGATATAGCACCATTATTCAGATCTTGTGGTCTCTGGCTACACCCTCCATAGGTAATTACAGGGTAGAAGGCAGATGAGGAGGGTAGCCTGTATGTAACAGAAAGACTATTAAAGCCATTAAGAATAGGGACATCACAGAGGGAGTACAAACACAGAGACCATATGGATGCAAATGTCTTCAGCTAAGGAAAGGTTCATCAATATTGGGAAGCTTTATTTTGTAGATCACCAAATCCTATATGGTATACTGATGAAGTAAGGATGGTAGTGAGGAAAGGAGGGTGGTCCCCAAAAGGTACAAAGCCAACCAACTGGATGGTAATAGGGAGATTTACTTAAGAAAATTGAACAAGGTCACTAGATTGATACTGAAGATGAAACTGGAAACTGAACATAGAACAGCACAGGAACTGAAGGAGGGAGACATACTGTATCTTTCTTCTGCTGGTGTACCGATGCAAAGGTGAAACCTCATCGGCCAATTCCCCCACAGCGACAGTTTCGACAAGAATCAAAACTGTTGCTGTGTGGGACCCCCCGGGTGTTTGGAGGCATAGCCTCCTCAAGTGAAAAATGGACTGATGTTTGACAGGCAAAATTTCACCTGTCAACATTGGGGATGTCTCTATGCCGAACGTCGACAACATTGTTGTTGTGTCGGCATATCTGCTACATCAGGCAAAAGTGTAAAACTAAAAAAGTGTCAGATTGGAAGGAGGAGGGGACAAAAACAAAAAGGTTAAGGAAGTATACAGACTGAATATTTCTGTTCAGTCTTTATACTGGCAGAGAGTATGCTTCTCCCACTACATGGGGTAAGCCCAGATAGGATAGGGATGTGAGTATACACATGAGAGCTATTGCAGAGGAGAGTGTATTGAAAGGTCTAGTGATGCTAAAGACAGACAAATTGCTGGGTTCAGATGAATTATGTCAGGTTGTTGGAGAAAATGGAGTAGTTACTGTTGGCACTGCTGTTGGGCCTCAACAGTTACTTGATGGCAACAAGAGGGCACCAGATGAATGGGTGATTGATGAGGTGCCACTGCTCAAGAGTAGTAGTAGGGATGGCCAAAGAAATAATAGGCCAATCAGCATAACCTCAATATTGGGTAAATGATAGAAGACATTGTTAACAAAAGGTTGGTAGTTCTTGAGGGAAGGTCTTGCCAGACGAATCAGATGATTTCTTTGGGTTGTCAAGGCTGTTGATAGGTGCCACTCTGCAGACATGTTGTGCCAGGACCTTAGCAAAGCATTGGTCTTGTGGAGAAACTGACAAACTGGAATGGTAACTGGCTTTGGGGCGAAACAGATGGTGATTCTGAAGGGAGAGTTCTCAGGGTTGAGGGAATCACCACTGGGGTACTACAGAGCAGTCCTTGGAACTTTTCTCTTTTATTTGTGATAAATGTATAGGCATTCAGTTTAAATTATGTCTCTCCATGGATGACACAAAAACTGGTGGTTCCATGAACAATAAAGAAGGAACAAGGCTAAGGAATAACGATCTAAGGTAGTTGAAGAGGAGGCCAGAATTAGGCAGTTGAAATTCAGTAAACAAACAGAGTCCATTGCACACCCCTTTCATGGTAAATCTTTGAAATGTAAACAATTCCTACTGCTTAAATAAGCTACTTTGGTCTTTATCTCAATGGAAAATGAGCTCTCTTAATCTTAATATCATAGCATGTGAATTATACAAGCCAACAGATGCCAAGGTGGCACCCCATGGTTCAGCCAAACTTAGAACTGCCTGTTGTGTCTTCTCTTATATAGAGTGCACTCCTGTATAATGCTCACCTTCAATCACCTTCAAATTTCTCAGGTGGAAGCACTTTACATATAAACATAGGAACATATGAAGTAACCAGCAGAAGAAGGCCATTGGATCTCTCTCTAGTCTGCTTGTATTGCAGAGTCTTTAGCACAGTATCTGCTCCCCAATCTACCTTCCCCTCTGTCTTCCTTTCCCATGAACCTTATTATCTCTTTAACTCTGTCCCAGTCTTTCTTGAAGCTGCCTATAATCTTCACTGAAACCAACTCCTCCAGAAGCACATTCCCACATGCCACCACGCTCTCCATGAGGAAGTGTCTTCTAGCCTCTCTCCTAACCCCCCGACTTGGACTGTATCCCCTTGTGTTATGGTTTCCACTAAACTTGAAGAGACCATGTATATCCACCCTATTTGTTACTAGCAAATAGTTGAAGATCTCAATCATGTCCTCTTTCTCTCTTCTTTCTTCTCTCTTCCAAGGAGTACATACGAACATACAAACATATGAAGCAGTGCATTTTCAAGGCCTCCAATCTCTCCTCATATGTTTTATCCTGCTGACCCATGATCATCTTCACTGCCCTCCTTTTAACATTCTCCAGCAGTTTAATGTCCTTTTTAAGGTATGAGCACCAGTACTGTACACTGCATTTCAGATGCAGCTTCATTAAAGACCTGTACAAGGGCAATATTACAGTGACCACAGCTGGTAATCCCTCTAGCTATGCAGCTTAACATTTTATTTGCCTTCACTGCAGCTTTCCTACTGTACACTGCACAGAGTGTTTCAGGTCACTAGTGAACATCAATCCCAGGTCCCTCTCCTCCTCTGATACAGATACCCCCTCCCCCCGGCTGTACCCAGTTCTGTGGTTCTTGGCTCCAGTGCATATAACTTTGCATTTCTTTGCATTGAAGCCAAGCCCTCTCTCCAGTTTCTCCAGATCATCATTTATGTCCTGTATTCCTTCTGCTGTGTCCACCCTTCCACAGAGCTTGCTGTCATCTGTGAATAGGTATATTTTGCCCATAATGCTATCTCAATATCATTGATGAAGACATTGTATAGTATTGGTACAAGCACTGAGCCCTGTGGGACCCGGCTGATGACCTCCCTGGTGCAAGATAGTTCAATCCTCACAACCGCTCTCTGTGTCTTGCCCTTCAGTCAGCTTTTCATCCATCTGCTCAACTTCTCTCCAACTACAAGATCCACCAGCTTCCTGATCAGCCTCCTGTGGGGTACTGAGTCAAAGGCCTTACTGAAGTCCAGGTAAAGAATGTCACCGCTTGGCCCATCTCCACTGCTTTAGTGACCCAGTAAAATAATTCAATCCAATTTGTTTAACACAACCTCCCAACCATAAAACTATGCTGTCTCAAATCCTGGAGACCATGTTCATCCAAATATTCTACCAACCTTTCCTTAAGTATAGTCTCCATGAACTTGCATACAATTGAGGTCAGGCTGACCGGTTTGTATTTCCCTGGGTCATCCCTGGGACCACTCATTTGGAGGGGCACTATATGTGCCATACTCCAGTCCTGTGGTACCATATCTATCTCCAGCAAACTGTTAAATAAGCCAACCAATGGATCTGCAAGCTCTGTCACCAATTACCTCAGCACCCTAGAGTGTACACCACCTGGGCTAGGGGATTTGTCAACCCTCAGTGATAGCAGACCTGACATCTCTCTATCCACCTCTATCATCATATATGTGCTCCCCAACCCCTCTGCTCTTCACTCCCTACTGGCATTGGTCAATCTCTCCCTCTCTGTGGTGTAGACACAACAGAAGTACTCATTCACTACCTTAGCCTTACCCCTATTTTCCACTTCCTACCCATCCACTATCCTGAGCAGAACAATCCCATCCTTCTTGTTTCTTTCTCATTGGAGAAAAGGCCTTCTCCCCTGTCTTAATTCCCTTAGCTAGTTTTAGTCCCTTCTGAGCTTTAACAAAATTAGGTAATGGTGTGCACAAGGAATGGTGGTGCCAGAGCTAAAGCGGCCAGCCAAACTCAAGTTTGGTAAATTCAAAATGCAAAAAGTGCAATTTTATTCTGACAACACTGCAAACAGAACAAACAGCCCCAGTGCTTCAACCCTGTAGCAGGCCTTCCTCATGGGGTGGGTCTTCTGAGTTTTAGCCTTCCAAATTGCCATAGATACTACTCTAGCCATCTTCAAGTAATCTTCCCTGTCTTTCTCTCTCTTGGCCCTCCTGAATTTCCTGTAAACAGTCCTCTTTTCTCTTACTGCCTGAGCAACCTCAGTACTAAACCAGCATGGTGCATTGGCCCTTGATTTTTCTGCTTGAGCCTAACACTGTCATCTATAAGAGCCATTATTCTCTCTTTGATGATGGACCACTTTTGGTCCACCCCCATATCCTTTTGGATGCTTGCCAAGTTACTCCTTAGCAAGTCACCCATCTTTTTGAAGTCTGTCTTCCTAAAATCCAGGATTTTAGTCTTAGTGGGGAACTTTTCTGTCCCCCTGTCCAACCAGAACCATACTGTGTGATGGTCACTTCCATCTAGTGGGTCCTTGACCATTATATCCTGTAAATGCTTCCCCCATTCTTCAGCACCACATCAAGGATTGCCTCCTTCCTGGTCGGTTCTGGGATGGAATGCGCCAGGAATCCATTATTCAGTTCATCTAGGGTCAACTGACTCTTGTTGCAGGTCAATGGTTTATTTATTTATTGAATTTTGGCAATCGAGTAGGCTCACTGATTCAAGACAGTCTTTTTTTCAGGGGTGACACAGAAATGAACAAGAAAAACATAATTACATAATCCAGGATAAACAAAGACATTATATACAGTAGATTACAAGTACATTAATCAGTGCAAGGAGATTACAAGATTACAATGCTGGTACCATCCAGTCTACTTTGGGCAGGCTGAAATCTCAAACTATTACCTCTTCTCCCTTCCATTCAACAGTCAATATTTAGATGTGCTTACACAACTGGATGAGATAATATGAGATGATGCTTGTGTAACTTGATTTGCTTTGTGGCTTTTCTCCTCTCTATCTGTGGGATATACCACCCTGTAGGGGTACGATGCAAGGAACCCTAGAGGAAAGTCCCCCCCCCCACAGGTGCTGTGGGAATGAATGTGTCAGCTAAAGGTAGATTAGGAAGAAGCTCACGGGTAACAGAGAAGATCCACTGGAGGAGGAGGAGTGGATATTGGACAATGAAAAAATGAATCCTTGAAGGGCCCGGGATGAGAGGCATTTTAAGCTCGACATGGGAGTGATGTTGTTGCTCTGCCCATTGAACCTCAGGCTTAAAGCCCTCCCATTCAATATGCTTATGCAACTGTATGAGATAATATGAGATGATACTTGTGTAATTTGATTTGCTTTGTGGCTTTCTGCCTCTCTGTCCATGGGATATACCACCCTGTAGGGGTACAATGCAAGGAACCCTAAAGGAGGGTCCCCTCCTACAGATGCTGTGAGAAGGAATGCATCAGCTAAAGGTAGGTTAGGAAGAAGCCCCAAAAAAATACCCAAAGATGTTGCTCTTCAAAGAGGCGAGGTTGATGAAGGAATTCTGAGAAGATGATAAGGGCTGACAGAGAAAGAGGAAAGCCAGGACCACCATCCACCTCCATCCAACAGCGGAACCTAACTAACCAAAAAAGTACTAACTCTAACTAATATTATGACCATTGGAACAGAGTAGAGGAAATACCCCCTTTGAAGAGGAAACCTCTGGGGATCCAAGGCCTAGGTCACCTTCCCCCCAGGATGATAACATTTGATTTAAGAATGAATGTCAGTAAAGAGAATGGTTCATTAACATAGTTAAACAGAAAAGTTCAGTAATGAGAGGGATATGAGTAGGGAGAATGATGATGGAATAGGGAAATTCCCCAAAAGAAAGCACAGATGGAAGAGGGAACATGAAACTACACACAGATAGAAGAAGGAACATGAGACAATGATGAATACTGATGGTGATCACTGCAGGAGGGTGGCAAGTCAATGAGGTAGCATAAGATCCAATGAGAGGTATGCTTGATTGAGTGAAGTGAGTAAGTAGACACTGAGGCCAATAAGACATGATTATGTGATTCAAATGATGAGACCCAGAGGTTGGAGTTGATGAGATAGCTTTGGATTCAATGATAAGAATGCTAGAGTAAATGATGTAAATAGATAAACTTTGAGGTAAGGATGAGTGAATGATGACCGGAGGTATGAACACAATACTTGTGGCAGGATGGCTGCAGGTTGATGAGGTAGCATAGGAGTCATGATATGTATGCCCAAAAAGAAATATTGACTGCAGCCCGAGATTGAAGGGAATCCTTGATGGTCAGTACAGAATGCGAAGAAGAGGAGACAGGAATGAACTTGAAAAGGAACTTGTATGAAGGTAGTATGAGTGAGTAAGCTCCTCGAAAGGAGGTAGAGTCAAGGCCAAGAAGGCATGACTGGAAAGCAAATATCGGATGATGTACGATGAGCAGTGAAGTCATGAGCTTGAGACAGTGCCCGTGGAATCAATAGAATGGATTAATCATGAGGGAAGTGAACATGAACTTGAACGATGGTGGAAAGATGCCAGCCAGCATGTAGCAAGGGGTGGACATGAAGGCATGGCCATGAGTGGAGAAAGAGCTTAATCAAGATGACTGACAGTGATTGAGAGAGTGAACTAGATGGTCAGATCAAGGAGAGATATCATGGATCTGTATGTCCTTGAGTGGATATCGAGTTGAATTGAGGTAGCCAAGCAATGGTTTGATGAGCTCGAAAGATTGATGTGAGTAAGGAGGTATGGTTTGATTATATGATGTGATCGATGAGACCTTTGTCTGGAACTAGATGCTCAAAATTGAGGAAGTATGATGAGGCAGGCGATAAAAATGGAGGGAGCAGAGCTGACATTATCTGGGAAGGAGTGAAGCCATAAGTGGAGCGAATCTGAGAAGACTGGCACAAGAAAAGGTATGATGAGATGGAAGCCACGATTGGAGTGACATATGATTAACGATAGGTATGCCCAAAAAGAAATATCAGCCGGAGGCCCAGACTGGAGCGAAGTCTGGATGTCTGGTACTGGGTGAGCACTGCAGGAGCGGTGGCAAAGGCGAGTGGGAAGCAAGGTAGAATAACAATTATGGGGCAGGAAATGAATAAGAGGAGGCAGGAATGAACTGGAAAATGAATTATGAGAACAGCAGGATTGATTAAGCGATGATGGAGGGTGAGGAATAGTGAGGACCTGGACCCTGAGGGCCCAGGTTGAGGTGAAAAGGTATAAAGGTGCACAGGAGAATCATGAGAGAGAAAGAGAGAAGAAAGCTGAGGGGAAAATGAAGAGAGATATACCAATGGATTGTGAGAAGGCAGACGTCAGCGAAGCGGCATGAAGTGAAGGCTCATCACTGGTGACTGGCAAATACAGCCGAGCAGATGAATTCCCAAGCACAGCAAACTGGTGCAAATGCTTGAGAATGGAATGAAACTCCCATCAATGCTCAGGATGTCATCAGAAATGCTTTGAATGGCATGGTTATGTCCCCATGATTGGTAAGGGGCAGTGCAACAATCGCGAATGAGTGACAGAGGCTGATAATAAATGATGGACATATGCATCAGAGCCAGCGGCCATTCCATGGACAAAAACAGAATGGACAATGGAGGAAAACTCAGACTGCGCAGACCAGTAAGTGAGAAGCAGAGTATTGTATAATCCGCTAGGTTCAGATGATGTGACAGGGAACTGTGAGTGAATGGCGTTCCCTCAGTTCCATTGTAAGCTAGCTCAACAGAAACTGACAGACCGGGGTAAGTGCTTGAAGGAGCCCCAGAGTTGCAGGGAAAGAGGTCAGGACTGACAAGTGGTTCCAAGAGTAAACATGCCATCCAGCCCAACGGCGCCAGAGAAGATTTTGAGCAGGGCATCCAATGAGTGAAACAAGGACCAGAGGGAGAACATGGGTCCACAGGAAGGTAAAGGGCTGCCTGACATAGGGAGAAGAAGCAGAAACAAGTGACTGGAGGAGCCGGAAAGAGAAGTGGACGTATCAGGAAGATGTGGCACCCAAAGGCTGGGGAAGGGGGGGCATACTCCAGGGATGACAATCATGGTGTCTGGCTAAGTACGCTTGTTCAGGAGGAAGATGCTGCAAAACAAGGACAGGGTGGGCAACTGAAGCAATGAGGGGGAAAAACGGGAGGAGTTGGAGCCAGCTAACAGAGGGAGAGGAGCACTCAAAAGCACTGATGGGGAGGGGTCAACAGAAAGGAAGCAGCAGGAGCTGCAGGAGAGAAAAGGCAGGTAAACAAGCCAAGGAAGTCAGGGAGGATGAAAAGGAAGCAGGAGGCAGTTGCAGAGAATTTCAGAGAGGTGATGTAGGAGAGCAGTGCCTCCAGCTGCAATGAAAAAATGAATCTTGAAGGGGCCCAGGATGAGAGGTGTTTTAAGCTCAATGGAGGAGTGACATTGTTGCTCCGCCCATCGAACCTCGGGCTTAAAGCCCTCCCATTGTGAGTTCAGTTCAATGTCTCTTTCCTCCTTTTGGTTAGGTGATCTGTAAGTCATTCCCAATCTCACTTTCCTCCCTGTATTAGACAATCGCAGAATTCACATTACTTTCACCATCCCCTCCTCCAATTCCTTCCTCATATATGATATACTTTCCTAGATGTAAAGAACTGCACCCCTCCCCCTTTTCCTACTGCCCTGTCCCTCCTGTATAATTTATAGTCAAGTCAAGTCAAGTCAAATTTATTTATAAAGCGCCTTTCAAATTCAAGGCGCTGTACAACAATAAATAAAACAAAGACAAAAAATCCAAACATTGACAACCATAACTATAAAGAATAAGCCAAAGTAAAAAGATGTGTTTTTAAAGCAATTTTAAAACTGTCAACGGTCGGGCATTCTCTTAACTAGCGAGGTAGAGAATTCCACAGGGTTGGAGCTGAAAAGGCAAAAGCACGAGATCCCGATAACTTCAAACGAACCCTGGGAATCTCTAGCAATCCCTCACTGGCGGAGCGGAGAGGACGGAGGGGGCAATAGGGAACCAGAAGATCTTTCAGGTAACCGGGTCCCTGATCATGTAAGGCTTTAAAGGTTAGTAAACCAACCTTAAAGATAATCCGCCACCGAACAGGCAGCCAGTGCAGTTCGCGAAGCACAGGCGTAATATGACTGGTTCTTAAAGTCCCAGTCAAAAGCCTGGCTGCAGCGTTCTGCACCAGCTGAAGGCAGCGGATATCAACCCCTGGTAGCCCGAGGTAGAGGGAATTGCAGTGGTCCAGACGGGTGGTAACAAAGGCGTGGACTAAAGTTGGAAGGTCCTCCCGGGGAATCAGATGTTTCACCCGGGCGATATTCCTCAGATGGTAAAAAGAGGATTTGACAACAGCTGACACTTGTTATTTTAAGGTCAGACCGTCATCAAAAATAACACCCAGATTTCGAACCTGTGAAGAACTAGAGAGCGGTACACCACCAAGTAATAAGCTCGATGGCTTTCCAACACCTAGTCCCCCCCCAGGATGACCTGAATCCACAACCAATACCTCAGTCTTATCCGGGTTAAGTTTTAACCAGCTCGAACTCATCCAAGTTCTGATCTCATCCAGGCAGTTATTAAGTACAGAGAGTGCATCACTCTGATCGGGAGAAAAGGACATATACAGCTGTATCATCTGCTAGCAGTGAAAACTCAAACTGTATCTCCTGATGATTTCTCCCAATGAGCATATACACTGCAAACAACATGGGAGCTAAAATGGAGCCTGTGGTACCCCACATGGTAGGGAGAAAGCGTCAGAGGAATAAATTCCAGTGACAACTCTCTGAGACCTACCAGTGAGGTAAGAACAAAACCACTTGTGGACTGTACCAGACAGCCAGCAAAGACCATGATCGCTCAGCACCCCATGGTCTACAGTGTCAAATGCCGAGAAAGATCAAGAAGAACCAAGATGGTACAAGCCTTTCAATCTCTAGCCATTAGGGAGGTCGCTCAATACCCGAACAAGGGCAGTCTCAGTACTGTGCCTTTTCCTGAAGCCAGACTGGAGAGTATCATAGACATTATGAGAGGTGAGATGATCATCCAATTGCAATGCAACTGCCTTTTCAATAACCTTACCAAGAAATGGCAGGTTAGAGATAGGCCGGTAGTTAGCTAGACAGTCTGGGTCCAAGGAGGATTTTTTAAGGAGTGGTCGAATTACTGCCTCCTTAAGGGGATCAGGAAAAACCCCATCTACAAGGATTTCCAGACAATGTCAGCAAGGATAGGGTAGATAACTTCTACACAACCTAGTAACAGCGGTGTAGGACCCGGATCCAAACTACAACTAATTGGTCACATTGTTTGGATGATCTTCACAATGTCCATGAATTCCGTGCGGTGAAAATCCAACCAAACAGGCCGAGGATTAGATACCACCAGTCGTCCACCACAATCCCCGAAGAGGCCGGACCAATACCGGATCTGATGCTGGCAACCTTATCTGCAAGAAAGCGAGCGAACTCCTCACATCTAAGCTGAGAAAAAGCTTCTCTAGGCTGAAGACAGACTGGATTGCACAGTCTGTCCACAGTCTGGAAAAGCTGAGCCGGTCGATTCCTTGCAGCAGAAATCTCTCTGGACAGAAATTCTGCCTTCTTACGAGTGATTTCTGATTGGTAGCCTTCATAATGGGCTAACAATCTAAGCTTGTCAGCATCAAGCCCGATTCCGCCAGGATCTCTCCAGCCTTGACCTACTGCCTTAATTCCTTCAGGAGCCATCAAACCATGAGCTCCTTGAGCGGATGGTGAGGCTGAACACGAACAAGGACATTTTGTCCAGAGCATCTCTCACAGCCTCATTATAGGCAGAGACAAGATCATCTGGACTCATGCATTCACCCGACAAACTCGATAGATCCAGCACCGCCATTAGGTCATCGGGGCCGATACCCCTTAAAGGGTGGTATTGGACCATCTCCGTAGGGGCAGACCTATTAGAGGGGGCCCTGAAACTGAACCTTATGGTGTAATGATCCGACCAACTGATTGGTTCCACCCCCAAATCAGTGATCTCCATACCCAAGAGAAAAACCAGATCCAATGAATGCCCCCCTATATGTTTATATATATATTAATATATATAATATATATATTTATATACCCAGAGATCGAGAGGTCCCAGTCATGATTTGGCATAGCCCATGTCTCTGTGACCACAGTGATGTCCACTACACTCTCTGCCAACAATGTCTACAGTTCATCCAACTTGTTTCCAAAACATTGTGTGTTCAGGGACACCATCTTCCACCTAGATTCTGGACCTCTTTCTCTTCCTTGCCAACTGCCTTTTTAGTTTTTCCCCCATTGCTTGTGCCCCCACCTCCTACCTTTACCACATTCTTTCGCAGTCCACATCTACACTGCAGTCCCTCTCTCCTTGTATGGGGGGAGGTCTACTCATCTCCTCCTCCCAGAGTCTCAGGACCCACATGCCTGCTTGTCTCCCAGTAGTTTACATTAAGTTTGTGGTGTATGTACCCTCTAGCTTGTCCTTGAGTACCCTCAAGCACCCACTACTGAGGTCCAGACTGTCTGATGCAAAAAGTGTGTTGTCTAAACATGTCTCACCCCAGTCCCAAATGCTGTCATACCCTTCCTTCTTGCACTATTCCCTTAGCCAGTCATTGAATTCCTCTATCCTTTTCTTCCTGACTTTGCTGCTTCTTGGTACTGCCAACACCTCTGAGAATGCAAGCTTTTATTTTAAAGAAGACAAATTAGGCAATGCAGTCTATATGAGAAGGAAGTAAAGTAAGAAAATAGCCATTTAAGGTAGAAATAACTTTATACTTTTCAAAGAGTTACTGTACAATGGAAAGGGAATGGGTTTGCACTGAACTCAGCTTATTTGTTAGTACATGCCACAAAACCAGTACCACCCCTCATAAAAAATGTAACTCAGCTTTATGAATTAAACAATGGTAGAGCATGTTATATTTGGAATTAGCTGAAATTCAATGCACTGAAGTGCAAAGTCATGCACATTGGAGAAAGGTACCTGTGAATTAAATGCAGCACAGGGAAGGGGGTGGAACAGATGGCGGAGGAAACTGATAGCCAAAAATTTATGGCTCGGTGACACTCTATAAGACATTAAGAAAGGCCCACCAAATACAGGGATGCCAAAGCAAGGGGATCAGCAGCAGGTAGAAAGTGGGAATAATACCATAGTATAAATTTCTGGTGAGAGCTTATATGAAAACTTTGTACAGTTCTGGAGTCCACATCTGAGGAAGGACATGGATAGAGTTAAATCAGTTCAGATGATGGTCATCAAAATAATTCAAGGACAGCAGGGTAGGACTTAGAAAGAATATGCAAAATCACACATGCCCCCACAATGCAAAACATCATGGGCTGCATATGCAAATCACCACAGAATGTTATGCTGGTTCAACTTTAAGCAGAATTGCATGGCGCCGAAAGGCCTCTCACACAGTTTGCAAAGGGTGCTAACCCTTTGCAAGCTGTGTGAGAGGCCTTTTGTCACCATTCAATTCTGCTTAAAGTTGAACCAGCATAACATTCTGTGGTGATTTGCATATGCAGCCCATGATGCTTTGCATTGTGGGGGCATGTGTGATTTTGTATTTTCTTGAAACTTGGCTTCCCAGCCAAATGCCCTTTGGGGTAACCCTTACCTCAGTGTTTGCGCACAGAGGTTCTTTGTCTTTTAGAAAGAATGTCTGGCAGACCTTAAGATGTACTCACTGGAGACCAGGAGGACATGACAGAAACAGACATGTTTCTACAGGAAATGAACAAATGAAAAGCAGTGCACTGCCCCCCCAGGTGAGAGCATAATTACAAGAAGAAACGTAAATAAATTGGTAGGGAGCAGGCTTATAAAGGACATCTGGAGATATTTCTTTACAGAGAGGGCTGTGGATAAGTAAAACAGATTATCCAATGAGGTGATATGTGCAAAGACAGTGGTGTGTCTGAAATACAGGTGGAATATTGTCTATATAATGAATATGGCCTACTATCTACTGTCCTTAACTCAGCACTCTGTGTTAAGTCCCTCCCCTGCCACTGCACAAATGTGATTGTCTCAAAGCACCTATTTTACCCCAGCTTATTCAGTGTACGGTCCTCCCTCACATTGCTATCTAAGATGTTCCTACTAGGTCAGTCCTACACACAAAATTACACCCCCCTTTTGACTAGAATTAACGACAAAGCCTTCTGTTGGCTGCCTTAACATACACAGTATGAAAGCTTGTGTTGAGTCCTCCCCCCCACCAACTTTATATGAAATAAAGACAATGCCTCCCCTGGCTGTTTTACCTCCTGCTGAATTTGTTTCTTAAACCCGCAGCACTCACCATGTACCCTGGGCTATACTAACTGCAATATGCTGTACCTCTATACGAGATAGCCAACAATTTTAATTCAATTCAATTTTATTTATAAAGCGCCTTTCATAATCAAGGCGCTGTACAAGTTTTAAAATAATAAAATCACAACATTTAAAAGACAGCCACAACTAGCAGAGATACGCTAATCCAAAAAGATATGGTTTTAAAGCAACTTTAAAATGTTCAACGGTTGGACATTCTCTCAACCAACGAGGTAGAGAATTCCACAGGGTCGGTGCTGAAAAAGCAAAGCACGAGATCCTGATGACTTCAATCGAACCCTGGGAATCTCCAGCAATCCCTCGTTGGCGGAACGGAGAGGTGGAGGGGACAATAGGGAATCAGAAGATCTTTCAGGGAACCGGGTCCCTGGTCATGTAGGGCTTTAAAGGTTAGTAAACCAACCTTGAAGGTGATCCGCCACCAAACCAGCAGCCAGTGCAGTTAAATGGAGCACAAGCGTAATATGACTGGGTTCTAAGTCCCAGTCAAAAGCCTGGCTGCGCGTTCTGCACCAGCTGAGCGGCGGATATCAACCCTGGTAGCCCTAGGTAGAGGAGTTGCAGTAGTCAAGACGGGTAGTGACAAAGGCGTGGACCAATGTTGGAAGGTCATCCGGGGAATCAGATGTTTCACCCAGGCGATATTCCTCAGATGGAAAAAGGATTTGGCGACAGCTGACACCTGGGATTTCAGGGTTAAACCATCATCAAAAATAACGCCCAGGTTTCGCACCTGTTTAGAGGTAGGGAGTGGTACGCCACCAAGTAATAAACCTGATGGTTGCCCAACACCCACACCCATCCCCGGACGACCTGGATCCACAACCAGCACCTCAGTCTTATCAGGATTGAGTCTCAACCAGCTCGAACTCATCCACAGTCTGATCTCATCAAGGCAACTATTAAGTACAGAGAGTGCATCACCTTGACCAGGGAGAAAGGACAGATACAGTTGAGTATCATCTGCATAGCAGTGAAAACCCAAACTGTATCGCCTGATGATTTCTCCTAATGGCAGCATGTACACTGCACACAACATGGGAGCTAAGATGGAGCCCTGTGGTACCCCACAAGGCAGGAAGTGAGTGTCAGAGGAATAAATTCCGGTGACAACTCTCTGAAACCTGCCCGTGAGGTAAGACGAAACCATTTTAGGACTGTACCAGACAGTCCAAAAGACCATGAAGCGATCCGATAGCACTCCTTGGTCTACAGTGTCAAATGCAGCAGACAGATCGAGAAGAACCAGAATGGTACATGCCTTCGATCTCTGGCCATCAGGAGGTCGCTCAATACCGGACAAGGGCAGTCTCTGTACTGTGTCTTTCCTGAAACCAGACTGGAGTATTGTAGACATTGTGAGATATAAGGTGATCATCAATTGTAACGCAACTGCCTTTTCAATAACCTTACCAACAAATGGCAGGTTAGAGATAGGCGGTAGTTAGCAAGACAATCTGGGTCCAGGAGGATTTTTAAGGAGTGGTCGAACTACCGCTTCCTTAAGGGGGTCAGGAAAGACTCCCGTCTCCAAGGACATCCAGACAATGTCTGCAAGGATTGGGTAGATAACTTCTACACAACTTACTAAAAGTGGTGTAGGACCCGGATCCAAACTACAACTAGTTGGTCGCATTGTTTGGATGATCTTCACAATGTCCCCCAATTCCAGCCGGTGAAAATCTAACCAGACAGACTGAGGGCAGGCCACTTCCAGTTGACCACCGCAGTCCCCCATAGGAGGGATCGGACCGATGCCAGACCTAATGCCAGCAACCTTATCCGCAAAGAACCGAGCAAACTCCTCACATCTTAACTGAGAAAACACTTCTCTAGACTGAAGACAGACTGGATTGCACAGTCTGTCCACAGTCCGGAAAAGCTGAGCCGGTTGATTATCTGCGGCAGAAATCTCTCTGGACAGGAATTCTGCCTTCTTACGATTGATTTCTGACTGATAGCTGTCATAATGAGCCATCAGTCTAAGCCTGTCGGCATCAAGGCCTGACTTCCGCCAGAGTCTCTCCAGCCTTCGGCCTACTCGCTTTAACTCCTTCAAGGAGCCGTCAAACCACGGACTTTTGAGCGAAGAGTGAGGCCGAACACGACAGGAGCAATTTTGTCCAGAGCATCTCCCACAGCCTTATTATAGGCCAATACAAGATCACTGGACTCATGCATTCACCCGATAAACTCGGAGCAGATCCAGCACCGCCATCAGGTCATTGGGGTTAACACCCTTAAAGGGCGGTACTGAACCATCTCGTGAGGGCAGACCTATTGAGGGGCCCTAAAGCTGAACCTTATGGTGTAATGGTCAGACCAACTGACTGGTTCCACCCCCAAATCAGTGATCTCCATACCCAAGAGAAACACCAGATCCAATGAATGACCACCTATATGGGTGAGGCGGTAACAACCTGTGTCAGGCCCAGCGTATTCATCAGCTGGAGGAGATTTTGCTAAACTGAGAGAATTCATCGTCGACCCAGGCATTGAAGTCGCCCAGAAGTATCAGTCTGGGAAACCTCAATACCAGGTCGACGATGAAGTCTGCAATCTCCTGCAGAAATTCTCCACCGTCCCCTGGTGGATGGTAGATGAGGAGAATCCCACATCCTGCACCCTCACCCAAGATATATTCAAAGGAGTTGGTGCTTCCCAATGGCACATCCACAAGGCCCAGCTCAGATTTAAACATAATAGCCACACCCCCGCCCCTACGATCCAACCTTGGACGGTGTATCATCGAGAACCCGCTGAGTTACCGAGGCCAATATAGGGCCCGACTTTTCATCAAGCTAGGTCTCGGTGATGCAAGTCAGATCAGATGAACTAACAAGATCAGCAATAATAGCTGTCTTGTTCTTAATTGATCTGGCATTGCATAACACCGCCAAGGCAGGATGAGTTGTCGGGGAAGACCTCGGCGCCTGTCCGATTTCAACGGAGCCCTTGGGTATGGGGACAAGACAGGAAGAACCTCTACCCTGACCCCATTTCACCCCAGGGCATCTTCTGGACCCTAGAACCCCAATCCACCCTCCCCTCCTGTCCCCACCAGGCCCAGCTCTCCACCTTCGTCTCTCCCTCAGGATGCCCAATGCACGCACCTAAAATAGGTGTTAGATGACAATAATGGGCACTCAAAGGACGTAATTCCCTGAGGCTCGTGGGGAATAATGTCCAACTGCCATTAAATAAAAACAAACAAATAAACCTAAAAATAAAATAAAACACTCTCCACTGTCTCTCACAGAGGGAGAAAGAATAAAACAAACAATCTAATTTAAATAACAATATAAAAATAAAAATAAAAACCCTCCCAATCACAAATTAATCCCAACCCAAAAATATCCCAAATAATAAATATATTAAGACAAAATCAGTAAACCAGACCACACTGTCGATGCTAACACATGCCACTGGGTACTCAAAATTATACTTTGAAGTTCAATGAAGCACCTCTCAAGTGCTTCAGTCCAACAAAGTGTCAAAATATTAAAATATTGTGTTGTATTGTGTTCAACGAAGCACCTCTCACGTGCTACAATCCAACGATAGTAAAATGGTAAAATGTTATACACTCCCCCAATACCTCCTCTCACATGGATTGGGATCGTTCATAACAAACGAACTGTAAGTAGATATACACTCACCAACCCTAAATCCAAGAACAGAGCAGGGACAGGAGACCAGTTCTTCAGCAACTCCACATAAAGATAAAACAGGGTCGAATCCAACAGGGAAGAGACAGGATAAGTTCTCCAGAAAACAGTCACACAGTAGAGATCCAAATATAGTCAAATGGAAAAACAGTTCCCAATCGATCCACCGGTAGCTGATTCACACCGCATTTAGGTCAAACTCCAGGCAGATGAACGCCCAGGGAGCAGTCACAGACAGAGTGCAAGGACACCCCCAGTCAGTCGACGACCCGCTGCTACAGACTCATTAAATAGACCAGTTGCTGTTATTTCTTGTATTTTTTGTAACTGTACTTGTGCACCCATACTCTATAACTACCTTTCTGTGTTGTCCTTCTGTCAAGATGAATAAACTTCAAAAATGAGCATTTTGCTCAAAGCTTATGTCCGAAAGACAAAATAAATAAAATAAATAAATAAAATATGCACATGTGAAACAGAGGGAAAACAAAAGTGGAGTGCAGAGATGAGTGGTCAATAAGGGAATTGAATATATGAGTTAAGTAGGGATTAGGGCACATTGGATAGGTAAATGACCTTCATCTGCCATCAATTCTATGTTTCTCTGGGGATATTAGCTGCCCAATCCTGGTGTAGCTGTAGGAACCCCTGCCTATCTGATACCAAGTGCCAGCACTCCTATCCCAATTTGCAATGGTGAGTGGCCAACACTGGTGTCAATTATACTGAATAAGTTAAAAAATATCCCCAACCAACTAGCAATCATCCCAGCCTCTTCCCTATCCCCACCACACATCCTCATAAACTCCCTTCCCCAGCACATTAGTACCCTTTCCGAAGCCATGTTCCTCCTGCCAGCTGTAGATAACTAAAAAAAGCAATGGCTACTAGCACAGTCCTACTCTCACCTCTTTTACTGACTGTCATCTGAATGAATCAAAGTGTGGTCATGAATTGTTTATAATGCTTTTTAAAGCATTTCAGTAAATCTGACACCGGGTTTGGACACCTGATGTGAGAGTCAGAAGGGGCATTGGTAAGTGTCAGCAGTACTACTGGCCACCAGAAATATTTAGACATGTTGCAGGGTGGGAAATGGTGCCACTTGATGCCTGGAATACTTTGACACTACACTAGGTGTGGGCAGTAACACTGGATAGCAGGTATTCAGAATTCAAAGATTTTTATTTAAAAACAGGACAATGATGAGTCACAAACTTTGCAATAGCTCATATGCAATGGTTTCCCGTAATACAGCAAACAATAAAAAATACATATTCTGGATGAATATATTTTAGAACAGACAATCACAGAAGATTAAGACTCAATATAAGATCCACACTCTCAGGTATACTTGTACATGGGGCAGGGTGTAGGAGGGGATACCACTAGACACCGGAGATACTTTGAATGGGGCAGGGTATGGGAGTCGCATGCCTCAAAACACCAAGGACTACTTGCTGTGGGCCAGGTAAGTGATGGGGTACTAGTGAGCACCATGGTCTGCTTGGAACAGGGATGGAGTTAAGGTACATGTGCCAGTGGAACAAAAGCACAAGTCAGCACAGAAACAGGGAGTCAAAAAAGTGCCTATGTGCTATTGGGACTAACATAGAAACATAGAAACATAGACTTTGACGGCAGATAAGGACCACTTGGCCCACCCAGTCTGCCCATTTCCCTACCTACTGGATAAGCTGCAGATTCTACTTAACCAACAGCCTACTTCCAGCCACCCCTCACTACAATTGCCTTATGTCTGTCCCATGCATGTTTGACTTCCCCCACTGTTTTAGACACAGCAATCTCTACAGGAAGGCAGTTCCATGCATCCACCACTCTCTACATGAAAAAAAACTTTCCTCACATTACCCCAGAGCCGTCCCCCCTCTGTCTTTAAATTGTGTCCCCTTGTTCTTATACATCTCTTTTTCTGAAAGATGCTACCCTCCTGGACTTTGTTGATTCCCTTGAGGTACTTGAACATTTCTATTATGTCCTCCCTGTCCCTCCTTTCATCAAGGGTATACATATTAAGCTTTCAGTCTCTCTTCATATGATTTCTACTGCAAACTCAGCACCATTTTAGTTGCCCTCTTCTGGACTGCTTCCATCCTGTCTATGTCCTTGCGTAGATGAGGTCTCCAAAACTGCACACAGTACTCCAGATGAGGTCTCACCAGCTATCTGTACAGAGGGGTAACCACTTCCCTTTTTCTACTTGTGATGCCCCTTCCTATGCATCCCAGTATTCCTGGCTCTCCTTACAGACTTCTCACATTGTTTACCAACCTTTAGATCATCTGATATGACTACCCCCAGGTCCTGTTCCATTTTTGTTGTTGTTAGTACCTCCCCTGCTATTGTGTACTCTTCTCCTGGGTTTTTGCTTCCCAGGTGCATTACTTTGCACTTCTTTGCATTGAATCTAAGTTGCCATAAGTCTGACCATTCCTCCAACCTTGCCAAGTCCCTTCTCATCCTTTCTACCTCCCCTTTGTGTATCAACTCTGTTACAGATCTTTGTGTCATCTGCAAAGAGGCATACCTTTCCCTCCAGACCCTCTGCAATGTCACCTATAAAGATGTTAAAGAGGACAGGACCCAGTACATGGCCTGAGTACTCCACTAAGGACCCCTCTTTCTTCAGAATGCGTTCCATTCACTATTACCTTCTGCGTCCTGTTGTGCAGCCAGTTTGCTACCCAGGCTACTACCCTGGGACCCACTCCCAGGCTGGCTAACTTGATTATTAAACTTTTGTGCGGGATTGTGTCAAATGCCTTGCTAAAGTCTAAGTAGGCCATATCCACAGCCCCTTCCTGGTCTATCACTTTGGTCACCCAGTCAAAGAAATCTATAAGATTCATCTGACATGACCTTCCTGCTGTAAATCCATTCTGCTTTCGGTCCTGTGCCCCGCAGGCCTCTAGATACTCAACCATTCTTTCTTTCAGAAGTGATTCCATCATTTTCCCTACCACTGAGGTTAAACTTACAGGTCTGCAGTTTCCTGCTTCTGCCTTGCTCCCACTTTTGTGAAGGGGAATCACATCTGCCCTCCTCCAGTCCTCAGGTACCACCCCATCCTCCCATGATTTGTTAAAAAGTGTGGTCAGTGGTGTCACTAGGTCCTCCATTAGTTCTTTTAGGATTCTGGGGTGAATCCTATCAAGCCCCATTGCTTTGTCCACCTTGAGTTTTAGGAGTTCTGTCAGGACTCTTTCTTCTGTAAATGGATTGGTGTCAACCCCAGTACCCAGAGTGTTTCTATTGTCTGGTTTAGGTATCTCCTCCTCATCTTCTTTTATGAATACCAAGCAAAAGTATTCATTCAGTATCTCTGCCTTTTCACTGTCTCCCTCTGCCCACCTCCCCTCTCCCTTATTAATCTTCACTATTCTTCCCTTAACCTTTCTATGCTCCCTAATGTACCTATAAATGGTTTTATCCCCCTTCTTAACTGAATTGGCTATTTTTTCCTTGGTTTGGGATTTTGCAAGTCTGATTGCCTTCCCCACTTCTTTCTGCTTTAATTGATACAGTTCCCTGTTGTGTTCCTTCTGTGATGCCTTATACTTTTTGAAAACAGCCTTTTTCTCCTTATCCTTCCCTGCCACCTCTTTTGAGAACCATAGTGTTTTTTTACTCTGCTTTGTTTTCTTTATCTGTTTCATACAAAGGCTTGTTGCCTCTATGATGGCAGTTCTGATTTTTCTCCATTGTTCTTCCACCCCTCATTTTTGGCCATTTGCTAGTGTATTTCTCATGTATTCACCCATTTTGCCAAAGTCAGCCCTTCTAAAGTCAAGTATGCTTGTTTTTGTATGGCTTGTCTCCATGGTTTGCTTATTGTGAAGCACACTGTGCAGTGGACTGTATGGCACAGGGTGACATAAGGACTGGTGCAATAGTAATAGTAGTAATAGTTGTAGTGGGTGCCCCACAATAAAGAGCAGGAGTGATAATACATACATAAAATACAAACATATTAAAATTCAAGCAGTTAAAACAGATAATGTTCAGTAGTGGTTGTGGCACTGAAACTGGGTTATGTTTGCTATTAATATGACATTGTCATTGCAAATCAGTGTATATCTGTTATATGTTACTTCTTAAAAAGCAATCTAAGTAAAGAAAGGCAACATTAGGGTAATGAAACGTCCACTGAGCCTTGGTGAATCTGTGGCTTGGTGTTTCTTTGAGCAATCGTGCAATGCAGTATTGGCATAGCCTAATTTCCAAACCCTCTTTGTAAGTATTGGTGTGTATTTCTGTTTCTGTAAAGACACTAATACTACACTGAAGGAGCGCTCAAATTCTGAGAAACACCAAAACCTCAGACTGACCTAAGAAAAGCGGACTTTTTTTTTCACCCTAATATTGCATATTATTACATTTGTAGCATTAAATGGAAACAATGGAAAAGACAGAGCTTTCATCAGGCACTACATAAATTCTCAATTAGTGCTTTCAGACAGTAACAAGTTTTTTAAATTACTTAGAACCACTACCAACAACTTCCACTTTCTGTTGCTGGCAGCAGCCATTTCATGAGCAACAGTATGCTTCCCTAGCTCACTGTATGCGACTATGCCTATTTGACTGCTGCTATAGGTTGGCAGGTCAAATTAGCATAAGGTGAGCTCAGAAAACTCTCTGCTACTCATGAAATGGTGGCTGCCAGCAACAGAAAGTGAAAGCTGAAGGCCACTGTTTAAATCACTAAAAAAGCAATTAGAGGAATTAAAAAAAAATACTATCTGAAAGTACTAATCAGGAATGTTTGAAGTGCCTGGGAAAAGCTGCACCTTTTCCATTGTTTCCCTTTAAAGGCCAACCTTGATTGATGCTGTTTTTTTTTTTGGTTATGAATACTATGATCTTGATTCTGAAAGATTGACACAAACTGCACCAAAGGCAGCTGTTGCCAATAACTGGTGCGCCAGGGACTCAACACCCAATTCATGAATGGGTGGTGTCCTGATGCCAAAGTCCCACAGCTTGTGGCAAATGTTGCTATGCGCCAAAGGCAAAGTGCAAGGGACAGATTAGCAGTAAACTGTGGGGTGGTGAGGCATCATAGGTGCCCAGTAATGGGAACCAGCCTGGAGGCTGGCAGTGTTGGTTGAGACAGAACAGGGGTTAGAGAAGGCAGATATGGCACAGATGGGAGATGAGGGGTGTAAAAAGGTCCCTGAAGAGGATATAGCCAGATGCTGCCATGCCTGTGCCAGCTGTGGGTGGGGTGAGCAGCCACTGCATGCCTAACACAATGGAAGGGAAACCTATGGGCACTGCACTATTGAGTGTGAGTGTTCCAGGTGCTATGAGGACAGGGATAGTTCAGGTGGGCAGGAGCACAAGTTCCCTTCCACCCCGTGAAGACTCCAGGGGAGCACAAGAGCTATTAGACCACCTGTTGGGTGGTCTAAGTCCTGGCTGGTCCCACTGGTTATCAGAATCACATTTAAGGGGACCTTGCAGCCTGCATTGACAGCAAGTGCACCCTGGTGCTCCCCCAACTTTGGCGCAAGCATGGTACACAGATGGTCTTGCACAGGGGATCCCTGTTGTGCTATAACTAGTCTTACAGGATCACAAACTCTACAACTTGTGATTCTAGGTGCCAATTGGATCACTTCTGTTTGACACAGGAATCTTTCTTCACAGCTGGGTTTTGAGAATTGAGCCCCATGTGTTATCTTGTATGGCTTATCATTCCTTATAACATGGGTTTAAAATCAAAGACTAGAAACATAGAAACATACATAGAAAATAATCTTAATTGGGTTTAACCAGTCAGGTGACTGTGCAGTAATATAGCATAATGCATGGTCTTCCCCATCCTAATCTTGATGGGATTTGCTAGTAGCCACATCACACAATGAGAAAATCAAGGAGGAAGCAACTTTTGGTGGGAGACTCTATTGTCAGGAGGATAGAACTGGAGAAGGGACAGGGGAAGAGAGGGAGGTTGAGTAAATGCCTGGTGCAAAGGCTCAGAGAGATTGGAAGTGTATCAGACAGATCATGATGGCAATGGGTAGGAAGGGTGATCTACACATCAGTCTCCACCTGGGAACAAATGACCTAGCTAAGGATGGGACAAGGGCAGTGCAGGAGCAGTTTAGGACATTGAGGAAGGCTCTTAGACAGGTACCATGCATGGTAGCCTTTACAGAAGTGCTGCCTGTGTACTACAGGGAGCTCCACACAAAGACATTCAACTCATGGCTTGAGAAATGGTGCAGGAAAGAGAGCACAAGTACATTGGGGACTTGGGGTCCACTTAGAGGCATCAGAGCTTATACCGGTGGGATGACCTCCATCTATCCAGGAGGGGAACAGCAGTCCTTAGTGGATGGTTTAAATGTTACTTCCATAGGCATTTAAGCTAGCTGAGGGGGTGATGGAAGATAAATGGTAGGCAATAATTACCCCCCACAGGCTGAGCTTAACAGTACAGACATCCTGAGAAGAGAGAATCCCACTGAGATGCAAGACAATCAAGGTAGCAAGAGGTTAGCGAAGGAGGAGGTAGGAGGTGAAGCAGTCAAAAGAAAAAAGGAAGGAATGCCAAACAGCTAAAAAAAGGGATAAATGACAAGAAAAGGCTAACAAAATCTGGAAAGCCATATGTGCCAATGCTAGAAGTCTGGAAAATAAGATCGCAGACCTGGAGGCCATCATGCAGAAGGCATACGTGGATGTTGTGGCCTTTAGTGAATCATAGTGCATGGACAACCATGTCTGGGAAATGGTCATACCAAGCTACAGGATGTTTAGAAGGGACAGGGTAGGATTGAAAGGAGGGGCAGAGGTGTTTTATGTTAAGGAAAACATAACAGGGGTGGAGGTACAGAGAACTGAAGGGGGCAGCTCAGATGTTTTTGGTCATCCTTGAGTCGGGAAACAGAGTTGCTCTTAAGAAAGGAGTGATCTACAGGCCTCTATCATGGGGTTGGGGGACTTAGATAAAGAAATGTTAACAGTAACTAGCAAAATGGCTGAAAAGGGGAAGGTGGTGCTCGTCAGGGACGTTAGTTTGCCAGATGTAGATTTCAGCCTTCCTGCAGCAGCATCAGCTAGAAGTAGAGACATCCTGGACTACCTATAAGGATGCATTCCTTAGACAACTAATTGGTGAACCCACTCAGGGTGGGGCAATATTGGACCTGATTCTTGCTAACAAGGACAGTGTTGCAGACTTCAAGGTGGGAAGTCATCTGGGGACTAGTGATCATTGCACAGTGTGATTTAATATGCTGTAAAAACAGTGGCAGAATCCAGCCACACACAGGTGAAGGTCCTGGATTTCAGAATGGCTGACTTTACAAAAATGGGAGAATCTATCCAAAAGGACCTGGCAGGAAGAGATGTCCTGGAGGGGGTCACAGGCAAATGCACCAGACTAAAAGCAGGCTTAGTAAAGGCAACAAACATGTAGGTGAAGTAAGTAATCAAAAGCTGAAGGAAGAGAAGACTGTTATTGTTCTAGGAGAACGTAGAAGAAATGGTACAGGCTAAAAGAGTGGCATTCAGAAGGTATAAGGAAACCTAGATAGAGGAGGATAAGAATATGTACAGACAGAAGCCGAGGAAGGCAAGCAAAGTAGTAAGGAGGACAAACTGAGGAAAGAATAGCCCATGCAGTATCTAAGGGGGACAAGGCATTTTTTAGGTATATTAGCAAGAAAAGGAAAATAAAGGCAGGGGTTATATGGTTAAAGAAGGAGGAGGGGAGTGTGCAAAGGGGTACCAGGAAAAGGCAAACATCTGAAACAAATATGTCTGCACAGTGTTCACAGTGGAAGGGAAAGGTCAAGGACCACAAAAAGGTACTAGGAGCTTTGGGGTGAGGGAAGTGGACAACAGTCCCTTTTCTGATGACAGGGTCAGAAAATCACTTGGTAATCTGAGGGTGGACAAAGCCATGTGGAAAGAGGAGGCGCAGCCAAGAGTGCTGAAGGAACTCAAGAAGGTACTGGCTGCACCATTCACAAATTTGTTTAACAGTTCACTGAAGACCGAAGTTGTCCTGGAGAACTGAAGCAGAGTAGATGTAGTCCCACTTCACAAAAGTGGCAGCAAGGAACAGCGGGCAACTGTAGGCCTGCCAGCCTGACATCAGTGGTACAGAAATTAATAGAAACACTATTGAAGGAAACAATTGTTGAATACCTGGAATCCAGTGGATTGCAGAACAGAGGCAGCATGGTTTCACAGGGGGAAGTTTGTGCCAAACAAATCTGATTTTTTTTGACTGGGTGACCAAGCTGTTGAATCCAGGAGTGGCACTGGACATGGCCTACCTAGATTTTAGCAAGGCTGTTGGCACCTTTCCGCATAAGAGGCTGGTAAACAAGTTGAATAGCATAGGGTGGGCAATAAGGTGGTAACGTGGGTAAGAAACTGGTTATGGGATAGGAGGGTGGTGGTAAATAGAGTTCACTCAGAGGAGGGGAGAGTGACCAGTGGGGTATCTCAGGGGTCAGTGCTGGGGTCAGTCCTCTTTAATATCTACATTAGTGACATAACTAAGGAGCTGGAAGGGAAGGTCTGCCTCTTTGCGGATGACACCAAGATCTGCAACAGAGTGGATACTCAGGGTGTGGGGGGAGGAGTGCAAAGGGTGGCTGGAGATTTAACAATGGCTGAGGTTTGGAAGCAAGTGTTTAATGCAAAAAGTGGAAAATAATGCACTTGGGCCACAGGAACCTGGGGATGGAGTACAAAGTGGGAGGAGAGAAACTTACAACAACCAAGCAGAAAAGAGACATGGAGGGTAATCATATTGAATGAATCAAAGATGGACAGACAATGTGATCAAGGCAATCAGGAAAGTTTGTGGAATGCTGGGTTGCATAGTATGTGTACCACCAGCAGGAAAAGGGAAGCAGTTTTGCCCATATATAGGTCACTGGTAAGAACCCACTTGGAGTACTGTGTCCTGTTCTGGAGACCATATCACAGGAAAAACAGAGAGGAGGCAGTCCAGAGGAGGGGTACCAAGATGGTGCAGGGTCTGCATCAAAAGGCCTATGGGTAGAGGCTAAAGGAGCTCAATATGTATACCCTGGAGGAGAGGATGGAGTGGGGGATATGATCAAGATCTTTTAATACCTCATGGGGGTGAATAAGGTACAGGTGGGAGGTATTTCTCAGAAGAAACAATGCTGTAGAACATGGGGTCGTGGTATGAAGCTGTAGTGTGGTAAATTCAGAAGAGGTGAGAAAGTGCTTCTTCACAGAAAAGTGGTAGAATCCTGGAACATCACTAGGTCACAATGCCGAACATCACAACAGCATGGTGAAGAACTGCATTGTAAAAACGGTGCCAACAATAATGGCACCCATACAAACACACCATTGCAATTAACAGCACCAATGGTAGTGGTCCAGAAGCAAATGAAGGACCACTACCATGGCAAACAAAACACAAATGTGCCCCTACATCTTTTCATAATCAACTCTTGGGAGGTAAGCAGAATCACGGGGGATCAAGAAAAGGAAATCAGGAGGAATCACTGATGGGGGACAGACAAAATTTAGGAACGACTGGCGAATGGAAAATAACCCATAACCCAGCTCTCCCAGTCTCTTCTGAACTGGAAATGAGTGCCCTAGCCTCTCCACCATGGGAGCTGCTTGGCCAAGCACTTGGCTTCCAGCTACTTGACTCTCCCCTATGCCTTCTCAGCTACATGGGTAGCAGTAACAAATGTGTGCTATTCAACCCCTGTTGTTGTGAAGACTTACGTGGTATTGGAAGCACTGTTCTAAAAAGCGCAATTTGTGAAACACTATTCTAACTGGTTACATAGAAATTGTCATAGAAACATAAAAACAGAAATTGTCAGCAGATAAGGACTGCTAGACCTATCTAGTCTCCACGTAAGCCCTGTACTTGATTACAGCTTCTGACCCACCCTCTGATTTACCTATAGAGTACCCCTATGCCAGTCATGCAAGAGGTTAACCCTGAAACAACCTTCCCAAGGAGGTAGTGGGGGCCAAAACAGTGATGGGATTCAAAAAAGCCTAGCAAGGCACAAGGGAATCATAGAATAAAGGAAGAGGATGGAAGAGGCAGTGCCATAGATCATTCAGGGTCTGCAGCATATGAGATCACAATAAAAATGGGCAAACTGGATCGGCTAAACAGCCCATATCTACCATCACTTTCTATATTCTATGCTTCTCCACCATTTCAGAGATTCAGCAACCTTAACTCCCCTACCAGGTCATCAATAGAAATTACAGTAGGAAACAGGCATTTGTCAATGCCAAATGTTGATTGCTTTGGTCCGTTGAGCTCATTCACTGCCCTTGTGTCACTCACTCGTTCCGTTTCTCCAGGTGCTGCAGGCTCCTTTTTTGTACTGGGCTCCTGCCTGCATTGGCATGTTTTTCTGCCCATAAAGAAATCTGCAGATGTCCTGACAGAGCTCTGTCGAGATGGGTCACCCCCCTGTCTCACTCACTCATTCTGTTTCTGCTAGCACTGCAGTCAGCCCTTTTTTACTGCGCTCCTGCCTCTGTTGGTGGCTTTTTCTGCCCACACAGAAATCCACAGCAGTCATGCTAGAGCTCTGTTGAGCTCGCTCACGCCCCCTCTGTCACTTGCTCATTGTGTTTCTCCCAGTGCTGCAGGCTGCCCTTTTGTACTGGGCTTCTGCCTGCATAGGCACCTTTTTCAGCCCACAGAGAAACCCGCAGCTGTCCTAACAGAGCTCTGTTGAGCTTGCTTACTCCGCCTGTCTCACTCGCTCATTCTGTTTCTCCTGGCACTGAATGCTGTCATTTTGTAGTGGTCTCCTGCCTCTGTTGGCACCTTTTTCTGCCCACAAACAAATCTGCAGCAGTCCTGACAGAGCTCCATTGAGCTAGCTCACTCCCCCTATCTCACTCGCTCAGAACGTTTCTGTAGGTGCTGCAGGCTGCCCTTTTTTACTGGGCTCCTGCCAGCATTACCGCCTTCTTCTTGCCACAAAGAAATCTGCAGCAGTCACGATAGAGCTCTGTTGAGCTCACTCACTCACTCCCCCTCACTCACGCCCCCTCTCTCACTCGTTCATTCTGTTTCTCCCACCGCTGCAGGCTGCCCTTTTGTACTGGGTCCCTGTGTGTATTGCTGCATTTTTCTGCCCACAAAGAAATTCGCAGCAGTCCCAGCAGAGCTCCATTTGCCTCATTCAGTCCCTCCCCCGTCTCACTTACTCGTTCCATTTCTGCCAGCGCTGCAGACTGCTTTTTTGTACTGGGCTTCTGCCTGCGTTGTCACCCTTTTCTGTCCACAAAGAAACCTGCAGCAGTCACGATAGAGCTCCGGTGGGCTCGCTCACTCACTCCCCCTCTCTCACTCATTCATTCTGTTTCTCCCGCTGCTGCAGGCTGCCGTTTTGTATTGGGAACCCTGCATGCATTGCTGCCTTTTTCTGCCCACAAAGAAATCCACAGCAGTCCAAACAGAGCTCCTTTGAGCTCACTCACTTCCCCACCCTCACTTGCTCATTCTGTGTCTCCCGCTGCTGCAGGTTGCCCATTTGTACTGGGTTTCTGCCTGTGTTGGTGGATTTTTCTGCCCACAAAGACATCTGCAGCACTCCTGACACAGCTCCGTTGAGCTCGCTCGCTCCACCTCTCTCACTCACTCATTCCGTTTCTGCCGACACTGCAGGCTGCTCTTTTGTACTGGGCTTCAGCCTGCGTTGGCACGTTTTGATGCCCACAAAGAAATCTGCAGATGTCCTGACAGAGCTCTGTTGAGATGAGCCACTCCCCCTCTCTCACTCGCTCATTCTGTTTCTGCTGGCGCTGCAAGCTGCCCTTTTGTATTGGGATCCTGCCTCTGTTGGTGGCTTTTTCTGCCTACAAAGAGATCTGAAGCAGTCCTGACACAGGTCTGTTGAGGTAGCTCACTCCCCCTCTCTCACTCGCTCCTTCCGTTTCTGCCAGTGCTGAAGGCTGGCCTTTTGTACTGGGCTCCCGCTTGCATTGCCACCTTTTTCCGCCCACAAAGAAATCCACAGCAGTCATGATAGAGCTTCATTGAGCTTGTTCACTCTCCCTCTCTCAATTGCTCCTTCTGTTTCTCCCAGTGCTGCAGGCTGCCCTTTTGTACTGAGCTTCTGTCTGTGTTGGCACCTTTTTCTGAACACAAGGAAATCTGCAGCTGTTCTGACAGTGCTCTATTGGGGTCGCTCACTCCACCTGTCTCACTCCCCCTCTCTCACTTACTCGTTCCATTTCTGCCGATGCTGCAGGCTGCTCTTTCATACTGGGCTTCAGCCTGCATTGGTACGTTTTACTGCCCACAAAGAAATCTGCAGATGGCCTGATAGAGCACTGTTGAGGTGGTCTCTCCCCCTCTCTCACTCGCTCATTCTGTTTCTGCTGGTGCAGCAGGCTGCTCTTTTGTACTGGGCTCCTGCCTGCATTGGCATGTTTTTCTGCCCACAAAGAAATCTGCAGCAGTCCTGACACAGGTCCGTTGAGGTAGCTCATCGCCCCCACTCTCTCATTCCGTTTCTGCCGGCGCTGCAGGCTGGCCTTTTGTACTGGGCCACTGCTTGCATTGCCACCTTTTTCTGCCCACAAAGAAATCCACAGCAGTCACAATAGAGCTTTGTTGAGCTTGCTCACTCCCCCTCTCACTTTTTCGTTCTGTTTCTCCTGCCACTGCAGGCTGCTCTTTTGTACTGGGCCCTGCGGACATTGCTGCCTTTTTCTGTTCACAAAGAAATCTGCAGTAGTCCGAACAGAGCTCCGTTGAGCTCACTCACTCCCCCTCCCTCACTCACTCATTCTGTGTCTCCCACTGCTGCAGGCTGCCCTTTTGTACTGGGTTACTGCCTGCATTGCCGGCATTGTCTGCCCACAAAGACATGTGCAACAGTCCCGACAAAGCTCCATTGAGGTCGCTGCCTCCCCCTCTCTCACTCTCTCGTTCCGTTTCTGCCAGGCTGCAGGCTGTTCTTTTGTACTGAAATCCTGCCTGTGTTGCCGTCTTTTCCTGCCTACAAAGAAATTCGCAGCAGTCATGATAGATCTCCGTTGAGCTCGCTCACTCCCCCTCTCTCACTCACTCATTCTGTTTCTCCCAGCGCTGTAGGCTGCCCTTTTGTACTGGGCTCCTGCTTGCATTGCTGCCCTTTTCTGCCCACAAAGAAATCTGCAGCAGTCACAATAGAGCTCCATAGAACTTGCTCACTCACGTCCCCTCTCTCACTCGTTTGTTCTGTTTTTCCCACCGCTGCAGGCTGCTCTTTTGTACTGGGCCCCTGCTTACATTGTTGTCTTTTTCTGCCCACAAAGAAATCCACAGCAGTCCCAACAGAGCTCCACTGAGCTCTCTCACTCCTCCTCCCTCACTCACTCACTCGTTCTGTATCTCCCGGTGCTACAGGCTACCCTTTTGAACAGAGCTCTTGCCTGTGTTGTTGCCTTTTCCTGCCTACAAAGATATTCGCAGCAGTCCTGACAGAGCTCAGTTGAGCTGTCACCCTCCCCACTCTGTCGCTCGATTCTAATCTGTCCCAAACACTGATTTCCCACATCGACTGCGGTATTCTGCGCCGGAAGCACGGAGACACATTTTGGCCCGGATGAGAAAAATGACAGCTGCACTGTAATAAAGAGGTATGAACAAATGCCAGTGTTGAAAATCTGGTGTGAAAATATTACTAATTTGCAAACTTACAAGGGTGCATGGAAACTGCACAACACACGCTAGTAACACAGTCATTTTATGGAGTTTCATCACAAAATTTTCGGACCTTTGCTCATGAACTGTGTCAATGTGATTATCTTAATATGTCCCAAACACTGATTTCCCACAGCGACCGCACTATTGTGCGATGGAACAGCAGAAACACATTTCGGCCAGGATGTGAAAAATGACAGCTGCACTGTTCATAAGGAGGTGTGGCAAAATGGCAATGCTGAAAATATGGAGTGAAAATATTGGAAAACTGCAAATGTATGAGCGTGCATGGAAACTACGCAATGCACATTTGTAACACACTCATTTTACGGACTTTCGACACCAAATTTTCAACATAGGCATTTTAGGTATTTTGCTAATGAACAGTGTCACTGTAATTTTCATAATGCGTCCCAAATATGGATTTCCCACAGCGGCCACGCAATCCTGTGCTGGAACTGCGAAAACACATTTCGGCCAGGATGTGAAAAATGACAGCTGTACTGTTCATAAGAAGGAGGAGAACAATGGCAATGTTGAAAATCTGGACTGAAAATATTATTAATTAGGTGAAGTATGAGCGTGATGTGCAAACAGACAGCACTACACTTTCATGCTACAGTTATTTAAAGGAGTATCATCACCAAATTTTCAACATAGGCATTTTAGGACCTCTGCTGATGAATAGTGCCACTGTCATTTTCTTAAGCTGTCCTGAACACTGATTTCCCACAGCGACCATGCGATTCTGTGCCAGAACTGTGAAAACACATTTCGGCCAGGATGTGGAAGATGACAGCTGAACAGTTCCCAAGGAGGTCTGAAAAATGCCAATGTTGAAAATCTGGTGTGAAAACATTGCAAATTCAGAAAGTTACGAGCATGCATAGCAACTGCACAATGCATGGTCATAAAACAGTCATTTTCTCTGATTTTTCCCACCAAATTTGCAGTATAGGCTTTTTGAGAGCCCACCTCATGAACACTGACACTATCATTTCGTTAATCAGTCCCAAAAGGGGATTCCATGCAGTGACCGTGAAATCACCTTTCGGGGCCAAATAATGACATGACAGTGCCAGAATTCATGAGGAGGGGTCTAAGAACTCCATGTTGAAAACTTGGTGCCAAAATTCCAAAATGTTTGAGATATGCATCAAACTTGAAAAAACTTATTTATTCCATTATACAACTTACGGCATTTCCTCAGTTCATGGTCAGTTTTGAAGAATGCAGACATGCTCGCGTTCCACCAAAGATCTTCGCACTGGACTCCGGAGGTAAGTATGGGGTGGGGAAGTGGGGAGGCAGGGTGCACAGTGGGTAGGAGGCGGGTTGTGGAAGGGGGGCAGGAAACCAAGGACCATTTTCCTTTTTCACAGGTTATGAAAAGAAAAAGACATTGTGGGACCGTTTTTTGTTTTGCAGGGGCATGTGGCATGCTGAGGTGGGCTTCAAGTGTGCCAATGGAGTCTTTCTTTTGGGGGGGGCAGCTGTAGCTGACAGGGGATTGGGCACTCCCATCGGTACACAAAAAAAGGGAGGATTATTACATTATGCTGACGGGGATTGGGCATCCCCATCAGCACACAACAAAAGGGGGGGGTGACATTATGCCCACGGGGAGTGGGCTCCCTGTCAGCAACATAAACATTGGGGCACTGCAATCGATGGGTATTGGGACCCCTGTCGGCAACTAAACAATGGTCGGGGGTGTACATACTGTCGAGAGGGATTGGGCACCCCCTCAGCAGGGGGGATTAATATTGTTTGTGAACACGGTGGCAAGCCACTGCCATGTTAACAAACAATATCAGGGTTTCAGGATCCCACCCTGCAATGATGGGTCACCCTCTCATTGCAGCGCATGGCTGACGCTGCAATGACGAGGTGGCCCCTGATTGCATCGGCTAAATTTTTTCAAGGTAGTGGCATACTGGCTGAACTAGTGTCAGCAGCAGCGTGCCACGGCATTGGGGGAAGTGGGCCAAGCCTTTAAAGGCTTTGGGGGGCATTGGCCACAACAGTGCCATGCCTCCACAACCTGCCTTTGGAGAAAGCTGCCACAATATATTTCTTATGCATGCGCAAAATCAACATAAAAATGAACTGGCTTGTGGCACTGTGCCAGAAACCAACACCATCTCTTTAGTTAACTCCCTGACTAGCCAAAACCCCAAATTCACAAAAATCAATTAATTATCCAGGTGCTCTCCTCTTGACCCCCAACCCTTGTTTTTATTTTTGGGAGGGGCAATTACACTTATGAAACAGCAAGGTCAGTCACCCCCCCCAACGTAATCTGTGCCTTCCATAAGGGGTCAAATACAGTCTGCACAAATTACTTTATAAGAGTAGTGGGGCCATAAGGTTTGTTCAGCCAGGAAGGGAAGGAGGAGCAGTTTGCATCATTAATAAGATTATGCAGGTGGACCAACCATTTTCTTGGAATAATCAATAATGCAGATTGCTCCACCCCTATCATATGCACCTCCCAGGCCCTCTATGCAATACTGTCAGAAAACTGTATTAGAGTCATGCAGAAAGGCATGTTTTGTGCAAGGTAGGACAACTGAACTATCCAATTGTAAGAGTATTGTGAGTCAGGAGAGAGTCACCTTGCTAATAATCTTGTTTTCATGACTTTAGTTGTCAGGCTTGGAAGAGGGTATTTAAAAAGAGTGTTAGTGCCTGCCCACATGCCAGGATCCGGCATTTTTTTAAATTACTGTACTATTGTAGAATGGGACATGGATGAAAGATAGAAAATGTCTGTAATGGGAAGGGGATGGGTGAGGGAATAACCCTTGCCACCTGGGATGAGACATAGTTTTACTTTTGCATTTTGTTTTTAAACATGAATAGTTTCCCCAAAAACCACCAAAATGAGAAAAAAATGTTGTTATTCCTGGTATTTGTAAACCATATTTAGACGTTTCACACTGCTAAGGTTTAGACTCACAGGGGATGCTGATGCTGGTGGGTAAACAGTGAGATGGGAAGAGTGCTAGGCTGCAACAACTGCGGAGCAGCAATCTTTCTGAAAATTGCACAGGAGAGTGGGAGGGTGTTTGGTGTGCAGCCAAAAAGGCAGCTTAGGAAGGAGATCAGCTGTTTACAAATAGAGTTTAGGAGAAGACTGAGGGAGGCAATGGAGGACAATCTATCAACTGGGGAAGGAAGGAAGGAGGGTAACTGATGGGGGAGGAGAGATCAAGAAGGGGGAAGGAGTGGGAATAAGGTGGCAGATGGGGGAAGGAGACAGGGGTCGCGGTTCAGAGCAAGGGTAGGAAAGGGGAGAAATGGAGAACGTGAGTGAAGGAGGGCTCAAACAGTCACAGTCAGCAGCGGTAGGGTGGCAAGCAGAAGGAAGGAGGAAATAGGTGGTAGTGAAGGGACATTGAAAAATCAGTTTGTCAGTACTGGTAGTATTGGGGCATGTGATGGGGGAGTGCAGGGTGGAGGAGCTGAAGACAGACCAGGTGAGAAGGGAATGGGAGGGGGTATCAAGGGGTTGAAGGAGGATGGTAATGGGGATAAGGTCGGCTAAAGGGGTTGGGGGAAGGAAGGAAGGGAGGGAAGGTAAGTGGAGTAAAGGGTAGGGATGCATTGGGGAGGAGGCAGGAGCCCTGTTGAGAGTTGATGTAAAATCAGAGGAAAAGGGTGGAGGAGGCAGGGGACAGACAGGGAGGAAGAGGAACAACTGCACTGGAGGAAGAGAAGGAGTATAAAGGAAGGGGAAGTGATAAAGGAAGGACAAGATGAGCAGATCATGGAAATGACGGTGGGATCCTCATGCTTGGAGACTCAATTCTGAAAGGGATCAGATAAGAAAGCAAAGGAGAGAGGCATATTCACATATGGGTGGAGGCCATGCCAGGCATGACAGCAGAAAGGGTGGGTCCATCTGTTCTGAAATATGCTAGGAGGGGTAGGGAGAAATTGCACATAGTTCTACATTTTGGAACATTGACCTGGCAGGGAATATGGTAGATGTAGTCCAGAGGAGGTTTGAGAAGCTGGGGCTGATTTGTGAGGAGGCAGAAAGATTAGTAACCTTCTCAGAAGGGCTTCCAGTACCCATGGTGAGAATGGCAAGGAAGCTAAGGATAGAGGAATTCTACATGTGGCTAAGAGAATGGTGTCAGTCCAAAGGGTATGGGCTGGTGGGGGGTGGGGAAGGACCTAGGAGGGCAGGGATCTCTATGCCAAGGACAGGCTACATTTAAGTGAGGAGGGAAGGAGGGTCTTGAAACAGAAACTCAGGAAATACTTAGCAAACAATAAGAATTTAAATTAGAAGGGGGTGGCAAGTGTGCAGGAGTCAGGCAGGATCCACAGGTAGGAAGCCAAATGAGCTTACCCCTCCACCTGCAGCAACGGACATATGGAGAGGTTAGAAGGGATGATAGAAAGGAGGGCAAGTAGGGAGGGAGGAAGCAGGTGGAGTGGTAATCTTGAACACTAGGGTCTAGGGAAAAAAACAGCAGTTACAGGCTCTCGTGGCAGATGGGGAGGTGGACATGTTGGTCATCACCGAGACATGGGCCACCCATTACAATGAATGGGACCTGGCAGTACCACGATATAGGATATTTTGGAGGGACATGGTAAAAGAGAAAGGAGTGGGGGGTGGCTCTGTGTATGAGGGAAGGACTGTAATGTGTCATGGAGGAAGGGGTGGAGGGCATCATGAAGTCATTACGGGTGCAGCTCCAGAACTCCAAAAATAAGACCCTCAGGATGGGCGTGGTGTACAGGACATATTGTCAGACTGAAGAATTAGACAGAAAACTAGTGGAAAGATAAGAAGGACCTATAGGAGGGGCAGCACAGTGACTGTGGGGGACTTCAACCTGCTTGGAGTGGATTGGGGTACCCAAACCACCATGAATAGGAGGGAGCAGGTACTTCTGGATGCCTTCCAGGACTGCTTCCTATTGCAGATAGTCAGTGTGCCAAACAGGTTAGGGAAGACCCTAGACCTCATGTTGGTGAATGGAGAGTTTGTAAGGGAACTGGTGATGGGGGAACCATTGGCGGGGAGTGACCACCACTCAATGTAGTTCAAGATAAACATTGGGAAAGGGGGGGTAGGAACAGGCACATTGGGTGTTAGACTTCAGGAGAAATGACATAGGGAGAATGAGGGAAAGAGTACAGGGGTTCTTGACCAGGATCCATCCAAATATGGACACTAACCAGAAGTGGGAGGTTATTAAACTCGGTAATGAGGAGGCAACCTCAACATGTACAAGGGTTCAGAGTAAGAGACTAAGGGCTAAGAAGCCTAGCTGGGTAAGCAGGGAGGTCATGGAAAAAGTAAGGAAGAAAAGAGACACCTTTAGAAGGTACAAAAAAAACAGGGTGAGGGGAGGACAGAGAGGAATACCTGAAGGAGTCGAGAGAGGTAACAAGGGTAGTCAGGGCAGCCAAGGCATCCAGGGACTTCAGGCTAGCACAGGGCAAAAAAGAGTGGGAGAAGGACTTCTTCAGCTACATCAGGGAGAAAAGGAGTTGTAAGGACCAAATAGTAAGGGTTAAGAGGGATGGGTATGTGGAAACAGGGGCCGAAGAGGCAGAAGAATTAAATGAGTACTTCTGCTCAGTATTTGCTAAAGAGAATGGTGGAGCTGTACTCAAGGAGGGGGAATGGTGGGTGGTGGGGAGGTGGTGACAGAAGGGAAAATCCCAGTGGTAAGGGTACTGTAGAACTTAAGGGCACTGAGGGTTGACAAGGCTCCTGGGCCAGATGGCATACACCCCAGGGTGCTAAGGGATCTGGCAGAAGTCCTGGCAGAACCCTTGGCAGACCTGTTCAATGCCTCCCTGGACTTGGAGAGTGTACCTCAGAACTGGAGGATGGTGCACATGATACCCATACACAAGATCAGCCCCAGGGATGAGTCAGGGATCTCGAGACCCGTAAGCCTTGCATCCATCATGGGAAAGCTGATGGAGACAATCCTGAAGAGAGGCTGGTTTCCCTCCTAGGGGCTAATAGGCTGCTGGACAGCAGACAGCATGGGTTTGTCTCAGACAGATCCTGTCAGACCAACCTGGTGGAGAACTATGACTGGGTAACTAGACAATTGGACAAGGGCCATGCAGTGGATGTCATGTACCTGAACTTCAGTAAGTCATTCGATTTGGTGCCACATGGGAGGCTAGGAAGTAAACTGGAAGGCACAGGGATAGGGTGAAGATGGTGGGATGAGTAGTGAACTGGCTGCAAGGGAGACAGCAAAGGATGGTGGTATGAGCGGAGATCTCATCACCCAGGGTGGTGACAAGCAGGGTGCCACAGGGCTCAGTACTGGGACTGGTGTTGTTTAGGATTTTCATAGCAAGCATCCCAGTAGCCATCAAGAGCAAGATTAGTCTGTTTGCAGATGACACCAAGATGGGAGCAGTAGTAGATGACTTAGGAGGGTGGAAGGGGTTGAAAGATGATATGGCAAAATTGGAGGCCTGGTCAGACACTTGGCAGCTTAGGTTCAATGTCAAGTAATGCAAGGTGCTAAAATGTGGAGCAAAAAAACCAAGGAGAATCAACCAGCTAGGGGGGATTCAACTAGCCAAGATGGAGGAGAAGGATCAGGGAGTGATCATAACAGGAGCAATGAACAACTCAGCACAGTGTAGAAGGGCATCTGCAGAGGCCAACAGGATGCTGAGTTGTATTAACATAGAAACATAGACTCTGACAGCAGATAAGGACCACTTAACCCACCTAGTCTGCCCATTTCCCTACGTATTGGATAACTGGCAGATCCTAGTTAACCAACAGCCTACTTCTTCCTACCCCCCACCAGAATTGCCTTATGTCTGTCCCATGTATTCTTGAATTCCCCCACTGTTTTTGATCCCACAACCTCCTTAGGAAGGCTGTTCCATGCATCCACCACCCTCTCTGTGAAAAATACTTCCTCACATTGCACCTGAGCTGTCCCACCCCTCTATCTTCAAATTGTGTCCCCTTGTTCTTGCACATCTCTTTTTCTGAAGGATGCTACTCTCTTGGACTTGATTGATCCCTTGAGGTACTTGAAAGTTTCTATCCTGTCCTTCCTGTCCCTCCTTTCCTCCAGGCTATACATATTAAGCTCCTTTAGTCTCTCTTCATATGGCTTCTGTTGCAGACCCTGCTTCATTTTTGTTGCCCTCCTCTGGACTGCTTCCATCCTATGTCCTTGTGGAGATGGGGTCTTCAAAACTGTATGCAGTACTCCAGATGGAGTCTCACCAACTGTCTGTACAGAGGGATAACAACTTCCTGTTTTCTACTTGTGATGCCTCTCCCTCTACATCCCAATATCCCCTGAGCCATCCTTTCTGCATTCTCACATAGCTTGCTTACCTTTAGGTCATCTGATATGACTACCCCAGGTCCCTTTCCATTTGTGTTGTTGTGAACTCCCCCCACCCTATTGTGTGCTCGTCCCCTGGGTTTTTGTTTCCCAGATGCATTACTTTGCAATTCTTTGCATTGAATCTAAGCTGCCATTCTTTTGACCATTCAGGCAATCTTTCCTATCCTTGCATATCCTCCAGGAGGGAGGAGGAGATCCTGCCACTATATAGGTCACTGGTTAGACCACACATGGAGTACTGCATACAGTTCTGGTGGCTGTACCTGAAGAAAGACATTAGGTTACTGGAGATGGTGCAGTGCAGTGCAACAACAATGATCCAGGGGATAGGGGACTTACTCTATGTGAAAAGACTGAGGGAGCTGAACATGTACTCCCTGGAGGAGAGGAGGACTAGGAGAGACATAAGTGAAACCTTCAAATACATGAAGGGAATAAGTAGGATGGGCACGGAGGGGCTTTTCCAATTAAGGAGGAGGAGGGACACTCAAGGATACGATCTGAGATTAGAAGGGGGAACATTCAGGAGGGAAATGAGGAGACACTTTTTTATGGAGAAGGTGGTGTCTGGATAGAATGCATTACCAGAGGAAGTGATATCCTATAAGACAGTGGTCTCTTTCAAAAGGGGATGGGACAGGATAAGGGGGAGGGTGACTGTAGGGCGGGAGCGAAGGGAGGGGCAGCTGCAGTATAAGGGCTGCTAGCTGCACAATTGAGCAGACTTGATAGACCATAAGGTGTTTATCTGCTGGCAATTTCATGTGTTCGTATGTATGTACTGTATATAACATAGAGAGCTGATGCTTGAGGGCTTTTATCAAGGGAAAGTTTGAGACCAAATCTCTTAAGCCAGTCAAGTGCCATCAGTAGTCTTGCTTATGCATTTCTTTTTTTTTTATGCAGCACTTTGCTCCTTCATGGCCACCTACTCCTGTGATCGGGCCCCTTCTACCTCCAAACCCATCAGCTTCTCCTTTCACTGTCTTGCTGATGGTGATCCTCAAGGAGCAGGATCCAAGTCCTGGGGAGAGCGTGACAAACGGCCATGGAGAAACAAAGGTTTTCTGTGCACCACCCCAGTAATAGTGTGCATGGCAAGTGCACACATGTGAAGGCACATAAACGCTTCCAGAAACCGAGTGCTCCTTCCACCCTCCTTGATGTTTTATCAGTCCTCAACTCTGCTTTGACACCTGTCCTCAACTGGCTGTCAGCTGAGAGTGAGGAATTGTACCTCTCCAATCCTGTTGAAGAGAGCATGACAATGGCCACTACAATCCTCTGCCAGCCCTCCCCCTGTCAACCCCCAGTGGCCGGAGCTCACTCTCAAACTGGGGTTGACAGTGTGACATGACGTATGGCATCCAGCACCTCAACCCTCAAAGCCAATGGGCTGGCTTTGCCTTATATAATTCCAGGATTTTTCAAAGATGATGAATTTATCGTGGTACATAAGTATCTTCCACAAGCTTATATATTCAGCTGCTTTTTCCATGAGACATTGAAATGTCACAGCAGCTTTTGATATACAGTACTTTGGAGGAAGCTGTCAGATTGTTAGGTGTCACATGTGTAAGTGTAATGAGTTGCCGCTGTGCCCTTGGCAATTGTTTGAAATTTTCACCTCTGTTTAAAAGTAAGATAATAGCAGCCATGTTTTGGATGCAGTATAGTGTAGAGGTTAAGAGCACTGACCTGCAAATTTGGGGACTGGATTTGAATCCCACAACCACCACTTGCATACTGTGTGACCATAAGCAAGTCCTTTTACTTTCCAGTGCTCTCATGTTTCATCTGGAAACAAGCCTCAGCTTAATGTTTCTCTCCTGGCCAGAAATTGTAAAACAAATAAAACATTTTTACTTTCACAGACTATGGTTGCTTCATGTTTTAAATCATTCCTGAAGAGGCTCTGTGGATCAACATATTGATTCCAGCCTTCTTTTTCTATTTCCAGTATGCATCCAATCTAATGTATGTGTTTTGTTAGTATAATTTCAATCTACTTTGGAATATTCACATAACTTTTTCTTCTCATTCTTTAGGTACCTTCACATTGGAGACTACTAAACAGATCACAGCATCAAACAACCCAGGTAATATTTGATATGCAATTTCCTGTTTTTTAAAGATGTAATACTATTCCAAACATTTCTGAATAATATGTTGAAACTATTTTTGTATCACTTCTGAAATGGCAGATGTATTTTATCTTACATTCAGTCCATAGCTGAGTAAGCTTATAGATATGAAAGGTCGTATGTTCTTTTTTATCAGGATGTGTCATGGCATACTTTAATTTGTTTTCAAAATCGTAGCATAGTATCAATACCGTTAGTTACAGCATTAAAGAACAGCTGAAACTATTATGGCAAGCAACCCATATACATGGAGTTGCCTGCCCTAGGAGTTATCCTAGCCATATTTTCTATTTTTGGAGGGCAGTATTTAAAAAGTTATGGCCCCATAACACCTAGCTCGTAACTTCCTTGAATGAGCTGGGCGATCATTGAGCTCTGAAGCCCCACCCCCTAAAAACTGCATAATTATGACATGAAGTTGGGAACAGGTCTGCAGGTGCTCTATAGCAGTGTAATGAAATTGGGGGAGGGCTGCCTAAATGTACCTAAATTATCTTTGCTAGAAGGATACATATATGGGGCTATAATATAATGACACCTCTCACTGCTTGTTGGGCCGAAACTTCTTGTACTTGAAAGGATTGTGCCTCTCCAATCAGAGAGTGCTTTGATCTTTTCATTTCCATGAAACTGGTCAGCAAGTTGCAGACTGGCTGTCAACACCAGCAGCCTGTCATTGTCACTGTCAGTCTCCTGTGAATCACTGTACTTTACCTGAATAAAGCTAAATATGTTTCCAGGAAATGTAAAGTGGAGCCTTGATACTGGGCATACAAGTATGCATATTCATAAAAACGAGAAAGAACCTGTGTGCGCAGGCACTGAGGTAATGGTTACCCCAAAGGGCATTTGGCTGGGAAGCCAAGTTTCAAAGAAATACAAAACTACACATGCCCCCACAGTGCAAAGCATCATGGACTGCATATGCAAATCACCACAGAATATTATGCTGGTTCAACTTTAAGCAGAAATGCATGGTGCCAAAAAGCCTCTCACTCAGTTTACGAAGAGTGCCAGCAAAAAACATAGACACATGTTTAATCCTACCAGGACTCACAGGAATCACACATGACCCCACAATGCAAAGCATCATGGGCTGCATATGCAAACTGTGTAAGAGGCCTTTTGGCACCATGCATTTCTGCTTAAAGTTGAACCAGCATAATATTCTGTGGTGATTTGTATATGCAGCCCATGATGTTTTGCATTGTGGGGGCATGTGTGGTTTTGTATTTCTTTGAAACTTGGCTTCTCAGCCAAATGCCCTTTGGGGTAACCATTGCCTCAGTGCTTGCGCACAGAGGTTCTTTGTCTTTTAAATTGTTTTTTGTTTTAATTGGGTTCTACCACAATATAACCCAGATAGACCATCTTAGGGTAGCTGGTTCATTCCACTGGGGTGTCAAACAGACAAGGCATACTGATGAGTCCTGGTAGGATGAAACATGTGTTTATGTTTTCTGCTGGCACCCTTTGCAAACTGTGTGAGAGGCCTTTCGGCACCTTGCATTTCTGCTTAAAGATGAACCAGCATAATATCTGTAGTGATTTGCATATACAGTCCATGATGCTTTGCATTGTGGGGGCATGTGTGATTTTATATTCATATGAATTGTGCTTAAATGCATGCCCAGTATTACAGCTCCATTTTAGGGGCATAATTATAGTACTGTTTAGCCCCTGTTTCAAAAAACAAACTAGTTTCCCAACATCAGTTTTCTTTCTGGTACTTGTAAACATATTTAGCTGAACTCAGGTACAGTGATCCACGTATAAACATCTGAACCAGTTACAGCTGTGAGCATGCTTTGGCATCATGCATAGTGGTTTCAGGGTTTAGTAATTAGGGCTACCACTTATTCTGATTTTATAAGGAAAGTCCTGCTTTTGGAGGGGGGGCTTTGTCCTGTCAATAAACAGGAAAAATGCTAAATGTCCTGTTTTAAAAAATCCACTTGCCTCAACAAATTGTACAAAACTACAGTACATTTAATAAATATCTCAAATTGATGGGAAAAAATTTAGACAAGTAATCAACTGAAACAGTTTGTCTAAGCTATAGTTACTTAGATAAAAAGAGTCGATTGAACTGGTCAGAGTTATGTATTGTCCTGCGAAAAATCAGTTTCAGCATGAAATGTCCAAATTTGGTCTTATTAAAAGGTGATAACCCTAGTTTAGTAAAATAAGCAAGTGCACAATAAGGTTTGCGAGGTGCCCACCCCCACTACTGCTTCTTTCTCCCTGTCCCCTCCCGGTCACTCATCTGCCCACCAGCCCTTCCTATCTTTATGTACATATACATTTTTTTAAATGTAAGCAGTCCTGGGTGCCCACCCCCAGTACTACTTCTCTTAACCCCCTTCCCCTGCTGGATGCCAGCCCTCATTCTCCAACAAGTCAACATGGGGTGCCCAATCCCAGTGTCGGAATGTATCTGAAAAAAAGAAAACTGTCCCTTGTCATTTTTTTTTCAAACGCTGTAAAAAACAAAACTGTCCATCACTGACTGTTGGTGCTGTTATTCTCTCCACCTGACCTTCCCATTCAGCACCTCCCAAGCCATTACTTACCCACAGGGGGTTCAAAGCCCTATTCCACTCTGGACCACATACATGTCTTCACTCTTCAAAACTAGAACCTGAACTGTGGAAATCAGGTATGAAATTCAATGTAATTCAATGGGGTTTTCAACTTAGTGGCATAACTTGGCCATTTTTGAATATTTTTGTCCCAAATTTTCAACATGCCTTTTTGGGACCACACCTCTTGAACAATGACAGTGAAATTAGTCAAATCTGTTCCTAAAGGTGATTTCATAGTCACTGTGCAAAATCACCCTTTGGGCAAGAAATTAAAATTTTCACTGCCCTTGTTCATGAGGTGAAAATATGACATTAAAATATTAAAAACTTTAAAGATCCTACACTGAAATTTGCAAATGCAAGCCCATAATTTTGGCAATTTTCAATATTCTGACTCCAAAATATCGACATAGCCATTTCTTCACAGCACCTCATGAATGTGACAACTGTCAGTTTTCAAATTCTGGCTAAAATGTGCTTTCTTACACATGGTGCTGAATTTATTTATTTATTGTACAATCGGATTTACAACCTTTGAGCCAGGGGCTCTTTTACAAAGGTACCTCATCACAGAGAGGACATACAGAGTCACATACATACAGAATACAATCATGCAGAATAACATAGTTTTACATAGTTGCTAGAACACAATAACTAATTAGAATGATGTTTCAGTGGCAAGGAATGATGTTTTGGTGTGGATTTGAAAATGTTTACCTACTGGGTTCATTGGGTGGGGTAATAAGAAGACTATGCTGAAAATTTGGTGAACAAATGAAGAAAAATACCCAGGTTAAGAATGAACATTACACTATTTCAGCATTCACTCATAACTTTGTTAATTTTCAATATTCTGACTCTAAACTTTCAACCTAGCCACCACCTCGTAAACATGACGTGTCATTTTTACAACCCTGGATGAGATGTGTTTTCGCACCTCTAGTGCAAAATTACATTTTGGCCAATATACTATAAATTGTGCATGTCATGTCAATAAGGTGAATCCTAATATGTGTATCTTCAGATGTTGGCATCAAAATAAAAAAAAACAACTTTTTTTTAACATTAAACAAATGTTCGGCATGGACTAATGTTAATTTTTTTCTCCATGTGGTAAGATTAATCACAATTGAGAGAAGCTCTGTCAGTCAGTCAGAGAACTGAATTTGTTCTATCCAGTTCATAATAAACAATAAATAACATATAACAGCAGCTGTGTTATCACCTGATTGGGTAGTGGTAATCGTCCTCATTCTTTGCTGTGATATTATAATTTGCTCACATTCTTTCTCAGTCCACATCTACACTGCAGTCGCTCTCTTCTGGTATGGGGGAGGTCTACTAACCTCCTCCTCCCAGAGTCTCAGATCCCACAGGCCTGCTTGTACCCCAGTAGTTTACATTAAGTTTGTGGTGTATGTACCCTCCAGCTTGTCCTTGAGTACCCTCAAGCACAAACTACTGAGGTCCAGTCTGTCTGATGCAAAAAGTGTGTTGTCTAAACATGTCTCCCCCCAATCCCAAATGCAGCCATACCCTGCCTTATTGCACCATTCTTGCAGCCAGTCAATGAATTCCTCTATCGTTTTCTTCCTGACTTTGCCGTTTCTTGGTACTGCCAACACCTCTGAAAATGCAAGCTTTTATTTTAAAGAAGACAAATTAGGCAAATGCAGTCTATATGACAAGGAAATAAAGTAAGAAAATAGCCATTTAAGGCAGAAATAACTTTAAACTTTTCCAAGAGTTACTGTACAATGGAAAGGGAATGGGTTTGCACTGGACTCAGCTTATTTGTTAGTACATGCCATAATACAAGCACCACCCCTCATAAAAAATGTAACTGAACTTTATGAATTAAACAATGGTAGAGCATGTTATACTTGGAATTAGCTGAAATTCAATGCATTGAAGTGCAAAGTCATGCACATTGGAGAAAAGTATTTGTGAATTAAATACAGCACAGGGGAGGGGGTGGAACAGATAGTGGAGGAAACTGATAGCCAAAAATCTACAGCTCAGTGACACTCTATAAGACATTAGGAAAGGCCCACCAAATACAGGGCTGCCAAAGCAAGGGGATAAGCAGCAGGTAGAAAGTGGGAATAATACCATAGTATAAATTTGTGGTGAGAGTTTATATGAAAACTTTGTACAGTTCTGGAGTCCACATCTGAGGAAGGACATGTATAGAGCTGAATCATTTCAAATGATGGTCATCAAAATCATTCAGGCACAGCAGGGTAGGATTTAGATAGAATGTCTGGCAGACCTCAAGATGTACTCACTGGAGACCCGGAGGACATGACAGAAACAGACATGTGTCTATAGGAAATGAATAAAATGAAAAGCAGTGCACTGTCCCTCCTAGGTAAGAGTATAATTACAAGAAGAAATTTAAAGAAACTGGTAGGGAACAGACTTAGAATGGACATCTGGAGATATTTCTTTACAGAGAGGGTTGTGGATAAGTAAAACAGATTATCCAATGAGGTGATCTGTGCAAAGACAGTATAGTATCTGAAATACAGGTGGAATATTGTCTATATAATGAATATATCCTTCTATCTACTGTCCTTAACTCAGCACTCTGTGTTCAGTCCCTCTCCTGCCACTGCCTCTGCACAAATGTGATTGTCTCAAAGCACCTGCTTTCCCCCAGCTTATTCTGTGTATGGTCCTCCCTCACATTGCTCTGTAATACGTTCCTACTAGGTCAGTCCTGCACATAAAATTACACCTCTCCTTTTGACTAGAATTAACAACAAAGCCTCCTGTTGGCTGCCTTAACATACATGGTATGAAAGCCTGTGTTGAGTCCCGCCCCCCCCGACTTTATATGAAATAATGACAATGCCTCCCCTGGCTGCTTTACCTCCTCCTAAATTTGTTTCTTAAACCCACAGCACTCACCATGTACCTTGGGCTATACTAACTGCAATATGCTGCACCTCTGTATGAGATAACCAACAATTAAAAATAGAACAATTGCTGTTATTTCTTGTATTTTTTTGTCTCTGTACTTGTTCACCCATACTCTGTAACTACCTTTCTGTGTTGTCCTCCTATCAAGATGTAGAACCTTTGAAAAAGACCATTTTGCTCAAAGCTTATATCCAAAAGACAAAATAAATAAATAAAATATGCACATGTGAAACAGAGGGAAAACAAAAGTGGAGTACAGAGATGAGTGGTCAATAGGGGAATCGGATATATGAGTTAAGTAGGGATTAGGGCAGCTTGGTTAGGTAAATGACCTTCATCTGCCATCAAATTCTATGTTTCTCTGGGGATATTAGCTGCCCAATCCTGATGTAGCTGTAGGAATCCCTGCCCATCTGATACCAAGTGCCAGCTCCCCTCTCCCAATTTGCAATGATGAGTGGACAACACTGGTGTCAATTATACAGAATAAGTTAAAAAATATCCCCCACCCACTAGAAATCATCCCAGCCTCTTCCCTCTCCCCACCACTCATCCTTATAAACTTCCTTCCCCAGCACATTAGTACCCTTTTCGAAGCCGTGTTCCCCCTGCCAGCTGTAGTTAACTAAAATAAAAAGGATGGCTACTAGCACAGTCCTATTCTCACCTCTTTTACTGACTGTCATCTGAATGAATCAGAATGTGGTCATGAATAGCTTATAATGTTTTTTAAAGCATTTCAGCAAATCTGACACCAGTTTTGGACACCTGACGTGAGAGTCAGAAAGGGCATTGCTAAGTGTCAACGGAACTGCTGGCCACCAGAAATATTTAGTTATGTTGCAGGGTGGAAAATGGTGCCACTTGATGCCTGGAATACTTTGATACTATACTAGGTGTGGGCAGTAACACTTGATAGCAGGTATTCAAAATTCAAAGATTTTTATTTAAAAACAGGACAGTGATGAGTCACGAACTTTGCGATAACTCATATGCAATGGTTTCCTGAAATACAGCAAACAATAAAAAATACGTGTTCTGGATGAATGTATTTTACAACAGACAATCACAGAAGATTAAGATTCCATATAAGATCCGCACACTCAGGTATACTTGTACATGGGGCAGGGTGTAGGAGGGGATACCACTAGACACCAGAGATACTTTGAATGAGGCAGGGTATGGGAGTGGCAAGCCTCAAAACACCAAAGACTGCTTGCCATGGGCCAGGTAAGTGATGGGGTACAAGTGGGCACCATGGTCTGCTTGGAGCAGGGATGGAGTTAAGATGCATGTGCCAGTGGAACAAAAGCACAAGTCAGCACAGAAACAGGGAGCCAAAAAAGTGCCAATGTGCTATTGGGACTGTTTGGCACAGGGTGACGTAAGGACTGGTGCAGTAGTAATACTTGTAGTGGGTGCCCCACAATAAAGAGCAGGAGTGATACTACATAAATAAAATACAAACATATTAAAATTCAAGCAGTTAAAACAGATAATGTTCAGTAGTGGTTGTGGCACTGTAACTGGGTTCTGCTTGTATTAATATGACATTATCATTGCAAATCAGTGTATATATGTTATATGTTCCTTCTTAAAAAGCAATCTAAGTAAAGAAAGGCAACATTAGGATAATGAAACTTCCACTGAGCCTTGGTGAATCTGTGGCTTGGTGTTTCTTTGAGCAATCGTGCAATGTAGAATTGGCCTAGCCTAATTTCCAAACCCTTTTTGTAAGTATTAGTGTGTATTTCTGTTTCTGTAAAGACACTAACACTACACTGAAGGAGTGCTCAAATTCTGAGAAACATCAAAACCTCAGATTGACCAAAGAAAAGGGGACTTTTTTTAACCCTAACATTGCATTTTAATACTTTGGTAGTATTAAAGGCCAACCCTGATTGATGCTGTTTTTTTTGTTTTTTTTTATGAATACTATGGTCTTGATTCTGAAAGATTGACACAAGCTGCACCAAAGGCAGTTGGTGCCAATAACTGGTGCACCAGGGACCCTACACACAATTCATGAATGGATGGAGTCCTGATGCCAAAGTCACACAGCTTGTGGCAAATGTTGCTATGTTCCAAAGGCAAAGTGCAAGGAAAAGGTTAGCAGTAAACTGTGGGGTGGTCAAGCATCATAGGTGCCCAGTAGTGGGGACCAGCCTGGAGGCTGGCAGTGTTGGTTGGGACAGAACAGGGGTCAGAGAAGGCAGGCATGGCACGGATGGGTGATCAGGGGTGGCAAAGGTTCCCTGAATAGAAAATTGCCAGATGCTGCCATGGCTGAGCCAACTGTGGGTGGGTGAGCAGCCACTGCATGCCTAACACAATGGTTGGGGAACCTGTGGACACTGCACCATTGAGTGTGAGTGCTCCAGGTACTATGGGGTCAGGGATACTGCAGGTGGGGAGGTGCACAAGTTCCCTTCCACCCCGTGAAGTCTCCAAGGGAGCACAATAGCAATTAGACCCCCTGTTGGGTGGTCTAAGTCCTGGCTGGTCCCATTGGATGTCAGAATCCCATTTTAGGGGATGTTGCAGCTTGCATTGACAGCAAGTGCACCCTGATGCACTCCCAACCTTGGCGCAAGCATGGCACACAGCTAGTCTTGCACAGGGGATCCCTGTTGCGCCACAGCCAGTCTTACAGTATCACAAACTCCACAACTTGTAGATTCTAGGTGCCCATTGGATCACTTCTGTTAGACACAGGAATCTTGTGTCACAGTTGGGTTTTGAGAATTGAGCCCCATGTGTTATCTTGTATGGCTTATCATTCCTTATAATAACATGGGTCTAAATATCAAAGAATCTTGATTGGATTAAACCAGTCAGGTACCTGTGCAATAATGCACCATAATGCATGGTCTTCCCCATCCTAATCCTGATGGGATTTGCTAGTAGCCACATCACACAATGAGCAAATCAAAGGGGAAGCAACTTTTGGTGGGGGACCCTATTGTCAGGGGGATAGAACTGGAGAAGGGACAGGGGAAGAGAGGGAGGTTGAGTACCTGCCTGGTGCAAAGGCTCAGAGAGAGTGGAAGCGTATCAAACAGATCATGATGGCAATAGGGAGGAAGGGTGATCTACACATCAGTCTTCATCAGGGGACAAATGACCTGGCTAAGGATGGGACAAGGGCAGAGCAGAAGCAGTTTAGGGAACTGTGGAAGGGTCTTAGACAGTTACCATCCATGGTAGCCTTTACAGAAGTGCTGCCTGTGTACTACAGGGAGCTCCACACTAAGACCTTCAACTCATGGTTGAAGGAATGGTGCAGAGAAGAGGAGTACAAGTACATTGGGGACTTGGGGTCCACTTAGAGGCATCAGAGCTTATACTGGTGGGATGGCCTCCATCCATCCAGGAGGGGAACAGCAGTCCTTAGTGGATGGTTTTAATGTTACTTCCATAGGCATTTAAGCTAGCTGACTGGGGTGGTGGAAGACAAATGGTAGGCAGTAACTATGCCCCCACAGGACGAGCTGAACAGTACATAAATCCTGAGAGGAGAGAATACCACTGGGATGCAAGACAATCAAGGTAGTAAGGGGTTAGTGAAGGAGGAGGTGGGAGGAGAAGCAGTCAAAAGAAAAAGGGAAGGAATGCCAAACAGCTAGAAAAAGGGATAAATGACAAGAAAAGGCTAACGAAATCTGGAAAGCCATGTGTGCCAATGCTAGAAGTCTGGAAAATAAGATCCCAGACCTGGAGGCCATCATGGAGGAGGTAGATCTGGATGTTGTGGCCATTACTGAATCATGGTGCATGGACAACCATGTCTGGGAAATGGTCATACCAAGCTACAGGATTTTTAGAAGGGACATGGTAGGATTGAAAGGAGGGGCAGAGGTGTTTTATGTTAAGGAAAACATGACAGGGATGGAGGTACAGAGAACTGAAGGGGGGAACTCAGATGTTTTGGGTCATCCTTGAGTCAGAAAATGGAGCAGCTCTTCGGAAAGGAGTGATCTACAGGTCTCTGTCATGGGGGGAGGACTTAGACAAAGAAATGTTAGCAGTAACTAGCAAAATGGCTGGAAAGGGGAAGGTGGTGCTCGTAAGGAACATTAGTTTGCCAGATGTAGATTGGAGCCTTCCTGCAGCAGCTAGATGCAGAGACATCCTGGACTGCCTGTAGGGAGGCATTCCTAAGGCAACTAGTCGGTGAACCCACTCAGGGTGGGGCAGTACTGGACCTGATTCTTACTAACAGGGACAATGTTGCAGAAATCAAGGTGGGAAGTCATCTGGGGACCAATGATCATCACACAGTGTGATTTAATATTCTATAAAAACAGTGGCAGAATCCAGCCACACATAGGTGAAGGTCCTGGATTTCAGAATGGCTGACTTTACAAAAATGGGAGAATCTATCCAAAAGGACCTGGCAGGAATAGATGTCCTGGAGGGGGCCAAGGGCAAATGCACCAGACTAAAAGCAGGCTAAGTACAGGCAACAAATATGTATGTGAAGTAAGTAATCAAAAGCCAAAGGAATAGAAGACTGTTAGGTTCTCAAAGAATGTAGAAGAAATGGTACAGGCTAAAAGAGTGGCATTCAGAAGGTATAAGGAAACCCAGAAAAAGGAGGATAAGAACATGTACAGAGGGAAGATGAAGAAGATAGGCAAAGTAGTAAGGAGTGCAAACTGAGGAAAGAATAGTCCAAGCAGTATCTAAGGGGGGCAAGGCATTTTTTAGGTATTTTAGCAAGAAAAGGAAAACAAAAGGAGGGGTTATATGGTTAAAGAAGGAGGAAGGGAGTGTGCAGAGGGGTACCAGGAGAAGGCAAACATCTGAAACAAATATGTCTGCTCAGTGTTCACAGTATAAGGGGAAGGTCAGGGACCACAAAAAGGTACTAGGAGCTTTGAGGTGAGGGAAGTGCATAACAGTCTCCTTTCTGATGACAGGGTCAGAAAATCACTTGGTAATTTGAGGGTGGACAAAGCCATGTGGCAAGAGGAGGTGCACTCAAGTGTACTGAGGGAACTCAAGAAGGTACTGGCTGCACCATTCGCAGACTTGTTTTACAGTTCACTGAAGACCAACATTGTCCTGGAGAACTGAAGAAGAGTAGACGTAGTCCCGCTTCACAAAAGTGGCAGCAAGGAACAGCGGGCAACTGTAGGCCTGTCAGCATGACATCAGTGGTAGAGAGATTAATAGGCACACTACTGAAGGAAAGGATCATTGAATACATGGAATCCAATGGATTGCAGAACAGAGGCAGTATGGTTTCACAGGGGGAAGTTTGTGCCAAACAAATCTGATTTTTTAAACTGGGTGACCAAGCTGTTGAATCAAGAAGTGGCACTGGACATGGTCTACCTAGATTTTAGCATGCTGTTGACAACCTTCCACATAAGAGGCTGGTAAACAAGTTGAATAGCATAGGGTGGGCAATAAGGGGGTAATGTGGGTAAGAAACTGGTTATGGGATAGGAGGGTGGTGGTAAATAAAGTTCACTCAGGGGAGGGAAGAGTGACCAGTGGGGTACCTCAGGGATCAGTGCTGGGGTCAGTCTTCTTTAATATCTACATTAGTGACATAACTGAGGAGCTGGAAGGGAAGGTCTGCCTCTTTGCGGGTAACATCAACATCTGCAACAGAGTGGATACTCAGGGTGTGGGGGGGTACAAAGGATGGCTGGAGATTTAACAATGGCTGGGGTTTGGAAGCTAGGGTTTAATGGAACAAGTGGAAAATAATGCACTTGGGCCATTGGAACCTGGGGATGGAGTACAAAGTGGGAGGAGAGATACTTGCAACAACCAAGCAGAAAAGACCCTTGGGGTAATCATATTGGATGACCCAAGATGGACAGACAATGTGATAAGGCTATCAGGAAAGCTAGTGGGATGCTGGGGTGCATAGTATGGGTACCACCAGCAGGAAAAGGGAAGCGATTTTGCCCGTGTATAGGTCACTGGTAAGACCCCACCTGGAGTACTGTGTCCTGTTCTGGAGACCACATCACAGGAAAAACAGAGGAGGCAGTCCAGAGGAGGGGTACCAAGATGGTGCAGGGTCTGCATCAAAAGGCCTATGGGCAGAGGCCAATGGAGCTCAATATGTATACCCTGGAGGAGAGAAGGGAGTGGGGGATATTATCAAGATCTTTTAATACCTCATGGGGGTGAATAAGGTACAGGTGGGAGGTATTTCTCAGAAGAAACGATGCTGCAGAACATGGGGTCATGGTATGAAGCTGGAGGGTGGTAAATTCAGAAGAGGTGAGAAAGTACTTCTTCACAGAAAGGGTGGTGGATTCCAGGAACATCACTAGGCCACAATGCTGAACATCACAACAGCACAATGAAGAACTGCACTGTACAAACGGTGCCAACAACAACGGCACCCATACAAACACACCTTAGCAGATAACAGTGCGAATGATAGTGGTCCAGAAACAAATGAAGGACCACTACCATGGCAAACTAAAATGTGCCCTCCTCCATCTTTTCATAATCAACTCTTGGGGAGGTATGGAGAATCATGGGGGGGATCAAATATAAGAAACAGTTAGGGGGGATCACTTGATGGGGGGACAGTCAAAATTTAGGAATGACTGGCAGAATGAAAAATAGCCCATAACCCAGGAGACTGGGATTAGAACCCATCTCTCCTCTGTGCTGGAAGTGAGTGTCCTAGCCTCTCCACCATGGGAGCCACTTGACCAAGTACTTGGCTTCCAGCTACTTGACTCTCCCCTATGCTTTCATAACTACATGGGTAGCAGTACAGATGTGTGCTATTCAACCCCTGTTGTTGTGAAGACTTACTTGGTATTGGAAGCACTGTTCTAGAAAGTGCAATTTGTGAAACACTATTCTAACTGGTTACATAGAAAATGTCATAGAAACATAGAAACAGAAATTGCCAGCAGATAAGGACTGCTAGACCTATCTAGTTTGCACGTAAGTCCAGACAAGATGAAATGAGCACTCGGGAGTGGGATATATTAATGCTTGTTTTTATTCCAAGGAAAGTTCCAGGACCCCTGCGCTTCAGTTCAACGCCATCAAAGGGGGTATGGCATGACTACTCTCACAAAAGTGCACATATACTTTCTAGGTGATGACATCATCATAATAAGACAATTGGTCAGGTACAAAACTCCATTATAATGGAGTGGCTTTCCCATCCCACCAAAAAGCATACTGATCAATAAAATACCTTGAAAAGTAAACACATTTCTGTATATCAAAATAATATATATACACACATGTGTACATACAAAGGCAAATATAAATCATCACTTTGTCAACTTCTTCTACCTTATCTGTTTTTACTTTTTACTTTATAATTTCCCTTTATACTTTTTTCCTAATTTTAATTGGTTACAATCCAAAATTATTTTCTATGGGCATTTAAAATTATGTTTATGTACATACAATAAAAAAGAAAATTAACATATATTAATTCAATGGGCTACTAGAAGATATATCTTATTCTTTCTCTGGTGCCTCTTCAAATTTAAATACCCTATTACAAGAGATATTTTTCTTGAGGCTATTTTTAAAGGTAAGAGACACCCTAGATAAAATGCATGCAAGGCCTATGTGAGCAATGGATGACTACAGGGCAACATGAAATACCTAAAACATCCACAATATGGCAGACAGATAATACAATTCAATGGGATACTCAAACACAGGATGAAATGACATGAATGTAAATACAAAACTCACACACAGTAATGGAAAATGACAGAGATATGGAGTGATAGATGTCATTTTTTGGTGATCTCCCAAGTCCGCCCTAAAAGTTAGGATACAGGAGCATGTACGGAATATAATAAATGGAAAGTTGGATACACCAGTTAGAGAACACTTTCTGAAAAAACATGACTATGATCCAAGAAATTTGAAATTTATGGGGTTAGAGTGGTAGCCACCTCAGAAGTTTGGTGGTGACAGAGTGAATGAGTTGGTAAAAAAAGAAAGTAGATGGATACATAAACTTAAGACAATAAAACCAGAGGGACTAAATGAGCAGTGGGACCGGAAACCTTTTCTTAAAGATAGGAAAAAATAATAGAATGGAAGCAATAAGAGTGTTCAAATCATGTAACTGCTACATCTAAAATATTTGCGTCTTCTTTTTTGTTTCAGATCTCATCCAGATGTTATTCAAGTAGATCCCCACCTCAATGGTATCCCTTCTCCCTATCAGGCATGAAGTGGACTTGGGTGTTCACCAAAAAATGACATCTATCACTCCATCTCTTTGTCATTTTCCATTACTGTGTGTGAGTTTTGTATTTAAAGTCACTATAGGTGCAGCTCAAGGACTCCAAAGATAGGACCCTCAGGATGGGAGTGGTGTATAGAACACACTTTCAGACTGAGGAACTAGACAGGGAACTAGTGGGAAGATCAGAAGGACCTACAGGAGGGGCAACACGGTGACTGTGGGGGACTTCAGCCTGCTAGGAGTGGATTGGGGTACCCCAACCACCATGAATAGGAGGGAGTAGGTACTTCTGGATGCCTTCCAGGACTGCTTCCTATTGCAGATAGTCAATGTGCTAAACAAGTTAGGGAAGACCCTAGACCTCATGCTGATGAATGGAAAGTTTGTGAGGGAGCTGGGGGTGGGGGAGCCGCTGGCGGGGAGTGACCACAACTCGATGTGGTTCATGATAAACATGGGGAAAGGGGGAGTAGGAACATGCACATGGGTGTTAGACTTCAGGAGGAATGACATAGGGAGAATGAGGGAAAGAGTACAGGGGTACCTGGCCAAGGTCCATCCAAATAATGACACTAACCAGAAGTGGGAGGTCATTAAACTGGGTAATGAAGAGGAACCACAACATGTACAGGGGTCCAGAGTAAGAGACATAGGGCCAAGAAGCCTAGCTGGGTAAGCAAGGGGGTCATGGAAAAAATAAGGAAGAAAAGAGACACCTTTAGAAGGTACAAAAAAAACAGGAAGGGGGAGGACAGAGAGGAATACCTGAAGGAGTCGAGAGAGGTGACAAGGGCAGTCAGGGCAGGCAAGGCATCCAGGGACCTCAGGCTAGGACAGGGCATCAAAGAGTGGGAGAAGGATTTCTTCAGGTACATCAGGGAGAAAAGGAATGGTGCGAACCAAATAGTAAGGATTAAGAGGGATGGAGGGTGGGTGGAAACAGGGGTAGAAGAGGCAGAAGAATTAAATGAGTACTTCTGCTCAGTATTTGCTAAAGAGAACGGGGGAGCTGTACTCAACAGGGGGAATGGTGGGCGGGGGGGAGGCGGTGACAGAAGGGAAAATCCCAGTGGTAAGGATACTGTAGGGCCTGAGGGCACTGAGGGTTAACAAGGCTCCTGGGCCAGATGGCATACACCCCAGGGTGCTAAGGGAGCTGGCAGAAGTCCTGGCAGAACCCTTGACAAACCTGTTCAATGCCTCCCTGGACTAGGGGAGAGTACCTCAGGACTGGGGAATGGTTGACATGGTACCCTTCCACAAGAGCAGCCCCAAGGATGAGTCAGGGAACTAGTGACCAGTAAGTCTCGCATCCATCGTGGGAAAGTTGATGGAGACAATCCTGAAGAGAGGCTGGTTTCCCTCCTAGGGGCTGATAGGCTGCAGGACAGCAGACAGCATGGGATTGCCTCAGGCAGATCCTGTTAGACCAACTTGGAGAAGTGTGATGACTGGGTAACAAGGTAATTGGACAAGGGACATGCAACAGATGTCCTGTACCTGGACTTCAGTAAGTCATTCGATATGGAGCCACATGGGAGACTAGGATGTAAACTGGAAGGCACAGGGGTGGGGCGAAGATGATGGGATGGGTAGTGAACTGGCTGCAAGGGAGACAGCAGAGGGTGGTGGTGGAAGCGGAGTTCTCATCGCCCAGGGTCGTGACAAGTAGGGCGCCACAGGGCTCTGTACTGGGGCTGGTGTTGTTTGGGATTTTCATAGCAAACATCCCAATAGTCATCAAGAGCACGACTAGTCTGTTTGCAGATGACACCAAGATGGGAGCAGTAGTGGATGACTTAGGAGGGTAGCTGGGGTTGAAAGATGATCTGACAAAATTGGAGGCCTAGTCAGACACTTGGCAGCTTAGGTTCAATGTCAAGTAATGCAAGATGCTAAATTTTGGAAAAAAAAAAACAAGGAGGATCAACCAGCGAGGGGGGATTCAACTAGCCAAGACGGAGGAGGACAAGTAAATGGGCGGGATCATAACAGGAGCAATGAACAACTCAGCACAGTGTAGAAGGGCATCTGCAGAGGCCAACAGAATACTGAGTTGTATTAACATAGAAACATGGAAACATAGACTCTGATGGCAGATGAGGACCACTTGGCCCACCTAGTCTGCCCATTTCCCTACGTACTGGATAAGCGGCAGATCCTAGTTAACCAACAGCCTACTTCTTCCTACCTCGCACCAGAATTGCCTTATGTCTGTCCCATGTATTCTTGAATTCCCCCACTGTTTTTGATCCCATGACCTCCTCAGGAAGGCTGTTCCATGCATCCACCACCCTGTCTGTGAAAAAATACTTCCTCACATTGCCCCTGAGCTGTCCCCTCTCTATCTTCAAATTGTGACCTCTTGTTCTTGAACATCTCTTTTTCTGAAGGATGCTACTTTCTTGGATTTGGATGATTCCCTTGAGGTACTTGAAAGTTTCTATCATGTCCCTCCTCTCCCTCCTTTCATCCAGGATATACATATTAAGCTCCTTTAGTCTCTCTTCATATGGCTTCTGTTGCAGACCCTGCACCATTGTAGTTGCCCTCCTCTGGACTGCCTCCATTCGATGTCCTTGAGGAGATGGGGTCTCCAGAACTGCACACAGTTCTCCAGATGGAGTCTCACAAACTGTCTGTACAGAGCAATAACAACTTCCTGTTTTCTACTTGTGATGCCTCTCCCTCTACATCCAAGTATCCCCCCAGCCATTCTTACTGCCTTCTCACATTGCTTGCTTACCTTTAGGTAATCTGATATGACTACCCCCAGGTCCCTTTCCATTTGTGTTGTTGTGAAATCCCCCCACCTCATTGTGTACTATTCCCCTGGGTTTTTGTTTCCCAGGTGCATTACTTTGCACTTCTTTGCATTGAATCTAAGCTGCCATACTTTTGACCATTCCGACAATCTTTCCTATCCTTGCATATCCTCCAGGAGGGAGGAGGTGATCCTGCCACTATATAGGTCACTGGTTAGACCACACATGGAGTACTGCATACAGTTCTGATGACCATACCTGAAGAAGGACATTAGGTTACTGGAGATGGTGCAGTGCAGTGCAACAACAATGATCCAGGGGCTAGGGGACTTACCGTAAGAGAAGACTGAGGGAGATGAACATGTACTCCCTGGGGTAGAGGAGGGCTAGGAGAGACATAAGTGAAACCTTCAAGTACATGAAGGGAATAAGTAGGTTGGGCACGGAGGGCCTTTTCCAATTAAGGAGGGGGAGGGACATTCAAGGGTATGATCTGAGACTGGAAGGGGGAGGGTTCCAGATGGAAATGAGGAGACTTTTTTTATGGAGAAGGTGGTGTCTGGGTAGAATGCATTACCAGAGGAAGTGATATCCTATAATACAGTGGTCTCTTTCAAAAGGGGATGTGACAGTATAAGGGGGAGGGTCACTGAAGGGTGGGAGGGAAGGTAGGGGCAGCTGCAGTATAAGGGCTTCTAGCTGCACAATTGAGCAGACTTGATAGACCATAAGGTGTTTATCTGCTGGCAATTTTGTATGTTTGTATGTACGTATGTAACATAGAGGTCTGATGCTTGAGGGCTTTTATCAAGGGAAAGTTTGAGACCAAATCTCTTGAGCCAGTCAAGTGCCATCAGCAGTCTTGCCTCATGCATTTCTTTTTTTTTATGCAGCTCTTTGCTCCTTCATGGCCACCTACTCCTGTCTTCGGGCCCCTTCTGCCCCCAAACCCATCAGCTTCTCCTCCCACTGTCTTGCTGATGGTGATCCACAAGGAGCAGGATCCAAGAGCTGGGTGGAGCATCACAAACGGCCATGGAGAAACAAAGGTTTTCTATGCCCCCCCCCCAGGAATAGTGTGCATGGCAAGTGCGCACACGTGAAGGCGCATTTGCCCTCCCAGAAACCAAGTGCTCCTTCCAACCTTCTTGATGTTTTATCCGTCCTCAACTCTGTTCTGACACCTGTCCTCCACTGGCTGTCAGCTGAGAGTGAGGAATTGTACCTCTCCAGTACAGTAGAAGAGAGCATGACAATGGCCACTACGATCCTCTGCCAGCCCTCCCCCTGTCAACACCCAGTGGCTGGAGCTCACTCTCAAACTGGGATTGACAGTGTGACATGACGTATGGCATCTAGCACCTCAACCCTCAAAGCCAACGGGCTGGCTTTGCCTTATACATTTACAGGATTTTTCAAAGATGATGAGATTATCATGGTACATTAGTATCTTCCACAAGCTTATGTATTCAGCTGCTTTTTCCATGAGACATTGAAATGTTACAGCAGCTTTTAATATACAGTACTTTGGATAATGCTGTCAAATTGATAGGTGTCACATGTGTAAGTGTAGTGAGTTGCTACTGTGCCCTTGGCAATTGTTTACTATTTTCACCTCTGTTTAAAAGTAAGATGATAGCAGCCAGGTTTGGGATGCAGTATAGTGTTGATGTTAAGAGCACTGACCTGCAAATTTGGGGAAATGGGTTTGAAACCAAGCGACATTGCAGAGGGACTGAAAGGAAAAGTATGTCTCTTTGCAGATGACACAAAGATCTGCAACAGAGTTGATGCACAAGGTGGGGTGGAAAGGATGAGAAGGGACTTGGCAAAGTTAGAGGAATGGTCAAATGTATGGCAGCTTAGATTCAATGCTAAGAAGTGCAAGATAATGCACCTGGGAAACAAAAACCCAGGGGAAAAGTACACAATGGGGGGTGAGATGCTAACAACAACAAAAATGGAAAGGGACCTTGGGGTAGTCATATCAGATGACCTAAAGGTGGGCAAGCAATGTGAGAGGGTAGCATGGAGGGCTGGGGGGATACTGGGATGCACAGGGAGAGGCATCACCAGTAGAAAACATGAAGTTATTATTCCTCTGTACAGACAGCTGGTCAGACCCCATCTGGAGTACTGCATGCAGTTCTGGAGACCCAATCTCCGCAAAGACATAGACAGGATGGAAGCTGTCCAGAGGAGGCAACTAAAATGGTGCAGGGTCTGCGGAGACATATGAAGAGAGACTAAAGGAGTTTAATATGTATGGCCTCGAGGAAAGGAGGGAGAGGGGGACATGATAGAAACTTTCAAGTACCTCAAGGGAATCAACAAAGTCCAAGAGGGTAGCATCTTTCAAAAAGAGGTGTGCAAGAACAAGGGGGCTGAATTTGAAAATGGGGGGGGGCTCAGAGGTAATTTAAGAAGTATTTTTTCACAGAGAGATTGTGGATGCATAGAACGGCCTTCCGGAGGAGGTTGTGGAGTCAAAAACAGTGGTGGAATTCAGGCATGCATGGGACAGTCATAAGGCCATTCCAGGGGGTGGGGGTAGGAAGAAGTAGGCTGCTGGTTAACTAGGATCTGCAACTTATCCAGTAGGTAGGGAAATGGGCAGACTGGGTGGGCCAAGCGGTCATTATCTGCTGTCAAATTCTATGTTTCTATGTTTCTAACCACTACTTGCATACTGTGTGACCATAAGCAAGTCATTTAGCTTCCCATTGCTCTCATGTTTCATCTGGAAACAAGCCTCAACTTAATGTGTCTCTCCTGGCCAAAAATTGTAAAACAAATAAAACATTTTTACTTTCACAGACTATGGTTACTTCTAGTTTTAAATCATTCCTGAAGAGGCTCTATGGATCAACATATTGATTCCAACCTTCTTTTTCTATTTCCAGTATGCATCCAATCTAATGTATGTGTTTTGTTAGTATAATTTCAATCCACTTTGGAATAGTCACATAACTTTTTCTTCTCATTCTTTAGGTACCTCCGCATTGGAGACAAGTAAAAAGATCACAGCATCAAATAACCTGGGTAACATTGGATATACAATTTCCAGATTTTTAATGATGTAATACTATTCCAAACATTTTTGAATAATATTTTGAAATTCTTTTTGTATCACTTCTGAAATGGAGGATGTGTGTTATCTTACATTCAGCCCATAGCTGAGTAAGCTTATAGATATGAAAGGCGGTATGTTCTTTTTTATCAGGATTTGCCATGGAATACTTTAATTTATTTTTAAAATTGTAGCATAGCATCAATACCATTAGTTACAGCATTAAAGAACAGCTGACACGATTATGGCAAGCAAACCATATACCTGGAGTTGCCTACCCTAAGAGTTATCCTAGTTATATTTGCTATTTTTGAGGGGCAGTATTTAAAAAGTTATGGCCTCCATAATACCTATCTCATAACTTCCTTGTATGAGCTGGGCGATCACCGAGCTCTGAAGCCCAACCCCTAAAAACTGCATAATTATGACAAGAATTAGGGAACAGGGCTGCAGGTGCTCTATGTACAGTGGAATGAAATCGGGGGAGCGCTGCCTAAATGTACCTAAATTATCTTTGCTAGAAGGTTACATGTATGGGGCTATAATATAATGACACCTCTCACTGGTTGTTGGGCCGAAACTTCTTGTACTTGAAAGGATTGCGCCTCTCCAATCAGAGAGGGCTTTGATCCTTTCATTTGCTTGAAACTGGTCAACAAGCAGCTGACTGGCTGTCAACACCAGCCTAGCCTGTCATTGTCACTGTCAGTCCCTTGTGAACCACTATACCTGAATAAAGCTAAATATGTTTCCAGGTGCTAGAAAGTGGAGCCATGATACTGTGCATACAAGTATGCATATTAATGTGAATTGTTCATATACACATGCCCAGTATTACAACTCCATTTTTGGAGCACAATTATAGTACTTTTTAGCCCCTGTTTCAGAAAAACAAACTAGTTTCCCAACTTCAGTTTTCTTTTTAGTACTTGTAAACATATTTAGCTGAACTTGGGTACAGCGGTCCACGAGTAAACATCCAAAGCATTTACAGCTGTGAGCGTGCTTTTGCATCATGCATGGTGGTTTCAGGGTTTAGTAACTTAGGGTTACCAAGTATTCTGATTTTGTAAGGACAGTCCTGCTTTGGTGGTGGTGGTGGGGGGGCTTTGTCCTGTCAATAAACAGAAAAAATACTAAATTTCCTGTTTTAAAAAATCCACTTGCCTCAAGAAATTGTACAAAACTAGAGTACATTTAATAAATATCTCAAAATGATAGGAAATAATGTAAAAAAGTTATCAACTGAAACACTTTGTCTTAGCTATGATTACTTAGAGAAAAATATTCTATTGAACTGGTCAGAGTCATGTATTGTCCTGCAAAAAATAAGTTTCAGCATGAAATGTCCAGATTTGGTCTTATTAAAAGGTGATAACCCTAGTTTAGTAAAATAAGCAATTGCACAATAAGTGGTATGAGGTGCCCACCCCCACTACTGCTTCTTTCTCCCCGTCCCCTCCTGGTCACTCACCTGCCCACCAACCCTTCCCAACTTTATGCACATATACATTTTTTTTAAATGAAAGCAGTCCCGGGTGCCCACCCCCAAGTACTGCTTCTCTTAACCCCCCTCCCCTCCTGGATGCCAGCCCTCATTCCCCAACAAGTCCAGCACTGGAGTATCCAATCCCAGTGTCAGAATGTATCTGAGAAAAGGAAAACTGTCCCTTGTCATTTTTTTTCAAACACTGTAAAAAACAAAAATGGCCATCATTGTCTATTGGTGCCGTTATTCTCTCCACCCGACCTTCCCACTCAGCACCCCCCAAGCCATTACTTACCCACAGGGGGTTCAAAGCCCTAATCCTCCCTGGACAGCAGACAAGTCTTCACTCTTCAAAACTAGAACCTGAAATGTGGAAATTAGGTATGAAGTTCAATGTAATTCAATGGGGTTTTCAACTTAGTGGCATAACTTGGCCATTTTTGAATATTTGTGTCCCAAATTTTCAACATGCCTTTTTGGGACCACACCTCATGAATAATGGCAGTGAAATTAGTCAAATCTGTTCCTAAAGGTGATTTCACAGTCACTGTGCGAAATCACCTTTTGGGCAGGAAATGAAAGTTTTCACTGCCCTTGTTCATGAGGTGAGATCATAAGAAGGCCATGTTGAAAATCTGACATAAAAATATCAAAAACATTAAAGATCCTACACTGAAATTTGCAAATGCAAGCCCATAATGTTGGTAATTTTTAATATTCTGACCCCAAATTTTCGACATAGTCATTTCTTCACAGCACCTCATGAATGTGACAACTGTCAGTTTTCAAATTCTGGCTAAAATGTGCTTTCTTACCTGTGGTGCTGAATTTATTTATTTATTGTACAATTGGATTAACAATCTATGAGCCAGGGGCTCATTTACAAAGGTACCTTGTCACAGAGAGGACATACAGAGTCACATACTTACAGAAAACAATCATGCAGAATAACATAGTTTTACATAGTTGCTAGAACACAATGAATAATTATAATGATGTTTCAGTGGCATGGAATGATGTTTTGGTGGGGATTTGAAAATGTTTACCTACTGGGTTCATTGGGTGGGGTAATAAGAAGGCTATGCTGAAAATTTGGTGTACAAATACAGTAAAATACCCAGATTATGACTGAACATTACACTATTTCAGCAATCGCTCATAACTTTGTTAAATTTCAATATTCGGACTCTAAACTTTAAACCTAGCCAACACCTTATAAACATGACGTGTCATTCTTACAACCCTGGATGAGATATGTTTTCGCAACTCTGGTGCAAAATTACATATTGGCCAATATACTACAAATGGTACATGACATGTCAATAAGGTGAATTCTAAAACGTGTATCTTCAAATGTTAGCATCAAAATAAAAAAAAAAAACAACAACATTTTTTTTAACAATAAGCAAATGTTCGGCATGAACTAACGTTAGTTTTTTTTTTCTCTGTGTGGTAGGATTTAGACACAACTGAGAGAAGCTCTCAGTCAGTCAGTCAGAAAACTGACTTTTTTCTATCCAGTTCATAATAAACAATAAATAACATATAACAGCTTCTGTGCTATCAACTGACTGGATAGTGGTAATCTTCCTCATTCTTTGCTGTGATATTATAATTTGCTCAAGTTTTGCTCATGCAAATAAAAAACTTCAGGGAAATAACTTGAAGTATTACCACCCTGTTTGTTGTGTTCTGGTTGGCAGTTATCATCTATAGTGCCTTAATACAGTTTAAAGTTATTAATAATTCTAAACATTATTGATAGACCAAATAAATAAGATTCCATTGTTTAATACAATCATTTAATGAAAATGTAAAAACATTTTTTTTCATTACATCTTCCCCATGTGTGCCAGTGCTCCTATAGACTCAATAAGGTCCCAAGAAAACAATGTGCAGGGAAATCTAACTCGAGAAAGAATTCAATTAACACAATGTGCTACGCAAATCAGTCTATGCACACTCTCACAAAACGGCAGGAGGCTTAGTCTTGAATTCTCTTTCTATACCTGCCTTTTTTGTTTCTTTAAAGAAAAACAACACCCACACAATGCCAGACAGTACATATCACCCTGATGATATTTTGTTTTTTTGTGCAAATTTCTCCAGGCAATGGCACACATATTTTATTTCTTCATGGCTCAGTTGCCTAAAAGTCCTGTCTAACGTCAGACATTTAATTCATGATTTCCTGGTCATAGATACATTTGTACTTCTATCCCATACACAGTCTTTAGTTTTAGTGCCAGTCCTGTTGTCATGGATTCAGGCTGCTGAAATCAAAAGGGAAATGACCATGCACATACATGCATCACGTAAATGCTGATGTTTTGACATTGAGAGGTGATGCCTTCCTCAGAATTTCTCCCTCAGCACTTTCACAACACATGCATGTGAATGGCCACGCTCCTTTTGATGTTGGCAGCCTGAGTCCATGACAACTAGACTGGTACCAAAAATAAAGATTGTGTATGGGAAAGAAGTACAAGTGTATCTACCTGGAAAGCATGAACTAATTCCAGAGGATTTTAAGTTAGACAGGATTTTTATACAATTAAGCAACAAAAACATAGAAACATAGATGGTGATGGCAGATAAGGATCATGTGGCCCACCTAGTCTGCCCTATTTCCCTACCTAATGCAATACCACAGACCCTAGTTGATCTGTGGTTTACCTTCTCTTCCCTATTGTGAGAGTGCTCTTATATCTGTCCCGTACATTATTGACTTTCCCCACTATTTTTGCCCACATCACTTCCACAGGGAGGTTGTTGCAAGCATACACTACTCTTTATGTGAAAAAGTACTTCCTCATGTTGCCCCTGAGCCTATCCCCATCTAGCCTCATATCATGCTACCTTGTTCTTGTACACCTTCTTTTCTGAATGATGCTACCCTTCTGTACATTATTTTGCCCCGAGGTACTTGAATGTCTCTATCATATCCCATTTCTCTCTCCTTTCTCCCAGGGAATACATATTGAGGTCCTCTAGTCTTTTCTGATATGACTTTTGGTGTAGTCCTTGCCACATTTCTGTTTCCCTTTTTTGGACTGCCTCTATTTTGTCTACATCTTTCCAGAGGTGTGGCTTCCAGAACTGGACACAGTACTTCAGAAGAGGTCTCTCTAGTGATGTGTACAGTTGCATAACCATCTCTTTTCTTCTGCTAGTGGTAGCTCTCCCTGTACAATGTAGCATTCCACTGGCTCTCCCCACAGCCTTCTCACATTTTTTGGTTACCTTCAGATCATCAGATATGATTACCCCAAGGTCCCTTTCTTGACTGGTGGCTGTCAGTACCTCTACTCCCACCTTGTACTCCTCCCACCTTGGATTTCTGTGTCCCAAATGCATGATTTTGCACTTCTTTGCATTGAATCATAGCTGCCACACTCTCGACCACAACTCAAGCATGTTTGGGTCATTTCTAATTTTTTTCACCCTCCTGGAATGTCAACCTTGTTGCAGATCTTAGTGTCATCTACAAAGAGGCATATCTTTCCCTCCAGCCCCTCTGCAATGTTGCTTATGTAACCCCTAGGTGGCGCTATCCCAAGGTCTACTATCCCTGCCTGCTTGGCTAGTAGCAGGTTAAGAGGCCTGAGTTCTGAAACAGGTGCCTCTACCAGCAGGTCAGGGTCATTAGCAGTCAAGCTAACCTGGGCACAGCCCTCCGGAACACTATAACCACCCTCTTCCCATTCTAGTGGCCAGAACAATACACAATAATCACTTTCACAATACCACTTTTACACCAGGCAATTACCCACACTGTTTGCACTTACCACCAGGGTGGGTTCCTCTGGCTCGACCCAGGGGACCCCTGTAAAACAAGGTTAAGCACAGCAAATAGCAACAGAACAGTACTTTGAGCACAAACTGGAACCACAGTCAGATTATATGCAAAAAAGCTAGATCTGATTTATTTAGGGGACTTGAACAAGGGAGAGGCGAAATCAGGTTAATTGGCTTGAAGGCTATATCAATCAAACAGCTATGCATGCACTTCAGAGTCCCTAAACAGTCACACACTTTGAGTACCCAGATGTAAAAGAGGTGGGCTAGCCAGGATCGTTGCCTGGGGTAGGCCGGCATTGCAGCTGGTTGGGGCCCTGTGATGGAAGAAAACAACATGCTTAACACACACTATTTGTAATCTGGAGCCAGAGGGCTCAGTCTGTGAAAGAATAAACAGCAAGGCAATCGGATGACCACACTTTAGATTTAGCAATTGTTACAGGGAGCTGCTCTGATGGTTACACTTGGTACCCAATACAGGACACAGGCAGGACAAAATTGAGACTGCAGGTGGTTGAGCTGGAGTGCCAGGAGAAGCAGGGCCCACACGAATCACTGAGACATCATTCCTGTTCAAAGCATTGAGCAGGGGGCTGATCCACGGGCAGGTCTCTCATCGATGGCTTTCTCTGCATAATGGGTAGTCTGGCTGGGCCAGCGTGGCAAGGCCCAGGCCGCATGGAGATGAACACAGATTCAGTCTGTTTGAGCTGGATGTAGCCTCCAGCAAGCAGAACACAATTCACACAGTGGGGAACCAAATCACAATCCACTATCAACACGCAGCACATTTACATATAAGGGATTCTACTATACCAGGCAAACTGCTCTCTGGTCACAATCGCAAAGTCTCTGCACACACCAGGAGTTTAGGGATAGCTGGAAATCCTGACCAGTCGATCACATTCAGAAAACCTTTGGTCTACTTCAGGTTAAGCCTGGTCTCAATTCAGTGGTTTACTTTGTTTCCTCAAGACTTAGATTCAGTCCGAAAGCAATTCTCTTTTCCTGCACAAGGGGCAACAGGCAGGCATACATGGCAAAACTCAGGCCTTTCCATGTTGTCCCGTGTGAAACTACGCAGACGGCTGCTCAACTGTCTCTAGTTGTTGCTTTTTCAACTCACTACTGAGATCTGACTCAAACAGCAAACAGCTTGGGAATTTCCCCAAGATCCAAAAGGCTTGGTTGGCTGATCCTCCTGTCAGTCACAATAAGGGCTCTCCCTTCTAGGGCTGTTTAGGTACCAAAAGATCAAAACTACAATTCCTACAAGTTCTGACCCCACAGAGCCCCTGTAGACAGGCTCCATTTTAGAGTCCCAAAGTACTGATTGGTCCAATTCGGCAGTCCAGGTCCAAGATGGTGGAGATTAAGAAACAGTCCTTGCTGTAAAGAAGGCAAGTTAGACAAACTACATTATCATTATCACTCTAATAGATTTTCAGCAAACAGTTATGTCATCTAACAGAGTTCCCTCTGCGCAATTAGTGATGGCAGAAACGCAGCAATTTTCTGACAGCCTGGGCAGGACTTGAGCATAGAAACACTCAGCCCCTTCCCAGCTTAATCATAACTGCAATCTAGGCAGCTCTTAAAGAGACAGTACACAGAGGTTATAAAGGCACACTCTGGCAATACATTTAAACTGCTAAAACACGGAACACCAGCCTGGCAGTGAGCATTTAGGCAAGCTCAAGGAAGACTTTTCAGGAACCCCCATTTGAAGGGGGATTACACCCTTCCTTGCCTGGAGAAAATTTGGGATCCGTGTCAAGTCTGTACCATCACAATACTGAAAATGCAAAATATACAAGAGATTTATACCATTAGCATGCTATGCAAGTAACATCTGATGCATCAGTCAATGTAAACTTACATAGAAATATAGAAGCTGATTGCAGATAAGGACCACAAGACCCATCCAGTCTGCCCATTTCTTTTTCTACCTTATAAATGTGCCATTGGCCTTTGCTCTGTCAATGGCCTATCTATTCATACTCATCGGTATTGCTCCTTTATGCTTATCCCATGTCTGTTTGAAGCCCTGCACTGTATTCATATCAATCACTTCCTGAGGTAGGCCGTTCCATGCAACCACCACCCTTTCTGTGAAAAAGAACTTCCTCACATTACCCCTTAATTGGCCTCCCTCTAATCTCATGCTGTGCCTCTTGTCATGCTATTTTTCTTATACTGAAACATGTTAGACTCTTTCATCCTGTTATTGCCCTTAAGGTGTTTGAATGTTTCGATCATATCACCTCTCTCCATTCTTTGCTTTAGGGCATACATATTGAGCTTTGTTAATCTGTCCTCATATGTTTTCTGATACAGTTCCTGCACCATTTTGGTTGCCCTTCTCTGAACTGCCTCAATTTGGCTAATGTCCTTGAGAAGATGTGGTCTCCAGTACTGCATGCAGTACTCCAGATGAAGCCTAACCAGTGTCTTGTAAAGAGGGATTATTACCTCCGTCTTCAGACTTGTCATACCCCTACTAATACACCCTAACATCCCCCTAGCCTTACCTACTGCTTTAGTGGCCTGCTTGGATGATTTCAGGTCATCAGTGATGATGATGCCCAAATCTCTTTCTTCCCTTGTGACTGCCAGCAACTCCCCTCCCAGCCTATAGGTGGCTTCAGGGTTTCTCTTCCCTATGTGCATGATCTTGCACTTCTTTGCATTAAACCCCAGTTGCCACTCTTCTGACCATTTTGTTAGTTTATCCAGATCTCTTCTCCTTCTGCCCACACTATCTAGATCATCTACTCTGTTGCAGATATTAGTGTCATCTGCAAACAAACAAACCTTACCCTCCAGTCCATCTGCAATGTCACTGATGAAGATATTGAAGAGGACTGGCCCCAGGACTGATCCCTGAGGTACCCCATTTGTGACTTGCGTCTCTTCTGACTGTATACCATTTACCACCACTCTCTGCTTTCTGCCCATCAACCAGTTTGCCACCCAGCTGACCAACTTCTGACCCACTCTGAGCCTACCCAGCTTATTAATCGATCTTCTATGTGGAACAGTATTGAAAGCTTTGCTGAATTCAAGGTAGGCAACATCAACTGCTCTCCCTTGGTCCACCACTCTGGTTACCCAGTCAAAGAAATCTATGAGATTAGTTTGACAGGACCTTCCTTTTGTAATTGCTGCAAATTTTCGCCCCCCCTACTTCCCCTTCCCCCAACTATAGATTATATGCCCTGTTAAATCTGACTTGACAGGAGCTAAACACAGGGTATACTAAGGGGTGTGAAGTAGGAGGGGCATAAGGAGAAAGAAGCCCACCCTCAGCACGACAAGTGTTTTGACTCATTTATTTATTTATTGGTTTCTTTTTCTTTTAAAAAAAAATTATCTGAGGGGATCAGTGGCAGGATTTTTAGTACAGTAAATTAATAAAAAGGGAACGAGGAGAGCTTCAGTAGCAGACAAGTAGTGGAATTGCAGTATAATGTGGAGAGTGGTGCAATGCAGTGGCTGTGGGGCAGCCATATTCAGGCAGACCTTCTGGACACTGAGGTGCTTCCCTATCTGCATGCATCTCTCTGGACTGAGGGATGAGGTAGCCAGACTCAGAGCGGAAGTAAACTGGGTCAGGAGTACCATCACCCCTATCCAGGGACCCAGTCCAATGCAACTGTCTCAAAGGATGCCGAGAACGAGGAGCACTTGGATGACAGTGGGCTCAGGGAGGGTTAGAGCAGTCAGGCAGAGGCACATCCAAGATCCTATTCCACTCAAGAACTCATATGCCACACTGGCAAATGAGGACAACCAAATAGAGGTACCCAAAGAAGTGGAAGGAAAGGATGGGAGGTTAGCCAAGGAGGTGACCTCAGCGGAAAAAGCAGTGGATCCCAGAGGAGGAGGAAGTGAATCCTGGTGGGGGACTCCATCATAAGAGGGATCCAGCTAGGAACACAGGAGGGGGAGGACAGGGAGGTGAGGTGCCTACCAGGTGCCACGGCATGGAGAGATGGAAGGAAGATCCTGGGGCTCACTGGGAAGGCAAGATGGGAGGGTGAGCTGGATATCATTATCCACCTAGGTACTATGACCTGGCAAATGGGGAGCCAAAGGAAGTTCAGAAAGAGTTTAGGAAACTGGGGAGGGGTCTCAAGCAAGTAGCTACTTCTGTCACTTTCTCAAGTACTACCTGTGAGAGGCAAGGGAGGAAACATAGGAGTGCATGCACCAGGAACTTTAACTCATGGTTGAAGAACTGGTGCTGTGAGGAAGGGTTTGGATTCATTGGTGACTGGGGACCCACCTGGAGGGATGGAGGTTTGTTCAAGCCTGACGGCCTGCATCCATCCTGGTGGGGAATCCAAGCACTCAATGATAAGTTTAAATGCTACATTGACAAGCATTTAAACTAGCAAAGGGGGGCTGGCAGGCCAGCAAGGAGGATACCTACTTGCTCATCCCACACAGCTAGCAGTGGAACCAGTGAACCAGAGGAGTGGCTATCTTTGCAAAGCAGTGTGCAGAAGATGGAGATTAGTGCCTGAGAGGTGGATAAGCAGAAAAGGGGCAAAATTCAGCAGAAGGGCAGACAGCAAGGAGAACCAGGGATGAATGACAACCACGGGAAGGGCTGGAGTAGAACAGTGAAACAGTCTAGGGAGGTCAAATCATGGAAAGCCATGTGTGCAAATGCCAGGAGCTTTAGCAACAAGATGGAAGATCTGGAGGCTGTCATGGTACAGTCAAACCTGGACATTGTGGCCATCACTGAAACCTGGTGTAATGATAACCACGACTGGGAGATGGCCATACCTGGCTACAACATATTCAGAAGAGACAGAGCAGGCAGGAAGGGAGGAGGAGTGGCACTCTATGTGAAAAATGACATAAGGGCCACAGAGATCCAGGAGGAACAAAATGGGGGAGAGATACTGTGGGTTAAGCTGGAAAGGAAAATGGGGACAGCCATCCGCACAGGTGTGGTCTATAGACCACCAGCCCAGGAGGAAGAAACAGATAGGGAGCTGATGCTAGCCATCCAAAGGATGGCAGACAAGGGTGAGGTAGTACTGGTTGGAGACTTCAATATTCCAGACGTGGACTGGAGCATCCCAGCAGCAGCATCAACTAGAAGCAGATTTATCCTGGACTCCCTTCAGGGTGCCTTCCTCAAGCAACTGGTCATGGAACCAACTCGGCAGAAGGCGATACTGGACCTTGTGCTCACAAACAGGGACAGTGTGATGGGGGTAACAGTGGGGGAGCACCTGGAAAACAGTGACCACCAGTCATTGTGGTTTGAAATAACAGAAAGAGCAGAACCAAACCACACAAAAACACGTATCCTGGATTTTAGGGGGCAGACTTTGGGAAAATGGGGAGATACTTGAAAGAGGCATTAAGGGGAATGGGACAGGAATCAGGGGTTGAGGAACAGTGGGCAGTATTTAAAATGGGGATTACAAGAACAACAAATTATGCATTAAGCAGGTTAGCAAGAGGAAAAGGAAGAGGAGACCATTATGGTTTTCCAAAGAGGTAGCAAAGAAAGTGAAAGCCAAAAGATTGCATTCAGGCAATACAAAAAGACACGGGCAGAAGGGGATAGGGAGAGAAGTACCGGGAGAAGCAAAGGGAGGCAGGGAGGTCAGTAAGGGAAGCCAAAGCTCAGATAGAAGAACACATTGCAAAATCAGTGGGTAGAGGGGACAAAACCTTTTACAGGTACATAAGTGAAAAAAGAAAGACAAAGGGAGGGATAGTGAGACTGAAGGGGGAGGATGGGGGCTGCGTGGAGGATGACAACAGTAAAGCTGACATATTGAACAGGTATTTCTGCTCAGTCTTTACTGAAGAGGAGGAGGGTAATGGGTCTGAAGGGAGTACAAGGGGTGAGAATGGTGCAGAAATGGACACAAGTCCTTTAACAGAAAGGGTCCTGAAGGAACTGGAAGTAATAAGAGTTGATAAAGCAATGGGGCCAGATGGGTGCACCCCAGGGTCCTTAAAGAACTAAGAGAGTGGTGGCTGATCCTCTGGCTATCCTGTTTAGCCGATCACTGGAAACAGGAAGGTACCCAAAGACTGGAGGACAGCAGATGTAGTCCCTTTATACAAAAGTGGGAACAAAGAGGTAGCAGGGAACTGCAGACCAGTCAGCCTCACCTTGGTAGTGGGGAAGATCATGGAAGCACTACTGAAGGAGAGATTGGTGGAACATCTGGTTGTCAATGGACTACAGGACCAAAGGCAGCATGGTTTCACCAGGGGGAGGTCATGTCAGACCAACCTCATTGAATTTTTTGACTGGGTGACTAGGGAGGTGGATCAGGGGAGGGCAGTGGACATGGCCTATCTGGACTTCAGCAAGGCCTTTGACACTGTGCCACATAGAAGACTATTACACAAACTGGGGAATATGGGTGTGGGCAGGACAGTAGTGTGGCGGGTAGGTAACTGGCTGGGTGGCAGGACACAGAGGGTGGTGGTAAATGGCTGTCACTCCACAGAGGGAAGAGTGACCAGTGGGGTACCACAGGGATCAGTGCTGGGACCAGTCCTATTCAACATCTTCTTCAGTGACATAGCTTGGGACCTAGAAGGCAAATTTCACTGTTCGCTGATGACACAAAGCTCTGTAACAGAGTAGACACACCAGAGGGTGTAGACAGAATGAGAAGTGACCTGCAGAAACTTGAAGAATGGTCAGGGTTTGGCAGTTGAAATTCAGTGCAAAGAAGTGCAAGATAATGCATATGGGGCACAAAAACCCTGGCACAGTATATCAGTTGGGGGTGAGGATATAGCGTGCACCAAGCAGGAAAGGGATCTTGGGGTTGTCATCTCTGATGACCTCAAGGTAGGGAAACAGTGTGACAAGGCAGCAGGTAAAGCAAATAGGGTGCTGGGATGTATAGGCAGGGGCATCACCAGCAGGAAAAGGAGAAGTCATAATTCGCTATACAAGACACTAATGAGGCTCCACCTGGGTACAGTGTACAGTTCTGGAGGCCATACCTACGTAAGGACATAGACTGGGTAGAGAAGGTTCAGAGGAGGGCAACAAAGATGGTGCATGGATTGCATCACAAGTCCTATGAAGACAGGTTGAAGGAACTGAACATACTCCCTGGAGGAGAGGAGGAGAGAGGATATGATAGAGACATACAAGTATCTTACAGGGAGGAACAGGGTGCAGGAAAACACTATTTTTAAGCGAAAAAGATGTTCCAGGACTAGAGGGCATGGGATGAAGTTGGAGGGAGGATGATTCAGAGGAAACATGAGAAAGAATTTCTTCACAGAACGGGTGGTGGACAAGTGGAACACCCTGCCAGAGGAAGTGGTGGGGGCTGAAACAATCATGGGATTTAAGAATGCATGGGATAGACATAAAGGAATTCTGGAGGTCAGGGGTAAGGGGCAACAGACTTCTAGGAAAACAAACTGAACTTACAAGCTCAAATGGGCAGACTGGGTGGGGCATAGGCCCTTATCTGCCGACACTGTCTATATATCTATGTATCTATGTATAAACCTATGCTGTCTTGGATCCTTTGCTCCTATGGATTCCAGGTGTTGCACTATCCTTTCCTTAAGGAATGCCTCCATAATCTTGTCCACTACTGAGGTAAGACTGACTGGTCTGTAGTCCCCTGCCTCCTCCCTGCTACCACTCTTGCGGAGTGGGATCACATGAGCCCTTCTCCAGTCTTCTGGGACCTGTCCTGTGCTCAGAGACTCACTAAACAGTTCTGATAATGACTTTTCTAGTTCCACCCTTAGCTCCTTTAGTACCCTGGGATGTATGCCATCAGGTCCCATTGCCTTGTCCACCCTGAGCTTATTGAGTTCTTGTAGGACCCTTTCTTTTGTGAAGGCATTAGTGCTCACTTCCCTCCCCCGTGTGCATGATGCTGAGCTGTGGGCCCTGCCCTTCCTCCTCTTCAGTAAATACTGAGCAGAATTGACTATGTAGAATATATGTTTTTACATAGTCCTTCTCCTCACACGCCCCCTTATCTCCTTTGATCTTAGATCTTAGAAACTTATACCTTTATTGTACATATTCACTGCAATTCACAATACTATATCCATTCTGACAACACATTATGCATATTTCACACAGGTAAATTAAACACTACTATACTGAATCATGTAATAACTTCTTGTACCTTTAACAATACAAGAAGGGGCCCTTCCCTATCAGCTAACTTGGGGCTGGATGGGGCAGGGGCATCATGGTGAGAGGGAAGAACAAGTAACCTGGAATTAGCCGTCAAGCTCAATTTGGGCAGTGAGCTTGATGAGACATAAACACCTTTGTGAACCACATGGACAGGCAATTCCACAGGCCTCCCAGGAGAATCATAGCTGAAATGCAATACTGGCTTGACAGCTCAGCTAGTCTTTCTGGGGGAACAACCACAGTCTCTGTACTTTCAGTGATAGTCATGGGGCTTTCGTCACTTGCGAAGGGTGCCTCTGCATGAAGGGGAATGTTCACTCTTGGAGCATAGTCAGCTCCTTGTTCTGTATGCTCTGGTTCCACAACACTTGACCCACTTTGAGACAGTTCAGGCACAGTTTGGCTTTGGGGCACTGAAAGGGGCTGTCAGCACTTTCATATGGTTCTTCAAGTTCTGGTGTGTCACCAGGGAGACTCAGACTATCAGCCTCTTCTTCAGGCAATTCACTTAGTTCTACAAAACACAATTTCTGATGGTTCAGACTCAGTTATGACTTGGCAGTTAGGTAGCAAGTGGTTAAGGTGCATGGTGTTGACAGCTGTTGACTTATTCTCTGGGCACACCTTGTACTGCAGACAGGCAAATCATCCAACTTTCCAACTACTACATGAGGAAGGTGGTGCCACCCTTTTCCATGCAGTCTCAAATTGCATAACAACACACGGTTTCCCAGTCAAAGTTCTTGAGCCTTTACTTTTTTGTCATGTTGCACTTTGTTGGCTAGATTTTTCTTGGTGGACATCATCTGGACCTGTTGATAGTCCTGGTTCAACAGAGTTTTCAGTTTTTGTACATATTGCAGGTAGTTTTCAGCTTGGACCCCATCTGGAGAAATCCCAAAGCAGACATCAACTGACAGTCAGGCCTCCCTCCCAAACATGAGGCTGTAGGGGGAGAACCCAGTAGCATAATCTTTTGTGCAATTGTATACGTGGGCCAAGGTGCTGATCTGCTGGTTCCATTTATTCTTGTCTTTTGAGTGGAGAGTGCCCAGCATGTCTAGAAGGGTGTGGTTAAATCATTCTGGTTGAGGATCTCCTTGGGGGTGATAAGGGGTGGTTCTTGACTTCTGCACCCCCCATAGAGATAGCATTTGTTTGATTAGTCGACTCTCAAAGTCTCTGCCCTGGTCAGAGTGGATCCGTTGGGATGCACCATAGTGGACAAAAACATTTTCCACTAGCACCTTGGCCATGGTAGAGGCCTTTTGATCTTTGGTGGGAAAAGCTTGTGCATACCGTGTGAAATGAACCATTATCACTAACAGAGTGCCAATATTCCACTGATCAGGTTCTAAACACAAAAAGTCTATGCAGACCAGTTCCATGGGGGTGCTGGTAGTAATATTGACAAGGGGGGCAGCCCTTTGAGGCAGGGCTTTTCTTTGCAGGCAGTGACTATAAGTCATTACATGGTGCTCAACATCGGCCCCTATCTTGGGCCAGTCGAATCAAGATTGTACTAGGTTGAGAGTCCTGTCAATACCAAGGTGCCCCATGAGATTGAGGAGGGACCTCAGTACCAAATCTTTAAAGGCTGTAGGCAGGACCAATTGTTGCTTGTCTATTTGACCACTACGATCCACTGTCTCTCTGTATAACAACTGATTGAGTAACTTCAACCTGGGGCCTTCTTTACACAAGAGAGCAGTTCACAAGTCAGTGGATCACAACTTAGGCACATCCTTCCACGCACGTAGTGTATCAAGTGCTGGCTGAATCATAGGATCTTGGGATTGAGTCCACTGAATGCTGTCATTGTCAAATTGAGGTAGTGCACTAATATTTAGAACACAGTAATGGCAATAGGCAGCCAGTATGCAGGTATCAGAAGTGCCCAAGCAATGTACTAAACAGTCCACTGTATCCGCAGACATCCGTTCATCTCTGTCAAACTTTTGGCACAATAACCAGCCTGGTGATGCTGAGGGTTGAGGTGCTGGACACCACACCTTGCTCCATGCTGGCTACCCAGGTTCGGGAGTGGACTCAGGTTGCAGGTGGATCAGCCGGGGGGAGACAGGCTTGAGCGTCCAATGATAGTTCACCTTCTCCAGGGAGGGTTGTGGCTAATGCCTGAGCACTTGTCTGACTCCGAGCGGAGGCTCAGAGTACTACAAGCCCCCATTGCAGGGGAACAGAGAGCTACTTTACAGTGTGGACGTTGGCATTTGTCGCCTTGACATTGGGGGGGGCTGCGTACTGAAGGGGAGGAAGAAAAGAGGAAAACGCCACCAGTGCCAGGAAGACGGGCTGCCTGGAGCTTGCCTCTGATGTGCCCTCGCTCACTCAGCCACCTCCAGACTGATGAGATGTAAGTAGTTCAGGGTGTCACCGCCCCACCTCGTCCCTAATCGGGGTGTAAAAGCTGAAGCCCCATGGGGCCCGGAGTGGATGTGGGTAGAGAGGAAGGGAGGAGGATGACTCCTTGGCAGCCTCGAAGAGTCAGGGCTGGCAGGACGAGTGGAGTACAAAAAAAAAAGCAACCTATGATTTAAAAAAATAAAAAAATTGGCACAATACTCAGATGTCAGGTTCAAACATCCTGACCCAATTACTCTTGGAAGTGGGCCTTCATGACAAGGTGTCAGCATCAATATGGTTCAGTCCCAGCCTGTATTCAACAGCATAATAGGTTGATAAAGTGGAAAGCCACCAGTGCCCAGTGGCATCCAGCTTAGCTGATGTCTGAACATAGGTTAACGGGTTATTGCCGGTCTTCACCAATATCTTTGCCCAGTAGAGGTATTTATGAAACTGGTCAATGATGGTCCATTTTAGTGCAAGAAACTCCAACTTGTGCACAGGATAGTTTCATTCTGATGCAGTCATACTCCTGCTGGGAAAAGCCACTGGTCTCAAACCATCCTCATGGTATTGATACAGCACAGCTCCTAGACCTTGCAGACTAGCATCCGTATGCAGCACATAGGGTTTGATGGGGTCAGCATAGGCTAGGATGGGGGTGTGGGTGAGCTGGTATATGATTTCATGGAAGGCTGCTTCACAATCGGGCATCCAGCAGGGCCTGAAAGTTCACCTTGGCGGAAGTATACTTTCTCTAGTTCTTTGACAGACCCTTTTTTGTACTTACGATTGGTAGGAGTGTAACCCTGGGTAAGGTTCAAGAGTGGGTGAATCACCTTTGAATAGTCTTTTATGAACCTGCGGTAGTAACCACAGAACCCCAGGAAATGTTGAAGTTCTTTCAAATTATGGGGCTGGGGCCGAGTAGTCAGTGCTTCAGCCTTACTGGGCTCAGTCTCTATCCCTTTTGTAGAAACTATGTGCCCCACATTCTTCACGGAGCTTTGAAAAAAATGGCACTTATCAATGGACAACTTGAGGCCGAAGTCTTCCAGTTGGTCTAGGACTTTAAACAGTGGGGTCTCATGCTCCTCTAATGTGCTCCCAAAGACAATGACATAGTCCAGGTGCACCAGACATTCCAGCAAATTCATATCTCCCACCGCACGTTCCATCAGCTGCTGAAAGGTGGCCGGGGCACCCGCTATCCCCTGTGGCATCCTCTGAAATTTGTAGAACCCCAAAGGACAAATGAAGGTGGTTTTCTCATAGTCCTCCAGAGCCATCAGAATCTGGTAGTATCCACTGCCAAGATCCAATACTGAGAACCATTTGCTCCCATTCAAGCAGTCCAGAGCATCTTGTATACAAGGCATAGTGTATTGGTCTGGGATGGTCTGCCAGTTCAGAATTCAATAATCAACACACATCCTCACAGACCCATTCTTCTTGAGTACAACCACAATGGGAGAGGCATATGGGCTCCTTGACTCTTGTATCATGCTAGCAGTGAACATTTCCTGCAGGTGTCTCCTCACATCATTTATGCTGACTGGGACTAGGCGTCGGGATCTCCCTCTCTAAATGGCTGGTCATCATGCAGGCGGATGTGATACTGTTCACCCTGGACACACCCCATATCCCATCCTTTTAATGAAAACACTTGGTCTCTCTGGGCGAGTTTCTTGCTAATTCTAGTCTTCCATTCAGCTGGCAATGGGGAGTCACTAAAGTCAAACAAGTCCAGTGACACTCTCTCCTTTTCACTACAGTGCTTGTTGCAGGGGCAATACTGCAGTGTCTGTGCAGTGTACCATAGCCATGGTGTGCACTCTGTTCTCCTGGATCTCCTGATCTGACACATTCTGAATCAGGACCATCACTCACTGTGCATAGGCATGGGCACAAGCAGGCAATATGCTGGGCTTGACCAATAATCCTTCTGGCAATTTCCCATCTCCTGGTGAATCCAACATCAGTATTTTGTTCTTGACATCTTTCCGGAGGCAGACCTCCCCCTGAATGGTACACTAGGCATTTGATGCCAGTACCAGAGAGTCCAGATCCTTCTTCCACATGATCCCCACAGGTTCATCCTGGTCTACTTCCTTGGGTTTCTGTTGCAGATCATAGGCCCTCTTAATCAGAGCTGGAATTCTCAAGGCTCCCCCAGTCTGTCACCCTTGTTTCTCATAACAGAGTTCGCCAGTCTCCCAAACATATGGGCGTTTGTCCCAATTAACAGGAGAACCCCATCATACAGTCCAGTAGGGGGACACACTAAGGCCAGTGTCTAGACTTGTTCATCCACTCCAGCCACTGAGGTACAGAAAGACAGCCAGATCTGAATATACCCTGAAAATGGATAAGACATCTCTCTCAGTCTCCACATATGCAAGCCTTCCAAGGGTTGTAGGGGCACATCAGGCAGGTGCTTTCGATACCAGTCTTGGGACACTGTAGCCACTTGAGACCCACTGTCAAGCATGGCCCATGTGGACACACTGTTCACTTTCACTGTAGTTTCCATTGATGGACCCACCAGCTTGGACCACTCAGGTGATGCAGACTAAGATGTTGATTTGGCAGCGGTCTTTGAAGAGTAACTTTTCCGAGTAGCTCTACCTTGTAGCCAGTTATTGCTCCATCACAGCCAGGCTAGTAGTCTAATAGTTACCTTTCTCAAGTTCTCCAGTGAGCAACAGGTGAACTGGGTGTGCCCATCCTCCATGCCATGGTAGCAAAAATTGGGTTCTCTATGGTCTCTGAGGGGCTGCAGGCTGTCTCCTTGCTTGGGTACATCAGGGGCACTTCACAGTTCTTCTTTGACTTGGGACTTGCATTCTGGATCCTCTGGACTTCCCCAAAGTTTGGGGTTTGTGTGGCTTGTAGTAGGACCCCCACCAGGGCTCTCGAATCTCATACTATTTCTTCCAAGAAGTTACCCTCAGTCCAGGTTTCTGAAGAGACAACATGCACCCCAACCCACTTTTTAACTCAGGGGGTGCCTGGTAGAGGTCAGGATGTCTGGCCACCTCAGAGGTTTGTGGGTTGCCCCTTAACTCTGTCTGTTCTTTAATCAACTCTCTCAGCTGCTGGGCCTCATCTTTGTCTCAGGGGTCTGGCAGGTACGAATAACCCCAGCATAGGGATCCCAGCCCTATTCATAATTCTCTGCCTCATGAATCTCTTTCATATGGTGACAATACTTGGGAAGATTAGTCTTCCAGTCTTGCAACTTAAGTTTCAGCATCATCACACTGGAGTACCTGGCTAACTTGAGAATATGGTCCAATCTGACCCAGTTCAGTTCCTTTGTCTGCACCCTTCCTTTTCTGTGGGCCCTCTACAGAGCCCTCTCAATTCTAGTAACAAACGTAGACAACTTTTCATTCTTCCATTGCTTGGCAGACTTAAATTTCCACAGTAAATCATCCCCTGACTCAGTGCTTCCAAAAACTCCCTCCAATGCAGAGAGGTATCCAGCCACAGTAGCCTCTGGGCTAGTGGCTAATAGGAAGCGGTTGGCCTCCAGTGCAGGGCCCCTCAAACTTTTCATAAATCTCTTTCTTTTCTCCCCCTCAGAGCACTGCCACTCCTGGACAAGAGGGGGTTGCATAGTCCATCCATGTTTCAAGGTCATCCTTCCCTATAGGCACTGGGACTGTGTCCAAGAAAAGTCAAAGTCTATGATAAGAGTCCAGGTGCACAGAGGGAATTATTATAGGGGAGATGACCATGGGGGAACCTTTAGGGGAGGCAGGTGATGCTATCGGTGACTGTAATGGTGTGGGTTCTTCAGAAAGGTCTAGCACCATTACTAACTCTTGAGCAGTTCGCCCCTCAGAAGCTAACAACTTTAGCAGCATGTCCTTGAACCCCTCACTGCTGGGGGACCCTCCTGGGGTAGCCTGATCACTGTGTAAGTCGATGACCCTCCAACCTTTCTGGGCCCCTTCGGACAGAATAATTGGGGGTACCTTCTCTGGATCTATGGCAAAGCTGCAGGACAGTAAGACTACCATGGTCTGGTCAAACAGGTCTGAATCCCCCCCGCCCCATTCACTTCAACTTTTCCCAAGCACTTATCATGCTCCACAGCTTCTACAGTAGCAGCATTTGTGATCCCTAATGGGTATCCATTAACAGGAGGGCCTGTCGGGGATCCACCCCCTCAGCATCACTCCACCCCATCATTTGGTGCACTAACAGCTTATGGGGGCAATTTCGAGCTTAGGCGTAGCAAGCTCTTCCATTTTTCCACCAATTTTGAACATAATGAGGTAATTCCCTCCTCTGGCCACTAGAGGATGCTAATCCCAGTGGTGCTTCCAAGATATAACCCTTAGGTGGTGTTATCCCAAGGGCTACTAACAACAACAATAATGGAAAGGGATCTGGGTGTAGTCATATCAGATTACCTGAAGGTGGGTAAGCAATGTGAGAAGTCAGTAAGGAGAGCCAGGGGGATATTGGGATGCATAGGGAGAGGCATCATAAGTAGAAAAAAGGAAGTGGCTACCCCTCTGTTCAGACAGTGGGTGAGACCTCATCTGGAGTACTGTGTGCAGTTTTGGAGACCTCATCTACGCAAGGACACAGACAGGATGTAAGCAGTCCAGAGGAGGGCAACTAAAATGGTGCCGGGTCTACATCAGGAGCCATATGAAGAGAGACCGAGAGAGCTTAATATGTATACGCTTGATGAAAGGAGGGATGGGGGGACATGATAGAAACTTTTAAGTAACTCATGGGAATCAACAAAGTCCAGAAGGGTAGCATCTTTCAGAAAAAGAGATGTGTAAGAACAAGGAGGCACAATATAAAGTTAGAGGGGGAGATGTCTTAGGGGTAATGTGAGGAAATTCTTTTTCAAGGAGAGAGTGGTGGACACATGGAACTGCCTTCCCAGAGAGGTTGTAGGGTATAAAACAGTGGGGGAATTCAAACATGCATGGGGCAGACATAAGGCAATTATAGTGGGGGGCTGCAGGAAGTAGGCTGTTGGTTAACTAGAATCTGCAGCTTATCCAATAGGTAGGGAAATGGGCAGACTGGATGGGCCAAGTGGTCCTTATCTGCCATCAAAGTCTATGTTTCTATGTTTCTACTCCCGCCTGCTTGGCTAGTAGCAGGTTAAGGGGCCTGAGTTCTGAAACAGGTGTTTCCACCTGGAGGTCAGGGTCAGTAATGGTCAAGATAACCCCGGCAAAGCCCCCTGGGGCACTGTAACCACCCTCTTTCCTTTCTAGTGGCTGGAATAATACACAATAATTGTTTTCACAATACCCCTTGTAGGCAATTACCCACACTGTTTGCACTTACCACCAGGGCAGGTTCCTCTGGCTCAACCCTGGGGACCCCCTGTAAAACAAGGTTAAGCACAGCAAATAGCAACAGTACATTACTTTGAGCACAAACTGGAACGACAGTCAGATTATATGCAGAAAAAGCTAGATCTGATTTATTTAGGGGACTTGAACAAGGGAGGGGCAAATTCAGGTTAATTGGCTTAAAGGCGATATCAATCCAACAGTCTTACATGCACTTCAGAGTCCCTAAACAAGCACACAATTTGGGTACCCAGATGTGAAAGAGGTAGGCTATCCAGGATCGTTGCCTGAGGTAGGCCGGTGTTGCGGCTGGTTGGGGCCCTGTAATGGAAGAAAACAACACGCACAACACACACTATTTGTAATCCTAAGCTGGAAGGCTCAGTTTGTGAAAAAAAAAAAAACAGCAAGGCAATCTGATGACCACACTTTAGATTTAGCTGTTGTTGCAGGGAGCTACCCTGATGGTTACACTTGGTACCCAATACAGGACACAGGCAGGACAAAATTGAGACTGCAGGTGGTTGTGCTGGAGGGCCAGGAGAAGCAGGGCCCACATGAATCATCAAGGCATCATTCCTGTTCAAAGCATTGAGCGGGGGACTGATCCCTAATCATGTCTCTCATTGATGGCTTTCTCTGTGTAATGGGTAGTCTGGCTGGGCCAGCATGGCAAGGCCTAGACCACATGAAGATGAACACAGATTCAGTCTGTTTGAGCTGGATGCAGCCTCCAGCAAGTAGAACATAATTCACACAGTGGGGAACCAAATCATGACCCACTATCAACACACAGTACATTTACATGTAAGGGATTCTACTACACCAGGCAAACCGCTCTCCGGTCACAATTGCAAAGTCTCTGCACACACCGGGAATTTAGGGGTAGTTGGAAATCCTGACAGGCTGATTGCATTCAGAAAATCTTTGGTCTTCTTCAGGTTAAGCCTGGTCTCAATTCAGCGGCTTACTTCTTTCCCTCAAAACTATGCAGATGGCTGCTCGACTGTCTCGAGCTGTTGCTTCTTCAACTCCCAACTGAAATCTGACTCAAACAGCAAGCAGCTTGTGAATTTCCTCAAGATCCAAAATGTTCAGTTGGCTGATCCTCCTGTCAGTCACAAGAAGATTTCTCCCTCTGGGGTTGTTTAGGTGCCAAAAGCCCAAAACTACAATTCCTGCAAGTTCAGACCCCACAGAGACCCTGTAGGCAGGCTCCATTTTAGAGTCCCAAAGTACTGATTGGTCCGATTCTGCAGTCCAGGACCAAGATGGTGGTGATAAAGAAACAGTCCTTGCTGCAAAGAAGGCAGGTTAGACAAACTACACTATCATTATCACTCTAATAGATTTTCAGCAAACAGTTACATCTTCAAACAGAGCTTCCTCTGCGCAACTAGCAACAGCAGAAACAGAGCAATTATCTGACAGCCCGGGCAGGACTCAAGCATAGAAACACTCAGCCCCCTCCCAGCTTAATTACAACTGCAGTCTAGGCAGCTCTTAAAGAGACAGTACACAGAGGTTATACAGGCACTCTGTGGCAATATATTTAAACTGCTAAAACACAGAACACTAGCCTGGCAGTGAGCATTTAAGCAAGCTCAAGGAAGACTTTTCAGAACCCAAATTTGTAGGGGTGGGTACACTTATGAAGACAATGAAGAGTACTGGCACTAGCATGGATCCCTGTGGCACCCAGCTGGTAATCTCTCTCTCCTTGAATTGAATGCCATTTACTGCCACACTCCGTGTCCTGTCACTCAACCAGTTTCTGATCCAGTTTACCATATTGGGGCCCACTCTCAAGCTGTCCAATTTTTTTTACCAACTTCCTGTGAGGAATGGTGTTGAAGGCCTTGCTGAAATCTAGGTAGGCCACATTCACCGCACCTCCCTAATCTATGTCTCTGGTCTCCCAGTAAAACAAATCTATCATACTTGTTTGACAAGACCTTCCCACTGTGCATCCATGCTGCCTCTGATCATGTGCTGTGCTGGATTCAAGAAATATCACAATCCTTTCCTTTAGCAGAGACTCCATTAATTTCCCCACCACTGAGATCAGGCTGAATGGCCTGTAGTTGCCAGGCTCCTCCCTGCTCCAACATTTGTGGAGCGGGACTACTTTTGCCCTCCTCCAGTCCTATGGAACCACCCTTTTCTTTATTAATTTGTTCAAATGGGATGATTGTGGTGCTGCCAGCACCTCTCTAAGATTTTTTAACATTTTATCCAGCCCCATAGCATTGTTCCCTTTTAGATCTGCAGTTCCTTTAGGACTCTTTCCTCTGTAAACAGACAGGTGGCCACCTCTCTCCCATTGGTGCTCCAATCACCCAGTAGTGGTCATTCTCCTTCCCCTTCTGTGAATACTGAACAAAAATATTTGTTCAAGATTGTTGCTTTTTCTAGATCCCCCTCCACAAACCCCCTCCCTCCCTTTTTAACCTCACAATCCCACCCCTGGTCTTCTTTCTTTCATTAATGTGTCTGAAAAAGGTCTCGTCTCCCTCTTAATTGCCCAGGATATTTTTTTCCTCTGTTTGTGCCTTTGCATTCCTGATTGCTTTTCCCACCTCCCTCTGCTTTTCCTGATGCAGTTCCCTGTCTTCCCCCTCTGTGTTTCCTTGTACCTCCTAAAAGCTAACCTTTTCTCTCTTACCTTCCCAGACACATCCTTTGAGAACCATAGTGTTTTTTTCTTTCTCTTTGTTTTGCTTAGTTGCCTAGCACAAAGGCTTGTTGCCTCTGCTATGCCTCCCTTAAGGTTAGCCCATCATTTCTCTACATCCCCCACTCTTCCTTACCTGGCAAGGCTTCCTTGAGACATTCCCCCATTTTTTCAAAGTCAACCTGTCTGAAATCCAGGACCCTTGCTTTTGTGTGGTTTGACTCCTCCACTGTTCTCACACTGAACCACACAGTACGATGATCACTGGATCACAGGTGGCTACGCACCATTATATCAGAGACTCAGTTCCCATTGGTGAGTACCAGGTCCAATATTGCTCCTTCTCTGGTGGGTTCTGCCACAAGATGCTTGAGGCACACCCCCTGCAGAGCATCCATGATGCCTCTGCTCCTGGCTGTGGCTGCAGCATAGCTGTTCCAATCCACAACAGGCAAAGTGAAGTCTCCCACCAGCAGCACTTCACCTTTGGCTGTCATTTTGTGGATAGCTTCTACTAGTACCTTGTCCATCTCCTCAACTTGTGCTGGAGATCTGTAGATCATGTCAGTGTGAATGACGGTCACCATAGCAATGGGGTGACATCACCACTGGACATCCTATTTTGTGCTCAGCTCTAGTGAGTGGCTAGATGATCAAAGTGAATGGCTGCAGGTGCAGCCTTTGTTCTGGTTTATTATTTTAACTATGATACTGAGTATGTGGCTGTATGGGTGTGACTGCAGAAGAAGACAGCTAATTACATTCTACACTCTGGCAAGGTAGAACCTGTGGATGGCATTCCTGTGACCCTCACTACTCTAGGGCTCAGGAACTGGGACAGACACCATTAATTGGTGTTTAGGAGAGGCTCAGCAATCTGGTGTTGGCTAATCTGCCTTTTTAAATGCAGGTTATATACATTGTCCTTGCCAGCATGAGGAGGTAAACTGTTGAGCATCACCATAGCAATGGGGTGATGTCACCACTGAATGCCCTATTTAGTACTTGGCTCTAGCCAGTGGAATCAAGGGCAGAGCAGAGGAGACACAGGCAGAGGCCAGCGGCATCTCTTGGTGTCAGTTGTAGAAGGAGGGGAAGAGGGCCAGGAAATATAGTAGTACCAAGGAGCATATTACTCTGATGCAGTAAGAGTAAGATAAAAAGACCAACTATCAGATAAATAAAGTGGCTGTAGATATATACTGATCAGATTTCAAGCAAAACAGAAATAAGAATGGATACAAATGTGGTGACATTGGTAAGGGGAAATTGGAATAAAATATATGAACTGCAAAAATTTAGCCTAGAAGAAGTACTAACGTTCAATCAGTTTCCCTGTAGTCAATACCTGGAACCCAAGGATCTTAAGGTTAAATTAATCAGATTAGAACTAGAGCTCAAATGTATTAATAGCCTACCAGGGATACAGAAAGAAACATCATCATACAATAACAAGTCAAACATTGAGTCAAACAGGCAATAACCTACAGGAAAGAGAATAAGAAAGGAAGAGAACAAAAAGCAGGAATGTAGTAAGGAAGAAGCAAATAAGTACAAAAAAGGGAAGCATGCAATGGAATTCACTGCACCAATGAGAAATCAGTATGCCCCGCTACTTCAAATGGTGGATAACATAGAATGTCAGAGTAATGACTTAATGGATATAGTGATGGACATTAACGATGGGGATGAAAACACACACACACACACACACACACACACACACACACACACACACACACACAGACAACAGTGGAATATGTTAGGAACAACACCACCAAACTGAATGTTAACACCAATGATGAATCACACATAGGAACAGTATTAGGCACTCTAGAACATGAAATGCAAGACAACATTTGAAGATGGGGGTGGCTCAGAGGTAATATAAGGAAGTATTCTTTCACAGAGAGGGTTGTGGATGCATGGAACGGCCTTCCAGAGGAGGTTGCTGAGTCAAAAACAGTGATTGAATTCAAGCATGCATGGGACAGTCATAAGGCAGTTCTAGGGGTTGGGGGTAGAAAGAAGTAGGCTGCTGGTTAACTAGGATCTGCAGCTTATCCATCAGGTAGGGAAATGGGCAGACTGGGTGGGCCAAGCGGTCCTTATCTGCCATCAAATTCTATGTTTCTATGTAAAAAAACAAGTTCACATCTTGGGGGATTCAGTTATCTGGTATATGGATCACTGTACCATGAAACACAGAAAAGAAATGGTAATCAGTTGTTGTTTTTCCCAGTGCACGGTAAGAGATATGCTTATGATTATACCAGACCTATAAAAACAGATTTCAGTAAATTCAATCTTTGTAGTCCACATAGGAACAAATGACATAAGGCACAGCTCAGTTGAGGACATATTTAATGCCCTTAAAGAGATACACACATTGGTACAAAACACACATTGTGATATAATTGTGTTCAGAAATATTGCCTATACCAAGAGCCAACAAAACAACAGAGAGACAAATTATTCAAATCAACAACTGGCTTAGGATCTGGTGTCTTAGAAAGGGCATAACCTGCATTAAGACTTGGGGAAAAACTTAAATAACTATATAGTAATGATAGACTCTACCGTATCAGAGCGGGAAGTAAAGTATTGTGTAACATCTTTACAGACATCATCATGAATACTTTAAACTACTGTTGAACTGAGGGAGACAGGGGAACAACTAAGGCAAGATAAATCTACATTGGACACAAAACTAAAAATAAATATACACCACTCCCATACGGATAAAGTATACAATAAGTCAAGACATAAAGAGCTGGCCATCATGTTACTCAACGCAGAAGTCTATGAAATAAAATGGAAGAACTAAAGTTTGAACTGTATAAAAATAATACAGATATATGCATAGTCAGTGAGACTTGGTTCAGGGATGATGACTGGGGAACAAACATTTTAGGTTACACAGTGTTCCAAAAAAAACAGAAAACAAAGTGGATGGGGGTATTGAAATTGATATTAAAGATGAAATGATTGCCTAAGATGTAACTCCCTCAGCAATAACACTGGACGATGAAGAAATTCTCTGAGTCAATGTACAGTTACCATCAAAGCATATAACACTCAGTGCATGTTATAGATCACCCAGCCTTAGCACAGAGGAGGACAACAAACTTATAACAGCAATAGAGCAGTTCAAAGTTGAAGAGGAATGCATTCTCTTAGGCGACTTCAGTGTTCCACTAATTAATTGGAATAAGCTTGAAGGAACCATAACAACTGAAAATAAGTTCATTGATACAACTATGCTAAAGAACTGAGAACAGGTGGAAATGGGTAACACCAGAGGTACCAATACACTAGAACGTGTACTTAATACTGTAGAAAAAGAAAGGACGACTGGTTCATAAATAGGGGACACAAAAGGACAAACATATAGGCAGCAGTAACAGAAGTAAGTAACATCCCTAGAAGTGAACTTCTACAAGGCAGAGACAAGGAGGGACTGGAAAACAGGATTGATTTCTCAATGGCTTATAGCCATTTAAGTTTGGATATTAAAATTATATTAACAGATAACTGGTATACTGCGCAAGCAGGGGAGCGTACTAACAGCCACCTACTCTCCCCCTCTACCTTCCCCACTACTCCTCCTCCTCTTAGGAGGTTCAGAGAGTTGCCAATGATGACATCTAAATAGAATCAGATTCTAAGGGACAAGTTGGTCCATACAGCACACTATACATTCAAAATAGAAGAGAAACAACTGCTTTTGGGCCCACTTAAGAATGAAAGATTTTCCTGTGGACAATGTTTCTAATGTGGAAATACCAGTAAAACACAGTACTTTAAGCACCTGCATAATAACAAAAAACATGAGATCAGGCAGCACATCACCTGTAAGTCTCATCATGTAATTTACACCTTACAATACCCATGTGACAGGCTACAGGTAGGGAACACCAAAAGCGAGTTACAAAACCATATTAGTGAGCATAAAAGAGATATCAGCCTCAGAGACCCAAACTCATCGGTGGCCAAACACTTCGATTCAGTAGGGCATTCAGAAACCTCATTAAGATTTTGGGGTATGGAGAAAGTCAATGAGCCCCCTGATGGAAGTAGCAGTTGGGATGACCTGCTCTTAAAAAAAGAAGTATATTGGATTTTTTCTATGGATTGTATGGATCTTAATATAGGAATGAATGAAACATGTGACTGGAGTTTATACTGGTTAATGGTGGTGAAAGATATACATGGCAAATACATTGACATTACTTTTATTTTTTTTTTATTAGAGTCTAGGATCACAATTACCTTTGAGCCAAGGCTCTTTTACAAAGGTATGAGTCAGGATGAGAGCAAACAAGCAGGACATTAATTATTACAGGATAGTAAGTACAGTTGTTTATCATCACATGAATACATACAGATTAGGTGGTACTAGGGGCATGCACAGGACAGGGATAACATTGATAATGAGAACTTGGTGAGACATGAGAACAAGATGCTGCCAGAGGCAATTGTCAAAACTCACAGGAAGTGCAAGTGGAAAGTGCAAGTAAGAGGAGGAAGAAGGTAGAGGCGGAGAGTAGGTGGGTGAATGAGAAGGGAAAACAGCCAAAAAGGGAACAGCAGATTAGAGAAGACAGTCGCATGTGCTAGAGGCAGAGAGGAATAGGCAGAGCTTAGATTTGAACAGACCTAGCTTAGGTAGGGAGGCAATGTCCCTGGTGTCCATTTAGTCAGCTGGGAGCTCTGAAGGCAAAGGATCTTTGACCCTGTAAAGTCCAGCATCTTGGAATATGCAGTAATTGATATTCAGAGCTCCTGGTGAGGTAGGTATTCTGTGCAGGTTGTAGCAGAGCTTGAACTCCAGGGGGGGCAAAGCCCATCAATGTTTTTTTAGCCATTGTGCATGTTAGATACTTGATGCGGCTCGAGAGTTGAAGCCAACCAGTTTGGGTGTATAGGTCACACGTATGGGTGAGACGATGGGATCCAGTGATGAGTCAGCAAGCTTAGTTCAAAGCCATAGATATGTGCCAGAGGGTAGTGGTAGAAGCGGAACCATAGATGATGAGGCCATAGTCGATAGTTGAGATCACCAAGCTCTGGACTGTGATCCTTAAGGCTTACATAGTTAGATAGTGCCTATGCCTGTAAAGCAGGCCAATACATGTGTTAATCACTTTAGCAACATTGTCAAAGTGAGCCCCATAGGATAGACAACTGTCAAGAGTGATTCCAAGGTATTTGAGGGATTGCACTTGTTCTAGGATTGCACCTAGGCAGTTTGCAATAGTGAGGGGGTAGTCCCAGTGCTTGTTTTGCGAGCTGCAGAAGAGCATGGACTTCATTTTTTTATAGCTGAGGTCAAAATTGTGTTTACTGAACCATTTTTCAACTGAAGAGAAGCCATGCTGTAGTTTGCTTTGCAGAAGGTGGGGGTTCTTGTGGGTGGAGTGGATGACAGCTTCATCAGCTTATAGGAGGAGTTGCTCCAGACAGTATTGTGGAAGACTATTTAAGAAGATGCTGAAGAGAAGAGGCCCAAGGATTGACCCTTGTGGCACTCCAGAGCGCACTAGTCTGGCATCAGAGAGAAAGTCAACTATTTTCACTCTTTGTGAGTGGGTTTCCAGTTAGCTCTTAAACAAGGATGTAGATTCAGGGGACAGTCCAGTATTTAGCAGCTGAGAGAGTTGTAAATGATAATGGAAGGTATTGAATACCTTTGTCAGATCAATGAAGACTGCCCCTGTAAGAAGGCTATTGTCCAAGGAACTATGGATTGTACCAGTGAATTCAAGGAGGGTTGAAGTGGTACTGTGACCTTTTCTAAAGCCGTGCTGTTGAGCACACAGGACATCATGCATATCAAGGTATTCCATAAGCTTGTCCGATACTATACACCCTATGGCCTTGGAGAGCGGGGGTAGTATGGAGATGAGCCGATAGTTCTACAGGAGGGCCCTGTCCCCACTCTTGTGGACCGACATGACAGAGGCGGATGTCCATCTGTCAGGGAACTGGCCAAGAGAGAGGGAGAGGTTGAAGGTTTTTGTTAATGGTAGGAGCACCTCATTGAGGGTGAGGGAAAGCTCCTTGAAGTCAAGGGAGTTCCCACTTGACGTAGACCTAGCAATAGCTTTACTGATGTAGTTGCGAGCTTCGTACAGTTTGATTTAAAGCAGAATGGAGGCCGGTTTGGAGATAAGGTGGGACTTTAGTGGAGAGTTTGGGGGTCAGCTTTGTTGAAATAGTCAGGTGGAAAAACAGAGCTAAAGTCAGTGAAAGCTGAGTTGAATGAATTTGCTTTGGTAGTCAGGTCCAGCATTGCGATACCATCTACAACCAGCATAGTGGATGAGGTTTTTGTCTGCTTTCTTGTAATTTCTTTAATATTGTTCTAAAATGAATTCCCCTTGCCCCAAGTGTTTGTAAGGGCATCCTTATAGTAGGTACTTTTCTGTTGGTGGACTAATTTTGTGCAGTTATTACGAGCTTGTTTATAATTTTGTTTGTTGATTTGCTTTTCAGTTTCCCAAGCCCGTGCCCAGAGATGGTCCCTGGATTTTAGTTTTGCTAGTAGTTCAGAGGAGAGCCAGGGGTTGCACAGGCCTTTGACTTTCTGCTTTTTGAAAGGGGCATGAGAGTCACAGGCAGCATTAAAGGTTTTGATGAAGAAGTCAAGGGCAGTGTTGGCATCCAGGGCGTGAAAGATTGGAGACCAATCTTGTAGTCTTAGGTGGGATTTTAGGTGTTTCAACTGCCCATGTGGAAGGACTCTGCTGTTGATTAACTTGGAAGGGGGTCATGGTAAATGTATTTTTTCAGACACAGATGTCAGGGGAATGGTCGCTTAGAGTGTCAGAAAGGACAGAGACATCTGAGATGCAGGATGGGCGGCAGGTCAGTATCCAGTCCAAGAGAGTACATTTGCCTATTTTGTAATTTTGCTTAGTGGGGGAGGCAACCAGTTGAGCAAGATTTGCTGAGGAGATGGTATCTATAAAGCCCCCTGAGTCCAGAGCAAGCCAGTTGATATTGAAGTCACCCTTGAGGATTGTCTCAGAGTCAAGTGGTTGGGATCAGATGAGGTCTAAGACTGAGTTGAGGCCTTTTCCTTGTTCTTTAGGGGGGATGTAAACTGTGGTAATTGACAGGGCTTAATTGTGGGCCCCTAGTAGGACGTTGACAGTGAGAATCTGGGAGAACGAGTCAGAGATGGGTATTTTTAGAGGATAGCGTTGGAGAGAGTCTTTCAGATATAAGGCGCTGCCACCACCTCTTTTAGCGATTCTGTCAAGTCGGAAAATGTTTTACCCTGGCAGGGTAATAGCCATGTCCGAGATTTTAGGTGACAGCCAGGTTTCAACAACTGCAAGGATGTCTGGCTTGTGCTGATTTACGAATATTTGCAGGACATCACGTTTTGGCAGTAGACTGCAAATGTTTACTGTAGCACAGGTGAGTGTTCCAGAATGACTCATGGTGAGCTACTGTGGACCAGAAAACTATTGTTACTGTAGATCAAAGACCCAGACTGTGTAAATTCCCGAAGGTGATGAACATTTGCCTGGGGCATATGCAGGATATAAAAATTATTTGTTAGTATCTCCCTTTGTTCTCCAAAATGTTTGGGAATAGACCTCAAAGACAAGCACACACCCTTTAAGAACAAGACAGACGGAAATGTGGATTCAGTGCAGCACTTCACAACTCACACCTTGTATAACAGAATTACTGACCTTACTTTTGCTTTTGATGGCTTCCAAAAAAGTTGATTTATGATGAGAATGCCAATACTTGCTGGTGATGTTTTGCAGTTTCTCAGTCCAGGAAATGTTCATAGATGTTATGTCCAAGAATGGTCCAGTTCCTCCAAGCAGAAACACATGAAAGACCACAAAAACTAAACTACTGTCAGAGACAAACACAAACAGCCAGCCACACTTTGCTCCATTGCCACAATCACTTTATGGACTGGAAGAAGGAAGTGGAACTCTCTCAGCTTGTTTACCACAAAGAAGATTTAAAAGAATGTCAGAAACTTTTCCTCAAGAAAGCCATTAAGGAATATGAAGAAATAGGCACATCTGGATCCTGCTGCATCTCAGTCTCTGGGAGGTCCCATTAACCAGTCAAAACATCGATTGGATTATACTGGACACAGACTAAGAACAAATGCACTAAATGAACACTCTGAATTAACAAAGTGTCTTAAAAACTAAAGTGCTGTATGAATTCTCAGACAATGATTTGGAAAGTGTAGAAAACGAATAACAAATCATGTAAAATATGTTGCTGCATATCCGTTTCTCTGTCCGTGACATACTGAACTGTTAGAAGTTAGGAAGGCAGTAAGGATAAGCAGTATTTACTTACATAAACTAACTCTGATTTTGTCACTTCTCACTTACACAAAAATTGACAACAGGATTAATAATAAGTAATAATTAGAAAAATGAGACCTTTATAAAAATAGAGCTTCTTAAATAACATTAACATGTATACAAAGCAAAAGTAAAAAAAATGTTCATCCTTCCAACAGTAATGACTCTGCAGTCATTGCAAAAGCACAAAAAGAGCAGAGGCAAGTAAATACTCAAAAAATGGACTAGCAGAAAAAAAGACTAAGGGGAAAAGAAAACATTCTATCTATTAACAAGTTGATATAACTTTCTTACTCTGTCTTTAATTTAGTGTAATATTATAGAGACATAAGGACTTTAGGACAGCAGGAGAACAGCATGGAGTCACAAATGTGTGGCCTTGTTATTTAAGTACAAAACAGAAAGGAAACTCAGTAATATTATATATTTATAGTAATAGTATTTAAGACCAAGAATATCATACTAAAATGTAAACATAAATGTTTGCAATTTCCCTTATTAGCAATATGGTCATAACACTCTTTTGTTAGAAATAAAGAACACAATTCAGTGATTTAGAGAAACAGTGAATACTGCTGAACAAGAAGAAGATATGCAGTTAAAACAATGGTTTTAAAAGGACTCTCACATATAGGTGATATTGAGAAATAGAAAAGAATGGACCGCAAGCTATCTATGTACATGCAGTATAAAGTTGAATTGTAAATTGCTATGAGTGCAAGAAAGCAACTGACATCCTAAAAGAATATTTAAATTAACAAAAAAGCTAATTGAATATATATGCCATACCATAGCTTGCATGTAGGATCACAAAATACAAAACCCAGTTATTAGGACCATGAATAATGTATTATGAAGATTTACTGTATTTGGAGGCATTAGATGAATATTTATTCTAACAGAGTGGTGGTGGAGGAACAGTCACAAGAAATGTATATACAGTGACATTTATAAATAAGAGTGGTACTTAATATGTCTTTCATATATTTTAAATTAGAATACAACACTGCTTTATGGGACCTGATGAAGTGGCGTCAGCTACAAAACTGTCACCCAAGGCTTTATTGTGGACCTATTGATAAATTAAAGCATTTGTGTGCTTGACTAATACAACTTGTGTGTAGGGGAGTTCATCCCACATTACTGTGTTGTTTGACTTGACTGCCCCCATAGGATGACCCAAATCACTTAACTATTAACGTGTTTAGGGCAACCTGAACCAGTACAGAGAGGTATTTCGTTCTCTTAGGAGGCAAGCTAGAGGTTCAGTGGCCCAACAAGGAGTTCACCTAAGAATCCAGAAAATACAATGGCCCAGATATTAAAAAGAGTTGAGCCATGCGCAATAGGGTTGTGCCTGCGCAAGTCCAAAATGCGCCATTCTGCGATATTCAGCAGGAGGCAGTTGTGCCCCCCCAAATCATGCTGAGCAACAGCGCAATGCTAATGAAGGCATGAGCAACTGAAGGGGGAGGAACCATGCATTAACTGCACAGCCTGATATTCAGCCGGGCCGTGCAGAGTTATAAGGGCGCAACCCCCTACCTGTGCCTGCACAACTTTATGCCAAAAATAAAAGGATCAAGTTGAGGGCCACCCACAGTATGAGCTGCTGCATTGCAGGGTGCAACACAGCAGCTGCCACCTGTGGGTGGCCCTCCACTCAATCCTGGCGGCACCCCTTCATGCACTCAATTGCAAATAGCGGGCTGCACGGCCCCATTAGCCCAATCACAGGCAGAACATTATTCCCCCATTAGCCCAATTGTGGGCAGATCATTATTCCCCCATTAGCCTGATCATGGGCAGAACATTATTCCCCCCATTAGCCCGATCATGGGCGAAAGGTATGCCTTGTATGGTATGGCTGCATGCCCTTGGCTCTTGCTCTGAACCAATGGGCATGCAGCCCTACTGAGCTGTCAGTCGGTGGGCGGCGGGGCGGCAGGCAGGTGGGGTGCTTCCACCACCAGCTGATGGGGGAGCAGGGTGCTGGGGCTGTTTGGGTGGGTGGGGTAGAGGGCCACTAGATCACCAGGGATATTGGACTTTCGGGGAGGGGTTTGGAATTTTATGCCCGCACCTGGCCGCGTCCACTGACCACCAGGATATTGAACTTTGGGGAGGGGAAGTCTGATGCCCGCGATCGGGCTGCTCAAGGGGGATATCATTCTGCCCCGATTGGGATAATGGGGAATAACGTTCTGTCCATGATCGGCTATGAGGGGAAAATAATGTTCTGCCCGTGATCGGGCCAATGGGGAGGAACTATTATGCCCATGATCGGGCCATTTTGGTTATGCCCGCGATCGGGCTATGGGGGGGAGAATACTATCATGCCTACGATCGGGCTACAGGGGGCGTCGTTCCCCAATGACTGCTGCCTGGCAGGGCACCAGGTGCAAGTCATCAGGGATCGGCGCACCCGCATGCTAATGGCATGCAAATGGGGCTGTAATTAGATGCAAATGGCCCCCTGTCGCCTTGCATAAATTATGGCCCCATTTACATGACACCTGAATTCGCAGGTTTTCGCATGGCGCAATGGAACTTGTGCCACCGTATCTGAATGCTCTACTCTGACCACTTGCGGTGGCACAGTTCCACTGCGCCATGCACAGTGGCTGTTGCCAAGGGTGCGATATTCAAAGAAGTTGCTCAATAGCACAACTCCGCTGAATATCACCCTGGCCACACCTCTGCACAATGTTTTTGAGCAATGCAAGGGCTTGCGCCACAGAATGGAGCAGTTTGAATATCTGGCCCAATGACTCAGACCAAGTACTCCACTAATCACCACATTCAGTAATCTCCCTTTAACTCCACTTTCATATCCCATACCCCCCCCCCAATTCTATCCACTATATAACACTAAACATAGAAATATGAATGTTATATAAGAGACAGGTATATCTAGTGATAATCAGGAGCCATTTCAATAATTTCAACAGAATGCAGATGGTATTTTATTAACCTATCCTTTCACTGCAGAAGAGTAAGCACAGGTTTTGAGTCTACTTAGTAGAGACAAAACCTGGACTGAAACAACTAGTGATAAAATACCCCTCAATAAAATGTACCATCTGGAACAAAAAGACAACAGATTAGAATGGCATGCATTATCTTTAGGCGAATACATAAAAAACAAGAGAATACCAAGGGGTCTAAGAGTAATAGTAGAGCCAAATCTAGGATTCATGACCATAAAACTAAACAAAAAGTGGACAGGAATCAGAAACAAATGTTCAATAGATTTTATGTTGGCCCAAATAGAAGCCATTGTTGAACAAAGAAATAGGCTTACTACAGAGATCCAGGGAGTTTCGGATGAATACAAGGCTAGGGTACAACACCAGGAGTTCATCACAACACTAGAGAAATTAAAAAAAAGATATGACAGAATATGAGGAGTACAAAAAACAACAGAAAATCTAGAAAATCAAAACAGACATCATAGAGACAATAAAGTATATAGTTAGTTTATTAAACAAAACCATACTGAAACAGTCAATACTTAAAAGGGCAACAGAATTATCCAACTGACTCGGACAGTGGGGACAGCTATGTAACAAATGCATACTCCAGACAAGGGAGATCAGAGAATAGGGAACCTTTTTTAGAGAGAGGTCAACTCCCACAGGAAGAGACAGATCCCAGACCCCACCAGGAGCCAGTGATAGAGAGGGAAAAACATAGATATGACCTACTGTAAGAGACAGAGGCTGGCAGGGAGGGGATCAGTACAGTCAACCATATACAAACCAGAGAGGAGGGGCAGGTGGAGGAGATAGATGAGAAGGGAGAGGAAAAGGCAGAGGAAAATGAGGCAACAGGGGAGACAGAGGAACCAATAGTGATATTTAACTTGAGTGGAAGATAAATCACAGATACTCAGATCCAAGTCATCAGTAAGGGCTTATATTTTCCCCCACCAAAGGCTTAGATGTTTTTCTGTTGGAGGTAGACCTTCAGAAATGTTACTGTAAGATGGGTTTAGTGGACTGGTTTAAAGATAAACCAGATGGACCTCCAACTAGGAAACAAGATCTACAGAAGGCTTTGGGAATAAAATCCAGTTTTACACCACCCAAAGGAAGAAAAGTATTGGAAACATACATTAAGGTAGTTGAAAAAAAGATTAAAAAACTCACAAATAAGAAAAACAGATTTCCAAAATAAAACAATATGACAAAGAAAGAGAAGGAAACCCTGAAAAAACTGGAGGAGGACAAAACAGTTATCATAAAGCCTGCAGACAAAGGTGGTGGAATTGTACTGTGGAAATATGAGGCATGCAATTAAGAATGTCTGAGACAACTGAGGGATAGTGAACAATATCCAAAACTAAACATAGATCCTACAAATGAAATAGAGACCGATATCAGAGACTTACCAGAGCAGGCAGTGGACCTAGAATGGTTTTCAGAAAGTGAAAGGGAAATGCTTACAAATAAAACCCCCAGAAAACCACTTTTATATGTCTTGCCAAAGATACACAAAAACCCTCTTAAACCACCAGGAAGGCCCATAGTGTCATGAGTGGACACCATTTTGGAGCCACTCTCCAAATATATGGACTTCCACATAGAACAAGAGATAACTAAAATGAGTACTTACATAAAGGACATGAGCCATGTTTTGGAAATTATTTCAGAACTAAACAATGGAGTTTTAAACCTGGATGAAATGTGGCTTGTATCTTTAGATGTGAAGGAACAGTACACTAGAATTTATCATGAGGAGCGCCTAGCCTCATTGAACCTAGCCTTAATGAATAGAGAAGATTAATTCCCACAGAGAGAATTTCTGCTAGGTTTGGCTGACTTAGTTTTAAATAAGAACTACTTCAGTTCTGAGGAAGAATTTCTTCTGCAAATCCAGGGGACTGCTATGGGGAGTATGATGGCACCCTCATACACAAACCTCTATATGTGGAACTTCAAAAAAACACATGTCTTGAACAATATGATAAACCCTTTTCTCACTAATGTCAAAGAGAGGAAACACTTTACTGGTGACGTATTACATCTATGGGAAGGAACCAGGTAAAACCTAGAGAGATTTAAGGAGTATCTAAACACAATGGCCCAGATATTCAAACTGCGCCCAAAAAGTGTGCAATAGCAGGAGCAAGCGCAAGTCCATTACGCCCATGCGCAAGAGGCATGATATTTAAAATGTGAGCCGGCCAAACTGCGCCTACAGCTGACGACTGAATATCGCACCACCTGCGCCATAGCGCAACTAGGGAGGGGAAACTGAGCAGATCTGATGTGCCATAGTGCAACAAGGGATGTGCAGCTGAACAGTCCAGAGGCACCATAGCGCAACCAGTGACACCCCCAGCAGCAGAGCAATGCAACTGCACAACCAGGGAGGTAGGGGCCCACCACCCATGCCACAGATGGGCACAGGAACACACAGCGAAACAGACATCGTCCCCCCACACCCCATGAACTGCACAACTGGAGGAGAGCTGGAATAACCACCGGCCCATGGAGACAAGCAAACAACCCACAGTTGGGCCCTGGTGCTCCATTCCACTCACCGGCAAGCTGTGACTGGCACACAAGGAGGGCTGACCATCCCATGCCACACCATCCCCCCAATGCAGAGCACACCCTGCACCATGACCCCTAGACACCCTGCCCAGGAGCAGCGATCACCACTGCAGGAAACCCCATGCATGCCACCACCCCCACTGTGACACTGCAACCCTGAGTACCACAGAACCATGCAAAGCAGCCGCACCATGAGCACCCATCAGTGGGGTGCAGCACACAGTGATGCAACAATGGCATACACAGTTACACCATGCACAGTCCCCCCGAGGTTCTGCTGAGAGACCAACCATGCGTCGGCACATGAGGCACCCCACTCGGGACAGGGTTTGCCCCGGACACTACCACCAGTGGTACAGCACCCTGCACACTCTCCCAAGGACACACCCTGACTCAGCACTGGCCACAACAGCCAGCACAGACACCCACAGTGGTGCGTGGAAGCATGCACCACACCAGATGCCACACAGTGCATGGACAGACTCCTACCTATACCCAAGGGCACAACACAGGGATGCAGTGGCGGGGCAACCAAGCCCCCAGCATGGGCCCATGCAAACTGTGTACACACAACCCGCAGTCCTTCATGGCACTGGAGTGCCAGCCACCCTGTGCAGGCACTGTGGACCTGTACACCACCAGCATTTCCCGGAGCATAAGTCACAGACAGTGGTGCACATCCCCTGCAACACACACAAGGCACAGCATGGAGGTGGGACAACAACAGTGGAGGCCACAGTGTCACTCAAGGGAGACATGCACCACACCAGTGACAGTAGGCAACCTAGCAGTGTGACGGGTACAGTGGCTGCCCTGCATGGACTGCCACCACTGACATGCCAGTGGACCGTGCAGGTCACAGACATGCATGTGTGTCAGCTGCACAGGCCATGGATGGGGTGATAGGGGCACCATGGACACAGAGCATGCACCATGGACCACTGAATACAGTCATCCAGTGCACAGGGAACAACACACACACCACAGACACTGACTGATAGCTACCCCCACACCATAGTCACCTCCACACTGACACAAACACATACCCATGACTGCACCACCCCTGATGCCATGCACACCACTGCAGCTGAGCACCTATAGCCTGCTGCAAATCAGAGACCACCACAGTATTCATATCAAAATAACTGTATTGAAACAACATATAAAAGTTAACTATTTACAAAACTATTCACAAAATATATACAAGGTGGGGGAGGGCCACAGACAAGGTGGGGGTGGGTAGGGGCAGGGTGGACAACCAATGGGACAGGAAAGGAGGGATGTGAGGGTGGATCCAGGGGTAGGGATTTCAGGGCAGAGGACTTCTAGCGGGCGCTGCTCCCCACTCTGGCTCCCGTCTCTGCTCGAGGTGCCTCCACGGGACCCAGGTGTCATCGATCCTACGGAGAATGTTGGAGTGATGCCTCGCCACCTGCAGGATCTCAAGCACCTCCCTGATCTCTCAGAGATGGCATGTACCTAGGACAAGGGAGCACAGTCAATAGGTGTGAATGCAGCCCCATACAGCCCACCCACTGTGCATGGCATACGGCCGTGGGACATACCTCTGTGATGGTGTGTGACCACCCACAGTGATCATGTCCACATGACCTGCCCACCCAGGCACATACAGCCATGCGGAACGTTGCACACACCCACTGGCCAAGTCATGCACAGCACCACCATGGCCGTTTAGTGACATGGCTATGTGGTGCAAAGGCAGTGGCACAGCCATGTACCCGGTGCACACATGGACCACCATCAACGCACTCCCAGACATGCATTGCTACTGGACAGTGTTGGCTGTAACAAGTTGTGTGCATGGCAGTGGTGTCGATGGATGGTGGCCATGCCCCGCTGCCCACCCTGTTACACAGCATGCAAAAGCAATCATGGAGTTATGGCACTCACCATCATCGGGCCAGTCCATTGGGCGGTGTGGACCCTCACCCCCACCTGGCTTCCCTCTGTTCTTCCTGCCTCCACAGATCACAGGCAAGACACCATTCCTCTGGGCCTGTGGTGCAAACATGGAGAGAGGAACATCAGTACAATCCCATAGCAAAGCTCCCTGCCCCCAGGTGTTGCCTCCTCCCAGCCAGACCCACCCACCCCACACCCTGATAACACCACCACAGCCAACCCTGAATGGTCCCTCCTCCATGTGCTGGACAGATACAACTGTGATACCCATATGGAAGATAAAAGTGTGTTGGCGTAACACCTACCTGGCCGTGGCACCGTGCTCCTCCTGGCATGTGCCCGCAGGTGGGCTAGCAGATCCGGCTCCCTCCACCGCAGGTCCCCATACCTGTGGCGGCACTGCTCTGCACTTCTCCCCTGTCCAGTGGCCTCCTTGAGTGCAGTGGCCACCTCCTCCCACACCTGGCTCCTGGACCTGTCCGGGGTGCCTCCCTGAACAGTGGCCCATGGTGTGGCTCCACAATGGCCACTACATTGGCCAGCTCTATTTGTGACCACTGAGCAGCCCTCCTGCACGCCATGCTTTCTGCTCGATCTGCAAATATGGTGCTCTGCAGAGAAGCTCCCCACGTGCAGATGCTGCATGGTACAGCGCTGCCATTCCCTATTGCACTGTCACCAAACAGCATGATAGAGGTGCACCCATGCCTGACGCATGGTGCCTAGGGGGCAAAGGCTGGGCACAGGGTCAAGGGTCTCTGTCGCACGGACACTCACAGCGCTATTGGAACCCAATGCGTGTAGCGCAATTGGATGCCTGACTGCTACCGCCAGTAGTGGCCTACCGCACAGTTGTTCCAGTGTGCCTATGATGGCCCAGTGCCACAGCACCATGTAGTGACCATCGCTATAGCACCAGTGGCACAATAGTGGCCGTGCCCTGCATTGCTTACTGCACACAGCACATCAGAAGCACGGCAGATGCCTGGGTCAGCAACCCGGGCATGTACAGTGAGGTGTGTACTACGCATGTCACAGAACTGTGCCATTGGCTCAGCACATTCAACACAATTGCGCAAAGTGCAAAAGCGTGATATTCAGCCGTCATATGCAAGTCATGTAATCAGCCATTCAATGGCGCAACACTGCAATTTGCATCCACTTAAAGTTGCGCTTCACCTCATTTGCATGGGTTGCGCTATAAAAGTGCGACATTGGGCTGCACTGGCCATAGTCGGTTACTGCAGTCTATTGGTGAGTTGCATGCTGTTTGGGAGTGTGGACTGTGGATTTAGGGACATGCATGGGACTGCAGAGTCACAGGTAACAATTGCCATTCTTACAGGCTAAATAATGACTGAGCAAGTTGTGGTAGAGGAGGAACACAGTGGTGGGAGGAGGAGGAGGCCTAATTTTACCAAGGCCAAGACCGAAGCCCTGTTTGACGCCTACCTGGATCAGGAGCCGCTTCTCAGCGGACGGCAGGGAACACCTCAAGCAGCGGCTGCTGCATGGGAGGAGGTGGCACGTGCTGTGAACCTGCATGGCAGCCACCAGCGCTCCATGCAGGAGTGCAAGAAAAAGATGGGCACGGACAGGAGGAGGATAAAGGAGAAGGTGGCTGCCATCAGGGCAGCACAAGCTGCAACAGGTGGGGGACAGCCAGAGGTGGTACAGCTGATCCCACAAGAGGAGAGGATTGCTGGAAGCATGCAGCCTAGTACCATTGAGGGTGTTCCGGGTGGTGGCTTCCAGATGGGTGGTGGCCAATCACTGTATGGTACATTATGGTCTGTCTATGGGGGGGCAGGGTAGGTCACATGCAGTAACGCAACTTTGCTTTCCCTTACAGATCCTGAGCATCTGCTTGGGTCAGCGGTGGTGGGCATGTCCACTGTGGACAGTCAGCTTGAGATGGAGGAGGGCCCATCCACCTCCACAAATTTATGTGTCTCAATGCAACAGTGGGGCCGCCTGACTGTCCACACTGATGTTGTTGTAACAGGTGTGGAGGAAGCCCTGCCTGTGTCCCAGTGTGCCAGCATCCATGGATGCCAGCATGCTGTGCCTGGGGCCGGTGCCGAGTCCATCACCTATGATGATGTCACTAATGGCATGGGCAGTGACATGTGTGTGCCACAGGATGGCCACACAGCAGGACACATCAGGGCCATGGCTGTGGGTGGTGCTGCCATGGAGGCCTGCATGTCAGCACAGTCCCAGCCTGTGCCTGTCAGCACCAGTGGGGCAGCACTGGTGTTTGTTCAGGACAGTGGGACTGTTGCAGCCATTGTGGCAGCACCACTGAGCCCTGGGAAGTGGCAGCCAGAGGGGCAGCATCAGCAGTCGGCCAATGGGCTTGGGGGTACAGGGTCCAGTGGCAGCATCTGTGCACCACCTGTGGACATGCCCAGACCTGGTCCTGGTGTGAAGCACCCACCCTCAAGAGGTGCTGAGCATCAGGGCTGCACACACCCTGAGGGACAGGATGCCAAGGAGGAAGATGACCTCTTGGACAAGCAACACCCACCTACTGCAAGCATCAGTCCAGCAGCAGATGTGGCTTGCAACGTCAGTGGATGAACTGCTTGTGGCTCTGGAGTGGGCAGAGGAGCATCGCAGCAGGGACACCACTCTGATCCTGGCAGGGATGGACCGGTTGTGGGAGGATGTGACCTCTGCCATTGACAGGCAAGTACAGTCATTCAGTGCCATCATGGCCACAATGGGCACTCAGTCATTTTCCCATGCATCATGGACACCACGCAGTGCACTGTCCACCCCGTTCCCAGCGTCATGCGACACCCTCCCTGTTGACACTGGGTTCAGCTGTGGGCATCCCGAGCATGCCTGGTGCAGGCATGTTCGGTGTGCTGCAGACCCCTGCTCAAGCATGGTCGTGTTCACGGAGTGGAACCACTGGGGGACCATTGGTGCCAACCCATGAGACCAGTGGTCAGCCTGTCAGTGCTGGCGGGTCTCGGCAGGGCCACCCACGCATCCGTAGTGGCTGGGGCACTGTGTCACATGACTGACCTGTCTCCCAATGCGGCTGCTGTCTGGTGCTGCCCTGTGTGCATTGTGTCTTTCAGTGGGCAGTGCACGGGTGGGTACCCGGCCCTGCACACGGACACACAGTCCATCTGCACACCTTCCCGGCTCCTGTCCACAGTTGCATGTGCATGATGATGCCTGCATTGTGCTGTACACTAATGGGTGATGGTGCTCAGCATCTGACACATGCACATGGACAGGCAGTGGGCGTAGTGGTCTGAATACATGTGTGTGACTAGGGGTGGCATTCTGGGTCGGTGTGCCTCCTGCCCTTTGTGCAAGTTTGGTGCACTGTGTGTGCGTGCATGTGTGTATGTGTGTGTATGTCCATCCACGTGGCATGTTAGTCCTCACCCATCCCTGGTTGTGTGTGTGGTTCCATGCCCTGCCACTTCCCTTGACGGCATGCACCCCTGGTGTGTGTCCATGCATGTTTGTGGGTTGTGCCTTAGCCACTGTTGGCTGCACATGTCCCCATGACTTACCTGGATTGGCTGAAGTGCTCCTCCGTGATGGTGTCCCAGTGCAGCTGTGCCAGCCGGAGCAGTCGGGGGTCCTGTCGGCCAAAGGGGGCCTGCCCATCACCCACCATCATCACTGGTGTCCTCATCGTCCCTATCGCTGTCCCCCTCTTTGACCTGTACAGCTATCCCACATTTGTTGGCCATGTTGTGCAGGATGCAACAGGCCAGGAATAGCCTGCAGGCCTTTGAGGGGCTGTACTGTAGGGCACCGCTGGAGGTGTCCAGGCAACGGAAACGTGCCTTCAGCATCCCGAACACCCGCTAGATGACATTATGTGTGGTATCTTGTGCCTCATTGTAGCATGGCTGCGATGGGGTCACAGGCCACTGGTAGGGTGTGAGCAGCCAGGGACAGATTGGGTATCCACTGTCACCTGTGTGTAGAGGGTGGAGGTTAGTTTGGTGATCAGCATTGCCCTGCCCTGGGCCATGTAGGCCACTACCCATGTCACCTCTGGCCATGCTCCCCCAGGCCATATGATTGTCGATGTGGTTTGCATACTCACCCACTAGGTGTCCAGTGGAGATCTCCTCACTCTCAAATCTGTGGCACAGTGCTGACTGGTGCCAGATAAAGGCATCATGTGTTCCCCCAGGGTGCATGGCACAGACATTGATTATGCACCACCTGGCATCGCACAGCACCGGGCAGTTGATGCTGGCATAGCCCATGTGATTTATGCATGCGGCCCCCTCGGGGCCAGGTGGTATGCGTATGGCCACATGGGTGCAGTCTATTGCCTCTAGCACACCAGGCATACGTGCTACCCTGTGGAACTCCTGTATGTTTGCTGTGCACTCCGCTGGTGTACTGGGGAAATGGATGTACTCCGCAGCATGTGGCAGCAGTGCATTGAGGAAGTGGGTGAGGTGGTGTGACGTGGCCGACTGGGTTATGCCTGTGGTGTCCCCAGTTGGTCTCTGGAAGGTACCTGTGGTGAGCAAGCACATGCACGATGTCACTTTAGTTTCCACTGGCGGGGCATGGCTCCGTCGTGTGGGTGCCTGCATCACATCACTGCACAGCTCACAGAGCCACCTCAGAATTGCCCTATTCAGGTGGTACCAGCCCACAATCTCAGTATCACTGTACAGCTTGAAGCTGGTGCGGGCTCGGTACTGCCTGTTGGGGGCATACCGCCGATGGGTCCTTCCACGGCCATGCCCCCCTGCTGCCTGCCTTCTCACCCCCCCTCATAACAGCCTCCATCTGGAAGGTGACACTGGCCATGTCCCTGTCTTGTGTTCACCACCCCTGGCAGCTGTTACTGTACTCCCCCCGCTGTCCTCACTGCTACTTTCCCTGCATCAGGAACACCTGCCTGTGGTGGCCTCTGTGCTGTGTGGCACTTCCCCCTTCTGCACTGGCTGTGGCTCCCCACACCTTCCCTGTGCCTCTGTGTTCAGGGTGCCCTTTCCCTGGCCTGCCCTGTGTGTCCCTCCTGCCCTGTCTCTGTGGCTAGAGTTCAGCCTCATGTGCCTTCCCTGTAGTGTTCTTGCACCTTTCCCTTGCTCCTTTTTATTTTGGCTCATTTCAGCTATGACGTAACTTCCGCTTGCTCCCCTATTGCGCATGGCGCAATTTGTTGAATATCGCATTGCGCCAATTATGCATGGTTCCTCCCCCTTCAGTTGCACATGTCTTCATTATCATTGTGTTGTTGCTCAGCGTGATTTAGGGGGCACAACTGCCTCCTGCTGAATATCGCAGAATGGCGCAATTTCGGACTTACGCAGGCACAACCCTATTGCGCATGGCTCAACTCTTTTGAATATCTGGGCCAATAAGTCCAAATCTGATATTCTCTATGGAAGCAAGCCAGGAGAGAGTCTCATTCTTAGATCTACTGATATATGAGGGAGAAATCAAACTGGAGATCAAGTTGTTCCTCAAGGAAACCAATAGGAATACTTTATTGCATTTCAGTAGTTTTCATGAACCTAAATTAAAGGAGAGTATCCCTAATCCCAGTTGATAAGAGCCAAAAGAAATAGCACTACAGACTGGGAATTTGAAGTAGAAAAAGAAAGGATGACTAAAAGGCTCATAAACAGAGGATACAAAAGGATGAATATACAGGCAGCAGTAGCAGAAGTAACTAACATCCCTAAAAGTGAACTTCTACCAGGCAGATAAAAGGACGGAGTGGAAACAGGATTGTTTTCTCGGCAGCTTAAAGCTATTTAAGTAGAGATGCAGTGAATTTAAATTCCATTGGTGAAGTGCCCGTGAAGTTGGCACTTCACGTTGTTACTCTGCTACATGGAGTGGCCAAAGCAAAGGGCTCACTTCACCTAATAATTATTACTTTACGTTGTCATTCCACCTTAACGTGAAGTAAGGCAAAGTGACAACAATATTTGGCAGCCCTACACACACAGTCACCAAAATTAATGTGCATCCCAAAAATGCTCATGTCTTGTGTCAATAAAATTCCCCGTGCCGATGAAGTGTAATAAGAGCACAAGAAATGCAAAGTTTCCCAAAATTAATAGCGTAGTCAGACGTCATGCGAGCAGTAGTCACACACAGTCACCAGAATTAATGTGCATCCCCAAAATGCTACTGTCTTGTGTCCAGAAAATTCCCCAGTTCTGATTAAGTGAAATGAGAGCGTAACAAGAAATGCGAAGTCTCCCCAAATTAATGGTGCACTGTGTCATGTGTGCAATGGTCACACACAGCCACCAGAATGAATTTACATCCCCAAAATGCTACTATCTTGTGTCCAGAAAATGACCCAGTGCTGATGAAGTGACGTGAGTGGGCAACAAAAAATGCAAAGTCTCTCAGAATTAATGGTGCACTCCGTCATATGTACAGCGGTTGCACACAGTCACCAGAATTAACATGCATCCCAAAATTGCTGCTGTCTTATGTCCAGAAAATTCCCTAGTGCTGACAAAGTGAAATGAGAGTGTAACAAGAAATACGAAGTCTCCCAGAATTAATGGTGTACTACAAATGCACAGACAGATTAAGATTGCGCTGTGCACACAAGAGATGCAGATGCAAAGGCACAACACCACCTAACCAGTGCTCACAAGTCACAAATCCAAATCTGGAAAAGAATACCTTTTGCCGGTTGAAGGGGGGTGGAGGGGTAGTGCACAGCAGTAACAGTCCGCTACCAGTAAAGATATCACAAAGCAGTATAAAAAAAAATTCATGCAGGTGAGGTGGATAGCAGGTTCACACTGCTGCAATTACTCTGTAGCACAATAAAAGATGTCTCATTTAATGGCACACATTGCACACATACTCACACACACTACAATAAAGCATAGCAAATTGAAAACCTTTAGTAATATAACCAAATTTTTTAAACAAACTGAAATTATACACTACAGTACCACAACAATCAACAAATAAATTTCAAGAATTACTGAAGCTATTACTGTGCGCACATTAACACAGTTATACAAGAAAAATGTAACCAAACAGAAAGACTGCCTTTTTTCCCAATTAATCTACCGACATCACAGATACACCCCTCCCCCAAAGTACACTTCACAGTACACAGACTGACTGTTCTAAATTAACATTCAAAATCCACACACAAACAATAAACACTTGATGATATGAGCACAGGAGGGTTTCTTATAATGGAGTACTAAATTGTGAGCAAAAAAAAAGAGCTCAAAAATACTTTTTTAATATCTTTTAGAGGATTTGAATTGCAGAGCTCTGAGAGGAAACTGTCTCCATCTTCCACTACATGCACACTACAGAGAACTGCTGCTGTGCAGAGCAATCTAGAGCCCATGTGACCTGCAGTCCCATAAAGCACTGCAAAAGTCACTTTTAGAGCTCAAAAACAAGGCGAAGTCAGGCAAAGTACTTTGATTTCAATGTACTTTGCTTAAAACTGGTGGAGAAGTGGTTTGGGGAATGCGGAATATTGCAAAGTCATTGTTTCCAATGGACTTCACAGTCCCCATTATGACGTGACGTACTCCGCTAGGCGTTGCAGAGTACTTCGCAGATTCCACATTACTCCATGAATCACTTCACGGAGCGAATTTCGGCCACTTCGTTCACCACTATATTTAAATTTGGATAGTAAAAGGATATTAACAGACAACTGGTATATTTTGCAAGCAGGGAAGGGTACTAACAGGAGGTTCTGAGAGTTATCACTAATGATGCCTGAAAAGAATTGGACTCTAAGGGACAAGTTGGTCCGTATGGCACACTATTCACCCAAATTAGAAGAGAAACAACTGCTTTTGGGCCCACTTAAAAATGAAAGTTTTCCCTGTGGGCAATGTTTCAAAAGTGGAAGCACTAGTAAAAAACAATACTTCAAGCACCCACATAATAACAAAAAACATGAGACCAGGCAACAAATCACCTGTAAGTCACATTATGTGATTTACATCTTACGATGCCCATGTGACAGACTATATGTGGGGAAGACCAAGAAGGAGTTACGAAACCATATAAGTAAGCATACACATGATATCAGACTGAGAGACCCAAACTCATTGGTGGCCAAACATTTCAATTCAGTAGGGCATTCAGCAACCTCATTAAGATTTTTGGGTCTGGAGAAAGTCAATGAGCCCCTGGGGGAAGTAACAGTTGGAATGATCAACTCTTTAAAAGAGAAGTATATTGGATTTTTACTATGGATTGTATGGATCCAAATATAGGAATGAAAGAAACATGTGACTGGAGTTTATACTGGTGAATTATGGTGAAAGACGTAAATGACAGATACAATGGCATTACTTTATGGACTGAACGAAGGAAGTGGAACTGTCTCAGCTTGTTTACCACAAAGGAGATTTGAAAAAATGTCAGAAACTTTTCCTGGAGAAAGGCATTAAGAAATATGAAGAAATGGGCACATTTAGATCCATCTGCATCTCAGTCTCTGGGAGATCCCATGCACCAGTTAAGACATCTATTGGATTTATATTGGACACAGCCTAGGAACAAATGCATTAAAGGAACACTCTGAATTAACAAAGTGTCTTAAAAACAAACATTTTGTATGACTACTTAGACAATGATTTGGAAAGTGTGTAAAAAGAATCGCATTTTATGTAAAATATGTTGCTGCATATCTGTGATCTACTGAACTGTTAGAGGTTAGGAAGGCAGTAAGGATGAGCAGTATTTACTTATATAAACTAACTTTGGTTTTATCGCTTCTCACTTACGCAAAAATAGACAACAGGATTAGCAATAAGAAATATTCTGGTAAAAGGAAAAATATTTTTTTTTTGGCAGTAGCCGAGAGTGGGATGTGAACCACCTACTTCTCTCATCAGGGCTAAGTATGACCCATATGCTCTCACCCCACTCAACCACTGGAGAAACGCTTCTTCTTTGCTTACTTCCAGAGATATTAGGCCACACTCAACACTGGGAAGGGTAATTACATCAGTGATGACATTGGTCCCCCACCAATAAAGCGGTATATAAACTGAGCATGTGCAGGTGTTCAGCTTCTCCTGAATGTCTGAGGAGACTGCTAATTCATTGCAAGCATTGGAGGTAAGCTTTAACTTCAGAAAAATGAGACCTTTACAAAAATAAAGTTTCCTAAGTAATATTAACATGTATATGATGCAAAAGTAAAAAAATAAATCTTCATCCTTCCCATAGTAATGACTCTGCAATCAGTGCAACAGCACAGAAGGAGCAGATGTAAGCAAATACTCACAAAATGACCACTGGAAAGAATGCAGTAAGAGGAATAGAAAACCTAGCTAATAACAAGCTGATATGACTTTTCTTACTCTGTCTTTACTTTAGTGTGGAATTATGGAGAAATAAGGACTTTAGAGACAGCAGGAGAACAGCATGGAGTTACAAATGTGTGGCCTTGTTATTTAAGTAAAAAGCAGTAACACAACTCAGTAATATTACATGTTTAGTAGTATTTAGAACCAAGAATATCATACTAAAATGTAAACATACAGGTTTGTAATTTCCCTTATTTGCAGGAGAGTCATAACACTGTTTTGTTAGAAACAAAGAACAAAACTCTGTGATTTAAAGAGACAGTGAACATTGTTGAACAAGATGAAGGTATGCAGTTAAACCAGTGGTTTTAAAAGGAATCTCACACATTGGTGATATTGGCAATAGCAAAGAATGGACCACAAGCTATCTATGTACATACAGCATAAAGGTGAATTGTAAATTGCTATGAATGCAAGGAAGCAACTGACATCCTAAAAGAATATTTAAAGCCACAAAAAAGTTAACTGAATATATGTGCCGTGCCGTGCCATAGCTTGCATGTAGGGTCACAAAAGCCAGACCCCGATTATTTGGACCATGAATAATGTATTATTATGAAGATTTATTGTATTTGGAGGCATAAGGTGAATATTTATTCTAACAGAGTGGTGGTGGAGGAAAAGTCACAAGAAATGTATATAACATTTATAAATCATAGTGGTGCTTAATATGTCTTTTAGATGTTTTAATTTAGAATACAACACTGCTTTATGGGGCCCAATGAAGTGGCGTCAGCTATGAAACTGTCACCCAAGGCTTTAGTGTGGACTTACTGACAAATCAAAACATTTGTGATCTTGACTAATATACCTTGTGTGTTATGGAGTTCATCCTGTATTATTGTGTTGTTTGATTTGACTGCCCCCATAGGATGACCCAAATCAGTTAACCTTTAACATGTTTAGAAAAACCTGAACCAGTATAGATGGGTCTAATTGCAGGCCCCACCCCCCCCATCCTCTGATCACTGTCCCCTTACTTTTTTAATATTTCTCTGGTGTCTAATGACTCCCATCCGATCCGAGCATCGTCCCCTTACATATCCCTGGTATCCAGTGGCACCCTCCACCCTCTGATTCTCATCTCCAAATTGTATTTCATATAGTAAAGAAAACCTTCCCTCAATGTCTTTTGTTAATTAAACCTGTAAAAAAGGAAATGGTCCCTCTCCGATTTGACCCCCCCACCCCGACATCCCACTGAGCATGCCACACACCCCAGTCCCACACACCCTCACTCATCTGAATACATCCAGGGCAAAGATCCATTCTCCAGTCCAAGACACATCTTGCTGCTGGAATCACTGACTGCAATATGAGAAACTAAGATAAGTACATTTTAATGTATTTCAGTGGGGTTTTCAACTTTGATGCATAACTTAGTCATTTTTGCATATTTTGACACCAACATTTCAACATGGCCTTTTAAGGACCTCACCTAATTACCAATGGTGGGGGAATTATGCAAATCAAGGACAAATGGTGATTTTATGCTTGGTAGGTGAAATCACCCTTCAGGCAGGATTTGAACATTTTCACTGTTCTTGTTCATGAGGCGAGGTCATAAGAAGGCTATGCTAAACATTTTGGGTCAAAATATGTAAAAATGCCAAAGTTATGTGCATACATTGAAAGTTTACTATGCTCACTCATAACTTCAGTAATTTTAAATATTTTGACCCCAAATTTTCAGCATAGCCATTTTTTCATACCACCTCATGAATGTGCAGCTGTCATTTTTCAAATCCTGGCCAAAATGTACTTTTGCACCTGTGACATGGAATGAAATTTCCATGTTATGAAACAACGTTTCGGCAGGCATTTAAATATTTTCATTACCAGGTTCATAAGAGGTAGGGTAATAAGAAGGCTATGCTGACAATTTGGTGTACAAATACAGTAAAGTGCCTAGGCTATGAGTGAACATTGCAGCATTTCAACATTCATGAATAGTTTCACTAACTTTCACTATTTTGAGTCCAAACTATCAACATAGTTAGAAAGCCTTTGCCTCACCAATGTGCCTTTTGCTGGTTTGGTGAAAAAATATTAATCTTTTCCAAAGTTATTAAATTATGAATTGACCATTATTTTCAATGGGAAATAATAGATGTTCAGCACAAAAAAGCATCCTGTATCACAGAAGCATAATCCCTTTTCACAGATGTGTCATCCTGTGTTGCAGGTGGGAAATCATTTTTGTGTGTCCGCTATTTCATTTTTTTCAGTTAGCAAGAGAAAGGAAACACATAAAAATGAATGTATTTGAAAAAACAAACATCAGAACCTAGCTAAACCAGACCAGTTTTGCTACATTCTGATGTTTGTTTTTTAAAATTATTCCAACAAATACCTTTTCTGGGCACCCAAAATCCAATGTGCCCAGTTTAGTGAGAGGAGTGCTTCCCCTGTATTCTCTGTAGAAAAGTGGGAATTTCTTGACTGTAGCAGCAGCTGTACTCCTGCTGCCAGCTGCAGTGTGATCTGTGAGCAACTGTTTTCCTGGTGTTTACTGCCCCCCCAACACTCTATTGCCTGTCCCTGGTGGTGGTGCCCCTACACTCTGATCACTGCCCAATTGATTTTTGTTCCCTGCTGTCTAGTGGCACATCCCCAACCACCCATCACTGTCCATATTATTATTTTTTTATATTCCATGGTGTCTAATGGCACCTCACCCAACCACTGATCACATCCCTATTTTTTTTTTATTCTCTGGTGTCTAGTGGCAGCCCCCATCCTCCAATCACTGTTCCCATTATTTGACTTTTGTTCACTGTTGTCTAGTGGCACCTTCCCACCCTCGCTTTTCAGGTACAATCCTGAAGCAAAAAAAATGGTCCATCAAAGATTTTGTTTCCTTTTGCTCAAAACCTATAAATGAAAAAAAAAATGGTCCCTCACTGATCAGCCCACCACCCTCACCTCCCAGTCAGCACCACCACCCAGCACCCCCCCCAGTACACCCCACACACCCTCACTCAGTTGAACAGGTCCCAGGTTTGAGATCCACTCTCTGACTGAAGACACATCTTGCCACTGGAACTGGCCACTGCAATATGAGAAACTAAGATAAACATGATTCAATGTATTTCAATTGGGGTTTCAACTTTTATATGTAACTTAGGCATTTTTTGAGATTTTGATCACAAATTTTCAACATGGCCTTTTGGGGACCCTACTTTATGAAGACTATGACTGTCATTAGTTAACTCCTGCCTAAAAAGTGATTTTGTGGTCAGTTGATGAAATCACATTTTGGGCAGGATTTGTGTTATTACAGTCATATCATTGATGAGGCAGTGTCATAAGAAAGCTATGCTAAATGTATGGTGTCAAAATATGTAAACACGGCAAAGTTATGACCATTTGTTGCAATTTCAGTACTCATGCTCATAAGTTTGGAAATTTAAAGAACTTGTTCCCAGATTTTCAACATACACTTCTTATTACCCTCACCTCATGTAATTAATAGCTGTCATTTTTCAAATCCTAGTCAACATGTGTTTTCACACCTGTGGTGTAGAATGGTGTTGCAGTTGTGTGGAATTATGTTTTGATGGAGATTCAAACTTTTTCTGCACCAGCTACATGAGTTGGGGTAATAAGATGCCTATGCTGACAATTTGTTTGCTGTTGTCCTATGAATCAAAGCGCAGTGCCCATCCACATCAATATAGATATATGTATCCATGGAGAGTGGGAGCTCCAGGCCCGAAGGGTAGTGGGCACCCACAGGCAAAAAAGGAAATGATTTCTCTATCTCAAAAACTATAGATGGGTGGGAGAGCAGGGACCAGAGGGCCCTGTACTCCCACAGGCAAATAATGATGCAATTATACTACCTGAAGAAGTAAGGAAATAAATTGCAACCAGTTTTGTTAATGCATTAGTTAGGGTTGCAGTAACAAAAGTAGGGAAATGTGGAGTTAGTGTTTCCAACCCTAACACCCCATCCCCACCCTGTACACACCAACAGGCATCAGGGGTGTGCCTTGGGATCGCCAGCCCTAATGCTCACCCCTTTCTCCTATACTGTATCCATCTCAGCTTATCTGCTTATGGAATTGGGTGAGTGTTAAGGCTATTGGCACCAAACCACACCCCAATGCTTGCTGGTGTGTAGAGGGTGAGAGTGGGGTGTCAGGGTTGGAAACCCTAATACCACATTTCTCTAACTGATGAATTAACAAAGTTTTTGCAATATATATATATATATATATATATATATATATATATACAGTGCAAATCACATTAAACTGTTCCACCAATGAGTTGTCCTAGCATTTCTGACTGAGTTGCATAAGCATTGTTGGATCCAGCACAAAACCCTGTGTAAGATGTTCCGTAAGAGTTAATATACAGTTTTGCATTGCATTGTGGCTGGACTGCAAATGCATTCCAAATGAGTTGCAAAAACATTTTACAAACAATGATCTTGAGCTGGTTAAGCATTGAAAAATGATGCACTATGAGTCACCAATGCATTGCCAACTATAAAAAACAATGCAAAACCAACTCATTGGTGGGACAGTTTACTACAACTTGTACTGTATACATATATATATATATATATATATATATATATATATATATATATATATATATCTTATAGGGGCACAGTCATGCCCCTATATTTAGGGTTATGAAGCCACTTCTATGTTAAACTTGCAATTTTTACGCATTAATAACTTTGGACCCGTTATATGGATTTGCATGAAATTTGGTATGCGCGGTGGGGCATGGTAAATCTCTTGATTTTCCAAATTTTGTTTCAGTTGAACTTATGTTTTTGCATACCAAAACACTGAAAAATGCACTTTTTGCCAGTTTTGTGGGCAGTTTTTTTGATTTTGTCTGTGGTGCTGTGCAGCCGTTGTGTGGTGTACACCAGCAATAAGACACGACGAGGTGTAGGTTATGGCCTGATAAGAGCATGCCCCAGGTGCGTTATGAGGCACAAGGTGCTTGCGCTGAGTGCCTTTTGTACCTGGGAAGTGCTCTTATCAGGCCATAACCCACACCTCAGAGTGCCTTATTGAGCTTATAAAATGGGTCATTCAGTAAAAAAGTTAAGTAAAAAATACACATTAAAAGTTTACATAAAAAAGAGCAAAATATGATATCATAGAAGAAAAAAGTCCCTGTGAGTGCATTGTAATTGACAATTAAAATCATTAGAGGGCTGTGGTGTCTGCTCCCCCACCGCCCCCACCCCCCACACACAGACACACAAGCCTTCTGAATATGATTTTTATTTATTATTTTTAGCTGTCATATTTTGCCATGTTTTATGTCAACTGAAGACATGCCCATCAAGTTTTACACAGAGAAGCAGAAGCGAGGACGTCCTATGTTCACTGCAGTACTCGCTCTTGGACACAGACAGATGAAATGGTTTACTTTGAATTTTTATTTTTAATGGACCTTTATAGCTTTCATGGTTGTGTGAATGAGCAGTGTTGTCTCTGACTGCAAGCCAGAGATTTGTTTGATGTGGGGCTGAGGCGAGCGTGTCCCTCAGCAGGCACCGTACTGAGCCGTTTGTGCTTTACGCTTCTCCAGTGCGAGTTCCGAGTCACTGTAGTTTCATCGGGATGTTCAATAGTAGTTACTGGATTGTATGTGTTAGTTTTTTATATCACTAAAAGTACAACAGAACACAAAAATCTGAGTCATATGACCATGAAACACAATGGCTGAACTGACTGAGTTCCAAGCAGGTGCACTGAGTCCTCCAATACCACAGTTAGAGCAAGGATCAGTTGGAGTAGTGGCAAAGCTGGTCAGTTATTTCAGAAAATTACATTTCAAAATGTGAAGTGGTGTTTCTTGTGGGGGTGATCAGTATTAAATGTTTGTAGTATGGGGACATTAGACATAGCATGACTTCTGGTGACGACGGTGGCAGAACTCTCCTGGTGCAGCTTTCGCACTTCAATCTGATGCCAGTTGTGGAGCCACAGTGAGAGACCTGTGGGTAGCATGCACTGATTTCAGAGTGTGCAGTGTTTTGCTTGGCATAAGTAGTGCCAGTTGCTTATATATGTCCTGATAAGGACATGGCAAATGGTACCTCTTAGCCAATCAAAATGCAGGAAATTATATGCCCATTTTATAACAGTCTGTAACTTGAGAGGTAGAAAGAGCTTGGGTCAAGGAACATGCCACATTTTGTTTGGTGAAAAAATATTAATCGAGTCAAAAGTTATTAAACTTTTTAACTCCCATTATAAGTCTATGGGAAAATTTATATGGTTATTTTGCAAAAGAAGAATGGGGTTTTGGCCATCTGGTCACTCCTCACGATCAAAGAATTTGCAGGCTCATAATCAAAGAATCTTTGAGCATGAAGTATTCTTTGATCGTGACGGCCATCATCTTGTTTTCATTTTGCGGTCAGAAAAAAAAACAAATATCTCGGCTCAGGGGTGACTTCTGAAGTAAAAGTATGATGAGTTTTGCTCAGGGGTCTTCCCTCTATTGAGCCACGACTGTAGTTTCTTGTAATTATGTAAAAAAATAGAGTTTCAAAGTTTTAAATTCTTTGATCGTGGCTCACTAATGATCTTTGATCATGAGCCTGCAAATTCTTTAATCGCGAGACTCTTTGACTGTGATCTTTGATCGCAAGGGAGGGACTAGATGGCCAGATTTAAGAATCAAATATCTCAGCCCAGGGGTGACTTATGAAGCCAAATTAGGACGGGTTTTGCTCAGGGGGCTTCATTCTATCGAGCCATGCATGTGGTTTATTGTTCTTCTCTGAAAAATTGAGTTTTAACATTTTTTATTTTTTGATTGTGAGCCTGCGAATTCTTTGGTCGCGAACCTGCAAATTCTTTGATCACGAGATTCTTTGATCGTGAACTTTTTTTGCGAGGGCGTGACTAGATAGGCAGATTTAAAAATCTAATTTCTCAGCCCAGAAGTGAATTCTAAACTCAGAATAGGATGGGTTTTGCTCAGGGGGGCTTCGTTCTATTGATTCATGCCTATGGTTTAATATAATTCTGTGAAAAAATCAAGTTTTAACGTTTTTTAGTTCTTTGTTCATGAGACTGCAAATTCTTTGGTCATGAACCTGCAAACTCTTTGTTTGCAAGATTCTTTGATTGCGATCTTCATTTGCGAGGGCGGGACTAGATAGCCAGATTTGGAGAGAACAGATAGCCCAATTTTTACAACTTTAAAAATTAAATATCTCAGAAACAGTTTGGTCTTTTAACTTGAAATTTTGGAGGAGGTTGAAGGGATATACTGTAGATGTGAATTGCAGTGTTTAGGTGTTAGAAAATTAATTTGCTGTGGAGATATTGCATGATGCAGTTTATGTTTTGCGAATAAAATTCTGCATTGCACTAGTGGCTTGAAATTTATAGGGTTGCTAGCCCTACTACCATGGAGGTAATTTTCAGTGGTTAGGTGTGTGAAATGTAAACAGGTGCAGAATTATGCCACTCCAATGAATGAAAATCTCAAATCTTAAAATGTAATATCTCGGAAATGGTTTGATATTTTAACTTGAAAGTTGGAGGGTGCTGAGGGGATGTCCAGTACATGTGAATTATGGTATTTAGGTGTTGGAAAATAAATTTTCTGTGGAGATATTGCATGTTGCACTTTACATTTTGTGAATAGCATTTTGTATTGTGGTAGTGGCTTGACATTTATAGTGTAGTTAGCCTTACTGCCATGGAGGGAATTTTCAGTGGTTAGGTGTGTGAAATGTTAACAGGTGTGGAATTATGCCACTCCAATGAATGAAACTTTGTTTTGTTTCAAGCTGGTGGGGCCCCGTGCTCCCACCAACTTATGCGAGTTTGTACTTTTCTATGCTTTCTCAAAAAGTAAGGAAATTCTTTGCAAAAAACTGCGTTAATGCATCATTTAGGGTTAAAACACAAAAAGTCAGGAAATGAGACGTTTAGAGTTGCCCCTTCCCCCTCTTGTGTATCCCCCATCCTCCCGAGATTGACAGACACCGGGGTGTGTTATTGGGGTTGTGGGGTCTAAATGTCATCCCATTCTTCTTTACTATGGCATGTGAACATGATTTCACATGGAATGGGGTGACATTTAGGCATCACAACCCCAATGACCACCCCAGCATCTATCAATCACAGGAGGATGAGGTACATGGTGGGGTGGGGGCAACCCTAAAGGTCTAATTTCCTGACTTTTTGTGTTTTAACCCTAAATGATGCATTAATGCAATTTTTTGCATAGAATATGAATATATATATATATATATATATATATATATATATATATATATATATATTATGGTAGCACGTAGTGCTACCATAGTTAGGGATGAGGAGCCATTTCTATGTTAAACCCCAAAACTTTGCACCTTAATAACTTTGCAACCGTTTGATGGATTTGTCTGAAATTTGGAATTTATGATCAAGAACCATAGGCCTTGGGATCTGCCAAGTTTTGTACTGGTCAGATATACAGCTGCAGAGTTATTAAGTGTGATCTGTGCGCGCGTTTACGCTTTTCTGGAATTCTGTGGTCGCGCCTACAGGTCGTACGGTTTGCATGACCGCCTGAAATCTTCAGGGAACATGCAGCCAGGGTCCCTGATGTGCCTTTGAAGACTTCATGAAAAAATATTAAACGGTTCAAAAGTTATTCAAAAACAGTTTCCCATTATAAGTCAATGGGAAAAGTTAACAAAAGTTCAACACTTTCGCAAATGCATTTTACTTCGCAATGGGCCTGTTACTTGCAAATCGCCATTTTGTTTTCAGTTGGTGATCAGAAAAATGGTTGGCATTTAAATTTGGGACCCTCTAGCAACCTAATTTTTTTGTATTCACCTAGTCGGGCCCTGAGGATGCTTGCCATGTCTTTATTTTGTGGTAAAACACCCCAGAAATACGTTTTTCAAATTTCTGGAAAAAGTACTTTCGCAAATTACTTTCGTGCTCACGAAAGTGTCGCAAATTTTTGTGAAAGTTTTCACAAATTGCGACAGTAATTTTCTAGTCTGTGGGAAAATGACAGCAATTCTTTGGCACTGCACTGCAAAATAACCGTTGGGAGTTTTGGGCTGAAATTTGGAGGAAATGCAGCCGACATCTCACAGATGTGCCTTTCAGTGTTGTATTGAAAAAATATCACATGGCGGCAAAGTTACGGCACTCCAAAATTGGCAGTTTTTCCCATAGGATAACATTACGGCGCCCGACACTTAACAGAAATCATTTGGAGCCCTGCTGCAAAATAACGGTTTGGTCTTTTTTCCTGAAATTTGGAGGGAAGACAGCCAACAGCCCACAGATGTGCCTTTCAGTAGTTTGGTGAAAAAACATAACAGGGAGGCAAAGTTATGGCACTCCGAACTTTTCTTTTTTTCCCTTAGGATAACATTACGGCGTTCGCCACGCCTTTCAGGGCCTGTATCTCGGAAACGGTGCGAGATACGGACTTTTCGTCGGAAAATATTTTAGCCCCTAATGGGGCTAAGATTTAAATTAGCCAGAACAGTTGTAAATAATATGACTTTTAAATTTTTTTTCTACGTCGTACGGTTCCTGAGTTTTTCAATGGATCTCCACTCAGTATGCAATATCTGGTATGGGAGTAGTGGGCATGTGTCTTGTAGTACATTTAGACAGTTGTATTTTATTTCTGTCACCTGCTGCTGGTTACCTGTGATTGGTCATGTTGCCTTGGTCCTCCCCCCTACTTGCATATGTGTGTGTGTGTGGTACTGGGGGGTGGGGGAATGCAGAGTTAGGGTTTTCAACTCTAACACTGAATTTCCTCGCTTTTTTCACTGTGGAACAACCCTAACTAATGCATTAAATGGAGTTCTTTTGCCTCTGATTTCCCTTCTTTTTGAAAATGAGGACGATAAATAGTGAATGTCTTGTTACATAGTAACAGGAACTGCAACGCAAATGCTAGCAGCAATGGTAACACACATGGTAAAGCAAACATAAATGGTAAAGTGAACGTTAATAGAAACGCAAGCGTAAAGTGACGCCGAAGCAAACGGTGATGCAAACGGACACACAAGTGAGTACGAAAATGCAACTGGTAATGTGCGCAGTGAAGGCACTGGTATTGTAAATGCCAGTCTCAAGTGTTACAACAAGAAGAACACCAAAGGGAACAGAAATGAAAACACGAATGGAGGCGCAGATGTAAACGTGAACCGTAATGTGCATGGGCACGGTACCGCAATTTTAAACGCAAATGGTAACAGTAACTGCAACAACAACACCAAAGGAAATAGAAATGCAGAAGGTAATGGAAGCACATATGGAAACACAAACCATAATGTGCACAGGCACAGTAACAAAATACAAAATGCAAATGGTAAAAGTAACAGCAATGAAGATGCAAAACGAAAGACAAATGCTAATGAAAGGGCTGCCATAAAGGCAAATGGCAATGCAAATGGTGATGCAACCCAAAACACAAACAGAAACAGTAGTGGAAATGCAAATGGTAACAGTAATGCAAATGCAAGCATAAATGAGAACACAAAGGGTAACGCACACGGTGGTGTAGACAGGAATGGTAATGCAAACGAGTATGTAAACACAAGTGGGATCAGTAACTGTAACAGTAACAGAAGTGCATAACCTGTTGCTCCCCAACAGCTGCATATAGAAAGACAGTGTGTACAAAGAATGAATGCATAATAATGGGCCTCGGAACCGAAAATGAGGTTTTGGAATACTAAATTGCTTATATCTCAGAAACCGTACGACGTAGGGAAAAAAAAATCATATGATTCATGATTTTCCTGGCTACATTTTTGCTGAGGTCTACGCATTATCATGATGAAAATTCCGCAGCTCGCACCATTTTTGAGATACGAGCCCCAAAAGGCACAGAGAAACACCTCCATGTTAGCCTATGGGAAAAAAACATAAACTTCGGAGTACCGTAATTTGGTATCCATGCAATATTTTCCCACCAAACCATGAAAAGGCACATCTCTGAGATGTTGGCTGGGTTCCCTCCAAATTTCAGCACAAAAGACCAAACCGTTCTTTTGTAGCAGGGTGGCAAAGAATCCCTGTCATTTTGGCCATAGTCTGAAAAAGTACTTTTGAAATTTGTGACACTTTTCGCAGAAATTTGCGAAAGTGTCGCACCTGCGACACTACTTTGTGACACTACTGTTTCAGACAATTTGGAAAACATATTTCTGGGGTGTTTAACTCCCAAATAAAGACATGGCTAGCATCCTAAGGGTCCGACTTGGTGAACGCAGAAAGAATTGTGCCCCTAGAGAGTCACAAATTTAAATGCCAAGCATTTTTCTGATCACCAGCTGGAAACAATATAGTGGATTTGCATCACTACTAGGGCCATTTGCGACACTAAAAAGTGCATTTGCGAAAGTGTCGAACTTTTTGTTAACTTTTCCCATTGACTTATAATTGGAACTTGAATAACTTTTAAACCGTTTAATATTTTTTCACAAAATCTTCAAAAGGCACATCGGGGACCCTGGCCACACGTTCCCTGAAGTTTTCAGACTGGTCATGCAAACCGTGTGACCTGTAGGCAGGAGCAAAGAATTCACAAAAAAGCGTAATTGCACATTCGGTTGTTGCTTAATAACTCCACAGCCGTATATCTGACCAGTACAAAACTTGGCAAATCCCAAGATCTACAATGCCCAATCATGCATACCACACTTTAGACAAATCTGTTGAAGAATGGCAAAGTTATTAAGGTGCAAAATTTGACCCTTTAACCTTAAAAGTGCTACTCAACCCTAACTATGGTAGCACTACTGTGCTTCCATAATATATATTCATGGCAAAAAACTCAGTTTAATGCATCAGTTAGGGTTGTTCCACAGTGACAAAAGTGAGGAAATTCGGTGTTAGGGTTGAAGGCCCCCCTTGCACCCCACAGCCCGCCCCTCCAACCGGCATTGGGGTGTGCATTGGGGTCATCGATTAACTCCATCACATGTGTAAGCAAGCAGAGGTATAGAAGAATGGGGTGAGAGTTAGATCGATGACCCCAATGCACATCCTGGATGCAGTTGGGGGTAGGCTGGAGGGTGCAAGGGGGCTTTCAACCCTAACACTGAATTTCCTTGCCTTTTTCACTGTGGAACAACCTTAACTGATGCATCAAATGGAGTTTTTTGCCATGAATTTCTGTTTTTTTTGGGAATGAGGACTATAAATAGTGAATAAAATGCAGTGGTGGGACATAGTAACGGTAACTGCAATGCAAATGCAAGTGCTAACAGTTATGCACATGGTGACACAAACGGAAATGATAACGCAAACATTAATAGAAATGCAAGCGCAATGTGATGCCAAAGTGAACAGTGATGCAAATGGAGACACAAGTGCGTATGGAAACCCAAGTGATAATGTTAACAGTCACGGTACCGCTACTGTAAATGCAAATGTTAACTGTTACAGCAACAATAATGCCAAAGGGAACAGAAATGGAAAGGCAAAAGCAAGCATGTATGAAAATGCAAAGCGTAATGCGCACGGTCACGGTACTGCAATTGGAAATGCAAATGGTAATGGTAACAGCAAAAATAATTCCAAAGGAAATAGAAACGGAAATGCAAATGCAGGCGTGTATGGAAACGCAAACTGTAACGAGCACGTGATGGTACCACAATTGTAAATGCAAATGGTAACGGTAAGAGCAACAATAATGTCAAAGGAAACAGAAACGTAAATGGGAACGCAAGCGCATATGGAAACGCAAACCGTAATGCTCAAGATCACGGTACTGCAATTGTAAGTGCAAATGGTAATGGTAACAGCAACAATAATGCCAAAGAAAACAGAAACAGAAACACTAATGGAAGTGCACATGGAAACGCAAACTGGAACACGCATGGGCATGGGAACGCAATTGGAAACACAAATGGTAACAGTAAAAACAACAATGACACAAAACAAAAGAGATACGCAAAGGAAAAAGGATGGGCAGCCACCAACAGAAATGGTAATGTGCACGGTGGCGCTATGTGAAATAGAAAAACAAACAGTAGTGGAGACACAAATGGTAACAGTTATGCAAACGCAAGCACAAACAGAAACAGAAAGGGTAATGCACAATGTGGCGTACATGGGAACGCTAACACAAATGGGCATGGAAATACAGCCTACATGTAACAGTAACTGGAGCGCACACCCTATTTTTCCCAAAAAGCTCCATTCAGAAACACAGTGAAAATAAAGAATGCATGCATAATAATGTGCCTCGGAGCAGAAAATGGGCATTAGTAATACTAAATTGCTAATATCTCAGTAACCGTACGACGTAGAAAAAAAAAAATCACAGGATTCCTGAGCTTCCTGGCTAGGTTTTCACTGATGGGCTATGCATTTTTGTGAAGAAAATTCCGTATCTCGCACTGTTTCCGATATACGAGTCCCAAAAGGTGCGGCAGACGCCACCATGTTAGTCAATGGAAAAAAACATCAACTTCAGAGTACCGTAACTTTGAGTCCATGCAATATTTTGTCACCAAACAACCAAAAGGCACATCTCTGATAGGTTGGCTTCCTTCCCTCCAAATTTCAGCCCAAAAGACCAAACTGTTCTTTTGCAACAGGGTGGCAAAGAATTCCTGTCATTTTGGCTATAGTCTAGAAAAGTAGTGTCGTGATTTGTGACACCTTTCACAAAAATTTGTGAAAGTGTCGCAAGTGTGACACTACTTTGTGACACTACTTTTTCAAAAAATTGGGAAAACATATTTCTAGGGTATTTAACCCCAAAATAAAGACATGGCTAGCATCCTGAGGGTCTGACTAGGTGAACACAAAAATAATTGTGTTCCTAGAGGGTCCCAATTTTAAATGGCAAGCATTTTTCTGATCAGTAACTGAAAACAAAATGGCAGATTTGCGACACTACTTGGGTCATTTGCGACACTAAAAAGTGCATTTGCAATAGTGTTGACCTTTTTGTTAACTTTTCCCATTGACTTATGATGGGAACTTGTTTTTTGAATAACCTTAGAACCATTCAATATTTTTTCATAAAATCTTCAAAAGGCACATCAGGGACCCTGGCTGCATGTTCCCTGAAGTTTTTGGACCGGTCATGCAAACCGTGCAACCTGTAGGCGCGAGCAAAGAATACACAAAAAAGTAAATGAGCACACGAATGATGCTTAATAACTTTGCAGCTGTATATCTGATTGGTACAAATGTTTGCAGATCCCAAGACCTATGGCTACGCCCCATGCCTGCCAAATTTCAGGCAAATCCATTGAACAGTGGCAAAGTTATTAAGGTGCAAATTTTCACCATTTAACATTAAATGGGGTACTCAACCCTAACTATGGTAGCACTACCGTGCTACCATAATATACTCACACACACACACACACACACACATATTCATTGCTAGGAATGTCATTAATGCATTAGTTAAGGTTAAACTGACAAATGTAATGAAACGAGGTGTTAGGATTGTCAACCCTAACACCTCAACCCCTCCCTGCAGGCAGCAACAGGAAAATCCATTATGGTTTCACCTCTCCTGTGTCTTTGTAAATCAGGTGTAATGTGTGCCTTGGGGTTGTCACACCTAACTCTCACCCCATTCCATCAATAAATAAGCCAAGATATGTACAGTATATTAGAGCACATGCCACACCTGATTTGCAAAGACACAGGAGAAGTCAAACCATAATGGTTTTTCCTTTTGCTGCCTGCATGATGGAGGTCAAGTGTTAGAGCTGGTAATGCTAATACCACATTTTCCTAGTTTTGTAGGTTTAACCCTAACTAGTGCATTAACAAAGTTTTTTTGAGTAATTTCCTTACTTTTTTAAGATAGAATAATTGTATCTTCATTTACCTGTGGGAGTGCAGGGCCTTGTGGCCATTCCTCCATAGACATATACATGTAAGTTGCTGTGGAAGCAGTAATTTCTTTCCTTTGTTATAGGTATATGGCTTGTTAAAGTTCCATTGTTATCATATGGGAAATTGTATTTTTTTATTTTTTATGCATTTTTATAGTTCCTCTGAGTGTTTAGGGGGAACATGTGTTATTCCTGTAGAGCTCATTAAGACACTCGTTTTGATATACAGATTGTCCCTTAAGTCCAAATATTGAGGGAGGTATGGCTTGTTGTATTTCCAATGTTACCCTACAGAATTTGTATGGCACCCTGGGGTGAAATTGGACCAGGAAAGGGGTCCTCCCTGTCTGGTGCCCATACCCAAGGGTTCAACAGTTAGTGGGCAGGTCACTGGACCAGCCTCATCTACCTATCCTTTTCAGGAAGTGTTGTTCAATGCCTGATCTATTAAGAACAAGAAGGCAATTATTACCAGTCTTGTGCAACATCTTATCTGGCTTGCATCACTGAGACCAGGCTGGATGAAAATTCCAGCAAAATACTGAGATCAACTGTTCCGGCTGGGTACTCAGTGGTATACTGCCTGAGAAAGGATTGTAGGGGTAGAGGTGTGGCAATTTGTTTTAAATCATACCAGAACTTCATAACCATCCCAGTGGGAACAGTGAGGTCTTTCGAATATGTGGCCATTCAAGGGTGTGCAGGTGTGGGTTGCAGGACCCTTCTCAGCTACTGTCCCCTGTGGGATGGAAAGGAATTCCTACAGGAAGTCATGGACTTCATCATTGAGCTGGTGTTGGAGTCTCCAAGATGGATTGTTCTGGTAGACTCCAATGCCTTGGTCAATGATGAACACTCACAGTTTGGTCAAGACATCCTCTAACTAAGGTGTTCATTGGGCCTGATACAGGTTGTTTCCTCTGCAACCCATATTCACAGCCATTTGTTGGACCTCATCTTCCTAGTGGAAATGGAGGTCTCTGACCTTCTGGTGGAGATGGTCATTTGGTCGGACCCCAAAACTGTTAGGTTCTCATTCTAGACCCCCCCAAATAGATCCCTCCATACAGAGATTGTCTTGTGCTGCCCATTAAGGGGTTTGACCCAACAAGGTGTGATGGTGGTGCTGAATCAATTAGGTCCATTGACTGTGTGTGAGAAGCTGGGGGAAATGGTTGTGACCTACAGTATAATAGGGTTATCACCGAGACACCCGACTCCATTGCACATGTCTGTGTTCTACCACTTGCCTGACATCAGAGGTCCCTCTGGTTTGATGGGAATCTCAGAGAGATGAGGATGAAGGATCGAAGGTTGGAGGGGTGCTGGCAGAGGACTGGTTTGGAGGAGGATAAGCTTATATTGATGGGTAATTATAGAAACTATCAATCGGCACGATCCAGTAAGAAGGCAGAGTTCCTGTCCAAGGAGACTGCTGCAGCAACTAACAGAGCAGCGCAGCTCTTCTGCACTGTTGGTAGGTTGTGTAATCCAGCATGTCTTCAGTCCAGCACAACTTTTTCACAATCGAGGTGTGATAAGTTTGCTTAGTTTTTTGCTGATAGGTTTGCCTCCATCAGATCAGAAATCTAGTCAGCATCCTCCAGTGGGACCTGTGGTGATGGGCCTGAGGTTGCAAGCAGTCAGCTTGTCTGGTCTGACTTTGACCAGTTGGCTATCACAGATGCTGTGAAGGTCATCTGGGAGTTACAGCCAACCTACTGATGTTAGGATCTGGTACTAACATGCCTCCTAGTGGGGTACATTGATGCCATCAGCTAGGTTCTAGCCAGGATAGTCCAAAGTTCTTTAGTGACAGGGGTCTTTCCTGGGCCCCTGAAGGAGGTGGTTGTAAGGCCACTCCTGAAAAAATCATTACTGGACCCAGACTGCCTGGTGAACTACAGACCTGTTTCTAACTTGCATTTTTTTAGGTAAGGTTATTGAGAAGATGGTGGCTGTTCAAATGGAGACCTATTTAACATCTCCTGGCATCTATGATCCTCTCCAGTCGGGTTTCAGGAAAAGGCATAGTACCGAGACTGCACTGGTTCGAGCTCTGAATAATCTTTTTTCAGTGAGAGATCGAGAGAGACATTCCATTCTGATTCTCCTTGGTCTCTCAGCAGCATTTGACACTTTGGACCATGTGGTGCTGATGGAGCACTTGTGGGTTTGTTGTGGACTGGCTTATACAGTTCCCTACTGATTTAAATCTTTCCTCACTGGCAGGTTGCAGCTTGTGGTGTCTTGGATTTTTTTTTCAGCACCCATGCCCCTGCTATGTGGGGTCCCACAGGGCTCTGTATTGTGCTCCATGTTGTTTGTGGTGTATATGCTACTGCTGGGGGACATTATAAGATGGCATGGGCTGAGTTTTCATCTCTGTGCAGATGATACTCAACTATACCTGTATTTTGCACCCAAGCAGCATGAGATATTCTCAGTATTTAACAACTCCCCTGCTGAGATCCAGGACCAGATGAGGGCCATACATTTCCACTATAGCACCACACCAAGTCCCACGTCACAGAAGTTGCTTGACCACTTGTTCTTTGAAATAATCCAATTTATTGTAAATAACAAAACATCCCAGTAATTGCATTCACCCAAACATGCACACTTGCCCCAGCACTTCGGCTCCAAGCCTTCCTTAGGGTGTGCTATAGTGGAACTGTATGGTTGAAACAGGGCCAGCAGTGCACCCTGCTTGGTTTCCTTTGATCGCAGTCAGTGAAGTCTCTTTGAATTGGATGAGGGTCAACTGGTTAAAGCTGAACCTGGACAGGACTGAGATGATTGCAGAATGTGGCAGCCATGTTGCTGGCCAGTCTACTTAGGTCATGTCATATTACACCTGTGCTGCGCTATCTGCACTGGCTGCCAATTTGATGGTGGAGCTCTTTCAAAGTAGGTATGCTGACCTATAAGGCCCTGCATGGTCAGGGGTCTGGTTACCTGCAAGACCTCCTGTGCACCTATCATTCCTCCCCGCCCTCTTTGCTCTCCAGATGAGGGATTGTTAGAGGTTCCAAAGATTTTTTTTAAGTCACCAGGTACACGGGCCTGTTCTTTCGCAGCCCCAACTCTCTGGAACTCTCTTGGTATATATTCAAGATAGCTTTACAGTAGATGCCTTCAAACAGGAGCTAAAAAAATATTTATTTAGGCAGGCTTTATTTGAAACAGACTAATGTTTTAATGAACAGGAAATGTTTTATTGCTGTTTTGTCATGTATGTATATTTTATTTAAATGCTTTTAGAAACAGTATAAAGCACTTTGATTCATAATGAGAATTGCGCTATATTAAAAGAAATTTGATTGACTGATTGATTGCTGCCCAAATACAGAAGGAGTTATGGCTTGTTGAAGTTCCAGTGTCATCCTATGGGAATCTTTATCTTTTTTAATTTTTTTTTATCTTGTCTTGAAATGTTTAAGGGGGAAATATGTGTTATTCTTGCAGTACCCCTAAATACCTTTGCTTTAATATAGACATTGTCCCTTAAGTGCAAATATTGAGGGAGTTATGGCTTATTGAAGTTGAAATGTGGAAAAAAACCTAAGTCCAAAATCTTTTTTCGTGTGAGGGCATTCTGTTTTTCCTATGAACGGAAGAAAAAACAAACATGAAACAGAATGCCTTCATACCAAAAAAGAATGGAAAAAGAACTAAGACTGAATTATTTTTCTGTATGAAGCCATTATTTTTCCTGTATGAATGAAAAAAGTATATGAAAAAGGATTCCTTCATACAAAAAAAGAATGGGAAAAAAATTAAGTCTGATGTCTGCTTTCATATGAAAGCATCCTTTTTTGTATGCTTTTTTCAATCATGCAAAAAAGAATGCCTTCATACAAAAAAATGTTGTAGGTGCCATATTGGTCCTTTTAAGAATAGATCCAGAAACAAATGATTTGATACCTTTTATTGGACCAACATGGATGTTACAGAAAAGAACAAAGTTCTCTAGCTTTCGAACCAACCAGGTCCTTCTTCAGAAGCTTTGTGGCACTTTTTTTTCAAATATCCCATACTATTAACACCAGATTATATAGAAAAGCAGAAATAATTCTCATTGGTTTAACATATACATTTAAAACATAATAGAAGATTACGTCAGAGAAGCTAATTAACACCAGTATGCCTTTAACTGAGGAGCCTCAGAAGGGCAAAGGTTATCAAGAATTCTCTACGGCCAGAGAGATCTTGTCACATACATTTTAAAATGTCTCAGTATGCCAAGAAAGCATTCTAGTGATAAAAAAAACCTTGGAGTGGCATTCTCTCTAATACATGTAAGATGAACTTACAACTTATATTCCAATTGTCCTGGTATATTAAAGGACAGATAATGAGAGACAAAATCCTGAAATTAGGTATAACTGCAAGTTGAAATCAAACCTCAAATTAACCTACACAAATAAACATGATGCATGAAAGTATCACTTGTAAGTGTAAGTGCCAAATAAAAAAATACTTGTCAAGGATCCCCAAGAAAACAAGACCATGAGCCTGTTAAGTGCAGATTTCAACACAGAGTCTGTGTATAACAAAAATGTACAGAATCAGTCTAAGCAAACTAAATGAAAACCAAAAGGAATTACACCTTTTATGAACCCCCAAGTAAATGAGATATGCATCTTAATATGAGCAGTTAAAAATGTGACAGTGTGTAATCCAACCACTGACAAATAATAGTTTGTTATGTGGCTAGGACACTTAGTTTTCACACATAGTGTACATTTATTTCCTTCTATTAGTTGTCAGTGGTTGGATTACACACTGTCACATTTTTAACTGCTCATATTAAGATGCATATCTCATTTACCTGGGGGTTCATAAAAGGTGTAATTCCATTGGGTTTTCATTTAGATTGCTTAGACTGATTCTATGCATTTTGTTATACACAGACTCTATGTTGAAATCTGCACTTATCAGGCTCATGGTCTCGTTTCTTGGGGGTCCTTGACAAGTATTTTTATTTATTTATTTATTTTGCACTTACACTTACAAGTGATACTTTCATGCATCATGTTTATATGTGTAGGTTAATTTGAGGTTTGTTTTCAACTTGCAGTTATACCTAATTTCAGGATTTTGTTCTCATTATCTGTCCTTTAATATACCAGGACAATTGGAATGTAAGTTGTAAGCTCATCTTACATGTATTAGAGAGAATGCCACTCCACAAGTTTTTTTTTTTATCACTAGAATGCTTTCTTGGCATACTGAGACATTTTAAAATGTATGTGACAAGAACTCTCTGGCTGTAGAGAATTCTTGATAACCTTTGCCCTTCTGAGGCTCCTCAGTTAAAGGCATACTGGTGTTAATTAGCTTCTTTGACGTAATCTATATTATGTTTTAAATGTATATGTTAAACCAATGAGAATTATTTCTGCTTTTCTATATAATCTGGGTGTTAATAGTATGGGATATTTGAAAAAACTGCCACAAAGCTTCTAAAGAAGGACCTGGTTGGTTCGAAAGCTAGAGCACTTTGTTCTTTTCTGTAACATCCATGTTGGTCCAATAAAAGGTATCAAATCATTTGTTTCTGGATCTGTTCCTACAGAAAAAGAATTAGTAAAAAGAAGGCCATATTCTTTTTTTCATATGAAGCTATCCTTTTGCATGTGGATCAATTATTTTTTGTATGCCCCTCTGAAAAAGAAAAATTGGCTATGGAAGAAGAATTTTTAAATGATAAAAAATATATGTCTAGGTTATTTTTTTCAGAAACTAAGTTCAGAATCCACCTAACAGCATCCTACTGAGCAAGACACATGTGTTAGTGTGTGTGTGCAGGATCACTTTTTCATGGTCTTTAAAATTTTGTTTTGAAAAAGTGGAGACAAGATGTAGGTCATACAAAAAAATATTTTTTCCTCACAAAAAAGGATTACCCCCATGTGAAAAAGGATCCTTTATCATATGGACCTAATTATTTTTTTGTTGCAAGCCACTATCCAAAATACTGTACTAAACATAAGCAGACCTGAATTTTAGAATTTAATAGCTTTGGAAGGGTTTAATATTTTTTCTCCAAACCTGCCAAAGACACATCTGTGGGCCAGTCCCTTTCTCCTCTGCAAATTTCAGACCAAAATGTGAAACTGTCTGGGCACAAGGTGATGGCAAAATAAAACCCAGCTATTACTGTAACATTTTTTGCTAGCTGCATCTTGGAATCTGCATATCTGAAGAAAACAAATATTGGCCAGTCAAGAGATTTACCCCCTGAAACTAAGTGCAAAGTTTTAGGTTTAACATGGAATCCACTGCTCAACCCTAACTATAGTGGTGCTACTGCACCACTATAATCTATAAATACATACAGTATATAGTACCTATATTACACAGTACATATATGCAGTATAATATCTATGCATATTCATAGGTAAAAACAGCATTAATCAGAACATAAGAACATAAGAAAGTGCCAGCAGAAGGAGATCATATGATCCATCTAGTCTGCCCGTGTGGGCTACCCCATAGTCTTTTATCCTCCCTAACTTTCCGTAGTGCCTATCCCATGCTAGCTTGAACTCTCTCACTCTCTTTGCTGCCATGACTTCGAAGGCAGACTGTTCCAAGGCTCCATCATCCTTTCAGTGAGGAAAAGCATCCTGATGTTGGTTTTGAATCTACCTCCCTGTAGGTGCATGGTCCTGAGATTGTACTGAATTAATTCCTTTGAAGTATTTGATTGTCTCAGTCATATCCCCCCTGTACCTCCTCCTCCCTTCCAGTGAGTACATCTTGAGATGCTTGAGTCTTGACTCATAGGGTTCTTGATGAAGTCCATGAATTATCTTCGTAGTGCTCCTCTGAATGGTCTCCAGATGATCTCTGTCTTACTTGAGGTGTGGTCGCTAGAACTGGATGCAATACTGTAGGTTTTGGCCTCACAAAGGACATGGATAGTGGGATTATCAGCTTGTTTTCTACTTGTGATACCCCTACCTATTCATCCAATAATGCTGTTAGCTTTCTGTGCCACCTTCTGGCATTGCCTGGTTGTCTTTATATCATCAGATATGAGTATTCCTAGATCCTTCTCAGCCTTAGTTTCTGTCAGTTGTTCTCCTCCTAGTGCATATTTCTTGGCTGGGTTCTTTCTTCCCAGATGCATAAATTTACATGTCTTGGCTTGCAAATTTCAACTGCGATTGTCTTGACCATTCTTCCAGCTTTTTTAGATCAGAGTCCTTTCCCATGGTCTCCTCTTGCATGTTTACTGTGTTGCAGGATTTGGTGTCATCTGCAAACAGGCATACCTTTCCCTCCAATCCATCAGCGATAGCACTGATGAATATGTTAAATTGAATTGGCCCCACTACTGATCCCTAGTGGATTCCACTGGTTACCCCACATTGCTCTGACAGAGTGCCGTTTGCCATGACCTCTTGGTTCTCCCTTGGAGCCAGTTCCAAACCCAGCTGACTATTTTATTTCACACTCCAGTGTGTTACAACTTGTTTATTAGGCTCCTTTGTGGAACTGAGTCAAATCTCTTACTGATGTCCAGATAGACTATGTCTACTGCTCTACCCTGGTGCACAGTTCTGGTCACCCAGTCAAAGAAATCAATCAAGTTTGCCTGGCATGACCTCCCTGCTGAAATGCCATGCTGTTTTAGCTCCAATTTTCCATTTGCTTCCATACATTGCACTATTGTTTCCTTCAGTAATGTTTCCATGATTTTCCCCACCACTGAGGTGAGGCTGACTGGACGGTAGTTATCAGTGTCTTCCATGCTCTCACTTTTGTGCAGGGATAGAGGAAGAGGACTGCTAATGGGGAGGCAAGTTCCTCTGTGAGTTCCTGCAGGATTCTTAGGTGGACACTGTCAGGTCCCATTTCTTTGTTAATTTTTATTTTTTGAAGTTCTTTTAGGACTCTTTCTTTTGTGAAGGGATTTGTGTCAGCTTCACTGGTGTGGTGTCCTTCTTTTCCTAGTACAAGTCTACTACCCTGTTCATCTTGTGTGAAGATAGTGCAGAACTATTCATTCAGAACCTCTGCCTTTTTCATTGTCAGTCTTCTCATTCTGCCCCTCTCTGGTTCTCAACGGAATTTATTTATTTGCTTTTGTTTACCGGGTAAGTCACACTAGACATCCACGTGCCTATTTTTAGGTGTGACCCAGGAGTGTTACAGACATGAATTTTACAGGTACAGTGAGTAATACAACTTATGCATACAGTGGAGTGACTGGTACATCTTTACATACAGTGAAGCGGCTGAATATAGTTTTTACATACAGAGGAGAAGACATGGAGAAATGATAGTCAGTACAAAACAGCACATGTGACTGAGGGGGGAGCTATAGGTGGCTTGGAGAGTTAGGCAGCATATAGACAATGAGTGTTAACAATTTGTCCTTGCTTGGCCAGGTGGTCAGGAGAGTAAGTGCAGTGGCCACCGAGGGCGTAGAGGTCTCTGAGCCAGCATAGTGTGGAACACGCTACGAGGTGCAAGGGAAGTGGAGGGGCCCTTCAGGAAGTTCCAGAGGGAGGTTTTAAATCCATTGTGGGAGGGAGTGGACCGTGTAAGGACTGGGAATGAGTTCCACAGTTTCGGGGCATAGCTGGTGAAAGCCCGGTCACTGGCAAGGGAGCGTGTCCTAGGAACTGGGCAGGAGAGGGCAGCCCTTGACCTAAGATGGTGGGTGGAAGCATCAGAGTAGAGGGAAGGGCAAGGGCAGCAGGGATGGATGTCCTGAAGATGTTGTTGATGAAGTTACCTATTACAAAAGCACGGTTAGCTACTCCGGAGGAGTCACTCGGGGGGCGAGTGGGTCTGGCCCGGTGTGTGAGGGGCAGAAGGAAGCGGCAGATGCTATTGTAGGCCATATCCCATTTCGAGAGTATGGATTTCGGCGCAGAGGCAAAGGTCACGAGTGCGTAGCAGAGGGAGGGGAGGAGAACACCCCTAGCAAGGGCCACCCGAGCCGCTGGGGTGAGGCAGTTTTTTGCTCTGTAGGCAAGACTGAGCTTAGCATTCATAGCCTTACAGATGTTTTGGACATGAAGGGAGAGGTCCAGCTGGGGGTCCAGCGTAACGCCAAGATACTTGGTTATGGGAACCATCTGCAGGGGCAGGCCGTCAGCCCCAAGGATTAAAAGGGGGGCGGGGCAGGAGTTTGTTCTGCTGAGGGAGCCAAACAGCATAGCCTGTGTTTTCTTAAGGTTGGTGGTGAGCTTGTGTACCGCCAGCCAGGACTGGATCTGGTTGAAGTCGGTGTTTAGTTTGGAGTTGATGGTATCGATATCACGATCGCTGTTCAGGATGACAAGGTCATCAGCGTACAAGGTGATTAGACCATGAGAGGGGATGGACGGCAGCTCATTGATGAAAAGGGAAAAGAGCATCAGACCGAGGACAGACCCTTGGGGAACCCCGCATAGGACAGTGGTGAGATGTGAATGAGTCTGGTTAAAATTGGTATATTGCTTCCTACCTGTTAGGTAGTTGAGGAACCAGGCATGGGCCGGGTTAGAGAGTCCAATGGCTAGGAGAGTGGAGCTGAGGAGGAAGTGGTCTACCCTGTCAAAGGCCTTGGAGAGATCCACGAAGATCACACCTGTGAGGTTGCCCTGGTCAGTAGCTGTTCTAATATGCAAGGTAACTACCGCGAGTTCGGTGGCCATGCTGTGCCCCTTCCTGAACCCATGCTGAGCTGGAGAGAGGAGGTTGTGTACCTGCAAATACTCATTTAGCTGAGAGGCCACAACTTTCTCAAGGAGTTTGGAGGCGGCCGACAGGATGGCAATCGGCCGGTAGTTAGTGAGGTCTTTGGGGTTACCTTGCTTGAGAACAGGGGTGATTTTGGCTACCTTCCAAAGATCAGGGATGACACCAGCTGTTAGAAAGGAGTTGAAAATATGAGTTATAGGCCCGGTGAGTAGGTGGGCACCCAATCTAAGCAGTTTTGGCTCCATGTTGTTGTGCCCTGCTCCAGAGTGAGGGGAGAGGTTGGCAAGCATCGTCTGGGTTTCAGCAGTGGACACATGTTGTAAGAAGAAGGAGGGCTGGGTCGCAGGACCAGGCTGGGAGGAGGTGCAGACAGATATGCGCTTGTGGCTGTGGGAATGGCAGGAGCCGAGGATAGTGGAGGGGGGGTGTTCGGAGAACATTGTGTTAAAAGCATTGGAGATAGTGCGTGGGTTGTTGCAGTTGGCCCCATTGATTAGGAAGTCCGTGACTTGAACTCGGGTAGAGCCCCCCACTGCGCTTCTAATGTTCTGCCAGAAACACCTTGGGTTGCTGGCTGAGGCGAGTAGTTCAGATCGGCAGTACTCACTTTTGGCTGATCTGATGGCTTTTTTGCAGATGTTCCTGAGGCGCCTATAGGCAATAAGGTCGTCTGCACTGTGGGATGCTTTGTAGGTTTCCCAGCACTTATCCCTGAGTTTCATTAGGGAGAAAAGGCCCCCATGGAGCCATTTGGTGACAGTGCCCTGCACCCTCCTTTTAGTGAGGGGGGCGTGTTTGTTTTGTACTGGGATGTATCTGGTTAAGAAAGCACCCAGTGCTTGATCTGGATCCAAGGAGGCGGTGACCCTGGTCCAATCGATTGAGCCGAGGTCAGCAAGAAAGTCAGGCAAGTGGAATTTTGAGAAGTCCCTCATTTGTATAACTTTACTGGGTGTTTTCGCCTGGGAGATGCCCCAAGTGCAAAAAATGGGTGAGTGGTCCGAGATGGCATCAGGCAGGATGCCCGAGGATGTGATCCTGTTCGGTCTATTCATCAGGACCCAGTCAATCAGTGTCCCTTCCCCCCCCGGGGGAAGGGCCTTGTTGGTTCAGTGATGATCTGGTTTAGTGCGAGGCCTGATAGCAATGGCTCATAAGATTTCAGGTTTGGGCCTAGCCAGTTTAGGTTGAAGTCTCCTAAGATCAGGACTTCACTTGTGCCCACTCTCTCACTAACAATGTGCAGGAGAGAGGAGAGCCCAGGCAAGCCGCCTCTAGGGGGGTTGTAGCAGCAGATCAAATGAACCTTCTTGGTGAGCCCAAGCAGGAGAACAGCATGCAGGAACTCGCAAGATGGAAGGGGGAGGAGGTCTGCTGCAGTGACATTGAGGTGGGCTTTGTAATAAAGTAGCACCCCACCACCACGCTTGTTCCCCCCTCGGTCACTTCTGATATGGCTGTATCCTGGTAGGGAACACATAGTATCGGGAGTGTGGGGTTTTAGCCAAGTTTCTGTGATGCCCAGTATGTCTGGGTTGTAATGGGCAACCCAGGCAGCAAGCTCAGCAAGGTTGTGTAATACACTATGGCTATTAAGATGGACAATTTTTAAGCCCTTGGTGGATAGCCACGAGGTAGGTGGGCTGAGTGGCCAAGGGCTGCCCTGGCTGGGGGAGGTGGTTTCACCCTTGGTGGGCCTGGTGGAGGGGGCAGTCATGTCTGTGTGGAGGGGCAGTGGAGTGGACGGGCAGCACTGGGAGCAGGATACGATAAGGGCTGAGATATACCGAGAGGTATATGGACTGAGCTGAAGCCTGCAAGCCTGCAGCGGGACGTGACTGTTGGCTGCCTTTTTTTTTTTTTTTAGGTAAGCACCAGGGTGTGCACTTAGGTAGAGGCTTGAGAACTCCTGGGTCAGCTCCTAGTGGTAGAACAGTATAGCTCGCAAATAGAAAACTGGGCTGATTGGTTAATTCTCAGCCAGCCCATGTGACTCCTCTCTGCCTATTTAAGCGAGTGCCGACCAAGGGTGGTGGTGGGGGCAGTGGGGAGCCGAACGCGTAGTTCGTCTGAAGAATGGCATGGATGGCAGCAGGGCTGATCAATGTCCTGAAAGTTGTCTGCCTTTAAAAACAGCGCCAAGAGCAGGCTGCAGACAATAATGAAGCCGTCGTCCCAGAAAAATGGTAGGTAGAAGCCACGAAAATTACCTTTTTGCAGTTCAGTTTGGGAGGTCCACAGGGGTTGGGGGAGGGCTGTGGAGTGCCCTCGTGACCACTGGGAGGCAACCGGGAAAAAGCTGTGGAGATAAAGGGAGAGAAGGCTTGGGATAAGTAGGCTGGAGGGAGGGGGGCAGAGCTAGGTGAGTCACAAAAGCGTGCCAATAGCGTTGCTGTGCTGGGGGGGGGTCTCGCGACCAGCAATGCAGGAGGTAGCAGTGAAAAACCAAGATACAGTTAAAAAAAATAACTTCCTGATCTATCATTCAGAGGCTCGTACTATTTCCCTAGCCCACCCTCCCAGTCTGCAATTGTACATATAATATGAGGCAGTAAGCAGTAAGCAGAGATAGTCAGACTGGGATCACAGGAATATATTTGCCCAGTGCAGTAAATTAATCTGTACCTTCTGTAACTGAAAACCCCACTTTTAACATACAGTGGCTACTACTGTGACCATTTCCTACCCTTCCATGTGGTCTTAAAGGGGAGTGCTTAAGGTAACCAAGTAAAAACACACAAACTGAGGCAATAATAAGTCAAAGTCTTGAGGAAAAAAACAAGCTCCATGCCTTGGCCGTCTGAAGAACGGTGTGGACGGCAGCAGGGCTGATCAATGTCCTTTTTGCAGTTCAGTTTGGGAGGTCCGCAGGGGTTGGGGGAGGGCTGTGGAGCACCCTCGCGACCACTGGGAGACAACCGGGAAACAGCTTTTTGCAACTCAGTTCGGGAGGTCCGTAGGGGTTGGGGAGGGCTGTGGAGCAGCTGACCACCGGAGGCAACCGGAAAGCAGCTGCAGTTCTGTTCAGGAGGTCCGCAGGGGTTGGGGGAGGGCTGTGGGGCGCCCTCGTGACCACCGGGAGGCAACCGGGAAACAGCTTTTTGCAGTTCAGTTCAGAAGGTCTGCAGGGGTTGGCGGAGAGCTGTGGAGCGCCCTCGCGACCACCGGGAGGCAACCAGGAAACAGCTTGGCCATCTGAAGAATGGCGTGGATGGCAGCAGGGCTGATCAATGTCCTGAAAGTCGTCTGCCTTTAAAAACGGCGCCAAGAGCAGGCTGCAGACAATAATGAAGCCGTCGTCCCAGAAAAATGGTAGGTAGAAGCCACGAAAAAGACCTTTTTACAGTTCAGTTCGGGAGGTCCGCAGGGGTTGGGGGAGGGCTGTGGAGCACCCTCGCGACCACCGGGAGGCAACCGGGAAACAGATTTTTGCAGTTCAGTTTGGGAGGTCTGCAGGGGTTGGGGGAGGGCTGTGGAGCACCCTCACGACCACCGGGAGGCAACCGGGAAACAGCTTTTTGCAGTTCAGTTTGGGAGGTGCGAAGGGGTTGGGGGAGGGCTGTGGAGTGCCCTCGTGACCACTGGGAGGCAACCGGGAAGCAGCTGTGATGATACCCCCGTTGCTTTTTCTTTTCCCCTGTATATATCTGTAAAAAGTATTTTCCCTTTTTGTAACCCCTTCAGCAATTCTTTCTTCTGTTCACATTTTGGCTATCCTAATCACCTTCCCTGCTTCCTTGAGTCTTCCCCAGTATTCCTCCATTCTGCTGTCCTTCTTTGTCTGTTTGTACTTTTTGAAAGTTTTTTTTTCTCTCCTTTGTGTTGAAAGCAACCTCCTTGGACAACTAAAGAGGGTTTCTCTTCTTCTTAGTTTTACTGATCTGTTTGTTGCATTCTGCTGTGGCCAGAGATATTGTGTCCTTTATGGCCTTCTAGCTTTCCTCCACATCTCCCCCTGCAACATCTTTGAGATGGTCTTTAATACACATTTTCATTTTGACATAGTCAGCCTTCCTGAAGTCCAGAATCTTCAGTTTTTTTGTGTTACTTGTGTCCTCTGCTCTTATGACTGTGAGCCAGACTGACCTATGTTCGCTTGACTCCAGACTGATTCCTATCTTAATGTCTGTGATCTTAGTACTGTTTGATAATATGAGGTCTAGGATTGTGTTTTCTCTTGTGGGTGACTTTACCAACTGTTTTAGTCCAGCCCCTTTTAAAGCTATGAGGAATTCTTTATTCCTGTCTGATGAAGCTATGTAGGAGAACCAGTCTAGATCAAGCAGATTGAAGTCTCTGATGGGCAACTAGTCACCTTTATCGGCTATCTAGAAGCTCTTTGTCTCTATCTATCTTATAAGATGGGGTTCTATAGATCACAGCCACTCAGATGGGGGCTTTCCCAAGCTCCAAGGGTGATCTATAGTGCTTCAGTCTCAGTGTTTGCTATCTGTACCTCTGTGGCATTGATTTCTTCCCTTACATAGATAGCCACCACCCCACCTTTCCTTCCTTTGTGGTCTCACCTGTACAGAGTGTACCCTGGGATAGCAACATCCCAGGTATGGTTCTCATTTAACCAAGTCTCTGTTACCACTACCCAGTCAAGGTGTCAAGGTTAGCCTCTGCCATTATGGCAGTGAGGTCTGGTATCTTGTTTGCTAGGCTATGGACATTGAAAAAGAGTGCCCACCAGCTTTGGTTGTGTCTGCTGACTTTCCTTCTATTATCCCATTTTTGCTTCTTGAAAGGTTTGGCTTGGGCTGCACTTGTTATGTCCTGGTTGGTGACCTGTTGCAGAACTAGCAAGTGGTGGGGGAGGGGCAACTGCCACCCCTAGTGCCATAGATATGATGTAGACTCTGAGCTCTGGCTGCAGAAGTGCTGGCCCCATGAAATTCATGGTACCCAAATAGTGTGGCCATCACTTCACTAATTAGAAAATTGCTAAGTTTAAAGCCACTGCCTGGATTTATGGATTTTGTAGTGATCAGATCAGAAGGGACAAAGTTCAAAAAGTTTGAAAATATGTAATGTCACGAAAATTAAGGCTTTTTATTTTCTTATTAATATATATAGATATCTTTCTCTATGCAGTATATAGTGTAGGTCAAACAACATACAACTGTTTCCAGATGACACAAATGCAGTAGCACTGATGTGCTAATTTGTTGAAATTGTAGCTGCGGCATGCACACTGCAAGATATGCACACTAATTTCTGGCTATACAGAGAAATCCACAATGCTCAAATTAAAACACTCATTCTGTCTGTAGAAGCAAAGGCCACTGCAGTCACAGATGCAAATGCATGATACCCAAATTACAAGAGTTCTTTTGTCTGCAGAATGCAGTTCTCTATGAGGACAACCTTTATAGACATAAGTACATATACATATACATACTGTAAGACATACACACTTGGGGAATGGATTGATATTTTTTCACTAAATCATTGAAAGACAATGTTCTGGGGCAAACCTTCTCTACCCTGACAATTTCAGATCAAAATTCCAAACTGTCTGAGCTGTAGGCAAATAAAACAAACAAAAAAAAAAGACCCAAGCCTATTTTTCCTAAAAACACACTATCCAGATCTCAGAAAACACACATCCGACTGGAATGAAACTTGGGAAATCAAGAGATGCTACCCTCCAGAGTGTACATGCAAAACTGTGTGCAATTGAACAGGAACAAAACTATTAATGTGCAAACTTGGGAGTTTAACATTAGGCAGTTAGCATTAAACAGCCTATGCAAAACTAACTATGCTGGCACTTCTGCACCACTAGTAGATATAAATTTAGACATAGATATAGATATAGATATAGATATAGATATAGATATAGATATAGATATAGATATAGATATATTGGTGCAGTAGCTTTAAGTAGGGTCGGGATAGAGTCAAGGGCAGGATTAGTACAGCCAAGAACACACAGGGGGGAAGACCAGGAAAGCAGAGGAAAGGAAGGGTTAGAGTGGGGCTGGCACAGCTGTAGTAATATGAAACTAACAGCTGAACAATTGGGCAGACTTGATAGACCTGTGGGCCTTTCTTCTGCCAGCAATTTTGCATGTTCGTATGTTAATATGGTAGGGTACCATTAGTGTTTATGTCAAAATCTTTAACATCTTATAACTCAGCATTCCTAGGAAGAAAGCTTTTAAAAATTGGCATAAGCTCTCTTATTGCTAGGGTGCAAGTACATGCAAATTTTTGAAATAATTGGCCAGAAATTATAGCATGGTGAAGTGCATGGATCACCCAAAATACCCACAAATGTTTTGTGCATGGATTACAAATATATATATATTTTTGCAATGAGCATTGCTATTTAGTTAGTAGACAAAGTCAGAATGAGACTTTAGCGTTTTCCCTGCCTATTTTCATCAGAGCCGATGCTGGACGGTTATGCTCAAATCTTCACCCCATTCCCATGTGTAATCATGTTGACATGACACAGTAAAGAAGAATGGGGTGACATTTAGCCTCACAACCCCAATGACACATCCCAGTGTCTGTCAGTCTGGTGAGGATGGGGGCTACATGGGGGGTAGGGGCAACCCTAAAGGTCTCATTTGCTGACTTTGTCTGCTTTAACCCTAAATGATGCATTAACACAGTTGTTTGCAAAGAATTTCCTTACTTTTTGAGAAAGCATAGTAAAATACAATAAAATACAAAATCACACATGTCCACACAATGCAAAGCATCATGGGCTGCATATGCAAATCACCACAGAATGTTATGCTGGTTCAACTTTAAGCAGAATGTTGCACAAGTTGGTGGGAGCTTGCCTAACATAACAGTACAAGGACTGAATATCATGTATAATGGTGGGAGCGCGTATTAGTGGGAGCGCGGGGCGCTTTGGGCACCAAAATCCCACCAGCTTGAAACTAAGCAAATTTTCATTTGTTGAGTGGTATCATTCCTCACCTGTTGACATTGTACATACCTAACCACTGAAAAGAGTGCCTGTGGCAGTAAGGCTAGTTATCCAATAAATCTCAAGCCACTACCATAATGCAGCATGCTATCTGCAAAATGTAAACTGTGTTACACAATATCTCTGCAGCATATTCATTTTCTGCCACATAAGCAACATAATTCACATGTACAGGACATCCCCTCAACACCCTCCAAATTTCCAGTTAAAAGATCAAATCATTTCTGAGTTATTTAATTTTAAAGTTTGAGATTTTCATTCATCGGAGTGGCAAAATTCTACACCTGTTTGCATTTTACACACCTAACCACTGAAAAGTACCTCAGTGGTAGTAAGGCTAGGTACCCTATAAATTTCAAGCCACCACCATAACGCAGAATTCTCTCAGCAAAATGTAAACTGTGTCATGCAGTGTCTCCAAAGGAAATTAATTTTCTGTCAATGTAATTCAAATTTACAGGACATTCCCTCAACACCCTCCAAATTTCAAGTTAAAATCCCAAACTGTTTCTGAGATATTGAATTCTAAAGTTTTAGCACCTTTAAAAATTCTTTGATCACGAGAATCAACCACAAATTTGTGATCAAAGATCATCTTTGATTGTGAGGGGACATCTGGTGATGAAAATTGGGCTATCTGGTCCCTCCAAATCTGACCATCTCATCCCAGCCTCACAAATGAAAACTGCGATCAAAGAATCTCTAGATCAAAGAATTTGCAGGCTCATTATCGAAAAATAAAAAAACATTAAAACTCAATATTTTTACAGAACTACATTAAACCACAGGCATGGCTCGATAGAGGGAAGCCCCCCCTGAGCAAAACCCATCCTACTTTGACTTCACAAGTCACCCCTGGGCTGAGATATTTGATTTTTTCCAACTGACAAATCTGGCCATCTCATCCCTCCCTGACGAACGAAGATCGCAATCAAAGAATTTGCAGACTCACAATCAAAGCCCACCACCGAAGTCAGGCTGACAGGGCTGTAATTTCCCTCCTCCTTCCTATTGCCACTTTTGTGAAGTGGGACATCAACTCTCCTGTAGTCACCCAGAACTTCCATCATGTCTAGTGATAGGTTGAAAAGTGCTGTCAGAGGGGCAGCCAGCACCTTCTTGAGCTCCCTCCATATCCTAGGGTGTACCTCATCAGGCCCCATTACCTTGTCCACTTTTAGTTGTGCTAGTCCCTTGAGGACTCTCTCCTCTGTAAAAGGTCTAGTGTCCACCTCCCTTCTTTAATGCCCTTGACCCTTATTTACGGTCTTCCACTTTTCACTTGTATACCTAATGAATATGTTATCCCCGTTTTACTGACTTGGCAATATTCTCCTTGGTTTGGGTCTCTGAGCTCCTAACAGTTTTCCCTACCTCCATTGTTTCTCCTGATATCTCTCCCCATTTTCTTCTTCTGTGTCATCTTGTACTTTATAAATGTTAACTTTTTGGCCCTTACTTTCTCTGCTACTTCTTTAGAGAACCATAGTGGTCTCTTTTTAGGGCTGCATGGGTTGAGCTCTGCAATCCTCTTGCAAGTACTAGGAGAAAAGCAGCTTGTCAATGAACAGCTTCATGAGGTGATAAAAGTCACCTCCGAGTCTGTGCACTATGTCCCACACCCAAGCTCATACCACTTTTTATACCTACTATGCAATTGCTTCTTTTTACTTTAATATTATTTTTCCTGAGCCCTAATAATGGTTGCAGAGTCCTGTGTATAGCGAAGAAGTGACTGTTGTGACTGTCGCAGCATGCAGTCTGGTGTGTGAGAGAGAGAGACAGAGAGAGAGAGAGAGACATCATAAGAGACACAGTGGCAACTTTAGCACAATTGCTGCAATCTCCTCTCTCTCTCTCTCTCTCTCTCTCTCGGCATCTCCTTCTCTCTCTCTCTCTCTCTCTTTCTACGTGCAGTATACAGAGATTGAAAAGCACTGTCACCAACACTCAGTTCCCGTGTCCAGTGCTTGCTTTTTTTTTACATTAATATTACTTTTCCTGAGCCCTGTTGTATATATGTTCACATTACACATACATATGTTTAAATTACAGCAGTGTTAGTGCAGTATTATGTTTCTGTGTGTGAAGCATTGTAGGCAACTTTACTGATGCCTTCTCTCAATTAAATCAAGTTATAATAATCTTACCTCCCATTTAGTCACTTTGAATGTCTCCTCCCACCATCCTAAAACTGGTGCCAGATGATTTTAGGTTTTTAGAAATAATCCTCCTTCCCGTACACTCTGCCTGTGTGCTCTGTTCCTCAACCCTTGATCTAGAAACTCTTCAAGCAGCTGTATTATTGCAGGTGGTCAGAAGTGCCTGTGCAAGGATGTAATCTCCTGCAGTGCTTTCTGCTCCCCAACAATGCAGCAACTTGGCCTTGTCCATACTGATCCAATGGAAGGGGATTGTCAACTTGGCACTGCTCACTTCAGTTCAGACAAAATATTCTAAACACACCTATTAATTAAAGGTCAAGCACTGACCTGAATATGACTCTCCAGCTATGGATCAGACTCTAGCTGAAGACTTTTTTTTCATTTTTCAGAAAACAAACTACATGAACATCTATTACACTGCTATAGCTATTAAGGGTTCCACATCAGACTAAAGTTTATCCTCTAATTCCAGGGTGATTTTTCTCTTTTGTCTGTAAATTACAATTTCCAATAGACCATGAATTCTTTATTTTTCTGTAAAGCAATAAAAGCCAATAATGATGTCTACCCCCCCCCCACATGTAGACAACTCAAATGTGCTGTTAAACACCATAATTTCTGAAGACCCAAGAGCCACAGAACTATCACTGATGAAATTGTTCTGTAAACCTCAGGGGGGAGATGGAAAGTTCCCATGTAGAATGTCTCTAATGCCTAATGGAAACAGGGACAACAAAAAATGCAGCAAAACACTTCTGCACACCTGTCTGTTTCTTAAAGAAAATTCTGATGAAGACCAATTCTTGCTATTGATAAGGGCAACAGTGTTAGCATTTTCTGTTTTAAAACTAAACATTTGTTCTCAGATCTCATAAACCAGAAAGCCTTATGTACAGCAGTAAGCTTTACACAAACAAATACTTTGGGTAGCATGCAGTAGGGAATTTCATGTAGCAACACTGCTATGCTATATAGCTTATTTTGTTCCCTGTGGGAGGTTGGTTGAAAGGTTTAAAATCAGACAAGGACACAAGGGCATACACAAATGTAATAGGTAATAAGTAAAAAAAAAATTAGAATTTTTGTATACCTCTTTTTATAAATCAAAGGAAAATGTTGCCACTGTCAGTGACAGCAGCTATTTTAGCCTACATTATGCAGGAGTACCATTAAAGTTCAAAATGAAACTTTAGTTTCACACTCTGATAACAAAGGATCATGCAACAAGTATATTTTTTCTTCTTTATAGTTAGAGCATTATTATATGTCTGTTTTATGATAAAGGCTCATGGTATGGCGAGCAGCAACAGTAAAAAGCAAGTTAGCTTGGTGTTACAAACTGTGACAGTATCTGACAGTGTGCATATACAGTATTTGATATACGTTAAATAGACATTGTTATGGGAACAAATGGTGACAGAGCAAACATTTTCTGGAGCTATCAGACACAGCTATTTGGCAATGCAAAGTATACTAACAAAACCTGTTTGGGGGGGGTGCTGTAAATCAGTAGCACTACAACTGACATCAGACATTTGCTACACAAGAATTGCCTGTTGTAATCAGCTGTTTGGGCATCTTTCTGGACTCCACTGGCTGATCAATCAGTAAATTCATTTTCATTTTTTTAATCTTGGAAGTAAGACATGGATAAGATTGTTATGGTAAAAGAACAAGGAATAGCAAGATGCTTCATACAGAGAGTCAGAATTGATGGAGTATAGCATAATTTTCATCTCATGTGAGCAGCAAGTTTTACTGGTGTGATAATGGGGGAGCAAACCAGCAATGTATTTTGACAGTGGCTCAGACTGCATACTGTTGTTCCACAAGTAATCTCAGTATGCCAAATATTATTGTGCATATACCTAAGTAGTATGAGAGGGATTTTGCTTTGTAAATGCACACTTTTCCACTGAATAAAAAATATGTAAAAATTGTGATCTGAAAAAAAAAATAAAACAAACTTATTGATCAGCCACTAGAGTCTGAAAAGATGTCCAAAGAACAGGCACTTCTTGTGTAGCAAATTTCTAATGTCAACTGTAGCACTGTTCATTTATAGCCCCCGGTTTTTAAAACTGTTCTTGATTTGGTATAGTTTGTATGAGGACAGATTAACAGAGCTCAATATGTATACCCTAGAGCAAAGGAGGGAGAGGTGATATGATTGAAACATTCAAACACCTTAAGAGCATTAACAAGGTGAAAGAGTCTAACATGTTTCAATATAAGAAAAATAGCAGGACAAGAAGACACAATATGGGATTAGAGGGAGGATGATTAAGGGGTAATGTAAGGAAGTTCTTTTTCACAGAAAGGGTGGTGTATGCATGGAAAGGCCTGCCCCAGGAAGTGGTGGATATGAATACAGTGCAGGGCTTCAAACAGGCATGGGTTAAGCATAAGGAGCAATACAGATGAATATGAATAGATAGGCCATTGACAGAGCAAAGGCTGATGGCACATTCATAAGGTAGAAAAAGAAATGGGCAGACTGGTTCGGCCTTGTGGTCCTTATCTGCCATCAACTTCTATGTTTCTATGTTTCTATTGCCAAGTAGATGTGTCCGACAGCTCCAGAAAACATTTAATCTGTCATCATTTGTTCTCATAACAATGTTCTCTTAGTTTATCGATACTGTCAAAATTTCCAAAACCAAGCTAAATTGCTTGTTACTTTTGCCGCTCACCATACCGTGAGCTTTTATCTTAAAACACAGACATATAATAATGCTGTAACTATGAAGAAGAAAAAATGTACTTGATGCATGATTGTTTGTTATCAGAGTCTGAAGAGATGTGAGAACAGCTAATTGTATGGGCCGTTGCCTGTGTAGTGAACAGCTACTGCAATCTGTAGTGCTATGTTTTTTATCCCTCTTTTTAATTAATTCAGATTTTGTTTCTGTCTAAATCTACCTGTGACCTGTGTGTGAAACGGCTCAGCAAAACTGCCTGTCTGCTTCTAACCAGGAAATGGAACAAGATGCTCTCACTCTCTCCTGCAGTAATGTTCAGATTAGACATCACTCCTTCTTTGCTGTAAAGAACTGGCTCAAAAAGGAGCTGACTGTGAAAAAACAAATGTCATGGTCTAGGATCGAGCTGGCATTTTCACTTATTATAATGAGTGGCAAGTTAAAAAAAATGTATTCCACAGGCAGCTAGCAAATAAAGGAGAGAGAATGTTAATACATGTGCAGTTAATCTTTAAGCATAGTACCTAGGTGGAGTCCCCACTCCCTTAGGAAGCTTTACAGCAAAGCATTGGGGTGACTGGGCTGCCTGTCTTTTGGGTTTCATTTTTTATGCACCTGGTTTGCATGTTGCTTTTGTAATAAAGGGCAAAGTAAAACCAAAGGAAAAAGAACACAAAAGAGATCTTTGGGAACACATTTATATTGTCATTAGCAGTATGAGAGGTGCTTTGCTTTGTAAATGCTATCTTCCACTGAATAAAAATATGTGAAAATGGTGAATTGAAAAAAAAATGAAAACAAACATATTGATTGATCAGCCACTGGAGTGTGAAAAGATGTCCAAACAGCTGATCACAACAGGTACTTCTTGTGTAGCAAATGTCTGATGTCAGCTATAGCACTGTTCACTTACAGTCCCCCTTTTTAAAACTGTTCTTTATTTGGTATAGTTTATATTGCCAAGTAGATGTGTCTGACAGCTCTAGAAAAGTTTTACTCTGTTACTATTTCTTCCCATGACAATGCCTGCTTAATGTATCTATGCTGTCACAATTTCTAACACCAAGCTAACTTGCATGTTATTTTGCTGCTCACCATACCATGAGCCTTTATCATAAAATAGAGACATTTAATAATGATCTAAGTATGAAGAAGAAAAAATTACTTGTTGCATGATTGTTTATCATTAGACTCTGAAAAGATGTGGGGACAGCTGATTGTAAGGGCCGTTGTCTGTGTAGTGAACAGCTATTGCAATCTGTAGTGCTGTATGTTTTCTTATCTTGTTTTTTTTAATTTAAGTCTGAATTTGTTTCTATCTAAATTTACCTGTGACCTGTGTCTGACAGCTCAAGAACATTGCCTGTCTGTTTCTAACCTGGAAATGGAACAAGATGCTCTCACTCTCTCCTGCAATAAGGTTCAGATTAGACATCACTCCTTCTTTGATGTCATGAACTGACTCAAAAAGGAGCAGACTATGAAAAAATAAATGTCCCTGTCTAGGATCGGACTGGCTTTTTACTTATTATAATGAGTGCCAAGTTAAAAAAAATACTCAATGCAAGAGACACATTATTGTGCTATCAGTTTAAAGTTTTTATTCCAAAGGCAGCAAGGAAATAAAGGAGAGAAAATGTTAATACATTTGCAGTTAATCTTTAAGTGTAGCACCTATATGGTGTCCCCATTCCCTTAGGAGGCTTTACAGCAATGCACGTGGGTGACTGGGCTTCCTGTCTTTTGATTTACTTTTATATCTACCTGGTTTGCATGTTGCTTTTGTAATAAATGGCAAAGTGAAACCAAAGGAAAAATAACACAAAAGAGATCTTTGGGAATAGGTTTATACTGACATTCTTGAAAAGTTGGGCCAGGGTAACATTTGGTATGGACTAAAATAATGGAGTGTACAGTGTGAAAGCAATGGTACCACAAATTGTCTGGGAAGCTATTTTTAGAAGCCTATGTAAAAGAATAGGCAGTATGATGAAAACTAATGAAAATAGATCTATAGTAGAATGTGTTGTCCTTCCAGATTGGGAGGCTATAGAGCAAGACAACAGCCACACTCGAGTCGGTAAGAAAAGGCCCCAGAAAATATTAAGATGCTATTCATTACAGAAGCAATGTGCAAACCAGGTCTATAAAAAATGAAACTCAAAAGACAGTAAGCACAACATCACCCCAGTGCTTTGTCGTAAGGTTTAATAAGGCCTTGAGGACAATACATGTTGAAAGTGCCACAATGCCACACAGTACAAACTTGTAAAATCACAGTCACGCTATCCCTTTCTTTTTCTCCCCTTTTTCTCTCTTTTTAGGCGCCAAGATTTCTTTCTGTCATCATCTCTACACCACACACAGAATTGAATAAGACCTGTGGATCCCCAAGAAAATGAGAACAGAAAAGGGATAGGGTGATCATGGGTCATGTCATTATGAAGGCAGTGGTACATATTCACCTTTCTCTCTCTCTTTCTTAAATATGCACTGTATCAGACATTAGGGGATTTAATTGAATCTTCTGAAGATTTATGAAATTCTGTATATACTGATCTTTGCGCTCATTCAAAAGCAACTGTATTTTAAACATTTGTACTTGTGGTATTGCAGCACTTTCAAAACGTTCTTACACTGAGCACTTTGGAATGGTTTAATTATTTAATGATTACACAGTGACATCATTAATTTGGGATTACTTAATCATAGCACCTATGTACAGTCCCCACACTCTTATGAGGCTTTACAGCAAAGTGCTAGGGTGATTGTGCTTCTTTTCTTTTGGTTATGTTAACCTCAATAAATGTCATCAGCCCTGTATAAAAATAATGCTCTGTACTATATTACAATGGCAAAGCTGTAACACAGTTAAATGCTTTGTCTTGTAACATTTCCATTTGCTGAGGTAGTAGCCTATTATGTGTCATCATCATATGATGCCTGTCACCATGCCGGTAACCCTCCCAGGTTATGCCTAAAGATAGGCAATTTTATTGTCTAGTACACCTACCCAGTAAACAAAAACTAAAGAAAATAAGTTTGTCACAAATTTCCCCCCACCACAGTGCACTGAATCTAAGACTGCACTTTAATGATATTATCTGGCCTTGCGAGCTCGCTCAAAATCCTAGAAGAATTGTTAAATCAGATTAAGGTTATATTTTGTAACAGACTGGATGGAGCAATAAAGGAACGAACTCCGGTAATGGGACTTCACCAGTCAATGGGATCCCTATTAGCAGTTAATGCAGGCTATACAACAGGAAATGTTATTAGTTATGTATGCAAATAATAAGTTTGTCACACGCTGCCCCCTCTCCTACTCGCTGGTTCTACTTCAACACTTTTCAAGTACTTTCTGCATTGTCACAGTCCCTTACATTCTTTTTTCCTTTCAGTGTCCTACACCACCACCAAAACCCTAGCCAATAGCCATATTAAAATAAAAATATAAATATACTAATTTGTTCTCAGTCTCTGTTCTCATTCATTTTGTCCGTTGTCATAGTATAGTACGTGCTATTCATTTTCTGCCCATACTTCAGCACTGCCAAGTACTCCACATTTCATGCACTCAACTTTAACTCCCATTGTGTTTGTTTTTTTTAATCTTAAAACTACCTTTCTGCATCAGGACAGACAGAGTCCTGGCATCCTGCAAACAAAAGCACTAGAATGACTTTTTAACAAAGCACAATCCAGAGCTGCCTTCTGACTACACAACAGTTTCTCTACAGGCAAACATTGACAGTTGCCAACTGAAACACCCCAAACTAATTATGGACTACCATCAAGACCTCTCACAGTCATTCACCCAGATCTTGTTTTAAATTGGTGGTGGTGCTGCTGCAGCTCCTTTCTACACTAGCTCATTTCTGCACTGGTCTTCACACTCACTCCAGGCTGCTAGCCAAGACTATTAGTGCCAACATTGTTCTAAGGCAGTTCATGGTCATCCAGCCTCAGGTCCTCCCAGAGCTATCACTACCTACTGATGTGTTGTACTCACTAAACCCTAATCTTCTTGACACTCAAGCAAAACAAAAACTGCCGTTTAACTACTTTCAACCTAACAGCAGCAGATAAGCAGGTGCGCGCAGACAAATAAATCAGATGAGGTTGCAAGTCTTTTTTACTGACAGAATTACCAATAACAGAAAGGGCAACAGTATATAAGTATTCAGTAAATGTGTAAAAAGGGAGTAAAACAAAAACTGCCATTTCACTACTTTTAACTCGGGAGGTTTTCTTTTTGTTATGCCAGCGCTGCCAATAACTCAAATAAGCTACACACAGATGAGCCGTTTTACCTTGAACACTCCCTCTGACAAAGCTGGCACTTGTCAGAGGGTGCCTGCTGTCACGGTCATGGATCACTAACAATCTTTGACTGTGAGGCTGCAAAATAATTGGCCGCGACCGCAGCTGAAGATTTTGCAAGCTTGTGGCTAAAGATCGTTAATGAGCCGCAGCTGAAGATTGTAAAAATGTAAAAGGCTATTTTTAGACAAAACTAGAATAAACTAGAGGCATGGGTTGATAGAGGGAAGTCCCCTGATCTAAACCTATACCTCAACTACTTCACAAGTCACCCATGGAGTGAAATATTTACTTTTTTCTAACCCCAAACTGAAAACAAGATGACGGCCATCCCAATCAATAAATTTTTCACGATCAAAGATTATTTGATCATGAGCCTGCAAATTCTTTGTCGTGATGGCCAAAACCCCATTCTTCTTTCACAAAATAACTACATAAATTTTCCCATAAACTTATAAATGGAGCTAAAAAGTATAACTTTTGAAAGGATTAATATTTTTTCACCAAACAAAAAGTGGCATGTTACTTGACCGAAGATCTTTTTACTTGCCAAGTTTCAGACCAGCAGACCACATGATGGCTGTGCAGTGCCACAGACAAAATCCAAAAAACCGCCCAGAGAACTGATGAAAAGTGCGTTATTCAGCATTTTAGTGTGCAAAAACCAGAAGTCTGTCCAAAACGCAACTTGGCAAATCAAGAGATCTATAGTGCCCCACCACACATATCAAATTTTATGCAAATCAGTTGAACGGGTCCAAAGTTATTAACATGCAAAATTTCACGTTTAACATACAAGGGCCTTCATAACCCTAAATATAGGGTGTGACTGCGCCCTATAATATATATATATATATATATATATATATATATATATATATATATATATACTGTATATATATATATATTTACAGATGATACCAAGATCTGCAACAGGGTAGACATGCCAGAAGGGCTGGACATGATGAGAAGGGACCTGGAAAAGCTGGAGAGATGGTCTGAGGCATGGCAACTGAGGTTTAATGCAAAGAAGTGCAAAATCATGCACATGGGGAATAAAAACCTAGGAGTAAGCTACAGGATCAGGGTTGAACTGCTGACAGTTACAAGGGAGGAAAAGGACTTGGATGTCATTATCATAGCTGACTTGAACGTCACCAGGCAGGCAACCAAGGCAGTAGGGAAGGCAAGTGGGATGTTGGGTTGTATTTGGAGAGGTATCATGAGCTGGAGGAGGGAGATAAGAGTTCCACTGTACAAAACATCAACAGGATGGAAGCTGCTCAGAGGAGGGTGACGAAGATGGTCAGAGGGTTACAGCAAAAGACTTATGAGGAGACAGTGAGGGACCTCAATATGTACACCCTGGAGCAAAGGAGGGAGAGGGACGATATGATTGAGACGGTCAAGTAACTCATGCGTATAAACACAGTTAAAAGGGAAATTATCTTCCAGTTCCTAAAGAATGCCAGGACCAGAGGACATGACATGTGACTAGAGGGAGGCCAATTAAGAGGAAATGTGTGGGAAGTTCTTTTTCACTGAGAAGGTGTTGGATGCATTGAATAGCCTGCCCCAGGATGTAGTGGCTGCATTTATGGTAGCAGGATTTAAACATGTATGGTACAGGAATAAAGGAACACAGTAATGGAAATGTAAAGCTACAGCCATTGACCATGTAGAGTCATGGGCCACTTTTACAACCAATAAAATGGGCAGACTGGGTGGGCCTGGCAGTCCTTATCTGCCGATGGTTTGACCCAAAATAGGGTCTTTCACTTGTTCACTTGCTTTGCACTGCAAAAAGGCCAAATCAAAAGTAATTAGTGTTTTTAATGGCTAGTTCTCAAATACACCAACAGAATAAAAACATTGGATAAAAATATGAAAAAATTCAACAGTTATGTTTTTATATAATGTTAATTTCTAAGTCAAGATTTTTCTCTTGCCACTGCCCCATTTTGTGTTTTCCAATACTGTGTGCCCAGGTCTGATGGTAATTGAATTCCACCCCTTTCCCTTAGGTTAACATTAATGCTGCATTGCATGATTGTGCAAACACCAAGCAACAGCATGCCACAAATTCAACAAGGCTCTTGAGACTTTCTCCCCTATCTTTTTAGCTCCCAACTATTTATGTTTTGTAGTTCCATCCTATCAGATGCATTAATGCATTTTTTGCAATTTATTTTATTATATAACAACTGAAACCTTTATCTTTTGCCTTTGTTACACCCAATCATGAACACTGTAAATGATGCTTACCATGACCCACTCATAAAGCAGTTGCTTAGTAATGCACAGTGCATCACATCTGTATTTTACTTCACTAGTTGCCACTCCCAAAGCAGCTATAGTATTACACACACAAGCTGTGTCAGATCTGTACTGGACTTTGTGAGTAGCCCTTCAGACCATTCATGAAGCAAGTGCATCATCATAGGCATGGCAACCGACCCGTGGAAGATTTTGTGATTGGGCCTGCAGCTCATTTCTAATGCATCTATATAATCACAGTCATTGACTTCAGCATATAGCTTGCTCTGCATGTGACCCTACACAGCCATCTATCTTTTTTTTTCTAATTTTGAGGCTAGGTGTCAGTAAAGAGAAAGTGGTATTTCATGAGAAAGAGTTGATGAGTCACGAAAATAAATTATGTTTTTATGACACAGAACAACCTAATTTAATTCTTAAAATTAAAAATCTCTAATAAGTTCAAGTTTCAGACTGCAGCTCCAGTTGTTTTTTTCAATGTGCAACGTTTTGTTCTTATATCATCAATTTTGTGACATTCACAAAAAAGGGTATAGCAGTCATTAAAATGGTATTCACCTCACAAAAACAGAGACTATTTTCATGACTCTCTGCAGTCTGATTTCATTATTAATTTGCAAACTATTGTTTCTTTCAAAGAAACAGCACTTTAAGAATCAACCTTACTCACCCCTTGGTCAACTACACAGGGATTAGAGTACAGCTCTAGTCATTTTATTTATTTCTGATGTGCAAAGGTTTCACTTGTTTTACACTCCTGTAAGATGGCTAAGACTCAGGGAAAATGAAGGTGTTATCTCATAGAAAGGGATTTTGCCTCGCAGAAACTTAAGCCACCATTCTTGTTAAAAAAATGAATGGTGCATGTGTGGAAATTGGATTCTATTTTCTTAGCACTTTAAAAACCATAAGGTTTTCAGTAATGCCACTTATAAAAGAATCATTCTTGGGTTAAATTATAACTAACATAAATATTTTGGCATAGAACTCATAACCACTTTTACACTATAGGTGAGCACAAAATGAATTTACAAAGATATTTGTGTCACTTTATCAACCTTTTATAACTTTTAAACCACTACACCAATCATTACCAAATTATAGATACAGAGATCCTAATCCCAATAATACCCATGACAAATTTCAGGTTGATCTGCTTATGGACCATCACATACTTAGGGAGAAAACTTGGGTGTTTCGCAAAGAAGTGCCTTATCAAAACTAATAATATGGGTGCTACCACACCTCTATAATAGTTTGTACACACATACGTGCTCACATGTGTGTACACACACGCTCACACACACACACACACTCACACTGAGAAACACAATTTCTCCAGCTGGCTCACAGAATTTGTAGCATTGCAAATTAATATTTCAGAAAAATGCAGATAGAGAGAGAGCCAATAAAAAATGATGTAGATGATGACAGCGGGAATGATAGCAAAGCTGGGAAACAACAGGAGAGGAGACACGCAGAAGGAGAGAGGAGGCATTTAAGAGTACATTAATTGCTTATAAGCCAATGTGAGAAGCACACTCTGCAAAAAGGGCAACATCAAGCACCTGATATACAGTGACGTCAAAAACTAAGAAATGCTCAAAAATACCAAGTGGCGCTTAAGGTAGAAAACAACAGGAATGCCAGGATAGAAGGACTGTTCTGAGAGGTTAGGCTATAGGGGTAGGGTGTCTGTCTTCCTAATGGAGAGCATCACTGTGAGCAAAAGAAGGTCGCTAGGGTTGATGGAAAAGTATCAAAATTATTCTGACCCAAGACTGGAGAAAAAAGGGACAATGGAATTATACTGTGGTTGTACTACTTCTTTCTGAAAAGCTCATCAAATCTTGATGTTCAGCTGGATGAGGAAATTATGAGAGTAGATAAATCAGATGCAGTGTGCAGTGGTTATCCTGGGAAATTTAAACTCCCGGGCATAGACTGGCTTCTAGAGAAGCTTAATACCAGGGTTGAGACAGAGTTTCTATTCACACTGAAGGAATGTATCCTTGAACAGTATGTCAAACATGGGAATAAGATAGATGTCATCCCTGACCTTGTACTCAGCAGTCAAGATAGGGTCCTTCCCAGTGAGAATGTAAAGGAATAAGTGGGAGGCAATAATGATAACTGGATAATCTTCCTGATAGAGAAATGAAAGATTTGCAAGGCCCCAGTCACCAGGACTCAGAACTTCAGAAGGGTAGAATTAATCAAAATGAAGGACTGATGTCCATGGGTCTAGAGCTGCTACTGCATATGAGGCCAGTGATGTAGAGCACTTGTGGGAATGTTCATTAAGTTGTTGTACTATATGCTTAACCTTAATACAGTATCCCAAAGGTCTGCATTACTGCAAGCAACAAGGGAGCTAGGACAAAACATGATCCCTTTGTTCATTTGGGAACACCTGAACACCTGAAGAAGGGCTTTGTGTAGCCTGAAAGCTTATGTTTCAAAAATTTCTCGTTGGTCCAATAATATGTCTCAAATTACCTACATTGCACATCACTCAGGGCACAAAGGCAATTAATTCAAACAAAATTAGGTTTCGTACAGTAACTGCTGGAAATGGACAGGTGTTTCCATGTAAGAGAGGAGTTGCTATATGATACTGGACAGCTAAAGTATAGGAAACCAAGGAAAGACTGAAGTTAGCTAAGGAGTAGGAACTTCAGATACATTACTGCTCAGTGATTGGTTCCATCATGTTGCAATATGTCAATGAGTAACTCTTATGAACTTTAGGTAACAATGTTTAATAATATTAATAAATGAATGCTTTTTTAATATAGTGACTCCTAGTAATAGAACTGGTTTAGAGTGAAGAATTCCTAATAGTAGTATCTTCAGTCATAACAGAACCACTGTAACATGAAATCATGCTTCCAGTACATAAAGGGAAAGTAGATGGTAAATAAAGAGGCTTGGGCCCTAAACACTGGGGAAGGAGGAGAAGACAGTGAGAGAGCCAGGTACAATTTTGGGAATGTTTAATTTATACCTCAGTTTGATATTCACTAGAGGGACACAGGGAAGTTTTTCACTGGGAAGACACATGTATCAGGGGTAACTATGATGCAGTATTCAGAAACCATTTTCACCTTTGTAGAGGACTACCTGGAAAAAAAATCAAGATAAGTAAATACCTAGGACTCTGCAGGATACACACCTGGCTCACAATGGAGCTAGAGTAAAAATCAGTTGGACTGCAAAGGGTAATCTTTCATGAGCCTGTACTTACAGGTGTGCTGTTAGAAGATTGAAAACTGGACCATGTGGTCCTCATCTTCAAAAAGATGACATTCTTGAACCTGACAACTATAGGCCAGTTAACCTGATATTAGTGCTGGAAAAGTCCTGGAGTTCTTTCCAAGGAAAGAATAGTGGCTCACTTAAGACCAAGGTTCTCACCTCTTTCTTTGTGTTCATGTGGTCTTTTGTCGCAGAAGTTGAATGCATTTTTTTACTACAGAAACAGTGCACCTGTTGAGACGTTAATATTTCATTTGCTGCTATGGTTTTTTGGGGGATTCCTGATCCCCCTTGTGATGGTGTGGTCATGCCAGATCCTCATTCTTTCCTTTGCTCCAGTTCACATTGGATTTCCTTCTGAGTATAACCACCTAACAGTTCCTCTTGAGACTTTGGTGTGGCTAGTGAGGGAGAGGAGTGGTAGGTTAAGTAGAGTATGGCTAGCCTGTCTTAGGAATCTGGTGAGCAAGGTCTCAAATATGCTTCTCCCACATCATATCACTTTGTGACCCCGTGGTTTTCTTCTCATGGAACTAACTACCTAAGTGTTTGGCAGTTTCTCAGTGGAGTGGTAGTCTGTCTACTGATTTCTATGCACTTGTTCTCTGGAAGAGGAGAGCTGGGATAGCAGGATCCAGAGGGGTACAAGTAATTTGTGGTCCCATTGGGCTGAAGAGGATTGAATCAGGCCTATTGCAGCTTTCTATGCTGCATAAAAATGATCTTTCCAGGAGCAGTTGTGAGCAGGTCTGGATCTTTTTTCTTAGCTTTCAACTCTGCTGATTGCTATAGATAGTTTGCTACTATGACAGAGTCGCAAAACCCTGGAAATTTGACTTTGATTGTCATTCTGTGGTGTTGCAACTGTGAGACAAAAGCAAATTTTTTTTTTTTTTGAGTAATCTATTTTCTCCCTCCGTGCTTTGGACCCACCACTCCTTCAGGCATCTAAGGTCACCGGCATCCCCCACAAAGCTCCCCAAGCCTCCTAGACTCATATTGCAGCTGAAACAGAGGTAGCTTGGCATTACCCTTTGCTGAGTGGGTCTCTCTCCTCCGAGGGGAAAGGCACCGGTGGGGGTTGCCAAGCACACTCTTTTTTCCTCAGCCTCTGGGCGCTGCTGAGGCAGACTAGCTCACAGGAAGTCTCCGGGGTGCTAGTGGACTGGATGCTATCATTCGGCCAATCCAGAGTGCTGTTTTCCGTTTTCTGGTATTTCCCACATTGGATCGCTTCTGCAGTGCTCCCAGTCTCCATCAGGGCTGCCCTCTTCCCTCAACCCGTACCCCCCTCTGTGTACCTTGCCTCCCCACACCCCATACTTACCTACGGAGTCCAGCGCGACGATCTTCGGTGGACCGGGAACATGACTGCACTCTTCAAAGCCGACAGCGAACTCAAGCTGTATAATGGCATAAATAGTTTTTTTCATCTTTGGTGCATATCTCAGGCATTTTTTTGGAATTTTTGCACCAAATTTTCAGCATGGGGTTATTGGGACCCTCCTCACGGATTCAGTCACTGTCATGGCGTTATTCGGTCCCGAAAGGTGATTTTGCGGTCACTGCATGGAATAACTTTTTGGGACTGAGAAATGAAATGACAGTGCCACAGTTTATGAGGGGGGTCTCTCAAAAAGCCTATGTTGCAAATTTGGTGATAAAAAATCCAAAAATTGCTGTTTTATGAGTGTGCGTTGCACTGTTTCCATGCACGCTCGTAACTTCATGAATTTGAAATATTTTCACTCCAGGTTTTCAAAATTGGTATTTTTCCACACCTCCTGATGAACAGTACAGCTGTCATTTTACATATCCTTACCAAAATGTGTTTTGGCATGTCCGGCATACAATAGCGCGGTCGTTGTGCAAAATCAGTTTTTGGGACAGTTTGAGGAAATGACAGTGACACTGTTAATGAGCAGAGGTCCTAAAATGCCTAGGTTGAAAATTTGGTGCCAAAAGTCCATAAAATGACTGTGTTACAAGTGTTCCACGCACCCTTGTAACCTCGCAGATTTACAATATTTCCATGCCAGATTTTCAACACTGGCATTTTTTCAGACCTCCTTATGAACAGTACAGCTGTCATTTTTCACATCCAGTCCAAAATGTGCTTCCGCACCTGTGGCGCACAATGGCGTGGTCGCTGTGGGAAATCAACTTTTGGGACAGATTAACAAAATCACAGAGCCACTGTTCATGAGGGGAGGTCCCAAAATGCATATGTTAAAAATGTGGCTAACAAACTTCCTAAAAACAATTGGGTTATGGACATGTGTTGCGCAGTTTCTATGCATGCAAATGACTTAATCAATTTTCCATATTTTCACTCCAGATTTTCAACGTTGCCATTTCTTTACGCCTCCTCATGAACAATGCAGTTGTCATTTCCACATCCTGCCCAAAATGCGTTTTCATCCCTGTGTCACCAAATGGCATAGCTGCTGTGCAAAACCACCTTTCAGCTAACAAACTATTTGTGCCGCTTTTCATGAGGTGGGCTCACAAAAACCCCATGTTAAAAATCTGGAGTGAAAATACCAACACATGCCTATGATGTTAAGGTTCCCAACTGTAGCACCCCACCCTGTAGAGAATGACAGGCATCAGGGGTGTGACTTGGGATCATCGGCTGTAATGCTCACGCCATTCCACCTCCACCCTGTAGCCAATGACAAGCATTGTGGTGTGCCTTCCACTGTTCGGCCACAAAGTTCATCCCATTCTCCTATATTGCACCCACCTCAGTGTATTTCCTTATGGAATGGGGTAAGTATAATGCTCAAAGACTCCAAAGCACACCACACTTGTCAGTGTCTACAGGGTAGGGTGAGGTACAATGGCATGAGTGTTATAGCTGACGACCCAAAGGCATACCCCAATGCCTGTCAGTCTCTACAGGGTGGAGGTCAGGTTGGCATCATTTCAATACTTCACTGACATTCCTATTATGCAGCTCTAACTCCGGCACTACCAATGCCAATACCAGTGAGACAACATTCGGCATTGACAAATGCTTGTTTTGTTTGTCTTGGTGAAGTAAAAGATCACATTTAATCACTGATGAAGAGTGGGGTGGGGGTCCCTGGTGTCATGGCCAACATGACCAAATCAGTAAAAACAGGTCCATGTAATCCAACCCCCAGGACACAGCTGGAAATAGGCTGTCATGGCTTTATGTGCCTTTCCTGGTCAGAAATTACAAATAAATAAATTGTTTATTTTTTGAGTGTTTTTACAATAGTTTAATTTACAAGATGTCTGAATGATTTATAATTTTGATGTAATAGAGTTAGTGTTTTTATGTATGGTTGTGTGTAAATGGTTTTATTAGTTTTGGGGTTGGATGGTTTTGAGGGTAGATTACTGTAGGGAGGGTTGTCAGTTGAACTTTTAATTATAATGGGCTGGTTGGGTAGTGTACTATCATTTACTACTCACCTGAGCAGCTGTGTTTACTGTGTTCTTTTGGGGGGAAGACAATGTACCTTGCCAGCTGTGATTATCAACCATTGCATGGGGTTGGGCATCCCTTGGGTATGCAGACAGAGGAGTCAGCATCCTCAGAGTGGAGGAGGAAAATGGGATGTTATTGGGAGTGTATGGTCAGGATGGCATCCTGGGCATAGATTGACCAATGATAGAGGACTTTCATGTCTGGTACCAATCACAAACGCAGTCCTGATTACTGAGGAACAGGTAGTGAGAGGACCAGCTGTTTCTGATCTCTCCTCATGCAGTTTTAAGTAATGCCAGGTCCCTAAAGAAAAAAAAACACAGTGATGGAGGTATTCATCATGGATTCTACAAAAGAAAGGCCTGGCTGGGTGATGACTCGGGTCCGTGCTAGAGACATCTAGCCTGCAGGAATTTTCTGTAGTGTGCTGCATGAGGTGGGAGTGCAGGGAGGGCTGGGTAGACATCGGTTTTAGATCCACCTTGGCACTGATGGCATAGCCCACAGTGGAAACCACTTCATTTAAAAGTGTGGCTGTTAATGGATCCTGGGTAAAGGTTGCATAATTATCCTTGTGTTTCTTCCACTCAGACACAAGAGTGAATTTCTGCAGCAACTGGAGAGCTTCATGGCCAGATCCAGCTTGTTGGTGCTGAGCAAGTTCAGTGCTTGAGTTGATGATGAAGACTCTTGGTGCAGACAATAGTTCCTCCTTTGATGTCTTCAATGGGCCTACTACAGGTAGTTGCCACTGAGGCTCACCAAAAAGGCCACACCTCAGATCTGGTCTTCACATTAGATCTTGACATTAGAAATGTCAATGTTGATCTAATTGGGTGGTTGGATCAGCACGCTATGCAGTTCCTCTGTGTGGACCCAGTTTTCAGTTCCCTCCTCTGGAGTTAGTCAGATGTCACCATATTTGAAATCTCAAGTGAAATAGTCTCCTGGCAATTCTGCACATCTTGAGTATGGTATCAACATGTGCCAGAGGTGAAGAGAATGTCATGGAAGACCGTATCGAAGCCCTAATGGCAGCTTTCAATTCTATGGTACCCTACCATGTTCAGCCCTTGATGTCCTGACCTACTATAGGTTACTCTGATTTGATAATGACCTCAGGCAATTATAGACTAAGGGGCAGACGCAGGAGCAATTTTGGTGGAGATCCATGTCAGAGGATGATAAACTGAAATTGAGGGCCCCATTTACAAAACCCCTTAGAGACTGATACAAGCTGTGGCAAACCATAGCTTGCATAAATCCCCGATGTGCCAAGGACCCTGAACATAATTCACTATCAGGAGGGGTCCCAGCACCAAACTTCTGTAGCTTGTGGCAAATGTTGCTGTGCTCCAAAGGCAAGGCACATGGGAGAGGTTTTCCTCAAGCTGTGACATGGTGGACAGCATCCGCACCTATTGCAGGAAACCTATCAGGAGGATGGGGGGTTGTGCGGGCAGGGACAGGGGATGAGGAGGTCAGTTAGGGGATAAATGGGTGGTGCAAGGCTGCAACAGCTCCCCTATGGAGACAATGCATGGCTGCTGCCTTCCCTGTGCTTTCCTTGCAGGAGGTCACTGTATGCTAGGCATCAAGAGGGAACCTCTGGGCACTGCACCACAAATGTCTCCAAGTGCTGTGGGGACACAGTATACCACAGGTGGGTTGTAGCACATGTTCCCTCCCACACAGTGATGGCTCTGGAAGTTGCACATGGGCCGTTAGACAAGCCCTGGGCTGTTGCAGATCTTGGTGTCATCTGCAAACAGACAAACCTTACCATCCAGTCCATCTGCAATGTCACTGATGAAGATATTGAAGAGGACTGGCCCCAGGACTGATCCCTGAGGTACCCCACTTGTGACTTGCATCTCTTCTGACTGTATACCGTTTATCACCACTCTCTGTTTTCTTCCCGTCAACCAGTTTGCCACCCAGTTGACCAACATCTGACCCACCCCGAGCCTACTCAGCTTATTAATCAATCTTCTATGTGGAACAGTATTGAAAGCTTTGCTGAAGTCAAGGTAGGCAACATCAACTGCTCCCCCTTGGTCCACCACTCTGGTTACCCAGTCAAAGAAATCTATGAGATTAGTTTGACTGGACCTTCCTTTTGTAAACCCATGCTGTCTTGGATCATGTGTTCCAGCAGATTCCAGGTGATGCACTATCCTTTCCTTAAGGAGTGTGTCCATAATCTTGCCCACTACTGAGGTAAGACTGACTGGTCTGTAGTTCCCTGCCTCCTCCTTGCTACCACTCTTGTGGAGCGGGATCACATGAGCCCTTCTCCAGTCTTCTGGGACCTCCAGTCTTCTGGGGTGGCTTGAGTAGTGCTTGTCCAGTAGAGTACAGCAGGTGGAGTTAGGCAGTAACATGTCAAAGACTGCTGCCCCCTGCTCTGGGGTGCCTCAGGGGTCAATGTGCTAAGTGGTTGTGTGGAAGGTACAGCTATCAAAGTTTAACACATACAGTGAAGCCCAACTCAGCAGAATTCTGCAGTAGAGTTACTGCAGCAAACAATGCAATTTCAATGGGAGTTAATCCCTTTTGTCATGCAGGAAACCTGTGACACTACGCTTCATCCTGGCAGGCTTCACTATATATTGACCATTTGTATGGGGATATAGTGGGAATATTGTTGATCCCTTGGAATGGGACCCAATTTTACAACATTAATGCAGGGCTTGCATCAAGCCCTGCTTCAGCTGCAAAGTTTGGTGGAGCTGCACCAAAGCCCTTGGATACAAGGCAGCCTGATTTTACAAGGGGTGATGCAGTTACAACAATTTTCCCACTTTACATCAGCTTGCACCAAAAGTTTGGCACAAGCCAAATGAAATGTGTATCCCAAGGATGCAATGTTTCACTGGGGGGGAGCTGGTCTAACTGGCTGCGTTCACTACAAGGGACTTACGGCGAGGGGTTTGCAGCAAGCTTCTTTGTAAAATTGCACTTACTTCACAGTTTAACACAAGTTGCCACTTGCATCAAACTCTCTGCTGCAAGTCCCTTGTGGTGAATGCAGTACTTTTTAAAATTAGGCCCCAAATATTCATATTTCTGTCAGACTACAGCTTCAGACAATACAATTATTGTTAACCAAAGGACAATAAAGCAAAGCAAATGTTTCTGGGCAACTTCTAAATCACTATGCCCTTTATTTATTTTATTTTATTAAAATCTAGGAATTGCAATGCCTTTGAGCCAGAAGCTCTTTTAGAAAGGTTCCACATCAACAATAACAACAGGACCTAGGAGACTTAATAGATTATACAATTGATGACACATTTTGTAAAGGTATACAGAGTCAAATTAGAATACAGTGATTATAGCAATATACAAAGACCACAATATGTAATACAATATACAACAGAACTGAACAATTTACAATAAACATAGGTTAAATATGAAGCAAGGTAACTTAACATGTTTATGAGCTTATGGAATGGGTAGGATAGTGTGGGAATTAGCCAGAAGAGGCATTGTAGAAGAGTGGGCAGATGGGGGGTGGAAGGCTTAGAGGAGAGATGGACACCAAGAGAATCAGCCGGAGTGGGCTTAGAGAATGGAAGGAGGAAGGCACAATGGAGAGGGAGTAGGGTGGCAGGGGAAGATAATGGGAAGTTTGGGCAGTTGCAAGAAAGGGAGGATGACCAAGTTCAAGTTCAAGTTCAAGTTTATTGACAGGAAAACCCCATTGAGCAGGCTCATTTATAAGGAGGTCCTGGGAGGACAATATATACGTACAGTACTTTGAGTGCAGAGCAAAAGTGATAACTATAATAAGGACACTGGGTAGATACAGCATACTTATATACAGTATTATTTACATAGGAAAATATATAGTGTTATATACAAGGGGTAGATGTATAAATATATACATGCTCCTATGCACACACCCATGTATATACATCTGCATGTATATAAACACATATATATATAAACACATATGCACCTGCATGTCTCGGGCACTTGGAGGCAATACCTTTACATTGAAAAGGCAACCTGAACAGTTTGCTTTCACAGTATACCATAGAGCATTGGCGGGAAATGATCAGAGGTGGAAGGTCAAGCCACGCTGGGGGTGGACAGAGGGGGAAGGGGGTAGATGGAGGTAAAGTGCTGAGAGTGAGATAATTAGGTAAGCAGGGAACTGAGTAGGTGAGGATAGTGGGGGGGGGCACTGGGAGTGATGTGAGATGGGACTAGAGTAGCCAATGATTGGGAGGGGGGGAGTACTCAGGTTACAGGCATGTACAGCAATCTCAAGTTTGGTGACCAAAGTCGAGTGACCAAGGGTGAGAGAGATTAGGTAGGAGAGGGTGTAGAAAGTAGTTAGAGCAGGATAGTATGGGTATTCTAGCTAGAGCAGGATACAGGGTATGAACAAATAAAGTTTCCTATTACAGTTTGTGCATAACATACTTCTGTTTGCATAGTGTTAATGTCAAATGAAACATAAGTTCCTCAGCAATTGTTGACACATTCAGTAATTCTATGGCAAAATATTACTTCTTGCTGGCAAAATGACGGAATGGCACAGATTAAGAATAAATACGCTTCTGATTACTGTGATGTTTATTTTAAAGAGGCTATGAAGAAATTTGAAACTAAAGTTGTGTGGATACTTTTCATTCAATTTTCAGCCATCCCAAATAATGTCAGCTGTTTGCAGCTGGGTAGTGCACAATCTTTTTAGTTACTTTTTTTCTCTCTGTGCACCAACCAGCCCGCAGGGCACAATCTTTTTTTTTTTTTGATATTTCTCTTTTTCCTGCCTACAACCCCCAGTAGAGCTGCACCATCGGGAGTCACCCATTAAGCCTGCCCCTACCAGTGCCTACCTTACAGTCCCTGGTCTCTCCATCTAGCCTCGGAAAACCCCAGGCATGGGGCAGGGCAGGGGGAAGCCCCTGAATCTTGCAAATCTCATCAGGGTCCTGAGGCTGCAGGCAGGCACTGACACATCAGGACCCGGCTCAGCACTCCATCTTCCCGGCTCCAATGGGTGTTTTTCCAATGTTCCTTGTGGGACGAGGCGGGCCCATATGTCATGGCACGTGCACCGACATCAGCAACATCCCTTCTCCTCCTTCCTCGAAGAAGCAGCCACCGAAGCTGATTGGTCACCAGCCTACGCCTGTGATCAATCATACCGCAGAGACTCCAGCTTGCTGTCGTGCCCCCAGCCTACACCAGGGGTATCCACTTGCCAGATTAGAAGACCCTCCCTCCCCCAGAGAAGTCGAGCTGTCATCGGATGCTCCAGCCTGTCTCCCCCAGTCAACCCCCGGTGGCCTGGGCTCGCTCCTGAACCCAGGTTGCCAGTGTGGTGTGAGGTGTGGCATCCAGTGCCTCAACCCTCAGTGCCACCGGGCTGGCTAGTGCACAATCTTTTTAGTTACTTTTTTATCTCTGTGCACCAACCAGCCCGTAGCCTCTTTTCTCCCCTGCCCTGTCTCCACGGCTTCCTAGAGGATTTACCTCAGTCCTACTTGTTCTCCTGGGAGTAAACTCTCTGGCAGGGTCAGTGGGTTCCGCAAACCCCACCAGAGGCAGGATCCAGGTAACTCAGACATCACCTGGATAGCGGGTGCAGGGCCTGTGGGACACCATATTTGTGCTACCAGTTGGAGCTGTGTTTCCCTTTTTCTAGGCCCCTCAGGAGGTGCGGATATGCAATGCCATCATGATGCATTCAGTAAACTCCTGTGCAATGTGTGTCAACTGTCGATGCACTTCCCATGCATCTTGATGACCCAGTGTGCCCTACCCCTATCTTCCACCAGGTGTCAGGTGAGAACTGGGATACATGTCCCTCCACCCTCTGGTGGAAGAAAGCACTCCATTAGATGTTCAGTTTACCCCCCCCCCCAGACCAGCCCACCAACTCCTGAGCTCACTACTGAGCTTGGGTAGTTAGAATAGCAGGCAGTAGCACTACTATTACACCAGTGAGCTGGCCACAGTCTAAATTGTGAATTAATTTTTGGGGGCTAAAAAGATTGGGTACATTTCAAATGTGCAGTGTATGGTATTGGTGGATTGGATAGTGAACAATCTGTACAACTGTACAAGGAATAAACTCACTAAAAACAGGCTACTTTTTTTATACAGATAAAGGAACGATCTGGAAAATTATTGGAACGGCAGCATCTTTTCTACTTGTGTCCTCCATTGCTGGGCTGTGCTTCATGTTAATAACAAGTAGGTCAAGAGTTAATATAACTAGCATCATAGAAAAACACTTGTGGATATTAAAAACTCAATGCTTCTCTAATAAAAGCTTTTTTCTACCATATAGTTTTTCCCCATAAGAGCATGATTTGATTATACATAGAAACAGAACTAATCAGCAGATGAGGACCACTTGGCCCACCCACTCTGCCCCTGTTTATTCTTCCTGGTCTGTTGTATACTTTCAGCACAGACCCTAACTGATTTCTGGCTACCCCCAATCCCAGTTTCCTAAAAAAGATTCCCTTGTACCTATCCCATGGGTGGGTGAAGTCTAGCACTGTTTTAGACCCCACTACATCTGTTGGAAGACCATTCCAACAGCCACAACTCTTTCGGTGAAGAAGTATTTCTTCACACACCCCTAAATTTTAACCCTTCCAGCATCACTGCATGTTCCTTTGTTCTTGTGCACCATGTCCTCTGAAAAATACTCCCTTCCTGTACCTTGCTCACCCCCATGAGGTCTTTATAGGTCTCTAACATAGCCTTGCCCTCCCTCTTCTCTTCCAGGGTGTACATACAGTATTGAGATCCATTTGTCTCTCCCATGGGGTTTCCTATGCAACCCCTGCACTATTTTAGCTGCTCTACTCTGGACAGTTTTTACCCTGTTTATTTATTTATTTGATAAAAAAATGAGACAGCTTATTTACAAGTGGTATACAACAGAGAATAGTTACAACATATATACAAGATATATATACAATTGAGTCCTAAGAATATGTTACAAAGGTACATCAGCTAAACAAAGCAGGTGCAGGCCCTAGGGTGAAGTAAATATTCAGAAAGAGAGCACTTGAAAGTAGCTGGAGAGTTGAGGGAGAGAGAGAGTGGGAAAAGGGAGTGAATTCCAAAGGGTGGGGGCAGAGTAAGCAAATGAACGCCTGCCAAATGCTAGATGAGAAGAAAGAGTGACCAGCAGTGGGGAAACTGAGGATAGGAGTAACCAAGGTGAAGATTTATGTATCAATAGGTCACTCAGACAAGGGGGGAGAGAATAGGAAGGTAAGTTTGTAGGTGAAGCAGAGGAAGGAAAACTTTAGCCAATGGTCATAGTTAGGCCAACCTAGAGCAGTTAAAACTTCAAGTGGGAGCTGGCCCAGTACCACTGAGTTGAGGCACTCGACACTACACCTCACTCTACACTGGCTACCCGGGTTCAGGAAAGATCTCGGGTCATCAGGATGCTGGCTTGAGGTGGAGGGAGGAGCAGAATCTAGCATGCCAATGGGCAGCTCTCCTCTTCTGAGGGTGGTGAGGGTGGGTTGGTGCCCCCCGTAGTTCCGGTCCCACCGGGTGGAGTTCTGGTGGGTAGCGTAGATGACAGGGGATGGAAAATAGCTACGGGAGGTGGAAGAGGCTGTGCTAGTACCACGGGGTGTGTAGCATGCCTCCACACACTTGCACAGCCATGTGCCTGGGCCTCGGGGGGGGGGTCAGGGAAGCAAAAACAGTAAAAACAACCTATGTGTCCCCATTGCCAGTTAGGCAGGAGGAGGCGATGGGGACCAAACATCTGAAATAAAAAAAAAACTTCAGAGTGGTGGCTCTGAGAGTTGGTACCAAAGGTAAAATGACCCACCCTGCAGTAAAGCACTCTAAGCTGGGTGAGAACAGAGGTTTTGGCTGAGATAAGGGCAAGGGCACTGTAGAAAGGTATGGGGAGGAGGGAGGAGATGGCAATATTTCGACAGGAGTCATGGAAGAGGAGAGGGCGAATGCGGTACAGCAACCCAAGCTTCTGGTTAAGTTTCTTTGTGATCACTGTTACATGCTTGTTAAAGGAGAGACAAGGATCAAGCAGAATATCAAGGTATTTGAATGCTTAATGGATTCAAGGAAGTCACCTGATATGGACTGAACCAGGAGTATACAATTGGAAGTAACTTTCATACTGTGATTGAGAAATAACATCGCTTTGGTTTACTTAGTGTTGAGAACTAGGTGATTATAACCAGTTCTCAAGTATATGGAAGTCTCAAGTTCAGATTAAGCCATTGAATATCTCTATGGGACCAGTATAAAATGGTGTCATCGGCATAGAGTTGGACTGAGGACCCTCTTCAGTGAAAGAAAAGGTTATTTATAAATATCAAGAACAAAAGGGGCCCCAGGATGGAACAATGGGGAATGCCATGTGTTATAGTCCCGAGAGAAGGAAGTGCCCCAGACCATTTTACCATTTGGGATTGTCTCGATAGGTAATTTTGGACCCTGGATAGTGAATGAAGGTCCATGCCCAGCAGATGTAATTTACACAGAAGAAGGTTATGATTAGTGATGGGTGAAGTGGCCGAAATTCACTCCGTGAAGTGATTCGCAGAGTAACTCAGAATCTGCAAAGTACTCCTCAACGCGAAGCAGAGTACTTTGTGTTATAATGGGGAATGCAAAGTCCATTGAAAACAATGGCTTCACATTTTTCTGCCTTCCACAAACCACTTCTCCACCAGTTTTAAGGCAAAGTACATTGAAATCAATGTACTTCACCTCACTTCGCCTTGTTTTTGAGCTCCAAAGGCAAATTTTGCAGTGCTTCATGGGATTGCAGGTCACATGGGCTCTAGATTGTTCTGCACAGCCTCAGTTGTATGTAGTATGTGTGCAGTGGAAGATGAAGACAGTTTCCTCTCAGAGCGCTGTGATTCAAATCCTCTAAAAGCTGTTAAAAAAGCCCTTTTGAGCTATTTTGTTTTGCTCACAATTTAGTACATCGATTGTAGGAAACCCTCCTGTGCTCATATCAAGGAGTGTTTATTGTTTGTGATTGGATTTTGAATGTTAATTTAGAACAGTCAGTCTGTGTACTGTGAAGTGTGCTTTGGGGAAGGGGTGTATCTGTGGTGTAGGTAGATTAACTGGGAGAAAAAGGCAGTCTTTCTGTTTTGGTTATTTTTCTTGCATAACTGTGTTAATGTACACACAGTAATATTTTCAGTAATTCATGACATTTTTTTGATGATTGTTGTGGTGCAGCAGCTTACAATTTCAGTTTGTTTAAAACATTTGGTTATATTACTAAAGATTTTCAATTTGCTACGCATTACTTGTAATGTGTGTGTGTGTGTGCGATGCATGCCATTAAATCAGACACCTTTTATTGTGCCACAGAGTAATTACAGCAGTGTGAACCTGCTATCCACCACACCTGCATGAATGTTTTGTACTGCTTTGTGGTATCTTTACAGGTAGTGGACTGCTACTGCCATGCAATACCCCCTGAACTGGCAAAAGGTATGCTTTTCCAGATTCGGATTTGTGACTTGTGAGCACTGGTTAGGTGTTGTTGTGCCTTTGAGTCTGCATCTCTTGAGTGCGCAACACAGTCTTAATCTGTTTGTGTGTTTGTAGTACACCATTAATTCTGGGAGACTTTGCATTTCTTGTTACACTCTCATTTCACTTCGTCAGCACTGGGCAATTTTCCAGACACAAGACAGTAGCATTTTGGGGATGCACATTAATTCTGGTGACTGTGTGTGACTACTGCATACATGACATCTGAGTGTGCCATTTATCCCTGGAGACTCTGCATTTCTTGTGCTCTCATTTCACTTCATCAGCACTGGAGAGTTTTCTGGACACAAGACATGAGCATTTTGGGGATGCACATTAATTCTGGTGACTGTGTGTGAGGGGCTGCCAATATTGTTGTCACTTCACCTTACTTCGCGTTAAGGCAGAATGACAATGTGAAGTAATAATTACAAAGGGAAGTGAGCCTTTTGTATTGGCCACTTCATGTAGTGGAGTAAGAACGTGAAGTGCCCACTTCTTGGGCACTTTGCCAGTGAAATTTAAATTAGCTGCATCTCTAGTTATGATTAACCAAGTCAAAGGCCTTGGTTAAGTCCACAAATATGGCTCTGATAAACAAACCGTTATCAAGAGAGTTGAGAATATCAGTGGTCACCTTGGTAAGGGCCGTTAGGGTGATGTAGTTCTTTTCTGAAACCATGCTGACATTCAGCCAAGAGAAGGTAAGATTCCAGATAGGATTGAAGCTGTTTGAAGATGAGACATTCTTTAATCTTAGCAAGTGGGCAGAGGATCGAACATAGGTCTAAAGTTTTCTACTGCATGTGTCCAAACCTTTTGCAAAGGTACCACAATGGCTACTTTCCATATATCAGGCACATGCCCACTGATAAGGGACTTATTTATCAGATCACAAATGGGTGTTGCAAGGGCGTGTGCACCTAGCTTTAGAAATCGTGGCCCTATGGTATCAAAACCTGGAGAACCATCTTCCTTTAGCTTTAAAAGGAAATGAAGAACTTCCTTGCGAGTAACCTTCTTTAGGTGAAACTCAGGACAAGAGGTTGCCTGTGAGGGAGAGAGGAGGGATCAAAGTCAGAGGGGTGTGTGTGAAGTGTGAGATGTAATTAGAGAGGCCAGTGAAAAAGTGGTTTAGACCATCCGCAATGGACAGTGGATCAGAGAGTGTAGTATTGCCAGCTTGTACGGTGCTTGAGGATGTGGGTGACTGGCCTTTAATGAATATATTGATTTGCTTCCAGAATACTTTTGGGTTGCTGAGACTTTCAGTTTGCAAAGTGCAGTAGTATTCACACTTGGCGCTATGGAGCTTGTGCTTACAGGTGTTGTGGAGTTATCTGAAGGTTTGCCCATCAGAGGGGCAGCCGCTGTTCTTGAAATGTTTCCAGGCAGAATCACACTGCACCATAAGATGCCTTGGGTCCTTGGAAAGCCAAGGCAAGTTCTGTCCTCTGGATCTCCTTTTAGTGAGAGGAGCATGCAGGTTAATTACTGCTTTTAATGTAACAACAAAGTAATCAAGGGCTTGATCTATGTCAGGCGAAGTTGTGATAGGAAGCTAATCTGCAGAGGCAAGGGACAACAAGAAGGCTGTTGAGTCAAAGTGTGACATGTTTCTAGATTCTGTAATTTTGGGAGGAGGGATTGGGGATTTGTTACTCCAAACACAGAGAATTGGGGAATGATTGCTGACACAATCAGAGAGCACTTCAGCTGACTTCACCCTCTAGGGCAGTTGGAAAGTAGCCAGTCCAGTAATGTATGTTAACCTGATTTGATGTTCAATCTAGTAGGATGTGAGATGTGCTATGTGAGGTTGGATTCAGCTAATATCGAGTGAGCCTTTTTTGGTTGAGCCAGTCGATATTGAAATCTCTGCAAAGAATAAGATTATGCCCAGGAAGGTCAGAAAGGGAGGCTACAAAGGTGGGGTGAACATTGTTGGCCTCCCAAGGAGGGAATTAGACACAACCAATAGTAAGCTGTATAACATTGCCCAGGGTCAAAGTTAGGAAGATGCATTCAGCAGGCGAAGACATCTTGGAGATGTCCTTTTTGAGATGTGGTTTCCAGAACTGGACAGATTACTCCAGATGGGGTTTTACCAACATGATCCATACAGTGGCAGTACCACCTCCTTCCTTCTGCTGGTGATACCCCTCCATATTCACTCTTGATGGCCCTACCTACTGCCTTATAGTACTGCCTTGCTGCCTTAAAGAGCTGCTGACATAGTTTCCTTACCTTTTGTGCTTTGCATATTTGTGTTCAGTTCCTCTCTGCTTGCATTCCAATCTATGAAGCATCATGTTTAGATTTATATGTGATATTTTCCTGTTTTTAAAAGTGTGACATAAATGTACAGCTGCTGCCCAAAAAGAACTTCCTGATCAGCATGAACACTGCATTTGTAACGTCAGGTAGGGATCCCTTCAGCGCTCCTGCTAGTGGACTGTCCTGTCATTACCATACAGCCATCTTGAAAGCTAACTGAGACCTCCCTACTGTGGTTGCTTTTTGGCTACCAAATGTATTCAGTAATGATATGATCTGAATTTGTAAGCACTGTGTTTTAAGTAGATTGCCTGTGTGACATTGTAATCACACAGACAGTTGTAGATGTACACAAATAGGTGCATTCTACTGCTTTCTTCACTTCAGTGTACTGCTGTATAGAATAAAGTAATTTGTTCAATACCACCACACTATGTCACCCACATATTTTTTTGTACTTTGCTACAGACATATACAATCTTAGATCCACAGGGGTCACTTGTAACAACAATGTTCAGAATGCTTCACTTCCAGAGCAATACGGTGAGGTATATCTTTGCAGCTCAGACTGGTGAAAACATGTATAGACTGAGGTTACATAGGAGGTTCTGGACTGACAGCAAGTACAGGTATTCATATATATATATATATATATATATATATATATATATATCTACATATGTATAGTTATTTGTTTATTTTGGTAGGGGAGGGATTCCAGGGTAAGCTCAAGCAAGTCTGGTAATGAGGCAGTTATTGAATTTTTGATTTATTGATATTCTATGCAAAGAACTTGGCAAAAAGAATGTAAATTATACCAGGTGAATACAGACAATTCAACCTTTTCACAATGTGTAACAGCCTGGGACACTGGCCCTCATAATGTGAAATGCATTGTCCAACATAGAGATACAAGCTCACTGTACTGTGGACACCAGTTTTATTTTCTGCTGGGTGGCTCATTTAGTAGCACATCCACCTGTGAGCCAGAAGTTTGTTGGTTGTAGTCCAGCACCTAGATTGGTTTTATACCATAAGCGCTGTCAGTTACGCGCTGTACTGGAGGATGCTGTAAGCTGAGGTGCGCCATCATTTGGATAAGATGCTAAAACAAGGTCCTTTCTGACTATCCCTAGTGCTGTCCTGGTGGGTTTGAATCCTGGTAGGTTAATCACAGCATGGCAAGCTGTTTACTGAAGTGTGTCTGTGTGTGTGTTTGTGTGTGTGTGTGTGTGTGTGTGTATGTGCGTTCATGCGTGCACATGAGTGTGTATGTGTGTGCAGCTATCAAAATAGATTTATACTGTACTATGGATAAACACTGGCAATAAGGTTTCAAATATGGAGAGTCATACATACAGCATCAATGAATACCATGCCTTCCTTTGAGAATCTCTAATATTTATTAAAATAGGCTAGAAGGTTGACCATGATTTCTCTACTGAGCCTAACATGAAAATGCCTCTCAGGAGTGCAGCATTGAAATTTTCCACTTCACACAAGCAGCACCACTCCTGCTTCACTGACAGCTCTCTCCTATCTGACTTCACTGCAACTTCCCAGTGGGAGTGACAACACTACTACACAATGTGAATGTGCAGTAACTGACGAGGAAAAAATAAAAAAATTAAGGTAAAAACAGAATCTCCCACAAAAAAGAACACTGCTTAACATAGCATTACTGGCTACATTTCACAAACAGAGAATTCAGCACTTTGTGTCAGTGGCTCTTTAAGGTAATCAGATATGATTACTTTCAGGTATGTTTCCTGTTTGGTGACCATCAGTACCTCTTCCCCCATGTTATAATCTGCCAATAGGCTTCTGTGCCCTAGGTGCATGATTTTCCACTTTTTTTGCATTGAACCCCAACTGATATGCCCTTAACCACGCCTCAAGTTTTCTCAGGTTTCTAAACATTCTCTCTACTGCTTCTTGGGTGTCATCCTTTTACAGATTTTGATGTCATCTGCAGAGGTGCATACCTACCCTTCTAGCTCTTCTACAATGTCACTTATTAAGACATTAAAGTTGTCTGGACCCAGAACTGAGCCCAAGGTACCCCACTGGTCACACTTCCCTGCCTCGAGTGAATTCTGTTTACCACCACCCTCTTTCTCCTGTCCATTAATCAATTTTATACCCAATTTACCACCTTACTACCCACCCCCAAAATGCCCTCTTTCCTAATGGGACTTCTATATGGTGATTTGTTGAAAGCCTTGCTGTAGTCTAAGTAGGACACGTCCACTGCCCCACTCTGACCTAGTTCCCTGGTCACCCAGTTGAAGAAATCTATCACATTCATTTGCCATGACCTTCCTCCCATCAATTCATGCTGAATCAAGTCTTGTAACCCACTGGATTCAAGATACTCCACTATCCTTTTCTTCAAAAGTGACTCCATTATCTTTCCCCCATTGATGTCGGACTGAGTGCCCTATAGTTGTCAACCTCTTCCCTGCTACTGCTTTCATGAAGTGGGACTACATCTGCCCTCCTCCAGATATCTGGAACTACTCATGTTTCCAGTGAGTTGTTGAAAAGAGCAGTCAGTGGAGCAGCTAGTATCTCCTTGACTGCTCTAAACAACCTTGGGTATACCCCATCCAGTTCTACAGCATTGTCTACTTTTAGATTTGCAAGTCCTTTCAGCACTCTCTCCTCTGTGAATGCACTTGTGACTATCCCCCCCCCCAGTGTTCCTGCTGCCTTAGTGAGGTCCATCTCCTTGCCCTCCCTTTGTGAAGACTGAACAGAAATATTTATTCAGGGTATCTGCTTTTTCCTGATCCTCCTCTACACAGCCCCCCACCCTTTTTAATTACACAATCCCTCCTCTTGTCTTCCTCATCTCACTACCTAAAAACAGAATCTGGTCAGAGCCGATAGGACTGCAGGTCAGAATTTGGGCCAGATTGGTTCCATTGTAGGATGTTGGTCCTTTTTCAAGTACCACAACAAGCAAGTTGCCAAACCTGAATGATAGGAAAGGGAATAAAGACAGAGATCAAGTAGGGTCTGTGGTTTCTGCAGCTGGTAGAGAAAATGAGCAGACTGGGTGGGCCTAGAGATCCCTATCTGCCATAAATTTCTATGTTTAAAATGAGGCTCTTGTGATATGCAAAATGTAAAGATCCTGAAAAAAAAAGTGAGGTGCAATCAAATGGTTAAGTCTGCTTGTGTGCCTATAACTGAAAGCAAACTTAATGCATAAACACCTGATTAAACAGTACTATCCAGTAGCATCCTTTGTAAAGCTAAGCAAAATAATAAAGAACGTATTCTCAGAATGATCCTTTACACACAACATTGGTGCTATGTTTTAAGGGTCTCAAAGGAGCCTCTTTTGTGCAATCCTCAGGAGAGATGGATTGTTTATAGCCTTAACTCCATTCCACAATGGAAGTGTGAGGCTAGAATGCAGCAGTTGGTGTTCATCATCTTCAAATACTTTCTATGGCAAGCACAGTGCCAAGAATCTCTTATACTAGCCATGAGGTGGCACCTGAAATCATGGTTGGGCAATTATAAGTCTTAATTAGGTTGCTATATTAAGAGGAATTGCTAACAATGGAGACTGAAGCTTTCCTTAACTAATGGGGGAAACCTTTCAATACCCCCATAATGAAGTTACGAGAAATACTGTGTAGCAGAAATTGTATAAAAGAAGTGCATATAATAAGAGGGTGGGTCCTAGAGGTAGGGAATAATGGCATGATATATTTATTAATATTGTATTATAATTTGCTCACTGGTTTTAAAATTAAAAGATTTTTGACTTTTGCATTAAGTTCCATGAGATCTTTAACTTTCACCTGGCAAACCAGAAAAGATGGATAGAAGGGACCTTGGTTTAACATCTCATACAAAGGCTAGCACCTCAACATCAGTGTAGTACATCCCATACCCAGGTGCTACACTGCAGTGTCAGTACTAAGTATTAGCCCAATTTCCTAGTGTGGGGCACCAGCCTATGTCCTTCTGATATTTCAGCCCCAGTAGCAAGCATGAAACCTATTGAGTCAATAACACTAAATATCTAACATGTTCATAGAAACAAAGAATTGGATTTTGATGAGGACTGGATAGACTAATCCAAAACCAGTGTTCATTATCTCTGCATAGGTGAGAGCAATGTCTATTAACCATTCTCTCCAGAGAAAGAAACAAATTCAAGTTTCAAAAGAGCAGTTTCATTGTTCCTCCATTAAGGGTGTTAATCACAGCCATGAAGGAAAATGGAGGAGTGGAGGCACCGAGGAGTGGCATTAGGTTTCAGAGCAGTGATTTGAATCTACCTCAAATTAGTAAGTGTCTAAAATGTGTATTTTCTTGATTTTTATTATGAATGTAATGTCTATGAAAGAGATCAGATTGATAGCACCAAAGCACTGAGTGGTCATTGAGTATGAATGACCCCCTCAACCACTAGAAGTGGTATCTTCCACAAAAGATGAAATGCTGGCACCATACTCTGGGCTGCTGGACGTATCTGACTGGATGGTAGCTGGTGATGGTTACAGGCTGGTGGGTGGTGGCTACTTACTGCAAGCTTTTTGTACATGGATTTTCTGTTCTCCCTCACCCTGCCAGCTCCCAAGTGACCTGAGTCCATTCCTGACTCCAGGTCATCAGTAGTGGTGGGTGAAGTGAGAAAAATTCACTATGCAGAGTAATCCATGAATTCTGCCCATTTCGTGGAGCGAAATGCAAAATTTTGCCCGGCAGAGTGGTGAAATTACTCCCGTGGAATGGCAAAATTTCACCTGCGAAATGGCGAAATTTCACCTTCTGTGGTGAAATTCTGCCTTCCATGCCAAAATTTCACCCCTAGAAGGCAAAATTTCACCGCGGAAGGCAGAATTTTTCCCACGGGAGGCAAAATTTTGCCTGAGGAATAGAAATTACTCCAAATTCTGCCACTTTGCTGGTGGAATATAAATTCACTGCATCTTTAGTCATCAGTGTGGCAGGAGGAAGGTGCCCAGTGCCTCAACCCTCCATGCCACTGTGCTAGCATGCTAGATGCAGCTTGAGGATTGTCAATCTTAGACTCAATTGAGAGATGGACCACAAGTAATCGAGGATGCTAGCCACAGGGCAAGAGATGGGATTGAGCTCCCTGCCCTGGCACTAAATGGAAAAAGTGCTCCCATTTGAAGGCATAGCACTGACAAGTTGACTCCTTTTGAGTGGCCTCTACAACATGGAAGACCTTGTCAGAAAGACCCAAATGCTGGAACTCTAGCCACTCAAGAACCAGTACAAGTGGAGGCAGTATAGCACAGTGGTTAAAGGCTCTGTGTTGCAAATCTGGAGAACTGGGTTTGAATCCCACAGCCCCCACTTGCATACTGTGTGACCCTGAGCAAGTCACTTAACTTCCCTGTGCTCCCATGTCACACCTGTAAACAAGCTTTCAACTTAGAGTGTCTTTCCTGGTTAAATAATTGGAAAAAAAAGGAAAATGGCAAAAATGGCTGACTGCATGCAATTGCAGAAGTTGCAAATAATGCAATATACTCCTATCATTACTGTTGTGTTCCTTTGTTGTCAATAACAATAAAAACTAGTGATATTTTGTGTGTATGTTCCCTTTAACTAAATTAGCTCTATTTTAATGTGGCTCTGTAATTTGCAAGCTGTAGTAAATCATAACACTCACTATCAGAACAAAAGAGTTTAAACACTTACATCTTCTGTTATTGCAAATCCCAGAATCTCCTGCAGCTGGACTTGGAACAGAATGCAGCAGTGAGAGGTTCAGTAGCTTGCATTGTATGTTAGAGTTTCTATAAGTTCATGGATTGGGTCCAGCCCAGCCAACCACAATATAAAGGAAATGTAGTTTAAATGGCCGAAGCCCAGTACCAATCAAGGCAACCTGTAGTCAATGATGCTTAGTAAAATAAAATGTATAAAAATTACAGGCAAGTGTGTCACCAGGGTATATGTTCTGTAACAGATACATCGGGGCTTCTGCCTAGGTAAAGTGCACAATCCTATATGAGGATCCTATATTTCCTTGAGGAAAGGAGGGAGAGGGGGGACATGATAGAAACTTTCAAGTACCTCAAGGGAATCAACAAAGTCCAAGAGTGTAGCATCTTTCAAAAAAAGAGGTCTGCAAGAACAAGGGGGCACAATTTGAAGATGGGGGGTGGCTCAGAGGTAATGTAAGGAAGTATTTTTTTCACAGAGAGGGTTGTGGATGCATGGAACAGCCTTCCAGAGGATGTTGTGGAGTCAAAAACAGTGGTTGAATTCAAGCATGCATGGGACAGTCATAAAGCAATTCTAGGGGGTGGGGGTAGAAAGAAGTAGGCTGCTGGTTAACTAGGATCTGCAGCTTATCCATTAGGTAGGGAAATGGGCAGACTGGGTGGGCCAAGCAGTCCTTATCTGCCATCAAATTCTATGTTTCTATGTTTCTGAAATGAGTTGCTTATCTATTCCTCCTCTGTTGCTTGCACTGCACTGTATGATAGTTGGTGTGTATGTTCCCTTCAACTGAATTAGATGTTTTAATGTGGCTCTGTAATTTGCAAGCTGTAGTAAATCATAACAATCACCATGAGAACAAAAGGGGTTATTAACACTTTTTACATATTCTATTACAACAAATCCTAGAATCTCCTGCAGCTGGCCTTAGAACAGTATGCTGCAGTGAGAGATTCAGTAGCCTACATTGTATGCTGGAGTTTATATAAGTTCTGATATTTTGTTTGTTGGTCCTGTCATCTTCCCTGAGCCATGTACAGTCACACAGGGATGATCTAACTGGAGATGAAATAAAAGCTCTATCATGCACTATTGGCTATTGAATCTCCCACTGCTGCCCACTGTTCTGATGTAGCTGATAATGTAACCCCCACAACACACACACACACACACACATTACATGGCCACAACAGTTGTTTTATGATCAGTAAACTTGTTGGAGTTTCTCTGTTGCTTGCACTGCACTGTATGATAGTTGGTGTGTATGTTCCCTTCAACTAAATTAGCTGTTTTAATGTGGCTCTGTAATTTGCAAGCTGTAGAAAATCGTAGCAGTCACCATCAGAACAAAAGGGGTTATTAATATTTTTTACATCTTCTGTTACTACAGCTCCCAGAATCTCCTGCAGTTGGCCTTAGAACAGTATGCAGCAGTGACAGATTCAGTTTCCTGCATTGTATCTTAGAGTTTATATGTGTTCCGATATTTTGTTTGCTGGTCCTGTCATCTTCCCTGAGCCATGTACAGTCACACAGGGATGATCTAACAGGAGATTAAACAAAAGCTCTATCATGCAATATGGCCTATTGAATTTCCTACTACTGCCTACTGTTCTGATATAGCTGATAGTGCACCCCCCCCCCACACACACATATCACAAAGCCATTCACAGCAGTTGTTTTATGATCAGTATACTTGTTGGAGTTACTTCAAAGAAACAGGACTTGAGTCTGTGTTTTTTCCCACTTTCTACTTAAAATAAATGGGAAAAAAATTACAATTCAAGCAAGGCAGTTGGGCACAGTGGACAGAACAGTAGGTGAAAACTTAGGAAGGAATGTGGAGCCCCTTTAGTCATCCTAAAAGGCAATCAGGCACAGTGGGTGGAAGAGTGGGTGGCAACATAGGAAGGAATGTGGAGTCCCTTTACTCATCCCAAATGTTCTGCAGGGCTATGCCCACTGCAACCCTAAAAAGGCCTTGTTCCCTTCTGTTACCCTTTTGGCTAATCTGTCATCGGTCTGCACCTGTACACTGCTCACCATTTTCCCGGCTTACCTCTGCCTTTCCTGGTACACTTCCATATCATCTTCCAGCTCCATCTCTTTGTACCTTCTGAATGCTACTCTTTAAGCCTTAACCTTTATATCCACTCTCTTTGAGAACTATAATGATCTCTTGTTTCTTTTGTTTTTGCTCATGTATATTGTACAGATGTTTGTTGCCTTCTGTATGCTATCCCTTAATTTTGCCCACTGTTCCTCCACTCCATTCTGGCTACTTTCCCCTGTTGGGTATCTCTGAGGTATTCAACCATTCTTTTTTAAATCTGCCCATTTAGGAGCCTCTTCCTTGTATGGATTGCTTACGCTGCCATCCTTTCATCCTTTTGCTGAATCCCACCTTGATGTCTGGAATACTGCCCCTGTTTAAGAGCACCAGGTCCAGTATTGCCTCATCAGGATTGGGATTCCTAACTAGTTGCCTGAGGAAAGGCCCTTGCAGGCTGTCTAGGATGTCCCTACTCCTAGTCGAGGCTGTGGCTGGGAGACTCCAATCTACATCCTAGATACTACAGTTCCCCACCAGCAGCAACTCCCCTTTTTCTGTCATTATGCTAATGGCTTCCCTCCATGCCTTATTCAGTTCTTCACCCAGGTTGGAGGTCTGCAGATTGCCCCCAGTGTGAGTAGTGGCTACAGCTCCTGTCTCCAGCATGTTCCACAGTAGCTCCAACCCATTCTGTCCCCCACTTTTCCTCCATTTCCATAGCTTTGATGCCCTCCCTTAAAAATAACACGACCCTACCTCCCTTGTTTCACATCCTATCCTTCCTGAATTAAGTGTAGTCTGGTATGGCCATGCCCCAGTTGTGATTACTTGTGCAACATGACTCCAATGGCCGCAATATCCAGGTCAGCCTCTGCCATTATGGTATCCAGGACTGGGATATTATTTCTCAGACTTCTTCCATTTGCACATATAGCCTTCCACAAATGTTGACCTTTTGCCTATAGCCTCTTCATTCTCTTTTCCCTACCTCTACTTCCTTTCTCCCTCTCATTTCACTACTGTTATTCTCATCCCCATATCTACTACCACTGTGCTATTTTCTTTGTCCTATTCCCTGTTGGATTATCTTCCCCTCAGGTCCCCCTTCTTTCTGTAAAAATCTATAGAAGGGGTAGGTAATTCCTCATATTTTGTCCAACCTCCCCCCCCTTAGCTAGTTTAAATGTACATCAAAGTAACATTTAAATAATCCACTGATGACTGCAGTTCCTTTCTCAGAAGAATGCAGGCAACCTTTTCTGTAGAGGCCCATAGCCCTCTATGTTTGTCCTCAGTCTCCAGTGTAGCCAAACCCCTCTTCTTTACACCTTTCCTACAACCATGAGTGCAGAGAACCTTATCCTCCCCTGTGACAGGGAAACCCCCTGCAACTTCTGAGGGCTGTTCTTTTATCTCTGAAAATCTGTTGCAACAGTCCTAATATTACTAATCTACCCTTTAACATTTGTAGTCCATAAGGTTGGCAACCTTTGGGTGCCCCCTCCTTAAATGTGCTCTAGAATCCCACTTCGTTTTCTGTTTCTTGCTAGGTCCTCATACTGGGAGGTCATGGTGGTGGTGACCTCCGTGCGGAACTGATAGTAATAGGCAATGAATCCCTATTGCTGTGGTAGTAAAATCCAGGTTTATCCATGGTAACATAAATAAAAAGTCCTGGGATGTAAGAATGTAAGGGTTATAATTATAGGAATGTATATTAAACATCTTAAATGTAGAGAATCTTGCTACCAGGTATGAGACATTAAAAGTAGCACATTTGCATGTTTTGTGGTCTTGCTAGAATGAGTAACTCTAAGCAGAGTGGCTTCCCCTGTTTCTTCTATGTACCCCTTGACCCCTTTGCCACTCTGTGCATGTAAATTTGTTTATACAGTCCACACCAAATATCCCAACCACGGTTAAATTGGGCAATTGGATAATGCAGGCAAATGAATAAAAGTATTTGCCACTGCCAATACAGCCAAATTGTAATGCCTCCCTTTACATCATATTATGTCAGCCTGCTACATCGGGCAATTGTCGGGCATTTTCTACTAGGTGCTGACAGTTTTCCTGCATGCATTGTAATAATGGCCTGCAAACAGAAAGCGATGTCCCTCAGCTGAAAAATTGGCCTCCTCAAACACATCGATGAGCTACTCAAAATGAGCCAGAGGGATTTGGGCTCAGCAGTTTAATCTGGCCAAATCTATCATAACAGATCAATTGAGACAATGAGATCAGCTGTTCTGTGAACTGACTGAAAATCAAAACCCCAACTACAAAAGGAAGAGAGAGGGAAAGGACGTGGAGGTTGAAGCAGCCCTTTTCTGCTGGTTCCAAAACAGCTGGGTTGGCATGCACTAATCAGCAGCCCATTGTTACAACAGAAAGCCCAGCAACTAGCCACTGCCCTCAGTTGAGAAGACTTTAATCCTTTCTGATGGCTGGCTTCAGAGATGGAAAGCCAGGAACAATACTGGTTTCAGAAGGGCTCATGGAGAAAAGTTGAACTCCGATACCGAAAGTGCAGAGCAGTGACTACTGAATGTTCTCTCAGGGATCCTGGCGGGGTATGAGCCCAAAAATATTTTTAACTGTGATGAAACTGGACTGTTTTATTGCTGTGTCAGGCATGGGACTCTGGCTTTCAAAAGTGATCCACTTCTTGGATCAAAAAAAACAAAAGGAAAGAACCTCCATTCTCCTTTGCTGCAATATGGATGGTTCGGAGAAATTTATGCCACTGGTTGTGGGCAAGTGGAGAAGTCCATGATGCTTCTGTGGAGTTCACCATTTGCCAGTTGTTTACAGAGCCAATAATTCCTCATGGATGGCAACATAAATATTTACTAACTGGTTGCAGTCCTGGGATAGAAATTTGATGCGGCGCAAATTCATCCTAACCCTGGACAATTTCTCAGGCCATCCCAATGTGACCAGTTTGAGAAACATACATCTGGTCTTCCTGCCTGCAAACACCACTTGCCTTATATAACCATTGGACATGGGAATCATCTATAGCCTAAAGCAAAACTATGTCCATGCGAGGTCGCGAGGGCCTGCTCTGAAGCCCTCCTGCCTGCAGAAGCCCCGAACCAGACACACCAGAGACCACCCCTCTCCCCCTGAGGAGACCGGAGGTCGCGAGGGCCTGCTCTGAAGCCCTCCCTGCCCGCAGAAGCCCCGAACCCGAGACACACCAGAGACCACCCCCCTCCCCTGAGGAGACCGGAGGTCACGAGGGCCTACTCTGAAGCCCTCCCTGCCCACAGAAGCCCCGATCCCGAGACACACCAGAGACCACCCCCCTCCCCTGAGGGGACCGGAGGTCATGAGGGCCTGCTCTGAAGCCCGCCCTGCCCGCAGAAGCCCTGAACCTAGACACACCAGAGACCACCCCTCCCCTGAGGAGACCGGAGGTCGCGAGGGCCTGCTCTGAAGCCCTCCCTGCTCGCAGAAGCCCCGAACCCGAGACACACCAGAGACCACCCCCCTCCCCTGAGGAGACCGGAGGTCATGAGGGCCTGCTCTGAAGCCCTCCCTGCCCGAGAAGCCCGAACCCGAGACAAACCAGAGACCACCCCCCTCCCTTGAGGAGACCGGAGGTCGTGAGGGCCTGCTCTGAAGCCCTCCCTGCCCGCAGAAGCCCTGAACCTGAGACACACCAGAGACCACCCCCCTCCCCTGAGAAGACCGGAGGTCGCGAGGGCCTGCTCTGAAGCCCTCCCTGCCCGCAGAAGCCCTGAACCTGAGACACACCAGAGACCACCCCCCCCTGAGGAGAACGGAGGTCGCAAGGGCCTGCTCTGAAGCCCGCCCTGCCCGCAGAAGCCCCGAACCCGAGACACACCAGGTAATTTCTACCTTGATCCAGGGTGCTGCCACCATCGTTGGCCATCTGGCGCCTTTTCTGAAATGGCCACAAGCTCCCCTGCTCAGCGCATGAATCCCGGCCAGAGTAGCACCTTGAGTTGCTGCCCAGGCTCAAACGGAGCAGAACTGTTACTTTTGTGCCTGATTTTGAAACTTTTAAAATGAACCAGCTAAAACTATTTGCATTTGCCTGTAACTGTATTTAAAAGCTTAGAGTCACTGCAAGCCCAGGACCTGTGTTCTATCTGAAATCCCCATGCAAATCTCACTGGGGACTGTTTGTTGATTTGTAAAGTGCATTTCCAGTTGTAACTGAATTACCCCCCTGTGAAAAACTCATTTGGGGACTGTTTAACTTCTAAGTGCTGTTCCTGTGTGCAGAATTTCAGTTTGCTCTGCTAGTAATCACCTTCTTTTTTGAATCACAATAGTACCTGATAGTCCACAGCCCATTTGCTCTTCTCCCCACACCCACTACCAGCCCGCCCCCAGCAAGTTAATCTTTTGCCTGTGCTGCATATTTAATCCCCCCTCTCTCTTCATTCTCCCGCAGAGACCACCCCCTCCCTGAGGAGACCGGAGGTCACGAGGGCCTGCTCTGAAGCCCTCCCTGCCCGCAGAAGCCCCGAACCCGAGACACACCAGGTAATTTCTACCTTGATCCAGGCTGCTGCCACCATCGTTGGCCATCTGGCACCTTTTCTGAAACGGCCACAAGCTCCCCTGCTCAGCGCATGAATCCCGGCCAGAGTAGCACCTCGAGTTGCTGCCCAGGCTCAAATGGAGCAGAACTGTTACTTTTGTGCCTGATTTTGAAACTTTTAAAATGAACCAGCTAAAACTATTTGCATTTGCCTGTAACTGTATTTAAAAGTTTAGAGTCACTGCAAGCCCAGGACCTGTGTTCTATCTGAAATCCCCCATGCAAATCTCACTGGGGACTGTTTGTTAATTTGTAAAGTGCATTTCCAGTTGTAACTGAATTACCCCCCTGTGAAAAACTCATTTGGGGACTGTTTAACTTCTAAGTGCTTTTCCTGTGTGCAGAATTTCAGTTTGCCCTGCTAGTAATCACTTTCTTTTTTGAATCACAATAGTACCTGATAGCCCACAGCCCATTTGCTCTTCTCCCCACACCCACTACAAGCCCGCCCCCAGCAAGTTAATCTTTTGCCTGTGCTTGATCTTTTTTTTTTTAAACACCCAACTTCTCCATTAGCTCCTTATATTGTTTTGCCACTAGAGAGAGCCTGATTAAGTTTGAACAATTTGCTCCCAATACCTCACTTGTCACATTTTAGTGCTCTCTAGTAGCTGTTTTCACTTAGTGATCACCCCCTCATCACCCCCTCTCCAATCGTGGAAAGCTGTCCCACCATTGTGCACTCCCCAGATCAGCCCTCCTCCTCCTGCTCCTGTCAGGCAATGTCCACCCCAATCCCGGGCCTGGCAGCACTGGTCCTCCCCCTGAAATCTCCTGGGCTGTGCATTGCTTCTATGAACATCTGTAGCCTCCTGAAAAAACTGGACTCTCTACACTGCTGGGTGACGCTTCATAAACCTGATGTTGTTGCCCTGGTTGAAACCTGGCTGTCTCCTTCCACTCCTAACTCTCATGTCTCTCTCCCCGGCTACACTCTCCACCAGTTGGACTGTGTCAGCAGGAGAGGTGGGGGCTGTGTCTTCTATTTGAAGGATTCTCTCATGGGGCTACCACTCCCCCCCGCCTGACCTCGACCATGAGACCCAGGCACTTACTCTAAAGCTGTCCCCTGACCCAGCTAGAGGCCCATTATTCCTAGCCATAGCCTACATACCCCCCAAGAACCAATCCCAGGCCCTGGGCCCACTAATTGACTACCTCACCTCCCTACCCAACTTGTCGGACCAAATCTTGGTGGGCGACTTGAATAGAAACTGGCTCTGCCCCTCATCCTCCTCCCACCGTGAGGCTTTCGATTCAATTGACCTAACTCAACTGGTCACACAGCCTACTAGAAAAAACCCTAGGGGGGGACAAGCACCCTCCTGGATGTGGTCCTCACCAACAGGCCAATCCGCATCCACAACATCCAAATCTTCCCTGACTGCCTCAGTGACCACTCCCCTGTGCTTTTCAACTGGGAAACCCCTCGGTCCTCATCCCCGGTCAAAACCACCTCTCGAAGGTGGCTTAGGCCTGGGGGACTCATAGGCCTTAAGTGCTTCCTTGCCCACACTGATTGGTCCCCTCTGATGAGGGCAACCAACATTGACTTGGCCCTGGCCTTCTTTGTAAGCACTTCAACTTTGTCTGTGATATCTTTGCTCCCATAACTGCTAGGAGGTCCAAAGTGAAACATGCCCCTTGGATCACCCCTGCCCTACTGTGGCAACTTAAGCAACGTGACAATCTTTGGCACCTTGCTGTTGCTACTGGCCGTTCAGCTGACAGGCAGTCCTATGCTGCCACCTGCAACCAGTGCACCTGGGCCATCCGCAGCAAAGGCGGAATACTACGAAGCCTCCTACCTCCTCCTGGGGAACCCCAGGTGCTTCTGGGACAACATCAAGCAACTGAATGGTCACTCCCAGTCCCCCTCTCCTTCTCTTCTCAACATCAATGGTACCGTCTCTTCTGACCCTGCCCTCATTGCCACCCACCTCAATAACTCCTTTACCGACTTTAGCTCAGTACTTCCTGGTAACTTTTTCAGTCCACCTCCTCCATCTGTACCACCACCCATTGCCTGCCCCTCTTTCCACCTGTGTCGTGTCACCATGCAAGAAGCTAGGCCTTACTTGCTAAAAGCCCTAAAAGGTAACACCATCGGTAATGACTCACTTGATCCCTGCCTTTACGCCAGGTCCTGGATCAGGTCCTTACCTATTACGTGCATTTCAACAAATCACTCTGTCTCGGAAAATTCCTCTGCCTGGAAGATTGCCACAGTTACCCCTGTCCATAAAGGTGGTGACAGACTCTTCCAGGTAACCACCACCCATCTCCATCCTCCCCTCTCTAAGGCATTAGAGAAAATTGTGGCGTCCCAAGTCTCTAACTACCTCTGTAAGTACAAAGTTCTCTGCCCTGAACAACAGGGGTTCAGAGCAGGTCATAGTACCAATACAGCACTCCTGGAATTTTCCAACTTCCTCCATGCCTCCTTGGACTCTGGTGCCCTGGCTGGTGCTATATTCATTGACCTGTCTAAAGCATTCAATACCGTTTTGCATCCTCTTTTGCTCTCCACCCTTGACCTAATAGGCTTTGCCTCAGGAGCTGTTTCCTGGTGCACCAGCTATCTCTCCGCCCGCTCCCAATGTGTGAAAGTCAGCAGTACTCTCGCTGAAACATGCCCCATTCGCTCTGGGGTGCCGCAGGGCTCAATTCTTGGACCCCTACTTTCTCACTCTTTCTTAACTCCCTACCCAGCAGTTGTACGGGTAAGATGCTTCGCTATGCTGATGATGCTGTTCTTGTTGCCTCCCACAATGACCCCATGCTGCTACAGAACTCCCTCCAACTAGTCTTTGACTCTGCAGCTACCTGGTTCACTGAGCACCGACTTGTTATCAACCTGAAAACAAAAACGATGCTCTTCTCCCACCCCCAAAATAAGTACAGCAAGTTTCCCTTAGCTGTCCACTCCACACCAAATCTCGTCATTGACCAGGTGCAGTCCTATAAAAATCTTGGTATAACCTTTGACCCTGTACTTTCATTCCATGGACATATATCTGCCCTAAATTCTGTTGCCAACTCAAGGCTAGGCATTCTTTACCGGCACAAGAAATGCCTCCCTCCTGATGCCCTCTGCCTGGCTTTCACCTCCTCTGTCATGTCTCTCATTGACTATGGCCTTCCGGTCTATGGCTCAGCAGATCAGACTGCCCTCAACAAGGTTCGCCTCACAGTTACCAAGGCCTGCAGACTTATCACTGGTGCCCTAGACTCACTCACACATGTGAGCTGTACACCCTGGCTACCCTACTCAACCTGGAAGAGCGACTCATGTATCAGACATGCCAGCTCACCTTTAAAGCCCTGCGTGGCCTATCCCCCATAGGCCTATCCAACTCCATTCGCCGTACTGCACCGACCCTGATCACGCGCAGCTTGTCAAGAGCTACCCTAGTTATTCAGAGAGCCAGGACCTCTCAAGGTCAGAGGGCATTCCCCTACCGTGCACCCCACTGGTATAACTCCCTCCCTGCCAGTGTCTCAAACTCACTAACCTTAGCTTGCTTTAAGCCCAGGCTCAGAAACTTCCTGCTTAGCTCTCGCAAATGCAACTGCCGCTAGCCTAGTGTAAAAAAAAAAAAAAATATATATATATACTCTGTTTGACAATGCTCACTGAGCGGCTCCCCCACTTCCTTTCCCTACTAATTCCTCCTCCCCTATCTCCCTCCCTTCTACTCCCACCAGCTCTCCCCCGACCATAAGTTTTGCACCTTTTATCTTTTGCTTCGTTGGAGATTGTATTCTATTGAAACAAAATTGTAATTGAACTGTAACTTTTTTGTTTGTAAGTACTGTGTCCCTTGTACTACTGTTCTGATGTCCTCTTTGTGACGAGGTACCATGGTAAATGAGCCTCTGGCTCAAAGGTTTCTAAACTGATGTTTAACTAAATAAATAAACACTATGTCCATGCGATGCATGAAAAAGTGTTGGACACCCTTGATGTGAACCATGAAATTAATGTTTCTCAGTGTGTGAAGCAAATCACACTTTTGGATGCAGTCTGATTTCTTAAAAATTCATGGGACATTGTTTCTGAGCTTACTATCCAGTGCTGTTTTGAAAAGGCTGGATGGGGGGTGTGGCTTGACCGCCAAAGGAATGGCAGCATAAGTCTTGGGTTCCTTCCTTGCTGAGAAAAACCCCTTGGTGGGTTGGTCTAATCCCGGGATGTAAATCTTCTTTTGTTACTTAATACTTGTCTGGGAAACTGCCCTGAATCATTCAGTGTGTTTTTCCTGACTGAACTGTATTGTGAAGTTGCTAAATTCCACTGGATATCCGTGAGTGGTGCTGCTCAGCTAGGCCACAGAAATTGCAGGCCTAATCCTCAAGACTCACAGTGTATTTGCTCCATACAGCCTACAGATGGAGTCCACATCAGAATCCCTACCAGCCCAAACAACCCCGAACAAGTTGGCGACTGAGGTTCCTCTGTCCATAATCTCTCCAATACAAGATACCAGTGCGCAACCGCCATCAGTGACTGAATCACTAACGTATATTACCCGAATGTTAGAGGTGGTTTTGCTGTGAGCTGATACCATCAATACTGTGCTTGTAAATACTACTACAGAGGTACATGTAATACAAGATTGATTAAATGTAGCAGAGCAAAAGGTGGAAACTTTGGAAATACAACAAGCTAAACTAACGCAGAGAGTGCGAATGCAAGACCTACAATTGGAAACACCGATTGCCAGAGTGGATGACCAGGAAAAGAGGGGAAGACACAATAACCTCTGAATTATCTGAATTATCGGAGTTCCCGAGGGATCCGAGGGAAGATCTGGAGGCTGTCATGGTGCAGTCAGACCTGGACATTGTAGCCATCACTGAAACCTGGTGTAATGATAACCACGACTGGGAGATGGCCATACCTGGCTACAAAATATTCAGAAGAGACAGAGCAGGCAGGAAGGGAGGAGGAGTGGCACTCTATGTGAAAAATGACATAAGGGTCACAGAGATCCAGGAGGAACAAATTGGGGGAGAGATACTGTGGGTTAAGCTGGAAAGGAAAATGGAGACAGCCATCCGCACAGGTGTGGTCTATAGACCACCAGCCCAGGAGGAAGAAACAGATAGGGAGCTGATGCTAGCCATCCAAAGGATGGCAGACAAGAGTGAGGTAGTACTGGTTGGAGACTTCAGTATTCCAGACGTGGACTGCAGCATCCCAGCAGCAGCATCAACTAGGAGCAGATTTATCCTGGACTCCCTTCAGGGTGCCTTCCTCAAGCAACTGGTCATGGAACCAACTCAGCTGAAGGCAATACTGGACCTTGTGCTCACAAACAGGGACAGTGTGATGGGGGTAACAGTGGGGGAGCACCTGGAAACAGTGACCACCAGTCATTGTGGTTTGAAATCACAGAAAGAGCAGAACCAAACCACACAAAAACACGTATCCTGGATTTTAGGGGGGCAGACTTTGGGAAAATGGGGAGATACTTGAAAGAGGCATTAAGGGGAATGGGACAGGAATCAGGGGTTGAGGAACAGTGGGCAGTATTTAAAATGGGGATTACAAGAACAGCAGAATTATGTATTAAGCAGGTTAGCAAGAGGAAAAGGAAGAGGAGACCATTATGGTTTTCAAAAGAGGTAGCAAAGAAAGTGAAAGCCAACAAGATTGCATTCAGGCAATACAAAAGACACAGGCAGAAGGGATAGGAGAAGTACCAGGAGAAGCAAAGGGAGGCAGGGAGGTCAGTAAGGGAAGCCAAAGCTCAGACAGAAGAACACATTGCAAAATCAGTGGGTAGAGGGGACAAAACCTTTTACAGGTACATAAGTGAAAAAAGAAAGACAAAGGGAGGGATAGTGAGACTGAAGGGGAGGATGGGGGCCACGTGGAGGATGACAACAGTAAAGCTGACATACTGAACAGGTATTTCTGCTCAAGTCTTTACTGAGGAAGAGGAGGGTAATGGGTCTGAAGGGAGTACAAGGGGTGAGAATGGTGCAGAAATGGACACAAGTCCCTTTACACGAGAAAGGGTCCTGAAGGAACTGGAAGTAATAAGAGTTGATAAAGCAATGGGGCCAGATGGGGTGCACCCTAGGGTCCTAAAGAACTAAGAGAGGTGGTGGCTGAACCTCAGGCTATCCTGTTTAGCCAATCACTGGAAACAGGGGAGGTACCCAAAGACTGGAGGACAGCAGATGTAGTCCCCTTATACAAAAGTGGGAACAAAGAGGAAGCAGGGAACTACAGACCAGTCAGCCTCACCCTCAGTAGTGGGGAAGATCATGGAAGCACTACTGAAGGAGAGATTGGTGGAACATCTGGTTGTCAATGGACTACAGGACCCAAGGCAGCATGGTTTCACCAGGGGAGGTCATGTCAGACCAACCTCATTGAATTTTTTGACTGGGTGACTAGGGAGGTGGATCAGGGAAGGGCAGTGGACATGGCCTATATGGACTTCAGAAAGGCCTTTGACACTGTGCCACATAGAAGACTATTACACAAACTGGGGAATATGGGTGTGGACAGGACAGTAGTGTGGTGGGTAGGTAACTGGCTGGGTGGCAGGACACAGAGGGTTGTGGTAAATGGCTGTCACTCCACAGAGGGAAGAGTGACCAGTGGGGTACCACAGGGATCAGTGCTGGGACTGGTCCTATTCAACAACTTCATCAGTGACATGGCGCAGGACTTAGAAGGCAGAATTTCACTGTTCACTGATGACACAAAGCTCTGTAACAGAGTAGGCACACCAGAGGGTGTAGACAGAATGAGAAGCGACCTGCAGAAACTTGAAGAATGGTCAGGGGTTTGGCAGTTGAAATTAAATGCAAAGAAGTGCAAGATAATGCATATGGGGCACAAAAACCCTGGCACAATATATCAGTTGGGGGGTGAGGATATAGCATGCACAAGCAGGAAAGGGATCTTGGGGTTATCATCTCTGATGACCTCAAGGTAGAAACAGTATGACAAGGCAGCAGGTAAAGCAAATAGGATGCTGGGATGTATAGGCAGGGGCATCACCAGCAGGAAAGGGAGGTCATAATTCCGCTATACAAGACACTAGTGAGGCCCCACCTGGAGTACAGTGTATAGTTCTGGAGACCATACCTACGTGGGGACATAGACAGGTAGAGAAGGTTCAGAGGAGGCAACAAAGATGGTGCATGGATTGCATCACAAGTCCTATGAAGACAGGTTGAAGGAACTGAACATGTACTCCCTGGAGGAGAGGAGGAGAGAGGGATATGATAGAGACATACAAGTATCTTACAGGGAGGAACAGGGTGCAGGAAAACACTATTTTTAAGCGAAAAGATGTTCCAGGACTAGAGGGCATGGGATGAAGTTGGAGGAGGACGATTCAGAGGAAACATGAGAAAGAATTTCTTCACAGAACGGTGGTGGACAAGTGGAACACCCTGCCAGAGGAAGTGGTGGGGGCTGAAACAATCACGGGATTTAAGAATGCATGGGATAGACATAAAGGAATTCTGGAGGTCAGGGGTAAGGGGCAACAGACTTCTAGGAAAACAAACTGAACTTACAAGCTCAAATGGGCAGACTGGGTGGGCCATAGGCCCTTATCTGCCGACACTGTCTATGTATCTATGTATCTGAGGGAACATCATTGGAGAAGTTTCTCAACAAGATGCTCCTTGAGATGCTAGGTGAGCTCTGGAGAGGCTCAGTTGAAATTGCAAGAGCCCATCGGATCATTGGAAGGAAAAAGAAACAGCAACTAGCCCCAAGGCCAATTGTGGCATATTTTCTGAGATATTCTACAAAGGAACATATTCTAAGTGCTGCTCAGGATCTGGGTGAAATTCGATGGCAAGGAGCACTGATTTCTACATACAGAGATTTTGCACAGGAGACAGCAAACAAGTGCAGGGCTTATGGCCCAATTAAGAAGGAACTGCCCGTAATTTTCAAAGTAGATTCAAGGGTCTTACCAGACTGTTGGTTTCTAAAGAAGGGAGAGAACTGTTAGCGGATGCTCCTGAGGAGATTGAGAGATGGTCCTCCAAGTTTTGGCCTAACCTACCCCTTCGGACTTCATCCCCCAGAAGGCTATGGGAACCCTCGGACAACAGAGCTAGGAACCGAAATCACCAGCCATGGAATTTGGAGGACCGATGTGATATGGGACCAGGTTCTTGGCTCGATGAGCCCCCAAGGGAGAGGTCTACCTACTCAAGTGATAGGTCTACACCTGCAGGGGCTGCAGGTCTGAGTCAGCCCTTCCTCCCTCCTAGAAACACTAGCTCGATTTCAAGGCAGCGACAGTAATCTAGGAGCGGCCAACAGCTTTCTTCTGAACTGCAGAAAATAGCCCCACCAGCAAAAATGCCTAGAGATGAGCCTTTGGAGTCTTGCTCAGATTGCCTTTCGGATATAACGGAGCCCTCCTCGCCTAATCAAGGGAATCACATAGACTGGGCTGATGTCCCAGAATCTTCTCTATTGGAAGTGGTGGATATTTCTAGTCAGCTTAAACCAGGGATTAAATTGTATGCGGCAGCAGTAGCTTCCGAAGAAGTTCCAGTCTTTAATAACTGCTCCCAACAAGGACTTGGGATGGAGAATCCCCTGGCTAAACCCCGACTGCACTGACTGCAGTTTGTAGCATCCTACTGCATGATGTCTCTCTTGCTCAGCTTAATGATAACATAGAGACCTAACTAAATTTCTCCTTCTCTGTGACTGTTGGAACTCCCTGAGATATAGTGCCCAGATGAAGAAGGGTCTTCCCCCCCATGTTCCTCCCCCCCCAATACCACCACCTTCTAAGACTGGTATCTGGGAAGTATAAATAATGTTGGAGTTGCTGAATCTTTATAGTTCAATGTTTGGATTAGTAATGAAACTGCACTGTATGGGCAAATCCTTTAGTGGGCTTGGCCCTTATGTTCTTGATTAGGGTAGTTTCCCTACCACTCCCTTCCCCTTTTTCTTTTTACCATTAATCCCCCCTTCCCTTCCCCTACTTGGTTCATGCCACCCCCCGGGATTATACTTTTCCTTGAGATTATTCCTCGGAAGAGGACGGATAAACCCAGTTGGGTTCTGACTCTCATTGATAACCCCTGAGCACAGGAGTAAGTGGAGCTGAAGATACGGTTCTTGTTTATCCTCTTCCTGAAAACGTCTGTAGCAGTTAGCGTTTAATCGCTCTTTGGCTATAGAATAGTGCATTTAAGCCTGAGTAGCACAGGTCTTCTGTCTTTACTAGTATTCAGTTCTAGTTGGGTTAGATACCATTGTTAGCATATACACTTCCTGTGGCTGTCATTGTCAATCAACAATCTCTCTTGTGTCTCAGGGCATAGAATCCTCTAGTTATTCAATAACAGGTTACAGTAGATTTCTCAGGTAGTAGCTCTCAAATAGGGTATTGAAGGTCTATTCCTTTAGAACACCTTGGAGGAAGCTCAGAGGTTCCTGACATACTCATTACTATGCCTCCAGTGACTTGGTGACTTGGTGACTTGGTGATTAGGACATAAGAAGGCCGAAGCCCATCGAGAATGTCCTCCACACATGTGGATCATCAGTAGGTTTGTAATTTGTTCAAGAGCCATATATCTAATTTAAGCTTGAAAGTATTAATATTCTTGCAATCAACAATTTCCTGAGGCAAGGAATTCCAAACTCTTGGAGCTCTTACATTAAAGAATTGCTGTCTTTTATTTGTTCTTGTTTTTTCAATTATAATTTGTTTGTTATGAAGTCGGGCTACAATTTTCCTAGATGCAAAGGACAGACCACAAGAATCCATTAATAGAGGAGATAATACAATTTTAAATAATTGTAAGATGTCACCTCTTAGTCTTCTGTTTTCAGTGATTGTACAGGGTCTACGTCTAGTGTCATGGAACGCAAAGGGCCTTAACCACCCTGTCAAAAGAACTAAAGTGCTTCAGCATTTGCATTCCATGCACACAGACACAGCTCTTTTGCAGGAGACACATCTCCTTAATAAATCCATTCCTTGGCTCAAGAAATCGTGGGTTGGCACCATACATGCTAGCTCAGCATCTTCTAAATCAAGTGGAGTAGCTATATTAATTCGGAGATCGAGCAATTGGGTAATGGAAGAGTCTCATGTTGATAAACATGGGAGGTGGGTAACAGTTAAACTAAAATCCAGCCTGGATAGATTGATAATATGTAACCTTTATGCTCCGAATGTGGACCAAGCAGAGTTTTTTCCAAATTTGAGCCAAACTATTGCTGGGTTAGCACAGTCTGACTCCAGTATTCCCTTGATAATAGGAGGAGATTTTAACTTAGTACCAGACATATTTTTGGATAAATCCTATCCTACCCCCCCAAACCCACACAAAGGGACACACTGCCCTGCAAGAAATGATAGCAGAGTGGGGCTTAGTGGACGTCTGGATGCGTGATTATCCATCAGGCTGTGACTATACATACTACTCCTCTCCGCATGATGCCTATAGTCGCATTGACTATTGGTTAGCTAACCAGCCAGCTTCGAGTGCCATCTCAAACAACGACATAGGCAATATAATTATATCAGACCATGCTCCTGTGTCACTTACTTACACGGCCCCTGAAAGTCAAAATACTGGCACAAGATGGAGATGTAACCCCCTTTTAGTTAAAGATCCTGAATTCCAACAAGAAATGCAGAAAGTAGCTCAGGAATATTTTACTTTCAATAAGACTGGAGAAGTCTCGGCTGGTATGGTCTGGGAAGCATTTAAAGCCACTCTCAGAGTCCATATCATCGCCTTTGCTGCAAACCGGAACAGAACCTGGAAAAAAGAGATAGTACTGCTGCAATCAGAACTCACTGACCTAGAGGGTTGGTTTAAAACCTCCCAGGCCACTGCTTCTAGGGACCCCTCATTGATGAGGTGTATTGTAGGACTTAAATATTGAATAAACTCACTTTTACATCATAAGGCAGAATGGACCTTGCTTAGGGCTAAACATCGAAATTGGGAAGGAGGAGGAGATAAAGGGGGGAAGCTCTTTGCCTACCAGTTGTGGAAGCCGCAAGCATCTTCAAAGATACATGCCCTCCACACTCCCACAGGCTCCGTAGTTAGTGACTCAAAGGGCATTAATGTGACCATGAAAAATTATTATCAGACCATATACCAATCTAAATCCATATATATGAGGGAACAGCTCTTATATAAACTGCGTCAGTTTTGTAAAAATTTTACAATACCCTAATTTACTCAGGAGTAAGCTGACGTTTTAGACAGCCCTATATCAGAGACTGAGGTTTGACAGGCCCTATTTCACATGGCCAAAGGGCCAGACGGAATGACTGTTGAGCTATATCAAGCCCTGGATCAGGAAATTGTGAACCCCTTGTTGCTCACTCTGCAATGTGCCCATTCTTCAGGCTCCCTTCCCACCACAATGAATGAGGCTCTAATTACAGTAGTACCTAAAAAATCTGACGATCCCCCGAACTGTTCTAATTTTCTCCCCATATCATTACTGCCAGTGGACACAAATATCCTGGCTAAAATATTAGCTACCAGATTGCAGAATATCCTTGGCGCAATTATCCATCCATCCCAAGGTGGTTTCATGCCTGGAAAGGTGGGTTCAGACAACACCAGATTGCTATTGAGTCTAAAGTGGCTGGCAAGTAGAGCTAAAATCCCTATGGCTGCCCTAGCTGTTGGTTTTGCAAAGGCTTTTGATTCTGTAGAATGGAATTATCTCCACAAGGTCCTTCATATATATGGATTTGGTCCCCAGTTCTGTTCATGGGTCTCGACCCTTTATAATTCCCCAAAATGCCAAGATCCTTACTAACTCCACCATTTCTTCCTCCTTTCCATTATACAGGGACACCTGACAAGGCTGTCCCCTATGCCCCCTTCTTTTCTAATTGCCCTGTACCCCCTACTTTGTACTCTTGACACTACGGAAGGGCTCACAGGCATATCGGGACATGGCAGATCCTATACTGTGGCAGCATATGCAGATGATCTGCTGCTTACCCTATCTCATCCCCAAGTTTCGTTACCAATAGCCCTCTCAGTTCTTAAAAACTTTGCCGCACTATCAGGTCTGCAGGTTAATCAGCGGAAGACTGTAGTGGCCCCACTGAACTCACTCTGCCTATGGGAATGCCTTCATGGCACAGAACTTAAATGGGCTCCACAAGGTTTTTCCTATTTGGGGAACTACACACCTTCTGATTGGGCAAATTTTGAATCAACTAACTTTTCCCCTCTGCTCAAACAACTAAATGCAGAAATGGAGCGATGGAAAAAACTACACTTATCTCTGATGGGTAGAGTGGCTTCAGTACGAATGCTATTACTCCCGAGAGTATTATACTTTTTCAACAATCTTCCAATAAGAATATCTCCCAAACTCTTTGCTTCCCTTGAGAAGATGGTCTCTACTCTAATATGGGAGAAAAAGGCACATAGGTGGAGGAAAAACAAGCTTAAGGCACATTGGACTAAGGGAGGTCTTGGAGCCCCTTGGTTTTTGAACTATCATCTAGCATATACTGCGGCACAAATAACAAAGTGGTTTGTACTGCCCAATACATCTTGTCCAGTGTGGGTTAGCCTTGAAACGGACATGGCAGCCCCAACCCCACTTAGGTCCTTGCTGAGCTCAAGTGGATCTACAGGAAAGGGCCTCTCTCCAGTCATATGTCACTCCTGATATGCCTGGCGTCGCATTATGACTCTCTCCCATACACCCAGAATGCGTGGGCCCCACCCCTGGCTTATGCAGAGCTATGGCACAACACCTTTATAACATTAGACAGACAACCTCTCAATTGGCCTGCTTGGGAAAAAAAAGGCATTCGCTATGTGAGAGACCTCATGATGCCTGATTCAAATATACTATTATACTTTGCCCAGTTAAAGGATAATTTTAATCTACCAAATACCGACTTCTGACAGTATCTCCAAATACACAGCCTTATCTATGCCCTCTCTGCCCAAATCAGACCGGATAATAAATGGAAGTGGCTTGCCACTCTACATAAGGAAGCATCCTCACGTGGTCGTATAGATAAATTCTATGCTATAGGTAGAGACTCTCAATCAGACCCCACAGAACACTGCAGAATCCGATGAGAAACCGAGACGGGTGTAACTATACCTAGCACTACATGGGCCAGATGTCTTCAAAATGTGCATAAGTTGTATAAAGATTCTAAAAGCCAATTAATACAGTTAAAAATATTGCTGTGCTGGTACAGAACTCCGGCCGCTCTATGTTCAGCAAGACTAATGCCACATTCCAACTGCTGGAGATGCCAACTACCCAGAGACCACCTTTTTCACATACTGTGGGAATGTCCACAACTATCTGCTTTCTGGGAGGCAATTATATGAGATTGCTGCTCAGTATTAGGTATACGGCATCTCCAGTTGGATCCTAAACTATTGCTGGGAGATAAGTCTAGCCTTCCTACACTGCCAAAGGCCCTCCAAGAGTGGGTCATGGTGGTCCTATTAGAGGCCAAATGGCTCCTCTTAATGCAATGGAGACAAGTTAATAGTCCAAGCATAAGACAATGGCACGCAGATATAGCTGAACTAGCACTACTGGAAAAGCTGACCTATGTTCATCAAGGTCAAATGGTTCACTTCCATAAAAAGTGGGATTCTTATTTTAACTCACCATTGTGTAACCCTGCTCTGTACTACTCTCCTCCTAACAGCTCTTAGATAGACCGCTTTAAATCCCCCAGCTGCTTATTAATAAATGAGTAGCTACAATTAAGAAAGATAGGCTATATTTATATATCAATCCATATGTAATGATTATATGTGGCTAGCCTCTTGTAATATAATGTATACTGTAAGGCTATGGACCCTGAGGATCTCTCTACATGTATGAGAGAAATTAATATGGAAGTGTAATGCAAAAACTGAAAAATCTTAATAAAATCTTCAGTGATAAAAAACAAGAAAAGGCTGGATTTGTAATGCCTGCTGCTGCTGCCCCAAATTATATGCCTGCCCAGCCTACTGAACCTGACTTAGTTGTCCCAGAACTGTTTGACATCAACATCTTAACTGTTCCCAATGGACTGTCAGAGGAACAGTTTCAGGAGCTGTGTCACCTAGGTGATAATGACGCTCCACCAGATGGACATTTGGATGACATCCAGGAAGTAATCAGAGCAATGAAAACTGATGTCGATGTAGACACTGAGGAGGACCAGAAAGCAAACAAGGCAGAGGAGGAGGTGATCGTTACTGCTATTGATGTTCATTTGGCCCTACTGACATTGCGTCGGGCCGTGGAGCAGAACCCTGAGCATGAAGTTAACTGGGACATGCTATGGAGGACTGAAAAAACATGACACCCATACTGCTGAAAACAGACTGTCCAGACTCAAATAACGGAGTTCTTCCATGGAACCAAGTAGGCATATCACTACTGTTTTGTGGTGCTACATTTAATTCATTAATTTAATAATCGTGCCTATGAGTTACAGTTTTAGTTAATTAAAAAAACAGTTTAATAAAGTTATCAGCACAGTAACTGTAAGTGTTGTATATGAGCTGGTTATGTAGATTTGCATCTGACTGCAGCACAGTGACTATATTACCACATGCTCTTAATTGCGGCATTACTGTGCAGTTCTACCGCAGCTCAAACTGCTTGTGAAAACTGGCATTTGGTTACACCGACCATCTCCTATACCAGGCATAATAGCTATGCACAAACGTGCCTGGTATTGGTGGCGGCCACTGTAATAGTATTCAGCAAAAGAAATTGTGTGGAGGGCTGTGGCTCATTAATTACCTGAGCCCTAACTCAAATGAAAGACAGAAACAGCTTTTTTGTCAGCCCTCCCCCCTCTTCTTTTATAGTTTTTAACCCAGAACCTTTGCTCGGTGACTGCAGTATAAAAGTTGAGATAAAGATTGCACCACCACAGGAAAGCTCCTCCTGCTGACCTGCTCACCCCTTTTAGCAGTTTGATAGTAGCTCGGTGTAAGTCTGCTAGAGAACTGCTACTTATGTTGGAGTTGTTTTTATCTTATTACTGAAAGCCCGCTATTAAACTGGATAAAGTACAATCCTTGTATAATTATAGTAGGGAGAGAGAGAGTACCTGTAAAAACATTCTGCTTTTTGCTGCCTTCCTCTCTCCCTACTTGCTCCTAAATACATGCATCCTCTGGTGCAGTTCCAGCCTGGAGTGACAGTGTTTTCCAGTTCTGCTGCTTTTATGTACCAGTACTACCACCCATAAATAGGGACAGAAGTGTTCCAAGGAGACAGGAAGAAATGCTCCTGGAACCCCCCCCCCCTTTATAAAACAAACAAGCATAAAATCAAACATGCAGATAACATATAATAAACTAGGATAACCAGGAAATGCCCCTTAAAGTGCCCTGACATTGCCCTATCAAAGGAAAACAGCCTTACAATGTGAGTATTAGAAAATGTATGCTTTACTTGAAAGAAAATTGATGACTTTGGTAGTAAAGAGTAAAAGGACCTAATTCAGCATTATTTTCCCTGGACCTTGCTGCACCAAACAGCAAGAATTCTTTATTCACCAGGGATGAGTTTCAGTATGAACTGAGCCCTTTAGGGCAGGAGCGGCCCCTAGGGGCCACTAATATATTCATATAACTGTTAATCATGCTGGAAGGGAGGAAGCTTTACCTGATTTAAAAGTGTTTTCTGCCTATAGAGGGGATTTGTATCACAAAATGATACCTTATAGATTATTATCATAATTCAATCATTCTTAGCCTTGTGTAAATTAAAAGGAGAACTTGGTTAAAAAGTTGATGATATGTTACATCAGAAGCACATGACTATCTAAAGGGCCAGTGGAAAAAGACTGCCTCCTCACAGTCAGAGAGTTGGAGAGTCAGTAGCTGCTGACTAGTGCAGGTGAAGGGCTGAGATGAGAGTCTGTTGCTACACAAATATTTTAAGAAAGAGGTAGACCTATGCGAAGGTTATCGCTGGTGGAAACTGAGGGGAAGTTTGCCACAGTGAAACTGTTTTCATTATAATTTTTTTTTAAGTATTTTTTTTTTTTATGTTTATGAAGTAATAAACATCACACAAACCAAGTGTGTTGAAATGAATATCCTGAGTCATGTCCATTTGTTATCCCACACTCCTACAAAGTTGGTGTCAAAGGTGGGATAACTGCTGGCAAAATCTAGACTTGGGGGGGGTCACGTGATGGCAGCCTAACGAGCAACATCTAGCTCCCATCGCTCTGCATCACTCCCGTGTGTTCCTGCTGCAAAACAACCTTCTAAACCAGAATTTCAGATGGAAAAGAGCTTCGTATTACTCCAACAACCAGAGAGGTAAAGGGAAACTTGAAAATATGGAGGTATACATGCGTAAGACGCCTCCGTGCCACTTGCCTCCCCCCACACTGGGAGAAAGACAAGGCCACAAAACGGTCCAAACAGCAGCTGGCTACCAGTGTTAAAAATATAGTAAGGACATCAGCGTTCACTGTGGTATGCTTCATGGAGATAATGCAGCCCATCCAGAGTTCCATTGCAGCTATATCTGACGAGCAGCATCAAGTACACACTTCAATTTATTCCCTGGCTCTACGAGTGGTGGATTCTGAGGCACGTATAATTTCACTGGAAAGAAAGCACGACAAGGCTGAATTAGAGCCTAGCAGTGTGGCAAAAAGATTTTTTTTTTTTTAAGTTTAACAGTTTTTTTATTATTTGGTATGACACACACAAACCATACAGTGATACACAAATACCAGGCCAAATTGCAACATTTGGAGAGGCCAGGAGGGTACAGATAAAGATACAATACAATGCAACCAAATATCTAATGGTATTGACTAAAAATGTACAGACCGGGACAAAGACAGACAGCTGGCTAGGCATAATTAACAAGGGTCCGGCTGAATCCCAGGTGCCTCTAGGGCTTACGGTACTTGATTACATTGAATAAAAAAAAATTAGAATAGATAATCCTGCTGGATCAATTCCAATACCAGATTGCAATCTTGTGTGTGCCTATCTAAAATCCATGTGACCATATCAACTATATACAAGAAGGCACACAAAAAGATGTAAAAGAATAGAGGAGAAACTAGAGAATCTTGAGGGCAGAAGCCGCTGAAGCAACCTGAGCATTCTTGGGATCCCCAAAAAGGAAGAGGGTAATTCTCCACTTTTATTCTTACAGAAATTATGTGAAAAAATTGCTGGGCCCTCACCAAACAGTATGACTTACACCATCGAGCGAGTGCACCAAGCATTATGCCCTATGCCACCCCCTGAGTCACCTCGCAGACCTTTGATTTTCAAATTGCTCAATTTCCTTGATAAACAGCACATACTGGCTCAAATCAAAACCCTACAAGAAGTCCAATGGGAGGGCAGGAATATACGAGTTACTCAGGACTTACCGCGATCAGTCAGTATGAAGAGACAGGAATTGCACCCCGTAGTGTCCAAACTGATAGCAGCTGGGAAACAGTTTCAGGTTCAATACCCAGCATTCTACAAGTGAAACTCAAGGATCAATGGCATGCTTTCGACACACAGGAGAAGGCACAGCTCGAATTAAAGAAGTTGCTTCCTGACTTTTTATGAAACCGAGGGTTAATAATTACATCTCAGCTTGCTACATTTGTAAAATGGCCAGAACTCAGTTCTGATTTGGGGAACTTTACTCAACATCATTCCTGCTATGTGTACAGCAGGAGTCAAAGATCTCCTAACCATGTCGACTCTTATTTGGCCTAATGCCCTCAAGGGCCTTATCCACATTCATCGTCTGGATGAAAGAACTGGCTAACAAAAGATGCTTTGGCCTCACTACACGAGGGAATCTTCGTCTAAATTCATTAGCCTCCTTAAACTACATTTCTATTGGCATGTCAAATATCTTTATACCTTGTTCTTTATTTTCCATACTGTATGTGCCAATTTTAAATAGAGTCCCTTAAGTATTATTAAGGGCTCCATTTTAGGGGTTTTCTTCCCGGTTAAAGGACTGGTTGGGTCTACATAGAACAAGCCTCTGTCATTGTTTGTGATTTTCCCTGATAACAGTCCACTATTCATTTTTCTTTATTGGGTGGCCCTCACAGTTGGAACAGCAAATATACACCTCATATATATTACCAAATGAATATTAGCATTACTAAATGTGGTGTATCTCTTTGGTATTAGTTCAATGTTTTATAGCACTGAATGTTATAACATAATCCAAAGACAGAATGTTTATGGGAGGGAAGGCTGGGGATTGGGGGAGCAGGATAAGTTGTGTTGCTGGGGTGCAAATAAACATCGCCTGGTGGTATATTTTGTAAGTACGGTTACCAGCACTGGGGGTTAGTGTTTAAAGGGGGGGGCTCCTTTTGGGTTTTTGTATCTTTTTCTTTTTTAGGGATTGAAATTGAACTTCAATTGTGTAGTTAACTGGGGAAATATAAGGGTAGAAATGAGAGGGGTTGGAATGGACCAAACTTTTCTTTGTCTAATTGCAGCTAATAAACTGCTCTGCTCAGCAGACTGAACCTTCCAAAATGTTATGGCCTGTTTGTATATCATCCTGGAATAGTATAATTGGGGTCCTTATCATACTGTAACTTGGAATGTCCAAGGAGCTGGGGATAGGTATAAGATACAAATGATCTTAAAACACTTAGCCCACCTACATGCTGGAATTGTGTGTTTACAAGAGACACATCTAAAGAGGGAAGATATATCTCTTCTTTGTAAAAACTGGGTAGGCCAAGCGTACAGAGCGGGTATCTCTACCAGTCAAGGGGAAGTAGCCATGCTCATTGCCAAGTCAATCCTTTTTAAAGTAAACCAAGAGATATGGGATCCAACAGGTCGATATGTGCAATTGCAGGGTATACTACAATCCCAATCATTCCTGCTGGGCTCTGTTTATGGCCCCAACTTAGATTCACCCCCTTTTTTTCATATCTCCTCAATTTGGTTTCTCTCTTCCTACAGAATGCCATAGTTCTGGGATGGGATTGAAACTTAACACCACAAAAAAGTGTGGATCGATCTGATCCTAAAAAACTTGGACTTTCCCCAGCCCAGAGGGCACTCAGAGATCTCATGAATGGAACGGGAATAATGGATATATGGAGAATATTATATCCTACTGAAAGATCTTACACCTTTTTCTCCATTCCCCACTGTACCTGTTCTAGGCTTGACTATTTTTTGATTAGTTCCTTTCTGATCCAAGGGGTAATGGATAGCCAAATTCACACTAAAGTAATCTTTGATCACTCTCCAGTTTTGATTTCCTATATATTGGGCCCTGGGGTATGAAGAGACTCCCTTTGGCGTCTAAACAATCAGTTACTCAAATCTCCAACTATTATATCACATATTAAAAAGTTTGTCTCCTAATTTTTCATGTCTAATAAGGACTCAATTACCAGAATAGATATAGAATGGGAGCTTTTAAATGTACACTGCTTGGCAAATGCATTCACCTAGCTGCCACTAGATCTAGACAGTTTAAGGCTAAAGCTGAGACCCTATTGAGGGATATTAAAACCATTAAAAAAAATATTAGCCACCACTCCCCTGATGAAGATTGGACTAAATGGCATACCCTACATGTGCAATATTATGATTTCATGTCCCAGAAAACAGAATTGGCATTACAGAGAACTAAAATTAAATACCTAGAGTCAGGTGAGAGGCCGGGTAAGCTATTAGCTATCAGAATCAAACAAGCAGAAATGAATTGCTGCATTCTGAGTTTGCAAGTAACTGATTGGGACCCCATAGTTACCCATCTCCCAACAAATTTCTACTATTTTGAAGTCATATTTTCAGGAGCTATACTTGATACCTATTACAGACAAGGCCACTCATAAAGAAATGTCCATTATTTAGATGGAGTTGAACTCCTGCAACTTCCTTCTGACCAGACAACCCTCCTTGGCTCACCCATACAGACTTGGGAAGTTGAAAATGTCATTGCCCAACTTCCCCTAGATAAATCCCCAGATCCTGATGGTCTTACAAACAATCTGTTTAAAGCATGTGTGAAGGATTTAGCCCCTTTCTTGACAGAAGTTTACAACTACTGATTTTCTAAGGGATTCTCGGAACAACATTTTCAGTAGGCTATTATTATGTTAATACCTAAACCTGAGAAAAAAACCTCTGCCTAGAAAATTATTGTCCCATCTCACTCTTAAATTCTGATATTAAAATACTCTCAAAAGTACTTGCCAATAGGTAAGTCCCCTTATGAATCTCTTAATTGGCCCTGAACAAATTGGTTTTAATGTAGGTAGAAACTCCTGTGACCATATCTGTAGGTTACTGCATTTACTTTCTTTCACCAACAACTCGGACACTCCGGCTAGCCTGATCTCTTTAGATGCCGAAAAGGCATTTGACCGAGTGTCCTGGGACTTTCTATTTTTAGTTTTACACAAATTTGGCTTTCCCACCAATTTTATCAATTGGGTCCAACTCCTTTATAATGCCCCTACTGTCCGTGTCTGGTGCAATTGGCTGCTATCTGATCCCTTCTCCATATACTGTGGCACCAGACAAGGCTGTCACCTCTCCCCTTTACTTTTTAATATTTACTTAGAACCATTTATCTGGAAACTATTTGCATCCCTGGTACTCCAAGGTTTACAATTTGGTCCTGCTCGTCATCTTATTTCCGCTTATGTAGATGATTTATTGATGCATTTAGAAAATCCAGTTACTGGGGTGCCTGCCCTACTGAGAGAAATTAATCTCTTTTCCAAAGTTTTGTTCTATAAACTCAACCCCACTAAAACAAAAGTCTTCCCAATGAATAGGAAATCCTTACCATCTGATATTGAGGGAACTGACTTGATTTGGGAATCTAAATCCTTAACATATTTAGGTTTAAAGATTTATAGAGATATCCCCTCAATAATTAAATGCAACCTCATTGCTCTAATGGAGATGCTTAAGGCAGATTTGGCAAGATGGAGCAACCTCCCAATCTCATTGTGGGGTAGAATATCCACCATTAAAATGAATGTGTTGCTGCGTATTCGCCACCCTTTAAATATGCTTGGTGTTTTTCTCCCAAAACATTGGTTTTATGACCTACAAGCCCTAATTAACCAATACCTTTGGAAGGGAAAGAGAGTTCAGCGAGCTTATTTCAAACTTACTGCTCCAAAGCTACAAGGTGGCTTATCGCTTCCTTCCCTTTTTACATATTATTGCACAACACACATAACTAAAGTGGTACACTGGATCCTACCACATAACCAAGGAAGTATCAACCCCCCCAAACCCCTCTGGGTGGATATCGAATGTTTTTGGCAGAAACCCAACAAGGTACCTTACCTGCTCTCTTATACTCTCCTCCTTGGAAGATTCCCAAGGTACTTAACAGCACACCAGTGGGATGGTCCCTTAAAATGTTATTCCAATTGCAAAAACACTGGAATTTCCACTTGTACAAATCATTACAACAACCCCTTATTAATAATCCAAACCTCCAAATTGACCAAAAACCTATTCCACTGTCCTTCTGGTCCCCTTTACAAAACCTGAAACTGAAGGATCTAGCCCCTGATGGCAAAGCTATTCCCTGTTTGCAATTCTTCCAAAGACTTAATATACAAGATGTAAACCCTTTTAAATACTGGCAAATTCTATGAGTTATCCTGTCATTTCTAGGGCAGACCCTTCAAACGCCTGCCCCTGATTTTGACCTTCAGCCCTTATTATTGGAAGCCAATCAACCCCATGCAATATCTATGGTATATAAGACATTGCAATCCCTTAATCAATGTCTACCTAAAGGTATTTGCTATTATTGGGTGAATAAGGTATCTCTACCCCCAGAAGTATAATTCTGGTGTTGCATCTGGTATAATATGTAAAAATTAATCAAACCGGACAGACTCCATTTGGTGCAATATAATAGTTTGCATAATTTATATTTTTCACCTGACAGACTTGACAAAATGGGAAGGCTTCACCTCCCCAGTGTCAATGATGTAAAGAATCCCCAGGTGACATTTTATATATGGTATGGTCTTGTCCCAAATTCTTAACATTTTAGAATAACATTCAAAACTCTGTAGATCCATTGTTGGGATTGCAAGATTGATTTTTTCCCAAAGTCTGCCTGCTTAATGATTTCCCCACAGGAACCATTAAGATCAGGGAAGCTCACATGGCCCTCATTTTAGCAGTAGCCAAACTCATCATTATGAGCCACTGGAAAGATGACTCCTTACTGCCAGTGATCGAATGGCATAGAGAAGCTTTATTATCACTACAACTTGAAAAACATAGCCATGTTATCTAATAGGAACCAGAGTTACCTAGATAAATGGGACTTTTTGGAGGCCCTGCTGGTAGTTTGGAAGTCATAGAATACTTCAAACTTATTTTGTACTCATGTATAATGTTTTGATGCGGAGAAATTTCTACATCTTACATGGCACAATGTATTTGTGGGAGGGATAAATGAGAAGGTAGGTGGTGGGGAGTGTAGTAATAATTGTGTCCTATCAAGGTTTGATAGAGGATTGGTGCTTATATATATTGTATCAATGATATGTAATAGCTCCTCAGTATTAACCTGGTACTCATGTATACATTGTATGGCTGTTAAACCTCAATAAAGTATACTAAATAAAAAAAATCTAGACTTGGACAGGAGATGTTGTTCCAGCAGATACTGCCCTGGTATCTCAGGTGGACACATGTTCCAAGATGAGCAATCTGAGAAGAAGGTCCATGGCATCTTGGCAAGGAGAATGGCCGAACAAACTGGAGAAGCACTTCTCCCAGGACAAGATTTGGGAGTCTGGCTGAAAACCAAACCCAAACCAGAGGATGACAATGCCAGGAAAGAGGACGATGTAGAAGCCAGCTGACCAGTGCTGGAAGAGGTGCTTCCTGAGGATGTGAGTGAACTGCTGAAATGGCTGTGCATCAAGAAAGTTCAACTGGGTAAGGAGAAAGAACTTGAGTGAAGAAGACAGGACACCAAGTGGGCAGATACAATGTGAGTTCTACAGGCCATACATACTGGATCGACAGACAGAGGGATTAGCACTAAGGACATTAAGCTGTCTAAGCTTATGGACACTGATGACATCGAGGCATACCTCATGACCTTTGAGAGGATTGCCAGAATGTGTGGGTGGCCCAAAGAACAGTGGGTTGTGAGACTGGCCCCACAACTAACTGGTCAAGCTCAGTTGGTATATAGTCATATGGACACTTGAGATGCCTAGAACTATGAAAATGGAAAAGGAAAAATTTTGCAGCAGTACGACAGCAATACTGAAATGTATCATCAGAAATTCATATTTCTGAAGATGCAATCTGTAGGCACACATAGAGAGACATGTGCCAGGTTGAAAGACCTAAGCTATAAATGGCTGCAGCTGGACAGTAAAACAATCCATTAGGTACTGGAAGCCATAATTATTGATCAATTTGTAAAGGTTCTGCCTCATGAAGTCCAGATTTGAGTGCAGGAACATAAGCCAGAAGGAGCAGAAAAAACAGTTGCCTTGGCAGAGGATTTCCTGGCTACCTGACCACCGAGACCCCTAGGTTACCAAGGAAGTGCAACCACCACCAACAACCCGGTAAGAAACCCTATTTCCTTAACTCCTACTAAGCAGACTATTAAACCTGAATGGAGAACTGAGAGAAAGGGAAGGGTTCCTTTATCTGAAATTGTTTGTCATGGTTGCCAAAGGAAGGGGCATTTAATTAGATATTGTCCCAATGTCAAGAAAGAACCAGGAAACCTTGCCTTAGCCAACTGGGGGTCCTTCATGGCTACAGTGGATGTGGGGTCACAACAAACGCTGGGACTAATTGACTGAGGAAGTCTCAAGACCTTTGTTTGATCCAGCCTGGTGGATGTTATGAGGCATGAGAAAGGAACTTATGTTGTTTGTATACATGGTGATACCCACTGCAACCCCACAGTCCCACTGGAAATTACTGTACAGGGAAAAACACATGAGACAGAAGTTGGACTTGTGCTGCATTTACCGGTACCAATTATCATTGGACTTGATCACCCAGGTTTCTCATCATTTATAGAATGTCATACTGAACAGGCACCCCTGGTAGCTGTCACCACCAGGGTGTAGACTAGACAGAAACAGCTGCCGATCATCTTCCCTTTTGATGAAGGCCTTTTTGAGAGTGCTGGGAAGGATCAGAAATCCAAAACAGAGAAGAGAAGACTGAAGAAAACTTGGCATGACACTCATGTTGAGGTCATACCAGAATTGGGACAGGTGTTAAATAATGGTGATATGCAACATGAGCAGAAAATGGATCCATCTTTAACCACTTTCTTTTCACAGGTGGGCAAGGAAACAGAAACAGGGATCCCCAAATGTATAATCAAAAATGGGTTGTTATACAGAGAATGCACCAACCCCAGGACGGGAAGGTATTTGCCCAACTTATGGTTCCCAAAAATAATGAGCACAAATCATCCACTTAACTCCATGATATCCCATTAGCAGGGTATGCTGGTAGAGACAGCACCTAGAACCGAATACTGATCCATTTTTACTGGCTCACTATTCAAATCATGAACAGATAGCAGAATATAGTAAATGTTGTCTGGAGTGACAGAAAGTGGTTCAGATAGGCTGGAGGGATAAGATACAACTACAGACCATCTCCAAAGTACCCAGTCAATTCGATCGGATAGCCATGGACATAGTGGGACCACTGGAAAAGAGCTCCAAAGGTAAACATTTTATACTTGTGACATGTGACTACACCACCTGCTATCCAGAAGCCATACCCATGAGAACTGTCATCCCCCCCAGAATAGCCAAAGAATTGGCCAAAGTGTTCAGTCACATGGGTATCCCTCAAGAAATACTCACAGATCAGGGAAGTAACTTTAATGCCAACCTGTTGAAGGAGCTCTATTGTCTCCTAGGGATAGCAGCTGTATGTACCGCCCCCTACCACCCCCAGACTGATGGTCTACTTAAAAGGTTCAACCAGATCCTTAAAAGAATGATAAAGAAATCAGTTAGTGAGGAATGCAGGGATTGGGATAAGTACCTCCCTTATCTTTTGTTTACCTATCGCTGGACTCCCCAAGCATCCACTGGTTTCTCACTCTTCTCTCTGTTATACAGGAGAAATCTGAGGGGGCCATTGGATGAGGTAAAGGAATACTGGGAGGAAGAGAAGGAGGTAGGACATTGGAATGTGTTGGACTATATGACCCAGCTCCATAAGTGCCTACTGAGATATGTAGAGATGGCACACCGGATAGGGCAGAAACAGACTGAGCAGAAAAAGTGGTATTTATTTTGTTTTATTTATTATTTAGATCATCAGTTTACAGACCTTTGAGTCACAGACTCATTTACAAAAGCACCTCATCAAGCAAGTATGACCAAGGGTGGGCAGAAAAACCTTTCAGGTAGGAGGCAACATACTATTACTACTCCCTTCCACAGAAAATAAGCTGCTGATGAAATTGCATGACCCCTTTTAAATCCTATGACAAACTGGGGCAGTAAACTATGAGATCAGTCAAGGCTCTGATTTTTCTATGGCAATTTTGGTCTAATTCTATGGCAAGTCCCCCTGTTGCCACAAAACGTCTGTGGTATTAGTTTCCTATTTCAATGGAAATTCTGCTGTGGCAGTTGGGGGCTTTGGTAGCAGTTAGCAACCACCCACAAGCACCTAGGTAGGGGAAAAATGCTAGTTTTGGGGCTGGGACCTACAAACCTGAGAAGATTGTCAATTAACTCCTGAGTTCTTAATATTGGAAAATAAAAAAATCCATCCCATCCATCTCAGCTCCAACATCCTCCCCACCCCATCCTGAGAGTCCTCAGGGCCACAAAATTTGAATGAGCAGTATTTTAAGCGGCTCCCACACTGCACAGCAATTCTCATCCTTCTAGTTTTATCACTAGGCCTGATTCCCGCTTTTTTTTTCCACTAGTGATTTGTGTGGCTGTGCTCAAAGCCCTTCTGGGACTGGAAACTGGAATTTGGGCCCGGTGGATAAATTAGAAGAATGAGGATTGCTCCATGTAGTATGGAACCTGATAAAAATATTTCTTCTTCAAATAAAGGGAATCAAGGAGGTTCTCAGGGTGGGGTAGGGAGCGTGGTGGGGCTGAGCTGGATAGGGGAATTTACCTGTTTTGATTTTTAAGGTAAAGCCCTAGCGAACAAACTAATCAGAATGGGGTGTTTCAAAATGCTTTTCAAAGTTTTGTTTTAAAATTTCACAGAATTCCAAAAAGCATTCTGCAGAATTTAATGTAAACTGTGTAATAGTTTTCCAGGGTTTATATGTTCCGTGAAATAACTACAGTTTATATGATCAATGAAACAATTTTCCTTGGTCAGAGTCAATCTAAGCTGCAGATTTGTTTTAATCATATCAGTCTGATCTACACATGCTTGTTCCCGCCACACACCCTGGGGCTTAACTCACTCCCAAATATCCCCAGCGTACCCCCTGGGGTACCACTAGGGGAACCCTTCACCTGACAGAGACTGAACCATAGAATGGGAGAGAGAACCTGGTCGGTGGCATGGGGTCTGCATCGAAGGGACAGAAATCATCATTCAGTGGCAGAACCTCCATTTTCCCATTTTCTCCCCACGGGGTGTGTCGTGCAATAATATTGTGGCAGAATGCCAAATGTCTGACATGCGTCCCAAACATAGTTGATCCTGGCTGTTATATCCAAGGCTACCATGAGGAATTACATGAACACTAGTGACTTCCCTACCCTCTCCCCATGGGGGAGGAGAGCAGTCCACAAGTCGCTTGATCCTCCTCCTCCCACGGCTGACCTTCCAACTTCCCAGGCTCATTCCCGAACTGGGTCATTGACTTTGTAAGATGTAGAAGTACCAATGGCCAGCCGGCCAGCTATTGACTGTTCAGTATAAACTGCAGATTAATATTCTGCATTTTCATGCAAACCAAAGAATAATATTCTGCAGTTCATGTAAACTGCAGAATAATATTCCACAGTTCATGTTAACTTCAGAATAATATTCTGTAGTTCATGTAAACCATGGAATAATATTCTGCATTTTTTCTGCAGTTTACATTAAATTCTGTGGCAACTTCCATGGCCGCAGAATCGCAGAAAAATTGGGGCCTTGAAATCAGTATACCAGGGAAGAGACCCTCACAGAAAGGTCTATCATGTAAACCTCCTCAAGAAGTGGTGTGAGAAACCTACCCCTGCATTTTACATACATCTTGAAAGCAAAGAAACAGAGCTAGAAGTAGTTTACTGGAGGTTAGAACAACCAGGGAAACTAGAGAAGATTTGAGTTAACCCTGAGTTAACACCCCAGCAGCAGGATGATATAGAGAGGGTGTTGCAGAAGTATACTTCAGCCTTTACCAGTGTTCCGGGGAGGGCCAAAGGAATGAAGCATACCATCAAAGTTACCCAAGAGAGACCTATCTATCAAAAGCCTTACTGAATGCCCATTAAGGTTAGGGATGAGACTATTCAGAAGGTACAGAAGTTAGAAAAACTAGGCATCATAGTATAATCCAAAAGTGCCTGGTCATCACCCATAGTAGTGGTAGGGAAAAAGGAGGGTCAGATTCACCTATCTAGACTTTCATAAGGTGAATAATGCATCGCTCTTTGATGGCTACCCAATACCTTCAATCAATGACATTATTGACAGGCTAGGGAATGCACAGTATATCTCCACCCTAGATTTAACTTAGGGTTACTGGAAAATTCCCTTATCCCCTGATTCCTAGGAGAAAACTGCATTGAGTACCGGATTGGTCTCTATCACTTTGTGACAATGCTTTTTGGGCTACATGGGGCCCCTGCCACATTCCAAAGTTTCATGAATCAGATTTTCAGGTCACATACAGAGTACTGCACTGCATACCTAGATGATGTGGTGATTTTCAGCTCTTATTGGGAAACCCATATGCAACATCTAGACAATGTTTTACAGTCTATCATAGAAACAGAAGTAACCATAAATCCAGTGAAATGTGCTCTAATAAATACCAAAACAAGGTACCTAGTTTATCTTGGGGAATGGGTAGGTCAAGCCTGAACTAAAGAAAGTTACTGCTGTTGCAAACAGTCCTGTGCCAACCAAGAAAAAACATGTGAGGTCCTTCCTGGGAGTGACTGGATATTATAGGAGACTCATTCCTAATTTTGTGGCCATTGCCAGCCCTTTGACAGACTTTACTAAATAAAGATACCCAAACAAAGTTCAATGGTCCCCCAGTTGTGATGAAGCCTTTAGAAGCATAAAAGCCATTCTGTGTATGGCCACAGTACTTCAAAGTCCTGACTTCAGACAACCATTTGAAATGCATACTGATGCCTTGGAGGCAGGTACTGGAGCTGTTTTGACCCAGGGGAAAAATGGCGAAGAACACCCTATTATATATATATGTTAGTAGGAAGTTGCATGAGAGGGAAGGATAGTATGGCACCATTGCAAAACAGTGTTTAGCCCTAAAATGGGCTGTGGAGTATCTAAAATACTACTTGTGGGGTACTGAATTTAAAGTAATCACAGACCACAACCCCCATTGCTGGACCCATCAAATGAGGGAGAAAACCCCTCACATTATGAGGTGGTATCTGGAACTTCAGCCCTATCACTTCTCAGTATCTCATAGGGCAGGGACTGCCCACCAGAATGCTGATTTTTTATCATGTATGGGGCAGGAGTAAAAGAAATGTCCTGAGATATTTCTATGTGGTGTTATGACAGGACAAATGTTTGAATGAAACTGTAATAAATGCCTCAGGGTAAATGAACTACTGATGTCCACATTATTTATAGTGGAAAATGTGTAAATAAACAAGTGTGTTATCAATAGGAATGTTGAGGTGGAGCTTCTGGAGAGGGTTGGCAGACACTCCATCCCTTCCGTGGATATGAAGGTGGAAAGCAGCCTTAGATAAAATTGCTTCCCACTTAAGGTGGGGGATGTGTGACAGGGAAACCCCCGCAACATCTGAGGACCATTCTTTTATCTCTGAAAATATGTTGCAACAGTTATACTATTACTAATCTATCCTTTAACATTTCTAGTTCATAAGGTTGGCCACCTTAGGGCAGCCACCTCCCCTTAGCTCTGCTCTAGAATCCCACTTTGTTTTCTTTTTCTTACTAGGTCCTCATACAATGAGGTCATGGTGGTGACCTCCATGCGGAACTGATAGTAATAGGCAACAAATCCCTACTGCTGTGGTAGTAAAATACTGGTTTAACCATGGTAACATAAAAGTCCTAGGATGTGAAACTGTAACTGCTATAATAATAGAAATGTATATTAATCCTTATATCAGTCCAAAATTCTTATATGTTCTAATTCTGATGGCAGCCTAAGGGTTAAATGTCTTAAATGTAGAGAACCTTGTCACCAGGTATGAGACATTAAAAGTAGCACATTTGCAAGTTTTGTGGTCTTGCTAGAACAAGTAGCTCCAAGCGGAGCTGCATCCCTTGTTTCTCTTATGTACCACTTGACCCCTTTGCTGCTCCATGCATGTAAATTTGTTTATAATAGTAGTTAGCTAATGAAATTGTGTGTAGGGCTGTGACTCATTAATTACCTGAACCCTGACTCAAATGAAAAAGAGAAACAGCTTTTTGGTCAGTCTCCGCCCCCTCTTCTATTATAGTTTTTAGACCGGATCCTTTGCTCATTGATTGCAGTATAAAAGTTGCAATAAAGACTGCACTACCACAGAAAAGCTACTCCCTCTGACCTGCTTGCCCCTTTTATCAATTTGATAGCGGCTCAGTGAAAGCCCACCAAAGAGCCACTAGTTAGGTTGGAGTTCTTTTTATTTTATTATTGGAAGCCCCTTATTAAAAGGGATAAAATACAATCCTTGTATAATTATAGTAAGGAGAAAGAGTACATGTAAAAACCTTATGCTTTTTGCTCTCTTCCTCTCTTCCCTACATGCTCCTAAGTACATGTGTTCTCTGGTGCAGTTCCAGCCTGGAGTGGCTGTATTTTCCATTTCTGCTGCTTCTATGTACCAGTACTGCCAGCCAAAAAACAGGGACAGAAATGTCCCAAACAGACAGGAAGAAATGCTCCTGGAACCCCATCCCCCTCATTTTTTAGAAAACAAACACGCATAAAAACAAACATGCAGATAACATGTAATTTATTTATTTTATTCATTTTTTTCAATCAAGGATTACAATACCTTTGAGCTGAGGCTCTTTCACAAAGATTCCACATCAGCGTGTGCAACAGTCATCATTTTTAGTTACAAACATACAGTCACTGACTTACAGACATGTAATAACCAGTACAAAGACTTTAGCTATGAGCAAGATAAGGGAGGGGGTTGGTGGGGAAGAAGTGAGGGTAGGAGATCGAGGGGGGTAGGGGCGCAGGGGGTAAGGGGCAGTACAGGAGGTGGTTGGAGCAGGGGCAGGAGTGGAGACACATGGGGAGGTGGGCGAGGGTGGGAGACAGTGCAGCCAGGGGGCCTTGTCGAGGGAATATGACAGGTAAGCTGCTAGGGGTGCAAAGACTGATTGTAAGTACTGGATGCTGGGGCATGTGCAGCTATGATAATGAAGGATAACCAGGAAATGTCCCTCAAACTGCCCTGATATTGTCCTATCAAAGGAAAACAGATTTAAAATATGAGTATTAGAAAATGTATGCTTTACTTGCGAGAAAATTGGTGACTTTGATAGTAGAGAGTAAAAGGACCCAATTCAGCATTATTTTCCCTGGACCTTGCTGCACCAAAGAGCAGGAATTCTCTACTCACCAGGGGAGCTTCAGTATAAACAGAGCTCTTAAGGGCAGCAGCGGCCCCCATGGGCCAATAATATATTCATGTGATTGTTAATTATGCTGGAAGTGAGGAAGCTTTACCTGATCTAAAAGTGTTTTCTGCCTATAGAGGGGATTGTTATCACAAAATGATACCTTCTATAGATTATTATCATAATTCTATGGTTATTAGCCTTGTGTAAATTAAAAGGAGAACCTGGTTAAAATGTTTATGATATGTTACATCAGAAGCACATGATTACCTAGAGGGTGGGTGTGAAAGACTGCCTTCTCACAGTCAGACAGTTGGAGAGTCAGTAGCTGCTGACTAATGCAGGTGAAGGACAGAGAGGAGAGTCTGTTGCTGCACAAATATTCTAAGAAAGAGATAGACCTATGCCAAGGTTATCTCTGGTGGAAACTGAGGGAAGTTTACCACAGTGAAGCTGTTTGTTTTCATTATTTTTTTTTGGAAGTATTTTACTTATTTTATGTTTATGAAGTAATAAACCCTTTCTTGCTATCTATGCGCTGGTACAACTGTGCCCATCAACAGGGTGCCAAAATCCCCAAATCACCACCCCATCCCCGAGGTCCACTGCCCCGGAGTCAGAATCCATAGTTATGGGGGGTGTGGGGGGCACAGACCCCACATAGAGGGGGCACAGCTCCTGCATTTAAAGCTGGATTCAACTAATGACAGGCACACTTGGATGGGCACCATCCAATGGTGGAACCATAATAAACATCCCACTAACCAAGTGTGTTGAACTGAATATCCTGAGTTGTGTCCATCTGTTATCCCATGTTCCTACATCCCCCCCCCCCCAGTCATAGGCAGCACCTCAACAAAAGCCACTGTGCATTCCACCTGCCTAATATCCCTCCCCAGGTCTCTGAAATCTCCCAGCACAATCCTACCTCCCTCTCTAGCCAGGTCATTAGTCCCAAAGTGGACATCCAGTTCCTCATCCTGTTCAGCCACCCTAGTGATCTTTTAGATTCACTGTCCACCCTCTGTGGTTATCAATCTCAAAAATACATTGGGACTTACCTGGTTCAAGGATTTGAGTTTATACAGATGGGATGGCCTGCATCCACCTGGGAAGGGAATCACAATCCTCAGTGGCATTTTTATACTTTTCACATACTGTATATTTTATTTCTTTTGTTGACCTGAAAGTCCGAATTTAGTTATGATAGATGAATTAAAACAAAGAAGTATCTGGAAGCCATGATAGTTGCAGAAACTGTAGACAACACAAAAGCTGTCTTCAGGTACATAATAGGAAAGAGGAGAGTAATGGAGGCGATTGGGCCCCTGAAAATAGGGAATGGGGTTTGAGGAAGCAGCCTAAAAGCCAGGGGTAGTGATTGAGATGCTGGGGGATGCTTGGCTTTGGTGTTGAACAAAATGATCTTGTGGTAGTGAGTGTTCTTTTTTGGTAGGGCTCATGATATCATGGGTAGCCATGATTTTTATTTATTTATTTATTTATTTATTTAAGAGTTTTACCAGGAAGGCATACTGAGCAGAGTACCACTCGATTCCAGATGCATCCTGGGGACAATACAATGAACAATGTGTGGCAAACAATATAACAATAAGAGATGATAGGTGCAGGCAATATAACACCAAGGTTACAACACGATTCAGGATGTGGTGCAAGTGCATTTACGATGAGAGCTATGACAGCTGAAGGCAGAGCCAGCTAAGGTAATCATACGGAATGTGGCTGTGCAACCAATACAGTCCTGACTGTGGGACCAACAGGGAATGAAGGCACAGGGTAACTGAGTATGGTAGGTTCTGCAGTGGAGCTGAGTAAGCCAGGGGGAAGAGCTGCCATAGGGCTGAGAATGTATTAGGCACATGAGCAGGTGGTGGAGAAATGAGCAGATAGTAGACCATTTAGGTGCTGTGCGGGTGCGGGATTAACCTGCAGAACTCATAATTCTTACTTAAGTTCAAGCAGGTAAGACCCAATGTGTGGATGAGATAACCTCATGATCATAGTGAAGTAAAAATAACAATTAGCAGGCAAATTACAGCATTTTTTCTAATCTTTCTTTACTTTGTCTGGAGAGGTGATATGGTTCTAAGGAATGTAAAGTGGCCAATGTGGTCCTCATCTTCAAATCTATTGGACGTGGGCAACTACAGGACATACAGACTGACTCAATAAGTTTGAGCAATGAGTCATGAAATTGGGGACCCAGCAGACCTGGGTTTGAGCCCTGCAAGTGCAACTTACATACTGTGTGACACTAAGCATGTTATGTAGTAGCCTCCCTGTGCTTCCAGGTTGCACCTAGAAATGAGCTTCAGCTTAATGGGCCTTTCCCAGTCACCAATTCTAAATATATTAATAAGTCAATTCTGGGAAAGATCTTGGACTCCATTATCAAGAACAGAATAAAACAGTACTAGGAAAAGCAGAAGAACTTATACCCTCTCAGCAAAGTTTATTGAAGAGCATATTGTGCTAAACTAACTGCATTATTGTTTTAGGGGATTTTCAGGGAGGCATACAAATGCAGGACATTGCAGTTGTCTATTTGGACTTGTTCGAAGTCTTTAACATTGTGGCACAACATGACAAGATTCTAGACAAATTACACTAGAGAAGTATACCTTAGCATACACAACGTCAACTGCTAACTGGCATGAGTCAGAAAGCAAAGGAAGGGGATACAGTTCAAAAGGATCTGAATATGCTAGACCCTAGGTGATTTATTGAACTGCTGAAGTCTAAAATTAAGTGTAGCCAAATGAAAGGTCCCGAATCTAAGGAGGAAAATAAATGCCACACACAGTGTAGGGATGTTCATGCTACAGTAGAGAAGGTAAAGGACAAAGGGTTATAGTAAACAAGGGCCTGATGCATGACAAGCAACACATAGCACCAGAATCCACAGAATGCTGGGGTACTTCAAAACAAGGGGATGCAGTATAGCAGAGGAAATAACAAAATCATCTTGCCACTCTGCACAGCTCTGGTGAAGCCCCAGCTACAATGTTGTATGCAGACCCCTTAGGAAGCCTTACAGATGGTAATATATCGGGATTCTTGTCTGTATGAAAGCAAAGATAACAGCAGTGAGTGCAGTGGAGCCCCATAACAAAGCTCTGTGGAAATATTAAAGAAATAAGGACTACACTCTCACCAATTCTGTAACAAAGTGTTACCAAGGTTAAGTTCATAGTTCAAAAAAAGTTTTATTTTGTATATAGAATAAACTGTGTTGAAAGTGACTTACAAGGCAGGCATAGCGGCAACCCAGAATGCATTGGACTGTTTAGGTTTGCTCTCTGCCAAGGCAATTTGGTGCCATACAGTGTTAAGGTTTAAACCATGAGCCATTGTTACAATGACACCTGCAGAGTGAAACCAACACAGCGACCCATCCGTTCAACATCCACAGTGTCAAATGGATTGTCAGAGTGCTGAACAGATACAGCAACTCCCAGTGTTGGCCACTGTCCCCTGTAATCTGCACCCCCCCCCAGAGTTGGTAATCTGTAAATCCGAGGGGGTGCGGGGGATGAAGCCCATCACAAGCAGTAAATGAGCCCCGTGCTGTGGTGGTCATTCACCACTTTGCTGGGTGATGTTATCGGTGTTGGCAAATTAGTGTTGATGTAAAGTCCGTCGACAACTTTGTTGGCAACGAGACTTGGTGGAACCAGTTTAAAGAGGAGCATTTAAAGTGACAATACAATAATACATAACATTCTTAGAAAAAATATGACCAATATACACTAATCCCAACCCAAGAACTACATATAATAAAACTCCTATATTAAAAACAATGGGCCTTATTCACAAAAGTCCAGAGAATGTCACAAGCCCTGAGTGTGCTGAATATATGGCGTGTGGAATATTCAGCATTCCCCAGCCACAGGATCAGGATTCTTGATCCAGTGCGCTGACTGCTGCAAGATAGACCAGCTTTTTCTGATCTACCTTGCAGCAATCTCAGGTACCCATCTTCTGGGGCTTGTGCCAAATAATTGGTGCAAGCTGGCTTGAATCAGGAAAATTGTCGTAAATGTGCCAGATGAACTGGTCACACTCTCTGGCAAAGTTTTTGGTGCAGCTGTTCTGACTGCTGGCTTTGATATAGGACTGGACAAAAGTTTTCCATCATCCCTCATGAATCTGGCCCAGTATCTTTGAACAATTTTGTAAATTTTAGCTCTTAATTGCTTAATCTGCTTATAGTATAGTTATGACAGATAATTGTGTTAGATATCATGGAGTAACAACAGCACTGGCACAAGCTCCATATGTTTCTACCGAATCACAGAGGTGCCATCACACAAAGTACCATTACACAAAGTCCAACAAGATACAGACTTAAGACAAGTGCAATATGATTTTTTAGCCTGTATCTTACTCTTTTAGAAACATAGAAAAGAAGTGGTGGGGAAGGTAAGGGAGAAAAAGATAGCATTCAGGAAGTATAAGGAAACACAGAAGGAGCAGGACAGAGGACTGTACCAGTTAAAACAGAAGGAAGCGGGTAAGGCAATCAGAATAACAAAGGCCCACACCGAGGAAAAGATAGCCAACTCAGTTAAGAAGGGAGATGAAACCTTTTATAGGTACATTAGGGAGCAAAGAAAGACTAAGGCAGGGATACTGAGGCTGAACAAAGAGGAAGGTGGTTAGGCAGAGAGCGACAGTGAAAAAGTAGGGACACTGAAAGAATACTTCTGCCCAGTATTCACAATCAATAGCAGGGGGAAATACCTAATCCTGTCAATAGAAGCATTCTGGATAGGGGGGTTGGTATTAGTCCTTTCACAGAAGAAAGGGTTCTGAAAGAACTCTTAAAACTGAAGGTGGATAAAGCAAAGGGGCCTGATGGGATTCACCCCAGAATTCCAAAAGAACTAAGGGTAGAACTAGTGACACCACTGACTACCCTCTTTAACAAATCATGGGAGGATGGGGTGGTACCTGAGGACTGGAGGAGGGCAGATGTGATTCCCCTTCACAAAAGTGGGAGCAAGACAGAAGCAGGAAACTACAGACCTGTTAGTTTAACCTCAGTGGTAGGGAAAATGATGGAATCACTTCAGAAGGAAAGAATTGTTGAGTACCTAGAGGCCAGTGGGGCACAGGACCCAAGGCAGCATGGATTCACAGTGGGTAGGTCATGTCAGACAAATCTAATTGATATCTTTGACTGGGTGACCAAAGCAGTAGACCAGGGAGGGGCTGTGGACATGACCTACCTAGACTTTAGCAAGGCATTTGACACAGTCGTACACAAAAGATTATTCAACAAATTAGCCAACCTGGTAGTAAAACACTGGTTGGACAACAGAACACAGTGGGAAATAGTAAATGGAGTCCACAGTGAAGAAAGGAGGGTTACTAGTGGGGTACCTCAGGGTTCAGTACTGGGGCCGGTCCTTTTTAATGTCTTTATAAGTGACATTGCAGAGGGACTGGAAGGGAAAGTATGTCTTTTTGCAGATAACACAAAGATCTGCAACAGGGTTGATACACAAGGTGGGGTGGAAAGGATGAAAAGGGACTTGGAAAGGTTGGAGGAATGGTCAAATGTATGGCAGTTTAGATTCAATGCAAAAGTGCAAGGTAATGCACCTGGGAAACAAAAACCCAGGGGAAGAGTACACAATGGGGGGTGAGATACTAACAACAACAAAAATGGAAAGGGACCTGGGGGTAGTCATATCAGATGACCTAAAGGTGGGAAAGCAATGTGAGAGGGCAGCAAGGAGGGCTGGGGAGATACTGGGATGCATAGGGAGAGGCATCACCAGTAGAAAACAAGAAGTTATTATCCCTCTGTACAGACAGCTGGTGAGACCACATCTGGAGTACTGCGTGCAGTTCTGGAGACCCAATCTCCGCAAAGACATAGACAGGATGGAAGCTGTCCAGAGGAGGGCAACTAAAACGGTGCAGGGTTTGCACCGGAAGACATATGAAGAGAGACTTAAGGAGCTTAATATGTATAGCCTCGAGGAAAGGAGGAGAGGGGACATGATAGAAACTTTCAAGTACCTCAAGGAATCAACAAAGTCCAAGAGGGTAGCATCTTTCAAAAAGGTGTGCAAGAACAAGGGGCACAATTTGAAGATAGAAGGGGGGCGGCTCAGAGGTAATTTAAGGAAGTATTTTTTCACAGAGAGGGTTGTGGATGTATGGAACAGCCTTCCAGAGGAGGTTGTGGAGTCAAAAACAGTGGTGGAATTCAAGCATGCATGGGACAGTCTAGGCAATTCCACCCCACCTTGTGCATCAACTCTGTTGCAGATCTTTGTGTCATCTGCAAAGAGACATACTTTTCCTTCCAGTCCCTCTGTAATGTCGCTTATAAAGACATTGAAGAGGACCGGTCCTAATACTGAACCCTGTGGTACCCCACTGCTAACCCCCCTTTTTTCAGAGTGGACTCCATTTACTATTACTCTCTGTGTCTTATTCTCCAGCCAATTCTTACCCAGGCTGTCATCTTGGGACCCACTCCCAGGCTGGATAACTTGTATATTAATCTTTGTGTGGGACTGTGTCAAATGCCTTTCTAAAGTCTAGGTAGGCCATGTCCACAGCCCCTCCCTGATCAACTACTTTGGTCACCCAGTCAAAAAATCTATCAGATTTGTCTGGCATGACCTTCCACTGTGAATCCATGCTGCCTTGGGTCCTGTGCCCCTCTGGCCTCTAGATACGCAACAATTCTTTCCTTCAGAAGTGATTCCTTCATTTTTCCTACCACTGAGGTTAAACTAACAGGTCTGTAGTTTCCTGCTTCTGCCTTGCTCCCACTTTTGTGAAGAGGAATCACATCTGCCCTCCTCCAGTCCTCAGGTACCACCCCATCCTCCCATGATTTGTTAAAGAGGGTAGTCAGTGGTGTCACTAGTTCTATCCTTAGTTCTTTAGAATTCTGGGATGAACTCATCAGGCCCCATTGCTTTGTCCACCTTCAGTTTTAAGAGCTCTTTCAGAACTCTTTCTTCTGTAAATGGCTGGTATCAACTTCTGTATCCAGAGTGTTTCTACTGTTTGTTTTAGGTACCTCCCCCTCTTCCTTTGTAAATACTGAGCAAAAATATTTGTTTAGTATCTCTGCCTTTTCACAGTCACCCTCTGCCCACCCTCTCCCCTTTATTAAACCTCACTATCCCTCCCTTGGTCTTCCTTTGCTCCCTGATGTACCTATAAAAGGTTTCATCTCCCTTCTTAACTGAGTTGGCTATCTTTTCCTCGGTTTGGGCCTTTGCTGTTCTGACTGCCTTTCCAGCTTCCTTTTGCTTTAACTGATACAGTTCTCTGTCCTGTTCCTTCTGTGATTCCTTGTACTTCCTGAATGCTTTCTTTTTCTCTCGAACCTTCACTGCCACTTCCTTTGAGAACCATAGTTGTTTCTTACCTCATTTCGTTTTGTTTATTTGCTTTACACAAAGGCTTGTTACCTCTGTGATGGCAGTTTTTATTATTCCCCATTGTTCTTCCACCCCTCCTTCCTGCCCATTTGCTAGAGCATTCCTTAGGCACTCACCCATTTTGGCAAAGTCAGCCCTCCTAAAATCCAGTACCTTTGTCTTTGTATGGCTTGACTCTATTGCTGTGTTTATTGTGAACCATACTGTTCAATGGTCGCTAGTTCCCAGATGGCTACCACTCTACATCTGTGATCCTCTCTTCATCTCCATTTGAGAGAACCAGGTCTAAGATTGCTCCCTCTCGAGTGGGCTCCAATACTAGTTGTCTAAGGCATGCCCCTGTAGGGCATCTAGAATAACCCACTCTTAGAAGTGGCTGCTGCAACTGCACTCCAGTTAACATCTGGCATATTCAGATCACCCATCAGCAATATCTCCCCTTTATCTGCCATTCTAAGTATACTTTCTATCATTTCCTTGTCCATTTCCTCCCCCTGAGAGGGGGGTCTGTATACAACCCCTGTGCGGATTGTGGTGCCATTGCCTGCCTCCAAATTGACTCACAGTGCTTCTTCTCCTCCCTGTTTACCCTTTTGTTCTGTTGCTTTGATTTCTTCTCTTATGTAGAGAGCTACTCCTCCTCCTCTTTTACCCTCCCTGTCCCTCCTGTAGATAGTGTATCCTGGTATGTTTACGTCCCAGTCATGGTTCTGTGTGTACCATGTTTCTGTGACTGCCACAATATCCAGATCTTCCTCCTCCATCAAGGCCACTAATTCAGGAAGCTTGTTACCCAGACTACGGGCATTGGTACTCATTGCTCTCTATTTTTTGATGGCTTTACCTTCTGTAGCGGCAACCCCCACTGAGCTTTCTACCTTGGTCTTTTTCTCATTTAGTACCCTGTTTTGTATGGGGAGGCTGGGATTTTTCTTCTGCTTATCAGTGCCCAGAGTATCAGAGAGTGAGGGAGTCCATTTTTAATCTTTTAATTTTGCTGTCTGTTGCCCATTTATTTACTTGTTTAGTTAGTGAACAGGTGTAGGTTAGAAGTGTTAGTTAGGGGTTTTAAGTGAGGTATGAGCAGGAGTCATATTTTTTCTTTTAAGAGAGGATGGTGGAGTAGCTTTCAAGATCAGTTACCTGGAGGTATAAGTTGGAGGAGGAGGAGTTGTAGTGTTCTCGAGGTGTCCCAGTGCAGGAGTGCTTCGGAGTTAGGATGTAGTTTGGTGGTCGATTCCTTCCTGTGACTGCAGAGAAGATGCAGGAGAGGAGAGCAATACTTGCACTGAGGGTTTTTTCTGTAACAACTGGTGCAGCAGCAGCATGGTATTTCCCTGCAACAACTGGTGTAGCTGTGGCATGGTATTTTTGTCTACTCTGATTGTGGAGATGAGGAGTTGCTCCTAGACTGCTGCAGATTTGATGTCAGCCTGCCATGGGAGTGGGTGAGGTGGATAAAGACTGTGCCCACTGAGTATATGCTGGGACTTAAGTTTCGGGACTTGATTTGGGAGCCAGAACTGTGCAGTGAGAGGGCTGGTGTTTGGAATCAGAGCTGAATTCTCTGGTCTGTTTGTCCTGGTATGGAGTGCTTTATGTTGGACTAAACAGTTTAAGCATTAACTGGGACTCTGGAAATTAGCTCGTTAGTTCTTGGGCTGTGAGAGGGCCTGGGCTTAGCAAATGGAACTATACTGAAGAGAGCTGCCCTAGGGGTGAAAGCCTGGGGACTTCGTATTACTGGCTCTGCTTGCTGTTTGATTCTTTCCAGATACACTGTTTCTTTGTGAACTTCTACCATCCACTGACTGAATGGAGTGTCAGGGGTACCCCTGTGACAGACGATTGTACCTGCTGATTATAGTGATTGGGGCTGTTTTTACTATCTGATTGGAAGCTGCTGCATGTTTTATGGACTCCCTTTAAATAAATATGATGTTATTGATTTGGGTGGGTTATTGCAAGGGTTTTTGGGTTTGAAGTAAGTGAGGTGTGTGTGTGTGTGTGTGTGTGTGAACGTGTGAAGAGGTTTGGATTTTATATATATTGAACTGCGTAGAGTAGTAGATTGGGGGTTGTAGAAATTTTGTTTTAGGCCTGACCCGAGGGCTTCAGTATTCCCCTGCCCTCCTGAAAGTGCTGTACCCTTTTTATGACCCACCTCTTATGGCTACAGTTCAATACCATTGTAGGGAGTTGGATATTGCCAGGAGGAATGTCAGGAGGGAAGGGGTTGCTGGGGATTTGTTCAGGGAGAGACTGACTGGGGTTGTGGAGAACAGAAGATGCCCTGGGAGGAGAAGGCAGGTTGAATGGGGTCCTCCCTGTTTTGTCTTTCTGACCAGGGAACCTCCCAGACTGAGGGGGCAGGTAGTTGATAGATCGGCCTCCTCCTTTCATTCTTTATGGGCAGTGCTTTCCAATGTCATATTGATGGCTAACAAGACCTCCATAATGGTGGCTCTTGCGTTGCTGGTCAACCTGGGATGCATTATGGAGACTTGGCTGGGGATGCATCCAGTCCTATGTTGGAGGCACAGATCCTGGATGGGTTTTTGGTAGTTCACTGCCCAAGGAAGGAATGCAGGAGAGGGCTGTGGATACATGTTTTAGGTTGGAGCTGGATCTGACTGTGCACCCGATGGGGGGCAATGGAGTTTTTTTAGTGCATGGTGGTGCATGGGGGTCAGGTTGTGGATTTCAGGATGCTCTTTGTTTACCGTTCACCTGGTTGGAGCAAGGACGTCCTGCAAGAGTGGACGGCCTTTGTAGCTGAGAGGGTGTTGGAGTTGATGAGGTGGCTTATTGTCTGTGACATTAACACCTGCGTGGATGACGAGGGCTTCTCTGGGTCCAGGGACTTCCTGGCCAATATGACCAGGAGTAATGTCAGGGGGAAGGGGTTGCTGGGGATTTGATTGGTATTTGGGATTAGAACTCTAAGACGAGTGATTCCGCTCATAACGTATTCTAACAACCTGCATGTATATTTTTCCCAACCGACATCAGCACTTTAGACTGTTATTAAACACCACAGCACTTCTAGATGGCTTGATAAACTACACCTTACTATTTGCTCCCTGAAACGTGAATTGTAATTTTCAATATCAGTCATATTTTGAGTGCTCTTTATAACATGTAACTTGTTATTGCTGTATTGCACATTGTTATCCTTTTTGTTATCAAGTTTTTCTATATGCTGGAAATTTATGTCTCCGGGTTGCCCCTGAAAAAGGGATTGTTAATCTCAGTAGACCTACCAGGTCATCAAAATTCATATAAATAAACAAACAAATAAATAAATATGGAATCCTTGGGCCTTACCCTTGCTTTGTGGCTGGGACTCACTGTTCTGGCCATGCGCTCAACATGGTGTTCTTCCTGGGGATCAAGGTTGAGTCTCTTGCGATTTATCCAGTCATCTGGTCGGATCATTACTCGGTCAGGTTCAGCTTCAAAGCCCCCCTTATGGTCCCACCCCTGTGGAAATGGTCCAGTTCCACCTTTTGAAAGAGTTGCAATTGGAGCAACTGATGGTGGAGCTGGACAATTCGTGTGTGATGGAGGCTTGCACTGAAGGCCTAGAGATGACTGTGGTAGCTTATAATAGGTCTGTCTGTGGTGCCTTGGATCTTTTGGCGCCGGACCACGTACGCACCTTGGATTTGCAACTTGGCTCTCCTTGGTTTGATGGCAAGCTGAGGGCACTGAAAACCTGGGGGAGTTTTCATATTTAGTATTTGATGTTTCGTCATTTTAAATAGTTGCTATGGTTTAAATTTTCCAGTTTTTTATTGTTGGTAGAAGTTTTCTTGTTCATTGTTCCTGTACAGGCTGTGGTTCTTTTCTTTTTAATGATATGGGTCTAAGTTTTTCTAAGGATATGTTATATGGGGTAATTTTCACAGTGCTTCCTAAGGTATATAATATACATACTTTATGGTTTATAATTGTTCTTTTTTTTCTTCTCCTCCCTTTCGGAGGTAGTGCCCACCACATGAGATTTCTTATTTTCATTTACCCTTTTCTTTTCCATAATGGCTACACTTAAATTATACTCCCATTACACAGATTACACAGATTATACAGAAATGTGATGGCAGAAAAGGACCACATGGCCCATCTAGTCTGCCCTTACATCCTCCCCTGCTCCCCCCCACTTTTTGTACTTCCACCCCCATTTCCAAACCCTTATGTCTGTCCCATGCTCTCTTGAAGCCTTCCACCATTTCAGCTTCCACCACCTCTTCTGACATTCTGTTCCAGGCTTCCACCACTATCTTCATGAAGAACTGCCTCTGACATTACGTCTTTATCTCCCACCTTCTAATTTGAGGCTATGTCCTCTCGTGTTTGCTCCTTCTTCCTTTTGAACAAACTTCCTTCCTTCAACCTATTTATTCCCTTCAAGTACTTAAAAGTCTCAATCATGTCCCTCCTCTCCCTCCTAGTCTCCAGTGGGTGCAGATTCGGCTTCCTCCATCTTTGCTCATAATGTATATCTGGCATCCCTCGTACCAGCTTGGTCGCTCATCTCTGTACCCTCTCCATCATCTCAATATCCCTGTTTAAGTGCGGTCTCAAGAACTGTACCCACACTCCAGGTGCGGCCTTACCATAGTTCTGTACAATGGTATTAGTACTTCACTTCTTCTACTAGTAAAGCCCCTTGCAATGCAGACCAACATATCATTCACCTTACCCACCTCCTTGCTACACTGGTTTCCCTCCTTAAGATTCCTTGTTACCATGATCCCCAGGTCTCTTTCCTGTTCCTTTTCCTCAATTTCCTCCCCCCAATGAAGTAAGTTACCTTCATGTTTCTCCACCCCAGGTGCATCACTGCACACTTTTTTCATTACATTTTAGTTGCCAGGTTTCTGACCACTTCTCCAGGTCCTGCCTCATGGCCTCCACTCCCCCTTGTGAATCCACCCTATTGCAGACCTTAGTATCATCCATGAACAGGCACACCCGACCCTTCAAACCCTCCGCTAGGTCACTAATATAGATGTTAAACACAACGTGAATGGTTTAAACAACCCTGTTAAATGATCCAATGTTTTGTCTTACATTATGAAGTTTTCTCCTGCATTTATTTTTTTACTGGAAGCACATTTAAGTAAAACAGAACATGATAAACTGAAGAAATTTGGTTTCACACATGTGGTGGCCTCCTCCTACAGAATGAGGAAAAAGGTGAGGTATTGCTATTTTAGTCCCGTAATCTACCCCATTTCTTTTAGATAAACTATATGTGAACTCTGAGTGTTGTTTTGTCCTCTTAAGAGGACAATATCTGGGTCATACTCTCACATTGGTGAATATTTACTTCCAGGGGCCACCCCTGATTTTATTCATTCTATTTTCAAAAGGATTATTGAATTTCAGCAAGGGGTGTTAATTTTGGGGGTGATTATAACATGTATTTTGATTGGAAAAATACTACTAATTCAAATCATTCCCGTAAGTCCAGTTCTCAAAAGGTTACTGCATCATTTTTAAAGATATGAGCTGGGTTGATGCCTGGTGAGCTACTCATCCTCATGAGTTAGGCTACTGTCTTCCCCCCCATCCACTCATAATGTTTATACTAGGATTGACTACTGTCATGTCCCTAAGGAACTGCAGTACAGTATACAAGACTCTAAATTACTCCTGATTTTAGTTTCAGATCATGCCCCAGTCCTTTCACACCTACAATGGGCCCCCACACCCATAGAGGTTTACAGCATTTAAATCATTTTTTGTTAAATATTCCTTCATTCCTGGCTTTGTTCAAAGAAAAACTTCCTCAAATTATATGGAAAATGATTTAGAGGAGGTTTCTCAGGGAATCTTAAGGGATACAATGAAATGAGTCCTTAGGGGAGAAATTATTATTTTATTTATTTATTTATTTGGAATTCAGATTAACACCTTTGAGCCAAAGTCTCTTTTACATTGGTTTCACATCAAAAAAAACATTGAACTAGGTTTACACAGTAAAGAGTTACTTAACACAAGAGCCAGTACTGCTAGACATAATAGCTAGGTTAGATACAATGAAAAACAAGGAATATCAATACAAATAGTGGAGTACACAGACACAATTATACAAAGAATTAAAATGCAGCAAAATTAAGCCTTGTCATCTGAGTAGAAGAGTTTCAAGAGCAGCAAGATTGAGGATACAAACAGATATAGACAATTGAGAGAGAAGGTACCTAAGTGTAGGGAGGTAGTTTAAGGTGTGGGGGATGGGAGGTCAGAAAGACATTTGAGAACCTGGGCTAGTGGACAGGGGAGTAGGAAGGGGGGTTGCGGTGGAGTTGGAGAGCAAGTGAAGGGATAGAGCATTGAGGGGAAAGGGGGAGGTGAAAAAAGAAAGAAAAAAAGACATGGGGGTTATGGGAGGTGGATTGAGATACAGAAAACAGAGAAAATGGAGATGAAGGGAGAAAATTGTCTTTTCAATATAAAAAAGCCCAAGCAGAATGACTGGAAAAACTTTCTCAGCAATTGAAGGACTTATAGGCTCAGCATGCTGGGGGCACTGCAGTATTTCCCTTATTACAGGCTACGAAGCAACAGATGCAGGAGAATTTGGATATAAAAACAGCTGATGCCTTGCAACTGTTAAAACAGAAATACTATGAGGCAGGATCTCGATCAGCTCTCATTTGAGCTTTTAGGCAGAGCCAAAAATTCACCTTTTCTGTGGAGACTCAAATTCGGGACCCTAACTCTGGTCACTTACTTCTTCGCCTCAAGACATATTACAGGCTTTTCATACATATTGTCAAACTTTATATACTCAAGAGTCTACACACTCTTCGTTAGAAATAAATGCTTTTCTTAATAATTTGGAACTACCTAATTTTTCCCCGATGCATTCGACTCAGCTGACTATTCCCTGTCACTTAACTTCCTTGTGCTCCCAGGTCACACCTGGAAACAAGCTTCAGCTTAGTGTGCCTCTCCTGGTTAAACAATTTCCCCTTCCCTTCCCTTCCTATTGGCCTTTAAGAAATTAAAATAAGCAAAAATCTCTGGCCCAGATGGCTATACTGGAGAATTTTATAAATTCTTCTAGTATTTACTTTTGCCATCCTTAATAGACATGTTTAAGGAAGTTTTTGATGGCAGTCCCGTTTCCCATCTCCTGGAGTTTTGCTACTATCTCTGCCATTCCCAAACCTGGTAAAGATAATTCCTTCTGTTTTTCATACCATCCTATTTCTGTTTTAAATATAGAGTATAAAATATTTTACTAGTATTTTAGCTAGGAAGTTAGAACTTATACTTCCTGATTTAACAGCATATACCAGGAAACCAAAACTGAAAAAGACTGGGAGCTGTACAAGGAAAAAATGAGAGAGTCAAAAAAAACAAATCAGAAAGGCAAAAGCCCAGACAGAGAAAAAGATAGCAGAAGGGGCAAAGAGAGGAGACAAATCATTTTTTATATACATTAGGGAACGAAGGAAGACGAAACGGAGGGTAGCAAAGATTGCTACTGAAGAAGAGAAATGCACCAAACATGACCCAGAGAAAGCCGAAATCCCCAACAAATACTTCTGCTTGGTGTTTACCAAAGAGGACCCAGGGGATGGCCCAGCCCTGAAAAAACACAACACTCCAGGACCAGGGGTAGACACGAGTCCCTTTACAGAAGCCAAAGTATGGGAGGTGATAAATAAACTAAAAGCAGACAAAGCAATGGAACCAGATGAGATGCAACCCAGAATCCTTAAGGAACTGGGGGGCAGAATTAACAGCTCCTCTGGCACTTATATTCACAAAATCCTTGAAGAGCGGTGTGGTTTCCGAAGACTGGAAAAAGGCAATAGTGATTCCACTTCACAAATCTAGCAGTTGCAGAGAGCCTACTAATTACAGACCGGTTAGCCTCACCTGTATAGTAGGGGAAACTAATGGAGACACTACTCAAACAGAGGATCATAGCATTCCTCGAAACCCTTAAAACCTACCACTCTACAACGATCAATAATACTACTAGATAATTGATTATACAGTCTAGTAGTTTTAAACTAAACAGAATTTTGTACAAAGTTAGTTTTAAATCGAGGTAGTTTAAACAGATTCCTAATACTAGACCTGGTGACAATTGGAGACACAATAGTAGGGAACAAACAAGCCACACTATTTGGAGAGAGACCTATTTGAATCTTATGCAAAAAAGTCAAAGATCTAAAATTAAAAAAGGCAGCAAGTGGTAAACATCCAGACTTCTCATAAAAGATACAATGATGTACCATCCTTGGTAAATATGCAATAAAACAAAATATTCTATGATACGTAGTAGTTAATTTATTCAACATCTTCTCAGAAGAATAGGAATAAACAGTAGAACTATATGTCAATAGTGAAAACAAAAAACTGATAGCCAAGAGGATCCTTGTCTCAGGACTGAGGAATTTCTTGATATGAAACAACATACCTAAATGTTAATGTACTCTACCAATCAACAAAATAATGTGCCTATCAAAAATTAAGTTCTGGTCAAGCACCAGACCAAGATACTTGAAATTATAAACCCTTTCAATTGAGTTACCACATTTATCATTTAACTTAAAAGCATAATTACTTTGGTTCCTAATACCAGAAAAGATAAGGAACTTTGTTTTAGCAGAATTAAGTACAAATTTATGAGAAATAAACCATAAGTGTTGAACTTCAAAGTCTCTCTGAAGGTTTACTTGAAGCTTATTATCATCAATACCAGTGCAAAATAATACAGCATCATCTGCAAATAATATAATTTCTGTATTAGTACAAATATCAGATAAGGAATTAATAAAAAAAGAAAATAACAGGGGTCCTAAAATGGACCCCTGAGGAACTCCATAGTTTAATAAATTGTCCTGAGACAAGGTACCATTGATTATGGTTCTCTGCCTTCTATCACTTAGGTAATGACCAATCCACCAAATAAATTAATCCCAAAAATTAACCCCACCCATCAATCCCCTTAGAACATTGTGATCAACAAGATTGAATGCCTTGGTGAGGTCCACAAAGGTAGCAGCCATCTTGCTGCACTTATCCAAGGCAGTCCAGGCGTGGCCTGTGAACCTCACCAAGGCAGTCTCGGTGTCATGACCCACTCTAAATCCATGCTGAGAGGAAGTCCAAAGATCATATTTACCCATATGCTCATTAATTTGATCATTGACAATTCTTTCCAATACTTTGGACAAAGGAGCAAGTAGAGAAATTGGATGATAGTTGTTCAAGTCAGTCTTTACACCTACTTTGAATATAGGCTTGAATATAGCACACTTCCAAACCAATGGGAAGACACATGGCAAAGAGAATAGTTAAACAATTTCATAAGGAGAGGAACAATAGAACTACCAACGTTTTTAAGTATCCGAAAATTGATGGAATCTGGGCCAGTATGAGGCAGAGGGTTCATTTTACACTGATAATAAAAAACATTGCCAGGCAAAAAAACACAAAAATTGAATTTTGAAGCTGAACACCTCCCATCCTGGCTTTTAAATTGTCCAGTGTTATTATTGGAATCTAATTGACCTGTTATTCTATACTTATCCAAGCAAGAGAAATGTGAGTTAAATAATTGAGCTACTTGTAATGGATCACTATTTGGACAAGCATTAGATTCAATAGTAAAGAAGTCTGTCTTTTTTCCCCTACCCAGCAATGAATTCAGGGTGTTCCATGCGGCTTTAGAAATTCCGTGATCTGTACTCAATTTAGCCCTATAAAAATTAACCTTTGTTGTATGAACTTCAGACTTACATTGATTACACATAGACTTGTAAGCCTGTAAATTACCACTAGTTTTGTTTTTGGGGTATTTGGCCCACAACCTGTTCCTAGTTCTAAACATCCTCAAAGGATAAAGAGTAATCCATTTGTTTGTATCACCCCTCAATCTAACCCTCTTTATAGGTAGATTGAGGGGTGAGTTTACTTGACAAATGACCAAAGTCCATAGCAAGTTTTAATTATGGCCTTTTGCTGAGGCAGTTTACTAAAGATTTTGAGACATGGCAAAACATTTCTCTCCCTTTCATTCATAAAATTGAAGCCATTCATATGAATATTCTTCCCCATTTTCTTTATATAGCACATAGTCTCCCCATTCCCCCCCCCCACATCCTTCTTTCCAGATGAGTACCTCCTGGTGAAACTCAACTTCCCTTGTTCCATCCTTATTTACATAGTTGGCTCATACTGCTGCTCCTCCACTCCAAAATATTCAATCAGCAACCTCTTAGCCTCCCTCCAAACTCACACAGCTAATGGTGAACTCCATATACTGGGTGACTTCAACATGAATTGGCTTGCCCCTTCCCACTTCAAAATAAGACAGGACATAGCTACCCTAAACTTCTGTCAGCTTCTAAATGAACCCTCATGTTTGAATTCAAAATTCTCCAATCACTCCCTAATTGACTGGGTACTCTCCTCACATCCACACCATTTAATAGAAACTGGCTTACTCCCGGACTCACTAAGTGATCACCAACTGATTTACACAGTTTGGAAAATCCACTGCTCCAAACCTCCTCCCAAAACCCTTCTGATCTGGTCCTATAATTCAACAGATATCGCTTCTCTGTGTAATGATCTGGCTAACACCAAACTGGTCTTACATCACCCATGCCCCCTCTGTCGACTCAGCTCTCACTTAGTTTAAATCAAAACCTCTCTCCCTTTGGGATAAACATGTGCCACTAAAGCGGATCTGTGTGAGTGTGACTCAACTACCCTAGATCTCTGCCAATCTCCTAGCCCATCTTAGAGCTAAGGACCATGTGTGGAAAACATACAAATCCACTGGTCTCCTCATTAACTTCCAGGCATACAGAATGCTTTGAAATGCATGTACAAGGGCAATCAGAATTGCTAAGGCTAATGACTTCAAGGACATCTTCCTAACCAACATAAACCACCTGTCTACATTCTGGTCAAACCCCTATTCTTCCCACAATCACAGCCCCCTACACCTGTGCTCAATATTGGCAACACTACACTCATGGACCCTCATTCTGTAGCTATGGAGTTTAACTCCTTCTTTACCTCCTGCATGTCAACCCTGCTGTCGGCCTCTCTTTCAGCCTCTATGGACCACAATCCCCCCCCAATCAGAATCCCCCTCTACTCTTTCTCCTTCCGTTCCCTTACTCCTGAGGAACTCTTTAATACTTTTATTACACTTAACCACTCCAAGGGCAAGTGCCCCTCTGGACTGGATGCCAAAATGCTCTATTGATCCACCCCTGCTATAGCAACACCTCTCACCTCTCGACTAAACCTTTCCTTCTCCCTCTCCTCTGTTCCTGCTGAATGGAAACATGCTACTGCAGTCCCCCTCTCTAAGGGCGGAGACCCCTACTCCCTTGTAACCTACCACCCTATCTTGCTCCTTTTCATTCTTGCCAAACTGCAGGAATGCCTAGTGTTATCTCAGCTCTCCTCCTTCCTTGACTCCATTTCCTATTTCAGCCCATATCAGTCTGGTTTTAGGAGATCCCACTCCACCATTGCCTCTCTGCTAAGGACCACTGACTCCATCCAAACTAGTATTGATAAAGGACATATCCCTTTTGCCATCTTTGTCAACCTTGCCAAGGCTTTTGACACTGTGTCACATCCCCTGCTCCTCACAAATCTGGCCAATGCAAGGCTTTCCAGCAAGGCTACCAGCTGGTTCCATTCCTACCTAGTAGGTAGGTCTCAATCCATTACAGTTTGCAACTCAGTCTCCCTATCTCTACCCATAACCACTGGTGTGCCCCAAGGCTCCGTCCTGGGACCCCTGCTGTTTTCTGTTTTCCTAAACAACCTGCCCTCTGCTTGCCCGAACACCACTGTCCATATGTATGCAGACGACACTGTCCTGTATGCAACTGGGCCCTCCTTAACAGATGTGGTGACCAGGCTCCAGTGTGATTTTGATAATGTTCAGCTGTGGTGTTGCTCAAACCAACTTGTCCTGAATGCCAAGAAAACAGTCTCCATGACCTTCAGCACTAGGCAGAGACTTCCTCAGCTATCCTCCCTTCCTACCTTCCACATCTTGGATGGGACTCTGCTTGAGGACTGCTCCTCCTCCTTTAGATACCTTGGTGTCTGGCTTGACTGGAACCTCAATTTTCTGCACACATAGAGGCCTTACACAAGAAGCTGCAACCTAAACTGGGTGCCCTGTTCTGCAACAGAGACTGCATCCCACTGGCGGCCCTCCGGTCTATTGTACAGAAAATGATTCTCTCCATTTTTGACCATGGGGATGTCATTTACTGTGCCGCTCCCTCCACCTCCTTAACCAGACTGGACACACTCTTCCACTCTTTCTGCTACTTCACCTTTGACTATCCCTTCCTCACTCACCACTGTACCCTTTACTGCTGTCGATCACTCCCCTCCTTAGAGGACAGATGGTGTACCCATTGTGCCACCTTTGTGGCTAAATATTGGTCCCAGTCCTTGCCTTCTAATCTATCCTTCTCCCTCTCCATTCTCCACATCCCCTCCTATTCAGTCAGAAACTCAGACCCTCTCACCTTGTCTGTTGCATGTTGGGCCTCCTCAGCAGGTCAGGCTGCTTTCTCCTATAGGTTCCCAACTCTTTGGATCTCCCTCCCATTCAACATCCACTTTGCCCAGTCACCCCATGTTCGCATTTCCCTCATTAAAAAACATTTTGATTCCCCCTGCGCTTGTTTCTAACATCTCATGTACTCTTCCCCCTAGCTATATCCCACTCTGGTCTCTCTGGTTCCTGGGTGATCTCCATGCGTTTGCACTGAAATACTTGTAAAAGTCTCTGACCTCACTTATGTACCATAATGTAAACATTGGTAGTTGTACTTGAATTCAATGTATTTATTCTCTGCTGCATTGAATGTTCCTATTCTATATGTCTTGTATCCCCCCTCCAGGCCACATATGAAAATGAGCACTTGCCGCTCAGTATGTTTTTCCTGGTAAAACTTTCAATAAATAAATAAAAATAAATGTATTAAAAGTATTTTATGGGGTACTGACCAACCTCGAGTTCATTATTCAGTGATACAGTTTCCTATAAATCAGGGTGGTTTAACTTGACCAGAATTTGAAACATATTACACTGCAGCTAAATTTTGCATTATATTGTATTGACTTACCCCCTCCTACCAGGCTTATTGAATTGAGACAGAGATGTGGGAGGAGGATTTGATGCATTTAACTAAGATCTTGTTTTCCCACTTCCCTCCCCTCTTCAGAGATATCACATAATCCATTCACTTTTAATACATTAAAGGTGTGCAGATCTTGTTTAAATTCTAGTTTATTTCAACCTTATAGACTGTTACTATATTCCCTCCCTTATTTGTCTCCTCCCAGCTAACTTAGACCATGGTTTCTAGAGTTGGGAAAGAAAAGGTCTATGCCTAGTAGCCAACTTTATTCATAATAACAGGTTATCATTTTCAGTCCTAGAACACTTATATTTGTTACCTATGGGAGATTTTTTTTAAATTCAATCTACCTTCTTTATTAAGCATATAATAGCATCTTCTGTTTTAAATACTCCCTTCCCTTTGATAGTTCAGATTTTGCTTCAGGCCTTAGATCAATCTATTTCTTTTTCACACATACTTTCACAGTTATACAAGGCCTTAGGCCAATTGACACGGATATCCCTGCAATTTTTAAAGGAGAGATGGGAAGCAGATCTTCATATCACTATTGTGGAGCAGGATTGGGAACGGCACCTACGATATTTGCACACTGCTACCCATTCCTTCCTCTGGAAGGAATTTTCTTGCAGATTTGTTACTGGGGCTTCCTTTGTTCCAAAATCTCAATGTAAGTACCTCTCTCAGGTTGGTGGTGAGTGATGGAGAGGCTGTGGTTACTCCCCAGCCTCACATGGCCATATCTTTTGGAAATGCCCAACTCTGGGGAATTTTTTCACTGCTAGCCATAGGGAATTAATAGAACTTTCTAATTCCCCCTTCCATTTAACACCTCACATTTTCTTTTTTTCGAAATCTGACTTTCGGCACTTTTCCCCTCCAGCATGTCAACTGCTGATACTGTAATTTGCCTCCCAGCAGGGAAAAAAGTATATAACAAAAAAACTGGCTTTCCCCTAAGGTTCCTACCATTCTTTTATGGCAAGACCTTATGATTCAGATTTATTGTATGGAAAAGCTGACAGCTCAGGTAAATCGTACCTTGCCATCTTTTTATTCTTTACAGAATAGATGAGTATTATATATTTCTCAGCAAAGAGCTAACTTTGTTCCCTAGTTTGGTGTATGTTATTGAAATAGAGAGACCTGGATTATATACACAATATTATTTATTCTGACTTGTTTATCTCTTAGGACTTTCTATAAGTACTTGGAAGTCTTTTTATTCCTTAGATTCAGTCTCTGTTTCTCCTATAAGAATTTGAGATATTACCCTTTCTAGTTTTATGTCTCTTACATTATCCCATTTATACATATTTTTTCCCATATATGGTATTTTCCAGCAGTCTGTGGTTAATGTTGGTACCTGTACAGTTTTATTTCATTGGTGGTTTCTTGTTGGCTGTTTCTGTGTTGAAGGTTGTTGTATATCTTTTGATATTAGATATTCTCAATAAAGATTATAATGAAATAATGAAATGAAAACCAGGGGCCGGGGGTTGGAGGAGGGCCAGGACTCAGGCAGACAAATGGGTTATGATGGCACATTATCATGAGTATCAGAATGCAATCTCCCTTAAAAAGACAGTATAGGCTGGCCTGGAGGTGCAGAGGGCTGAGGCACTGGACATCACACCTCGAACCATGCCGGCAACCCGGGTTCAGGAATGGACTCAGGCACCAGTGGCTGGCAGGGGGAAGGAGAGGATCAAGCATCCAGAGGACTGCTCTCCTCTCCTGTGGAGGAGTGGAGGGTATCTCCACCCTGTAGTGGCCCCTGGTGGAGACCAGAGGTAATACACATAGTGGAGCAAGAAGGGACTAAGAAAGCCGGAAAGCAGTTTCGGCACCGCTGGATGACGGCCTCCACTCTTCATGTTCCCCAGAATCTTCTGGAAACCTCTCCACCACAGCAGTGCCCTCGGACCATGGAATAAATAGTGTGCTCAGGTTCCCTGTTACCCAGTGCCTTCCCCCTTGAAGGAGTGGGACCCACCCGGCAATGGGATATGCTGAGGAGAACTCAGGGGTTGGTTGCAATCTTTGTGTGAGAGGGAGAGCTCCAGAAATGGACTGCCTGAGCATTGATCACTAGGGGGCCCGAAGGAGAGGCTGACATCGGAGTGTATAGGAGGAAGGTAAAAAGATCACTCAAAAAAAAAGACAGCTTTTATGTCTAGGGCCATTGCAGCTGGGAAGAACCAACCTGCTCAGCTCTTCCAAGTGTTACACAGGCTATTACATCCAGGCGGTCTAGAACCCATCAGCTCATAAATGTGATAAGTTTGCTCGGTTCTTCTCAGACAGGGTGTCCTCTATTCTGGGATCTCCTTAGTCAGCATATCATCCACCAATGGAGTTGGGCCCCGGGGTGATGAGTGCTTTCAGCTGCCCTGGGAAGAGTTCCAGCCAGTAACATTGGCTGAGGTCAGTGGGTTGATTCTGAAGCTGAAGCCAACTTTCTGTAGCTTAGACCTGGGCCCACCGTGTTTACCAGTGGGATGCATTGGAGTCCTGGGTCTGGTGTTCGCTGAGACTGTGGGGTGTTCCCTATCAGTGTGGGGTTTTCTGGAGCCCTTAAAACAGGCTCTGCTGAAACCCCTGCTGAAGAAACCATCTTTGGATCCTAACATCCTGGCAAATTACCATCCTATCTTGAACCTTCCCTTTTTAGGGAAGGTTCTGGAGAAAGTAGTTGCAGAACAGCTGGAGGGTCACCTCACTGACTTTCAGTTCTCTGAGAAACTCCAGTCCAGGTCTAGTGGGAGACACAGCTCAGAGACTGCACTAGAATGGGTGCTCAATGACCTGCTCAGGGTGAGGGAAAGAGGAGAGTGATTGATTCTTATTCTCGATCTCTCCTCAGCATTTGACACTGTGGATCATGGGGTGTTTAAACAAAAATGTGGGTGGGGGGCCCTTTAAATAATTCCAAAACAACTTTCAGTCACTATCAAATATCTTGTTTATTCCTTCCCCTACGTTTCATCAATAAAATGGGTTTGTTCACGGGGTATATTTTTCTATTTTCTTAATTTCTTTATGTTTTCTTTGTGATATATGATAAGGTTATTGCAACAAATCTCTGCTGCAAGTATACCAGAACAAGGTATTTTAACCACTTTTGATGTAGCTGATCTGTACACATCAATTCCCCATTTAGAGGGCACTGAGTGTATGGCAAAAATACTTGACACAAGAGAAAGCAACTATAAACCTAAGACTGTAATTTTACAACAAAAGGTGGACATTATTTTGAGAAAAAATTATTTAGAATTTGACGGACTCTTTTATCAGCAAAATAAGGGCACTGCGATGGGATCCACCAAAGCCCCTGCATATGCTAATGAGTATATGAATAATTTCTAGGAGAAATACATTTATGATGTACACAATAACCAATATCTTGACAAAATTGTAACTTGGGTAAGATATATAGACGATATCTTTATGATATGGTCAGGACCTGCAGTAGAATTGTGTGCTTTCAATGAAGAACTTAATCGGAAAGATACTACCCTCAAATTCATTATGAATTATGATATACATAAGGTAATATATTTGGATCTACTTATTATAAATGAAAATAATAAATTAGAAACTTCTCTATTCAGGAAAGCTACATACCGTAACTCTTTACTACATCATAACAGCTTCCATGAGTTAAAGCTTAAAAATAGCATTCCTTATGCTCAACTGACTCAAGTCAAATGGAATTTTAGTAAGAAAGAAAGTACAAAGCAGGAAACAGATCAGATGTTACAGAAATTCAGAGTAAGGGACTACGAGCCTCATGTGTTAAATCAAGCTGAACACAGAATCAGTAACAAAAATAGGGAAGAATTATTACAACCCAAAGTAAATAAAACTGAGACACAACGGGTAGTATTTTCTACCAAGTACAACCATAAAATGGCTGATATTAGGAAAATTGTCAACAAACACTGGTATCTGGTTCAAACAGATAACCATCATATACAGTCATTACAAAATAAGCCTATAATAGTGGCACAAAAAGTTAAGAATTTAGAAGATACTTTGGTACATTTTCAGTTCCAAACACCAGAGATCATAGGAACCCAATTATTGATAGGCCCCTTAACTCCAGCATGGTCCCCTGCGGCAGATGCAGCATCTGAAACCATACTTCAAAGAAACAGAACTATGTCCATCCATATACACAAAGATTTCAGATTAAGCAGCATATCTCCCATAATACTGAAGCAGTGATATATTTAATACAATGTCCCTGTGATATGCTATATAGAGGGCAGACCAGAAGAGAATTAAGACATACAATCCAAGAACACAAAGGGGACATCAGAAACCATGATGAAAATTCCCCAGTAGCTAAACATTTCAATGAGGCATCCCATAATGGAGCATCTCTTAGATTTAGGGGCTTAGAAAAATTACTTATCCATCAAGAGGAGGGAATCTTAGAGAAACCCTACTTGTGTCAGAGATGAGATGGATTTTTCATATGCGTACATTGGAAAGAAACACTGGGATGAACATAGAAACCAACTGGCAAGTTTGTACCTAAAAATAAGTTGTAGATTGTAGGTGAAATATAGGGAAGTCATCAGGTGACAGATTGGTTTCTAGAGTATGGACATATGTTCTCTCCTCTTTTTAAGTATCCCACATCTATATGTTAACAAGACAGTAGGAATATAATATGCTGTTCCATTAACCTAGATGAAATGCTTTAAACATAGAACCCATTACTACGTAAAACAATTCATAAATAATGACATTTAATTAGTTGACCTTTTAACCTCCTGTTTGTGGTGGTAAGTAAATATATGATATTAGACAAAGAACCATATCATAGCATAATTTCCTAATAGGACCTTCTCTCAGAGATGATAGAAAACCATTACCCCTCTAAAACAATAGAAAATAATGAAATTTAATTTGTTGACCTTTTGACCTCCCTAGTATGGAGTCAAGAAAATATATAATATAAAACAAAAAAATACACCACAACATAAGTTCTTAACAGGACTTATATTTAAGGATGATTAAAAACATTGCATTATTAAAAAATGGAAATTTTTTTTTAATTACATAAAAAAATGAAAGTTAATCCATTTACCTTTTGACCTCCTACACATGGCTTTAGAGAAGCATGTGGCAAATGGTCAGAATGACACCATAATATAAATCTTCTATAAGATTATTGTTTAAAATGACCCTTTGACCTCCCACAGTTACAGTGAAGGAAATTTGGCCTTAGGTACATTATAGGTGTAGCATATGGATTCAGTGTACATTTATAACAGCCATACACTTAGGTTGCTTTTTACAGTTATAATCTTACACCTTTTTTAAAAAAACAATGTAAAATAGAAAGTGAATACAAATGTACAGCATGCATATTTGTATTATCGTTGTACCTTATAAAATGATGTATTGTATATATTACTATATCCATTTGTAAATGAGTTTGTGAGAGTCCACCATGGGACAACGAAATGGAAAAGCAGCATAAAACTTTAGAAGTACATGTTAAATGATATGACAGTATATTCTTATATTCAAAATAACATATGTAAATTAAATATAAATATTATTAATTTGTGACGTTATTAAATATATCTGTCCTAAACATGATGGAACTTGCAGACTCATTTTCAATGGCAACATATATTTTAGTTTACTAAAACATGAATTACCATCTAATTCCCTTCCCTCTGTTTTTTTAGGTACCCCCCTTCAACCCCCACCCCCCATCTGGTTAGAGTGTGTGAATTAGTTTCTTCTACCCTCTGTATAATCATTTGTTGGCTTTATTAGCTTGCTTAATTTAAATCACACTGGCTATATGTAAAAACGGCAAGAGAACTCTGTGGCAATCCAACAGTGCCCGTTTTGCAACCACTCCCTGATTCCTACACTTGGAATCAGCAAAGGACTGCTTTAGTGAACTAACCGCACATGCACAGTAGCACGACTGTGACGTCAAAACATTTTAACATCCTATCGTGGGAATTTTGCAAAATGGGCACAAGAGGCATAGGGAGCTTATCCCACTAAGAAACAGACTTGTTCAGCCATCTTGTGTGGCACAGAGACATTTTGCTACATATTAGACTGTACGTTTGTAGAGCCTCTGGGGGGGCTGAAGATGTTCTAGAAAGAACAATATTCCATTGGCCACCATATCCTAGTTGTTATTTGATCATGGGGTGTTGTTGGACAGGCTACGGGAATATGTTAGACTTACCAGCAAGGTTATCAGCTGGTTTGAGTACTTTCTCCAGGGCAGGCTCGGAAGAGAGATTTTGGGGAATTATTCCTCTAGCCATTGGGCCCTGCCCTGTGGAGTAACCCCAAGGCTGTCCTCTCCCCCGTGTTATTCACAGTGTACATGCTTATGACCCCTAGGTGTGGTCATAAGGTTGTATGGACTGGGTTTTCTATGTTATGCTGATGATACCCAGCTCTACATGTCATGTCCTTTGCACTGGGAAGATCAGATAGGTTGACGTTCTTAATAAGTGCCTCTCTGAGATCCAGGCATGAATGTTGGTGAACTGGCGCTGGCTCAGTTCTTAGAAGTCCAAAGTATTGGTAATGGAGCTGGGTCAGGGGGGAGCGGATGCCTCCAGGATGGACCTGGGTCTATTTATAGGCCAGGACAGATTGGAGGCAGCCGTAGAGGTCAATCAATCAATCAATCAATCAATTTTTTATTTATAAAAAAGTGCAATTCACAAATGACCAAAGCACTTGTACATATCTAATAAAATCAGACTTAAAATTATCACGTCTAAAAACATATTAAATTACATATCAGCAAACTAAAACTTATCAAGACTCTGGAAAAGCAAGTTTAAATAAGTGGGTCTTCAGTGCAGATTTAAAACTCTCCACGATCAAGCATTCTCTTACTCATCAAGGTAGAGAGTTCCACAGATAGGGGCTACAAATGCAAATGCCTGAGCACCCAAGGTCTTCAAACGAACCCTGGGAACCAATGGCAATCCTTCATCAGTGCAGCGGAGTGGGCAGAGGGGGCAGTAGGGCTGGAGATGATTTTGCAGATAACGTGGCCCCTGTTTGTGTAGGGCCTTATAGATCAGTAGACTGCCCTTAAGGGTGATCTAGCACTGAACAGGCAGCCATTGCAGGCTGCAGAGCATAGGTGTGACATGGCAGGATCTAGATAAACCAGTAAAAAGCCTGGCAGCCTCATTCTGCACCATCTGCAAGTGGCAGATATCAACCCCTTATACACCTAGGTACAGGGCATTGCAGTAGTCAAGGTGGGAGGTCACAAAGGCATGGACCAATGCCAGAAGATCATCAGGTGCGACAAGGTATTTATTCTGGGTGATATTCCTCAGATGGTAAAATGAGGTCTTGATGATGGATGACACCTGAGATTTGTGTCAGCCCATTGTCAAACATAATGCCCAGATTTCTCACCCGGTCAGAGGTCACCAACTGGCTGCCTCCGATCCAAAGCCTGAAATGCTGACCAGCTGAGAGCCCATCTACCTGATGAACAGGGTCCACAACCAACAGGTCAGACTTGTCAGGATTTAACCTCATCCAGTTGGCACACATCTAGTCTTGGATCTCGGAGAGGCAGTTGTTAAATGTCAAGACAGTTCCACCCTGTTCGGGCACAAAGGACATGTATAGCTGAGTTTCATCTGCATAACAGTGAAAACTCAGACCATACTGCCTTATAATGTTTCCCAATGGCAGCATATACTGTACACCATGAACAACATGAGTGACAAAACAGAGCCCTGCAGCACCTCACAAGGCAGGGGGAATGGAGCAAAGGAATAAATTCCCAATACCATTCTCTGAGTCCTGCCCATGAGGAAAGAATGAAACCACCTGAGGACTGTTCCTGACAGTCCACAGATCAGCTGAAGATGCTCCAGTAACACTCCATGGTCCACAGTGTCAAATGTTGCAGAGAGATCAAGGAGGACCAAGATGGAAGAGGTCTTCTGATTTCTCACAATCAGCAGATCATTAAGTACCCAAACCAGTGCCATCTGAGTACTCTGCCTCTCCCTAAAACCAGACTGGAGAGGATCATAGACAAGGTGAAGAATTTGGGCATATTCCTGGACAGTGAGCTGACACTTGAAGCTCCAGTGTTGGCTGCTGTCCATGTTGGGTTTTATCATCTCTGGAATATTGCCCAAATCAAACCTCTTGTACCCCTGGATGACCTGGCTGCTCTGATAAATGTGTTAATCACCTTGAGGCTTGACTACTGCAATGCTCCCTACCTCAGGGTCAGAGGTAGAAGATTTGGTTTGCTGGCCAAGGCACCTAGCTTCACCTGAGCTCTTTCCTTCTAAGACTGCTTGAAAGGCAGAGTAGAGAAACTTACCAGAGCAAGGGAGAAGGATTAAGACTTAGATTGGCTAAGCAGATTTACTGTGTGGGTGGTGTTTTTATTTTTTACTCACAGGGATTGCTACTGTTTGTTGCTAACATTTCATTGCTTTATTTTTTCTCTGATTCAAATTGTTGTTGCTGGTATACCTTCTTCTGCATTATTACAAGGTGTGCCTACAGGTGTGTGCTAACAGATTACTGCTGTAATCTTCTGATTCAAATTGTCTTTTGCAAGGTATATCTTCTGTTACTGCTTTATTTTTCTCTGGAGCAAAGTGTTTCTTACAGGGTATATCTTCTCTGAAATTATTACAGGTGGTGCTTTACAGGTTTTACAGTTTTATCTAACATTAGGATAAGCTTTCAGGGTTACTGCATTTGTTGTTGACTGATTGTTTCTGCTCTTACCTCCTTGTTCTTTCGTCCGTGGTTCTTCTTTTTAGGCAGGGGAAGTGCCCAGCCACCCACCCCCATCCCCAACCACCCCACGCTACACTCCTTTTATAGGATACTACAGTTGTGACATTTCCTGTGGCAGAGCAGGAAGGGGCGGATCAGTGGGGCCTCCACAAGGTGAGCTCATTTACAGGGCACTAGTAATTTAACTTGTTATAACAAGTTAAACAAAGCACAATTAAACCATTACTTGCATTTTTTTCCTTCTAATTACTCTGACTAGGTTACAAACCCAGCAACTTATTTGGAATGGATTTCATTAACTGCAGGTACTGTGGAACAATTTTCAGAAGGACAGTCTTACAGGATTTAGGACACTGTCCTACATGCTGGGCCTTTGGAGATCTTAGGGCTCAGCTCCAGGCAGCATGGGCAGAGATTGCATGCCTCAAATTTCATATTGAAGAGGAAATACATTATAAGAACCACCCGCCATTTCCCCAGCATCCAACAGAAAAACCTCGACTGCAGAGGGTAGTTGGTCCAGGAGGTTGGCAGGTGGTTAGGAGGAGCAAATCAGGTGCCCCATCACTCTCTGCTCTCCAACACATTACCTCCAAAAACCATATAAACACTACTAACAGGTATCTGCCTCTATCTCTGAAATCAAATAAAGAGGCAGAAGACACTGCAGAGCAGGACACTGCGGCACAGGAGCTAGCACAACAATACTCACCCAAATCAGGAACCAAAACTAAACAAGCACAAAGGAAATCCAAAAACCTTCTGATCATAGGAGACTCCATGATTCGGGGAGTTGATACCCATCTCCAGCCAAGGGTGATGGTCAGATGTCTCCAGGTACATCATCATGGAGAGACACTGACCGCATTGCTAAAATTGTTCACAAAGCAGGAGAAACATTGATGTCCTAGTACACATAGGGACTATCGATCTCTCACAGCCGGTCAGTTGTGGAGACCAAGGAACACCTGACTAGGCTGGGTGACAAACTATCATCTATTTCGTCGGCATCTCCTTTCTGAGATCCTGCCAGTCTGGGAGAAGGGAGCAGATGGACGGAAGGTCAGAGAAGGGAGATAGGAGCTAAACACGTGGCTTAAGGACTGGTGCCAAGAAAAGGACACAGATTTGTAGGAACTGGCAACAGTTCTGGGAGTGAAAGTTCTTTAAATTTGATGGACTGCATCTGACTAAAGAGGAGTCAGTGCATTGGGGCAGAAGTTTGACGTCTTTGCAGATTATTTAAACTAGAAATGGGGAGAGGGTGCAGCACCCATCGATGAATGGAAGAACACCCTCCCCTCAGCTAGTGGTCAAACAGGAATTCAGCGTGTTTGCTGTTCATTTGCATCACCAGGTAAGAAAAAGTTTGTCTCCCATACGATGCACAGGGTAATGCCAAACTTCACCCAACAACTAACACACCAAAATCTGGCCAATGGAAAATCATGTACAAATGCTCACAGCCTGGGAAATAAGATCCCAGACCTGCAGGCAATAATGTCAGAAGCTAAACTGGACATAGTAGCAATTAGTGAGACGTGGTTTACCAGTAACCACATTGGGAGACTTCAGTACCTGGCTATGTATTGTTCAGAAGAGACCGAGGTGCAAAAGGGGGAGGAGGGCCCTGTATGTTAATGAAAATATCAAAGCTACAGAAATTCAGAATACACATAAGGAGCCAGAAGAACTGTGGGTCACCCTGGAAACAGGAAATGGACAGCCATAAGAACTGGGGTTGTCTACAGGCCCCCAGACCAGAGGGAGGACATAGACACATTACTGTTAGAAGATATACAAAACATGACAGCTAAAGGAGGTTCTGATAATGGGAGACTTCAACATGCCAGATACAGATTGGTCAATACCAGCAGGAACATCTGCCAGAACTAGACTCATAGTGGATTCCTGCAGGGAGGGCCTCAAACAACTGGTACAGCAACCCCACAAGAGACAGGGCTATCCTAGATCTAGTACTGACTAACAAAGAAGGGATCACAGATCTCCAGGTAGAAGATCACCTGGGGCCAGTGACCATCACATGGTATGGTTCAATTTGGCTACTACATCTAAATCATCCCATTCCAAGGCAAAATATGGGACTTCAGAGGAGCTGACTTTGATAAGATGGCCAACAGAGTTAAGCTAGCCCTGGGAAAAGAAACACAGGTGAGGGAGGTACAGGCAAGTGGGCAGCATTAAGGATACAATACTTGAAGCAACATCCCATTGTGTTAGACAGAAAAGGAAGTGCAAAGAAGAAGGAAACCACTTTGGTTCTCAAATACAGTAGCAGAAAAGGTCAGAGCCAAAAGGCTGGCCTTCAGAAAATATAAGGGAACACAGGGGATGAAGATAGGGAGGCATACCAAACTGCCCTAAGGGAAGCAGGTAAGGCAGTAAGGCAGGCAAAGTCCCAAACTGAGGAAACACTAGCACGAACAGTAAAAGAAGGTGACAAGACTTTCTATAGATACATTAGTGAAAGGAGAAAGTCCAGAGGGGTATTGCTAAGCTTAATGGAGAAAAGGGAGCATGTGAGGAGGAGGACCCTGTAAAGGCATCTATCCTAAATAGATACTTTTGCTCAGTATTTACTGAAGAGAAGGTAGGCAGGGCCCACAGCTCAGCATCATGGACACAGGGGAGGAGGTGAGCACTACTCCTTCTACAAAAGAAAGGGTCCTACAAGAGCTTGCTAAGCTCAGGGTGGATAAGGCAATGGGACCTGATGGCATACATCCCAGGGTACTTAAGGAGCTAAAGGAGGAACTAGCAGAGCCATTAGAAGAATTGTTTAGTGAATCTCTGAGCACAGGAGAGGTCCCAGAAGACTGGAGAAGGGCTCATGTGATCCCACTCCACAAGAGTGGTAGCAGGAGGAGGCGGGAACTACAGACCGTCAGTCTTACCTCAGTAGTGGGCAAGATTATGGAGGCACTCCTTAAGGAAAGGATAGTGCAACACCTGGAACTATAGGGCCAGGATCCAAGACAGCATGGATTTACAAAAGGAAGGTCCTGTCAAACTAATCTCATAGATTTCTTTGACTGGGTAACCAGAGTGGTGGACCAAGGGGAGCAGTTGATGTCGCCTACCTTGACTTCAGCAAAGCTTTTGACACTGTTCCACATAGAAGATTGATAAATAAGCTAGGTAGGCTCGGGTGGGTCAGAAGTTGGTCAACTGGGTGGCAAACTGGTTGACTGGCAGAAAACAGAGAGTGGTGGTAAATGGTATACAGTCAGAAGAGATGCAAGTCACAAGGGGTACCTCAGGGATCAGTCCTGGGGCAGTCCTATTCAACATCTTCATTAGTGACCCCAGATGGACTAGAGGGTAAGGCTTGTCTGTTTGCAGATGACACCAAGATCTGCAACAGAGTAGATGATCCAGATGGGGTGGGCAGAATGAGAAGAGATCTGGATAAACTAGCAGAATGGTCAGAAGAGTGGCAACTGGATTTAATGCAAAGAAGTGCAAAATCATGCACATAGGGAAGAGAAACCCTGAAGCCACTTATAGGCTGGGAGGGAGTTGCTAGCAGTCACAAAGGAAGAAAGAGACTTGGGCATCATCATCACTGATGACCTAAAATCATCCAAGCAGACCTCTAAAGCAGTAGGTAAGGCTAGGGGTGTTAGGGTGTATTAGTAGGGTATCACAAGTCGTAAGAGGGAGGTAATAATCCTCTGTACAAGACGCTGGTTAGGCCCCATCTGGAGTACTCGTGCAGTATTGAGGCCACACCTTCACAAGGACATTAACCAAATTGAGGCAGTCCAGAGAAGGGCAACCAAAATGGTGCAGGGACTGCATCAGAAGACATATGAGGACAGATTAACGGAGCTCAATATGTATACCCTTGAGCAAAGGAGGAGAGAGGTGATATGATCGAGACATTTAAACACCTTAAGGGCATAAACAAGGTGAAAGAGTCTAACATGTTTAAATATAAGAAAAATAGCAGGACAAGAGGACACAGCATGAGATTAGAGGGAGGCCGATTAAGGGGAATGTGAGGAAATTTTTTCACAGAAAGGGTGGTAGATGCATGGAATGGCTTACCACAAGAAGTGGTGGCTATGAATACAGTGCAGGGCTTCAAACAGGCATGGGATAGGCATAAGAGAGCAATACAAATGACTATGAATAGATAGGTCACTGACAGAGCAAAGGCCGATGGCACATTTATAAGGTAGAAAAAGAAATGGACAGACTGGATGGGCCTTTCGGTCCTTATCTGCCGTCAACTTCTATGTTTCTATGTAGTGGAGGTGTGATATAGTGACTGCAGCTGCTGCAGAATGCTGTGGCCCAGCTTTTGACAGGACTTCACTGGTAATGTTATATTACACTGGTGTTGTGTGAGCTGCACTGGCTGCCAGTGCTTTGGCACATCTCTTTCAAGATAGGTTTATTGACCTATTAGGCCCTACATGGGCTGCATCCAAGTTACCTAAGTGAACGTCTGTATCTCTACATGGATCAAGTAAAAACAAATGTTTGTAAATGACTACAAACCCTGGCATAACAAACTCCCTAATTATCATCTCATATTTGACAAATGAATAAAAATATTTGGACTGAGAGTAGGGTTTGATGTTGGGGTAGAGGGGCCAGTGGATTCATCAAGTGGCTAATGTGTGTGTGTATATTTTGGTGAAAACTGTCTAAAAAATCATCATCTGGGCCGTATTATGCCAAGTTGAAATGAGGGCTATCATAATGACAGTTAGTGATGGGCGAAGTGGCCTCAATTTGCTCCACAGAGTGATTCATGAGAGTTGACTATGAGTGTTCGCAACGCCAAGAGGAGTATCAGATTAGTAATGGCTAATGCAAAGTCCATTGAAAACACTGACTTCACATTACTCTGCCTTCCCTTAACCACTACTCCACCAATTCTTAAGGTGAAGTACATTGAAAACAATGTATTTCGCTTCACTTCGCCTTGTTTTTAAGCTCCAAAGGCGAATTTTGCAGTGATTCATGGGATTTCAGGTCACATGAGCTCTAGATTGTTCTGCACAGCCTCAGTTTGGGGTAGTGTGTGCAAGAAGCTGTAGGAGACATTCTGCTCTGAGAACTCCCTATGATTCAAACCTTCAAAAAGCTATTGAAAAAGCCTTTTGAGTTATTTTTTTTCTGAAACTTTAGTTCATCGATTATAGGAAACCCTCCTGTGCTCATATCATCGAGCGTTTATTGTTTGTGTATGGATTTTGAATGTTAATATACAACATTCAGTCTGTGTACTGAGAGACAGTGGAAGTGTGCTTTGGGAGAGGGTCGTATCTGTGGTGTAGGTAGATTAACTTGGAGAGAAATACAGTGCTTTCTGTTTTGGTGATATTTTTCTTGTATAACTGTGTTAATGTACACAAAGTAATATTTTCAATATTTCTTACCTTTTTTTGCTGATTGTTGTGGTGCAGCAGTGCATAATTTTAGTTTGTTTAAAATATGTGGTTATATAACTGAAGTTTTCAATTTGCTATGCAATACTTAGTGTGTGTGTGAGTATGCGTGTGACGTGTGTCATCAAATCAGACACCTTTTATTGTGCCACATAATAATTTCAGCAATGTGAAGCTGCTATGTACTGCAGCTGTTTGATTTTTGTACTTCTTTGTCGTATCTTTACTGGTACTAGTACTAGTGAATGTTACTGCAGCAGTGCAGTACACTCCCCCGAGACCGGCCCAACTGGCAAAGATATTCTTTTTCAGATTTGAATTTCTGATGGTGAGCACTGGTTAGGTGTTGTGCCTTTGTGTCTGCATCTCTTCAGTGCACAGCACAATCTTAATGTGTCTGTGCATTTGCATCTCTTTAGGGCTCAATCTCCATCTGTAACTTAAGTCAAAGTTGTTTCTTTTGGCTTCTCTTCAGAGTACTGGACAGGTATGGTGCTTAATTCTGCATGAACATTGTACTCATTAATATGCGTTTTTAAATCAGGACCATGATCATGAGTCACTTGATACAAATCACATTCTTCTTTATCACGGTCACAAATGCAGTCACAAATCACGATTCATGATCATTCACGTTACGAATCATAACATTATTTTTTTTCTAGTTACTTGGATGCATTGTAAGCCTGTTTTGTAGTATGTCTCCAGGCTTCACCACTCCACCATTGTACTCATTGATATGTGTTTTTAAGTCTGGGAGTTTTAAGCTACAGCTCATCGGGGAAGTACAGCCGTAGGTGGTAGGCATTCACATTTCTTCATCATCATGGTCACAAATGCAGTCACAAATCATGATCCATGATCACATCATGAATCACAACATTATTTTTTTTAGTAGTTACTTGGATTTATTGTAAACCTGTTTTGTAGTCTCTCCATGCTTCACCACCCTACCATTGTACTCATTAATGTTTGTTTTTAAGTCAGGGAGTTGGACAGTGTCTGCAGTACATACACAGACTGGAAAGAAGACTGACTGCACACATGCAGTTTAATACAGTTTAGTACAATATACTTGAACTGCTCAGAATACAAAGTGTCACGCATATGGAAGACAACAAAAAAAGGGCATAATTACATACAAGGGTCGGGGATGGTGGAGGAATACATTTTATAACACAGCAAGGAAGGTGTGGGGGGCACATGGTGTGAGGAAAAAAAAATAATGTTGGATCCCATGGTGATCCAGCAGCAGTTCCAGCATGGACATAATTTGTAACTGATGTCCCTCTATGTGATCCAGCCACTGCTCCACAGCACTCACCCTCTAGTTGTTATCCTCGACAGTACTCCAGAGAACTGCCTAGTCAGCCTGTGTTGCATGCAGTTCTCTGGGGTCAACACATTCTACAGGCTGACCTGCTGGTGGTGGTGGTGGTGGGGGTGCTGGTGGAGCAGCAGGTGCTGCTGTGGCCTCCTCTTCTTAGGGATGCCACAATGCTCAGCTACACCCTCTCCCACAGAATGGCCAGCAGGTGCAGGCATGGTCCATTCTGTGGCAGCTTGCCACTCCAACTGCTGGTGATTGAGCATATGGGTGTGCTGGCCATCAGTCCCCAGGTGAGTCCCCAAGGGGCCACAGCATACCTCAACCTCACATAGGCAGTACTTGACCACACTGCTGTCCACCCCAACACAGTCAAAAAACTGACATACAATGGAGGTGCTGGGAGGACCAGACACAGGCAGGGGATGGCTAGATGAACTGGCAGCAGGCTGGTCATGGTGCTGAACAGGGATGGGATCCACACCTGGGCCAGGGGGAACAGGCACATCCTGCTCCAGAGGACCTGGTGCTGGACTTGGTGGTGGTAGTTCAACTGCCTCAGAGTCTGGATAGGAGGTGTTGCTGGTCCTGCTTCTGGGTGGGTGGGACACTCACAAAGTTTTGAGCGGTCCAACAGGAATGGGTGCCCATGCCCTCCACGCATGCGCAAGGTACGACGCTTACCACTACCACGCTCTCCCAGAGCTGCCCCCTGCCCCAGACATTCCCTCACCCTGGTTCATCTCTCCTACTGAGCTCCCTCCGTCTGAGCAATCACTACACACACTGTCACACAGCACACACGCACACATGTCAGTCACACAGACACAGACAAACAACTAACTACTTATAAAGGTAAGAAAAATAAAATTTACAGAAAGAACAAATTAAGTTAAAAAGAGTACAGCAAAGACAAAAAAAATGTACTTTTAAAAAAAGCTGTTGGGTCTAAATCAAAGTTTAAATCTCCTTCTCACTCTGATCTCAAAGCAGTCACAAAACACATTACTCTCTCTATGTCTGCACAGGAGAAAGTAAAAGTGTCTGTATGACTCACTTTCTTCCTGCCTAGCTAAAGAGCATGTGACTTACAGTACTGTAAGCCATGTGATATGTGGGGGGCTGCCAAATCTGAAACACCAAGAGGAACACTTAGAATCATAATGAGGAACACAAAGTCTATTAAAACAATGACTTCACCTTACTTTTGCATTGCCATTCTGCCTTCATGTGAAGTGGTATCATAGTGAGTGAGCACTTTGCATAAAGCCCACCTCGCAGTAGCAGAGTGGCAACACAAAGTGCCCACTTCGCGTTCATTTCACCGGCAGAATTAAAATTTGCTGCATCTCTAACGACAGTATCATCTAAAATGAGACTGTTCAGAGAACATACTCTTCCAGTACCCCCTCTGTAGTAGGCAAAAGACTATTGCCAATGTAATGCCTTCTAACAAGAATGAACTGGAACAATTGTATTTGAAAGACAATGTTGCTTTTTACTTGCCAATTGCTTATATAGGAACTTTTTTTCCTTTTTAAGTCTGTATTACTTAAATGAAAGCTAGTAAATGGTATAGTACAGATTTCTTTTTATCATATTGCAAAACTTACTATATTGCAAGTTTTATGTGGGGCTCAGAAAACTAGGATAAGGAATTAGTCTTAGGCTAATATAAAATAAATTAAATTTCCTCCCACAAATTTGGCTTCCAAGTTTGGGATGGGGTAACATACTATAAACTGGATTATAATACTTTATGGTCTTATATAAGAATTGGTAGAGTGCAAGAAAGGTTTAATTTTATATAACTAAACAAGTTAAGCAGTTTTAGTGCCCTGTTGAATTAACTAAAATAAGCACCCCAGTTGGAGAAGGGCATAAAATTTTAGGCCTTCAATGTGGGACTTAAAACTGAGACACCCTCCTCCCTCAGCATATAAACATACTTATACAGGAATAACAACCTCATGCCTTCTGAGACATGGGGGGAGTAAAAATGTAAAAAGTCATAGTTCTGATAAGGCACATAGCTAATATCACTGCCAGAGAGAGAGAACATAAACACAATTAGAAGGCATAAAAATAAGAATCACTTGAATGTAACTATTATTGTAGGGAAACAAGCATGATGGATCATAAAAACTGGAAATCCATACATTTGAAAAACAGATGACCCCTTAGCTACATAAAAGCTGAAAGCCATTAAACATGTTAGAATGCATGAGTGTATTCTACTTAAGGATAACATCCAATGCCTTGTTTCCATATCAACATGTTTACCAATAACCTCTTAAAGATCTACCAGCTTGTAGGTGTTCTTTTTTTTAAATTTATTTATTTATTTCAGTTTCGGAATTACAACCTTTGAGCCAAACTGGCTCTTTTACAAAGGCTCCAAGTCAGTAGAAGAACATGTTCTGATAAGTGCTAATAACAATATGGCTATGTGTCTGCAGTATATTTTGGTGACTCATTTTTACACTCTGCTGTTGACAGAAAATATTTAGTTTTAACCCCTCAGGTCTATAATTAATTCCCTTACTTATTCTTTAATGAGACTGCTATTGTTGATATCTTTCAAGAACAATATAAAAATACCATCAATTAAAAGTTGTGTATGTTAACATTTAGAATATTGCTTGTATTTTTCAGATAACTACTGTTCCAATAGTTTTTCTTTATGTGGACTTGGGTATTGTTTTGTGTGATGCTCTGTGATGTGCCATGGGTTACACAGAAACATAGAAACATAGAAGTTGTCAGCAGATAATGACCACTTGGCCCACCTAGTCTGCCCCAAATTCCATACCTATAGTGCCACCGGAGACCCTTCTTGGCCTCCGACTTACACCCCCACCTTGCTTCTAACATTCCCTTTTGTCTATCCCATGCATTCTTAAATCCTGTAACTGTTTTAGCTCCCACTACTTCTTCTGGAAGGCTGTTCGAAGTATCCAGCAACCTCTCCATGAAGAAATACTTCCTCATGTTTCCCCTGAGCCCCCCCCCCCGCTTCACATTGTATCCCCGTGTCCTCGAACATATTTTCCTTTGGAAAATGCTCACTACCTCTACCTTGCTTTTCCCTGTCAGGTACTTGAATGTCTGTATCATATCACTTGCTGCACTGTCTAGGATACACAAGGTCATTCAGGGCAGCTAGTAACTCTGGACACCCCCGTCCCCTGCACTACCTCCCCACCAGACACCTCCCTTTTCTCCACAGCTACTGGAGTTCACTTGCTGTGCTTCCTGGGACACACAAGGTCACTGAGGGCAGATAGGAGCTCCGTACCCCACCCCACCTGCACTACCTCCCCACCAGATGCCTCTCTTACTGCTACAGGCACTGCTTCTATCCTCTGGTCGGGTGTATGGTGTCATCTTTGATACGGACCAAGTGGTCCCCTGGAGGAGGCTGCCACACAGTACTGTTTGTTTTTAACCTGCAGTTTAAATGCATTTGTACCTACATACTAGCCCTCTTCCAACTGCACCTTAAGATTGGTTTACCTCTGTAACTGTAGTTTTAGCTTACTATCAAGTTTGCTGTAAGATCATTTACAGCCATTTTCTATGATGTTACTGGGCTGTGAATCTGCAACCTATGTACTCAGCATGAATTAATTCAGTGCCAGGAGTCTTACAGCTTATACTGTACTAGCCATGTTGTCCTGTATTTAATTTAGTTTAACAGTGTTTTCTGTGCTCCAGCATCTCACCCTTATCCATGCACTCAGTATAGAATTAATTAAGTGTCAGGAGTTTTACTGTTTACTGTGTTCTAAACCACGTTATCCTGTATTTAATTTAGCATTCATTTGCAGTGGTTTCTGTGCTCCAGCATTAGTATCTATCCCATAAATGATAATTTCTTGCCAGGCACTTAGGTTTCAACAGTGCACATTTGTTTCTGGCTGTGTATTTCAGTGCATGGGTCTGCCATCTGCCACCTTGTCTCTAGCGGCTCCCATCCCCCCCTACTCACGTTACCTGAACTCCCCTCCAACTACCTCTGACTCCCCTCTTAACAACCCCTATTTATTTTTTGTTCTCCATCTATCAGAGCTCTTCCTGGGACACACAAGGTCACTGAGGGCAGCTAGGAACTCTGAACCCCCTGCCTGCAGTTTCTCCCCACTGGATGCCTCCCTTACCTCTACAGAAACTGCTTCTGTCTTCTGGTGGGACATTTGGTGCCTTGCTGCATGCAGCACTGTAACTCAGTTCCTGCCCACTTTTCCCAACCACCCTCCTACCCAAAGCTGGTGCTTTCTTTATATGCAGTCACTACTGGTGTTAACCAATCAGCTTTCACACACCTACTCGTCCCTCTACTTTGACTATCCTTACCCCCCCTACTCTTGCTTATACTGGTAGCTTCCTCTTCCAGTGCTCCTCCTAACACTCTACTTAGCCACCTCTACTGACTGCTTTACCATACTATGGGTCTAGAGCTTAGGCTTTTTTAGGACAGCTATAGGCTGATTTCTAATACTGTTCTTACCCTGTTTGGTAATTCTGGACCCAACCGTCGAATTGCTGGAACTTCCTACTTAACCAACTTAATACCTTTTCTTAGCTACACCCTCTCTCCTTGTCACTATGTTTCTGCCATCATCCCTTGTCTTTTCTTGCTCTGTTCTATTCTCAGTCAATTTACTCTGTGACCAAGTACCTACCCTCTGGTATCCTCCTCTAGAATTAATCCAATTAAATCTCTATGATTCCACTACTCCAACCTCATATCTCACAGGCCATCTGTACAAATATTACTCCATTTCTATCCCTAGGTCAATTGTATCTAATTGCCAAGATTGTCACTGAAAAGTGCCACTTCTCTCTCCTCATACCCTGCCCTTTCCCCCTCGTAAACTATGGTACCTCTGCCTCATTACCCTTATCTTGGCAGGGGAAATTGAACTGAATCTGGGACCCACATCCTTTCTAACACACTCTGACTCCTGGTGGGCTGGAGCCAAGGGCCTGAAAATTGTTCACCTTAATGTACGCAGTCTGCTTTGCAGCCTCACTGAACTGAAGCTTGGATGGCCTTGTATAAATCTGACATTTTATGCATCTCTGAAATGTGGCTAAAACCCTCCACTCCTGACTCAGCCTACTGTCTACAGAACTAATAAACAATGGCTGCTTATTTATTAAACATGTTTTACACAGTACAATTTGTTTCTTGGACTCTTTATTACGGGTGCTGGTTTTTCCATTGTTTGTTTGTGACTACATAGTTACAAGCACCGTAGTACTTTTATCTGGTGCTACTAGTCTTTCCTTTTTTTGTTCTCTACAGAACTACAGTCTGCTGTGATGTGATTGCCTTTCCTCAAAAAGGAGTGGTGGTATAGTTATATACTTTAAATCCCATCTGAATCTCTCTGTTCACCCTACCCTATACTTCTCTCACTGTGAGGTGTTGCACTCCATCTTCTTCTATGGAGGTACAAAAAAATTACATGTAATCTGTGCCTATAACCCTCCAAAAGACATCTCAACAGGTCTCTCTGAGCTTCTATCACAATCAAACTCACTAGCCGGCCAAAATGAAGTCCCCTCCTTGGAGACATCAATCATAACTAGGGTGGTAAATTCATCAAGGAATATGACACTCTAATTCAGAAACATAATCTTAACCAACTTATTACTGACTCGGCTCGAATCTCTGTGACCTCTGGCTCTCATACCCTAATTGACTGGGTCCTGACAAATAGGACTGATAGAATCTCCTGTGCAGGTATCCTAACATACTAACATACTAAAATGCCAGCAGAATAGGCCTAACGGTCTTTCATGTCTGCTCGTTTGGTCAGCCCCCACCCTGGGTGCTGACCTTGCTGTCCCCCTCACCTTCTCTGGCTTCTCCCTTCCCAGTTCTGAATATTCTTGCTGCATTGGATTTTGCTTCCAGAACCCTTACCCTGTACCTGTCCCACCCCCTCTTGAACCCCTCCACTGTCTCTGCCTCCACCAGCCCCCTAGGCAGTGCATTCCATGGCTCCACCACCCTCTCAGTGAAGTAGCACCTTCTCCTTTCTCCCTGAATCTTCCCTCCAGCTTCCACCCATGCCTCTAGTGGCCCCTCCTCATTCCTTCAAGCACCCTGACTGTTCCTCCCCTATTTACCCTCTTCATGTACCTGAAGACCTCTATCATGTCCCCCAGTCCCTTCTCTCTTCCAATGTGTACATATTTAGCTCTTCAGCCTCTCCTCATGGGTCCTGTCCCCAAGCCCCAAATCATTTTGGTTGCCCTCCTCTGGACCCTCTCCAGGAGGTTAATGTCCCTCTTTAAGTGTGGCCTCCAAAACTGCACACAGTACTCAAGGTGCAGCCTCACCAAGCAGTTATACAGAGGGAGTATCACTTCCCTCCTTCTGGAGGTGATCCCCCTAGCGATGCATCCCAGCATCCTGTTGGCCTTGGCTGCTTCCCTCCTACAAATCTCAGAGTTGTTCATCTTGACATCCACCACCATCCCCAGGTCCATCTCAGCCATCGAGACTTTTAGCATTCCCCCCACCCCCAGGGTGTACATTTGGCCCGGGTTTCTGGCCCCAGGTGGAGTACCTTGCATTTCCCTGCATTGAAACTCAGCTTCCACTTTCTAGACCATCTTTCCAGAGCCTCCAGGTCCCCCTTTAGGGCCACCCTCCCCTCCTCCCCATCCACCACTGCCCCCAGTTTCAAGTCATCCGCAAAGAGACTCATCTCACTCCTGATTCCTGTCCTTATGTCAGAGACGTAGGCATTGAACAGAAGGGGCCCAAGGACTGATCCCTGTGAGACCCCACTAATGACCCTCCTTGGGGATGAGACTATCCCACCAACTACGACCCTCTGGGTCTGGTCCTGGAGCCAATTGCCTATCCATCTGATCATCTGGTTCCCCACCCCTATTTCTCCCAGCTTATCCAACAGGCCCACGTGAGGAACAGAGTCAAATGCCTTGCTGAGGTCTAGAAAGAGGACAGCCACTGGTCTACCCAGGTCCAGGGCACTAATCACCCAGTCATAGAACTCATGGATGCTATTGTGGATCACTCCCCTGTTTACTGTGTTTGGCAGGTCTGTGCCCCCTCAAGCCCCCCTAAGGTACTCTCATTTCGGGATTTGTCCAGACCAAACCCTTTGCATTCCTTGATGACCTATTCAAGATTGACTAGACAATGCTCTTCACTTCATTAACTGTCAATGAAGCCCAAGACAACTTCATATCTTATTTTTGAGCTCTCCAGGATCTTCACACCCTAAATGTATCTCATGGAATCCATGCCCCCCACTAGGTGGCTACACAGAACCTTCATGCTCAGCTAAAGTCTTGGGATGGTAACTGGTTTAAATTCAGGACCACTGATCATCGGGCTGACCTATATGAATACAGTGCTAAGAGAAACACCTGTAAAAGGGCTATTCTCATTGCTAAGAGCTCCTACTGCAAAAATCTATTATACTCTGCTGATGGTGACACAAACAAATTTTGGGCTGACATACAAAGCTTAATGGGGCTAGACAAGCTCAGTCCCCAAATGACATGGTGCTTGAAAGAGCCCACTGCCACAACCCTGTTAAAACTGCAAATTCTTTCAATCATCAATAAGTTGACTTATCCAGCTATACCAATCCCAACTCTACTCCCTTAGTTCCTATCACTACTCCCTCTGCCCAACCTCCCATATCCATTTCTGATTCAAACTATTCCTCTCCCCCTTTTCACTTCTATTCTGTATCTAACCAGGAAGTCTATAGACTATTAAGCTTAATCTCTTCCAATAGTAGCATTGGTGCTGACGGCATAGAGCACAGGCTACTTAAACTTGCTGCCTCTCTTCTTGCTCCTTCAATGGCCAGAATTTTTAATTGATCCCTTTGCTGTGGAGTTGTACCAGACATCTGGAAGACTGCTAATATCATACCTGTCTTAAAGAAAGGGGACCCCAAAAACATCTCTAACTACCATCACATTGCTATCCTATCTGTTCTAAGCATAATCCTTGAGAAACTTGTGTATACTCAAACTATCTCCTTCATCCATGAGAACTTTGTCTCTGATGTCCACCATGGTTTTAGGAAGGGCCACAGTACTGCCACTGCACTCCTCAAATTCACAAACAACCAAAAATCTCAATAAGCAATGACCTATTAACTGGGGCTATTTTCACTGATCTCACAAAGACTTTTGATCTTGTTGACCATCCCCTCCTCAAGTCAAAAATGCATTCCCTTGGTTTCTCCCCTGAGGTTGTAACATGGTATAATAGCTACCTAACAGACAGACAGCACTTTGTCAAATATAACTCTGCTGTCTCTAAACTTTTAACTTAGGAGTTCCTTAAGGCTCCATACTTGGCCCTCTTCTCTTCACTGTTTTCATAAATGAATATCTCTCAATGTCACCATCTGCTCATCTCTGCTCTATGTAGATTACCTTGTCCTCTACACAAGCTCCAAAAGTTTCTCTGATCTTAACTCTGCCTTCTCTTCTAACTTTAATTGCTTCAACATTGGCTCTACTGTAACAAACATGTATTAAACACAAACAAAACCCATTCTATGCTCTTCAGTTCTGTCCCTAGATTAAAGAAATGTCCTGAACAGCTATCCATCTCCTGCTGTGATGGCTCGCACCTCATAAATGCTGATACCTTCAAATGCCTTGGCATTCCCCTTGACCCCTCCCTTTGCGCAGCACATCTCCAACACATGCAGAGCTGTAAACTGCAAACTTGGCCTTGCCTATAAAACCAGCTATGCACTGATACCCTCCACCTGAATTGTTATTGCCCAGGGTGTCCTTCCTGCCCTCGCCTATGGATCAGTCACTTGTGTTGGTGCTTCCAAATCAAATCTCCTCAAATGGGACACTACTTATACCAATATATGTTGTTTAGCCCTAGCCTTACATCACCTCATATACTGCTGCCAGTTGTATAGTAGCCTAAACTGGCTTTCACTGGAAGAAAAATGACTCTATTCCCTAGGCACATTGGTTGACAGTAGTGTGGGCTCTGGCATTCTCTCCTCTCTTGCCCAGGTGCTGATATGTTTGAGCTCTCACTATTCCCTTTACTCCAGTGAGCTATCCCTGCTAACTATACCTAGGAGCAAAAGGGTTATGGCATCTCAGGCATTCTCTGATCTTGCTCTTCTTTTCTGGAACTCTGTACCAGCAGTTATCTGCCTCTCCTCTACTCACTCTAGCTTTTTAAATGGGAATTGTGCAACCATCTCATAGTCTCAAACCCCTACACTTGTTTCTTTCCACCCTGACAGATCCCCGACCTTTCTCCCTACTTCACTCGACTGTTGTGTGTCCACTTTGCTCATTTACTTAGCACTTATCTTCTCACTGCATCATGACTGACTGAACAATTTTAGTTTAAACTACCTTCTGCTACTACTGGGTTCCATACAAATATTGTTTTATTTATCCCCTGGTTTCTCTCACAATATGTTTGTTTTATAAATACCATGCATTGTTCTAATTTGTCCTGTTCAAGCAACTGCTTACACTGTGAATATTACTTTGTTTATTACATCACAGAACATCGTGTATATTTTTTCTTGCATGGTTGACTGCCTCTGAACTATACCTGTTATTTGTTTTGTCTGCCAATTTTTTATTGTAACCTCCTGGGTTGTGTCTGAAAATAGTCATATTTTGTGGCTACAACACCTTACCTGGTAAACAAAAACTAAATAAATAAATTAATATTATTGTATTGCTTATTCTTAATTGGATTTGTTTTATTATTGCTAAACTTTGTTTTTTCCTCTTGAAAGTGTATTTACTTTTTTATTATTTTCTTTGCAAAATGTGTTTACGTGATGACTTCTACCTGTACTCTCCTGGGCCGTGCCTGAAAATAGGCATGTTTAATGTCTAGTGCACTTACCTGGTTATCAAAAACAAACAAATAAATACATAAACAGCCCCCATTCCCTCCTGTCATCCTGGAATTACATATTTAAATCATGATTCTATCTTTGTAGGGCTTGTGATGTAGGCCCTGCACCATTTTGGTTGCCCCCCCCCTTGTACCTCCTACACTCTATCTATGTCCTTTTGGAAATGGGGCCTCCAGAACTGAAAACAGTACTTGATGTGGGTTGTCACTAGTGATCTATATAGGGCCAATATTACCTCCCTCCTTCTGCTGGTGATACCTCTCCCTATGCATCTGAGCATTCCAGTAGCTTTTCCCACTGCCTTGTCACACTGTCTAGCTACCTTTAGGTCATCAAAAATGATCACCCACTGGTCCCTTTCCTGCTTTATGACTGTCAGAACCTCTACTCAAATTTGATATGTTGCCCCTAGGTTCCTGTGCTCCATATGCATGACTTTACACTTTTTTCCATTAAAATCCAGTTGCCAAACCCATGACCATTCTTCCAGTTTTTTTTTAATCATCCCTCATTCTATCTACCACCCCTGATGTGTCCACTCTGTTGCAGAGCTTCATGTCTTCTGAGAACAGGCACACCTTTCCTTCCAGTCCCTATGTAATGTCACATATAAAGACATTGAATAGGATGGTCCCCAGCACCGTCCCCTGTGGTGCCCCACTAATCACTTTGCTTACTCCTGAGTGGGTGCCATTTATCACCACCCTTTGACTCCTATTGCTCAGCCAACTTGCCATCCATTTTACCACTTTAGGCCCTACCCCAAGGCTCCTCAACTTGCTTATCAATCTCCTGTGTGGAATGGTGTCGAAGGCCTTGCTGAAATTCAGGTAGGCCACGTCCACCACCGTCTCGATGGTCATCCAATCAAAGAACTTGATCAGATTTGTCTGGCAAGACCTGTCCCCTGTGAAACCATGCTGCCTCAGATCTTGCAATTCATCAGCAACAAGATATTCCCCAACCCTTTCCTTCAGTAGAATTAATTCCATTACCTTGCCACCACTGATGTCAGGATGACAGGCCTGTAATTCCCTACCTCCTCCCTATTCCCACTTTTGTGTAATTAGACTAAATCCACCCTCCTCCAGTCCCATTTTACCTCCCCTGTTTCCAATGACAGATTGAAGAGGGTCCTCAGAGGGACAGCTAGCACCTCTTTCAGTTCCCTCAGTATCCTCAGGTGCACGCTGTCTGGCCCCATTGCCTTGTTTACCTTTACCATTGATAGTTCCTTAAGCACTCTTTCTTCTGTAAAAGGACTTGTATCCACCTCCGGCCCCATCATTCCCTTGTCCTTAATCTTTGGCCCACTTTCATTCTCCTACTTGAATACCAATCAGAAGTATTTGTTGCTCTGCTATAAGGAAAAAAACATGTTACTATTACACAGTACTGAAAAGGACACCACAGAACTTGCTGGGTAATTTCCATATGAAAGTAACATTTTTTTCTATATCTCATCTGCCCTCATCCTGACAATTATGGCTGAGATCGCTACAGCACTCCTTTATGTAGGAATGCAGGTGATTGGTTGTCTTGATAACTAATTCCAATGCTACTCTGTGATCAACCAGCAAGGGTTGCATGAAAAACAGCAGGTTAATGATATTCTAGTCCTGAGGCTGGCAGTTGGGGTCTAGATGCTTACCTGAGTCTACTGCATGTCCATGCAGCTGAAGCTCAGATCATAGTATGGCAAGTTCTTAATAAACAACATTCATTGGAATTTTTAATAAAGTTCAAAAGGTTCAAGTTGAAGTTGCTGAATGTTTGTAGAATTTGCAGAACCTAAATTATAACTTGGTTCCATTAGGTCCACCCAACTCAACTAGCTGCAGTAGTTAAAAAGGGGAATCTTGAGCTGGCACTGTGGTGAGGAGGGTTGAGACACTGAAGCACCACTTCTGCTGATACATCGGTGACCCAGGTTTGAGACTAAGACTGGGTCATTGTGGGTTGTCCAAGAAGAGGAGGAATGAGCATCCTAGAGGATGCTCTCCTCTTCTGGGGAGGAAAGGTACTCGTGCTCTGGTGCAATAATGCCACCTAGGTGGACTCGGTGAGACTTACCGGTTGGGAGATGTCGGTGTTGATGTGCTGCATGCTTGCTTGTTAAATTGTATACCACCCCAATGCCAGTGTCTCAGGGGAGAAAACCAGGAGGTGAAACCCCAGATAGAACAACAATGAGAGATCTGACCCCTCGCAGGACAGGCACCAGTTACAGGGCTCTCCCTCCACAGGTTAGATCTGTTCTGTGGTAAAATAAAGGGGAGTGCTGACCCTGCCATGGAGGGGTTGTTAGAGAAGAATGCAGGTGGACATAAGATCATGGGATTCCAGGTAGGGATGCAGCAAAATTAAATTTTGCTGGTGAAATTCTGGTGAAATCGCCAATTTCGTCACGCAAAATGTTTCAAGTAACTGTGGTGAAATTTAGTAATTTCACCGCAATTTTGCCAGGTCACCAGTCCAGCACAGATGGTGACATTTCACCCGTGAGTGGTGAAATTCCACCAGCAGTGGTGAAATTTCACCCATAGTGGCAAAATTTCACCTGCAGGGGAAATTTCGCTGGCTTGGGGGTGAAATTTCACTCATAACCGCGGGCAAAATTTCACATTTCACCAAGTGAAATATTTTTGGGTAATGCGTTAATTATGCAAAATATTTCGCTCAGTGAAATATTTCAATTTTGTCCAACACTAATTCCAGGTGAGGGGGTTGTGGGGGTCTGACCAGGAAAATAGGTCCTGTACCAGAGCAGCATAAACAAGTTAACTAAAAAGAAGAATCTGCTGCTTCAAATAAATCACAAAACAATTTAAAGTAAAGTATTTCATTTTACACATTGGTATCCCTAAATCATCCCTCCATTACTGAATACTGTGGAAATATATAGACATTTCCTGAGATCCCAAACCCTACTGGCTGGCTCATGGTTAAAAAATCTAGCGTTAACATTTTTTAACAAATTCAGACCTTGAACCAGTACTGCTGCTTTGCTGTTAGCTGTGATTTTACAGCTCCAGTTGCTCTCCCACCAGCCCCATCCTTCTCCTGTCCCACTGTCACCACACCAGAAGCCCAAGAATACTGACCATCAGCTGCTCTTGTTATCAGATCAGACCTCTCATACTCCCTAAATCAGCTAATCATTGAGTCTACCTGATTGCTGCATGACACTTCAATCATGGCTGATCTCTCACTTCCAGCAGTGTTATTCTACATGAGTGGCATCAATGTGTGGCTGATGTGAACTGGAAACTGAAAGAGACACAAATAATCTTCCAAATATGGCTTGGCAGAACATGATAAAGAGCAGTGGAAAACCTAGATTGTTGAAAATATGTTTACAGGAGACCTATTATATACTGACCCCCAAAAAAAGCCTTCCCACCAATTAGGTTTCTTGCAAGAAAAAAAAATTAACTGTTTGAACTTACTTTCTTTTATTTTTATAAACTCCATAACCAGGCAATATGCCAGGTGTTATATGGTGCCATCTAATTTTACAGTGCAGCACCACACTGCTTGCTTGTCTTTTTCTTAGTACAGTACAAGCAAGCAATGCAGTGCCGTAGTGTGACATGAGATGGCACCATGCAGAACCCACCAGACATTTGTGAAAGTCTGTAGAAAGCATGACCCATACTGAAAATAATTATATCAGTTGAGCTAGCCTGGTACATAATTGTGAACAAGTCTTTACAGTACATACCCTCTAACCATATCCACCTCATCCAGAATGTGGAGGACTTTATGGGAAAGAGAGACAAAATAGAGGATCACATTATCATTTTATAAAGTTAAAAGCTCAGATCACTGTGGTGCAATGGTTTCAAGAAGTGTGCTTTGATTTAAGTAGGAGTCATAAGTTGCATATTAAACTGTGATATGTGTGTGGGGGGTGGGGTGGTGGTATGTGTCCTTGTGCTACTAAGAATTTATCTTCCATCTATCTTCATGAGTTAATAATGAACAGTATAACATAATAAGTTCAATGTTTTGTTGAATAGAATGTTAATTAATAGCGCTTATGTAACAGTAGTTTACTTTTGGCTTTTCTGTATTCCCACCCTAGGTAGATAGATATGGTGGTTAGTGTTCATAGGGAATAGAGGGCCCAGCAACAAGGATGAGCAGACAGCAGGAGAAGGAAGAGGATGGGAAGGGAGGTGGATGAGTCATGTCCTAATTAAGGATTGCTGGGAGCTGCTGGCTTATGTAGTGGATGTGGGAGGAGCTATTCCCCCACATTGAACCTCTGGCTTTAGCCCTCCTATTCAATGTTGTGGTGACTAGAATGTGAATTGATAGTGCTTATGTAACAGTAGTTTATTTTTGGCTTTTCTCTATTCCCACCCTTGGTAGATAGATATGCTGGGTAGTGTTTGTAGGGAATAGAGGGATCAAAAGATATCTCCTCCAACTCATGGAGAGTATGACCACTAGCACGCAGGAGAGGAAAAAAATCCAGGTGGAGGAAACTTCTGAGGACCCATGACTCAGGGCATACTAAGAGGATAGTACCCTAAATGCATGATGGAGTTCTGGTTCCAGATCAGGGATGCAGGTCTCAAAGGCAGATGATGTTCATCTTCCCATCTTCTTGATGATGTGAGGCAGTATGTTGTATCTTGAGGCTGAAGTCGCTGCTCCTATATGAAAGGAATGTCCAGAATATGACTGAGGGTTGAGTCTGAGTTGATGAAGGAGGCTTCTGATGTGAGCTATGAACCATTTTGTTGACATAGGTTGGAGAATGTCAGTAGTTAATAAGAGTGAGGATGGATCTGAACAAAGGTGGAAAGACAGCAGGTTATCTAGGTAGGCAATCAGACACCAGGCATCGGAGGTAGGAAAGTGCTGAATAATTACTCCTTTGTGGAGCCTATCGGTTTTAGAAGAGGGTAGATGTAGTTTGTAGTGGTCGTAGGTTGGAAATCCTGAGAAAGTTAGTAGCAGAAGGTGAGGAGATGGTCAATTCACCAGGCCACAAACATCGATAGAAAGCTAGGCAGAAAGCTGAGGATGTCATGATGGTGAAGACAGAATCAAAGGGGTTTGAAGTCAGCAAATCCAGTAAGTTCCATAGGATGGATCCATCTATGGGAAGACGTTGAGGAACTCTGGGGCCAGATGTCCTTTGGATGCACAGCAGGAGAAGCTTAATAGAGGGGTTACTGAACAAGGAAGGTGAGGTAGGAGAAGATTGAGATGAGAAAAACTGGATGTCAGGTAAGTACTGTTTGATTTATTTATTTATTTATTTTATTCATTGAAATGTTTCACCAGGTAGGCACACTGAGCAACAAGTTGCTCATCTCCTGGTGCAACCTGGGGGAAGGGAGCAAAAGGGGGAAGTGCAATAATACATACATACCTACATACACACACTCGCTAAATACATACAAGTTCCACAAGTCTACTTTGCAACAATTGCAAGGCATGTGAATTTACAGAAATTGTTACATTAATAACGCATGCATATGCTCAATACAGTGATTGATTACATTAAGGAGCCATTGATAGAGCAGGAGTTGGCATGCTGACACTAAATATAACATTCAAGTTACATATGTACACTTTGTAAATATTTGCAAAAGCATGTGAATGTACAGAGATTGTTACATTAATGTTGCATACATATGCTTGATACAGTGATTGTTACATTTGGGTGCATTGATAGACTAGGAATTAACATACTGTAGAATGAGGAGGAAGCTTTAGCTGCATAAAAAGTTTAATTTAAGTACAGGTATAAGAGTGTAGCAGAGATGTAGACAGACATGGAAAAAGGGGGGATTGGCATCTAAGAAGGAGCGCAATAATAGGAGGACAACAATTTGGACAGCATACAAGGAGGGGGAAGGGAGTGAGGGGGAGGGGAAGATGGAATGAGTACAATGAGAGGAATAGTGGGGAAGGAAGAAGTAGGGAGGGGAAAGATCTAGTACTCGGGGACCCCTTCAGGATGTTGGGAACCCTGCAAGGGGACTGAGAGGACTAGGATGTGTTGTGGGGCTTAGAGTTATAGGAAGGACTCAGGGATTATTGAGGGTAGGGGAAGTAGGAAGGAGTGAGGGTCAATGGGACAGATAGAAGTAGGGAGGGGAGGGGGAATTCTGGGGAGTATTAGGGGAAGTCAAATGGAAGGATTTTTGGGAGTGTTGAAGAAGGAGCAATTGAGTGGGAAGGATTTTAAAGTGCAGAACTGGTGGAGTTCATTGAGGGTGGGGGAGTGGGAAGGAGTAAGGGATAAGCAAGGACAGATGGGGTGGAAGAAGGGGGAAGAATTATGTTCTAGATGAAGGGGAAAAAATAAATTATGAGGAGTTATAGAGGAAGGGAAAATGTAAGGGAAAATTAGGGTGGGATGTAGCAGGAGCAATTTGGAGAGAGGTAGTTATGAGGTGCAGAATTTGTGAAGTAGAAGGAGGAGGAGTGATGAATTTGAGAAGGGAGAGAATTCTAAAACTTTGGTAGGTGATAGGAATAGCTTGTTTGACCAATAAGGGTGGACCGTTAGGGGACGACCCATGTACGGTGGTCTGCTGATCTAAGGGAGTGGGATGAGGGTGGAGGAGATGTAAATGAGGAGAAGAGGTAGGAAGGGAGTTTGCCTAGCCAGTGCTTGGAGGTGAATTTAGTGCAGTGGGAAAAGTGCCTATCTAACAAAGAGGGGAAGGAGAGGGCTTGATACAGAAAGCAGTGGGTGTGTGTGAGAGGGAACATCAAGGGCAAAGCAGCAGAAGGAGCTGAACAGGGTGTCCAGTCTGGTCAGGGAGGACTTTGGTGCAGCACTATAGACTACATCACAGTAGTCAAAAATGGAGAGGATCATCTTTTGGACAATTTCTCATCTAGCCGCAGGAGGGATGCAGCTGCGGTTCCAGAATAGGGCACCAAGCTTGGGGCGCAGTTTTTTCTGGATGGCGTCGATATGTCCAGAGAAGTTAAGGTGTTGGTCTAGCCAGACACCTAGGTATCTGAAGGAGGAAGTGTCTTCCAGTAAAGTCCCATCAAGGGTGTGGAAAGAAGGCAGAAAGGGGAGACTAGAGAGTCTCTGCCTTGTGCCGAAGGTCATGGAGACTGTCTTTTTGGCAATGAGGAATAATTGATGATTTGCAAACCAGAGCTGAACCTTGTCAAAGTCATGCTGCAAGGTGGATGTAACCAAGGTTGTGCATGAACCAGAGTCATACAGGACTGTATCATCAGCATATATATGTATGGCAGTGGTGGGGGAGCAAACAGAAGGGAGGTTATTTAGGAAGATGGAGAATAAAAGGGGACCTAGCAAAGAGCCCTGGAGGACTCCAGTGCTGATCAGGGGAAGTGAAATTGCATCACAGGTTTTTACAGATTGGGAGCTTCCTGAGGCTTTGAACCAAGAGTGGCTAGGGGGAAAGTCAAGCTAATGAGAGGGAATTCAGGAGAAGGGAGTGGTAGACAGTGTCACATGCCTTGGCTAAGTCAACAAAGATGGCTGAGGTGATTTGGCCATTATCCATCCCGGTAAAGACAGAGTCAGTAAGCTGGAGAAGGGACGTAGTAGTGGAGTGGTTTTCCCTGAACTGAATCCAGATTGGAAATGGGTGAAGAAGGAGTTGTCTGATAGAAAAAAGGTAATCTAGGAGAGAACAAGGTGTTCCTGTAATTTAGCTAGGGTAGAGAGAAGAGAGATAGGGCAATAGTTACCAGGGGGTGCAGGGACACCACCTTTAGGTTAGGGGAGAACCACTGCATGTTTCCATGGAGAAGTGACTGAGGCAGTTGTGAATTATAGGTTTAGATTTAGAGAAAGGGGGTAGGCAATGGCTGGTGCTGAGAGGGACAGGAGTTTAGGGTCGAGGCCATCCAGGGAGGAGGCTTTTGAGGGACTGATAGTGAGCAGGGCTTTTAGAGTATCATCTGGGGAGATATAAGCAAAGGAGAATGGGTTGAGAGGGGATGGTGGAAAGGAGGATACAGAAGGGGGAGGGGAGGAGGATAGGAAGGTAGAGAATGACTTTAATAGCTCATTTGCACAGGAGGTGTAATAGGAGTTGAATTCAGCAGCAACAGCATATGAACATACGAACATACAAAATTTGCCAGCAGATAAAGACCTAGAGATCTATCAAGTCTGCTCGAATGTGCAGCTAGCAGCCCTTATTCTGCAGCTGCTCCTCCCTTCCACCCTTCCCCTGCATTGACCCTCCCCCTTGTCCTGTCCCATCCCAATTTGAAGCAGTCCACTGTTCTACTGGATACTACTTCTGCAGATAATGGATTCCACCCAGCTACCACCCTCTCTGTAAAAAAAGTGTCTCCTCTTCTCCCTCCTGAACCTTCCTCCCTCCAGTCTCATATCATGGCCCCTGCTGTCCCTCCCCTCCCTTACTTTGAACAGCCCTTCTGTACCTGTCTTGTTTATTCCTTTCATGTACTTAAAGATTTCAATCATGTCCCCCCTGTCCCTCCTCTCCTCCAGTGAGTACATGTTCAACTCCCTCAGCCTCCTCTCATATGCTAAGTCCCCCAGCCCCTTGATCATCTTTGTTGCCCTGCACTGCACCCCCTCCAGTAGCTTAATGACCCTCCTCAGACACGGGCACCAGTACTGCACACAGTACTCCAGGTGCGGTCTAACTAATGACCTATACAGTGGCAGAAGCACCTCCTCCCTCCTTGAGGATATACAGTACCCCTTGCAATACAACCCAGCATTTTGTTGGCCTTTGCAGCTGCCTTCCTACATTGTGCCAAGTTGTTCATTGACCCTGTAATGAGCACCCCCAGATCCTTCTCCTCCTCTGTCTGGGCTAGCTGCACTCCCCCCAGCAGGTAACTCCTCCTTGGGTTCTTCACCCCAAAATGTAGCACCTTGCACATTTTGGCATTAAACCCCAGTTGCCAGGTGTCTGATCAGGTTCCAAGCTTTGCCAGATCATCCTGCAACCTCTGCCATCCTCCTAGGTCATCCACCACTTCTCCCATCTTAGTATCATCAGCAAACAGACTGATCTTGCTCTTGATGTCCAATGATATGTCTGCAATGAATATCCCAAACAACACTGGTCCCAATACTGAGCCCTGTGGCATACCACTTGTCACTACCCTTGGGTGTGAGAGCTCCCCACTCACCCCCACCCTCTGTTGCCTTCTGTGAAGCCAGTTTCCTACCCATATCACCAGCTTTGTACCCACTCCTGTGCCTTCTAACTTACTTCCCAGCATCCCATGTGGCATTGAGTGAGTGGAATGCCTAACTGAAGTCCAGATACAGGACATCCACTGCATGGCCTCTGTCCAGTTGCCTAGTTACCCAGTCATAGAACTCCACCAGGTTGGTTTGACAGGATCTGCCATGTATGAAGCAATGCTGTCTGCTGTCCTGTAGTCCTTTGGCCTCTAGAAGGGCCACTAGCCTCTCCTTCAGGATAGTCTCCATCAGCTTACCCACGATGGACATGAGGCTCACCGGTCTGTAGTTCCCTGGTTCATCCTTGGGCCACTCTAGTGGAGGGGCACCACATGAGCCATCTTCTAATCCTGAGGTACACACCCTGAGTGTAGTGAGGCATTAAATAGGTGTGCCAAAGGTCCCACAAGGACCTCTGCCAGCTCCTTCAGTACCCTTGGGTGGATGCCATCTGGGCCTGGAGCCTTGTCCACCCTCAGTGCATTCAAACCCTCCCAAACTCTGCCCTCCATGATTTTCCCATCTGTCACCCCTTCCCCCTGTTTCTGCCATTCCTCCCCCCCTTGGGTATCACGCCCCCTTCTTCTTAGTAAATACTGAGCAGAAGTACTCATTTAGCACTTCTGCCTTATCACACCCTGCTTCCACCCAACCCCCCTCCTTCCTAATCCTTACTATGTGGTCCTTATAGCTCCTTTTCTCTCTGATGTACCTAAAGAAGTCCTTCTCCCCCTTCTTAATGCCTTGTGCCAGCCTGAGCTCCATAGATGCCTTGGCTCCACTTACTGCCCATGTCACCGCCTTTGATTCTGTCAGGTACTCTTCCCTCTCCACCCCCTCCCTGTTTTCTTGTACCTCCTAAAAGCAGCTCTTTTCCTCCTTACCTTTTCCATGACCTCCTTGCTCAACCAGCTCAGTTTCTTAGCCCTAGTCTTCTTGCTCTGGGCCTTGCAGCAGGATTTGATTACCTCATCTATCCCAAGCTTTATGAGCTCCCACCTCTGGTTAGTGCCCATACTATTTCTTTTTTATTATTTAGTTGTTTAACCAGAAGTAGCACACTAAGCTGAAACCTTTTTTACAGGTGTGACCTGGGAGCACAGGGAAGTTAAGTGACTTGATCAGGGTCACACAGCATGCAAGTGGAAGCTGTGGGATTTAAACCCAGGTCTGGTCTGCTGGATGTTACCAGATTGGCAGCTCAGGGCCTTAAACCACTGCACTATATATATATATATATATATATATATATAGGTTGAATTCTGGCTAGGTACCCTTTTACCACTTCCCCCATCCTCCCAAAGTCAGCTCTCCTAAAGTCCAGCACTCCTGTGCCAGATTCCACTCCTTCTTTGCCCATATCCAATGTGAGCCATACTGAGTGGTGATCACTCCCTGACAGTGGTTCTTCCACTGTAAGTTCTCCCACAAACTCCCCATTTGCCAGTACAAGGTCAAGGGCATTCCCTAATCTGGTTGGTTCACTGACCATTTGCTGCAGGAAGCTGTCCTGAAAGACATCCAGCAGTACCTGCTCCCTTCTATTACTGGTTGTTGGGGTACTTCAGTCCACTCCTGGCATGTTGAAGTCCCCCATAATCACCACACTACCCTTCTCGCAGGTCCTCCTGATCTGTCCCGCTAGTTCCCTGACTAACTCCCCCGTCTGAGACGGTGGCCTGTACACCACTCCCATTCTGAGAACCTATTCTTGGAATCCTGGATTTGCATCCAAAGTGACTCCATATTACCCTCCTCCCTTCCTCCCTTACATACTTCAGTCCTTCCTTCACATATAGTGCTACCCCCTCCTTTCCCAATCACCCTGTCCCTACAAAATAACCTGTACCCTGGTACAGACAGGTCCCAGTCATTGTATTGGGTGGCCCATGTTTCTGTGATGGCTGCAATGTCCACCTCTCCCTCTGCCATGAGCACCTGTAACTCTGCAGTTTTCCTCCCAAGGCTCCTAGCATTAAAAGAAACTACCTTCCACCCTTTCCTCACCCTCCTATCCTACCCTCCTTTACTAGCATCACTGATAGTACTTGCCATTTGTCCTTTGTCACTGTTCTGGGGGGTAAGCTCATATGGTTTCCCAACATGTGGTCTCTGCATGTCTCTTGCCCACTTGCCACCCCCTGCTCCTAGTTTAAATTCCTAATTTCCTCTATGTACTCCTCCATCCTCTGTTTCAGCAATTTCTTTCCCTCCTCGCTCAAGTGTAGTCTGTCCTTGGCATACAGACTACTGTCCTCCCAGGTCCCTCCCCACTTTCCCAACAGCCCATACCCTTTAGCATGACACCAGGTTCTTAGCCTACCATTAAATTCCTCTGTTTTCAGCTTTCTTGTTGTGCTTGCCTTGGGCACTGTAAGTACATCTGAAAAAGTTACTGATCTTCCTGCCCCCTCACATAATTGTCCTAGTTCCTCAAACCTCCTCTGGACTATATCTACTGTCTTTTCAGCCAGGTCATTTGTCCCAAGATGTATAATTAAATGAAGCTTGTCCCTACTCCTTCTAGCATATTTCAGAACAGACTGTCCCACCCTTTCTGCTGTCATTCCTGGCATGGCCTCCACCCAAATGTGACTATGCCTCTCCCCCTTGCTACCCCACCTGATTCCTCATAGTATTGAGTCCCCCAGCACTAAGATTCCACCTCCTTATTCCTTGCTTGCTTCCATTCATCTCCATCTCTCTTTCCCAGCTCCTCTTCTTCCTCCTGCACATTATTTCCCCCTTTTGCCACTGTTGTCATTTTCCCAGCAGAACTTCCCCCCACTTCAGTTTGGTCCGGGCATTTATCAATTACTCCTCCAATTGCATCACCTCCCTCCTCCTTCATCCCCTCTAGTAGTGCAAAACTATTTTCTGAAGACTCTTCACAAATGCCCACTTCCTCTCTCTTCTTAGTAACCTGTTCCTTCCTTTCCACTCCATGACTGTTGCCACTTCTCCTCCCCTCACAAGTCCATGTCTCCTTCTTCCATTTGTCATTTGTCTTTTGTTCTGGTTTCCCCAGCAATCGTTCTTCCTGTCCTGTGCCCCTTTGTCTCCACTTCCCATCTTCTGACCCTCTCCTCACAATTTTTGGCACAAATTGCCCTCCCTCATCTCCCCTCCTCCCTCCCTCCAGTACTGGGCTAAACCCACCTCTAGTCTGCCTTGCCTGTCTCAGTTCCTCCTGCAGACCCTCAATTTCTTTTCTAAGTTTCTCTATGTGGTTGCACACTAAACATCCCCCCACCCTCCAGGCAATTTTTAGAAAGATTGGTGACCCGCAGTTGTTGCAGCTTACCACCCTACCCATTGCTGTCGTTGCCCACCAGTGACCCTCCACCCTTCCAGATGAAGGATACCAAGTATTCTCCCAAGTCTCTCCTCTCCCCCCCATCAGTGCAAAACATTCTTCTCCTTTTCTTAATTTCCCTTACCTCCTTTGTCATACACATCTAGGATAGATTAAGCAACTGCTTTTTATATTCCTATCCTTCCTGTCCACACCCAAAAAGAGACTTTAAGTAACTACTGCACAACCTTCTTCAAACCCCTACTCCTTATTTCCACAAAGCAAATAGCAATACAAAGTAATAACAATGAAAGCTCCTTGTTTGGCAGTTACTTCCCTTCCACTGAGAAAGCAGTCACCTCTTCACTCGCTGCTGTTCCTTTCCTGGATGTCTGCTTCTGCTAAGACAGGTGCATGTCCTTTCCCCTTTTGGGGAAGTGATGTCAGTACCCCTGGCATAAAGGAAATCATGGACCTGGGGAGGGTCGGACCATCCCATGCGTTCCAAAAACAATCAGGTAGCTGAGGCCCCTGGCCAGATCATTAGCACCCTTCCCCCACTATGCACTAAACTTTGCAGCTAGTGAAGCCAACAAAAAGCAATCCCAATTCCACTCAAAGCACAAAAAATTGATTTGCTACCAAAAGAAACAGGTCTCTAATTCAAACAGCCTCATCAACAACACATGAATATAGGCTTGAAATTAGAAGATATAGGTCTCCAATTCAAAGAAACAGCTCCAATAAAATCACACCAAATAGGCAGATTGATCTTCCACTACAGTGCCATTTATTTTAAGCACAGGGGCTGGGGGACAGGATGAAGGAGTAAAGAGAGCATGGACCACCTTCCAGAACTTGGAGGGAGAGTTTATGTTTGTGTGGAAGACAGATTTAAAATATTCATATTTGGCTAGCCTTGTAGCCCTGGTACAGGCATTACCAAGCTTGCAGAACAATGTGAGGTCATTTGGGAGCTGAGTTGCTTTGTAGCACTTTCAGGCGTGATCCCTGCCTCTGTGGCATGCCAAAAGTTCTGATGTAATCCAGGGTGGGTGGTTACCCCGACCCTGGTTTGTTTAAATGGTGCAAAGATGTTACAATTTTCCAGAAAAAACTTCTTTAAAAGTATTCAAGGGCTTTGTCAGATGATGGGATGGAGGCTAAGGGAGACCAGCCAGAGTGGGCAAGGTTGTGCAGGCCTGGTTCAAGCTCAGTGGATTTGAAGCATCATAATTGCAGTGTTTGTGCAGTGCTTTAGGCCTGTGTACTTTCCTGACTATAAATACTTGGTTATGATCACCGAGCGCATCAGGAGGGATGCCAGAGCTGATGATTCTGTGAGGGTAGGTGGTAAGGATCAGTCAAGGAGGGAGTGGTTTTGAGTCTTATGGTTACGGCGGGTGAGTTCACAGATCAGCTGAGATAGATTAAGGGCTGCAATTTCATTTCATGTTTTTGCTGTTTTGGGTGATAACCAATTTAAATTGAACACTTCAGTTTTTCTTTAATGAGCAGTCACTGCCAGGGAGAAGAAACAACTAATTTGTGTTCAGTCATGATAAAGCTTCTTTTAATATTAGAACACTTTTAAAGGCACACAGTATTATCGTGATAAGCAGCACCTCACTCATCGCTTTCAAGACTACTACGTCTCTTTATCATCTTGATAAAGAGACTTAGTAGTCTTGAAACTTTGGTGTGAGGGGGTGCTGATTTACATGTATATGGCGTGCTGTGTGCCTTTTAAAAGCATGTTCTAATATTAAAAAGAAGCTTTTTTATCATGACTGAACAAATTGGTTGTTTTCTTTTCTCCCTGGGCTGAGTGGCCACTTGTAAAGAAAAAGCAATGTGTGGAAGTGTTGTTTAAGTTAACACCGCCCTAAATATCCTGAGCCACCTCATTGCTTTTCTTTTGTCAGTTGGCAAATTAAATTGAAGTCACCTAGGATATACAGTATAGCTCCCTAGAGTGATAGAGGGTAGTGATAGAAGATAGTAGGTCATTCGTGATAGAGGGCTGGAGGTTTGGGCGACAGTAAATGCCAGCTATAAAGATAGGAAGAGTGAAGGGTTAGGAAAATTGAATGGCAAGGGAGTCATGAGTAGCTGGGGTAGAGGATGAGTATATAGTGCAATAGCGGAGGGAGGAGAGAATGTACATAGCCACCTCTGCCAGCTCTGTCTTGTCATAGGATGGAGTAATCAGGAATGCTGATTGAGCTGTCGGGAATTGAACTCTTAAGCCTCGTTTCCGTGATTATTAAAATGTCTGGTTTTAGAGTAACCACCAGAGTTTGAAGGAGTTCTATTTCAGGCAGCAAATTGCAGATATTTAGATGAACAATCTTGAAACCCTTTGGTAGTAATGAGGGAGCTGAGGGGGAAACAGCAGTAGGTGAGGACGTGACACAAATGCAGGGAACAGTTGGACTGGGGTTGGGGTGGATGTCCCCTGAGGAGAGCAAGAGAAAAGCAAGAATTAGGAAGTGTAGCTTAGGACATCCAGAATGTGTGGACTGGGAAGTTTGGTGATTTGTGGAGATGGGGGGGTGCAGGAGCAGGAGGTGGAGGTGGAGAACAGCATAGAAGGTGAGCAGTCATACTAGACAGGCATTAGGAATAGTAGAGAAATAGGACCAGAATACAAAGAAGAAGAAGGGAGTAATGGCCAGGATGAAGATGAGGGTTTGGGATAGGAGGAAGGTGAAGTGGATAGATTATTTGGCTCTGATGGTGGGTTGTGAGCTAGAGGGGGTAGTAGGGCAAGAGATAAAAGCAGGATTGGGGAGAGAGGACAGAAGAAGTAGCATTGTTCTTGAGGGCAGATATAGAAAGCTATGAAAAAAACGCAGTTCAGAGAGTTAAGTGAGGCTAAGCAGGCAGGAGTAAGTTGAGTTGTGATAAGAAATGCAGGAGGCAGAATCAAAATAAATACAACGTTGTGATATAGGTATACAGGGAAACAGAATCACAGTAAATGAATATATTGCCCTATAGAGGCAAAGCAGTATAACCTGCTAATGGGACTTCAGGGACTTAGTTATTCACATCAAGGTCACATGACTATCAGGACCAATAATTAGAAGAGTCCAGATAGGGTGGGAGGGTGGGGATGGGCTGGAAAATAACTGCTGGCCTAGGCTGGAGGAGGTAGCGCAGGCAGAGGCTTCAGGGTGTTGGGCACACCGCTAGCAGGACCAGTGCAGCTATTGTTCCTGAAGGCATGGGCTGTGGCAGGCAGGAGGGATCCTGGTGCAGTTTAGGCCGCAGTGAAGTGCCCTCTTGGGGGCTCCTCTATGGAAAGATGGGAAAGACAGTTGAGAATTAATAGTGGAGTTTGCAGGAGAGGTGGGGGTAAGGCAGTAGAATGGCAGGAAAAGAAAATCAGCAAGAGAATGGGGGCAGAGGAGATGGTGCTAAATAGGGCACTTAAGTCAATCAGCACCACAACAATAGGAGGGGAGAGTAAGGGGACTTTAAAGGCACCAAGGGCAGTGGGAAGGGGGCAAGAGGTTCTTTGCAAGTCTTTGCAAGATTTAAGTTAAGTGACTGGTTAGGGGACAGGCAAAAAGGCATAGAGGCAGGGAGACAGTTAGGAAGCAGGAACACAGTCAGGGAAACAGAATTTGAGGAATTCTAACTTATGCTAAGTAGCAGTGCCTAATTTATGTCTCAATGTACACAACGGAGCTGTAATTAAAGACAGATAAAACAAAATTTGCCTTAAAATACAGTTTCACATGAGAACTAAACTTCTACTAAAATGGCAAATTCATTCGCATGGTAGGTGCTTAAAATACACTTTCTTGAGGGAGCCAAAAATGCTGGCTTTAGTGGGAGCGCAATGGCGTCACTGGTCTTGAGGCAGCCAAATAGCAGCAGTTTTTCAGTGATCCCATAAGTTGACTAAAACATTAAGCCAATGCAGCAATAAAGAGTAGAAATTAAGCAAATGCAGCAGTAAACTGTAGAAATTAGTAGTGTATAGTGCGAGTAAAAGGTTGTAGCAAAGCACCAAAACAATTTGAAATCCAGACCAATAGAGAGATGGAGCGGAGCAAAACAACCAATCAGGGCTCTTGACAAGTGAGCACAGTGTTCCGGTTGGTCAAAAAAGTCACCGTACCTTACTGCTGGCCTAGGCTGGAGGAGATAGTGCATGCAGCAGCTTCAGGGTGCCAGGCTCACCGCTAGCAGGACCAGTGCAGCTAGGGTTCCTGAAGGCGTGAGCTGTGTGGAACTGCCATGAATGCCGCTGGGGCTGAGGCAGGCAGGAGGGATCCTAGTAGACTTTGGGCTGCAGTGAAGTGATTGTTCCATAAGATAGCTGTAAGGACTGATGACAAAACATTAGGAAGGCCAAAACAGTGTCCATGGTTTCACTGGGCAAGGTGAAGAACAGAAGCCCACAAAAGGAAGTATACCATTTCCATGCAGTGGAGTAGGAGGCTCTGGTGGCTGGGGCCAGGGTAGACCTCATGATCTGGGATGCTTGAGAACAGTAGAAGGCTACACCATGATAAGGTCTGATAATGAAGGGGGAGAAGGCATGACTGGATCCACCCAAAGGTGCAGATGATGGAAGGTCTGGAATTGAAAATGAGACAGGGCATCAGCTGCTTCATTAATATGACCAGGAGTGTGAAAATATTGTAATATAATATGGTGTAAGAAAGAGAGCCATATCAGTCTCCACAGGAACATCATGATGGTAGAGGACGAAGACCTGCCTTTATTGATGATATCCACTGTGGGTTGGTTATCAGAAAATACAGATATGGTTTGGTAGGACCAGCAAGAACCCCAAAGGAAGGCAGCAACCACTATGGGAAAGATCTCAAAGAGGGAAGAGGTGGTGGAGAAAGCTGGAAGAGCAGTAACATCAAACTACCAAGGGGCAGAAATCCAGGAGTTTTGAAAAACAGCCGTGTAACCATATCTTAGGATGGCATCAGTGAAGATCCTGAGATACAAATTAGGAGACAGGTCTGAGTAAACCATGGAACAGCCATTCCAACCGGAGAAAAAGTGAGACCACATGGCAAGTTCTGATTTAGCTGCTGCAGAGATAGTGACATGGTGGAGGAGTCCATCAACAGAATATGCAAGAGTCAGGAAGTAGGAGATGAATGAGTGGCCCTGAGGAATGAGCCACATGGCAAAGTTGAGATATCTTAGAAGGGATAAGAGGTCATGCCGCATGCAGGAGGAACAGGATGAAAAGGAAGTAACCAAGTCCCAGATCCAGTGCAGTTTGTGTAAGGACAAACTGGTTTCCATGCAAGTAGAATCAAGGAGAATGTCGATGAATTCAATGGATGTCATTGGGCCAAGTGTCTTCTCTTCAGATAAGGGGAGAGCAAGGTCCTGAAAGAGGTAAATCAGGGCAGAGATTCCAGCAGCAGGAGGAGAATCCGGAGGGCAAATAAGCACAAAGTCATCAAGCAAGTGCTTCACATAGGGAAAATGACAGACATTCAACAACATCCAGCACAGAGCCTAGGCGAACAGATCAAACAGCTTGGGTCTACTTTTACAGCCAAAGGTGAGGCGGGTAGCAAAGTAGTACTCATCATGCCAGAGCATGCCATACAAATGCCAAAAGGAAGGGTGGATGGGCAGGGACTTAAAGGCATCAGTGATGTTGGCCTTCGCGAGCCAGGAACCAGGGCCAAATTACTTGATGATGGATATGGCATCATTGATGTGGGAGTAAGATAGAGAATACTCATCTGAAGGTATCAGAGAATTAATACTGGGAGTCAAGGGACATCAGGGCATGGATAGGTTGACAGTGAGGCATTTCTTGCTGGAAAATTTCTTTGTAGTGATGCCAATTGGATTGACTCTCTAGATGGGAAAGGGAGGAGAGCCAAATGTTCCAATAATGAATCCCTTCTGGAGCTCTTTTTGTATAAGCTGATGGACGTTGACTGGTTCATTGATGGCAGACTGGAGAGTGGGACAGATGAATGGGAAGTACAGAAATGCCAGTGTGGAATCCGTGAGTGAACCCTATTAGGAGATAGTGGACAGCTGCTGGAAAAAGATGAAGTTCCAAAAGATGGGCCAGGGCAGAGATATCCACAGGCTTGGAAGGATGAGTGGCTAGTCATCACTGGCTTTTGGGAGCCTTTAGACAGATGTACCAGGTGTGGGCCTCACCACAGAATGAGCAGACATACAGGAGAGTGCAGCCATGAACAAAGCAGTCAGAGTCATTAAAATTGTTGCAAATGGCCCTGCCTCTGAAGTATCTCACTGGGCAATCTTGGGAATCCTAACAGGAAGGAGAATTAGCAATAGTGCAAAATAGCCTTGGAATAGAGGCCATGGAGGATACTTGAGGCTGGTCAGACCTGGTGGTAGCGGGGGTAGAAGGGGAGGCAGAGAATGACAGTGGACAAAGTGGAGCAAAGTGATTGAAGAAGCCACACAGGGAACAGGAACAAGCTCATTGCCCAGTGAAATGGTGACAAAAGAGTTCAGTGTCCAGCACTGCACAATTCAGCTGGCTATTGTAATGTGTGGAAGGCTGCTACCTTCGTGGAAAAAGAGCAGTGGTAATCATAAAAGCGGTCCCCCTGTATCACACACTGAGGTCCATGATGAGATACAGATAGGAGTACAGCTCCTCACTCCATGTGGGAAAAGCAGAACAGAGGACATTGCAGTACAGGTTGAAAGCCAGGATGAACTCAGGGAATGTCAATTTACGGAGGAGATGGGGGTCCTTGGATTTGAGAACAATAGATACAGCACCACAGGAGATGGTCCTATTCTCCACCACATCCTGGGAGGAGATGAGGAGAGAGGCCAAGCTGATATCCTTTCCATCAATGATGTCCCTATGGAGCTGGGTTGGAATTAGATGAACAGGAGTGATGATGGGAGAAGGAGCAGGAAGGGACATACCTGGAGTCAGAAGCAGTGCTGGCATACTGGATGTTGAAGGATACTTCACCTCATATTACAGCCTTCCTCTCAATCTTAACATGAAATGCCATTGATTTGAATGGACTTCATTTTGCTTCACATGTTTATTGCTATGTGAGGTGAATTTTGCATTGATACATGGGATGGCAGGTCACATGGGCTCTACATTGTCTTGAACAGCCTCAGTTCTGCGTAGTGTGTGTAGTGGAAAGCTGGAGACGGTTTGATCTCAGAGCTCTGAGAATCAAACCATCGAAAAAACTTTAAAAAAATCACTATTGATTCAATTATTTTGGTCCAAATTTAGTATATAGGTAATAGGAAACCCCCCGTGTTTATACAGTGTGCATTTTGAATGTTAATTTAGAACATTCAGTCTGTGAACTGAAAGACACTGTAGAAGTGTGCTTTGGGGGAGGGGCAGAGCCATGGTGAAGGGAGATTCACAGTGAGAAAGACAGGATTAAGGAAAAGGATTAAGACTTATTTTGGCTAAGCAGACTTACTGTGTAGTGTTGTTTTTATTTTTTACTGGCAGGGATTGCTACTGTTTGTTGCTAACATTTCATTGCTTTATTTTTCTCTGATTCAAATTGTTGTTGCTGGTATACCTTCTTCTGCATTATTACAAGGTGTGCCTACAGGTGTGTGCTAACAGATTACTGCTGTAATCTTCTGATTCAAATTGTCTTTTGCAAGGTATATCTTCTGTTACTGCTTTATTTTTCTCTGTAGCTAAGTGTTTCTTACAGGGTATATCTTCTCTGAAATTACTGTATTACAGGTGGAGCTTACATTTTTGTGACTTTTTTATCATTGGGCTAAGGAAAATTACTGTTTGACACTGTGTTTTATTTTATTCTTGTTTTTTTTTTGTTTGTTGTCTCAGAGGTGTTTCAGTCTCCTTCTCACATTGAAGGAGCTAATTGCTTTCCTCCCACAGCTCTTCCAAAGGATTAGGTGTGTATGTAGGGGGTGGAGCTGGCAAACTGTCAGTAATTTCCAATAGAAAGAAGGGTTAAAAAGTCAGGTTAGTTGATATCTTGGAGGTAGAAGACTTGGTTTGCTGGCCAAGGCACCTAGCTTCACCTGAGCTCTTTCCTTTTAAGACTGCTTGAAAGGCAGAGTAGAGAAACTTACCAGAGCAAGGGAAAAGGATTAAGACTTATTTTGGCTAAGCAGACTTACTGTGTGGTGTTGTTTTTATTTTTTACTCACAGGGATTGCTACTGTTTGTTGCTAACATTTCATTGTTTTGTTTTTCTCTGTAGCAAAGTGTTTCTTACGACGTATATCTTCTCTGAAATTATTACAGGTGGTGCTTTACAGGTTTTATAGTTTTATCTAACATTATGATAAGCTTTCAGGGTTACTGAATTTGTTGTTGACTGATTATTTCTGCTCTTACCTCCTTGTTCTTTCATCCATGGTTCTTCTTTTTCAGCAGGAGAAGGGCCCAGCCACCCACCCCCATCCCCAACCACCCCACACTACACTCCTTTTATAGTGTACCACAGTTGTGACATATCCTGTGGCAGAGCAGGAAGGGGTGGATCAGTGGGGCCTCCACAAGGTGAGCTCATTTACAGGGGCACTAGTAATTTAACTTGTTATAACAAGTTAAACAAAACACAGTCAAACCATTACTTGCATTTTTCCTTTTTCCTTTCTAATTACTCTGACTAGGTTATAAACCCAGCAACTTATCTGGAATGGATATCATTAACTGCAGGTACTGTGGAACAATTTTCAGAAGGACAGTCTTACAGGATTTAGGACACTGTCCCATGCTGGGCCTTTGGAGATCTTAGGGCTCAGCTCCGGCAGCATGGGCAGAGATTGCATGCCTCAGATTTCATATTCAAGAGGAAATACATTATAAGAACCACCCGCCATTTCCCCAGCATCCAACAGAAAAACCTTGACCGCAGAGGGTAGTTGGTCCAGGAGGTTGGCAGGTGGTTAGGAGGGGCAAATCGGGTGCCCCATCACTCTCTGCTCTCCAACATAGTACCTCCAATAACCATATAAACACTACAAACAGGTATCTGCCTCTATCTTTGAAATCACACAAAGAGGCAGAAGACACTGCAGAGCAGGACACTGCAGCACAGGAGCTAGCACAACAAAACTCACCAAAATCAGGAACCAAATCAAAAAAAGCAAAAATTAAATCCAAAAAACTTCTGATCATAGGAGACTCCATGATTCGGGGAGTTGATACCCATCTCCAGCCAGGGGTAATGGTCAGATGTCTCCCAGGTACATCATCATGGAGAGACACTGACCACATTGCTAAAATTGTTCACAAAGCAGGAGAAAACATTAATGTCCTAGTACACATAGGGACTAATGATCTCGCCAGCCGGTCAGTTGTGGAGACCAAGGAACACCTGACCAGGCTGGGTGACAAACTATCATCTATTTCATCTAGCATCTCCTTCTCTGAGATCCTGCCAGTCTGGGAGAGGGGAGCAGATGGACGGAAGGTCAGAGAAGGGGAGATAGGGGAGCTAAACACATGGCTCAAGGGCTGGTGCCAGGAAAAAGGACACAGATTTGTAGGGAACTGGCAACAGTTCTGGGAGCGAAAGTTCTTTAAAGTTGATGGACTGCATCTGACTAAGGAGGGAGTCAGTGCATTGGGGCAGAAATTTGACGTCTTTGCAGAATATTTAAACTAGCAAATGGGGAGAGGGTTGCAGCACCCCATACGTCGAATGGGAAGAACACCCTTCCCCCCTCAGCTAGTGGTCAAACAGGGATTCAGCATGTTTGCAGTTCATTTGCATCACCAGGTAAGAAAAAAGGTTTCTCTCCCCATACGATGCACAGGGGTAATGCCAAACCTCACCCAACAACTAACGCACCAAAATCTGGTCAATGGAAAATCATGTACACAAATGCTCACAGCCTGGGAAATAAGATCCCAGATCTGCAGGCAATAATGTCAGAGGCTAAACTGGACTTAGTAGCAATTAGTGAGATGTGGTTTACCAGTAACCACACTTGGGAGACTTCAGTATCTGGCTATGTATTGTTCAGAAGAGACCGAGGTGCAAAAAGGGAGGGAGGAGTGGCCCTGTATGTCAATGAAAATATCAAAGCTACAGAAATTCAGAATACACGTAAGGAGCCAGAAGAACTGTGGGTCACCCTGGAAACAGGAAATGGGACAGCCATAAGATCTGGGGTTGTCTACAGGCCCCCAGACCAGGGGGAGGATATAGACACATTACTGTTAGAAGATATACAAAACATGACAGCTAAAGGGGAGGTTCTGATAATGGGAGACTTCAACATGCCGGATACAGATTGGTCAATACCAGCAGGAACATCTGCCAGAACTAGACACATAGTGGATTCCCTGCAGGGGGAGGGCCTCAAACAACTGGTACAGCAACCCACAAGAGACAGGGCTATCCTAGATCTAGTACTGACTAACAAGGAAGGGATCACAGATCTCCAGGTAGAAGGCCACCTGGGGGCCAGTGACCATCACATGGTATGGTTCAATTTGGCTACTACATCTAAATCATCCCATTCCAAGGCAAAAATATGGGACTTCAGAGGAGCTGACTTTGATAAGATGGCCAACAGAGTTAAACTAGCTCTGGCAAAAAGAAACACAGGTAAGGGGGGTACAGGCAAAGTGGGCAAACATTAAGGATGCAATACTTGAAGCAACATCCCATTGTGTTAGACAGAAAAGGAAGTGCAAAAGAAGAAGGAAACCACTTTGGTTCTCAAATACAGTAGCAGAAAAGGTCAGAGCCAAAAGGCTGACCTTCAGGAAATATCAGGGAACACAGTGAGTTGAAGATAGGGAGGCATACCAAACTGCCCTAAGGAAAGCAGGAAAGGCAGTAAGGCAGACAAAGTCCCAAACTGAGGAAACACTAGCACGGACAGTAAAAGAAGGTGACAAGACTTTCTATAGATACATTAGTGAAAGGAGAAAGTCCAGAGGGGGTATTGCTAAGCTTAATGGAGAAAGGGAGCATGTGAGGAGGAGGACCCTGTAAAGGCATCTATCCTAAATAGTTACTTTTGCTCAGTATTTACTGAAGAGAAGGTAGGGCAGGGCCCACAGCTCAGCATCATGGACACAGGGGAGGAAGGTGAGCACTACCCTTCACAAAAGAAAGGGTCCTAAAGAGCTAAGTTCATGGTGGATAGGCAATGGGACCTGATGACATACATCCCAGGAACTTAAGGAGCTAAAGGTGGAACTAGCAGAGCCATTAGCAGAACTGATTAGTGAGTCTCTGAGCACAGGAGAGGTCACAGAAGACTGGAGAAGGGCTCATGTGATCCCGCCCACAAGATTGGTAGCAGGGAGGAGGCGGGGAACTACAGACCAGTCAGTCTTACCTCAGTAGTAGGCAAGATTATGGAGGCACTCCTAAGGAAAGGATAGTGCAACACCTGGAATCCATAGGGCACAGGATCCAAGACAGCATGGGTTTACAAAGGAAGGTCCTGTCAAACTAATCTCATAGATTTCTTTGACTGGGTAACCAGAGTGGTGGACCAAGGGGAGCAGTTGATGTCGCTACCTTGACTTCAGCAAAGCTTTGACACTGTTCCACATAGAAGATTGATAAATAAGCTGGGCAGGCTCGGTGGGTCAGAAGTTGGTCAACTGGGTGGCAAACTGGTTGACAGGCAGAAAACAGAGAGTGGTGGTAAATGGTATACAGTCAGAAGAGATGCAAGTCACAAGTAGGGTACCTCAGGGATCAGTTCTGGGGCCAGTCCTCTTCAACATCTTCATTAGTGACCTTTCAGATGGACTAGAAGGTAAGGCTTGTCTGTTTGCAGATGACACCAAGATCTGCAACAGAGTAGATGATCCAGATGGGGTGGGCAGAATGAGAAGAGATCTGGATAAACTAGCAAAGTGGTCAGAAGAGTGGCAACTGGGATTTAATGCAAAGAAGTGCAAAATCATGCACATAGGGAAGAGAAACCCTGAAGCCACCTATAGGCTGGGAGGGGAGTTGCTAGCAGTCACAAAGGAAGAAAGAGACTTGGGCATCATCACTGATGACCTGAAATCATCCAAGCAGACCTCTAAAGCAGTAGGTAAGGCTAGGGGGTGTTAGGGTGTATTAGTAGGGGTATCACAAGTCGTAAGAGGGAGGTAATAATCCCTCTTTACAAGACACTGGTTAGGCCCCATCTGGAGTACTGCGTGCAGTATTGGAGGCCACACCTTCACAAGAACATTAACCAAATTGAGGCAGTCCAGAGAAGGGCAACCAAAATGGTGCAGGGACTGCATCAGAAGGCATATGAGGACAGATTAACAGAGCTCAATATGTATACCCTTGAGCAAAGGAGGGAGGGTGATATGATCGAGGCATTCAAACACCTTAAGGGCATTAACAAGGTGAAAGAGTCTAACATGTTTAAATATAAGAAAAATAGCAGGACAAGGGGACACAGCATGAGATTAGAGGGGGGCCGATTAAGGGGGAATGTGAGGAAATTCTTTTTCACAGAAAGGGTGGAGGATGCATGGAATGACTTACCACAAGAAGTGGTGGCTATGAATACAGTGCAGGGCTTCAAACAGGCATGGGATAGGCATAAGTGAGCAATACAAATGACTATGAATAGATAGGCCACTGACAGAGCAAAGGCCGATGGCACATTTATAAGGTAGAAAAAGAAATGGGCAGACTGGATGGGCCTTATGGTCTTTATCTGCCATCAACTTCTCTGTTTATATTTTTCTATGTCTTTCTAACTGTTGTTGGGAAGCCAGTGTGTTAGTATTTGTCTTCATCTACACACAGTAAAACTTGTAGTAAGCTTATATAATTTTTTGCTGTTTGCTGTGGTGCATTTCCTTTTTTTAGTCGGTTTAAAAGATTTGGTTGTAGTGTACCGAGCTGTTAAATTTTCTGTGCATTACCTTTAGTGTGTGTGTGCATGTCGTCAAGTCAGACATATTTTATTGCACCACACCATAATCACAGCACTCTGAATCTTTCATCTGTCTGTGGTATTTTTTACTGCTTCGTTCTATCTAGGTAGTTGAAGCAGCTGTCCCCCCCCCCACACACAAAAGAAAGTATTACTTGTCCAGTTTTGGATTTGTGACCAGTGGTTAAGGTGTTGTTGTGCCTGTGCAACTGCATCTCGAGTGCTCAATCTCTATCTATCTGTGTATCTGCATCTGTTTAGGGCCCAATCTCCATCTGTAAGCCACAGTTGTTTTTTGGCTTCCCATCCACCCCAAAGTTCAGAAATCTAAATGTGTTGTTGATTTTCTGTGTAATCCCAAAAATGCCCACAAAGAGACGTGTACGCAAAGATGTTTCTGGCCATGGCACTGCTGCCAGTGGCAAGAGTGGCCGTGGGCTTGTGTGTGGTAGTATGCAGCGTAAGGGCATATTTGATGGCAGTAAAGGGATTTCTCTGACTGTGTTTTTCACAGCGCAATTAGTTACTTCAATGATGGTTGGAGATGCTGTTGTCCCCACTGGTGGTGGAGATGCTGTTGTCCCCACTGGTGGTGGTAGTGAAGTTGGTGATGACATGAGTATTGCCCCATGGTCAACCCGTGACAAGTTAACAGGTTGCCAAAATATTGTGGAGTCCAAAGATGTGAGTCAGCATGTAGTTGATGTTATACTTTCTGTCCCTGTCCCCACAGTAGTTGAACATGATTCTGATCCTGATGATGACTCACAATCACAATCTCATGTTTCCAGTGCTGTTGAGGTTATGCCTGGGCCACCCAATGATTCAAATGTTGAAGAAAAAATAGTGGATGATCATGCTGAGACTGTGGTTGGACTTGGAACATGTTCGCCACAGGACAGCATCCAAGCTGAATTTGTTATCAACCCACAAAATTAGAAACAATTTCTCTTTGTAAGAAACTTACTTATTGTCTTGGTGACTCTGTGTAATCTAAAAAAAAATGCCCACAAAGGCACGGTTAGGCAAAGGTGTTTCAGACTGTAATGTATGAGCCACATAAGTGTGAAGGGTATACGCTTTGGCTTTGTGGGCAGGGCATTCTGTCACATCATGTAAAATAAATAAAAAAATAAAAAAATCCTTAAAGGGAAAAAGTACTGTGTCAGAGAGGGTTAGGGCCAGGCAAGGTCTCTGAATCTGTTTTGGTAACATCTGTGCCTACAGCTTCACCCTTAGCATAGGTGGTGTGTGAAATAAATTCTGTGTGTGTGTCTGAAATAAAATCTGCCAGCCAGTCCTCAAGTAACAGTAAGTAGCCATGCAGGTAATAGCTGCAAATTAACACCAGAGATTTACCACAGGCATGAGGAGGATGACTTTGAATGTTCAAGTAGTGTTCAGAGTACCAGTGTGGTGCATATTTCACTTCAAACATTGTACTCATTGTCATGTCACGATCATGAGTCACGAGACAAATCACGTTCTTCATCTTCACTATCACGAATCACACAACTTTAACTTTTTTTTGGCCCAACACTGTTTTTTTTAATTTTCGATTTCATCATGAATCAGGACTGGGGGACACACAGTTATCATGTCACATCACTAAAGATCCTTGGTCCAGTATGATGCTTCTGTTTGTGTTGACATTCTGTAGGATGCCCTTCTCAAATCTTTGTCCTCACAGGAAGCCGGACCTATTTAAGCCAGTAGACATAATCTTGGCGTAAACATTATACAGTTCCGGGAAGTTGACCATGACTGAGTCATGTCACGTCATGATCATGAGTCATGAGACCTTAGCGTAGGTGGTGTGTAAAATAAATTCTGTGTGTGTGTCTGAAATAAACTTTGCCAGCCAGAACTCAAGTAACAGCAAGTAGCCATGTCGGTAAATGTTGCAAATTAACAATGGAGATTTTCCAGTTTGCCACAGGCATGAGGAGGATGACTTTGAATGTTCAAGTAGTGTTCAGAGTACCAACGTGGTGCATATTTCACTTTGAATGCTGTACTCATTGTCATGTCATGATCACAGATTTACAAGTCACGAGACAAATCACGAGCTTCATCTTCATGATCACGAATTACACAACTTTAACTTTTTCTTGTCCAACATACCAAGCAGGCCAATCACATCTGTATTTGTACTCGGTCATGATGATGATGGTACTGAATAATGCAGGTGAAGTAGACCATCCTGGTGCAATGTACATTGAGGTTGCTGATGCAGTCATGAAAAAAAAATTTCCATGTGGGTACAACTCCAGCATTGAGGATTGCGAGGGCTGCTTTCCTTTTTTTCTTTGTTTCCCTTGTTTTCTGCTGGTGTAAAGTATTTAACAGTGCTGACATACAGGCCAGATGATGGATATAAAAAAAGACAGGAACAACTCCACAGGGTACTGATACCGAATGGGGTACTGGAATGAAGTCAGAATAATTTGGTTTTCATCTGTTTGCAGGTAGCATCGAGGTATTGTGGACTGGCGGTATGTTACAATCTGAAGACAGACAACAGTTTGGATACAGTGAAGACCTGGAAAGAAGACAAAAATATTAATGAAAATTGTTTTCCAAATGACCCATGCAACCCCCCCCTCCAAAAAAATACTTACCTTTCATGGATTGACATTGTTCGTACAGCCAAAGTCAACAATAAGACACATGTGGAACACATGTGCAGTGGCAACATGGTTTCATCACTACGGTCATGAATCTGTGTGCTGTAACCTGAGAATGTAAAAGAAAAGAACAGTAATGAGAAATGCTTATAATTCACTCACTTACTCATTCACTCACTCACTCACTCACTCACTCACAGCAGTAACCCCCCCCCCGGAAAAAAATTACATTTTACAGTATCACATTAGATGATGGTACATATGAATTGCATGTGAATGTGACCATGGCCAACACACCTGTGAAGGGGAAACATTCAATATGTATGACGATGATTCCCTGCAAAGGAACAACATGATGGACTGCTCAGTGCTTACAACAAAATACAAGATTCAATACAAATTAAATGGCAGTGTGTCTCTGAAAAAACATGACAGTGACACGTACGCTAACTTATCAGTGTTGGTATGAATACACACACATAGCACAGCATGTTTCAGTCAATGCAGCAGAAGAATTTCCAAGAACATCAAATTATAGTTCAACCCCATGGTCATCTGTGGCTATCATCGTTTAGCAACACACTGTACATCAGCAGCAGCAGCAGCAGCAGAAAACAGACAACAACAGCAGCAGGCACCAACAAGCCATTTTCTCACTTGGGAGTGGGACACTTATTCAGAGTTCTGGCTCTAGGTGCACACTTTTAGCAGTGCGTCAAGAAATACTTGTGACTTTTCTGAACAGTTTTTCATGTGATTATTCTTCATCAGGACTTTTCATGAAATGAAAAGAAAGAGCCAAAACCAGCAGCAGCAAGCAAGATAAACTAGGAGAAATTGGGGTGGGAAACCAGATGATCCGATGGATAGGCAATTGGCTCCAGGACCGGACCCAGAGGGTTGTAGTTGGTGGGATAGTCTCTTCCCCAAGGAGTGTCATTAGTGGGGTCCCACAGGGATCAGTCCTTGGGCCCCTTCTGTTCAATGCCTACGTATCTGACATAAGAACAGGAATCAGGAGTGAGATGAGTCTCTTTGCAGATGACTCGAAACTGGGGCGGTGGTGGATGGGGAGGAGGGAGGTGGCCTGCAGGGGAACTGGAGGCTCTGGAAAGATGGTCTAGAAAGTGGAAGCTGAGGTTTAATGCAGGGAAATGCAAGGTACTCCACCTGGGGGCCAGAAACCCAGGCCAAGTGTACACCCTGGGGAAATACTACAAGTCTCAATGGCTGAGAGGGACCTGGGGGTGGTGGTGGATGTCAAGATGAACAACTCTGAGACTTGTAGGAGGGCAGCAGCCAAGGCCAACAGGATGCTGGGATGCATCGCTAGGGGGATCACCTCCAGAAGGAGGGAAGTGATACTCCCTCTGTATAACTGCTTGGTGAGGCCGCACCTGGAGTACTGCGTGCAGTTTTGGAGGCCGCACTTAAAGAGGGATATTAACCTCCTGGAGAGGGTCCAGAGGAGGGCAACCAAAATGATTTGGGGCTTGGGGACAGGACCAATGAGAGAGGCTCGAAGAGCTAATATGTACACTTTGGAAGAGAGAAGGGACTGGGGGACATGATAGAGGTCTTCAGGTACATGAAGAGGGTAAATAGGGGAGGAACAGTGAGGGTGCTTCGAAGGAAGGAGGAGGGGGCCACTAGAGAGCATGGGTGGAAGCTGGAGGGGGGAAGATTCAGGGGAGAAAGGAGGAGGTGATACTTCACTGAGAGGGTGGTAGAGCCATGGAATGCACTACCTAGGGGGCTGGTGGAGGCAGAGACAGTGGAGGGGTTCAAAAGGGGGTGGTACAGGTACAGGGAAAGGGTTCAGGAAGCAAAATCCAATGCAGCAAGAATATCCGGAACTGGGAAGGGAGAAGCCAGAGAAGGCGAGGGGGACAGCAAGGTCAGCACCCAGGGTGGGGGCTGACCAAACGAGCAGACACGAAAGACCATTAGGCCTATTCTGCTGGCATTTTAGTATGTTAGTAAGTGTTGTCACAATACAATGATGTTATTTAACATACTGTGATGCATTTTTGGATTGGTATTAATTTTCATCTTGGATTTTCATGAAAAAAATTGGAACATTCAAACACAAAATACCACATTGTTGGGGACATGCTAGGTGGTGTTATGGTATTGTGAACATTGCCCTGATGCTTTAACTACATATTCAGAAAAGGAACAAGTATTTTCATGCTTGTTATTTAATTTACTTTATTTTTTACATGACTGATGGTTGTGAAAATGGTGGACACTGGTGCTTTCATTACCGGTGATACTGTCAGGCCACAATGCACACTACAATACAAGTGTCTTGTAGACAGCATTTTGGAGACCCAAGATTTAATTACAGGCAAAAACGCAGTGTCTGGCGTGTCCGCAAACTTGGCAGCCACAAGAATTTAGACATGTGAGCATGAACTTATTAGAACAGTGCCCACGGTTCTGAAACCATGAAGTGACATAGTCAAAACTCCAAATTTTTGGTTCTATAAAAGGAACTGCACAGAATGTTGTCCATACAAAGAAAACAACACAAAACACAACTGACAGCTTCAGCTTTTATTCAGGCACAGTTAAATGTGGATCCTTTACAGGAATGAATATAATTTATGAAAATAGAGACATTTCAAATAGCTGCACATAAGTAATCAATTCCTGTCCCCTTTAAGTAACACGTAATACAAATTGCAAATAAAACATTACCTGAACATAAATTACATACTTAGTGTGCATCAAAATAAAAATATTAATTAGGAAAAAAAAAAAACAGAAGAGATGCTTTGGGGGTTTAAACTGACATACAAAATAATTTTTTAAGGGGCCTGTGGGGGCGGTTGTTGACCACCACTGATATTGCACAACAAACCTGTTATCTCCTCGTTCTGCTCCTTGATATGAAAGAGATGCTGCATGGCCAACTCAACCACCTTTTGCATGGCATTGACCTCCACCCACAGCACAGCCAGGTCCACCATGGTCACAGGACACTGTGCGTCATCTTCTCTGGGTGCAGCTGCAAGACCCTCCACCTCTGCTGCCTGAATTTCCCTGCACCACCACCGATGCACAGGTGGATGAGTTCCTTTGTGGTCACAACTGCAGGAGTGGCTGCTAACTCCTGCAACTTGGCCTCCCATTCAACCCAGTTGCAGCCAGCTAGATGGGTTCACTGACCACCAGTGCCAAGGTGCCCCCCTTGGGCCCACAACAGAAAAGCACCTGGCACAATTTGCACCACACAACAGTGGGGTCCCCAGGGAGACATGTGAAGATCTCCCACATGGGAAAGCTCCATGCGCAGCTCAGTACAGGCAGTGGGGGAGGCACTGCTGGCCACCTGCTGTGCTGCTGCTGGTGGAGAAGCAACATCCTGCTGCGGTTGCTGCTGCTGCTCATCCAACTGCTGGTCCTCCAGCTGCTGTGCATCTGGCTTCAGCTGCTGCTCATGCTGGCAGACCACTCCTGCTGCAGAGCTGGCTATGCCTGCACTTAAGGGCACAAAACTGGCCCTGTTTAACATAACTGTGCAGAAAAGACCACCACGCATTAGTGGCACCTGCTGGCCACTGCTTTTTCTGCCACACCAATGATCCATCACCAATTAAAAACCTAGTAAAAGTACTAGTAACTCTATCAAAAAAAAAGTACTCAAAAAAAAACTTTTTTAAAACTAAAAAAAGACATAAAATTAAATCAAATCAAATCAAATCAACTTTATTTTATAGCGCCTTTCAAAACCAAGGCGCTGTACATAAAACCAAATACACAAAAATAAAATTAAAACAAGAACATTAAAACAGATCATCCATGACTAGGGAAAGCTAAGCTAATTAAATAAGTTTTTAACTCAATTTTAAATCCATCGACAGTTGGGCATTCTCTCAGCCAATTAGGTAGAGAATTCCACAGGGTTGGCACTGAAAAAGAGAAGGCACGAGGACCAGATGTCTTCAATCGTACCCTGGGAATCTCCAGCAATCCCTCATTGGTGGAATGGAGAGGACGGAGAGGGCAGTAGGGTACCAGGAGATCTTGCAGGTAACCAGATCCCTGGTCATGTAAGGTTTTAAAGGTTAGCAAGCCAACCTTAAAGGTGATCTGCCACAAAACAGGAAGCTAGTGGAGCACAGGCATAATATGACTGGTTCTAGAAGTCCCAGTCAAAAGCCTGGCTGCCGCATTCTGTACCAGCTGCAGGTGGTGGATATCAACCCCTGGTAGCCGTAGGTAGAGGGAATTGCAGTAATCAAGACAGGTAGTGACAAAGGCATGGACCAGTGTTGGAAGATCATCCAGAGGAACCAGGTGTTTCACCCGGGTGATATTCCTCAGATGGTAAAAGGAGGATTTGATGACAGCTGACACCTGAGATTTTAGGGTCAGACCATCATCAAAAATAATTCCCAGGTTACACACCTGATCCAAGGTAGTGAGCGGCATACTACCAAGTAATAAGCCTGATGGTTGACCAGCCCCAAATCCACCCCTGGATGACGTGGGTCCACTACCAGCACTTCAGTCTTATCCGGATTCAGTCTCAGCCAGCTGGAACTCAGCCAAAATCTGATTTCAGTAAGCCAATTATTTAGTACGGAGAGTGCATCATCCTGTTCAGGCAGAAAGGACATATACAGCTGAGTATCATCTGCATAGCAGTGAAAACTCAGACTGTATCACCTGATGATATCTTCCAATGGCAGCATATACACTGCAAACAACATGGGGCTAAAATGGAACCCTGCGGTACCCCACAAGGCAGGGAGTGAGCACCAGAGCAATAAATTCCATTGGCAACTCTCTGAAACCTGCCCTTGAGGTAAGAATGACACCATTTAAGGACTGAACCAGACAGCCCACAAAAGAGCCACAGGCACTCCAACAGCACACCATGGTCTACAGTGTCAAATGCAGTAGAGATCGTGAAGGACCAGAATGGTATGTGCCTTTCGATCTCTAGCCATTAGGAGGTCATTCAATACCCGGACAAGGGCAGTCTCCATGCTATGCTTCTTCCTAAAACCAGACTGGAGAGTATCATAGACATTGTGAGTTGTAAGATGATCATCCAATTGCAACGCAACCGCCTTTTCAATAACCTTACCAACAAATGGCAGGTTAGAGATAGGCCAGTAGTTGGCTAGACAATCTGGAGCCAAGGAGGGTTTTTTAAGTAGTGGTCAAACGACCGCCTCCTTGAGGGGGTCAGGAAAGACCCCCCTCTCCAAAGACTTCCAGACAACGTCAGCAAGGATCGGGCAGATAACATTCACACATCCCACTAAAAGGGGTGTAGGACCCGGATCCAAACTACAACTGGTTAGGCGCAATGTTTGGACGATCTTCACAATGTCAGTGAACTCCAGCCAGTGGAAATCTGACCAGATAGACCGAGTGCATGCCACTTCCTGTCAACCACTGCAATCCCTCATAGAAGAGGTCGGACCGATGCCAGACCTGATGCTGGCAACCTTATCCACAAAAAATCAAGCAAACTCTTCGCATCTCAGCTGAGAAAAAGCTTCTCTGGGCTGGAGACAGATTGGATTGCACAATCTGTCAACAGTCCAGAAGAGCTGAGCCAGTCGATTCTGTGCAGCAGAAATCTCCCTGGACAGGAATTCTGCCTTCTTACGGGTGATTTCTGATTGATAGCCATCATAATGTGCCATCAACCTAAGCCTGTCAGCATCATGGCCGGACTTCTGCCAGGCTGTCTCCATCCTTCAGCCAACTCGCCTTAACTCCTTCAAGGAGCCATCAAACCAAGGGCTCCTTGGGCGAAGGGTGAGAGGCCGAACACGAACAGGAGCAATCTTGTCCAGAGCATCTCTCACAGCCTTATTATAGGCTAGTACGAGATCATCTGGACTCATGTATTCACCCGACAAGCCCGATAGGTCCAGTACCACCAACAGGTCACTAGGGTTAATGCTCCTTAAAGGGCGGTACTGAACCATCTCCATAGGGGCAGACCTATTAAGGGGAGCCCTAATGCTGAACCTTATGGTGTGATGGTCAGACCAGCTGACCGGTTCCACCCCCAAATCAGCAATCTCCATACCCAAAAGAAAAAATTAAATTAAACTTCCTACACTAATTAACAAACTAAATCTAGAAAGGTTTAAACTGAAAGAAGCAAAATCAAGCAAGTTTTGCACTCTGCAATCGCCAGCAACCCACACACACAAACTGCTCTAAACAGATTGGTGATGTGCACAACTCTTTCTACAATAGAAAGTGAAAGTAAATCACTCACTTCCTGCCTATTTAGGTTTCTCCTTGAATCATGTGACCTGCAGACCTGCAGAGACAGTCAGGCATGTGACCAGTGTCTTGCTTATTACCAACTTCATCTTCACCAACTACAACTCAAAGTGAACGTGAAGTGACCAATGCGAAGTACATTAAGGCAAATTTTGACTTCTTTATGGGAATTTCACATAGTGCTCTGCAAACTCGAAGTTGGCCACTTCGCGTTCACTATGCCAGTGAATTTAAACGTCACTGCATCTCTATTCAAGGCATTGAATGACAGCAGTTTCCCTCCCACAGGTGGTGATACACCACTTATATAGGCCACCAATACCTGGTGTGAACTCTCACAGGCAGACACTGACCTCTCCTTCAGCTCAGACATCACCCCTTTCACCTATAAGTGCAAGGCATCCACCACATGATTGTGAGTATGTAACCACTTAACCACTGAGGGAAGGATTTTCAAACGTGGGTGCAGGGCTTGCATCCCACCCTGAGCCAAAGGACTTTAACCTTTGTGGTGTGCCAACCCCATTTGCAGCAACTGCACCCAATTTTCAAGGCTTGGGTGCAGTTGCAACAATTTACATGGTTTACAGCAGCTTGCGCCAGTGCTCTGGCACAAGCACCGTTAAATAGCCTTCAGGGGGTGGCACACGCTAGACCACAAAACTGTGGTCTAAGGTGCGGCAATCTGTGCAAGGGACTGAAAATCCTGATCATCGACAAGGGGATGCCACAAGCTCCATGTGTCATTTGTTTGGTGCAGCAGGGGCTTGCAGCATCCCCAGAGCTCTGAAAATCTGGCCCTGAATCTTCATTGGTCTGAAGTTGAGCAGAACACCTTTCCTTATCATACTTAAGGCATTTCCAATAGGCCTTGTCCCTGTACGCAAGCTCCTTTCTGAACAAATAACTGAAGTCCAGCAACAGTGGAGCACCTTTCTGGCTCTGAAGAAACTGAAGAGGCATACTGCAAATCAACACTTTCCTTTACAGAAAAAATACCAGTGACACCAAATTGAACCCCACAAAATCCCACGACTACCCCCATATAAGCACACATCCCACACATGCACACCATCATAGAAACTGGTCTCTTATCACTCCCTACACCTGTGAACAATCACAGAAACCATGATCCACAGGCCTAAACCCCACAGCCCAAGCAGAAATTCCACATTCCTCATGTTAAAACTCCTCACATAACATACAATAGGATCATCACATGATATGCGGAGGACCTCACCCCCCCGCACCCCCCAGAACTGAAATATTCCAACTCCAAGTCACACTAATCACAGCAGGAGCACTAAACCAGACCAATGCTCTGTTGTCTGCAGTGCTGTTAATGCTCCCACTGTTCTATCTGCACAGGTAATGCTGCATGGTTAATGCTGAGCAGTTTTGACCAGCTACCTCAGAAATCACACTGAAAAAAACTACCTCCAAAATTCAGTCCTGTTTGGCCTTCTTGAAACAAGCTAGGCATCATGTAACTTAATGACAAAAATCATATAATGGCATCAGCAGCAGTTCTTCCAATTTTAAATTTTGGGGATACTATTGATCACCATGCTATAGAGTGTTGTAGCATCCCTAAATATAGTTTATTATCCATTATCATGGTTCATTTTAAAGGAGAAGTTTGACATGCAAGCAATAATACCATCCAGGGTGGGCGGTATTGGGTAATACCAGACCACCCAGGAGAGTAATGAGGTCCAGCACTGCAGGTGGAGGGCCTTATTGCCCCTGGAAGGTCCGATATTGCCCATAGCACCCACCCTGTAGAGTATTATAGCGCTTAGAAAATGGGCGTCCTATAACATTTTTATATGGCAAATAATAAGATTACAATGAAGTTAAATAAATATAGTAAAAATGTAGTTGAAGTTTTTTTTTGTAAAGTATTCCCTCTGTTTTTGTGGTGTTCCTTCTCCTGTTGCCCCCCCATCCATTCTTTTCTTTTGTTCCCCCCTCCACTCCACCACCTCCAGTACTGTTTCTCCCCGTCATTGTAATTGTTTTAAAAAAAAGTTTATTGTGTTTTTTTGGGGGGGAGGGTAGTGCAATCAGGACATAGAGAAGCTGCAGTCTTACTTCTGCTTTATTTATTTGGTGGCTGGACAGCAGAATGGATTTGTGAGCGGTCAGGCACATGACCATGTTACCTTGAACTAGGAAGCGAAGATCGGTGACAGTCACTGACTGCGAGGAGAGAGGAGCACTTTCAATTATTATTTTTTTTGTATAACTATTCAGCAAAGTTATTTTGTTTTTATCTGAGGGCAGTGACTGCTTATGTCGGGAGACAGCTCATATGCCAGAAGGTCGTTTACTGGTTCGATAGATGATCGGCAGGAGAGGGGAATGTATGTGAGCCACTGGAGAGAGAACTGGAAAGGCAGCAGCAAATAAAAAAAAAAAATTGTTCGAAAAAATAAACTGTTAAGTAAGTAAGTAAAGTAAGTAAACTTTATTTTTTAAGCACCTTTCAGATATCAAGGTGCTGTACAATAAAATAAGTCAAATAAACATCAGATAAAACATACAGTTAACATTTTAAAACCCTTCAGAGAAAGCTTTACAAAACAAATAAGTCTTGAGCTCAGATTTAAAACTGGGGATGGTCAGGCATTCTCTTAGCCGACGAGGTAGATAATTCCACAGGGTGGGGGCAGCGTAAGAGAAAGCACGTGCCCCAGGTGTTTTTAACCTAACCCTGAGAATCTCTAGCAATCCTTCATCAGCGGATTGGAGTTAGCATGAGGGGCAGTAGGGAGTAAGCAGATATTGTAGATACTGGAGTCCCTGTTCATGTAGGGCCTTATAGGTCAGTAACCCAACATAGAAACATAGAAACATAGAAGTTGATGGCAGATAAGGACCGCAAGGCCCATCCAGTCTGCCCATTTATTTTTCTACCTTATAAATGTGCCATCGGCCTTTGCTCTTTCAGTGGCCTATCTATTCATACTCATCTGTATTGCTCCCTTATGCCTATCCCATGCCTGTTTGAAGCCTTGCACTGTATTCATAGCCACCACTTCCTGAGGTAGGCTGTTGCATGCATCCACCACCCTTTCTGTGAAAAAGAACTTCCTCACATTCCCCCTTAATCGGCCTCCTCTAATCTCATGCTGTGTTCTCTTGTCCTGCTATTTTTCTTATATTGAAACATGTTAGACTCTTTCACCTTGTTAATGCGTTAAGGTGTTTGAATGTTTCGATCATATCACCTCTCTCCTCCTTTGCTCTAGGGTATACATATTGAGCTCCATTAATCTGTCCTCATATGTCTTCTGATGCAGTCCCTGCACCATTTTGTTGCCCTTCTGGACTGCCTCAGTTTGGTAATGTCGCCAGAAGGTGATCCGCCACTGCACCGGCAGCCAATGCAGTTCACAGCACAGGCGCACATGACTAGTTCTAGATGTCCCAGTCAAAGCCTGGCCACTGCGTTCTGCACTAGCTGCAAGTGATGGATATCAACCCCCAGAAGCCCTAGGTAAAGGGCATTGCAGTAATCAAGGCGGGTGGTTACGAAGGCGTGGACCAATGTAAGAAGGTCAGCCAAAGGAACCAGGTGTTTCACCCGGGCTATATTCGTAAGATGGTAAAAGGAAAATTTGACAACGGTCGACACCTGCAATTTCATGGTCAAACCATCATCAAAAATAATGCCCAGGTTATGCACCCAATCTGAGGTCAAGAGTTGGACACCATCAAGCCATAGGCCTGAGGGAAGCCCAGCCCTAAGACCCACCTCAGGGCAACCCAGGTCCACAACCAACACCTCAGTCTTATCCAGATTTAACCTCAGCCAGCTAGTGCACATCCAATCTCTGATTTCAGCTAGGCAGTTGTTAAACACAGGGATCACATCATCCTGTCTGGGAGTAAAGGACATATGCAGTTGAGTATCATCTGCATAGCAGTGAAAACACAAACTATATCGCCTGATGATATCTCCTAATGGCAGCATATACACAGCGAACAACATGGGCGCCAATATGCTGCCCTGCAGTACCCCACAGGACAGGGAGAGGGTATCAGAGGAATAAATTCCAGTAACAACCCTCTATGTTCTGCCCATGAGGAAAGATCGAAACCAGCGCAGGACTGTACCAGACAGTCCACAAAGAGTCCGCAGGCACTCAAATAGCACATCATGGTCCACAGTGTCAAATGCTGCCAATTGATCAAGAAGGACTAGAATAGTATGAGCCTTTTGATCTCTCACCATTAGGAGGTCATTTAAAACCCAGACCAAGGCAGTCTCAGTGTTATGTCTTTTCCTAAAACCAGATTGGAGAACATCATAGACACTGTGGGTTGTAAGGTGGTCATCCAGCTGCAACGCCACCACCTTCTCAATAACCTTACCCACAAAGGGAATATTAGAGACAGATCTATAGTTAGCTAGACAGTCTGGATCCAAGGAGAATTTTTTAAGTAGTGGTCAAATGACCACCTCCTTAAGGGGATCAGGAAAGACCCCCTGCTCCAAGGAACTCCAGACAATTTCAGCAAGGATCGGGCAGATAACATCTACTCAACCTATCAATAATGGCGTAGGACCCGGATCCAAACTACAGCTCATTGGTCGTAAAGTCTGGACAGTCCTCACAGTGTCCGTGAAGTCTGGCCGACTAAAGTCAAGCCAGGTAGACTGGGCACTCGCCACCTCCAGCCGATCTCCACAATCCCTTATAGAAAGAGCTGGGCCGATGCCCAACCTGATGCTGGCAATCTTATCTACGAAGAACCGAGCAAGCTCATCACACTTCATTTGTGAAAAATCTCTTCCAGACTGAAGACAGACTGGATTGCACAGTCTGTCCACGGTTCAGAAAAGCTGAGACGGTCGATTCCGCGCATCAGCAATCTCCCCAGACAGGAATTCTGCCTTCTTATGGGTGATTGCTGATTGATAGACCTTATAATGGTCCATCAAACTAAGCCTGTCAACATCCAGGCCAGATTTCCACCAATCTCTCTCTAGCCTTCACCCCAGTCTCCTCAGCTCCTTCAAGGACCCATCAAACCAAGGGGTTCTTGGGTGCAGAGTGAGTGGGTGAACACGAACAAGAGCAATTAGGTCCAGGGCATTGCCCACTGCCTTATTATAGGCAAGTACGAGATCCCCCGGACTCTTGCATTCACTTGATAGACCTGATAGGTCCAGTACCGCCGATAGACCCTCTGGGGTAACTCCCCTCAAAGGGAGATACTGAACCATCTCCATAGGGGCAGGCCTAATTGGGGGTCCCTCGAAGTTGAACCTTATGGTGTGATGGTCTGACCAACTGATTGGTTCCAGCCCCAATTCTGTGACCTTAAACCCCAGGAGGAACACAAGATCCAAGGAATGACCCCCTATATAGGTAGCAGAGGTAACTACCTGTGTTAGGCCCAGCGTTGTCATAAGCTGGAGGAGATTATTTCCAAATTGCGAGGATTCATCGTCGATCTAGGCATTGAAGTCACCCAGAATTAACCATCTGGGTGACTCCAAAGCCACATCAACAATGTAGTCTGCAAACTCCTAATTAGGGCTACAGTTGAGAGGGAGGATGAGAAAGTAATAAAGAGGGTGTCGGTTCTATTGCTCCTACATGGTGAGCCACGTGCTGTGGTTATAAGAAAAGCGCTGTTGGCTATGGGAAGCTGATCTCATTGATGTCTTGGTCTTCCTTTTGATTTGTGTGGCATTGCTGTAATTGTTTCAGAGAACTAAGCCCAGTGAAGGCTGGTTTTTGGTTTCTTGTGGCAGTTGGCAATATCTTACGGAATGTTGGTTGGGCATTAGCCCTTGCTAAGCGAGAGAAAAAAATTTCATCATTTTTAATCTGAATGGGGTGCTTTCCATCAATGGGCAGGCATGGTGGGCACAAGAATATCTGAATGGGTAAAGGGGCAGTTCTGCTGGTACTTTTTCCATACAGGGCTCTCATTGTAAGTTAGTGTACCCATGCCAACCAATCAAATTAGTTGCATTCTTAAGGCCATTTTCTAAACATCATTACTCACTACTTCAGAAATTACATTGGTTAATCCCTTCTTCCAAGAGACAACTTAACTGACTTTCTTTTGTTTACAAACCAATAATCAAATTACATCAAATGTATCTGACCATTTGGTACTACCTGTTCATAAGTACGTTCACTGAGATGTACAACATTGTTGCTATCAGTTACCTCAATTTTCCTTGGCTTATGGCAGAGGAAATTTTCCTTTTGGAGCTCCTCATTCTGAAGCAGTTTAGCCCCACACCTCAGAAATTCTACATGCATGTTGCTTTTAAAAAGGCTATAAAACATGACATGTCAAGAATGGGGTTTACTTGGGGACGGGGCAGGTGATGAATGGGGTACCCCAGGGGTCAGTACTGGGTCTCTTCTTTTTCAACATCTACATTAATGACAAAGTAGAAGGACTGAGAGAACAGGTGGGCCTTTTTGTAGATGATACAAAGATCTGCAATTGGGTGGACACTGCAGTGGGGATGGAGGACATGAGACAAGACTTGAGGACTTTAGAAGGATGGATAGAGACTGGTTAGCTAAAATTCAATGTTAAAAAGTGTGCTGTGATGCACCTGGGGTGCAAGAACCCAAAAGTAGGATATACGCTGGGGGGGGAGATATTAGGGTTACAGAGCATGAGAAGGTCCTAGGAGTTATAGTACCTAGTGACCTCAAGGTGGGAAATCAATGCAGCAGGCCAGTGGGAAAGACAAATGGGATGCTGGCGTGTCTTGGCCGGAGCTTCACTAGCAGACAAAATGAGGTACTGATGCCCCTCTACAAAGCAATGATGAGGCCACACTGGGAGTATGGAGTTCAGTTCTGGAGGCCACATCTGCATAAAGACATAGACAGGTTGGAGTGGGTTCAGAAGAGGGTGACTAAGATGTTGCAGGTTATGCAGGGTAAACCGTACAAGCAGAGTTGCAGGGAATTGGGGCTGTATACCTTGGAAACTAGAAGGGAAAGAGGGAGCATGATTGAAATGTTCAGATTTGTCAAGGGGATAAACAAGGTAAAGGCAGGGAGTCTATTCCATAGGAAGGACAGTGCAATAACTAGGGGGCATAGTTTGAGACTACAGGTGGGGCAATTTAGAGGCAACATGAGGTGACAGTTCTTCACGGAGAGGGTGGTGGATGCATGGAACAGGCTTCCAGAGGTTGTGGTGGGGGCCAGAACAGTGTCAGAGACCAAGATTGCATGGGACAGACAAAAGGGGCTGAGTGGGAACAGGAAGAGGGCCACAGGAAAAGGGAAATAAATACAGTGGTGGAATGGGCAGACTAGATAGGCCTGAGGGTCTTTTTCTGCCATCAAGATTCTACGATTCTATGAACTTAATGTTGCATAGTAAGTCTTTGTATTGCACTTTTGGTGTGGGCCATTCTGTAAATGACACTTGTATATCATGTAACTCATCCTGCACTTATGCACATTTTAAATAAATAAAATAAAAATGTATTGCTCCCATTCTTCTTTGCACATTGGAGTGAATTGAAGTTTTAAATAGATTAGCCACAATTGTGTGTGTGTGTAGTAAGTAAGAGCCTCCTCCCTATGGACTGTACAATAGTGTCTATGTGACTCTTGACCACTATTACAGAATATCCAGCTGATTATAAAAGGAAAATAGATACATTTTTGAAAGGGAAGCATAGTTGACTGGTAATAATAATAATGACATGCATGATACACTGTGGATTAAAAAAGTTTAACTTTCTGATTATTTTCAATTATTTTGTTAGTGGTTTTTGGGGTATTTTCTAACCAGCTCAGAAGGTCACTAATATCATTTCAATGGGCTTACACAACTTAGCACAACTTAGTGTAGTGTTATACTTGTGCAACTGTTAATAACTTTGGCCATTTGCACTATCCGTTCCATGGGGAACTACTTCCCTCTAGTGGTACCAAAGGCAACGGACCCTTGAGGAAGGTTACACTCCTACAAGTGCTGCGGGAAGGATTCCCTCAGCTAAAGGTACCTTAGGAAGGAAACCCAAAAAAGAGTACTGAGCAACAAACATTGACCAAGAAGGCTGAGAGCATAGATTGACAGCAACAAGTTATAACTAGAAACAGACACAGACTGAAGAGTAAGCTGATAGATATCGACTGAGCGGAGGGGTATGACTTCCCTAAGGAGAGAGCGAATGGCAAACAAGGAGAGCCACCATCCAACTCCATCCAGTAGCAGAATCTATCTGGGTAAACTGAAGGAATATACTGAATATGAACTACCTAGCATTTATGACCTTTGGCATGGAGGAGAAGAAAAATCCCCCATGAGGAGGAAAGCTCGCGGGATCCAAGGCCTGTGTCGCCTTCCCTTCAGTCTTGGGATACTTTTAGTGATGGCTCATCTACTGCAATTTAGAGACTCAATTCATGGGGAAAATATTCCAATTTGGAGGAAGGCACTCACTCTATCCATCTAATGGGAAACACTGTGAGGGGGCTGCAAGTGCTTTCTGCAGTAAAGGGAAACCTGCTTGGAAGGCCCCCACCCTAAGGTGGGGAGGAGAAGAAGAGCAATAACTGCTACAAGGCACTTTCCCAGCCCCAAAAGGAGAAGTTAGACATCCAAGGAGCTTCCCTGAGGACCAACTATGAGTTGAGGAGAGCAGAAAATAGGTAGGGAAGGGGAGGATGTGGAGATATGGTGAACCATAGGTGGTTGTAGGGAGAAAAGCTTTTGAAGGTGGTGGTATACAGGCCGCACAGCTAAAGGAGCCTCCTTGGACATAAGGGCCCCACTTTATCAGCAAAAGTCTTAAGTTCTACATCAAGAGGTTCCACTAATGATCTGCATGGCTAAAGCATCCCATGGTGTGAGTGTGATCTCTACGGGTGGGAGACACACCCTTCAGATGCAGACTTCATGGGCAGAGTGAGACCATCGGCTACAGGGCATGCCCCAAGCCATATAATGGATGCAGCAGGCATGCATTTGACTGTAGGAATGAGGAGCCATGGTGAATTCCAACTGCCATGAGCTCATGAAGTATGAGTGTAAGTAAGGCTGAACAGCTGCTTTAACTGAATGCAGGGCAGTACGAGGCCGGGCGAGGCCAGATGGCTATAGATTATTTCTGACTCTATAGCCCATTCCCAACCTGAAGCCACAATGTTCCGCTGTGATATCACTCTCCCCCACAATGGGAATAACTAATGGCACAAGCAGATCAGCAGGACACCATGCCAGGAAGAAGCAACAGGAGGCAGAGGGTCTGATTTATGGTAGCAGTTATAATTGCAGCAGCATCTGACAAAACAGTGAAGCATAGGAGGATTTATTGCAGCATATGTGTAACCCCTAGGTGGCGCTATCCCAAGGGCTACTACTCCTGCCTGCTTGACTAGTTGCAGGTTGAGGGGCCTGAGTACTGAAATGGGTGCCTCCACCTGGAGGTCAGGGTTGTTAGTGGTTAACTAACCTGGGCACAGCTCTATGGGACACGGTAACCCCCCCATCCCTTCTAGAGGCCATAACAATATACAGTAATCACTTTTGCAATGACCCTTATTCACCATGCAAGTACCCACACTGTTTGCACTTACCACCAGGGCTGGTTCCACCAGTTCGACCCTGGAGACCTCCTGTAAAACAAGGTTAGGCACAGCAAACAACAACAGTACAGTGCTTTCAATACAAACTGGAACAGAAGTCAGATTAAAATCAAAAAGGGTTAGATCTGATTTATTCAGGGAACTTGAACAAGGAAAGGGGCATAATCAGGTTGATGGGCTTAAAGGCTAAATCATTCAGACAGTCATGCATGCACTTCAGAGTTCCTACACAGTCACACACTCTGGGTACCCAGATAGGAAAAAGGTGGGCTAGCCAGGAACGTTGCCCGGGGTAGGCCGGCATTGCAGCTGGTTGGGGCCATGTGATGGAAGAAAGCAACATGCACAACACACACTATTTGTAATCCAGAGCCAGAGTGCTCAGTTCATGAAAGAAAAGACAACAAGGCAATCAGATGACAACACTTTAGATTTAGCTGTTGTTGCAGGAAGCTACCCTGATGTTTACTCACAATACCCAATACAGGACACAGGCAGGATGAAATTGAGACTGCAGGTTGTTGAGCTGGAGTGCCAGGAGAAGCCGGGCTCACACGAATCACTGAGGCGTCAATCCTGTTCCAAGCGTTGAGCAGGGGGCTAATCCCCAGGCAGATCCCTCGTCGATGACTTTCTCTGTGTAGCGGGTAGTCTGGCTGGGCCAGTGTGACAATGCCCAGGTCAAATGGAGATGAATATGGATTCAGTCCATTGGAGCTGGATGCAGCCTCCAGCAAGCAGAACACAGTTCAGCATACAGTGGGGAACGAAATCACGACCCACTAACAGCACACAGCACATTTACATGTAAAGAAATTCCACTGTACCAGGCAGATGGCTCTCCAATTGTAATTACAGGGTCTCTGCACCAAACCAGATGTTCAGAGATGGATGGAGGTCCTAACAGGCCGATTGCGGTCAGCAAATCTTTGGTCTTCTTCAAGTTTGGAGCCTGGTCACAGTTCAGTTTCTTATCTTGCTCTCCAAAGTCGGATTCAGTCCAAATAAACTCCAATTTCCCTCTCAGGGACAGCAAGCAGGCCAAAACTCAAGCCTTTTCACAGTTCTTTCATGTGAAACTACACAGGTCTGCTGCTTGACTATCTTGAGCTGTTCACCTTTCACTTCCCAACTCAGACTGATTCTAGCTGCAAGCAGCCTGGGACTTTCCTCAGGATCCAAAAGGTTTGGTTGGCTGATCTGTCTGTCAGTCAGAACAAGGGCTCCCCCTCCAGGTCCATTTCGGTGCCAAAGTTCCAAAACTACAATTCCTACAGAATTTTGCTCCCACCAGACCCCTGGGGACAGGCTCCATTTTAGAGTCCCCAAAGGTACTGATTGGCCCATTCTGGCAGTCCAGGACCAAGATGATGGTGCTAAAGAGAACTGTCCATGCTGCAAAGGAAGGAAGGTTAGACAAACTACAATATCATTACTACTGTAATAGATAATCAGCAAACAAGCACATCTTCTAACAGAGCTCCCTCTGTGCAAATAGTGATGGCAGAATGGAGTGATTATCTGGTAGCCCAGGTGGGACTCCAGCATAGAAACACTCAGCAGCTGTTAAAGAGACAATACACAGAGGCTATACAGGCACTGTCTGGCAATAACGTTTAAACTGCTAAAATGCAGGACACCAGCCTGGAAGTGAGCATTTAGGCAAGTCCAAGGAAGACTTTTTGGGAACACCCATTTGTAGGGGGGTTACACCCTTCCCTGCCTGGAGAAAACTTGGCATCCGCATCAAGTCTGCACCATCACAATATTGAAAATGCAATATAAATGTGACATATATAATATTAGTAAGCTATGCAAATAACATCTGATGCATCAGTTAACATAAACGTATACCTTTACTATACAGTTTCACTACACTTCACAATACTATATCCATAATGACAATACTTATGCATGTTTCATACATGTGATACTGATTCTACTATGATTATCATACCTCTAACATCACAGTACTGATTTATGTTATAACTTTTTGTACATTAAACAATGTGGGAGGGGCCCCTTCCCTATCAGCTATTTTGGGGCTGGATGGGGCAGGGGCACCTGAGAAGGAAGAACAATCAACCTGAAATTGGCCATTAAGCTCAGTTTTGGCAGTGAACTCTGAGAAATAAAAATACCCTTGTGAACCACATTGAGAGGCAAGTCTACAGGCCTCCCAGTGGAATCATAGCTAAAATGTAGCACTGGCTTAACAGGTTGCCCAGATTTTCTGGGGGGAACAGACACAGGCTCTGGGCAGTCAACACTGACACTGAGTTGTTCTCCTGTAGTGAGGGATTCCTCTGCATTGGTTGAAATATCCAGATTGGGAACACTATCAGCTCCTGGCTCTGTGGACTCTGTCTCCACAACACTCTGCTCATTATCATCTTCTGATGAGGGCCCAGGTTGCTAATTCTGAGGAGACTCTGGCACAATTAGGCTTTGTGGCATTGAAGGGGTGCTGTCAACACTTTCATTTTGCTCCTCAAGTTCTGGCATGTCCCCAGGGAGGCTCAGACTATCTGATCCTTCTTCAGGAAGGTCAGACAGTTCTACAAGACACAAAGAGTGTGCAACCTCAGACAGGATGCTTTGCATCTCACTTTCAAGGGGAACTGGATCCAGGGAAGAAGCTGGTGAGTTAGGCAGTCCTGAAGGCCCAGCTTCATCCCCATGATTCTGCATAGGATTGCCTCGAAACAACTGACTCAGTTCATATGAGGGATAATAGGCATTGCCACAGTCACTTTCATCAGAGGTGGATTGACAGTCACTATCATTCGAGGCCAGCCGGGGAGAGGGCGCCGAATCTTTAACAGCTGAAGGAGATGGACTCTGTCTCCTTCTTGCAGTAGCACAAGTCACCGGCCCAGGGGAATCAATTTCTGATGGTTCAGCCTCAATTATAACTTGGCCGATAGGCAGCAAGTTATGGTGCATGGTCTTGACAGCTTTGGAGCTATTCTCTGGGAGCACCTTGTACACAGGTAAATCATCCAATTTTCCAACTACTACATGGGGAAAATGGTGCCACCTATCAGCAATTTTGTGCTTGCCATGCAATCCCAAATTGCGTAACAACACACAGTCTCCGGGCCGTAACTCTTGAGCCTTTACTTTCTTATCATGCTTCTTTTTGTTGGTGAGATTTCTCTTGGCGGCCATTGTCTGGGCCAGTTGATAAGCATGGTTCAATTGACCTTTCTGTTTCTGTACATACTGCAGGCAGCTTTCAGCTCAGACCCCATCTGGAAAGACCCCAAAGCAGACATCAACTGGCAGTCGGGCCTCCCTCCCGAACATGAGAAGGGGGTTACATATACATTAGCAGTGAAATGGGGAGGCAGCATATGTAAGCATGTAACAGCAGTTATCAGGAGCTACTGAAGCAGCAGGCAAAATGCAGGGTGGTGCACTAAATGAAACTTTGAATGATAACAGGGACAAAGGATGAGACTAAATGATACAACCAGAAAGCATGCCAATCAATCTGAATGGAGGTTAGTGTGAGTTGCTGAGGCAATAGTACAACAATGAACTGCTAAGGTAGTAGAGTAAATGCATAGAGCAACAATAAAACTGCTAGAAAAGCCAGCACATGAAAATTGAAAAGCTGGGAGTTGTATCTGCTGAAGCAAGATAGGCACTGTGTGGCTCAGATGTAAACAATTAAGGGTGAATATACAAGGAGACAGCTACGGCAAGTGGGAGCTGCATAGCACACAGAGAACAATTGCAGGTAACCTGAGGACTGCAAAAAGTATGAAAAAAGTAATTGGGAGCCTGAATAGCATGATGGCCTGAATATCATGAAGGAAGCAAAAGTAAGTAGAAAAACATCAGTAAAATTAGAAGCCCTGCTACAAAAAAAAATGAAAGAAACACAAGCACAGGAGATCAAGAAACCAGAAACAAACAACTGAGAGAGAAGCAGAGACAGACTGCAGTCAGAGGCAAAATAGTGACCTAGATCCATGAGAAGACCTAAAAGCAGTAGACGCACTAAGCAGGCAGGGAGTCTAGCACAAGCCAGGAGTAATCCAAGCACAAGGGAAGGTAGGAGAAAAACACAGCAGAAGTGGGGGAAGGGGGCAGAGCACAGGGAGCGGTCAGGCAGAGCCTCTGATTTTAAAGAAAAAGTGCTTCTGAATGAGGCTAGAAGGAATTGGTTTCTATAGCTCAGGCAGGGGGAGTGGCTGGTTGCTGCACCTCATGGAACTGCAGGCATAGTCTTGCAATAATAAGTTCCAGTACAGGTAAAAACCTAGATTGCAATAGGAGTAATTAGAAAGATGGAAACTCAAAGGAATAGCTAAAAACATAGCCAAGGGCTATGAGATGAAAGCAGAAATTGGGAGAGATCAAAATACTGTATAATGCAAAGGGGATTGATCTCATTATAGAAAAGGTGAAGATGGCAATACAAACATGGAGGACAGGATCCTGAGTTCAAATCAGTGACTGGGTGGAAAAACTCTGACAACTTACCTTTTAGTGTATTTTACTATAAAGATGCAATGGTTGGGGCATGAAAATGCACAAAATGAACAGTTTAACTTGTTAATGTTAAATTGTGAAGAGATGAGCATTTCTCAAACCCCTAGAGATGTTTGGAGACCTCCCTGCCTGAATCCAGGTTATGCCCATGACTATCTTATTGCTCAGTAGCAGTGCAACTGTCCATGTTATTATTTTGTAATCCATGCAGCTCCTTCCACATAAGTTCCATGCAAATCAGTACACTCTGTGTTATGTATACAAATGAAGCACAAATTGTGTCTAAAGGTGTAATAGTAGAGATTTGGTAAGCACAGCCAGCGAAGTGACATGGAATGACTACTAATGTAGCTTAAGGCATGTTTTGAACTTTATTTGCTTTTGAAGAGTAGAGGTTACTGCTCTGGATTTCACTGGCAGATCACGACGATTAGAAGGGCTACAGACACAGCATTAAAAGATACTCAGTTAAATAAAGTACTGTCACAGTTTTGTATTATAGGGGAATGGGACATTAGGGATATCAGTGCGAATATCAAGTTTTTTCTGAGCCAGGGCTGGCTCTTGCAAATTAGCAGGTGGAAAATCAGACAATTCAGTTGATGCTTTACTCTTTCATGGAGGAATGCTCAAGACTCCCACTGTCTTGCTGGGTAGTGGTGAAACTGTGACGTGTTTAGTAGGTGGTCATAGTGCTAATTTGCTGTTTGCCCTTGGTGACTTGTTTCAAATGTTATAATTTATTTATAGGATATGTAGGCTTTAGGCATTTTGCACATTCACTGGATCATCCTGTGTTGCAATAATAGATTTCATAGTATATCATACTGTGGTTTCCAGCATCAGGCTCCCCCAGGACAAAATAAATCTGAGTCTTGCTTGTCGCAATGGCCTCAGCCTCAATAAGTTATGATGTTTTGGGCCACTGTTTGTTTTAAACCTAAAATATACCTTGTCATCATTGGGGTTGTTAAAGCATCAGCAGGTGGTATTATACAGAAACACTGTTGCTCATGTATGTGCCTGCATAAGCCTTTTAACCAGTGGTCGCTACTAATAAGCTGGTAAATTGTAAAAGACATGCAAGTGCAGAGCAATGGCCTTGACTACTCTTTTTAATTTTTTAATTTTATTTATTCAGTTCTTGGAATTAACACCTTTGAGCCAGAGACTCTTTACAAAGGCACCACATAGACATATAAGATAGATAAGTTAAACAAACGAAAGATTGCACAGTATAAAAGACTGAATGGTTATACAGTAAACACTATACATAACAGGCAATAAGAGCTTAAAAAAAGTGCCAATGTGAATTGCAAAGTTACAGGCATTATTATCTACATTTGCAGTCAGAAGGATGATGTTGTCAAACTGTATAAGGATAGTCCTATGAGGAGTGTAAGATAGCTGTTGGATCCAATCAGTGGAAGTAAATGTTGGCAATCAGGAGGATGTAGTCATAGGCTGCATAGGGATAGCATTTTTGTTAGATGGTCTGTAGTCAGCTTGGGAGGGGAAGCCTAAGGGTAGGTCCAGGCAGCCAGGGAGGGAGGTGGAGACAGGAGAAGAGTATTAGTTGTGTTGAGATGACTCGATGCAGAGGTTGCAAGGAGGGGAGAAGAGGGGGAGGGGTTTAGGTAGGAGTTGGAGGGACTGGGTATGACCACCCCAGGTTAAGTGGGGTAGTCACAGCTACTTAGTTTGGAGAGGTAATGCTGAAATTTGGTGAAGCCGACTCTCTTGACTCTTGACAATTCTTCACTCTAGATAATGACTGACACAAGGGAACTTGATGCTTGGCACCACCATAGTTGCTAAGGGGAAGAGAGGAATTAGGAAAAATGATATGGACAGCCTCATCCGTGCACTCACTTGAGATGCTAACATCCATACGATTGCATTTGACCATTGTGCCACCTATAATGTTCTTGACAGACACACTGGGTAAATTCCTACAGAGTTAAAAATAACTGAGACACAGAACTGGAGATAGCAGCATTCTTCAATTCTATGTGATAATGGCGACTGCCAAATGGGAAGCCGCATTATCGCAACGACAGAGTGGAGAAAACATTTGACATCCTCGGCGCATGGAAGAATGGTGCTGGGGACTTAGCTATTTTGCTTTCTGTGGGAGGCTGCACCCCCCACACACACATGGGGGGCTTTGCGCACTGCACCCTCCTACTAAAGGATTCTCAACTCCAAGGGGGGTTGCATGTTGGGGAGGCAAAAGCAAAAAAAAGCAAGTTTCAGGCTGGGCGTAACAAACTTACACTAGCCTGGACCCAGACCCAAACCCAGTAAATCCCACACCACAACTGGAGGCTAACCCTCGACACCACGGTACAGTTTGGCAGCTGACCACAGTGCCACTCTCACATCCGCTCTGCCCCTCCAGCCCATGCTCGCCCCCGCCAGATGTACATATAGTGACATCCTGTCACTGCAGTTGCCCACCCACCACATCCAGTCACCCTACCCCCATCGCCATTTGGCTTATGCGCCACAACGCTGCCATTTCAGACGATGCCTTACTTCAGGCGCCAACATCACAGGCTACCGTATTCTTCCCATCAGCAGGACCTTAGGACTGGAGTTAACCAAAAAAGGCCCCTTTCAAAGAGACAGAAAAGGAGAAAGGGAGGGAAAGAGGAGAAAAGAACAGAGATTCTTTAGAAGAAAAATTTACTTATTTCTTGTAGTATTAAATATTTGCAGTGTGTGTGTGTGTGTGTGCAGATGATGCAATTTATTTTATTGTTTTTTTTTTCAGAAAAATGGAAAAGAAGTAGAAGGTATGAACATGTGTGTTTTAAAAGCAAAACAATATATTCTTAAATCAAAATATCTAACATTACCTTGTGAATTATTTCTATTCCCTATTTTTGTTGTTCACAGTTCAGCACCTGATGAGAGAAGCCAACAAGAAGACTTGAATGTTGAATGTAAGCAGTAACAAGCATTTGTCAATGTCAAAAGTTTGCTGTTGGTACTGCAGTTGTACATGCCTCCCATAGTAGTGCCTTGCACCAGAAGATATATGAAGAGAGACTTAAGGAGCTTAATATGTATAGCCTCGAGGAAAGGAGGGAGAGGGAGGACATGATAGAAACTTTCAAGTACCTCAAGGGAATCAACAAAGTCCAAGAGGGTAGCATCTTTCAAAAAAAGAGGTGTGCAAGAACAAGGGGGCACAATTTGAAGGTGGGGTGGCTCAGAGGTAATTTAAGGAAGTATTTTTTCACATAGAGGGTTGTGGATGCATGGAACGGCCTTCTGGAGGAGGTTATGGAGTCAAAAACAGTGGTGGAATTCAAGCATGCATGGGACAGTCACAAGGCAATTCTAGGAAGTGGGGGTAGGAAGAAGTAGGCTGCTGGTTAACTAGGATCTGCAGCTTATCCATTAGGTAGGGAAATGGGCAGACTGGGTGGGCCAAGCGGTCCTTATCTGCTGTCAAATTCTATGTTTCTATGAACCTTATCACCTCTCTTTCAGGCAAAAAATATATATCTATACGGAAACTTCATGGGGATACCTTTTGAGCTAGAAGCACAAGGAGCTCAGATTGGGAGGCAGTATAGCGCAGTGGTTTAAGGCTCTGAACTGCAAATCTGGTGACATTCAGCAGACGAGACCTGGGTTTGAATCCTACAGCTTCCACTTACATACTGTGTGACCCTGAGCAAGTCACTTAACTTCCCTGTTCTCCCAGGTCGCACCTGTAGAAAAGCTTTCGGCTTCGTGTGCTAATCCTGGTTAAACACAACTAAAAAAAAAAAAAAAAGATTAGAAGTACAATTAAACCTCTAACTTAAGATACACAGGACCAGCCATTTGCCAAAAACCCTCCCCCTTAAAGGATGCCTGTTGCCTCCCCACCCCCACTCCACCCGATCTTGATAGATACTGAAATGTAGCGAAACTGGTTGCCAGTACAGATGTCTGCAAATTGCAAGCGGTCAGGTAAAATACTGCAAATTTAGAAATTGCAACACAGATAGCAAAAAGCTGCCAAAAATCCACTAACCCCTAACGCTGCTTCCCCGGTCAGGTTTACTGCGCAGACAGGCACCTTAGCAAAACATGATGCACCCAACCAAAATAGCATTTTAAATGGGGGGGGGCTGAGGCAATGTGATGAGGGTTTTTTTTAATTTAACCGTTACCTTGACGGGTGGATACATTTCTGTGACAGCCCGCCTTGAGCACCACCTGAGGGTAGCTCAGCTCCAGCACTAACAGTTCACCCTTGCCAGCTTTGGTGCTCTTGCCCACTTCTAAAGTGCTGCTGGGGCCAGAAGGGGCCAGGTATTTGCCCTCATAATCCCCGAAGGCCACCTTGCCAAATCAGAACTCCAAGGTGTAGCTGGTGCCCTTCTCGGGTGTCTCCGCTAGTTTGCCATTGTTCCTGAGGAGGCAGTTGTCCGAGGTCTGCACACTGTAGCACTGATCATGGAAGATTAGAGTGATGAAGAAATCCTCCCCCACAGGGTATGTCTCAGTCCATGGCAATCTCATCCTGTTTGGGGCTCAGGTGGGAGTAGTGTTTCCTGGTTAGGCTGTAGATGCTGGCCAGCAGGTGCATGGCGATATGGATGCTTCATTTCCAGGCTGGCGAGATAGTCTGTGCAAAGCAAGAGATGCAGTGCTCAGTGCTGCTGAAGTAGTGCTTATGGGGCTCTGACTGTAGAGACCAGTGTCCGTCATCATGGGCGATAATGATGAAGTGGCAGTCTGGCCCCGGGGGTCTCAATGTCACCAGTCACATTGCCCCACCTCTTTAATTACAGTAATCAGCCAGGCTGATTGGAACAGCTGTTTGCTGGGCAGTGTCCTGCAGATGAAAAGAAATTGCCACCACTTGATTGGTGCGGTATTTTATTTCCAAGTACAGACCACTTCAGGTAAAACAGCATCATGACCAGCCTGGCTGATCATTTATGTTATGCTGTTGAGCCCCTTGCAGTGCACTCTGCATTGGACAGACAGTGTAACACCACTCAAAAGCAACTCATTTCAAGATGCTCACTGCACGTGCATGCATGGGAACCTAAGTCTCTACCTGCTGCAATAGTATGGGCTCTGTAGGAGCCTGGATATGGGACTGGTGTTCTTTGCACCCGGAAACAATTTTTTGCTTGACTGGGGAAAACTCAGCCTTGCCTGCTATATAATGATGGTAGTGGTGGTGGGGATCATGGGCAGGGCTTAGATTTCGGGCTGCAAGATGCTCAATGCCAAACACAGAAATGGTTTTGCTACCAAATCAGAGGGAGGTGCACCTGTGCGCCATGCTGGGGTAATACACTCTCAGGATGCAGATTTAATGTTGAGTTGTTTTGTTCTGCAGTGGGCTTAGAGTTTGAGATTTTTTGTTTTAAAGATCAGAGTCAGTACTAAGCACCTCTGGAGCATGCAAAAAGCTATTTAATAGTGTCATTTAAAAAAATGCATGCATTGTAAAGGATGGTGTAACATTTCAGGGAAAACATAAAGTGAACATCTATAGCATGCAGCTCCAAATTGTACCATGGGTTTAGAAAAAAATATAGTCATATGTAACATCAGTTAAAGATATAAAAACTGATTGTAAATACTACACCAGCATTTCATCTATTAAAACAACCTAAGCAATTTAAAGTGCATTTTACTTTCCTATCTATATTTCAGCATGCAAAATATCAATAAAGAAATTGCAGAAGTGGTTTCAAGTCAGTCTGGATCCCCCTTCTTTCTTCCTCTTCCTCGTCACGCTGTTCAGTCTTCATTTCAGCCAAGAGAGAGAGCAAGAGAGAGGAGAGGAGAGGAGAGTATACAATGGAGTCTCAAAATCTGGTAAACTGATTGGTGAGCTGTGTTCTTTACCCATTGTTAACACCCAGCGTAACCCATGGATAAAGTTCCAGCTGCTTCTGGTGACCAGTGCACAACAGAAAAAAAATCACTACCTCTGGTTTGCCCTCAGTGTCGGCTCCATCCCTCCAATCTCTGCAGCTCACTCCTTCATGCTTCTTCGATGTAATACCTGCCTCCCAATCATTGTAATCTCTTTCTCTACACCCCCCAAAAAAAAGAACTTAGGAAGAACACATAAGGGGGAACCTCGTGAACTGGTAACATTGATATCAGGCAAAAAAAAAAGTGTCAAAACCACGGTAGCTCATGCCTCGTAGATGAACTCTAGCCCATCAGAAGCAACAAAGCCTGCTTACAGGCATTTTTAAGAGAAAAAAATCATTTTTTTTCTTCACCTCCTGACCTGTTCTCCATTACTTCCTCTGTACCACAAAAGTGACATTCATCCCGGAAGCACAAGCTGAATATCGCTGGCAGACCCTCACAGCTTGCACCACGCTATCTCATGCTGTCAAACAGCTACTGCTTCTTACTCCCAGGCTGTGTCTATAAAAGAGAAAAAGCACAACAAACTCATGACTCTCAAGCTCTCCCTTAAAAAAAACAGTCTTCTATTGTGTGTGTGTGTGGGGGGATATTAAGATCTAGGCAGCACCTCTACCACACACATTCTACCTAGCAACACAGTACTATTTTTTCTGTCGCAGCAGTACAGTAAATGAAAATTATTTAAAATGCCCCCCTCCAAAAAATCTTTTTGTCTTTTCTTAAGGAAAAAAAAACAGGGACATTGTATAATCACAATAAACCACTCCAGGGTGTGTGGTATGCTGGGATTTTCCCACTTCTGGTGTGGATTTGGTCACTCGGCCTGCATCCTTGTGATCAAACCACACCAGGTGTGGATAAATCCCTGCATAACCCAGCCCCTGTTTTAGTTTATTGCTTGAGTACAGTAGAGTAGAGTAGAGTTAGAGCAGAGCAGAGCAAAGCAGAGCGGAGCAAAGTAGAGTAGAGTAGAGCAGAGAGAGCGAGAGAGAGAGAAATGTTTCTGCTAGATAGAGAGTAAGCCAGGAGATAAATATATCTGTGGCTGTACTGTGAGGGGTTGTCACAGCTAAACTAACTGACCTTATTTGCCCAACTACTTAGCATTTAAAATTGCACTAATTTGAACGGTTATGCATCGCGGCAAAAGAAGAAGTAAAAAAAAAATGTCATGCTCTTTAAAGTTAAAGGTAGACAGTTGGTTTCTTGCAGTTCCTGACTAGTGTTCCCTGCAAATTGTCAAACAATAATTGATGCTGTGCTGTTTTCAGGTGCAGTCAGTGTGGTTTGGTCAGACACATACAACATGCAATGTATGAAAGCAACACACACACTTAAGTCCACTGTCCAGGACCAAAGAAAACTGAAAGACACGGGATCCCACAGAGAGTCTGTGTGGTGTTCTTGGCAGGCTGTCAGCACTGTGAGTCTGACCAAAGATTCACAGCTCGAGCAAGTTTTTTAATGCACTGCTATGTGAGCAAATTGCTGTATAAGCAAATGGCTCTGATACATACTGTACTAAAGCAACCGCAGCTAAACAATTTTCAGGTGGAAGGAGTGCTAGCACTACATTTTTCTTGGGCGATAACCAAACTGGAATCAATGCCTGCAGATCACTTAGCTAGTATTCAATTTTATTATATCCAGTTGCTTGTGGTATAAGCCATGGACCGGAGACTGGCATCCACGAGGGAGATGCAGGTGCCATTGACCAAAGGGCCTTGGGAGGTGTCACATTTGGGGTATTTTGTACTATGCCGAACAAGAATGGAAAACACCTTCTGGTGATATGGGATTGAACCACCACCACCTGGCACACACAATAAACTGATCAGTAAGCCACAATAAATGTGTAACTTCTTGGGGGGATGGGGGGTGGAGTACTGAGACTGTATGGAATGGAGTACCCTATCATCCCAAATGCAGTGGTGCAAATTCTAATCATACCAGAACAAACAAATAGTGAATGTGGGATGAAATCATACAATTAAACAATCATTAAATAAAATGAGCTGGCCTGGTGGTGTAGAGGGCTAAGGCGCTGGCGCCTTACCTCAACCCATGACGGTGACCCAGGTTTGGGAATGGACTCAGGACACCCAGGGCTGGCATGAGGGAAGGAGAGGACCAAGCATCCATAGGACTGCTCTTCTGTCTTGGGGTGGGTAGTGGGGTTGACATCACACTGTGGCAGCCCCTGGTGGAGACCAGGAGCACAACAGGTGCACATCAGAGATGCCCCAGAAAAGCAGAAATACCGCCCTGCTTTAAGCTGGATAATGGCTGCCCGGCTCTCTGGTGCCATTCATGTCCCTGCTGAGTCCTCTGTCCCAGCAGCACCCTGGGGCCAAGGGTAGCGCTGGCTTTCCCCTGGGCTGGCGCATTCTCCCTTGGAGGAGGAGGACCCATCCAGAGAAGGTTTACACTGGGTTACCTGGGGCCACCCGCTATATGGGACCAGAGGATTGGAGGACAGACAGACCAGAGCCAGCATTAGTAAGCCTGAAGGAGAGGATGACGCAGTGCACGTATGAGGAGGTAAAAAGGTAATACAAAAAAAATAAATAAATAAAATGCCCCCTAGTGATTGGAAGGCAACAGGTTGGCCACTCTCACTTATGCTGTGGCATGCTGACAATTCCATGCACCCAAATAAAATCAAAACTTCTGAAAGCCCTAGGCCTTCACTGTCCCTTTCCCTGTCCACCTTTTCTTCCATTTTTCTATCCCTTTGTCCTTTTCTGTGGACTGTCAGCCATAAGATTTACCACTTCTGCCAAACACTCTTGTTACTATCCCCCCTGCCCAGCTGACTGAGTCTCTTTTGTTTTTTTTTCTTTCTCCTATTCAGGACACCCTGAGCCTAACCTTCTGGGTTCCATCATGAGGGCTAGGCTGTGGCTAATCTCTCTGTCCCTCATTTATATCACTCTAGATGAATGATAGCTGCTTTCACATGCTAACAGGCAAGAAGAACTTAACATTATTCCATACTGTACTGTGACCAACAATGATTACTTATGTGCTATCAACTCCCCATGGTAACTATCTAAGACTCAGCACTCCCCTAATGGTGGGACACAAACTGAGCTCCCTACGAGGCATCCACCACCTGCCTTCCACAGGGTTGATCATTTCCTGTACTTCTCAGTCGTGGTGTTACTTTGTGCTACACTAGGCTGACCGAATGTCAGAAAAGGGGAAACCCTATCCCAATCTGACTATCCACGATGTTGCACCAGGTCCAGGAGCTATAAACTATCCTGCACTGCACTAAAAAAACTTCTATTACTATTGCTTTCATGCTCTGGCAACGTACAGCTTAATCCCGGGCCTCAAGCTGCCATCACTTTTCCCCCAGACCTAGCGAAGATCAAAGGCTTGAGCTTCCTCCATCTCAATGTATGTAGCCTGCTAAAAAAGATCACCATGATTCAGGCCTGGATCTACCACACCTTGCCAAACTTCTTAGAGGTCTCAGAAATCTGGCTCAGGCCAGCATCAGCTGACAGGGAGGTCAACATCCCCAATTATTCACTACTCAGAGCTAACAGGCAATCAAGAGGTGGTGAGGTAGCCATATATGTCAAAGACAAATACAGTCTCCTGTCTCGACTCGGCAGCCATCACAAATGAATTTGAATGTCTGTCCCTCAAGGTAGCGATCTCACACAACACAACTTTGTGTCTTATAGGGTGCTACAGACCCCCATCCACTGGCCTACAACTCCTAACATATCTGGACGCTGCCTTAGGGAAAGGTTCTCTGGAAATCATTATAATAGGGGATCTTAACTTAGACTGACTAACCAAGGCCTCAACACCCCTCTCATCCTTCTGCGATGCCCATGGGCTAACGCAAATCATTGATGAACCAATGCGCTTGAATAAAAAGAACCTCAGCAATAGTACACTTTTGGATGTTATACTAGTGAGCAAACCACACCTGTTCTCACATGCAGGCACCTTCTTCAATGATGTCAGCGACCATTGCTTCATAGCTGGTGTACGATCAGTCGCTACACCTCTGTCCTCCTCAAAGTTCTCTGTTAAAAGATCCAAGTGGAACTTTGACCTTTATGTCTATCTAGATGACATAAATACTCCACATGATGGCAGGATATTTACCTGGCAAGGACAGTACAATTGGCTTACGACATCCTCAATGACATAATTCTAGGATCATTAAACAAATGTGCCCCTTTAATAAAAGTGCGTGCTAAGAACCAAACATGTCGTTGGTTCTCCGCTGAACTCAAATCTGCTCTTTTAGAGGGGGACAAGCCTTGGAAGAAAGCACGTAGATATAAGACCCCATTGGACTGGTATGCAGTTAGGAGGGCCAGAAACCTATGTACCAGGAAGATTATAGATGCAAAAGCCACATACTACTAAACAGAACTGGGATTGGCCACCAAGCACCCAGCCAAATTCTGGAATACCATCAAGAACCTCTCTGGTCATATACCTGGTAACTCTCTCCCACCTAAGATCATTTTGGGTAACATCACCATCACTGAGAGGGTGGACATTTTGGACTCCTTTAATAACCACTTTACAACAGCGGGGCTAGCCTTCGATAACTCTCCTGTGAACCTGTTATGCTCCCAGCTGGGCTGTCAACCTAATGAAGTCTGAGTCACAAACTCTACATTCTCCCTGCAACCTGCCTCCCTGGAACAGGTTGAAGACTTTCTATGTCAACTGGACATAAAGAAAAGTGCTGGCGCTGACTCCCTAGATCGATACTTCCTAAAGATTGCTTACCATGTACTAGCTGTACTGATAACACACCTATTTAACCTATCACTTACCCAAGGAGTCCTTCTGTCCATCTGGAAAACAACCCTCTGCTTAAATCAGGAAACCCTTGTGACCTCAACAACTATAGGCCAATTTCCCTTCTCCCTGTCCTGTCAAAATTATTGGAAAAAATTGTAAGTACACAACTGAGATCTTATTTAGAATTATCAAATCTGCTAAATCCTGTGCAATCTGGATTCAGGACTAAACATAGCACTATCACAGCCCTTGCAAAATTGACTAACAACTGGCAGATTGAACTGGAAAAAAAAAACTTTGTCTGTGCAGTATTCCTGGACCTAAGCAAGGCATTCGACAGTGTTGACCATAGCCTACTCCTCTCATCCTTACAGTCTATAGGCTTGAACTCTCTTTCCTTTTCGGTGGTTTACAAGTTACCTTATGGATCATTTACAGCAAGTCAAAGCCAAAGGTGAACTTTCGTCTATCAAACCCCTACTAAGAAGGGTTCCCCAGGGATCTATTCTAAGTCTCATTCTGTTTGCGATTTACTTCAATAACATCAGTGACAGTGTAACTAAGGCTAACGTCCACCTATTTGTGAATGATACGGTGCTTTACTTAAGCCATTCATCACCTGAAGCTGCATGTAGCAACCTGCAATCTGAATTTAACCTACTTCAAAACCAGCTCCTAAACAAAAAGCTCTTACTTAATGCAAAGAAAACTAAAGCAATGATCCTTTCTCCTTATATGCAAGTAGCTATCCCAGCAACTACAGGAACAGTACCGCAGATCTCTACAATTCTAGGGGGAAACCTAGAATTTGTTACGAAGTTCAAGTACCTGTGAGTCTAGCTAGACCATAAATTATCCTTCATTGAGCATATTGAGGCCTTGCTGAAAAGACTTCGCCAGAGACCTGGTCTCTACTTCAGGATTAACTACCTACTCACAAGCGATGCCAAGATGAGGCTGGTGTGAGCTACATTTCTCTCACTAGTAGATTATGCAGACTTTCTATACAGCCACTGTCCTGCCCCTTACCTAACAAAACTGGATACGCTCTACCATAGAGCTCTAAGATTTATTACCGGTCTCCCCTTCAGTGCGCACCATTGTCTATTATATGCAGCCATAGGATGGACCTCCCTCCAGTTTAGGTGGAAAAAAATGCCACTTTCTGGACCTACAGAGCTATCTCAAAAAACACTTCCACAATACATCTCGGACTGCTTCCCTCTAAGCTCAATAGGCACCTATGCCCTGAGAAGTCACTCTTACATCTCATTAAAAATTCCCAAAGTCCATTCTCACCAAGACAGAACAGCCATCAGATTTGCACTGCCCTACCTGTGGAACAATCTACAGAAAACCATAAAACTGAATACATTCATCAGCATCGGTTCATTCAAGACCTTGTACTCTCGACTCATCAAGGAATTGCGCAAGTGTTTTTTTCGCTATTAATTGGAACCAATAACCACAGTATCACTATACTGGCTGTCTTTAACCTGTCCTCTTTTACATACATTTCCCTTAATCCTTCTTCTCCTTAAGCTGTATCCTCCGTCCGCTGCTTTCCACTGTCCTCTGTTGATTTACCTATCTGATCTCCATCAAAGCTACCTGATAATAATTATGTTGTATTCTGGCCCTGCCTTATGATGATACATTCCCCTACCACCTGGACTCTTACTTCTAGGCCTACCCTAGTCTCCTCCTCTACTATTACCCCCCAAACCCAAATTATCTTCCTGTCACTTAATCTGAGATATCCACAGTTTTGTCACGTGCTGATGATACTGCTGCAACCTTGATTGCTCTATGCTATTGGCTGATATTTTGTATTCTATGACCTACATGTATCAAATTGTCTCATTGTCATTACTTATGAATCCCTCATATTTTGTATTTTGCCTGAGATCTTATCATAACTAGGTCCACCTTGCAAATGAGCTCTGCTCAATGATGTTCACCTGGATAAATAAAGATTTTGATTGATCGCTTGATTGATTGATTGAAAACATAGCTAAGCAGTTTTACAAATGCTAATCAAATGAACACATGTATGGAAAAAGACACACAACACAAATTCTAGTTACCAGTGGACTAGACATGATGTGGTTTCCCACATGTTGCAGGAAAGACAGCCAGAGATAGTCAAAGATGCTCAGCGGCAAAATGTAACTGATTAGACTGAAGCCAGCTAACCAAGTCTGCAGCATCAACAATAAAAAAAAAAGAACACCAATGAAGGAAGCTGGCAGGCAGAAGTTCCTTTTCATGAGCATGCCCCCTCCCACAAGGTGTGCATAGAGTAGCGTGAGTGCACAAGTCCGAGGTAGGGGCATGACTGGAGGAGAGAGTCCTGGAACAAATCACTAAAAATAACTTTTTTTTGTAAAGTTTACTTGCTAAATATTTGGCCCTTGTTAAAAAAACAAATGATGTGAACTCAATGCCTTGCATGCAGAGCAAAGGACCGAGGTAAGAACATTTCAATTTTTTTTCTAAAATGGCAGTCTGGCCCTGGGCTGTCACTGTTGCCGGACACATTGCCCTACCTCTTTAACTGCAGTATCAGCCAGGATGAACGGAACAGCTGTTTGGTGGCGCTGTCCTGTAGATAAAAAGAAAATGCTGCCACATGATTGGTGCAGCATTTTCTTTTCAAGTGCAGACCATGTCAGGAAAACAGCATCATGATTAGCCTAGCTAATGATTGGTGTGATACTGTTGAACCCCTTGCAGAGTACTGTGTATTGGACAGACAGTGTCACACCCCTCAAAAGTCACTCATAGCAAGAAGTTTGCAGCACATGCGCAAAGTTAAAAAGCAAGTAAAAGACTGAAGGCTGGAAGACAGACAGACAGAGAGACAGACAGAGAGAGAGATAGATAGATAGATAGATAGATAGATAGATAGATAGATAGATAGATAGATAGATAGATAGATAGATAGATAGATGTTACTGTTCTCCCATTACAGTGGTTATGGTATGGCAGATAAGCTGGAGTTAAAAAAATGGTTTTGTTCTGATTATTATCTCAGCAGTCATTAGGGTAGAAACTTGAATGTTTATGGCATGTTCCCCTTACAATAACTGTTATTTCCAACACTGATGTGTAGTCTGCACATGATCCAATAGACCCAAACATCAAGCTTCAACCTCAGGACTCTTTTTGCTTCTCTCCTCTTACCTTTAAACAAGTCGAGGACTTGCTTTTACATCCTGATGTAAAAAAAAAGTGCAGGAGAAGATGACTTGGACCCTCTATTCCTAAAAGTAGGCTTTCAATACTTAACAGCTCTAATATTGCATTTATATAATTTGTCCATCTCAAACAGTGAAGTCCCTTCTGTATGGAAAACAGCCCACATATTACCAAGTTTTAAATCTGGGTGCTCTGGGACCTCAATAACTACAGGTCTATATCACTTCTACCCATTCTATCAAAACTGCTAGAGAAATTAATCGATAATCAGATCAGATCAGGGCATACCTAGACAAATTAAGCCTAATTAATCAACTACAATCTGGCTTCCTGCCTCATCATAGCACCTCTACTGCCCTTGTGAAAGTATCAGATGACTGGCTTCTTGCTCTAGACTGCAAACATATTGCACCACAGGTGCAGTATTCCTTGACCTGAGCAAAGCTTTTGATACAGTAGACCATACAATACTGTTATGCAAACTCAAGGATCATGGCATGAATGGATCTACTCTAAACAGGTTCTCCAGCTATTTGTCCAGTCATTTTCAGCTACATCAAGTTTGATGGGTCCTTCTCATCACTTCTTCTGCTTTCTAGAGGGGTACCTCAAGGCTTGACTCTTGGCCCCCTCCTCTTCATGTTATACATCAATACCTTAAGCAATAATATATCAAATGCTAAGATCAAATTGTTGGCTGATGATACTGTTCTCTATACTTCTAAACCTTCTATTACAAATGTATGCCTTGAACTCCAATCTGAATTTGACCTATTGCAACAAAATCTCCCTCACTCTAAACTATTATTAAATGCCAAAAAAACAAAAGTTATGTTTTTCAAACCCAGTAATCCCTCCACTATCTCCAAAGATTCCACTTCACCATTGCCTATCACAACCCTTTTAGTTGACACCCTGGAAAGGGTGTATATGTTTAAATATCTCGGCTTCCTACTGGAACATAATCTCTCCTACTCTTCCCACATTGAAGATCTTGCAAAGAAGCTAAAGCTGAGACTTGATTTTCTTTATAGAAATAAAGTCTTATTCTCCAAAGAATCCAGGAAAAGGTTGGTCCAATTCACATTTCTTCCTCAGATAGACTATGCTGATATCCTATACGGCCATTGCTCAATGACTAGCCTACATAAATTGAATGTCCTTTACCATCAAGCCATATGTTTTATCACTAATGCACCAGCCAGGATGCACCACTGCAATCCTTGCCACCAGAAGATTACTAAATAGTGATGTACGGGCTTGCAAAGCCTTGCTCTGTAAGCTACCGCTGTACATCTCAGGCCTGTTTCGACATCCCTCGTGCTCTTAGAAAAAATTTGTACCTAACGCCCAAAAAAGTCCCTAAACAGTCCTTAAATCCAACACCAACTGTGGCATGGGCATGGCCACCATCAGTCATGCTATCCCCCCACTTGGAATAAGCTGCAATCATCCCTCAACTGGGCCACCTTAGTCCTCATAAATTCTTTTAAAAGCATTGTGGTAAAATTTTTCCATGATGTTTGCCACTGCTACTCAGCTTAGACCCCTTAGCTTTGTTCTTCTTCTCATCCTTATCACAGCTTATAGGCAGACTTCCAGGATACAGGCATCATCTTCTTGCTGTACCATATAACCAGTACATAAGGATGTTTCAGATAGCACTGTTGCAATGCGGCAAAACTCTAAAGAGAGAGGAACAGTAGAGAAACAGAGGGTAAACAATAAACAATAAAAAGGATGCAAGGGGTAGTACAATGTAGTGGGTGCAGGGCCGCAGTGTTCAGGAGAACACTGTGGATCATGTGGTGCTGTCCCATCTGCATGCACCTCTCTGGGTTGATGGTGGAGGTTGCCTGTCTCTAAGCCAAGTTAGCCAGGATACAGGGGATCTTCACCCCCACCCAGAGGCCACTGTATCCACAGCCAGAACTTCAAAGGATACCCAGGTGTCAGAGTGATTGGACCACGGTGGGCTCAGGGAGAGTGCAGGAAGGGGGTCTCAAGCACATCCCCAAACCTGTCCAGCTAAGTAACTCCTACGCTGTCTTGGGGCAGTGGGAAAGCCCCACAAGGGCACCCATAACTGAGACCAAGGAGGATTGGCAGGTCCTCCATATATGATCCCCAGGGAAGGGAGATAGAGAACTCCAGTGGAAGAGGAAGCTACTCTTGGTGGGGGAATCAATTTTATGAGGAGTGAAGATGGGGCACCTAGCAGGGGGGGAGAGGGAGGTCAAGAACCTTCCAGGAAGCACTGCATGGAGGGATGGGAAGTGGGTCCATAGAACTGCAATGGCAATAGTAAGGAGGGAGGATCTGAATGTCATTGTCCACCTGTTGACAAATGACCCATCAGGTGATATGGTGGAGATAGCCAGAATCCAAGAGGAGAACATGAAGTCCAGGGGGGGCCTAAAGCGGTAGCCTGTGATGTGGCAACTATTTGATGGCAACTGGTCATAAGGGTAATGGTGCAGTACTGGCACGGACAATGTATGGCGACCTAGAGATTTCCCTCTTTTCCGAAGTTGCGCCCCCGAGTAGGAATCCTAAGGTAAGGGGGTGTTGGGGTGTGGGGGCAAAGCCCCCCGCATTAAACAACAAATTGTTTTTCAGTCACCATTCCACGGGTCGCCATCCTGCAGTCGCCCTTATCACATAGCACCGCCTAAAGCAGATAGCACATTCTTTCTCCTTCTCAGAGGTACTACCTGTCCATGGTAAGGAGGAGGCTAGGACACTCTGCATCCAGACATTCTACTCCTGGTTGAATGAATGGTGTAGAAAGGAGAGTTTTGGCTTCATGGGGGACTAGGTTACCACCTGGGATGATGCAAGCCTGTATATGGATGACAGCCTACATCCATCCGGGAAGGGGACCTTTGCCCTAAATGAGAAGTTTGAATGCTTCAGCAGCAAGCATTTAAACTTTTTGGGGGGGCAGGAAGGGCAGAAGGCTTAGTATCAACATCCCCCCCATGAGCACATGCTGGACACAAGCATCCAAGGAGTACATAATCAGACAGGGGGCAGAACTCAACATAAGGGCAGAAGACAAGGTGGACCGGGGAAAAAGAACACCCAGGAAGGGGGAGGCTTATGGCAACAAAAACAGGGTAAGGAAGTCACATCCTGGAGAGCCATGTTTGCTAATGCCCAGAGCCTTAGTAATAAGATGGAGGACCTGGATGCAGCCATGGAACAGTCAGACCTGGACATTGTGACCATCATGGAGTCCTGGTGTAATGATAACCATGGCTGGGTGATGGCCATACCACAATCTAGTCAGGAGGAACAGGGCAGGCAGGAAGGGGAGAGGAGTGGCACTTTATGTGAAATATAACATAAAGGCCACAGAGATTCATAGGGAGCAAGGAGAGGGGGAGAGATACCATGGGTTAGGCTAGAAAAACAACAGGGGCAGACATTCACACAGGAGTAATATATACAGACCACCAGCCCAGGGTGAAGAGATGGATAGGGGGATGATGCTTGCTATTCAAATAATAGCACACAAGAGGGAAGTAGTGCTGGTTGGTGAATTCAGTATTCCAGATGTAGACTGGCGCCTCCCAGCAGCAGCAGCAGCAGCATCTATCAGGAGCAGGTTCATCCTGGATTCCCTGCAGGGAGCCCTCCTTAAACAACTGGTCATGGAACTCACATTTTATTTTATTTTTTATTTATTTAGTTTTTGTTGACCGGGTAAGTGCACTAGACAAATCCTGCCTATTTTCAGGCACGACCTGGGGGAGGGGGATACAGATCAATGCCAAATGACTTTGAACCAGATTAAGCTGTTGGTGGTATTTTTAGTGAATGAGGGAAATTTGGCCGGGACACCGGGGAAATTCCGCCTACTCTGTGGAGGCAGCGGGCACTGTAGCACTGTGGGAGACTGTGGGTGAGCGCAGTATGTCCCAGACCATGGAGGAGGAAGGTCAGTTTTGTGGAGCTCCAGAGGTAACCTGTATGCAACAGGATGAAGGCATTAATTTAGCACAAAATTCGTTTTCTGAAGTAGTACCAAAGACTTGTTTGGAGCAACCTGTTCTGGTGGAGGCTGTTGGGGACTTGCATTCTGAAGAAATTAGACTACAAAAAGAATTGGAAGTAAAGAAGTCCCAATTACTAGCTCTCATTTCCACCGCAGAACAAGAATATAACCAAAGCAAATCCAGATTGGAAGAAGAAAGGAAAAAAAGGAAAAGGTCGGTAGCTAGTCCTTCACTTAGCACCAGCAAACGAGTATCTCCCTGTATGGATTCCAGCTGTGAAGGGAACAAAAATGTGAAAAGTGTGGTGTTGGTAAAAGAATCTGATCTACCAGCTGATAATACAGAATGGTCGCCAGAGGATGCCTTATTAAAAGCAGGATGGCTCTTTTCAGGAAACCATTGGACTCCTGATCCGGCAATTACGATACCGGGTTCTCCGGAATGCTCTGGGGAACGTTCATGTGATAGCAGTGGTTTGAAGTCACTAACTACACAGAGCTCCTCTACAGCTGTGCAGATTGAAACAGAGGCTGGGAATTTAGGTGATGCGTCAGACGCAGAAACAGCTCTGCCAAACCACCGAGCTTCTGAAGTTTTTCACAGCATTTCTTTATCTCAGGACTTTCAGGTAACCTCTTTAACCTCGAGTTCAGAAAGGGTAAGGAGCGAGGGAAAGAATACGATTAATCAAACAGAACAGAGTCTGGGGACTGATAATAATATGAAAGCGCTGCCGCCTATGCAAAACCAGGGGACTTCTAAATCGTATGCTGGACTTTTTCATAAACCCATAACAGCAGCAAAACGAAGGTTTCTAGTTCGTCTACGTTATGTTGGGGAAGCTCCTATTGTTCCGGATAGAGTATGGGTGGGGAAAACCCTAATTAAAGACCGTATGGGTTTTACACCTATGGATGTTTACGCTTTTATCCATGCACCAGGTGATAGGAACTATGACATTAGCTTTTGCTCGATGGTGTTACTTGACAAATTTTGGAAATTGTATTATGAGCAAAAAAACTTGGAAGATTGGTCTAATTTTTTGGCTATTCCTATAACTAAACCTACTATCAAATCTGTTACAGTTTTATTTAGGAATGAGGGCGTTGATGTTTCGGATATCAAATTCTGGTTGGAAAAAAAATGTTCTACTGTTGACCATCCCAAACCAATAATAGATGTGAATGGGTTTTGGAATGGTGGTTGGACTTTAAGGGTTCAACTGAAACACACTGAAAAAGGTATTCAACACTTACCTAGCTCCTTCTTTTTAGGTAGAGACAGGGGGATATTATTCTATGCTGGTCAACCTAAAAGCTGTTACAAATGTGGTGATTTAATGCATTTAAATAATGATTGTAACGCAATCAAATGTTTTCTTTGTGGAGTTTTGGGTCACTCCGCAGATCAATGCACTGCGCCCCCTATCTGTAACCTATGTGGGGATGATGCACACAGTTTCCAGGAATGTCCATGGGCAGCTCATAACACTGAGTCTGTCTCTGATCATGAATTAATTTTGTCACAAGCCAGAAAACCTCAATTGAATGAGGCAGACTTGTCTTCAGTTCACCCTCCTCCGCTTAGGCGCAGAGGACGAGGTGGAAGTAGTGGTTTTGTTCCCGGAGAGAAGAAGGGGAGTTTAGACATGAGTAAGCATAATATGATTCCACCTTTACCTTCGTGTAGTATTGAGAGGCCCAAACCTTCTAGTACTGAGGTAGTAGATACTTCTTTTACTACCCCTCAAGGTTCTCCCAAGCAAGTTTCAGCTCAATTGTCGTTTCCTCATAAAAATAATAGGGAGACAGTATTTCAACAGGAAGGAAGTCCTCAGGCTTCTTTTTCCACCTTTCAAAAGGAGGAAGACCCAAACCCAAGGCAAACACAGTTACCTCTATCTCCTCTACCTCTTTCTAATAGATTTTCAGCTTTTTTCTCATGGGGAGAGCTATTAGATAAAGAGGATCCCATAGAGGAAGCTTCCCAGGTTTCAAGTCAAGCTCAAACCGAATTAGTTTTGCAATCTCCGCATGATAAGGTGGTGCAGAAACGAGTAACTAGGTCAAGTAGAAAGAATTTACATAAACCTCCTTGATTCAGTGAATCTAAGAGTGGCATGTTTAAATGTCAACAGCATTAAATCTGACTATAAACGCAAGATAACTTTTGGTATCCTAAGTGAATTAGAGTTCGACGTTTTCATGCCACAAGACACTAGGCTTCATACTTTAGTGGAGACATCTCAAGCATCTAAGGATTGGTGGTGGGGTACTTCTGTGTGGTCAATAGGCTCAGAAACTTGTTGTGGGGTAGGGTTTTGTTTTCGTTCCACTGATATACAGATTTTACGTTTAGTGGATATTGACCCAGGTAGGGCTTTATTGTTAGATGTAGTTATAAATACTTTAAATTGTAGGTTAATTACTGTATATGGTCCACAATCAAAAGCTTTAAGGATTGAACTATTAACCAAACTTCAACCATATTTATTTACTAGTAGACAGATTTTTTTGGGGGGTGACTTTAATATAAAATTTCAAATTCAGGTAACAGGGAAAACAATATTGCGATAAGAACTTTTGAAAACTTTAGTTTTCAGGCAGGTCTGAAAGATTTTCAAAGTAATAAATCAGATAGTGTGAAAGCAACCTTTTTTAAAGGGAGGCTTTCTTCTAGAATAGACTTTTTGTTTTTAAAGCAAACTTTAGAGATTTCAAAAACCTTTGTATTTCCCATCGAATCATCCGATCATATGTTGATTGGGATTAGTATTGAAATTCTCCCTGTTAGAGAACCTGGTTTAGGGTTCTGGAGATTAAATGTCTCCTTATTGAAAGAAACAGGTATTTTGTCTGGCCTCAAGGCTTTAGTGCAGGACAAGGCCACAACACTTTTTCTTTATGAGGATATTGGGTTATGGTGGGAAGATTTAAAAAGTATTATTATCGATTTTCTTAAATTACAGGGGAAGTTTCAGGCCAGATCAAAATATAGGAAATACTTAGCATTTAGAAATACACTGGGTGAATTACTATCTAGACAGAGCATGGAAGGAGTGGATCTTAGTGAAGAGATTAGTTTAATAAAACAGAAAATGAAATCATACCAGTATGATAGGTTATGTTCTCTTCAAAAAGAACAATCCTTTGGTACCCACGGGAAAGCAGAAAGTGTTAATCCATATGTTAGTTTTCAAAAAAGGCGGGAGAGAAAGTTAATAACAGGCTTAAAAACTCCTCAGGGCATTTTGGCCACTAATAATGTTTCGATTATGAACATTATTGTGCAACATGTAACAGATATGTTAGGTTCCCCAGTTGAACATTCACATTATACTTCGCAATTACTACAAGCGGCAGCCCTTCCTAAACTATCAGCGGAATTCTGTGATGATTTGCTTGCCCCCTTTTCTAAATTAGAATTGGATAAGGTGATTAAGAGTCTCCGTACAGGGATTTCACCAGGTTCTGATGGGTTACCTGCTGAAATATATCATTTATTATGGGACATAATTCCAGTAGAAATGTTAGAAGTTTTTAGATTTTTTTCAGAAGGAATGTTATTTACCTAACAAAATGTATGAAGGCTTATTGTTTTTTTTGTTTAAATCAGGTGATGCAACTGATTTGACTAATTGGAGGCCTCTCACTTTGCTGAATATTGATTTTAAAATATTTGCTAAACTGTTAGGGAATAGACTAGCATTAGTTATGGATGTCTTAATTAATCCATCTCAATTTTGTTCAGTTCCTGGACGTAGTATCACAGATGCATTGTTGCTGCTTCGTGAAGTAGTGGAGGGAGATGGAAGGAGCAATATTGGGAATGACTTAGGGTTTCTAGTAAGCTTAGACCAGGCTAAAGCATTTGATAGGGTGTCTCACTCTTTTTATGGGATTGCCTATTGGCTTATGGGTTTCCAGGTTTTGTGGACTGGTTGAAAATTTGCTATGGGCTTGCGTATGTAATCCCTTATGAGAATGGCAGGATGGGTCTGAAAATTCCAGTATTAAGAGGGGTGTGTCAAGGCTGCCCGTTAAGCCCACTCCTTTATGTATTTTTTATTGACCCTGTTATGAGACTATTGCAACGATCCCCAAAAATTTAGGCTTTATCAGGGGGTTTTTCATCAGCAGATAAAGTAATTGCATATGCTGATGATATGTGTTTACTTGTCCAGGATACTCAGTCTTTGCTCATTGCTCTGAATTTAATTCAGGTAGTGGGGAAAATATCAGGGGCTACCCTAAATATGGGGAAAACTAAATGTATAGAATTAGCAGGTTTTCGGGAAGATTCTAGAACATTTGGAGGGTGTGAGGTGGCTACAAACCCTTGCAAAATTTTAGGAGTTTATTTTGGTGGCAAAGCAATGGCTGAGTATAACTGGTCTAGATTATTATCTGTAGGGAATGAAATGGTAAGCAGATGGAATAGATGGAAAGTAGGGAAAAAAAAAAGAGTTTTTTTGATTAGATCCTTTTTGGCCCCGATATTTATATATCTTAGTGCTATTTTTGTGGTGCCAAAGAAACTTGAAGCTTCTTTATCCAGATTGTTTTTTACTTGTTTTTGGGGGAGCAGTTTGAATCCGATCAAAAGGTCAGTACTCTACAAACCTGTTAAAGACGGCGGAGTAAATATGCTGAACCCTATATTGTTTTATTTTACGATATTTATATATGCAAATCTAGTTCCAGTAATAAAGGGTACTACTAAACAATGGAATAAATGGGTTTTCCCGATAATCAACGGAATTTTGTTAGAATGGGAAAAGGGAATGTTTATACACAAGAACAAAAGACGTCCTAGGTTAGTAAAGAGATGGGAGGAGGTGTTTGATTGGGTGATTAAATGGGATATTAGTTATTCAATGGTCCAGACCTTTTCAAGAAAGCGCTTATATGATGAATTATTGATAATACAGTTTCAAGTAAACCCTTTTTCCCATTTTACCAGCGCCCGACGAAAGTCAATATCAGCGTATATTTCAGACTCACATATCCCTGACCAGATGTGGGACACAATATGGTTGGGTATGCACCAGAAAATTAATGTTAAAGGAAATCAAAAACACAAAACATTTCATGATAGATTTTGTCCAAGAGAAAGTTGTTCTAATGCTATAGAAACAATGGATCATTTATATTTTTCATGTCCTTTTATCATTCATTTCTGGGATATTGTTAAGAACAGATGGAAAATCAAGGTATCAATACCTCCTGCCCCTACTTTGTTATTTTTTGGTATTCCAGATTCATACTTTACTCAGAAGTATATAGGCATAATTAGGATTTTATTTGCTTTTTTTGTCTATTGGATCTGGATATGTAGATGTCGTTTAGTTTTGCAGCAACAAGATATACAGGCATTGGAGCTGTACTTTATTATTGCAAGAGAATTTAAGAAGTGGAAGATTACTGACTTAACAAATGACACTACGAATGACTTGATAAAGCAATGGTCTTCTTTCGACCTTTTTTAAACAAAAAAAAAAGGAAATGGGGGGGGATATTCTACCTCTCTCCTTTGATAAGTTTGTTTAGTTTTGGGGTGTATAAATCGCTACATAGTCAAGTCTTTGCTGTTTCGTTTATTTCTCCTCTTAATTAATAGGAATACTTATTAGGAATTGGTATATTATGATTAGACTTATTTTGTTTTTGCTACTTTTTACAATGGGATGGGAGCAGTGATCTTGTCAAAATTGATTTTGCACTGTTTTGGGGTACTTTGTGGAAAAAATACTTATTTATGAATTTGATTTTTTCTTTTGTATGTTGTACTACTGAGAATGTGTATAAATTGTTATGATTTCAATAAAAATTCCCCTACTCTTTTCGATAAGTGCCATGGGATCTTTAACATCCACCTGAACTACCACCAATCCAGGCAGATGGGACCTCAGTTTAACGTCTCATCCAAAAGACGGCACCTCAGAAGTGCAGCACCCCTCTCATGCTGCACTACAGTGTCAGTATTGGGATATTAACCCAAGTGCCAGATGTGGGAACTGAACCCACAGCCCTCTGATCTCCCGGCCTCAGAGGCGAGTGTGCTACCTACTGAGCCACTGACACTGCTATGACTGATGACTGATAGCAGTGCAGGACATGGTGCTCACAAATGGGGACAGTGTGACAAGGATCATAGTAGGGGAGCACCTAGGGAACAGTGACTGCCGGTCAGTTTGGTTTGACATAACTGAAGGGAAGAACTCAGCCACACAAAAACATAAATCCTTGACTTTAGGAGGGCAGATTTTGGAAAATTGGGGAAATACTTGGAAGAGGCACTAGCTGGAAGAGGGGGAAATTAGGGGTGGAGGAACAGTGGGCAGTAATCAAATCAGGGATGACGAGGGCAACACTATTATGTGTAAAACATGTTAGCAAAGGGAAAAGGAAGAGGAGACTATTATGGATACCCTTACGAGTTCCCATGGCTCACTATCCCGACACTTTCCTGCCCAGGCACTATTGCCTTACAGGTGCAGTGTCCCGATAGAGATCATCCCGATGGCTACATGCCCGACAGTGTTATGGGAGGAGGTAAGGTAGTGGATGTGATGGGTTGCTACCTAACTCCTGAAAACACCATCAGATCTGGAAGTTGGTCGAGCTGCCCCCATGGTGTGGAGGGCTAAAGCACAGGCAGCTTGGCCTGTGTGCTCCAATGGACCCAGGTTCTGGTCCGGCTACATCATTTGCCCCTCGTAACTAATATTTTTTTACTCTGGGGTCTGCTTCCCCTCGGAGTTAGTTATTTTAGTTATGGGGGTGTGGGGTCAGAGAAACACACTGCAAAATCAGTGGTCAGAGGGGATAAAATCTTTTACAGGTATGTCAGAGAAAAAAGGAAGGCAAAGGGAGGGATAGTGAGGTTAAAAGGGGAGGATGGGAGTAGAGTGCAGGATGACAACCACAGAGCAGACATACTGAACAGATAATGTACTTCTGCTCAGTCTTTACAGAGGAGGGGGCAGGTAATGGGCCAGAAGGGAGTAGAAAGGGTAGGAAAGGCATGAAAATGGATACACGTCCATTTCCAAAGGAAAGGGTCATAAAGGAATTAGAAGGAATAAGAGTCGATAAAGAGATGGGGCCAGATGGGGTACACCCCAAGATGCTGAGGGAGCTAAGAGAGGTGGTGGCTGAACCTCTGGCAACCCTGTTCAGTCACTCACTGGAAACAGGAGAGGAATCCAATGAATGGAGGACAGCTGATGTAGTCCCCCTATACAAAAGCAGGAGCAGAGATGAAGCGGAAAACTACAGACCAGTCAGCCTGATCTCAGTAGGTAGTGGGAAAGATCAAGGAAACACTACTGAAGGAAAAAATAGTGGTTGCCAATGGTCTCCATGACCCAAGGCAGCATGGTTTTAATGGAGGAAGGTCATGCCAGACTAACCTCATTGAATTCTTCGAGTGGGTGACAAAGGAGGTGGATAGTGGGGAATGTGGTCTACCTGGACTTCAGCAAGGCCTTTGACACTGTGCCCCATAGTAGGCTATTACACAAGCTGAGGAACATGGGCGTGGGTAGGACAGTGGTGTGGAGGGTGGGGCACTAGCTGAATAGCAGGACACAGAGGGTGTTGGTAAGTGGCTGTCACTCCATAGATGGAACTTAGGTGACCAGTGGGGTGCCACAGGGATGAGTTTTGGGTCTTGTCCTCATCACCATCTTTATTAGTGACATTACAGATGACCCAGAAGGGAGAATTTGCATGTTCGCTGATGACACAAAGTTCTGCAACAGGGTGGACACACCAGAGGGTATGGATAGGCAAGGCAAGGCAAATTTTATTTCTAAGGTGCCCAATCCCGGAGGCTCTGGGCACTGTACAGTATGCAATAAAGCAAAATACTGTACATACAGATACTCTTAAAAACAACAAAGATAAAATCAATACTAAAAAATTAAAATTTACTGTAATAAAAACAGGGTTTGAATATGTTATTCAGTAAATGCCTGGCTGAATAGGTGGTCCTTAAGCCTCTGCTTAAAAGCACCAGTCAAGGGGGCCTCCCAGACTGCAGGTGGAAGCATGTTCCACAGTGTCAGCCCAAAGACACTGAAACCTCAATCACCAGAAGTCCTGAGGTGAACCATGGGAACATCCAGGATGCCCCTAGAGGAGGAGCAGAGGGAGTGAACAGTGGTTGCAGGTGTCAGGAGCTTCTACAGGTAGCCAGGATCCAGTTCATATAGGGCCTTATACAGTAGTAGCCACAGACATTGCCAGCTATTTCCAGATATTTCACAAAATTTCTAAATAGTTTCTAAATAGTTTCTCTCTGCTGCCCCTACTGTAGAAATGTAGAAAGCAGGAGATTTCTCTAGAAATATCACAGAAATTTCAAGAAATAGCTGGCAATGTCTGTGGCTACTACTGTAGGTGAGCAAGCCCACCTTGAAAACGATCCTCCACCTGACTGTCAGCCATTGCAAAAAACACAAGAACGGGGTCACATGACATGACCTAGTAGGCCCATCAGTAACCAGGCCACTGCGTTCTGCACCAGCTGCAATCTGCAACGGGTCCTTCCCATGACCCTGAAGTAAAGAGCATTATAGTAGTCGAGCCTGGAGGTAACAAAGGCATGTACTAGAGTTGGTAGATCCTCATGCGGAACTAGCGGCTTGATCCTGACGATGTTCCTTAAGTGGTAAAAAACATTCTTAGCAATGAATGACACTTGATCTTCAAAGGTCAGCCTGATGTCCAGGATCACACCTAGATTACGCACCCTTGGGGAGGCAATCAATGGAGCAGACCCCAGGAAAAGACCTGTGTCTGCTCCAGGCAGCAACCCATCACACCCCGCGACCTGGCTCAACCACCAGCACCTCTGTCTTACCCGGGTTAAGTCTCAGCCAGCTGGAAGCCATCCAGTCATTGATTTTAGGCAGACAGATGTTAAGCACATCAAGAAGCACCAGATGTTCTGGGAGCAAAGGACAAATACAGCTGGGTATCATCTGCATAGCAGTGAAACTCCACGCAGTATTGTCCAATGATCTCACCCAGGGCCAGCATATACACCACAAACAGCATCGGCGACAAGATTGAGCCCTGTGGAAACTCACATGACTGGGGTTTTGTAGAGGAGGAGAAATTTGCCATCACCATCCGCTGCACCCTATCCAAGAGATAGGACTCAAACAATTTGATTACAGTATTGGCGAGTCCACAAAACTCACAGAGCTGATCAAGAAGCACAGTGTGGTCCACGCTGTCAAAAACTGAAGAGCGATCAAGCAGTACAGGAAATGACCTGTCTCCTCTGTCTCTAGCCCTAAGTAAATCACTAAGCACCCTCATTAGTGTTGTTTATGTGCTGTGTCTAGCCTGAAAACCCAACTAAAATGGCTCATAGATGTCATAGGACACGAGGCGATCCTCAAGCTTCTAAGCCACCAATTTCTTAACAACCTTGCTCAAAAAGGCAGGTTGGAGATAGGATGGTAATTTGCCAGGGTGTCTGGGTCAAGGAAAGGTTTCTTTAGGAGAGGTCTCACCAGCTCCTCTTTCAAGGCCACTGGGAACACCCCCTCCACCATTGAGCACCTGGCAATCCTGGCAAACACTGGCCAACAGCCTTGGCACATTCCATCAAGTAATGCCTTGAGGCCGGGTCCTGCTCACAGAATGTGTGCTTCAGCTCTATAATCACATCAGTCACTTCCAGCACCTCCAATGGCCTAAACTCCCCCCAGACAGGCAGAGAGACTCTGTTTCCACCAGTCCAGCCACTGCGAAGTGTAAGCCCCCCTCCCAACGTAATCCCCAACCAGATGGATGACACCCTGTCAGAGAAGAACAGAGCAAATGCTTCACATAAAGTGGATGAAAAAGTCTTCAGCTGCAGACCAGCTTGATGAAGAAGCCTATCCACAGTCTGAAAAAGTTGAGAAGGTCTGTTCCTCCCTGCTGCAATCTCCCTGGACAGGAACTCTGCCTTCTTAAGGGATATTACCTCCTGGTACTCATAATAGTGAGCAGGCAGAACCAGTTTGTTGCCCTCCACCTGGGTTTTCCACCAACAATGTTCCAACTTCTGACCCTTCATCTAGAATGAGAAGAGATCTGTAGAAGCTTGAGGACTGGTCAATGGATAGGCAATTGAGATTTAACACAAAGAAATGCAAAATAATACACATGGGGCACAAACTTCCAGGAACAGCATATCAGCTGGGGGGGGGGATAGAGAATGCTCCAATCAGGAAAGGAACCTAGTGGTTATCAGCTCTGATGACCTCAAGGTAGGGAGTCAGTGCGACAAGGAGGCAGGAAAAGCAAACAGGTTGCTGGAATGAATAAGCAGCAGTATCACCAGCAGGAAAAGGGAGGTAATAATTTCACTATACAAAACATTAGTGAGGCCACACCTCGAGTGCAGTGTCCAGTCCTGGAGGCACTACCTACATAAGGACGTAGAGAGAGTGGAGACAGTTCAGAGGAGGGCAACCAAGATGGTGCAAGGATTACATCACAAAACCTATGAGGACAGGCTGAAAGACCTAGATATCTACTCCCTGGAAGAGAGGAGGGAAGGGGGGATATCACAGACATAAACGTAACTCATGGGGAGGAATAAGGTGCAGTTAAATGCAATTTTTCTTAGGAAAAGATGCTCCATGACTAGGGGATGTGGGATGAAACTGGAGGGTGGGAGGTTCAGAGGGAACATGAGGAAGTACTTATTCATGGAGAGGATGGTAGACAAATGGAACACCCTACTGGAGGAGGAGATTAGGGCAGAAACAATTACAGGGTTTAAAAATGCATGTGATAGGCATAAGGGGATTCTGATAGTCAGGGGAAGGGGACAACCTAGTTCTAGGCAAGCATGAAGAAACACAGCTACGTGCACATATGGGCAGACTAGGTGGGGCGTAGGCCCTTATCTGCCATCAGCATCGATGTATCCTTTTTCCTGATCCTATCTTGTAACTTCTCCCTATTGCTTTCTCTAACCCCTTTAATCTCTCTTTGTATGCAGGCTCCCACCTCCTTCCTACCTTCCACCACCTGGCCCATTGTGCTTCTGTGTTTGACAATGTCTGCTTTTGTATACATCATTATAATGAGTTACCTTGTGTGGTGTTATTTTCACATTTTGTGTTGTCGACAGACCATTTACACTTACCTTGCAATGTTTTGCACTTGGTTCCTTAATTGTTGTATTTTTTTCAGTTTTTATTACATAGCTACACTGTATTTGTAAGTCATCTGTCTGCAAAGGGGAGGGTGGTGGGGCAGCTACAAACTAGGGGTGTTGGCTGCACACTCGAGCAGATTTGGATAGACTGGGTGGTCTGTTTCTGCTGGCACATTCGTATGTTCATATGTTCGCATGGGACCTCTTTGTACATGGGCTTGTGCAACAGAGTCTTCCTGGTGAAATAAATTTGAACTTGAACACTGGGAATGCACCACAAAGATTTTCAGGGCCACAAATAATTATGTTCCATGTTTTCGAAAAGAAAATCTCCCAAGCTCTTTCAAAACTTTAGATAGGAGTTGCAGTTTACATTTTTCATTTTTAACTAGGAGGTGAACTGGGCACGGCCATTTTTCAGTCATGCCTGACATTTAAAATGCAACACTAATCATCACAAACAGTAGGCAAATATACAAGTTAGTTTACATTACAAGTACAATTACAGGAAATGGATTTATCATAATGTACTCTCAACAGTCTCTTAAAGTGCTTTGAGTTATGTACAATCTTGATTATTGCTGTAAACTCATTTAATAAGATGGAACCATACCAAGTAAAAGAACGTTTACGTATAGCCAGTTTTATAGAATTGAAATAGAATAGCATATCTGTACTATTTCTTGCTAAGTAAGGTGCCTGATGTTTAATAACTTTCATAAACATTCTGATAACATACATTGGTAAATCTTCTGTGCAAACACAGCAGCATTGTATTCTATTCTCTGCAAAGGAGGCAACATTTTCATTCTGTTGTACAACAGACAATGCTGGGTCCTTGTAGAAGCCCTCAGACCAAACCTATCAATGTTATTCAAAATCATTTGGTATTTTGAAATAAATGTACTTCCTTGATTTACAAATAAAACTGTCGCATGATCTAAAATTGGTATTAGTATTTGTTTGGCTATTATTGCTCTAGCCTTGTCAGTTATAGAATTGATATTTCTGTCTAAGAACCCTAGCTTTTTATTTATTTTCTTACTGATCTTATCTAGGTGTACAAGTAAAGTCAAAGTGGGGTCCAAATATACACCTAAATACTTAATACCCCACAAATCTCATCCTCATTGCTGCCCAATATACGTAGGTCTTCTACTACTCTGGCTAGTCTCTGTGTTGTTCCAAACAGCACTATCTTTGCTTTGTTTTTTATTCAGTTGCAATTTATTCTGAATTACTGACTCAGAAATGTTTTTATAATAATCTTAAAGCTGTCTTTGTATTACATTTACATAGGGGCCAGAGTTGAAGAAGACTGTGTTATCTGCATACAAGATGCACTCTGTGTTCACTCTTTAGGCAGGTAGTTCACAAAAATAGAGAACAGTAGGGGACCAAGTAATGATCCTTGGGGAACCCCTATCCTCATTTGCAATGGTTCTGATGGTAGACCACTATACTGAATTGTCTGGTTATCATTATTGATATTTCATATATGGTATATTAGGAAGTCATTAACAGAATTAACAATTTCATGTTCCTCTGATTCAATTGTATCGCCAGTGAGCAAACACTCGATACATGACCTGTCCTTACGACTACAACGATTTTGAAATGAGGACCAGAATAACTTTGAGTTCCTTAAGTTTTTTAGCTGTTGCTGATGATAATACTTAGACTTGGCCTGTTGTACATATTTTTTAACCATACTTCATGGTTGCTTATATTTCAACAACTATTTTGGATCTTTAGTTTTCAAATATTGTTTCCTCACTCTATCACTTAATTTGATCAGTTGTCAGAAATCTTTTTTAAGCCAAGGTGAGTATCAATCAATCAATCAATCAATTAAAATCTTTATTTATCCAGGCGAACATCATCGAGCAGAGCTCATTTACAAGATGGACCTGGGTTGAACAATGTCAGGGTACAATAAGACAACATACATATATATATATATACGTACAAATGGGTACAAAAAGGTCATGATATGGTGTAAAAAAAGAAAAAAAAAACGAGGAACCATAAAAACGTAGAACCTATTTCGGGATAACCAATTACAAATTACAGATACACTATTAGCAGAATTACACAAATGAATATATGATGTAAGGTCCATTTACATGATACAACAATACAAATATATACAAACTTTCCAGGGGAGATAATGAACACAGCCCATGAGGCAAACATGAACACTCAGCTAACAGAAAATGGGGGTACCAGGTGGAAAGTAGGAGTTCACTTGATCAGAGAAGGCCTTCGTGGGGAGGGGGGTAAATACCATGATTAGGAATTTGATAGAGATGACTAGTGGGGGACAAAGAAATGCTGAGAAGGGAGGGGAAGTTATGTTGACCAGAAGATGTGGGTAAATCCACCCTATAAGGGGGAAGAGAGGATGAAGATGCTTGATATGAGTCAGTGCTGAAAAGAGATGTAGAGGCACAGAACAGAGATCACAAGACAGTTGAATATATGGTTGAAAAGAGTATGATGGGTACTGTAGCTTAGTCAAAGCGCTATGGGCCAGGTAAGAAGTGGAACAACTTGAACACGGCTCTGATTAGAATCATGGAAAACAGTTACATGGTTCCTTTCTGAGATGAGAGTATAAGGACTTGAAGGTAGAGATGCTAACGGGCATGCTTAATTTTAGCGTTTTTTGCAGTTTATTCCATCGGGAGTGCAGCACAAAGCTTATAGCTGCCATACCAAAGTGAGAGTAAACTTTGGGTACTTTCAATGAGATACATGTGCAGCTTCTCAGGGCATACTTGCCTATTGAGTTTAGAGGGAGACAGTCTGTAATATATTGGGGAAGTTTTTTGGAAATAGCTCTGAAGGTCCATTTGGCTGTGTTTCTATCATGCCTGTACTGGAGGGAAGTCCACCCCAATGATTCATATAAGGAGCAATGATACATAGTGTAGGGAAGACCTGCAATAAACCTCAAAGCTCTATGATAGAGTGTGTCAAATTTTGTGAGGTAGGAGGTAAGGCATTGACTATACAGGAAATCTTCGTAATCTATCAATGAGAGAAAAGTTGCTTGCACCAGCTACAGTTTAGTGTCTCTAGTTAAAAAGTGAGTTATTCTGAAGAAAAGGCAGAGTCTCTGATGTAATTTTTTGAGTAACTCCTCGATGTGCTCTGTATATGAAAGCCTGTGGTCCAACCATACTCCTGGGTATTTGAATTTTGAGACAAATTCCAACTTTTCACCTAGAATTGTAGTAATCTGTGGCACTGGTTCTGTAGAGGCTGATTTTGCTGCATGAACAGGAGAAAAAAGCATTGCTTTGGTTTTCTTGACTTTAAGTAGTAGCATTTTATTTTAAAGCTGGTATTGCAACAGGTTGAATAAAGATTGAAGGTCACTACATGCAGCTTGTGATGTTGGGCGGCTCAAGTAAAGAACTGTATCATCTGCGAACAGATGAATGTTGGCCTTGGTTATGCTGTCATCAGCTGTTGTCAAAACCTCTTTTTATCATCTGAGGAATATCGCCCAGGTGAAACACCTGATTCCCCAGGAGGATCTTCTGACTTTGGTTCACGCCTTTGTTACAACCCGTTTGGACTACTGTAATTCCCTATACCTAGGGCTCCCAGGGATTGATATCTGCCGCCTGCAGCTAGTGCAGAATGCTGCAGCCAGGCTTTTGACTGGGACTTCAAGAACCAGTCATATTACGCCTGTGCTTCGCGAACTGCATTGGCTGCCTGTGCGGTGGCGTATCACCTTTAAGGTTGGTTTACTAACCTTTAAAGCCCTACACGATCAGGGACCTGGTTACCTGAAAGATCTTCTGATTCCCTATCGCCCCCTCCGCCCCCTCCGCTCCGCCAATGAGGGATTGCTAGAGATTCCCAGGGTTCATTTGAAGTTATCAGGATCTCGTGCTTTTGCCTACTCAGCTCCTACCCTGTGGAATTCTCTACCTCATTGGTTGAGAGAATGCCCGACCGTCGATAGTTTTAAAACTGCTTTAAAAACTTATCTTTTTAACTTGGCTTTTTCTTTATAGTTTGTTTGCTTAATGTTGATTTCTGTTTTATTATCATGTACAGCGCCTTGATTTTGAAAGGCGCTTTATAAATAAACACTAATTGAATTGAATTGAATCAATGTTATTGATAAAGATTGTAAATAATAAAGGACCTAAAATAGATCCCTGAGGAATACCTTTTAGAAGAGGTTTGAGTGTTGAGGGATCTCCTTCAGCTTTGACCTGCTGGAAGCGGTCAAAGAGGTAGTTATTGAACAATTGCAAAGATAATAAATCCATGCCTAATGAATTCAGGTAACAGAGCAGCAGATTATGATCGATAGTGTTGAATGCCTTGCTTAAGTCCAAGAACACAGCACTGATGAAGTTTCTATTATCAAGGTCTTTTTGCCAATTGTTGGTCACTTTAGCAAGGGCTGTGATAGTACTATGTTTAGCTTTAAAACCTGATTGGACAGGGTTTAACAGGTTCATTGATTCTAAGTAAAGCCTCAGTTGGTCACTTACGATTTTTTTTCAGTACTTTCAACAGAACAGGAAGAATTGAAATCAGCCTGTAATTGTTGAGATTACAGGGATTCCATGACTTGAACAGAGGTATGATGTGTGCTATTTTCCAGATTGAAGGAATGAATCCTTGGGTCAGGGACAGGTTAAATAAGCGGGTTATGTGCACAGCTAGCACATGGTGGACCACCTTCAAAAAATATGGGTCAAGGGTGTCCGCACCAGTACTTTTTTTTATATCTAACTTCAGTAACAGGTCTTCAACCTCTTTTAATTAAGTAGGGTGCAAGGAGAATACTGAGTCAGTGACAAGGGGTTCAGCATCTTGAGTGCCAGCATTGGAGTGTATCAGAGTTGCAGATGAGTTGTCAAATGCTAGGCCTGCAGTAGGGAAGTGATTATTGAAGGCGTCCATAACAACCAACCTATCACTGATAGTATTGTTGCCAGAAGAGATCTTAGCCGGTAATGAGTTTTCCGGTGCGTGGCCAGACAAGTCCTTAATAGTTTTCCAAAATGTTGTTGGATTCTTAGAGGCAGAGTCAAATTCAGTGCGATAATAAGCGCTTTTGCATTTCTAACCATGTTAGTGCATACATTTCTTGCCCTCTTGAACTGGCACCAATCAGCAGGGGTCCAAGTTCTGCATGCTTTTTTCTATAGTTTATCCCTCTCAAACAATGCAGATTTAAGTTCTGATGTGAACCATTGACATGCTTTATTTGCCACACGTATCTTGACTATGGGGGCATATTTATTTAGAGCTCTTATAATTATTTCATTGAAGACGTCAAAAGCCAGTTTCACATTTTTTGCCTGGCAGAAATCTTGCCAGAGCAGGGAGTGTTTTAGTTCATTGATGTATGCAAAAAGGTCAAAGTTCCATCTAGATCTCTTAGCAGAGAACTTCGATGTAGATATTGGTTTATTGACTGATCTTATGCCAGCAATGAAACTATGATTACTGATATCATTGAAGAAGGTACCAGCGTGAGAGAAAAGATGCTGCTTGTTCATTAAGATAACATCTAGTAGAGCGCTATTATCAGGTTTTTTTTGTTATTAAGGCGCACTGGCTCATCAGTGAGTTGCATTACACCATGAGCATCACAAAAGGATGAGAAAGGTGAGGGGGCCTTAGATAGCCAATCTAAATTAAGATCCCCAAGAATAATTGATTCCAAAGATCCTTGCCCAAGGATGTTGCTTAGGTGCGCTAACAATTGTAGACCCACAGAAGGGGGTCTATAACATCCTATAACACATAACGATGTAGTGTGCAAGATTACAACCTTAAGTGACAGTCATTCATATGCATTTACGACAGATGATGAGTCAAGACAAGATGCCGTGAATTTATCCATGATGTAGATGGCCACCCCTCCTCCCCTAGACTGCCTACTGTATCTGCTCTAAATAGTAAATAGTTTGGGATGTTAACCTCTCTCTCAGGTGTAACTGGTTTAAGCCAGGTTTCAGAGATCACTAAGATATCTGGTGAGGTGTGGAAAACCTAGGCCTGGATCATAGAGATCTTTTTTAATAGGCTGCATACATTGATATGGAGGAAGCTCATACCGATGAGCTTGGCTATGTCTGAAGACAATGTGATGGTGTCTGGTGGCCCAGGATTAAGCTCAACATTGCCTGAGCCTGTAATGCTCTTTATTTTTCTGGACACTACAAATCTCTTGTGACTGTAATTGTGTCTCCTGTTGCATACATAGATACCTCAACTATTTTTCTTTGACCTGGGGTACTCTCACCACAAGAATAGAGAAGGAGACCCTTTCATAGACAACCATAAGAGATTCATTGGCATCCGTTTGCATATACAATAGCACTGTGATAATAAGTTAGTAGTGCCTTACCCAAAGGAAAATGTGAATTAACATTGTGTATACATATTTCATTTTCTTCTTTTTTTCAGATGCAACAGTAAATAGAAGTGGTTGCCATTTACCCAAGAAGGTGAGAATTCTTCCCAGTACAAAACACTGCAGCATATGAATGCCCATGTTTAAACAGTACTAAATGTTGATAGTGGTCTTCCAAATTGTGGAATATAGTTACGTAGAATTTCTAGGGTGGAACAAGAATTTTTAAGATTTATTAGAAAGTTAGATCCCATGAAAATGTATAACTGCACCAGTAGAAATATAATTCTGCCTGATTTAATCTGAAGTAGCCATACAAACTACTTACAGTGTTTTAGTGGAAAGAAATTGTAAACTAGACATTCTGTGGAAGCCCTACAAATTGCTTACAGTGTATTAGTGGAATGACACTGTAAACTAGACATTCTGTGGAAAAAAGTTACCCGGCACTAGGAGCCATTGAGACTGTGGGTGGTTACTCTAGTCAACTTAGAAAAAAGGACGCAGAAAACACTACTACAGTGATTAAATATACAGCACAGAGTGTGGGATATTTTGTGTACTGCCAAAAAGATTTTGAGTGCTCAACATTGCTTCTTTAGTGTATTTTAAAGATTTTAGTCAGTATAACATCAGATACTAAAACACTCATGTATGTAGGTGTTTTTCTCTAAGAACAACACAAAACCAAAAATGAAAAAAAAAATTGTCTCCCCTCCTTGTTGAAAAAAGCATAGCATATGGTATGGTAAAGGAAATTAATTTTTACAAATCTTTGCATGGTGATAAAGCTTGACATAAAAGGGGAACTTACCATGCCTGAACTACTGCATATAGCCTTAAAGAGCTGCTGATACCTCAACGAAAACTTTGAAAAATATAATAATTAGGTACAATTCAGCTTGTATTCCATATATATTCTAAATGATTCTTTTCCCCATTATTTATTACTGAGTAAATTTACATGCACTAAGTGATCTTTATACTTTAGAGTTCATGTGCCTCCATAGCTCACTCCCTACTTCAAGTTATGGTCCCATGTTGTGACATCACAGTGTGTTGCTGTGAGACTGTGATATCACAAGCTGTTCATTATGACCTTAAGTAGGGAGAAAGCAACAGAAGTAGATGAACTCTTCAGGAACAAAGATTCTGGGCCCAATTCTAGAAGAATGGCGCAAGTCGCCATCAAAGGCGACTTGCACCAAACCCACTTGCGACATGGACCCTGTGCCTGATTCTAGAAGGGGCAGGGTACCCACTGTTAAGTCTTGTGACTTGCAATATCAAGCCAGGTATGCTGAACAGAGGGTATACCGGGCAGGTTCGTCGCAAGCCGCAACCTCTGTCCAGCATGGTAGAATTGCCAACCCATGCCCGATCCCTAGGTCAGAGCCCCACAAGACTAGAGGACCCCACCCACTGTCAGTGCACAACAGATCCCCCAACACCAACTGGCTCCCCAAGTCAACTGTGTACTGTACAGTATGTACAGTACACGGACAGTCCCTGGCAGTCTAGTGGCTCCCCACCCCCACCCAGCAGTGCCATTCCACCCTGCACCCCCGACCTGTCCCCTGCCAGGGACTGACACAGCCCACCTCTCACCACCATGGCCAGCTGGTGACTAAGCCCCGCAAGAGCACGTACTGTATATACGTGCACAATGTATATGCGTATGTAGAGTACATGCTCCTTCTGTGTTCAGTTGGTGGCTGGCTGTGGTTATGAGAGGTGGGCTGTGCCAATTGCCAGCCTCCAATGGGTCTTGGGGAGTAGTGGGTGCTCGGGCACTTGCCAGGTGGGAGAGGTGGGCCACTTGACTACCAGGGATGCCCAGTGTATGTATGACTTGGAGGGAATCAGAGATGGAAGGGCATTATTGTGGGTTGCAGGCTGTGTTTCTTAAAGGCACTTTGGAAGGGGGCATGCAGCAGCAGCACTGAGGGGCTTTCAACTTGTATGGGGGTCAGAGGCATGGGGTAGCCCTGCAAGGCAGTGTGGTATGGGGGCACAGGGGTCACCCTGTGGGGAAAACATGCTGGGGACAGGGCAGTCTTGGGGGGAAGGGCAGCATACCATGGGAGGGATGGGTGGGCTGCACATGCAGGCAAGCCCAAGGGGCATAAGTACAGTTATGCCAAATATGTGCTGGTGTAACTTATGTTGACAGTTCTCCCCTGAGGGATGTTGTAGAATTTCAACACTGGGGACTTTGTTGCTGCCATTCCAGAATAGGGTGCAACTGCTGCCGTAAACCCCCATGTGCCATTTTCCAGGGGGTTGCAGGTGACACTGCTGGCATAAGTCTACTTTGGTGCAATTGGCCTGTGGCATGTCACAGGCCACTTTGTAGAATACTGTACCTCACAGCTGCTGGTGTAACTTGCTACTTGCACCATTTTTTTGGTGCATGTCCAATTACACCAGGTGTATCCTTTCTAGAATCAGACACTCTGCTTTTATTCTAATGACCTCAGTAATAAATTCTATGTGTGGCACATAGCTGAGTGTTTGTGATATGTAAGAGCTGGATGAGATATGCTTGGTGCTTAGATACACTAGAGCTGGACTGGTAAGAGGACAGTGCTTGTAGTATGTAGAAACTGGATGATATATGATTAGTGCTTAAATGCTTTAGCGCCAGATAGGAAAATAGATCAGTGCTTGTAGTATGTAGGAACTGGAGAAGATATGATAGGTATTTAGATACGTTTGAACTGAATGAGATATAGTTGTTGTTAGAACTAGATCTTTTGGCCTTTCTCTGTATCCCATCTTTGGCAGGTTGCTAGTTAATTGTAGGATGAAGGTCGAGCCAGGTGAGATAAGAGTGCTGGAGAAGGAGGAGGAGGAGGCAGGGGAGGATGGAGGGACATTGTGACTCGCTAAGCAGAACAGGCATTCCTAGAAAGTTTAAGTAGAGGATGGGGGAGGAGCTATTTCCCCCCATAGAACCACAGGCTGCAGTCTTCCACTTCTATGTGTGGTGCACAGCTCAGTGCTTGTGATACGTAAGAGCTGGATGAGATATTGTTGGTGCTTAGATACGTTAGATCTGGATTGGTACAAGGACAGTGCTTCTAGTATGTAGAACCTTGATGATATATGGTTAGTGTTTAAATACATTAGCGCTGGAAAGGAACATAGGTCAGTGGTTGTAGTATGTAGGAACTGGAGGAGATATAATAAGTGCTTAGATACGTTTGAATTGGATGAGATATCGTTGTTGTTAGAACTAGATCTTTTGGCCTTTCTCTGTATCCCACCTTTGGTGGAATGCTAGTTAAGTGTAGGATGAAGGCCCAAAGAAATGTAATAATCGATGTGATTACCTCTTCCAACTCCAGAGAGTGTGGCCAGTAGCATGCAGGAGAGGAAACCCCCCCTTAGGGGGGATCCTCCGAGGATCCATGGCTACTGACCTGCTCATCCTCTAGGCACGCTAAAGGAGAATAATCCTAAATTAAGTAAGTATAAATACATTGTCTTTTAAGAGATCCTGAGATTGGTTGAAGAGCAGATCTTGAGTTCAATTGCAAGCAAGTAATCCTGGAAGATAAGGTACTGACGAATGGGTGTCCACCATGGAGAGACGGTAGCATAACAGGTTAGCAGATCCCAGTCCATTATATCAATAGGTGTAGAACATGAGAAGTTTACATATCAGGCAGCTCGGCCAACTGCTATTCATGGAATCACATTTTGGAAGGGCAAGAATGCAGAAGTAGTCGAAGGTCAATCCTGGAATGCGAGGAAGAAAGAAGTCTGTTCCAAAAGATGTACTGGATTACAATGAGCAGTTTGCAGGACAAAGCAGGGATGCAGAGTGCAGGCTGCCAGGCCCTTGAGGACGAAGCAGATAACAACCTCCAGGCCCTCTTGTGGGGTGAAACAGGAATGTGTAGAGCAAGCAGTATAGGCCCCATTGAGGGTGAGTAGTAGTGCTTTGATCATGAAGCCAGGCCCTTTATGAGTGAAACAGATAGAAATCTCCAGGACCCCTTGTGGGGCAAAGTAGGAGTGCATAGAGCAAGCAATATAGGCCTTGCTGAGGGCGACATAAGAGTGCATTGAGCCAGCAGCCTGTGAGTGAAGCCATGAGATGGTGGGACCCTATGTGGTCCACTAATGTAGGTTAATGTATGAAGGTGGGAACTCAATTTAGGACAGCTAAGGTGAAACAAAATATGTAGAGCAATGGCTAGTACCTTCCTTGGTGGGATGAAGAAGCAGTAGAGAGATATTCCAGAATAACGCTGAAACCAGAGGCATGGCGGTAGGCCATTGAGGTGGGAACCGTATGACGATGGATGTCCTTCGACGCAGTCAGTAGGGGAGCAGATGTAGAATTGGCAACGTTGTCCTAGATGGGGAGCAGAACTAGGTAAGGACTGACAAGAAGGGAGGGTAATTGTCTATGCACAGAATGTATAGAGACTGATGAAGGCTAAACTTCTGTGTTAGATTTCCAGGTTCTGGTGTCCAATTGATGATGAGCAGGAATTCAATGCTGAAGATAGTGTCCAGCACATGGAAATCCAGCTAGAAATGATGACTGGGCAAGGGGTGAAGCTAATCCATGATTGAGGAAGCTGTGAACGAAATGGCAGTTAAGCATTCATGTAAAGTAGGGATGGTTGGGAATGATTGCCAACGGAAATATCTTTGAGGACGAAGAAGCATAAAGGGTGAAATGGCTGCAGTAATGCAAGCAGGGAATGGTGATAAGGTAGGAGTCTATGCAAATGTGAGGCTCACTTGAAGCAAAAATTGCAGTGTAATAGTAGGTTATAGTCAAGTACTTTATCAGAAGGGAAATTGTCCAAGAAAGTCCAAGAATTGAGACAGGAAAGTTGGAGCATAAATCCCTTGAGGTCCAGAGTAGCAGCGTATGAATACTGGAGCGATCAGATAGGTATCAGGTGGTCTGCTGAAAGAAGAGGAGAATGGGTCTGCTTAACAAGATGGAAAGCCATTTGAGGAAGGAGAATTTCCTGAGGCTCGATTGATTTGGGATGGCGAGACCCCCATGTGGATTCCCCATCGCCATAGCATGATATGCTGAAATACCTGGAGGCGAACCCCTTTGTAGTCTGACTGGAGTGACTAAGTATGTGCAAACCAAGAAGAAGGGCCCCACATGTGGGGCAAGTGAGTTTGGGATGGCAGGATCCCATGTGGTCTGCCATCACCATAGTAATGTGCATTTTGAGTAATGGATGGCGGGTCCCCCATGGTAGAGGAAAGGCACGGGTGGGGGAACAGAGGAGGCACAGGGGGAGAAGAGGTAGAGTCAGCCCCGCAGCCACACAGCACCGGAGCGAGTGTGACTCGCTAAGCAGAGGGGACATTCCTAGAAAGTTTAAATAGAGGATGGGAGCTGCCCCCCCATAGAACCACAGGCTGCAACATTCCAATAATGGGGAGGAGGAATACAGAACTAATATGAAACACAAGCTGAGCTGTGTCTAAATATTATGGTTTGTTTAAGTTGTCCTGAAGGTGTTAGTTGCTCTTTAAAAGGATTCATACATACGATAATGATTGGGGACAGATAAAGACAAAAGTCCATCCATTCTGTCACATTTCAAATAACTGATTGTGTTGAAACTTCCAGATCTCTTTTTGACATTCCACTTGCTTTTTATTACCCACCTGTTACTGTCCCATGTGGTTTTGAACCATATGACATGGCTAGCACTACTCACTTCTCTTGATAGACTGTTCCAGTTAATCATAGTCACTTCTCTGAAGAAATGTAGTACATTCCTATGATGTTCTTGGTGTACCCCCCAAGCTGGGCTTGAGCTGTTTCATCTATTGGTTGTGTGACTTTTTATCCTAAACAGATGTTTGATGTAACCTGTTATGTCACTGAAAGTACTGCATTTGTTTCTTGTTTTTTGGTTTTTTCTATTATCTCTTTATCCTCCAGAGCCCTGGCAGGCAGCATTGGCCCTTCTGATGGAGGGACTCTTTCTCCGATCCCACTGCTCCCCTACTTGCAATCCCCAGTAGTTCCCCTACAGATTGCTCCCTACGGCAGGACCAGAAGGAGGTTGCCGGTTTCTCCCCCCTCCCGGAGACCTAATCCAGAATCCAGGAATTACCTCCCAGAGTGGTAGACCGTAATCAAGCCTGCCAGGCTCATTCACCACCATTTTTGCCCATCCACCCTCCACTTCGATGTGAGAATGTCTGATCAAGCCTCCTGACCCATACTGACCTCCAGCCACCACCACAGGGCAGTCAATGAGTGGGATGACTAGTCTCTCTTCCCCCGAGAGAGAGGATAGCAGTTCTCCAGACGTTTGATCCACTCTTCCCCCTGCCAACCCGCAGTGGCCCGGGCTTGTTCTCAATCCTGGGGCACTGGCGTGGCACGAGGTGTAGTGACCAGTGCCTCAACCTCCTGCCCCACTGGGCCGGCATTGGAATCCACTGTATTTGTAACTTGTTATTGTCAGAGGGATTTTCCCCCAGTAATGAATACATGCAGACCATCTCTTTGTGTGCTCGATTGGCAATTTATTATAATACATCTTTCATACATTGTCATTAAACTTAATCAAAAGCCACATGTCATTATAGATACAGCTTTTTACTCATTCCAGCCAACTTTATCTCTTGCCAGTTTCTTTCTTCACAGTCTTTATTCCTTTCCATTCTTCTTGGGGCCAGGATGCATGACCCTTTTCTGGTTCATACTCCAGTTTCTTTCCTCCCTGGGATCAGATGCCAGTAACCCAACCCCCAGTTTTGCTTCTGACTCAGTCCACCCCCTCATGTTGCAGCAAAGGCCAGATGCCCCCAACACTGGCCTATGACTGGTTACCTCCCATTACCCCTACCCCCAAGCCCAAATCTACCCCCCCCACTGTGCTCCTTTCCTGCCCTCCCTTTTTTCCCTCCCTTCCACATGCCTGTCTCCTGCTTAGTGATGGATGACGAGTGTCCCCCACCCTTGGTCCACTTTGTCTCCTAGTTTTCTAATGCCCTGATTATAGGTAGGCTACAAAAGGACATAACCTACCTCTGACAGGTGTACCCAATTCCCCTGTAATAACCTTAGATGGAGTAAGAGATGTCCCTGTGTGGTAGGTATCTACCCCCAACCCTGCTATAACCAGAGCCACCCACCTGATAAGGCATTTCCTGGCCTTCACAATGACCTAATATCCCTTGAATGCTTCCAGACCCTTCTGGAGATGACCTCCATCCAACCTATGGTGGCTTGTGGCCACCATCCCTTAATGGTCTCCAAATTGGTCTTTATATCCTGAAAAAGCTCTCCACATGGCTTGACCCCTAGATCATTCCCACCTGCATGAATTATTATTAAATCCTGCTTGGGCCATCTCAGTTTTTGTTCCCCCAGAACTGGTAACAGCTGTGCCCACTTCATGCCCCAAACTCCTTTCCAGTGAAGCCTTGTGTTATCAGCCACTCTCTGTAGTTGTTTAACTCCCGGAATGGTCACAGCATGTCTCTCCATCCAATACACAAATGAGTGTCCTATAATCCACACTTGTTTTTGCTGACTCACGCCTGTTGATACAAATCAAGACAGCTGTTACATCAATTTCCTCACATACAGATATTTCTAGGAGCAATTCGATTTCCACCTACTCACCCGTTTTACTGCATCCTCAGTATCCCCTTGTGCCACCACTTCTGAGGCAGCACCTATTTTAAAGCAAAGTGGTGAGAATTGTGTACAGCCTTCTCTCCTGAAGTGCTATCCCCTTTTTAATGTCCCCTGTCACTTGCTAGCATGTGACATGAGATCCATCCCTGTGTATGAATAGCATCTCCCCCTTCCACTGGCCAAATGGCCCTGTATTCCCACAGTGCTGCCACCGCACACCAACCTTTTATCAGCTGTTTGTCTAATACCGCCTCGGTCCCTACACATGCTTTGTCCATTTTGGACCATGGCAGCTACAGTTTCACCCTCTCTGATCCCCAGTGGACTTCCTCCCACAATATCCCCACCACTGCCTCTTTTTTGCTCTTTGCCACCACCTCTCCTACCCTGAATGCTCCCCCTGACATGACCAGAAAAATGGCCCGAAATAAGCATGCATTGTACCATAATGTGCATGTTTGCCTTGGGCCCCCATCAAACTGCCTAGCAACTGTCCAGCTATTGTTTTCTGCCATCCCCTAGATGGGCATGGGTTCTCTGCTACCCTATGAGTATTTGCTGCACAATTTTAAATTTGTTCAGCTCTGGCCAACCCCTGCTGCTACATGTCCACTCAATCTCTGCTAGCTATACCCCTATAGTTGTGTGTGCCGCTTCTCATTTCAGAACCACATACTGCATCATTTGTTCCTCAGTTATGGGCTTACTTACCTCACATCCCCCACTGCTGCCAAAACTCCTGGAAAGCATTCCACACCCCTTCATATGCTTTTAGCATGTTAGCAGACCAGGAGCTCTGTTACAGCAGTCAGACTCCTTCCAGTCAATTTTCCATAACTGAGGTGGCACATGGGTTTTCTAGATGGTGGCTTGCAGCATCAAAGACCTGAACCTGTCCAACTGAAGACAGGAAAGACTGTAGGCCACTTCATTCTGAATCCCTTCAGTATGCCTTGCTTTGAAAGACGGGTTGAATTTGAGACCTAATAACACCAGCTGACAAAATACTCTAGTCACCGACTCAGTGGACCCCCACTGCCTGTTGATGAATTCCACCTCGGCCTTGTTGTTGCACTAAAATATAATCTTCTAGTTCCTCAGCCATTGTCACCATGTTAGCATAGCTACCCAGATTGGAACAATTTCCAGAAATGTGATGTCTTTCAACAGACCCATCCTGTCCCTCTCATCAGGCCATTTCTCGGACATCCACTGACTCTGAAAATATGCCCCCACGCCCAAGGACCCAGAGGCATCCGTGTACCACTCCAGATCTATGTTGAGCAGTCATGCTGTGAAAATGTGACCCCACTGTAACCCTCCAAAAATTTCTCCCATACTTCTAAATCCTGTTGTACCGCTTTTGCTATGTCTACCCAGTGATACGGTAGTTTAGACTATCTCGTGAAATTGGCCTCCTGGTGAATGCCCTCCCTGGTGCTATTGCCTTCCATGCAAAGTTTAAGTGCCCCAGATGTTGCACCATTGCTAATGGTACTCTCCTTCTGCTCTTCACCTGCTATAGGAGTCCCTCTAATCACAACACTTTGTCTTGTGGCAATTGGAACATACCATGTTCCGTATCTACCTCAATACCCCAAAACTCCAGTTTCTTGGAAGGTCCCTCCTTTTCCTCTCTGGTAAGAGCACCCCAATCACTTTGCACATGCCCTGAAAATCCCTCAGCATTGATGCTGTCCCCTGTTTCCCCTGCCCTATCAGGAGGAAATTGTTGTGGTAGTGAACTATGGCCTTATTATCATAATATTCCCGAACACCCATTGCAGCCCCGTGCAAGCCACTGAACAACCCATGGGCATGATCTTGTCAAAATAGTACCCACCCTGAAATTTAAAGCTAAGTAGATCCCAATCCTTTGGTCTGACAGGTAGCAGATAGAAGGCCCCCTCTATGTCATTTTTCTCCAGCCATGTCCCCACTACTGCTTTTATCAGTTCTACTGCCTGGTCAAGCATTGCATATGATACCACATTCTGTTCCTCTGGGATGCAATCATTCACAGAGACCTCCTCTGGATAAGCAGGTGGTGGATCAGGTGGAACTCCCCCTCCTGCTTCTTAGGTACCACTCCCAATGGTGATACCCTGATCTCCAGAAAAAGTGTCTTACTAAAAGGCACTTCCACCCTCCCTGCTGCCAGCTCTTTTCTGATCTTATTGCTCACTATCTCTTCTCTATTCTTGACTGAGCTCAGGTTTTTTTGTGGACATCTTCTTGTGCTTCCCTTGATTACCAAGACTGAAAATCCATGTAAAACCTTCCCACAACATTTTTCCCTTTTCCTCGTTCCAGTACCCCTTGGTCCATCCTTATATGATCCTGACTTTTATGGAAACCCTCTTCTGTCACCCCCTCCCTTTCACACCTAATTCTTGCTGTATCCTCCCCCATAAGCCCCTTTTCCGTTCCCACCCTTTCCCTTCCCCCCTTGATAGGCTCCCCCCTGAGTCCCAGCATAACCACCCCCGTAAGGACTGTTCATTGTAGTTCATTGTAGTTCTGTGAGCCAGATCTCTCTCCCATTGTCCGGCAATGTGACACGGGGTGCTGCCCTGCACATTTGGATCAAACATGCCTGAATTTGCAGTTTGCCCATGTGCAAGATGCCTTTTTATAACCCCAGCAAGTTTTCATTTATTTGAGTGTTTCCGCTCTTCCTATTGCCCTCCCTCCCATTCCCCACCTGTCCAGATAATGTCCACACCCAGAGATCTGTTTGGTACAATCCCACCTTGTATCATCATGTGAAGCCATTCTTTGCCTAAAAGCCTCATCATACCTTTGCCACCTGTATCCTAGTTCCACCTTGTAGGCATCTTTAATAAAGGGCAAGTAAGCCAGCAGTGGGATAGCCAGGTCTGCCTTCTTTCTAATAAAATGGCACTGAATACTGTAATCTTGGCCTGCCATGTGTCAATATTTTTCCCCTTGTATATGGTCTTTTCTGATGTCTTTCCCACTAATGCCAGTGCCACTGGCATTTCAGATTTCCCCACTACAGTTGCAGTGAATTTAAAATTCACCATTGAAGTTGTGGTGAAGTGGCAAATTTCACTGTGTGGAGTAATCCACAAATTTCTTTCATTTTAGCCTGATTTAAAAAAGGCAAAATTTCTCCTGTGGAAAAGTGAAATTTCACCTTGGAAGGAACTTTCACTTCTAAAAGCTGAATTTCACCTTGGAAAGTAAAATGTCACCTTACAAGGCAAAATGTTGCCATTCCACAGGCAAAATGTCACCATTCTGTAGGCAAAATTTCCCAGCAAAATTTTGCATTTCACTATGTGAAACAGGTGCAATTTGCATATTACTCCACATAGCAAATTTTTTTCACTTTGCCCATCTCTATTCCCCACAGTTTCTCTCCGTTCATTTTTCTTTGCTGTTTCTTTATCCACTAATATGAAGATATCATCAAACTCACCCTTCCATATTTTTTCTTTAATAGTTTGTGGCACATGATCATCAAGAGTCATGCCTAGCACCCCATCACTACCCTTCCCCCCTCTTTTTGCACCTGTCCCAGGCCCTGTCTCATCCCCTTTTTTCACTTTTAGCTCTTTGAGTACTCTTTCCATTTCTTCCAGGCCCTTGTCATGTATGTCACATATACTCCCTTCTATGTAGTCTTTCAAGCCATCATCCTTTGGCAGGTCAACCTTCCCATTACCATTCTCCGCATCTGGTCATCCTGCTCAGGGAGAGGCTCCAGTTCTGGTATCTGTTCCAGCTCCAGCAGTGGTGTTTTCTTCCCTCTGCCACTCCCAGCTAATCCAGGTGGCACCTTCCATTTCCTGGACACCTTCTCCTCCTCCTCCTCCTCCTCCTCTCTCTTCTGTGCTGCATCAATACATTCTAACGGCTTTACCATGAGGGCCACCGCCTCTTCTCTCAGCTGGGCGCTTGAGGCTGGAGTTGGTTCCTTTTTGGGTGCCATCCTGTAAAATCCATTAATAAATACAAAGTATAGTATTATCTAATAGCTCACAGTTGGAAATACCTGTTTTACCATTGTGGAATGGGTACTTTGCCCATTGGCCTTCTTTGCCACCAAGAGCTATTGTCCAACAGCTCACAGTCAAAAATACCTGTCTTACCATCATGGAATCAGCCTTCCTTGCCACCATGCGCCATTACCCCACCATCACCTTTCATTCTTCAGTGCAATATTAATCCTGTTACTAAATATCTGTTTTAATATATATATATATATATATATATATATATATATATACATATCTATTCTTGTTTTTTTATCACCCTCACTAATGGTTGGCCCCAGGCCTTAAAGTCCCTTGAAATCCCTGTTTGTTGCCAGATATATACAGTATGTGTGTGTGTGTATATATATATATATATATATAGATAGATATATATATATATATATATATATATATATATATATACATATATATATATATGAGGCAAAAACTCTGTTTAATACATTAGTTAGGGTTGTTCCAGCGACAAAGTGAGGAAATTAGCTGTTAGGGTTGAAAACCCTAAACCAATTCACCCCCAGCACCACACACACACACAGACACACACACATTCAAGTATGGGGAGGACCAAGTCAACACAACCAATGACAGACATCCAGCAGCAGGTGACAGAAATAACAAACAATTGTCTAAATGTACTACAGACATCTCCACCCACCTGACCAGGTACTGCATGCTCAGTGGAGATCAACAGCAAAACTGAGGCCATGTACACCAAACGTACACATCCCTGATTGCAGCTGCACACAATATACCACACTTAGTAGTTGCATGGCCTTACCTACGATGCTCCCACACCAGACCACACCACTTGTGGTGGCCACCTGAGCAATAGAGTTCAGCAAAACCAAGGAGTTTTACAGGTATAATATCTCTGATTATAACAAGGGTTTGAGAAATGCAGCTTTCAATTGACTGTAAACATTGTAACAGACTTATGTTTAGTTTTTATTAACATACATGTAGAGCCTAACCATATGATGAACATGGTTTAATGTTGTTTAAAAAACAGTTTTATTATGATAGCAATAAGCCACCCCAGGTATTATGTTAATTGTCAGTTTATCACTGTCTAGCGTACATGTGGCACAATGGATATGCCTCATTCAACATTAAACCACTACAGGGTGATTAACAGACCATTTAACACAACTGTTGGTCATGCCTTATTTCTTAATTGTCTTTATGAGTAGATACTCTCCCTCTGCTAGGCACTGCAGCAGCTTTGCAACACAGTGTCCCACCCAGTTACACCATACACTGTCCAGTTACTGGAGAATGGCTGTGAATATGCACTCATGAAGATGAACAGTGTAACTTGATCATTACAGTCATCGAAACCCTAGTGTGATTATAACTGACAGAATCAGTGATAAAGGATAACCCCTGCTGTCCTAGTACCCTTACCCCATTGTGAGTTAACTCAATACTAAAAGACATTCTGTTTATATCTACACCATGCCTACTTGATTCCTGTTGTACCACAATTAACATAGTTATCACTTTGATAGCATCAGTGACAGAAGTGTGTCAAACCCAAACAGTAGGCATACAGCCTGAGTATGAAACAACTGTTAAATAAAATCACACTGTGTCCATAAGTGGCATAGATCACTCATTGCAACAATAGTAAATGTATTACTATTTGAATAAGTTAGTCATCACAGATGCAATGAGATTGTCTTTATCAGGTACAACATACTCAGTAAGTGCCTACAGGAAAATCTATCCTATATACATCTCCGATACAGATACATCATTGTTGGCTCAGTAGTGCTATGATATTTAGAAGTTGCTTGGCCTGATCCATGCAATTACAATGTTTCTTACAAAGAATACTTACTGCATCTTTAGTATTGAAACACACTGAAGGTCTATGTATGTACATCAGCAGTACACCTTCATCAGTAAGAATGCATGTGATACTGGCAGTACGAATTTCACAGCGTTGAACAGGCAATGCTTTTCCACACGCTTACATCAGCCTCTCTATGTTGAGTAAACCATTGCAGTAAATGTACTATAATGTAAATCACCTACTAAATGTATCACTACTTTTATCTTGAGCATGCTAGTGTCTTGTAGTTAATTTATGTGCTTCTCTTAATTAATGTATACTCACTAGTGTTAAACCTTTCTACAACTGTCATCATGCACCTTCAGCATTTATATTGAATAACGGCACAGTACCAGTTGTGGTGTGGTGTGGGGCATCGGTAGGTAAGGCCATGCAACTACTAAGTGTGATACGTTGTGTGCAGCTGCAATCAGGGATGTGTACATTTGGTATACATGGCCTCAGTTTTGCTGTTGATCTCCACTGAGCATGCAGTACCTGGTCAGGTGGGTGGGGATGTCTCGTAGTACATTTAGACAATTGTTTGTTATTTCTGTCACCTGCTGCTGGATGTCTGTCATTGGTTGTGTTGACTTGGTCCTCCCCATACTTGAAGTGTGTGTGTCTGTGTGTGTGTGGTGCTGGGGTGAATGGAGTTAGGTTTTCAACCCAACAGCTAATTTCCTCACTTTTGTCGCTGTGGAACAACCCTAACTAATGCATTAAACAGAGTTTTTTGCTTCTAATTTCCCTTCTTTTTGAGAATGATAATGAGAAATAGTGAATGTAATGCTGCGGCGGGAGCGCGGGGCCCGCCACATGATGTCTTGTGGCATAGTAACAGGAGCAGCAATGCAAACAGAAATGCTAACAGTGGCACACATGGTAACACAAGCGCGAATGGGAACAGAAAGGGTAATGCACACGGTGGCGTAGATGGGAACGGTGTGCCAAGTGATGTATTGTCACATAGTAACATGGTGCCTGTAAATGGAAATGTCAATGGGCATGGTGATGCAAAGTGAAACAGAAAGAGAAACAGTACGGTACACACAAATGGCAAAAAAGTAACAGAAACACAAGCGCAAATGAAAACGCAAAGGATAATGCATACAGGGCCCCGCCCCGGGCATTACATGTAGCAGTGAGCTGGGCCCAAAGGGCCTGCACTCCCCGCCACATGATGTCTTGTGGCATAGTAACAGGAAGAGCAAAGCAAACAGAAGCGCTAACAGTGGCGCACATGTTAATGCAAGCGCAAATGACAACAGAAAGGGCAATGCACACGGTGGCATAGACGGGAACAGTCTGCCACGTGATGTGTTGTCACATAGTAACATGGTGCCTGCAAATGGGAATGTCAATGGGCATGGTGACACAAAGTAAAACAGAAAGAGAAACAGTACTGTAGACACAAATGGCTAAAAATAACAGAAATGCAAGTGCAAATGAAAACGCAAAGGATAATGCACATAGGGCCCCGCGGTCCCAGCATCGATCGCAGCAGTGGAGCCGGGCCTGAAAGGGGTCCCCAGCCCCGCCACATGATGTCTTGTGGCATAGTAACAGGAAGATCAATGCAAACAGAAGCGCTAACAGTGGCACACAAGGTAACGCAAGTGCGAATGAGAACAGAAAGGGCAACGAACACGGTGGCATAGATGGGAACGGTGTGCCACGTGATGTCTTGTCACATAGTAACATGGTGCCTGTAAATGGAAATGTCAATGGGCATGGTGACACAAAGTGAAACAGAAAAAGAAACAGTACAGTAGACACAAATGGCAGAAAGTAACAGAAATGCAAGCGCAAATGAAAGCATAAAGGATGGCATACGTGGTAGCATTGGGGTGTACGTGGGCTAGTCAGCCCTAACTCTCACCCATGACATCTGTAAAGCAGCAGAAGTATAGGAGAATGGGGTGAGAGTTAGGACCCACGATCCCAATGCACACCCCAATGCCGGTTGGGGGTGGGCGGAGGTCCAAGTGGGTTTTCAACCCTAACAGCGAATTTCTCACTTTGTCACTGTGGAACAACCCTAACTAATGCATTAAATGGAGTTTTTGCCCTAATTTCCTTCTTTGGGAATGATAACGAGAAATAGTGAATGTAATGCAGCGGCGGAGCGCTGGGCCAACACAAACAGAATGCTAACAGAGGTCACATGGTAACACAAGCGCTAATGAGAACAGAAAGGTAACGCATATGGCGCAGACGGAACGTCTGCCACGGATGTTGTCACATAGTAACATGGTGCCTGCAAACAGAAATGTCAATGGGCATGGTGACGTAAAGTGAAACAGAAAGATAAACAGTACTGTAGACAGAAATGGCAAAAAATAACAGAAACACAAACGCAAATGAAAACGCAAAGGATAACGCACATGGTGGCGCAGACGTCAACGGTAAGTGAAACGGGTACGGAACCGCAAGCGGAAAGGGCAACAGTAACAGTAATGTAATTGCACAGGCTGGTTTTCCCCAAAACCTGCATAGAGAAAGACAGTGAGTACAAATAATGTATGCATAATAATGAGTTTCGACGCAGAAAATGAGATCTTGGAATACTAAATACATTATATCTCAGGAACCGTACGACGTAGAAAAAAAATTTAAAAGTCATATTATTTACAACTGTCCTGGCTAATTTGGATCTTAGGCCCACTGGGGGGCTAAGAAATTTTCCGACAAAAAGTCCATATCTCGCACCGTTTCCGAGATAGGGCCCTGAAAGGCACGGCGAACGCCGTAATGTTATCCTATGGGAAAAAAGAAAAGTTCGGAGTACCATAACTTTGCCTCCCTGTAAAATTTTTTCACCAAACCACTGAAAGGCACATCTGTGGGCTGTTGGCTGTCTTCCCTCCAAATTTCAGGAAAAAAGACCAAACCGTTATTTTGCAGCAGGGATCCAAAGGATTTCTGTAATGCGTCGGTCGCCGTAATGTTATCCAATGGGAAAAACCATCAACTTTGGAGTGCCATAACTTTGCGGCCGTGTGATATTTTTTCACCAAACTACTGAAAGGCACATCTCTGGGCTATTGGCTGTCTTCTCTCCAAATTTCAGGAAAAAAGACCAAACTGTTATTTTGCAGCAGGGTGCCAAAGGATTTCTGTAATGCGTCGGGCGCCGTAATGTTATCCTATTGGAAAAACTGTCAACTTTGGAGTGCTGTGACTTTGTCGTTGTGTAATATTTTTTCAATACAACACTGAAAGGCACATCTGTGAGATGTCGGCTCCGTTCCCTCCAAATTTCAGCCCAAAACTCCCAACGGTTATTTTGCAGCGCAGTGCCAAAGAATCGCTGTCACTGTCCCACAGATGGAAAATTACTGTTGCAATTTGCGAAAGCTTTCGCAAAAAGTTCGACACTTTCGTGAGCACGAAAGTAATTTGCGAAAGTACTTTTTCCAGAAATTTGAAAAACATATTTCTGGGGTGTTTTACCACAAAATACAGACATGGCAAGCATCCTCAGGATCCGACTAGGTGAATACAAAAATAATTAGGTTGCTAGAGGGTCCCAAATTTAAATGCCAACCATTTTTCTGATCACCAACTGAAAACAAAATGGCCGATTTGCAAAAGTAACAGGCCCATTTGCGAAAGTAAAAATGCATTTGTGAAAGTGTTGAACTTTTTGTTAACTTTTCCCATTGACTTATAATGGGAAACTGTTTTTTGAATAACTTTTGAACCGTTTAATATTTTTTCACGAAATCTTTGAAAGGCACATCGGGGACCCCGGCCACACGTTCCCTGAAGATTTTGGACTGGTTGCACAAACCGTACGACCTGTAGGGGTGACCGTAGAATTCCGGAAAAAGCGTAAATGCGCGCACAGATCACGCTTAATAACTCTGCAGCCGTATATCCGACCACTACGAAACTTGGCAGATCCCAATGGTTGCAAAGTTATTAAGGTGCAAAGTTTTGGGGTCTAACATAGAAATGGCTCCTTAACCCTAACTATAGTGGCACTACCGTGCCACAATAATTATAGTGCCATGGTAGTGCCACTATAGTTAGGGTTGAGTACCCCATTTAAGGTTAAATCTGAAATTTGGCAGCTTAATAACTTTGCCACTGTATGACAGATTTGCCTGAAATTAGGCATGCATGGTCTGGTACCATAGATCTCTGGACCTGCCATGTTTTGTTAGTCAGATGTACGGTTGTGGAGCTACAGAGCACCAAATAATGCACAAATTACGCATGTTTGAACATTCTTTGCTTGCGCCTACAGGTTGCATGGTTTGTGTGACCAGTCTGAAACCTTCAGGGAACATGCAGCTGGGGTCCCCAATGTGCCTTTTGAAGATTTTGTGAAAAAATATTAAACAGTTCAAAAGTTATTCAGAAAACAATTTTCTCATTATAGTCAATGGGAAAAGTTAACAAAATATGCAAAAGTGTCGAAAATGCACTTTTTACTTTCAAAAATGACCCTTGTAGTGTCACAAATTGTCCATCTTGTTTTCAGATGGCAGTCACAGAAATGCTTGGCATTTAAATTTGGGACCCTCTAGGGACACAATTCTTGTTGTGTTCACCTAATCGAGTCCTGAGAATGCTAGCCATGTATTTTTTGAGGGGTAAAACACCCCAGAAATATGTTTTCTTTAATATTTGTAAAAAGTACTGTCGCAAGGTACTTTCACATATACAACACTTTCATGATTGTATTTGCATAGTGTTGTGATTTGAGACACTACTTTGCGACACTATGGCCAAAACAATAGGGAATCTTTGCCACCCTGCTGCAAAAGAACGATTTGGTCTTTTGGGTTGAAATTTGGAGGGAAGAAAGCCAACATCCCACAGATGTGCCATTTGGTGCCAAAATATTACAGGGCTGCAAACTTATGGCACTTCAAAGTTAACAATTTTTCCCATAGGCTAGCATTACGATGACACTAAGCATTTTGGGGTCCGTATCTCGAAAATGGTTCAAGATACAAACTTTTTATCTGAAGAATTTTTAGTCCCCCACTAAGGGGCTAAGTACAAAACTAGCATGGAAAGTCATAAATAATACAAGATTTTAAATTTTTTTCTGCGTTGTATGGCTCTCGAGATACAAGGAATTTAGTATTCCAAGTGCTGATTTTCTGCTCCGAGGGCCATTATTATGCGTACATTCTTTGTATTCACTGTGCTTTTGAATGCACCATTTTGAGGAGAAAAGGGTGTGTGTTTGCATTACTGTTTGTGTTTCTGCTTGCGTTTCCATTACCATTTGCATTACCACTTCTGTTTATGTCACCATGTGTGTTACTCTTTGCGTTTGCATTTGTGTTTGCGTTACTGTTACAGTTTGCATTTCCTTTACCGTTTTTGTTTGCATTTTCTTTTACGTCACCGTGTACATTACCTTTTATGTTTGCATTTGCTCTTGCGTTTGTGTTACTGTTACCATTTGTGTTTCCATAACCGTTAGCATTTCTGTTTAAATCGCCATGTGCGTTACCCTTTGTGTTTGCGCTTGTGTTTGCATTTCTGTTACATTTGCATTTCTGTAACCGTTTGCATTAGTGTTTCCATCACCATGTGCATTACCCTTTGCATTTGCGTTACTGTTATCATTTGCATTTCCATTACTGTTTTTTGTTTGCATTTACTTTTGTGTCACCGTGTGCATTACCATTTACGTTTGCATATGCACTTGTGTTTCTGTTTGCATTTGTGTTTCCTTTGGAGTCATCATTGGTGCTACCATAACCATTTGCTTTTCCAATTGCATTACGGTTACCGTGTTCATTACTGCTTGTATTTGCGTTGGCCTTAACTTTTGCATTTTCAGTAGCATTGCCGTTGTCGAGTGCATTTCCAATTGTGTTACCATGACCGTGTGCATTACCATTTGAATTTGTGCATGCACCTGTGTTTGCATTTCCATTTGCATTTGTGTTTCCTTTGGTGTCATCGTCGGTGTTACCATAACCATTTTCATTTAAAATTGCGTTGCTGTTACCGGTTGCGTGTTCATTACTGTTTGCATTTGTATTGGCCTTAGCGTTTGCATTTTCAGTAGCATTGCCATTGTCAAGTGCATAACTATTTCCTTCTACATCGCCGTTGCTGTTATCATTTGCATTTCTGTTTGAGTTTGTGTTAATGTTTGCATTTTCGTTACCGTTTATGTTACCATTTGCATTTCTGTTGCTGTTAGCATTTGTGTTACCGTTTGCGTTACCATTTCTGTTTTCATTTATGTTTGCACTTGCGTTTCTCTTACCGTTTGCATTATCGTTACCATTTGTGTCACCGTGTGCTTTACTGTTTCTGCTTGCATTTGCGTTACCTTTAGTGTTACTATTTTCTTTTACCTCACTGTTTCCATCACTGTTTGCATTAACATTACCATTTGTGTTTTTGCATTTGCGTAGTGCAGTGCAAAACATTATCATTTTGCTATTTTTCTGTACTTTCTTCCGTGACACATAGTGCAGTCAGTGTTTGGTTGATTTGTCTGAAACTTGGCATTTAGAAAGACATATGTTCAAGGAACAAATTTGTGAAAAAATGTTGTTCTGTTCCAGAGTTATTGCCAACTGAAATTGGTCTGCTTTATAGTTAGTGATTTTTTGACTGCGAGGTCCACCATTTTATTGCATTTTCTTCCCGCAATTTCTGCCATTTTGTGGTGGAAGACTTCTTAAAGGTGCAGAAATGTAAAAATGGAATATCTCTGGAATGGTGTAATCTTTTCACATGAAATTTAGAGGGTGTTGAGTGGATGTCCTGGGGATGTGAATAATGTTGTTTACATGTTGGAAAAATAAGTTTCAGTGGAGTTTCTGCATGACTCAATTACCATTTTGTGCATAGCAATCTGCATGGTGCTACTGGCTTGAAATTTATACCATGGGTAGCCCTACTGGTGCAGAGGTGCCTTACAGTGGTTTGGTGTGTAAAACATTAACAGGGATGGAATTATGCCACTCTGATGAATGAAAATCTGATTCATTCTGCTTCAATTACTTTTGAACCACGTGTCCAATTTTCCTGCCATTTGGAATGCAGAAAGATTTATAATTCATATTTGACTGTTCAGTTTTTGGGTTGCTGGCACATATGATTGCTGAATTGTGCCTGCGCAGTTGTTTGCTCATGACATTGTACGACCGCTGAATGGATGTTCACATGATTCTGGACATACGGTGTACTACGGTACATGTCTTCATTTACCAAGTTTCATTTCAGTAGGTCATACAGTTTTTGCAGAGCGAAGTGAAAAAAATTCACATGGTACGGGGCCCTGCTCCCCCACCACCACATTCCATTCACTACTTATAGTGCACATTCTCAAAAAGAAGGGAAATTCATGGCAAAAAAAATCCATTTAATGCATCAGTTAGGGTTGTTCCACAATGACAAAAGAGAGGAAATTGATGTTAGGGTTGCCACTCTTTGCACCCCACACCCACCCCACCCCCACCAACAGGCATCTGGGTGTGCATTGGGGTCATCAGCCCTAACTCTCATCCCATTCTCCTATACTACACCACCTCAGCTTGTTTACAAATGGAATGGGGTGAGAGTTAACACCAATGACCCCAACAAACATGCCAATGCCTGTTGGTGGGGGTGGAATGGGTGTGGGGTGCAAGGGGTGGCAACCCTAACACTGAATTTCCTCACTTTTGTTACTGTGGAACAACCCTATCTGATGCATTAAACAGCGTTTTTTGCCATAAAAAAAAATATATATATATGCAATAGATGACCCACTGTAGGGTGTGCGGTCACACTCTGATTTACACATGCCTTGGAGTGCATTGTGATGCATGGGGCCTTAGGCTGAGTGCATTCAACCACCTAAGGCATACATATATCAGAGCGTGACCGCACACCCTATAGTGGGTTATCTATTTCATAAAATGGCCACAAATCTAGGTGGGAGGGGAAAGAAAAGTAGTCCCTTTGTTACATGAATAAGTGTTGTAAAAATCATATGCAGGCACACCCTTAAAATAAACCTCTCTGCTGAAAATGTAAAAGAAACTTCGTTTTTTATGTTAATTTGATTCAGTTTTCTCCAAAAGAAGCTGGCATCTGTTCAGAGAGGAAAGGCAGCATGGAGCATTGTCACTTTTATCGCTCAAATGTGGTTTCATAAAATCACATGCAGGGACACCCTTAAAATGAACCTCTCTCTGCTGAAAATGCAAAAAAAAAAAAATCACCCCATAGTTTTTTGTGTTTTATTTAACTTAGTTTTCTGTGAAAAAATCCAGTGACTGGATAGAGCCAGCATGGAGTGCTTTCACTTTTATTGCTCAAATGTAGCGTGACCGAGCGGTGTCTATAACAATAAGTGACAGCCTCTCAGTGGTTTAATGTAAGTTCCTCTCAGTTTACAAATGGAAGAAGAGTGTGTTTTATGCTGTCTTTTTTTAAAAGACCTCTGCCAGCAGGAAGCATTATGCATCTCTGGATTTCACAATGACCATTGTTCAGAAAATCTCTTTGGCTGTCTTTGGCAAAAGGTTATTAAGTGGCTGACATGACTTTTGCAGCCCCAGGCTTTATAGTAGTTAGAGTAGATATTGCAAAAAGCATTGTAAAGGTACAGTTGTTAAAACAGTTGCCGCATGTTAAATGCTTTTCTTTCTGGATGAATCTAGTAAGTCAAGGAATTCCTAGATGAAACATGTACCACCTAGCAGACTTGTGCAGGTGCTCCTAAAGAAGTCTGCGATGATGTTAAACATTCTGTTGAGGCATGGAAGCTGTTTCACAAAATCCAGCAGGAGGACTACTTCCTCTACACTTCTTAAATACAGTGAGGCAGTTTGGAGGAATTCACCTATTAAATGACACTAAGATCAGATTTCCTTCCAGGTGTGTCCTTGGAGCACAGAAAGTTAAGTGACCTGTTTATGGTCACACACTTTGCAAGTGGTGGCTGTGGGATTCAAACCAGTTCTCCAGATTTGCAGCTCAGTGTTCTTGACCACTACTTTATACTGCCTTCCTGATGATATAGCAACTGTTAGAAGAACAGAATGCCATCCACCAGTGTGATGTTGGCAAGGATGAAGTAAACATCAGCCCTAAACAGTAGAGACACTCTGCACTATGCCGATGCCTTTGGGAAGGCCACATATGCCATGAATTCTAATCCAGCCTGCCTAATCCAGGTAGTGTTTCTCATTACCATGATTAACCTTCAGGTTGTTTGCATGAAGTCTCAGTACAGGGAGAATGAGAATCCCACTTCTGTGACTCTGGTAGAAATATTAAGATCTTGGGCTCAATTTTCAGAGGCTAATGAGGGACTTGCATCAAACACTGTGTCCAAGCTGTTTTTTGGTGCAGCTGCACCAAACTCCTTAGTTGCAACTGCACCTGATTTTATTCTGTCAGGCATAGTTACAACAGTTTGCACAGCTTATGGCAGCTTCAGCCAAATAGTTGGTGCAAGCCTCGTAAAATGGATCTCCCAACTGATGCAGGTTAGACCAGGTAAAATTTGATCTAGCTTGTGACATTTGGTGCTCAGGACTGAAAATTCCGATCGTTGTCTAGGTGAATGACCCAAGCCCCATGCACCAAATTATCGGTACACCAGGGGTTTACGACATCCTAGTAGCTTTTAAAATCAATCCCCATGTTTCAAGAATGACATGCATTTCTGAATTGAGTAGAACAGATGAGTTTACCATAGCCACTCTCTTGGATCGTCACTTCAAGGGAAATTTTGTTTTTGTTTTTTTGCTTATTGTTCTTTAGCCCATTCCACAATAATTTTACTATGTGACAGTATATTCTGAAGTGTTCATAAATTGTGTACTTCGTGTTATTATTCCTAATCTTATTGTGCTATTTAATGCATTGTACTTATTTTGTTCTTGTCCCCCTCTCCCAGGATGTATCTGGAAAAGACCTGTTACCAGCTCAGTATCTTTTTCCTGGTGAAACTTTTGAAATAATAAAATTTAAACATTTCTGGATGTAGAGGAATGCATTAAGAATCAGCAGTCCCATTAAACCTGACTTATATATCTAGTTTCTGACCATATGGCACAAAAAATGCTAGACACAAAAGTACAGCTCAAGAGGAACAATGAGCATTACTTACATTCCTGCTGACAGGCTAGGTGGAGAAGAGGATGGGGGAGTTCATGAGAGAGGGAATTTTTTAAGTTTCATGGTTTGCTCCTTAATAGGGAAGGCATGCAGGCACTAGGACAAAAATCAAATGTCTACCCAGGATTTTTAAACAAAGTAAGGGGGAGTTGGGGACTACACACACCCAAACCATCAGTGTGCTAGTCACCACTCCCAAAAGTCAACAGACATACATACACCAACAGAAATTAGAAGGGAACAAACACACACCGGAACCACTGGTGCATCAGCCATCACTCCCCAAATATCCAACAAATCACAAAATCTCTTGAGAAGAAACAGAAGGTCAATTAATCAATCAATCAATTAATCAATATCTTTATTTATCCAGGCAGGCACCATTGAGCAAGCTCATTTACAAGGTGGACCTGTGGTCCTACAGTAATAATACAGAAAGACAAGTTACAATATTATAAACAGTAAAAATAGCTGCTATTATAGTAAAAATGCACCTTTACAGGTAATATACATGGAACATAGAACTACAGGGAGTCGTGGATAATGAACTTGTGCTGGATCCAAGCCCAAAAACTATGCATTTTGTAGTGGGAAACGATAGGGAGAGAGTAGGCATACCACATAGAAGATACCAAGTGCATAATGTAGGAAGAGGTGGGGAATAGGGGTGCAAGCAAAGAGGACTCAATTGTTAGAACAGAGTGAGGGATTGGGAGGGTAGAGGACCGTACGAAAGGTGACAAAGTGATTTTTGCCCCAAAACGTGGCAACATATGGAGGAGAAAAGCTGCCATTGTACTAAGTGCAAGAGGAGGAATATATTAGCAGGGTCATAACTGGGAGGATCCTGGAGGATGGGGCAGAGGAAGGTGTTGGATGGACGATGGGCCAAATATTTTTTGAGGCAAAGGATGATAATTATCCCCAAGTGCGGTAGCATGTGCTAGGATCAGGCTGCAGCTGTTCAGAGTGTCAAAGAATAAGATATGGGAGTTCAGCAATAAATCCTGTGGATCTGTTGGTGGGCATGCTATAGGCAGAGGCACACATTTCAGCTGGGGGGCAGCCATTTGCAGGCTGCCGTTTGATGGAGGGAGGTTAGTTAGTGTCTAGTAAAGCAGTTACAAATTTCCGTAATGCCATCACATTAAAGTCTTTTGAACAAAAGGGTACTTACTGGGGTTTTCAGCTTAGGTATTTTTTGGATTTTATTCCATATTAATGGGAGTGAGAAACCAAAGGCGGCTCTCCCGACTCGTGTGAGTGCCCTGGGTATATTTAGCAAGAGTGGTGAGCAGCTTCTAAGGGAATAATTCCTGGGCACAATCGGAGACAGACAGTTGACGATGTATCGAGGGAGTTTGCCACTGAGGGCTCTAAGTATCCAGAGTGCTGCATTAAAGTTGCACCTATAGTGAAGTGAGGTCCTGCCCATGGTGGCATATAGTGCGCAGTGATGGGTAGAGAAGGGGAGGTCAGTGATGAAGCATATAGCTCTGTGGTAGAGCGTATCCAATTTTCCAAGGTAGAAAGCCACACAGCTACTGTATATGAAGTCTGCATAGTCAATTAAGGACAGGAACGTGGCTTGGACTAGTCGTTTCTTTGCATCTGCTGTAAGAAGTCTTCTTATCCTGCAAAAAAGGCCAAGTCTTTGCCTTAATTTTTTCAGCAAGTCTTCCAGGTGGTCAGTGAAGGAGAGTTTACAGTCAATCCAGACCCCAGGATATCTGAATTTTGAAACATACTCTAAGCACTCTCTCAGCATCATGGTTATTGGGGAGAGGGAGTCAGTAGCGCTTGTGTAGTTTGCGGTGGAAAATAACATGGCTTTCATTTTCTTAGCATTTAATAGCAGTTTTTTTATTGATTAGTTGGAGTTGCAGGAGGTTGAAATATTTTTGTAGGTCAGTACAAGCTTCTTTTGGCTTGGGATGACTCAGGTACAGCACTGTATAATCTACGAATAAGTGAATACTTGCATCCTTGATTCCCTCATCAATGTTGTTGATATACTCTGTGAAGAGGAGGGGACCTAATATGGATCCCTGAGGGACACCTCTTTGTAAGAGTTTTAGGGCAGATAGTTTTCCATCCATTTTCACCTGCTGGTATCTGTCTTTCAGATATTCAGAGAACCAGTTTAGAGAAGTAGCATCCAGTCCTAGAGTTTTTAGCGAGTCGAGGAGCAGGTCATGGCCGACTGCGTCGAATGCTTTGATGAAGTCAAGAAACACAGCACATACTGACTTTTTATGCTCCAACTCCAGTTGCCAGTCGTTGGTTACTTTAGCTAATGACAAGACTGTACTGTGGTTGGCTCTGAATCCGGATTGAAGGGGGTTTAGTAATTTTTCTCTGTTGATGAAGGATCTTAGTTGGCCATTTACTATTTTTTCCAGTAGCTTTGAGAGTGTGGGTAGGAGAGAAATTGTCCTATAGTTATTAAGGTTGCAAAGGTCTCCAGATTTAAATAGCAGGATAACATGTGCGATCTTCCATATTTGATGGAGGGTACCTTTTGTTAGGGATAGGTTGAATAAATGAGTAATAGGCACTGCCAATACATGGCATGCTATCTTTAGGAAGTATGGTTCAAGTGCATCTGCGCTGGCACTTTTCTTAGCATCCAGGTGGAGAATCAAGTCTTCCACTTCTTTGAGGGAAACCAATGAGAATGAGAAGTGTTGACTAACAGAGCCAACATTTGGTGGGGTCATGCCAAGTTGAGTGCACAGGCTACATGCAGGCGAGTTATCGAAGGCAAAGCCTGCTGTGGAGAAGTGCACGTAGAATGCCTGCAGTATCTCTTTTTTGTCACTGATTACTGTATTGTCAAAGGTAATTTTTGTAGGGAGCATATTTGTGATGTGGCTCCCACCAGTTCTTTGATTGTGGCCCAGAATTTGGAGGGACAATTGGCTGCAGTATCTAGTTCTGCTTGGTAATAGCAGGCTTTAACTTCCCTAATCAGTTTGGTGCAGCGATTTCTGGCTGTTCTAAAGTGGTGCCAGTCTTCCTCTTTTGGGGATTTTCAGGCAGTTTTCCAGAGTTTATCCCTGGACAGTAGTGCAGCCTTGAGATCTTGAGTGAACCAACGGCATTTCCTAGCCTTTATGCATATTTTTGTCAGAGGTGCATGTAGATTCATAGCGTAGGTAATGATTTCATGTAGTATAGAATATGCAGTTTCCACTGTTTTAGCAAGGTAAAAACTCTGACACAAGGGGGAGTTTTTTTAGGTCAAGTAAGTATGCCTTTGGGTTGAATGACCTGGTTGACCTTTTGGTGGAGAATTTAGCCATAGTTGGCACTTTGTTGGCTGCCCAAACTCCAGCTATTAGGCAATAGTCACTAATATCCACGTCAAAGGTTCCACCGTGGGAGAAGGAATGAGGTTTATTCACAAGCAGGACATCCAGAAGGGTACTTTTGGCTGTATTCTTTTTGTTGATAAAGGTGGGCTTTTCGTTGAGTAGGGTCCATCCAGAAAGGGAGTGCACCCTCACACAAAAGAGGGAGCACACTCCTGGAGGGTGATGGTTACCATTGGTGATGGTTACCAATGCTAGGAGCTTAGCAAATAAACTTCCAGATCTCATGGGCATCATGGAAGTGGATAGGTTGGGCTGGGAAGCTACAATAGAAACCTGGTTCACAGAAAACCATGGCTGGAATACAGCCATACCAGGGTACAACCTGTTCAGAAAGGACAGAAATGGAAAAAAGGGTAGAGAAGTAACTTTTTACATACAGTGGCGTGAAAAAGTATTTGCCCCCTTCCTGATTTTCTCTATTATTGCATATTTGTCACACTGGATGTTTTCAGGTCTTTAGACAAAATATAATATTAGATAAAGGGAACCTGAGTGAACAAATAACACTTTTTTTTTTTACTTATTTCATTTATTTAATGAAAAAAGTTAACCAACACCACAGGCACTGTGTGAAAAAGTAATTGCCCCCTAGTTAAATCAACCCAATTAAAGGGATAATTAGAGTCAGCTGATTGAACACAGCCAGGCTTGATTACAGCCAGCCCTGCTCAATATAAATCTCACTTATTTTGACCCTTACCATCAGAGTCACGTTGCCAGCACAAAGATTCAACAAGCACATTATGCCATGATCAAAGGAAGTTCCTGAAAAGATCAGAAAAATTTGTTGCCCTCTATCAGTCTGGAAAGGGTTACAAAGCTATTTCTAAGGCTCTGGGACTCATCGAACCACAGTGAGAGCCATAATCTCCAAATGGAGAACACTTGGAACAGTAGTGAATCTTCCCAGGAGTGGTGGCCTGCCAAAATTACTCCAAGGGCGCAGCTTAAAATCATTCAGGAAGTCTCAAAGGATCCTAAAACAACATCCAAAGAACTGCAGGCTTCTCTTGCCTCAGCTAAGGTCAGTGTTCACGACTCCACAATCAGAAAGAGACTGGGCAAAATGGGCTTCATGTGAGAGTAGCAAGGCGGAAACCACTGCTAACTAAGAAGAATATAAATGCTCGTCTCTCATTTGCCAAGAAGCACCTGGATGATCCACAAGCCTTTTGGGAAATGTTCTATGGACAGATGAGTCCAAAGTGGAACTTTTGGATGACATGGATCCCATAACATCTCGCCAGAAGCAAACACAGCATTCCACAGTAAGAACACCATACCAACAGTCAAACATGGTGGTGGTAGTGTGATGGTGTGGGGATGCTTTGCTGCCTAAGGACCTGGATGACTTGCCATAATTAAAGGAACCATGAATTCTGCTCTGTACCAGAAAATTCTTAAGGAGAATGTCCGGTCATCCTTCTGTCAGCTGAAGCTGAAGTGTAGTTGGGCCATGCAGCAAGACAATGATCCAAAACACAAAAGCAAGTCCACATCAGAATGGCTAAAAAGAAGTAAAATTAAAGTTTTGGAGTGGCCTAGTCAAAGTCCAGACTTAAACCCAATAGAGATGCTGTGGCAGGACCTGAAACGAGCAGGTCATGCTCGAAAACCTACCAAATGTTACTGAATTAAAGCAGTTCTATGAGGAAGAGTGGGTTAAAATTCCTCCACAGCGATGTGAAAGACTGATATTGAATTATAGGAAGTGTTTGGTTGCAGTCATTGCAGCTAAATGTGGCATAACCAGTTATTAAGTGTAAGGGGCCAATTACTTTTTCACACAGTGCCAGTTGGTGTTGGTTAACTTTTTTTCATTAAATAAGTGAAATTAAAAAAAAAAACAAGTGTTATTTGTTCACTCAGGTTCCCTTTATCTAATATTACATTTTCTCTAAAGACCTGAAAACATCCAGTGTGACAAATATGCAATAATAGAGAAAATCAGGAAGGGGGCAAATACTTTTTCACGCCACTGTATGAAAAAAATATAAGCCACAAGGCTGCAGGCATCCTCAGGGGCATGGGGGTGAGTGGCTATAGCAAACAGTGGATGTAGAAAAGTGGATATCCTTCAAAACTGGCTTCATGTACAGACCCCCAAATCAAGGGGAAAAGGAAGACAAAGCTTTACTAGATGAAATACAGTACACAAAATGACTGACAGAGGCAGTGTAATTCTGGTGGGGGACTTTAACCTCACAGATGTTAATTGCAGCACACAAACAGAAGCAACAACAAAAGGCAAGGACTTCCTATTGGCCCTACAGAGCACTGGACTGGTGCAGCCTGTCAAAGTCCCAACAATGGGAGATGCTGTTCTTAATCTGTTTCTCACAAACAGTAAGAGGGTTGGAGAAATCGATGCAGGGTGCAACTTGGGAAACAGCGATCACCATATGGTCAATTTCCAAGTAAACACAGTGAAAGACTCCTGTCACTCAAAGGTTAAGGTTCTAGACTTCGAGAAGGCAGACTTCCAAAAAATGCCAGCCTGATGGAAAATTTTGCTGAAGAAATAGATAGGTAGCAGTCATGTGGAAGCGAATAAACAGAGCAATCACGACAGCCACAAATCAATGCTCAAGGAAGGTCAGCAAGTCAAAAGGAAAAATAAATCCTCTCTGGTTGTCAATGGAGCTGGCTACCATAGTCAAAGAAAAAAAGAAGGTGTGCATGACATACCAGGAAACTAATAAGCATTCACTAAAAATACCACCAACAGGTTAATCTGGTTCAAGGTCGGTTGGCATTCATCTGTATCCCCTTCCCCCAGGTCATACCTGAAAATAGTCAGAATTTGTTTAGTGCACTTATCCGTTCAACAAAAACTAAATAAATAAATAAATAAAATGTGTCAATGATGAATGTGTGCCATGTGTAGAGATAAGAAAATGTGTGACAGTGTAGTAGTGCAGGAAGAATTCTATTGATAATGAGCATTAGAAAGTTGTATGACAGCTGTACTGTTCATGAGGGGGTGTGATAAAAAGGCTATATTGAAAATTTGGAGTGAAAATATTGAAAATTAACAGTTACACATGTGCATAAAAATTTGTGAACAACTGAGTGTAACTTGGACATTTTCTGAAGTTATGTCACCATATTTTCAACATGGCCTTTTTGGTAAACCACCTCAGGAAGAGTGCCACTGTCATTTTGTGATTTTGCAGAGCAACCATGCCATTCTGTACCACAGGTGCAAAAACACATTTCAGACAGGATGCAAAAAAATTACAACTGTAACATTCATAAAGAAGTATGGAAAAATTGCAATGTTGAAAATCTGGAGTGAAAATATTAAAAATTAGCACAGATACGAGTGTGCGTAGAAACTGCTCAATGCACACTCATAACTCCGGCATTTTGTGGAATTTTTTCACCAGATTTTAAACATGGCTTTTTTGGGACATCTCCTCATGAACAGTAGCATTGTGATTTTGTTAATCCATCCTGAAAGTTGATTTTGCACATCCACTGCGCCATTCTGGGCCACAGGTGTGAAAACACATTCTGGGTGGGATGTGAAAAAAGACAGCTGTACTGTTTATAAGGAGATGTGAAAAAATTGCAATGTTGAAAATCTGGAGTGAAAATACAAAAAATTAGCAAAGTTACGAGTGTGCATAGAGACTGCTCAACGCTTACTGGTAACGCAGGCATTTTTTGGAATTTTTCCACCAAATTTGCAACATGGAATTTTTGGAACACCACCTCATGAACAGTGGCACTGTCATTTCAGTAACTGGTCTTAAAAGGTGATTTCATACAGTGACTGCGAAATCATCTTTCAGGATCGAGAAACGAAATGACACTTCATGAGGTGGGGTCCCAAGAACCCAATGTTGAAGATTTTGGGCCAAAATTCCTAAAAATTACTGAGATATCAAGTTGAAACCCCCCATTGAGTCCCATTATACTGGCTGACCCAATTCCTCAGTTCCTAGCTCGGCATTGAAGAGTGCAGACGTATCCCGGGCCGTTGAAGATCATGGCTCCTGACATCTGGAAGGTAAGTATAGGTGAGGGGGGTGTGGGAGGTGGTTGCACAGAGGAAGGCTGAGGGGAGGGGGGCCAGGGAGATGATGCTGGGAGGTTTTCTTTTTTACAGGTAAAATAAAAAAAGACTTTGGATGGATGTGTTTTCTATTTTACAGGAATTTTTTTTAAACATTTAGGCACACTGGGGTGGGCTCCCAGTGTGCCACAACAGTGTGAGTGTGTGAGTGTATGGGAGCAGTCATGCCATTGCTGACACAGGGATTGGGCACCCCATTGTCGGCTAACAATACAGACAGGTGGGGTGGGGTGAATCCAACATCGGGAGTGGGCATCCCAATGTCAGAAAGGGGAAATTGTTTAACCAGGAAAGAAACAGTAAGAGGAGGATGCCAACACAGGGATTGGGCACCCTGATGTCAGTAAGTGGTACAGATGGGTTAGGGTCCACATCCAACACTGGGAGTGGGCATCCCGGTGTTGGAAAGGGGAAATTGTTTAAGCAGAAAAGACACTGAGCTGCAGGGTATGGGGACATTGTTTAACCAGAAAAGACACACTGAGCTGCAGCTGAAGGGCTGGCATTTCAAAGGACAGAGCCACACACAGTGCCGTCAGCTCTGTCCTTTGAAATGTTTGCTGAGACCAGCCCCATCAAGAAACCAGTGTCATCAGGACACTGCCTGCTGATTTGCTAGCCACAGACTGGGCCCTGCAGCATCCCTGGTCATTGGGCTGGCACCCCTCACACCCCTATTTAGCAACTCTCACTTCAGCAAGTTCATTCATGCTCGCACGCTTGAAGAACTTAAAAATAAAACAGACTCTGATTCTTATCAGGAAAAAACAAGAGAAGCAAATAAAACAATAAGAAAAGCCAAAGTGCAGATAGAGGAAAAGACAGCAGTAGGGTCAAAAGAGGTGACAAATCCTTCTTTAGGTACCTCAGGGAAAGAAGGAAAACAAAGGAGAGTATAGTAATTATGGTGCCGGGTCAAAACAGTGTGTACCAGGAAGAGCGCTGCAAGAACTGTGCTATGTAAAGCATGAAAGAACTGACAGCGACAGGGGAATAATAGTGGTAGGGCATTACCGCTACCCATATCACTCTGTGGATTGCCAGTAGAGGGATCAAGGTGCTGTGTGCTGAGGTGCTTGGCAGAGCCACTCATGTGGTGGAGTGGCAAGGGTACCAGCACACAGTGAAGCAGGAGACCTGGGACCACGGTTTGGTTCACTCCAGGTCTCTTCCTGCTGAAACTTTTTTTATTGAAAAAAGAAGTAATTTTTCCCCCTCCTATATTTTCTCCCCATCCCTGAAGTCCATGATCCCCTGGTGTTGATTATCTTAAGTCCGGGGATGAATGATGGTGAAGCCCCTCACTTCAAGGGGTGTGGGGTATGAAGCACCCTGAAAAAAAAAGAAGTCCCATTGTTTCCAGTGGGGCTGCACTCTTGTTGTCAGTTCACTCTTGTACCTGACGTTGTTTGTAAGAGCGCTGTTTTCTGTGCAGCATTTATTGCCTCATAGTTTTTGTTTGTGGCAATATGACCCCGTGCCCATAAGAATTGATACAGTTGATGGAAAATTAGCAGAAGAAGACCATGGGAAGGCAGAAATCCTAAATAGGTACTTTTGCTCAGTATTTACCAAGGAGCATCCAGGAAATGACCAGGCACTCATAAAAAAAAATCACCCTGGACCAGGAGTTCACAGAAGACTAAGTATTGGAGGTGCTCAACAAACTGAAAGTGGACAAGACCATGGGACCAGATGAGATGCATCTCACAATCCTAAAGGAACAAAGAAATGAACTGGCAGCCCCATTGGCAAAACTATTGACCAGATCCCTAGAGAGTGGAGTGGTACCCGAGGACTAGAAGATGACAAAAGTAGTCCCACTCCATAAATCAGGCAGCAAGAAAGAGGCAGGTAACTATTGAACAGTTAGTCTCATGTCTATAGTGGGAAAAATGTATTTGATTTATTTATTTTTATTTCAACTTTTGTTTACCGGGTAAGTGTCATGAGCCATGGCCCTTTTTCAGACACGACCTGGGACAAGACATCCAGGTATTACAGTTAAAATAATAAATACAAAACAAAATTTCAACAAGTACAAATACAATAATACATGGTGTCACTGCTCAAAGAGGGAATAATAGCATTCCTTGAGGCAAACAGGCAGCTGAACTCAAAACAGCACGGTTCAACATTGGGAAGATTATGCCAAACAAATCTGTTTGAATTTTTCAACTGGGTTACCAGGGCTATAGACAATTGAGGAGCAGTGGATGTGGTCTACCTGGACTTTGACAAGGTCTTCTACTCAGTTCCACATAGAAGGCTGGTAAAGAAGTTGGACTACATGGGGGCTGGACAGGAGGTGGTAACATGGGTAAATAATTGGCTACAAGGCAGAACACAGAGGTCCAGGTAAATAGTGCAGTATTGTCAGAGGGTAGGGTAATCAGTGGTGTACCCCAGGGCTCGGTGCTGGGGCCTCTACTCTTCAATGTTTTCATAGCTGACATCACAGACAAGCTTGAGGGGAAGGTGTGAATATTCGCCAATGACAGCAAGATCTGTAACAGGGTGAACTCCTTAGATGGAGTGAGCAAGATGGAATCAGACAAAGAAGCTTGAGGAGTGGTCTGGAGCATGGCAGTTGTGATTTAATGCCAAAAAGTGCAAAGTCATGAACATGGGAAGAGGAAACCCAAGGACAGTGTAAGGGGTAAGACTAGCTGACTCAGACCAAGAGCATGATCTGTGAATCATGATTTCAGATGACAAAAAAGGGAAAAAATGTGAAAAGGCAGCACTTAAGGCCAGTGGCATGCTAGGATGTATAAGAAAGGGAATCACAACTCGGAAGAGAGAGAGGAGGTCATGCCACTGTATAGAGCTCTGGACAGGCTACACCTGGAGTACTGTGTCCAATTTTGGAGGCCACACCTCAAAAAGGATCTTGACTGGTTAGAAACAGTACAGAGGAAGGTGACAAAAAGGTACAGGGGTTGAAACAATTGTCTTATGAAGAAAGATTAAGAGAGCTGAACATGTACTCCCTGGAGCATAGAAGAGAGAGGGGAGACATGATTGAAACCTTCAAATACATGAAAGGCATAAATAAAGTACAGGCACAGGACCTCTTTCACTTCAAGGAGGGCAGTAGAACTAGGGGACATGATGAGAGGCTAAGGGGAGGGAGGTTCAATACCAATATCAGGAAGTTCATCTTCACAGAGAGAGTGGTAGATACATGGAATAGCCTACCCCCAGGGGCAGTGGGAGCAAAGTACTGGTGGAATTCAAGACAGTTTGGGATAGACACAGGGGAGCTCTCACATGCAAGGGAGTTTAGTGGGCTAGAAAAGCAATCAAGGGCAGACACTATAGGCCAAATGGTCTTCTTCTGCAGTCACTTTCTATGTTTCTATGTTTCTGTCCCAGAATGTTGTCACTGCCACTGATGAACATCAGGGAGGTCACCCATTCTTGTCACCAAGTCATAAAAGAACTATACTTGATGCTTCTGATTTTAATGCAAAGATCCTCAGAGTCATCTGTATCTGACAAACCAGTGTGGGAACAGATGTCTGACTATGCGTAGCTTGATTAAAAAGCACATCAAGTTACAACCTTGTTGCAGTGGTGCCAGAGATGCCAGAAAACACAACAGTGCAGAACTATTTGGTTCAATGTTTGTGTAATAGTAATTGGGAGAGATGGGGTATATAGTGTTTGTGTAACTTGTAGTACTTTTTGTGGCTTTACTGTATTTCCACCATTGAGTGGTAGATATGTAGGTAGTAATTTATAAGGAATAGAAGGCCCATGAACAAGGGTGAGAAAACACCAGAGAAGGAGGAGGGGAAGGTGGTGGACAAAAAACACTCCCTAAGCAAGGGAGGTGTGTTAGAGGAGGGCTTAAATAGAGGTTGAGGGATGAGCTTTTCCCCATATTGAACCTTGGGCAAGCACTCCAATTCAATGTTTGTGGAATAGCAATAGGGAGAGATGGGGTATATAGTGCTTGTGTAACTTGTAGTACTTTTTGTGGCTTTACTCTGTTCCCACTCTTGAATAGTAGGTATGTAGGTAGGTAGTAATTTATAGGGAATAGAAGACCCAAAAGATACCTCTTCCAACACACATATAGTATGACCCCCGGCACTCAGGAGAGGAAAAACACCAGTGGAGGAAACCTCTGAGAACCCATGGCCAGAGGTCTGCCTGTTCTCTGGGCATACTAAATGGAGAAGGAGCTAGGTTCTAGTAACCATAGCTAATCTGGGTTGGTGAGCTGCTTGGAGAGATGAAGATCCATCCTCGATCCATGGATGATGCTGACTGTATGATGATCTGAGATTGAAGAGTAGGTCTTTTCTGCATGAGCGATAGAATCCGAAGTATGAAGTCAATCCAGGTGAAGGAGGGCAAAGGAAGTCCAATTTTCCAAGGTAATAAATGATGCTTGTCCCATGAAATTGGAAGGGTGTAATGGCTAAAGGGAGCATGCTTGGCTTGATGAGGTACTAAACTGGGAATGGTGGAAATGCAATGGTACAAGAAGTCATTGGTGAATGATCCAACTTGTGAAAGGTATGAATATCAAGGTATGGTCTGGAGGCAAGGAACTGAGTAATGAACGAGGAGTTGCTAAGGACCCATCTATGAAGTAAAAAAGAGTAGAAGGGAGTCACTGAGTGCCCTGGAGATAATGATTAATTCTCAATCCGAGGACAATACAGACTGAATCATGATCTTGTGGATGGAGGGTACTTCTTTTCCATAAGGATGATAGAATCCTATGTGAGGAGCAGGTCCAGTTAATGAAGGGCTAATGTGGTCTGTATTTCCAAGGTAATGAAAGATGCATGTCCAAAGAGATTGTAGGGGCATAATGAGTTGGGTGAGCATAATCTGATCAATATGAAATCAGACTGTACACTGTGGGATTTGCGATGATTTATAAAGTTCTGGGTGACTGCTCCAATTCATGTAAGGTTTAATGTTCAAAGTAGTCTGGTGGTAAGGAATCGATTAGTGAGCGAAAAGTCAGTAAGTAAGCATCCCAGGGTGAAATGGGTAGAGGAGAGATTTATTGACTGATGAGAGTAGTGCCATAAGTGATTAGTAAATAAGTAAAAGAAAAGCTGTGGAGTGGTCCAGATGGTAGCCTAATGTATATAGAAATTGATTGGAAATTCGGTATGAGGAATGGATGGCTTCTTTTGTACACTAGATTTGTGACTTTACAAGTAGATACTCTGCTGGTACGCTGCCTGAAGTAAGTGCAGTTATTTCTGTTGTGAGATCATCTAGGAGATGCGCTGTGGTGGCATAGGTTGATTAAGTGTATGGGTAATCCTGATGCCGAAGTACTGAGAGAAGCTTGGAGGCAGATGTAAAAAAGAGTCTATAAGCTGGATTGGCAGTGAGATTGATTAGTGCAGGATGTTATAGAATCTTAGTGCTATTGTTGAGTAATACTGAGTGGGAGGCAATACTGAGTTGGTGAATTTGTCTTGACTGATATGAATTGTCAGAGTTTAGGAGAGCCAGTTCTCGGTGATTGTCTTTACAGCAGAGGTTAACTGAGGTAATTCAAGAAAGAAGAGGCTGAAGGGTCTCTGGAGGAGTGGTTAACTCACTTAAGGTACTAGGTAAAAAATGCGGATGAGTGTAGTGCAGAATAGCCATGTCCAGGAGTGAATATGATGGCTTGGATTGAGTGGAGTTAGTAATCAGCTAGGTGATGGAGATCCCACATTGAATGTTCTTGAAGATATCTGTGGAATAAAAAAAAATTAGCAATGTCTGTTAAGAAGTAGGAGTCGAGTAACTTGATGAACAGAAACACTGTTGGAAGATGAGAGTGAGACTGGAAAATGGATAATATCCTTAGTTAAATGGGTCCTCTTGCAATTCCTGGTATCCAGAAAAATGATGCTGAATACTATATCAGAGCATAGCAGAAGGATTTAAGTTCTTTCCATGTATGAAGATAGTCAGTGAGACGAGGCAGTCCAGGAAGTCATGGTGATTGAACAGACCGGATTCGGTTTTTATATTCAGTAGAGATGAAGAACTTCCTAATGTCCAGGCTAATGGGATTCACTAAATGACTGTGAGTAGCTGATTTGGCAGTGCAAAAACTCTATAATGGTGTAAGAGTCTATGCGGCATGTTAGCTAAGGGATGTTTGCTGACAGGAATATTTCTCTGAAGTGATGAACGAGTGATCCAATAAGTAGTAGAAGGGTAATGTTTGAATGGCCATAGTAGGAGTATGAGATAGATCATACGGAAGAGCAGATAACTGGGTAGGAATACTGGTTGGAGATAGGGTACAAGGCCCAAAAGAGCTGCAGCAAACAGTACTAAGCCCCGAGCCCACAAGGTGAAGATGAAAAGGCAGCCATCCAAATGGGAAGGAAGTCCGGGGTGGATCCTGAAGAACTGAATGAATAATCTGGGGAAACCTACAGTCCAGACAAAGCCAGATGCCACTGGAGCAGGAAGGTACAGGATTGGGTCAACTCCACAGTGAACAGCAGGAAAATGCAGAAAGTCTGAAGCAAGGCGTCAGAGTATGAGTCATGGATGTCCAAGGAGCCAAGCCAAGCATAATGAGCAACTGAGGTGAAAGACGGGAGGTCCACATTCAATTAAGGCTGGAAACAACAAGGGAAAAGGATGGAAGGACCTGGAGCAAGGAAGGATGAAATTCCCAAATCTGCAAAAGAAAAACAAGCTCGTACAGCAGCCAGACAGGGGACCCCAGCAGCAAAGACATCCATGAGGCAGGCACATTGGCAGAATGGAGGCAAACAAGTGGATGAGGTCCTTGTTCTACTGATCGAAGTCACAGGCAAAGCTGAGAGGTGGAAGGCAGCTGGAGTGTAAAGGACCCATTCCCAAAGGGAAGTGGTGACCAGAATGGGTAGGGGAAGCAGACAGGGAACACAGTGATGGGAGCTCAGTCTAAGGACTGGGCAACGTAGTGCAATGAGGCTGGAAGAACAGCTGCAGGCAAAGTGAAATGGAAACCAAAAGCAGTAGGAGATCCAGGTCCAGGAGGGTCGTGGCATAGAATGGCAGGTGGAGAAGGAACACATGAAGCAGCGGAATGGAAGGACAGAACATTTGAGGGAGATGAACCAGACAGGATGTGGTTGTTGAAGATAGGATGATGAGAGTATGTGGTGAAAAAGTCAATTCCTGAATGGAAGTGGCAATCCATATCAGGTTTAGGATCCAAATGGTGGAAACAGTCACTGTCAGAAGCAGGCTTCCAGCCATACAAGTCAGCTAATAGGATGAAGAATTGAGGCTGCAGACAAGGTAAGATGGAGAAGGTGAGTCGGGAACAGTCATGTTCCTGGAGGGAAGTAGGATCCAGGCTATAGACTGAGGATGCAGAAGTTGGAGCAGTAGACTATAGACCTAGGTATCTGTCAGGGAAGCAGAGATGGATGGTGGTGACCTGAAGCAGCAGAACTAGAATGATGAGGGTATGCAGAGCAGAAGAGTTCTGTTCCCAAAGGGAAGCAGCAACTGGCAAGAGGTAGAAAAGGTATGGTATAAGTCTGTAGATTGGAAACATAACTCCCATCCATAGTAGTCAGGGCAAGCTGACCTGCACTCGATGCTGCCAAGCAGAGTTAGGGACAGAGGATGTAAGTTGGTAAGTAGGAGGTAGTTCTGTACTCGAAGGAAAGTGGCAACTGCTATGAGGTAAAGAAGGTGTGGTATGACTCAGTAGATTGTAGACATGTTCCTTGCAAGTAAGTAGCAGGACGTAGTGGTTGAAACAGAATCCCATCCCCACCAGACAGGGGAAGCCTACCTTTGCTCAGCATCTCAGAAGGCGTGCATTAGGGGCGGTCTGGAATACTGCTGGTATGGGCTGGCTGACACATGACACTGCTGTACAGAGAATAAAGAAGTAACGGAGCAGGTATAAAACAGTAAAAGAAATAGACAAAATAGTAGGTATAGTAGAATTAGTGGAAAGGATGGGCAACATAAAACACGAAGGGTACAGTATAGACAGGTGATGGAGTACATAGGGTAGAAGCTCTGGAATGTATTGTGGGGAGATAGTTGTAAATAACATGCGGAGGTCAGATACGTAATTGTGAAATATGCTTTTAGAGTAGCATTTCCGAATTGGCTTTCCATTGCTGGGGAAGGCTTCACTTCCTGGTGTTTTGTGTCACCTGGCTGAGGAAATGTAGAGTAGATGATCGCAGGACATGAAGTTGGTATTTCTAGCTTGAATTGCTTTCATAAATATAAGGAAAAGCAGATGAAGCAGGACCCCACTGAAATAATTTCTCCTGAGCATCCAGCTATACATTAGGCAGAGAGGGAACAATGCTGGAAGAAGATTGCACGTTCCAGGTGGCTATCATGGGCTTAAATCATTGAAATGAATTGCAGGCATTCTCTTGACAGTTTACAGCGATATCCCCCCCGCCCCCCGGCAGAGAAAGTAGAGTGTCGCAATTGCATGAGGACGCTTGGAACTAGAAAAGAAAATGCAAACTATATGAAAACCACATACTAGTGTGTGACCCTCTAAGAGTTATTTAACCCCCTGGTTTACATTTCTGACCAGTTGTAAAACTGCAGAATGCATCCTTTAAATGAGTCCCCATATGACTATCTCTTTTATGTCCTGTTGACACTTGCATTTGCAGTATCAGGCATTTTAAAAACATTATTAGTGACACAGGTTAAAGTTTGAGGGATTTCCATGCTTGGGGAGATGATGGGAGCAATGTGATAAATGCGGTTCAGAGATGAACTGAAAAATACTTACAGGTAGCCATTGGCACTTGAAGAGAGAGTCCTGATGTAGTTGAGAGGAATGCGATGAGAGAGAGAGGAAAGGGAGGTAGAAGGAACGAATCCTGACTGTCAGGAAGTCCGTTGTTACGTCGGTTCTGAGAGCACCATTGAGTTGTGAAGCATGGGGCAATGCAGCCATGTAAGCATGAGGAAGCGCATGTAATGGTTATGTGCAGGAACGCAGGGAAGGAAAGCTGAGAAGCAGGGGAGATGGCGATAAGAATGTTGACATGGACCGAGGTCAGTGCCGGAAGGGAAAGTAGTGCTAGAGGTAGCGCATGGAAATGGGAAGGAGAAGGCGCAGCAAGTGCTAAGTGCAGAAAGAAAACCCAAAAGAAATGGGACACAAGGGAAGAGAGACCCCGGGACGAGATACTAGCAAGGGGGAGTGGGAAGGAGAAGAGGTGGAGGGGACGAAGACAAAAGGAGGGAAAGCATAAACCCCAGATGCAGGAGGGAAGGGGGGAGGGAAAACAAACCAGAGCAGCAGTGAGAACGAAGGAGCAGCCACACAAGCAATGCAGGACCCCGGGGAAAAAACACTCCCTAAGCAAGGAAGATGCATTAGAGGTGTGCTTAAATAAAGGTTGTGGGAGGAGCTATTCCCGACACTGAACCTTGGGCACGCCCTCCCAAAAAGAACATGGCACTAGCAGAAGACAAGCCTCTCTTGACTAGTACAAAAACACACAATATAGCTATCTTTTGACAGAGATAGCTGTTGAACACCTCAGTTATCCACCTGCAAGGACATAATCAGAGAATTTTTAGTACTTTGGGAAATATAGTCACCAGCAAGACAGCATGCTGTTACACATAGAATGTAGAGATACTCTTTAAAGAATAAGCCTGCCTATTTTTAACACAACATTATCAACTCCAAGGTTCGTGAATGAACTCCTGCACTACCAACTCTGAAATAGAAACATGATGAGGTAACTGGTGATGGAATCTTTGTCCATTAGTTACTGATGCCGTGAGTCCCTCTTCATGCTTCCCATACTGAGTTATTTTCTACTAGCCCAGTCCCGTTTATCATATTTGGTTTTATTTTAGTTGCCAGCCACAGTGGCGGGGTTGTTTCTTTCCTCCTCTTGCTGGTCACTGCACTTCCCAGCAAACTTATCCATCCACTTCAGTGTTTGACTCCTTTCTATGTGACCATCTTACATAACTTTGAATTGTTATGGTGTCTGGTACACCCTGTGCATGCTGTACAACTGCCCTAAGGTCACCTCTTGGATACTGGAACCATTTTTGCTATACTACAGGAACCCCCATGGTTGTTGATCGTTTTCACCAAGAGGAAAGCTAGATTATTACTGCTTTATACTTTGGGCAATTTTTAATGAGAATCCTTGCTGTCCAGTGGCAATCACATATGGGTTACTTGTTTTAAGCTTGTCATCGTCAGTGTTACAAATAGAAAGATCACATTTTTGATGCATAGTTGAACAAATACTATGTGTACAACACATACCCTTGGCACAATAGGAAACATCCTCCAGGTCCAGCAGTGTCTGATGATACTGTACATGCTTCTTTTTAATCAGTGCTTTATCTCTTTATCTTAAGTCTGCCACATTCAGACTGGCCTCCCAGTGCAATCACTTGGGTTCCCTGGGACTTATCTCATGCTCCATTGTCCTCTACCACAGGACCCCATAGGTGCCCACTTGCCAGTGTGTGGTCTGTGGCAGATCAAGACATCATCAAGCCATACGCATTTTTTTCTCCCTACCATTGTGTTTTTTATCCACCTCTCCTCAGACTGGCCTCCATTGGCCCAACCATGCTCCCAGCCCAGTCACTCAACTTCCCCGGGACATACCTCTTCCCTGGTTGTTCCTCCCTAGCTTACCTCGAGGGTGAGACCTTCAGAGTCCTCCCCTTACGTCTGTTGGTACTCAAGCTCAGTTGGCCAGGGAGGGGCATGGTCAATAGTGTGGGGCCTGCACAGTATGGTGGGTGTCATCCTGCAGTGGTCTGGTTTTTCCACCTGTTTTCTCCACTGGGAGATGTGGCATGCAGTGATGTCACGCTGATATTGGCATGTCTGTCCATCATGCTGCACAGGCTGCCAAACCTCCTGCTTCTGCTAGGGGCCAGTCAGGTGCCAAGCACTTCCCCACCGCACCCCCCCCCAAGAGGAGGAGAGAAGTCCATCGGATGCTCTATTCTCTTCACTCCAGGCAGCCCTCTGACAGCCTGGGCTTGCACCCGAACCCGTCTTCGGTGTCACAGGTGGACGCTCTCAAAAGGTAAGAAGGTGAGATTGGGGGTGGTTTATAGGCACCCTCCCAAAATGTAGAAATAAACAGGAAACTGGGAGAACAAATTAAGAGGCTTAATGGTTAGGGCAACACAGTGGTGGTTGGGGACTTCAATCTGCCAGGGGTGGATTGGAACACCCCAGCCACATCAAGTGCCAGAGAACAGTTCCTCCTGGAGGCCTTTGAGAGCAGCTTCCCCACACAGAATATGACAGAGGCAACCAGGGAGGGGAACATTCTAGACCTGGTACTTATGGACAGAGAGCTAGTCCAAGATATTGAAGTGGAGGACCCCCTAGTGGGAAGAGACCACCACACAGTAAGGTTCTCCCTCAACCTGAGGAAGGATGTATCCAATACAAAAACAAGACTGGTGGATTTTAAGAGGTACACTTTGGCAGGATGGGAATCATTTTGAAAGAGCACCTAAACAACATCAGCCCAGACATGGATGCAGACCAGAAATGGAACATCATAAAGAGGGGTCTGGTAAAGGCCACTAGCTCTGGCACCAAGAGCCAAAGCAAGAAGGCCAGGAACAAGAGACCAAGCTGGGTGAATGGAGAGGTAGTGGAAAGGGTGAGAGAAAAGACAACAGCCTTCAGAAAGTATAAGATATTTGGCATGGATAAGGATAAGAAGAATACCTGAAAAAATCCAAGGATTTGAAGAAAGTAGTGAGAGCAGCCAAGGCTTTAGAAGACCTAAGACTGATGCAGGAGATCAAAGAAGGGTAACAGCAATTTTCAGGTATATAGGAGAGAGGAGGAATTTCAAGTAACAGATTATAGGATTAGAAAGGAGAGAGGGTGGGTAGATGAGGGAATAGAGCAGGCAGAAGTACTCAATGAGTACTTCTGCTCAGTGTTTACCAGGGAGAAGAATGGGCCTATACCTCAGGGGAAGGGTGGATGGGGGGGAAGAGGGACAGGAGGTGACAGTGAGATCCCAGTCATAAAGGTCTTGGAGGGCCTAAGGTCCCTAAGGGTGGATAAGGCTTATGGTCTGGATTAAGTGCATCCTAGGGTACTCAGGGAGTTGGTAGGGGTCCTGATGGGACTACTGACAGATTTGTTCAACACTTCCCTGAATACTGGATGCATGCCCAGGGACTGAAGCATGGCACATGTGGTGCCAATCCATAAGAGTGGGCCAAAGAGAAACCTGGGAACTGCAGACCAGTGAGCCTTACAGCCATTGTGAGAAAGCTAATGGAGACTATACTTAAGGAAACACTGGTATGTTTCCTGCAGAAGAATGGCTTACATGATGACTGGCAACATGGATTTATGTCTGGGAGATCCTGTCAGACCAACCTTGTTGACTTATTTGACTGGGTGATGAGGTCACTGGATAAGGGCCATATAGGGGATGTTCTCTACTTGGATTTCGGTAAGGCATTTGACTCCATGACCCATGGAAGGCTGAACTGCAAGTTAAATAGCCTGGGAGCAAGGAGGAAGCTGGTCAGGTGGAAAAAGAATTGGTTGCAGGACAGGCAGCAGAGGGTGGTATTTGGGGGAGAGCTCTCAGCACCCAGGGCGGTAATCAGTGGGGTCCCATAGGGGTCGGTGCTAGGACTGGTACTATTTAACATATTTATAGCAGACATTTCAAATCAAATAAGGAACAAGACCAACCTCTTTGCAGATGACACTAAAATCTGTGCAGAGGTGGACAATGAGGAAGGGGGTAAGGTACTGCAAGAGGATTTGGTGACACTTGAGTTCTGGTCAGCCACATGGCAGCTGGGGTTCAATGCTAAAAAATGCAAGGTCTTGCATTTGGGGGCAAAAAACCACAAAGAACAGCTACTGGTTGCTGGGAGTGCAGTTGACCACTTCAGAAGAGGAGAAAGATCTGGGAGTGCTTGTGACAGGGGACATGAAACTCATCACAGTGCACGAACGCAACTAAAAAGGCGAACAGAATTCTGGGATGCATCACCAGGGAAATCACCTCTAGGAGGGAGGAAGTCATTTTGCCCCATACAGGTCCCTGGTGAGGTCACACTTGGAGTACAGTGTACCGTTTTGGCACCCCTATCTGAAAAGGGACATCAAAGTATTGGAGGATGTCAGTGTAGGGTGATGAAGATGATACTGGGGATGGGGAGGCAAGACATATAAAAGATTGAGGGAGCTAAACATGTACACCCTAGAAGATAGAAGAGAGAGAGGGGATATGATTGAGACATTAAAGTACCTGAAGGGCATAAACAGAGTTAATTCAAATGACTTGTTTAAGTAAAAAGAAGGGAGGGAAACCAGGGAACAGAGCCTGAAATTGGGAGATGAAGGTTCAAGACAAAGATGAGGAGGCACGATTTCACAGAGAAGGTGGTGGCTGGTTGGAATGTGCTGCCATAGGAAGTAGTATTACTGCAGACAGTGAGCAACTTCAAGAGAGGGTGGGACAGGGTCAAAGGAATGATCAAAACCGTGAAAAGGGTGGGGGATGAGAGGTCAGTAGAGGGGGCACTAAGTTAGAAGGGGAGCAAGGGGTAGGGGGCAGCTGCAGTCTAACAAGACAGTGTGCTGCACATTCAAGCAGACTAAACAGACCAAATGGTCTGTATCTGCTGACAATTTCATATGTTCATATGTTTGTACCCTTGCACTTGCAGGCCAGCCTTCTCCCCACCATTTTCTTCCCAGGTCCACAGCATGTGCAATGACTTGTGTAAGCTTCACTGACATGGAGATGCTCCCAGCACCAAGTGGGTGAGAGCCCTTCCCTTGTGTCCTACCGTGTTGCAATACAGATTTTTTCCAGCTGGCAGATGCCTAGTGGGATGCATTGAACTCCTTCCTGTTTTAGGAATGTTTAATCCTCCCTGCCCTGCCCAGCCCCATCCCAAGTACAGTACAAGTTACATTAAACTGTTCCTCCAATGAGTTGTTTTAGCATTTCTGACTGACTTGCATAAGGCAAGGCATGTTTAATTTTTTTGGTGCCCAATCCCGGAGGCTCTGGGTGCCGTACACAGAAAACAACTATTCAAGTAAATAAAACATTCATAAATAAAACACTAACAAATAGTAGCTGGATCCAGTACAAAGCCCTGCACAAACTGTTTCTTAAGAGTTAAATTTCAGTTTTGCATTGCATTGTGACTGAACTGCTGATGCAATCCAAATGAGTTGCAGAAACATTTTACAAACATTGCTTTTGAGCTGGTTAAGCATTGAAAAACAATGCAATATGTGTTGCCAATGCATAGCCAACTGTAAAAAACAATGCTAAACCAACTCACTGGTGAAACAGTTTAATGCGACTTGTACTTTAACTCACGATGAACCCAGGTCACCAGTGTGGTAGGTTGTGCAGCTTTCCATGCCTCAGCCCACTGTGTCACTGAGCCTGCTAACTGATATACTTTTTTTATCTAGTAGTCTTCACACACTGTGGGTTGCTGCATCATTGACTCAGATGTTTTGGCATACAGTACATACACAAAAAATTCATTGTTTGGCACAGTTGGCCAAGTATTCTGTGTAGAACATCAACATTGGCATAACTGGAAGCCTCATCTACATTTCGAATTGTCTGAATGGATCTCGTGTTTGGATCTAGTAGCCCTAGCAAATAGGCTGCTGCACATTTGTCTCAGATGTTTGGACAAACAAAGGCCTTATACAATCAATTCATTTTTTTGCAGAGTTGGACAATTACTCTGTGCACACCACTTCCTTAATTCCATGGCAGAATAAGGAAACCTCATTTATATTTGGCACCGTCCAAATGGACATAATTTTGTGTGCTAGAACACCATTCTACTGTTCTGTGCATGCCATGTGCCCCCACCCCCCGCAGCAAAGAAGTACTACCCAGTACATTTTTAATGAGATTTTCCTATTTCCAGCAAACAGCTCATAATTTACATCAGCAGAACACAGTTGCACAGAATGCTCCCAAAGCTGGAATTTAAGGACATTCCATCCTTTATTACGGAAGCTTTTTTTCATTAAAATGAAGTCTGTTTTCTTTAAATGTTGTTTGCTCATGCTGTGTGTACCTGCTATGATATCATATTCTCAATTTATAGCAATATAACATGTTACCATGGAAATTATACTGATGTCACAAACAGAGGATTATGAGTTAAAAGTAGGAAAAGCATTACAGACAAATGAAGTCTAAAGTGGTAAAGAGCATGTGTTAGGCTCATATCATCAATAATTGAACTGTTTAGCTTTTTGCAAGCCCACCTTACCATGTAGCAGCATAGTCTGTGAATCAGTGTCTGCTTTCTCTGCAGGAGTGAGCAAAACAAATAATGGCAGTTCCCTTAAGTTCAAGAAACTATTCAAATTATGAATTAAATTTTTAATGGGCCATAGTAAACAAAATACAACTGACAATTATTAGCCCCCTGTCAATTTAAAGAGCTAATGGAACCAAAACAGACAGACATGAAAATTATAAATATGTTGAGAAGTAGTTAGTTGTGACCTTTTAGTTCTGAAGTATTTTTCTTTTTCTCTTTTCTCATTAGAACATAAGAATTTGACAGCAGATGGGGACCGAGTGGCCCATCTATTCTGCTCATGAACCTAACCCCTTCCCCTATGTCTTGTTGTTTTTGTTTATACCGTAGTACTGGTACCACGTGTGTTTAAATGCATTCCCCATCTTTCCTGCAACCACCTCTGGGTGCAGGCTGTTCCATGTGCCTATTACCCTCTCCATAAAAAAATTACTTCCTGATATTATCTCTGCATTCCCCCTCTCATGCATAGGTTGTGCCCTCTTGTATGCGCCATTTCATTTGCATGAAAGAGTTTATCTACCTTAACAGTGTTTATACCCTTGATGAATTTGAACTTGTCAATCATATCCCTTCTGTCCCATCTCTGTTCCAGGTAGTGCAAGTTTAGATCTTGGAGTCTAGACTCATATGGCTTGTGATGGAGGCCCTGCACCATCTTTGTGGCCCTTCTCTGAATTGAATCCAAGAGCTCTATGTCCTTCTTCAGGTAGGGCCTCCAGAACTGCATGCAGTACTCCAGGCGTGGCCTCACCAGGGATCTATAGAGTGGAATGATCACTTCTTGTTTCCTGCTAGTTACTCTCCTGCCTAGGCATCTGAGTATGCTGCTTGCTTTTCACGCCACTTTTTCACATTGTTTCCCTGCTTTAAGGTTGTCCGATATGATTACACCCAAGTCCCATTCAATCCTGATCTCTTCAAGTTGATACCCATCTAGGAAGTATTGAGTTCTTGGGTTCTGTTTTCCCAGGTGCATAACTTTGCATTTTTTTAGCATTAAATCTAAGATGCCAGTTGTTGGACCACTGTTCAAGTTAGAAAGTTTTCTATGTGATAATATTGTGCTGGATGTGTGGAACAACTCTTATCCTGGCCGCTGACATATCTATCTCTGTTCTGTCTACTACATCATCAGCATTGTGATCTCACTGACATTGACATCATAGGTGACCAACTTGGCAGCTACTTAGTGACTGTTCCTATGTAGCAGTGATGTCACAGTCAGTGAGGTCACAATGATGATGATGTAATGGGGGAACAGAGCTGAATATGTCAGCTGCCAGACAGAATACTGTTCAACACAACACACCTACTAACATCAGGTAAACAATCTTCTAAATAACCAAAGGGAAAATAAAAAAAAATACCCTATATATAAAAGGTAATGTTTGACTGCTTTTACAGAATAATATTAATTTTACATAGTCCACTGGTTCGTTAAGAATGGATAGGGTGGGTTTATGCAAACTACCAGTTGTGTTTGTTTAACATGGACAACTACATTTCTCATTAATAAGGTTCGTATTTTCTAGAACCAAAGGGGACTGCCATTAGCCGTTTCCATCTGTTATGCAAGGAAAACAGTCACTGGTTTTAGATTAGCAAAATATGCAGATTGTGACATGCTGTCCAAGCTTTTCTGATATTAAATACTTCCTTTGTTCCTTTTAAGATGTAACACACTTAGATGAATGCCTATTAATTTAACTTTACTCTTTTCTTCTTTTAGATAGCAAATCTTTGTATGACAGTTTTTTTCCCTAATATTGCTTTTTTTTGCACCGTGTAAAGGTTTTTTTGAGCAGATACCTAGTACTATTATACTTTAAGCCTTGGAGTTGGTATAGGTCTATTATGTCTCCCCCATTTCATAATGAGGGACAAATACGTATAATATCCACATTTTTAAAATTTAAAAAAGTTTCCCTACACAATTTACCCATTCTCATACCCAAGATGCTTGGGTTGACAGAAACCACTGAAGTGTTGGGTTCTGGTTCCTGCCTAGAACTTTGAAGACAGTTCTATTCTTGTTTAAAATGCAAACAGTTTTGTGTATAGGACTGAAAAGAAAGACCAGATAAGATATTGAATGGTGGAAAAAAAAAACATAAATAAAAGTCTTGCCCTCTCAGCACTACAATAATATTGTTTCACTGCTGCAGTTTGCAGAGATCTAGGGATATGGCACATTCTGGGTGCATGGGGAACCCTGTGCTTTATGTTGTAAAAGTAGGGGTTCCTGCACCAAAGACCTGTGAGTTCCCACAGCTGCATGATTGTGTCAAACAGTAAGTGCACCTGCCTGCAGGTTTGGATGAAGAGCTCCATCACCCTACTGCCTGACACAACCCTAGATGAGCTGCGGAGGTTGGGTAATAGCTATGCATCGAGGGTGAGGACCAAGGACTAATGTAGCCTTGGGACTGTCATGGGGGTTGGGGGGGACACAGCATCAGAGGGGGAGACATTCAGAGTGACTGTCAGTGGTGCCCTGCATGTTGGAACACAGCAGATTGGGCCAAGTTGGGGGGCACAGCTAGATCATCATGACCCAGACCTCAGTGGACAGCAGCCCTGTCACCAGCCACACAAGACCTATCATCCCCAGAATAGTTGTCAGGCATTCACTGGTCACCTCACAGGGGGCTCATTAAGTGGGGAATTTTGTGGTGCACAGGTCACATCCCCAGCAACCAAATGCACCCTGCAGGCTGCACCCATTGCCACTCACCACCATTAAGGGACTGTGGGTTTTATGGGGCAGGTGCCAGGGCTGCTGTCCACTGGGATCTGGTCACAGTGGTCTGGTCATGTCCCCTCTTACTGGTCTGATCTGCTGTGTGCCCACTAACAGGGCACCATTGCCAGTTCCTCTGCATGCCACCCCTACTGCTGCAATGTCCCCTCACCACTCATGGGACCCCCTAGGGCTACATCAGCCACCAGTCCCAATGTTCAGGTCCACCCCAATTGCCACCCTGCCAGGCAGTGGTGCATGGCCCTTAGATCACATTCTGGCTGGTCTAAAGTCATCCCCTGTTATGGACATGGCAGGGCTTCTATAATTGCAAACTAGGTGATGGTGCAGCTGCAAACGCAAAGTGTCACAATTCCATATGTCTGGCACATCTGCATATCAGCAGTACATTTTCATAATGTCTCTCTCTTTCTCAAAAACATTTTTGAGAATGTAATTCTGAATAATTTGTTTATTTTCCAGGCTGGCATCTCCTGCTTTTGAAATGTATGAATGAAAAAAGTATTTTTATTTAGTACTTAGAATCCTTAATACTTAGAACCCATTGGTGTCCTAGTTGTCAATTAGAATTCAAACCACTGGGTTCTAAAGGGTTATTGTCTTTATGGAACTAATTCTGACAATGCTACAAGGTAATCTGTGATACTCTTGGTAAGCAGGAATCTTTCCAGGTTTAAGTGAAAAGTCTTCACTGTTTTTACAATATGCTACTGTTTCTAATGGAAGACTGTTTCATAGGCTCATCCACTCTAGGTTAAGGCATATCTCCCAGTGTTACCCTTGAAATAATTAACTCTGATCGTAATGTCAAGTCCTTCTATTCTGCTGCAGTACACCAGATCAAGCAACTACATCTAGTCTGTTTTGTTAGTACCTTTGAGTCTGCAGACTCTGAGATTAAAGTCCATGTATACCCTTCCTTTTTCCAAGGTACACACTCTGGGGAGGGTACAAGTACCTTTTTGAATACTGAGCAAATCATATTAGTTGTCTGCCATGATAATTGCTAATTTGATATTTGTATTTGGCAACTTCTTAAAAAATAAAGAAAAAGCACTGAATACCTTCTCAGTTCACCAGAGTTAGTCCCTTGGCCACCTCTGCCTCTACCCCTCCCTTATCCTGGCAGCTAGATTAAAAAAAATCCAGACTCCTCCTGACATTGCATCAGGAGCTAAGGCTGTCTTTACAAGGCTTCCTTCTCCCCGCCCTGAGACTTCCATCAATCTAAAATAGGTATTTTTTTCTATGTTGCACTCCCCCATCCTAACCCCCGATTCATGATTTTTTTGGGTGGGGGTATAGAAATCCTAGCTAGCCAAGCTGTCTCCTCCCCATCTCAGAGCAGCCCCACTAGCTTCTAGCAGTCATGTGAGTGATGCAGCATGAGGTGCATATGACCAGGAGAGAGGGAGGGAGGAGTAGAGGATTTTGCATCCTTAATAATGCTAGCTGGACTGACTAGTCAGCTATTTGAATTAACTTACTTGAAAAATACAATAATATTTCTCTTTGTATCAGCAGCATGAAGATGGAAATAAGGATGAGATCATCACTTATGCAACTTTAGGTCCTGGACCTCTGAAACAGAAGGTACAGTGTATGGATTTTCTTTTCAGTACAACACCACATATTCTACACCTAAACATCTATCTGAATTGATCAGTGGTTAATAGACATGTTGGTGTTAGCGATGTAAAGTTTTATTTCAGCAGTGACATTCCAGCAAAGTTGGTAAATGTCTCTCTGTGAAATACTTTGTGAAGTTGGCAGTAAGTAGGCTGGCAGTATGGCCTAGAAGTTAGAGTAATGAGCTGCGGATGAGCTTGATACATCCAGTAGACCAAACCTGATTTTGATTCTCACAACCTCCACTTGCATACTGTGTAACTCTAAGCAAGTCACTTAACCATCCAGTGCTCCCAGGTTGCCCCTGCAAAACAGGCACTTGTGCCTAGTGGTCCTTTCCCGGTTACCAAAAGGCTAAAAAAAGTTCACACTTCGCCACTCCACAACTTCACAATGAGTTTCCAGGAAAGGTGGACTGTTTCTGGTGAAGTTAGGTGATGAATGGTGAAGTAATCACTTTGCTGGTGAACTTTAGTCAATTCACACAAAAATAGGGCCACTTCCCCTGGTAAAAACTTTGCTTTGTGAAGTCGGACATTCACATTTTGTGAATTTTGTCAAACTTCATGAAAATAATTTGTGATAAATAAATTGAATGCAAAAGTGGTTTTCAAGGTTTTATTCAACTCTAAAAATTGATTAACGTTTTGCTCATAAAAGTGCTAAAGCATTGTGGAAATGCATAGCAATTGCCTCACTGTGTTTAACAAACACAACACTTCTAGAAAACCTATATAAATACTTTCTGTACAGTTAGTATTGTCCCAAGAAAAAAACTGCAAATCAATTATTTAAAACCCTGGTTTTTCTATTAGAGTGGGTAAGAAATTGAGAATTCTGCTTCCAAAACTAATGGAGAAATTCAACTATTTTCTCCAAACTTCAGAAGTTATAGCCAAGTGCAAAATCCTTAAATTCTGTGCTATGCCACAGTCAGAATCACACTCATTTTTGCAGATTTTTCAGGTGATCATCAGAATTTAAAAGAAATCTGGGACTTGGTAAAATATAATTAAGGCATATTTCCCAATGTTGCCCTTGAAATAATTAACTCTGATCTTAACATCAAGTCCTTCTATTCTGCTGCAGTATACCAGATCAAGCAATTACATCTAGTCTGTGTACATCTGGAGCCTTTGTAAATGAGTCTTTGACTCAAAGGTCTTTCTGAATATCTCAATAAATAAATAATAAACAATCCTCATTCTGCAGTTTATAATGAATATTCACTGCTTTATTTTTTCTTGAATTGGATAGATAACTATTCCACAAGTGTTGCAGTCATGTTCTTCTAGGTGGAAACTGAAGAGTCAAAGGGTTCTTTTCTATAGCAACCCTCACTCTTTCAAGTTGATTGCTCCAGTGCACTCTCCCACCCAAAATTATTCCAAACAGTGTATTAAGAATGTATTCATACTGCATGTTAGTTTCCGTAGTTTGTCACAGAGTTCCACAGTTCACAGTCACATTCTACCTAATACTTCAGAAATTATTCCATGAATGCTGCTGCATTTGAGTGGAGGAGGAGTAAGTGGACCACATTGGTGGTCAGGGAAAACTCCAGAGGCAGTGAGGCACCACGGAGAAAGGACTATCATCCCTGGCAGCCATGAGCTATAAGGGAGCAACAAAGCAGCAACAAAGGAGCTGTATCATGAGTAGACAGTGGGTGACTGTTCTTACGGAGGCAGGGCCAGCAGCAGAAGGAGACCTGCCCACTCATCCTGCCCCCGACCTCTGCCTCTATTAAATGCCAGTGGGAGGTGGAGCATTTGAACTAACAAGTGAATCTGCCTGTGAAGGAGGAGGTGGTAGTGACCGGGCCGGGACACGGAGGCTGATTGGCCAGAGAACAGGCCATTGAAGGGCCGGCGAGGACTATTGGCGAGTAGGAGAGCTAGTTGCAGGACCAGATGAGCACTCTCAATGGATTCTGTTGGTGGAAGGTCTGTGGATATACTGAAGGTCCTGGGCTGTTGGATCATTGGAACACCAAATTAAATCATCATGATTGACTGGGCTGCTGGTTCATTGAGACACCTAATTAAATCACCACACTTGCCTGAACTGTACATAGATCTTAACCAAAGAGGAGCTGACTCATAGACAGCCTCAGCAGCATAACAAAACTCTGGATACAAGGGACTAGAAAGGTGACTGTATAGTTCCAAATTGTGCATTGGGTAGATCAACAACTGGGAACAACTGGAGCCAAGCTCTGGTATGCTTGAGGCCTGTAAGTGGGCTGTTAGAGGGTCCTGCTCTAGGTAGTGCTGCAACAGGGTATTTCACAATTGTGGAGGGAGGTTGGAGGTGGGGTGTGTGTGAAAACAGTCTGAAGTTTTTGTGTGAAAGAATGTACGCCAACTATTGTCAGCAGTGGTGTTCTTATCTGACCTAGATACAGATAGGGAAAATTACTGGTGTCAAGGCCAGGGCTATAGCCTCCTTGGTAGGATGGTTGGGTGCAGTGGATGTGGGGCAGCCATGGTTCTAAATTGTTCCTGGATAAAGGGAGGGTGCTTGGTGTGTAAACAGCTCACACAGCTGAGGGAAGAACTAAGGTGGCTGTGAGGAGATCTATGCAAGAGGGAGGTGAGCTGGTGGGAGGGGCAGATGGTCAAGGGCACAAGCAACTGTGGAGGGGGGTGGGAGTGGCACAGGATCTGGGACTACGGCTTGAGGGAGTTGGACCTTGTTTGAGAGAGTGGGATGAAAGGAGAACAGCGGATGGCAGTGGAAAAGGGGGTACTGGTTCAGGAGGCAGGGAGACAGTAGGGGTTGGGGTGCAGTGGCAGGTAGTAGGCCCAGGTAAAGGAAGGCGGGTGCGTAAATCTTTGGGTTGGTCTTCAATAGTAAACTCTGCCAGAAGAAGCACCAGCAGCAATGGTATTGTGCAAACAAACAGATTTTTGCATCACTTGACTCCCTGAATGAGAGGGTGCTGGAGGGGGATGTTTTGATGAACAACCAAAGGGGGAGGCGAGAGGGAGGAAGTTGGGTAACCTGGGAAAAGGACTGCTGAGAGCAGGGAAGGTGGATGTTTTGGGGAAGGAAACCTTTGGAGAACCCCAGAATGAGGTCATGTGGCAACCAGGGTCCAGGGGAGGGGGAGGAGAGGGGTCCATGGAGGGGGATCCAGAGACAAATAAGGCCAATGTGTTATTACTAGCAGCTGCATTCTTATCTCGGCTGTAACCTTTAAAAAAAAAACATGTTTTGGCATACAGCATTGCTGAATAAGACAATTCTAAAATTAGACCTTGACTGTGTTTTATTTTATTTTCTTCAGTTTAACCCTTAACCATTTAAAGCCTCCACATACATGCAGTGATATGGTGGTATCATTCATTTGCTTAGCCACTGGCAGCCATTGACTAGCTAGCCATATTAACTTGTATGTGAGCCTCATTCAGTCATCTATTGGCCATTTGTATTTTCTGCAAGCCTTTTACACCTTGCCATAGTCAACTGCATATATGGAGGTGGTTATCAGCAATTTTATATAACTGAACCTGTATATACTTAGGCCTTGGGGCCCTTGGGAAAATTCAACAAGGTGGCCCTGGCAATAGTGGGTGGTAGTGGGACTCGTGCTCACCAAGTGCATACTGTGTCTGGTCCCCCCCCCCCACAGTTTTTTAATTCTGTTGAGGGAGACAGCACAGTGGTGCAGATCCATGTGTGTGGTGTGCTGGTGCACCGTGGTTCCCCAGGACACATTTGGGGACCAGTGGCCAGCGCACCCACATGATGAATCACCACAGGGCAGAGTGGCAGGCTGCCTCAGAAGGGGCCATGTGTCCACCTGCTGGCCCCTCTGTGGCAGTGGCCGAGGATGCTGCTGGGGTGGGAGATATGCCTCGCAGCAGTCACCGCCGCAGCAGGAGGTGGAAGGCTACATCAGGTGCTCCACCACCACCAACAACACCACCACCACTACAGCCACCAACACCACCCTGTCCACCACCAGCCCCACTACCTGGATTACCCACTGCACTGGACCCCGGCACAGTGCCTGTTAACCAGTCTGACCTCCACCTGGTGTGGGCAGCACTGGAGGAAAACAACAAGCGTTTCATTAATTTGGAGCAACGGGTTACCAGAGTGGAAGCACAGCAGCAGCAAATACTTTCAGTGCTGCACCTGCTGCTCAACCACCACGGAATCCCATGGCTGTAGTAAGTCCAGGTGTAGTTTTCTGCCCCCCACCCTCCTGATCCCACCCCACTACCGTGTTGTACTTTTGTTGTGTGTTTTTTGTTTGTTATTATTAAATCATACACATTTTCCCTTCCAGGGGAATCTTTCTTGCACCACATAGTGCAATACATTTTTTTGAAAACTATGTGTACATGCATTACAGTGAGTCATGTGACAGAGGCATTCCCATTCTGAAAATCAGCCTACATTCTTCCTCTCTTCTCAGCAACATTAGGACATGATGGCAGGGAGAGCGCGTGTGCATGCTCTTTTCAGTGAATATCAGAATGTGCAGGTTTGCGAATGTTTCTTTTTTTTAATGGTCAGTTTACTGTGAAATGTGTGGCCACATTTCCAGTAAGAAGAGCCTTGGTAGTGGAAACATCCCACATTTCACCACAAAGCGAACCTTGTAACATTAGGAAACATTGCTTGGGATAGCTGCTGGACATTCAGTATAGTGGAGCATGCACCTGCGCTCTCCCTGCCATCACGTCTTAACGTTGCTGAGGAAGTGTGGCACAAATGTGGCTTGCTTTTCAGATTAATTCTTCCATCATGTGACTCATTGTAATGAAATTATGGGTGGTTTTCACAGACATATATTGCACTTTGTGGAGCAAGAAATATTCCAGTGGTAGTAATGCCCCCACATATTAGTTTATGTGCATCACCATAACTATGTAATGTGGTGACTGTCTGTAAAGCAACAGTGCAACAATCTGTTGATAACTATGACCTATATTTTTTAATGCTATGTTACAACTTCCTTTACTTACATCCTAACTGACTGGAATGATACAATAATTTGCAGTAGTTGAGTGTGCTGTACAACCTTTTTTCATGTGTGAAATAATGAAAGGAGCATTTGTTTTAAACTGGTGCTGCTGACAGTGAGTGTGACCAGGTCTTTGTCATTGTTTTCCTCTGCTTTTCTCCATCACATCAAGTAGTTGTCATATGTAACTTCTTACTAACAGTTATGCATCAGTCAGTGTTTTATATGACACCACGGAACAATAGTTATTGAAAAGCAGCTGCAAATAAATACAAAGCTGGTCAGAACAATATTGGAAGACATGCTCATTTTGTTTTCATACATGAAAAAAGTAGGAGTAAGAGAAGCAGACATAAATTGTGAGAAGAATCGTATCATTCAAGTCACTGAAGACTCGCATGTAAGTAGTGGTTGCTGTGGCAATTTAAAGTATCATAAAAAGTACAGTTCAGAACTGTGAGGACATTCTTGCAATGCTGCTTTAATTGTAAAAATGTCACAATGACATCATGATTAGGAGCTCACAGCAACAATCACAGAACACACAAAAGTGGCACAGAATCCCCAGATTTTTTCTGCAGGCCCGCAATGCGTCCTCCTTGTGTGCAGAAAATTGACAAGTGGTAACGAGGTGAAATGAGACTGTTTCAGCACATACCCCATCCCCAGTATAAAATGATGACTGTGAGGTTTGTGTTCCTGGTCCAATGTGTTGTGCGAGACGATTCCACCAAATGAAATGTGATCATCTCAACTGGATTGAAAGGTGCCCTTTGGATGTACAATAATAGTAGCCTTGGTGAGTACTGTAGATATATATATATATATATATATATGTAGTTGTGTATTTTGTAGGTGATGATGAGGGGGGTTGAACTTGACATGGACATGTACTCATGCTATTGTTCTGCATCACACAGGTGACTCCAAACTGTTGCTGTGCACATTCCAGTGCTCAATGAGAATTTTTGGCACTTAAATGAAAATGGATAACTCTCAAGCACATGAAGGTAAGTATTTATTTTTTCCGGGGGATGGGGGAATCATATTTTCAGTTTTGTTTGTAATGGTTTCTTATTTTTTTACTTCTTCACAGATTTCATCAGCATCCTTCTGGAGTCCGGTTTTTAATGATGGTCATGGTCATCGAATGAAACGACTTCGGTGTGTTGCATGTGTGCCCAAGCTCAGGTCGGGGGAGGAGTGTGCCTGATGTTGAAGAACTTTTTTGGATAAGACCACTTTGACAGAACAACAAAGTATCACAAATTTTCCTAAAAAAAGAAATGAATGACTTCTTAAAAGTTACAACTTCATTGTTATGTGTCCCTCGCTGGTTCTCAAATCTCAATCCCTATTGTCAAGTTACATTTCAGAGACACATCTAGTCAACTAGTAAGACAACCTGTTGTGTGCAATATTTGCAGCAGTCTTTACAAAGCAATGAAATGGATGAAATAAAATCTTCATACTTACCAGAATGGATTTCACATGGACATTACATCAGTTTCTCTCTGTACGGTATAGCTACAGCATCTTTCCCAATGAGTAATAGTGATGAAGCCTGTTATTGTTCTCCTGTAAAAGAAACAAAAGTAGTGTACTGTATATGTTTTGCCACTGCGGCTCTGAAAAGCTACAGAAAACAAAACAGACAACTTAAGGAAGTGAGGCAGCATAACAAACATGAATGCACATACTCATTTTATGGTTTAAATATTAAGAAGCTGATGGTGGTGGTGGTGGTGCACTGGTGGACTGGTGGTCCATGGGGGAGACAGATGCATGGTGGCAGTAGAGTTGGATAACATCAGCCCCAGTGGTGGTGGTGGTCCGTGGGGGCAAACAGACTCATGGTAGCAGACTTGCATAACCTCAGTCCCGGTGGTGGTGGTGGTCTGTGGGGGGAAGACAGACTCATGGTGGTAGCAGACTTGGATAACATCAGTCCCGGTGGTGGTCCTTGGGGGCCAGAGAGACTCTTGGTGGCAGACTTGCAAAAGATCAGTCCCGGTGGTGGTGGTGGTCTGTGGGGGACAGACAGACTCATGGTGGCAGCAGAGTTGGATAACATCAGTCTCGGTGGTGGTGGTGTCCATGGGGGGCAGACAGACTCATGGTGGCAGCAGACTTGGATAATATCAGTCCTGGTGGTGGTGGTGTCCATGGGGGGCAGACAGACTCATGGTGGCAGCAGACTTGGATAATATCAGTCCTGGTGGTGGTGGTGGTGGTCCATGGGGGGCAGACAGACTCATGGTAGCAGCAGACTTGGATAACATCAGTCCCAGTGGTGGTGGTCCAGGTTGGGGGGGTACACCACCTTTTAAATACTGCAGTTAAAACCTGCCAACATTAACCACATCATCATTCTCATAAAGAAAACTGCCCTCACAGTCATCGATGTCTGAAGTCTGACCGCTGGGAAATTCTTTCTCCATTGTGTCATCATCTACATCAGTGGTGGACTGTTTCAGGCAGCCACTGCCAGTGCCACCAGGATGCTCCATTTCTACATCAGCAAGACCACCATGACTAGGCCGGGGTATGAATACCGAGGTTGCAGTTTGTGCTGCTATGTGCCTTTCATTCATTTTAATGAATGTTAGCAAACTAACATTTGCAGGAGACAGGATTGTCCGACAATCCCTGACTATTGCACCTGTTGAGCCGAATACCCTCTCAACACTTACACTGGAGGGTGAGCATGTGAGGTACTTCAGTGCCACTGCAGTCAGCTCTGGCCATTCACTGATCTTTCCACTCCAGTACAAAAGAGGATCTTCACTTGTCAGATGCCTGTTTTCAGACAAATATGACTCAACCATGCTCTGTGCCACACTAAGTCCAATTGTTGATGCATCAGCCTGTTCCCCGGAATCATTGATTTCACAAATACCCACTTGGGACAAATCCTCCCAAAGTGGGTTGACGCTGACCACTTTGGATGACAAACCACCAGGAACTACAGTCCCCTTACCCTTGCATGATATGCTTGCTGGTCCTCCAGCTACATCTTCAGCTGGATTATGCTGCTGAGGTTTGCAAACCTTGGCACGAGACTTCTGTGCCCATGAACTAAGCGAACCAGTTGACCACTGATATTTTTTACCTGTTCAGGCTCTCCCTCCAGTACTGATGTAATTCTACATTTGTATCGTGGGTCCAGCATTGTTGTCCTGGCAAAGTTGTCACTACGCTGAATGCTCACAATGTGACGATTCTGGTCGAATACTGTCAGCATGTTTTGCGGCAACATACTGCTACCACCGTCTCTGACAACATCAAGGCTATGCTGTACATTCACCAATGTCTACCTCAGCACCCACAGCAGTAGAATTGATTGGCTAATGGAGGCAGACTTACCACTTACTGCCTGTGTGGCATGTTCAAAAGGTCGCAAAATTGTTATTATAGAGTCCATGAGGCGCCACTGTTCAGTCATCATTGACATGGAGGCCCTAGAACTGTCATGGCTAGTGTGCATAACAAGATATTCTGAGATGACTTTGTATTGTTCATACAACCTCTCTGCCATGTATAATGTGGAGTTCCATTGGGTGACAACTTCCAGCTTCAAGTGGTGCTGAGGCAGGCTGTTTTGTATCTGCAACTGCCGCAGTTGGTCACGGGCCTTTCCTGATCTTGAAAAGTGAGAGCAGATATGTCATGCAATGGTTAGCATTTCCTTTATGTCAGGGTGCTGCAGAAACTCCTGAACCACAAGATTTAAACAGTGGGCCATGAATGGAACACAAAAAAAAAAACACCATTCGTGATGCATTTCACCACATTTGACCCATTGTCACTTGCTATGAACCCAGCTCTCAGGGACAGAGGGTTTAGCCATCTGTCAATTTTAGTCAGTACCATGTCCAACATGTTCTCACCAGTGTGTGAACATGTCACACTACGCATAGCAATTATTGCACGCTGGCGAATTCCAGGAAGATTGCTACCGCAACAATCCACCTTCCTGCACTGATTATTCACACTACCAGCATCACAAACAACCCCCGGCACCTGCGCCCAGTGTGCAGTTATACACAGATATGAACTCCCTGCTGTTTTGCCACTTATACACATATCCATACTTAAAAGGATGAATGGAGAGAAGGAATGCTAAAGGGCATGTCTTACTGGGTCTGAGACAGTGCGGAACAACTCGGGAACAGCACGGGTAGAAATGTATGTCCAGGATGGGACTTTCCATTTTGGACAGGCATGGGCAGCAATCCACTGGAACCCAGAATTCTCCACAAAGGAGAAGGGCAAAAGATCGATTGCCAGCATTTCTGCTACAGCAGCTTTAAGTTCATGTGACACTGTATGCTTGGGGGGGTACTTCAGCTTATGCACAAAAACACTCTGTAACATGGGCTGACTTAAACGTTTTACACGGGGTGTGTTGTTGGTCACAAATGGTTGTGCTCAGTGTTGAATAGCATTGGCAAGCAGTGGAGTGTGGACATTTGATGAAAACGGTTGCACAAGTGATGATGACAAACCCAGAAATTATGTTATTTTTCCAGATTTGCCAACCGGAGTTGATGTACCACTTGCACCAGACATACTGCATTCACCACCACCACCACCACAAAAACTGCTACTCTCACCAGGACTGGACAACATTTCAAAGTCATTATGGTCCTCCACCTCATCATGTCTGTAGTAATCCTCTGCTCTTATTACCACACTACTGCACACGTTTAATTTCCTACTGGGCTTAACAGTCATGGAAGGGGATAATATGCTGACTATTGTTGCCAGTGATACGGGTGAATACCCCAGTCTGGTATTAGCTGCCAGCTTGTGCTGGGTCCACAAAGCCAAGTGCCTATTCTTAAGATGCGTGTGCTGTCCTCCTGTCCCAAGATGGCTGCCCTGTTTACCTCAACTCACACGCACATGACGAACCTGGCAGATTGCAACTGAATCATCATTTGCATCTAGAACAAATAAATCCCAAACAAGGGAGTGTGATGCTTTGCTTTTAACATGTCCATGATGATGTGGCTTATTTAAGTCTGTTATTTTAAGCACTGAAGTGGGGGCACGTGATGTTTCTGGCACTGCACACCTGGACTGCAACTGACCACCACGACTACCTATCATATTGATTACTGGGTCATCATCATCATCATCATTATCATCATCATCCACTAAAACTGGTAAATCACACGTTTTTATGGGGGGAGGGTTCCTGCAAATAGAGTCAGAAACAGCCACTTTTAATTTCTTTTTCTCTGGCTCCCAATTGGGGTCAATTACATCATCATCATATTCATCAATGTCACTGTCACACACATCCACATCTTCTGCTTGGATGCTAACATGTGGACTGCATGTTGCAACAACAGCAACATTATCATCATCAGCATCATCACATTCATCATCAGCATCTACACCACCATCACCTGATATTTTTTCACCACACTCTGAATCACTGCATGGAAAATGTGTGACGTTAAGTGCCACGGTGGATGGAATATCACATTGTATGCTATCGTTGACATGATCATCAGAATCAGGTTCAGTTAATGGGATGCTACTGGGAAGTATGACATCATCTACGCTGTCACTCACTTACACTGCTTCACACTCAATATGTTTGGATACAGTACACTAGTCGGAATTAGAACTTGATGCAACAGTGCTAATACTACCTCCACCACCACTATCACCAGTAACACTAATGGCACTGGCTGGGAAACATAATCTCCTCCAACTATCAGTGAAGCCACTGACTGGGCTGTAAAAAATATTGCAGGAGAAATACCTTTCCTCACATCAGCAATGCATTTCTCCATCTACATACTACTACCACGCCACAGACCCTCTTACTGCCAAGATTGACATGGCCAGAAACAGCTTTACTTGCACATCTCTTTGCAGGCATTTTGGGGGATCAACCACAAATATTATTACCAGATTCAGATTTTGATAAGTTCACTTTCTGACTGGAGGGACGCTGCTTGGATGTGAAGTAAAATAAGCAACTGTGGCTTCAGCAACAGATAAGAGACTACTGTGTTGAGACACTGTCATGGAATTAAAACAACTTCAGTAACCAGGGGTGCTGATGGGGTCATAAAAACAATCCAGTCTGGTAAAAATTACCTTTTCAATGTGGAGGTGGGGGGAGGAGTACTGAATACAGACAATGCTGGTTTTTACAGCACTACAAGCAGCAAAACTAAGAACAGAGAACATGATCGCAGTACAAAATCAGGCAGCTGCAGTGGATAGCAGGTTCACACTGCTGCGCGTAGTTGCACTTACGCTAATCTGTGTCACAAATTTTAAAAGGTATATTATATTTGATGCACGCAACACTGCACACACAACACAAAACACTTTGGCCCAGATATTCAAAAGGGTTGCACCATGCGCAACAGGGATGCGCCAGTGCAAGTCAGAAAATGTGCCATTATGCGATATTCAGCGGGAGGCAGCTGAGCCCCCAAAATCGCAATGTGCAAGAGTGCAATAATAATGAATGCATGCACAATGCAAGGGGAAGGAACCATGACTAAATGGCGCAGGCAATATTTAACAGCAAGCACCATGCGCAATAGTGGAGCAAATGGAAGTCGCATGATAGTGGAAATAATCCAAAATAAAAAAGAACAAGAGAGAGGTGCAAGAATGCTACAGGGAAGCCAGAGGTGGGAGCGGGGTGACAGCAACTAGGCAGAGAGTAGCAGTGAGCAGGACTGGGCAGTAGCAGGGCAAAGCACACTTGGAAACTACCAGGAACAGGACAGGAGTTGGGATCCTGTACCACTGTGTATGAATAAAAGGTAAGTGCCACAGTGGACTGAGGGCAGTGACAGAGGGCAGGACAGCCAAATCTGGGAGGTGTTCCCGGTACAGGGGGGAGTAGCATAAAGGACAGTGTGGGAATGGTGGGTAAATTTGGAGACAGGCAATGGCACCACAATCCGCACAGGGGTTAAATACAGACCCCCTTCTCAGGGGGAGGAAATGGACAAGGAAATGATAGAAAGTATACTTAGAATGGCAGAAAAAGGGGAGATACTGCTGATGGGTGATCTGAATATGCCAGATGTTAACTGGAGTGCAGTTGCAGCTGCCACTTCGAAGAGTGCAGTTATTCTAGATGTCCCACAGGGGGCATGCCTTAGACAACTAGTACTGGAGCCCACTCTAGAGGGAGCAATATTAGACTTGATACTCTCAAATGGAGATGGAGAGAGGATCTCAGATGTAGAAGTGGGTAGCCATCTGGGAACTAGCGACCATCGAACAGTGGTTCACACAAACACAGTAATAGAGTCAAGCCGTACAAAGACAAAAGTACTGGACTTTAGGAGGGCTGACTTTGCCAAAATGGGTGAGTGCCTAAGGAATGCACTAGCAAATGGGCAGGAAGGAGGGGTGGAAGAACAATGGGGAATAATAAAAACTGCCATCACAGAGGTAACAAGCCTTTGTGTGAAGCAAATAAACAAAACAAGACGATGTAAGAAACCACTATGGTTCTCAAAGGAAGTGGCAGTGAGGGTTCAAGAGAAAAAGAAAGCATTCAGGAAGTACAAGGAATCGCAGAAGGAGCAGGAGAGAGAACTGTATCAGTTAAAGCAAAAGGAGGCTGGGAAGGCAGTCAGAACAGCAAAGGCCCAAACCGAGGAAAAGATAGCCAACTCAGTTAAGAAGGGGATAAAACCTTTATAGGTACATCAGGGGACAAGGAAGACCAAGGAGGATAGTGAGGTTTAATAAAGGGGGGGAACCTAAAACAAACAGTGAAACACTCTGGATACAGAAGTTGATACCAGCCCATTTACAGAAGAAAGGGTTCTGAAAGAACTCTTAAAACTGAAGGTGGACAAAGCAATGGGCCTGATGGATTCATCCCAGAATTCTAAAGAACTAAGGGTAGAACTAGTGACACCACTGACTACCCTTTTTAACAAATCATGGGAGGATGGGGTGGTACCCGAGGACTGGAGGAGGGCAGATGTGATTCCCCTTCACAAAAGTGGGAGCAAGGCAGAAGCAGGAAACTACAGACCTGTTAGTTTAACCTCAGTGATAGGGAAAATGATGGAATCACTTCTAAAGGAAAGAATTGTCGAGTATCTAGAGGCCAGAGGGGCACAGGACCCTAGGCAGCATGGATTCACAGCGGGAAGGTCATGCCAGACAAATCTGATAGATTTCTTTGACTGGGTGACCAAAGTAGTAGATCAGGGAGGGGCTGTGGACATGGCCTACCTAGACTTTAGCAAGGCATTTGACACAGTCCCACACAAAAGATTAATATACAAGTTAGCCAGCCTGGGAGTGGGTCCCAAGATGACAGCCTGGGTAAAGAATTGGCTGGAGAATAGGACACAGAGAGTAATAGTAAATGGAGTCCACTCAGAAGAAAGGAGGGTTACTAGTGGGGTACCGCAGGGTTCAGTATTAGGATCGGTCCTCTTCAATGTCTTTATAAGTGACATTGCAGAAGGACTGGAAGGAAAAGTATGTCTCTTTGCAGATGACACTAAGATCTGCAACAGAGTTGATGCACAGGGTGGGGTGGAAAGGATGAGAAGGGACTTGGCAAGGTTAGAGGAATGGTCAAATGTATGGCAGCTTAGATTCAATGCTAAGAAGTGCAAGGTAATGCACCTGGGAAACAAAAACCCAGGGGAAGAGTACACAATGGGGGAGATACTAACAACAACAAAATGGAAAGGGACCTGGGGTAGTCATATCAGATGACCTAAAGATGGGCAAGCAATGTGAGAGGGCAGCAAGGAGGGTTGGGGGATACTGGGATGCATAGGGAGAGGCATCACCAGTAAAACAGGAAGTTATTATCCTCTGTACAGACAGCTGGTGAGACCCCATCTGGAGTACTGTGTGCAGTTCTGGAGACCCACCTCGCAAAGACATAGACAGGATGGAAGCTGTCCAGAGGAGGGCAACTCAAAATGGTGCAGGGTCTGCACCGAAGACATATGAAGAGAGACTTAAGGAGCTTAATATGTATAGCCTCAAGGAAAGGAGGGAGAGGGGGACATGATAGAAACTTTCAAGTACCTCAAGGGAATCAACAAAGTCCAAGAGGGTAGCATCTTTCAAAAAAAGAGGTGTGCAAGAACAAGAGGGCACAATTTGAAGATAGAGGGGGGGCGGCTCAGAGGTAATTTAAGGAAGTATTTTTTCACAGAGAGGGTTGTGGATGCATGGAACGGCCTTCCGGAGGAGGTTGTGGAGTCAAAATCAGTGGTGGAATTCAAGCATGCATGGGATAGTCATAAGGCAATTTTGGGGGTGGGGGTAGGAAGAAGTAGGCTGCTGGTTAACTAGGATCTGCAGCTTATCCAGTAGGTAGGGAAATGGGCAGACTGGGTGGGCCAAGCGGTCCTTATCTGCCGTCAAATTCTATGTTTCTATGTTTCTATGTAATGGGAATACAGCTGCTGGGGGGGAACACAAGCCAGGGACATGGCCAGGCCACCATTCAGATGGAGGCAGTGATGAGGGGTGTGAGAAGGCAGGCAGCAGGGGGGCATGACCGTAGAAGGGCCCATCAGCGGTATGCCCCCAACAGGCAGTACCGAGCCCACACCAGCTTCGGGCAGTACAGTGACACAGAGATAGTGGGTCAGTACCACCTGAACCAGGCGATCCTGAGTTGGCTCTGTGAGCTGTGCAGTGATGAGATGCAGGCACCCACATGACAGAGCCATGCTCTGTCAGTGGAGACAAAGGTGACAGCTGTCATGTGCCTGCTTGCCATGGGTACCTTCCAGAGATCAACAGGGGACACAACAGGCATAACCCAGTCAGCTGCATCACGCCTAGTCACACAATTCCTCAGCGCACTGCTGCCACATGCTGCAGAGTACATCCATTTCCTCAGCACACCGGCGGAGCGCACAGCAAACATACAGGAGTTCCACAGGGTAGCACATATGCCTGGTGTGCTAGGGGCAATAGACTGCACCCATGTGGCCATCCGCACACCACCTGGCCCAGAAGGTGCTGCATACATTAATCAGAAGGGTTAAGCAAGCATCAACTGCCAAGTTGTGTGCGATGCTAGGGGGCACATAACCAATGACTGTGCCATGCACATGATGCCTTAATTTGGCACCAGTCTGCACTGTGCCACAGGTTCGAGAGTGGGGACATCCCCACTTGCCACTTAGTGGGTGAGTATGCAAATTATGCAGAAAGACATGGATCTTGGGAGGGGCATAGTCAGAGGTGACATGGATACTGGACAAGATGGCCCATGGCAGGGCAACGCTGATAACCAAACTAATGTCCACCCTCTATACACAGGTGATAGTGGATATCCACTCCATCTCTGGCTGCTCACATCATGGTGGTGGCCCGTGACCCCATAGCAGCAATGGTACAATGAGGCACATGCCACTACATGCAATATCATACAGCAGGTGTTCGGGATGCTGAAGGCACGTTTCCATTGCCTGGACATTTCTGGAAGTGCCCTACAGTACAGCCCCTCAAAGGCCTGTGGGCAGTTCCTAGCCTGTTGCATCCTGCACAACATAGCTGACGACTGTGGGATAGCTGTAGAGGTTGAAGAGGGGGACAGCAATGGGGACGATGAGGACGCTGGTGCAGATGGTGATGGGCAACCCCACCTTGGTCGAAGGGGCCCCCGACTGATCCGGATGGCATGCTGCACCAGGACACCATCACAGAGGAGCACTTCAACCAACCCAGGTAAGTAATGGGGCCATGTGCAACCACCAATGGCAAGTGCACAACCCACAAACATGCATGGACAAACCTCAGGGGTGCATGTCGTAAAGGGAATTGGCTGAGCATGGAACTGCACACGCCATCAGGGATGGGCAAGGCCTAACATGGCAGGTGGTCACACACACACACACACACACACACACACACACACACACCACAAGACATGCACAAAGTGTAGGAGGCACGCTGACCCCAACCTCCACCCTGAGCCACACACACTTCCACAGACTACCATGCCCAGTGCCTGTCATCGTGTGTGTCTCAGACACTGGGTACCACTGCACAGTGCAATACAGGCATCATCATGCATATGCCACAGAGGCCAGCAGCCGGGAGGGTGTGCACGTGGAATATGTGTGTGTGTGTGTGTGTGTGTGTGTGTGTGTGTGTGTGCAGGGCTGGGTACCCAACCTGTGCATTGCACATTGAACAACACACTGCATGCAGGGCAGTGTCGGACTGTAGCCATGGTGGAAGACAAGTCAGTCATGTGGAACAGTGCCACGCCTGCCATGGATGTGTGGGCGGCCCTGCTGAGAGCTTCCAGGAGTGACAGGCTGACCAATGGCCTCATGGGGTGGCACTGACTGTCCCCCAGGGGTGCCGCTGCAGGAATGTGACCATTCTCGAGCCGGGGTGTGCAGCTCAGTAAACATGCCTGCGCTAGGCATGCTCAGGATGCCCACAGCTGAACCCAGTGTTGACAAGGAGCGTGTCACACGATGCCGGGAACGGGGGGTGGACATGGCACTGCACGGTGTCTGTGGCGCATGGACAAATAACTGCGTGCCTATTGTGGCCATGACGGCTGTGAATGCCTGTGTCTGCCTGTCAGTGGCGGCGGTCACATCCTTCTGCAGCTGGTCCATCCCTGCCAGGAGCAGACCGGTGTCCCTGCTGTGCTGCTACTCTGCCTGGTGCAGAACCGCACTGAGTGCATCCACCGCCATCACAAGCCACAACTGCTGATCCACTGATTCATGGAGTATACGGGTGTGCTCATCTAAGAGGTCATCTGCTGATCGGCATGCTGTCCCTCATGGTGTTCACGGCCATGCTGGGCAGCACCCCTTGAGGTTGGGTGCTGCACACCAGGGCCATGCCTGGGCATGTCCATTGGTGGTGCACTAACACCACCCCCGACACTGTCCCCCCATCACCATTGGCCGACTTCTGACACTGCCCCTCCAGCCGCCACTCTCCAGGGCTCAATGGTGCCACTGCAGTGGCCACAACAGCCCCATTGTCCTGAACACACACCAGTGCTGCCTGACTGGTGCAGACAGGCACAGGCGAGGACTGTGATGTCACGCAGGCCTCCACAGCGACACCACCCATGGCTATGCCCATGCTGTAACCTGCTGTGTGACCATCCTGCGGCCCACACGTATCACTGTCCATGATGTGAGCTCCATCATCATGAGTGATGGAGCCAGCACCAGTCTAAGTCTCAGTATGCTGGCATCCATGGAAGCTGTCACGCTGGGATATGGCCACGGCCTCCCCTGCACCTGCTCCACCAACATCAGTCCGGTCAGCCAGGCAGGCCCACCATTGTCCTGACCCTCAGACACCTGTGGAGGTGGATGGGCCCCACTCTGTGTCCAGGGTATCGCCCTCTGTGGATGACCCACCACCACTGACCCAAGTAGATGCTCAGGAGCCATAAGGGAACACAGTAGCATTAATGTATCTGCCCTTCCCTGTGGCATCCCCCCCACAGTGACAGATCAGGACCTACCATGCAGTGACGGGCTACCACCCATCTGGAAGTCACCACCTGGAACACCCTCGATGGCACAACAGCACATGCTGCAAGCAACCCACTCTTCTTGTGGCATCAGGTGTTGCATGGCCGGCTGTGCCCCACCAGTTACAGCCCATGCTGCCCTGATGGCAGCCACCTTATCTTTAATCCTCCTCCTGTATGGCCCACCTTCTTCTTGCACTCCAGCATGGACCATTGGTGGCTGCCATGCTGGTTGACGGCACGTGCCACCTCACCCCATGCTGCAGCATGGGCCTGTGGTGTTCCCCACTGTCCGCTGAGCAGCGGTTCCTGGTCAAGATAGGCCTCAAACAGGGCATCTGTTTCTGCCTTGGTAAAGTTTAGCCTCCTCCATCTCCCACATCTCTGTTCCTCCTCCTCCTCCACCTGACGTTCGCTCCTCATTGATCCTGTGGGAATGACAGGTATTACCTCTGACTGTGCAGTCCCAAGCATCTCCCAAACACCACAGTCCACACTCCCAAACAGAATGCAACTCACCACAATAGACTGCAATACCAGACTATGGCCTCTTTAGCCCAATGTCACATTTATATAGTGCAACACATGCAAATGAGGTGAGGCTCATTTTTAAGTGGATGCTAATGCAGTATCTGCGCCATTGAATCACTGATTTGCATATGCCGGCTGAATATTGCGCTGTGTCACCTTGCGCAATTTTGTTGAACGTGCTCAGGCAAGGGCACAGCTCTGTGATGTGTACAGTGGACACCGAATGGCACATGCCTGGGTGCTGACGCTGATGCCTGCCATGCTGCTGGTGTGCTGTGCATGGGAGGCAGTGCAGGGCATGGCCACCATTGTGCCAGTGGTGCAAGTGCGCTGTTCACATGTATGGCACTCTTGCACTGGGGCCTCATAGGTGCCTTGGAGCCACAGCGAGGTAGGCCACTACAGGGTGTCTCACAGAGGCACCCAACCACGCTACACGCAGGGTGTACCAATTGCGCTGTTGCGGTCTGTGCATGAGAGACCCATGACCCTGTGCCCAACCTTTGCCCCATAGGCACCATGCGTCCACATGGGTAATCCACTATCGCGCTGTTTGGTGACAGCGTGATGGGGAATGGCAGCGCAGTACCATGCAGCATCTGCAAGTGGTGGACGTGCGCTACTGAGTGCCATTTTGACTCCGACTAGGTTCAGCGATGGCAAGATGGAGGGCTGCTGTTTGGAGCCAGGTGGAGCTGGCCAATTTGGTGGTCATAGTGGAGCCCCATGCTGGGGCACTGTTTGGAAATGCACCCCTGGACAGGGCCAGGAGTGCTGTATGGGAGGAGGTGGCGGTGGTGCTTGAGGAGGCCACAGGACTGGACCATACTGCGGAGCAGTATCGCCACAGATATGGGGACCTCCAGGGAAGGACCTGGACAAGCTTGCCCACCTGTGTGCACAGGCCAGGAGAGGCGCAGTGCTAAGACCAGGTAGGTGCCCCATTCACACACTGGTTGCGTCCGTATGGGTATCGCGGTGGGCATGTGTCCACCACACGGGGGGGTGGGCCATCCAGTGTGGGCAGTGGTGTTGGTGGTGTGGTGTTGGTGGTGGAGGTGGTGTTGGGGGAGGTTGCGGCATGGCTGGGCTGTGCAGGATTGCACACACCCAGGGGTGGGGGGCCTTTGATACTGGATTGTACTGATATTCCCCTCTCCATGTTTGCACCCTAGGCCCTGAAGAGCGGCGCCAAGTGGTGTTGAGCCCAAGAAGACCGACACCGAGGTGTGGGTAGGGGAGCTGGGCAACAGCCACAGGCAGTGGGTCGCTTCATAGTACAGCACCCAGATCAGGCCGATGATGATGAGTGCCTTTCTTCCAAGATATTCTGTGCATGCTGTGTTGCAGGGCAGGCAGTGGGGCATGGCCACCATCTATTGACACCACTGCCGTGCATACCACATGGTATAGTCAGCACTGTCCAGTGGCACTGCATGTGTGGGTGTGCATCACTGGTGGTCCATGCGTGCACCGGGTACATGGCTATGCCACTGCCTTCGCACAGCATAGCCATGTCACTGTACAGCCATGGTGGTGCTGTGCAGGACTTGGGCGGTGGGTGTGTGCAGCAGTCTGCATGGCTGTGTGCACCTGGGTGGACAGGTCATGTGGACACGATCACTGTGGGTGGCCACACACCATCACAAGGGCATGTCCCACAGCTGTATGCCAAGCACAATGGGTGGGCTGCAGGGGGATGGGCATTCACACCTATTGACTCTGCTCCCTTGTCCTAGATGGATGGAGGATGCTGCAGATGGAGAGAGCCATGCAGGAGCTGCTACAAGTGGCATGTGCATCTCTGGAGATCCTGCAATGTTTGGACCAGCATGGAGTCCGTAGGCGTCATAGCAGGAGGAGCCACAGAAGGGGGGAGCGGGGCACCTGCTGAAACATCATTGCCCTGGGTTCAACCCTACCTGTGACCCACCCTCACACCCCTCCTTCCCTCTCCTATTTGTTCACCCCTGCCCCTTACCTACCCCCACCTGGTTTGTGGCCCTCACCCCCAACATATTTGTAAACAGTTGCTTTCTAGCTTTTAATATACATTTGTTTTGTTATGCCTACTGTGGTGGTCTCTGATTTGCAGCAGGCTACAGGTGCTCTGCTGCAGTGGTGTGCATGGCGTCGGGGTGGTGCAGTCATGGGCGTGTGTGTGTGTCCATAGGGAAAGAGACTATGGTGTGGGCGTAGCTATCATTTACTGTCTGTGGTTTGTGTGTTGTTCCCTGTGCACTGGATGACTGTGTGCAGTGGTCCATGGTGCATGCACTGTGTCCATGGCACACCTGTCAGACCATCCATGGCCTGTGCAAATGACACCCTTGCATGTCTGTGACCTGCATGATCCACTGGCATGTCGGTGGTGGCTGTCCATGCTGGAAAGCCACTGTAACCAGCACAATGCTGGGTTGGCTCTTGTCACTGGTGTGGTGCATGTCTGCCTCGGTTGGAACTGTGGCCTCCAATGTTGTTGTCCCACCTCCATGATGTCACTTGTATCTGTTGCAATGGATGTGCTCCACTGTCTGTCACTTATGCTCTGGGTGCATGCTGGTGGTGTACAGCTTCATGGTGCCTGCGCAGGGTGGCTGGCACTCCTGTGCCATAGAGGGGTGCTGGCCGTGTGTACACAGTTTCCATGGCCACATGCCAGGGGCTTGGTTGACCCGCTACTGTGTCCCTGTGTTGGTGTGCCCTTGGATATGCGTGGGTGGGTGTCCATGCACTATGTTGCATCCTGTGTGGCACATGCTTCCGTGCACCACTGTGGGTGTCAGTGCTGGCTGTTGTGGCCAGTGCTAGGTCGGGGTGTGTCCTTGGGTGGGTATGAAGGGTGTTGTACCACTGGTGGTGGGATCCAGGGCATGCCCTGTCACATGTGGGGTACCATGTGTGCTGACACATGGTTGCTCTCTCAGCTGTACATAGTGGGGGGCGTGCATGGTGGCACTGTCTATGCAGTTGTTGCATCACTGTCTGCTGCCACCCGCTGAAAGGTGCTCATGGTGGGGCTGCCTTGCATGGTTCTGTGATGCACAGTGTTGCATTGTCACAGTGCGGGTGGTGGCATGCATGGGGTGTCCTGCACTGGTGGGAGCTGCTCCTGGGCAGGGTGTCTGGGGATCACAGTGCAGGGTGTGCTCTGCATTGGTGGGATGGAGTGGCATGGGTGGCCGGACCTACTTGTGTGCTGGTCACAGCTTGCCAGGGTGTGTGTTGGGGCACCATGCCCCGGCTGTGGGATAGTTGCTGGTGTCCATGGGCCGGTGGTTATTCCAGCTCTCCTCCGGTTGTGCAGTGCATGGGGTGTGGGGGGCGATGTCTGTTCTGCTGTGTGTTCCTCTGCCCATCTCTGCCATTGGTGGTGGTCTTCTGCATCCTGTCCCTGCGCATCCCTGGTTGTGTTGTTGTGCTGCTGCCCTGCTCCACTGAGCATCCCTGGTTGTGCTATCGTACATCTGACCTGCACCACTGCACATCCCTGGTTGCGCTATGGTGCAGTTGGCACTATATTCAGTCATGTGCCGCAGGCGTATCTTGACCTGTGCAGTGTTTGAATATCACGCATATTGCGTATGGCTGCAGTGGACTTGCGCTTGCTCCTGCTGTTGTGCACTTTTATGGTGCAGTTTGAATATCTGGGCCTTTGTGTACAATGCTGAACGAGGAATGCGATGCAAATGCAAAAGTTCAGTATACTGCCACGTAATGTAAATTTGTAATTTAACCAACATGACCTTATGAAATGCTGCACCATATTCACACAACAAACAGCAAGGAAATTTGTACTATTACTGACAATTTTACTTTGTGTATAGTAACACAGTCAGCTATATAACAAAAATATAACCAAAACACAAAGAAATCACTAGTTCTCCAACTTAAATCTACCTACACACAGATAGCCCCTCCCCCACACAGCACACTTCGCTGTTTTTTGCCACACACACTCAATGTTGTAAATTTACATTCAAAATACACACACAAACAAAACCGCTTGATGATGTGAGAACAGAAGGATTTCCTACAATTCATGAACTATAGTTGGATCCTCCCCAAAAAAGCAAAAAATGCTTTTTTAACAGCTTTTAAAGGATTCCTACAGACAGCTATCAGAGCACACTGCCTCCTACTCCTTCCTACTCATACTACCCCCAACAGAGCCTATGTGACCTGAACTCCCATGAATCACTGCAAAATCCACCTTCGGAGCTCAAAAACAAGGTGAAGTGAGGCGAAGTGAACTGCCACCAATGTACTTCGCCTTAAAATTGAAAGAGCAGTGACCAGTGGAGGTGGAGTAATGCGAAGTCGCTGTTTTCAATGCACTTCGCATTCCTCATTATGATGTGAAGTACTCTGCTTCAAGTTGCAGAGCAATCCACGAATCCACCTGTGCTCCATGAAACGTTTCACGGAGCGGATTGAGCCCACTTCACCCACCACTACTCAGGAACATTATTCAACTCTTGGAGAGGATTCAGAGGAGGGCAACCAAGATGATCCGGGGCCTGGGGGATAAAGCTTATGAAGACAGACTTGAGGAGCTGGACCTGTTCTCACTGGAGGAGAGGAGGGACAGGGTGGATATGACTGAGGTCTTCGTGTATTTGAAAGGGGTGAACAAGGTTTGCTTGCATGGGATTTTTCAGAGGAAGGTGGGAGGGGATACTAGGTGGGCATGGTTGGAGGTTGGAGGGAGGGAGACTTAGGTGAGAAAGGAGGAGACGTTACTTCACGGAGAAGGTGATGGAGCCATGGAATGCACTGCCTGGTGAACTGGTGGGTGTCTATGGTGGAGGGGTTCAAGAGGGCTGGGACAGGTACAGGAGGGAGGTTTAGAGGACGGATGCTTGCCAGGGGTTGGGGATACCTGGCTGGGGGAAAGAGGGATGGGGTGAGGAATCATGAGGGTGGTTGCAATTCCCCTTCAGGGTACTTATTCTCGATCACACTCAATAGACCTTTGGGCCTACTCTACTGGTATTTTAGTATGTTAATATGTTAGTATGAGAAATGTGCTCACAAGGTAGAAATGGAAATAGAAAGCCCTGTGGGTTAGGTTCAAAAGGAATTATCTCTCTCACAATCAAGTGACTCCTCTGCGCTTTAACAGTATGCATTGAAGGAAAGTTATCTGTTGCTCTAGCTGATGTGTTTGCATCTGTACTTTGAATATGAAAAAAATCATAAATCGTAGTAAGAGCTTAAAATTATTTGCTGAGTTATTTATTATCTCAAAATCTGTGATGTTTTATTTTACTTTGATGCTGTTTTATCTATTTGTACGGTGCCCAGAACCTCTGGGATTGGGCGTCTTTTAAATAAATGTTGCCTTGCCCAAGACAATGTTTAATTGATAACTAGAAATTCTTTCTGGTATATGCTTTTTTTGAAATCCATTCCTTGCTGTTTTATTTATTCATTTATTTATTTTTTGCAAATGAATTCTCTCCTTAGTAGTTTTTGTGACTTACATTGCCAGCCATTTAGATTTTTGCATGATGGTCAGTGACAATAAGAGAGTAGAATCAGGAGATGGGACTCTTGGATGGGATATACATGGTAAAGTGGAGTTTAGGACCATGAAACAGACATCCTTGGACATTGGTGGTGATAGTGGTGAAGGTGGTGGTGTAACTGGCAATTTTTTGCCAAATGTGCCCACATACGAGGGTCCTTAGCAGCAGGCATTGACACTACTAGCTTGATTGTGGTGGCAAGATGCAGTAAATCAAAATTATGCATTAGCAGAGATAATTTCTTTGTTTCTGCTTGATCAGTGGCACAACATCACTTTATCAAAGCCACTAGCCACATGACCTTCTCAAATCTAAGACATATTAAATGAATCAGTTCACACACTTCCATAACGTGCTGCAGTTGTGTCCTAACCCCCAAAAAAAAAATCAAGTTTTTCCTCAGCCTTCCTGGCAAATCACAAGTTACCAGTAAAAGCACTCCCAAGTCAAACCACATTTTTTTTTAAACTGATGCTCACTTGCCTCAACAGGCAACCAATGCAATCGCACACTCACCTCTTGCTCGGTCTATACAGCTTCCTATTCTCATGGTCCAAGGTGAGCCACAAAGTTGAAATCACTTTATTTTAATTAAGGCCAGCTACCCACTGTCCTCAAACTGTTTTAAATACTTCAGTCCAAGAAGCCGTAATGCAGTGTAAATGCTTGCACAGCAGCACTCACTGTACTCCTTGAATCACAAGCTTCATTAACAGTTTTCTGCTGCTATTGGTCCCATTCACAACTGACAGCAAATACTGTCCCAGTTACAACTAACAGTTGATACAGGACAGGAATGTCTGAATAGCTGCAGTAACCAAGCTGCAGTAACCAAGAGGGAGAGGGAGAGTGTTCAGAGAGACATGTACTGCTCCACCTACTGGCCAAAACAGAAGAACTTTTTTCTTCATATAACTCCACATTTAAAACAAGCATTTGTCAATGCCGAATGTTTGCTTGCTGTCACTGGCATTGGTAGCGTAGAAGTTACAGAGCTGAATAATAGGAATGGCAGCGAAGTATTGAACTGAAGCCAACCCCACCACCACCCTGCAGAGAGTGGCAGGCATTGGGGTGTGCCTTTGGGTCATCAGGCATAATGACCACGCCATTTCACCACACCCTACCCTGCAGACACTGACAAGTGTCACGGTGTGCCTTGGGATCTTTGGCACTTATGCACTCCTCATTCCATCAGGAAATACTGTGAGATGGGTGCAGTAAGGAGAATGGGGTGAAGTTTGGGCCCAAAGAGTCCGAGGCACACCTTGATGCCTCTCACTGGCTGCAGGGTGTAGGTGGGAGTGGAATGGTATGAGCATGACAGGCAAGAATCCCAAGTCACACCCCAGATGCCTGTCATACTCTACAGGGTGGGGCATTATGGTCGGAAAGCCTAACGCCTCAGGCATTCATTGGTATTTTCACTCCAAATTTTCAACATGGTATTTTTGTGACTCCAACCTCATGAACAGTGGCCATATCAGTTTGTTAGCGGAAAACTGCTTTTCCACAGTGATTATGGCATTTGGCACCACAGGTGCAAAAGCACATTCCGAACAGGATGTGAAAAATGACAGTGGTACTGTTCACGGGGAGGTGTAAAAAATGGCAATTTTGAAAATCTGTTGTGAAAATCTTTAAAAAACTGGTGAAGTCACGAGCGTGCATAGAAACTGTGCAATGCACACCCGTAATGTAACTAGTTTGGGGATTTATTTACAGCAGATTGTTAACACAGGCATTTTGGGACCTCCGATTATGAACAGTGTCAGTGTGATTTTCTTTATCTGTCCCGAACAATGATTTCCCACAGTGACCACGCATCTCTGCACTGAAAGTGTGAAAACACATTTTGTCCATGTTGTGGAAAATGACCGCTGTACTGTTCATAAGGAGGTGTGGAAAAATGCCACTGGTGAAAATCTGGGCTGAAAATATTACAAATTCATGAACCTACGAGGGTGCGTGGAAACTGCACAATGGTCACTTGTAACACGGTCATTTTATGGAGTTTTGTCACCAAATTTTCAACATAGTCATTTTAAGACCTCTGATCATGAACAGTGTCACTGTGATTTTCTTAATGTGTCCCGTACATTGATTTCACACACCATTGTGCGCTACATGTGCAGAAACACATTTTGGGCGAGATGTGAAAAATGGTAGCTGTGCTGCTCATAAGGAAATGCGGTAAATTGGCATTGTTGAAAATCTGGTGTGCAAATATTACAAATTCACAAACTTGCCAGCGTGCGTAGGAACTGCACAATGTGCGCTCCTAAAACAGTCATTTTTGGGAATTTTTTCACCAAATTTTCAACATAGCCATTTTAACACCTCTGCTCATGATCAGTGTCACTGTGATTTTCTTAACGTGTCCCATACATTGATTTCACACACCGACTGCGCCATTGTGTGCTACATGGGCAGAAACACATTGTGGGCAAGATGTGAAAAATGACAACTGTACTGCTCATAAGGAGGTGTGGTAAAATGGCAATGCTGAAAATCTGGAGTGAAAATATTGAAAATTTGCGAACTTACTAGCGTGCATAGGAACTCTGCAACGCATGCTCGTAAAACAGTCATTTTTAGAAATGTTTTCACCAAATTTTAAGAATAGCCATTTTAAGACCTCTGATCATAAACAGTGTCACTGTGATTTTCTTAATGTGTCCCGTACATTGATTTCGCATGCCAACTGCGCCAATGTGCGCTACATCGTCGGAAACACATTTTGGGTGAGATGTGAAAAATGACAGCTGTACTGCTCATAAGAAGGTGTGGTAAAATGGCAATGTTGAAAATCTGGAGTGAAAATATTGAAATCTCGCAAACTTACGAGCGTGCGTAGGAACTGCACAACACACGCTCGTAAAACAGTCATTTTTAGGAATTTTTCCACCAAATTTTTAACATAGCCATTTTAAGACCTCCGATCATGAACAGTGTCACTGTGATTTTCTTAATGTGTCCCGTACATTGATTTCGCACACCAACTGCGCCATTGTGCACTACATGGGCGGAAGCACGTTTTGGGTGAGATGTGAAAAATGACAGCTGTACTGCTCATAAGGAGGTGTGCTAAAATGGCAATGTTGAAATTCTGGAGTGAAAATATTGAAATTTCGCAAACTTACGAGCATGCGTAGGAACTGAGCAATGCACACTCGTAAAACAGTCATTTTTAGGAATTTTTTCAGCAAATTATTAACATAGCCATTTTAAGACCTCTGATCATGAACAGTGTCACTGTGATTTTCTTAATGTGTCCCGTACATTGATTTCACACACTGATTGCGCCATTGTGTGCTACATCGTCGGAAAAACATTTTGGGTGAGATGTGAAAAATGACAGCTGTACTGCTCATAAGAATGTGTGGTAAAATGGCAATGTTGAAAATCTGGAGTGAAAATATTGAAATTTCGCAAACTTACGAGCGTGTATAGGAACTGCACAACACACGCTCGTAAAACAGTAATTTTTAGGAATTTTTCCACCAAATTTTCAAAATAGGCTTTTTGAGAGCCCACCTTATGAACACTGGCAGTGTCATTTCATTAATAGTTCTGGAAAGGTGATTTCACGCAGTGGCTGTGAAATCACCCTTTGGGCCTGAGTAACGCCATGGCAGTGCAAGAATTCATAAGGAGGGGTCCCAAAAACCCCATGTTGAAAATTTGGTGCAAAAATTCAAAAAAATGCCTGAGATATGCAACAAAGTTAAAAAAAACCCTATTTACTAACATACTATTTGCCAGCAGATTAGGCCTTACGGTCTATCAAGTCTGCTCGAACCTCAGATCCTTAGTTGGGTGCCAAGGCCCTCCCTCCCTTGTGCTCCAGAAACCCCTATCATCCATCCCACCCCACTGGGACAGGCCATCATCTGATACATACACTTTCTGTGTCTGTCCCACCCTCTCTTGAAGCCCTCCACTGTGGATCTCTGAACCAGCTCGCCAGGCAGTGCATTCCAAGAGTCCACCACCCTCTCAGTGAAAAACCTCCTCCTCTTTTCCCCCTCACCATTCCACCTTCCAACTTCAAACCATGCCCTCTGGTGATACCTCCCTGCTTTAGTCTAAAGATCCCCTCCATGTTTACCCTATTTATTCCCTTGAAGTACCTGAAGATCTCAACCATGTCCTCCCTGTCTCTCCTTTCCTCCAATGAAAATAGGCAGAGCTCCTCAAGTCTGTCCTCATATGTCAAGTCCCCTAGCCCTCGTATCATCTTAGTTGCCCTCCTCTGTACCCTCTCCAGGAGCTGTATGTCCCTCTTCAAGTGTGGTCTCCAGTACTGTACACTGTGCTCAAGGTGTGGTCTAACCAGTCCATTGTACAGCGGCAGAATCACTTCCTTGCTCCTAGAGGTGATCCCCCTTACTATGCATCCCAACATCCTGTTTGCCTTGCTAGCCACTCTCCTGCACTGCTCAGAGTTATTCATACATGCATCCACCATGACCCCTAGGTCTTTTTCCCCTATTGAGGCCTCCAGCGCCTCCACTCCCAGGGTGTACCTGTGTTTAGGGTTTCCACCAAGATGCAACACCTTGCACTTGGTGATATTGAAATTTATTTCCTTGTGTGAGCCCAACTTTCCAGGGTGTCCAGGTCCCTTCAGGACCAACCTCCCTCTTCTCCCTCAACTACTGCTCCCATCTTGGAGTCATCCAAGAGACTCATTTCACACCTATACCCTCCTGATGTCTGATATGTATGCATTAAACAGGATCAGACCCAGGACCGAGCCTCTGCACTCTACCACCAACCTCTCTGGGGTTGGAGAGCTCCCCACAGATCACTACTCTGGGTGCGTCCAGCTAGCCTGTTTTCAATCCATCTGACCATCAAAGGCCTACTCCTAACCCCATCAGTTTCTCCACCAGACCATTGTGGGGGACAGAGTCAACGCCTTGCTGAAGTCCAAGAATAATACATCCACAGGCTTTCCCCTGTCCAGTTCTGATGTTACCCATCTGTAGAACTCCACAAGATTGGTTTGACATGATCTACCTGGCACAAACCCATGTTGCCGACTATCCAGACCTCCCACCTCCTCCAAGTACACCCCCAGTCATTCCTTTAGTATACTCTCCATTAATTTTCCCACCACCGAGGTCAGACTGATGGGTCTATAGTTACCTGGTACTTCCCTCGACCCCCCTTTATGGATTGGCACCACATGTGCATCTCGCCAATCCCTAGGTACCCTCCCTGTCTCAAGTGACCTGTTGAAGAGATCCGCCAGGAGTGCAGCCAGTATGTCCACCAATTCCCATGGTACTCTCAGATGAATGCCATCCGGCCCAGGAGATTTGTCTTTCTTTAGTGCCTTGAGGGCTAACTACACCCTTTTGGCAGAGATAGCATCATCCATCCCCTCCACTTTACTGGCCTTTTTATCCTTATCCAGATGTGACATACTTGGGGTAACTCTCACTCCCTCTTGCTCCATTTCTGTTGCTCCCCTGATCCCACTCACTGCAGCTTCTATCCCCTCCATGCCTTGCTTTGTAGATATCCCATCCCTCTCCCTAGTGAACACAGAGGCAAAGTACTCATTAAATACCTCTGCCTGGTCCCTCGCCTCTTCCACCCACCCTCCTTCTGATCTCAATCTGCTGAGATGGCCCTTAGTTTTTCTCCACTCCCCAATGTACCGGAAGAACCCCTTTTCCCCTCCATGCATCCCCTGTGCCAGCCACTGCTCTTTACTGGACTTTGCTCCCCTCACCATCTGGGTGACATTTCTAGATGCAAGATGGTACATTTCCTTATCCCTATCCCCTCTTGTTGTTTTATATTTTTTGTAGGCCGCCTTCTTTTCTCTGACCACTATCTGTATCTCACTGGACCACCAGCATGGTTTATGTGACCTTGCTCCCTTCCGTTTCAACTTAGCGCAGATCCTGACAGCCTCATGAAGTCCCCGTTTTATGACCTCCCATCTCCTTTCCACACTTGTCATTGATGTAATCTCCTTCAAATGATCCTTGAGAATATTTCCCATGCCCAAAAAGTCTGCCCCCTGAAGTCCACTGCCAGTGTCCTAGATCTCACCCCCCCTCCTCCCATGCTTATTTGAAACCAGACAGTATTGTGGTCGCTCCCAGTCAGGGGGTCCTCTACAACCAGGTCCCTTACCAGATCCCCATCTGCCAGAACCACTTCCAGGACATGCCCCTCCCTTGTGGGCTCCATCACATGCTGTGTTAAGAACACACCCTGGAAGCCAGCCAGCAGCCTCTGTTCCTTGGCCACCTCAGAGGACATGGTTCCCCAGTTTGTACCTGGCATATTAAGGGCTCCCATCAACACCACTCCTTCCCCTTTTGGTCCACACTAGGCAATGATGTTGTCCAGCAAACCATCCTCTAGAACATCACTCATCCCGGGGGGCCTATATACTACACCCAGCTTGACCTTATCTCCTGCTGGGGATCGTAAGGTGACCCATAAGGCCCCCATGTTTCCCTCTGCCTCTTCTACCCTATCAATTTCTATGTCATCTCTAATGAACATAGCCACTCCATCCCCTCTGCCCTCCTTTCTAGCCTTCCTAAGCATAGTGTACCCCGCATGTTTAGGTCCCAGTCATGGTTTTTGTTGGCCCACGTCTCCGTGACCGCTGCCACATCCACCCCCCCTCGAACAGCATGGCCTGGAACTCTGGCAACTTGTTTCCCAAGCTCCTGGCATTTACTAACACCAACCCCACCCTTATCCCTGATCCTCTTTGTCGAACCCCACCCAGATTCCTTATACTTCCATCCTCCCTCTGCTCCTCCTGAAATCTCCACCCCAGTCTGTTTCCCTCCCCTTGGGCTTGAAGGCTACTCCCTCATCTGGAGGAGAGGGCTTCTGGTCAGCCCCTCCCTTATCCCTTCCCCCCTCACAAGTTTAAACCCCACCTTTCTTGAATGTAGTTAGCCATCCCCTGTTTAAGGACTTCCTTCCCTAATGGGGCAAGATGAAGCCTGTCCTTGGCATACAGTCCCTTATCCTCCCAAACTCCTTTCCAGTTCCCTAACACCCACAACCCACTATTTATCCCATTATACAGCTTACCGGCATTTCTTCAGTTCGTGGTCGGCTTTGAAGAGTGCAGACGTGTTCCCAATCCACCGAAGATCATCGCTCCGGACTCCGGAGGTAAGTATTGGGTGGGGGGTGTGGGGAGGCAGGGTGCACAGTGGGTGGACGCGGGTGGGAGCAGACACTGTGAGGGACTGTTTTTGCTTTTCAGGTTTTTTTTTTAATGACAACGTGGGACATTTTCCATGCTGGGGTGGGCTCCCAGTGTGGCAGAAGGACGGCTGGGGGTGTGTGGAGCCAACGGGGGACTGGGCATCCTCATCAGCCATGGCATCTGTTGCCATGCTGGGGTGGGCTCCCAGCATGGCACCCTGTACTCGGGGGGGGAGACAGTGGAGCAGATGAGGGATTGGGCACCCCATCAGTGACAGCATGGGGGAGGACAGTGGAGCTGATGAAGTTGGGCACCCCATTGGCCATAACATCATTTTGCCATGCTGGGGTGGGCTCCCAGCACTAGCACCTGAATGCTTTGAGTGCGTGCAGCCGGCGAGGATTGGGCACCCCGTCGGCCGTACAGTGTGGGGAGGGAAGGCGATGAGCACGCAGTGTGTATGCGTGCGTGCGTGTGTGTGTGTGGGGGGGAGCTCTGTTCACTCAAGTGGAGCTTTCCCTTTCAACTGTATGCCACTGCATTTTTCAGCTGTCATAGACAGCTGGAGCAGTGATTGGCACTCTGCGACCGCACCTGCAAATACATTGACTGAACTGGAAGAGACTGACACTCCTCTGGAAAACTCGTATGATGGCACTATGTTTCTTGCACATCTGTGCAAGCAAACATAATGAAGTGAAAATCTTTAAAAAAAGTTTTTTTTTTAAACCGCTTCCAGCTTGCAGCCTTTTGCTTCAAGCAATCAAGGCATGATGTTATCCAAGCACAACACACATACTTTCATGCCTTGTTTCTTAAGTGAGTGGGGCTCAGTATGAATGACAGCATGGAAATCAAAACTGTATATGGCAGCACTGATTGATTGATTGATTGATTTATTTATTTAACTTTGTTTACCGGGTGAGTACACTGGTAACAAGTACCTTATTCAGGCATGACCTGGGTGCAGAAGCACAGACAAACAGGAAAATAAATTACAGTGAATACAAACATGAGCACATGTAGTGCTAATACTTGCAAATATACAATGTGGTATACAATGTAATATACAAAAATGCTTGTAATGTAATAAACAAAGATAGAATTGAGGACGGAGAAATGAGGAGGAGGAGGAGAAGGAGGAAGATGGAGGAGGAGAATGAAAAATGAGACCGAGACTGGTCAGTGGGTGCAATTAGCTAGTATAAGGTGGAAGGTCATGACAGGGGGAAGTTACTGGAAGAAAGAGCAGGCTTTGGCTGAGGAGTAGAGTGACTTTAGGAGCACAGCAAAGGCATAGGGAGAGGACGATGTTTTGACAGAAGGAGGTAGGGAGTTCCAAACACAAGCTGCAGGATAACGAAAAGAGTGCTGACCATATCTGTGTGAACATTGAGTATTATTATGTTGTTTTGGGTTGCAGAGCAAAAGGAAGGTTGTAATGCTGTACACAGGTTACTTGCTGTTGGAAGTTAAACAATACAGCTGTGGTGACTACAATATTAATCATTAACAGAACAAGGGTAGCAGGATCTACAGTTTGCACTGTATTTTGAGGTTTACATGCACCACTTTATAAACCACAGAGCAATCTTGCAGCACATTTATACTGTATTATGGGATTCTGCTAAGAAGAATTGTACAAGGTAAATCAGCAGCTCACAATAACATCTTGAAAAAATACATTGGTTCATATAATAGAATGGTCCAGCAGCTGTCACCTCTTTTCTGTCTCCTCAAAGTTATACAAGTTCCTCTTCTCAAATATACCATTAACTCACAGATATGAAGAAAACAAAACAAAACAAAAAAATACAAAAATGCACTCAGAGCCAAACAGTTATGCTCACTTGATTTTAATATGTAGATCAATAATTAGACGGGAACAACGAGAGACTATTTTTCTTTTTATTTCAGGTTTAAAAAAAAAAGATGTAGGTCTGTTTTCTTTTTTACAAGTAAACCATTCTTGGATTTTGGCACACTGGGGTGGGCTCCCAGTGTGCCAGAGTACTGGGGGGGATCAATGTTGACCCATGGATTGGGCCCCCCAAAGTCAGCTGAGAATATAGGGGTGTGGGGGGGGGGCACATCTGACACTGGGAATGTAGTGGTAGAGTTTATTTGTTCAACACAAGGTTATTACAATCAAGCTTACAAAAAGTTATTAAAATCTAAATATAAGGCATACATATACTGTATGATCATCTGTACAATTTCAAAAACACTACTTGGCAGCATATTAATTGCTTTCTTTCTACTATACCATCTAATATATCATTTATTATTGCACATCCTTCATCTCTTAAACTGCCAAGATCTACACAATTCCATCCTTTTTCCTTACAAATAGCTGCACCAAAAGTAGTGGTATTATACATATTTCTGTTTAATCTTTGCAAAACTCCAGAGATAGTTTCTCAGATTTTTAATTGTAAATTCATCCTGTGTATTAAAGAGAATTTTTGTCAGAATTTCCCTATCTATACTGAGGTCTTTGAGTTTAGAGCATTGAAATACCATATTCAAAAAATAATTTAGTTGAATGTTATACCATTTACAAGTCCATAAGACATGAAGTAAATCCTCTTTCTCACTACAACCACAAACGCAATTCAGGGAGGTCTGTCTGGTTTTATCATACCGAGCTAGCAAAAGGTTGCCTTTTTGTACTTCATATTTGTACCTTATATAATTTGACCTAATCTTAGGCTCCATTAGTATATCCATATAATTTTGGTAACTCATAGTCCAGATGTTATTGGCATACCATTTAGAGCATTTACTATCCCTTGTATTTTGTTCATCAATTGACTCCCAATATTCCCTTATTTTCTTTTTTAGGTAAGGGGAATATTGGTTGCTAAGGGAAATTCCCTGTTTATGAGAATTCAAAAGATGCACCATATTATATTTTTCTAAAGCTGTTCTAATTTTATTATACCATTGAGAATGATAAATCTTTCCTTCAAACCATTGTTCTTTTTCCTGTAGGCAGAGACTAGATAATCTCTTCGGATCCAATCTGGTTAATCTCAGCCAAAAAATCACTTTTCTTACATCAAAGTGTACATTTACATTATCTAGTTCTAATGCTGCTCTTACATACATAGCTGGGAAAGAATGTCCTACTCCTAGCATTCTTCTCTGGGGCTCTGGGGATTGCAAGGAGGAGGAGGAGGAGGAGGATGGGGACTGGGCCAGGAGGAGGAATGGAAAGGAGTGGTTGGATTGGGATAGTGGGGACAAGGAGACACCCTGGGGCGATATGGGTCCAGAAAAGGGGTCCTTCCTGTCTGGTTCCCATACCCAAGGTCTCTGCTTGTAGCAGGCAGGTAACACGGTCTTCCTCAGTTACTACCCTACTTGGGTGGTGTTATGTAATGCCAGTTCTATTAAGAACAAGACCGCTATAATAGCAGATCTTGTTTGATCATCGGACCTGGCTTATATCACCGAGACCTGGATGGATGAGACTGCTGGTCCAATTTTGGAATCAGCTATTCCAGCTGGGTACTCGGTGATACACCGCTCAGTGATGGATCATAAGGGCGGGGGAGTTGCCATCTGTTTTAGATTGGAACTGAACCTGGTGGAGATACCAGTGGGGTTCACCAACTCCTTTGAATGTATAATGGGTGAGGGTGTGAGGTGCAGGATTCTTCTCATCTACTGTCCACCAGGAGATGGGAATGTTTTCCAGTTGGAAGTCATGGACTTCATTGTTGACCAGACACTGGGATCCTCCAGATGGCTGATCCTGGGGGATTTCAATGCCTGAGTCAATGATGAACTCTCACAGTTTGGTCAAGACTTCCTCCAGTTAATGTGTTCACTGGGCTTTACGCAGGTTATTTCCTCCTCAACCCATATTGGTGGTCATTCATTTGACTTGGTGTTTCTCCTGGGGATGGAGGTATCTGACTTGGTGGTGGAACCAGTGGGGTGGTCTGACCATCACTCCATTGGGTTCAGTTTCATGGCCCCCCCAGTAGGTCGACCCCTATGGAGATGGTCTGGTATTGGCCTTTGAGGGGTGTTTCACCCAATGGCCTGATGGCAGTGCTGGAACTATCAGGTTTACCGAGTGAATGCATGGATCCTGGGGACCTGGTACTTGCCTATAATAAGGTGATAGCAGTGGCCCTGGATTCTATTGTTCCTGTTCATGTTCATCCCCTCACTCTTCGCTTCAGGTCTCCTTGGTTTGATGAGACCTTGAGGGAGCTGAGGACAGCAGAATGAAGGTTAGAGAGGTGTTGGCGGAAATTGGGCCTGGTGTGTGACAGACTTAGATTGATGGACCTTTATGGGGTCTATCAGTCAGCAGTTACCTGTAAGAAGGCAGAATTCTTGTCCAGGGAGGTTGCTGTGGTGCAGAATTGGCCAGTCCAGCTCTTCCAGACTGTGGACAGATTGTGCAATCCAATCTGTCTCCAGCCTGGAAGTGCTTTTTCACAAGAGCGGTATGAGGAGTTTGCTCAATTCTTCACAGATAGGGTTGCCACAGTCAGGTCTGAAATCCACTTGACCCTCTCTAATGGGAGTTGTGGTGGTCAGCAGGAGATGTTGGACACCCAGTTTGTGTGGCCTGCCTACAATCAATGACATTGTGATGGTCATCCTGTCTTTGTGACTGGCCAACTGTATTTTGGACTCTGCCCTACACACCTCTTAGTAGGCTGTGTGGATATAATCAGCCCAGTCCTTGCCAAGATAGTCTGGATGTCTTTGGAAAGGGAGATCTTTCCATATCCCCTGAAAGAGGCCGTGGTTCGGACCCTCCTTAAAAGGCCATTCTTAGACCCGGACTGTCTGGCAAACTACAGGCCTATCTCTAACCTACCATCTGTGGGTAAGGTTATTGAGAAGGTGGTTGTGTCACAGCTGGATGATCATTTGACCAGCCACCATGTCTATGATTCTCTGCAGTCCAGATTTCGGAAGAGACATAGTACCAAGACATCTCTTGTCTGGGTGATAAATGACCTCCTAATAGCAAGAGATCGAAAGACCCATTCCGTCTTGGTCCTTCTAGATCTCTCTGCAGCATTTGACACGATGGACCATGGTGTACTGTTGGAACACCTGCAGTTCATCTGTGGACTGTCTGAGATGGTCCTTGGATGGTTTTTGATCTTTCCTTGATGGTAGGATTCAGAGGGTGGTGTCTGGGATTTTTTCCTCTGCATCACTCCCCCATCCTGTGGGGTGCCGCAGGGCTCCATCTTGGCACTCATCTTGTTTGCCATGTATTTGCTGCTGTCAGGAGTGATTACTGGGAGGTACGGCTTGAGCTTTCACTGCTATGCAGATGATACTCAGCTGTACATGCCCTTTGTGCCCGGTCAGTATGATGCAGTTTCGGTCTTTAACAACTGTCTCACTGAGATCCAGGATTGGATGAGTGTGAGTTGGCTGCAGTTAAACTCAGAAAAAACTGAGATGTTGGTTGTGGACCCAGGTCATCGGGAGGTGGGTTTGTTGGCAGGATTACCTTCGGGACTATGGCTTGGGGGTGTTCAGCTAACTGCCTCAGACTGGGTGCGGAACCTGGGCGTTATTTTTGATGACTGCCTAACTCTTAAATCTCAGGTGTCGGCAGTTGTCAAAACTTCTTTTTACCATCTGAGAAATATCACCCAGGTGAAGCACCTGGTTCCTGCTGATGATCTTCCAACTTTGGTCCATACCTTCATTACCTCCCGCCTTGACTACTGCAATGCCCTTTACCTAGAGCTACCGAGGGTTGATGTCCGCTGTCTGCAGCTGGTGCAGAATGTGGCAGCCAGACTTTTGATTGGTACCTCTAGGACCAGTCATATAACACCTGTGCTCCGTGGACTGCACTGGCTGCCAGTACAGTGGTAGATCACCTTCAAGGTCAGTTTGCTGACCTATTAGGCCCTACACAGCCAGGGACCTAGTTATCTGCAAGATCTCCTTCACCCCACTGTCCTCCCGCTCTCTACGATCCACCAGTGAGGGATTGCTAGAGATTCCCAGCATATGTTTGAAGACATCTGTGGCCAGATATTTTAGTTTTATGGCCCCAACCCTGTGGAATCCTCTACCTCATCAGGTGCGAGATTGCCTGACCACCCAAAGTTTTAAAGCTGCTCTTAAAACGTATTTATTTAGTATAGCCTATTCTGATTTTTAATAGTTTGTATTGATTTTAATTTTTGAAATTTTAATTTATGTATTTTGTTTATTTATTGTATTGTACAGGCACCTTGGTCTTAGAAAGGCACTTTTTATAAATAAAGTTTGATTTGATTTGATTCTTATAATCTTGTATATCGGAATCATTAATTTTTGCCTATTCACGGTATCTCATATTTCTGTTCCAAATGCTAATTGGGCATGGTATTTCATCTTAATTACTTCTTTCATTGGTTTATTTGTCAATCCCCCATAGGCATAATTAAATCTAACGAGTGCATTGGCAGTCTTTTTTAGTTTATCCATAGTATTCTCTATGTGTTCAGCCCATTTGCCATTTGCTGTATATCTTAGGCCCACATATTGGTATGAATTAACTATTGCCAATTTTTCACCTTTATAAGCCTATATTCCTTTTTATTTCCTTTTCCAAATATAGTAATTTGTGTTTTTGTTAAATTTAACTGTAGTTCAAGGGCTGTGGCTAGATTCTGCAATTTATCGATCTTTTTCTGGAAACCTGATTTAGTTAATGCTAATATAATATCATCCACAAAGGCCAATATTCCACATTTCTCATTCCTTATTCTTGGTGAATCTGTTTCTGAATTCTGAATTTCTTCTAAAAAAACATTTATGTATAATGAAAATAATATAGGAACCATTACACACCCTTGATGCACTACCTTGGTAGTTGCTATTGCTTTTGATAAATTACCACTGTAACCTAATCATACTTTTGCCCATGTATCTGTGTATATGGTTCAAATAATTGCTATTAGTTCAATGTCAATCCCTCTTTTTTCCATGATTGTCCATACAATAGCACTGTTGACTGTGTCAAATGCTGCTCTAAAATCAACATAAAGGACAAACAGTTTTTGCTTTCTTATTACCGCATACTTTCCTAGCAAATGGCTAAAGTCAAAGCAATTATCCAATGTACTGTAGTCTTCCCTAAAGCCTGCTTGACATTTACTTATACCACTAGTTAACTTTATTTCCCTTTTCAATTTGTCTAACAAAATTTTAGAGAATATTTTTAAACTAACATCTAATAAACTAATAGGTCTATACATCTGTAGATCCATACAGTTCCCTTTTTTATATACTGTATATACTGTATTGGTATTCCATGTCTCAGGGAAGGCTTGATCTCTTAGGATCTTATTAAACAGAACAAATAAAACATCAGACCACCAAGAAGCATTTGACATAAAAACTTCTGCTGTTATCTTATCTGGACCTGGAGCTTTATTACAGTACATTCCAAGCCCTGTATGGTAAGATAAACATCAGTTCTCAGAATCTGAATATTTTCCCCTCTTCTCATACGATCTTGGACTTGGGCCTGTTTGATGTCACCACTAAATAGTTTAGATTAATGTTCTAGCCAACTGGCTTCCTAAATACAGTATATGTATCACTTATTGTTTCATAATTAGTAGTACCTTTGGTTACTAAAGTCCAAAATTTTTAGCCAGTTTTCCTTGACATATTGGATTTTTTTATGTGCCAATAGTTTCTTATGTTTTGCTCTTCGTTGAGCTAGTTGTTGGTATTTCTGTTTGTCCCTAAAATGTCTAGTTTCTCTAATTTTAGATGTCTGTCTTTTCTTTTGTATCTGACATTCTTTGTCAAACCAAACATGATCTTTCTTAATCTTTGTCCCAGTTTCTATTTCCTTGTATAAACAATTTCTGATTTCTTCACATAATCTCATCATGTAGTCCATAATTTTTAGATTTAGTCAAAATAGAGAGCTCTCTATGAAAATCATAGACCTTTTCGGGATGTAATATTTGATAAACCTTTTCTTCTACAATCCCTTCCCATCTCACTATTTTATTATTTCTTTTCTCCACAATGCATTCTTCATTTAATACTTCCTAACATTTTTTTTCCTTTATCCATAGCCCAATCAATATTACTGGCAAGTGATCACTTTCTGACCTAGTTGGAATATAAATAGTATGCTGGTAGGAAGGATCTCCATTCCCCAAAATTAAATCAGGTAGAGTTCCATACAACTTTATAAATGTTCTTCTGCCCTGGTGATCTCTCTCTAACCTTCCATTTAGGGGATACAAGTTGGATAATGACAATAATTGTTTAAGCCTATGTCTTGCCTGGTTGCATCTTAAATCCTGGGTATTTCTTATAAAATCTCCTTCAATTCTTAAATACCCAAAATACAGAGTTGTCCAGTAGCCCATCAAAGTTGCCAATTCTGGCATTCAAATCCCCAAACACCATCAGATCTATTTTAGAATAACTTAACATTACGTCTGTTAATATTTCTTCAAAACTATCCCACATTTTCTTATGTCGAAATATAGATCCATAAGGTGGTATATAGACATTAAACAATATAAATAACTTTTCTGGGGAGTTTATGAGGAAAACTAAGCAATTATTTTCCAAATACAAATTTTGTTGTAATTCACATATATTAATTTTAATATAAGTTGCTAATCCACCTGATAGTCTGCCAAACTTACTTCCTCTAGTTGTCAAAACATGGGCTACTTCATAACCATTGTAATTTATTTGTTCTTCTGTTTTGTGCCATGTTTTCTGGCAACAGACAATATCGCCCCGGTGAAAAAAGTCCTCAAAATCTTTTTCTCCTACCTTCTTGGTAAATCCTGCTAGATTCCTTGAAATGATCTTAATTCTCACTTTGTCCCCCACTATAGTACTTGGATTTGAATACTGCTCTTCTGTTGCTACTGAACTAACACCGGGAGTGGATATCCTGGTGTCAGAAACACCAGAGGTAGTTAGTTTTTGGCACACTCGGGTGGGCTTCCAGTGTGTCACATTAAAGGTTGAGAGGGGATACATGCTGACACAGGGATTGAGCACCCTGATGTCAGCAGGTGGGGGGGATCCACTAGCGCGATCATGCATAAAGTAAAAGTGCCTTCAGGCTCTGAATACTCCCTGCCTATATGGAGCTTAGGCTATAGTCTACTCCATGTGGGTAGGAGTAAATAAGCAAAGGGAGATAGTGGGACATGGAGGAGACAGGCAAGGAAAGCACCTGCTCCTTCCTAACAGGTAGGGACCAGTTGGGTGGAGGGGGGGCAGAGACGTCAACCAGTCTGATCACAACACAATCAGCTGTTTGCCGTGTGGTGACCTGCAGATGAAAGGAAAAAGTAGCTACATGACTGGTGCAGTTTTTTCTTTTCAAGATCAGACCACTTCAGGCAAAACAGAGTCAGCACCAGCCTGGCTGATGATTGATGTGATACTGTTGAGTCCCTTGCAGAGCACTCTGTATTGGACAGACAGTGTCATCCAAAGACTTTGCAGTGGATGAGCAAACTCAAAAACTGAACAGTTTGAAAAATATTAATATAGTATTGGTTAGCTTGTGTGTATAGGTGGATCAGTGGAAAATTTATGAGGTCAAAATCGTAATGCAGCAGTGCATGAGAGCACAAAAAATAAGACAGTTTTGTGAAGTAATTGTTTTGAAATTAGTCTGCCCAACCGACAGTTGCTAGGTCTATCTTTTCTGTTCATGTGCGTTTTGTTTTTATTTTCATAAACGTTTTGAATAGAAGACACATCTTTTTTTTATCTCTCATGGTCTGAGTTTTGACATCTGATTAATTTTAATGTGGTTAAATTAAATGATGTGTGCATGCATGAGTCAAGTGTGAGAAAGAATAATGTAGCATTAGTACTATGTATTCATGACTATTAACATTGTACTCTGTGTTTGTGAGGTCACTGATGTAATTTTATTATTTACATATTTTACCTAGAAGATAACAAATTAGAAATGCTGATAAGCCATAGTCAGGCATGATTAGAAATTATTGCTAAAAATAATAGCATAGCTGCAACAGGGTCAAGCCTGAAACTGAAAGACATTTGCATGCAATCTATGGATATATTTTAGCACAGCAAAAGTGACCAATAAGTATGACAATTATACTGTCCATTATTTGTTACAGAATTCACTGTTTATGTGATGCAATATTTATTTGCATGACTGTGTATGAAGCATGTTTTGAATTATGCATGAATTTAGACTGAAAAATAATAAATTATAAAAACATAATTCATGAACATACTGAAAATGCGATTCTCGGTAGTTACTTTTTAATAAATGTAACGTAATATGGCAGTATAGATGAATTAATGTGTGCCTAGGTTGAATAACTTTTGAGTAAATAAAAAAATGGACAGGAGGAAATTGAAATGCCCCTTTTCTGAAGTGCCCTGCCACACTGCTCTCCCCACCCCAACCCCAAGTGAGTGACTAGCACAGCCCTCTACTCACCACCATGGCTGGCCACCAACTTGACCTGGAATTAATGAGTGCGTACTTGCACAAGCACACGTGCATTCATTCCAGGTCTGTCAGATGGCGAGCCATGGTGGAGAGTGGAGGGCTATGCTGGTTGCCCATTTGGGGTCAGGAGGGAAGGGGTGGTGGGCACTACCTTATGGGTTAGGGGAGTCCATTAGACACCAGGGATTTAATTAATAACTGTATTTTGTTTTTTGCATTGGGGCTGGCAATCTGTGGGGGGATCACTAGACACCAGGATTTCAGATATGTATTTTTTTATATTGGGGTTGTGATCAGTGGTGGGAGAGGGTGGCCACTTGACACCAGGAATTTAATGGATAATGTATTCTTTTTTTACATTGGGCCAGCAATCAGTGTGGGGGTTGTGGTGTGTGGAAGGGGCGCCCACTAGTACACACCAAGTTTTTGCCATGAAATTCACCCATGAAATTCCACACTTTGCAGTCAATCAGAGCTTTGTGAATTGGCTAATTTTGCAAACTGCGCATTGTGAATTGTGCACCATTCATGAAATAAGTCACAGAGAGAATTTTGCTGACTTTGCATAACACTATTTATGACATCTGTTTGATGACCAGGTTCACTGAGAATATATTCCTCCTCATAAAGTGGCACTGGTAGGATAATCATTTGACCAGTGACAGGGCGAGCAGGTATGAACCAGAAGTTTTGAGCAGTCACCAGGCATTCCAGTGCCCCATAAGTAAAGGATTTATGGTCTGTAACTGCACAATAATGACCAGCCATACTGTAGGTAACTTTAACCAAAGGAAAGCATCATTCAGTAAGCCATACCAGACTGATGCCATTCTATACTGACAGGATGCTTATATTATGGTGAATACCTCAGTGAAGACCACACACAGATATCACCAGGTCAAATACATCACAGTGACATATGTAGCGATGCCCGCTTACTGAGCAGCAAGTTATTTATGAAACCTGCCATGGGGCCATAATAAGGTTGTGCATTGCTAAGGAAGGGCTGCCAACCTCTCCTTATAAATGTCACCTTCCAAGTAATCTACAGAATGGACAGTGTTCAGTTTGTTAAAAACCCACCTTGGGGGAGAAAATATTGGTAAAGAAACAATGAAAGATATGTATAGGGTATTCTGTCTGGTACAGGACCCTTTGATGTAGCATTTGCCCTGGTTGGGGTGCAAGGTAACATACACCAAGTCTTTAGCCGTAACAAAAAAATTTGACAGGCCTCAACACATCATATATGGATGTCTTGAGACTCAGTTATACAGGCCAGGCAATACCATTTGGTCAAGCAATCTGAGATGAAGCCAGGGAAGTGCCATTGTTTCCACATCTCTGAGCAAATTATAAATCATGGTGAGAACATAGTACCCTTAGGCTGTACATATTACTTCTCTACTTATGTGTTCATGTCAGGCCTTTAAAGAGAATACTCCAAACCATCCTCATCACCTTATTCAGGTACACAGACTCTTTTTCACATACAAACACAATCGTGCCATCAGTTTTATCCTTTGCTTGCTCAATTGCCTGAAGATGTGTGTGTGTCTGTGTGTCTGTGTGTGTGTGTGTGTGTGTGTGTGTGTGTGTGTGTGTGTGTGTGTGTGTGTGGTGTGGAGATTAACTTAATTCAAGGGATTAGATGATCCCTGATTAAAAACAAAATATGGCTTCCAGTTACAGAGTCTGGTATTGAAAAATCAAAGCCAGACCATAAGGCATTGTATGAACCACATAACAAAACATTTATATGAATGCAGTTTTAAATTAAGAGAAGACTTGCGCCTCTTCTTTCTCTAGCTGAAATAATATTCACAGCATAGGAATAACCTTGAATCATGTGGTTCTCATTTGAAATTTACCTTACTTCTTGTAGTATAGCAACTAAACATTTTGCAAAACACAGTTCAGATAATGTACAACTCATAGCATTTGTTCTCTCTCAGCAGTACCACATTTTATAAATGATAAAAGGCGTGCACACTAAATCCAGCAAGCTTTCGCTACAATAAAACTGTTGCACAGCAGACTATGAATGACGTAACACTTAACTGTCTGTGTGGCGTATGTTTGTGGTATCTGTGAAGGTGGTAAGGAAAATTGAGAGAAAAGTAGATTTTCTTTTCCCTGGTTAGTCAGACCAGGGATTAGAGGTGATTTAGAGTAGTATAGGAGACAGAGGATTGCTGCACAGCCCATAGGTAGAAAAGTTAGACAAAGTAAGAGGTTATGCAGCATGCTGTAATTCCATTTCTGCACACTTAACCTTTGCCAGTGCTGAACATCACTGCTGGAAGGGTGCTTTCTTTGCGCTGGTCCAAAACAGCTGTGTCATGTATGCAGTCAGTGCTTTTACACTTATCGCCTCTTCCAGGGTTAGACCTTTGAATATTTCTTAGCTCATAGGCACTAAATGTGATTGTCTCCCTGTGTCCGATATCTGTTCCTCATCAAAGGAGTGGTTAGTAGCAGCACAGATGCTGTCCAGGAGGGACTTGCACAATGTTGGTTCTATGGTCTATTTGAGGACCTGGACCTCGTCAGCTGCTGATAAATTTAGCATCTGGCAGTGTTGATGTACATTCTCCAGATAACATGTCAGATTATCAGATGGGATGGGATAATATGACCAATTTTGTCCCCGATATCGCGTAAGACCCAAGCACAGTATAACACACTCTGAGCCACATCCTAGCTGAAGCTCACTGGACCTTGCAGTCTGTTGGTGGCCTCTGACACCAACTTGGCTACCTCTGTGAACAGCTCCCCACTTCTCTGGTCCTTTTTCTTAGCCTTAGGCTTCTGTTCTGCTTACAGTATTTTTATAAACTGCATACAGGATTAGTTTGGTATTTTGCATCCCCCACAAAATCACCCCATCTTCCATTGGAGGTGAGAAATTGTAAGATGTCTATCGTGAGCTCATAATTTTTAGCCACTTTGGTGGGATTTCCTTCTAAAGTGTGGTAACCTGAGTTCAAGGCTTCCCAGCTCACCCTGATTTCTGTGGACAACTACAATAGTTGTGTACACCGGCAGCAGTGGTGCTACCGACTGTCCACAAAATGTTATGACCGGTGAAGGCTCTCAACACCTACCATTACCCTATCCTGCTACCTGTGCATATATTGTGTCAGTTTCATCCAAAACACTTCCTGCCACAGTCACCAGTCATGTTGGCAGGACCTAGACATGCAGGTAGAACACAACACAAGTCCAAAGATGACATAGGTAATAAACAAGTTTTATTATCAGATAGCAGAAATACAAACAGGTGTTATCTGATGGGAGCAGCAGAACCCAACAGTATCATGATACTTCTGCACAGCTGTACTCAGTTTCTACTTAGTTTGGCAAAGTTTGCACATCATACTTATGGCCTGCAAACACAAAACACAAAATAACAGTTATGCTACCAAATAAGGCAAAATACATGATCCCATACATGATTTCATTGGTACGTACATTTCGGTGTTTCCCCTTACACCCCACCTCATAGGTTAGGTCCACTGTCCACAGCAAGCTGGTTCAAACTAGTTTGGGCTGCAAATAAAACAGTTAGTCTGCCATCAAATAACGTTATCCTAAACAAAGAAGTCATTGTATGAGAAGCTAAACTATAGCAAAAGATTAACAGCAGTACATCCCAAGGACCCACAGGGAACAGAGTGTATGTGTGCAATGTTCTGCCTGTGTTATGTTGAGAATAATACTTTACCATATGCAGCATTCTGTGTAAAATAAAGAGAGTCAGACAGCACAGTAGTTCAGAAAGCAGTTAGGTGGCACAATTAAGTGGCCTACATAAGTAAAACAAAGCAGAACAAGGCTGACATAGATATAAAGCGCCTAAGTACGCACAGCTATCTGTGTTTTTTCAACATGCATTCACCATGTGTTCTTCTTCCCACACTCCCAGGAATCAAAGCTATTTATCACTGAATGGGGCTAACCGTACTCTCACCTGGCAGGCTGGTGGTTTTCAAATATTAAATCTTGTCAACACAGAGGTGAATGGCCAACCCTTCAGACTGGTGGTTTTCAACATTTAAATCCTACTGCCTCGGAGGGGAACAAACAGACTCACCAAACCTACTTCTGGAATGTCACTTGCACACATAGTATGCAACATACCTCCTATTCCTGTGCCTAAGATGTTAAAAAACACCACAATTCTTACACAGGCACTGGGACCATGTGCCACTCTTTAAGTTTATATTTAATATTATTTTTTAATTCTAAAGAGTGAAGGGAGAAAAACAGCACAACTACATTATACTATGGTTCAGAAACTAAAACTACATGTTAATTAATCTCAGGGTTCACTGTAGTGGCACCTATTATACAATACCTCAGACACACAGTACTGTTTTTTTTTTACTATTCTTTTTCCCTCCTGTCACAGCCTGCAGAGTCCCTATCAGGCATCCTGCCTGTTCCTGCCCACCTGAGGTTCTCTTGGCCCTAAGCCCCCCCCCCAACAGCCAGTACCCTTAGCTTAACCCCTCTGGGTTGGGGCCACAGTTCCTCTTTGGGCACTCTTACAAGTCAGACCCTGGCTGTAGGTGAGGGCCCAGGTGGAGGAACTAGAAGGTAAGGTGAGATGAATCCAGCAGTGGACATGGAGGTCAGGTGCCATCGCCTACCCTGCAGGGCTAGGCTTTCCCTTGATCTGGTGCTTTTCCCCCCTTGCATGGGCACCCCAATGCAATGGTGCACGGCAACCCTGCTGACATCAGCCACGCTGCTTAACATGCTGTCTGTGTACTGCAGCACCCCCAGTCTCCACCAGGAGCTGCTGGTATGCTGGGCAAACTCCAACCCTCCCCCCCGGGGCAGGAAAGCAGCCCTGCAGGCACTTGATCCTCACCCCATCCCTGCCTACCTCTGGAACCCGAACTCACTCCCAAACTCAGGTCACCAGTATGGCATGAGGTGTGGTGTCCAGCACCTCAAACATCAGCACCACCGGGCTGGTGCTCAGACACACACAGTAATGAAAAACAGCATGGGCACTACTGTTTTCCTTCTGTGATTTTTTTCCACTAAAATGTTTCAAAACATATCTAATGTAAATTATTTTTATTACTTGTTGGTTACACTGTTTATAAACAAAGTAAGACACTTTAGGGTGTTCCTTTCCATGAACAAAACATGCATGAGATACACCTGGTCATGTGGTTCGGGACTAGGAACTAATACCCTGTTGTGTCTTGTCAATTACATAGTAACTGTCTTGTATACATCACTAGTGTGACTGCATGTGGATTACTATACAAGGTACTGTACTGGAGTCCACACATGAGGACATACTACAACAAGATAGAATCTATACAGTGAAGGGCAACCAAGAAGGTCCATGGATTACAAGTACAAAAGTTTTTCAATGCTACACCAACCTTCCAAAAGAAACAACTTGACCAAAAATTCTTGAAATTCACCAAAATTAGACAAATCTTTTTCAGATACACCATGTACTTAGGGGAAGCTATGTATGTGGTGTATCTGAAAAAAATTTGCCACTTTTGGTAAATAAATTACCTGAAATTTCCTCAAGAATTTGTGCTCAAGTTGTTTCTTTTGAAAGGTTGTTATAGCATTAGAAAACCTTTGGACTTGTGATTTATTTCGGGATTAGTAACCTGTTTGTAGCAAATTCCCACCCCCTTTCCTGGGCAGAGGCAGCAGAAGCGAGTAGAACTGGTCCATGGACTAGAAGGCAGGACAAATTGTATGATGAGAGTCTGCAGGACTTGAACATGCACACTATTAAAAAAAAAGGAGGGAAAAGTTTGACATAAATTGAAACATACTGGCATAAGTGACTCAAGTGGATGCCAAGGGGCTTTTCTCTTTGACCTCAGATACAGGTTACAAGGAGTATGCACTTGTTGGAAATTTGAAAGGAACATCTGCAAGTACTTTTCCACTAAATGAGTGGTGGACAAAAGGAAAAACTGCTGGGGGAAATGGTACAGGTCAAATCAGTTGGCAGGTTCAAATGGATGGGACAAGCCTATGGGATTAGTTAGAAAAGGGATGGCAGAAAGAAAAGGGTAAATGGCCACTTAGGCCATTGTTGAGTAGATAAGTTGTGTAGGCAGACTTAATGAGCCTATTGGCCTTTTTCTTGTTCCATTATCTATGTCTCTTTCTTGTAAGGATATGGCATTTTATGCAACCAAGACAAGGTGGTACAGTATATTCCAAGACAGAATTTTGTTAAAATGATTGAATATGAAATCAAAGGATTACAATTCCTTCAGCATGGGCATTTGCATAACCCAGATATTAATTGCTGTACAACGTAAGAAGCTCTTTACACTGTGTTAGGAGCTGATGCAATCTTCAAATGGCTTCTAGTAGCTCATGCAGGGTCAGCAGTGATAATGTTAGTAGGGACAAATGGGCAGACAGGGTGTGCCAAGTGGTCCTTATGTGCCATCAAATTCTGTGTCATTATGTTTCTAACCTTCCTACATCTAGGCCACCACCAATCCCTAAATAAGGCAATATTCATAGCTGGGATCCCCTACTGATCTATGATTTTGAGGGGGAGGGGCACTGGCCCATTTGCCTATTAAAAACATGTGCCAGAACCACCAGCTGGTGTTCATAATTTTTTTTGTACAGCATGAGATATATGTGACTGGGAGAGAGGAAGAGGAGCAGCTTCCATCACTGATGAGTCTTGGTAGACTATCCAATCAGTTATTTGAATTTGTCACTTGAAAAATACAATAACTACTGCATTTGCTTTGTTTTAGCAAAAGAAAAAGGGAAGAGATGAAAATGGAATCCTCACCTATGCAACTCTAGGTTCTCTACATCTGAAGCAGACAGTATCTGGATCACATTTTGAGGAGAAGATAATATATTCTACATTAAAACCAATGTAGTTTCTGCATCTGGTCAATGGTTGATATGTAATTGTGTGTATACAGCTATAGAAGCTGATTACAGAAGAATGGTGCAATGCATAATCTTTTGGTTAAAACTGGTTCTCTACATAAATAAAATGCTTAAAACTATTAGATTTATAACATTTAGTTTAACTTTAGTGTTTTACAGTTCTTTTGTGATGTCTTCTGTTTTTGGTCTATTAAATATTTCTGATAATTAGTGCTTTCTTCTGTTTTTGGTCTACTAAATATTTCAGATAATTCAGCACATATTGTAGTTCCTTAAGTTTTTCAAAAAATCACCTGAATGTCCCCAACTGATTATTAGTATAGATATGCAAAGTCAGGGAATTTTGCTCTATGAAGTTACTTCGCAATGCATTCTGACTTTGTAAAGTGTCACTTCCCATAATGTTTCACCTAGCAAAGTGTCAGCCTTCTCTGATTACACTCATTTGTCTTTTGCTAGTGGAGTGCCAGTAAAGTGACACTTCCACTAGTTTTCAGCTGGCAAAGTGACATTTAGCAAAATAACAGACTGTTTTGTTCAAATCCCATCTTTCACCCACATGGTTTAGTTGTACTCACCCTCTCCCACAGCCCAGTGCAGTATAATTATATGTCCTCATCACCCAACACTCTTCTTTGAAAATCCCCTTGTCTTTTCCCAGTAAACTTTGATGCCACACACAGTACCCTCAAAGATTTCCCACAATTTCCTTCACCAGAACCAGCCCTGATCGTGAAATGGATTCCCCCATCCAACCCCCTCATTTCCAAACCTCCTTCTTCCCTGAGCAACCAGAAAAAAATCACATTAGTAGCCTTAGCTTTTATTTATTAAGCCCCATTCTCAGGGCTCTGGGCGATGAAAAGAATAGCACATCAAAATAGTTAAAATTGTTTTCTAAGAGGCCACAAAACCCAACATGGACTACATGGTATCAAAAGCCGCCTGTAAAAGAAAGAACTTCAAGCCCCTTTCAAATGCCTTCACTGAGAGGGCTTCCCTTAATGATTTGGGAAGCCAGTTCCAAAGGGCTGGCCCCACTAGAGCAAACGCTCTGTCTCTGATGATTTTAACCTCACTGAATGAACAGTTAGAGGGCCCACTTTGGAGGAGTGGAGGGGATGTAAGTTCTGGTAAGGAGTATTGAGGTCACACAGGTAAGTAGGTGCAGTCTGTATAGGAGCTTGTAAATCAGTAAACTGACCTTGAAGGTGATACACCACTTCACCAGCCATCAGTGCAGTCCAGGCAGGACTGGGATTATATGACATGATCAAGAAAGACCACTCAGTAATCAGGCCACTGCATTCTGCACCAGCTGCAGGCATTGTAGAACACTTCCACTCTCTCTCTGAAGTATAAAGCATTTCAGTAATTGAGCGTGGAAGTGACAAATTCATGTACCAGTAATGGAAGTTCTTCATGCAGGATCAAGGTTTAAATTTGGGCAATGTTTCCAAGATGGTAAAAGTCATTCCAGATCAAAGCCAATGACACATAAGCATTAAGTGTCAGTCCCTGAAGCAGCAGCCTCTACATCCCTCCTATGAGTCTGACCAAGATCAGTCACTACCTCCATCTTGTCCAGGATAACAAGCTTGATGAGCTCCAATCCTGGATCTCGGTGAGGCAAAAATTTAGTTCTTTGACAGCATCTGACACCCCATGTGCAAAAGACAGATATTGATGAGTATCGTCAGTATAGCAACGAATACCCAGACCATATTGTCTAATGATCCTTCCCAGGAGCAGCATTTACACCACAAAAAGAATAGGAGAGAGAATAGACCCAGAGGCACACCACAGTACAAGGGTAATCAGGAGTGAGGAGAAACTGCCCATCACAAACCTATGCATCCTATCTCTGAGGAAGGACTCAAACCAGCAGAGCACTGTGTGGCGAGTCCACCATACTCCTTGAGGAAGTCTAGCAACTACCCATGGTCCACAGTTTCAAAAGCCAGTGAGATGCCTAGGAGGACAAAAAATTACCACCCTCCTGTATTTCTCACTCTGAGATTGTCATTATGCACCCTGACCAATGCTGCCTCGGTACTGTGCTTAGACCTAAATCGAGACTGAATAGATTAAAATATGTCAAATGCTCTGAGGTGTTTCTTAAGCTGCAGTTCCACCATTGTCTCTATAACCTTTCCCAAAAAGTGGAGGTTAGAGACTGGTTTATAATTCACTAGGAAGTCAAGGTCCAATGATGACTTCTTCAGGAGAGGTCTCATCAGTGCCTCTTTAAATGCCCTCAGAAAGTCCCCCTTCAGGAAGGAGCACCAGATCACCTCAGTGACACTGGACAAAGAAACCCAACACACCTGATCAACAAACAAGTTGGGCCTGGATACAGTTCACTGAAAATGCACACCACAAACCTCTTCCATCAAAACCTGTATAAACTCTCACTGAACTAGTGAAAGCATAGAAACATAGAAACATAGAAGTTGATGGCAGATAAGGACCGCAAGGCCCATCCAGTCTGCCCATTTGTTTGTCTGCCTTATAAATGTGCCATCGGCCTTTGCTCTGTCAGTGGCCTATCTATTCATAGTCATTTGTATTGCTCCCTTATGCCTATCCCATGCCTGTTTGAAGCCCTGCACTGTATTCATAGTCACCACTTCTTGTGGTAAGCCATTCCATGCATCCACCACCCTTTCTGTGAAAAAGAATTTCCTCACATTCCCCCTTAATTGGCCCCTCTAATCTCATGCTGTGTCCTCTTGTCCTGCTATTTTTCTTATATTTAAACATGTTAGACTCTTTCACCTTGTTAATGCCCTTAAGGTGTTTGAATGCCTCGATCATATCACCTCTCTCCCTACTTTGCTCAAGGGTATACATAGTGAGCTCTGTTAATCTGTCCTCATATGTCTTCTGATGCAGTCCCTGCACCATTTTGGTTGCCCTTCTCTGGACTGCCTCAATTTGATTAATGTCCTTGTGAAGGTGTGGCCTCCAATACTGCACGTAGTACTCCAGATGGGGCCTAAACAGTGTCTTGTAAAGAGGGATTATTACCTCCCTCTTACGACTTGTGATACCCCTACTAATACACCCTAACACCTCCCTAGCCTTGCCTACTGCTTTAGAGGTCTGCTTGGATGATTTCAGGTCATCAGTGATGATGATGCCCAAGTCTCTTTCTTCCATTGTGACTGCTAGCAACTCCCCTCCCAGCCTATAGGTGGCTTCAGGGTTTCTCTTCCCTATGTGCATGATTTTGCACTTCTTTGCATTAACTCCCAGTTGCCACTTTTATGACCATTTTGCTAGTTTATCCAGATCTCTTCTCATTCTGCCCACCCCATCTGGATCATCTACTCTGTTGCAGATCTTGGTGTCATCTGCAAACAGACAAGCCTTACCCTCTAGTCCATCTGCAAGGTCACTAATGAAGATGTTGAAGAGGACTGATCCCAGGACTGATCCCTGAGGTACCCCACTTGTGACTTGCATCTCTTCTGACTGTATACCATTTACCACCACTCTCTGTTTTCTGCCCCTTCAACCAGTTTGCCACCCAGTTGACCAACTTCTGACCCACCCCGAGCCTACCCAGCTTATTTATCAATCTTCTATGTGGAACAGTGTCAAAACCTTTGCTGAAGTCAAGGTAGGCGACATCAACTCTCCCCTTGGTCCACCACTCTGGTTACCCAGTCAAAGAAATCTATGAGATTAGTTTGACAGGACCTTCCTTTGTAAACCCATTCTGTCTTGGATCCTGTGCCCCTATGGATTCCAGGTGTTGCACTATCCTTTCATAAGGAGTGCCTCCATAATCTTGCCCACTACTGAGGTAAGACTGACTGATCTGTAGTTTCCGCCTCCTCCTGCTACCACTCTTGTGGAGCGGGATCACATGAGCCCTTCTCCAGTCTTCTGGGACCTCTCCTGTGCTCAGAGACTCACTAAGCAGTTCTGCTAATGGCTCTGCTAGTTCCACCTTTAGCTCCTTAAGTACCCTGGGATGTATGCCATCAGGTCCCATTGCCTTATCCACCCTGAGCTTAGCAAGCTTTTGTAGGACCCTTTCTCTTGTGAAGGGAGTAGTGCTCACCTTCCTCCCCACTGTGTCCATGATGCTGAGCTGTGGGCCCTGACCTACCTTCTCTTCAGTAAATACTGAGCAAAAGTAACTATTTAGGAAAGATGCCTTTACAGGGTCCTCCTCCTCACATGCTCCCTTTTCTCCATTAAGCTTAGCAATACCCCCTCTGGACTTTCTCCTTTCACTAATGTATCTATAGAAAGTCTTGTCACCTTCTTTTACTGTTCGTGCTAGTGTTTCCTCAGTTTGGGACTTTGCCTGCTTTATTGCTTTCCCTGCTTCCCTTAGGGCAGTTTGGTAAGCCTCCCTATCTTCATCCCGCTGTGTTCCCTTATATTTCCTGAAGGCCAGCCTTTTGGCTCTGACCTTTTCTGCTTCTGTATTTGAGAACCAAAGTGGTTTCCTTGTTCTTTTGCACTTCCTTTTCTGTCTAACACAATGGGATGTTGCTTCAAGTATTGCATCCTTAATGCTTGCCCACTTTGCCTGTACCCCCTCACCTGTGTTTCTTTTTGCCAGGGCCAGCTTAACTCTGTTGGCCATCTTATCAAAGTCAGCTCCTCTGAAGTCCCATATTTTTGCATTGGAATGGAAAGATTTAGATGTAGTAGCCAAATTAAACCATACCATATGATGGTCACTGGCCCCTAGGTGACCTTCTACCTGGAGATCTGTGATCCCTTCCCTGTTAGTCAGTACTAGATCTAGGATAGCCCTGTCTCTTGTGGGTTGCTGTACCAGTTGTTTGAGGATCTCCCCGTGCAGGTAATCCACTATGTGTCTAGTTCTGGCAGATGTTCCTGCTGGTATTGACCAATCTGTATCCGGCATGTTGAAGTCTCCCATTATCAGAACCTCCCCTTTAGCTGTCATGTTTTGTATATCTTCTAACAGTAATGTGTCTATGTCCTCACCCTGGTCTGGGGGCCTGTAGGCAACCCCAGTTCTTAAGGCTGTCCCATTTCCAGTTTACAGGGTGACCCACAGTTCTTCTGGCTCCTTATGTGTATTCTGAATTTCTGTAGCTTTGATATTTTCATTGACATACAGGGCCACTCCTCCCCCCTTTTTGCACCTCAGTCTCTTCTGAACAATACATAGCCAGGTACTGAAGTCTCCCAAGTGTGGTTACTGGTAAACCACGTCTCGCTAATTGCTACTATGTCCAGTTTAGCCTCTGACATTATTGCCTGCAGGTCTGGGATCTTATTTCCCAGGCTGTGAGCATTTGTGTACATGATTTTCCATTGGCCAGATTTTGGTGTGTTAGTTGTTGGGTGAGGTTTGGCATTACCCCTGTGCGTCATATGGGGAGACCTTTTTTCTTACCTGGTGATGCAAATGAACTGCAAACATGCTGAATCCCTGTTTGACCACTAGCTGAGGGGGGAGGGGTGTTCTTCCCATTCAATGTATGCGGTACTGCACCCCTCTCCCCATTTGCTAGTTTAAATATTCTGCAAAGACATAAAACTTCTGCCCCAATGCACTGACTCCCTCCTTAGTCAGATGCAGTCCATCAAATTTAAAGAACATTCGCTCCCAGAACTGTTGCCAGTTCCCTACAAATCTGTGTACTTTTTCCTGGCACCAGCCCTTGAGCCACGTGTTTAGCTCCCCTATCTCCCCTTCTCTGATCTTCCGTCCATCTGCTCCCCTCTCCCAGACTGGCAGGATCTCAGAGAAGGAGATGCCGGACAAAATAGATGATAGTTTGTCACCCAGCCTGGTCAGGTGTTCCTTGGTCTCCACAACTGACCGGCCAGCGAGATCATTAGTCCCTATGTGTACTAGGACATCAATGTTTTCTCTTGCTTTGTGAACAATTTTAGCAATGCAGTCAGTGTCTCTCCATGCTGATGTACTCGGGAGACATCTGACCATTACCCCTGGCTGGAGATGGGTATCAACTCCCCGAATCATGGAGTCTCCTATGATCAGAAGTTTTTTGGATTTCCTTTTTGCTTTCTTTGCTTGGGTTCCTGATTTGGGTGAGTTTTGTTGTGCTAGCTCCTGTGCTGCAGTGTCCTGCTCTGCAGTGTCTTCTGCCTCTTTGTTTGATTTCAGAGATAGAGGCAGATACCTGTTTGTAGTGTTTATATGGTTTTTGGAGGAATATGTTGGAGAGCAGAGAGTGATGGGGCACCCGATTTGCCCCTCCTAACCACCTGCCAACCTCCTGGACCATCTACCCTCTGCGGTCGAGGTTTTTCTGTTGGATGCTGGGGAAATGGCGGGTGGTTCTTATAATGTATTTCCTCTTGAATATGAAATTTGAGGCATGCAATCTCTGCCCATGCTGCCCGGAGCTGAGCCCTAAGATCTCCAAAGGCCCACCATGTAGGACAGTGTCCTAAATCCTGTAAGACTGTCCTTCTGAAAATTGTTCCACAGTACCTGCAGTTAATGATATCCATTCCAGATAAGTTGCTGGGTTTATAACCTAGTCAGAGTAATTAGGAGGAAAAAAAAGGAAAACAAATTGCAAGTAATGGTTTGATTGTGTTTTGTTTAACTTACATAGAAACATAGAAACATAGACTTTGACGGCAGATAAGGACCGCTAGGCCCATCTAGTCTGCCCATTTCCCTACCTACAGGATAGGCCGTAGATCCTAGTTAACCAACAGCCTATATCTTCCTGCCCCCCACAAGAATTGCCTTATGTCTGTCCCATGCATTCTTGAATTCTCCCACAGTTTTAGACCCCAACTTCCTCAGGAAGGCTGTTCATGCATCCACTACCTTCTTTGTGAAATAATACTTCCTCACATTGCCCCTGAACCGCCCCTCCTTCTATCTTTAAATTGTGTCCCCTTGTTCTTGCAAAGTCTTTTTTCTGAAAGATGCTACCCTCTTGGACTTTGTTGATTCCTTTGAGGTACTTGAAAGTTTCTATCATGTCCCCCTCCCTTCTTTCCTCAGGGGTATACATATTAAGCTCCTTTAGTCTCTCCTCATCGGCTTCTCTTGCAGACCCTGCACCATTTTAGTTGCCCTCCTCTGGACTGCCTCTATCCTGTCTCATGTCTTGCAGAGATGGGGTCTCCAGAACTGGACACAGTATTCCAGATGGGGTCTCACCAACTGTCTGTACAGAGGGATAACAACTTCCTGTTTTCTGCTGCTGTTGCCTCTCCTATACATCCCAGTATACCCCCCGCCTCCTACTGCCTTCTCACATTGCTTGCTAACCTTAAGGTCATCTGATATGATTACCCCAGGTCCCTTTCCTGTTTTGTTGTTGTTACTACCTCCCACCCATTGTGTATTCTTCCCTGGGTTCTTGTTTCCCAAGTGCATTATTTTGCACTTTTTTGCATTGAATCCTAGCTGCCATACGTCTGACCATTCCTCCAACCTTGCCAAGTCCCTTTTCATCCTTTCCACGCCTCCTTGTGTATCAACCCTGTTGCAGATCTTTGTGTCATCTGCAAAAAGGCATACTTTTCCTTCCAGTCCCTCTGCAATGTCACTGATGAAGACATTAAAAAGGACTGGACCCAATACTGAACCCTGCGGTACCCCACTGGTAACCGCCCTTTCTTCAGAGTGGACTCCATTTACAATTACCTTCTGTGTCCTGTTGTCCAGCCAATGTTTTACCCAGGCTACCACCCTGGGACCCCCTCCCAGGCTGGTTAATTTGACTAATAATCTTTTGTGTGGGACTGTGTCAAATGCCTTGCTAAAGTCTAGGTAGGCCATGTCCGTGAGCCCCTCCTGGTCTCACTACTTGTCACCCAGTCAAAGAAATCTATTAGATTCGCCTGACATGACCTTCCCGCTGTGAACCCATGCTGCCTTGGATCCTGTGCTCCACTGACCTCTAGGTACTCAATTATTCTTTCCTTCAGAAGTGACTCCATCACTTTCCCTACCACAGAGGTCAGACTGACAGGTCTGTAGTTTCTGCCTCTGTCTTGGTCCCACTTTTGTGAAGGAGAATCACATCCGCTCTTCCTCCAGTCCTCAGGTACCACACCATCCTCCCATGATTTATTAAAAAGAGTAGCCAGTGGTTTCACTAGTTCCTTCCTTAATTCTTTTAGAATTCTGGGGTGAATTCCATCAGGACCCATTGCTTTGTCCACCTTCAGTTTTAGGAGTTCTTGCAGAACCCTTTCTTCTGTGAAAGGACTGGGATTAACAAGTTAAATTACTAGTGCCCCTGTAAATGAGCTCACCTTGTGGAGGCCCCACTGATCCACCCCTTCCTGCTCTTTCACAGGAAATGTCACAACTGTGGTACCCTATAAAAGGAGTGTAGTGTGGGGTGGTTGGGGTTGGGGTTGGGTGACTGGACCCTTCCCCTGCCGAAAAAGAAGAACCACGGATGAAAGAACAAGGAGGTAAGAGCAGAAACAATCAGTCAAGAACAAAATGCAGTAACCCTGAAAGCTTTTCCTAATGTTAGATAAAACCGTAAAACCTGTAAAACACCACCTGTAATAATTTCAGAGAAGATATACGCTGTAAGAAACACTTTGCTACAGAGAAAATAAAACAATGAAATGTTAGCAACAAACAGTAGCAATCCCTGTGAGTAAAAATTAAAAACAACACTACACAGTAAATCTGCTTAGCCAAAATAAGTCTTAATCCTTTTCCCTTGCTGGCATCTGTACCTATCCAGGTTGACACTGCTGAGTTGCAGCCACCTATTTAGAGAGATCCTGGATTGAATAGTATATACCCTGTCAGAGAAAAGCTGAACAAATTTATTGATGCAAGCAGATGAATTTGCTTTTACCAGCTGCAGACAGACTGAAAGGAGTAGTCTTTCCACAGTTCAGAAGAGCTGAACTGGTCAGTTTCTGCCTGTAGTGATTTTCCTGGATAAGAATACTGTCTTCTTAGGGGAAATCACCCTTTAGTACTTACCATAGTAAATCTTCAAAGCCAGTTTATCCCCCTCAAACCTTAATCACCTTCAACAATGCTCCAGCCTCTGACCCTTAGATTTCCGCTCCCCAGGAAACCATGGGGATCTGAAACACAAAGAGTCGCATGTGGACCAGAGAAACTGCCTCGAAGACCAGTGCAGTGGCCTTATTATAGGCCAATTCCACCTCTTCAGATCCAGTGTCACAAGCACTCATTACACTTGAGAGACCCAGTGCCACCTGGAGTCCTTCTGGGACAATCCCTTCAAAAGGCAGTAGTAAAATATCTCCATAGGGACTGGTTTACAAGAAAGGGCCTCCCCAAACAAAAACATTACCATGCAATTGTTTGACCAACTGACTGGTTCAGTTCTAATGTTATTAACCTCAAGCCCCAGTGAAATATTAAGTCCCAGTGAATCCATCAACTGGAGGAAATCCTGACCAAACTGCCAGAATTCAACATCGATCCAAGCATTGAAGTCACCCAACATTAACCATCTAGGTGATTCCACCACTGTCATGGTGCTGAATTCCACAATTTCCTGCATGAAAATCCTCTTGTGTCCATGTGGTCGATACACAAGAAGGATACTGCAACCTGGACCTGGACCCCCAGGCAGCTCCACGCATTCAAACAATGAAGTATCACTCATGGGCTGCATGGTGACGTTAATTTCAGACCCCCCCCCAATCCCTCCACAGGTGGTGCACCACTGATAAACTGGCCAATACAGCTGCCTCCAAAAGAGGATAGGTGGTATTGCCCAAGTCAAGTTTCTGTTATGCAATACATATATGTAAAAGAAGAAAACCATTCCACATAGCAGAGATGTCCTCTCCTTTCTGTGGTCTTGTATAATAAAGGAAGAAGGAAGGAAGGAAGGAAGGAAGGAAGGAAGGAAGGTAGGTCTGTCTTTGCTTTAGAAAATCCTTATTGTTTAAAACCTTAGCCAATCAGATTTTAATATAGGCACAGATGTCATTCATTTATTCATCTCATTCCAGTGCCACAGAAAACCACAGAATGGAGACAATGTCTCTGTGATGTGGTATGGTTTTCTTTTTTCACAGCCTTCAAATGTTATGCTTTTAGGAGGATCAGAAGGGGAAGAGGGAGCTGGGCTTCAGAGGGGGGTGGCTGGGGGAATTCAGTTCATGATTAGGGAAGGGTTGAATTGTGGGAAGATGGGTCGGTTGGTTTGGGCATGCAGATGGGGAAGGGTTACCTTCTATTACCAACATGCACTGTATGTGGCAGGGAGGTCACAACAGAGTTTGGCATTCTGGGGAAATAAAATTATAAAGCACTGAGTGCTGGGGGTGGACACAAGACAGATGAGTGGGTGGGGGAAGAATCTGAGTAAAAAGAATTTTTTTAAACATTCCGCATGCAAAGTTGGTGTAGTAAGTCAACAACCTTGTGAAGCTTTGTGAAGAGCAAAGTTCCCAACTTCTCATCAGCTTATACAGTAGATTAAGTAAGACTTCACAACATGTCTAACTACATTTTCTTTTGTATACTGTAGTTTATAGTGGTGTTGATTACACATAATACCAGAGCAATTGATTACAGAATATTTGAGTTGGGTCTCAGGCTTTAGGGCACACAGGCTGCTGAGCTTCACACGTCATGATGTAAATAGCAATGATGACTAAGACTTTATTTTATTTATTTATTTTTATTATCTGTTTGATAACCGGGTAAGTGCACTAGACATAAAAATGCCTATTTTCAGGCATGACTCGGGAAGGTACATATTGATTACAATACAATAGTGGATACAATACATCAATAGTTGGCAGTAGGTACAGATCAGAAAATAGTACATCAGAAGTGTAAATTACAGTGGGCAGTAAATATAAGGTGGTACAAGACAAGTATGAGTTACAAGCACATTTCACATAAGAACATTAGTTACAAGCAGTTGAAGTAGCACTTCAAAACTTAATGAGAAATAACTATTGAAACACATAGGGATGGAAGAGTTTAATGGAGAAAAGCAAGTTATACAAGCTAGAAATACAGCAGTTGATAAAGAGTTCAGCAGCAGGAATTATAATACAGTATGACCAGCTAGACAGCAGGTTGGTAAATGTTTAACATTATGGTCTCTGTTGAAGAGAGGACATAGCAGTAGTAGTAGTGCAGTAACATTATTTTAAATGCCCTTAACTACACTGTAAATATTGCATGCCTATGCTGTAACTTCATTGTAACTACTGTGTTGTTACATATAACTACTATGTAGTTGTTAACTAGTTTCACAGTTGTGTGTTAAGTAGTTACACACACTTTGCATGAAATAACTACACCGTAACTACTGTGTAGTTACATGCAATTACTATGTAGTTGTTAACTAGTTTCGCATGTGGGTATGGTGTAGTTACAGAACTTGTTTTCATGTGCAGTTACTGCCATCTCCCTTTCAACACAAATCATTTCATCCCAACAAGTGCAATTAGACATGTAACAGCTGTAGCAAAGTGTAGCAGAATCTATTGTGCAACTACCACTCTATTTCTTCTGGCATTGTGTAATTTTTTTGTATAAGGGCAACTACAGATGTAATAGCTATTGCAAATTGTAACAGCAAATCTGTTGCATAACTACTCTGTTACTACTTTTGGAGTTATTTAATCTGTTCTTACAAGTGTAACTACACATAAATACAGATTGTGTGTCCTGTTTCCACTGTTTATGTCTATCTGACATTTATTTGAAAGGAAATCACACATGTGCAGTCAGAATGGTAACTAAAATATGAACACAATGCAACTTAAGTCTGCTTCAGTTAAATGCACTGACTGGCAACTCTTTAGATGATGTTATTAACATACTAAAATGCCAGCAGAATAGGCCTAACGGTCTTTCGTGTCTGCTCGTTTGGTCAGCCCCCACCCTGGGTGCTGACCTTGCTGCCCCCCTCACCTTCTCTGGCTTCTCCCTTCCCAGTTCCAGCTATTCTTGCTGCATTGGATTTTGCTTCCAGAACCCTTCCCCTGTACCTGTCCAACCCCCTCTTGAACCCCTCCAATGTCTCTGCCTCCACCAGACCCCTAGGCAGCGCATTCCATGGCTTCACCACCATCTCAGTGAAGTAGCACCTCCTCCTTTTACCCCTGAATCTTCCCCCCTCCAGCTTCCACCCATGCCCTCTAGTGGCCCCCTCCTCCTTCCTTCAAAGCACCACAACTGTTCCTCCCCTATTTACCCTCTTCATGTACCTGAAGACCTCTATCATGTCCCCCCGGTCCTTCTCTCTTCCAATGTGTACATATTTAGCTCTTCGAGCCTCTCCTCATAGGTCCTGTCCCCCAAGCCCCAAATCATTTTGGTTGCCCTCCTCTGGACCCTCTCCAGGAGGTTGATGTCCCTCTTTAGGTGTGGCCTCCAAAACTGCATGCAGTACTCAAGGTGCGGCCTCACCAAGCAGTTATACAGAGGGAGTATCACTTCCTTCCTTCTGGAGGTGATCCCCCTAGCGATATATCCCAGCATCCTGTTGGCCTTGGCTGCTGCCCTCCTACAAGTCTCAGAGTTGTTCATCTTGACATTCACCACCACTCCCAGGTCCCTCTCAGCCATCGAGACTTGTAGCATTTCCCCCCCCAGGGTGTACACTTGGCACGGGTTTCTGGCCCCCAAGTGGAGTACCTTGCATTTCCCTGCATTGAACCTCAGCTTCCACTTTCTAGGCCATCTTTCCAGAGCCTCCAGATCCCCCTGTAGGGCCACCCTCCCTTCCTCCCCATCCACCACTGCCCCCAGTTTCGAGTCATCCACAAAGAGACTCATCTCACTCCTGATTCCTGTCCTTATGTCAGAGACGTAGGCGTTGAACAGAAGGGGCCCAAGGACTGATCCCTGTGGGACCCCACTAATGACCCTCCTTGGGGATGAGACTATCCCGCCAACTACGACCCTCTGGGTCCGGTCCTGGAGCCAATTGCCTATCCATCTGATCATCTGGTTCCCCACCCCCATTTCTCCCAGCTTTTCCAACAGGCCCAAGTGAGGAACAGAGTCAAATGCCTTGCTGAAGTCTAGAAAGAGGATGTCCACTGGTCTACCCAGATCCAAGGCACTCGTCACCCAGTCATAGAACTCCACAAGGTTTGTCTGACATGATTTCCCCAGGATGAATCCATGCTGTCTATCGTCCAGGCACCCTGACTTATCCAGGTCCCCCCCTAGCCTCTCCTTGACAATGCCCTCCATCACCTTGCCCACCACCGATGTCAGGCTAACAGGTCTGTTTTTCCCTGCCACCTCCCTTGATCCCCCCTTATGGATAGGCACTATATGCGCCACCTTCCAGTCCTGGGGCACCCACCCTGTCCTCAGAGAGATGGTGAAAAGCTCGGCCAGGGGTTTCGCCAGGACATCCACAAGTTCCTTCAGCACTCTGGGATGTAATTTATCTGGCCCCAGTGCTTTCTCCATCTTAAGGGAGCTGAGGGCTTCCCTCACACTCTGCTGTGATTTCCACTTCCGCACCTCTTCTCCCTGCTTAGCCCCTCCCCTCCTACCAGTGATGCCTCCCTCCCAGACCCGCCGATCAGTAAGGGTCCCCCCTCCTTAGTATCTCTGTCTCCTCCCATGTATGATGCAGCACCCCCATTTTCCTTGGTGAAAACTGAGGCGAAGTACTCATTTAGTAGCTCAGCCTGCTCCCCTGGGTCTTGTGCCCATCTCTCCCCTGATTTAATCCTGCTAATCTGCCCCTTCACCCTTCACTTTTCCCCAATGTATCTAAAGAACCCCTTGTTCCCTCTCCTAATTTCCCTGGCCAGGTTCTGTTCTTTCCTTGCCTTAGCCACCCTCACCACCCTTGTGGCCCTTCTTGCCATCAGCTCGTACTCCCCTCGATCCCTTTCACTCCTTGAGCACTCGAATTGCTTATAGGCTGCCTTCTTTCCCCGCACCACCTCCTGGACCTCCCTGGTCCACCAGCAGGGTTTTTGGGCCGTACCACATTTTCGTCTTACTCTTGCACAGGTGCTGGTAGCATCCTGCTCCCCTCTCCTAATGATTTCCCACCTACTATCAGCGTCCATGTCTGACCCAATCCCATCCAAATGCTCCTTAAGGATCCTTCCCATTTCATTAAAATCCACCCCCCTGAAGTCGGTTACTTCCATCTTTGTGCAGCCTTCTACCCCTCCTAGGTCCAGGCAGAACCAGACCGTGGCATTGTCACTCCCCGCCAATGGGTCCCTTACCTCCAGGCCCCCAATCTGGTCACTGTCTGCCAAGACCACATCCAGTACCTATACCTCCCTGGTCGGTTCCCTCACCTGCTGAGTTAGGAACGCGTCTTGAAAGACATCCAACAACCTCTGTTCCCTGGTCACAGAGGATGTCATAGTCTCCCAGTCTGTTCTTGGCATGTTTAAGTCCCCCAACACCACCACCGCTCCTCTGCCCAGTCTGCAGTGTCTCCCAACATCTGCCACCAGACTCTCCTCCAGCTCCTCTGCCAGGGCAGGGGGTCTATACACCACTCCTATTTATACTGTCTTGCCCCCCCTTGTTATCAAGGTGACCCAAATCTCCTCCACGGTTCCCTCCACCTCCTCTACTCCCCCTTTGCCAATGCAGTTTTTGACTATCATTGCTACCCCTCCTACCCTTCCCTCCCCCCTGTCCTTCCTGAACATAGTGTAACCCTCCAGGTTCAGGTCCCAGTTGTGTCCTGCAGTGGCCCAAGTCTCAGTGACCGCTGCCACATCCACTGCCCCCTCAGTTAGCATCGCCTGGAGCTCAGGCATTTTATTGCCCAAGCTCCTGGCATTTAGCAGGACTACCTTCCACCCTTTTCCTATAGTTCCATTTCCCCTGCATGTGTGTCCATGGGGATTCTGTTTTCCTCTGGTCTGCACTTTGCAGTCGGCCTTTTCCTGCAATCCTCCAGCTCCCCAGGGGTGGAGACAGAGTCCTCCTTTATCGGCACCCCTTGACAGCCTTTTTCTCCCATCCCTCCCCTTCACAAGTTTAAACCCCACTTTTCACCAATGAACCCTCTATTTTCAACTTAACCCTCCCTCCAAATTGAGATGGAGTCTATCTCTAGCATACAGCTCTTATCCTCCAGGTCTCCCCAATCCCCATCAACCCTTACCCTCTGGCCTCACACCACTCCCTGAGCCACTGGTTTATTCTCTAATCTTCCTTTTGTGTTCCCCACTAGCCCTTGGCACTGGCAGGATTTCTGAGATGGAAACTGTGCATCCTATGTCATGACAGACCCTGGCAAGCTCCCTGAATCTTGCCTGTATCTCTAGCTCGCTATTTCCCTCAATGTCATTTGTACCCAGGTGGACCAGTATGTCCGGAGAACCCCCACAATCCTTTGCCAGCTGATATACCTCATGCTTAGCACTGTGCACCATTAGTCCAGGGAAGCATCTTGTTCTAACTGGCCAGGCTTCTCCCTCCCTATCCCATTTGATACCCCTGATCATAGAATCCCCCAACAGGAGCACTCTGACCACTCCTTTTCCTCCATTTCCTCCCCTTCCATGACCCTCATCCTTTCTACTGGCCCCTCCACCCAGCCGGCTCCTTGTTCCTCCCCCTATCTGGGTGCCACATGCCCCCCCTTCCCCTCCAATCCTATGCCTCTCCTCCTCCTGAGTATCCTTCTGTACCTTGCTAATTCCCCCCTCACTGCTCACGACTGGTCCTTCTCCCCATCTGCTAAACTAGCCTGGCTCATCCTCCCTTCCTTCCTGTCTCCATTTAGTTCCTCCTTGCTCATCGTGCTCCCCTGGCCTAAACCCTCAGCTCCCTTTACTGAATCATCCTAGTACTTCTGGTCCTTCTCCTTTACCTTTCCTCCCAACTGGTCCTTCTCCTTGTGCTTTCCTCCATCTTCCCCCTGCCCCTCCTGCTTTTATTCACTGCTCCCCCCATTTTCCTGCATTCCAGGTCCCCCCTGTTCTTCCTGCTATCTGGCCCCTGCCTCCTGCCCCCCACTCCCTTTCCGTCTCTAACCACCCCTGTCGTGGCTACATCACCCCCCTCATCCTCGAGCAGAAGAAGAGATCTGAAGCAGTCCAGCCCTGGCCATCTGCCTACTTCCGGAATGCTGTCCCTCCGTCCCTCCTTTGTGAGGGTCCCCAGTTACCTGCCTGCTTCCCTGGTAGTGTCCTTTTGAACCCCCTCTTCCAGGGTCCTGATGTGACCTCTGAGTATTCTCCTGCACTCCTTTCCCTATGCCCCCACACCCAGTGCTTGGTGCAACCCCATGGGAGATCCCCAGCCCCCTTTTCCAACCATTCCTTCCCCCCTTTCCCCAGCTGTCTCCTAATCCCCGCAACCTCCTCCTTAAGCTGTGCCAGCTGGTTGCACACTGGGCAACCACTGAACTTCCAAGCCCAGTCCAGTATCATGGCTGCTCCACACCCTGTGCACCCCACAACCCTCCCAAAGATGCCGGCCCTAATGATGTGTGGTTCCATCCCCTTCCAAATAGGTTTCCTTGGGTGAGCCACCAGGTTCCCCCCAGTCCAAGATACACCCTACTGCCTAATCAGGTCACCCACTAATCTTAGAGACAGTCCCACTGTACACCAGTAACCCTGTTACTAGGTGCAGTACAACACATTAAACTTGTAAGGGAAATGAACAACTCCCTAAGCTCCTCTCTCCCAGCCTTTAAATCCAACTCCCAGAGGCTAGAACTACATGAGCTGCACCTGCAGCTTTTTCCTCAAATTGCAGAGCAGGTGTTCCCCTATAAATTAGCAGAATTCAGGGGAGTGAGGGGTGGGGGAGGTCGGGTCTTAGGCAGACACCTGACTCAAGAGAGAGTGTATCAGCCCTGTGTCTCCCCTCCAAGCCCAGCAGCCAAAGAACCAGGCCCAAGCAAATCCCACCAAATAGGTTTTAAATCAGAAGAAGCAGGCCTCCACCAGTGCAGCCTGTTACACAGTGAAACATCCACAAAATGAGCCCACTTACAGCCACCAAACCAGTTTTCAAACAACCAGCAGCCCCCTAAACAATACCCTGCTAGCCCCTTAGAAGTAAGAAAGAAAAGAACTAACCTTCTACCAAGTAAAATCCACAAGAACCCTGTGAAAACAACAAGCAGCAGCTACTGTTCTGGAACACAACTGATCCTGTCCCCTTCCAGTTCTTTCTTCATGTCTGTATTCTAGTTTTTTCATGAACATACTTGCTAGTAAGCATGCAGTCTAATATTGTGAATTGATATGTAACTGTACACAAAAATATTTAATTTGCCTAATTACTAATTGGCTCTATAACAATATTGTGACTAAGAAATAATGGTGCTGTTTTCAAAGTTAATGCCTGGGTAACATGCATTTACAGTTGCACACACTCTCATTTACCATATGTCGGTACTATAGCTGTGATGTAAGTTCTCATTCAGAAAGCAGTACCTCATGAATTTACTGCTCACTAAACATGCAATCTAATATTAGAGCCTATTCACATAGGCAGCAGGGAATGTGCCAAATGTGCATTCCCAGGCCTGATGATCAATAGCAGCCATCCAATCAGATGGACTGACCAGTGGTAGACTGGATCCTGCACTCTGTGTGGATAGAGGAATTGTGGGTTATGGATGGTCTTCCCATTACTTCTGTTTTTTTAGTAAGGGAACCTACTGGTCTGCCTATGTTTACCACCTTGACCCAGCCATCATGGTATAGTCAGAGGGCTGGGATAGCTTGATGTGAAGGATGATGCTATTGCATCCACACTATTCAGCCAGTGGAAAGGGCATGTAATGGCCATGGAAGGATCCCTGCCTGTGTAGCTGATGCCAACTACCACCACTCTACATAGCCAATCAGTGAAAAAGCACAGTATGAAGTCATGCCCCACCCGAGCCACCTTCCTGTGCAGTATCTAGCCAGGGGTGTAGGTGTAGAAGAGATGTGGGTCAATGACACAGATGCAGCACATTTTTTAGTAACTACAGCACTGTTATAAGCCAATAAATGATTATGTAAATGATTTCTATTGTATAAGTAACCAATGTAGTTGTATAGCAATTTACAATATTATATTGTGTGTTTATTAAGCAGTAAGTGCATGAGGGAATAATTTCTGAAGGGAAATATACATCATAACTACAGCATTGGCATTCAATGTAAGTGTTTAGTAGTTACACCCTTCTTCTTACACTTTATTTTAAGTGTCAGTTTCTGCATACTTACTTTACAAATACATGTCAGTCAACTGTGGAAACAATGACACAGAAGCAGCACATTCCTTAGTAACTACAGCACTGTTGCACCCTTCTTACACTTTATTTTAAGTGTCAGTTTCTGCGTGCTTACTTTGTAAGTACATGTTAGTTAGGCATTAACTGTGGAAACAATCCCACAGAAGCATCACATTCCTTAGTAACTACAGCACTGTTAAAAGCCTGTAAAAAAGCCACTGTAAATTAATGATTTTTTTATTGCAAGGCAGTTTACAATATTAGAATGCAAGTTTATTTTTAGTTTGTTTTTTTGGGGTGTTGCACAGTATATAAGTGGTGGCTCTGGGATTCAAACCCAGTTCTCCAGGTTTGCAGATCAGTGCTTTTAACCACTATGCTATACTGCATTACATTCATGAGGGAATTATTTCTGAAGGATAATTTTAAATGTCACTAACTACACTGTAACTACTGTATAACTACACTGTAACTGCTCTACTATGTAGTTGTTAACTAGTTTCACAATACGTGTTGTGTACTTACATAACTTTAAATGTGCTTATTTTGTGAGATTGACCCACACCTATACTGCACCCAGACCCCTGTCCTGCTGTAGCCCAGTTGGGTGGCTGGTGGTGGGACATTGCTACCCTCCAATGAAAATCCTAATTCTTCTGTACCTAATTCTAAACTGTCTCATTGTACAATGCTGAACAGTCATAAGACTGACTGATTGCACATCATGTATTTTGCACCCTCACTTTATTTGCCACTTTATTGAGTTTCAGCTGTATTCTTGCACTTAATTGTACCAAGCTGACTCAGTATATTCAGTGTTTTCTATTTCCTCTACCTTTCTCTGTTAATGTAAGTGCATTGTCTGTACTACCTATGTACCATCTTTATGGCCCAGGTCATGCCTGAAAATGATCCACTGGATCACTGCATGTACCACACAAACAAACAAACATATATTTATTGATGTATATAATTTTTGGATTTAATACCTTTACACAGGTTCCACAGCAACAGATTACATAGCCTGGTGATGGACAAAGTGTCATCAGGTAGTAAGCAATTATAGTGTTAGAATGTTAAGAGGTACAAAGAGACAAGTACAAGAACAGTTATGACAAAAGGACATAAATGCAGGTAGCAGAGGCCGTAATATATTGGATGTTTGAATCATGGTGTTAACTAACTAACTAACATACCAAAGGGAAACAGCTAGTAGTAGATAAGATTGGCACAGCCTGTGAGTCCTTGTCACAAAAGAAGAGATGGAGGGGGTGGGGAAGGAAGAGTGGATAAGGGGAGTGATTAGGGAAGATAAGGAGGGGGAGGTAGAGGAAGGTAAGAAATAGAGTAGATAAGGCAGGAGAGTTTGCGGAAGGGGTAGAAGGCCCAGGTGGGGAGGGGAAAGAATACAAGGCAGTCAAGAATAAGTGCTAGTAGTTGGCTGAGTGCAGCACAGAGGAGGCAATGGGATTTTATTTATCACGAGTGCTAGCACAAAACCAGAAGCTAAGAGGTGCCAAGACGGAAGCAGTCACAAGTTGCACTTGCTACAAGATGTTGCTAGAGCCTGTGTTTAAAAGAACTAAGCTTGGCTGAGGGGATTATCTCAGAATGCATAGTTGAGCCAGATAAGAACTCTGTGGGTGAAAGCACATTGACCAAAGGAAGACCTGCAGTGCAGAGCATTGAAGATCAGGTTTTTGGGATTTCTGGTACTTCTTGCATTCAGGTGTGGAGTAAGAAAGTTCTGAACCTCAAGGGGGCATCATTTTTGTAATGATTTTTGTTTGCCAGCAAACAGGTTTGATATACAGTGGCGTGAAAAAGTATTTGCCCCCTTCCTGATTTTCTCTATTATTGCATATTTGTCACACTGGATGTTTTCAGGTCTTTAGACAAAATATAATATTAGATAAAGGGAACCTGAGTGAACAAATAACACTTTTTTTTTTTACTTATTTCATTTATTTAATGAAAAAAGTTAACCAACACCAACGGGCACTGTGTGAAAAAGTAATTGCCCCCTAGTTAAATCAACCCAATTAAAGGGATAATTAGAGTCAGCTGTTGAACACAGCCAGGCTTGATTACAGCCAGCCTTGCTCAATATAAATCTCACTTATTTTGACCTTACCATCAGAGTCACGTTGCCAGCACAAAGATTCAACAAGCACATTATGCCATGATCAAAGGAAGTTCTAAAAGATCAGAAAAAATTTGTTGCCCTCTATCAGTCTGGAAAGGGTTACAAAGCTATTTCTAAGGCTCTGGGACTCCATCGAACCACAGTGAGAGCCATAATCTCAAATGGAGAACACTTGGAACAGTAGTGAATCTTCCCAGGGTGGCGGCCTGCCAAAATTACTCCAAGGGCGCAGTAAAATCATTCAGGAAGTCTCAAAGGATCCTAAAACAACATCCAAAGAACTGCAGGCTTCTCTGCCTCAGCTAAGGTCAGTGTTCATGACTCCACAATCAGAAAGAGACTGGGCAAAAATGGGCTTCATGTGAGAGTAGCAAGTGAAACCACTGCTAACCAAGAAGAACATAAATGCTCGTCTCTCATTTGCCAAGAAGCACCTGGATGATCCACAAGCCTTTTGGGAAAATGTTCTATGGACAGATGAGTCCAAAGTGGAACTTTTGGATGACATGGATCCCATAATGTCTCCGCAAAGCAAACACAGCATTCCACAGTAAGAACACCATACCAACAGTCAAACATGGTGGTGGTAGTGTGATGGTGGGATGCTTTGCTGCCTAAGGACCTGGATGACTTGCCATAATTAAAGGAACCATGAATTCTGCTCTGTACCAGAAAATTCTTAAGGAAATGTCCGGTCATCCTTCCATCAGCTGAAGCTGAAGCGTAGTTGGGCCATGCAGCAAGACAATGATCCAAAACACAAAAGCAAGTCCACATCAGAATGGCTAAAAAGAAGTAAAATTAAAGTTTTGGAGTGGCCTAGTCAAAGTCCAGACTTAAACCCAATAGAGATGCTGTGGCAGGACCTGAAACGAGCAGGTCATGCTCGAAAACCTACCAAATGTTACTGAATTAAAGCAGTTCCGCAAGGAAGAGTGGGTTAAAATTCCTCCACAGTGATGTGAAAGACTGATATTGAATTATAGGAAGTGTTTGGTTGCAGTCATTGCAGCTAAATGTGGCATAACCAGTTATTAAGTGGTAGAGCAATTACTTTTCACACAGTGCCAGTTGGTGTTGGTTAACTTTTCATTAAATAAGTGAAATTTGAAAAAAAAACAAGTGTTATTTGTTCACTCAGGTTCCCTTTATCTAATATTACATTTTCTCTGAAGACCTGAAAACATCCAGTGTGACAAATATGCAATAATAGAGAAAATCAGGAAGGGGGCAAATACTTTTTCACGCCACTGTATGAGCAGCAGCCAACTAGCTTGGGAGTATAAATCATATGTGTGTGTAAGGCCCGAAGCACCGGTGAGTAGCTGGCAACCATATATATATATATATATATTTATATATATATATACATACACACACACACACACACACACACACCATGGGGGTGGGAGCTTTCTCAGTAGAATATATAGTGTTATTTCCAATGGAGAGGGATAAACCCTGATGACATCAGCAGAGTGAGGATAAATGACATTTATCTACGCTGTGCAGATGTCTCCAGAGTGAGGATATATACACTGCAGTCTGCATTCCAAATGAAACAACTTCAGGAAACAATTTTTCTTTCTCACTGAAGCCTGAAACATACTCAATGAGCATTGCAAAAGACACTGACCTTTGTCCCATAGTGTTTCTGAGACTCCTAGCCCATTACTGTGCTGATCTCAGCTTCTAAAGAACCTGCATTCAAATGGAATTCCTTCACAAAGCAGTTTCTCTTTTTCAGTGCTACCTGCAACAGTTTGTCTTTCTCACTGAAACCTGCAACTTATTCAATTAGCATTGCAAAGGACACCCACTTGTGTCCCATTGTGTTTGCCAGACTCCCATTCCATTCAGAAAAACTCACACACACTCACACTACACACAGAAAGAGCAGAAAACATACATAAACAGAAAAAGAACACAGAAACAATGTTCCTAAAGGTCCCACCTCCATGCTATAAATTGCATACATGATGTGCAAATTGGAGGATATGGAAAATATTCTTAGTCCTGCAGAGTGAGCTGTGCATTCTCACTCGTGCCTTCAGCTCTTGTGAGAATACAGAGCTCACTCTGCAGAAGTGAGAATATTTTCCATATCCCACTCCTGCCCATCTTGTGTGTGTGTATATATAAGGGATATGCAACGGTTCAGTGTGTGATAATGCATTTATCTTGTACAGTTTCCAGTGACCTCAAGTAAACCTCACGAGTGCCGAAGGCACGAGTGAGAGTTACGAGAGGTCACTGGAAACTGTACAAAATAAATGCATTGTCACATACTGAACCGCTGCATATTCCATTTATGCAACAGGTTTAGATGTTGTGTGAACATTTTGATTTTGGTAGGTGTAAATAATTTGTCAAAAAAGGGAAAAGAAAATTGAATTTTATGCTGTTTTTTGCTAATTATAAAAAAACAAAATGGTATCTATAAATGAAACACCACTCATTTTGTAGATATGTTTGAGCTGAACATTTTTTGTGCTCACAGTACCATGCTATCATTTTTTGTTTTAAAGTTATTTATATTTGTTTGTCAAAAAGTAACAAAAATTACATTTTCTTCTGTTTTCTTGCTAATCATATAAAATATACGGGTTTATATAAATGAAACAGTATTCATTTTGTAGATAATTTTGTGCTGAACACTTTTCGTGCTCACAGTACCATGTTATCTTTTTCGTTTTTAAGTTATTGACATTTAAATATGGTTAGTACTGCTTCTGAGGCCAAACATTCTAAATGAATTCTGAAGAGAACTGTGTAGATAAATGAGCTAGTGATGTAGTTACTATGTGAATAAATGGGTGATGATGTAGTTACTATGTGGATAAATAAATTTATTACCATAGTAGCGAAGATAAATGGTTTTATTCTACAGTTTTTTATCCTGACCCCTGTTGCATAAATATAAATATATATACACACACACACATATGTACATATATATATATATATATATATGCATGCGAGTGTTCACCACCAGGCCCCAAGCCCTCATGGTTTAGTCAGAGGGCTCTGTTAGCCTGGTATGAAGGATGGTGCCATGATTGCCACCTCATTCAGCTAGCGGGAAGGGCATGTATGGCTAAGGAATAGTCCCTGCATGTGCATCTGGCACCACTCACCATCAAGTCACACAGCAAATTGGTGAGATATATATATATATATATATATATATATACATATTTGTTTGTTTAAGGTGTAGGTGCACTGATCAAGTGGAGCATTCTCAACATGGCCAGGGCCATAAAGAGGTGAGTGTGGTGGGTGGCACCGCGTACACAGGCAGGGAACCTTCCTTAGCCATTACATGCCCTTCCCACTGGCTAAACGGTATGGCTGCCATAGCATCATCCTTCACTGTTAAATGCTATACAATTACATTGGTTACTTATACAATACAAATCATTTACATCATTATTTATTGGCTTGTAACAGTGCTGTAGTTACTAATAAATGTGCTGCTTGTACAGTTATGTTTCTTTCAAGATGCTTTGTGTGTATTAAGTTGTCTTTTTAGATGCAGTTATGTGCATATTGGTGCTCCTCCCTCTGACATTCCTTGGATTTCATCGAGAATCACCTCTTAGAGATGATACTCCAGGCCACATCAGGTTGGCTATGTTTTTTCTAGAATGTTGTTTAATTCATTTTGCCTCAAGGGCAGCTCCTTACCTCTTATAAAAGGCATATGTTGTAAGCCTGATTCGGCAGGATAGTGCATGCCCTTTGTCTCTTTTCAGCATCATCCTGTGTCGTTTGGGCTGTGGTGCAATTGCACATAGCTTTGTATGTTTATGTGAACCAATAAAAATCTTTAACAAAAAAAAAAGAAATGTGCTGCTTCTGTGGCAGTGACCCACACCTCTTCCACACCCACACTCCTTGTCTGCTATTGCCCAGCAGGGTGACTGGGGGTGGGGCATGATTACATACACTTTATCATTGATCTGCTGTGTGGAACGGTGCCAGATGCACAAGAAGGGAACTTTCCTTAGCCATTACATGCCCTTTCCACTAGCTGAATGGTATGGCTGCCATAGCATTATCATTCACATCAAGCTATCCCAGCCCTCTGACTATACCATGAGGGCTGGAGGCAAGGTGATAAATATAGGCAGACCTGCAGATCCCCTTACCGGAAAACAGCAGTAATGGGATGACCACCCATAACTCACAATTCCCCTATGCACACAGAGTGCAGGATCCAGTCTGCCACTGGTCAGTCCATCTGATTGGATGGCTGCTGTTGATCACAAGTCCTGGGAATGCACATTTGGCACATTCCCTGACACCTACAGTATGTGACTAGAGTCCAGTATCAAATTGCATGTTTAGTGAGCAGTAAGTTTATGAGGGAATTCTTTATGAATGAGAACTTACATCACAGCTACAGTATTGACATTTGGTAAATGTAAATGTGTGCAACTGCAAATAAATGTTACCTAGGCATTTACTGTAAAAACAGTACCATTGTTTCTTAGCCACACTATTGTTATAGTGCCACTTAGTAATTATGCCAATGAAATATTTTGTATACAGTTACATATCAATTTACATATAAATTTTTTTCCCTATTTTTCCATTAGGACTTTATACTTATCAGCCACTAGAGGGACACATGTAATAAGGAGAAACCTATTGTACTATTTTTTTTTTCCTCCCACTAATCAACTCTCAGCCCCTCCTTTCGCTGACCCCCTCTCTGCCCTGCAGGCTCCGCTCCAGCGGATCTGTACAACCAATTACTATTGTCATAAGGCTGCCTGTCCCACTTAAATATGGTAAATGTAAGTGTGTGCAACTACAAATACGTTATCTAGTCATTAACCATGAAAACAATACCATTATTTCTTAGCCACAATATTGTTATAGTGCCAGTTAGTAATTATGCAAATGAAATATTTTTGCATACAGTTGCATATCAATTTATATATCATTTTTTTTCCTGTTTTTTCTTTAGCACTTTATACTTATGTGCCACTAGAGGAACACACATAATAAGGAGAAACTATTGTGCTATTATTTTCATCCCACTAAGCCCTCCTTTTGCTACCCCCACCCCCCACCCTGCAGTCTCAGCCCCAACTGATCTGTACAACTGATTACTGTTGCCATAAGGCTGCCTGTCTCACTTAAAGGGCCAGATACAAATAAGTTCTCTGAAGCACCATTGTTCACTTTAAAAGCTAGGGTGCTGCTAATAGCCACCCAGCTTAATCTAACATTCCTTATTAGGAAGAAAGGTTCACCAGCTGAGTACCCTCAGTAATTTTCTTCTTTTCTGGGCATACAACCTATTGCCCCACCCCCCCCGGTCATACCTCTTGCCCTTAAATTTGTAACCGCTCAATCTCCCCACTCAAACTCTGCTTTTTGCATCTAATGTCTGGATGTCTCATGCATGCTTGGGCTGCACTTGATGAGCTGTAACTTAGTGGTTGTACATCTCCCATTCTAATTGCAATGGACTGATGAAATACAAATGTCCACCCCTAATCCCATTGTCCTTAACCAGGACTCATCAATTCCTATTCTGCCCAGTTATGTAAGTTGTCCCCAACTTTGCAATTATTTTACCCACCCAATTTCTCCCTTTAATCCTACTCTTACTATTTGTTTCCTTACCTGTTTCCTTACCCAGCTCACCCATCCACTCCCTGACTGTTCTTTTACCGCCTTCTGATTGTTCACCTTTCAAGCTTGACCCTGAATACTCAGCCCCCTCGGGAACGCTTGGCTCTGGGACCCCGAATATTGTCATCTTCCCACATGCCCCTAGTTTAATCAGAGACATTCCTTCCTCACCTATCACTCTCTGCACTCAACACTGCTGCCTCCTGCAGTTTCACCACCCTCAATCTACCAAATACATTAGACATGCTTGCAACGACAAGCATATGAAACTTTGCAAAAACTGGAGGCTAACTCATTTAATATTTTTACTTCTCCTCCTCTCTAGGTCTGTGAACCCCGACCCAGGACCTGCACCACCTGATCTCATCCATAAACCCCAAGCTGACCATGATAAGAAATTTATCAGCATCATCTTCCTTAACATTCAAAGAATCCTTGCTAATAAATTTCCCTTTGAAGCCCGGGATGAGTTCAACAATTTTGACATCATTGCCCTATCTGAGACGTGGCTAACCCCAAAAATCCCTTTGCACGTAATCACACTGAAAAGTCTTTCCCTAATTAGGAAAGATAGACTCAGAGAAAGAGGAGGTGGCTGCCTATTTTTTTGTGTCAGACAGGTTCTTCAACACTGAACTACACCTAGACACTGATACTTCTATGCTTGAATCCCTGTCCATAAATCTAATTGGGCTGGCAGTATAGCCAAGAAGTTAGAGCAATGAGCTGTGAACGGGCTTGGTACATCCCACAGACCAGACCTGGGTCTGATCTCACAACCTTCACTTGCATACTGTGTGACTCTAAGCAAGTCACTTAACCACCCAGTGCTCCCAGGTCAATATAATCATGGTCAATAGCAAAATTTTAACTATCACTTCTGTCTATTTACCCCCTGGAACACTGTTTTCTGAGCTTGAATCCCTCATTGCAAGCAAATCATCCTTTCCAGGTAATAGGTAATGGGTCGTTTTAGGGGACTTTGACCTAAACTGGGACAGTAGCCAGTCAGACTGCAACAAAGAGCTGCTGGCCAGCTCAAGACTGCACCAAATAATAATGTATTGATGATGAACTCTCGCAATTTGGAAATCACTTCCTCCAATTAATGACTTCTTTGTGTTTTACACAGGTGGTTTCCACAGCTACCCACAAATCTGGGCACTCCTTGGACCTAGTCTTTCTCCTAGGGACTGATATTTCTGATTTGGGGGTGGAACCAGTCACTTGGTCAGACCACTACACCGTGAGGTTCAGTTTTTGCACCCCCTTAGAAGGCCTACACCTGTAGAGATGGCAAGATACCACTCTTTATGGGTTGTTACTCCCCAAGGCCTTGCAGCGGTCCTTGACCTCTCATCTCCCGTGTTGGTGAGCAGTAGTCTAGAGTCCCTGGTGGTGGCCTATAATAGGGCTGTTACAGTGGCTCTGGATACTATTGCTCCTGTTCGTCTACACCCCCTTCCCTTCACCCTAAGGCCTCTTGGTTCACTGGGCCTTGAGGATGCGGAGACAGGGGCAAAGGTCAGAACGTTGCTGGCGCAGATCTGTCCTCGATGCCGACCGCCTTAGGTTGATGAACCATTATTCTGTCGATCAATCTGCAATCACCCGTAAGAAGACAGAATTCCTGTCCAGAGAGATTGTAGTTGCTAGGAACTGACCAGCTCAGCTTTTCCGAACTGTAGACAGGCTGTGCAAAAAAGGAAAGGAACGCCTTTTTGCAATTAGAGTGCAAGGAACTTACTTGTTTATTCGCAAATAAGGTGGCCGACATCAGGGCGGATCTCCATTCATCAATTTCTATGGGGGGTACTGTTGAAGAATGTGAGTTCACAATGCCACAATTTTCTTGGAGTTCCTTCAGTCGACCTGGTTTTGTGGATGTCATGAGGATTATCCATTGTGTACACCCTATAAGCTGTTGTTTGGATCCTGGACCGACCTCCCTAATATTGGGTTGTAGTGACAGCATCAGTCCAGTCCTGGTGTGAATAGTCTGGTGCTCCCTGGAATCAGGTGAGTTTCCTAGCTCCCTGAAAGAGGCGGTGGTGAGACCTCTCTTGAGGAAAGCTACCTTGGACCCGGACTGTTTCACAAACTACAGACCCATCTCAAACCTACCCTTTATTGGGCAGATGATTGAGAAGGTAGTGGCGGTCCAATTGGAGAACCATTTAACCATCCATGACATCTACAAATCCTTCCAATCCGGTTTTCGTAAAAGACGTAGCACCGAGACTGTGCTGGTTCGGGTGCTTAATGATCTCCTGAGGGCGAAAGATCAGAAGAGATGTTCTATTCTGGTTCTTTTTGACCTCTCATCTGCTTTTGATACTGTGGATCACATGGTGTTGATAGCACGCCTGAGGCAGATTTGTGGAATATGGGAAACCGTCCTTCGATGGTTCACCTCATTCCTCACTCGGAGATCACAAAGAGTTGTGTCTGAGGTTTTTTCCTCAAGCCCAACTCCTTTGTTGTGTGGGGTGCCTCAGGGTTCAGTGCTGTCTCCCATGTTATTCACAGTGTATATGCTGCCCCTAGGAGACATTATAAGATGCTATGAGCTGAGGTTTCACTGCTATGCAGATGATACCCAGTTATACTTGTCTTTTGCACCTGACCAGGATGGAACTCTCTCTGTGTTTAACAACTGTCTGAAAGAAAAATAGGATTGCATTGATTCTAGTTGGCTGAAGCTGAACTCAGAAAAGACTGAGGTTTTAGTTGTGGATCCAGGTCGTCAGACAGAGGGGTCATCTGTTGGTGCACCCTCAGGAATTTTTCTTGGTGGTGCTTCACTCCCGACCTTTGAATGGGTGCGTAACCTAGGGATTATCTTGGATGAGTGGCTGACACTACAATCACAGGTGTCAGTAGTCATCAAGACTTCCTTTTGCCATCTTAGGAATATCGCTAGAGTGAGGCAACTTGTTCCGTCTGACACATTACCAACGTTGGTCCACGCCTTTGTGTCCTCACGTTTGGACTACTGCAACTTCCTGTACTTTGGGCTTTCTGGAGTTGAAATCCACTGCCTTTAGCTAGTGCAGAATACAGCAGCCCAGGTTTTGACTGGGACAAGTAGGTTCTGTCATATTTATCCATCCCTGCGCAATCTGCACTGACTTCCTGTACGGTGGTGGATCACCTTTAAAGTCTGTTTATTGACTTTTAAAGTCCTACATCATCTGGGTCCAGCCTGTCTGAAAGAACTTCTGGTTCTTTACTGCCCGGCCTGATAGTTTCGCTCGGCCGACGAGGGGTTGCTGGAGATTCCAAGAGTGAGTCTGAAATCATCTGGCTGAAGAGCTTTTTCTTATGCTGCACCCACTCTTTGGAATTCTCTACCATGGCGGTTATGGGAGTGCACCTTCGTGGAAAAATTTAAGAAGGGTTTAAAAACCCATTTTTATCAAATTGCATTCTTGGAGAATCGACTGTAGTAACATTTTTGTTTATATTGTAGTTTTATTTGTGTTTTATATTGAATTGTAATGTTTGATATACCATCTGTTGTACAGCACCTTGAAAACTGAAAGGCGTTTTATAAATAAAATGTAATATTATTATTATTATAATATCCACCCCCACCACAACGAGTTATAAAATGGGAAGCAGCTCTACCATTGGCTGGATCATTGCCTCGAATCCCTCCAGAGTGACAGCCGCGGGTGTCCTTCCTGACTCCATCAGCGACAACTGTGCTATCTTCTGTCGCTGGGCAGCCAGAGCCCATAAATCTACTCCCAACTACATCCTCACAAGACAATTAAAAAAGCCTAATTTAGAAGAACTTTCTCTTGTATTTAAATTAGCTGACTGGTCCTTCATGATTGATATAAAAATATTGACCATGTCCTTAATGATTTTACAAAAACATTCAACAACATCTGTGACACCTTCATCCCCCAAAAGATCAGAATTTGTGGGTGATCTAACGAGTGGATTACTCTAGACCACCTCAAACGTACACGCTGTAGAGACAAGGTTTAAGCTAGATACAGGAGATCACCCTCCTCTGCCCTCTTCCAAGAGAATAAAACACTTTGAAACAAGTGCAATTCAGCGGTTCACACTGCAAAAATCAACCACTTTAAGAATTGCCAAGTCTATACCAGCGCTAACTCCAAACAACACTGAGGACTTTAAACTCCCTCTTGGGTAAAGAAGAAAAGTGCAAGCAGATCTCACTCCAGTCAGAAGGATGATTAACAAATGACCCAACCTGCATAGCCAACTTGTTTAATTCCTTCTTTGAGGACCTGGACAAGTACAAGACCCCCCCTCTTTCCAGACACCACTAAGCAGCCCCCAAATCCAACCCCTTCACCAAAAGCTTCCTACCCAACTTTCTACTTAAAAGCATTCTCACCCACTGATACCATAAAACTTATAAGAAAAAAACAAACCTAGACCCTCCACTGGTCCGGATGGACTAGATTTTCACATCCTTAAACTTATAATTAATGACAGTGCCACTCCTCTCACCAGTATCCTTAGTTTCTCCCTTTGTTCTGGTGCCCTCCCTGTGGCCTGGAAAACTGCATCCATCAGGCCTCTGCATAAAGCTGGCTCTAAACAGGAAGTAAGCAATTACAGGCCCATCTCACTTCTCCCTCCCTCATCCAAATCATAGAAAAAATAGTTAATTCACATATCACCTAGCACCTAAACAAATATGACGTATCAATTGGGTATCACTAAACTCATTTAATAACATTCACAAGCACTAAGACTCAGACTACTCTTTGTCTTAATATTTACTCTGCATGTTTTATTTCACAACTTGCTACGTGCATTCTTTAGATAAAATATTCTTTCTTTGCACTCAGGATTCAGGACACATTTTTAAATGGTAGACATGTGATTCTTATTGTGTCTTATTTAATATTTTCTTTTCCAAAAAGAATTAACACAGTTTGTAAAGACAACCAAAACTAACTGTGTCCTGTTACGGCTTCGTTTTACTTATGGTAAGCTTTCTAAATTACCCAAAAAAGTACTTATCTTGGAACTCTGGTGAAAAGTTTGTTCTTGGCTCACTTGCCTATTCCATTCGTGTGCTGCAGGTCAAATATTCCCAGTTTCTCCACTCTGACCATGCTGAAATTTGTGGATTAAACCTCTGTCTAGTTGGTCTTCTTCTATTCAACTGATACAGAATTGCATGTTACGACCAGCACACATGCACCAAACTAAACTCACACGTTGAAAAACCTATTGTCAGGTATCACCGCCATTCCACCATTCCCATGGCTTTCTCTGTCTCCACCTTTCTTCCAGGTGCTCACCGTGTGACGTACAGCTGACATTTCAAAGCGATGCCCCTCCTTCCTTAGAGCTGAATTCTTCCCTTGATTCATTCTACTGTATCTCTTATATGCTGTGTTCTGACTTTCACCATTTTTGTTGACCCCCTTATTTTAAAACCTGTATCCATGTTATTTAACCTGATTACCTTTCATTAGTTTATACATCTTCGTTATGTTAAACTTACTACTCTTAAAGGGTACCTAAATAAGCAGTTTTTTAAAACTGCAAACTCCAAAATCTGGCTTCATTGTGAGGTAAAGAAAAGGCTGCTATTTACGTTTATGCTAAAACTGCATTTTTGTAAATAACATAAATGCAGTTTCATAGCTTTTGAAAAATGTAAACATCAGCCTTTCACTTTCAAAAAACAGCCTTGGTTTCTCCCTAAGATGTCTGCCAAGTGTGTTAAGTGATGAGTCATGATGACATAATCGGAGCTAGAGACAGAGATCCACATATATTTATATAGTGCTAACTAGTTCTTCTTCCCCTCTCTATTTTGAATTGTTGTACCATAATGATCAACACTATGTATTACCTCGTGAATTATTTTGATCAGTACACATGTTAGGCTATGATTTTGTTCATTTTGTTTACTTTAACTGGTGGAAAATGTTTTGCAATCCAGCTGACTTTTTCTTTGGCAAACTGCATTACAGCACAGCACTTCAAATACCTGATGATCTAGTGGTTATATGATGCACTTAATTTTGTTTTTTGTTAACCAGGAGAGACACACTAAGCTGAAAGCATGTTTACAGGTGTGACCTGGGAGCACAAGGAAGTTTAGTGACTAGCTCAGGGTCACACAGCAAAGTACCGGTCTTGTTCAGTTCCAAAGCTAATGCTTTCTTGTTAATCCACAAATAAGGCTTTCTTTTTCCATGTGAACTCCCTGCACCTAGCTTGCCTTCTGTTGAACACCCCACCATCCATACCCTGTCCTTAGTACTGCCTGGGGCTGCATATGAGCCTGTGGTATCATGAAGAGAATTATCACACCTCATATTGTAATCTTTTACCTCAGAGAGTTGTGCACATCTATACTGATATGCATCATCAGCAGGCACTGTTAAAAAATGCCCCCCAAATCACGCTCCAGTCCACATTCTCAATGTTTGACTTCTGCTCCCACAGTAAACATTGAGTGGATCACCACCCTTCTCCATAGTGAAGGTAGTATGTATAGTTACCTGTTGTGTTTTTTCCCACCTCATTAGCCAACAACTAAGTCTTCCTGGAGGGCCAAGCAATAAGCATCATGACCCATCAGAAAAACTACTGCTCATTTACGGCTGTATTTACAATGGATAAAAATATTATTAGCAGGAGAGGCATACTAATACCTTGAGTGAATCCACCTGACTGCCAGTGTCAGTTTATTCCTTTACCTGTGATCTGCAGAACCCCGCAGGACAGTTCCCAGCAATTCTTCTTCAGTACTTTTCTGTGCTCTACTCCACAATGCGAGTTGGCTGGCTACCACCCTTCCAAATCTTGAATGAGCTATACACAACCCCCTCAATACTGTCATAACAAATGTCAACATCCCCCACCCAAGGGTAATCTCCCCATACTGAATTCAAGTAACAGCTTAGGTTCAGCCCTGCCACTCTGAGTATTTGTCATTACAGGCTACTCTCATCCACAGTCAGGTAGTGATCACGATGCTGGCAACCTCACATTTCAGATCTCACAGTGGTCTGCTCAGCGTAGTCTTTCGTGTCTTCAACTAACCTGAATATAGCTGTACCCTGCTGGAATGGGCTATTCAGTCTCTCTCTGGCATTCATTCTTCTTACCTGCTCCCCACACCAAAAACTGGTGAGTTCACTACCCTTCCGCATCATGAATGTGGTTAGTACAGTCTCCCGTGTTATTTTTGCATATTAATAATAAACATGATCTTCTGGTAAGCCAGGCTGATAGCAGCATGGCACAAGTGGAAAAATATGCTTTCCTACCCATATAAGATCTAAGCCACCTATGATTAGGCACTATTAAAAAACATGCATAATGATGATGTGCACACCCATCAATTAATAGTGCCTAATCAAAGATAGCCGAGATCTTTTAACGATAGGAAAGACCATCATTCCCCTTGTTCCCTGCTGGTATGAGCATAACTTACTAGAAAGATATGTTTATATTTGATATGTCAAAATAAAACGGGGACTGTACTACTTGTATTCATGATGCAGAAGGGTGATGAACTCACCAGTTTTTGGTGTGAGGCGGAACAGTGAAGAATGAATACCAGAGGAGGAGGACTGAGAAGACCACTCTTGCAAGGTACTGCTATATTCAGGGAAGGGGGAAGACAGAAGGAGAGAACTATGAGCAGATTACTGTAAGAAATAAGATGTGGGGCTGCCAACACCTTGATCACTACCTGACCCCGTTGTTCTGGCCAACATTCCCCTTCCCATAAAAGCAGTTCATGCAATTGTCCAAGGCTGTGTGTGCAGATATTAATGTATGAAATGGCTGCCGTTACTCATTCAGTCTCTTCACTACCAGTCTTGTATTGCTTGTAAAGCAATTTGGAATACAATGTGTATGAAAACCACTATATAAATGATGATTCTTATTATTTCCCATGGAGAAAGAAGACAAGACAAGCATATATTTGAGTTTCGAGAAAGTATGAACTCTAACATTGGACTGCACAAGAACTTTGCTATAAAAAAGTGGTGGCTCTAGGGGGTGGTGAAGGGGGTGGATGCAACACCCCCATATAGTAACATACTTGCTTGCTGCTACTGCATTTTATTTTGTTGATGAAGTCTGATTTATCAATTGTACAAATGTTTACATTCAAACTATGGTTTACATGTGTAGGTTCTGTCAAAAACATACTAGAAAAGAATAATAGCAGAAAATATAAGGGTTTAATAAAAATGTTAAAAAGTGCATATTAAGCATGCACACCACCCCAGCACTACCATTGTAGCACCCTGGATCCACCCATAACCACTAGATCAGTAGGTTATTCAAGATTTGTACTGCACTGTGGTGTGCCACAGAGCAAGTCGATTGGATTAAAACACATTTTCAGCATGTTAAAGTAAACAAAATGAACAGAACCGTTGCCTAACATGTGCATTATGCAAAATAATGCACAAGGTTTTGACCATTTGGGTAAAACAATTCTATACAAAGGGAAAAAAGAACCAGTTAGCACTATAGAGAGTCATATACCTCTCTGGCTTTGGCTCCAGTGATGTCATCACATAACACATTTGGTGGCCATTTTAGGAAGCAGGTAGGACAGCTTTTTTGAAATTGGAAGGCATATTTTACAATTTTCAAATGCTCTGGAACCACATTTAGGTAAATTATGTGAATGTAGTTTTAGCATTAATGAATATAGCAGCCTTTCCTTTAGTCACCTACAGAGTCAGATTTTTGAATAGTTTGTTGTCAAAATGTTGTTTAGGTGTCCTTTAATGAAACTCATTTATTCTTTTGTATATATTAATTTAACTTCTGCAATGCTGATATCCTTCTATATACCATGAATGAGATACTACGGGATGCCATTCACTAGGATCTCTTGGGCTGTGGTATTAATTTGATTTAGTGCCTGATCAAGATTTTAATTGGGCTGGGGAGTGAACTGGAGTGATTATCCTTGTTTTTTGTCAAGTTGGGCTGCGATTGAAATTGGAGAATGGTCATTCAATGAAGAGATTTTAAGAATAAAACTGTGACCCTGGAAAAATAAGTGAAGGGGATTTATTAAACTTATCCTGGATTCATGTTGTGGACCTTTTTTTCAAATTGATTTGAGGTACGATTTCCCACTGGTCCCCGCTTGATTTGTGGTCTGAAGGGGGTACTGGGATTTTCTTGCTCAAGGAGTTGGCTGGGGCTCTGTGCCCCCTAGACTCCCAGGTTGGGCCACTAATGTGTCCTGTTTCTGGGTGTTTTATTAGACCACTTTATCTCTTGTGGTGTTTGCCCAGTTGGGAGTATGGGGCCTCATTCAAGTGTGGATAAGGTAGGGACTTGCCTGATTTGGACTCTCGATGCCCCCTGAATCTTGTGGACACATGATCTGCCTGTGTTTTTTCTGATGGATGGTGATTTTAAACCTGCAAACAAAAGTGATTCTGTGCTTGGCGAACTAAGGACTTTTTATTTTATGTTGGACAACGAGGTGATGAGAGGTCCTTGTGTCCATTTATTTAAGTTTGAGTGTTCTCATTACTTCCTGGTCATGAGAGGACTGGGGGGAAGGGATGTGTTATTTGGTTTGTTTGAAGTTTGAATTGTTTTTATGATCTGTTAAGAATAACATATTTACTTTGCAGTGAGAGTGCTAAAGTATCTTTTGCCTCTCCTCTGGCTGTGAGAGAGCTGGGGGGGGTGAATAATTTTGTTTTACCAAATTTTGCTAAGTGGGGGTAGTGAGAGAACCCTTATATTTATTTTTTTTATTTTTGAGTCCTTTCGCTTAGTCCAGTCCTTGATTTTCTTTGGGGGTGGGGTTGGTTTTTATTTGTTTATCTATTTTGATTAAGTTTAAATCATTTAATTTGTTTTATTTGGTGGGTTTATTGCTTGTGGTTTTTATTTGTTTAGTAGTGGCATGTGCTGGCCCTCAGTCCCCACGGCGGTGTGCTATTCATCCTCCTCTCTTCACACCTTCCACCCTTTTTATCTTCCCCCTCTCCAATATGACACATATCAGCACTGCAGAGTGCTGGGAATTGTTCATGGGAGAGCAAAGAGGGTGAGGGGTTACAAACAGGGGAGGATGGACGAGGGGGGGCCACTGTATCAGGGCAGTTAGATCCAGAAGGTGCCCTGGGGTGAAATGGAATCCAGATCGTGGTTTACCATGTCTGGTGCCCATACCCAAGGGCACTACTGAACTCAGAAGGCAGATAGGCCTGACAGCCCCCAAGGTTTGTCCAATGCTGGTGGTGTTATGCAATGCCAGGTCCATCAGGAATAAGACCGGCATTATTTAGAAACATAGAAACATAGAAATATAGAATTTGACAGCAGATAAGGACCGCTTGGCACAACTAGTCTGCCCATTTTCCTACCTAACAGATAAGCTGCAGATCCTAGTTACCCAACAGCTTACTTCCTCCTACCCCCCACTAGGACTGCCTTATGCCTGTCCCATACATTCTTGAAGTCCCCCACTGTTCTTGACTCCACAACCTCCTCAGGGAGGCTGTTCCATGGATCCACAACCCTCTCTGTGAAAAAATACTTCCTCCACATTACCTCTGGAGCCATCCCCCTCTATCTTCAAATTGTACTTAGTTTCTTGCACATCTCTTTTCTGGAAGATGCTACCCTCTTGGGCTTTGTTAATTCCCTTGAGGTACTTGAAAGTTTCTATCATGTCCCCTTTCTCCCTTCTTTCCTCAAGGGTATACATATTAAGCTCCTTTAGTCTTTCTTAGTATGTCTTCTGCGTTGCAGACCCTGCACCATTTTGGATTACCCTCCTCTGGACAGCCTCCACTGGTCTATGTCTTTGCAGAGATGGGGTCTCCAAAACTGCACACAGTACTCTAGATGGGGTCTCACCAACTGTCTCTACAGAGGGATAACAACTTCCTGTTTTCTACTATTGATGCCTCTTCCTATGCATCCCAGTATCCCCCAACCTTCCGTTACTGCCTTCTCACATTGCTTGCCCACCTTTAGGTCATCTGATATAATTACCCCCAGGTCCCTTTCTATTTTTACTGTTGTCAGTATCTCACCCCCCATTGTGTACACTTCCCCTGGGTTTTTGTTTCCCATGTGCATTACCTTGCACTTCTTTGCATTGAATCTGAGCTGCCATACATTTGACCATTCCTCCAACCTTGCCAAGTCCCTTCTCATCCTTTCTACTCCATCTTGTGTATCAACCCTGTTGCAGATCTTTGTGTCACCTGCAAAGAAACATACTTTTCCTTCCAGTTCCTCTGCAATGTCACTTATAAAGACATTAAAGGACCCGGTCCAGTACTGCACCCTCGCGGTACCCCACTAGTACTCTCCTTTCTTCACTGTGTACTCCATTTACTACTACACTTTGCGTCCTGTTGTCTAGCCAATTTTTTATCCAGGCTACCACCTTGGGACCCACTCAAGGCTGGCTATCTTGTGTATTAATCTTTTGTGTTGGACTGTATCAAATGCCTTGCTAAAATCTAGGTAGGCCATGTCCACAACCCCTCCCTGGTCTACTACTTTGGTCACCCAGTCAAATAAATCTATTAGATTCATCTGACACGACCTTCCCATCGTGAATCCATGCTGCCTTGGGTCCTATGCCCCACTGGCCTCTAGGTACTCAACAATTCTTTCCTTCAGAAGTGATTCCATCATTTTCCCTACCACTGAGGTCAAACTAACTGGTCTGTAGTTTCCTGACTCTGTCCTGCTCCCACTTTTGTGAAGAGGAATCACATCTGCCCTCCTCCAGTCCTCCAGTCCTCCAGTACCACCCCATCCTCCCATGATTTGTTAAAGAGAGTAGTCAGCGGTGTCACTAGTTCTACCCTTAGTTCTTCTAGAAATCTTGGGTGAATCCCATCAGGCCCCATTGCTTTGTCCACCTTCAATTTTATTAGTTCTTTCAGAACCTTTTCTTTTGTAAATGGACTGGTATCAACCCCCATCTTCAGAGTGTTTCTCTTGTTTGGTTTAGGTAACTCCCCCCTCCTCTTCCTTTGTGAATACTGAGCAGAAATATTCGTTCAGTATCCCTGCTTTTTCACTGTCACCCTCTACCCACATTCCCTCCTCTTTATTAAGCTTCAGTATCCCTCATTTGGTCTTTCTTCGCTCCCTAATGTACCTATAAAAGGTCTTATCCCCCTTCTTAACAGAATTGGCTATCCTTTCCTCGGTTTGGGCCTTTGCTATTCTGACTGCCTTCTCTGCCTCTTTCTGCTTTAACTGATAAAGTTCTCTGTCCTGCTCCTTCTGTGTTTCCTTATATTTCCTGAATGCTGTCCTTTTCTCCTTAACCTTCCTTGCCACCTCTTTTGAGAACCATAGCGTTTTTTTCCTTCATTGTGTTTTATTGATTTGCTTTACACAAAAGCTTGTTGCCTCTGTGATGGCTGTTTTGATTACTCCTCATTGTTCCTCCACCCCTCCTTCTTGCCTGTTTGCTAGTACTTTTCTGAGGCACTCTCTCATTTTCCCAAAGTCAGCCCTCCTAAAGTCCAGTACTCTTGCTTTTGTATGGCTTGATTGTATGGCTGTGTTTATCGTGAACCACACTGTTTGGTGGTCGCTTGTTCCCAGATGGCTACCCACTTCTAAATCTGAGATTCTTTCTCCATCCCCATTTGAGAGTACCTGGTCTAAGATTGTTCCCTCCCAAGTGTGTTCCAATACTAGCTGTCTGAGGCATATCCCCTGTAGGGCATCAAGAATGACCCTGCTCTTGGATGTGCCTGCAGCAAAGGTGCTCCAGTTAACATCTGGCATATTCAGGTCCCCCATCAACAAGATCTCCCCTTTTTCTGCCATTCTAAGGAAGCCTTCTATCATTTCATTGTCCATTCTCTCCCCAGAGATGGGGGTCTGTATACAACCCCCTGGCGGATTGTAGTGCCATTTCCTGTCTCCAGGGTGACCCAAAGTGCCTCATCTGCTCCCTGTTTACTCTTTAGTTCTGTTGATTTGATCCCTTCCTTTACATAGAGAGCTACTCCTCCTCCTCTTTTACCCTCCCTGTCCCTCCTGTAGATTGTGTATCCTGGTATGTTGACATCCCAGTCATGATTCTCCGTGTACCATGTTTCTGTGACTGCCACAATATCCAGACAACCCTCTTCCATCAAGGCCACTAGTTCAGGAAGCTTGTTACACAGACTACGGGCATTGGTACTCATCACCCTCCACTTTTTTATAGCCTTACCCCTTTTAGCCTCATTTCTGTCCTTACTGCCTTTGCCTTTTTTTACATTTAAATCTGTTCTGCTCCCTAATGACTTCTGTACCTTGGTGTTTACCTCACTAATCACCATGTTTTGTGGGGGGAGACTGGGATTTCCCTGCTCCTTTTCAGTGCCTCCCCCCTTGGCTAGTTTAAATGCTTGCCAATGAAGCATTTAAACCTCTCACCTAGAATCCTGGATCCCCCACTGGACAGATGCAGACCATCGCACCAGTATAGGTCTGCATCCCTCCAGGTGGCTCTCCAATCCCCAATGAAGCCAAAACCCTGAGCTCCACACCAGTTTTTCAACCACTCATTGAATTCCCTGGTGAGGAGTGCCATAGCATCTCCCTTGCCATAGACAGGCAGCACCTCCGAGAAGGTTACCGTATGCGCTACTTGTCTAAGGCCCCTTCCCAACTCTACAAACTCCTTTTGCACTGCTCTGATCCCATTCCTAGTCAGGTCATTTGTCCCTAGGTGGACAGTGACATCCAGCTCCCTCCCTCCTGCAGCTTCTCCCCCAATCCTGAGGATTCACTTCCTGTCCCTCCAAGCCATGGTGCCAGGAAGGCACCTTACTTCCCTCTCCCCTTCCTTCCCCATTTCTACCCCCATAATGATTGAGTCCCCCACCAGGAGTTGTTTCTTTCCCCTGTGGGTTCCCATGCCACCCTCCTGTGGGTCTCCTTTGTGAAGGTTCCCAGCATCCTCCTTGGTCTCCACTGCAGGTGCCTCCATAGAGGAACCACTATCCACCAGAAGAGTGAATGAATTGTGGAGAGGTACAGCTGGAGGGATGCAGCTCTGTTCCATCACCCTCTCCCTCCTTGAGCCCACCCTGGTATAGCCTCTCCTCTTTCTTGGAAACTTCTGAGGTAGTGGCATTGGCCCTGGTGGTCCCTGGGTGGGGCAGGAGGTTTCAAAAATCCATCTTGTTGGTTCAGTGGACTTGGCTTGCATCATCAAGACCTGGCTGGATGAAAATCCAGGCCCCATGTTGGAGGCCATGACTCCAGCCTGGTACTCGGTGATACACCGCCTAAGATTGGACTGCAAGGGTGGGGGGTTGCAGTCTGTTTTAAGACTGAACTGGGCCTTGCGAATGTGGTAGTGGGAGAGACTGAGTCTTTTGAGTGTACAGTAGTAGCAGGTGTAGGTGTTCGAATCGTACTCATCTACCATCCACCCGGGGATGGGAAACGTTTCCTATAGGAAGTAGTAGACTTCATCATCTACATGTCATTTTAGTCACCCAGATTGATGGTTCTTGGTGACTTCAATGCCTGGGTCAATGATGAACTTTCGCAATTTAGTAATCACTTCCTCCAATTAATGACCTCTTTGGGCCTTACACAGGTAGTTTCTACTGCTACTCATAAATCTGGGCACTCTCTGGACTTAGTCTTTCTCCTGGGTATTGATACATCCGACTTGGGGGTGGAACCACTCACATGATCAGACCACTGCACCATGAGGTTCAGTTTTTGCACCCCCTTGGGAAGGTCTACCTCTGTGGAGATGGGTAGATACCGCCCCTTATGGGATATTACCTCTCAAGGCCTTGCAGTGGTCCTTGACCTCTCATCTCCCGTGTTGACAAGCAGTAATCCAGAGACCCTGGTGTCAGCCTGTAATATGGCTGTTACAGCGGCTCTGAACTTTATTGCTCCTGTTCGTGTATGTCCCCTGTCCCTTCACCCCAAGTCCCCTTGGTTTTATGGGACATTGAGGGAGATGCGAAGACAGGGGAGAAGGTTAGAGCGGTGCTGGTGCAAGTCCGCCCTTGAAGCTGACCACCTTAGATTAATGGAACATTATTCTGTTTATCAATCTGCAATCACCCATAAGAAGGCAGAATTCCTGTCCAGGGAGATTGCAGTTGCTTGGAATTGACTGGCCCAGCTGTTTCAAACTGTAGACAGACTGTGCAACCCAGCCTGTCTGCAAATTCAAAAAGTCTTTTCGCAATTAGAGTGTGAGAAGCTCGCTCGTTTCTTTACAACTAAGGTGGCCGACATCAGGGTGGATTTGCATCTGACAATCTCTAAGGGTGATGCTGTTGAACAGTGTGCGTTCACAGTACCTCAATTTTCTTGGAGTTCCTTCACTGGATGTCATGAGGATTATCCATTGTGTGCATCCCACAAGCTGTAGTTTGGATCCTGGACCGACCTCCCTAATTTTGGGTTGTAGTGATACCATCGGTCCAGTCCTTGTGCAAATAGTCTGGTGCTCCTTGGAGTGGGATGAATTCCCTAACTCCCTGAAAGAGGCGGTGGTGACACCTCTCTTGAAGAAAGCTACCTTGGACCCAGACTGTTTCACAAACTACAGACCCATCTCAAACCTTCCCTTTATTGGGAAGGTGATTGAAAAGGTAGTGGCTGCCCAATTGGAAGACCATTTAACCATCCATGACATCTACAAATCCTTCCAATCCAGTTTTCATTAAAGACATAGCACCGAGACTGCGCTGGTTCGGGTGCTTAATGATCTTCTGAGGGCAAGAGATCAGAACAGATGTTAAATTCTGGTTCTCCTTGATCTCTCTTCAGCTTTTGACACTCTGGATCACTTGGTGCTGATAGCACACCTGAGGCAGATTTGTGGAATATCAGGAATCGTTCTTCAATGGTTCACCTCATTCCTCACTGGGAGATCACAAAGAGTTGTGTCTGGGTTTTTTTCCTCAGGCCCAACTTCTTTATTGTGTGGGGTGCCTCAGGGTTCTGTGCTGTCTCCCATGTTATTTGCGGTGTACATGCTGCCCCTCGGAGACATTATGAGATGGTATGGGCTGAGGTTTCACTGCTATGCAGATGATATCCAGCAATACCTGTCTTTTGCACCTGACCAGGATGGAGCTGTCTCGGTGTTTAACAACTGTCTGGAAGAAATCCAGGAGTGAATGGACTCTAGTTGGTTGAAGCTGAACTCAGAAAAAACAGAGGTTTTGGTTGTGGACCTGGGTCGTCAGCTAGAGGGGTTGTTTGTTCGCATGCCCTCTGGAATTTTCCTTGGTGGTGTTTCACTTCCGACCTCTGAACAGGTGAGTAAGCTGGGGGTCATCTTGGATGACAGGGTGACACTACAGTCACAAGTGTCAGCAATTGTCAAGACTTCCTTTTACCATCTTAGGAATATTGCCATAGTTAAGCACCTTGTTCTGTCTGACGCCCTACCAACGTTGGTCCACATCTTTGTGTCCTCGCAGCTGGACAACTGCAAGTCCCTGTACTTTGGGTTTTCTGGGGTTGAAATCCATTGCCTACAGCTGGTGCAGAATGCAGCAGTCCTGGGTTTTGACTGGGACAAGTAGGCCCTGTCATATTACCCCGGTCCTGCGCAAACTGCACTGGCTACCTATACAGTGGCGGATCACCTTTAAAGTCAGTTTACTGACTTTCAAAGCCCTTCATGATTAGGGTCCTGCCTATCTGAAAGAACTTCTGGTGCCTTACTGCCCTGGCCGATTGCTCTGCTCGGCCAGTGAGGGGTTGCTAGAGATTCCAAGAGTGAGTCTTAAATCATCAGGTTGTAGAGCAATTTTTTTTATGCTGCAAGCACTCTTTGGAATTCTCTACCCCATCTGTTATAGGAGTGCACCTCTGTGGAGAAATTTAAGAGCGACCTGAAAACTTATTTTTGGCAAACGGCCTTTTTGGATGGCTGAGTATCTTATAATTACTAATTATGTTGTGGTTTTTATCTGTGTTTACTAATGAATTTTAATGTTTGATTCTACTGTTTTAATATGTACAGTGACTTGAAAAATGAAAGGTGCTTTATAAATAAATCTATTATTATTATTATAATGTCTTAATGACCCCTTGCAGCTTTATTAACCTCCTTCTTATTTTAACATGTCGTTTAAACTTCTATATATCTATTGATCGCTTTATGTTTAAATGACCATGTTGTTCATTAGATCTCATTTTCAGCGAATGACCTTTTGCAACTTTGTTGACCTTCTTTTAAACTATCTTTATTTCAAGTCTCGACCTCTATTATTACAGTAATCTTGCAACCTTATTGACGTTCCTTTATTCTTTTAATATTATTTCATACCCTAGCCTCCATTTCTTTCAGATTTCTTTGCTGCATTATAAATCATTCTGATATCCATGGTCATCATTTAAGACTTTCGGCTGCATCATTTGTAATTCATGAATCCAATATGCCTCTCTCTTTAATCTTAATTCTTTAAAATTCCCTCCTCTAATTGGTAGGACCACATGCTCTATGCCCACAAATTTTAAAGACGCTGCGGAGCTGTGGCCTACCTTGTCATAATGCTTCGCCATTGCATATTTGTGATTTTTCATTCTGATGGCTGTCTTATGCTTACTTATTCTATGTTTTAGTTGTATTCTGGTCTGTCCTATGTATGAAATCCTACATGGACAAGTAAGCATATAAATTACTTGTTCCGTGTTACAGTTAATGAAACCTTTTATTTTATATTTTTCCCCAAACGTGGGTGGTTAAATGTTTTTATTTTTTGTGTGCCACTACATTGGGCACAATTGCCACATCTATAATTCCCATCTGGTAAAGCTGGCATCCATTCAGGTTTTACTATTTCTTTTTTCACCATAAACAACATGTTCACCAAAACATCTGTTAAACTTCTTCCTTTTGTGTACACCATTCTTGGTCCTTTTTTCACTACTTCATTCAAACTTTCATCCATTTTTTAAAATTTTCCAGTGTTTTCTGATACTTTTACAGACATCACTATATGCCTCATTATATATTGTGCAAAACCCCACAATTTCATCCTTTTGATGTTTTATTGTTTCTCCGGTCTTCAATAGGTCATCTCTATCTTTCCTTTTACTTTTTCTGCTGCTGTTATCAATATTCTTGGTGGATAACCTCTTGTAATGAATCTTTGACAAGTCTCTACCATTTCTGTTTCCAATACACTTTCTTCACTACAGTTTCTTTTTATTCTCATTAGTTTTCCGAGGGGTATATTTATTTTTGTGTGATGTGGATGTGCACTTTTGAAATGGAGAAGGGTGTTTCTGTCAGTTTATTTTCGGTAGAGTTTCATTTCTATTTTTCTCTCTTTGATGTACACTGTTAAGTCTAAAAAGTTTGAGTCTTTACTGTGCTCCACTGTAAATCTAAAATTTTCATCACACTCATTTATGTATCTCAAAAATTCTTCAAGGTCTTTTTCTGTTCCTTCCCATATAATCATCACAACATCCACAAATCTTTTCCATTTCTTAATACTTGACAATCATTTATTTTTTGTTATATTCCAAACAAATTTTTCTTCCCAATCTCCTATGTAAATATTCGCTGAAGATGGGGCAAATGTGGTTCCCATGGCCATTCCATGAACTTACTGATAAAATGTCTGGCCAAACATGAAGTAGTTATTTTTCAACAAAAAATCAGCTAATTGTATTATAAATTCTGTTGGAGGTACTTTTTTTTGTCTTTCTTGTAGTTTTATTTGTATACAGTCTATGCCCATCTTATGTGGTATATTGTTGTAAAGGTTTTCAATGTCACAAGTCACTAATATAGTGTTTTCTGTTACATCTACATCTTTTAATTGGTTAAATACATCCTTTGAGTCTGCTATATGTGATTTCATATTTTTTGCTACTGGCTTTAAGAAAAAATCTACATGTTTTGAAATGGGGTTCTCTACTCGACCCTAGACTACTAACAATTCGGTGGCCCGGGGGGTTATCTTTATTTTTGCGCACTTTTGGGAGTAAATATATTATTGGTTTCTTGGGGTAGTCCAGGATGAGAAATTCTTTCTCTGTGTCTGTTATCTGATTTTTCCTTTTTGCTTCAGAAATCATTTTTGTGATGTTTATTTGTATTTCTTCAGTTGGATCTTACATTAACTTTCTATAATATTTTCCATCCTCCAACTATCTAAGCATTTCAGTTTTATACTCATTTGCTCCCCATAACACAATCGCTTCTCCTTTATCTGCTCTCTTTATAATAGTGTCTGGCAACTTGCGTACCTCTTTGAATGCTTCTTTTTGTTTTATTGTTAAATTCCTACATCCTTAAGATGTTTCATATATTTTAATTACTTTTTCTACATCCGAGTCAACTAATTTACTGAATGTAGTAATCGTGGAATTAGCCCCCATATTTGGAATCCATTTTGAACTTTTTTTAAACTCTGTTTTTTCTCTTCCACACTCTTCTTCTCTTTCTTCTCTGTCTTCTAGCATAAGACTTTTTAACATGTTCTAAGTACTGGATAATTTGTTATTTGAGCTATTTTATTAAAATGTGCTTTTAAATATAATTTTCTATACAGTTTAAAGGTGTCTATTTTAAGTTTAAATGCATTTATCTTTTCTTGGGGAACAAAGGTCATACCAAATTTTAATGTTTCTTCTTGCAGTTTTTCTAGTTTATGTGTTGCAAGATTATGTCCATTTCTTGTTCTAATTTGATCATCAGGGGCCCTGATCTCCCCAATATTGTCCAAAGTTTCCTCTCTGACTTCTTCCTCTCACTCTGCTGCCTTTGCTTCTTGCCCCCCCCGGTCCTCCTCCTCCTCTCCCTATATTTCCACTTGTTCCTTGTGCATGATCATGTCCAAAACCCTGTTCTTGAGATCCTCTTCTATCACTTGTTACTTCATTCTCATGGTCTCTCCTTCTTCCATTCTAAATTTTGATCTGTCTTTATTGTTATATCTGTGACATCTTCCTTGCCAGTTATACACAGTACCAGCTCCATAGTCTCTTGCATCTCTTTTGTGTTTTTGTTTCTTATATTCAGACAGTTCTTCCTTGAATTTCTTCATATCTAATTCCAATTTTCTTAAAAACTCTTATTTGTCTTTTTGAATATTCTTAATAATTTCTTGTTGTTTTACCTAGCTTCTTCTTTATATCTTTCACTATCTCTTTTAGCTTTTTTAATTGTGGCCAACATTAAATCATGTGATGCTTTATTTAAAATTATTTCCTGATCATTCATGTATAATGGGTCATCAGTTCCAAAAGATGGAGGCTTTTGAATTCTTAACCCTCAAGGTATTTGCTTTTCTCTCCAATATCTGCTTAAAGATAATGCATGCATTTGCATCCTTATTTCCTTTTTTAAGATACTTTCTATTTGATCTGCATCTGGATGTAAAGCTCCTCCCTAGTCTACATTGCCAAACCAATTTGCATATTCTCTCAAATCAAGTGCTAGTTCTTCACCTTCTTGTCCTGAAAAAGCAAGTGTACCAGTGTCAGGCCTTTTTCCTTGTGTAGCCATTTGTGTATCTTTGATTTTTACCCAGGAGCTATTGCTTTACACTTTCCTGTTCAAGCATTATATTATATAACAAAATGTACTTCCTTTTCCTTTGCAATGCTCTTTAGCCTACTGCTTTACTCTGGGTAAAACTTATGGTGCTTAGTGCAGGGCATTCAATCAACTGGGTATCACTAAACTTGTTTAGTAATATTCACAATCACTAAGACTCAGACCACTCTTTGTCTTAATATTTACTCTGCATATTTTATTTCACAACTTGCTACGTGCATTCTTTTGATAAAATATTCTTTCTTTGCACTCAGGATTCAGGACACATTTTTAAATGATAGACATGTAATTCTTATTGAGTCTTATTTAACATCTTCTTTTCCAAAACAAATTAATAGAGTTAGTAAAGACAACCAAAACTAATTGTTTCCTGTTAGGGCTCCATTTTACTTATGGCAAGCTTTTTAAATGACAGAAAAAAGTACTTATGGAACTCTGGTGAAAAGTTTGTTCTTGGCTCACTTGCTTATTCCATTCATGTGCTGCAGGTCAAATATTCCCAGTTTCTCCACTCTGACCACACCAAAATTTGTGGATTAAACCTCTCTCTAGCAGGTCTTTTTATATTCAGCTAATACAGGACTGCATGTTATGACCTACACATATGCACCAAACTAAACTCATATGCTGAAAAATCCTTTGTTAGCTATCACTGCCATTCCACCATTCCCATGACTTTCTCTGTCTCCACCTTTCTTCCAGGTGCTCACCATGTGACGTACAGCTGATGTTTCAAAGGGATGCCCCTCCTTCTTCAGAGCTGAATTCTTCTTTTGATTCATTCTTTCTCTTATATGCTGTGTTTTGACACTCACCATTTTTGTTGACCTTATTTTCAAACCACTGTCCATGTTCTTAAACATGATTATCTTTCATTGCTTTATTCATCTTCATTATGTTAAACTTGCTACTCTTAATGAAACTCATTTATTCTTTTGTATATATTAATTTAACTTCTGCAATGCTGATATCCTTCTATATAATGGCTTAATGACCGCTTGCAGCTTTATTAACCTCCTTCTTATTTTAACATATCATTTGAACTTTTATATATCTACTGATCTCATTATGTTTAAATGACTGTGTTGTTCATAGGTTCATAGGTTCATAGAAGTGTATGAGCAATGAAGGCATATGTAAGGATGCCCATTGTATGCTCGCCACCCATATGTCCTATGGGTGGAAATCAAATTTTTTGTTTCCCATATGTTTATCCAATCTTTGCTTAAAGGTATTTAAATTATCACTATTAACGACACTTGCAGGTAAGTTATTCCACAAACCCACAACCTTCTGTGTGAAAAATAGACTCCTTCTAGTGGATATACATTTTTCTCCAATGAGTTTATAACCATGACTCCTAGTTGATTTGACGTTGGAGGCAGTAGTAAGTCCAATTGTGGTTCTTAAATAATCATTTTTTAAGGTTTGATATACCAATATTAAGTCACCCCTTATTTGTCTGTATTTTACAGAAAATAGGTTAAGTTTTTAATCTATCTTCGTAACTATTACTATGTAAAGATGATACTTTTTAGTGAATTACGCTGAACACCCTCAGCGAGTTTTAAACCCTTAGAAGTTAATGCACAAAATTGAGAGCAGTATTCCAAGTGGGGACGTACCAGACTGGTGTAGAGTGGCATAATAACCTTGGAGCTCTACTTTTGATATTTCTTAAAATAGAGCCAATTATTTTATTACAATTTTTAACTTTAATTATATTATTTTTTCCAAAAATTAAATTATCTGAGATTATGACACCCAAATCCTTTTCTTCCAAAATACTTTTTAGATAAACATTGTTTAAGGAATAATTGAAGGGGATGTTATTTTTGCCTAAATGTAAGACTTTACATTTGTCAACATTAAAAAACATACCATAAGCCTTTGCCCAGTTTGATAGGTTGTTTAAATGATTTTGTATGGAGCATTTATCATGAAAGGTGCTTCCCAAACTACCCATTTTACAGTCATCAGCATATTTTGCGACCCATATCTTATCAGTAGTAGGCAGTGTAGAGACCATAATATTAAACAGTATCGGACCCAGGATGAAGCCCTGGGGAATACCACTAGTCACCACACCCGTCGCAGACAGGTGACCCTTGACTGATACCTGTTGAGTTCTGTTTTCCAACCATGACTGAATCCAGTTTATAATATTAGGTTGCAACTTAATTTTGACCAATTCTTGTAGTAAGACTTTATGTGATACTTTATCAAAAGCTTTGGAAAAATCCAAAAATATTACATCTACAGGAATACCCAAGTCCAAGGCAGCTCTTACAGGTTCAAAAAAATGTAGTAGATTGGTCAAAACTGATCTTTCAGTCACAAAACCGTGTTGAAAAATATCTACTATTTTATTTCTTTCTAAATGATCTATAATATGGGCTTTAGGCAATCTTTCCATAATTTTGCCTATGATGGAAGTCAGGCTTATGGGCTGATAATTGTTAAGTTCATGTCTGGATCCACCCTTATATATGGGTGTAACTATAGCCTCCCTCCAAGCCTGAACAACTTTACCTTCTCTGATTGATGAATTAAATAGCACGGCTAGAGGACCAGAAATTGAATGACTATTTTTTTGTAAAAATCTGGGTGAAATACCATCAGGACCAGGAGAGCTGTTTGATTTTAAAGATTTAATTTGTTTTGCAACCTCCATTTTTGTAAAAACAGGAAAACTAGAATTATTTACTAGAAGAAGTGTATTTGCAGCTTCCTTAGTTTCAAAAACTTTTAGAAATGTCTCATTTAGAATTGTAGCAGTAGTTGTTTCATCTAAAATAGGTATATCATTGATGTTAAAGGGTCCAATTGTATGATTTCTTTCTTTCATGGAACCAATATAATTATAAAATTGTTTTTTGTTGTCTTTAACTTTAGTAACTAAATTGAATTCAATTTTAGATTTAGATAACTTAATCATGTGTTTTAATTTTTTGGCTGCAATTTTGTATTTTTCCAGGAGACTGTAGGAATTAACTTTTTTAATATTTTCTATATAGTTTTCTTTTTTTTGTAATTGTTTCTTAATTTTTGAGGACCACCAAAGAGGGACACGTTTATTGTTGCAGTACTTCATTGTATAAAGAACCCAATTTGAGAGACAGATATGGATTTTGTTATTAATTAAATCCCAAATTTGTAATAAATTTAGATTATTTAGTTCTGTCTCCCAGTTTCATTTAGATAAAAAAATCATTTTATTTATAGTTTGCTTTATTAAAGTTTTTGATTTTAGCAATGCCATTTGTGCTTGGAAAGTCTGCTATGTATCCATAATTGACCATGCAATGATCACTATCACCCAGAGGAGGAAGTATTTTGATGTTATCAATTTTCTCATTAACATTGGTGAGTACAATGTCAAGGATATTGTTACCACAGGTAGGTTTATTAACTATTTGTTCTAGGTTAGATTCAAGAAAAGTATCCATAAACATATTTTCAGTATTTGAAGCTGATGTATAATTGTCCCAGTTGACAGCTGGAAGATTGAAATCATCCATCAGTATGTAGGGAGTATCAATGTGTATCTCAGATATTTCTTCTATTAAACTTTGATTTTCATCATTAGTTAAACTAGGAGTTCTATATATTAGCTCAATTACTAGTGGACTATGGGGGAGAAAAATTTTGACCCATAAGCTCTCATTATTACTTGTTTTAGTTTTAATTGTGTTTGCTTTCAAGTGTTCATCAATGTATAATACAACACCTCCTCCCTTTTTATTTTCATTTCAGTTTTTGTAAAACTTATTATATCCCTTTATGTCAGTGTTCCAGTCTTCATCCTTATACCAAGTTTCAGTAACTCCACAAATTGATATTTTTTGTGCTTGAAGGATGTAAGTAAGTTCTTCTTTTTTGTTGCATAGACTTCTGGCATTAGTTAATATAATATTTATATTTGGTTTAGAAATGACACCAGTAGTGTTCGTTTGGGGGAATTTACGGTTGGTTATGGATGCAGAGTTTGAAGAATAGTTGAAGAATTGAGGTTCAAGTGTTGTATCTAGAACATACAACTCCCCCCTTGCTGGAAGTTTAAACAACTATTGATAGAATGCACTATGCTTTCGCCCAATAGCCTACTACGCCTCTTGCTGAGATGGAGTCCATCCCAACAATAGAGGTTTGATTTAGCATAAAAGTCCTCCCAGTGAGTTATACATTGTATATCTTGTTTAAGACACCAACATCTCAACCAATTATTTATTTCTTTCATTTTACATTGTTGGGAAAGATTTTCTCTTGGAATAGGCAAGATTTCAGATATGACTACCTCACATCCTAAATCCAATAATTTGTTTGTTAATGCAACATACTCTTCTTTTATTTTTTGAAAAGAATCCTTTAGAACATTGTTGGCTCCTATGTGAACTATTACCAAAGGTTTAAAACCTGAGATTTGTAAGATGTTGCTGGACATCTCTGTGATGTCAGTAATGCCAGCACCCCTGAAGCTTGAAAGAGTTCTACTTGTGTTGTCAGGGTTGCAAATGATTCTATCAATATGTTTGATGATAGAGTCTCCTAGCACTATAACCTGTCTTTTTTTGCATACATCATCTTGATTTAGGTCCAAGTTGTCACAATTTTCTAGTGAAATCAAGGGATTTACATCAACTTGGTCATGTTTTTTGGCCTCTCTGGTGTCAGTAACATTTGTAGATTGCTGGGAAAAAAGCGAAGAATTAAACTCTGCATTTGAAAGATTCATATTTGTTATAGTAAATATTGGGTTTTCTATATTTTCAAAATTTTCAGAAATGGGGACACTTATTGTTTCTGGATGATGGCCTGTATCCGAGATATATGTTAAGGGATCAAAGGAATTGAAAGTAGAAACCGTAAATTGGTATGCTCTTCTGCCCTTTTTTGGATTTTTTTGAATTTGTAAAGTGTACCAATCTTCATCTGCATTATCAGATGAATCTTCTTCCCTTGTCCTCTTTTTCAATTAATTAACTTTTGCAGCTTTGTTGACCTTTTTTACCCAGAGTAAAGTAGTAGGCTAAAGAGCTTTACAAAGGAAAAGGAAGCACATTTTGTTACAAATATGACATACTTTCCTGAGACTCAACACGGTTTTAGGCAAAACACAACACAGAAACTGCTCTAATTAGATTTACAATGGACATTTACAAGGTCATGAATGATGGTTTTTACACTGGTGTGGTTTTCATGGACCTTACCAAGGCTTTTTACTTGGTTGATCACAACCTTCTCCTATCTACACTTGTCCTTCTGAATTTCTCCACATATGTTGTAAACTGGTTAGGTAACTATCTCAATGTTAGCTTCCACAAAACAGTCATTGAGGGATATCTTTCATCTGAATGCCTTATTAAGTATGGAGTTCCTCAAGGATCTATACTTAGGCCTCTCTTTGTTTCTCATACCTTCCATCTCGTCCCATACCAACATTGTCCTATATGTGGTTGATGCCACCTTGTACTGTAAGCATGCAAACCCCTCTACCCCTCTACCCTTCTCTCCAAACTTCAAACAGATTCTCACAGTTTCCATTCCTTATTCTCCACTCAGGGTATGGTCCTAAACTCCAAAACAACTAAATGTATGGTTTTCTCTAGCATATATATACCTTCTAATTTCAGTTTCAACCTCCTAGATAATGATGGCATTGTCATTAAGTGGGTTAGTGAATTTAGTGAACTTAAATACCTTGGTGTCACTCTTGATGAGCACCACTCTTTCTGCCAACACATAACCCAAATAATTAACAAAATCCACCAGAGACTTGGGCTCCTCTACAGGATCAGGGTATTTCTCACTCCAGAATTAAGAAGCAGGCTGGCTTCCAGCTTACTGCTATATCTCCTTGACTACAGTTCCATCATTTACTTCCCTCAGTGCAATTACGTCAAGTTCAATAAGCTCAAAGTGGCATAAAATAACATTATCAGTTTTGTGACTAAGCTTCCCCATAGTACCCACATCTGTGCCCTCTACGAGAAAGTGCATTGATTCTCCCTAGAGGACAGGGTCACAGGGAAGATTTCCATGTTCATCTACAAAATCATCAACAATTTCTTACCCCACAGTGTCTCCTCTCTGTTCAAGAAGGATTGTCCCACCCTTGTTACTAGGAATACTGCCACATGCCCTTTTTGGGACCCCTACTAAAACACCTCTTTGGGACAGAGATAGCTTACCTACAGAGGTAGCATGCTTTTTAATGCTCTCCCCTCTAAACTTGTTAGCAGCCCCTCCCTTGGCACCTTTAGGGTCAAACTAAAGGTGCACCAACTCAATAAATCACCTTGCAACTGTCATAGGTGGGATCTGTATGTTTTCCCAGCATGACGTTGCCCTGACAAGAAGTATACCGACACCAGTTTCCCATCATAGGCTTTCACCACTAAATAAAATCTTGCTTGACATTTCCATGACATTACCTGTGCAAACCAGCAAACATGTAAAGTAAAACACAACTGTTGTGACACAGGGGAATGAGGTTGACATATGAGGCTGAAATAACAGAACAAATGAGCAGCGATATAGTGAAATCATTAGCAGCATCTATGAGGTCTTGAGAGATCTGTAGATAGCATTCTTGTGTTTTTGCTGACATTAGACCATAAACCAGAGGCAGAATGCAACACGTTTCTGGATTTCCCACTGAGGCATGCACTGAATAAAGTTGTCTACTGTAAAAAGTGTTGGCACAGTTTTAAATGTGCTGACCATTAGCCAATAGTCAGCAATACTCAATTTTTCTAGGTTCTGTTTTGTGCTAAACAGTAATACTTTTTCATTCCCACACATTGACTTACAGAGAAAAAATTGTTGCCCGTTGATGACACACAGTTCAAGGGGTAGTACAATGTCATCCAGCGATCGTAGCTCTGGCAGCATGTTTTCGCATCTAGTGCATTTAATCATTTGTTGTAGTGCCTGCTGACTAGGCATATTGTGCCTAACCTCTGCTGACACCTTTGCCAGCTCAGTTTGATTAAGATGTGCAGGGGTGTCATGCATGGAAACAGCTCTCGACTTAAGTGATGACACCACATTAGCAACATAGAATTCATTGGCATCCGGCAAGTGACAATGTGGTGCTGTGCTTCTAAGATGGTGCTACCCCCCAACAAGCACCGTAGAGGCCCTGCCATGACAAAAAAAGTGACTTCCTTTGTTGACAGCACCTGTACCAAAGGTCTCCATGACTTCATTCTTTCACATAAAGGAATCCATCAATGCACAGCTTATCATGTCCTCTCTTGGATGCAACAACCTGACATACAATGGGTTCTGCAGCAGCCATGGTGTAAAAGGTAAACTGTAGCTAAGAGCCAGGAGAACAAAATGTCTGCCATTTATTTAATTATTGTATTTACAGGTAATTACAGACTGACTGCTCCTGTGCTGTAATTGATTGTACCTGCATGATGTAAAACACGGAAGAAGGCTCCGAGATGTCTGCCACATCTTACATCTGACATATTAAAAAATCTGAGACTCATAGTACATAACATGGTGCTGAGATGAAGAATGCAGAATTGTTTTAGCCTGATTTTAATTTGTGCACTTGACATTTAATACAGTTTGACATTATAAATTGTTGGGATGCAGTATTAACTTGATAAGCTCATTCCCTCAGAAGACTGCAAATACCCATTACTGAGCTGCAAGAGCTACAACTTACTTTCTGCTGGGATTGAAAATGACTGAAACATTTAAGTAAAATTTAAACATAATGCAGTATTAACTTGGTAAGCTCATTCTAGTACATAGTATAACATCTGCCAGTCGAGCAAACGATGTTTGGGAAAACAATGCATTGGCAAATTGCATTGCGGGAAACAGATCGCTGGCAATACAGAGTCAGGAAAACTTATGCCGGGCAACCATACTAGATCCCCATAAGTAGCATATCTTAATTTTCCTACCACTGACCAGAGCAATCCCTAGGCCACTTGCTCAATTTTTGGTTAGAATTTTTCCCTCTCATTTCTCTTAACCCCTTTCTCTTGTCCATCGCACTGCTTCCATGCCTCTTTTTTACTTCTAAGTTCTTTCAGAGTATTTCCCGCCTTCTCCCGTGTATTTGTATATTTTGTTTAGAATTGCTGTTAATACTGCAGCATCTGTACATAAGTCATTTTATATATAACTGAAATTTCTGTATAAATTTTTGTCTCTGTATTCATTGAACAGTTTGTCTGGATAAAGTGTATATATCCACCCCTGTAAAAACCCTAAAACTGGACTCTTGTAAAAATGGGCATTTTTCCCCACATGCCATTCCAGTATAAAATAAAATTAAAAAAATAAATGAAATTTACCATATTAGACTGCATGTTTACTAACCTGTAAGTTCATGAAAAACTGGAATCCAGACATGGAACATCATCTAAAGAACTGCCAGTCAGTGCGTTTAACTGTAGCAGACTGAAGTTGAATTGGAATCATATTTTAGTTAACATTCTGATTATAACTTTAACATTTTTCTGTGTGATTACCTTTTAAATAAAAGGTCAGATAGACATAGACAGTTGAAACAGTGCACACAACCTGCATTTATATGTAGTTACACTTGTAAGAACAGATTTAATAATGCCAAAATTAATAATATAGCAGTTACGCAACAGATTTGCTGTTACAATTTGCAATAGCTATTACATATGTAGTTTCCCTTATAAGAACAAATAACACAATGCCAGAAGAGATAGAGTGGTAGTTGCACAAAAGATTTTCTCTTATACTTTGCAACAGCTGTTACATGTGTAGTTACACTTGTCAGGATGAAACAATTTGTGCAAAAAGCGAGATGGTAGTAGTTGCACATGTATGCAAGTTGCGTAACTACACCATACTCACATGTGAAACTAGTTAACAAAGATATAATAGCTACATGTAACTACACAGTAGTTATAGTGAAGATACATAGAGAATAAAGTATGGGTCAGGGTGTGTAATGAGAAGTTTACACACACCGAGGAGTTAGATGCTACATAAGCCGCGCGAAGCTCGAGGGGTTTATTAAAATCTAACCCCGAGGTAAACTTCAAGTTTAAACACCTCAACCCATTTTTTATTTTATATAATTGCTGGCTTTCCCTTTTTTGCCACAGCAAATATATAAAATAAAAAGCTGTTGCTCTGAGACCGTGGTCCGGTTTCAGTGCGCGGTCCATGGTTGCCATCAGGACTGACTGACTGACACATCTCTTTAACTTTTTGGTTTAGTAGGGCAGGCATATGTTTGAGTATACATTTTATTTTGTAAAAAACACTTACCGCCGAGTCCCAGTGGCGGTTTGCAATCCGGTGAAAAGGAAAGCGGAAAGCAGACAGCGGACAGCGTTGGAATGGCAGGAAGATGCATGCGCAGAGTAAGAGAGACCGGGCGCTTGTTTGCCGTTATAAACGCTCCTTTATAATGGCAAATTACACCACGGTTTCCCTATGGAAAAAAGGGAAAGCCAGTTATTATAGCATAGTTATACACTAATTACAGTGTGGTTAAGGACACTTAAAATAAAATGTTACTGACTGGTAACTAAAATATGAATACAATGAAACTTCAGCCTGTTAAATGCACTGACTGGCAACTCTTTAGATGATGTTTATTTATTTATTAAAGAGATTTACCAGATAAGCACACTAAGTGTGAATCCACTCATTTCCAGATGTGACCTGGAGCATGGATATGTTCCATATCTGTATTCCAGTTTTTCATGAACTTACAGGTTAGTAAACATGCAGTCTAATATTGTGACTTGATATGTAACTGTCCACAAAATATTTCATTTGCATAATTACTAATTGGCACTATAACAATATTGTAGCTAAGAAATAATGGTACTGTTTTTACAGTTAATGCGTAAGTAACATATATTTGCAGTTGCACACATTTACATTTACCAAATGTCAATACTGTAGCTGTGATGCAAGTTCTCATTCAGAAATCATTTCCTCATGAACTTACTACTTACTAAATATGCAATCTTATATTGGACCCTATTCACATAGGCATCGGGGAATGTGTCAAGTGTGCATTCCCAGGCCTGGTGATCAATAGCAGCCATTCAATCAGATGAACTGACCAGGAGTGGAATGGATTCTGCACTTTGTGTGGAGTGGGGAATTGTGGGTTATTGGTGATCCTCCCATTGCTGCTGTTTTCCAGTAAGAGGACCTACTGGACTGCCTATATTTACCACCTTGCCCCAAGCCCTCAAGGTATAGTCAGAGGGCTAGGGTAGCTTGACGTGAAGGATGGTGCCATGGCTACCACACCTTTCATCCAGTGGTAAGTGCATGTAATGGCTACGGAAGGGTCCCTGCCTGTGTATCTGATGCAATTAAACACCACTCCACATATGGACCTGGAATGGGCATCACATTAGATACCATGAGGGCTTGGGGCATTGTGGTGAACATGTGCAGGCCAGAAGGTTCCCTTACTGGAAAACAGCATTACTGAGAGGACCAGCCATATACCACTATTCCCCACTCTACACAGAGTGCAGGATCCAGTCTGCTAGTGGGCAGTCCATCTGACTGGATGACTCTTGTTAATCACCAGGCCTGGGTATGCACATCTGAAACATTCCTTGCTATCTTTGGGACCTATGCACAAAATGATCTGATCACCTATGCACCACATATCTGAGAGGCGTAGGCGGCCCAAAGTCAGAATGATGCAAACTGGTGGTCCAGTGGACACCAGTGGTATGCTCCAAAGCATGCGTTCCTTGAGCACCCAGTCCCCTGACCAGTTGGGCAGGTCTGTGCAGGGCCAATCCAGGAGTGGTGCAGGGGGCATGCCCACACTCCACGCCAATCACTGAGGTGCATAGTGCCAGGTGATGGGGATGCAAGCTATGGCAGGTGGACCCTGATATAACTCTAATGCTCCTCCCCAAGGTACAGCCACCAGCTGTGTAGACATGTGCTGTTACCCCCACATGCTACCCAGGCCCTCAAAGACAACAGTCCCAGACTGAATCAATAGCATCTCAGTTGACAAAGCCTTTCTGGTGAAGCTCTGGAGTGAGTATTTCCAACTTGAAAATAATAATAACAACTTTTTTTCTTTGGTACTTTTCAAATATCAAAGCGCCGAACAGATTAAAATGGATGAAACATTCACAAAATAGCGCAACATAAAATAATATAACAACGCAGTAATCAGCAGTTATTCACCATAGGTCTGGTGCCATAAAAAGGTCTTATGAGCCAGCTTAAAGCCCTCCACAGTTGTGCACTCATGTAACCGTGGTGGCAGTTGTCCTTTGATAAAGTAAAGACTACTTTTGAAATCTTTTCCTACATATGGACATTGCAATGCTTTGCTAGAGTGCAGCAACATGTGGAAATTGTTGAGATGTTGTTGGGAGTTACTGGCTCCATGATGATGCCTTTCTGGCAAAGCACTGGTATGAGTAGTTCTGACTCCTGTGTGTGGCAGCACTCATCCTTTGATGAAATAAAGATTACTTTTAAAATCTATTCCTATGTGTGGACAGTGCAATGCTTTTCAAGAGTGCAGCAACTGTTTAAAACTCCTCAGGGACAACAAATAGGGTTTTGGAGGGCCACTCAGGCAAGTACCAGTTATTTTTAAAACATTTCTTACTTCTGAAACATTTTAACCCTGTGCTCCATCCAGCATCCTCTGCTCCAGGCAGAGAAAGGGAGTTACTCATGGACCTGGAAAGGTCATCCCATTAGATGCCCACAAGTGTACACTGATCTGCCCCACATGCACTAGCGCACCAGGTGGTGGACCCATGGATGAAAGGTGCGCAGTGGCTTGCAACTGTGAATGCCAGCCACTGCACAACCATCCGCATGTGCACAGTTGAACACACTGGGTATGCTCCTTTTGCATGTACCAGGCTTTCCTATGATGCATAGACCCCTATGTGAATAGAGTCCAATATTAGATTGCATGTTTAATAAGCAGTAAGTTAATGAGGGACTGATTTCTGAATGAGAACTTACATCACATCTACATTACTGAGATTTGGTAAATGTAAATGTGCACACATGCAAAACATGTTACCAAGGCATTAACTGTGAAAACATAGAGAACAGTGGATAGGCAACCATACAGAACCAGTGTGTTCTGCCACAGAGGAGTTCTGATTCCCGTTGACCTCAAGAGTGAAGCTTGAGATGTCCATGGGAATCAGATCCCCTAGATGGTAGAACACACTGGTTCTGCATAGATTTACTCATCCAATATTCGTTAGGGTGACATTAATTTTTATGTAGTTTAAGCAGTTTTCTATTTTTAAGTAGAAGAAGACTTTGCAAACCGCCTCTTCTTCCAAGAGTTACATTTGGTTGCTACGACCAGTGGTGTGGTTGTTAGGGACCAGACATCCCTACATTTGTGTCGCACATCCCACTAGTTGAAAATCAGGTTGGGAGGAATTTTTAAGAAAAAAACAATGGCGGCTTTATTTCTTGCTTAGTAAGAGAACGTGGATGGAGCAAGTGTTTTCTGTAAGTAAATCATAATATCTGATTTATCCTGCATTTTTTTAATAGAACAGTTAATCTGGTTGATCCTGCATATTATTTTACAATATCGGTTTGATCCTGCATCTGTGGGATTACGTGGCTGTCTGTTCCTCCCGTTGTTGCCTCTTTTGATCTGATTGATCCTGTGGTTTCTGTTGGTGTGACTGGTACATTCCTGGAATCAGCTTGAATGCTGTTGTACCACAGAAGGGTTAAACAGCATTCCATGACCTTTGAACTGTGGTACAACAGTGTTTTAGCTGACATAAAAATCAAGGTAGAGCAATGTTCTACCATACATTTCATTATTTCTTAGCACAATATTGTTACAACACCAATAAGTAATTTTGCAAATAAAATATTTTTGTGTACAGTCATATATCAACTCACAATTTTAGACTGCATATTATTAAACTGTACTGTAGGTTCATGAAAAACTGGAATGTAGACATGGAACATCATTTATAGAGTTGCCAGTCAGTGCATTTAAGTGTAGCAGACAGAAGTTATATTTTAATCATACTTTATTTATCACTCTGATTACACTTTTAAGTTTTTCTGTGTGATTAGCTTTTAATTAAATGTCAGACATAGACAGTTGAACCAGTGCACAAGACCTGCATTCATATGTGGTTACACTTGTAAGAACAAATTTAACAATGCCAAAAAGTAGTAACATAGTAGTTACACAATAGACATGCTGTTACAATTTGCAATAGCTATAATATGTGTAGTTGCCCTTGTAAGAACAAATTACATAATGCCAGAAGAGCTACAGTGGTAGTTGCACAAAAAATTTCTGTTTCACTTTGCAACAACTATTACATGTGTAGTTACATGTGTCAGAATGAATGAATTTGCGCCGACAGAGAGACAGTAGTAGTTGCATTGGGGACCAGACTGGAAGATCTTGAAACACATATAGACATTTGAGAGTATACACATCTTAACTGCATTGACTATGCCAATAAGTCTGAGGTGGTAAGGTCTTCCGGCATTCTCAGTCTAGCTTGATTGCGGTTAGGATGGGCTAATAGTTGAAGGACTATAATAAAATGCTTTTTTTTTATTCTTTGGTAACTGGATAAGGCCCACTAGGCACAAGTGCCTGTAGCTGAAACAGTTTCCTGGGTAATATCTCCCCATGATACTCAAGTTGTTTGAATTTTCATGCCTGACATCAAGAGAAGAAGTCCCACCCTCTTTCCATAGGAAGCCACTTGCACTTCGCCCAATTAAGTTTATGACCAGGACAGGAAGACACAAACATTAAAGACATTTAAGAGGACAGGCAGAGATTGCTTAGGATGGGAAGAGTACAGTAGCACATTGTCTGCAAATAGCGAAGTTACATGATGTGTTTCATTGATAACTCCTCTCTGTTAAATGTTCGGGCTGTTTTTGATTGCTACTGCCTGGTTTCTATAGTCTTCTCTAGTTCAGAAATGCAGAAAATCTCAATCACTCCAATGCATCAGTGGCTTTTCTATTAATGTGCAAAACTGACTGTACAAAACACAGTCTATGCAGAATAGTGTGCACAAAAAGCAAAGAACCATGACCTGACCAGCTCCAGCACTTTGAGGCACTAAACCTCTTCCTCCTTACCCCCTATGGAAGAGGTTTAGTGCCTCAAAGCACTGTGGCTGCTCAGGTTGTGGTTCTTTGCTTTTTGTTCATGCTATTTTACTCTGCATAGACTGTGTTTTGTACTGTCAGTTTTGCACGTTAAAAGAAAGTCCACAGATGCATTGGAATGCTGGAGTTTTTCTGCATTTCAGGGTTATAGTTTTTGACCATTCATTCTTACTGTGAGCACAGCCTTCCTTGCTTGATGAAGTCTTGTCTAGTTCCCCTGGTGAGGGGAAAGGTAGAGGAGAGCAGGTCATTAGTCAGAATCTATGCCTATGGGGATCTGTACAGAGCCATCTCCCATACAATGGATAAGTGGGCACAGTTCATATTTGACCAAGGATGTAAACATAAAGCATCACTAGTCCTGTTCAAAGGCTTTCTCCATATCTAGTGGCAGCAATCCAGGACAAGCAGCTCTCTTCCCCCAGACCAGAACCACATAATGTTAAGTGAACATCTAGGGCCCAGTATTGAAAACTTTACCCCTCAGGCAATGCACTGCCCAGCAGTTTACATTAGCCCTCAACCCACTGTACACAATATTCAAAGGAGAAGTCCATGGGCAAACACTGCTGAACACAGCATGCAAATGGAGGTGTGTATAGCGAAGTCTAGAGTGCTGTGGAAAGATTGCCCAGCACTGAAGACAGCTCAAGATATAATAAATGGGCAGTGTAAGCAACCACATCAGCCCAGTGCACACAGAGGTTGTGTGAGGCAAAAATGAACCAAGTGACAAGTGGAGGCACCAGCACAGAAGGGGTGCAGGCAAGTAGAAAGTCTAGTAAGAGATCAGGTGGAAATGCAAAAATACAAAATAGAAAACCCAGAGACGATGGCAGTACACATGTATACATAAACGTAATACCACATGTTGGATTTGTAGCAGAGAAAAAAGCTGTGGACAGGGCAGTGACAGCGGTGAAGGGGGCACCACAAATAAGTCTGCATGGGGGTGCCAGTAGGTGTAAAAGTGGTCTGACTATGCAGGGGAGGAGGACACATAGAACCCTGGCATGGAGCAGGTGACAGCACACAAAATGGCACGCAATATGGGGGCTCAGGGGATGGAAGGCAGCTATGCCAATAAGGACACAGCCATGGACAGGTCACATAAAGAGGCCACCCTGCTGTGCAATGCAGGAGGGGAGGTGTCTAATGTACATTGACCATTCCAGAACAATAGACAGCCACAACTCAGATGGTTGCTGTCATGCACAGATGTTTAGGGGGACACACAGAAAACAGAATATGTCTGCTGAGAGTACAATACACCCATCACACCCAGAACACTTTACAGGTGGAAGTGCAGCAACATACAATTGCAGGGACAGCTGTGGTGATCCTGTGGCACAGGACAGGCATGAACACCACACGCAGTGGGGAGGGGGTACATCGGTGGGCAGAAGGGTTAACACAGCAAACCAGAAAAATATGTCAGAAAGGCAGCAAAAAAGACACAGGATACAGGAGCATAACATAGAAAATGTGTTTAATCCATAACAATAGTCCAAAACATTATGCTTTATGCAGCTGATAAAAAGGTAAGAAGGACCACAAGTGTGGGGGTAGAGGGATGGGAGGGTGCAAAAATAGGAGAAGGAGAGGGAAACCAAAAAGGGAATGTGGGACTCTACTGCTGCCCTTCTGCAGGCCTGTGGAACTGGACAGGTTCCTCTAAAAGCTCTACCAGCCTCCTCACCTTCCACTCCATTTTTGATTGGCACTCCAGGAGGATCCGCTGCTGCCTCACCAGCTGCCCGAGTACTTCACAGATTCAACAAATTTTAAAATTCGCTGCTTGTCCAGGACAAGTGGCTTGACTAAAAGTAGTAGTTCTCATGCTTGAGTTGGTAGTCCAGTTAAAAATAGGCATATTTTTAAGAAAAATTATTAAAAGTAAAGAAAAACAGGTTGCATGTACTTTAGGGGGGAATAGCTAAATTCTAGTAGGTTAACAGTATAAAAATGTGTCATTTTTTGTTCTAGGCAGGTTAGATGGAACAGTTTTCCTTATGATGAGTTAGTGAAACCAAAGAAGTAGTAAACTAACTTTTTTTGCTTTGTTTGCTTATTTTTCTGCGTAGTAAATTTGTATACTTCACAAAGTCTGAATATGAAATAAGTAACAGATCAGGTTTACATTATTTTTCTGTAACTTGTGCACTCACTGCAAATGAAGTAATGTGGATTTTCAAATCTGTTTGTTTTTATTGCATCTTTATTTTTTTTATTTGAATTATTTTTTTTTAGTCTTTCACAAGCCAGCCGTAGGACAGTTACACTGGGCAGGTTACCCCCACCCCTCTTTACTCCGAGCCTTTTCCCCAGGATCTCATTTCATAACAACAGCCCACATACAGTTATGCTTCTCTTATTTGATAGGAGGCAGTATAGCACAGTGGGTTAAGGCTCTGAGCTACAGATCTGGAGACCTGGGTTTGAATCCCATAGCCACCTAGGTGCATACTGTGTGATCCTAAGCAAGTCACGTAACTTCCTTGTGCTCCCAGGTTACATCTGGAAACAAGCTTCGGCTTAGTGTGCTACCCTTGGTTAAACAATGTTCTCCCTTCCCTTCTTTAAGCAGGTCAACCCTTCTTCACTCCTTTGCCCATGATCCCCTCTCCAAACAGCACACACACCATCAGTCAAGATTCTCTTATTTTCTTAGGGGGAGGTCACTCTTCCTCCTTCACTCCTCCCTTCCCAACAGCCCACACACAACAGTTAGACTCTCTTATTTTATTTTCTTTGGGCAGGTCACCCCCACAATCTCTTACCCCAGCAGCCCACAGCACACAATCAGTCAGGCTTCTCTTTTTTTATTTTCTTAGGGTTACTCCTTCACTCCTCCCCATGATTTCCCAGACTCCCAAAAGCCCCCCTCACACAGTCAGGCTTCTTATTTTCTTTTCTTTGGGCCGTTTCTACCCCTCCCCTCCTTCACTTCTCAATACGCCCCCCCCCATACTGCACTGTAGCAAGGCTGTTTTAACTCTTATGTGCTCTCTTGAAGGCAGCAAAACTTTCACAAAAAGGCCAACCATTGTCACTTTTTAACCCCTCCCTTCAGTCTGCTTTTATTTATTCTGAGTCACAATTCTGTGGGGTAACTTTCACTTCAGCTCTTTCTTTATCCTCCTTTACTTTTACTGCTGCAGATTAGTTGTGTTGTTTTTGTTCATCACTCTCCTCCCTGACTTGTAACAAGTACCACTTTCCTTATGTTTTCTCAGCCTCATAGTGTGTTCTTCTCCCCTTAGTGTAGCAATCTTGATTCATCACGTTACTTATTTCCCACACCACGCACACTCAGTTCCACTCTCCCCGATCCAACAATCACCCTTGTCTTGCAGTCTGTATTAATTCAAAATGATTCATGGTTGTGTGGATCTTGGCTGCAGTGCTTCCCACTATTCCCCTCCCCAGCTTACTAACACCACTCACCCTCCCTCATTGGGTCAATTCCCTGATCTCTGCTTTTTACAGCAGCAGCTTCAACATTTATGATACACTATGTTTTATTATTATCAGCTCAGGCAAAAGCAACAGCAAGTGTGTCTGGCAGTGAATTATGTGGTCCCCAACTCCAAACAAGCTCTTAGCAAAACACCTGGCCACTCACATGACCATTTCAGAGGCACACAAGACCTTTCTCCTCAAAATGAAATGGGAAAGTGAGAGCGTGTCTCCGTTTACCCCAGCCAAGTCATGTCAGTATTGTCAATGCTAGTGAATGGGTTCCTTACTTGAGCAGCCAGATCTTCATTGACTGGATGGGACACCTGCCAGTCCAATGACTGGCTCCACCTCAAATCTCCCTTTGGCCACGACTTGCTCCCAGCAGGAACTCTCTCAACGCTGGTCACTCTCCCTCACTTTAATGGAGAAACCTGGCACTGCAGCAGAAAATCTTTTTTTTTTTTTGTTTTAAAGCAATACTTGTCCATGGACAAGTACCCCTGTCACCAACTGCTTGTCCTTGCCTGAAATCTGGTAGCCCAGGACATCGGGCTATCGGATTTGTTGAACCCTGGTACTTCATCACCACTCTCACCCTCTTCGGGATGTCTTGCCCATGACACTGTATGATGTGCCCCTATGTGTGAAAATATGTCATCATAAGTACAGTGGGTAGACACTGTGGAGATAACACCCTCAGCACATACAATGGCCCAAGTCCCACCGAGCACTGCCACCAGTATGGTACATGTGACAAATGTTCAGCACAGCACCCCTGAGGACTGCAGACACACCAAGACATAAGGGCAGTCCAAAAGGGGTGGGAGCCAAACATGCAGCACAGCACTGCACAGGGGACACAACATAGGTGGATGTGATTACTGATGCAGCAAATGCCACATAAGGTGTGCACAGAACACACCCTGGCCAGCCCCGAAAGACATGTCACAGGCCACAGTGTGCAAGACTGCCAGTGCATGGGGACACACAAGAGCAGTACAGTGCACAGTTACTAAGAGACATGCATATCATGGATGGATACCACACACCCACCCCAAATCGATATCACTGTATCTGGAGGCTCCAGGCCCAGCCACAGGCAAAGCAGATGAATGGAGCAAGGTATAGCCACATGCACAGCTATGGCTACCATAAAAAAATGCTAACACAGCATGAGACTGATGTGATGTCCCCAAAATTCCCACTACACAATGTGTAGGAAGCAAACAAGTGAGCAACAGCTGTATGGGAACACGTAGTAAAATGTCACAGGAAGGCAGCATCCCATCACCTGGTACAAAACAACAGTACTATGGCAGCAGAACAGTTATGCACAGTTCTCCAGCAACACATAGTGGAACAACATTGCCCTGGCCCTGACCCAGGGGCAGCATATGTGCATGTCCCACAGGGGACCATAGGCCAGCATGCAGTGACAGGACCTCAAAGTACTGGGCAGCAGACAGTGCCATAGCAACAGGTCACATTCAAGGAGGTGGGATAGGTAAGTAACATGCAAAACATGCTATCCCCGAGGAGAAAGATGCAGAACAGCAGTCAGATCTGCCTAAGGAGAGTTTGTGCCCACCTAGTGGAGAGCAAAGCACAGATAAAATATAGTGCATGTGCCAGGTAGGCCTGGCACACCATGCTAGGGCAGTGCACAGCTGAGAGATGTACAAAGGCCTACACTGCAAAGGACATGTGAGCAGGGAACACGTTGGGTAAGTGCATCAACCAAATGCTGCTATTGAGGTGTGTGTAGCATGGTAAAGAGGCACAGCACCAGGGTCCACTGTGTGATACACCAACACCTGAAGACACTGGAATGGGATATCAATGCTGCAACACCAATGTACACAACACACGCCCCATGGTACAGTGAGCATAGGCCACAGCAACACACAACAAGAAACGTGTTCCAGGATCATGGCACCACAAGACAGCTTACATTATGTGGGCAATGCACTAGTGGGTGACATGGACTGGCAGAAACAGGAAAGAAACCCATGAACCCAACCTAATGACACAAACAGACAAAATTATGGAGCAGCAGTTGACAGTGTCCAGGCCAGAGAGAGGTATCACAACCTGTGTATGTGCAACAAGAAGTGAAGGGGCACGTGACAAAATAACCCTTACCAAATTTGGTGCAATGGCAACACAGTGTTCTGTCAATGACAATACCTGTGTATGCCTGAAATTGTGCAATGGTACTACCCAGTGGTACTCTGGTAGTACAATGGTGTCAATTCAGTCAAGTTTTCTGGCCTAGTGGTAGTGCCCTGGCACAGTGGCATCCCTATGGCAATTTTGACAGGTTGTCCAGACTGGTAAATGGGCAATGATACCACAGTGGTATTATGTAATTTTGAGTCCCCTTCCATGTGGGACTCTATTTTGCCCTAGAAGTGTCCAATGATAATGCAATGGTAGTATGAAACTGTTTTCTATATACCACCAAGACTTATTTGGTACCACTGTGGTATCAGTATTGAGTAATGTCACCACAAGGCTATTATGTTAGAGGTGCAAACTGGTGTGCATATAAATCCCAAGCTTTATTGGTATCACTGTGGTATCAGTGCATCTAGAAAATCGATACCACTATGGTACCAACATGGTACACTTCAAAATCAAACAAAGTTTGAAAGAAATACAAAATGAAACATACATTGATAATAAAAAACATTATGAGCTGTGCAGTATATGCAAATTACAATTACAACCCTCAGTTAAGTTCCCAAATTGAATGGGATATCACCACTGCATTGAAATCCATTAAAATTCCATTACATTTAATTAATTTTCCATTATTTTCATGCAAACCCATTAATTTTCACCATAACATTTTGTATCACCTTTTTTTAATGGCCAATTTTTATTCCCATTAAATTTCCATTAATTGTTGATGTTTCATAGGTGCAAACCATTAATTTACTCATCCATGCCATTAATTAACCATGACAGGTATTCATTAAATATTTAATAGGTATGGTACGCCCCTTAAATGTTGTAGTAGGCTATTTTAATGGCATGTTTAATAGCCATTAAAACTGAGCAATGAGCTTTTCATTGCCATGAAAATTATGCTCATATTGTGCCAATCCATTAATGATCATTAAAACTGTCCAAATGAACTATTCATTGCCACTAGAATTATAGTCATGTTGTGGCAATACATTAATGGCCACTGAGCACAGTTTTATTTACTATCTATCTGTACTACTTTTCCCTAAGAGCTATGGGTCCCCTTTTACTCCTGTGTAATTTTTGTTTTACAGGTACTCCCTATCCATTCTCTAGAATCAGTATCTCCAAATAGGTTCCCTCACCTGGACAATAAAATACCCATGAATTAGTTACTTGATTGGGGATGGGGAGTTCGAGTCATAATTGAATCTGCATCCATTACAGTGGGAGTCCAGATGGTTGGTGCCATGATGCTATATTGTAATGAGGGACAGTTAAGAGGTATGGGATCAGTCTCCCCAGATCTGCCCCTATAGCTGGACACCCGCCCTGCAGCTGGACCCCTTCCCTGCAGATAGACCTACACAACTGTAGACTAACGTTTTGCTACAGCACCCTCTCTGTGTGGCAACACCATTTACAGTGACTGACACAGCAATGCTGAGGGATAAAATGAGGGACACATCCCTAAGGGACCGTTGAGAGTTATGTTGCAGTCCCCTCCCCACATGTGGCTACCCTGCACAGCAGTGCTAGAGATTTTACAGACTGTCACAGTGGTCGAAACTAACTTTTTCAGCTACTAGCCATCAGGGCTAGTGATTAGAAAAATCCACTGACCCAACAGGAGTTTCACTAGCCCAGCACAAAATGACAGGAAAAATCACTATTGAAGTGAATAGTCCCATTGAAATATATATAGGCCCATTCATTTCAATGGCATTATGTTCTCAATATTTGTATAGCAACAACAAATGGTCCTGGCTCAGACCAGGTACAAGGACAATAGAAATGGAAATCATTGTGGGATGTGACTTCCTGCCAGAAGCTCATGAAGAGAACAGTTACTTTTGCATTATGATGAGGCAGGAGCAGCCATCAAAATGAGGGGAGCTATGACAGCCTTTCATTTTAGAGGTGGTTTAATTTCTGAGTATGTTTTGGTGGGCGGCAAAGGCAGAAGTGTAACATCCCCGAAGATGGGGTCCCCAGCAAGCTCAAGTTGATGCCAGCAAGCCCCAGTAAGATGCCCCCTATAGTTTAGATTGCAAGTGGGGGTGAACATAGTGGCAGAAGCCCCATAAAAATAAAGTGCCTCTCTGCAGTTAAAAATTTTTTTTCTTCTTATTGCAGCCTGCCCAGTGAAGGTGGCACAAGCCAGTGTCACATCTAAGATCCAGCTTACACTGGACATCTGGTTGTTAGATACTCAGCATCCCAAATGCCAGGGAGGATACTGAGTGACCAGTAAAGGCCATTGGGGGAGTTTGAATTGACTGCAAAGGAGAACAGTCAGGGGACTTCAGGTGCCCAGAAAAGAAAACATGAAGAAAGTGCGGCAGAAGGGAGAGGGGACACAGAGAAGTAAATTCAGAGCAAAAGGTAGTACCTGAAGTCCTCCTCTCATCCCTGTGTTAATCTCAGTGGTCCCAGCAGTGTCAGTGGTCCAATAGTTATGGCAGTCCCCAGGATCAGCAGTTGGCAGCAGCAGTGTGGGTTCTGTTTAGTCCTGTTTTTTTTTGCAAAGAAAAAGTAAATGCCAGTCCCTTGGCGGTGGCCCCCACAACTGGAAAGCATCATTAGATGAATAAGCATCAGGAGAGCCAGCTACCCATCAAAGGAAGACCTCCCACCTTCCTGCAGCCAGCAGGTCATCCAGGGTACACTTAACCCACCTCCTGTCTCCTCAACTGCTCCAGTGTTTGGGGTGGTGAGTCGGTGACAGTGCCATAAAGCAGGCATTGTCCACCTGAACTAATACTGAAATAAAAACAAGATGTTTCCTTTCACACAGTGAATGTAATACAGTAAAGGATGGCCATGGATGTTAGTGTGATCAGGGCAAGGGACTGCCAAGGGTGGATCTATTCATATATATATTTAAAATTGGTTCAGGAAGGGAGCATATGATGACATGGTGGCCTTATTCAAAATTGCCTAAATTTATCTAACTCCTGCTCCTAAGTGAAGCACAGGGGTAGGCAGCATTCAAATTAAGTAGTGTTCAGAGGTGGCACAGAGGGCAGACAGGCCCTGAATTAGATAGTAAACAGGGTGCTAGAAGGAGCAAGGGTAGAGTAAAGGCCAGTTATAGCCAAGCTAGCCAGTTTGGCTAGTGAATAATTGCTAGCTGTCCTACAAGTTTGTTTAGCTGCAGATTATAAAGTCAGAGTGCCCCAGGGTGATACAAGTGACTAGTAGCCAAGTTGCCAGGCTAGTATTATAGGGCTCTCTGGATCAGTTACTCAGGTTACTAGCCCTTTGCTAGGACTTTGGCAACTGTGCTGCTGGGGTGGCTAACAGGCTAGGGCTGTGGAAACTATGCTGGTCATGTGGGTAACTGCCTGGTCCACTCCCTTCCCCTTGCTCCTGACTGAAACTGATACCCAAGTGCACATGAAATCAGTAAATTCTACAATTTTACAGCACTAGCTTGGCTACTGTTTGCCACTTAGCTATAGCCACCTTTATCACCCTAGACACTCTCACTTTATACTCTGGGTTTTACTTAACCTAACTGGCCCCTGGTACTTATTTCTGAATACATTTATTTATTGAAAAGTTTCACCAAGAAAGGCACACTGAACAAACAAGTTACTCATCTCCCAGTGCATCCTGGGGGACAGGGTAGTGGAAAGCACAATTATACAGGTCATACAAGTTGAATGGGAAAATTATTTAACCAGGAGAGGCACACTAAGCCAAAGCTAGCTTCCAGGTGCGATTTGGGAGCCCAAGGAAGTTAAGTGGCTTGCTCAGGGTCACACAGTATGCAAGTGGGGCCTGTGGCATTCAAACCCTGGTCTTCAGGTTTGCAGCTCAGAGCCTTAAACCACTGTGCCATACTGCCTCCTATGAATGCAATAACCATAAACAATACATTAAATACATAGAAACAGAAGAATAAATAATAAAAAAAACTTTAGGGATGGCTAACCCTCATTCACTTTTCCATCTAGTAAAATTTCTTGTCCTATTTGCTATTCATATGGGACTCCTATTGTCCCATATTTTGTGGTTGCCCCCCTACACTATTTAAAAAACTCACTGTTCCAAGATCCGTAGTGGATGTGAGCTTTTGCGCGCATGCATGAGACAACCTGACTCACCACGGGATTTAAAAAGAGTAGGATTGAAAGAGAAGCGGCCTGCTGCTGTGACTTGAGTCAAGCTGCTTTGATTGCCTGTGGCCCTGTGAGTGAGTTGCTCGTCATAGTTAATTTTTTTGTCACTCCATCCACAACTCCAGACTACAGCCCAACCAGATCCAATGCCAAAACAGGGACTAAAATAAATTCAAGGAGCTGCGCTTCCAGATGCTGTGCACTGGCTTGCCTAAGAGAAGCCTCTTAAGACTTGGCTTGAGGTTGATTTTTGATTGCACAATCGTTGGGGCCTGAGGGGAGTCAGTGGGACTGTGGTGGTGAGGTCTGTGGATGCTGGTGTCATCAGAGTGAGAGTCGGACTTGTCCAGCCCAGAGGTGTGGGACAGAAGAGAGAGGATGGAGCAGGAACCAGAGGACTGATCAGGGCCTGCTCAGGAACAGGGAGTCACTGCTGGCTTGCTGGTGACTGCACTGCTGCAGCCTGTGAATGAGTCAGAGGAGTCCTGAGTCTTCTTCAGTTCAGACTGAACAACAAGGAATATCTGGAGTTGACTTGACTGACTGAACAAAAAAAGTAAGTGCTGCAGTTGCACAGCAGCTGGCAGGGCTGCTGCGAGGCTTGGGGGGGGCTTTTGTGCTGGGCCTAGGTGGGTGCATTCAGATTTTGGAACTTTGGGGCACTAAGAATAGGCAACCACATAGTACAGCAGCACACAGACCCAGGTGCCTAGTAGTTTTGAGGGGGGGGTGCCTTGAGCCGAGTGAAGAACAAGAAGGTGGTACAGTAACAGATCTGGCCTTGCTTAAAGTCAAGGTGTGGTGATGTGGGAGGGAGTAGGGTAGAAGGTGATATCAAAGGACAGTTCCCTCGCTAAAGTGGGATACTAAATTTAGTCTTAAAGCAGTAATTAATTCTTCTTTTAAGACTAAGTTTAGTAATTTTTAATCTTTTGTAATCATCATCAGAAGAATACTACCTGTAGGAATATTTAATTCCAATGAGTTCAACTGTAATTGTTTTTTAAGAATAAAAATATAATTAAAAGAATATTATACTTGGGGGGGGGGGGGGAAGGTTTTGCAACCAACATGATGGTAGCTTAACTTGTGAGCTGTCCCTTGGCTGAGGACCAACCGAGCTTGGATGCCACGATCCTGTGGAGTTACAACCCCCCTACTACCGACTAATGCATGGGTGATGATCTGCTTACTGGGCGGCAAGCACTTAAATGGATTTTGATGTGATTTGTGATCTTTCACAGCACCGTTATCTGTAGTACCTCTGGCCAAGCTAGGCCACAATTACATTACTGCTCCTGACTACTACGCGGTTACTTGCCTTTGCTATACAGGCTTCAGATGACTTGGGATCCCAAAACTTCCTATTTCCAGAAAGCATGGACCCCCTGACAGCAGCCCTACCTCCTAGTTTGACTAGCCCTCCCACTGCCAAGCCAGCATCCATGGGAGAATCCCTGCAATATATTACTAAGATGCTGTAAGCAGTACTCCTCCGGGTGGATGATATCAGCCTTTGCTTGTCAGACATAGTCACGGAAGTTCGGCAGCTCCAAGACTGGATGAATATCTCCGAGTAGCTAGTGGAGGCCTGCAAACTGCAACAAATGCAAATATGGCAGCGCCTATACCAACATGAGGAACGTTTAGCAGCTCTCTAGGATAGAGCCGAAGATCAAGAGAACATAGGCCACCGCAACAATTTGCAAATTATCAGACTCCTTGAAGGGACTGAAAGGCAATCAATGGAAAGGTTCCTCAATGACAACCTCCCTCCCTCTCATGTTGGGGGAATGCTGGAGGGGCCCTGCAGATGTGAAGAGGGCACATCGGGTCTCTACTCACCCCAATAAACCTGCAGATGATCCTAGACCAGTAGTGGCCTACCTGCTTCGATACTCCACTAAGGAACAGATCTTTTGTGCTGCCAGGACCTTGTGGAGATCCGTTGACAAGGGGCTCAGATTTCTCTATTTCAGGAATTCACCCAAGAGACTGCAGTGAGGAGGAAAGCATTTGGCCATATCAAACATTTGCTTTACCAGCATGGCTTTTGTTTTTGTTTCAAGTTTAAAAATCTTACCAGGCTCTCCGTATCCAAAGATGGGAGAGAAATAACTGCTGACCACCCTGCTGAGCTTGAACACTGGATTGCCAAATTCTGACTGGCCTTGCATGTCCCTACTACAAATCTCAGGAGGCTGTGGGAATCCAAGTGGTGCCTTCCAGTAGGAATAGTTTTCCTCTCTCTGGGACTCCAAGGAATACATTACCAGCTTGACCAGTCCGTCACCAACCTGGTCCCCCCTCGATTAATGGCACTCCCTTAGCTTCTCCTACTCTGGCTTCTGAAGAGGCCTTGGATTCTCAGTACCACCTACCCTCCCTCCCTCCCTCAACACTAGAATAGTTCCTTCACAAAGTCTAGACAATGAGCTAGGAGTGGGCTCCAGCATTCACCCAGCAAGCACGCCATGGCTCCACCCGCTAAAATTTGCAGAGAAGACCTTTCTCCTGTCACAGATCTGGTGAATTCGGAATTGCTTGACTCTCAAGAGATGGGCATTGCACAACCAGTGGATTGGGATGACTTTCCTGACACTTCCCTTGTTGAAGCAGTGGATACTTTCTCCCCTGTAAGACCTGGGTTGATCAGCTACACTGCAGCCATAGCGAACACTACTACAGGCTCTGGTGCTGCCCCTCAGGACCAACCTGAGCAGGCTGAAGGACTGAACACATGAACTGTTTCCACCTCTTTTTCTGATGGCTGCTTTACACACTGCTCATTAGTTTATGATGGGGCACCACCATAGTCACCCGTCCCCCTTTTCTGCTCTCTTATTTGACCCGTGAGGGTATGAGCGTTGTGGCAGGCATTTAATTCCCCCAATACATATACCAGTCCAGCCCTGCCCCCCTCCCTCCTCCCTTTTTTCTGACCCTTGGTCTCCAGTTTGTGGAATGATCTACCACCTTGGTGCTCTCTGCTCATGGATCCTATTATTAAGCTCTGTCTGTTAGCTGTTTTTTTTATCCAGCCTTGACAGCGGTTAGCTGCACTTTGCTACCACAGCTTTAACTGCTGCTTGTTCTATACTAGGCTATAGGGCCTGTTTGCCTCATTGATATCATGCTTTGACTGGTAGATGGGCATGCCCACCTTCCTCCCTTACTCTGTTATGTCTTCTTCCTACCCCCCTTCCCTTCCTCCCCCACTTCCCCCTACCGTGGTCAGGATGGCTGACCTTGGGCAGCTCCCCGGCTCAGGATAACTCCACTTAGTTGGACTTTCACAATATACCCCTATACTGAGCATTGGAGAAAGCATAGCTGTAGAGCAGATTTTCTACCCTCATTTGCTCTGCCCTCCTCACTCATAGCATGTTTATGCTGTTGTGTCTTTGTTGGCACCTAATTGTTGACTTTTGGACTTTTACGCCTTATAGTTTTTTTTCAATACTTGTATCTCAATTTATCTTTGTTGCTCCTCTCCACAGCTTCTAACCTCTAAGGACAGTGTACGCCAGACTTTCAGAAATGCTTACACCCTCTCCATCCCTAGGCTACAGATTTGCAGTTTTGGTTTGTTAAGGGTGTCTTCCCATCCCCGGGATCACTGCAAATTTGTTCCCCTCTCTCCTTGGCTCTCAGTAAATACTCCTTTTTGTTTATTGGGCAGCAATATGGCACCAGACACCCCTGTGCCTCTTGGCTACCTTTGGGTTTCTTGGAATGTTAAAGGACTTAACAGCCCAATCAAATGCACAAAAGTTCTTTAGCACCTACAATCTCTACATGCCGATGTTGCACTTTTACAAGAAACCCATCTATTGTCCAGGGCAACAGCATGGGTGAAGAAGTCCTGGGTGGGAGAAGTCTTGGCTAGCTCCTCCACAACTAAAACTAAAGGAGTGGCTATTCTTCTCCGTAACTAAAACTAAAGGAGTGGCTATTCTTCTCCGTTGCACTTCCCCCTGGAAAGTAGAAGGTGTCATGGAGGATACTCACAGTAGGTGGGTGGTGGCCAAGTTATCCTCTCCTGAGGGCCCTATGTTATTAAGTACTGTCTATGCTCCTAATGATGAACATATGGACTTCTTTCTGATGGTCAGTCAAGCCCTATCGGCATTACAACTAGGCAGCCCACCTATTCCAGTTGTGATGGGGGGATTTCAATATGGTGAGTGATATTTTCCTTGACAAGTCCAACCCTACTCCACATTCAACCCCTAAAGCTAGATAGTCTCTTCAGGACCTGATGGAGGAATAGTCTCTCACTGATTTCTGGCAAAGAGACCATCCCACCAGTCATGACTACACATTTTACTCCACGCCACACCACTCACATAGCCGCATGGATTTTTGGCTGGCCAATGAAGTGGCAGAACTGGGCATATCTGATTCTGCTATTGGTTAGATGCTGATCTCTGACCACTCACCCACTCAGATTACTTACACTCCCCCTGGTAATCATTCCCCCGGTGTCCGATGGAGGTGTAATCCTCTCCTTTTTAAAGACCCCAACTTTTGTACCATGCTAGTTCAGGCCACTAGAGACTATTTTTCCCTTAACTCTGACTGTGGAGTGTCATATGGCACAGTCTGGGAAGCCTTTAAGGCGGTCATTCATGGCTGCATTATTACTTTCTCTGTGGCTTAGGACAGGGCCTGTAGAGTGAACCTGACCAAACTGCAGGTCGACTTGACTGCCTTGGAACAGCGCTTTAAGGCCACCCCTCATGCTGCTACTGATGGCATATTGAACGGTCAAATCATGGGGCTCAAGTACCAGATCAATGTCATCTTACATCAGAAGGCTGAATGGCTTCTGCTCAGGTCTAAAAATGCTTACTGGGACAGTGGGGGGAAGTCCAGCAGGCTTCTTGCTTTTTGACTCCACAAGCAACAGGTGGCCAAGCAGATTCATACCCTTTGCACCCAAGCAGACTCCATAGCCTCCAGCCCCAGTGACATTAATTGTACCTTGAGACAATTTTATGAATCTCTGTACCAATCTCACTCCACCAATACAGATTTACAGCTCTTACAAGACATTGTGACCCTCTGCCAGCATGCCCCCCTTCCCGCCCTTACCCCTGACTAGGCAGCCCAACTCAATTGCCCTCTCTCATGTGAAGAACTTCATATTACATTGTCATAGATGGCTCCAGGGAAAGCTCCTGGCCCTGACAGCATGTCTGTAGAATTATATTAAGCCCTGGGGCCAGACATTCTATGGCCACTCCAACTTGTTCTACAGACCTCCCATGAGGCCGGCTCCCTCCCTTCCACTATGAAGGACGTGCTCATTACTCTGTTCCACCAAAAATCCACCGACCAGCTGAATTGTGCTAACTTTCAACCTATATCTTTGCTATCTGTTGACACAAAGATATTAGTCAAAGCCCTGGCCACTAGATTGATGTCTGTCCTCCCGCTGATTACTCACCCCACACAAGTTGGCTTTATGCAGGACAAGGCTGGGGTAGACAACACCAGACTTCTGCTTAACCTTAAATGGTTTGCCTCCAAATTGTCCCTCCCCATGGCTGCATTAGCAATTGACTTTTCTAAGGCATTTGACTCCATAGAATGGGACTACTTACATGAGATCCTCCAGCTCTACAGTTTTGGTGTCTACTTTAGACAGTGGTTGCACACGCTTTACTGTTCCCTTAAGGCCCGCATTCTCACTAACAGTGACATCTCTTCCTCTTTTCCCCTCCACAGGGGCACTGGACAAGATTACCCACTTCTCCCCTCTTATTTTTGGTAGCCTTGGACCCACTACTTCGAATTCTTATTGCATCCCCACAAATCCATGGCATCAAAGTCACTGCTCACTCCTCCTTGGTGGTGGCATATGCAGATGACCTCCTTTTGACCCTGTCCAGTCCCCAATAATTGATCCCAGAGGTGCTCAGGGTCCTTGAAAACTTTGCGGTTCTCTCTGGCTTACAGATCAACTAAAGAAAGACCACCCTGGCCCCTCTGAATGCTGGCTGTACAAGTGCCTGTCTTCATGGCACTAACCTCTCATGGGCTGACCAGGGCTTTGTTTATCTTGATATCCTACTCCCTACCAAATGGTCTGCCCTTGAATTGGCTAATTTCTCCCCCTTACTGACACAACTCTCTACAGAGGTGGAATGATGGTGCAAACTGCAACTCTCCCTACCAGGCAGAGTAGCTGCAGTCTGCATGCTCCTCTTCCTCCAGCTCTTGTATCTATTTAACAACCTTCCCATATCTCTCTCTTCTAAACTGTTCACCTCTTTGGAACGTTTAGTCTCCCACTTTTTGTGGGACAATAAACCACCCAGATGGAGTAAGCAGAAGCTGAGAGCACACTGAACTTGGGGGGGGGGTTAAACATCCATTGGTTTCTAGGCTACCACCTCCCCAGTATGGTGGTCCATGTGACCAAATGGTTTATACCTAGTCCTTTGGGTTCCTCTCTCTGGGTCCAGCTGGAAATAGACTTGGCAGTTGGGATGACTCTCTATTCCCTTCTCACATTGCTGTCACAGCCAGATCAGCCCATCCCTCCCACTATCACTGACACAGCTCATGTTTGGAGACTTATTATGTCAAAATCACAAATGCCCAATCAAGCCTGGTCCCCCAGATATGCTATGCCCCATTATGGCATAATATCAACTTCCAAATTGATGGGACTCCATTGTACTGGCCCTTCTGGCAAAGATGTGGCATTCGAACAGTACAGGACCTCTGTTCCCCTGACTCTGTCTCCTTACTACACTTTGCTCAGCTGCAGGTTAAATTCTCTCTCTACTGCACAAAGAGTTCTGGAGATACCTTCAGATTCTCAGTACTGTACAACCCTTTCTTATCAGCTGCCTGGCACACCTTGGCAATGGTTGGTTGCCCTTCACAGGCATCCCACTTCTAAGGGCCTACTTGACCATTTTTATAAAACCTGGAGGGATGTCCAGCTGAATACCACCTCACCATGTCAGCTGAAATGGGCTGAGCAACTAGGCTCTCCTATCTCTGAAGATCAGTGGAATCTTTATCTCAAGAATACCCATCATATTCATAGAAACACCAAAAGTCATTTTCTTCAACTCAAAATCTTACTACTCTGGCATCGCACACTGGTGGCCCTCCATACACAAAGTCTGCTCAGCCATACTCAGAGTTGGCAGTGCTCGCAAGCCAATGCCCACCTCATGCACATAATCTGGCCCTGCCCACAACTTGTCTGATTGTGGACCATGGTGGCTTCTGATCTCTCCAAGCTGCTGAAGTCCCCAATTGCCCTCATGGACCCTAAGTTATTTCTGGGTGACACAGCCTCCTTGGCTGATATACCCAAACCTCTTTGAGAATGGGTTCTCCTAGCCCTTCTAGAAGCAAAATGCCTCCTTCCTATGCACTGGCATCAAGAGGTGCTGCCCACTCGGAAGGCCTGGCATGTGGCCTTAGATCATTTATTTCTCTTCAAAAGGTTGTCCTATATCCAAGGGAACAACATGCACAACTATCAGTCTAAATGGGGGCTGTGTCTACAGTCTGACTTTTGTAAACTTCCTACACCACCTGCAAATCCCCCTGTATGACTTGGATGCTGTAGTTGCCTACACCAGCATATTGGCTTGCTACTGGCATATTTTAGAGGGTGTAAGCATTTGATTTACTTGTCTTTAGTGACTCTGTTGCCTTAATCATTAGTGCTATGCATATCTACCCTACTGCTAATTATGGAGGTATGGAATGACTTGCATCAGATATAGTTAGACTCATGTCCTTGTCTCTGTATGGTTATCTTACTGCATTGTTTGCTGTATGCTGTGCTGAGAAAAACTCAATAAAACCTCATACGATAAAAAAAAGAATATTATACACAGACTTTAGAAGTACACATTGTTAAATACTTTTGAATGATAAACGAAGACGTTTCAATACTTCTGTGTGATTTATATGCAAGCTTGTTAATTTTCATTCTGATCATGTGGCATAACCTTGATTATTATGCACTGTAAATGATAGGAGCACACAGGGGCTTCATTAGCCTCCTAGCTCCTTCATTACCTTAGTATGATTCTTTGTATGATCACTTTTTTTGCAGTAACTTCTTCTCTATCAAGAATGCTAAGACATTAATGCTGCTCTGTCAAACTGTAATGCTCTTCAAAGTACATTTTTTTTAATACTATTGAATCATAAAAGAAGATCACAGTCAGCCAAGTAGTTCAATGATTTAAATTAGCCAGTCAAGGCTGGGTACATTATGATGCATTTCAGTTCTACTAAGCAAGGAGAGAGATAAAACAACCAGCAACACTAATGAGTTTTAAAGAAGGTAAGAAATCATAAAATGTGGGGGTTTACCTAGAAATAATATGATGCAAAAAAACTTGCCAGTGTTCCTTTAAAAAGAATATACTGAACTACATTTTCCGGAAGTCTACTCAGTCAGTGAACTACATTTTCCAGAATCACTTCATGTCTCTGCCCAGCCTGAGGAAAAGACATTGCATGAGCACTGACTGTGGTCTCCATTTTGAACAACTGGTGTTTTCTGCAGTTAAGATTTACATGTTAAGGTAAGTGCTTATGTTTAAATAGAAAAGGACATATTTTTAACTTTCTGAAGTGTTAAATGCAGAAAGGGAATTGTCACTCATGTTTTTTTTTTTCTAAATGACATGCTGTGCAGGTTTCACAATCAATGTTTTGTTATGGAAAGATTTTCTCTGCTCTGAACTCATGTGGCTAAAAAAAAAGTCTTTAAAATACACAGTTTATTTTCAATCAAATCCCTTCTTAAAGTGTCTAGTATGCATTGTGCATCTAGATTACTTGTTATTTGTGGAATGTTTACAGATTTAGTTACTTTAAAGTGTTGTTGGGGGTTGGGGGTGTGGGCAGGGGAATTAACAGTGGGAAGAATGTATAAATGATAGCAAATTCAGAATGCATTTTCTGTGTGTATCCATTCAGTAGCATATTTAACTATATTTACAGAGAAGAGACTACAACTTTTTTATCTGAGAAAATGTGGAGTAACCAGCAGACAAAGGAAGAATTATATGCTGTAGATATTTGAGTGTGTTTGTGTGGGAGCTGTTATTTGCATTTAATATCTGTATTTATCTGTATGTATTTGATTAATAATAAGAATAAGACTTTATTTATTAAGTGCCTTTCAAGTACCAAGGCACTATACAAATGAACAATAAAAACACAGGAATAAATAAATATATGGGTGACTCCATGAAAAGGGGTTACCAATGGTGTCTCAAAATATACATGCCATTTATGAACTATGTAAAACCTGTGCCCAGTGAATGACTATGCTGTACAACAATATGTGATGTGGAGAGATAAATTACATAATATGAATGCTGTCAGTTGTTAATTTCCTCAAGAAAGAAACATGATTTGTGATAAAAGCTGTAATTATTTGTACCTAATTTGTGACATTGTGGCACACACTGTAAACAGTATTCATTATTTTAATAAAATAATGGTCGTTACCTCAATCAACTGCTTTGACTTATTGTCCTGTGTCCAGATTTTGTTTTCAGACCATTTAGTCAATGCTAAATGTGCCTGTATAGCATTTACACAGCAGAGTAAATGCAGTAGCTAAAGTAACCACTTGTGTCTCCAGTGGTTATGTTCATCCTTGGCCCCCAAAATGTACTTATGTTAATAAATCCTCCAGAAATTGCATTGTGTTTTGATCAGGGAGCTTCTGCAAAAGACATAGCATTAAGTTTCCCTGGAGAATACTGTGCTGCAGAAGTGCTGTCTCTGACCTTTGTCCCCATGGTCTCCTGGTGTCCAGAAGTCCCAGATGTTTGTTCACTCCCACCCTGGTGCCCCTCCCAACCCCTAGTAATCATGTTAGTGCACTTATATGCTACAAGAGGAGAAAGGCTCTCAGAGTGCTTAAAAGCAGGAGAATTTGCATTGGAGTCCCAATCCTGCTCTTGCCAGCTCGCAGAACAATCCCGGTGTCCAGCCAGCAGCATGTCAGTTACGTGAGGAGCCACAAGGAGCCCAGGTATACAATTGTTACTTTCAGGTCTAAGAATACAGCTGCAGAACGACTTGTACAAATGGGATGTTGCTTAGAGTACAGTGTATGTCTGTACATATTTTGGGGAGCTTATTCTAGCAAATTGTATAGCAATTTGATGATTTTAATGAGCATTAGAGCCCTAATGCAGTGTTTGGGGACTACAAATTAATTGTAGTGTCTGTGTGTTCACCACCAAATGGGGCTCATTCTCAGTATTGCTGTGTGTATCAGTATGTAAGGTTGGTGAAACAAAATGCTTCTGTGTACTTACTGTGTGGTACAAATGTAAACATTTTAATATATATTTTTTCTTGTGAAATGATGCTTGGGAGTATTGTGTTATTGGAGAGCGGCACAGTTTAAGTAATGGAGATCCCCAACATTACGTGACTCTTGCTCCTTTCTATTTTACAAACTTCCAATGGGCAGTTGTATTGTACAAATGCAGTCTAGCATTATACAGCAGTTTTAATCAGTGGCACATTTCTTTTTGGCAAGTTAAATTGTTTTTTTGAGGGGGATTTGGTGGTACAGTTTTAATGGGCTACAAATGCCACACACCCAGATGTGTCTGTGAGCGTGTGTGTGTGTGTGTGTGTGTGTGTGTGTGTGTGTGTGTGTGTGTGTGTTTGTCTGTTTTCCGAATGCAGCTTAAACAAAAAATAATTGTATTCACAGAAGTGATTTTTTTCTTGGTAAATTATTTTTTTCACATTATTTCTTAGGCTGTGTGATTTTGCTGAAGTTTGGGACTCCTTGTTCATGTACCAATTGTGCAGTTGTAGTCCCTATTTGAAGCGGTTTTCTAACAAAAATGATACAGTAATTGAACTGCATGAGAAATGTAACCTACAGATGCATTCTGTGTTATTACTAAATGTGTTTTAGGCAAATTTGTTGCTTTTTGTCAGTATCGTTGGTCTTTGTTACAGCACCACGTGCTTTGGGTTCCCATTATGTTAGCCACCCATACAGTATATTTTATTAAAATAAAGCACCCTTCATGTAAGCTGTGCTTGTGGGATGGTGTATTTTAGCTTTCTGTTTATTTGGAGCTTAAGTCAGCAATTATCTGCGTTTCTTTTTTTTTTAGTTTTTTCGATTTGGAATGCTTTTTGTGTTTTTGGTTACTTTAGGCACCATGTGCTTGGGGTCCCTGTTATGTTAGCCACCCTTAAACTGTATTTTAGTAACATAAAGAACCCTTCAAGTAAACTGTGCTGGTGGGATGGTATCTTTCAGCTTTCTGTTTTTTGGGGGCTTGATTCAGCAATTATATGCATTGTATTTTTTCAGAGTTTGCATTTTGGCCATACATTTGTGATCCTGGTTACTTTAGGCACCGTGTGCTTGGGGTCTCCATTATGTTAGTCACCCATAAACTGTATTTTATTAAAAGAAAGAACCCTCCAAGTAAATTGTGCTGTTGGTATGATATCTTTCAGCCTTATGTTTGTTTGGGGCTTGATTCAGCAATTATCAGTGTTTTATTTTTCACGGAGTTTGCATTTTTACCTACTTTTGTGGTCTTGGTTATTTTAGGCAATATGAGCTAGCAGCAGGCCAAGAATTCTCAGAACACCCCTACCTCATGCAATATTTTGGTACTGTGTTGATTGTATGGTATTTTGCCATCTTTCTGCTGACAGGGAGTGCTGTTTAATTCTGTTTCACAACACCACCCTTCTTCTGTGACCCATTATGTTTTTCCTGTGGTATTCATGCCAAGACTTACACACAAACAAGGTGGGGCTTGTGAGTGGTTTCATGCCATTCATTCTTGAATTGGCACAATATTCCCTGAGCAGGGAAGGGTATGTGTTTACTATAAATAGTTTATGCGTTATGTGTGAAATAGCATGAAATCCCTTCTTCTGGTGCGACAAGATGCCAAAATGTACATGTAACCACACACATTTGCCTCACATTGCCCAAGGTGTGGAGTTGGGGGAGTACTTGGACTGCAAAATGTGTGGAACAGTGGTTAGCATGGTAGCTGATTATCTACTGCCCCACAGTACATCAGCAATATGACCTCACTGACTGTGACATCAGTGCTGCTTAGGAACAGTAAGTAAATGACTGCCAGGGCAATTGCCTGTGAAGTCACTGAGATCATAATGCTGATGAAATATTGTGGAGGCAGTAGAGTTGTCAACTGCCAGTCTAACATCTGTTAAACTCATCCAGCACAGTATTATCACATCTTGACTTTCTGATGAGGAAAGAAATATACTTCAGAGAATATAAAGTTACTATGGACTACTAGTTCAAATTTGTGTTTTCCTGTCTGCCTATTTTGGCTCCAGTAGCTCTTTACCTTTGTGTCTTCAAGTGGAAAACCCTTACCACGTTCTCGCATGCTCATCTTGTAATGGTTTTTAAGCAACATGCAGTTTCCTCCTTATCTGTGTGTGTTGGCCAAGTAGGAATCCATTGCCACTTTCTTGCATGTATGTCTTGTAGCGGTTCTTAACAAAATGTTGTGTTCTCTCCTCCATAACTGTGTGTTATTCAAGTAGAAAAGCATTGCCACTTTCCTGCATATGCATCTTGCAACAGTTCTTAACTAAATATAGTGTACTCTCCTCCTTAACTGTGTGTTGCCATTCTTAATGCAGATGTCCTATATACATACTGCAAGAACTATTTAACCAAAGAGCCAGCCAGAAATGGGTGTAGCCATTCCATTCACACTTTCTTCAGTTTTGACAGCAATGACATTAAATGAAACATGCTTGGCAATATCAAAACCATACCCGAGACCCAGCAAATACAAAGTGTAAAGTCACTGAAAGCAGGACTGGTTGCATTCAGAGACTTAACATGCTTCTGTAGACAATGTCAATGACAACAGAAGGTATGCAGGACAGTGGACAGTCAAGCATTTAACAACAGTTTCTGTGCCCACTTCACAAAAGACCCCTGTTTGCCTGCTGCACACTGAACAGTCACATGAGCCATAAACAGAATCTTCTGAAACCAGTGGTCACTCACCTGAAACTACTTTCAGTGTCCCTGGATCAGTGGCTATTTGCACTAATCAGAATGGCATTGCTTTTAATTATGTAGCCCCCACAACAAGTACTAAGCACTTAAACTGATCTTACAGAAGACCCATGTGTTCTGCTACCTGATACCACCACACACAGTGTGCAGCCAGCAAAAACAAGAATCACACCCTCAGGCCAATTGAAGTCACCAAACTGTATGCTGTTTATTAATCAAATGCATTCTACATTGATGAGGTCACAGCAGTACATAAGCACCTGTACACATTCAAATTCCTGCACCAGCGTGGGGATTCAACATTTACATGGCAACAGCTTTATGACTATAACAATGTAAAATGTACCCGAAAATTTTATGGGCTACTACAGCTTCAGGGAGATAGAAACTTTAAAATTAGCACTGAAGTATGGAAGAAATATGTTGAAAGTATTCCAGATTGAGGCAGAAATGGGATTAGGAGTGTATTGGAACTTGTCACAAGAGTTGAAAGACATGTCTGCCGACCAGAACAATTAACAATGTTCTACAAATTAAATGAAATACACTTAGCTAAAATGCTTTGAAAAAATTGTCATTTGCTTACGAGACAAGAATAGTTTGTTTTCCAGCCATATACAATTGACTTAAATGCACTGCAGGACAGGGAATGATGATCTGAAAAAGATCTTGTAAATATTTTACGTTTCTTTTGCTTGATGTTGGATGGTTTGTTTTGTGTAATAGATAGTGTTAGTATTATGTAATGAATGGTAGCTTTAATAAAATCTTTTCCCCTCAAAAAGGTCTTTGGTGTCCATGTTACATGTGCAACCGTAAAGATGCATTAACCTCATGCCCATATAAGAGAGTTACCAAATACCACACCCCATATTCACTGGTAGAGTACACAAGTTAAACCTAATAACAAATGTTTCCTAATATGAGTTACAAAAACACACATGCACATCACAATTCTTTGCTGTCCCTTGTTACGTATGCAACTTTCATGACCCATTTTCTCATGTACCGATCAGGAAATTGTCTCCCAATATATTCACTTAATAAGTGGTGGGGAACAGCATCATAAAACAAATAACAAAATTTATCTACTTTGGGTTTTAAAAATTGACACTCATATCACACTTTGGTAACCCCTTTCATGGAGTTGCCCATATATAAAATCAGAATAATCACAACACATCAACCCATAAAAACTTGACTCCATCAATGGGTCTTAAATTCCCACTTGAAACTCTCCATGGTCATGCAGTCCCAACGCTGATGGGCAGAGAATTCCAGAGAGTTGGAGCTATAAACATAAAAGCCTGAGCCCGAGAAGATTTTAAAATAACCCTTGAAACCTCCATCAACCCCTTGTCAGCTGAACGGAGCTGTCATACAGGGCTGTAGAGAATCAGAAGCTCTTTCAAGTATTCAGGGCCAAGTCCATGCAGGGTTTTGTAGGTCAAAAGACCTACTTTAAAGGTGATCCGCTACTGTATTGGGAGCCAGTGCAGATTGTGCAAGACAGGGGTAATGTGTGTCCTTCTTGACACCCCTGTCAACAACCGAGCAGCAGCATTCAACACTAGCTGCAGGCAGTGGATATCAACCCCAGGAAGCCCCAGGTATAGGGAGTTGCTGTAGTCAAGGTGAGAGGTCATGAAAGTGTGGACCAACACAGGTAAATCACTGGATGGACCAAGATGTTTCATCCTGGCAATGTTCTTAAGATGGTAAAATGCAGACTTCATGACTGCTGACACCTGATAATGAAGGGTCAGCCTGTCATCAAGTACCACTCCCAGGTTACGCATCCGTTCAGAGGTAAGGATCTGATCACCCCCCAGAAACATACCAGAGGGCCGACCAGATACCAACCCCTCTATCCTACGACCCGGGTCCACAGCCATAACCTCAGTCTTACCTGCGTTCAACTTTAGCCAGCTCAAATTCATTCAGTCATGGATTACTGCTAGGCAGCTATTAAATACCGAGAGCGCACTAACCTGGTCAGGAGCGAAAGACAGGTAGAGCTGGGTATCATTAGCATAGCAGTGAAACCTCAGCCCATACCATCTTACAATGTCTCTGAGGGCAGCATATACACTACAAACAACATGGGGGAAGCACCGGCCATAAGGAAATCCTCAAGGCAGAGAGAAAGGGTCAGAGGAAAAAATTCCCAGCACAACTCTCTGCATTCTCCCAGAGATGAAAGATGTAAACCAACAGACCACTGTACCCGACAGTCCACAGATGGTCCTCAGCTGCTCTAGCAAAACCCCATGGTCTACAGTGCCAAAAGCTGAGGAGAGATCAAGGAGAACCAAGATAGAATGGTTACTCTGATCTCTCACTATCAAGAGATCATTGAGCACCTGAACCAGAGCAGTCTCAGTACTATGCCTCTTACAAAAACCAGACTGGAGAGGTTTGTAGATATTATGGAAGGTCAAATGGTCCTCCAGCTGGTTTGCCAGTACCTTCTCAATAATCTTCCCAATAAATAGAAAGTTAGAGATTGGTCTGCAGTTATCAAAAATATCTGGGTCCATCGAAGCTTTCTTCAAAAGGGGGGTTACCACCCCCTCCTTCAGAGAGCTTAGGAACTCACCCAATTCTAGGAAGCACCAGATTATTTGACCCAAAATCGACCCCACGATTTCAACACAACCCAGTCGCATCTGTTAATCGATTTTGTAATCTGGAGATTAGTGTTTTTTTTTTCTTTTGCTGAAGACTGCATGAATTTATATTTTATATGTTAGTGTCTTACTTTTTTTATAATACATTGAGAAGTATGGGGTCCATGGCTGCGGAAGAGTGATGGGGGGTTCTAGTTGTAGGGAGGGTGGTCAGAGGGAGGTTCTGCTTTGGAGGGAGGGTGGGTACAGTTCCTGGGAAGGGTGGTTATCCGGGTGTCAAGCTCCGGGGAGGTTGCTCAACCTGGGAAGTGGGGCTGGTCTATGGGTGGTATTGATCACAGGAGTCCAGCTACAGGGAGTGTTGTCTGCTGGGGAAGGCTAGTCCAGGGCATGAAAAAGTGAGCCAGCAGCAGGGAGGGTGACTGGTGGTGGTGGAGCTAGTTTGAGGTTGGAAGTGAGGTCCAGCTGCAGGGCAGGTGGTTGGATGGTGAGGCTGGTATGGACCTTCTGGTGGATCCAGCTGTAGGTAGAGTGGTTGGCTGGGGGACTGCTTGTCCAGGGGCTTGGAGAGACAGCTTCAGATATGTGGTCTGTTGGAGTAGAAGTTTTAGGTTAGTGGTCCAGCTATATGTTTTACTGTCATCCGTGGCATTAGCTACTTGTGCCTTGAATCAAATTCTGTTACACAGAATTAGACAATTACTATATAACATGTTGCAAAGAATAGAGAAAAAGAAGCACAAAGTTGGCAAAGATATGAAGACACAATATGAAACAGCTTCTTTCTTTGATCAGGCAATCACTGACAGATGGTGAGTATATGTGGTTTTGTGCTCTTAGGAATAAAACAATTCTATTTACTGTATTTTTTACCACAACAGCATTCACTAGATGTCCCTGTACTCACGGCAATGTACCGCATGATTTAGTGCTGTGGTCATTGCGGCTATCAGCTCTGAGTTTTAATAGAGGTTTTGCAAGAAGGTATGGTCCACAAGTGATACTTGGAGGTTGTATGGCATGTAGTTGGAGGCTGGTCCAGATGCAGGGAGGGTGGTTGGCTGGGGATGAAGCTAGTCTGGAGCCTGTGTGGTGATCTAGCTCCAGTGAGGTTGCCCATCATGTGAGAGGCTGGGGCTAGAAGGGTTGTCCAACTGCATGGAGGATAGTCTGGTTCCTGGAAGGGTGATCTAGCAGAGAGGAGGGTGGTTGGCTGTTGAGGTGTTGGGTGAGGCTAAAGATATTGATCAGCCTAGGAGGGATCCAAAGTGGTGAAATTAATTAGAAACTGGTTAACATGTCAGCCTTTTGGATCAGCAATAGCACTATGGCCCGCGGTGCATGTGACCTGATTTCAGGAATGAGCTCGGGTCAGCGGCTCGCTGGGTGGAGGAGGATGATCAATTGATCTACAAGAGGCTGTCTTCTGGGGAAGGAGGACAGCCAGCTCTGCTGTAGTACTGCCAACTGAGAGACCACTAGTGGCAGTGCAGTTGGGAGCAGCTCATAGGTGGGAAGACTTTGGCTTGTGCTGCGCCACACATGTCGGTGCACATGTTTGTGCCACTTATGTCCTAGGGAATGGAAGAACATGCAAAATTATCCTGGCTACCTAGGCAGTTCCACTACATACTTGAACCATTCTACAGCAGAGCAAGTCCTGACAGATGCCAGTGTGATGGTGTTGTGGTAGCTGAACAGAAGGGGGACAACCAGAGATGCAGGTTGGAAAAACAGTAGTGGCTGGCGGGATGGTTAACAGGTGTCAGAGGGTGATGTTTAATGGCACTCATTGCAGTGATGACACAGTGAGCAGCTTGGCTCAGTACTGGGACAGATCCTCTTCAGTGTCTTCATAAGTGACATTGCAGAAAAACTGGCAGAGAAGAGAATTACTTTTTGCAGATGATACCAAAATCTGTAGGGTGGACACAAAGAAGGGAGCAGTGAGCATCCGCATGCCTCTTGGAGAAACTCAAAAAGTGGTCAATATTATGGCAGTTGGGGTTCAATGAAAAAGTGCAGAATTGTGCACCTAGGGCATAGGAATCCAGGAGCTGCTTCATAGGGTTGAGGGGTGGTACAGACAATCACTAAGCAAGGGGGACCTTGGGGTTATTATGATCTTAAAGTTGCAGGGCTATATGACAAAGCAGTGGGTAGGGATAGTAGGATATTGGGGCTGCATAGGGAAGGGTATCTTCAGCAGGAGGTGGAAGGTGGTGGTGTTGCAAGTAATCACTCATTAGTGAGACCGACTTAGAGTACTGTGTCCAGTTTTGGAGGCTGCACCTTAGAAAGGCCATAGGGTGGAGGCAGTATAAAGGGCAACTAAAATTGTACATGGATTGTGGCAAAAGCCCTGTGAGGAGACTGGGATCTCAACATGTAAATCCTGAAAGAGAAGGGACAAGATGGAGACCTACAAGGATGAACAGGGTGTAGGGGTGGGGCTCCTTCAAATAGGAAAAAGTACCAGGACAAGAGGGCATGTGATGAAGCTCGTGGTGGGGGTAAGAGGGATGTGAAAAATTACTACTTCACTGAAAAGGTAGTAGACACCTGGAGGTTAGGAATGAAAAATGGTGGAGGGAGGGCTTAAAGCATGTGTGGCATATAGACATAGGGGAATATCAGTAAATAAGCAGGGAAGCAGGAGGGCCATAAGGGTTGCAAGAGACCTTGACATTTAGAGTATGCAGAGAAGGACTGCTGGCAGGTGTAATAAGGTCTGGAAACCAGAGCAGAAGTGTGATCTAAAATGAGGGCTCATCAGCAATGGGGTTTGCGAGCATGCAGTTTAAGAAAAAAAATATGTGACATTTTCTATGTGTTGGGGGAAGCTCTGGTGAGAGTTGTAGCAAGGCTGGGAAACCAGAGTGGAAGAGTAAGAGTGAGGGCTTATCAGTTTTTGAGGAAGCAGTTTAAAAAAATGTTTGTCTGTTTTGTATATGGAGAGGTGCAGAGAGGACACACAGCAGCAGCATGCAGAGGAGTGTGACAGCTGGAACGCAGCTTGGAGCAGCCAGTTGAACAAAGCTTTGGAAAAAAAAGCAAAAACCAAACTGTTAAACAGAAAAAAATGATCACTGTATGATAGGGGGAAGAATGGGGAGAAGTATGACTAAATGGCAGGTGATGCGACTGAGGGACAGGCAGCCTGAAAGAAACAAAACTAAAAGCAAGATAACAGTAAGTAGTAAATAGTGCCAAACGCCGGGGGTGAGGGATGGGTATGTGTGACACAGTCCACTATGTTCATTAATTGAGGATGACGTAATAACAACTATATGTATAAATGTAAGATTCTGCATCTATACACATATTTACTCAGATAAATGGATTTATCACACCCATTTATGTCCACCCCATTGCATAAATTTACTTAGATTTCTACCCATCAGGGCTCTTTCTGTTTACTGCTCTGTGTTTTTAATTATTGACTATCCTGGACCTTATGCTGTTTTTTTTCTTCCCCAAATCCTTTTGTTTGCCCCTAGTACTTTGACATTAGCTGTTGTGCAACTCTATTGTATGCAGTGCTTGCTGCATTCATGTTTCCCTCAGGAAGCCCACTGATTTCTCTTGCTTGCCTCCCACCCAGAGCTACAGTACTTTTAATCCAATTTCAGGCATTGGCCTTCAGCTGCACTGTGGATTTTACTTTGTGGCCCCGATCCTGTGTATTTCCTCTCCCAGTCCCTTTCTACCAGGTTCCTCAGGACACCTACAGTCTGCCACTATGTGGCTTAGCTAAAGGTTCCTGCCACCTACTGCTGTCTGCCCATTCTCCAGACTCTATTAATCTGCCCCATGGTGGCTCTTCACATAGCCACTTTGTGGCTGATTGGCAGAGGGAGGCATATTTGCCCTATAGCCTCCTCCCCCTCCTAAAAATCTCCCATCTTCTTTCCCACTCACATGGAGCAGGCTAATGCCTGCACTCTGTGGGCTGAATCATAGAAACATAGACCTTGATGGCAGATAAGGACTGCTTGGCCCACCCAGTCTGCCCATTTCCCTACCTATTGGATAAGCTGCAGATCCTAGTTAACCAACAACCGACTTCCTCCTACCTCCCAATAGAACTGCCTTATGTCTGCTCATGCATTCTTGAAGTCCCCCACTATTTTTGACCCCACAACCTCCTCAGGAAGGCCATTCCATGTGTCCACCATCCTCTCTGTGAAAAAATACTTCCTCAAGTTGCTCCTGAGCCGTCACCCTCGATCTTCAAATTGTGCCCCCTTGTTCTTGCACATATCTTTTTCTGAAAGATGCTACTCTCTTGGACTTTGTTGATTCCCTGCAGGTACTTGAAATTTTTATCATGTCCCCCTCTCCCTCCTTTCCTCAAGAGCAGACATATTCAGTTTACATCTCTTTGTGTGGCTTCTGGTGCAGACCCTTCAATATTTTAGTTGCCCTCCTATGGACTGGCAGTTGAAAGTGCCTGCCATAACTGTCACTGTAGAGCGGTAGCACTAAACTGGTTCCATAGCAACAGCCGCAGCATTTCTAGTCAGTAGTTTTTCTGAACAGCCTCCTGCCTGCTACATACAATCTGGGCCCCAGCCTCCCCCACTAGATGCCAGGAAATGATTAAATATAATAAACCAAAAATTGCCACTGTTCACGAGGGAGTTAGCCCATTACACCACCAGAGCTAAACCTTTTAAACCACTGGCTTCCTGGGACAACTCAAAGACCTCTGAAACACCAGTGTCCCCTTTTATAAATAATATAGGGGCCACTAGCCCAAAAGCATCCCCACCTGCCCATCTGGACTACTTCTTAAATTTACTGGCTACCTGCAGGTCACCTAGGGGCACTGGGGGGGAGTTGCTAAGCCCCAAATATCACTTTATTCTCTTGTTCTTAGCTGTCTGCTTTGTATTTCCATCTCTACTTTCCTTACTTTGACCTCATTTATCTTTTCCTCTAAAACTCCCCTTCCTTTACTCCTATGCCCTACTGTACCCTTTTTGTGTCTCTCTACTCTAGCTACCATAAGTTCCCCATATTGAACTATTGTTTCCTTTATTTCTACATGTCTGGCCAAACTGTATACAAATCAGATAAATATCTTTGTTTAATTCTAACACCATAATCTCTCCTCCAGCACCTCCAACCCTTTGTGTCCCCTCAACCTTTTCTGTTCTTCCCTTTCAGGCCCTACCAGAATACCCTGAACCAAGGACACACCAACTATGGACTCCCCAACTCTGATGGAGCAGGTAAATCCTAGTTACTTAATTGCCTTAGAATCATAGAATCATAGAAATCTGGTGGCAGAAAAGGACCATTTTGGCCAATAGAGTCTGCCCCTTAACCCCTCCCCACTCATCTCCTTTGTCAAGATACACCCCACTTCACCCACTGGTCAACTCCTGATGTCTGTCCCATGCCCTCTTGAATTCTTTCACCATTTTTGCCCCTACCACCTCTTCTGGTAGTCTGTTCCAGGACTCCACCACTATCTCAGTGACATAATGCCCCCTCACATTGCCCCTAAATCTCCCTTCTTCTAATCTTAGATTATGATCCCTAGTTCTAGCACTTACTTTCCTTGTAAATAAGCATCCCACTCTCACCTTACTAGTCTCCAGTGGGTACAAATCCAATTCCCTCTACCTGTCCTCATAGGTCTTCCAATGCATAGCATGCACCATCTTGGTTGCCCATCCCTGAACCCTTTCAATCCTATCTATGTCCTTGTGTAGGTGAAGCCTCCAGAACAAAACCCCATACTCCAGGTGAGGCCTCACCATGGATTTATAAAGGAGCATCAGCACCTCCCTCTTTCTGTTTTATACCCCTCCCTATGCACACCAGCATTCTATTCACTTTGGCCACTTCCATGCTGCATTGGTTCCCTACTTTAAGGTTATCTGAAATTATAATCCCGATCTCTCTCCTGCTCAGTTTTCTTAATCCCCCCATGTGTAAATGGTTTGCGAGTTATTACACCCCATGTGCATTGCTGTACACTTTTTGGCACTGAATTTCAGCTGCCAAGTTTCCAACCACCCCTCCAGAATTTTTAGGCTTTCCCTCATTGCCTCCACCCCCAGGGTTTCCACCCTATTGCAGATCTTTGTATCATCTACAAATAGGCATACCTTCCCTTGCAGTCCCTCCGCTATATCATTGCTATAGATATTAAAAAAGGATGGGTCCTGACCCGACCCCTGGGCCACACCACTCGTCACCCCTTCCACCCTGGAATGCACCCCATTTACCACCACCCTATGGCTTCGGTTCTTTAACCATTTCTCCACCTACCTTGTTATTTTTTGTCCCACCTCTAAGCCTTCCAGCACATTTACCGGCCTTCAATGCAGCAAGATGTCAAAGACCTTGCTGAAATCCAGGTAGGCCACATCCAACCCCCCTCCCCCCATATTCACCTCCCTGGTTACCCAGTAAAAAACTCAATTAGGTTCGTCTGGCACAACCTCTCTCCCATAAAGCCAAGCTGTCTTGGGTCCTGGTGGCAATATAGCACAGTGGGTTAAGGCTCTGAGCTGTAAATCTAGAGACCTGGGTTTGAATCCCACAGCCACCTAAGTGCATACTGTGTGACCCTGAGCAAGTCATTTAACTTCCTTGTGCTCCCAGGTTGCATCTGGAAACAATGTTCAGCTTAATGCGCTACTCCTGGTTAAACAATGTTCCCTTTCCCCCCTTCCTCTGTAGACCACTGACAAACAGGTGCTTCACTATTCTTTCCTTCAGTAGTATTTCCATGACATTTCCCACTGATGTGGTCAGGCTGACCAGTATGCAATTCCGTGAATCCTCTCTGTTAACACTTTTGTGTAGAGGGACCACATCAGCCCTCCTTCAATCATTAGGCATGTTCCTTGTTTACAATGGAAGGTTGAACAGGGTAGTCAAGGCCCTGCTGACACCTCCCTTAGTTCCCTCAGTATCCTGAGGTGCACCCTATCTGGACCCGTAGCCTTATTGCTGCCAGTTCCATGAGGATCCTTTCTTTTGCAAAGGGACCTGTGTCCATTTCTGTGATCTCCCTATCCTTATTACTTAATGCTGGCCCATTTTCTGCCCCCGTCCTTTGTAAAAACGTAACAGAAGCATTGATTCAGTATTTCTGCTTTTTGCTGGTCATCCTTTACCCTCCCTCCATCTTCCCCTTTCAGACTCACAATCCCTCCCCTTGGTATCCTTTTCTCACTGATGTACCTGCATATAAAAGGTTTTGTCTCACCTTGCCACTGCACCAACTGGCTGGCTTTCACCGGGGGTCCCTTACAAGTGTGGGTCTGGTCCCAATGTTCACTTTGCATGTGGATCCATGTTGGTTTGCCTGCTGTTTTCTGTAGTGTAAGGGATTATGGTGAACTGGTTTTGCTTGATTCTACACTAACAGCTTCATTTGCAGCAGATCCTGGAGTCCTGTGTGGCTGGCTTTGGTGCGGTGAGCAGCATTGGGAGATTTTGTCCTACAGTGCATGTTAAGAGTTTATATTCACTCTCATCTTTTGTTTACTGGCCCCACTGTGCTCTCTGGGCTAAGTTCTGTCACTGGGGACTGAACTTAGCCCCCGGAAAAAAGCAGAAGTGGAAAACATCTGATCAGATATTGTGGAAGCTTGAATGTGCAGTGCAGGCTATTGGAGCATCTATTGCTGCTTGTTGCTCTGGTGCCAACTGCAGGGAGTTCTGTGACTGGTTGTGGCTGGGGATGTCATCCTAGAGATAGTCACAGTTGACCTGCTGCAGTCTGCTATACTGCAATGGATGGTGGCTGGAATCCCAAATCAAGGGGGAAAATTTAGAGGAAACATTAGGAAGTACATCTTCACTGAGAGGGTGGCGGACAACTGGAATGTGCTGCCAAGGGAAGTGGTAGGGGAGAGGATGGTGGGAGAGTTCAAGAGGACATGGGATAAGCACAGAGGGCAACTGGCAAGCCTGTTGCAATCAGTTACTACCATGACCCATCAGGGTGGCCACATGCTGGACCTGGTCTTCTCGCTGGGGCTTGAGATTGAGAATCTCAGGACTGATTGGGTCATTTGGTCTGATCGCTGCACAGTGGAGTTCTTGCTCAGAGCCCCCTCTGAGATCCCTCCCCCTGCAGAGATGGTGAGTTACCACCCGTTGAGGGGTTTTACCCTGGAGGGTTTTTTGGCGGAAGTAAATCTATCTAGTGTGGACAGTGCGTGCAGGGGAGGTGTGGGTGAAGCAGTTGCCGCCTATAATAGGTCGATGACTGAGGCACTCATCTCCCTTGCACCAGTTTGTGTATGACCCAGATCTTCTGTCTTGAAGTCCCCATGATTTTATGGGGAGCTCAAGGCATTGAAGATCAAGGGTCGGAGGTCGAAGCGCTGCTGGCGGAGGACCTGGTTGGAGGTGGACAAACTGGCCCTGTGTACACACTATAGTGTGTACCAGGGGGCAATCAACTGTAATAAGGCAGTGTTCCTGTCCAGGGAGATTGCTGCTGGGAGAAACCGACCAGCTATGCTTTTTTGGACTGTGGACAGGCTATTACATCCAGCCTTTCGACAGCCAAAAACAGCAGTTTTTGAGGCCTTGTACAATTAGTTTGCTCATTTTTTCTTGGACAAGGTGTCCTCCATCAGGCTGGAAATTCTACCAGTGAGACATTTTAAGGCCAACAGTGGTTGGCTGGATTGTTGATGAAGCACTCCACCTAGCTGGAGGGAGTTTAAACCAGTGGAGGTGGCTGATGTCATTGAGGTGGCCTCAAAACAGAAGCACACATATTGTGAGCTGGACCCAGTGCCGACGCATTTTTAATGGGATGTGTCGACACTGTTGGCCCGGTGTTCACCATGATTGCCTGGTGTTCCTTGTCAGAGGGAGTCTTCCCAGATGCCTTGAAGGAGGCGTGGGTGAGGCCCCTTCTGAAGAAGTCATCATTGGACCCTGACATCAAGGCAAATTACTGACCTCCAACCTACCATTTTTGGGAAAGGTTGTGAAGAAGATTGTGGCGCAACAGTTGGAAGAACACCTTGTGGCATTTGATATCTATGAGCCACTCCAGTCAGGTTTTCATGCAGGTCATTCAACAGAAACCACATTAGTTCAGGTGCATAATGATCTCCTCAGGACGAGGGATCGAGGTGAGGGAACAATTCTCATTTTACTCGATCTCTCCTCAGCTTTTCACACAGTGGACCATCGTGTGTTACTTGACCACCTGAGGGCCTTCTGTGGACTCACCAGCACTGTCATCTGCTGGTTTGAGTCCTTTCTGACAAACAGAAGACAGAAGGTGGCGATGGGGTGGTGATGGGGAATTTCTCCTCATCCCTGAGCCTTCTGTCTTGTGGGGTACCTCAGGGTTCGGTCTTGTCACTGATGTTTGTCATGCATATGCTGCCCCTGGGTGAGATCATTAGAAAGTACAGCTTGGGGTTTCATTGTTATGCCGATGATACTCAGCTGTACTTATCCTTTGCCCCTGGGATATCCAGTGCTGTGGAAGTATTAAACAACTGTCTTGCTGAGATCAAAGACTGGATGGCCTCTAGCTGGTTGCAACTGAACCCCAATAAGATGGAGGTACTGGTGGTGGAATTGAACAGGAAGCATGATAGGATGGCCTCTGGGGCAGATACTGGACTAGTTATAGGGTCTGTCCCATTGATGGCCTCCTGTAAGGTGCACAGTCTTGGCATGGTGCTAGACAGTGGTTTGACAATGGAACATCAAGTGTCATCCATTGTCAGGGTCAGTTTTTTTCCATCTGAGAAACATTGTCAGGATTAAGCACCTGATTCTGCCCCTGGACCTCCCCACTTTGGTGCATGCATGTGTAATATCTAGGATTGACTACTGTAATGCGCTCTACCTCGGGATCTCTGGAGGAACCCTCCATCAACTGCAGCTGGTGCAGAATGCAGCTGCCAGGTTGTTGACTGGACAGTCAAAATACTGTCAAGTCACCCCAGTGCTGTGGGAATTGCACTGGCTGCTAGTTCAATGGAGGGTGCTTTTCAAGGTGGGCTTGCTCACATTTAAGGCCCTACATGGACTGGGACCTTGCTACCTGGTGGGCCTTCTTACCCCCGCTGCCTCGGTCCGCTCCCTGTGATCCTCCTCGAGGGGCCTCCTGGTGATTCCCTGGATGAGGTTGAAAGCAGCCGGCGATAGACCTTTTAGTATCGCCAGCCCCATCCTGTTGAATTCGCTCCCGCCATTGGTGAGGTAGGCCCCTTGGGTGGCGGCATTTAAAGTCTGCCTTAAGTGTTATCTGTTTAGCCAGGCTTTCTTGGGTACTGGATGAGATCATAGATTATCAGTCCCTTTTTAAAAGTAAAGAGGGTGATTATTTATATGCAGGATACTGCCTATTCTGACATGTGATTATCTATTATATGATGAGATATATATATTTTTTAAATTAAAATTTTTGTGTGTTTGTATGGCACCCAGAGCATCTGGGATTGGGTGCAAGAAAAGCAAAATTTGCCTTGCCTTGTCTGGCACGGGGGGGGGGGGACTACAGAAAAGGCCTAGTGTATATCTAGGCAAACTGGGCAGACTAGGTAGGCCTGCAGTCCTTTTCTGCCATCACATACCTATGTTTCTATGTATTCTATGGGCAGATTGGGAATAAGCAGGGGTATCCACTACACCACTAGGGAAGCATTCATTGTGCCTGGGCAGTGTTTTTGAATATCTGTATCTTGGTGTCTTTAACCTGCCCTGTGTTGGTAGATGTGTGGAACAACATGGCCTCCTACCCCCAAAAAAGATCAGTTCTAGAGCACAGGGGCAATGAATCTTCCTCCCTTCCCCAACCATGACACCCCCCTGAGTGACTAAGCCCATTCTAAAAGCCAGGTTGACGGTGTGGTACAGGTCTGGTACCCCCCCCCCAAAAAAAAACAAACAAACATACAACCCACTTTTTTTTTTTTTTTTTAACTTCTACAGGTTCTTCCCAACTGACCCAGCTGATCAGTATTTTTATTTTTCATACTGACCCATTTTCCCTTTTATATCTACAGGTCTGACAGGACATTGACCAGGTGTAGGAGGACACTGACCATATGTATCAGATAAGTATTGTTTTTATGTTTACCCTACACTGTTTAGCATAGTTTGTAAAGAGTTGCAGATCCCTTGTGAGCCCATTGTTGTTCTTGTTTTACAGGTATGAATGGCTGCTACATGAGGGACTAGGTTGGAGCTGTACCTTGTGCTTTAGAAAGTATACTATAGGCTGGGGGATAGGGGATGGGCATTAAGGTTGGCAACTCCAAGGAACACCACACAACCATTTTGCCAAGACTTGTGAGGCTCAAATCCTGTTTTTCATTTTCTTGCTTTATGTGCTTTGCATTCTAATGCCTGCATTAATGTAGTGTTTTTGTTTTGCAACAAGTACTGTATATACTGCATGTATATGTGGTGGAGACATAATGTGCTGTTTTGGGAGCACTCAGATGCCATATGTTTAAAGGAAGAGCACTGTGTGGAAAACATGGAGACACAGATTTGAATCCCACAGCCCCGCTGACTTACACACTGTATAACCATGAACAAGTAACTTAACTTTCCCTATTACCAGAAGATGGAGCAGCTATTTGCACTAGGGTGATCTACAGACCTCCAGCACTTTTGGAGGAAATGGACAGGATTCTACTGGAAGCTATCCATAAGATAGCAACTATGGGGGAGGCGCTCCAGGTGGGAGACTTCAATCTGCCAGATGTGGACTGGAACATCCTGACTGCAACTTCAGATAAGAGTAGGGATATCCTGGACTCCCTGCAGGGAGCATTTCTTAGGTAATTAGTAAATGAGCCTACTCGTGAGGGAGCAATTTTTACCTAGAACTCACCAATGGGGACAGTGTAGTGGACGTCACAGTGGGAGGCCGCCTGGGGACCAGTATCACTGAATGGTGTGTTTCAATATAAGAATATGAGTGAGAACGGGTGGAGTTGAACCACACAAATGTGACGGTCCTGGAATTCAAGCAGGCAGACTTTACAAAGATGGGGGATTGCCTCAAAAATGCCCTGGTCGGGAGGGGGACTATTGAAGGAGTAGGGGAACAGTGGGTGAAATTAAAAAGAACTATAGTGAAGGTGTTGGACATGTAAACAGAAGCAAGAGAAAAAAAAAGGACCACTATGGTTTTCAGAGGAGGTGTTGGGGAAGGTTAGGGCAAAAACAATAGCATTCAGCAGGGTCCTTATTAGTTGAGCAGTGGCTTTCATTTTCTATTAAAGGTTATTTAAATGTCTGTAAAACCATTTTGAAAATGAGCCCCATAGACCTATATGGGGTGTTCCCTGTGTCCTCTCTGGAGACAGCACGTAATGCCAGAATGCGGCAGCAGAGCAGGCAGACTGGGAAGTGGAAAGGGGTCGACTGGACAGCAGTTCACCAGAGTTACCATCCCTTCCCTCCCATACAAGACAGTAGTAAATTTTATAATTTCTGCATGGACAGACTATCACCGCTGCAGGATGGGCTTAATGAAGCCCAATACAAAATGTCACACCTTTATTTTAAAAGGCAATGATGGATTATGATTAAACATGACAAATTATGCAAATTAATTACAGCAGAGCAGCCGGTGAGAGCCAGGTGTATCACTCATGATTAACCATGGCCAAATATTACAAGCCTATCTCTTTTTGTTTTATTTTATTTGATTGAATTTTCTTGACCCGGTAGACTCATTGAGACAAGAAGCCAATTTTTCATGGATGACCTGGGGGAAGGGGGGATGCAGATGGTAACCAACTGAAACTGAACCAGAATAAGCTGTTTGTTGTATTTGTTTTAGTGAATGCCAATGACCAAGCACGATCTGTGAAGCAAACTCTGATTGGCTGCCAATAACCTGCATCAGGTATTGATTAACTATGATTAATTATGATAAACTCATGGTTTATGGTGGCTTCGGGTATTGATCGATGATGATAGTTAATGATTTAGCATCACCAAAGGTATTGATTGAAAATTATTGCAACCGTGTAAAACTGTTGCATGTGTGGTCCTTATTGTGCAGCTGCAGACCTAAGTTCTGTGGGTGCTGGTGAGGGGGGAAGACAGACATGGGGAGCAAAAGTGAAGAGTGTGAGAGGCACGCGGGGAGGCGGGGAGAACTCGGGGAGGACCTGATGTCAGTCTGATACCATGGATGGGGGGGATTAGCGGGAGGACCTGGAGTCGTCGGTGTCATGCCACATGAGAACCACTGTACTAACATGCACTACCCTCTGCAGGATTACCTATAGCAATGGTAGTGCAATGTCATCATTGAGCTACCAACTTCCCCTCAGTGCACCACGGTACTATCATTGCACACAGATGTACCACAATGTCCACAATGGTATAGCAATGGAATTGAAACAAATCCATTGTGAGACCAATTTCAATAGTGTTGCAATGGCAGCTCATTGTGTTAGCAATGGGCATGGAAATCACCCCTTTGCTACCACTGTGGTACTGGTACCACAGTGGCAGTAGTGGTAATACACTGGAATTGAAACAAATCCATTTTGTTGCCAACAGCAGTGGGAGTACAATGGTGTGTGTTTGTTGAGCCATTCTTGTACCATCCATGCACACATTCTCATTGTGATACCACTGTCCATGTGGTACTACAATGGCAACAATGGTATTGCAATGGCATTGAAACAAATCCAATGTGTTACCAGTCAAGGGGATACAATGGTACTGCAATGGAATTTACAATGGTATGGAAATGGTAGGCAAATGGTAATGCTATGGTTTTCTGAGGATATTTTGGTAAGGGAGGTGACCAATGGGTAGGGGGTGTAGTTAGTACTGCACACAGGAGATCACAATGGTGGTGAGACTTATATCCAGCAAGCAAGGCCACAATAGGCATGTTGAACTGCATCCCCACCAGCCATGCATGTCAAGCAGACAACCAGCACAGAGGTGACTCAGTGTATGCCTTTCTCACACAGTGTATGGGTGTCCCCTCCGATGGATAACCTAAGCAGGGCTGCATACAGAGCTGGGGAGCATGCACACGGTGTCATTGCAGCAGTTTTGGAACCCTGCACCATGTAGGATGGTTGGACCATAGTCAATCATAATGTGCATACCATAGTATGCACAGCAAAGAAGAAAACGTGTGTCATGCCACACACAGGCCACGTGTACCTGAGGGACCATGCAATGATGGCAAAGCACAATGGCCACATTCACAGCAACAGTGTGTCACAGAAGATGGATCTCACAGGCATTGGTACCCTGTGGAATGGAATAACACTGCATACAGCACAGGAGGTGGAGTCAAGAGATGACAGTACATACAGGTGAAACTAGCACTATCTGTGATTTGGCCAGGGGCTGGGAATACACACCAAGGCCATGTTGCAATGTGACAGGTGTTATTACACATCACTGTGGCATGGTAGGTGGTGTGGAAGAGTTGTGAAGGAGTACAAACCCTGTCACAAGCACCCTGGTAGTGCACAGGTGGTTGCAAACACATATTATACTCACACATGACAGTACTATGGGAGGTTCTCAATGCCCTGCATGGATGTCCCGGGCTCTGCCCCCTCTCCTGGCCATTGTCAGTGCCCTGGTCCAAGCGCCATCCTCTGTTGATGCTTGAAACTGCAGAATGTATGGCAAAGGAAATTGTCAGTACCGTCATACAATGTTCCCTCTATTGGCAATATGCCATGTGACAGTGGCATCATGATAAACAGGAGAGTCAAAAAGCAGGGACCATTCTGTCATTGTTGCCATACAACAATAAAATACCAAACAACCAACAACACAGCTGTGCAAGCACACAATTCGTAAAGATATGTAACACAACAGAAACAAAAATAGTGACAGACGTGCCTGAGGCCACACCATAGAGAGACACCACAGGCACTCATCCCTGATGCCCAGGGTCATGACACATTGTACACTGCAGAATGTGCCAATCCCCAGTTGTCCCACGCTGACAAGTTGTCATGCCAGTCACTCAGCAGAGGCAACATACAGCAATGTGCAAGCACATGTCGAAATGGGATTTGCCATATGAAATTTGCAAACAATATGGTCACATATGTAAGTTGGCCATATAGAAATGAATGAGGACATGCCCCTCACCAGGACTGACCTTACCAGGTGATAGCCAACAGGCCCAGTGCACAGAATGGACATGGCTGATATGTCAGGAACACAGATACCACCAAACTAGTGGTGATGGATCATACCGAATATTTGGAGCAGAACTGTATATTCTAAGGGATGGAGTACTGCAACATCCCAGCCCAGGACATAGTACATATTAATACCATACTGAATATACCGCTGACAACAGGCCTCATACAGTATACACCACAGAAGTTCACACAGTGGAAAGAACTATTCACTGCTGCTGCGCAGTATTGTACTGTATGTGGTTGGCACAGTACCACAGGGCTGCAATGTTCAACTGATGGATAGACGTAAGAGTGAAACAAAGCCCAATGTACTGTACAGTACAACCCTCCCCAAATAGAAAGGCAGTATGTAACATATGGACTATACCAAAACACATATCTGTCTGGTGACCCTGTACACATTGCATAGTTGACAGACAACATTATATTGCCTGTTTTCCCCAGGGTATATATATCAGCTTCAGTACTATTACTTACCACCCCACTGAGCGACACTGGGGGGAAGAAGTGGCAGACCCCCTAACTACTGAGGTGGTTAAATGGCTGACCCCTCTGACCACTGCCCCCCCTTGCATCTTAACATGCCCCACTTAGCATGGACAAAGCCTAGAACCATCAGGATGACAGACTCAGACTCACAGTAACAGTCTACATATTGGCAAGAGAGACTCAGACAGCCAACAAAAGAAGGTGAGATGCATAACATGTACATTCTGAATTCAACACATATCTGTAACCCCAATGATTTGCTTGTAGTTGTGCTGACACTCCCTTGTGGTCAGACACAGGCACACAAAGTACAAGTGGGACAGGGGAATATTCTAGGCCAACAGCAGAGACATCCATGAGAAGCAGGAACAGATGGGTGGCATAGGAAAACATGTTGCTGAGAGTAGTGCATGTACACCCATGTCTGCCCACTGTGTACCAAATGTCCTTGCCCACACACAGCCCCACCAATGCCCAGGATATAGTAGACATGCATGGGGACACTTACCTGGCTGTAGTACTGTGCCATCATGCACCATCTGCTATACCTCTTGAGCCTCTGCCTGTCCCTGTGCACAAGGTCCCATATCTATTGTGGCACTGTTCTCCCAACCATGTCACCCCTGTCCTGGCAGTCAGGTCCCATCCCACAGAGGCCCACACCTCACATGTGGGTCATGAGCCATCCTCCAACTCCTTGAACAGGTTGCACTCCCTGGTCAACACAAGGTCGACCAGGTTGGCCAACTCTACCTGTCACCACCACTGGTCATACGGTTGGACCACTCTAACTCACCTGCAGGATGTCATTGTGCTATTTGGTGACTGTCAATCCTTCTGTCTCTCCCAAACACTAATAGCATGTGTGGAATGGCACGGCCATTGCATGATTGAACATAGGCCGAGGGCCATGCAGATGTCTGTAGTGCTGCACTATCACCAGGAACACCAATGTCATGCAAGCATGACCCTGAACATGACCTGCGCTATGTCATGCATATGCGTAGTGCTGCACTAGACCTGCACTATGACATGCATATGCATAACCCATGCACTAGACTCATGGAATGTCATGCTTACACATAGTGCCACACAAGACTCGTGCTATGATATACACATGGAGAGCACCACACAAGACTCATGCATGCATGCTAAAGTCACTTACATCATCGAAGGGCAGCTTAGAGGTGAGAACATCACTGTGCTGCATCTTGCATGACACCCTAATGCAAATCCCTGTTGCGCAGTGGGAAAAATCTATATATGCAGTCTGACTATACAAATTAGCCTCAGTGGGCATTCAGTGCACAAACTGACACATTAGCATGTCATTACAAATGGGTTTACATACATTACCATGTGTATTTGCACCTTGGCTATTTAAAGGGGACCAGAGCCCCCCCCCCCCACATTGCACACTGGAACTACAGCCACTACACAGATCCAGAGACATGGATGAAGGGTACAGAAAGACCTAGAAACATTGAAGAACAAAATAATGTCTCTGTAAGCATGGATAGTATCCCACATGGCATTGTCTTATTTCTACACTGTGATAAATAGGATTCAAACACAGGCAGGTCATGGGTGGGATACATTGCAGGTAACCTCACATTGTGTCATTGTTATTGCACTTTATGGCAATAACATATAATGTATGCTCAGTATCCCTCAACTGTCCCTAAAGTAGAGGAATATCCACGTATGTGACTCACTAAATTCCTTTGTCATCAAAAATGGCTGTGTGTATGTGGCTGAACTCTGTGGACTGTCTGTACAACATGTGGACAAACATTAAAGGGGAGTCACTCTGCATCTATATGTGGATTGGCTCATGTGATCTATGTTCAGACTGCTGTTTCGAATGCTGTTCTTCCACCGCCTAGATAGGCTATTGTGTTATATCACTAGGTGTGTCTGCTGTACAGTCTGCTGGTGGGAACCATTTGGGAGCTGTATGGGATGGGCACAAGGGACAAGCACTGTTCCCTGTAATATAAACACGTGTTAGAACCTGTTCACATTGTTGCTGCCCACATTGCATCAGCAGGCCTTGGACTGTTTGTTTTGCTGTACAGCTGTCCACCCTCCCCTGCCAACCCTTCCCTCAGAGGGGCCTGTGTATGCTGCATTTCTGCTGCATTACCCCACTGTTTTTTGTGTGGAGTCAAGCTGCATGTACTCACTGACTAGGTGCCATCTTGGTAGGTGGCCACCTTCAATGTGTGCTGACACAGTTGGGAATTTTTCTATATGAATGTGTCATGGGCACTACTGGGGTATGGTGCTAGGACATTGGTTATGCACCCAGTTGCATTGCACATCACCTGGCAACTGATGGAGTAGAAGCCCTTCCTACTGAGGTAGGCATCCACCCCATCACCAGTGGATGCACGGGTGGTAACATGAGTGCAGTCAATGGCACCAAGTACCGCAGGTAGTTGTGCAACCCATTAGAAATGCTGCATGGTTTTTGTGCACTCTGCTGCTGTGCTGGGGAATGTGATGAACTCGTCAGCATGTGGCAGCAGGGCATCTAGGAATTGGGCCAGCAGGCGCAAGGTGATGGACTGAGACACGCCAATGGCATCCTCCACCAGTGTGGAAGCACATCACAGCTGTCACCTTCTGCTCAACTGTCATGTTGTGGCTGCACTGGGTGTCACTGCGCAGATGCTAATGCATGAGCTCACACAGCTGCAGTAGCATGGCCCTATTGAAGTGATACCAGCCCACCAGCTGGTTATCAGCGAGAGTCCCTCTAATTTTTATTCACAGCCTGTTCAATTAGAAACAGAATGCGTGCTGCAAATTTCAACATTTTGTGTTGTGCTCTGCCTGCAGTGTCACAGCCCACTGCTAGGGTTTCCCCTGAGTAAGATGGCCTTTGTATAGGCTGTATTAGCACCATGCAATGGTTCTGTGCAAGGCCTCGTTGCACAGCACTAATGCTCTGAATACAGCACTGCACCTGTAAGAATGTCTACGTCCCTCACTTTGCACAGTGCATATATTAACTTTTTGCATGGGCGCTATGTGTTATTGCCCACACAACTGGGCATTTTGAATATCGTGCATTCATGCAATCAGTGCTCAATTGGCATGCAATCTGTTTGCCCACTGGGCAAGGTTTTGAATATTGGGCCCTTGATGGTTTTTGTGTGGTGACCCTTGACAAACTCACTTTGATCTACATGAATTAGGGCTTGAAGTACTTTCTGTAGCTTCCCTGCCAGCACTTTGACCACCAATGTGTTATCTGAATTGAATCATGAGATGGGGCAGTAGACCAATATAAGGTGGGGTTCTTGCTGGGTTGTGGCATATCCATGATGGTGACCAGCTACTGTGAAGGTGGTAGGACTCCTGAGTCGAGTGCCTTCACAATCATTGCTGTCAAAGGGCAGATCAAAACAATCTAGAAGCATCATACCCTGCTTTATCATCTTTGCCAGGGACTTCATTAGTAGTCAGGATTTGCACTGCTTTCTCAACCTCTGTCATCTAGATGTCCTCATCTAATTCTTCACACTCTTCTGGTGTTACCTCTGAAAGTGAAAGAGTGTCCTGAAGAGTTTGGTGTTGAAGGTCCTTGGGAACTTCTGTAAAATAAAGGGTTTGGTGGCATGTTTTGATAACTTCACCAATGGCTCCTTGATCAGTGAGTTGTTCTCCTCCCTCCCCTTCTATTTCATGGATGAACCTATCTGCTTTCTTCTTTTCTTAATTGCCAGATTAGCCATTTTATACCACTGTCTCCCTCAAAATAGGACTGAGTCTGAGTAACCAGTAAAATTCCTTTCAGTCCTCCCATTATTGCTGTTCTTTTATTTGTGGGTTGTAAAATAACAAGTCATAACTGGTGACATGAACAAAACCTTCTATTACTACATCACACTGTGCATTCCTGTACAGTAGGCATCCTGTCTCCAGCCTACCCTCTATAGTGCCCCTTGCACCTACATAATTCTAGTTACCCACATACTGGGCCCAATTTTAAAAGGGAAGTCTATGATACAAAGTGTTTGCATCAAATTGGTATGATGAAAGTGGCACCTTGCATCAAAGTTTGCAACAATCCTGATTTTTGAATGCAGTCTGTGTTGAAATTGGGACACCTTGCACCGAAGTTGCCCTGCACCACCCTAGCAAGACAAGTACCCTTTCACCAGATCACAAGGGGGCTTGAGCCATGGCAGGGCTGCACCATCCCTTTTTTTATTTTGCAAGCCCCTCCATGGATGCAACAGAAGGTTCAGGTTTGACCAACCAGGAGGTGGACTAAGGGCTTTGCACCACTGTGGGACAATGTGATGATTGAGGTGGCTGCCAAGAGGTGTCCAGGGGCAGACAGAGAACTGGGGTGTCCTATGTGGCATCATGGAGACAACTTAATACCAGGGTTGTGATATGGCACCCAGCGGGGGTGCCTTTTGCAATGCTATCTAAAAGGAGAAAATGCATGCTGTATAGTAAACATGGTAGAAGCATACTGTACCTGTCTGAGCCCAACATTATTATTAAGGATGACTTTTTCATTACTGAAAAAAACAAAAATCATGCTGGCCAAAGCTGGTTATCCTGGCTCATAAGTATGTTGGATGCCATCACCCTCCGGTGTCTGTTCTGAATATTTATTAAGCTCTGTTGAGGATGCTGTAACTGATAAATGAATAAGATTACCAAAAAGCAAAGCACCCTCCATAGCTATGGACTACAATGATGGGGAAGACTCCTCCAAAATGCTGCAAAAATGCTTTAGTCTTATGGAGTACAAAAGTTTTCAAAAAAAGTCCAAACTGTGCCAGATGTGAGTAGTGCCAACCCCAACATTTCAAGATTGCACTTGGTGCCTTTTCAAGAAGATACACCCACCATACCAAAAGCCTTGCTTAGATACCAGTTTGGTATTGGCAAACAACTGGAGATGATCTAGTGGAGTCAATGGTGGTGAGATGAACTGTAACCAAAAGAGCATAATGAAAGAGCAGTGTGCTATAAATACAATCAAGAGACATTTAACAGTTCGTACATTAATAACCAATCAATCAATCAATCAAAATCTTTATTTATCCAGGTGGGAAGAATTGAGCAAGGTTCATTTGCAAGGTGGACCTGGTCATGAATTCATCAAAATACAGAACAGAAGCAGGTATACAAAAAAGCAAAAATATACAAGGAAGAAAAAGTATATACAGTGTATACAGTACAGTACAAGGTTGAAATAAACAAAACAAAAAAAAACAGTATTATTTTACAATTGAAGAAGTCAGCAGATGTACAATCAACCATAGGCATACAGGGGTTATAAGCAGAGATCTTTTGAGTGAGGCAGCCGGCAACTATACATATAGGGGAAAGAGGCTGTGTATGGGGTGGCAGGTTAGAGAAGTAAGAAGAAGAGGGATATATTACTGACGACTGGGGGAAAAATTGAGCTAAAACCACAGAAAGTGATGATGGCTGTCGTGTACTTGTCTATTATGATAATGACGGAGGAGGGGTAGATAATTGGGACACTGCTATGGATGGGGTGGGACTTTAGCCAGGCTGGAGTGGACAGGGAAGGGTGGGTGCAGCAGGAAGAGTTAATAAGGAAAGAGTGAGAGCCAGGGGTAGAAACATGGCGAACGTCAGGATGGAAAGGGGGAGTTGCAGAATTAGTGGGCTAGTGGTGAGGCAAACATTTGCAAGGTGCTTTCATGTAGCGATTGTAGAGTGCCTTGAAGACATTCAGGCTAACAGGGCAGCTCAGCTTGAAGTTCCTTTGTAAACCGTTCCACAATGTGGGTAAAAAGAAGCTTACAGTAGCTTTGCCGAAATGAGTTTTGACCCTTGGAACTTGGAGGGCAATTAGAGAATAGCTCCTTAGAGCGTAGGTGCCTAACACACTCCGGGGAATACAATCTGAGACATATGAGGGGAGCTTGTTGGTCACTGTTCTGAAGGCCCATATGGCAGCATTCATATTCCTTCTATAGTGAAGGGAAGTCCAGCTTAACGAAGAGTACAGGGAGCAGTGGTGTGTGGAAAGTGGAAAGCCAGTAATCCACCTGATAGCTCTGTGGTAGAGGGTGTCCAACTTAGCCAGTGCAGAGGTAGTGCAGTGACTGTAGAGCAGGTCTGCGTAATCTATTAAAGATAGGAAGCTAGTTTGAACCAGTTGACTCTTGGCCTCCTTTGTGATCAGGTGGTTAATTCTGTAGAATAGTCCTAATCTTTGGCTTAGTTTCTTCTGCAGTACTTCGAGATGGTCAGCGAAGGAAAGTTTATGATCGAGCCAAACTCCTAGCCATTTGAATTTAGCTACATACTCTAGTGTTTCTCCAAGAACAGTGGGATAGCTCCCCCAGCAGGAATTGCCACATGCAAGGAGGGAGAGCAGAGCATGGCTTTTGTCTTTTTCGCATTGAGCAAAAGCTTTTTGTTTATGAGCTGGTATTGTAGAAGGTTAAATTCAGCTTGGAGGTCTTCACAGCTTCCGCATGGGACGACTTAAGTACAGTACAGTGTCATCTTCGAATAAGTGGATATTGGCTTTTTTGATGGGGTCATTGATGTTAATGTAGACTACAAAGAGGAATGAACCAAGGATAGACCCCTGGGGCACGCCCCTCAGCATAGGTTTTAATGGAGAAAGATCACCTTCAGCTCTAACTTGCTGTTTCCATTCTCCGAGGTAGTCTGCAAGCCAGCACATAGATTTATGGTCCAGGCCTAAGGTGCTTAGGGAGGAAAGAAGCAGGCTGTGATCGACTGTGCTGAATGCCTTACTAAGATCCAAGAAAACAGCACAGACATGCTTCTTCTTGTCAAGGTCTAGGAGCCAATCATTAGTCACTTTAACTAGGGCTGTTATGGTGCTGTGCTTTGCTCTGAATCCAGACTGAACCAGGTTTAATAGGCTTCTGGATTCTAAGTATACCCCTAGATGGCCACACACTATTTTTTCTAGAAATTTAGACAGGATGGGGAGAAGGGAGATCGGTCTATAATTATTTAGATCGCAGGGGTCACCTGCTTTTAATAGAGGGATGACATGGGCTATTTTCCATCGAGGGGGGAGGCTACCCTGGGAGAGTGACATGTTGAATAGGTGGGTGATTGGCACCGCAAGCACATGGTAGGCACATTTCAGATAGTATGGTTCTATGAAGTCGGAGCCTGCTCCTTTCCTGGTGTCCAGCTGCAGCAGTAGGTCTTCCACCTCTTTTAGAGAGACAGGCAAGAGGGAGAAGGCCTCCTCAGTAGAGGGAGGACTCATGGTGGGCCCTGAGCTGTGTGGAGGTCATTGGCAGGAGAAGTATCAAATGCTAGCCCTGCCATTGCAAAATGGTTATTGAGGGCTTCCAGTATCTCTGATCAGTTAGTGATAACGCTGCCATCGGACACATTTTTTGCTGGAATGGAATTACCAGGTGTGTGTCCAGACAAGTCTTTTAATGTTTTCCAGAACTTTGAAGGATTTCTTGAGGCAGAGGCTAGCTCCGAACGATAGTAGGCGGCCTTGGCTGCTCTGACCAACTTGGCGCACTTGTTATGTGCTCTCTTAAAAAGGCCAAACTGAGTCATTCTTGCTTCTTCGGGCTTTTTTCCACAAAGTATCCCTTTCTAACAGGGAAGCTTTGAGCTCAGATGAGAACCAATGGCAGGTGCTGCTCCTACCCGCACCTTAACCAAGGGTGCATGCTTATTTAAAGCCTCACTTAAAATATCGTAAAAAATAGTAAATGCTCTGTTAACCGTTTTGGCTAGGAAGAATTTCTGCCATCATGGTGAATGTTTCAAGTCATGGACGTAAGCAAACAAATCAAAGTTGCATTTGTACCTCTTGATAGAGAACTTTGCCACAAACTGTGGGTTGTGCACAGATCTAATTGTGGTGGTTATTCAATGATCGCTAATGTCTGAGAAAAATGTTCCGACATGAGATAACAGGTGTGGCTTCCTAACCAAAATTACATCTAAGAGGGAGCTGTTGTTAAGGTTATTTTTATTTGGGAGAGTAGGCTCGCCAATGAGTTGCACCAGCCCTAGAGTGTCACAAAAGGATTCCAAGGGAGCTGATGCACTTGATATCCAATCATAGTTCAGGTCACCAAGAATAATGGTTTCCAAGGAACTGAGCCCCAGTATGGAACTGAGGTGATACAGGAGATGAGGCCCAGCAGAAGGGGGCCTGCAGCAGCTTATTGGACAGAGTGCACTGGAAGGAGAAAGTTTGATCTTTAGGGTCAAGCACTCGAATACTTTGGGGGAGGACAATGCATCTATGCATGTGGCTGAGTATTTGTCCCTTACATAAATTGCCACCCTACCTCTTCTTTATTGCCTATCCGCTTGGAAGAATAAATAATTTGGGATATTGATTTGTCTAGGGTGGCTGGCCAAAGCCAGGTCTCAGTGATCACTAAGACGTCAGGTAGGGTGTGGCTTACCCAAGCCTGGGTAAGGGTGAACATTTTCAGCAAACTACAGGCATTAAGATGCATAAAAGACATTCATTTGATACCTGCCAGATCTGATGGAGAAGCAAGGATGTTTAATGGTCCTGGGTTGAGTTCGACATTGCCTGAGCACAATAGCAAAAGAAGCAGGATTCTTTTTAAGGCAGTGAACTGTAATTTGTAAACACTATTTTTTGAGTGATAAAGCAGGTGGTGTTGATGGGTAGGCCTGTACCCACTCCTGGTGTTATACTGGCCTAGTGTTGCAGCCACTAGTGTCCTGTCAGAAATTTGCCATGAGCAGGAAGTCTCAAGACTCAATGGGGGAGTAATCTGCAGAGGCAGCTCGGGAGATGTCCCACTCCCCGGCAGAGACAGCTGAGAAGCCCAATAGTCCAGAATGGCTACCAGAAAGGAGCTTTTGGATGCAGGACAGGGAGAAGCGCAAGGGTCATTCCTCTTTAGGAACAGATGAGGGTTCCAAAGAACTGACCTGAGTGCTAGTAAAGCTAGTGACACACAGAGGAACCAGCTGTAATTTCCAATGGTAGATCTAAATGCCACAACAGCCGGCAGTAAATGCCACTAGAAGCCTAGACCAATCGGTGATCAGGTGTCATAAGTTCAAAATCCTTTTGTTGGCTGAGAGGCAGTTTTGGTGCTGAATGTACCTGTGGAGCAACTCTTTGCAGCTGAGCCAGTGAGGTGGTTCAAGGCTGCAATCCAGTGTGGCAAGATTGGTCTGGAGCTTTCGTTTCTGTTTCTGGCCCTACTCCACCAGTACAGAAAGGGAGTGGGAGCAGGCATTCAAGACTTGCAGACTTAGTGGATGAGCATGGTTTGGCCTGAGAAACAGGCAGAAAAACCCCGGGGAAGGTCCTCAGAAAGAGCGGTATCCCAGGTCCACTAGAGCAGAAGAGGAAGTAGAAAATATAATGTGTTTACTCTTAAACAGAAAAGACAGCTGTTGTACAGTAGCCCTCTAGTGGCTATGTAGTATAATTTGCAAATGAGAAAGTATACACTTGACAAATAAAGCTACCATTTCACATATTAAAAAATCACTAAGAACATGAGATGGCCATCCATTTTTGAGATCAGCAGTTAATATTATATGCTGCTGTATTGTACAATACAAATCAACTTTTTTAAACTCCTGATGTTAGTCTCAATTCAAAATATGTTAAACTTGACTTTCTCTAGCCATTCCAGGATACTGGCTTTCTGAGGTATAGAACAGAGCTTATAGCAATGTGGTCATCATGGAGATGCAACACTGCTCTCTCAGGTAGTAAAATGAGGGAGTGAATGCTAGTAATACACAGCAAAGAAAACAAACATTCAGAAAATTGACGTGTACATAGTACATTATTAGAATGTGCATATCAGAACATTTTTATTAATAAACATAGATAAATGATTTCATTGTAGTTCAAATATGTTAGTGCGGCACTCTCAATCAAAGTGGGGAAGGGGTATCAGAGCGAGACAAAACCATGGGTAACAAACATAAATTTATTAGAATCTGGTTAACACCATGAATAAATCTACAGAAATATGACTAAAAGAAAAAAAAAACAAATTCAACATACAAAACACCTTATGAAAACCATTGGTTATGACTTAGAAATGAAATGCATGTGTAATGGTTGAAATGTTCATAATTGGACTTTCTGACTAACATGAGTAGAACAAGTGCAGTGGATTTTCCCAAAATCTTACAAATACAGTCAATTCCAAGTTTTAGAACATACATGTATATTGTTTTTGTCTTTTCTAATTAAAGATGTTATAATGTGGTCTATTTTAATAGCTGTCTAAATTATGCTGCTATGATGAATGTAGTATAATTTTTGTCTCTTGTGCAATACATGAAAATTTTATATCTTAATGTAACAGGTCCATGTTGGAAATGGGTCTTTGACTCAATGATGTAAAACACTGCTACCTGTATAAAAATAAACTACTTTTTAAGTAAGTGGGCTTCCATTAAATGCTAGACTCTTTTTTTACTACTAAAAAAATGGTGGGCTGAATTTACTATGCATGACTAAACTGGAATCTATGAAAACTGACCAAGAAAAGTTTTAAACATGCAAGGGAAACAATGACAGTTAGGCCTCAGTGCATGTTTACAAAAGAGCTACTGATAATATAAAATTCAATGGGAACTTATTCCAGAAAGGGGAAAGACAATTTGAACTATGGGAAACATGAGGAAGGTAAAAGCATTATTGTTAGGACTGTAGAGGATTCAGTATCAAACAATAAAGTGAAAACTTAGACTGACAGGATCAGTTACAAAAATGGAACAATATCCAAACAGCCATGCAGACACAGGTATCTTTTGGCCCCTTACTTGATTATAAAGCAATCCCCACATTTTAACAACTTGTCATTATGTGAACCACCTCTGCACGGGGTAACACTTTTTCAATACCAATGAACTTAATCACATGTTTTGTTTCTACAGTACTTTTAATGCTCTACCAAAACATATTCAGTATTTCTATGATCAGTTGTGTGAATGTGCTTGCCACTACAGAGCTTTAAAGCTCTCTTAGTCTTATCCATATAGAATACCCTACAGCTGCTAATGGCTAGGTGTACCACCAGGTAGAACTGCAGTTGATGAAATGTCTGATGTCCATATCATTACTACTAAGTGGACTGAGAAAAGGTTTTTATCTGTTTTATAGATCATTGATACAGTTACCACATGAGAAGCACCCCAGAGGCTGGATTCACAACTAATTACCTTCAGCTAGAGGGGACATATCAGAGGGTTGCAGGCTGTGGACCAAATGGTCTTTAAGAGTGTGAGCACATCTGTACACAAATGAGGACCCTCTCCCAAGGTGCTAGATAAAATAGAGACCGTGCCCAAAACAAACCAATTATACCTGATAATTGCCTCTAGTTCTCTGGCATCTTTAGAAAAAAGAACTGATAAAATTCACAGAGCTCAGAGTCTCATTGCATCTGAAATTGTTAACAAGCAGTTGTTCCGTAATGGTGTTAGTTACTCCATCCTTGTCCTTCAGGATTACATTGGTAGTATTAACCACACTTTCTCCTGCATCTCCCTTTCATGCACCCCATAAGATTATTTGGTGCTGCAATGACACTTGATGCATAAAAGCTGGAAGACTGGGACACTGTTGACTTTATAGCAAGGATGACAACTGCTGGTTAATAGTTTGGAATTGCGGTCTGTGTTTTTCTAAAAAAAGATTTGTATCAATCCCACCAGTGGAGTTTTTTTAAATCTTTAAGTCAAAAAAAAATGCTCTCCTAGTTGTACTGAACACTGTACCTAAGATTTCTATTAGTTAAATGGAAGAATTTTACTAACTCCAAAAGTTCTGTCTCAGTCCCCCACCATACAATCAACAGGTCATTAATAACACTTTTATAAAAGTCAATTTTGATGTAAAATGTGCTCCTATTTTAATAAGAAACAGGTTGGTTTTCCCATAGACACATTTAGAGATTTGCTATGCTCAGGCAAAAGTTGCCATCATTGCTATCCCCTTGTTCTGAAACAAGAGCTTCCCCCGAAATTTAAAAGCATTGTACTGTACTTGAAACCACTGTAACTCTCTTGGTAAATTCTAGTGAAAAGTCTTTGTGTTTTAACTTGTTGTCACCAGCACTGGTCCCATATCCAAATGAGTAGTATCTGACGGCTCTCCCCAGTTTAAATCTGAATCTGGGTCAGATGCTGAATGTTCACTGCTAACCCCTCACAGAACTGAAAAAATGGAACAAAGCTTTGACTGTCCTCCCATGCGGTATGTTTGCTATAAAGTTTAAACCTCCATTGTGACCAGTACTGAATCTGCCCCTACTTCTAAGTCTTACAAAAGCCGGAGTACATCACTTGTGTCTTATAAATTTGTATCTTAATTGCAGTACATGTGACTGTAAAAAGGAATGGACATATCGACTAAGTAGTTCTGTTAGAGATACAATACTAGGTATATCTGGACTTCCAGGAGATGTAAGTAATTTATGAATTTTAGGAAGTACATATATAGTGCCTCTAACATGATAGTGTACCATTAGAAAATGCTCTGCAAATGCTTTATCAGTCACCTGTGTCTGCCCCAGTAGGTAACCCCACTGAATGTCCACCAACCCTTGAGCTACCATAGAGTTTATATGTATCTGTATTTTGGCTCTATTGTTGTATGTTTTGCATTTTTTTCTAATCTAGATGATCCTGTCATATACACTGCTCCTACTGTAAATAACATAATGTTTTGCAAATATTGTTTTTACCTTTTCCTTTGTATCATCATGTTTTGTACCACTTGACATTTGTGAAAATGAGTATTTTTGCTCACATACCTTCCAGTATAAAAATAAAGTTGAATTGAATTAAATTGATTTGAATCACTTCATGAAGATCAGCTTTAAACCTGAAATTTGGGCAAAGGTGGCTATCATGCAAATGTTTCCAGTATCTTAAGATCAGCCTTTTGACAACCATGACATTAACTTTTAAAACAACCCATTCTTTTTGTTCCATTGATTTTTTTATTCATCATTTCTAATAGCATGAAAGTGGGGTTCTTCCAAAGTGGGAAGAAAGCATTTATCTTTTCTAATATATCAAAAGATTTTAACATTAAGCTCTCCTCTATAAGTGTCTGAGCACTAAAACACTATATACTAATTTGTTGTTATGTTGTCTTGCCCTGTGTTTGTGTCTGTTAATCTTACTGTTTTTAAACCACACCTGCAGTACTCACAGCACACTTTGAAGATGATCAGTTGAGATTGTAACGTAAGCACGTTGCTGCCTTACCCAGATGCTGTGTATTGATGTGTCTCTTCGAAATGCACCAGATGCTAGTTGTGCTTTTGAGTGTGCTTTCAGCCATTATTTTTTTGTTTTTGTGAAAGTGGTGGTTGGCAAAAGGAATCCATGTAATATGGAACTTTTACATTTGCATTTTCTATTTTGAAGGCACGTAAGGTGCTAATGCACTTTTTCTGGCTTTGTGACAAGAAGAAGAAGTAAACACTCCATGGAGTAAGTGGGCTTCCATTAAATGCTAGACTCTTTTGGACCTCAGCACTCTAAAGTAAATATTACATAAAAGATTTTCTTTTGTAATAGTATTTGCTTGAAACTAGTACCTCATTGCAGCAAGAGCTATTTTATTTTCTCCAGTTATGTACAGATGGATAAGTGCAACATGATGCCCTTTTGTATTACAATAAATATATATTTATAAGGATACTTTTTTCCCTGAGGAGTGTCTTTGATACCTTTCTTAGTCCTACTGCCACTTAAGACCTAAAGCAACTTGGTTAACTAGGATCTGTGGCCTATCCTGTAGGTAGGGAAATGGGCAGACTTGATGGGCCAAGCGGTCCTTATCTGCCATCAATGTCTATGTTTCCATGTTTCTTCACTTCCAGCTGGAACTATATAGATTGGTGACCTTTCACAGGAGTGCTGACATCCCATGGTTCCACATGGGACCTGTGTTCTACAGCCATTACATTAACTTTTAGAACAACCCATTCTTTTTGTTCCATTGATTTTTTATTCATCATTTCAAATAGCATGACAATCGGGTTCTTTCAATGTGGAAAGGAAAAGTTTATTTTTTCTAATATACCAAAAGATTGCAGCCACCATATTTTGCAAAGTGTATACTCCTAAAATTAGTGAAAAATATATGTTTCTGAATACCCACAATGCCAGCAACTTGAGCCTGGTATTATGTTATTTTGAGTAAATTAATGAGGTGAAGAATATGCCCTATTAAAGATCTTAAATTGAATGGATTTATCCCTTGATAACTTATAATCCTGAATGGATTTACATGCCAATTGCCACTGTTGGCTTTTAAAAGAGACTTACACTTTAGTCTCTGTGATAGAGAGAACCCCCTTTTTTTTCCTTGTTCATACTATATTCACTTAAGGTATTACTTTTATTTTAAGGATAGTCTGGAATGTACAAACCTTTCCTGTCTAGTCTTTGTCATTATGCATGTATTATGTCTTGTTTGTTGGGCTGGCCACCCACTTCGTAAAAACCTTTGTGTTGTCATTTATTCTGTTACTCTCTCTCTCTTGTGTACTCCAGACCCCTTTAAATAAAATATAATAGCCCTTAGTGTTATTAGAAAGCCTTTAAGGATTTTATGGGCTAGGTATGCATTGTGCTCCTTAAATTATAATCCAGTCCTCCTTAAATAAAAGCATAATATCCTTCAGCCTAAGGATATTATTGAAGCTAGATTTAGGCTTTGCTCCATAAGTATTATGTTTTTTTCATGTGTTTAAATGACCGCAGTATTGCGGTCTAGCATTAGGCTTTATTCTGCCTCTGTTAAAAGAAAACGAACTTCCCAAATGTGTTACACATTTACGCTTCCAAAAAGATGTCAGTCACGGTATGTTGTGCTGCTTCTTTCTTTATTCCTGCTCTTATCCTTGCCTTAGCCCAGTGTTTTAGGCATTCTGAGGCTGCAAAGAAGTTAAAATAAATGTAAGAAATGTAGTGAGTGAGGACTCAGGTAAAGTTTTCATTCGAGCCTTTCGCACTATCATGAAGGAATATTTAATAGTAAAGTAAGATGCTTAAAATGAACAGTGTAAAACTGTTCAGAAGGTTTAGCTTACCTCCTTTTCTCTTTGAGGCTGAGCAAATGGACAGGTTTTGGAACTCTTCTAAAACGGAGACAATTTCTGGTCTTATTCCAGAGTTCCAGAGCTATGCAGTTTCAAGGGCTTTCCTTCCTCCTATTGCAGCATAGCATTCCCTATGAGCCAGCCGGCGGAATTCTTCTCTCCTTTATGCTGCTGGTTGGAGGGGCGGTCCTTCTAAACTCCCCTCTGGATATTATAAACTCATAAAAAGGACTGCAATGCCTTTATGAACACACTGTAAGATGTGAGTATTCTTTAAAGTTATTATTTTGTGTGAATAAAAGAGATTAATGCTTTCTTTAATTTTTTAGTTCAAAATGGGTAATATTAAAGGTGGAGTTTTCGTGTCACGTGATTGAATATGCTATAAAAAGTGACTGCCTAGGGAGAGATACTGTGGGTTAAGCTGGAAAGGAAAATGGGGCCAGCCATCCGCACAGGTGTGGTCTATAGACCACCAGCCCAGGAGGAAGAAACAGATAGGGAGCTGATGCTAGCCATCAAGAGGATGGCAGACAAGGGTGAGGTAGTACTGGTTGGAGACTTCAATATTCCAGACGTGGACTGGAGCATCCCAGCAGCAGCATCAACTAGAGCAGATTTATCCTGGACTCCTTCAGGGTGCCTTCCTCAAGCAACTGGTCATGGAACCAACTCGGCAGAAGGCAATACTGGACCTTGTGCTCACAAACAGGGACAGTGTGATGGGGGTAAGAGTGGGGGAGCACCTGGGGAACAGTGACCACCAGTCACTGTGGTTTGAAATCACAGAAAGAGCAGAACCTAACCACACAAAAACACATATCCTGGATTTTAGGGGGGCAAACTTTGGGAAAATGGGGAGATACTTGAAAGAGGCATTAAGGGGAATGGGGCAGGAATCAGGGGTTGAGAAACAGTGGGAAGTATTTAAAATGGGGATTACAAGAGCAACATAATTATGTATTAAGCAGGTTAGCAAGAGGAAAAGGAAGAGGAGACCATTATGGTTTTCCAAAGAGGTAGCAAAGAAAGTGAAAGCCAAAAAGATTGCATTCATGCAATACAAAAAGACACAGGCAGAAGGGAGAGGGAGAAGTACCAGGAGAAGCAAAGGGAGGCAGGGAGGTCAGTAAGGGAAGTCAAAGCTCAGACAGAAGAACACATTGCAAATCAGTGGGTAGAGGGGACAAAACCTTTACAGGTACATAAGGAAAAAGAAAGGCAAAGGAGGGATAGTGAGACTGAAGGGGAGGATGGGGGCTGTGTGGAGGATGACAACAGTAAAGCTGACATATTGAACAGGTATTTCTGCTCAGTCTTTACTAAGGAAGAGGAGGGTAATGGGTCTGAATGGAGTACAAGGGGTGAGAATGGTGCAAAATGGACACAAGTCCCTTTACGAGAAAGGGTCCTGAAGGAACTGGAAGTAATAAGAGTTGATAAAGCAATGGGGCCAGATGGGTGCACCCTGGGGTCCTTAAAGAACTAAGAGAGGTGGTGGCTGAACCTCTTGCCATCCTGTTTAGCCGATCATCAGAAACAGGGGAGGTACCCAAAGACTGGAGGATAGCAGATGTAGTCCCCTTATACAAAAGTGGGAACAAAGAGGAAGCGGGGAACTACAGACCAGTCAGCCTCACCTCGGTAGTGGGGAAGATCATGGAAGCACTACTGAAGGAGAGATTGGTGGAACATCTGGTTGTCTATGGACTACAAGACCCAAGGCAGCATGGTTTCACCAGAGGAAGGTCATGTCAGACCAACCTCATTGAATTTTTTGACTGGGTGACTAGGGAGGTGGATCAGGGGAGGGCAGTGGACATAGCCTATCTGGACTTCAGCAAGGCCTTGACACTGTGCCACATAGAAGACTATTACACAAACTGGGGAATATGGGTGTGGGCAGGACAGTGAGTGCAGTGGGTAGGTAACTGGCTGGGCAGCAGGACACAGGCAGGTGGTGGTAAATGGCTGTCACTCCACAGAGGGAAGAGTGACCAGTGGGGTACCACAGGGATCAGTGCTGGGACCGGTACTATTCAATATCTTCATCAGTGACATTGCACAGGACCTAGAAGGCAGAATTTCACTGTTCGCTGATGACACAAAGCTCTGTAACAGAGTAGACACACCAGAGGGTGTAGACAGAATGAGAAGGAACTGCAGAAACTTGAAGAATGGTCGGGGTTTGGCAGTTGAAATTCAATGCAAGGAAGTGCAAGATAATGCATATGGGGCACAAAACCCTGGCACAATATATCAGTTGGGGGTGAGGATATAGCATGCACCAAGCAGGAAAGGGATCTTGGAGTTATCATCTCTGATGACCTCAAGGCAGGAAACAGTGTGACAAGGCAGCAGGTAAAGCAAATAGGATGCTGGAATGCATAGGCAGGGGCATCACCAGCAGGGAAAAGGAGGTCATAATTCCACTATACAAGACACTAGTGAGGCCGCACCTGGAGTACACTGTGCAGTTCTGGAGACCTTACCTCGTAAGGACATAGACAGGGTAGAGAAGGTTCAGAGGAGGGCAACAAAGATGGTGCATGGATTGCATCACAAGTCCTATGAAGACAGGTTGAAGGAACTGAACATGTACTCCCTGGAGGAAAGGAGGGAGAGAGGGGATATGATAGAGACATTCAAGTATCTCACAGGGAGGAACAGGGTGCAGGAATGCACTATTTTTAAACGAAAAATATGTTCCAGGACTAGAGGGCATGGGATGAAGTTGGAGGGAGGACGATTCAGAGGAAACGTGAGGAAGAATTTCTTCAAAGAATGGGTGGTGGACAAGTGGAACACCCTGCCAGAGGAAGTGGTGGGGGCTGAAACAATCATGGGATTTAAGAATGCATGGGATAGGACATAAAGGAATTCTGGAGGTCAGGGGTAAGGGGCAACAGACTTCCTGGAAAACATAAACTGAACTTACAAACTTAAATGGGCAGACTGGGTGGGCCATAGGCCCTTATCTGCCGACACTGTCTATGTATCTATGTATCTATGTAAAAGGGTGTAGAACTAGCAATGCCCTGATCTGAGTTAGCTATTTCTAGCTCTTGATTTGAACATATGAATCTGTTGGTTTTTTGCTTTTGTTTTGTCGCCTGCAAGTCTGCTGTTTAAATAAACGTTCATTTCTTTTACTGCTAATTTTGTCTGAGTGCCTTATCTCTATCCCACACCAGTTTACAGTCTCCCATCATTCAGCAGTATCACTGCAGATTTATTCTGAAGATGCATGTATTTGTCTAATTATCCAAGCAAAGATATGTTTTGTTCTACCAGTCAGAATGGCCTGCAACTCACTTTCCCCCGAACTGTACTATTTGGAGTGCTTTCCCAGCATTTAATATCTTTATTTTACAGACTGCATAGCTGATTATACAAGAAATATGGTGATTATGCAGCTCATATTTATCTCTACACTAGTAGTGGCTCTAGACACTTTTGGTTACCAGGACACAGCTGGAGTACAGCAGACAGCAGCAAGGGGGGCATTAATTAACTAATAAAAAACAAACTTGCTGTCATTTCCTGGGAATTAACAACCAGGTGGGGTGTTGGATTGCCCATAGTGAAGGAGAGGGCAACTACCCCCACCTAGTCATTAATCCTGAGGAAATGACCACAAGTTTGATCGTTATTGTTATTATAAATAGAATAAAGTATGGTATGGTGTGTGTAATGAGATGTTTATAGCCACCTCCACTGAGGTATTAGATGCCACATAAACCCTGAGAACAAAGCTTGATGGGTTTATTAAAGCATCTAACACTGAGGGTGTGTGTAAACATTGAGTTTACACACACCACCCCATATTTTTTTTATATAATTGCTGTGTCTCCCCTTTATCGCCACAGCAATTGTATAACATACAAGACATTCCCCAGGACATTCTGGTATTGCTGCACTCCAGTTCTATTTTTAGGCAGTACTCACATTTTCAAACTCAAAGATTTTTTAGAGTTTTAACTGTTTTCTTTGCCCCTTATATGTGAAAAATTACTTTTTTTTCAAAAGAAATAACTTACCGCTGAGTTTCTCTGGTGGCTGAGTTTCACCCTAGAAGGAAGGAGCATGAAGGGACAAACTGTGGTGGGCTCATATGCAGATCAAGGGGAAACCATGTGCATGTTTGCCTTATACATGTTCCTTTATAATGGTAAATTATGGCATAATTTCCCAATGGGAAAAAGGGGAGAGCCATTCATTATAAGGGTAATTTTTCTAAGTAGTATAATAGTTTGAAATTTTACTCATGATTTTTTTTGTTTTATTTCATCAAAGGAGGCGGAGGAGGCATGTGACTTTTTTTGTGTCTGTACATTTTGTTGTAAGTTGACCACGTAATGATGATATCTATGTACGTCCACTGATTTGTGGTTGGTTAACTAGTGCAGCTCCATGGATGTGCAGATCGGCAGTTACCGTATAGGATAACAGTGTATTGTTATTTTAACATGTGCATGTTGAAAAATACCATTAATTTTATTGGGGTCTTTTTTTGTGTGTGCTCCGGGTATATTAGTTTTTTTTTTCTTTTGGGCTGTAAACATAGTTTTTTGGAATTGATCTTGCTTTACTCATCACCTGATATGGAACTGTGTATTCAGGTTAGCTTCTGTTTTATGTTAACTGGGATTTTCCTTTTTTCACTTTTTACATAAATGGGGATACAATGAGTACCTGGTGTCTGTTAGTTCATAACATCTTTGTCTGTGGTAATTTTGTGACACTGGTAGATTTAACGGACCTAGGTTTGATTCCCACAACCTGCAGGTTTGTCATGTTGGAATTCACCCACTACTTTCACACTGTGCTGCTTCATGGTTGGTTCTGTTTTTTGGTTTACTAATAATATTCATTACTGATGAAATTGAAATTTTTTGGATTAAGTTTATAGCACAGTTGATTGACTGGATTGCAGTGGTAAACAAACACACCTGCTGTCAAATAGGTGGTGAAGTTAAGCAATGCATCAATATTTTTAATTACCCCTGTAGTGCTCTAAAGGTGTCAAGGCTACCAAATCAGTGTTAAAATTTCTGATGCTCTAGGGAAGGAGTCACTAAACAGCTGTAATTTGTTACAGTATCCCCACCATTTCCCTGGGGTCAAAACCCTGAATGACGGGGATCCATTTGGTTTTATTTTCCTATTGTATTGTTATATGCTGTGTCAGTGGGACACATTTCCCTGTAAAAACAATATAGTGTGCATACTTCAATTTGCTGGTTAACAAGCAATTAATCAACACACGGAAAAAAAAAGAAAAACAGCTACATGAATTTCTGTCAAATGACCATGTCGAATGTATGCATGCTACTTTTTATTAATAGGTTCAAATGAACTGTTGGTTGAAAAAAGAAGAAACTGTTCATTTTAATGATGAACAATACTGTACATTTTTAATTTTCTACTACCAAATGTTCTTTTGTGCTATTCTACTATGCTGAACACTATATTTTACTATTTCTATGAGACACTGCTAGAAATAAGTACATAAATATTTGAACTTTTCTATGAATATGAAATGAACACATATAACATCTGTACCTTGAACTTTTCACTGTAACAATATAAACATTTTGACAACAAATTCATATGACTTACTTGTTAGTGTGTGTGTGTGGGGGAGGCAGATTTTACATAGTACTCTACTATTTTTCTACATGTTTGAATTATTCATGAAATGGAAGGAAATATTACCAGCAAAATAACACTGGCAGTTGGAAAATAGCCTGTCAACAGTACTTTTAACATACTGTTGCTGTGTATTCTCTGAATTTGTTTTATACTTTGCTGCTTTTTTTGGTATGTTTTCTTGTTTTGGTTACCGGTTAATTCCTGTCTTTCTTTCTTGAATTATATGTTTTCTGTACTTGCTTGTCTGTAGTTAGCATTTCCAGTTGTTTGTGCTACATTGTCTGGGGCTGAACTGGTATGACCACTTCCATTTGCTATGATGTCAAGCCATGATTTGTTTTCTTTTAGTGTTTGCGCTCAATAGTTTTTTAAGGAGCTTACATTCTTCTGAACTATGACACTCATTATTTCATGACTTTCTAGTCCAGCATTAGACAGTACCTGTATTGTTGTGGACTGGATGGAGTGATTAGTGTAGACCTATGACAGGTTGTTTTTTTTGCTCAATGTTTTCATCACTGAAGCAGGTGTGTTCTTACCAACTGGAGCATTGTTATACCAAACTGCATTCAGATCAGCATCACTTGCTTTTAGTGCTTTTGGTCTTAAGTAGAAGCAACAGGGTGAATTTTACAGTTTTGACAAGTAGGTACAAGCATACAAAAAATGCCAGCAGATACAGGCCTCAAGGTCTATTGAGTCTGCTCAATTGTGCAGCTAGCAGTGTGTTACTCTGCAGCTGCTCACCCCCATCTGGTAGTGACTTTTCACTTGACCTTCCCCTTGACCCTGCCCCACCCCTTCTTAAAACTGGCCTCTGACTTTAACATTACCACCTCCTCCAGGAGCATGTTTCAGCCATCCACCACTCTTTCCATGAAGTAGTGTCTTCTTATTTCCCTCTTGAACTGTTCCCCCTCGAGTTTAAGACTGTGTCCCCTAGTGTTTCACTTTCCGTTTAATCTAAAAATCCCTTCCGAACTAACCTTGTTTATGTCTCTCACAGATTTGAAGATCTCTAGGAGTTGTTGCTGCACCCCTATTTTTAACCTCTTTTGCCCACTGCAGCATAGCCCTTTACTCCTAGCCTTAGGGTTTCACTAGGGTCCCAAATCTGTGTCCCCCTTCGGTATTCAAACCCTGTACTCTCTGCACCGCAGTCCAGTACCCTACCATTAAGCCGTGGTGACTACTACCATTTTGACTGTTATTGTGCCTCCCTTATTCTTACACCAGGCACCTACCTCGTTAGTGCTCCCCTTTGGGCACCCCCCCCACTTGCAGTCCTAGGCTCCTCCTGATTGCACTATTCCTGCTTCTAGGTCCCTCAAGTCCACCACTTGAGGACCCCACCCATTCACAACCTGCCCCCCACACACAATCCTTGATGCCGCCAACTCTGCCAAGGCTGGCTATACCCACATCTCGCCCCCTCCCATATACCTCCCCATGGTCTCCTATCTACACCTACTGCCATGCTGGGTCATACCCCTATCCCATCCCTCACTCATCGCCCTGGCATCCCTTGCTCTACCTATACGATAAGTAGGTGACAGCACCTCTGGACACTTTGACAGCGATCCTATGCCCTGCTCAGAGTCATTGCTTTTCCTCTTCTCATCTCAGGGAATGTCCATACTAACCCAGGACCCACCTCAACCAGCCCTAGCTTCTCACAACATGGGCTTAGAATAGCAGCAATGAATATCTACAGCCTCCCCAAGAAAACCACAGGCCTCCACTGCTGGCTATTGCAATATCAACCTGATGTTCTGGCCGTTACAGAAACCTGTCTCTCCAGAAAAATACCCAACTCGACAGTTGCTTTTCCAGGCTTCACCCTCCACCGAACGAGTAGCTAAGTGTGGAAGGGGGTGTGCGGTGTACATCAGTGACTCCATCATTTGTCATGTGTTTCCTATACCCTCACTTGGCCACAATGCCCAAGCCCTATCCCTAAATCTCCCTCCAGATGCCTCCAGGGCCCCTCTAACTTTGAGGTGGCACATGTCCCCTAGAGAAACCAAGCTCAGGCAATTCAGTCTATCGCTAACTTCATTGCCAGCTTCCCACCCAATACAGAGCATGCTATAATAGGTGATTTGAGTGTGAACTGGCTTGCAGGCACAACCACGCTTATCAAAGACACTTTCGCTGCTCTTGATCTTACCCAGCTAGCTGGTCAAGCAACCCACAAGGGTGAACTCCACTAATGGCTCTAGCACCCTGCTCAATCTCCTGCTCACAAACCATCCCAACAAAATTTCTAATCTTTTGGTCCTCCCTGACTTACTAAGTGATCATTCCCCCCATTATATTCTCAAGGTCATAATTTCAGCAGAAATGTAAACCTCACAAAATATCCTGGCACCGCCTCAGACCTGGTGACCTCAACAAACTTAGGAATTACCTAACCAGCTAGGACTGGTCCCCAAACTCTTGGGCACCAACCATAGATGAAGCCCTTAACTACTTTACCCATTCATTTAATGAAGCTCGTGATATTTACGCCCCTTTCTCTAATGTTTAGACCAAGAAGCGCTATGCTGCCTGGGTCTCTACTGATCTGCTTCATCAGCTATAATGCAGAGACAACCTCTAGAGGAAAGCAGCTTCCTTCGGTTCACAAGTTGATAGGCAGACCTATAAAAGCAACCAGCAACAAATGCACCTGGGCTATAAAACAGGCAGCATCTGAATTCTGCAAAACAACCCTAGCCTCCTCCTGGGGGAACTCATGGCTGTTTTGGGACAACATTAAGGAACTGAATGGAAAAACCCGCCCCTCATCCCTGCTTACCATAAACAACATCCCTACCACTGACCAGCAGGCCATAGCTGACTGCCTTAATGCATCTTTCTCCAACCTCAGTGCTGTGCTACCACTCAACTTTTCGATCCTATTCCGGAAACCCACCATCCTAACTTACAGTATCCCCCTTTCCACTTCAAAGTAGTGACCATGAACGAGGCAAGGCCATTTCTCATCAATGCTCTCAGGGGCTCTTGCTACTGTAAGGACTCTTTTGATATGAGGGTCCTTGGGTTTGTACTTGATATTGGTCTCTTCCCATTGACTGACCTTATAAACTGCTACCTTCGTCTAGGGCAGTTCCCCTCAACCTGGAAGATGGACACCATCACCCCATACTAAAAAGTGTTGACAGTACTCTCTCAATAACTTTAGGCCCATCTCCACCCCCCCCCAAAGCCCTTGAACAGATTATAGCCACCCAACTTACTGATTATCTTCTCACTTACAATCTGCTATATAGGGAACTACATGGCTTCAGGACAGGTCACAGCACCACCACGGCCCTGAATGAGTTCTCCAATTATATCCATTCTGCCCTGGATAAGAAACACCTTGTGGGAGCCATCTTCATCGACCTGTCAAAGGCCTTTGACACTGTGTCCCACCCTAAACTCATATGCACACTACAATACGTTGGCCTATCCAGTGGGCCTCTAGCCTGATTCACTAGCTACCTCACAGCCCAGTCATAATGCATCAAAATACACACCACCCAGTCCTCCACCTTGCCAGTCCACTCTGGGATTCCTTAGGGCTCATTTCTTGGCCCACTGCTGTTCAGCATCTACCTGAATGCCCTGCCCAAGTCTTGCAGTGTAATCTGTTGCTGTATGCAGATGACACAGTTCTCTTTGCCTCACACCAAGATTTATGTTCTCTGCAACTATCTCTCCAATATGCATATAATCAGATTGAGAACTGGTTTACAGACCAAAGACTCAGTTAATGAGAAAAAAACTAAAGCCATGCTTTTTGCCCACCATCAGAATAAGGCCAAGAATATGATCTCTTATGATTTTATTGATGGTTTATTTTAATTGTAATATTTTTATTGAATTCTGTTTTAAATTGTGATGTGCCTTGGTATTGGAAAGGTACTTAATAAATAAAGTTTATTATTATTATCATTATCCTCTCCAACTCTCTCCTTCCCCTAGAGCAGGTACACAGATATAAATACCTAGGCGTAACTTTTGACTCCCACCTCTCCTTCCACTCCCACATAAACAACCTGTCATCTGCCATCAATGCCTGCACAGGGCTTCTGTACAGGCACAAAACCTGCTTACCTTCTGAAGCCCTTAACCTGGCTGTCACCGCATTGGTCCTCTCTCTTGTGGGCTATGGGCTAACCATCTACTCAGCTATTGATCATATGGCACTGAACAAAATTAATCTGGCCATAAGAAAAGCGTGCAGACTCCTGGCAGGGGTAGATAAGTGTACCCACACCTGCACCCTGTATTCCCTTACAAGCCTCCTAGACCTGGATGAGAGAATATGTTACCAAACCTGTCTCCTTAAAAAGAAAATGCACATGGGGCTCTCCCCACTGAAGGTATCTGCTGCACTCCAATGCTCCTACACCATGTTAAATACTCGCTCCACTAGCAAACAGGTATGGTCGATCCCAAGGGTCAGGACTTCACTAGCACAAATGTCCTTCTCCTTCAGAGCACCAACTTGGTACAATGAACTCCCCTCTGATATATCCTCCATCTCCAACCTAGGTCCCTTTAAAGTAGCACTCAAAGACCATATACTTACCTCTCGGCAGTACCTATGTACCCTCTAGTTAGGCTTTACCTTACGGCTACCACACTGTCAATCCTATGGACAATGCCTTTGTTGGGCTGCTTGCATTTGTTAGCTGAACTAGTCTTTCAATCCACTAAAGTACAATCAGAGCTAGCCAGTGCCTAACGTATGATGATAACAGTTTGATATCTGTTAAGACAACTACCGAACTCTGCCTAACTATTCAAACTGTTTCTTTGAAACATGGCGGTATGTAAATATAATCATGTACAACGCTGTTACTATAATTTCGTGTGCTTATACCTAGAGTAATTCCATCTTGCTGTTACTATGTTTTCTGTAAGTTCTGTTTTTTGTACTCTGACGCGGAGTCTTTGTAAATGAGTCCCTGACTCGGAGGTTGTAATCCTAAAGTATGTTAAAAAACTAAATAAATAAAATTGGCTTAATGACATCCCTCCTCTCTGTGTTTTGTATAAACGTATGTATTTGTTACACTGGACATTTGTGAAAATTGGTTATTAACCCACATATTTATCAGTATAAAATAAAAATGAAATGAAATGAGGTGATGCCCCTTTTAATACAACCCAGCATCCTGTTGGCCTTAGCTGCTGCCTTACTACACTGTGCTGAGTGGTTCATTTGCCCTGTGATTATCACCCCTAGATCCTTCTCCTCCTCCTCTGTATTGAATAATTGTACCACCTCAGTCTGTAGCAGAACTTGCGGTTTCTGGCTCCTATGTGCAAAACCTTGCACTTCTTTACATTGAAACCCAGCTGCCATGTGTCTGACTAGCGTTCTAGTTTATCCAAGTCCTCCTGCAGTCCTAGACACCCCTCTGTGCTGTTCACCACTGCTCCATCTTTGTTTCATCTGCAAACAGGCTGATCTTATTACTAACTCCATCTGCAATGTCAGCAATGAAGATGCCGAACAGAACTGGACCCAACACTGATCCCTGTGGAACCCCACTTGTTACAGCCCTTGGGGATGAGAGTCCCCCACTTACAACAATCCTCTGCTGCCTATCCCACAGCCAGTTTTTGACCCACTCAACCATTCTCTCCCCCTACCCCCAGACGATCTAGTTTGCTAACCAGCCTACCATGTGGCATTGAATTAAATGCCTTGCTGAAGTCCAAGTACAGGACAGCTACCACATGGCTCCTGTCAATTGCCCTTGTTACCTAGTCATAAACATCTACCAAGTTTGTCTGACAGGATCTAGTGGAGACAACCCCAAGTATTGCTTAAGTGACTTGATAGGACACTGTGGAGACTCTGGAATTGAGTACTTTGCTCCCCTGTACATGTCAGGAGATGTCTCAAACGGATCTGCGTGATTTTTTGTTTTCTCATTGAATGATAAAGTGATGAATTCTTTGCCAACTTCATCCATTTTTATTTCAAAGGCTTCTGCTGGTAACTCCTTTTGGCCTTCTTGACCTCTGCTCAAAGTAGAGTTGCACATTGAACCACACTTTGTTGAACAGACCCTTAGGGGTGTTGGTGTCCATTGCGCAACTTTGCAATAGTTTCTCTAAGTGTGAAGCGCTTATTGGAGGGTGAGACAGTATTTTGCCCTTTGTTGTTTTTTTCAGTTTTTTAAGGACTGATACAAACAATTGTCCGAAGATGTGAAGGCTGGGTTTGAAATTATGTTGATGTTTCTTTAGCGTGGCAGACCATTCAAGTGGCAGTTTATGCCTTGATCATATGGAAATAAAGCTTTGTATTAAGTACATTTTTCCTTGTGTGTTCCTAACTGTTGCATAGAATTCTGATAGCCACATATTAAGCATTGATTCTGGAGGCATTTCAGAAGCAGATTCTTTTTTTTTATTTTCTGCTAGCCAGTTCTTAGTCTAACAACCCATTTGGTTTGTGTTAGGTTTTTACTTCATTTTGTTCTCTTTCTATTTAGTCAAGGTTTACATTTTTTTAAGGATGGGTGTCTTTTTTTAGTGTTTTTATGTGTGTTAGGCTTGTTTTCATTTTTTCCCTTTATCTTTTTATTGAAATTGGGTACATACTGTAAGAAGGTACACAAACATAAACAGTGAAAGAGTATCCTCCATATGAAATACAAAGGGAATCACTTAGAAAAACACAGTATGTAAGACAAATACAATGGAAATGCCTTATGAACACATATTCATGATAAGATTTAGCCTTAGCTGTATTATAAAAGGTGAATAAAAGGGTTACAGCCATTAAAGCATTGTGGATTCAAAGGGGTAACCAAGTACAAGATAAATGCTAGAACAGGCTATAGCAATGCACTCAATAAGTTACCAAGAGTGATGCATATGGGATACAAAAAAGAGTATATAGCAGAGGAGGAGTAGAAATAAAGAAAGATATACAATGAGAGACAGAGAAAAAGCAGGGAAGAGAAAGGATAGAGAAGAGAGAGAGGAGATATATCTGTGCACAAAAGTATCAGAGAATCCCTATTCTGGGAGCAGAAGAAAAGAGAAGACTAGATAAACTTTAAAGATTAGGGTCAATGAGAACTAGAGGATTCAATGTATTTAAAGTAATGCTGCCAACGCCAGTCATATACAATGAGTCAGTCATAAATAACATGAGATAAGGGGTCTAGTGAGGCATACTGAGAAAGGCTTTGAAAAACATAGAGAAGGGAGGGAATAAGAGTAGATTTCCATTTCATATGAATTAGACATTTAACCAAAAGAAAAATTATGTTTAGCCATCTAAAATGTGCACATGAAAGGGAAAGATTAATCGAAATAAAGATGCCTAGAAGGAATAGTTTGGGATCGAAGGGAAATTTTTGTCCTGTGACTCTGGAAGCAAGTTGATGGACTTTATGCCACAGCTTATTAATGGAAGCACATGACCACAGAACGTGAAGTAAGTCCCCATTGGCCTGATTACAGCACCAGCAATTGTTATTATTTAAAAGGCCCATTCGTTGAAGAATGGAGGGGGTCCTGTACCAAAAATGTAGGATCTTAATTTGTATTAGAGAGCTGCAAGCATCTTTAAATGTGTTAAGTGCAAGAAGCCAGTATTTACTCCATTGGGCATCTGAGATATTATAGTTAAGGACAGTACTCCATTTATTTTTAGCTGGTATGGACTGATCGGGAAGATTGTCGATAATGTCTTTGTAAATAGAGCTACTTGGTTTTGCAGATAAATTAGTCCAATGTGAAACTTATGGGTCTAAAAGACTATGCTTAAACACATAATAAGAGATAGAGTTATAAGCAGATTGAATTGGACTTGTCTTTAGAGGTGGATGCCCTCTATCTGTCAGGTGCTTCTGTCTGTAGAGTGATGTCGGAACTTCTTTCTGGTACAACTGTGCCAATGTGTTCTCACTATACAGTATATGTGAGGTGCTGTCTATCACTATTTCTAAAGTACAGTCTCTTTGTGTATCATTTCTGCTCTTTTTCTCACACTGTATTTCTGCTTCTGTTTGGTTACATTGAACTATGTCTGACAGGATTTCTGTTTCTGGAACAATAGTGACTCTTACAGCACTGCCACTAACCTCAGTTGCTCCTTCTGTGTTTCTCTTGTTTCTGACCTGATCACCACAGTGTGCGAGCATTTTGGTCTTTCCTGAGTTATTTCCTTCATTATGTGATAATAGCTGTAGTAGAGGCTGAGGTACAATTGTGAGTGATTCTGTCTCTCGTTCATGCTCTGTGTGGTTTGTTATACCCACATCTTTTGTGACAGGATGGTGACTGTTTCTGCTGTTACAGCCATGTCACTGTTTGAAAATCATAGCATTAATTGTTTGTGTACAGTACCTCTTGCTGGCATGTTGAAATCAGCTGAGTTCATTATGTCAGTTATTGCTTCTGACAGGATCTCATCATGCTCATCACAGTCATTTGGGTCACTTATCGAATGCAGGTATACCTCTGGTGCCACTTCAGTCACCAGGGCAAAGCATGTCTCCTCTTGTGACACTGTTTTAGCACTTTTTTTGTTCCACTTCAATCCTGCTGCAGTTTGTGTTAGTGCCTTTTTACCATGCATACCTCTGACTGCAAAATTTGGCTGTCAGGAAAATCTGTGTTTTCCGCTGCACAGTTTAATACTGGCAGCTTGTGTGAGACAGCCACTTGTGACAGTGGCACATCTGAATCAGTCATTGTAGTTAAGGAGTGGAGTGCACTCACCCCTGGCAGGATAAACAAAAGCTCAGCAGTCTGTTTTAAATATTCAAAGCTGCTTTATTCTCCATTACTTCAGCATTGGCGGTACAGACAAGAGAAGTAGTGCTGCTGCACTGCACACTTACGTATAACCCTAACCACTTCCTCAGAGATACAGTTCATAGTTTAACAAAGTGATTTTATACACCCCTTGTGTTCAATTAACCAATCACCAATTAAGTGCATACTGGTGCTTAATTTCAAAATATTTCAGCACAGTGAAGTCTATAAGTCCTTAAGCCCTTATATCTTCTGTTATTCCATTTCAAATCAGATCATCTGCTTGTTTCAAAACTCATTTTTTGAGACACTTTGGAGGAACAGCTGTAATAATGGCTTGGTGCGTATATATGATAGGGCATGGCAAGCATTTTTATAATCTGTATCTTGCTCTACAATGACATCAGGATTTTACTCTAACCTAGTAATTTGGCCTTTAAAGTTGTTAGCAAGACCTGATGATTCAGAGAATAGAATCACTCTAAATTATTACTGGTTATTATTAGTGTTGTGCGAATACCTTCTTTACAAATATTCAACTGAATATTCAATTCAGTTCAATGATTTTATTGTTCAGCCATTCAGGCCATTACAATTTAACACAAAAACATATAAAATAAGCATAAAAACATTTTCAAAAAAGGATTTCCACATAAAAATGCTTCAGATTATCCACTATATCGATGTATTAAAAATATATACCAATCACTAATTATGGCAGTATTTAAAAATGCATAAAATGTCTTTGGCAACATAATCATGCTTGCCTTTCATTGGCCATGTGTCCATAAGCATAAAGAGTCATATATTAATAAAATAATCAGTTCAAATTAACCTTATTATTTTCCCTCTGCAATATTCATATGCAAGTGCTTTGAGAAAGATAGCCATAGCACCTGATTAACAATTCAGGCTCATTTGCCCAATATAGCCAACATAAAATATAAATAATAAGCACTTGAAGGCTATGTAGCATTAGATAAATTACCATTTGTTCTAAAAAGTGTCTTACTACTCCCATTCCAAGGTAGGCGAACAACACAATAAAACTGTAACAAGGCTGACAGTCAATAATTCCACCTAATATCAGCAATCTGAATAACTGGCTATAAGTTACAGTAGAAAATTCAATAATCAGGATTGATTAGAATGTCTCTGTTAAGGAATTTCTAATCTAGACCTGTTTATTCAATAGGTTTAAATATGTAATAAGTACTAATTAATTCAAACTACAAAAATGGACAAAATACACAGATATTTAAGAGGTTTTAGCAAGGCACATAAGCATAAATATTTAGGCCCTTCATACAGCATTTAATACAAAATATTAAATGTAGGTTTCAACTGAACAGAGTTATGGGTTCATTACACTCAAAAGCCCACACTGTTCTAAATCAAGCCTTCAGGGCTCCATCAGCTCAGGAGTCTGGAAATCCAATGCACAGGTCTATGATGCTCCATTCATGTACAGGAGACCATCAAAATGTTAACAGAGGAAAAGGAGGGCAGTAAACACCATCCACATGATTTCCCTCCATCTCTGAACCAACACCTCCAATACAAATCAGCAAGGGAGAGTTGCCATAAAACAAAAACGGTGATATAACATGATGTCCTTTATTAGAAAGAAAAAGAAATGTGCTACAAATGGCCAAGGGCAGCCAAAAGCAAACTTACTGGCTCAGCAGTCAAAATCAGACAAACAGCTTCAGTAGAAGTTTAAATACAGGTTTCCTGCATAGTACCAGTCTCTAGAAAATAGATTCCATGTCTTCTTTCAGAAAAGTACTATCAGTAGGAAGCCACTGTCCCAGCTGTTAGGTGCCTTTTTTAAGAATTTGAAAGTCCATTCCAATAGTTACATCAAAAGGCTCCTTACACCTTACCAGCATAGAAACATAAAACATAGAAACATAGAATTTGACGGCAGATAAGGACCGCTTGGCCCACCCAGTCTGCCCATTTCTGTACCTATTGGATAACCTGCAGATCCTAGTTAACCAGCAGCCTACTTCTTTCTACCCTCACCCCCTAGAATTGCCTTATGGCTGTCCCATGCATGCTTGAATTCAATCACTGTTTTTGACTCCACAACCTCCTCCAGAAGGCCATTCCATGCATCCACAACCCTCTCTGTGAAAAAAATACTTCCTTACATTACCTCTGAGCTGCCCCCATCTTCAAAATGTGCCCCCTTGTTCTTGCACACCTCTTTTTTTGAAAGATGCTACCCCCTTGGACTTTGTAGATTCCTTTGAGGTACTTGAAAGTTTCTATCATGCCCTCCCCTCCCTCCTTTCCCCAAGGCTATACATTTTAAGCTCCTTTAGTCTCTTTTCATATGTCTTCCGGTGCAGACCCTGTACCATTTTAGTTGCCTTCCTCTAGACAGTTTCTATCTTGTCTATGTCCTTGCTGAGATTGGGTCTCCAGAACTGCACACAGTACTCCAGATGGGGTCTCACCAGCTGTCTGTACAGAGGGATAACAACTTCCTGTTTTCTACTTGTGATGCCTCTCCCTATGCATCCCAGTATCCCCCCAGCCCTCCTTACTGCCCTCTCACATTGCTTGTCCACCTTTAAGTCATCTGATATGACTACCCCCAGGTCCCTTTCCATTTTTGTTGTTGTTAGTATCTCACCCCTCATTGTGTACTCTTCCCCTGGGTTTTTGTTTCCCAGGTGCATTACCTTGCACTTCTTAGCATTAAATCTAAGTTGCCATACATTTGACCATTCCTCTAACCTTGCCAAGTCCCTTCTCATCCTTTCCACCCCACCTTGTGCATCAACTTTGTTGCAGATCTTTGTGTCATCTGCAAAGAGCCATGTTTTTCCTTCCAGTCCTTCTGCAATGTTGCTTACAAAGACATTGAAGAGGACCGGTCCTAATAAAGAACTCTTCAGCACCCCACTAGTAACCCCCCTTTCTTCAGAGTGGACTTCATTTACTATTACCCTCTGTGTCCTATTCTCCAGCCAATTCTTTACCCAGGCTATTATCTTGGGACCCACTCCCATGCTGGAGTATGGTTGGTGGTATAGAAAAACAGTATTTATAAAAGGGAGAACCTTTGAAATTTGGCTATACCGCCAACCATACTCCAGCCAGGCTTTTTTAACACCAAAATAGTGTCTTACAGGGAAGTATCCAACCAATGCTGATTTCATGAATGAATTCACATTTTTTAATTGTTTTCCTCTATGGCTTCAAATGGAAATACAGGTAGTAAAAAAACAGAGTACCTGCTGGAGGAAATATCGAATACTGACTGCCAATCATCACTGAAGCAATGTCTTTGAATGAATTTTTTTGAAAGCAAGTATCTTAGAAATTTTGCTCCCTCTTCCATCTTTACCTGGGAGTCCAGAAGACTACTCCAGTTTCCGAGTTCAACCTGCATTTCAGCCACAGGTCTTGCTCCTCATAATCCAGCTCCATTGTTCTTAGCTGCGACAATTTTTTAAAAGAACAAAAAGAGACTGCTCCTCTGAGAGTAGTATTCACTTTCAAATATAACAGCCCCTTCATCCCTTAGGTAACCACAGCATACCTGTAATAAAACATAGATAAGCACATCAGCACTTAATGTTCTCTCACCAGGAAATAGTAGCCTCTGTCAGTCAGAAGTTGAACAAGCTCCATGTTCATCACTCTTTCCAACCATTTTCCATTCTTCTTAACAATCCATAACACTTCATATTGTAATTCTTGTCTACTTCACTCTGGTCAGATGCTTACATTAAAAAGCTCCAGAAGAGCTGGCCATTGTGACCATTCGTCAGTGAGCTCAGCTCCTTAGTGGTTGACTTTTATAATGAAAAGTTAATTTCTACATATTGGGAGCTGAGTTAGCACTGGTCTCATTCATCAGATGTGTTTTACGTTGGGTCTTTTCAAAATGGTCAAAACTATTACTGCAGAGCTACAGTGGGAGAGTACTTGTGATTATCCTGTGCCACCAACAATTCCCAAATAACCAAAAATTGAGAAAGCTCAATTAAGCAGCTCTATCACCATAAATAAACATGAGTTTCTCACATAAGTTTAAAATTCAATTATTTGAGCAGCTAAAAGTAAAACTCATTGACACTGTAAGTGTCATAGCAAGCATGGAGCAGTGGGGGTCAGAGCAGCCAAATGAATATTCAGTATATGAGTCCCGGGAAATTGGTATTCAAGCAGAAAAGCTGTCATTTTTAAGAATGGTTCTAAAAGCCCTTAAATGACTTTATTATTCTCTTGTTTGGAGTGGTGTTTCATAAACACTTTAATGACACCTCAACAACACATGCAGAACTGGCATTTTGAGCATGATAAATTTTTCTCTCAGGCATAATAACAGTATGCCATCCTCAGATAAAATATGAGAAGCATGCCTGTCATGGTGAGTAGGAGAAATTTATCTTTCTGGCATAATGCCACCACCATGTTAAATATGTGATGTTTACCTGGCATAGCAAGCATCCAAGCAGGAGAAATTTTACTTTTGGGCAAAATGCACCACCATATTAAGTACTCAAAGCATGCTAGACATAATGTCTGGCATAATGCCATCATTAGATTAAATATCTGAAACATGCCTGGCATGGTGAGCTGCTGAGCAGGAGAATGTTTTATTTCAGGCAGAATGCCATGGCCACATTAAATATGCAAAGCATGCCTGTCATGGGGAACAGGATCATTTTTTCTTTCAAGCATAATGCCACTACCAGATTAAATACGTGAAACATGCCTGTCACGGTGATTAGAAAAGCAGGAAAACTTTTTCTTTTGGGCAGAATGCCACCACCACATGCATGAAGCATACCTAGAATGGTAAGCAGTAGAATTTTTTCTATCAGGCAAAATGCCACCACCAGATTAAATACATGAAGCATACCTGGCATGGAAAGCAGTTATGCAGGAGACATTTTTATTTGGGGCAAAATGCCATGACCACATTAAATATGCAAATCATGCCTGGCATGATGAGCAGGATAATTTATTTTCATTTGGGCATAATATCATTACCAGATTAAATATGTGAAGCATGCCTGGCAGGGTGAGCAGCCAAGCAGGAGAAATGTTCCATTTGGGCAGAGTGCCACTAGCTCATCAAATAAACTTCAAGGAAAATCCATGGAGGCCAAGTTATTGATGCCATCCAACATTTGTGGGTAAAGTTAAAGAGCTAGTGTACTGCTTAAATATAATTTCAGATTTTAAAAGTCAACCATTACCTTTTATATATGAGATATTTTCCCTTTGATTAATTAGAAGGTTGTTTACCTGATGTTAGTAGGTGAGGTGTGTGGGCGGCACTCTGCCTGGCAGCTGACATACATATCTCTAGTCCCCCCCCACAACATCATCAGCATTGCTACCTCACTTACTGTGACATCACTGCTGCCTAGGAACAGCCACTCAATAGCTGCCAGGTAGTTTCCTGTGATGTCAATGTCAGTGGGATTGCAATGCTGATGATGTTGTGGGGGGATAGAGGTATACATGTCTGGTGCCAGGCTGAGAGCTGTTCCACAAATCCAGCACAATATTGTCATGTAGATGGCTAATGAACAAAGGTAAAAAGAAAAGTACTTCTGAAATAAGAAGCTACAACTGATTACTTCTTAAGAGTTGCATTATTTTAATGTCAGACTGTTTTGGTTCCACTGGCTTCACTGCATGCCTATATGCTATCCTCCTCATACTGTTGAAACCACATTTTTGGTATTGTACATGCAAGTCATGTAAGGCAATTACATTATCCAACATATAAGCTAAAGGGGAGGGCATTGTGTAGAGGCAAATGGCGGGGAGAATTTGGGGAGTGGAAGGGAAAGGAGCAGAGTGGATGGTAATTTCTCTGAATGTGAGGAGCCTAGGGAACATATCAGTCAAGTTACAGGCCTTCTTGGCAGTGGGGCAGGTGGACATTGTGGCCATATCAGAAACTTGGGCCACCCAGTACCATGTCTGGGATATGATGATCCCTGGATACAAGCTGTTCAGAAAGGACAGGGCAAACAGGAAAAGGGGGGGAGTGGCAATCTATTTAAGGGAGGGAATAAGGTGCATAAGAGAGGAGGAGGAGGAAGGCAGAACAGAGGCCCTGTGGATACAGTTTCAGGATTCAAAGGGCAGGGTACTGAAGTTAGGGGTAGTGTATAGGACACCAACTCAAGGGGAAGAGCTGAACACTGAGTTGGCAGAACAGATCAGGAGGGTTTGCAGGAAGGGGAACATGGTGGTGGGGGACTCTAACCTACCTGGGGTGGACCGGAGCACGCCAACCACCACAAGTGCTAGGGAGCAGGTTATACAAGGAGCATTTCATGACAGCTTCCTGGTGCAGTTGGTACACAAACCAACTAGGTTGGGAAAGACTGGACCTTGTGCTATTAAATGGGGAGGCCATAAGGGAACTGAAGGTTGAGGACCCGCTGGCTGGGAGTGACCACCACTCTGTGTGGTTCACATTCAGAATGGGTAAGCAATCTGGAGGTTCGGGTACCAGGGTGATTGATTTTAGAGGGACAGATTTTAACAAAATAAGGGAAATTCTCATAGGTCACCTAGAGGGAATCCAACTGACCATGTATGCCAACCAAAAATGGGGTATTATTAAGGCAGAGCTGGAAGAGGCCACTGGAACATGTACTAGGGCACAGAACAAGAAGGAAGGGACAAAGAGGCCCAGCTGGCCAACCAAAGTAGGTCATGGACAGGGTGAGAGCCAAGCAGGGAGCTTTTCAGATATACAAGAGATCAGGGAGGGGTGGAGATGGAGAGGAGAATTCAAAGAAGTCCAGGGAGGTTACAAGGCTGGTCAGAGTTGTTGAGGCAGCCAGAGAGCTGAGGTTGGCACAGGGCATCAAGGACGGAGAGAAGGACTTCTTCAGATACATTGGGGAAAGAAGAAAGAACAGGGACCAGATAGTGAGGATTAAGAAGGACGGGGGTGGGTAGAGAAGGACAGGAGCAGGCAGAGATATTAAATGAGTACTTCTGCTCTATACTCACAGTAGGGAGGAGGGGAAAGATACCTGATAGGAATGGTGGGGTGGGTAGGGTAGGGAAGGGGGGTGATGGATGGTGATATTACAGAGGACAGAGTACTGGAAGGACTGAGGGTACTGTGGGTGGACAAGGCATCAGGACCTAATGGCATTCACCCTAGGGTACTCAAGGAACTGGCAGAGTGCCTGGCGGGACCACTGGTTGACTTGTTCAAAACCTCTCACAGGATGCGAACCACAGGACTGGAGGTTAGCCCATGTGGTGCCCACTCACAAGGGTGGCCCAAAGGATGAGCCATGTAACTACAGATCAGTGAACCTCATGTCAATTGTGGGAAACTCATGGAGACTATTCTTAAGGAGAGGCTGGTGACATTTTTGCAGAACAATGCCCTCCAGGACGGGCAACAGCACGGGTTTGTCTCAGGAAGGTCCTGCCAGACAAACCTGACTGAGTATTATGACTAGGTGATCAGGGAGCTTGACAAGAGCCATGCAGTGGATGTCCTTTACTTGGACTTCAGTGAGGCCTTTGATTCCATGCCACACGCGAGGCTAGGGGAAGCTGGAATATGTAGGGGTGGGTACTAAGATGGTCAGGTGGATCAACAACTCGCTGAAGGGCAGACAGCAGAGGGTGGTGGTGGAGGGGAAACTCTCATTGCCAAGAGCGGTAGTGAGAGGGGTACCACAGGGGTCAATGCTGGGACTAGTGCTGTTGGGATATTCATAGCAGATATCTCACATGGGACCCAAGTAAGATAAGTTTGTTTGCAGACTATACCAAAATGGGAGCTGTGGTGGATAACATCGAGGGGTGGAAGGGACTGCGGGGAGACCTGACTAAACTACAGGAGTGGTAAGACACATGGCAGTTGGGGTTCAATGCCAAGAAGTGTAAGGTAGTGCACTTCGGAGCTAAGAACCAGAGGAGGAGCTATCAGCTGGGAGGGGTACAGTTAGGGAGCAAAGAGGAGGAAAAGGACCTGGGGGTGATTATAACGGGCAGTATGAACAACTCAACACAGTACAAGAAGGCAGCAGTGAAAGCCAACAAGATGCTGGGCTGCATAACAAAGGGGATCTCCTCTAGAAGGGGTGAGGTGATCCTTCCCTTATACAGGTCGCTGGTCAGGCCACACCTGGAATATTTCATGCAGTACTGGTGCCCATTCCAGAAAAAGGACATCAGACTGTTGGAGGGGGTGCAGCACAGGGTGACTAAGATGATCCAGGCTTTGGAGGGGAAATCCTATGAAGAGAGGATGAACATGTTTAACATGTATTCCCTGGAGGAGAGGAGAGACATGGGGATATGATCAAGACCTTTAGGTACCTGAAGGGGATAAACAAGGCTAATGCAGGAGAGATTTTCCAGATCAGAAGAGGGAGGAATACCAGAGGGTATCATCTGAGACTGGGGGGGAGGATTCAGGAGATAAATCAGGTGACATTACTTCATAGAGGGGACAGTAGATAAGTGGAACACTCTACCATAGGAGGTGGTTTCATGTAGGACGGTGGGCTGCTTCAAGAAGGGATGTGACTGAGTGAGGGGGGAAGGACTCTAAGGGGGGTAGGAAGGGTGGGGCAGCTACAAGGTGAGGGGTTAGCTGCACAATCAAGCAGACTCGATAGACCATTTCAGCCTGTTTCTGCTGGCATTTCGTATGTTCATGTGTTTGTATATATTTTCCGTGATTTATTTAACCAGATCTGAGCTGGAACAACACAGAAGCATGATTCAATCACCCACATGATAAAATGTCTAAAAAGACAATAAAAACAGGAGCAAAAAAATGATTAGTGACAGAATGTTAATTGAGACTTTACTACGGTCCTCACGCAAAATAAAATAAATAGCTCACAATATGTACCTTGGTGGTAGGACACACTGTGTTACTCGATGATCAGAAAAATCCGGTTCTGATTTGATTGATCATCACTAGTGAATAAAAGTTCGTTGATATCTACACTGATATGTTATCCTCCTCATAATGGAATCTGCATTTACAGTGTTACACTTGTAAGTCACATAATTAAATATTGTATTATCCAATATATATCTGCCTCCATTTATTTAACCAGATCTGGACTGGATCTGCACAACAACAGGTCAATCATCCATGTGATAAAATACTTGAAAAGACAATAAAAAGAGGAGCAAGAAAAGATTAGATACAGACTGTTCAATTAGACTGCTACAGACCCCACCCACCCATCCAAAAATAAAAAATAAAAAAAGTTGACAGTACTTACCTTTGCCAATAGGACATACTGTGTTACTCAAAGATCAAAACCATCCAGATCTGGTTGGATTGATCTACATTAATATTCAAAAATCACCCTCACAGCTCTGTGCAGATTGAACTTGTTAGTGGTGCTGGTTTTGACTGGGTTGATTCATCATCGTCATCATCATCATCATCACCATTTAAAGCACTTGGAGAGATTGTTTCACAGGCAGGCATAATAGCCTGCTTACTTCTGGAGCTGAACCACATGGAGAGACTGTTGAGAGTGGTGGGCATAACAGCCAGCTTATTTTAGGAGCTGAACCACTTGGAGAAACTGGTGACACTGGCGGGTATCATAACTGGCTTATATCAGGAGTTGAAACATTTGTTGAGGCTGGTAACACTCATGGGAATAATAACCAACTTATTGCAGGAGAAGAAACCCTTGGAGAGACTGATGACACTGGCAAGCATAATAACTGGCTTATTTCAGGAGTTGAAACCCTTGGAAAGAGGGGTGAGGAAGTGTTTTGGGTTCAGTGTTAGTGTTTCTGTTTGACAGGAATAAATGCTTTCACGTAAGTGACTGCAGAACAATTATTTTCAGACATTTGGGGCCCAATTCCAAAAGAATTTAGACTGACACAAGGTGTGTGTGTGTCAAACAACAATGATGCAATCTGCACCTTGTATCAGTAAATGCGGCACTCCCTATTCCGAAAAGCAGTCTGTTTTGGAATGGAAGCCGCTGTGGAAAATGGGCACTACATCACCTTTGTGACCCAGATCAGGTTATACCAGGTCACAAGGTAGCTTGCTCCATGGCGGGGCTGCAACATCTCCTTTATTAGGATTCTGAAAGCCCCACCATGGCCATAGCAAGGGGACCAAATTAGACCAGCCAGGAGGTGGTCTACACCACTTGCAACATTGCCCCACAAGATGGGAAATGGTGGGGGGATCTGTATGTGGGGTTTAGAGGAAAAAGGGACAGGGGTATTTGTGAAGAGGTGGACATACCACTGGGGGTGATTGGGTACCCAACGGGAGTGCCATTATTATAACTGATCATGCACAATTGCTGTAATAGTTTTGTGAATGGCACACCCACTGGATGCTCAGTCACCCCCCCGGCATGACCACATGCTCCCCAACACCTCCAATGGCATCCCCCATACCCCTTCTTCCCATGGACACCTCTTGCTATTGCTTTCATGTTGCACCAGATGGGGGGAGGCAGGTCTCTGTGGTATGTCCCACAGGTATACCTATTGTTTGTAGTTAGCCTGAGAGTGTGGTGACTCAAGGGTTTTTGGCATATGGACTCCTGATTTTACAGATTTGGGTACAGGGTCTCTGATGCACTTGAAGTGTGCCTCAGCCCTAGATTGCTGCAACTTGCAGTAATCTAAGAGCTCTTTTGGAATTGGGCCCTTGGTGTCATGTCTTGCTGTTATAAGATGATTTCACAAACAACCTTTTTATTGTGTAACCGCTAAATGACTTCAAGCATCTGCAGGAGAAACAAATATACATTGTATCCCCCCAAAATATCAAACTAATGCAATATTTACACAATTGTGAAATGCAACAAATTGGAAGTAAACCTGCATGCACCAATTGTCCATTGTTGGAACTTTAAAAGTGATTTAGTGGTGTGTGTATGTAGCATTAGTACCCTGTCCCAAAAGTCCCTCTTTAGCTTGTGTGCCTGTTTGGTAAAAAAAAAATACTGAAAAACTACAACAAAATCAAAGGGGTGTATAATGTAGCTCCATTGCTGGGAGTCTGCACAAGGGATGCTGGGAGATGTAGTTCCCTGGTGAACTAGGAGGTACTACAGAGGATCATTGTCTGGTATTACTGTGCTAAATTTTTGTTCAACTCTGTAGAGCTGTTTTAATTGCCCTTTAGGCTCCTTTAGTGTTTTATTTATTTTTAAACAGTACAGTTTGCACAGTTTCCAGCCTAATCGGAATCAAGCTACTTCCGGGTCACCTGCCATAAAAGCTCAACCCTTAGTGAGTGGAGCCATGCTTTAAAACTGATTTTGAGATGTGTATGTAGCATTAGAACTTGACCCCAAAATTCCTTGGTTAGTTTGTGTGCCTGTTTGGTGGAAAAATACTAAAAACCTACAAAACAATTAAGGGGGTTGTATACTAAAGCTCCGTTGCCAGGAGTCTGCAGAAGGGAGACTGGAAAATGTACTTCCCAGGTCAACTGGAGGGACTACAGAGTGTCATTGTCAGGAACTACAGTGCTTATTTTTATTTTCCACTCTGCAGAGCTGTTTTAAGAGCTCTGTAGGCTCCTTTAGTGATTTTTAATTTTTAAATAGTACAGTTTGCACAGTTTCCTGTACAACCCAAATCAAGTTACTTCTTGGTCACCTGACATAAAAGCTCGGCGCCTAGCAAGTGGATCCAAGTGTGAGTGGGAGTGAGCACAAAGAGGTGATGCACACAGAGAGAAGGGCATGGTCTGCATGTGTCTGCCAGTGTCAGACATGAAAGATGGAACACTGAGGCTAGAAACTATAGCAGGTCAGTGTTTTTGTTTCCCCAACCAGGATCTACTGTAGCAGCCCAGTGATTTAAATACTATGGCTGATAAACACACAGTAGTGTAAACCTAATTTGACTCATACCAAACTAGGGAGGTTTTGTTTTGCACAGGTCTCTGTGGGGTCCTACACAGACTGTCCCAGACCCCCACACTAAGTAAAACCATTCATTAGCCAGCTACAGAGATAACTATGGATGTTTGTCAACAGAAAGAGTAAACTGTTGAAATCTTTAATTAGTAGGTTAAAATTAAGTGCAGAAATGGACTAAAGTGAGACATGAAGTAGGGGTTTCATTTAATGTCCAATGTGAAAAATGAGTAGAAAAGGGTGTTAGAACATGATTTTATATGCAACAGATGTGTGTACACTCAAGCACTGGAAAATAAATAGCTTGTTCAATGAGGAGGTTAGAGCTCCTAACAGAAATGAGTGAAACTGAAAAATTCATTCAGGCCACAAGATCCCTGCTGAAAGAAAAGGGACTGGATGTAAATGATTTGGAGATGGACCATAACACTCAAACAAATAACCTGTTCAGGGATAAAAGGAAGCAAAATTGGGGAAGGACATTGAAGAAAATGTTGGTGAGGGACTGTGGACAGAAATGAATAGTGTATGGTGCAATGTGATTATAAAAAAAAAAAAAAAGAAAAGCGGAATTAATATCCCTAAGCTTAGATAATGTATTTAATGTATTGGCAAACCTACAGGAGGAAAATGAGGCCCTGGACTCAGGAATTACAGGGGCAGAAAAAGATAAGGCAGGAGGAGGAGGAGTAGACAAATGATGGGGAGGTGGGACAAATTCATGCTATAGACCTTCTACTAACACACTTCCAGAAACAGAGGAGAGCACAAAAGGACACCAGTTAAAGCCAGCTATAAACCAGTATGATAACACCAGTAGACTGTCATTAAGGTAAACAGTACAAGAAGCAAAGGAGACATCAACAATTAAAATAAATATGACGTAAATAGTAGTAATTGGGGATTCAATTATTTATTTTTTTTTCATTTTATTGAGAGTATCAGAATTACAAACCTTTAAGTCAGAGATCCACTTACAAAGGCTCCACATTGAAAGCTAACAAGGTGCTACAGTGCTAGAATACATTATAAAACAGTGCAAGATACAGAATAAATACTAATAGAGAGGCATTATAGAAGGTGTGCAAACAAATACTAGGTAGTACAAGCCAAATTCTATAAAAATAAATAACAGAGAAGACGCAGTGAAAAAAGAGCATGTCAAGAGGGCCTAGTTAATGATCATTGACTGGGTCCTGACCTCAGCCCCTAGTAACATAAAAATGGCTGGTACCCTGGCCGATGCCTTGAGCGACCACTTGCCGATATTTGCCATCTGGAAAAATAATGCGATAAAAGTCCCACCTAGAACGATCACTACTAGGGACTACTCCAACTTCCACTCTGACCAATTCATTGGTTTCTTAAATTGCATTGACTGGAGCCCTATAAGACACCTACCTAACCTGGAGGATGCCGTTGAATTTTTCCAAACAGCCCTCACCAGAGCCACTGACCCCTTAGCTCCAATGAAAACCCACAGAGTAAAGGGAAGCTGCTATAAGTGGATCCTGCCCTCCCTAAAAGTCCTGATGTCCACCCGTGACAAGGCCTGGAAAAAGTTCAGGAAAACAATGCTATCTGCGGACTTAGCCAGCTACAGGGCCCTTAGAAATCAGTGCAAACAGGCCATAAAGAAAGCAAAAAAAGAATATATCACCAACCTTCAAAAAAACAATCTAGGGAATCCCAGGTTCTTCTGGTCGCACATTAATGAACTCCTCAAAGGAAACAAAAAAAACTACACCCAGCCCAATCATGGCTAATGGGCAAGTAATTGATGAGGGATCACTCGTCGCTGAGACCCTTAACAGATACTTCACGAACCTTGATGCGTACAAGGCGGGACTCCCTGACAACAGGAGTGAGCCAAACGCACATCAGCCCCCAGACCTAGATCGCCCTTTGTTTCACTTGAGGCTGGTTAGGGTAAAGGAGGTTTTGATCATCCTTAAATCCCTGCACTCGAGAGGATCTGGGGGCCCTGATGGGATCCAGACCAGAATCCTCAAGGAGGGAGCCCCAGCACTAGTGAAGCCCCTAACTTGGCTGATAAACTGGTCCATTATTGAGGGGTCGGTACCTGAGCCTTGGAAGCAGGCCTTAGTGATTCCCATACACAAGGGAGGGTCTACAGAGCCTATAGGGAACTACAGGCCTATCTCCCTGCTGTGTGCTATTGCTAAAGTACAGGAGAAGCTAGTCTACTCCCAACTCTGAGAATACCTGAAAATCCACCAGGTAATCTCTCCATCTCAGCATGACTTCAGAGCCAATCATGGGACAGACACTGCGCTAACTAAGTTCTCAGCAGATGTCCTGAGCAACAAAGACTCAGGGATCAGTACAGATGCAATCTTTATTGACCTCTCTAAAGCATTCAACTTGGTAAACCACAACCTCCTACTACAAAAAATGTGCTCACTTGGCCTTGACACCCATGCACTGGGATGGTTCGAGAGTTACCTCACTGGACGTACCCAGAGGGTCAAGGGGAAGGATAATGTCTCCAAGCTAGCACCACTCAAAGAAGGGGTACCTCAAGGGTCAATACTGGGCCCCCTTCTCTTTACTCTGTTCATAAATGATCTGCACTCACACTGCGGGAGCAGCAGTGTTATCCAGTATGCGGATGATGCTGTCATCTACAGAGCCTCCCCTAACTTAACCGAACTGGAGACAGCCCTCCAAGATGACATCCTTCAGATGGAGGACTGGCTTACTCAGAACAAAATGGTATTAAACACCAAAAAAACGAAGGTGATGCTGTTTGGGCCTAGATCCCTGGGATCTGAGAGGTCACTGTTTCTACAACTTCAGTCCAGGGGGGGTGAAAAACTTGAGGTGGTTACCTCCACTAAATACCTTGGACTTACCCTAGACCAAGGCTTCACACTAAAAAATCATGTAGACCATATCTCCAAAGCCATGCATGGGAAACTCAGAATCCTCTACAGAATAAAGGATCAGATTACCCGGAAGCTAGGGTTGCCATTGCCTCTAGCGTACTTCTCCCAAAGCTCACCTATGCAGCCCCAGTTCTCCAGGGCATGGCCACGACGGAGCTAGGCAGGCTGCAGACCTTGTACAACAAGATAGTCCGCTTCGCCATTCTATCACACCCGAGGATTCACCACTGCGAACCCCAATCAAGGCTCAGCTGGCCATCTTTGGAAGCTCGCCTTATCTACCCAACCCTCTGCTTTACATTTAAGTTATTGGGTCCCACACACCTCCCCCTAGCCTCAATGGTCTCATCAGGGTTAAAACTAACCCGCGGAGTCTAAGAACATCTGGTCAAACTCTCCTTGTGGTTCCCAAGACTAGGACCAAAGCCGGGTCCAGGTCCTTTGCGTACACAGCCCCTTCCAACTGGAACAACCTCCTCCTGGAGGTGCGGGAGGCAGAGTCCATCACCTGCTTCTGAACCAAGCTCAAGGCACACCTGCTCGACAGGAGCATATGCCTATGTCACAGGACCTGACCATACATCAAAGGAAGGGGAGCACTTTTGTACCAATATATCCCCCTTCCACTATGCCTATAAGGAAAGTACTACATGTCTTAGCAACTTCTTGCCTTTACCTTGAGCACTCTCAATCTCAACATGAACTTGGTATGTACAATGTTCTCTTTATGTCTAACTCTTAAGTCCTTTTGCCTGTACGTTCCTCCTCTACCTACCATGTGTCAATCAATCAATCAATCAATCAATCAAGCAATCAAATCTTTATATATTCAGGTGATCATCATTGAGCAAGGCTTATTTACAAGATGGACCTGATAAGGTCAAGGTTCGAGTTGATGCACAGCAATTACATCACATACTTATGAGACAGTTATACATACAGAAGAAAAGAAAATGTTATTTATAACACAATAATATACAGAGAATTCACATGTTAAAGCTTGGCTAGGAGAAAGTTAAACTAACATCTACAATATGTACAGTACATATCAATGAAGATCATGACAGTCACTCACATAATGAGTACAAGGATGTTGAAGGGAATATTGGGTGCCATATACTGGCGGTGTCTGACTGGAAGGAATATGCCATATGTGATTGGAATATGGTTTTGTGGGATGACTATTCTATCTCTAGTGATAGCAGCTGCATTTATAGCATTTCTCTGTGAAGAAGGCTGTACAGTGCTGCTTGAAGGATGTAAATGGAATGATAATGGACAGTTTAAGGAATTTTTGTAAGGTGTTCCATGCTATGGCTAGAGAATAGCTGATTGCTGCCCTCCCTATTTTGGTGTTGACTTTGGGCAATTTGAGCAGGATGATATTGTTGCTTCTTAGGGCATAGGAGCTAGGAGTGGTCAGGTTGAAGCAGTCCAGGATATAGCTTGGGAGTTTTTTTGATAAAGCTCTGTAGATTCATAGAGCTACATTTCTGCTCCTGACATGAAGGGAAACCTATCCACTATGGCCATAGAGAGAACAATGGTGAGTATTATATGGCAGGTCTGTAATGAACCTTATTGCTCTATGATATAAGGTATCCAACTTTTGAAGGTAGGGGAGGGGCAGTGACTATAGAGGAAGTCTGCATAGTCAATGACTGATAGAAAGATGGCCTGGACTGATCTCATCTTTGAATCTCTATTAAGGAAGGGTTTTAATCTGTAGAGGAGGCCAAGCCTTAGGTGAAGCTTTTTCAGCAGTTGTTCTAGATGCTGAGTAAAGTCAAGTCTGTTGTCAATCCACACAGCTAGGTATTTGAAATTTTCAACATACTCCAGATTTTCTCCAAGTATAGTGCATAGGTGGGGGAGATTGATTGCAGAGGATGTGTTGGTGGAGTTTTGGGTTGTGAACATCATTGCTTTGGTTTTCTTTGCATTTAGCAGAAGCTTTTTCTCAAGAAGCTGATGTTGTAACAGGGAAAATTCTGCTTGTAGGATTTCGTGAGGAACTTTAGGCGAAGGGTTGCTAACATACAGTACAGTGTCATCAGCAAAGAGATGTACTGAGGACTTGGTAAGGGTTGAATCAATTTTATTTATATAAATGGCAAACAGGATAGGACCCAGAATAGAGCCTTGGGGGACTCCTCTTGACAGTGGTCTTGATGGGGATAGGTCACCTTCAGCTTTTACCTGCTGTAATCTACCGGAGAGGTAGCATCTGAACCACTTAAGGGAGGATGGATCTAGGCCAATGGAGTGTAGGGATAAGAGTAGCAGTTCATGGTCCACAGTGTTGAATGCTTTGCTCAGGTCCAGGAATACTGCACAGACATTGTTCTTTTTATCCAATTCGGTTTGCCAATCATTGGTGACCTTGGCTAATGCAGTGATAGTGCTATGTTTGGCCCTGAATCCAGATTGAGCTGGATTTAATAGATTAGCATTGTCCAGATATTCCCTTAACTGAATACTCACTAATTTCTCCAGCATCTTGGATAACACAGGTAGGATGGAAATGGGCCTGTAGTTATTAATATCCATAGGGTCCCCTGATTTTAGAAGGGGGACCACTTGGGTTGTCTTCCACAGTGTGGGAATAGAGCCAGAGTTTAGGGAAAGGTTAAAGAGGTGAGTTAGGGGGACTGCAAGTACATGACATGCAATCTTTAGAAAGAATGGGTTCAGAAGATCTGCTCCTGCACTTTTTTTGGTATCCAGATGCCATAATAGATCCTCATCTTGTTTCAACAGTATAGGTTTGAAGCTAAAGGAGGAGTCAACTCTTTGATCACCAGTATAGTGGGAGCTTAATTGATCCCTTAATAGGTTAGCTGGGGAGGAGTCAAAGGCAAGGCCAGCTGTTGTGAAGTGGTTGTTGAATGCATCCAGGATTTCCATTGTGCCAGTAATGGGGCCGTAGTTACTGTGTAATTGGTTTGGAAGGGGGTTGTTAACATCCTTGCCCATCATACCCTTGATGGTTCCCCAAAATCTAGCAGTATTATGGTAGGAGGAGTCGAGCTAGGCCAGGTAGTAGGCAGCCTTTGCATCCCTAACTTTCCTGGTGCATTTATTCCTGGCTTTCCTAAAGATCATCCAGTCCATGATATTTTTAGTTTTTCTTGCTGCTTTCCAAAGTTTATCTCTCTCCAGCAGTGCAGCTTTGAGGTCAGCTGAAAACCAGCGACAAGATTTGTTTTTTATATGGATACTAGAGATTGGGGCATGGGTGTTAAGGGCATTTATTATAACGCTATTTAGCACCTTCTGAGCTTTTTCTACAGAATGTGCAAGATAGAACTTTTGCCAGTGTGGAGAGTAGGCTAGATCATGCAGATATCCTTCAATATTGGTGTTTTTCTTGGATCTCCTCATGAGGAATTTTGCAGGATCTGTTTTAATGCTGTTGGATCTTACCCCTGCAATGGGGCAGTGGTCACTTATGTCGCATAGGAGCACTCCAGCATGTGTGAATAGATGTGGTTTACTCACTAGCATGATGTCAAGTAGAGTACTGTTACTACTATTCCTTGCATTTAATCTTGGTTCATTAATTAACTGTGTGAGCCCATAGGTGTCACAGAATGATACCAGAGGTGTAGCTGCCTGGGTGAGCCAGTTGAAATTCAGGTCTCCTATGATAATGACTTCTTCAGTACAGGACTTGACCAGGTTTCCCAGGTGGGATAAGAGCTTGTGTTCAGCTGAGGGGGGGTCTGTAGCATCCAATTAAATAGAAAGCTGCTGTATTGGGGAGAGAGACTTTTAGAGATAGACACTCAAATTCCTTGGGCATAGTTGTTGCGGCAGTACAGGATACAACTAAACCAGCTTTTACATATATGGCTACTCCACCTCCCCTTGTTTGGCACTCAGCTCTGAATAGCTGGTAGTTAGGTAGGTTAACGTTCCTGTCCATTGTGGTGGTCTTGAGCCATGTCTCAGTTATCACAAGAAAGTCTGGCAAGGTATGGGCAACCCAGGCTTGTAGCAATGTACATTTTTTCAACAGACTGCATACATTAATATGCAGGAACCTGAGGCCTTTAATTGAGGTTAGATCTGATGGAGAGGTGATACTTTCAAGAGGTCCAGGGCTGATTTCCACATTACCAATACAGAGCAACAGGAAGATCAATAATTTCATAAGGGCTGCCAGTGATAGGGAGAGGGGGCTGTCTTTGGTCCTCCTTTTTTTATTCCGTTGCCACTCTTTGTATTGGGTGCTCCCTGTGGATTTTTTTTTTTAATTCAATTAATTTTATTGACACTCTTGACAGGACATAAGTTACATAGTGTTACACAGATGTACATTTACCAGTTAGATATGCCACTAACATGTCAGATTACTTGCTAACCACATGATAACAATGTCTACAAAACTAACTAACAATATAGCAAGTTAGCAAGCCTAATATTTCCCCCAGCCCACCCAATCTCCCACCCTTCCATGGCCTCCACATGCTAAATGAGATAACCCTAGGATTCTCCATAATCGGGAGTCTCAGGACAACCGCACAACTAATGAGGGGTCAGTATCTGTAATTAGGTAAACTTATCTTGCTAAGTTGACAAGACGGCTCCCAATGGTCCCCATATGGAGTCATATATTTGAGCTCTGTTACTCATCCTGGCAATATGTAACTCCAATTGCAAGGCAAGCATCACTTCTCTGTACCATTCTATAGTTGATGGGGGAGTCGGATCTTTCCAGTGCCTCAGAAGGACAGCTTTTGCTGTGGCCGATATAATGCCCATGTATAACTTATCTCGCTTAGTCGTGACTTTAGGAAAACTATTCAGCAAACAAATTTCTGGCATAAAAAGGTCCGCTATACCTTTGATTTGTGCTAATGAGGCACTAATTGTTCTCCAGAAATATTGAATCTAAGCACACTCCCACAATACATGGTATAGATCTCCTTCCCTGGTTCCACATCTAATGCATGAGGGTGACATCATTTTACCCATTCTATAAAGTTTAGCAGGAGTAAAATACATATTATGCATGATATTGAATTGCTGCAATTTATATCTATCTTGTCTAATGTTTTTGTAATTATTAGCCCATATCGTTTCCCATATTCCCCGATCTTCCATCATCCCTAATCTTTGTGTCCAATAGTGACAGACACCAGAAGGGAGATTCCCATCTATACTTTGTAATAAATTATAAACTCTAGAAATAGAATGGGGTTGGTGGTGCTCCCTGTGGATTTAAGGTAGTGTGTCTGGATACCAATTAGCAGATTGACGACTAGGCTTAGTGGGGATCTATATACCCAGCAGTGGGGCCTTGGCTGAGACATATATGTGGTGATATATGTAACTTTATGGTGATTGTACCACTGTAGTTGATGCAGCAATGGCAAGGCATATATGAGGGTTTGGGTGTCAGCCACGGGGGATGTTCCAGAGAAACTAGTCGGGTTGACCACTTTAGATTGTATAATAGGGTCATCTTCATTGTGGAACCATATGGCTGATAGTGAGAGGAGTATCAGTAGCAAGCTCCCCATTCTGAGGGGGATATTGATAGTTGGCAATATGGAGTAGTGAAGTTGCTGATTGGTTGGATCAGCAAGCTGGTGTGACTCTCTGTTGGTTTAGAGAAAAGTGCTGTGGGCGGGGAAGAGATTTTGGCAGGAAGATGCCTATAAATTAACACACAAGAAGGGGAAGGGGTGGGCAAAAATGTTGCACCTTTCCCGACTGCTCCCTCGCTGTTCCTCCCGGCCTTGTGGTTCCCAAGTTCGGCTAGGTGCCGCCGACCGCCCGCTGGCGGAGCGAAGCCCCGGCGCTCAGCTGGTTGCTGTGGGCTGAAGGAAGCAGGCTGGAGAGAGACAGAGGAGGGTGCAGCAATTAATAAAGGCAGTAGCAAGCCTTTTTCTGAGCGTCACTGACCAAATCTGCACTACAAAGGACTGTGGGGGGTCCTGTGGCGCCTCAGCGTCTGGCCCACCTTACATATTCAGACAAGGAGCTGCAATTACTTTAAACAGCAGTAAATGGTAGTTTCCCCTTACAATACAATAGTGGATAACAGCACTTTTGATGATTTACATATAAAACTAGAAGGAGAGTGGCGCCTCAGTGTCTGGCCCACTGCTGCTAACAGAGTCCAGCAGAATTCAACAGAATCAACAGCAGTTGCCCTCTACAGATGTCTCACCAGAGTGGAAGCAGCTCTTCTTGGAAACTTGTGGTAAAACACCACGGGAAGAGTAAAAGACAAAAAGAAAAACAAATTTTCAAGTCCCACACAGATTTCAGCAATGCAAACTGAGCCAGTGTAAGTCAATGGGGCAGGAGAGCCAATCGGCTGCTGTGCCTGGTGGAGCACTCGCTTACCGATTGGCTGCGCCTTTCCCGACTGCTCCCTTGCTATTCCTCCCGGCCTTGTGGTTCCCAAGTTCAGCTAGGTGTTGCCGACCACCCGCTGGCGGAGCGAAGCCCCGGCGCTCAGCTAGTTGCTGTGGGCTGAAGAAAGCAGGCTGGAGAGAGACAGAGGAGGGTGCAGCAATTAATAAAGGCAGTAGCAAGCCTTTTTCTGAGCATCACTGACCAAATCTGCACTACAAAGGATTGTGGGGGGGGTCCTGTGGCGCCTCAGCGTCTGGCCCACCTTACATATTCAGACAAGGAGCTGCAATTACTTTAAACAGCAGTAAAATGGTAGTTTCCCCTTACAATACAATAGTGGATAACAGCACTTTTTTGATGATTTACACATATAAAACTAGAAGGAGAGTGGTGCCTCAGCGTCTGGCCCACTGCTGCTAACAGAGTCCAGCAGAATTCAACAGAATCAACAGCAGTTGCCCTCTATAGATGTCTCACCAGAGTGGAAGCAGCTCTTCTGGGAAACTTGCAGTAAAACACCAGGGGAAGAGTAAAAGACAAAAAGAAAAACAAATTTTCAAGTCCCACACAGATTTCAGCAATGCAGACTGAGCCAGTGTAAGTCAATGGGACAGGAGAGCCAATCGGCTGCTGTGCCTGGTGGAGCGCTCGCTTACCAATTGGCTGCGCCTTTCACGACTACTCCCTCGCTGTTCCTCCCGGCCTTGTGGTTCTCAAGTTTGGCTAGGTGCCGCCGACTGCCTGCTGGTGGAGTGAAGCCCCGGTGCTCAGCTGGTTGCTGTGGGCTGAAGGAAGCAGGCGATTGGCTGCGCCTTTCCTGACTGCTCCATCGCTGTTCCTCCGGGCCTTGTGGTTCCCAAGTTCGGCTAGGTGCCACCGACCACCTGCTGGCGGAGTGAAGCCCCAGCACTCAGCTGGTTGCTGTGGGCTGAAGGAAGCAGGTGATTGGCTGCGCCTTTCCCGACTGCTCCCTCGCTGTTACTCCCAGCCTTGTGGTTCCCAAGTTCTGCTAGGTTCTGCCGACTGCCCGCTGGTGGAGCGAAGCCCTGGCACTCAGCTGGTTGCTGTGGGCTGAAGGAAGCAGACAGAGTGGAAACAGCTCTTCTGGGAAACTTGCAGTAAAACACCAGGGGAAGAGTAAAAGACAAAAAGAAAAACAAATTTTCAAGTCCCACACAGATTTCAGCAATGCAAACTGAGCAAGTGTAAGTCAATGGGGCAGGAGAGCCAATCGGCTGCTGTGCCTGGTGGAGCGCTCACTTACCGATTGGCTGCACCTTTCCCGACTGCTTCCTTGCTGTTCCTCCCGGTCTTGTGGTTCCCAAGTTTGGCTAGGTGCCGCCGACCGCCCGCTGGCAGAGTGAAGCCCCTGCGTTCAGCTGGTTGCTGTGGGCTGAAGGAAGCAGGCTGGGAACCTTATGAAGTCTTTTATTGTTAAATAACATTACATTTACCCTATTGTACTGATTTGCTTACCTGTATGTAACTGTCACTCCCGGGTTGCCCCTGAAAAAGGGACCTCCGAGGCCCAGTGGGCCTACCCAGTCATCAAAATTCAACAAATAAATAAATAAATAAATAATGGGAGATGCAGTCCATGGGACCTTATCACACGATTTGGAAGGAAGTAGCCAGAACTAGGAAGGGAAGGGGGACTGGAGAATTTATAAGCGGATTATTGTGAGGGGAGGGGATAAGAGGAAACTTGTGGGAGGTAGAGGGAAGAAAATGGAGAGGGAGTGAGCAGAGGTCAGAGGAGAAGGAGGAGGAGAAGGGGAGAGTAGTCGGGTGGAGATAGGCAAAGGAAAAATAATGTCATGGAAAGTAGAGTAAGGAAAAATTTGCCAGAGGCACAATATGCAGCGAGAGGGGAAGTGTTGCTAGGAGCAGTCACAGTTGTTTAAAGATAGTAGGTGTTGCTGCAGTTTAAGTTTAACCAGGCCTAATTTTATTTTTTCAGAGACAACCTTGGGAGGCAGACTATTTAACCAGAGAGGTGCCCCGTACATAAAAACATGCTGTCCTTGAGCAGTTCTACAAACTAGGATTGGAAAGATGGCTTTAGTGGAGCATCTAGCCACATGGGAAGCTGGGACAACAGTGAGTAATTGCCAGGCAGAGGGATGTGAGGGACAAAGGGTAAACGTGTGTGCCAGTAGACAGGCATGGTATTAAAGTCTCCCTACTACAAGTTGACAAGCTTTATTAAGGGTGACCTTAATCCTATTTAGCATGGTGTCATATGCACTGCCATAGATAATTATTCCATAGTCTACAATGGAAAGGACCTAGCTGCTAACAACTAGTTGGAGGGCATCAGCAGTAAAACACGATCTGTGCCTGTAGAGTATTTACAGCTTTGCAGACCAGACTGATGTGCTCCTGGTAAGAGATCGAGGGGTCTAGGGTGATGCCAAAGTAGTTAAAGTTAACTACCTGCTCCAGTGGTTGGCAGCTACTATTGAGAATAGTAAGGGGCACATCCTTATATTTATTCTGAGGGTTAGCAAATAGCATCACTTTGGTTTTCTTATAATTTAAGATGAGTTTGTGTAAGACAAACCTGGAGTTAATTTCCTTGAAGTTCTTTTGCAAGTTGTACTGCAGGGGGAGGGTGACTGGTTGGCTAAAGAATATGACAGCATCATCCACGTATAGTAGCAGGTTATCAGAGCACACCAAGGGAAGGGAATTGAGGAAGAGGCTTAAAAAAAGTGGGCCTGGTATGGACCCTTGTGGTACCCCTGAGTGAACCAGAAGGCTGGAAAAGAGAGTGTCAAGGATTTTTACTCACTGTGATCTCCCACTGAGGTAGTTGGAAAACCAGGAGGTAGCTTCTTGTGAGAGGCCCAGTGCTGAGAGGGACCTTATAAGGAAAGCATGACTGACCATGTCAAATGCTTTTGTTTGGTTGATAAAAACAGACCCTACTGAATGACCATGGTTCAGTGCTTCATGAGTAAAATATGTAAATTCTAGGAGGGCAGTGGTGGTGCTGTTCCCCTTCCTAAAGCCATGCTGTTGTTTGCATTGTAGATTGTACTTAGGGAGGTAATCAGTGAGCTGGTAGAATTCTATCCATTCGAGGACTTTGGAAATGGATGAGATGATTAAGACTGGGCAGTAGTTATTGCAGGAGGTTCTATCACCAGTCTTGTGTACTGGAGTAACCACCTCAGCCTTCCACTGCTTTGGGAATTGGCCAAGACAGAGGGAGAGGTTTAGGATTTTTGGAAGTGGGGGAAGAACTGCATCCAAGGCCAGGTGGAGTAGCCTAAGGTCCAATGAATCATCACTAAAACTGGATTTTCCTAAGACCCAAGTTAGGTAAGATCTTGCTTCCCAAGGGGTGGCTACCCTAAAGTGGAAAGGGGAGTAAGTGTGGGGCCCAGAATTGATGGTGAGACTGGATTATCACAGAAAAAAATCAGGGGGCAGCACTCCGCTAAGACATGTAAATGCTGAGTTAAACGTGTCGGCCATACACTGAAGGTCCTAGGTAGTGACACCATTGATATTTAGCAAGGAAGGGGGGGGGGTGTTAGGCTTACCAGTGAGTTCCTTTATAGTATCCTAGAACTTCCTTCTATTTCCTCAGGATAAAGAAAGGCTGGTTTTAAAGTGGGCAGCCTTTGCAAGGTACGTTTCCCAGGTACACACATTTCTAGCAGTCCTGTAGTGTTGCCTGTCAGCCAGAAGACCTGATGCCAGGGCTTTGTGCCATAGGGTACCACACATGGCCATGAGATGTAGGAGTGCAGGGGTGATCCAAGGGTTTCTACAGCCTTTAAAAATGCGTTTGGAGAAGGAGGCAAAAATATCGCAGGCGGAGTTGAAAGTGGAGATGACGTGAACAAGGGCATTATTTATACAGGTTGCTGAATCAAAGGGGACCAATCACTTGTGAGAAGGTAGTCTTGGAATTGCCAGAGCATGCCTTTCTTGAGAACTCACTGATAAGTTACCCTTGCAGGATGTTTAGGGGAGTGATTGGACCAGTGGCAGAGGAAAGGTGAGTGGTCACCAAGTGTGTCTGATAGGATCACTATGTTTGAAAGCCTCTCAGGGTGGTTGGAGAGGATGAGATCAATCTGGGTACTATTACCCATTGTGTAATTGATCCTGGTAGGAGATGACACATCCTGGGTAAGGGCAATGGCAGCAACTGCACCCCTACAAGGAGCATCATCAGGGGTCAACCAATTAATGTTAAAGTCACCCAGCAAGACCACCTCGGATCTGTTAGGAAGATTAGAGACAAACTCAGTAACAGAGTTGAGGCCAGGTTTGATGTCCCAAGGAGGGATGTAGATGGACAGAACCATAAGTGACTTACCCTGACTCCTAAAGGAAATTGTTATAGTCAGAGCCTGAGCAGTATTACCTGAGATGAACTTTGGAAATACTTGTCCTTTAAGGGAGTCTAGGAGATAGATAGTGCCCCCCCCACACTTTTCCCCAGCATATCTTCTCTGTAAAGAGTATAGCCATTCAGGGAGACAGTGGAGTCTAGTATCTTTGGAGAGAGCCAGGTCTCGGCTACCACTAGGGAATCAGGCTTATGTTGAACAGTCTAGACTTGAAGTAGGTCAATTTTCTGCAGCAGCATACAGATGTTAACTGAGGCTAGCTTGAGACCACCTGAGTTACTAGTAGTTTGATGGGGCTATGAGATAGGACCAGGGTTGGGGTGAATGTTGCCCACGAGAAGTAGTAAGAGAAGCCTGTGACAAAAAAAAATACATGTTTAAGCAATTTAGGTCATTGTAGCGATTTCCGAAGGGTGGGCTTGTCACAGGAGGGGGACAGAAGCAAGTAGTGGAGGAAAGATTCAGACAGCAGTAATGGGTGGTAATTGAAGAATACCAATCAGGTGATCTTTCCCATGAAGGGAGGGGATAGATAGGGAACGGTACTTGCTGTGACAGAAATATGAGAATTTGTACTACTGTATTATTCAGTATGAATGCACTTAACTGGGGCTTGGTAATATAAGTGTTGTGGGGGATGGTTCACAGTATAAGTAACAGACAGAGGTATACTATAGATGGTGAACATGACTTCAACCAGGTGAAGCAATTGCAGAATGTTGCAGGGAGGTGGTGCTGGGAGGAAAAGAAGTAAAGAGGTAACAAAAAGACACACTTAAGTGGGCAAAATTGAATGGTGAAGTGATAGGATTACCGCTTCTGGTGACAGAGGTAGAGGGTTCGCTCACAGGTAGGGGTGGGAAAGGAAAGGAAGAGAATAAGGGAAAAACAGAGGAGAGTGGAGTAGAGAGGGGTGCAGGAAATAGGCAGGTATTTAAACAGATGAACACAGGAAACAAATGGAAAAGAAGAGAAGATAGTTAGCTCAAGACTGACCCTAACTGGTCATAGAGATTAGGCTTCAAATGGATAAATATGGACTTTATCAAAACTTGATAGAGGGTTATGTGACCCCCTGAGCCCTATTTGGCTGGCAGTATAGTCTAGTGGTGAAAGTAAAAAACTGTAAATGAACTTGGTACATCCTATTCCCACAACTCCACTTGTATACTGTGTGATTCTGAGCAAGTCACTTAACCACCCAGTGCTCCCGGGTCACCCCTGAAAACAGGCACTTGTGCCTAGTGGGCCTTACCCAGTTACCAAAGAATAAAAGAAAAAAACAAATAAATTAATAATCCTAGGGACAGCCCAGAGACAACCCAGGGAGGGTGGAAGGGTGGGCAGGGCAATCTATGCACAGCGTGGACGGGCTACACCAGAACAGTGCATGCTGGTTTATGTGGACAACTCTATGCACTACTTGTTTGTCCACCGAAACCGATGTCTGTAGAAGCCAGAGTGAAATATTTTTTTAAGTGCATTTCATGCAAAAGTCTGCATCTGTGACCTGCATTTCTTAATTTTAATTTTTGTGCAGTTGTGTGCTGTTTGTTCCGTTTCTGAAGACATCAGCGTTGGGTTGGAGGGTAAAAGGGTTGGGGTGTGCTTTTTAACTTTTAGATGCTTTGTGACTTTAAAACCGTTCCTTTAATTCTCAGGGAACAAGCTGTAGAGTGCTGGTTAACTACATAATGTTATTGTTTTGGTTCTCTGGTAAAAAATGTGGTGATCTAAGTCTGGTGTTGGGGTGCAGTCATGTACTTTTGCCAACTTTTCTCTGTTTGTCTGAGCATTTCCCAATCAGGTTTAATGTCCTCTTACTGAGCCATGGCAAAGCTCAAGATACTGAGAGCATTTCACACATCCAAAGTGGAGACAGTAGGAATTTCTTTTTCCTCGGTGTCCTCTGTGTCATCAGTTGATGCTGTTGGAGTTGGAATGACTGGTGTAAGCATTTGCACAACTCTTGTCACTTCATAGAAACTGCTTCCGGGTTCTGAATCATCATCTCCGAGGTAAGCAAGGCTTTCAAACTCATCAGGTGTGAGGCCTTCTGGTGGCTGGATGGGGTCAACTATGGGGTCATCTATTGTGACATCATCATGTTCTGGATCTGAGTTTGGTGTCTTGAAGTGACATTTTTAAAAGCAGTTCACAATGGTCTGACTCGTTAAGGAATCCCATGCACTTTTTAGCAGCATAACTGCATCCAGTAGGGTGATCTGTTTGACACAATCAACAGCTGTTAGATCAGCCCCGCTTTCCATTTCAGCCAGAACACGACCTCGCATCTCCCTCACATCATGCCGCTTTAAGGAGTAGATCACCCCTTGATCTAGCAGCTGAATAATGGAGGTCATGTTCGGCAGGAGAAAAGCCAATTGAATGTTTATCAGGCCTCTAACATCTGGATGACCATAAAAATTGTCCAAGAGAAGGACGATTGTTTTTCCCGCACAGTTTGCTGTCCCATCCCCTGACCCAGTCCCTGAAAATTTCCCCTGTCATCCATGCAGTCTGATCATGCTTGTACACTATGGGCAAGTGGGTAACACCCCTGAAACATCTGGGTGGGGCAGACTTCCTAACAACTAGGGCCTTGCACTTCTCAGTTCCTGTCATGTTGCAGCAAACCATGACAGAAACACGTTCCTTTGTTTTTTTTCTGACCCTGCAGCATTTCATTTTTAAATGACAGTGTGCCACTGCTGACACACCTGAGGAATAGGCCTGTCTCATCGGCATTAAAAATTTAATTTGGCCCATAGCCTTCTAGCAAATCTGGCAAGACATTTCTGACCCAAGAGACAGCCCCCTCCCCATTGGCATTTTGCTTTTCGCCGTATGCACGGCAAAAGCAAATGTTGTTCCTGACTTTCCAATGCTAACGCCATCTGTCAGTTGGATTGAAGTCAGGTTTTTCCAGAGTGACTGCAAGCTGTTTAGCTTTTTGCAGCAACAAAGGTCCACTGACCATAGCGTCCCTTTTACGAACCTCAGCAAACCACAGCAGTAAGCCCTCCTCTATTTCCTGGTCCTTATCATCTCTCTTTCACTTCCTTTCAGGATTTTGGTTGCCATGCCATTCTCTCTGAAGTCTTTCTTTTTGTTGAAGTAAATCTGACACAGCTGATTTGGAGAGAGAGAGATGAGCAGCAAGATCATGAATGCTCATGCGGGGAAGACTCTCAATCTGCCGTAGCAGTTAAATTTTTCTTACAATGCCAGGGTGCTTTGAAGAAGCCATTGCACACAGATGGAGTAACACCTCTGAAATGAGGTGAAATGGTTGTGACAGATAAAGTAACAGCTCCAATTAACACTGGCAGAGCTTGTGGAGACAGGGTACGATTAGAGCAAATGCCGTAATTAACTGTCCATGCGACGTGGCATGCATTGTCCACCTTAAAGAATGGATTTTACTTGCTTCATGTAGCTTTAGGTTTGGGCAGACCAGTTTTGTCCATGCAAAGTGATTGTCTACAGTATCAGTGTCCATGGAGCCCACTGTAGCACAGACTGCTCTCCTCAAACTACCTTGAAATTCCTTGTTCCAATGTCTGCCAGTGCAGATGAGAGCTCCATGGGTGACCTTGGAGAAAGGAGTCTTGAAAAACCTTGCTCCGATGTCCAGTTATTAAATACACAGATAAGATAATCTGTAAAAAAAAGGAAAGAATTTATCACAGTGCCCAGCCTATCAGAAGCAGGTATTCAGGTTGTTCCAATTAATATCCAGTGTCTGCTTAAAAACACTCAACGTCCAATAGTTGTTCTACATATTGGAACTAATGATGTAGGACAGAGAAGGTTGTTAGATATACAGTACAGAGGCAGTTTAAAGAGGTTGGAGTGTATTTAAAAGATAGAAACTGTTCTGTACCAATCTTGGAAATTCTGCATGTACCAAAAGCAGGAAAGACTAAAATGGCTGAAATAAAGCCACTGGTGAATGGCTGAGTAGATGGTGCAGGAGGGAAGGTTTTTATTTCCGAGGCAACCAAGGGAGATTTATGTGAGGCCCAAGTCTTTATGCTGCTGACAGTCTACATCTGAGATGAAATGGCTCCAAAACTGTGTTGCATAGGATTAATCACACCATTAATAGGCTTTTAAACTGAACTCTATGGGGATAGAGGGAGGAGATAAACAATGTATTGAAAGGAACAATAATACATGAAATAGATCAATGGTACAGGTGTGATGGAAAACATTATTACATACCAACATACGAAATTGCTAGCAGATAAAGGCCTTATGGGCAATCAAGTTTGCTTGATTGTGCAGCAAGCAGCCCTTATACTGCAGCTTCCCCTCTCTCCTTCCCCCCCTCTGGTGACCTTCCCCCCTACTCTATCCCTTTCACTTTTGAAACATCCCACTGTTTCACAGGATACCACTTCCTCTGGCAATGTGTTCCACTCAGATACTACCCTCTCCGTAAAAATGGGTCTCCTGATTTCTCTCCTGAACCTTCCCCCTTCCAATCTCAGATCAAGCCCTCAAGTGTCCTCCCCTCCTTAATTTCAAAAGTCCCTCTGTGCCCATCTTATTTATTCCCTTCATGTACTTGAAGGTTTCATTCATGTCTCCCTTTCCCTCCTCTTCTCCAGGGAGTACATGTTCAGCTCCCTCAGCCTGATCTTGTAGGGTAAGTCCCATAGCCCCTGGATCATTTTAGTTGCTGTGCACTACACCCCCTCCAATAACCTAATGTCCTTCTTCAGGTACGGTCACCAGACCTGAATGCAGTGCTCCACGTGTGGTTTAAGCAGTGATCCGCATAGTGGCAGGATCACTTCCCCCCACCTGGAGCATATGTCTCTGGCAATACAACCTAGCATCCTGTTGGCCTTTGCAGCTGCCTTTCTACACTGTGCTGAGTTGATCTTTGCTCCCATTATGATTACCTCCAGATCCTTCTCCTCTTCTGTCTTAGCTAGTTGAATCTCCCCTAGCTGGTAGCTCCTTCTTGGGTATTATGTGCTGAAATGTAGCACCTTCCATTTCTTGTAGAGATGTTATGAAATAAAATTTCACTGTGCAAAATATTTTGTCAAAGTTGTACATTTCGAGAAATATTTTGTAGGTGCAAAATCCGAAATTTCACCCAAAAGTTGCAAAATTTTGATGAGAAATGTTGTTGTTTTCAAGCAAAATGTTGTAATTTTTGGGTGGAATTTTGCAGTTTTCAGGTGAAATTTCATATTTTGCACCCAAAAAATATTTTGCAAAATGTCTGAATTTCATGAAATATTTTGCGTAACAAAATTTCTCAATTTTTCACAACACTAATTTTTTGGCATTGAAACCCAGCTACCAAGTGTCCAACCAGACCTCCAGTTTTGACAGATCATCTTGCGACCCCTGCCATCCTTCTAAGGCATCCACTACTGCTCACATCTTGGTGTCATTTGCAGACAGACTGATCTTGCTGTCGATGCCTATTGAGCTGTCTGCTATGAATATCCTAAACAACACAGGCCCCAGTACAGAGCCCTGTGGCACCCCACTTTTCACCACCCTGGAAGATAAGAGCTCCCCTCTCACCACCACCCTATGCTGTCTCCCTTGCAGCCAGTTCATTATCCATCCCACCATCTTTGCTCCCACCATCTTTGCTCCCCCCTGTGCCTTCCAGGTTACTTTCTAGCCTCTCATATGGCACCAAATTGAATGCCTTACTGAAGTACAGATACAGGACATCCACTGCATGGCCCCTGTATAATTGCCTCATTACAGTCATAGTACTCCACCAGGTTGGTTTAAATGGAACTGCCTGAGACAAACCCATGCTATCTGTTGTCCTGCAGCCCATTAGCCTCTAAGAGGAAAACCAGTCTCCCTTCAGAATTGTCTCCATCAGCTTTTCCACAATGGATGTAAGGCTTACCAGTCTGTAGTTCCCTGGCTCATCCTTGGGGCTGCTCTTGTGGAGGTGTTACGCTTGGGTTATGCCCACCATTGTCCCAAATACACCTCACATACGCCTCACACTGTATTCCTGGTCTATAGTACTGTGTTACTGCTATTTTGCACTAACAGAATAGATATGAGCACACATATAAGTATGGGTGCTAGGAATGTGCCTTGTTGCTAAGATATGCAAATATTGTCATGCATGATTGATCATACCTCACTATAATATATTTATCTAGATTATGTTTGCCTTTTATAGATATTCCATATATAATCTATCCAATCGCTGATAAGATGACTCAGAGGGATCATCAGTGATTTTTGTATACTTATGTTCTCATATAGTTATATGTAATGTGTATTTTACACTCAAGCAGATATGCCTGCCAGTAGTTCTCTTTGTCTAAGCAAGCTGACAGAGACAGAAGGCATTTGTTATGTCTTATGTTTCATATAGTACGTAAGTAAGAAATGTGCATGTAGTTTTGAACTGTCAGCATTTCTTTTATCTAAGCTATAATACTAATGGAAGCATATTCTGTCTCATATGATACTCATTAGTAATGCTGTCTCCTAAGTCATTATCCAATGAAGAATGACTTAGTATCAATACATATTGTTTCTCATAACTGTAACTATGTTGTAATCTCTGTTGCTATGCTGTTATCTGCAGTATTTAGCTGTCTGCAACCCATTGTAGAGCTCTCGAGACACTACTGTAGCTTCTGTAGAAGGACAGAGAGCTGGAGCGTGGGGAGAGCCAGAACAAGATCTTAGAGAACCTAAGATCTACAATTCTGGAGATTATGTACATTCTTCAGGAATGGTGAGAAACCCATCTCCCTTGTGATTTTCTCTGTCACATGCTTGGCGTAAGTAGTATAATAAACTTTATTAGTACTCCTTGCTTGTTTATGAATGTTTCTTGGCAGATTCCAAGACACAAGAATCTGTATTAGTATTATTATTATTTTGCTTTTATTGTTTACCCTTCACACCAAGAGTGTTTAGACAACTTATTGGCTACCTCAAGTAGAGTCTGGATGTTTTTGCCAAGTCTCATTTTAATTTCCTCTGTAAATTAAAACACTGGGCAAGAGATCCCCAGTAACAAACGTCTTAATGTGTCTTAATGTTTAATGTTTCAGTCAGTTGTGTATTCCACAGTGCAGACAAAACAATCTCTTGGCAGATATTAATTTTCTGTGTAATGAGTTATTTTATTTTTGTTTGTTTTTTTCCTATGCTTTCTCTCTGGGAACACAGCTGTAAAGGATCTGAAACAGATTTATTGACAGCTTTCTTGTGGATTCAAAATCCTAATAGATATTTACTCATCTAGATGTCCACATACGTCAAAGGTTGTTTGTATGCTTTCATGAACTTTGGTTGCAAACAAAGTTTTTTTGATCCACAGACAGCTAAGGGTTTCTTATCTTATATGACATGTCTAAATATATCAGTACTGAGTGGAGGCTGGATGCCTTAACACACCAAACTGCTTTTGGTAGTGGGTGTGATTTTGCTAAAATAGCAGAATCCAATGGTAGCCCATTAACGAACATCATTGCCCATTATGGGGAATTGAAAAATGGTACCAATGATCCTAAAGGATTAATAATTGCAACATTGTTTAATTGTTTTGTTGCTGTTCTAAATGAGATATCTGTTTTGAAATCTGAGCATACTGATTGCTAAATGGAGAATGCAGTTTTAATGCAGATGATTAGTCTGAAACAGGCTTCTAATACGGAAAGAATAATTGGACTACAGTCTGAGCTGGAATCTGTCCATCTAGTAAATGAGTTTGTCTTTAATGAGAGAAGCAGCAATGACCTGCATACCTTAAGAGATAATGCTCAAAAGGCAAAACTTAGAAAAATAGTTTTTCAAATGAATGGTGCTCTGGCTAGTAACACTGATTCCTTACGTTTTGAAAATAAGGAACTTAAAGATGATAAGTCTGAAGTAATTACTGAAAAAGTTAACAAACTGGTATTTCAACACCATAACTTGACAGTACAGCATGATTCAGTATGTTTTAATTACAGCAGACTTGAAAAGAAGGTTTTCAATATAAACTGTGACACAGCTTCTGTCAATAATGTGCAAGTTTTACAAGATGAGAACAATGCAATTTACAGTGTGCTAATTCCTGTATCTGAGCAGTTAGAATGTAGGTGTAAAAAGTCAGATATGGCGAACTTGCACTGTCAGCCAGAGGTATTGGCAGGGCATGTGAACGTAATGCCAAAAGACCTTTCCTTTTCTGATGTTGAAGAGTTTGATTTTGAACACTCACAGTATGCTGTGGGGTGGACTAGAGCAAAGGCCAGCCACATGTTTTTCTATGATTCACAAAATGGAGAATTGTTAGAGTCTCAAAATGGTGGACACACTTTTCATCAGGTTCCACCCCCATACCATCCCCAAGATGGCAACTCATGGTCATGTGATGATGATCAAGACACAGTAACCCATGATGCCCATGAGGTAATCCAAAATATCCGACCACCACTCCACAGAGATTCGATCCTGCAGTCACAGGGACCTGTGATTGCTGTCATAACAAAACAAAACAAAACAAACCAGAGTTTTTTGGCATGATTAATAATGTTATCAGTAACACTAGTGTTTCTGAGGGACAGAAGATTCTCATTAAAAATGATGTTGATGTACTTTTGAATAAGGCTGAGACACAATTTGTCATGAAGTCAGCATCGGATGCTGTAGAAACAGCTTATATTTACTTTATTAGCATGACCTTGATTAAAGAACACATTGCAGTTAATTACATGAAAGGTTGTTTTCATTTCCTGTGCAATGTAACATCAGCTTTCCCTGAGAAGACTGAATGTACTACTTTTCCTTTACAGTGCATTAATACCTTAAGCTGCAACATTAAAAACAATGTTGCTACCATCCAGCAACATTCCGGTGGGGAAAACCCACTTTACAATTAGTGGGGTAGGGGACAACCCTAATTCTGAAAGCCCCATGGCTGTGATATTTTCAGCATCACAGTCCACATTGGGGGGGAGAGTTATAGATTTGATTTCTGAACCGGAGCTGACAACTGTTTCAGTACTATTTTCTCCACCTCGATGGCTACTGAACCACAATCCATAGCTGGAGAACTATGTACAACTTGCATGCCACTTTTCTCCACTGTGCAGGCACCCCTGATAGTGCCAACACTGCCTGCACATGAAGCAGAACCACCTCCATTAGTGACACCTGGATTATCCCATACTGTGGATGCAGTAGCAGACACAAGCCAGGAACAATCTGGGTTATCCCAATACACACTATGGCAAGCACTACTGGTAAGAAGGTACAAGGTATCCTAATACTTATATCATTGGCTTTTCTTTAGGGATCACTGACCATGGCCCCAGCATTGATTAATCCTAACACAGTTTTAGGGCATTATTTAGAAACTGCTACATCAGATAAAGCAATCTCATCAGTTTTTGCCCAAACATACAATGGACACATCAGACCCATTGCTTATGCATCCCAGATGCTTGCCCCAGTGGAGCTGAAATACAACCTTTGTGAAAGGAATCTTTGGCTACATACTGGGCAGTGAGATATTTTATGTACATCACTGTATGTGCACCCATTGTGCTGCATTCCAATAATTTTCCAACTAACTTTCTGTTGTCAGACAGAGTAAAAAATGACTCTGTATCCAATGCCAGATTTACACACTGGTCTCTCATTTTATAGGATCATGACATCACTGTCCTTCCTAACAAAACTTCATCCTTGTTGGCCCATGGCCTACAATTCATAGAAGAGACCCATGATTGTTCACTCCAACCCGCTGAGCTACCTGTCCCAGTACCCTTTCTGACAGAACCTCAGAAAGTGTTAAAAGACACCATGGTGTGTCATGTTTTGGCTGATGACTCAGCCACACATACCAACGAGGGTTGGATAGCAGGGTTTGGAATTATTGTACATCCTAGTGATGACAGAGTGTGCATGGCTAGTAATTGCATCATCGTATATGTACGATTCATAGGCAATGTTAAAATACACCTGGCAAATAAAATGAAAATCAGGGAGGCGAGGAGTCTCCTAATTACCACAAATATTTGTTAATGGTTTAGAAAGATGGAACATCCTTGAGAAAGACACAACTTGTGTTAAGAAAGGAATAAAAAAGATTTTTCCTTACCTAAAATAATACCAGGACTCTATGAAAGGGTTAAATTCTGCAAGCTTCAAGAAATGTCCTTGAGATAATTACAGAAAGCACCCCAGATACTATGTTTTTATTACAGTTTCTAATTGGGTCTATTTCTCTCTAAACTGAATTTCTTTGGCAGAAGACAAACCTCTGTTCCAATACTCTATAGTATCACTGTGAAATACAGTGACTTGTTTGTGTACATCACAACCTAACAGATTACACATTCATAAGGTTCAAGCATATTGCAAAATGTGAACTTTATGCTCCAAAAGAAGAACCCCTATTTGACGGCAGTGTATAGCTCCTTAATAAAGGAACTGGGGAATAACTTCCAGAAATAGGTCATATAGAAAGTGAAAATGACATTCACTTATGCAGTGATGGCCTACGCATTTGGAACATCACTGCTGTAACACTCATGAAAAGTTACAGGCAATTTCTGAACACCTGAGAGTAGATTTTATCTACAGTACTGTACCGAATACATAATACTCCAACTGGCGGACACCAGTGAGTCAATAAAAACCTAGACAGACTGAAATCCTCTGTCTTGTGTCCACACAAGAGAAATGATATAGAACACTACATAGCAACTGTTTGATCTGTGCACAGAACAATCCTATACCAGCTAGGAAAAATATTTTGTTATTCCAGAGGCAAAAGGCCCTTGGAACAAATCCAGTTTGACTACATTGGCCTTATGCCAACCACTAAGAACAACTAGTGACCACCGACCTATTTTCCAAACAGTTTAAAGCTATCCTAAAATAAAACAACACAGTCTAAGTGACTGCAAATATCTTGGTAAACCAGCTATTTACCAGGTAGGGCTTTACCCCTAAAGGTAAATTTTGATTACAGGGATCCAACTTTATAGCCTAGGTGATGCAGGAAATTCTGGATTTGTTATAGGTTAAACACAAGTTTTATATCCCTTACCACCCACAGTCATCAGGACAGGTGGAATGTGCTAACAGGCAGATCAAAGTTATATTATAATAAACTTGTTCAGAAAACCCAAAATGACTGAAATTAATTATTGCCTTTACCACTTATGGCAATAAGAGGGACACCCTCTGCAGGTTCACAGCATACCACATTTTTGAAATCGTGACCAGACATATTTACTTCTGGACCTGTGTACTGCCACTGCTGATGGAGCATCAGTAGATAAGTATGTTAAATATCTCAAACAAGACATCCAAAAAGGTACACTTGTTTGCTTCACGATGCATGGGAAAGGCCTAAGAATAAGCGTATCCCATTGTAAAAAAACTCAGTCCAGCAGTCTACCAAGTTAGACTGCCTCACTATAACAGACATTGATAAATGGCTACATGCCAATCAAATGAACCTGTTTAAAGGAGATTAAATTACTTTTCCATAGCCCAGTGGGAGGAATAGTACTAAACTAACTATGTTTTTCTTTTCTCTTTCCTTTTAGGTTCCAGAGAGAGAGATGCTTGCTTTTATGCTTATTATTCTTTTAGAAATATGGGTCTTCTTACAAGCCCAAACTGCACATTGTATTGCAGATAAGAACCAGTGACCTAATCCTAAACAGATTGTTGAGGCAGAATACCTCACAAGCCCACATGATTTAAATTGCATCCTGTGGAATTCACTCTACCATCCTAAAATACATGCTCATTTTCCAGAAGGGTAGTGAGGCCCTACGGAACATTATGATCATTGCTTTTGATCAATTCTAACAGCTAGACTTGATCTGGACTCCTCTTTACAATTTATTGATAATCAGGAATTTTGCATCCAAATTTATATGGCAATAAAAGTCATTAGACCTTAAAGGTTTTTACCAAATGATGCCCCATACTTTGTGACATGTAATATTGAGTGCCCAAAACAGAACCCTGGCCCACCCAGTGGTCTTAACAGCCACTTCTCAACCAGGAACCTAGTTAGTAATCTGCAGTTCATGCACATCCCAGTGATTTTAAATCTCACATTTTAAACTTAAAGTGATTTATTATATGTTTCACAACAAACATTTCCCCCTTTTTTTATATTGATGTTATTGTATACCCTGGCAGCATACCAGGTACTCATTAATATATCTCCCTATACAGGGACTGATAGCACCACACATACACACACAGGATTTTCACTTCCTGTGTGTTAGTGGTACATCTTATGACAGTAAACCTACCCAAATGCATTAGGCATTTTGTTTTTGTTTGTTTTCATTTAAAAAACAAACAAAAAACACAGGTTTAGTCTCAGGCCTACTTGGCTCTGACTTATCTATTTGAAATTGGGCTGTATAGCCATTATTCAAGTACATATGTTAAAGGTTCTTGAGAGTATGAAATATAATACATACCCCCACACCATTGAATGGTATATATGGTTTTGTTCATAAAGAGTGTTATACATTTACAATATTAAGGATATTATGAAGGTTTGGCCTGACAAATGTTTGTGTTAATGAATTAATTTCTGCTCACATTAAGGAAGCAGATGAGCATCACATAGCTAGGAAAGTCCTTTGCACTGCCTATAGCTATTATGTTCTTACAACCCTTTGTTATCTCTTCCGGGATCTGGAATTAGGATATATCCTTGATCTCATACATGACAAATGTATGGGTCAGTGGCATTGCCACAGTTTGCACTTCTATTGCATGTGTTAACAAATGTTTATTTGAATCTAGCACTATTCCCTTGTTGATGGCAAGGAACCTTGGATGTGTCACCACACACACCAGTATTTCTTCATGTTTTAAACTTATTCCTGCACAATCTTGGAAGCCATGTTTGTGACTCTCACCATGTCATTGCCACATTTTCATCTGGCAACATCCATCTCTGATCGTCTGGCAACTGTGCATTCTATTGGTCGTCTTGATGGGAACTTTTATCATGAAAAGGTTAAAACTACCTCCTTTTCTTGTTTACCATGAGGTCTTGGGATCGTGACTGACATTGAACTTTGAATGTTGTACCTGAAAGGAACATCACCTTTTATGCAAATGTGACATTTTCCAACTTGTCTTACCAGCATGTGAATACTGGCCTAATAACTGAAATTAGGCTTCCACTTGTAAATGCTTACATAGTATTCAGTCCAGTCAATTAAGATTCTACAATCAAGTTCATTGTTATGCATACTATGAAGCTAGTCTGGGGTAGGGGCAATCCCCTAACTTCAGCAAGAAGACTCTTCTTCATTTGATCCGCAATCAAGAAATCCATTTTCTTCACTGCTTGTTTCCCAAGCCTGGCTGGCATGTCATACACACTGAGTACTGTTATAAACTTTTACACTTTGTGCAGCCGTGTGATCATCTTCAACTGAACACTGTTGCTATTCCATTGTAAAACTAAACCTGCAACCTAATGCACCCCTTACTGAGGCCTATGAAAATACTGCTGGCTCCTGAACATTTTTATCCACATTTGTAAAATCTGAATGGATCAAATTTAAACTATGAATCTTCATCTAACACTTGAAGAAACCTGGATTTATCTCTGGAACTGTTCATAGTTTATGCCTTGTGGACATTGACATTTCTCGTCCTGTCTGACTTACCAACTTAAAAATGCCATCCTTCAAGGTGGTATATTCTGCTGATGTGGAACATTCTGTGATGACCAACTATACATTCTTTTGATATGGACTAAAAGTTATGCAAAGTGAACTTTTTTAACTTCTGTTTTTACTTCTTAAACAGGTAATAGTTTATAAGGTAATTACACCAGTTCCCATCCTGGAACCAGATACCATTAAGTCTAGTCCTAACTATCTTGATGCTCTATCTCAATATTTACTTATTTTTAATATCCATACAGGTAAATTAAGTTTGTCTCTTCAATTTCTTCCCAATAGGACAGATACACACCTGATACATACCAGTATTTACTGATTGCTTTGATATTGGAAAACCCCATTGTGAAGTCTTATTCCAAATGTTTATAGTAATACAAGGTTTACTAACTTTTCCCTTACAATTACATTTTGTTGTTTAAGGAAAACCCTAAAACACTACCGTGACCAGTTAATATTCCTCTATCAGGCTCATGCCTTGGGCCAGTAGATAAATGGTGCCTAACCTCCATCTTTTTGTTGTGTGGCCACTTTTGCAATTAGGACAACACAGAGGGGATTGTTATGCTTGGCTTATGCCCACTGTTGTCCCACATACACCTCACACTGTATTCCGGGTCTGTTGTATTTTGATACTGCTATTTTGCACTAACATTATAGATATGAGCACACATATAAGCATGGGTGCTAGGAATGTGCTTTGCTGCTAAGATATGCTAATATTTCCATGCATGATTTATCATACCTCACTATAATACATTTATCTAGATTATTTTTGTCTTTTATAGATACTCTGTATATAATCTACCTAATCACTGATCAGATGACTCAGAGGGATCATCAGTGATTATTGTATACTTATGTTCTCATATAGTTATATGTAGTGGGTATTTTACACTCAGACAGATATGCCTGTCAGCAGTTCTCTTTGTCTAAGCAAGCTGACAAAGACAGAAGGCATTTGTTATGTCTTGTGTTTTATATTGTATGTCAGTAAGAAATGTGCATGTAGTTTTGAACTGTCAGCATTTCTTTTGTCTAAACTATAATGCTAATGGAAGCATATTCTGTCTCATATGATACTGATTAGTAGTGCTATCTCCTAAGTCACTATCCAATGGAAAATGACTTAGGATCAATACATATTATTTCTCATATCTGTAACTATGTTGTAATCTCTGTTGCTATGCTGTTATCTGCAGTATTTAGCTGTCTGCAACCAATTGTAGCGCTCTCGAGACACTACTGTAGCTTCTCTAGAAGGACAGAGAGCTGGAGCATGGGAGAGATAGAACTAGATCTCAGAGAATCTAAGATCTACAGTTCTGGAGATTATGTACATTCTTCAGGAATGGTGAGAAACCCATCTCCCTTTTGATTTTCTCTGTCACGTGCTTGGCGTAAGTAGTATAATAAACTTTATTAGTACTCCTTGCTTGTTTATGAATGTTTCTTGGCAGACTCCGAGACACAAGAATCTGTATTAGTATTATTATTTTATTTTTATTGTTTACCCTACACACCAAGAGTGTTTAGACAACAGAGGGGTAGACGTGTGCCATCTTCAAGTCCTGAGGTACACTCCCAAATCAAGGGAGGCATTGAACAGGTCTGCTAAGTGTTCTTCCAGGATTTCTGACAGCTTCTTCAACACGCTGGGCTGTATATCATCTGACCCAGGTGCCTTGTGCACCCTTAGTGCCCTCAAGCCCTCTAGTACTCTGCTCACTGGGATTTTACCATCTGTCACCTCCTCCCCACCATGCCCACCCTCCCACCCCTAGGATACAGCTCCCTTTTTCTTTAGTAAATACTGAGCTGAAGTACTGGTTTAATGCTTCTGCCTGTTCTGCCCCTTTTTCCACCCACTCCTCCATCCCTCTCTATCCTTACTATTTGGTCCTTACAACTCCTTTTCTCCCTAATGTTTCTGAAGAAGTCCTTCTCCCCCTCTTTGATGCCCTGTGCTAGCCTGTGTTCCCTGATTAATGATTACTGATTAATACTAGAAGACAAAAAAATATAATTAGTGAATTAGAGTACATTCTTTATGAAGAAAATATTGCATTTTGTGCAATAACCAAAACTTGGAGGAACAATGAGGAATGGGATCCTACGATTGCTGGGCAACAGTTTTTCTATAAGGACAGAGGATATGTAAGGGGGGTGTGGAACTTTTTATATAAAATGGGATTGAAGCATCTAAAATATAAGATTATAACACTAGTCCAGAAGTAAAGCAATTGTGGTTGAAGCTTAAATCAATTTCTACTAAGAAAATCAATAGTAGTGTATGCTATAGATCCCCTTCTATGACAGTGACTCAAACAACAGGGTTCCTCAGTACAATCAGGAAACAAGATATGGGTAACAAAACCATCTTAATGGGGGACTTAAATTTTTCTGGAATAAATTAGCAAATAAATATGTGACCAGAAATAGAATTTATGGAGATGTTTGATTCTCTCAACTTCAAATTACATGTTTAGGACAACACAAGAGGGGAACATTTGCTTACTTTGATATTAAGTGATCTGGAGGATGATATTATGAGGTGCATATTTAGTGAACCTCTTGGGGGTAGTGATCACAGAATGGTAGAATGCACAATTAATATTGAAAGAAGTAAGCAGATAGGTACTACACTCATTCAATGCTACAATAAGGCTAACTATGCAGAAAATAAGAATTTCCTAAGAGATTGGAATTGGAGGATGAATTTCAAGGACTGGACATTGAGAAAATGTGGAGATTGTTTAACAGCAAATTACAAAATTGTTTAAATGAGCACATGCCTTTAAGGAAGAAATATAACATGACAGGTAGAATGCCAGCATGGTTCTCCAGAAGCACAAAGAAATCTATTAGATAGAAAAAAGGACAGCCAGCCTGATGGCGCAGGGTCAGGTTGCCTACCTGCAACACCAGTGACCCAGGTTAGGAAATAGACACGGGACATCAGAGGGCTGGCAGGGGGAGAAGGATTGAGCATGTGATGACTACTCTCTTTCTCCAGGGGGGAGGGAGTAGAGCATTCAGTGCTATCCAGACACCTAGTGGAGGCTGGGTGTACTAAGCACGCTGATGCCAGTAGCTCAGGGGGTGGAGTGGATGCTGGTCATCATTGCATGTCCCCACCCCTGCACACTGGGGGAAAAACTGCTGCCGGCTACCTTAGATGAAGCCTGCCCTCAGCTTCAGTCAGCTCTCAGGCCAGTCCTTCAATTTATTCCATCATCTGTGGCACTATAGGGGCCAGTGCCACAACCCCACCCTGGGGGTAAGCTGGGGGTATCAAAGAGGTGCAGTCAATATGGGAGTAGAAACGAGGGGGCAGTGACTAGACAGAGGTAGTGGGTGGCTGGTGGGGGAAAAAAGTAAATTAAATAAAAAAGATAGAACAAGGGCATACAAAATTGCAAAATTAAAAAGTACTCATGCAGTTTGGACAAATTATAAAAATAAGGTGAAGGAATGTAAAAAAAAAAGATAAGAGATGCAAAAAGAAACCTGGAACACAAACTAGCTACTGAGGCTATGGATAATAAGAAAACATTCTACAATTATGTTAATAGTCTAGGGAAATCTAAATTACAGATTGGCCCAATAATCAAGGACAACATACAACTAACGAATAGTGTGACAATGACTAAAGCCTTTAATAAATTTTTTCTGAGTGTGTACCAAACCGGGGAGAAAATTAAAGAGCTTGTGGAAGTCTCAAAATAAACTAAATATAACAGCATTTCTGTCTCCAACATCAGGAAAAGGTTAGTATTCTTAAACCCCAATAAATTCCCTGGCCCAGATGAACTGCATCCTCAGTTTCCTAGACAGCTAGCGGGTGTAATATCACACCCTCTGGTACAGAATTTTCAGAAGTCATGGGATGGTTGTAGGGTGGTTTCTGACTGGAGGAAGACAATTATAATCCCCATTTTAAAAAAGGTAATTGTGCAGATTATAACAACTGTAGACTGGTGACCTCAACATCCACTGTAGGCAAAATCTTAGAAGGCATAAAAAAGGCTGAACTTGGGTTTTATTTAAACAATGAAGGATTGGATGACGTGACTCAACATGGGGTTAGAAAGAACAGATCATGTCTGACCAATCTCCTTCATTTTTTTGAACCAATTAGTAGGGCATTCAGTTGGAATGTCCTGGTGGATGTGCTCTATTTGGACTACTCATAGGCCTTTGACACAATGCCACATTTGGAACTGATTAATAAACTAGAGGAAGTAGGTTTAGATATGAATATACTCAGCCAGATAGCCTCATGGTTGAACAATTGAAAGCAGAGAGCTGCCATTAATGTAAACCTCTAGGATAGGGGTGGGGTGATGAGGGGGTCCCTCAGGAGTTGGTCCTGGGACTAGTGCTATTTAGTATCTTTATCTCATGCATGCAGCATTCTAAAGGGGCTTGGCTCTGTAAATCTGTGGACGATACCAAGATGGGAGCAACAGTAGATGATGATCAGGGTATAGGAAGATTTCAGCATAAAATCAATAATTTAGAAAACTGGACAAAGGAGAACAAACTGATCTTTAACATTGATAAGTGCAGGGTAACTCACATTAGAAAAAACAAACAAACAACCAAATATACATTGAATGGTAAGGAGCTACTTTGTACCCAAGAAGAGCAGGACCTTGAAGATTTTGATTTCAAATAGGTTAATCTTTGACCTTCACTGTCAGAACTTAGTGAACAGAGGTATTAGAATCCTGGGCTATATTAGAAGAAACACCTAGAGTAGAGACAGGAGAGTGGTGTCCAGAAAAGAGCAACAAAATTAGTTATGGATTGTAAAGATCTACCATGTGATGAATGGCTCTCAGAACTGTACATGTTTGCACTAAAATATAGGAGAATGCAGGGAGATCTATGCATAATATACAAAGCACACTTTCACCAGGACCTTTGGGAATGCATAGGATTAGAGTCAAAGGGGCATGATAGAAGCAACAGCATCCATAACAGACAGCTAAAGGAAGGACATTAAAAGAAAAATCTAAGAGGAGCTTGAATAAATCAAAGAGTGGTTACAATTTGGAATTCCATACCAGAACAAGTGGCGAACAGAAACATAGAAACATAGAATCTGACGGCAGATAAGGACCGCTTGGCCCACCCAGTCTGCCCATTTTCCTACCTACTGGATAAGCTGCAGATCCTAGTTAACCAGTAGCCTACTTCTTCTTACCACCACCCCCCAGAATTGCCTTGTGACTGTCCCATGCATGCTTGAATTCCACCACTGATTTTGACTCCACAACCTCCTCCGGAAGGCCATTCCATGCATCCAAACCCTCTCTGTGAAAAAATACTTCCTTAAATTACCTCTGAGCCGCCCCCCATCTTCAAATTATGCCCTCTTGTTCTTGCACACCTCCTTTTTGAAAGATGCTACCCTCTTGGACTTTGTTGATTCCTTGAGGTGCTTGAAAGTTTCTATCATGGCCCCCTCACCTCCTTTCCTCGAGGCTATAATATTAAGCTCCTTAAGTCTCTTCATATGTCTTCCGCAGACCCTGCACCATTTTAGTTGCCCTCCTCTGGACAGCTTCCATCCTGTCAATGTCTTTGCAGAGATTGGGTCTCAGAACTGCACACAGTACTCTAGATGGGGTCTCACCAGCTGTCTGTACAGAGGGATAATAACTTCCTGTTTTCTACTGGTGATGCCTCTCCCTATGCATCCCAGTATCCCCCCAGCCCTCCTTGCTGCCCTCTCACATTGCTTGCCAACCTTTAGGTCATCTGATATGACTACCCCAAGTCCTCTTCCATTTTTGTTGTTGTTAGTATCTCACCCCATTGTGTGTACTCTTCCTCTGGGTTTTGTTTCCCAGGTGCATTACCTTGCACTTCTTAGCATTGAATCTAAGCTGCCATACATTTGACCATTCCTCTAACCTTGCCAAGTCCCTTCTCATCCTTTCCACCCCACCTTGTGCATCAACTCTGTTGCAGATCTTAGTGTCATCTGCAAAGAGACATACTTTCCTTCCAGTCCTTCCATGAATGTCGCATAAAGACTTTGAAGAGGACCGGTCCTAATACTGAACCCTGCAGCACCCCACTAGTAACCCTCCTTTCTTCTGAGTGGACTCCATTTACTATTACTCTCTGTGTCCTATTCTTCAGCCAATTCTTTACCCAGGCTGTCATCTTGGGACCCACTCCCAGGCTGGCTAATTTGCATATTAATCTTTTGTGTGGAACTGTGTCAAATGCCTTGATAAAGTCTAAGTAGGCCATGTCCACAGCCCCTCCCTGATCTACTACTTTGGTCACCCAGTCAAAGAAATCTATCAGATTTGTCTGGCATGACCTTCCCGCTGTGAATCCATGCTGCCTAGGGTCCTGTGCCCCTCTGGCCTCTAGATACTCAACAATTCTTTCCTTCAGAAGTGATTCCATCATTTTCCCTATCACTGAGGTTAAACTAACAGGTCTGTAGTTTCCTGCTTCTGCCTTGCTCCCACTTTTGTGAAGGGAATCACATCTGCCCTCCTCCAGTCCTCAGGTACCACCCCATCCTCCCATGATTTGTTAAAAAGGGTAGTCAGTAGTGTCACTAGTTCTACCCTTAGCTCTTTTAGAATTCTGCGATGAATCCCATCAGGCCCCATTGCTTTGTCCACCTTCAGTTTTAAGAGTTCTTTCAGAATCCTTTCTTCTGTAAATGGGCTGGTATCAACTTCTGTATCCAGAGTGTTACTACTGTTTGTTTTATGTACCTCCCCCTCTTCATTTCACAATACTGAGCAAAATATTTGTTTAGTATCTCTGCCTTTTCACAGTCTCCCTCTGCCCACCCTCCTCCCTTTATTAAGCCTCACTATCCCTCCCTTGGTCTTCCTTTGCTCCCTGATGTACCTATAAAAGGTTTTATCCCCCTTCTTAACTGATTTGGCAATCTTTTCCTCAGTTTGGGCCTTTGCTGTTCTGACTGCCTTCCCAGCCTCCTTTTGCTTTAACTGATACAGTTCTCTGTCCTGCTCCTTCTGCGATTCCTTGTACTTCCTGAAAGCTTTCTTTTTCTCTTGAACCTTCACTGCCACTTCCTTTGAGAACCATAGTGGTTTCTTACATCATCTTGTTTGTTTATTTGCTTCACACAAAGGCTCGTTACCTCTGTGATGGCAGTTTTTATTATTCCCCATTGTTCTTCCACCCCTCCTTCCTGCCCATTTGCTAGTGCATTCCTTAGGCACTCACCCATTTTGGCAAAGTCAGCCCTCCTAAAGTCCAGTACTTTTGTCTTTGTATGGCTTGACTCTATTGCTGTGTTTATTATGAACTATACTGTTCGATGGTCGCTAGTTCCCAGATGGCTACCCACTTCTACATCTGTGATCCGCTCTCCATCTCCATTTGAGAGTATCAAGTCTAATATTGCTCCCTCTCGAGTGGGCTTCAGTACTAGTTGTCTAAGGCATGCCCTGTGGGCATCTAGAATAACTGCACTCTTCAGTGGCAGCAGCAACTGCACTCAGTTAACATCTGGCATATTCAGATCACCCATCAGCAATATCTACCCTTTTTCTGCCATTCTAAGTATACTTTCTATCATTTCCTGTCCATTTCCTCTCCCTGAGCAGGGGGTCTGTATACAACCCTGTGCCGACTGGGTGCCATTGCCTGTCTCCAAATTTACCTTAATAATGCTTCTTCTTCTCCCTGTTTACCCTTTTTGTTCTGTTGCTTTTATTCCTTCCCTTATGTAAAGAACTACTCCTCCTCTATTTTACCCTCCGTGTCCCTCCTGTAGACAGTGTATCCTGGTATGTTTATGTCCCAGTCATGGTTTTGTGTGTACCATGTTTCTGTGACTGCCACGATATCCAGATGTTCCTCCTTCATCAAGGCCACTAATTCAGGAAGCTTGTTACCCAGACTACGGGCATTGGTACTCATTGTTCTTCATTTTTTGATGACTTTACCTTCTGTTGCAGCATCCCCCACTGACTGTTCTACCTCGGTCTTTTTCTCATTTAGTACCCTGTTTTGTAGGGAGAGGCTGGGATTTTCCTGCTGCTTGTCAGTGCCTCCCCCTTTGACTAGTCCTAATATAAAACAATTGAAGGAATCATTGGACTCTTACTGTACTGGTAAGGAAAACATGGATTATGCTTAAGTAGAAACAAGCCATAATGGCTAAATGCTAATGTACTTGAAACAATCGTATGAATCATAATTGGGATGGAGGTACTACAAGTCTGGAGGTGGCACTATAGAAGAGAGCATCATCAGACATAGAGTGAATTTAAAAAGAGAAACAGTTGTGAGTGTGGGGAATCCACAGTATCCACATTGTGAGGGCACCACCAGTACAGAACAGGGGCCAGGCCAGCATCACCAGTCATGGGGTGGGTGGAAAAAGAGCACTAGCAGTCATGAGTGTGGTGAAATTCAAAACCTGTAACTAAAATCAAGATGTGGTAAATTCAGCTTGATGAACACAAGTTTTTCAATATGTTCTGCGTCTAATGAGGATCTATGAAAAATATGGAATTTGGCAGCAGATAAGAACCGCTTCTAGAGATTTGTGATGAATTGGCTCCTTTTTGTACATGTATGCAAAGAAAGTCACATGTTCCTTGGGTTTCAGAAAAAATCAAAAAAACTAATATGTGGTAAGAATTGTCTGTGGAAAAAGACGAGTAAATATTTAAATAATGCAGATTGGGAAGAATATAAAAAAGCTAGAAATTATTTGAAATGTCAAATAAAAAAATTGAAACAAAAATATTTTGAAGATAAAATTAAACAGACTACAGATAATAATAAAAAGTATTGGTCATTACTAAAATCTTTTGAGACCTCACAGGTTTGTGGCCCACCTGTTCAAATGGTAACTAGAGGTGTCACCCAGAATAAAAAGGAAACATCAAATATTTTAAATGATTATTTTGTTACATTGCCAGATTTAGACCTAATTGATCCAAAATTAGGGGATGAATCTATTAAACCATCGTATACTAATATTCTGAGGTTTTGTTTTAAAATGATCTCTTGTAAACAGGTAAAAGCAGAACTTAGGAAACTGAAAACAAATAAGGCTTGTGGCTTTGATCTTATAGAGAATCCATTTTTGAGAGATTCAGCTCAGGTGATTGCTCCCATATTGACTAAGTTGTTTAATTGGTCTCTGAGTGAGGGCATTTTTCCAGATGTCTGGAAGAATGCTAAGATTATTCCTATTTACAAAGGTTCAGGGTATTCATATCAACCAACAAATTATAGACCTACTGCTTTACTGTCTGGGATTTCAAAAATTTTAGAAAAATTAATTCAAGTTCAATTGGTTGACCACTTGGAAAAGTATTCATTAATAACCAAACAACAATCTGGTTTCAGAAGGGATGTTCCAAGGGCACTGCTCTCACCGATGTGGTTGATGCTATTGCATCTAAATTGGAGGGGGGCCGATCGGTGGGAGCAGTGTTCATGGACTTATCCAAGCCTTTCGATACAGTTAATAATAGTCTGCTGGTTAGACGCATGGCAGAAATTGGTGTGGTTAAGGAGTCAGGAAATTGGTTTAAATCTTATCTTTCAAAAAGAATTCAACAGGTCTGCATTAATGGAGTGTTATCAAATAAATTAAATGTGCAACGAGGAGTACCTCAGGGCTCTATTTTAGGCCCAATATTGTTTTTGATTTATATTAATAAGGTCACGGATTGCATAAAACACTCTAATATAAATCTTTATGCAGGCGATACTTTGTTGATATCTAGTGGTCAAACAATTGACAAAATGCGACCAAATTACAGAATGATTTTACTGGTTTATCAAAGTGGTTAACAAAATCTGGTTTAATTTATTGATAATCAGGAATTTTGCATCCAAATTTATATGGCAATAAAAGTCATTAGACCTTAAAGGTTTTAACCCAGTGATGCCCCATACTTTGTGACATGTAATATTGAGTGCCCAAAACAGAACCCTGGCCCACCCAGTGGTCTTAAATGCCACTTCTCAACCAGGTACCCTAGTTAGGAATCTGCAGTTCATGCACATCCCAGTGATTTTAAATCTCCCATTTTAAACTTAAAGTGATTTATTATATGTTTCACAACAAACATTTCCCCCTTTTTTTATATTGATGTTATTGTATACCCTGGCAGCATACCAGGTACTCATTAATATATCTCCCTATATAGGGACTGATAGCACCACACATACACACACAGGATTTTCACTTCCTGTATGTTAGTGGTACATCTTATGACAGTAAACCTACCCAAATGCATTAGGCATTTTGTTTTTGTTTTGTTTTTCATTTAAAAAAAACAAACAAAAAAAACACAGGTTTAGTCTCAGGCCTACTTGGCTCTGACTTATCTATTTGAAATTGGGCTGATATAGCCATTATTCAAGTACATATGTTAAAGGTTCATGAGAGTATGAGATATAATATCATACCCACCCACACCATTGAATGGTATATATGGTTTTGTTCATAAAGAGTGATATACATTTACAATATTAAGGATATTATGAAGGTTTGGCCTGACAAATGTTTGTGTTAATGAATTAATTTCTGCTCACATTAAGGAAGCAGATGAGCATCACATAGCTAGGAAAGTCCTTTGCACTGCCTATAGCTATTATGTTCTTACAACTCTTTGTTATCTTTTCCGGGATCTGGAATTAGGATATATCCTTGATCTCATACATGACAAATGTATGGGTCAGTGGCATTGCCACAGTTTGCACTTCTATTGCATGTGTTAACAAATGTTTATTTGAATCTAGCACTATCCCCTTGTCGATGGCAAGGAACCTTGGATGTGTCACCACACACACCAGTATTTCTTCATGTTTTAAACTTATTCCTGCACAATCTTGGAAGCCATGTTTGTGACTCTCACCATGTCATTGCCGCATTTTCATCTGGCAACATCCATCTCTGATCGTCTGGCAACTGTGCATTCTATTGGTCATCTTGATGGGAACTTTTATCGTGAAAAGAATGATTTTACTGGTTTATCAAAGTGGTTAACAAAATCTGGTTTAATACTCAATAGCAAAAAGACCAAGTTAATGGTTTCTGGAAAAAAGCAAATCCCTATAGGGTTTGAAAATACAAAGATTAATATAAAAACCTTAAATAGTGAAATGTTAGAGCAGGTTACAGTTTATAAATATCTGGGTGTTTCGATAGATTCATCACTGAAATTTGAACGTCATATAACAGAGACTATAATTAAAGTAAATAAAAGATTAGGAGCCTTCAGGTGCTCTAGTTTCTGTTTGAATAGATTAATGAGGGAACAAATTATAAACCAATTTCTCCTTCCAATTTTGGAATACAGAAATCATATATATGGTTTTGCAGCAAATAGATGGTTAACTAAGGTTGATCAGTTATATTATAAGATGGCTAGATTTATAATACAAAAGGATTACAGGGCACATCATTGCCAAGTACTTAATGAATTGGGTTGGGTCACACAGGAAAGTAAATGCAGGATTTCTTAGTTAACACAGATTTTTAAGGTAATAAAATTTCAACAACCTGAAAGTCTTTATGATAAATTGGAATTGAGAAAATGTGTATATAATTTGAGAGACATAACTTTAAGGGATTATGTATTCCCAAGGTTTATAAATGCATATAGTGCTTTTAGATTCCCAATTATTGTTAAGGATTTGTGGGGGGCTTTGAAATCTGTATATTGTAGCCAGACTAATGATTTGAAGGTATTTTTAACAAGTTTGATGCCTGTACTAAAAATACATTGTGATTGTTTTAGATGATTGTTTAGATATTTTGCCTATTATATTGTGAATGATTGAATTATGTGTATTGTAATGTTTCGTTGTTATAATTTATGAGCAATGTACCTTACAGGACCATCTTGAAAATAGGACTTTGTCCTAATGATGTGATTTTTCTCCATCTGAATTCCTGTATAAAAATAAAGGTTTTAACTAACTAACTTTGCCCACCTAGTCTGCCCATGTTCCCTACCTGTTTCATATGCCACAGATCATAAATGATCTGAGGCTTAAACTCTCTTTCCTATCACTAGAGTTCTTTTATGTCTATCTCATGCATTTTTGAATTCCTCTACCATGAGGCTCCATCACATCCCCTGCTGTGCTAAACAACCTCTCCGATGGCACACTGGTTGGTGGCAGCTCAGGTATTTGATGGCCAGCTGTGCCAAGTGAGGGGATGATGTCAGCATTTTACATCAGCACACCATGGGATCTACAGAGATAGGTTCAATAGAATCTGAGAAGAAGCAGTTGAAAACAGATAGTCAATCCTAGCTCAGCTAGGCTCTCTGCACACTAGCAGCCAATCAGGGGTCTGCTTCCATGGATCAGGAAGAAGAAGGATTTGGTAAGGGCTTTTAAATAGCCCTTGAAGAGATTGGAACAGTGGTAGTCCATCTTGGTGGAAAGGGGGCAAGAAGCAACCCTGCCAAGCATTACAGAAGGCTAGACACCTGCAGAGCAGCAGAGGAATGGATTGAGGGGGGGCTCACCCAGACAGCCCATCTCAGCTTCACTATACCTTTCTGCACATTAGCAACCAATCAGAGAGCTGCTTCCATGGACCAGGAATCAGTAAAGACCTACATAAGGAGAAAGCATCCCCCCATGTTGCAGCCTCCTGTGTGAATGACCAACATGATAAGGATTTCAAAGTCTGCCCACCAGAGTCAGCCCAATAAGGCAGCCAGGAGCCAGACACTCTGTACTGCAGCAGGGAGACAGGGGAGCCTTGGAGGAATGAAACAAGGGTCTGGACTCATCAGCATCTGCAAGAAGAAGGAGGGAACTAAGATGTTCAGCCTGATGACTGGTAAGTATCCTGTTAAACTATTGTTGTAGCACATACTACACAGGGGTAAGGAAAGTTAGGGTTACACAAAATGTTGCAAATAGGTGAAACACCCTATCTAACTCAGGGTTAAAAAAGGATTGTAGTAAATTAGGGTCACACAAAAATTTGGGAATAGGTGAAACACTCAATCTAGGTAGAGGTAAAACAAAGGGTTTCAAATAACGAGTAGGCAACTACAAAAACAGCAGGGTAGTAAATACATATGCTAGGAGTGGTTCAGTGCAGTGGCAGTTGGGTATCAGTTTTCAGGGAGACTTTCTGGAGACTGCCATGTTACCCCATCTGCATGCACCTCTCAGGGCTGAGAGAGGAGGTTGCTAAACTCCAGGCCAATCTTGTCAGGATTCGTGGAGCCTCCTCCACCACTCAGGGACCACAAAGTTCATCACTGCTGCCTCATAGGGTGCCAAGGAGGAGGAGCAGCTGGACTACAGTGGGCTTGGGAATGGTGAGGGTGGTGGGTCAGAGGCACATCCCTTCTATTGTACCACTACACAATTCCTACATTGCACTGGTGGAGCAAGACTGTCCCATGTAGGCACCCATAGGAGTGACCAGGGAGGATGTCTGAGTTCTCAATAGTGGAGTCACCAGGGAGGGTGGAAGAGGACCCCTGAGGAGGAAGAAGCAACTCCTGGTGGGGGACTTTTTTGTGAGGTGGATAAATTTGGAGGCAGGAAGGGAGGAGGAGAGGGAGGTTAGGTGCCTACCTGGCAAGATGGCTCAGCGGGATGGTAAGCAGATCCTGAGAATCACTAGGGCAGCAAGATGAGAGGTAGAGTTGGATGTCATTTTCCATCTAGGAACAAATGACCTGGCTATGGACGATGTTAGGAAAGTGCAGGAGTGGTTCAGAGATTTGGGGAGGAATCTTAGGCAGGTAGTGTGCTCAGTGGCATTTTCTGAGGTACTGCCTGTCTACAACGGGGGAGAGGCTAGGGTACTCTGTACCAGGAGCTTCAACCAATGGTTGAAGGAGTGATGCAGAGAAGGGGAATTCAACTACATTGGGGACTGGGTTTCTCCCTGAGGGACACAGGCCTATTAAGTCTGGGTAAAACACCTGGTACCTCCAGAAGATCTTCCAGCATTGATTCACACCTTCATAACCTCCTACCTTGACTACTGCAATGCCATTAACCTAGGGCTACCTGGGGTAGATATCCACCATTTGCAGGTCATATAGAATGCGGGTGCCAGACTGATGACTGGCATTGCCAGGGCCAGTTACATTATGCCTGTGCTCCGAGTACTCCACTGGCTGCCAGTTCAGTGGCAGATCACCGTCAAGGTCAGTCTTCTGACCTAAAAAGCCCTACATGAACAGGGACCCCACTACTTGCAAGATCTTCTGTCTCCCTACTGCCCTTCCTGCCCTCTCCACTCCTCCAATGTGGGATTGCTAGAGACTCCCAGGGTGTGACTGAAGACATCTGGGGCTCTAGCTTTTGCATTAGCAGACCCTACCCTGTGAAATTCTCTACCTCATTGGGTAAGAGAGTTCCTGACTGTCCAGAGTTTTAAATCAGCTCTTGAAGCTCAATTTTAGCCTGGTATTTCCTGAAGATTTTAGACGATTGGTATTATTTTTAATATGGAGAATCATTAGGAACCCTTCTGTATTGATGATAATTTTAATGGCTTGTTTAATAATTTATGTTTTAATTTATTGTATGTTTGTGTGATTGATGTACAAGCATCTTGATCACTGGAAAGGCACTGTTTATAAAAAAAAACTTGCTTTGCTTTAGCACAGATGGCATGCATCCATCACTGAGGGGAACCACAGTCCTCAGTGAGCAGTTTAAATGTTACACTGGTGAGCATTTAAATTAGCCAATATGGTGGCAGAAGGAAGCAGGGAGACATAAACTGCACCCCCCCACAAGCTAAAGAAGTCAGTAGGGAGAAGCCTAATGGACGGAAATCCCCAAGGATACCTGATAACAAAAAAAACAAAATGGAAGAAATTAAGAGGGTTGGGAATGAGGGCAGAGGGGATAAAGAGAAAATGCAAAAGGGAAAGAGGGAGGTTGACAAGCAGGGTGGTAGCAGAATTTAGAGAATCATGTGTGCAAATGCTCAAAATCTAGGAAATAAAATCTCGGACCTAGTGGCCATTATGGCAGAGACTGACCTGGACATTGTTGCCATTACTGAGTCATGGTGTAATGAGAACCATGACTGGGAAAAAAACATACGAGGTTATACTCTGTCCAGGAAGAACAGAGTGGTTAAGAAAGGGGAGGACTGGTCTTTACATGAAAGAAAGCATGAAAGCAACAGAGATACAGGGAACACAGGGACAAGGTACTGAGGGTCACCCTTGAGATGGGGAATGGAGCCGCTATTCATGATGGCATAGGCGGGGGATGAATAAGATTCTGGTGGAAGCTATCTAGAAGGTGGCAAATAAGGGGGAGGTGCTGCTGGTGGGGGACTTCAATCTGTCAGATGTAGATTGGAGCATCCCAGCTGCAGATTCAAATAGCAGAGACATTCTGGACTCCCTGAAGGGGGCATTCTTGAGGCAACTAGTAAAGAATCACACACATGAGGAAGCAATATTGGACCTTGTACTCAGGGAACTTGGGTGGAGTGGAAGAACCTTGGGCAAAACTAAAAGTGTGAATAGTGAAGCAACAAACCTCTGCATCAGGCAAGTAAGCAAAAGCAAGAGGAAAAAGAGACTGCTATGGTTCTCAAAAGAGGTGCCTGGAAAGGTAAGGGAAAAAAGTTAACATTTAAGAGCTATAACAAAGCACAGAGGGAGGAAGATAGGGAGTTGCATCATGAGAAATGCAGAGCGGTAGAGAAAGCAGTCAGGAGTACAAAAGTGCAGATGGAAGAGAAAATAGCACAGGCAGTAAAGATAGGAGGCAAGGCATTTTTCAGGTTTGTAAGTAAAAATAGAAAGACCAGGGGAGGGATTGTTAGGTTATGGAGTGAAGGGGGTGTGTGGAAGGGAACAAGGAAAAACAGACATCAGGAATGAATATGTTTGTTCAGTGTTCACAGAGGAAAGGGAAGGTGAGAGACCACAGATAAGTGTCAGGTTGGTACATCAAAAAAAGGGAAGTGGGCACTAATCCATTTAGAGAGGTGAGAGTCCTGAAGGAGCTCACAAATTTGAAAGTGGACAAGGCAATGGGGCCATAAGGGATACATCCAATGATATTGAGGGTGCACAGAGAGGTGCTGGTTGGTCCTCTGACAGTCCTATTCAACCACTCTCCAGAGACAGGAGTGGTCCTGGAGAACTGGAGGAGGGCAGATATAGTTCAGCTGCACAAAAGTGGTAGCAAGGAGGAGGCTGACAATTACAGGCCAGTCAACCTGACTTTGGTGGTGGGGAACTTAATGGAATTACTACTGAAGAAAAGGACTGTGGATTATCTTTAATCCAGTGGGTTAGAAAGAACCTAGAAACATACAAAAACAATGCCAGAAGGAGACTCAGAGTCCATTGAGTTTACCCATGAGATGCCCAGGACACAGCAATTGTCCTGGGTGACTACCACCCCACCCTAAATTATGATATACATGCTTTAATGTGTCAAAGTTGTGATCTAGCTCTGTCCCACCTGTGCTTGAAACTTGTCACAGTATCTGTCCACACCACCTCCACCCACAGACTATTCCATGGCTCCACTATTCTTTCCATGAAGTAGTATTTACTTAGATCCCTCCTTACCCCCAGCTCCTCAGCTCCCATTAATGTTCTCTAGTTCTTGTGTTAGTGACCCTATGGAACAGCTCCTCAGTGTCTGGCACTTTTTTCCTTTTAGAAACTTGAAGGTTTCTATCATGTTTCCCTTCTCCCTCCTGGTTTCCAGTGAGTACATATTCAATACTGCTAGTCATTCTTCATAGGGGAGTTCCTACAGACCCTGGATCATCTTTGTCCCTCTCCTCTGCACTGATTCCAACCAGTCCCTATCCTTCTTCAAGTGCAGCCTCCAAAACTGAACACAGTACTCATGGTGTGATCTAATCAAGGATCTGTAGAGGGGGATGATCACTTTCCTTTCCCTGCTATCAATCCTCCTTTCTGCACACCCCAACATTTTAAATCGTGTTGCTGTATGTTTTATTATATTGGCTGATCTGCTTCATGATGTTCATAATAATGATCCCCAGGTCCTTATTTTCCTGTGAGGTGCTCAGTTTAGCTCCATTGAGCCAATATTCTATCCATGGGTTCCCTTTACTGAGATGCATCACTTTGCATTTTTTTGCATTGAGTTTCAGCTACCACAGATTTGACCACTTTTCCAATTTTGGAAGGTCTTCTTGTAGGTCCCTAACCCCTTCAGGAGTGTCCACCCACCTTCTGAGCTTGGTGTAATCTGTGAACTGGGTTAGCTTACCCTGGATACTATTGCCGATGTCACTGTAGAATATATTAAAGAGAACAGGACCCAACACAGATCCTTGTTAGAAAAAGTTGGTGAAACAAACAGTAGTAACATAATTACAGGTGGAAGTCAGAAAAGAACTAGAGACCCTAAAGTAGACTAGGAAGAAACAGAAAATAGTAATAAAAAAACAAGGGTACAAATGATTCATATGACAACACTGTAGAAATGGAATAAAATAAGGGAGGAGAGCGATTGTATTATCAGACATTTCACTTGAGAAGAGATTCAGTGTATTTGGGGAAATGGGATCAGAAGGTTCAAATGTCAATAACAATAATGAAGGAACAAGAGTTTTTTTCTTGCTGCATTTATCGCACTGCTGACTGGCCCCCTTCCACCGATCCCCCCCATCACCACCACCAGGCTATTCACTGACCATTGCCTCTGCCAATTGAGGCACCAGTTGTCCTGGAGTGGCAGGGAGAATGGCTTCATCCTGCTAGTCAGCTCTTTTTCTCCTCTGTTTTTACCCTGCCCTCGAGTGTGAAGTCAAGGCATGCAATGACACCAATGGCCAAGTTGCACATGCTTCCATAGACAGCACATCAGGCCTCTGGCTCACCTCTGCCCCCTTTGAGTGGGTTCATTGCACTGCCCCCAGCCACCACTAGGGGTTAGTCCTGCAGCAGTCTCCATCCTCACCCCTCCATGGGAGAGGAGAGCTGCCCTCCAGATGCTCAATCCTCTCCCACCCTGGCCTACCCCTGATGACCCTCTCACACCGCTAACACAGGTCACTGGGTAGGAGGTAAGGCAATGCTGCCTCAACCCTTCATGCCACTTGGCTAGCTAAGGAACAAGAGAGTTAATTATACTTGGAGATTCTATTATAAGAAACTGCAATGCCATAATATGCAACCCCAACAAACAAAATAGAATGTTGTCATGTTTCTCTGGAGCAAAAGTGAAGCATATCAAGAACATAGCATCAAAAATTGTAAAACAATCTGGGCCAAATCCCAGCATTACATTGTATATTGATACAAATGATGTAGGGCACAACCATGAAAAAGAAATGTTTTTAGAACTGACTGATTTGGCCAGTGAACTGAAACAGTCAGGTGTCCACGTCATTATATCAAGTTTAGTTTCAGTACTAAAAGCTAATAAAGAAAAAAAAAACAATAACATTGAAAGAATCAACAGAAGACTGCAAAACATGTGTAATAAAGGTGAAATACAATTCATTGACTCATGGGATCATTTCTACATGCAACAGACCCTATATAGCCCAGATTGTTTGCATCTTAACAAACAGGGAGCTCATATTGTCGAAGGAAACATAATTAAGACAAATATGGATTCCCTGCCTTTAAACAAAAGAGGAAGGTGGAGGGGAGAAAACAAAGCAAATAAACAGCAAACTATATAAAGTAAACCCCAAACATTGTCAAAATAAAGATATAAAAATCCTTTTACGTAACACCAGGAGTCTAAGCAAATAAAAAATGGATGAGCTAAAGGCCAGACTAGTATCAGAAAACATTAATATAGCCTTACTCACTGAAATCTCATTGTCAGAGAATGACGACTGGAGTAAAAACATTCCAGGTTACAATCTATTTAGGTTAAATAGAAAAGAAAAAAAGGGTGAGAAATTGCAATATACATAACTAACCAAATCTTAGTTAATAACATTTCTTGGCAAATAAAATCTGGGTTACAAGCCACAGAATTTATGGGTAAAAATTTTTACAAACTCAAATAAGGATTATATACTTGGCTTATGTTATAGACCACCTGACCACAGAGGAACAGAATAATAAGATTTTGGAAGAGATAATTAAAACAACCGACATCGGTGATGTCACATTAGCAGGGAATTTCAACTTTCCGATATTAACTTGGTAAATCACACAGCGCATTCTAAACAAAGTAAAGAATTCATTAAAACATGCTTGGAGAACAATTTAATACAGCTTGTGGGCAAACCTAGAAGGGGAAACAACCTATTAGACTTAGTCCTTAATACAGACACTCTAACTGCATCAAACTGTACAGTGACCTCACTAATTGTCTCTAGTGGTCACGACTGTGTCCCTCTTTCAGTTGCAAATATATGCAGGCAGCAGAACAGATGCACAGAGATACATCTATACAAAACTGCAAGTAAACAAATACTTACAAAATTTAGACTAGACAAAGAACTAACTAACAAATCAGTGGAAGTATGTTGGACATATATAAAAAATGCAATAGTGACAATTACCAACAAATGTGTCAAGAAGGTAAAAAAAATATATAATCGTGAGGGCATCAGACCAAAATGGTTAAACAAAGGGATTTTAAAATTAATAAAAAGAAAAAAAATAAAGCATAAGGTAAGGCAACATCAGACAACTCTACAACAAACAGGACAACATTCAAAGACTTACAAAAAAGTGTAAAAACAAGATTAACAAGGCAAATTCAGAATATGGAAAAAAAACTAGCCAGAACAGCAAAAAAAAAAAACAAACAAATAGTAAACAGTTTTTCAGTATGCATACATAAATCCATTAAGGAAAACAGATAATGAGCTAACAACTATAATTTCAGAGGGAAAACTAGTCTCTGAATCCATTGAAAAGGCAAACATTTTTAATATTTACTTTTGTTCAGTTTACAAAACTGATATGATGCCTGCCTATTGGATATTCTGGACAACCTGATATAGGTAACCATGAAATTAAACTTGAGGACATAAAAAATAAAATAAACAAACTTAAACCACATGGGACACCTGGACCAGACAACATATCGCACAGATCCTACAAATCATGACAGACAACATTATAAACCTGATAAAAATACTATATGAAAAGTTGCTTAACAAAGGGGATTTGCCATATGAGTGAAAAAATGCAAAAGTGACCCCAATACATAAAAAAGGTAGTAAGCAGAACTTATTAAATTACTGACCAATAAGTCTTACTTCAGTAATATGCAAAAAAAAAGGAATCAATAATTAAGCACAAAATTCACTTTGAATTAGAAAAAAAACACTATTTGACAGTAGCCAACACGGTTTCCAAAAACAACCCTCATGTTGTACCAATTTAATTTGCTTTTATGAAAATGCAAACAAACGTCTTGAAAAAGGAGAGCCATATGACATAATACTATTCGACTTCAGTAAGGTCATTGATCTAGTGCCACATTGGGCACTAGAAGACAAACTCACCAAATACAGTATTGACAAGCATATTATTAGACGAATACTGAATTGGCTGAACCAAAGAACACAGGTAGTTGTGATAAAAGGTCACAGGTCTAAACCAAGAAGAATGACAAGTGGTGTACCACAGGGTTCTGTACTGGGCCAACTTATATTCTAACTATTCACAGCAGACATAGAAGACAATATTCATAGTCAGATCTGTAAATATGAAGATGATGTGAAATTAGGTAGAGTATGTAAGTCCAAAGTATAATGAACGTTCATACAAACCAACACTAATCAATTAGTATCTTGAGCAGAGAAATGGGTTATGACCCTGAATGAAGAAAAATGCTGTGTCTTGAACATGGGGTTGAACAATCCAAAACATCAGTATTGTTATTTCTTTTTTATTTACTTTTCATTTTTATCCTTCTACTGCTGCCACAGATCCCTCTCTCAGAGCTCCCTTCATTGATCCCCACTTAGCAGCCCTGAGGAGTCTGCCCCTAGAGTGCTAGCATTTCCCTTACACCTTCAGGGCCTTGGATTACCCTCCAGGCAGGGCAGTGGAGATCCCCCAAATCTCCCCCGGGTCATTGGTGGGAGCGCGCACATTGGAGTCTGCTTCTCAGTTGCTGCTCCGGAACCGATGCTGAGGCTCATCGCTTAGATCAGGGCAAGGATTTTTCCCATGTTTTGTTTCCTGCCCCCTGCCAGCATTGTCACTCAAGGAGAGCCAATGAGACGGATGCACGTCAAGACATGCCACTGCTCAAGGCCCTCAGCCAACATCAACCCCTCCTATTTGGTAGCTCCCCCGACTGTACTGCCACTACTAGGTGCGCCAGGAGGTGGCTGTATTGCGGAGGGACCAGCTGTCAACCCTCCCCAGAGAGAGAGAGAGAGAGAGCAGTCATCAGGTGCTTAATCTCTCTCTCTCCCCAGCTGAACTCAGACAACCTGAGTCTGTCACTGAACTCAGCTCCCTGGCGTGGAGCGAGGTGTGGCATCCAACGCTTCAACCCTCAGCACCACCGGGCCAGCACATCAGTATTTTTTAAACACAAATCCTTTCCAATCAAAAAGTAGTGAAAAAGACCAGGATGTGGTACTAGACACCGAATTAGGATTTAGGGACCAAGACGTAGCAGTTCTTATTAGAGCAAACAGGATAATCAGGGCAATAAAATGAAACATTAAAAGTAGGTTGAAGGAAGTTATACTGCCCTTGTGCCTATCATATGTCAGATCACACATGGATTACTGTAGTCAGTTATGGAACTCATACAAACGAGGGGGAAACATACCATCTGGAAAGAATGCAATGTATCAATTTGACCAATTCAAAATTGGCCCTACCCTGAGCATTTACAATTTCTGGGATTACACAGCTTTGAGACTAGACGGACTAGTGGAGACCTCCTATTCTTCTATGATATTATGAATGTCCCATTACTAATGAACAAACTAGGCATAGAATACAAAGATATTTTGTTTTTGAACTTGATGGTTTTATCTGTCTCTATCTATGTTTGATACCTGATTTTAATATTTGATTTTGTATTGTTTTAAGCTGTACAGTGCTTTGAAAAATGAAAAGCCCTATATAAATAAAATTATTTTTTTTATTATTATTATTATATTAACTCTACTACAGGAGGACACCCATTACAAGTTAGACTAAATACATTTAAGAATGATAGAAGAAAATACTTCTTCACACAAAGAACCATTAACCTATGGAATGAACTACCAGAGAACATAATCATTAGTGACTGTAAAGAATCATTTAAAAAGCACTTGGATGAGTACAAATTAATGCTCTATAACCTGTACTAAGGAATTACATTTGTGCTTCGGCCTTTTTGGTTCCTTATGCATTTAGTGACATTTAGTAACCCCACTAGTATCCACACCCACGGTTGAACTCACTCCATTTATCACCACCCTTTGACTCCTATCTTTGAGCCAGTTGCCCACCCATCTGACTATACGTTTTGCAGCAACTATGTCCTCCAGCTTCCTCAGCAAGCACTTGTGTGGTACAGAATCAAATGCTTGCTGAAATCAAAATAGAGGAGGTCTACTGCATGTCCCCTATCCAATTCCCTTATCACCCAGTTAAAAAAAGTAATTAGATTTGTCTTGTATGACCTTCCTGCCATGATGCCATGCTGTTTGGTGTCCATGAGCCCATTCTCCTCTCGATGTTGCTCAAGGTCTTGCTTAATGCTGTTTGGTGTCCATGAGCCCATTCTCCTCTCGATGTTGCTCAAGGTCTTGCTTAATCAAGGTTTCCATTCATCTTCCCAATGCAGCAGTGAGGCTAACCAGTCTATAATTCCTGACCTCTTCTCTGCTCCCCCCTTGTGAAGCAGCATGCATCTGTCAGACTCCCGTCCCTTGGAACCACTCCCATAAGCAGTGATCTTTTGAACAGTTGTGCCAGGGTACCAGCTAACTTTTCTGCTAATTATCTAAGTATTCTTGGATGCAATTCATCAGGTCCCTAGGCTTTGTCTGGCTTGAGGTCTAGCAGTCCATCTCAGACCCTAACTGTGGTAAATTATGGATTTCCCATTACCTGTATCTCTCTACCAGCAGTTCTTATATGCCTCTCCAGCATTGGACCAGTATTCTCCCTTGTAAACACTGAACGAAAGGAGTTATTTAGAACATTTGCATTTTGACCATCTTTCTTCACCAGTCCATCCCCATCCAGCAGTTACGCAATCCCACTCCCTTTCCTTCTTTTTTCCAGAATGTAACAGAAGAAGTATTTTTCTCCCATCTTTATTCCCTCTGTGATCCTAAGCTCTGCCTCTACCTTTGCTTCCCTCGCCACCCTCTTTGTTTCCTTTTCCTTTTTAATGTAATCCTCCCATTTGTCTACCTCTCTATATTTTTGTACCTGTGGAAGGCCTCCCTTTTGACCCTGATTGCTGTTCAGAACTGATCAGTGTACCACATGGGTTTCCTGTGTCTATTTCTCTCCTTTGCAGTTCTGATGTAGAGCTGTGTTGCCTCTAGGACTGAGTCCTTTACTGCCCCCAATGTCTTCAGCTTCTGATTTTTTCAATGTTTCAATGAGCCTGCCTGTTTTTACTGGGGATCATAAATAACACAGAGCCCCCTCCCGTGTCTTGCTTGTGATGCTGCACTGGCGCCATGGCTGACATACAAACAAACAACTGAGTATCTCGCCTATAAGCATCCTGGGTTGTTGTTACAATAATCTTATCCCTCTTTCCCAGCTCTGCTTGGTGCTGGAGTTAAACATTGATTGTCTCATGTATTACCTAACCAGCACAACAGGCATGCAGAAAAGTGACATTAAAGTGCTCATCCAAATAAAGCACTCCCTGTACTCCTCAGGCTGTATTTAATGGAATACACACCTGGGTTATACTGCCTGTTGCTTAGTGGTTGCTATAGAAGTGTGCATAAGGCTCATTGTGAGTGCTGCCTAACACGAAGTGGATACTGCATGAGGATCCAGTCCTCAAGAAGTTAGCCTGTGGGGTGCTACATGAGGGTCCTGACCAGGACAGGGTGTTTCCAGCTAGGATGCTTCTGGAGGGTCTGGCTTGATTTTGGCCCCTGATCTATACACTGCGAGGGTTTTTTGCTTGTTCCTGGTAATAGCACAGGCATTCATGAAAGTTAGGAGGACATTTGAAGGTTAACATGTGCTTGTCTGTTGACGTGTGCTATACAAGAACAGCAGAAAGTGAAAAGTGTACATTTTGTTGGAATATCTGAGAGCTTGGAGGTGATCAGAGATCATGACCAGCCTATAGAGATGCACAAAGTAAACTGGACAATGTTATTGCTGCTGGGGGCTTGGCCTCTGGCAGTCCAAAATTTACGATCATGCATTAGCCAATAGCATGGATGGAGGATTACTCACTTGAATGGAATGTCTGACTACTAGAAAAGTTGCAGAGGATTATTAAGCAATAAATCATGACAGGGTGTGGGTTATGTTTGGATTAACCCATGGTGGCTGCCAGCTGAGTGGTCAAACCAGGTCAGTCATGGGTAAATCCCAGCATAACCCACACCCTGGAGTGGTTTATTGTAATTATACAATGTCCTCCTGTGTTTTTTTTCTAACAAATAATAAGGGAAAACACATTTATTTGGCAATTTTAGTTATTTTTTTTGCATTTATTCTTACGTCACAAAATATAGTTCCTTATTTCTAGGCAGAATATTGTGGATACACCTCCTCCCCAACTGAGACATATGCTGACAGTCAGCAATGTTATATTTATTAGTTTTTTTTATATAAGTAACATTGCTGTGAGAGACGGAGGTATGGAGATTTTTGAATGTGACACAGAAGCAGTGGCAGAGCAAGGTGTGAAAGGGGAGAAAGAGGAATTTCACATAATGGTGTGTGTGTGTGTGTATGTACATTGTTTAATTTACTATGTACTGTAACAACATGTTTTCAATGGATCCTTCCTGAAGTAGGTGACTGAGCACCTGACCTAACCCTAAGTCCAGTGATATTTCACTGTTACTGTTGAATCAAGATTGTCTCCCCCTCTGTCATTGGTCTCAAAGATTGCATTCTATCTAGTCAGCATTCAGTCACAGAGCATCTTAATATCTGCACTTTTCAACTTTCCAAATGCTTGTGCTTGCAGTTCTACTTCTTCAACTACTTATGTGTAAGTATTTTCATTGATTTCACATTTTATGTATTTGACATTATTGATTTACCTAAGAAATATAAATACAACTAAACTGCAAAATATGTGTTAAGATTCATTAAACATTTATTAAGCTGACAGGTAAATCTAATCTCTTGTTGATTTTAGATTTTCATTTTTGCAAAGGACAATGCAATGTAACAGGTAAGCATTTAATGTAACTACTTTATGTAAAGCTATAGTATATATATACATATATATATATATATTGAAATGAAAAGAAATTAAAAATGTGCAGCATAGATTATTTGTGATTTTGTTCTATATGTGTGATATCATGGTGATATGATGTAGTTTAACATACCAATTTAGATGTTATATATAATGTACTGTAGCTGTAATAGTGCATACCTTTTCAGTGTCACTCAAACTCTTCTATTAGGTTCCTTAGCAGCATAAACTCTTCAAAATCATAGTATCAGGTATATTAGCATCGGCTATACAAACAATATTATCGTCTGCTAATAGCAACCTTCATTTTTTTTTCTTTCTACACGTTTTATGTAATAGATAAAATAGGCCACCCCTAATAGTTTTGAACTACAGTGGTTAATAGGTTTTAAGTCATTCCTTACTATAAAACCCTCATATATATATATATATATATATATATATACATATATATATATATATATATATATATATATACAGATATATATATATGACAGGAGGTCTACTTAATAACCATGCTGCCTGCAGTAATAGTAGATTGAATTATGCCTTTATTGAAATATTATGGGAGGCTTAAATGCTTTAGTATTTGCAACACCTCATATACCAGCTTTGTCATATTTTAGTTAGCTAAAAGTACTATAACACCAAGATCTGGTTCTCCTTAAATTAATTTTGTTAAAAAGAATCCATAATACTGCTCCAATTTATGAGCTGAGTAAATAAGTTAACTCTCTAATCAGAATGAAACAAATCCTATGTATGATTCTGTTTATCTTCATGTTATAGTAATAGCATACACCAATGCTAAACACAGAAACAGATATAAATAGATAGACATGATTTTGAAAAAGCTTTATTCTAGATCTGCCTGTTCACCTTTTTAAGCAGCAGACGAGTCAGGATTAATCTTTAGATACAAGATCATCTTTTTAGAATTTCTATACTGTCCATGTGTGCATCCAATTTATTGTTGAATTTGCATCAGTGCACAGTGGATCATGTTCAACCCATGCTCACTCATCAGTTTTTTTGTTTATCACAACATTATTTGTACCACTTCCACAGACCTGGCAGGGGTTACGACCCCCTCCAGAGGGGTAAGTCCTCTGGCCCATCGGGGACAAAACACGTATCCTGGATTTTAGGGGGGCAGACTTTGGGAAAATGGGGAGATACTTGAAAGAGACATTAAGGGGAATAGGACAGGAATCAGGGGTTGAGGAACAGTGGGCAGTATTTAAAATGGGGATTACAAGAACAACAGAATTATGCATTAAGCAGGTTAGCAAGAGGAAAAGGAAGAGGAGACCATTATGGTTTTCCAAAGAGGTACAAAAGAAAGTGAAAGCCAAAAGATTGCATTCAGGCAATACAAAAAGACACAGGCAGAAGGGGATAGGGAGAAGTACCAGGAGAAGCAAAGGGAGGCAGGGAGGTCAGTAAGGGAAGCCAAAGCTCAGACAGAAGAACACATTGCAAAATCAGTGGGTAGAGGGGACAAAACCTTTTACAGGTACATAAGTGAAAAAAGAAAGACAAAGGGAGGGATAGTGAGACTGAAGGGGGAGGATGGGGGGCTGCGTGGAGGATGACAACAGTAAAAGCTGACATATTGAACAGGTATTTCTGCTCAGTCTTTACTGAGGAAGAGGAGGGTAATGGGTCTGAAGGAGTACAAGGGGTAAGAATGGTGCAGAAATGGACACAAGTCCTTTACACGAGAAAGGTCCTGAAGGAACTGGAAGTAATAAGAGTTGATAAAGCAATGGGGCCAGATGGGGTGCACCCCAGGGTCTAAAGAACTAAGAGAGGTGGTGGCTGAACCTCTGGCTATCCTGTTTAGCGATCACTGGAAACAGGGAGGTACCCAAAGACTGGAGGACAGCAGATGTAGTCCCCTTATACAAAAGTGGGAACAAAGAGGAAGCAGGGAACTACAGACCAGTCAGCCTCACCTGGTAGTGGGGAAGATCATGCACAGCACTACTGAAGGAGAGATTGGTGGAACATCTGGTTGTCAATGGACTACAGGACCCAAGGCAGCATGGTTTCACCAAGGGAGGTCATGTCAGACCAACCTTGTTGAATTTTTGACTGGGTGACTAGGGAGGTGGATCAGGGAGGGCAGTGGACATGGCCTATCTGGACTTCAGCAAGGCCTTTGACACTGTGCCACATAGAAGACTATTACACAAACTGGGGAATATGGGTGTGGGCAGGACAGTAGTGTGGTGGGTAGGTAACTGGCTGGATGGCAGGACACAGAGGGTGGTGGTAAATGGCTGTCACTCCACAGAGGAAGAGTGACCAATGAGGTACCACAGGGATCAGTGCTGGGACCGGTCCTATTCACATCTTCATCAGTGACATTGCTTAGGACCTAGAAGGCAGAATTTCACTGTTAGCTGATGACACAAAGCTCTGTAACAGAGTAGACACACCAGAGGGTGTAGACAGAATGAGAAGTGACCTGCAGAAACTTGAAGAATGGTCAAGGGTTTGGCAGTTGAAATTCAATGCAAAAGTGCAAGATAATGCATATGGGGCACAAAACCCTGGCACAATATATCAGTTGGGGGTGAGGATATAGCATGCACCAAGCAGGAAGGGATCTTGGGGTTGTCATCTCTGATGACCTCAAGGTAGGAAACAGTGTGACAAGGCAGCAGGAAAAGCAAATAGGATGCTGGGATGTATAGGCAGGGGCATCACCAGCAGGAAAAGGGAGGTCATAATTCCGCTATACAAGACACTAGTGAGGCCCCACCACGAGTACAGTGTACAGTTCTGGAGACCATACCTACGTAAGAACATAGACAGGGTGAGAGAAGGTTCAGAGGAGGGCAACAAAGATGGTGCATGGATTGCATCACAAGTCCTATGAAGACAGGTTGAAGGAACTGAACATGTACTCCCTGGAGGAGAGAGGGAGAGAGGGATATGATAGAGACATACAAGTATCTTACAGGGAGGAACAGGGTGCAGGAAACACTATTTTTAAGCAAAAAGATGTTCCAGGACAAGAGGGCATGGGATGAAGTTGGAGGGAGGATGATTCAGAGGAAACATGAAAAGAATTTCTTCACAGAACAGGTGGTGGACAAGTGGAACACCCTGCCAGAGGAAGTGGTGGGGCTGAAACAATCATGGGATTTAAGAATGCATGGGATAGACATAAAGGAATTCTGGAGGTCAGGGGTAAGGGGCAACAGACTTCTAGGAAAACAAACTGAACTTACAAGCTTAAATGGGCAGACTGGTTGGGCCATAGGCCCTTATCTGCCGACACTGTCTATGTATCTATGTATCTATGTAATCTATGACATCATGGGTTCTGCTGGGTCCTGGTATTTTTCCTCTATTTCTCCCCCTCCTTGCCGTCACCCTTGTAATGGGTGCAGCAGCTGTCTCCGCCTCCATGGAGGCAGCCACGCACCCTGGGCAAAGGCCAAACTGCTCTTGTTGTGCTGATGCACGCAGCACAAACCTTCCACTCCAAAGAAGGAGACCTGTCCTCCAGATGCTCAATCCTTACCTCTCTAGATGACCTCCAAATGACCCTAGTCCTTTCCTGACCCTGAGTTGCCGGCATGGAGTGAGGTGTGGCATCCAGATGCTCAACCCTCAGTGCCACCGGGACAGCTCACTCATTAGTTTTAAATACATATTATAATTAGCATTTGTTTTTATATAAGCCTGTTAGTTAGTGGCGATGTATACATTAAATTTATAGTCCATGCTCTCCACCACAATGTGCAACTCAGAAATTCAGTAGATCTGCTTAAAAACACACAACAGATTTAATCTGCATAACAAGGTATGTGACATTATTTTGCATCTTTCTTATATAATGCAAGACAAATTTAAGACAAACTGTAACTTGATGTCTTAAATTTATGTATCTCATAAAAATAGTGTGGGTGAACACAGATGTTGACATAGCAGCAGCGCACAATTGTGACTGTATTTACCCTCTTGACATTCCTGCCTTTTCCTAAATTTGCTTTGATTTCAACCAAATCTGTCTCCTAATAAGCAAAACAGAAACAGTGCACTAGATATTTCATTCACAAGATGACTGGTTTATGTCACCATTTGTTATCTAAAGTATAACAGCTCCATTTATCCAAATATGCATCCAGATATAACTAATAATTGTTATAGACAACTAAGAAATAGAAGGAAAGAGATAAAGGAATAAATACAGAGAGAAAGAGGAAGAAGGGAAAGAAAGTGAAGGAAGGAAGGAAAGAAGGAAGAGAAAGAAAGAAAGAAAGAAAGAAAGAAAGAAAGAAAGAAAGAAAGAAAGAGAGAAAGAAAAGCTAATATTAATTTTACTTTGAAGTTTGGACAGGGATAGATGCACTGAGCCCAGATGTGTTACCAGGTGGGATCTGGGCAGCAGGATTTTAGCAGCAGTTAAAGGTTTTATAATACCTGGTGACCCCCTTTATCACTCTGACTGTCAGTGTGATCAAATGCTGTAGTAACAGGGCATAACATCATACACAGTTATTAGTTGGTGCACTCATGCACCTGTCCCTACACTAGTTATTATAAAAAATAAAAGATAACTGTGTGTTATTTAAACAATAAGGCATTCCAGGGTGTGTGTTATTAAAGCCATAATACCTGACAGGGTGGGTGATATTAGTCTATACCAGACCACCCAGGGATGTAATGAAGCCCGACACCCCAGGCGGTGGGCCTTATAGCCCCTGGAAGGTCCAGTGTAGACCAATACCGCCCATCCTGGAGGGTATTATTATGCTTAGAACATGGAAAAAAACTCTAATACACATTTTTTTAAAACATTTAAATCATTTATTGAACTTTTTATTACATATTTTGTCAGCTTTGAGATAAAGTAGTCTCTTTTTTAAAGGGTGTGGGTAAAACTAAATAACACTAAACATGACCACTCAGTTACACTGTGCTACATTACTGCCGATAAAACAAAAAATAACAGTGAACGCTACTTGTTTGTGGAGATAAAATTAATTGGGACAATAAAGGTGCAATTCACTGGGTTGAAGTTAGTGGTTGTGGAGCTGGATGTTGTTGGTTCATGAACTTGAAGTTGATTACTGGCTCCTACAGGTGATATACTTGATGCTTGCTGCTGCAGCGCCTGCTGGATGGAGCCTCCTAGGATTGTACTCCAATTTCTTCTATTATCTATGGATGCTGACCAGTAGTGCTGCAGACTAGCTTCACATCTGTGGCCAGTAACACTGGTGATTTCACGAGCTGACAGTCCTGCTTGAGTTAGCAATTGCACAGCTGTTGAATGTATGCTGTGATTGGTGTATCTTGTGGATAGCTGTGCTTCTTTGCTAAGTCTTGACATCATATTTCCGAGGAAATTCTTGCCCATTGGTTCCTTCATGTACCAGCAGTCCAGGGTGTCAATGTGAGTCTGAGGTTGCTTCCTGGGATGAAGGTAGAATGCAGGGGCATCCTCTGGCAATTTTGACAGGTACTTGCAGAAGGATAGAAAATGGCAGAGAGGGTTGCCATGATCCTCAAACATAAAACCACATGAATTTTCTTTGTTGACCTCTAATGGATTTTGTGATTTTTTGAGGCAGGATTATGGGAAAGTGTCACATACTTTTGCCCATGTGCATCACTCTTGACTGTGAATGAATCTGCCTGTAGGTCTCACAATCCTTCTCTTCCTCAGGGGGCCATATGGAGCTGGAGGTCAAACCAAACCTTGTGGACCAATCCCTGTGCTGTATCTGGTGACATGGCTGATGAACCTTTTAGCTTATCCAGGTCTGTTTCAGTGATGAACGAGTGGTGGGCAGCAACATCTTTCTGCTCCTTGTGAAGTTTCTTTAGTATGGACATCATAATATTGTTGCTGAAATGAAATGGCTCTGAGATTATACTGGTGTGATGTCCTACTTCTGGGACATTTAGGTGGCAGTTGATGGACGCACGAAGAGTGCAGTACCCAGACACTGAGTACTGCTCACCTGATGCAGCTCGGGCTTCTGCATAGAATTAACGCATGTGGCTATTTAAAATGTCAAAGCTTTCATTTAGCCAGTCAGTTTCTATGCTTTCTTTTTTAGCCCACTCTGCAAAGACTGCCAATGCCCACTGTGTATTTTTCTTTGTTTTTCTTTCTTCCCTCTGACTCTCAATGCAATTAAGGTCTGATGTATTCACACTGATAAAACACGAGGTTGCTTTAAATTTCTTGTTGGTGTGTTCTGGTGCCTGCTCAACTATGTTGTCAGCTTCTGGGAACAAGTGATTTATTGTCAGTTTAGGTGGCATGTTGAATATACTTCTGAGTAAATCTGACATTTTTTTATGCCTTTTGTGTGGTCTCTGTGTGATTTTTCTTTACTATGGTTTTTTGAATATTTTTTATAAATGAATATGTAAGCATGTGCGCTACGTACCTGCTCGTGCTGCGCTCAGGGCTGACTTTGCTTTCTGCAGGTGAGAAATTAACGTTTCAGTTTTTTTTCTTGTTTTATTTGTTTTTTTGCTTCATAAAACAGCTACGGGGCTAATTATATGATGTGCTAGAGAAAATGCTTTTTTTTCATATTATTGTTTTGCTAGCCATCTCCGAGGAGGATTCTGTGGTACTTGGGAGATCACCGGTATTTTCTACTTCTTCCATGCCGCATATGGGCTTCCATCTGTTGTATGGAGATGTAAGAAAATACCGATGCTCTCATGCTTGGTCTGCTGCAGACAAGCTACTTGCAGGGTGAATTGAACCACCAGCTGTTTTGTGGACCGGAAAGTATGTTTGTGTTTTTTATTCTGTTCTACTGATTTATTTGGACTGTGCAGTCTTGTTTTTTTTTTTGGCCATGGGAGACAATGGCCTGAGTGCTGACTGTTGTGATGGTTTGCCAAGCAGGGCAAGATGGTGGCCTCATTTGCTGAACATTTGGGGTGCACACTGATTAAATTGGTTATGGGGCACCCTGAATAAGCTCTACTTTTTATGTGGGCTCTATTGGAAAATAAATGAATCTCTACTGCTGTGCTTTAACCAATGAGATTCGTTTATTTTCTGATGCAACATTTTCTAATGTGTAATAATGTCACTCTTCAGGTGGGTTGAAGCTCAAAGCGAAGCTGAGTGCTTCCACCACCTGAGGATCGACATTATTATGCAATAGCACACACTCTGGAGTGCCTTGCTGCTATTATACAATGGTTCACTTTAAAATAATAATAAAAAGTTTAAAAAATATTTTTTATGCCATTTTTATATTATTTTTTTGTGTGGGAAGCCTATATTGGAAATATAAGAAGAAGTAGTCCAGTTGGTGGTGCTGCTGCCTCCTGCTTCTCTCCCACCTTTTCAGTGTTTCTGCCATTCTATGTGTTTGTCAGTTTGTGTGTGTCTCCCACCCCAACACACACACACACACACACATATATACACACCTCACACACGCACTGGCCATGTACCTTAATTCAACTGGTTTTGCTCCTTGCCTTTGTATTGGGTGAAAATTAAGTGTAGTATTTTACTATGTTTTCAATTGTGATCTTTGGGGAAAGAGAGAGTGCTGAGACCAAGCATGCCTGAGCTGATGCAGCCATGAACATCCTGCCACTGTGTTTTCCTGTGCAAAACCACTTAATGAGTGTCTGTTTGCTTCAGGTTCTCCCAGTACTGTTGGCATGTACAGAGAAAATAAAGTAAAACTGCAAATAGAAAAGTTATGTTCTGTTACTGTGTTCAGGGTGTGGGGGATTGAGGTGAAGCCAATTGCAGTGATGGCTTCTTGGGAATTTGCACTGTTCTTGTTAAAAATATAACAGAAAGTGAAAGAATCATGATAGGTTTCAAACAATAATGAAATTGTACAAAGTCCCAGCATAGACAATCACAACAGTGTTATGGTGTTTATGTCCATGGTGCCCATAGAGCAGAAGTGAGGGAATGAAGACAACTTCCTCCACAGGGATTGAGTGGGAGGTAATTTATTTTAATGTTATGCAGTCAGTCTTGGTGCTTGCCCTAGATACAGTGATGTTATTGTGAAATAACATCACTGTGACTAGAGCTTAGCAGCCAATCAGCTTCTAAGTTTCTTTCTTGCCATTGTATATTTTTTTAAAAACATCCTTGGTGTATGATGACCATGTAAATATCTGGAGCTTTGTTCTTGAGGTTTATGGGTCATCACACACCTCCGGTGTGAAAAAAAACAACAACTTCATAACACATAGTTGGCTATGCATTATTCTATGCATATTTCACAAAGCAAAATGACACAAATAAATGTTTATTAATATAGTAAGATATCAGTTACTACTGGAAGAGATGAAAGAGCAAAAGAAACTCCTAGCCTTCAGAGAAAATATATTAACACCTAAAGGCAATGTACAGTGGCAGCCAATGCCACCTTAAAAGATACTGAACCACAGCAGGAACCTGATATTGTCCAACATTGCAGGAATTGCATTTAACTGTATATGGCTTTTGTCAACATTAGCAGGCTGTGGCACACTATTTCAAGCAATGAACTTGCAGATGGCATTGCCTACCACTGTATGTGCTGCAATGTTAAAGGTTTAGCAAGCTCAGCCTTGAATAATTCAATGAGATCTACTTACTTTTCTTATTGCTGTTTGACACTGTAGGTACTGTATGTTAGGCTGAAATTCTTGTGAGTATTTTTTGGGGGAAATTCTTTAAATTTTAATATACAGTGAGGAGATTTTAGCTGGTTAGAATACTGCAGCACATTTGGGGTTGCAAGGTTATTATCTGTGAATCTGTAAACAGTTGCCTGATTTGGGAAAAGGGGAGGTGAAGAGACTCATAATCATGTGAACCAAGGACCAAAATTGAGAGATTGAAAGAGTGACATTTCTTTGGGCACAGGGAGAAGCATGAGTGGAGCAGCCCTTCCAGCAGCCTGTTAAAATGGATCATTCTTCACAATTGGAGATGAGTTCTGCAAGGCATGTTGCTCCAGTCACTTAAGTGCAACAATTATAATATTGTTTTACTGAATTAGTGTGCTTATTTGACACAGGGTACTATGGCTATCCTCAGAATTATCCTGTATCCTATTTGTATTCTCCTCTGTACTAACTGTTCTATACTATGCCTTAACTTGACGTGGAGTCTATGGAAAGGATTCTCTGACTTAAAGGTCTGTAATTCTGATCTGTTCAATAAATAAATAAATAAATAAAAGTGTGCCAGTTAACTGGGATTTACAAATGGGGGTGGGGGCTTAGCAAAGAAGAGGGCAGGGCAGGAAACTGTTCATTAACTACAGTACATCTCACATTCTGTAACAGGGCACCATGCACACTTAAGCTTAGGCTGTTCAGAAGGAGGATGAGACTTACAATTCAGCTGTAGGGGCTCTGACTTTGTAAACTTCTGGAGAGAATTCAAAATGACTGTTGAGTGCCCAATTTGCGGGATAATTACTAATCTCAGTGTAGACTTCTCTTCCTTCAAGTCTGAAATATGAGACATGAAGAGTACAATGGCATTTGGTGCAGTGAGGCCTGCAGCTTCATCAACATAATGTGCAACTTGTACCTCTAGGTGCAGGTGGACTACAGTGGGATTAGGTGGTGTGAAGAGGAGGGGAGGCACCTCAGGGTAGGAAACATCAGGTCTAAGCATTCTGAATACAGTATATGCAGGCCTGTTGTGAAATATTTAGCATGAGGGGGATGTTGCACTGTTAAGGTGCCGTCCTTCAGACGAGACTTTAAACTGAGGTCCCTTCTGCCCATCTCTAGTCACTATCCAGGTGGAAGTAAAAGATCCCATGATGCTTATCAAAGAAAAGCAGGGGAGTTTCCAGACATCATAGCAAACATTCCCCCTGTCAACAAACAGGACTATGCTACCCACTCCCAGGACGCACCTGGAAACAAGATATCATAGCTTAGTGTACCTTACAAAAATTTTAAACTGGTAAAAATAATTACAAGTAAATAATAAATAAATAGACAAACTACAAGAAATAATTACACAGGAATATCTAGATGTCATCACTGTCAAAGACACTTAAGCAAATTAGAACAACAGCTAGGATCTAAATGTTACAGGTTACAGTATATTTAGAAGGAAAGTGAAGGGAGCTTTCTAGGGGAAGCAGGGTGGCAATATACGTAAAGAAATAATTATGAGTAACTGAGGGCAAGTCAGCCACTGGGGATTAGTGGGTGGAGTCAATCTGGTAACAGTTAAAAGGTAATGAGGGGTAACGTACACAGATGGGGTACCCTATAGGCCAAAAATTTAATGTAGATAGGAATGATAAAAAACAAACAGAAAAATAGTGAAAGCTGCAGGCCATGTCAGAACAGTGATCACGGAGGACTTTATCCTCCCAGACATTAACAGGGAAACTTATTTGGCAGTAGCTAAAAAAGTCACAGGTTCCTGGATATGGTGCAAGAAAACATCCTCACACAGTGGATAAAAGTCTACCCAGAGAGGAAGCAATGCTAGAGCTGGTAGAAACTTTAGAAGTGAGCAAACGATAGGTCAGAGTGACTAAAAAAACCATAAGATTTAATACTGTGCTGGGGAGAGTGCAAAATAACGCAAGCATCCTTGGGGGATTTGATGAAGAGGCACTGCAGCTCTGAAGCACTCGGTTGATTGAACACTATTCAGTAAGGCTGTGCATTAAGATTTTTGCAATTCAGTACTTTCAATTGTATTTTATGTTTGCTCAACTATATTTAATAATGAAACTTTTAACTTTGCAGCTACTTTGGTGTGGTGTATTTATTTGCTTCCTCTGCTGATTATGTCATCTTTCTATTTGCTTGACATCCTACTATATATCTAGGCCCAGATATTTAAACTGCGCCATTCTGTGGTGCAAGCCCCTGCACTGCTCAAAAAAGTTGTGCAGGGGTGTGACCAGGGTGATATTCAACGGAGTTACGCTATTGAGCAACTTCTTTGAATATCACCTCCTGGCTACACCCACTGTGCATGGCGCAGTGGAACTGCGCCACTGCAAGTGGTCAGAGTGGAGCATTCAGATGCGGTGGCACAAGTTCCATTGTGCCATGCGCAGCACCTGTGATATTCAAAAGGTGATATGCAGATGGGGCCATAATTTATGTAAGGCACATGGGGAGTCATTTGCATCTAATTATGGCCCCATTTGCATGCCATTACCATGCAGGTGCGCTGATCCTTGACGACTTGCACCTGGCATCCTGCCAGGTAGCAGCCATTGGAGACCGACGCCCCATGCAGCCAGATCACAGGCATTAAGGTATTCTCCCCCCCTTTTCCTGATCTTGGGCATTAAGGTATTCCCCCTTAGCCCCAATCATGGGCATTAAGTCATCCCCTTAGCCCGATCACGGGCATTAAGTCATCCCCAAGTCCAAGATCCATGGTGGTCCAGTGGACCGCAAGAAGCCAGATCGTGGGATGCATCCTTACCCCAAGTATGTCATCCCTGGTGATCTAGTGGCCCGCCACCACACCAACCCATAAAGCCCCACCACTCTGCTCCCCCTCCTGCAAGCTGGCTGGTGGCTGCACCCCACCTGCCTGCTGCCCCGCCGCCCACTGACTGACAGCTCAGTAGGGCTGCATGCCCATTGTTGCAGAGCATGAGCCAATGGGCATGCAGCCATTCGTAAAGGCAGTCCAGATATGAATGAATTCATTCATTCACATATCTGGACTACCTGCTATATGAAAACTGCACAGCCATTAGCTGTGCTCTGCACCAATGGGTGCAGCCCTACTGAGCTGTCAGTCAGCAGGCAGAGGGCGGCGGTGCAGGTGCTGTCCGCCAGCTGATGGGGAGGCGGGTGGTGGGGCTCAGGGTGGTGGAGCCACCAATCACCAGGGATGACATACTTGGGGGTAAGGATGCCGCCGTGATCTGGCTTCGCAGTCCACTGGACCACCAGGGATCTTGAACTTTGGGGATGACTTAATGCCCATGATTGGGCTAAGGGGGGATGACTTAATGTGCACGATCGGGCTAAGGGGGGGAGAATATTTTAATGCCCGAGATCAGGCTAATGGGGCGGGAACTTCAGCCCATGATCAGAGCATGGGGGTGCAACCAGGTGCAGAGGGAATGAGTGGAGAGCCACCCACAGGTGGCAGCTGCTGTGTTGTGCCCTGTAATGTGGCAGCTCACCTGTGGGTGGCCCTCAAATTTATCCTTTTTTTTTGGCGTAAAGTTGTGCAGGCGCAGGTAGTGGTTGCACCTGCATAACTCTGCATGGCCTGCCTGAATATCGGGCTGTGCAGTTTATGCATGGGCATGCCCCCCACCTGTGCCTGCATACATTACTGATGCACCCCGGTGCATCAGGATTTGTGCAGGTGCACTTTTCCCTTTTAAATATCACACTGGGGTGCATCAGTGGGTTACGCATGGTGCAACACTGTTGCTCCATGCGCAACCCTTTTGAATATCTGGGCCCTAGACTTTAACCTTTTATTTGGTACCTCACAGAAGACTAATACAAAAAAAAAAAACAGGGGGATTAGGACATGTACATAAACTGACTAGGTGGATTGTAAACTGTTTTTTGTAAGACCAAGTGTGTTGTCCTAACTAACAAATTATCAGATGTCTGGAAGAATTTGGGTAGTGTACCCAAGAGGTAAGTACTGGGACCAATTCTGTTCAATATGTTGTTTTAAGTGACAAAGTGACATAGTGTAGGAGTGGGACTGCATAAAATAGTGACTCTTGCTTGCAGATGACATACAGCTAAACATATGTGAAAGGTCTGTCACTGATGAGATGAAATACAGCTTGAAAAGAGAAGTAGAAAGAATTAGACAGTGGTCAGGAAAACATCGTCTTAAGTTACAGTAAATAACGAAATGCAAGGTGATTCATTTTTGGTAACATGAACATGCAAGTAAAATGCAAATAATTTAAAAAAGGTTTATAAGAAGAGAAATGCATTTATTTATTTATTTTGAGTTCGGAAAGTAACTTACAAAGCGGAAGTATATGATGCTATAAATAAGGAAGGTGGCTTCAAATCAAGTGAATCTGTCATGTACAGTAGTGACAATACAGCCATCTTTGGTTTTAAGGGGGGTACAGTATCTTGATATACCCTGCACTGTAGGCATACCAGTTGGGGGGGTAGACATTGGAAGGGAATCAATGAATTTCAAATTGAGACCAGAACCTTGAGAAAGGACTATAAATTAAAATAAATACTGTATGTTGATGGGGTCCAGGAAATTATTCTAAAAAGGAAAAAAAAAATACTTTGATAACATCAGTAGTGAGAGATCACACAATATACAAAAAGAAATACACAATTAGTAGCACTTTTTTTTTGCTATTAAAGTTTTTTATTTTCTAAAAGTTAATAGGGTCATAGGAAAATTGCAAGTACAGTCATATGTGTTGTGCTGGAGGCAATCAGCACCACATTGAAAACTGGAACAATAAAAATAAATTTTAATGAAGTTTTGCTCAGGAGAAGCTCTAATCACCTCATGCTTCCAACATCTGCCTTGTTACATGAGAGGAGAAGGAGGTTCATTTTGGCAACAATGTTTTTGTTCTCAGAAAATAACTGTTCATACCTGGAGCAAACTGGAGATCAACTCTAATGTGATTTTTGGGTGCTTCCCAGAGTGAGATACTGTTAAACAGGTTCCATAGGAGTGCCTGTGCAAAAAAAAAAAAGAAAAAAGAACACACAAGAAACAAAACACACAAAGTACCTTGAAGGAAGCAGTTGGCGTGGTGAAGAAATCATGAAGTATACATCATCCATAAAGCTGGGCTGGAGCTGTGTGGCCTCTCTGTTGGATGGCCTCTTCTGTCATGGCATCAAGAGGATTGTCACTTGTGACGGCTTCTAGCCGGGAGCTTCCAGGTGTCTCCCAGTGGTGAGGCCCACTTTGGCTCATTGGGGTTCTTTAACCACTGTTAAAGTTAAAAGGGGGGGCTCTGTTGGGCAGTTTGGTGCAGTGCTTTCCCCAGCTAGTTTCTGTTAGGAAAATCCATCATTGCACTGAGGGAGGCAAAGGAGTACAGGACCCCATTGTGCTCTACCCGCATGGTGGGTAGTGCATGGAAAATGGCAGGCTGATGCGGTGCATGAAGTGGTGAGCCTCTGTGTAGGCTTAGTGATGGTCAGACAGTCTTAGGAGTAGTTTGGATATATGTTAATTTTGTGAGATCTACACATAAGGCTTCACATTTCCCTGGACTTGGCAGTAATTATTTATCCCAGTAGTCCAGGAAGCAGACAATTATTGGCCATGGCCTGTCATTCTCCTGTGGCATCAGGGTGAGGGTGCAGTGGGCCCTCTCTACTTGTACCAGGTGGCCAGGATCCAGCTGTAGTATATCTGTAAGTGCTGTCTATGGAAAAGCCTCAGTGCGCCAACCCTCGCTCTTTCAGGGAACCCTAGGAACCAGAGGTTGTTCCTCTTCCCACGGTTCTCGAGATCATTGTTTTTCTGCTGCAGTTTAAACAAAGTGGCCTAATGTGCATGGAGGTTGGCAGCATGGTTATGCAGGTGACCTTTAGTGGATGAGATCTGGTTCTCATTTTGGAAGAACCAGGTTTCCATTCCCTGGAGAGCCTCTGCAGAGTGATTTGAGGCCAGCACTACTTGGGCCATTTGATTAAGGAGTTGTACAAACATTCACTCCACTGCAGCTGGGTCCCACATTGTTGGAGGTGAGGGCTGATCCATTTTTAGACTGTACACCCTTTCTGCTCAGGGTGTGTTTGCTCATCAACACCTCGGAGATCTGTAGAGTAAAAGAAACAACTGATTTTTTTGCCTCTGTACTCTTGACAGTGTCCTGCAAAACTCAATTTGCATTGTAACCAGAAAGTTTAAGATTTTAAGCAGATTTTTTTAGGATTTGGCCCACATATGCAGAGAGCTATGTCTTCATGCTGCCATTTGCCTCTGCGCCCCTAGTGGCAGCCCATCAATGAGTAGCTCTTTCAAAAATATTACAGGGAATTTAAAAGATTTACAAAATAGGACAAAACAAAATAAAGTAATAAAATATTTAGATAGGAAAAATATTAACTTAGCAATGTTGCAGGAGATGCATTTAATAAATAAAGAAATAACCTGATTTACGAATAAATATGGACCTGGGCAGATGCTCATTATACTCAAAATTCAAGAGGAGTAATGATTGCATCAAAGAAATCAAAAATCATTCCTACTAATATAAAATCTATGATACACCCTCAAGGAAGGTTCATTATTGTACAATCACAGATATATCATTTTAAATATATAGAAGCCACAATTTATGGTCCAAACCAAAATTATCCTAAATTGTTTAATGAATTTTTTATGACACTGGCCACTTTTGATGCTCCTTATACAATTGGAGGAGACTAACATAATAATGGAATCTTTAAACAAAACTACAAGACTAGACAGCTCACATAATACCACTAGATCAATAATAAATAGTTTCAAATCAGATTTAGGATTAATACACCTGCAAAGAGAAATTCATGAAAATAAATCCATTCATTTTTCTCAGTGTCTCAACAATCTTATAGTAGAAAAGACTGTTTCTTAGTTTCAAAAAAATGATTGCATTATATTATAGATATACAATATGGATTATGATCTTGAACCATTCACCTTGTATTCTTACCCTAAAAATGATAGAAAATATGAACATAATCTGAATATGGAGGCTGGACCAAACCGTTTTGCAAAATCAAAACATTTCTGATAAACTATAAAATGAAATACAATATTTTTTTTTAAAACCAATACTAACCAACTTCCATTATCACTATATGGTAATGTTTCAAAGATAGAGTAGAGGAAAATTCATTAATACAGAAACTGTGGAAAAAAGAAAAATAATGTATTAAATATTTTAGAAAAAGAACTGGAATGAATACATACTTTACCTAATATCCATAGCTACTCTTTTAATGACTCAACATAGAAAAACCCGATTAAAAAAGAGAGCAATACAGTCATATTGTGACAGACAAAGCAGAGAGACACATTCTTAACACAAGAGCATTATTTTGTTATGGCTAATAAACCTTTAAAGTTGCTAGCCTGGCAAACAAAAAAAGACAAAAAGAGGGCTGAATTTTAGCAATACATGATCAAAATAATATCAACATTAACACACCTCAACAGATAAATTAACACTTTGCAGAATTTTATCAGCAATTATATACCTCACAGACAAAAATGCACAAGTACCAGAAACATTCTTAGACACAGTAACTATAAGGACCATTAAAAATGACAATAATGAAAAACTGGATCAGCCAATTAACCAAAGAGAAATAGAAGAAGCAATACAAGCACTTCATAGTGGCAAAGCTCTGGGACCAGATGGTATAGGTATAGAATTTTATAAAAAATGTTAAACAATAATCCAGGATTAGAAACTATTTTTCATTCTTTTTCAGTTCTTAAGCCATTACCAGAATCAGAAAAGCTACTATACAAGTTTTCTTAAAAAAAAAACTGAACTGTGCTTCCTATAGACCTATTTCACTTCATAGAAACTCATAGTCATTATTTTTCAGTTCTTAAGAGATTACCAGAATTAGAAACACTGCTACACACATTTTATTAAAAAAAAAACAATGACCCACTGAACTGCGCTTCCTACAGATCTTTTTCCCTTCATAACACTGATTATAATATTTTTACAACATTTTAGCAAACAGAATAGAGGAAATACTCTCCCCTTAATAGATCAAGATCAAAATGGATTTATTAAATGCAGAACTTTAAATGAAAATATAAAATGAACGTTAAATATAAAATTAAGAAACAAAACATTAGATGCAACATTATTTGTAATTTATGGTGAAAATGCATTTGATCATGTTGAATGGCCTTATATATTTCTAAAAATGGTGTTGGAAGCACAGTTCAGTGAATGGAGTCAAACGTTATGTGACAAGCCAGAAGCAAGAATATGCACTAATTATAATTTATCAGATAAATAACATTACAACATGGCACTAGACAAGGTTTCCTGCTGTCACCTTTAATTTTTGCCTTAATCATGGAACCATTTTTTTTATCTGCAATAAGGGAAAACCCAGTGATACACGGTACAAGTACAAATAATAATATTCATAAGTTTATATGCAGATGATGCATTACTTTATTTGACAAATCTAGAATAATCTAATGAATTATTCATTAGACTAGTAGAAAGGTTTGGAAAAGCATCTGGCTATAAAATTAACTGGTCTATGCCAACAGTTTAAAATTACATGCACACACAATAATTAAACTCCCAGCACAATACTCATGTCAAAAATATCAACTCAGGTTCATTACTTAGGAGTAAACATTAATGCAAACTATCAAGATTTATATAAAGCAAATTTTGAAAATACATTAACTGAAATGCAACAGGAACTAAGAAGATGGGAGCCATTACCATTAAATGTAATAGGAAGGATCAATACGATTAAAATGAAAATATTGCCTAAATTTCTTTTTAGTAATTCCAATTCTACTGACCTTTTTCAGTCAAATAAAAATTACAATAACACAATTCTTATAGAAAAATAAAAAGCCCAAATATCATACATAGCACTCACAATACCCCCCCACAAAAAAAGGAGGAAAAGCATTACCAAACTTTTATACTCAAATAACGCAAATATGGAGCTGGATATACAACTATAATGAACTCCCCAAGTCTGCAAAGATAGAATAAGATGCATAGATCTATTCAAGACTAAGAAATCGATTATACTCAGCTCACCCTCAAAAACTGAACAATGTAATATAATATTATACTACAAAAATTACCATTAATAGCTGGGCAAAAGCTCATGAATTCATGAACGAACAATGTGAAATATCAAAATGTATCCTCATATTCAAAAAGCATAATTTTATACCATCAATGCAGGGTAATAATTTCAAACTATGGCAGAAAAAAGTATAGACAAACTTAAATGGTTACTAGATAAACAGGAAATAAAAACCTCTGACATAATACAACAACAGTAGGGCCTACCATACTCGCAATTGTTCCAGTATAATGAACTGAAACATTATATAAATAAAAACATGCATAAAATCATGAATGAACCATCTCTTGTGAAACCTATACAGGATAAAAAAGATAAAGCCAAAATTAATCTCACTAATATATCAAACCATAATGAATACAAAAAAGTGGTATAAAGAGCCTTTTTTTTTTGAGGTTCAGTTATAACATGATGGGGAATAAAATTTACCTGATAATCAGATTACATCAGACTATTACCCAATAGGGTTATTTCATCATTACCTCCCACTCTTCTCTATCCTAGGGATATGATCCAAGTTTTCTTTTAGTTCCTATCACTCTTTTTGCTTTCCTCCTAGCCTTTAATTTCTCATTCTATCCTTAATTTATACACCTTCGGATAGGAAAGCATTAAATGGTTGCCATATCTTCCCAAATGTCTCCTCCTGTATCTCTTTAACATATTGGACCCTTTCAAGATTCATAGTACCCACCATGTAATTTATCCATTTTTTAAAATCTGGTGGTTTGGGGTATTTCCATTTCATTAATATGCATTTATTTGCAATTGTCAAAACTATTGATAGAAATGCTTGTTGGGCCTGATCTATCATATTACCTTGCTCCATTAATCCAAACATGGTAAATAGAATCTTAAAGGATATTTGTGTATTTATAATCTTTTAATAATATTATATATTTTGGACCAGAAATTAGTCAAAAAAGGACAGTCATGGATTAGATGTATCAATGTGCCCGATGTGGTTGTACACCTAGGGCATTTATCATTTAATTCTACCTTAATGTTATGAAGTTTGTATGGGGTGAGATATGTTCTATGTACAATGTTATATTGGTTTTGCCTTAATTTAGTTGATTTAATATTCGAAAAGGCAGTACCTAAAATCCGATTCCATAGTTCTTCAGATATTGTTTCTGTAAATTATTTTCCCAATTCCATTTGCCATTTCTGTTTTAATTTATCTTTTTATTCTATAGTAATCCCAAAAAGAGATCTATATAATATTGATATCAGTTGTTTTATTTTTCTTTTGTTCCTCTAACTTTTCTAAAACTGGTGTAGAACATAATTTTAATTCTCCAGTTGTCTTTTTTTTATGTATTGTTTAATGTGTATATATTTGAAGATATGTGCAGCTGGTATGGAAAATTGTACCCTAAGCCTTTCAAATGACAAAAATACTTCTTTGTCAAACAGTTGGCCAAATTCTATCAAGCCATACGAAATCCACAATTTGGTAATCTGATCATTAATTGATGAGGGGCAATTCCAGTTATTATGCAACATAGTATATTTTGTAACTCCTATGTCAAATTTTAAGACTTTATGAAGTTGATTCCAACATTTAAATGTTGTGATCAATGATATTGGATAATCTTTTAGTTTGGTTTTAGCCAACTCTTGCCCTGAAAATAAGAAGTTCATCAGGGATAAATATTTCACTGTTGATTTCTCCATTATAACAGAGTTGATGTCATTTTTCTGATGTTTTATCAAATTCCATATTATAGTCACCTGTGATATTAAATAATATCTATAAAAATCAGGCAGCGCTAATCCTCTCTGTTCTTCTGGAAGCATCAATTTATTATATGCTATTTTCAGCTTTTTATTCAGCCATTCGTAATTGGTAACTATTTTTTATGGATATAAAAAAGGGCATAGGAACTTCTATTGGAAGGGTTTGAAAAACATAATATTTTAGGTAAAACTTGTATTTTTACCAAATTAACCCTGCCAATTAAGGTATAGGGTAAGCTCTTCCATCTATCTAAGTCTTTTTTTAATTATTTGTAATAGATTTTTATGATTCATTAGTATTAACTTATCCATCTTTTTGGTAAGTGTAATTCCTAAGTATTTAAATGACTCAGCTTCCGGGCAATAATTATTGTCTTTAAATGCTATTCCCCCTGCGTCTAAAGTTTTAAGTATTGAGGTTTTCTCATAATTAATCATAAAACCTGATTATTTTCCAAACTGTTCTGTTATCCATATAAATTCTATAATAGATTCTTGATCATTATCCATATACAAAAGGGTATCATTTCATATAAACTTATTTTATATGTGTCTCTATATTGAACACTTTTAATAATATAATTTTGTCTTTTATATTCAGTCCATGGTTCAATGCTAATTTCAAATACATGTATCAAAGGGGAAATAGGACAGCCCTGCCATGTTCATCATGATAATTTAAATCCTGGGGACAACAGATTATTAATTTGTATTTGTGCTGTAGGGAGCTAATATATCATTTTTACCCACTCCATAAAGTTATCGACAAAGTTCACTTCCTGCATTGTTCATATAATGAAATCCCATTCTACACGATCAAAAGCTTTTTCTGCATCAACCGTTATTAATATAGAATCTTTCTTATTCCTATTTTCCAATAAATTTATCATTTGTCTGATGTTTTCCATTATTTTTCTTCCTTTAGTAAATCCATTTTGATCTCGATTTATAAGCTCTGGCAGGACCCTATCTAATCTCTAGGCCAGAACTTTGGCCAACACCTTATAGTCTGAGTTTAATAATGATATTGGTCTATAAGATTTACATATATCTGGATCTTTGTCTTGTTTTAGAAAAAAGAGTATAATAGCTTTGTAAAAGGTATTTGTGATCTTTTTTAATTCACTTATTTTATTAAACATTTTAATAAAAATAGGGATTAATCTCTCTTTAATTTTTTTGTAAAATTCATGTTGTAAACTGTCTGGTCCAGGTGCTTTACCTCACTTCATTTCTTCCACTGCAGCTTCTACTTCCAAATATGTAAAAGGTTGATCCAGTGCATTTTTTGTCTCATTGGTTAATTGCCTTAGATTATGTTTTTCCAGGATGTTAGACTGCTCTTCTGATTTAATGTATCCCGAGCTGTATATAACTCTTTGTAATACTCCACAAAAATGTTCATTATATTGATTGGATTTTTCTTCAGCATTTCCTTATAATATTTTATTTGCATTATATTATTATGTTCCTGATCTTTTTTTTATCTATCAGGCCATTAGCTTTAGAGGTTTACATGCATTAATATAATAATTTGCTCTTGTTTTTAGTATTTGATTCTCCACTTTTTCTGTAATCAGTTTATTAAAAGAATCATTTTATTTGTTAACTGGCTGAAAATTTGCATATCTTGAGTCAAGGAATGAATTTGTTCCAAAACACTCATTTCATTTTCCAATGTCCTATGTTGTTGAAGCTGTTTTTCCCTCCTACCCCCAGTTCCCGTAAAAGCCATCTTATCCATGCTTTGAAGTAGTCCTATACCACCATTATATACATATTGTATTCTAAATTTCTTTAAAAAAATGCCCACATTTCTTTTTCCAAAGTTTCAGAACTTACTGAATCCTTAAATGCCCCTGGATCCATTTTCCACAGTGGAGACATCAATGTATGATGGGTTAATTGTATTTCCAATATACAGGGGAGTGATCTGATATCAGAAATCCTGGATACAGCACTTTTTTAACTATATACAGTATAGTTTCTGAAACTAAGAAATCATCAATTCTTGAATATGAATAATGCATTTAAGAGTAATAAGAATATTGTATTTTTTCCTCCTTCAAATAAGTCCATGTATTCACTAATTTCAAATCTCCCATAAAAGATTTTATGACCTTTATTGCTGAGTTAAATTATGTATGACACCTGAGGTTCTATCTGATTTATTTAATACTAAATTGAATTCCCCCCACAATATAAGGTGAGCTAAAGATTGACAACTGCACAAAAAAAATCTGAAAAGAATGATGGATTGTTATAATTAGGTCCATAGGTGGTTGCTATTGTCAAAACTTGAAAATCTGTTTTTAGTTCTGTGATAACAAATCTCCCATTTTGATCCCTAAATTCTTTCAGAATGTTGGGTTGGAGGTTCCCTTTGTGAAAGAATATGGCAGTCCCTCTGGCATGCGAAGTGTTAGGTGAATGCATACCCTTTCCCCATTTTTTCTGAAACCAAGCAAAATCTGGTTCTAAAAAATGTAATTCCTGTATTAGCAGGCAATTGATAAATTTACTATTTATGTAATTTATGATCTTAACCATTCTAGTTCTACATCTTAGCCCTTTAACATTCCATGTTAATATCTTTAATGTAGTCATTTTAGAGTTGTACTTTTATCTTTTTAGCCTGGATCATTCCCTCTGATAAATTATCTATTTGTTTTCTTTTTTCCTTGGAATTCCCTATTTTCATTTTTTCCCTTCTTTTTAACTTTAGCCTATCCATTTTATTTTTTAAATTTCCCCCTTTCTTATTTGCATTCTTTCCCCCCTTCATTCTTGCCATAAACTCCTAACCCCCATACCCTCATGGGGTTCCTTAAGCTCCCCACCCCTCCCCTTTTTGTCAGAGATGCTCTAAATGGCATCCCTTGCACCTCTGTGATGCGGTCACATTGTACTTTTATACTATAATCTTTTGCATTATATTTTGCTTCTTCTTTCTTCCCTGTGTCTATTATTAATTAACAGTATCTTGTTTGTTATTTATCTATGTGCAGCTCGGTGTTTTCTTTGTGCTGTCCAGCTTGCTCTAATTTCTAATCTAACCTGATCAATTTCTAAATTGTAATCTTCGATGAGACCCTCCTGGCTCTCATCCCTGAGAGAAAAAAGAAAGAAAGAAAGAAAAAAGGGGAAGAAAGGGAGAAGAAACCAGGGCCATGGTCAGGATTTCTTTATATTTCCCATTTGCCAAAATATCCTAACACTTCCTCTCAATAAAATATGTTAAGTACAATGAAAAGCAATAAAATATGATCCCAGGGTGTTACATACAATGAAGAACAAGGAAGTATGATCCCGAGTTAAAAAAATCACTTTAGCACTTCTTTAATTAACTACTTATAGCTATATTGGGAAAGAAGATGGTTGAACTCATTCAAAATTGCAGGCCCCTGTCTGTTTTCAGTTTCTACCTTCCTCTCCCTTTATCCATTTGATATTGTTTTTTGCATATGTCTAATTGTGAGTTCCTGTGATGGACTCAAGTATTTTTGCATCCAACCTTGTACCACAATATGCTGATGTTACATTCATTGTATTACCATGTCTATGTATTTGTACTGTTCCTTGTCCAGGACCACCTTGAAAATGAGCTTGCTCAATGGTGTTGATGCCTGGTTAAATAAAGTTTGATTGATTGCTTGATTGATTGATTAATGGATTGAAAAATGCATGTGCTCCAGCCCCACTGTTCTTCCCCCACCCCATCCCCTCTGGACAAGCACATGCTGCAGCATGTCCTTACTTAATCCTCCCAGAGAACATGAAAGGGACTTGACAGGTTGGCACCACACCACACCACCACATCATAATGACAGTCACCAGGAGACCCCATGATGTGGTGTTGGATCATGAGGGGAATGTCCTGATACCCTCAGTAGTATAAAGCTTCAGTTTAACAGCACTACTAGTGTCAGAAATGAAGATTGGAATAGTTGACTGAGCTGGACTGTTTCTGGTGGCAGTGGCAGAAAGAGAATTAGGCAAAAAAAGAATGGATTTCCCTGATATCCTGGTAGCAGCACATTGAGCTTCCATGTGGGGAACCCTGGTTCTGAAGTAAGTCTGCGCAGTCATAACTCTCACTGTAAGGGAGCCACCCCCCTTAATTTTCTCAATGCAACCACTATATGGAGTATGAATGGTAGGATGGCATATATATAAAATATGTATTTATAGCAGGTGCACTAGCCAACAAAACAGTACACATAACTTCTGTGTCACAGGTGTATCTGACATGCTTCTAATTTGCTTGGACTGGTCTAGTGCTACAGCATTCAATAATTAATAGCTCCAACTTGGAATCCAAAGCTATAGTTGCTGTTGCTCATGGACCCCCCTACTTGCTCCTCCTCCTTAGCTTTCAACTTAGATAGGAAGGTGGTTGGACTCATTCAAGATACATCTATCGTGACCTGATTAGACAGAATGCAGTATCTCCCTTTCTTGATCCCCCCATCACTTTCCATTTTTTCTCTCTAACTCTTTCATGTCTCCCTTTATTTCTTCCTTCTATTCTTTTTCCATAAGGATGTGATCTCACAGGGTAAGGTGATTGGCCTGCTGAGTTTCCATAATATTTTCCAAAAGCCTCTTCATGAACGTCAAAAATAGTGATTTTCCCATTTACTACAAACTGGAGTTTGGCAGGATGCTGCATCGTGAAATGTATTCTCCTCTCATACAGTTTTTTTTCCACTGGATTAAAGAGTTTCTGTTTATTCATTGTGTCCATTGATAAGCCAAGGTAAGCATTAAATGTGAATTCTGCGTATTGTAGCCCTTTTTTTCTTCTTGCTTTCTGCAAAATCATTTCCCTATCCTGGAATCTATGTGGTTTTATTAACACAGAGCATGGATAATTGTTAGTAACATTACTGAACTTTGATCCTACTCGATGAGCTCTGTCTAAAGCTACTTTTTGTTCTGGAAATGTTTTCTCTGCCACTTTCGTGACCATTTTTTCAAAATATAAGAGGGGATCCCCATGCCTTCTAACCCTTCTGGAATATTTTTCAGCCTTATACTTCTTTTTCTAGACCTATCCTTCAAGTCTGCAATTTTCATTGTTAGGTTATTTATTTGAATATCATGCTGTGATTGGAACTTTAGTAAGGGGCCCTTGATGTCCTCTACCTGGGATACTCATTTTTCTAGTTCTTGTGTTCTTACCATCAATGTAGAAATTTTTTCTGTTAGGGTATTCATTATATCTGAAAGCCCTTTTATTGAATGCCCCAACTCTCCCATAGCATTGAGCATGTCTTGTCTTAGTGCAGCTTCCGCCTTCATTACCCCAGCACTGCCTTCCCCATTATTTTGTATAGATTGGTTCAGAGTGGGAACTTGTTTCTGTAGCAATTTAAGATGTTCTGAGTACGATGCCCCCTCTTTATTAAACAGATGTAATGTTTGGCCCTGTTTTGTATATGTAATACATTTTCTTGCATAGTAAATTCCCTGTGTAAGTCTATTTCAGCCATTCTGGCATTCAGTTGCAGGTCCTCCTCATGCTGCCCGTTGTTCTCCCTTCAATTTTCTCTTGGTTATCATTCTCAGTCTCTTCACTGCCCTCCACTGTATCAGACATTTTGATTTTCCAATACTGTATATTTTTTACACTTTGTTTAATGTTCATATTCCTATTATGCCTTGGGGGGTATCCAATAATGGGGACAGCAATGGTTCACTTATGCAGTCTTTGCATTTTTTCTCTTCATTCGATTGGGATTGTTTTTCAGGTTGTGCTGCCTCTTCAGTGTTTCTCTTACCTTTTTCCATTTTTTTACCTTTATAGTTTCTGGTAATCTCTTTAACACTCCTCATTGATTTTGACATGCCATGTCACCAGCTTCTTAGGTCACTCACTCACTCACTCACCCATTTTCCTTCTTTTATAGCAGATAGAATTTGCATTGACTTCTCAACTATTGCCTCAGTTAACTATACCAATTTTATTAACATAGATCATTAGGCTGACATAAAAGCGATACATAACTCTGCCATGGGAAAAACTGAAAAACTAAACCATAAGATTCCATGAGCATAGTAGCGTAATAGCGTACTATTTAAAGTTTTTCTTCCAAAACACCATTCACAGAGTGGTGACTGAAAATTAAAGCTGGTAAGTGAAATCAAATAATCAGGAACAAAAAAGAAATTAAAGAGCAGGGATAATTTTCTTGGTTTAACTAATGCATTCCACTGACTGACTTTGTGACCGTGTCCTCTTCAGCATCTTGCTGAACTCCTCTCAGTGAGAACTGACATCATCTCTCTACCCCAGTGGTATAAACAGGCTTATAAATAAATGGGAAAACTATATTGGCATTATTATGACAGAAGAACTATGGCAGCACAATAAATTCATACACCATAAATGTTAAAGCATCTAAACTACTACAAATTCAAATGGATATAGTCTATCATACATACTACACTCAAACCAGACTGCATTATTTTAACACAGCTTTTTTCAGATAAATGTTATATATTTATTTATTTCAGTTAGGGATAAATATCTTGAATCAAGGACTCATTTTCAAACGTTCCATGTCAGTGTTAAACAAACATTACAAATATACAAGGTTTACGGAGAAAAAAAACAAAAAAAACATTGCAGCATATACACAGACAGTAATAGTAAAATTTGAACTTATACACATAAAATTAGTACATATTAACATATTGACTGATTAGATAAGAGGGAGTTTGTGGAGGGTCAGCCAGAGGAGGCATCATCTGAGATGGGAGAAGGGTGGAACTTTCAACCAAGTGAGACCACTGTCAGGCAATTGGGGGTAGGGGAGCAGGTTAAGAAAAAAGTGGCATATATTTCAGAAAGATGTAGAGGGGGTAGGTAAATGGAAAACTGGGGGTGAGTAAATGCTCCAGATGCACTCAGGCATCAGGAACCTTGATTCATTTGATTCACTCTTTCCCTTTTTAACAAATTTTGGAGGCAAAATGTTGAGCATCCTATCAAAAACAGTGGGAAAAATAATTCATTTTACACCAATTTTAACTACATTTGGAATAATCCTGACAAAAGATTATCTCAATGAATTTCAAGAAAGATTCACCACCATATCTACAATAATTATTAAACAGTGTATACTTCTAAAATGGAAAGATAGTGCCCCCCATCTTCGATGTATGGTTACATTTAATGACAGGTTTGTTAAACTTAGAACAAATTATTTACATAAAAAATGAACAAAAAGATATTTTCAAAAAGATCTTGTTGCCTTTCCATAATTTAATACAAACACAACAAATGTAAGATATACAAAAGGGATAGAATATATTACTAGGTTAGTATCAAATTCCTGGACTACCAGCTATGATGATAAATAAGACGAGACATCAGAAAAAAAAGTTTTAATGGAGACTGGAGGGAGACTATTCAGAAGAGATACAGGAAAGCACTTCTTCAGAGACAACGTGGTTAACAAACAGAACTTCCTGAGTCAGGGGCTGGTTAGTGTACTGACAGTAAACAGTGGAGAAGATTTATGGGCCTTTTGAGGTGGGGAACAGAGTGGGTGACAGAGCAACTGACTACAATGGGGTGAGGACCAGAAGCAAGAGATGTTATCTAAACAGATATGGTGAGACCAGAACTAGATTGGCACCTGGACTAAGGTAGGAACCAGACAGACTATTTGGGCAACTAGGCCAGTGTTATTAAAGTGTGGTGTCACATTTCTATCACAAATCAGAGCTGTGTCTGCTTCAGAAGGGTGTTCTGCTATCAGAAGATGATTATATCACAATCTGCTGTGCCCACGCTTATGTCCAGATTAATGACACTGAGGAGATGTAATTATGCTGCAACATAAGCATGTGCTACAACATGCCAAATTTATGACACGTTTAAGTGTCAGTTTGCACTCAGCTATGAAATTAAAACACAGTAATATGCCACATGTGCATGATACAATTTGCATGTCTTGATGCAACTGTTCCTTTCTGAACACTTTTGAAACTATCACCTCTGGGGCCAGATATTCAAAGCCTTGCAAACCATCAGCCCCAGAATTATGCAGCATTTTCACCCAGCAGCAATACTGAAAGATGTAAATAGCCCTGGGACAACCTGATTGTGCTGGCGCAAAAAAATAATGTATGCTAGGGATGGAGGGAGGGGTGAGGCCATGAATACCAGTGCTCTGGCATATTCAAAAGAACCGCTTAACAGGGGTTAGCACAACCTGTAGCATGATGCACAATACTGCAAGCTAAAATCATGTGCTAATGCTGGGCTAACACAGTGAGGTAGAGAGCCTGACTACCTACCCAGCACTTTCCCCAACACAAATAAAGAATAAAGCATACTCAACCTGGTAGCCGAGTGACCCCCCCAACCTGATCACTGATCCCTGAAGCTGCCTGTTTAATATCAACCCCATTTTCCTGATAGTCGAGTGGCTCCCCCATCCCTGATCACTGATTCCTGACATTGTCTATAATCAACCACCTTTTGACAAGTGCCCCCTAGCCCTGACCACTGATCCCTGATGCATGATGACATGTACTCCCTTACATTAAACATGGTAGTCTAGTTACAATCTCCCAGAAGATATGGTTTTAGTATCCCAGTGCTCCAGTGGACTGTTGTTGCCCCGATACCCTGTATAGTACACCCCCCAAATACCTGATGGTCTAGTGGATCCCGACCCCACAGTACTGACCACCTTTCAACAGCCCCCCATCCTGTACACTGGCTGGTGACTGGATCATCCCACTGCTCACCTCAGCAGCCAACCAATGATTGAGCACTGGATGAGTGCGTACTCTAAACAGTAGTACATGCCCATTTACAGCTCAGTCGGTGGTTGACCACACAGGTGACTGGTGGACTGACCCAGTCACTGGCTCATTTACAGGATAGGTGGCAGAAGAGGGGTGGCAGGCGGTGTGGGGGGCATCCACTAGACCACCAGGGATAATTAAACAGGTCACATGGGTGATCGGTGCGGGGGGGCACTAGACTAAAGAGTCACTGTGTCCGGTGACTTCTACAGGTAATCAGAGATTGAGGTTGGAGGATCACTAGACTACCAGGGATATTAAAAGTCACATATTGTACATGTGTCCACAATCAGGGATTGTGGTTGGCGGGGGTGACACTAGACTACCGGGGACTGTAGTCTATGCTTATAATGTCCATGTAACTAGGGGATCTGCGGGGGTGGTTGAATGTACTTTATATACTATAGTTTTTCATGTTAATAGGTAGTGCTGTTTGCTAGAATGGATACATACTCAGTTACATTATAGCAATCTTTATGTCAGTGGATAATATCCATGACAATTATTCATGTTTGCATGTGCTTGACCTATGATGGCAGACTAATACAAAGTTAAGGACATTAGATATCAAACAAAATGCAAGCTCACAAACTGTAACACATTCTTTCTGAGGGGGACATAACCCAGAGCAGAGCCATGTCATGCATATTGCTACCATTCCCTATGACAGCTACTGGAATGGATGTATTTGTGTACTACTGCACCATCTGAAGAGGAACATGTCTGTCACTTTAATATGTGACAATAGTGTGTGTGTTTATTCCTCACTGTTCTGGCACATGTACATAGGCTATATGAGGGACCAAGGCACATTGAGAGGCACTATCAGGGATGTTTCTGTACATCAGGGTGGTTGAGAGATATGCAACCAGGGATTATGCTTTGGTATTATGGGGATCCGTAGTCTGTGCTGCTGTGTACAATGGTAGCCTGCAGCTCCAAAACGGTTCTCTAGGTCTGACACAGAGGTGGAGCTGTGAGCACATCCCAGTCTGTAACTACCATCCAGTAGTTCCTGTCAGACCTACAGGTGGAGCTGTGTGCTCCATGCTATAGTGCTGGGCAAAATACATGGGAGTGCATGCAAGTCAGGCCATATTGACATGCTAACGTGGCTGTTCACCACTGGATTGTCTGAGTGGGCTCATTTGCATAGGGCTTTCAATATAATACACTTTTGCCAAAGGCTAATGTGTTTGCACCGGGCTAATGTGTTAGCACCGTGCAAATGAGTTAGCCTTGGGCTAACCTTTCAAAATCATAGCACAGTTCTGCAGTGTGTGGCCTACAATGTTGTTTGTAGTTGTTGTGCACCACTTCAGTGCTATCACTCACAGTAGCCACCTGCTGCAACACATCCTTACTCCACCTCTGTGTGCACTGGGATGCAGTTGCAATTTGCACTGCCCTGTTGCTATAGTAAGAACTGTCTTATTTGCCAAGCTATTTTTGCACTGCACTCCCAGCCCTGTTTGCACAGATTCATTTGCACGCTATATTCATCTGCTTTAGCCACGAGGTTATTCCTTTGAATATTGCATGCAAATGTTTTCAGGCTCATTTAGTACAGTGCAAATTGTGCCCTGGGGCTAAGTTTTGAATATCTGGCCCCTGGTCTTTATCTGCCTGTATTGCTCTATTTTTCTAAAATGTCCCTTGTGCCACTATATCTCAAGCTGTAGAAATATTTAATAAAATAGGTAATGATGACAAGAGGTGCATACATAGGAAGCACACCAATGACTTTTAAGGTGGCATTGCATGATAATGGTAAAATTTTTGACTAATACCTTTTATTCTATTTTAGACTGCACCTTTTCTCCAGACTCGTACAATGTAATTTTCCCCCATTTTGAGTTTGCTTCACCACTTTTATTTACAGTTGAAATAATAAAAGGTGTACTCCTTTATATGAGGCTCAGATTGCATTTTTATCAGTTTTCTCTGTGGTTTCTGAACACTTGTTGTTTAAGATAACTTTTCATGTGAATATAATGAATTAGTATGCAGCAGTCACTGCTTCTTGACCATTTGGGAAAAAAGATGTGCAAAAACAGCTGAGAATACTGATGAAAACCGGATCTGAGCTACGGTGTATTTCTTTATTCAAGCGTTTCACCAGGAAAACATACTGTGCTAAGAGCTTATTTCCAGATGTGTTCTGGGGGAAGGGGGTATGGAGAGTGCAGCAATAAGTTACATCAATAATATTACAACAATAGAAAATCCATTAATAATTATAAAAGTAAAAATACACAGTAGCAATTGACAGGAAGCACAAAGTAAGTATTGCAAAACATAGCATATTTATATCACTTCAATTGCAACACGTCCACAAAGTACAACTGTCAGTGAAATGAGGGAGAGAGATCAAAAGGTAAAAGTGGACCAATAAACCATGGCACTTGGAGGAAGGAGTATATGGAAGAAAGAGCAGTAAGATTAATCTAAGATCAGTGGCAACTGCAGTAGAGAGAAGTGAAGTCACGAAGGACAGATTTTAGTAATATGAAAGAGCGAACATTGCAAATAGCAAAAGGGAGAGTGCTCCAAAGTTAGGGAAAAGCAGAAGGAGAAAGCAACTTGGCCAGCAGGGGATTTAAGTGGGAGGAGGGGAATGGCAGAGTGGGGCATTCACCCTTGTTATCAACCTTACTGAGCATGTTATCCCCTTCCATGATGTGTGTGGGCTGCCTGTGAATTTTCACTCCTCCTTAAAGTGAAGTAAAGCAAAGTGAACAATGCAAAGTCATAATAACAATGCAAAGTGGCAAAGTGAGGATATAAAAGGGGTACTTTGCATAGTGGAATGATAACGCGAAGAGGCCACTTCACTGCATCTCTACCCACAATCCCTCCCCCACACCCAAAAGAACTGAACTGAAGGAAATTGTATCCTGGTGCAGAGCAACTGCTCTGTTCAGTGTCCATCTTTGCAATGGTATGAATTGATGAATGGTGACATCTTTGCTTCTAGTAAAACCTGATTGGCTGAATTTTCACTTCGGCCCAAAGCATTACCCATGGCTATACTGATGCCATTAGTGAACCAGACCAGTGCTGTATTAGTGCCACTGTCTTTTCTGGTACTATGCTGCTCATTTGAAAGCAGCTTGAGTTTCTCAAAGTGATTAGTAAGTTGAGGTGAGAATACTACAGTTTCTAGCAGTGTACACAGTGGTGACAATAAAGAAATAGCCTGGTAGTTAAGAAGTGTTGGATCTTCCTTCAGGAAAGCTATTATATTAACACATTTACAGTATATAGATATTTATTTTGTCTGACATGGCTCTTCCACTTGTTGATGTAACATATTTGTATGGTTGGCCATTTATGAATCTACTTTTTTCACATGGTAAATGATTTTTAAACAGTTAAATATTTATCATGTGCAACAACAAAACAGTACTGAAAGCATGCTCTAGGTTGTTAAAGAGCTGTTCCAGTTACCTAGAAAAATTTTACAGCTGGCTTCAGCAGGAGACAAATATCATTAGATTCCAAACTAAATTTAATTTCAGAGCAGTTTACTGAGTATCACTTAAGACATTTGCATTAAATGGACTATTTTCCTCTTAGACACAGTGACCCAGATATTCAAAAGGGTTGCATATGGTGCAACAGTGTTGCACCATGCACAACCCACTGATGCACTGTGGCATGATATTCAAAAGAGAAAAGTGCGTGGCACAAATCCTGATGCGTCAGAGTGCATCAGTAATGTATGCAGGCACAGGTGGGGGGGCGTGCCCATGCATAACCTGCACAGCCCGATATTCAGCCTGGGATTTGAAGAGCCATGCATGCACAATCCTTACCTGTGCCAGCACAAAGTTAAGCCAAAAAAAAAGTAACAACTGATGGCCACCCACAGGTGAGCTGCCGCATTGCAGGGCGCAACACGGCAGCTGCCACCTGTGGGTGGCCACCCGAGTTCTGGCTGCACCTGGTGGTCCCTCCATGCCTGATCATGGGCATTTGTAAAAGAAGACATCGTCCAATATCCCTGGTGGTCCAGTGGACCACAGTCTGCCTGATCATGGGCATCTGTTATAAGAAAAGAACTCCCCCCAATATCCCGCTTTCTGCCCGATGGTGGGCATTTGTTGTAATAAAAGAACCCCAATATCCAATATCCTGCTTTCTGCCCGATCGCGGGCATCTGTTGTAAGAAATTAAACCCCCCCATCCAATATCCCTGGTGGTCTAGTGGTACCCCTTCCTCACCTGCCCAATGATCCCCACCACCCCCATTCCCCCCTGGTCATCCGGTGGGTGGCAGCACCCCACCAGCCTGCTACCCCACCACCCACTGACTGGCAGCTCAGTAGGGCTGCATGCCCATTGGTTCACAGCGTGAGCCAATGGGCATACAGCCCATATCGCAGTACACATTCTAGATATGTGTACCACTAGACCACCAGGGATATTGGACGGGGGAGGTTTCTTATCTTACAATAGATACCCGCAATTGGGCAAAGTGCAGTCCAGTGGACCACCAGGGATATTGGATGGGAGCGGTCATCTTTTATTACAACAGATTCCTGCGATCGGGCAGAAAGTGGGATATTGGATGGGGGGGTTTCTTTTCTTACAACAGATGCCCATGATCAGGCAGTGTGAGGTCCACTGGACCACCAGGGATATAGTATGGGGGGGGTTCTTTTATTACAACAGATGCCTGCGATTGGGCAAAAACCAGGATATTGGATGGGGGAGTTCTTTTATTACAACAGATGCCCACAATTGGGCAGAAAGCGGTCCACTGGACCACCAAGGATATGGGATTGGGAATTTATTTTAAACATACGCCCATGATCAGGCTGCAGGGGGTATCAGTCCCTGACTGCTGCTGCCTGGCAGGGCGCCAGGTGCAAGTCGCCGGGGATTGGCGCACCTGCATGCAAATGGTATGCAAATGGAGCCATAATGACATGCAAATGGCCCCATGTGCACCTTGCATAAATTATGGCCCCGTTTGCATGTTACCTTTTGAATATTGCAGGTGCTGTGAATGGCACAATGGCACTTGCGCTAGTGCATCTCCATGCTCCACTCTGGCCACTTGCACTGGCACAGTGCCATGGCGCCATGCACAGTGGGGGTGGCCAGGGTGCGATATTCAAATCTACTGAGCCATGGCACAGCTCCTTTGAATATTGCTTAGTCCACACCCCTGCACAGCCACGTTGAGCTGTGCCCAAGCTTGCGCCACAGCCTGGCACAGTTTGAATATCTGGGCCAGTGTGTTTCTGCTTAATGTCCTGCTTTGAAAGTACAATTAAGTGCTTGTGACTTCAAAATAATTTCAGTGGTAACAGGTTATGATGTCAGAAGCAGATAATTTTGATTGCAAAGCATCATGGGCATGTGTGATTTTTGTATTTTCTTGAAACTTGGCTTCCCAGCCAAATGCCCTTTGGGGTAACCCTTGCCTCAGTGTTTGCGCACAGAGGTTCTTTGTCTTTTAAATAGTTTTTTATTTTAATGGGTTCACCACAATATATCCAAGGCACACTGCCTTAAGGGTAGCTGGTCCATTCCACGGGGGTGTCAAACAGACGAGGCATACTGATGAGTCCGGTAGGACGAAACACGTGTCTATGTCTTCTGTTAGCACCCTTTGCAAACTGTGTGAGAGACCTTTCGGCACCATGCAATTCTGTTTAAAGTAGGGCCCGCATAACATTCTGTGGTGATTTCAATATGCAGCCCATGATGCTTTGCATTGTGGGGGCATGTGTGATTTTTATTTTTATATATATATATATATATATATATATATATATATATATTCTATAGTACTAAAGCAGTTTTACATAAGAAATATTAAAGCATTCAGGGGTTCTACCTCATCTAATAAGAAGTATACCTACACAATTAAAGCAATATATCCTTTATGCATCCCCAAAACGTTATGCTTGTAGTGGCCACAAGACAAATTTCATGATGAAAAACATTGAACAATCCCAAGAGTGGGTCCACACTGCACTTGATCTCTTCCCAAAATGGGAATATCTTTTCACATTCCCATAACATATGAATCAGGGAACCCTCTATGTTTTCATTTTGGAACAGAGAAGTTGTCTCAGCTTCCATTTCTATTAAGTTTCTGGGGTGTAAATAAAGATTATGTAAAATTTTGAACTGCATTAGTCACGGTCTATTCAGTTTCACAAACTTATAAAGGTCCTCCCACATTCTTTGCCAATAGGCTGGTTGCCAATTTAGTCATGTCTCGTGCCAGTAAAACAAGTCGTTGATAGTGTATTAAGATCACTGCTTTCAACAAGTCACTTTGACACGGAAAGTGTCGAAGTCTCTTACAGTAATGGGCAAAACAAATTGTCAAAATTTCACCCATCATGAAAACACTGTTTTTATGCAGGTGGCTCTGCCTACCGCACCTTCCAATTTTTTAGATAACAAACTCGAAATTGGAGTTTGTTCAAAGGGACAGAAACAGCAGCAAAAGCAAGTAAAATTAAGTCAGTGGACAATTACAGTGGCAATTTTGAATTCCATCAAAACTGTCACTGTATTGGCTTTAGTTGTCGAAACATCACTATTTCAACAATATAACAAGAGATTTATATTGCCTGGAGAGAGAAAGAGGGGAATCTCCAGCAGCTACTAATTTTTCAACTAACTCACCTCCAGAGTCAAGCCATGGCTGCCATCCCAAATGAGCCACAATGTAATGGACAAGTAGTAAATATTTAAATAAAACCTGTGGTGATAAGGCAAATCCATCTTGGAACATGGGAAAATCCATGAAAAATCCTATTACAGGAAGTTGATTCGCATAGCTATGCAAGGAAAGTACAAGAAAACTCTTTGTAACTGGATGATGTGCAATTTAAAAATAAGGATTAGAGAAAAGTGGCTGGGGGGGATCCCGAATCAGTGACACATGTAGAAAGGAACACAATTAAGCATGAGCACAGAGAGACCAATAATTAGGGGTATTTTTAAGAGTATGCAGGAGCCTAGCGGGCTTGAGAAAGAGAAGACTCTGTACTTGAATACATAGCAGGCTACAAAGTTCTCTTTCCATCCCCAGTCACTGAGGTTCATATGTCAGCAAAATGGCCCTCTCCATGTTGAGTTACCATTTAAAATTCTTACTACCATGCTGGGAGAAATAAAACAAGAAAACTTCAGGTAAGCGTAGGCCTCCTTGTTTCTTAGGGAGGCAAGTTTGAGATAAGAACACCTGACATATTTGCCTTGACAAAGGAAGTCATTGAACAGCATTTGAAGCTGTAGAAGCCACATTTTTTCCAGTATTATATTTAACATCCCCAATAGAAAAAATGTATGTGGCAAATTTGTAATTTTTATAATGCTATTACTTCCACAGAATAAGAGAAGTTGGGCAAACCACTGATGGAGATACTGTTTAATAACCTGCATTAAAGGATCTATATTATTTCTCCTAAGTTCAGAGAGATGTGTGGTCCCTACAATGCCCAAATATGTTAAGGACTGCAGTTCCCAATGTAAGTCTAAATCTGTTATGAACCAGATTATTTAGTAGCATAACACTCATTTTAGACATGTTAAGCTTATACCCAGTAACTTTAATGAAATAATCAATTTACATCAACATAGCAGGGATTGAAGTAATGGGGTGCTCCAAATGTAATAAGATGCCAACCGCATAGGAAGAGATGTTTTACTCAGTATGGCCCACTGTAATACCACAAACCAGAGGATTAGACTTGAACTGTCTTGCCAGTGGTTCAAGATAAAGATTAAATAATAGGACTGAGAGAGGGAATCCCTGCTGTGTCCAATGTTATAATCTAAGAGGGTGGGATAAAACTACATTACAATAAATTCTCACTGAGGGAGTCAAATACAGGACTTTTACACAAGCCACAAAATCATTGGGGATATTATACACTTAAAAGAGCTTCAAACAAATAGGGCCAAGAGACCCAGTGAAATTCTTTTTCAGCATCTAGGGAGGACAAGGCTGCAGGAACACCAAGACAAAGTGAAGTAATTTATGCATATGATCATTTGAGACCTGGCCCCTCCTAAAACCAACCTGCTTTGAGCCAATAAGGGCAGTCTACACTTGCTCAAGTCAGGAGGCTAAAATTTTGGCAAGGGTCTTAATGTATGTATTAATTAAAGAAATGGGGCGATAACTACTCATCTGAAATTCATCTTTACCTGATTTAATTAGAAGTGTAATATGCAACTCCGTAAGGGTACAATCAGTTATCCCCTTAGTGTGCATATAATTAAAGAGGGGGGGTGGCTCAGAGGTAATGTAAAGAAGTATTTTTTCACAGATAGGGTTGTGGATGCATGGAATGACCTTCCAGAGGAGGTTGTGGAGTCAAAAACAGTGGTGGAATTCCAGCATGCATGGGACAGTCATAAGGCAATTCTAGGAGGTGGGGGTAGGAAAAAGTAGGCTGCTGGTTAACTATGATCTGCTGCTTATCCATTAGGTGGGGAAATGGGCATACTAGGTGGGCCAAGTGGTCCTTATCTGATGTCAAAGTCTACGTTTCTATGTTTAACTGGGGCCCACTCTTTCATAACAGTCCTAAAAAAATTTGTAGGAAAGCCATTTGGACCCAGCATCCAGTCTAAGCTAAGCTGTTCTATTGCTGGGCAAGCCTCACCTATGGTAATAGATCCCTTAAGTAAGCTGCTTTGCTGGTCTGAAAGGCAGTGCAGCTGAGCTACTATAAGAAACTCCAAAATAGACTCCTGTAGCTGCTAGTTCAATGGATCACTAGTATAAAGTTATTTATAAAATCCCCTAAAGGCCATCCACTGTATCTCTTGGTTGGGCAATAAGGAATATCTCTAGTTGGCCAGCCTGGGAAAGGGTCCCAAGATGGTAGCCTGGGTAAAAAATTGGCTGGAGAACAGGACACAGAGGGTAATTGTAAACGGGGCTCACTCTGAAGAAAATGGGGTTACTAGTGGGGTACCACAGGGTTCAGTACTAGGACAGGTCCTCTTCAATGTCTTTATAAGCAACATTGCAGAAGGACTGGAAGAAAAAGTATGTCTCTTTGCAGATGACACAAAGATCTGCAACAGATTTGATACTCAAGGTGGGGTGGAAAAGATGAGAAGGGACTTGGCAAGAATGGAGGAATGGTCAAATGTACGGCAGCTTAGATTCAATGCAAAGAAGTGCAACGTAATGCACCTGGGAAACAGAAACCCAGGGGAAGAGTATACAATGAGGTGTGAGATACTAACAACAACAAAAATGGAAAGGGACCTGGGGGTAGTCATATCAGATGACCTAAAGGTGAGCAGGCAATGTGAGAGGGTAGCAAGTAGGGCTGGTGGGATGCTGCGATGCATAAGGAGAGGCATCACCAGTAGAAAACAGGAAGTTGTTATCCCTCTGTACAGACAGCTGGTGAGACCCCATCTGGAGTACTGCATGCTGTTCTGGAGACCCAATCTCCGCAAAGACATAGACAGGATGGAGGTTGTCTAGAGGAGGGCAACTGAAATAGTGCAGGGTCTGCACCAGAACACATATCAAGAGAGGCTTAAGGATCTTAATATGTATAGCGTCGAGGAGAGGAGGGAGAGGGGGGACATGATAGAAACTTTCAAGTACCTCAAGGGAATCAACAAAGTCAGAGAGGGTAGCGTCTTTCAGAAAAGACGTGTGCAAGAACAAGGGGGCACAATTTGAAGATAGAGGGGGGGATGGCTCAGAGGTAATGTGAGGAAGTATTTTTTCATGGAGAGGGCCATGGATGCATGGAACAGCCTTCCTGAGGAGGTTGTGGAGTCAAAAACAGTGGTGGAATTCAAGAATGCATGGGACAGACATAAAGCAATTCTAAGGGGTGGAGGTTGGAAGAAGCAGGCTGTTGGTTAGCTAGGATCTGCAGCTTATCCATTAGGTAGGGAAATGGGTAGACTGAGTCGGCCAAGCGGTCCTTATCTGCTGTCAAATTCTGTGTTTCTATGTTTATGTATCTCTGCCCCACCCTCAAACCTTTGACTAACCTAATTGCATCCTGGTAACATAAACACAAAAAGCTAATAATGTTCTAGCTTTTTCACCTTACTCCAGATAACCAGCCTTAACCCAGAAAATAACCAGCTCCACATTCTCATTAAGCAAGTTGGCATACTGAGTTCTAAGGGAATTAAGCATAATCCAAATCTGCTCTGGGGTATCCGGGGCAAGGTGAGCCTCTAGAACACAGATCTGATGCCACATGTCTTTCAATTTCTTTTCTAGGTCCCTATGTTTGTTAATTGCTATCCAGGTGCATTCCCTCTATGGACGTTTTGCTGCTGCCCACAAATCATCAAGTTGCAGTGTCAGTCTTTTATTCGTGTCAAATAATTGTGTTATACATTTTTGCAAACACACAGTCATATCTTTATCTCGTAAGAATTAGGTATTAAAATGCGATATGGGATCATGCTCCATCCCCCCCCACCAATACAAACTAGTGCACGATCAGATAAAACAGTCCCTTTAATCTTTCAACTGATTAGGCCTGAAAGACTTTCTTGGCTGATAACAAAACAAAAAATCTGTGTGGGATAATAAATTACTGGGATCAATCGGAAACTGTAACAACAGTCCATTGGCTGCAATACCCACCATGGCTCAAGTCAGTCCCACCTGGTCCATCAATTCCCAAAGGCCCCCCCTGGGTTGGAGGGAGACCTTTCTTATGAACCCCTGGTTCATTTAAATCAGGTTGGGGCAACACATTCCAGTCACCCCCGATTAATATAGGTAGATGGGTATAAGGATCTAAACGTTGGGCAAGTTAGGTAAAGAAATGGGGGTAATTGCCATTAGGGCTGTATAATGAACTTATTAGAACTTCATGCAGACCCAGTCTTTAATGCAAAAAAAGATAATAACCCTCATAGTCCCAAAGTTCTGAGTGATCAGAATGCATACCCCTTTTTTATTTGTGCTATCTTCAGCACAATATACTTGACTGACCCATTCCTTATGAAAATAAGCAAGCTGGTCCCTTCTAAGATGAGTTTCCTGAAGCAAGCTATGTCTGCTCACAGTTTCTTTAGATGTTTCAGTATGGCATACCTTTTTTTCATTGGCCGCTTTAATATTCCATGTTATAAAAGTACAGTTACTTCCCAGTATTTGAAGACTACAGTACTATAAAGCAAGTACAACCAAGGAAGCCCATTACATCTAAACAAGCTATAATTCCACCACCATGTAGCACTCATCCATCCCACCATCATTATCCCATCACAGAAAAAACAATGAACACAAACACTCATACAGCCCACATATAATCAAAAAGGGTCATGAACAGCAGCCTGCGTTACCTAGTACAAAACAAGTTCTGTGTCTGTCCTCCCTCAGTCCACTGGACTGCTTCATCATCCAGTTCAGTCTGCGATCTGTCCTAGTACAGTCTTCAGAGCAAAATTACACCACACCGATCCTCTACATATATTTATCACACAAGGGTGATCTACCACACTCTTCATAATAGGCCACACTCTCCCAATACTGCACCTAGTCAGAAACCCTGAATAAGGATATACCCATATTAGGGGTCAAAGCAAAGGTGCCGGTATACACAACCCACCTCCACACAAGGGAGTAGAGGTTGAATATACTGGTACAAAGTGGAGTGACTACCCAATCACTGGGAGAATACTATAAGTTAAAAATAGATAAGACTCATTCTGCCCCTTCCCAGCTATTCTACATCAGAAAAAAGGGTGAATTCACAAAGAGAGAAAAAAAAAAACAAAAAGGGACTGCTCACAGGACACACCTTTTAAAGCACTGGGCTGCCTCTCAAGAAGGGGAGCCCAGCCTATGCCAGGGTCACATAAGAAGTCAACAACAGCAAGAAAACTAAACATATTGGATACCCACTTGCCATAAAAATGGCAGAGAAGCAAAAATGGATATTTCAACTATAGCTTAAAACTCAAGCCTACCACTCTAAAATTGGGGAGGCTAGATGGACCTTGTGGTCCCCTTCTGCCTTTACTTTCTATGTTTCTATCCAGAATGGAAAACTGAGGGGGACCCTTGGGCATAGATAAAAGGGAACATGACACAGTGCAATAAAAATATGGGTAGAGAGGTGAGTCCCAGAACAGCCCCTCACAGAAATAAAGGTACTACCCCACTAACAACATCCAGTTGTCACATTAAGAGCAATACAGATATAACCTATGCTCAGGGATAATGGTTTTCCATTTTTACTGGTAACACCAGTAAAAATCATGGAATCCTGCTGGGTTTGTGGATTTTGAATTCTTGTACCGGTGCCTCACGGAAATTGCATTTTACAGCACAGAATCCCTAAGATTTCAGCATATTTTTAAATGTTTTTATTTTCTCTTTCTATGTCCCCTTCTCACAGCATCAGTCTCCACTTTTCAGAGATCCCTAGGCTGGGTATCCCCTAGCTTCACCCAAGGTGATGCGCAGGAGCTCCTGTGAGCCTGCCCCCATCCTGCCTAGGTTGTACTCCCCAGGTGGAAAGGAAGGGGACCCCAGATCACCCCTCCACAGTCCTTTAATATGTGTGTCGGGCAGCCCAGTGGATCCCTCATGGAAACGGGTTATGAAGTCTGGGGCAGCTGGGTCCCTTCTACCAGCAGCCAATGTGGGGTGATTGTTACTGGTTTTCTGGTCTCAGTCCCTGAGGGCACCAACACCTGAGGGGATCCAAGGAAGTAGGGCACATAGAGACATGCCACTACTCCAGATCCTGGCTAGCTTCCTCTCTTCCCGATTGCTCTGCAGCCTCATTGCACCACCACCTGTGGTCATCCAGGTGGCAATAAAGCAGCAGGACCTGCAAGCTACCGTTCCCAGAGGCAGAGAGCAGCCCCCCAGGTGCTCGATCCTACTCCCCTGGCCAGACCTCTAGCAACCCAAATTCACTTCTGATCCTGAGTCCCTGGCATTGCAAGTAGTAGTGCTACCTCAGGCTATTTACAGTGCTCTGTCAACTATACACCCACTTTGGTGTAAGAAAACATAAGCAGATGGAGAGGGAAATAGTTCAGTTTTAGTAAAATGTTGCAAAGTGTTCAATGTTCATAATTTGCACTGTAAGTACTGTGCACTATTATTGAAATCATATATTAAAACATTATATATGGGTGTTATGGCTGGCAGTATAGCCTACTGGTTAGAGTAACAAACAGTGATCGAACTGAGTACATCTAGAAGATTCGGGTTTGATTCCCACAACCTGCACTTGTATACTGTGTGACTCTGAGCAAGGCACTTAACCTCCACAGAGCTCCTGGGTCACCTCTGAAAACAGGCAGTTTTGCCTACTGGGTTTGCCCAGTTTACAAAAAAATATAAAAAAAATACCAATATATGTTTACTACATCATACAGTAGTCAGGGTACCATGTAATTTATTCAAGTTGTACTTGGGCTACAATGATGTTGTATAGGTAAATATAAATGTTTGGATACATTTTGTGTTTTATAAGCTTGTTTTTAGACTTTAGTCAGGTTTTTATTGCATTTTTTTGCATATGAACATCTAGGATATAGATTGCTAAGCGAAGGATCACTGTTACCAACTAGTTTATTAATGTTTACAATCTGCAGGGCCATCCAAAATCCTCAGTTGTTTGATTGAAAATTAGTCTGAATGAAAGTATGTTCACAAGGCACAAGCTGCCTTACTACTTATTTAGGTGAATGGGATAGAAGCATAGACGTTGACGGCCCTCCTAGTCTGCCCATTTCATCATTTGCACCTTCTCTCCCACCTGTTGTGTCAGTCTCTGTGACAACAAAAAGTTTTCTGACAGACTGCTTTAATAAAAAGCAGATGTTAAGTGCTTAAGTGTACTTATGCTTGGCCAGAGGATTTGAAAGCACATTCAGTGACACACGGAAGGTAAGACCCCAGGGCTGTATGATGCTGGTGGGTAGAGTGGTGCTCAATTCACATCTGAGCTCAGACATGAAAACTGAGAGACACCCTTTTCATGGAGACCAAGGGAAAAAAAGGAATCAACATGTTTGTGAGATGCATTAGAAGGTCCACTAATCACTTGTGAATTTTTTTTTAGGTGAAGACACTATTTCAAAGAAGCAAATTCAGGCAGTTTTTTTTGTTCCTCCTACTCTCTGGCCATCCACTCCTCCAGGCCTGCCAAGTCCCCCTACCACTGCTGCTGAGTCCCCACCACCATCCACTGCCCCTTATGGCCATGCTACCAGCTACCCCGAAGTAACCCTTCATCGGTGGGCCTCTACCCCTGTGGGAGGCTAACAGGGGAAGACAATCACCCTAAAGAGCTTCCTGTATATCCCAGGCATGGCAGGGCTCAGAACAGATACATGTGTCTGGGGCTTCATGCTTATGGAGGGACCATAAGCCATACTCTGTGTGGCCAGCAGGTGTTTTTCCATTTTCGTGGGAGCGTGACAGGCCACATGATGTCAAGGCACAAGCTGACGTCCATCATGCTCTCTTTTGCAATGAGGGCCAATGTGTTACCATGCCTCCAGCCTCCACCTGGGGCCAGCAAATGCTGAGCTGTGAATATACCCTCCCTTCCAGGAGAAGGCGAGTGGTCATTGGACACTCAAGCCTTCACCCCCCCGACCGGTCCTCCAACATCCAAACCTGTTCCCAAACCCTGGTCAGTGGTGTCACAGGCAGAAATCCAATTCAGGCAGTTAAATGATAGGAAAAAACAAATGTGGTCCACCTTAGTAGTGGTGGTGGTTCAGATGAATTCACATCTGAGTTCTAACAACCAAAGAGACTAAGTAATTTTTAACTTGTGCATGTGGGGTGTGGGTGTTGAAGAAAGGGAATCATAGTGCTGTCACTACTGCCATCATCCCTGTGGGATGTGGACTGCATTGTTGCTACTGCCATCACACTTGAGAGGTGGGGGGCCATAGTGCTTCTGCCATAACCACTGGTGGATGGGGAATGTTGTACTGCTGCTGTCCCACCTGAGGGATGGGAACCATAGTGCTGATACTGCTATCACACCTGAGGAATGTGGAACATGGTACTGCTGCCATCACACATAATGGATAGGGACCACAGTGCTGCTGCTCTCATCACACCAGAGGGATGGAGTCTGTAGTGTTGTTGGTGCTGCCATCACACCAGAGGGATGGGGGCCTTACTGCTGTTTCCATCACACCTCAGGGATGGGGCTGTAGTGCTGTTGCTGCCATCATATTTTGTACCTAAAATAACTTTAAATTGGTACAAGGATGGAAGGATGTGCAATAGTGGAGGTCAAAACTGCTAAAATGCATGTTAGCAGAGTTAAAAATTGTTAAATAAAGTACACAAAACCAAACACTGGTAAAATCAGATTTTGGCTTAGCAGACACCGGTGACAGTACAATTTTTTACAATGTGCAAAATGGAATTTGCCCTTTCTCAATCCCAGTAAACCAGTGTTCCTGGCTATGCTACAAAGAAGGATTCCTCAAGAGCTCCGCCCACCTGTAGAGGAGCAGGGGCCCCATCCCATAAAAATTCTGTGGCGTATCATAACATAAAGGACATGACAAGTAATTTGCATACCGAAACGTGTTAAGTCAATAAGATTCAGCCTGCCTCCCGAGCTGGTATCGAATAATCACCTGTCAGCTAGAAAACTGTTTCTGGTGGTGATTGAGCTGGGTGTCATGCTGGTATGCAGAGCTCCCCACTACACCAAGAAATAATTAACATATGTCCATCAGTCAAAACAAACAGTTCACAGGAATCCAACGTAATGAAAATGGGAAAGCTGGCTCTATCAAACTGTAGCATGCCTTGTTCCATACTGAAGGTGTCAAGGCATCCATAAACAGAAACTGTTGACATCACAAACACGGTTGACCTTCTAAAATTTACAGAGCTGGGCACACAGAGCAGACACATCCCAAGGAGCAAGGAGGATATGAACAACATAGGCAAAACCAGCAAAGAAGATTACATGCAAGACAAAACAGCAAACACGGAGACTAGGAACAAAAACTGCTATCAGGCAGTCTAAGCAATCACTCCAGCATGATGTCATTGAGATCAGGACTTTTTAAATGCATCCAGAAAGAAGGTAGGGCGCTCCTGTTTTTCTTGTTCCATGTTGAGAAAAGACTTTTGCAGTCCAATGACAGACACAGTCAATTTCATAGGGTATAGCAGACAAAATGTAATATTAGCAATGGAAAGATTAGCTATTAGGGCCCAATAGGATTCCTGTTTCTCACTTGTGGGGGTAGATCTTGAAATATATACACTCTGCGGCCTTGCCACATAACTTCCTACAGCTCCCTGATATTGCCTAATATATGTTTTATCTAAAAAATTAAATACTGTAGCTTGAATATTATGGGTAGCAGTTTTTCTCCTTCAGTCAGCGGTGGCTGAAGAGCCCCATAAATGTGTTCTATGAAATACTGTGGACCATTCAGAGAGGGGACAGCAAACTGTTCACAAAGCCAATAGACAAACAGGATGGTATTTTGGCCCTCACTTTTCTCAGGGATCCTCACCATCACCAAGTTATTATTGTGACTTCTCATTTCTTGGTCACTGAGGTGCTTCTCGAGCTGGGTGATTTTGTGGTAGAGATCCATGACTTCTGGGTCTAGCCAGTCTTTCCAGTTCTTCAAAGAGCTCACTTGGGCTTCCACATCACTGACTCTCTGAGTGAGCCCTTCAATAGCGGAGCGTGTGGCTTTAATATCTCTGCAGAGCTCCAAGATAGTGCCTTTAAGTTGAGCTAGCTCTTAGAGGAATCACTTTCCTCTTAAAACCTCTGCCATTTGGTTAGCACTTGTAGATGGGACTGCTCCTGACTTCATTCACTTAGTTTTTGGGTTACGCTCTGGGGTGGAAGGTGGTATATGCAAAACTGGGAATTTCTTTGAGTTACTATCCATCTGGTCTGCATTATTGCATCCAGGGATGGTCAGGAGTCCACTACTGCTCGAAACAGTTCACAAAACAAGCAGATTTTCATGGAAAAAAAAATTAGCTGGAGTATTCAGAGCAGCACAGAGGAGCTGGTACTAGCTTTGATGCATCATGTGACCTCCCAGAAAACAGAATTTTGTTTTTTAATGAAAACGTCTTTAGTAATAAAAAAATGAAAATCCTAAAAAGTCAAATATTTGGGAAATGTTGTGCAACTGAGTTCTTCTGGTGCTGTCTGTGAATGTTTTGCTAGGCCACAGAAAACGGTGTTAAGTGGTATGAAATAAGTATACCGTCGAAACAGCATCTCCCAAATGGTGCAGGGTCAAAACAGCACCAGATTATGGCAAATGCCAAAATCAGCGAACCCACTGTATCCCTCCTCCCTGAGGTCTGCCTCCCGGATTTGGTGTATTTACTAAGGGGGGTGTGGGGGGCACAGCCCCCCAAAACAGAGAGTTCACCCATTTCAACATTCACCATAATCTGGTGCTGTTTCGACTCTGCAATGTTTGTGAATCACTGTTATGTCATGGAATCTATGAAACATAGGGGGAAAGGGGAAACTGCTTAACCAGGAAAGGCACACTAAGCCAGATCTTGTTTCCAGGTGCAACCTGGGAGCACAAGGAAGTTAAGTGACTTACTCAGGGTCACACAGTATGCAAGTGGGGCTGATGGAATTCAGACCCAGATCTCCAGCTTAACAGCTCACTGTCATTAATCACTACAGTATACTGCTATAATACTATATTTAGGCATCCATTAAAGGATAAAGGGGCACTGTCAGCTTTGCCCTTCCTTTTGTGCTAAATTTCCATCTGACATTCTGCAACCACAAAATTGTAAAGTTGTAACTGTAGAATGCCTCTGAATAAAAGAAAAAGTAAGCAGCTTACCAATTTTCATAATTTACAAACTATTTACATTACTGGCATCCCAACTTAAAATCTCCATGCCCCAGAAGCTGTTCCATGCTAAGAACATGCATTTACTGGGGGCACTGTCCCGCCCCTGCACATTTTAACATTGGCTCACTAACAAAATGTTAATCCATGACAGAATGGTATTCTAAATCATTGGTGGTGTTTACAAATAAAAACCACAAGGGCTCGTTCTGATGCAAAATACATTTAAAAGTTGGTGCCCAAATCCCGTGCATGTGCAGTGGTGGCTTGGAAAAAGATCCCGCGCCTGCATGAGAAAGTGTTGCTACTGCACATGCTCGGGATTTGGGCACCAGCTTTTAAATGTATTTTGTGCCAGAATGAGTCCTCAGTTTTTATTTGTAAACACTACCCATGATTTAGAATACCATTCTGTTATGGATTAACAGTTTTTTAGTGTGACAATGTTAAAATGTGCGGGTTGGGACTGCTCTCTCGGTAGATGCACGTTCTCAGCATGGAACGGTTTCCGAGAGCATGGATATTTTAAGTCATGATGCCAGTAATGTAAATAGTGCATAGATTACAAAAAATTGGTAAGCTGCTTACTTTTTCTTTTATTCGATTGCATTCTACAGTCTCCTCCTCACAATTATGTGGTTGCAGAATGTCAGATGGAAAGTTGGCACAATACAAGGGGCAAAGCTGACAGCGTCCCTTTAAAGCAAAAAGTCAAGAAAGCTAAGAAGGTAAGGAAGGCATTGTAAGGTATTCTTTTTTTATTTTTTTATTCTCTTTCTGTCCCCTCCTGGATGACTTCCATCTGCCTGGATATTCCAGCCCTGTCATCATGATATCCACTGGGACTTACCTGCCTGCCAGTCTTCCCCACAACTTGCCCCCCCAGTGGGGTCAATGGGTCCCCTCCAATCCCCTTAGAAAGAGCATCCATTTCCTGGTCTGGTGAGTCCAGCTACATTGGTGTGGGGCCTACAGCTGTTTGGCACTGGTAGCCTTTTCCTCCCTATTGTGGTTTCCTGAGAGGCATAGCATGCAACAATGCCATGATGTGCACCACGCGCTCCCTCACAGAACAAGTTGTTGTTTACCATGCCACCCATGACTTCTAGGCAGTCCCAGGGGGCCTTTCCCATAGCTTCCACTAGGGGCCAGGCAGTCAGTGGGTTCTCCAAATCCTCCCTCCTAGAGGAGGAGAGCAGTCCTCTGGGATTCTTGATCCTCCTCCCTTTGGCTGGCTGTCAGACATCTCGAGTTTGCTACCAAATCCTGGTCATCTTTGCTGCAAGTGGTCGCACTACCACTGCAGTAGAGAGCTTGCCTATAAAGTATTCTTCAAAATCTTGGTTAAGGCAACCACTTTGCCTTAATCCCAATTTTAAACTTGGTAATAAACCAGTTCCCATCTCCTTTTTATCCCAGGCTAAACCTGATAATCCTAATTGCCTTATCAATGAAGGCACCCTTTTGCCTTTCACTATTTTCCAGAGAACTAATGGCCTCTCTTCTAATTCAATTTTTTTCTATGTTCAACTTATTCATCTTCTCTGTACTACACTAGGACCCTCATCTTGGCTTTTTTCAGATGGTTCCCAGTACCAAGAATTTGTACATTTGGTCACACAAGACCATGCCATTGGTCTCTAGATTGTCTTGCACAGCCTCTGTTCTGTGTAGTGTGTGTAGTGGAAAGCTGGAGATAGTTTGCTCTCAGAGCTCTGAGAATCGAACCAACGAAAAACCTTTCAAAAAGCATTTTTGAGCCAATTTTTGTGGTCAAAATTTAGTACATCGATTATAGGAAACCCTCTTATGCTCATATCTTTGAGTGTTTCTTGGTTTTGTGTTCATTTTGAATGTTAATTTGTAAGATTCAATCTGTACTGACAGACATTGTAGAAGTGTGCTTCGGGGAAGGAGCATGATGAGGGATTCATGGTGATGCAGTGAAAAAGGCAGTCTTTCTAACTGTTTTTGGGTAGCTAGTGTGTTAGTATTTGTGTGTTCATGTACACACAGTAATACTTTCAGTAAGTTTTGATAATGTGTTGGTGTGAAGTGCTGTGAATTTTTTCAGTTGTTTTAAAAGATTTGGTTGTACTGTACTAAACTTTAGAATTTTCTGTGCACTACCTGTAGTGTGTGCGTGTGTATGTGTGCATGCCATCAAGTCACACACATTTTATTGTGCCACACCATAATCCAGGACTCCGATGTGAATCTCGTATCTGTCTGTGGTACATTTTACTGTTCGTTGTATTTCGGGTCGATAGTGGACTGTTACTGCAGCTGCCCGCAGAAATGGTATTATTTTGTTCCAGTTTGATTCTGATTTTGACTACTGGTTAAGGTGGTGTTGTGCTTGTGCCTGTGTGGTCACATCTCTTAAGTGCACTCTCCATCTGTCTGTACATCTGCATCTCTTTAGGGCCCAATCTCCACCTGTAACTTAAGTCACAGTTGTTTGTTTGGCTTCCCTTCTGAGTGCTAGTGTGGTGCATATCTTGGCATGAACACTGTGCTCATTTATGTGAATTTTTAAGTCAGGATGGTCATCACAACTCACTCACAATACAAATCAGGTCCTTCAACTTCATGGTCATAATTCACGAATTACACAACTTAAAGTTTTTGGGGTGTAAGTTTTATGTAACCTTGTTTTTTTAAAGTTTTGGGTTTCATCATGAATCAGAAAAATGATGGGGGGACACCCAGTTATATCATGTCACGTCACGTCACTTAAGATCCTTGGTGTATTCCGATGCTTCTGTTTGTGTGTACTCATTGTTATGTGTTTTCAAGTCAGGGTGTTTGGTGTGGTACAGGTCAGGGAAGTACAGCTGTAGGTATTTGAGTACAGTTTATTAGTCACGTTACACAAGTCAGTCATCATGACTCTGAGACAAATCACATTCTTCATATTTATAGGCAGGATGATTCATGAATTACACAACTTTAAGTTTTTGGGGTGTAAGTTTTATGTAACCCTGTTTTTTTTTAATTTTTGGTTTCATCACGAATCAGGAAAATGACTGGGTGACACCCAATTATATCATGTCATGTCATTCAAGATCCTTGGTGTATTCCGATGCTTCTGTTTGTGTTCAGTGTCTGTAGAATGTCCCACTTGAATCTTTGTGCGCACAAGAAGCTGGCCCTATTTAATCCTTTAGTATCTCAGCTTGACCATTATACCCATTGTTATGTGTTTTTAAGTCAGGGTGTTTGGTGTGGTACAGGTCAGGGAAGAACAGCCATAGGTATTTGCGTACAGTTCATTAGTCATATCACAACAGTCACTCATCATAAGACAAACCACGATCTTCATCTTCACGGTCACGATTCATGAATTACACAAATTTAAGCTTTTGGGGCATAAGTTGTGTGTAACCCTGTTTTTTTTAAGTCTTTGGATTCATCATGAATAAGGAAAATGACTTAGGGATTCTGATGCTTCTGTTTCTGTTCACATTCTGTAGGATGCCCCCTTGAATCTTTGTGCTCACAAGAAGATAGCCCTATTTAATCCTGTAGACAGTATCTCAGCTCAACTATTGCATTCTTTTTTTTTTTTTTTATTTTATTTAAACAGCAGTTTGGAAAACCTTTGAGCCATAGGCTCATTTACAAAGGTACCTTATCACAGTAAGACAAACGAAAATACACAGTATAACAGTACAACACATAAGTATAACAGTAAATTAAGACATAGATACAAACAAGCTGGTACAGGTAGGATGGATGCAAACAATACCAGATTTATGTTGTCCTTAGCAGCTTAGTAATAAGCTTTGTCATAAGTATTGAGTACAGCTTTGACTAGTGGCAATTACAGCATCGGGTGTTAATAAGGAGGTTACGTAAGGAAGTTTTGAAGCACGATATAGTTGGAGCTTCAGAGATGGAGGGGGGCAGTGTGTTGAACCAGGAGGGGCCCTAAAGCTGAAGGCTCTTTGGCCATGAGAGTCCTAGCTCTAGGGATAACAAGAGAGGTTTTCCCAGAGGTCCGAGTATGAACTAGTGGGACAGAGCGGCGATGGTGGTGGTCAATCCTGGTGGGGATAGCCCAAGGAGGGTCTTTTTTGTAAGGGTACAGGTCAGATATTTGAGGTGCTCGTCAAGATCAAGTACCAGTGCTTTAGCATACAGTAGACAGGTGTGTGTCAGCCTAGGTGCTCCAGTAATTAACCTGCAGGCCTTATTCAGAGTAGTGCAAATTTTATGGCGTGCGGTCTGATCAGCAGCACCATACACCGGCAGTCCATAGTCCACTAGGGACAGGATAGAGGAGGTGACTGAGAGTCGAAGAGCCTCCGGGGGAGGCAGTGTTTATACCGATGTAAGATGCCCAATCGGATATTAGTGGCAGTGGCTAGGGCAGCGATGTGTCCATGGAAGGAGAGGGAGGGGTCAAAATGGATCCCTAGGTATTTATAGGAGCAAACTTGTTCGAGTGGGAAAGAGGACCCAGAGTGAATGAGGAGTTTGAAGTTGCAGGACTTGTTTTGGGGATGAGTGAAGAACATGGTTTTTGTTTTTTTAAGATTTATCACCAATCTATGTTCCTTGAACCAGCCCTCGGCTTCAGTGAAGGACTTCTGCAGCGAGTCCTGGAGGGCAATAGGGTTACGATTTGAGGCAAAGATGACTGCATCATCAGCATACAATAGAATGTTCCCTGAGCAAGAGCGTGGAAGGGTGTTAAGGTAAAGGGAGAATAGTAAGGGGCCCAGAATGGAGCCCTGGGGAACCCCAGAAAAGATGGGACAGATGTCTGAGTAGGTCCCATTAATTTTTACACGCTGTGAGCGGTCAGACAGATAACTGGTGCACCAGGAGATAGGCCCAGCAGCAAAACCAGAGAGACTAAGGGCATCAAGAAGGAGGGGTGGAGACAGTGTCGAAAGCTTTTGAGAGGTCAATGAAGACAGCACCAGCCAGAGAACCAGTGTCTAGGAGGAGTGAGAAATTGGAGAACTCTAGGGGCTGTGTTGGTACTGTGGCCCGCTCAGAAGCCATGCTACTCAGGACAAAGGACATTGTAGGTGGAGAGATAGTCAGAGATTTGAGAGGCCACCACTTTTTCCAAGGCCTTGGAGAGAGGAGAGAGAATGGAGATCGGTCGATAGTTTCCAGCCACAGTCCTATCACCACCTTTAAACATAGGGGTGACAGTCCAGGCAGTTGGAACCTTCCCCAGGCAAAGAGAGTGGTTGATGAGGCATGTGATCGGGGTAAGGACTGTGTCTAAGACCAGCCGTGGGATACACGGATCCAGGGTGTCACTGCCTGTACTAATACTCTTGAGGGCAGTGATAAGGTGCGCCTAAGTTCTTGGGCAGAAACACGTATGAGGAGAAAATAAGGGCTAGAAAGATTTACGGGCAGGTGCTGGTGGAGGAGGGTCAAAAAATTTGTAGGGAGGATAGGGCTAAGGTCAGTGAATGAGGTGTTGAGGTGGTTGGCTATGAGGGCTGGGTCTGAGGAGATCACACAATTAATGTTGACCTGGGTGGGGGGAGTGTGCACTCCCATTTAACTGTTTAATGTTATCCCAGAAGGTTCTGGGGTTCCCCCATGGAGCAGTGAGTGAGGACCGATGGTGCTCAGACTTGTGCCCTTTCCTGATGGCCAGTGCACTTGTTTCGGGCTGCAGCATATAACCGCCTGTCATTGGGCCGGCCAGTCTCAATGGCACGGGTGCCATAGGTTGTCCCTATGTTTGAACTGGTGGATCAAAGCTGGGGCTACCTAGGGCATTCTTCCTTTAGAACGGTGGGTCAACATTGGGGCAAGATATCACAGGCATTATTAAAAGTTTGGGTAAAGAAGGAGAGCTGTGTCGATGTCAGGAGTTGCCTGTATAGGAGACCAGTCAATTTGGGACAGAAGTTCCTTAGTTTTATTAGTCCACCAGGTATTAGACACCGTGCATGTGGACTGTGCTATGGGTTTGGGGACTGAGGATGACCAGTGGAATAGAATGGGGAATGATCGCTGAGAGAGTCTGGGAGGACTTGTACATTGGGGATCCGATTAGGGTTGGTGAGTACCACATCAAGCAGGGTACTGGAGCCTCTCTTGGGGTTAGTCCTGGTAGGGTGGGTAACTAGTTGCGTTAGGTCTATTGCTGAAAAGGAGTCTCGGGTAGAGGAGGAGGAGGAGGGGCTGAGCCAGTTGACATTTAAGTCACCCACCAGAATTTGATCAGCGGAAGGAGGTAGAGAGGTAAGGTATTCTGTAAGAGAGGCAATGGCCTGCGTTTGGTCCCTGGGGGGCATGTATGCAGTAGACAGATAAAGGGGTCCCTTTAAAGGGTCAGGGGTTAGTTTCAGCGTAAGCGCCTGGGCCCTGGAGTCAAGGGATGGGAGGGCAGGCTAGTACGGGAGAGATTCTTGACATAAATAGTGCAGCTGCCGCCCATCTCCCAACACGGTCGGACCGGAAAAGGTGAAACCAGGAAGGGAGACTAGGAGTCAGGGAGGATTTGACAGCCAAGTCTCAACGAGGGTGATGACATCAGGGTTAATTGATGTGACCAGGCATTGTAGTGAGTCAAACTTTTTAGGAGGCTACAGATATTCATGGAGACCATGCATAGGCCTGTGGTCAGTTGGGGAGCTCCTGGGAACCGGGCCAGGGTTTGGATGAATGTTCCCCAACAGGAGTAGTAGCATGACTAACACCCTGGCTGGGAGATGGTGAGAGGTTTTCCTACGATTGACATGAGGGGGGGAGGGGAGGCTAAGGGAGCAGGGGGTGGGCAGGGAGGTACAGGAGGGGAAAGCAAGAATAAGAAGACACCCAGATGTGCCTGAGGTGAATAGAAAGCATAATATATGTTTTCCTGACAGGGTGTTTGGTATGGTACAGGTCAGGGAAGTACAGCATAAGGTATTTGCATACAGCTCATTAGTTATGTCACACCAGTCATTCATCACAAGAAAAATCACTTTCTTCACAAATCACAGCACTTAATTTTTTTTTTTCAGTTCTGATGATACACTGAAGACCTGTAGAGATGACCAAAACATTAATGAACTGTTTTTTTTACTTTTTTAAAATATTGCGCACCTCCCCAAAAAAATCTTTCATGGGTTGACAGTTTCCATGCAGTCAAACTTAGCAGCAGACATCCAAAACTTGTTGTGGTGGACCACTGATGCTGTGCCTATGATGACCTGAAAAAAAGGCCATCATAAATGATTGTCTTTCAGTGTACCACAGCCGCCACCCCAAAAAAATTAAAAAACATTTGAATTTGACAATACCACATTACTTGTCAGGCTCTAGTCATAACATATGTGTTGCTCACATGTTCATGTGATTTGATCATCATCATGCCCACCAAGCTAAAGTGTGAATATTCCCTGAAAAGGAGCAATATGACAGACTGCTTACAACATAGAAGATTATCTAGAAATAAATTAAATGGCTGTGTATCTGGAAAAAAAAAATTATAGTGACACGCACAATAACTTACCACTGTGTTATGAAGGCAAGGCACACACAAAGGGTAGCATGTATTGGTGATGCAGCAAGCGTCAACACAGGCAATGCTCTCACTTGGGACAAAGAGATGCATTTCTGGGATTTTAATCTTCATCTGGACTTTTCATTCAATTACATCAGCAGGAGAACAGCAGCAGCGGGTGGTGTCACGACATAGGCAATGATGAATCCAGAAGGGGAAGGAAGGAAACATATTCAATTCCGTGCTTTAGAGGAACTGGTAATTGCTATTTTTCTTTTAAACTTAGATTGTGGGCTTTTAGTGACACTGTACTTTCTTTGTTGTCTTTATTTAGAATTGTTTTGGGGCTGTTGAAAATTTAAAACATAGTGGTGGTGTAATTCTGTGCTGTCTTTAAGTGCTGCAAATTTTAGTTCCCCCACCTCCCATTCCCCAGCTCTTAATTATATGCCCTGTTAAATCTGATTGACAGGAGTTAAACACAGGGTATAGTAAGGGGTGTGAAGCAGGAGGGCATAGGAGAAGAAGCCCCTCAGCACAAGTGTTTTGACTCATTTATTTATTTATTGGTTTCTTTCTTTTTTTTTTTTTAAAGAAATTATCTGAGGATCTGTCACAGGATTTTTAGGACAGTAAAGTAATAAAAAGGGAACTAGGAGAGCTTCAGTAGCAGACAAGTAGTGGAATAGCAGTATAATTGCAATATAATGTGGGGAGTGGTGCAATGCAGTGGCTGTGGGGCAGCCATATTCAGGCAGACCTTCTGGACACTGATGTGCTGCCCTATCTGCATGCATCTCTCTGAACTGCAGGATGAGGTAGACAGACTCAGAGTGGAAGTAAACTGGGTCAGGAGTACCATCTCCCCTATCCAGAGACCACCCGGTCCAATGCAACTGCCTCAAAGGATGCCGAGAATGAGGAACACTTGGATGACAGTGGGCTCAGAGAGGGTTAGAGCGGTCAGGCAGAGACACATCCCAGATGCTATTCCACTCAAGAACTCATATGCCACACTGGCAAATGAGGATGACCAAATAGAGGTACCCAGAGAAGTGGAAGGAAAGGATGTGGAGATTAGCCAAGGAGGTGACCTCAGCGGGGAAAGCAGTGGACCCCAGAGGAGGAGGAAGTGAATCCTGGTGGGGGACTCCATCATAAGAGGGATCCAGCTAGGAACACAGGAGGGGGAGGACAGGAAGGTGAGGTGCCTACCAGGTGCCACAGCATGGAGGGATGGAAGGAAGATCCTGGGGATCACTGGGAAGCAAGACGAGGGTGAGCTGGATATCATTATCCACCTAGGTACTAATGACCTGGCAAATGGGGAGCCAAAGGAAGTTCAGGAAGTGTTTGGAAATTGAGGAGGGTCTCAAGAATTAGCTACTTTTGTCACTTTCTCGAAGTACTACTCATGAGAGAGACAAGGGAGAGTATAGAGTGCATGCACAGGAACTTTAACTCATGGTTGAAGAACTGGTGCTGTGAGGAAGGGTTTGGATTCATTGGTGACTGGGGACCCACCTGGAGGGATGGAGGTTTGTTCAAGGCTGACGGCCTGCATCTATCCTGAAGGGGAATCCAAGCACTCAATGATAACTTTAAATGCTACATTGACAAGCATTTAAACTAGCAAAGGGGGATGGCAGGCCAGCAAGGAGGGCACCTAATTGCTCACCCCCCACAGCTAGCAGTGGAACCAGTGAACCAGAGGAGTGGCTATCTCTGCAAAGCAGTGTGCAAAAGATGGAGATTAGTGCCCAAGAGCTGGATAGGTAGAAAAGGGGTAAAATTCATCAGAAGGGCAGACAGCAAGGAGAACCAGGGATAAATGACAACCAATGAAGGGGCTGGAGTAGAACAGTGAAACAGTCTAGGGAGGTCAAATCATGGAAAGCCATGTGTGCAAATGCCAGGAGCCTTAGCAACAAGATGGAAGATCTGGAGGCTGTCATGGTGCAGTCAGACATGGACATTGTGGCCATCACTGTAACCTAGTGTAATGATAACCACGACTGGGAGATGGCCATACCTGGCTACAACATATTCAGAAGAGACAGAGCAGGCAGGAAGGGAGGAGGTGGCACTGTATGTGAAAAATGACATAAGGGCCACAGAGATCCAGGAGGAACAAAATGAGGAGAGATACTGTGGTTAAGCTGGAAAGGAAAATGGGGACGGTCATCCGCATAGGTGTGGTCTATAGACCACCAGCCCAGGAGGAAGAAACAGATAGGGAGCTGATGCTAGCCATCCAAAGGATGGCAGAAAAGGGTGAGGTAGTACTGGTTGGAGACTTCAATATTCCAGACGTGGACTGGAGCATCCCAGCAGCAGCATCAACTAGGAGCAGATTTATCCTGGACTCCCTTCATAGAAACATAGAACATAGAACATAAAACATAGAACATAGAACATAGAACATAGAATTTGACGGCAGATAAGGACCGCTTGGCCCACCCAGTCTGCCCATTTCCCTGCCTACTGGATAAGCTGCAGATCCTAGTTAACCAGCAGCCTACTTTTTCCTACCCCCATCCCCTAGAATTGCCTTATGACTGTCCCATGCATGCTTGAATTCCACCACTGTTTTTGACTCCACGACCTCCTCCGGAAGGCTGTTCCATGCATCCACAACCTTCTCTGTGAAAAAATACTTCCTTAAATTACCTCTGAGCTGCCCCTCTATCTTCAAATTGTGCCCCTTGTTCTTGCACACCTCTTTTTGAAAGATGCTACCCTCTTGGACTTTGTTGATTCCTTGAGGTACTTGAAAGTTTCTATCATGTCCCCCTCTCCTCCTTTCCTCAGGGCTATACATATTAAGCTTCTTTAGTCTCTCTTCATATGTCTCCCGGTGCAGACCCTGCACCATTTTGAGATTCCCTCCTCTGGACAGCTTCCATCCTGTCTATGTCTTGCTGAAGACTGGGTCTCAGAACTGCACGCAGTACTCCAGATGGGGTCTGACCAGCTGTCTGTACAGAGGGATAAACTTCCTGTTTTCTACTGGTGATGCCTCTCCCTATGCATCCCAATATCCCCACAGCCCTCATTGCTGCCCTCTCACATTACTTGCCCACCTTTAGGTCATCTGCTATGACTACCCCCAGGTCCCTTTCCATTTTTGTTGTTGTTAGTATCTCACCCCCCATTGTGTACTCTTCCCCTGGGTTTTTGTTTCCCAGGTGCATTACCTTTCACTGCTTAGCATTGAATCTAAGCTGCCATACATTTGACCATTCCTCTAACCTTGCCAAGTCCCTTCTCATCCTTTCCACCCCACCCTGTGCATCAACTCTGTTGCAGATCTTTGTGTCATCTGCAAAGAGACATCTTTCCTTCAGTCCCTCTGCAATGTCGCTTATAAAGACATTGAAGAGGACTGGTCCATACTGAAACTCAAGCGGTACCCCACTAGTAAACTCTTCATCAGAGTGTACACCATTTACTATTACCTTGTGTCCTATTTTCCAGCCAATTTTTACCCAGGCTGTCATCTTGGGACCCACTCCCAGGCTAGCTAACTTGTATATTAATCTTTGTGTGGGACTGTGTCAAATGCCTTGCTAAAGTCTAGGTAGGCCATGTCCACAGCCCCTCCCTGGTCTACTACTTTGGTCACCCAGTCAAAGAAATCTATCAGATTTGTCTGGCATGACCTTCCTGCTGTGAATCCATGCTGCCTTGGGTCCTGTGCCCTCTGGCCTCTAGATACTTGACAATTCTTTCCAGAAGTGATTCCATCATTTTCCCTACCACTGAGGTTAAACTAACAGGTCTGTAGTTTCCTGCTTCTGCCTTGCTCCCACTTTTGTGAAGGGGAATCACATCTGCCCTCCTCCAGTCCTCGGGTACCACACCATCCTCCCATGATTTGTTAAACAGGGTAGTCAGTGGTGTCACTAATTCTACCCTTAGTTCTTTTAGAATTCTGGGATGAATCCCATCAGGCCCCATTGCTTTGTCCACCTTCAGTTTTAAGAGTTCTTTCAGAACCCTTTCTTCTGTAAATGGGCTGGTATCAACTTCTGTATCCAGTGTGTTTCTACTGTTTGTTCTAGGTACCCCCCCCTTCCTTTGTAATTACTGAGCAAAAATATTTCAGGGTGCCTTCCTCAAGCAACTGGTCATGGAACCAACTCGGCAGAAGGCAATACTGGACCTTGTGCTCACAAACAGGGACAGTGTGATGGGGATAACAGTGGGGGAGCACCTGGGGAACAGTGACCACCAGTCATTGTGGTTTGAAATCACAGAAAGAGCAGAACCAAACCACACAAAAACACGTATCCTGGATTTTAGAGGGCAGACTTTGGGAAAATAGGGAGATACTTGAAAGAGGCATTAAGGGGAATGGGACAGGAATCAAGGGTTGAGGAACAGTGGGAAGTATTTAAAATGGGGATTACAAGAACAACAGAATTATGCATTAAGCAGGTTAGCAAAAGGAAAAGGAAGAGGAGACCATTATGGTTTTCCAAAGAGGTAGCAAAGAAAGTGAAAGCCAAAAAGATTGCATTCTGGCAATACAAACAGACATAGGCAGAAGGGGATAGGTAGAAGTACCAGGAGAAGCAAAGGGAGGCAGGGAGGTCAGTAAGGGAAGCCAAAGCTCAGACAGAAGAACACATTGCAAAATCAGTGGGTAGAGGGGACAAAACCTTTACAGGTACATAAGTGAAAAAAGACAAAGGGAGGGATAGTGAGACTGAAGGGAGGATGGGGCCACGTGGAGGATGATAACAGTAAAGCTGACATATTGAACAGGTATTTCTGCTCAGTCTTTACTGAGGAAGAGGAGGGTAATGGGTCTGAAGGGAGTACAAGGGTGAGAATGGTGCAGAATGGACACCAGTCCCTTTACACAAGAAAGGGTCCTGAAGGAACTGGAAGTACTAAGAGTTGATAAAGCAATGGGGCCAGATGGGGTGCACCCCAGGGTCCTTAAAGAACTAAGAGAGGTGGTGGCTGAACCTCTGGCTGTCCTGTTTAGCCGATCACTGGAAACAGGGGAGGTACCCAAAGACTGGAAGACAGCAGAAGTAGTCCCCTTATACAAAAGTGGGAACAAAGAAGAATCAGGGAACTACAGACCAGTCAGCCTCACCTCGGTAGTGGGGAAGATCATGGAAGCACTACTGAAGGAGATTGGTGGAACATCTGGTTGTCAATGGACTACAGGACCCAAGGCAGCATGGTTTCACCAGGGGGAGGTCGTGTCAGACTAACCTCATTGAATTTTTTGACTGGGTGATTAGGGAGGTGGATCAGGGGAGGGCAGTGGACATGGCCTATCTGGACTTCAGCAAGGCCTTTGACACTGTGCCACCATAGAAGACTATTACACAAACTGGGGAATATGGGTGTGGGCAGGACAGTAGTGTGGTGGGTAGGTAACTGGCTGGGTGGCAGGACACAGAGGGTGGTGGTAAATGGCTGTCACTCCACAGAGGGAAGAGTGACCAGTGGGGTACCACAGGGATTAGTGATGGGACCGGTCCTATTCAATATCTTCATCAGTGACATTGCAGAGGACCTAGAAGGCAGAATTTCACTGTTTGCTGATGACACAAAGCTCTGTAACACAGTAGACACACCAGAGGGTGTAGACAGAATGAGAAGGGACCGTCAGAAACTTGAAGAATGGTCAGGGGTTTGGCTCTTGAAATTCAATGCAAAGAAGTGCAAGATAATGCATATGGGGCACAAAAACCCTGGCACAATATATCAGTTGGAGGGTGAGGATATAGCATGCACCAAGCAGGAAAGGGATCTTGGGGTTATCATCTCTGATGACCTCAAGGTAGGGAAACAGTCGACAAAGCAGCAGGTAAACAAATAGGATGCTGGGATGTATGGCAGAATCACCAGCAGAAAAGGGAGTCATAATTCCACTATACAAGACACTAGTGAGGCTCCACCTGGAGTACAGTGTACAGTTCTGGAGACCATACCTATGTAAGGACATAGACAGGTAGAGAAGGTCAGAGGAGGGCAACAAAGATGGTGCATGGATTGCATCACAAGTCCTATGAAGACAGGTTGAAGGAACTGAACATGTACTCCCTGGAGGAAAGGAGGAGAGAGGATATGATAGAGACATTCAAGTATCTCACAGGGAGGAACAGGGTGCAAGAATGCACTATTTTTAAGCGAAAAAGATGTTCCAGGACTAGAGGGCATGGGATGAAGTTGGAGGGAGGACGATTCAGAGGAAACATGAGGAAGAATTTCTTCACAGAACAGGTGGTGGACATGTGGAACACCCTGCCAGAGGAAGTGGTGGGGGCTGAAATGATCACAGGATTTAAGAATGCATGGGATAGACAAAAAGGAATTCTGGAGGTCAGGGGTAAGGGGCAACAGACTTCTAGGAAAACATAAACTGAACTTACAAGCTGAAATGGGCAGACTGGGTGGGCCATAGGCCCTTATCTGCCAACACTGTCTATGTATCTATGTATCTATGTCACTTAGCATGCAGTGGGGTGGCAGGCCCCAGAATGCTTAGTCCGACTAATATGTTTAAGTTCTCTGGCAAGCCTCATATGTGCTTTACACCACCTTGTCAGGAGTGTGCAGCAAAAGTATTTGACTTAAAGTAAACATTTTTTTCTCTGGGGACACAACACTGTGTGATGCATTTCTGGCATTTCATTTTTCATTTGGGCTTTTCATGACATTAAAACAGTGGGACAAAAGCACAAAATATACCACATTTGTGGGGGGGCATGGTAGGTGTGATAATGGTATTGTTTGTGATAATTGTGCTGGTGCTTTAAAGGGAAAGTAACATATAGGTCTACATTTATCAATCTTATTCTAACCAATAGAAATCTGCTTTACATTAGCTATTTTGACTGAACCCATGACACTTTTATGGCCAGAATTATGTATAACCCATTTGTGGGCTTCAAACATCTACTCTAGCCACTAGATCACACTCCTACAAATGACAACATGATGCAATCAAAAAAAGTGTTACAGGTTTGGTCAATAGCTTGTGTAAAGCACATTTTCATTGCTAACAATATTGATAAATGTAGTCCTGCATGTTAGCTTCCTTTTAAGTAAATGTTCAGAAAATTAGCAAGAATTTTTGTAGTTGTTATTACTTAATTTACTTTATTTCTTACATGACTGATGGTCAGCCAAATAAAGCTGTATACTTTCATTACAGGTGAAACTCTGGTGTCACTATGCATGCTGCAATAAAAGTGTCTTGAAGACGGAGTTTTGGAGACACAATATTTGATTAAAGGAAAGCATGCAGTGTCCGCAAAGTGGGTGGCAACATGACTTATTACATAAAATGAAACTAAGAACAAAACAACTTCTATTGCAGAAAGCACAATGGTGTGGAGGAGCATTGGGGGGAGGTGGGGAATGTGATTTACAAGTACGAGGCTGAAGGAATACAGGATTAACAAAATTAACATAGATAAGGAAACATTACTGAACATAAATGTTATAAGTAAGAAAAAAATGTGGCTTAAGAAAATAAATAAAAGCAGAGATCATTTTTGGGGGGACAGGGAATGTTAATATTGGCTTTCTTGATCTTTCTTGTCCCTCATACTGGTAAATCTGATTCACCATCCCATCTCCCCCAAATGTTCCCCTCACCACGCCATTAAGTAATTCTGCAATACAAATTTTGTTCTTAACTTCTTACTCGTCTCGTCTATCATCATCATCTTTACATTACTTTATTTTATGTAATAAGTCATGTGGTTGCCAACTGTGTAGTCACTGTGTGCTTTCATTGCAGCTGAAATTGTGCTGGCAAAAAGCTATCTTTCAAACAATTTTATTGCACTGTGCATGATGGCACAACAGTTTCACCTGGAATGAAAGCATGCGGCATCCACCATGTTACCAATGCCGCCATCACTCAAGTGACAAAAAGGAAAATTCCAAATAAAGTAAATTAATTAACAAGTATGAAAAATCACAAACAAAACATTATCTGAACATAAATTTCATACAGAAAAGGAAAAATATTAATTAAAAGGAAAAAAATTAAAAGAAGAGGAAGGAGACTTTTTTTTTGGGGGGGGGGGCAATTGGGAAATCAATATAGCTTTCTTAATGGGCCTGCAAGGTCTGTTGCTGCTCATCACCACCACTACTACTACACAACAATCATAGTATTTCATCATTCTGCAACATGTATCAGCCACAGCACTGCTGCCTCCAAAAATGTTTTCAGCCCCTGTAGCTTGGCACACAGCTCAGCAAGGTCTACCTGTGTTGCCGACTGATGAGATCTCTCTTCATCATGGACAGCTCTGGGACCTGCCACCACCTCACCTGACACCATTTCCCGACTACTACAGTGACACACAGGCAGATAAGCTGCTTATGCCACCACAGCTGCAGGAGGGGCTGCTACCTCCTGTAGCTTTGATTCCCATTGTATATGGTGGCGAACAGCTAGATGGGTGCACTGACCACCAGTGCCCAGGTGGCTGCCCTTGGGCCCCCAGCAGACCACAATATTACAAAGATTGCAGCATACCATGCTGGAGTCACCAGGGAAGAAGGAAAAAAAAAGATCACACAGGGGAGCTGTGGGCAGGGCCCAGTATAGGTTGTGATGGGGCACCAAGACATACCTGCTGCTTTGATGCCGGTGGTTGAGGGCAAACAACCTACTGCAGTTCCTGCTCCGCTTGCTGCAGTTCCTCCTGCTGATCCTGCAGGGGCCACTGGTTCACCTGCTCCTGCTGCTGTTCCTGGATGACAACCACAGATGCCGGGCTCACTGTGGCTGCAGGTGGGATCCCCAAAGCATGCTGATTTAATCTAACTAGGTGGCCACCCCACATTCATGGGACCACCATGTCCACTTCCATGCTCAATCAAGAAAGTAAATAAACAAACAAAAAAAATGTGTAAGTACTAGTAAAGTAAAATAAAGTACAGTACATAAAAATAAATACACAATTTACACAAAAAAGCCTTTCCAATTAAATAAAACTTTCCTGAAGGATCACAACTAAATACACAAAGATTTAACACACAAATAAAGAACTATAGCTTTTGTTTGAGCCTTGAAACACAAAGAACAGAGTCAGACTGCACACTGCAGAACTGCCTGGACTGCAAACTCTTTCCTCTAGAGAAAGTGAAAGTAAAACACTGACTTCCTGCCGGTGCCTATTGAACAGCCTCCCTGAATCATGTGACCTGCAGAGACAGTCAGCCATGTGATCACTGATCAGTGGGCTCTGGGCTGTTTCTTTCTTAATGACTTTGCCTTCTCTAATCGCAACACAAAGTCATTGAAGGTGAAATAGCTTATTTAAGTGGTGACTTTGCCTAGTCCTACATGAATGCGAAGTGGACTACTTCATCCATGCTTCACTAGTGGATTAAAACGTCACCGCATCTCTACCCCCTACATATAGAGAATAGTACAGAGAAATTCTTACTTCTCTGCAAATGGAAATGACTATAGCCAGCCTTCATCAAAATACTAACACATATCAGCAGAGGTGGGAGAAACTGCACACTCTTCTATTACTTAGTTGAACATGTTTATAAGAATGTTTTTATACCGTTATTGTTTATTTATAGGCCTTTTGAGACATGTTCATCAATTTGCCTTTTCTGTCTTCAATTTCTGCCTTTATTTTTACATTGTCACCTAGATGTTAGAGTCTTTTGTATTATGAACTGTCTCATAGTACTAATATACTTATTATCATATAATATAACAGTTGGCTTTGCATTTATTGAAAGTAGTGTAACTTTATTCATCTTTGTATCAGGTTATCTAATTTCTGATCTCTGTATCATGTCGTCCAAGCCTGAAATTATATTAACCTTTTTGCTGTATTCATTTTTGTTTATACCTTTTTTGGTTTCTTCTTGGTTTGATATTTTGGACTTTACTATTTTGATCGTTATAACTGTTACAATTAATTCAGTTAAAAAAACCAAAAAAAAAACAATAATTACATCCAGAGGAAAGGCAGTCCAGCCAAGTTCAAAGCACTTAAGGCAGAATAATTGCATACAGTTTTGAAAACAAAATCCATACAGATCATTGTATAGAAAGTAATGGGTAATGTACAGAGAGGAACCAAATAAAACTTTTTAATGATTACAATTGCTCTGGACTGCAAAGGCAGACTGCAAAGGTCTTCTAAACTGATTGAACCTGGGGAGATTTGGCAGTGTATCAGTCAATTCATTTAACCAGTTAGTGGCCCTGACAGCAAATGACCGCTTGCCCAACTGAGTATGCCTGGTAGAAAGCTGATGGGCATTCCTAGACATGTGCCTGTTGTTGTATTGGTTGGAGACATTGAGGAAGCAATTTGTTAAATCATGGGTGGAAGGCCAAAGAGCACCTTTTTATCTAGCAAACAGGTCTGGAGCTTTACTCTGTTGGGTAAAGGTAACAAGTTAGTGAGTGCATAATGGGTACAACTATGAGTGCAGTTATCTACACCAACTACAAAGTGGCACACCTTATTACAGATCATTTAACTTATTTAGCACCCTGTCACAGGCAGCTGTGTAGACAGAGAGCCCATAATCTATGAGTGGCAGAATGGAGCTGTCTACAATAAAGTGACCCGCATCCTCAGTGAGATTGTTCCTGTTCTGGTACAGGGAACCCAGCTTTCTGTTAACTATGGCCACCAGACTGTCAAAATGGGGTGCAAAAATAAGGTGCCATCCAAAGTTATTCTAAGATATTTGAAGGTCTCCCCCTGTTCAAGGTTATGTCCTTGACCACTTCTGATAACCAAAGGTGGAACTTTCCTTTTCTGTGAGAGGCTAGAGAAGAGCATTGTCTTTGTTTTTTTTGTAATATAGCATTAATGTGTGTTGGATTTTGTCAATACTATTTGCAGTAAGGAATGTCAGGTGTTCAGTGTGCCCAGTAACTACTACTCAAGCAGACTAACCCATGACAAGCAGTCCCTCGTATCCAGTGGTAGCATCTCCCTCATCCTGTACCTACACACTTATTTCCTGCACCATGTGTTTCTTATGCTACTCCTCACCTTCACCTTGTGGTAAGCAGTCCATGGTAACAAATTATATCTCTCCCTCTATATGTATCATATCAACACAGTTCAGGCAGAGAAGGGCACTCACCAACCAAAAAACAAACACTCAGGGCTCCAGTAGATACCAATAGAATCCAATTTATTCCACACACATGTTGCATGCTTGACATGTTTCGGATCTTAGTCCTTTATGAAACATTAGTGCAAATAACAATACAGATAACTTAAATAGTCTAATAATGATGACATCATATAAATGTGACAAATGACTCACACATCAGTGACTGGAGAAATTCAACATGGAAAAAATGAAAAAGGAAATGAAGGGTAGGAAGGGATATCCCTCTTAAACACGGATGTCAAAATCTTCACAAAATTCTAGCCTTCAGGCTTGGCCTAGCCTGTGATACCCTTATCGGGCCCCAACAAGTGGGCTTCATGCAAGGAAGGTTAACTCCAACCACTCGTGCAAACATGCGCACATTCTAGCTGCATCTTTGGATGCTCCCACCCCACAGCCCTTCTCTCCATGGACGCAGAGAAAGTTTTCGACAGAGTGGCCTGGCCATGACTGTTCAAAATACTCAAACAATTCCGCTTCCCACTACTCTTTATCAGCTGGGTTAAACTACTATACTCCCACCCCACAGCTAGGATACTCTGTAACAGAGTCCTGTCCCCACCTTCACACTCCACAAAGGCACTAGACAAGGCTGCCCCATCTCACATCTGCTATTCAACCTATACTTGGAACTGCTAACTAGGAGGATCCTAGAGGAGCCCCATATACTGGGAATCAGCTTAGGGAATGCTAAATACAAGCTCTCAACCTATGTTGATGACAAAATTCCTCCACTTGACAATCCGGCCCAATCCATACCTCCCATCCTTGACATACTATGGGAATTTGAGCAAATCACGGGCTACAAACTCAACATCAGCAAAACATGCATCATGCCCCTAAACCTGCACACCTACAAATCTCAAACAACCCAATGGAGAGGCACATGGTACACTGACTCCATCAAATACGTGGGCATTCACATCTCCCAATCCAAGAACACTATGATGGCAAAAAATGTACACACCCTCCACACGCACATTCAACAAAACCTCATCAGCTTGACCTTACTACCCCTATCCCTGTGGGCACATATCAATACCATCAAGATGAACGTACTCCCCAGACTATTGTATGCCATCAGCATGACCAAAGGTCTGCTCCCATCTTCCTGGTTCACAAAGCTGCATGCAACTCTCTTGGCCTTCCTTTGGGTTGGCAAACACCCATGACGAGCAATAATGTTAATAATAATATAAGCTCACTGCCACAAAGACCAAGGTGGCTTGCAGTTTCCAGATTTCAAACTGTATTACCTGGTTTCCCATGCCACCCAGTTCATGTGGTGGAGACAGGGAACACCCCCCAGCCCCACCAGCTTACTTCCCACAGTGGAAACACATGGAACTCAACCTGTGCAAAAGGACTGGAGTCTGTATACAGGCCCTTAACTTGCTGCAAGACCAAAATCTCCCAGCACCCCTAACAAACACCCCTATAGACACAACCCTGAAGGCCAGCAAGCAACTACACAACCTACTAGGCAAGCAACCAAAACATGACCCAGCCCAACTACTAGCTAGGAATCCCAACTTTAAAATTCAGTACATGTCACTTCCACACCACTGGCTGCCTGACAAGGGTCTGGATATGCTAGGATCCCTGCTGGATAATGACTCTTTGGACTCTTTCCAGCTACTAAAACAAAGGTTGTCCCCAGCCCACATACCTGCTTGCCCCCTTCTTCAGCTGCAACACCTTGTATCGACTACTTTAGGTCCAAAACCCTGGAAAACAACTGACTTCAAACCCTGGGATGAACTCCAGGAGCTGTTATCTCAACCACCTCCAGACTGTACGAAAAACTAACAGCCTTACACACACCTGCCACAAACCTGACATGCTCTTACTGGTTCTTGGATTTTCCTGAACTGGACCCATGTATGGCAACCTCCAGCCATAGGTAAGGGCACCCACAAATAGGAACAAAACAAAAGTAATGCATTCTGGTTCAGGATCTTTTTATCTTTTATAATATGAATGTTTTTTAACAATTGTCTCTATGTATGGTGCTAGGCACATAAAATAAATAATGTTATTGGTATTTATATTACTTCTTCTCCCCCCTTTTTTCACACCCTTTTTCCCCCATCCTTTTCCAACTCCTTCCCCCTTATTCACTCCGCTTTTTACTTCATTCTGTTCTGTCCTTCCTTTAGTCCTGACCCCTCCTCCTTCCTAACCCCATTTCCTTTTTTGTTTTTTCCATGCTGAATTTCTCCAATCACTGATGTGTGAGTCATTTGTCACTTCTGTATGATGTCATCACTATTAGACTATTTAAGTTGTCTGGATTGTTATTTGCACTAACGTTTGATAAAGGAATAACATCTGAAACGTGTCTAGCATTCAACAATGTGGAATAAATTGGACTCTGTTGGTATCTACTGGAGCACTGCGTGTCTGTTTTTTGGTTAGTGTGTACCCTTCTCAGCCTGAACTGAGTTGTTTTTTGTTTGGAGCACCACCATTTCTAGGGCAGCCCTTCTTCTGATGCTGCCATGTATCACATCAAGCAGTCCGTGGACTGCTGTAAAACCCTCACCCCACCCCTGTCAACCAGTCCCTGGTATCTGGTGGCACCACTTCATTTGCCATCAAAACAGTCCACGTTATCAGTTGGTAGACTTTTATTCACCCCATTACAATGCTAAGATGTCCTTGACATCCAGTGTATCCCCACTCTCTCTCTCATCTCATTCCCATGACAATCTGTTCCACATTTCCAGTGACATCCACTCCATTTCCCAGAACCATGCTAATCAATCACTGGTATCAAGTAACATCTCTCTCTCTCTCTCTCACCCCAATCACATGACATGTAGTCCTTGGTATTTAATATTTCCACTTCCTTAATCCCATTTCTAAGTTGAACAACCCTTGGTTCAATTTACAACCCCTACATTATTCTAATAAATGCTCATCACTTCCTGGAATATAGTGGTACCCTCCCTCACCCCCTTTTCTGTGTTGGGGTCAAAGAAAACTGTGACTCCATCAATGGCCTCCAGGTAACCCAATCATTAGCTGAAGGATGGATGGGGTATCAGACACTAGTTACACTGAGAATGGGTTTCCAGTGTCACAAAAAGGTAGTTAGAAGTGGTGTGGTGTTGAAGACACTTGTGACATGGATGGACTCCCAGTGTAACAAAAGTTAGTTAGAGGTATGTGGGGGTGTTGATGGCATTTGTGACACTAGTGAGAGATTCCTAGTGTCACAAAACTTAGCTAAAGAGATGTACAGGGGTTGAAGGCATCTGTGACCCCAGGGATGGGCTGCAAGTGTCACAAAAAGTGGTTTGAGGAGTATAGGAGAATTGAAGACACATGTGACACCATAGATGGGCTCCTAGTGTGACAAAAGATGTGGCAGTAGGAGTGTAAGCTATTGAAGACAGTTATAATGCCAGGGATTAGCTCAATGTGTTGCTAAACCTGTCAGAGAATGTGATTCTGGTTATACGCTTCTGATGTTGCAATGGTTTAAGAGCAGGTGAAGTGGGTAGAAGACAGTTGAGACACCAACAATTGTCTCCCTTGAATGCATCTAAGGATTTGATGGGTAGGTTCAGAGTAGCACACTTGCACCATGGATGGGCTGAAGAGTAGAAGAGAAGGGTGATTTTAAAACACTGGCTGCACACACACAAAAACACAGACAGACACACACATACACACACACACACACACACACACTCTGTTCTCATTCAGGAACTCCCTGTGCGCCCCTCCTCTGTGGAGTTGGTATGCTACTGCCCTTTAAAGGGGATTGTCTCTGGAGATCCTAATGATGACAATTGACCTCTCAGTAGTGAGTGCTGACTGCACGGTCTGCTTGAGTGAGGCAGTGGCAGCCTATAATTGGGATGTCACCTCAATGCTCAATTCTCTCACACCAGTCTATATACAACCTAGGTCTTCTAGCTTGATGTCCCCCCGGTTTGATGGGGAGCTCAAGGAGATGAAGATCAAAGATAGGAGATTGGAGCGTCAGCTTAAACTGTGGTCAGAGAAGGACAGGTTTGCTCTGAGAACTCACTATGGTGAGTATCCAAGGGCAATCTCCCATATGAAGGCAGTTTAGCTGTTCAAGGAGATTGATTCAGGGAAGAACAGACAGGCTCGGCTCTTCTGGACTGTGGACAGGCTACTTAATCCAGCCTGCCAACAGCCAGTTAGAGAAGTTTCTTTGGCAAAGTATGAGGAATTTGCACCATTCTTCTCTGACAGATTGTCCTCTATCAGAGCCACAATCTCAGCCCAGTGATGTGTCTGAGAGCACTCCCTTTGACTGGGGTGAGTTTAGACCAGTGCAGGTGGAAGACACCTGTGAGATAATTTTGAAGCTACCAAAAGTTCAGAGCCACCTCTGGGGACCAGGTTCACTGTAACATAAAACAATCCATAAGTTGAAAGTCATGGAACTCACCCAGCACAAACTACAACCGAATAACTTCTGTACACACAATGTTTTGCTTAAGAATTCATCAGTTTACTGATGGCAAGAGAACAGAGCACTTTGACAAGAGGTGGCCAAAACAAACTGATGTTTCACCCGATAGGGCTTTGGCAAAGCATGTAATTTCGAAGCAGTAGCCCACATATTGTGAAATGGACCCAGGCCTAATCTGTCTTCTAGTGGGATGTATTGAATTCATTGGCCCAGTGTTCACCAAAACAGTCTGGTGCTTGCATTCGGAGGGGGCTATTTCCTGATGCCTTGAAAGAGGTGCTGGTAAAGCCCTTTCTGAAAAACAAATCTAATGAACCAGATGTCTTGTCAAATTATAGATCAGTCTCTTACCTTCCCTTCTTGGATAAAGTTATTGTGAAAATTAGGGCTCTGCAGCTCAAGAACATTTCATGGCCTTTGAGATATATTAGCCCCTCCATTCGGGATTTAGATCCAGACATGGTACCAAAACTGCATTGGTCAAGGTGCAAAGCAAAATGTTCTCTTCAGGGCTAGAGATAGAGGGGTCTGGTCAATACTTGTCTTCCTCAAGTTCTCATCAGCATTTGACACTGTTGACCATGCAGTGTTGCTGGATTACCTGAGGGGGTTATGTGGACTCACCGGCACTGTCGTCAGCTAATTTGAGTCATTTCTCATAAGCAGGATGCATAAGGTTGTGATGGAAAGTTTTTCCTCCTTCCCTAAGCCCCTGCTTTGTGGAGTTCCCCAAGAGTTGGTCCTCTCACCCATGTTGTTCACAGTGTACATACTGCTCCTTGGTGAGATCATAGGACGTTACAATGCGGAGTTTCACTGTTATGCAGATGATACCCAGCTGTATGTCTTTTGCACGTGGGACATGTGCTGCAGTGGCGGTGCTAAATAATTGTCTGGCTGAGATCCTGGTCTGGATGTCTTCTAACTGGTCGAAGATCAACCCAGGTAAGGTGAAGGTGCTGGTGATTGAACCTGGTCACCAGAGGGAGGCAGATGCTACGAGGGTTGGAATAGACTTGATGATTAGTATGGTTCCTCTTCTCCTACCCACAAAGATTAAAAATCTGAGCTTGATCCTAGACCATGGATTGACACTTGAGGCTCAGGTGTCATCTGTTGTCCAGATTGTTTTTTGCTATTATAGGAATATCACCCATATTAAAGTCTTAATCCCACCAGGAAATCTGCCATCACTAGTGCATGCTTTTGTGACATCTGGACTTGACTACTTCAACCATCTATATCTCAGGGTCAGTGAAGGGGTCTTGTACCACCTGCAGTAGTTGCAGAACATGGCAGCCAGGTTGCTGTTGGGCCTCCATAGGTCCTGTGACATGATCCCAGTTCTGTGCAGCCTGTGCTGGCTGCCTATAAGGTGGAGGATCTACTTCAACGTGAGTTCACTGACCTACAAGGCCCTATACGGTACTGGTCCGGGCTATCTGCGAGACCTCCTGACTCCTGCACACCCCTTGAGCTCTCTCCGTTCTGCCAAGGATGGCTTCTTAGTGGTTCCAGGGCCCTGCTAAAAACGTTGGGTGATCATGCTTGTTAGATGGTGGCACCAGTCCTGTCAGACTCTCTTCCTAGGTCTTTGAGGGATGCCACCTCTTTGTAATTTTTTAAATGGGGTCTGATGGTGCACCTTTTTAGAGAAGCCTTTTGGGTTTAGTATTTTCTCCTTTTTATTTGTTATTTATTTAATGCTGATGTTTTATATGTTTATATGCTCACTATGATTTTTTTCTCATTTGACTGTATTCTGTACAGTATCTTGGATCCCAGGGAATGGGTGCTTAAGAAAAGTGTACTGTCTGGTTGAAACAGTGAAGTTTCAACAGCAAAAACCTTTACAGTGACAATTTCAACAGGATTTGAAATTGACACAGTAATGATCTGCTGGTGAAATTTTACTATTTCTCAGGTGTTCCCCTCCCCCGCGCTTCGAACAAACTCTGACTCAGAGTTTGTTATCTTTAAATTCAGGGGGTGCGGTGAGCACAGCCTCCCAGAAAAAAAAATACTCAATGTCTGACAGGCAAAATTTCACCTGATGACATTGAAGATTTTGCCAAGCCACATTTCAACAACTTCATTGTGAATAAGGCTTGGTGGAACCCTTAAGAAATAAAACCTTACTTACTATTCTATATATTTTTTTCATTGACAAAACTGAATAAGAACAGCTTTTGGAATGGGATCTAAGAAATATGAAATCTTCAGGTTTCAAATTTTAACTTTTATGTTTGGAGAGAAAAATAGCATCTTAAAATTATTAAATTATACCATTGTGACAACCCACTGATTTACAAACTATGTAAGTGAGCGTTACTGTACTTTGCAGGTTTATAGATCCTACGACTAAGTGTGGACTTGCCAGTTTTTATATCCCTAGCTTAAAATGCACTCAGGTTATAAGCAGAGGCATGGCAAATGTCTGCTACACCAGTGAAGTTGGTGTCAAACTGGGAACTTCGCACGCTGCATAGCTGTGTAAAGTTTCCTCACTACACATCATCCTTGCGCAGCAATATTCTATTAAAAAAAAGCTTAAACAAAAAGAAAATCCACCCATATAGACCACTTGTTCTGCCTCCATCCCAACACAACTTCCTATATCCACCCCACCCTTTTAAAACTCAACTACCCCTTCCTTGTCTAGCAAAGTTATAACATTTTTATACCCTCCCATCCCAGTTGCATGCTTTCATCCCCCCCCCAACATTGGAAAATTAAGGCTTAATACCTCCATTCTGCACCCTCTACCTCCACCCTTTGCCTGAAAGATACAATAATTAACCAGTAAAAGAGAAAACCATTCCTCCCCTCAGTGTGCAGCCTTCTTGTTTTCCAGTAATACCATGAGTAAACTGGTGACGTACGCTATAGTAACACTTGATTGGCTGACCATAATGAACAATCAAGTAATACTACATGACATGTCACTGATTCATTGATGGCAGAACTGGCAAGCAGGAAGGCTGGTTTCCACAGCACAGGAATTTTTTCACTTTCAGGTTTATTAGTGTATCTTTTGGGGTGAGGGGAAGGACAAGAGCAACGATGGGGTACCAGAAAGTGGTGGAGGGATTTTGAGCCTTAGTTGCAGTGGGTAGGGTTGGTGGTGAGTGGCAGGAACTTAAAACAGGGGTAGGCAGAATGATATAAAAATGTACAACTTGCTGGGAGTGGGGCAGGAGGGAGGTGGGTGCTACAAATCCAGGGGTGAATGCAGGTACAGTAAATATGAAGGTTTGGTGGGAGCAGGTGGGACAAAAGGTCTAGGTGTGGGGGTGTGGTTCTTTGCTTTTAAACTAAAAAAAGAAACAAGCACTACATGTAGTGGTAGTTCACTGGTAAAAGTATCACTGCATACTTCTTTCCTGTTTTTGCCTGGTGAAGTACTCAATTCATCAGGTGAAGACAGTAAGAAACTACATGTAGTGGCACCTTCACCAGTGATCACTTCTCAAGGGAAAGAACTACATGAAATGAAACTTCCCACTATGTGATAGTCAGGAAAATTCACAATGCCTTTCATGAAGTGAAGTTTCCCAGCTCCACCCAACCCCAGTTATGTGTCTAAAATAGGATTTTAAATAGAGGTGCCTATCAACACTAAGGATTGCTTAATCATATGAAATAAATGGTGGACTTATCATAACTAACACAATGTTATAATGATCAGTACATCACTTCACACAGTATCAGTCTGCTGCAACATTGGATGAAATCTACCTTGGTTTAGAACACTTGTAGTGAGCATACTAAAGAGACAGTTTGTAGGGAAAGCAGTATATGGAATCTTATTATAAATGAACACTAGGAGAGAAGAAATAGCCATTTTTTTATCAGATTTACAAGTCTGCCTAAAACGCAACATCTGTTGTGATGAAGCTTTGCTAGCCTGACTTGCACAAGGGTTTGCAGACCCATGATGCCTTGCACTGGATAATGCCTACCATGATAACTACAGTAGTAACTTATTTAAAATTATTTTAAATGGACAGATCCTTGAAAAAAAAGCATCACATTTTGTAGGACGTCCTGTCAAAGCTGTCAGAACTGTTACAGTGCAATAATATAAATACATATAAATACACAATTCATTACAAAGTGCAAATGCAAGTAATTTGGGCTATCAGCCTACCCTTTTCAAAATGTTCCATGGAATCACTGAATTGCACTACAATACTCACACCTCGGGGCCACAATAGAGGTGGCCAAACCAGAGCTGAGCCAGGGGTCTGGCTTGACTCTACAAGCCAAAACACAAGCTGAGCCCTGGTTACTACAAGCTATTTTCTACATAGGAATGGAACATTTCAAACACTGCACCAAATATTCAGGGTATCAGAATGCTTATCTTTACCATACTGTAATTGACTTGGCTTGACCTTGCCTCTTAATTGCTTGTAAAGGTCGAGCCGAGCCAAACCAGGCACTAATCTCAAGCCAAGCTCAAGCCTGCTCTGACTTGACCACCTCTAGGCCACAAAGGTGTAGGCTGATAGTTAGAAGTTCTGTATTGGGGGACCAGGTATCATCCATGTCTGTAGTTGCTTTACATTTATGAGACAGACATAGAAACATGGAAAACGTAGACTTTGATGGCAGATAAGGACCACTTGGCCCACCCAGTCTGCCCATTTCCCTACCTTTTGGATAAGCTGCATATCCTAGTTACCCAACAGCCTGTTTCTTCCTACCGCACCCCCCCCCCCAGAATTTCCTTATGTCTGTCCCATGCATTACACTGAGTTAATTTGAGTGATATTACACTGAGTTCATTTTTCTGCTGTTTTTTCACTGATTTCCAACATGAAAGATCCCATAGATCTGTTGACAAAGAGATAGGGTAAATGCTGTTGTCTTGGTCAACATCTCCTCTTTCAATAAAAGTAGGTTCTAGCATGAAAGGGCTGTCTGTATGAATGTTGTGAAGGTCTAGTAATGGTCAGATTATACATATACAGTCCCTGAGTTACCACCGTCACACACATTATTATATAAAGCAATGTTTATATTATATTTGTGTTTCAGCAGTGTTTGGTGTTTGGCGTCAGAGTATGGCATATAGTGCTTGAACCATGTTAGGTACATCCATACGTGGAGCCATGTATCCTTGGAGCCTTGCATACTGTGTGACCCTGAGCAAGTCACTTAACCTCCTTGTGCTCCCAGGTCGCTCCTGTAAAAAAGCTTTCAGCTTAGTGTGCTATACCTGGTTAAACAACTAAATAAAAAAAAAAATGTACTGTAGCATTCTGGGTGGGTAGGCAGCCAGTTGGCATGAGGAGGGTGACACATAGAGCAAACTTCTCTCCCAACATTCTAGCAATGTTCAGATTACTCTGCAATGGAGCAGCCACTCTGCACTTCTCTCTGTGATGCACAAATGTACCTGCAAGTATAAATGAACCCTATAGTGCTTTGAGATACAGCATGACTCAGTTATGACATAAAACCCTTTAAAATTAATACTACTGTACATGTTGAAAGAAGTTTGTCGCTTTTTGGAAAACTTAAGAAAAATAAGATGTAGAAAGAATTCAATTGATAGTTTATAGATTTTGGCCCCATATTCAGCCATGGCCATTCACACTATTTTAAGTAGCACCATACAACATACTGGTATACTGGACCACACAGCAGTCAGGGAGAGAGATAGATTTCCTCAAGGTATGACATTCATATGGACAGAATGCCTTGCTGGTGCCTGCCGCCTTACATGGATAATGAACTGTAATAACACTGAAAAATGTCTATAAGTAGTACCACAGCTACCTGCTGGCAAAAGACTCTCAGGATTGAAGATAGAGATCAGGTATATCAGGTACCAAAGGTGATAGCATCAGCACTCCTGGGAGCCATATTCAATCATCGGCATACTAATGACCCAAGCTTTTTTTTGAAACAGTAACTTTATTGATTAAACACAAAATGCAATAAACATCAAACAAGAGAAAAACATTATTTTAATGTAACAATAGATACTGATGTAATCGAACATGCATACATTGTCACAGATTGATACTTGTCTCTGCCACTTATAGAGGCATAGGCCTGAGGGGTTGGGGGTGTTGGCTTTGTGTAATGTTGGATACTGGTGCCCAGTGCACAGACTGGTGAGTGGATGTCCATGTGGATGGGTCTGTCCCACTCCCTGTAGTTCTAGGGACCCGGGTTGGCTCATGAGTTTAGCAACAGGGCTTCCAGTTTTTCCCACCTCCTGTGGTAAAGCCTGAAGGTCCTGCATATATGACAGAAGGATTATGTTATGCCACTCTGCGTAGGTTAGGATCCAATCATCTATCCAGTGTTTAAAGATCAGTTTCTTAACCATGGCAGAGATTAGTGAGATATGAAATCTCCTCAGCCCCAGTAATGAGTCAAGGTTTACCCTAGGAGGCAGATTATGGGGTGAATGCATTTTCCAGTCTCAAGAATGGATCCATGTGTGTCTCCACCTCTTTCCAGAGAGGGCTGGCTTTGGAGCAGTCCCAAATGATATGTTTGAAAGTGCCCCTTTGGAGCTTACATCTTGAGGAAAGATCACTGTCAGTCTTCCCCATTCTGTGTAGTTTGAAGCCATCAAACTTAAGGTATTTGTGGGTGCCCTTCCCTATGGCTGGGGTTGCCACACATGGACTAGTACAGGGAAATCCGAGAACCAGTAAGAGCAGGTCAGGTTTGTGGCAGGTGTGTGTAAGGCTATTAGTTTTTCATACAGTTTGGATGTGGCATGTTGCTGAGATAACAGCTCCTGTAGTTCATCCCAGGGTTTGAAGTCAGTTGTTTTCCAGGATTTTGGACCTAAAGTAGTCGATACAAGGTGTTGCAGCTGAAGAAGGGGGCAAGCAAGAAGTAATTGGTTGTGTAACTTGCAAGTTATAGGAGTTCAAAATTTCATAATTTAATTATTTGTTAAATTGTGCAAAAAGTTTCAAAATGTTTAGATTTCTATAGTGCCACTGTTATTGCAAGTACATATTTAATATTTGGCATGCCTACCAAAGTACATATATTCTGGAATCAAATTAAGCTGGATACATGTGGTTTAGTAGGTTAAAAGGTATTGTACACTTTAAAAATTACTAATTGGAAACATTTGCTAAAACATTTATAGACACATAATAGGTAACAACAGTAGGATTCTACTTGTGGAATTTAACTTTCACAAAGCACTTATTCCCTCTGAATCACTTTACCTGCACTAGCATCATGGCCCTGCAATACCCTCCAACACTCCTGCAACAGTGATTCCCAGCATCATGCTCCATCATGACTGAAGATATCCAGATACTTCTGCCACAATGGCCTAAGCTGCAACTCAGTGTAAGGCTTGTAATTACTTGGTGTCACTGTTTTCAAACAGTGAAAATATCCATTGTTATCTACAGGGATGTTAAAGAGTCAGCAGGTGGCATTGTACAGAAACAATGATGCACATGCACGTGCTTCTGTAAGTCAGTAAGCCAGTGGGCTCTAGTGGTTATCTGGCACAATGCAAGAATTCAGGTTACTCCACAGTGATGTCAGTAATTATTCCTTAAAATGTATCACTCAAATTAGTGGCCTGATATTTAGCACCAGTATACTTTTACTATGGAGCATGCTATGAATGCTACCTTATTGTCACTTTACAGTTTTCACCTTTCTCTACAATGGCAACTCAAGTGTTTGACTGGGTAAAATGCATGGACATGGCTTTGAGAAAAGTATCACAACATTCCACAATTTCACAAAAGCTCATGAAATTCAACTTTAATTACTGATGTTATTTGAAATCTTAGGCTGCATATAACTTGACTAGCATTTAAGCAGGAAATAAGAGACTTGACAAACACAACCTCCTTTTTTCCATTTTTTTTTTCTCCCAGCTGGCAGCTCATCTCTCAGGAGTATCCCCTGATTAGGCTGAACCTAGCAATCATTTAGTTTGCTACTGGGTTTTTCTACAACATGTTTTCCCCTTCCTCTCCCCTGTTGGAGGAGATGCCCCATCAGCCTCGCACAGCCACAACTTCCCTGTGGCATGAGCAAGCAAAGGGGGTTTCTGTGTTGGCAGAACATGTTGCCAACCATCTCCATCAAAGATGCACTGCCAAGCAGCAGCTGTCTTGGCCATGGGCTGACTCCTGACATGACATTCCAGGCTTGCTTCTGATCCCAGGTTGTCAGCATGGCAGCAAGAAAATCTGCTGCTGGGCCAATAAACTGGCCTCAAAGCCTAATATTTAAGGTCAATGAACCTAACAAAATTAGTAATATTCTGTTCCCTAGTTTTAATGTTACAAGGGCTCAAAAATCTGTAGTTTACAGGTGACATTTCACAATCCTTTGGCAAAATGTTTGTGAAATTTGCAGAAGTAAAACTGGAATTTCACCAGAATTTCACTGACGGAAGATAAATTTCGCATAGACCTAGTAAAATGTGACTCCAATCAATGTCCTTAACAAAATCTCTTCTCCTTTTGGAACCCCTTCAATGATTGAGCCTTTAACCCTAGCTCTTTTGGCTGTCCCACATCCTAAATCCATATGCTTCTTCCTCAATCATTCCCCCCTGACCTTGATCCTGTCAGTATCTCTAACCTGTCCAGATCCCTACCTTCAAAAATACCTTCTAGGATAGCCTCGTACTCTTCATCTCCATCCAGGATCACTCCATATGGTGTATATTGTGCTCTGTTTATATCTAATGTACATGTTGACCTGTATATATTTACATATGTATATATTTTTTCTTTTTCTTTCTTTTTGTGACCAGTTTATAATTATATATCCCTTGGCCTATATCTAAACATACATTCCTTACTGTCAATGCCTCTTACTGTTATTTATTGTATATATTGTATAATTCCTTGATTTGTATATTACGTATTACATTTTTTTCATGATATTGTTTTTTTTGGTAAATCACAGGTCCACCTCGAAAATGAGTTTTGCTCAACAGTGATCACCTGGTTAAATAAAGATTTTTATTGATTGATTGATTGAAAATGTTCTGCTTCACAAACTTCATTCAGCCAGCCTGACACCACTTGCAATAAATTGGTTCAGCTCCTATTTGCTAAACAGACAGCAATCAGTCCTAGCTGGCAACTCCTTATCCCCACCCCCACCCACATTCATGCCAGTGTCTCTAAAGGTTCCATTCCCAGTCCCATTTTATTTTCTGTCTTTATAAATGACCTCCCCTCTATCAGTTCCTCATCCCAAATACATATGTATGCCGATGACACCATGATTTACTCCTCCAGCTCCTCCACTTCCACTGCATTCACCCCTTTACAATACAACTTTAACAACATTCATCTTTTGTTTCATGAAAATTGGCTAAAACAAAACACAGAGAAAACTGTGTCCATGGTTTTTGACTGCAGGCAAAGGCTACCTAGACTACAGTCCCCCCCCCCACATTCATCAGAGTGAATGGCTCCCCCCTAGAAGTGGTACCCACCTTCAAATATTTAGGGGCCTGACTGGACAGAAATTTTGATTTTCTTCCCACTTTCATGCCATTTGTTCCAAACTTCACCCAAAACTTGGCATCCTATACCACCATAAGAACTGCCTCCCACTGCCTACCCATTGTGAACTTGTCTTGAAAACTATCCTACCTTGACATTAGATTTGCTCCACATTGAGAATTTCTTGGGGCAATCAGCTCATATTTCCTTGTCTTTACTTCTTTATATACCATATAGTAAACTCCCTATGCAGCTAAGAGGCTCCCCCACATGGTGGTCAGTCAAGGCACATCAACAGTTATGTCAACTATTACAAATTAATTGCAAACAGGATTTGGGACAGCCACTCTTGGAAAACCCTAATATTCAGATGGGGCAAAATTCTACTTCCCTCAGCTTGGCAGGTTTTGGCTACCTGCTCTTTTCCGATTTTGTAAAACAAGACAAATTCCTAACCTTGTCAGATTTTAGAGACAGTATGCACCTCCTGACTTGCTCTTAATTAAACTATTTACAGCTCAAACACTGTATACAGTCTTTGGTGGGGAAACCCCGCTGGTCTACTACTGCCACTTCATTATTTAAAGGTTTTGCTACTACAGTGTCACATAACAAACAGATTCCTAAACTATACAAAGAAATGGAACTTCTAGTCTGGAAGCCCATCCAGTTGACAGCATATTACTGGGCTTCGGCTGCTAATGTGGTTTATGATTCAGATGAGTCAAACAAAATTTGGAAAGACGTGTATAAAACTGTCAGGCAACACAGAATAAGTTTAATACAATTCAATATCCTCTACAACTTATATTACTCTCCAGCTTCATCGTATGGCCTATAGGGCAGATGCTACATGTCCTAAATATAAAAAAGAAGCAGGTTCAATAATGCATATGATATGGACATGCATAAAGGTGTCTGCCCTTTGGCAAGATATTGAGAAACTTCTTACTTCATTTTTTGGGAGGGTTGGATACTTCTCATTGGACATTTGTATAACTGGTAACTATTTTGCTATTATTTTTTCTAAACACCAATTCTATATGGCTTTATCTTCTGCTGTAGCAAAACTACTTTTACTATGACACTGGATCAGGGATTCCCTTCCTACACTTCATGAATGGATACAGGAAATATTTTCAGCTCTGAATGCATAACAGTCTATTGCCATGCAACATAATAGGTTGTCACAGTTCTGTGATCTTTCGGATCCATTCATACAATTTCTATACAGGAGGAAGGTGCTGGGAATTTGACTCGGTTTGCCATCTCTCCCCATACACATAATCATTCATTGTATTTGATCTTAATTCATAGTTTGGCTTGATAGCAGACTTTATGTCAAGAAATATCCCCTGCATATATTTAGAGAAAGTATGTTTTTTGGGAGGGGGGTTTGGGAGGGTAGTGTGGGTTGAGGGTGATGGGATTATGTGGGGGGGAGTTGGAGGGTGTGAGTACAGTTTCGGGTGGTGTTCTTATAATATAACCTGAAAAGAATCTGTAACTTTCAAAGAGACTGGGAACTTGGGGGATTGGTCATGATCTAACAGAACTGTATTTGTGGTGTGATTGTCTTTATGGTATGTTTGTTTTAAAACTTCAATAAAGTTTATTTAAATGCAAAAAAAAAAAAACTATCCTACCTGTCAGTGATTATGCTGAAATTGTCTATAGCTCAGCCTCTGCATCATCCCTCTTAAGACTTGACACTCTGCTCAGTTCATTCAGACACTTGCTACCTTCAACCTCACCTTACCCACCGCTGTCTCCCCTACTCTCCCCCCCTCCACTGATGCACTTTCCCACAGGTGCAAGATCCACTGCCTCACTTTTGTTGCTAAATACTGGTTTGGGACCTTCCCCTCCTACCTATTCTCCTGCTTGTCACCTGCTCACCCTTCTTCCTACTCTCTTCACTCTAGGGGCTCTCATTCTTTCTCCCTCCCCCTCCATCACTCTAGTGCTGGCAGACTGCATTCTCCTATTGTCTCCTTTCTCTATGGAATCTACTCCCCAGGAACATTCATCACTCTCCTGTCAGGAGGTATAAACCTCACTATCAGGTGTTTGGCAACAATGGGCATGCAAGGATTCATAGACACATTGCATAAGAGTAATAAAGCTTGTTTATTACTACCAAAAGGATAATTGCAGTTGCCCTAAGCAGTTCTTACCAAAAGGAACTGGAAGCTAATACTAAGTGTTCCCTTTACCTTGAGGAAGCCTCCGTGTCTCCTGGGGTCTCCGAGATAGAAGACGTAATGTCTTAAATTATATACCTACGATAATTACCATGGTTACTGTAAGATAGAAACATTTCTAGTTACAGAGATGAGCCTTATTGACTAAATTAGAGGTGGCTCCACAGTCCAAGATAACATTATACAATTTTGTAGTAGTCATCACTTTGGAGAAACAAAGAGGTACAGTTTGTACATAGCTGTGTAATAATACAAATCATCAGAAGATGGCAATGCCAACTCATATATTATAATCATGACAAGGACACAGATGTCCTAACATCTTGTAAACAAAAAATACATGTAAATATTGTAAAGTAAAGTGTATAACAATAATATGCATACATACCCTGACATCTGCTCTTGTACAGTAGATGCCCTTAGCCCTATATGTTACTATAATAATAATAATAATAAGCTTTATTTCTTTTGTGCCTTTCTAAAATCAAGGCGCATTACAATAAAATGACAACATAAAAACATCTTAAAAGAAATTAAAATCAAGATTAAAATACACAACATCAGTCAGTATCTACTTCATCTCCAAATGCCTTTTTCCATAAAAAAGGATTTTAAACCTCTTTTAAAACCCTCCACCATCATGCACTCTCTAATCCAATGGGGTAGAGAATACCACAGGGTCAGCGCCATGAACATAAAAGCTCAGGCGCTGGAAGATTTTAAAACTACCCTCAGAATCTCTAGCAACCCCTCATTGGCTGAGCAGAGTGGTCACATCGGAAGGTAAGGAACCAGAAGATCTTTCAGGTAGTCAGGGCTCATACCGTGTAGGACTTTATATGTCAGTAATCTGACTATAAAGGTGATCCACCACTGAACCAGCAGCCAGTGCAGATCCCGCAGCACCGGTGTAATATGGGAAGAATGAGACGTCCCCATTAACAGCCGGGCTGTTGAGTTCTGCACTAGCTGCAAAGCAGCGGATATCAACCCCAGGAAGCCCAAAGTAAAGGGAATTGCAGTAGTCCAAACAAGAGGTCACAAAGGCGTGGATCAGCGTGGGCAGGTCACCGGATGGAACAAGGTGCTTGATTCTAGCAATGTTCCTTAGATGGTAAAAGGATACCTTAACAACTGCTGACACCTGTGCACACAATGTCAGCTGATCGTCAAGGATCACCCACAGGTCACGCACTCATTCAGAGGCAGGGAGCTCAACATCCCCCAGGAATAAACCTGAGGTTTGATTTGCCCCCAGCCCCTCAAGCTGGTGGCCGGGATCCACAACCATCACCTCTGTCTTCCCAGAATTCAACTTCAACCAGCTGGACCTCATCCAACCCTGGATCTCACTGAGACAGTTGTTGAACACTGAGAGTGCTCTATTCTGGTCAGGTGCAAAAGACAGATAGAGCTGGGTATCATTGGCATAGCAATGAAACTCCAGCCCATATCATCTTACAATGTCTCCGAGGGGAAGCATATACACCGCAAACAACATGGGGGACAGCACAGAGCCCTGAGGCACCCCACAGGACAGAGAAGTGGGATCAGAGGAAAATATCCCCGATACCACCCTCTGAGTTCTACCTGCTTGTATAACATATATCTAAGTGCTAGCTGTCTATGGTGTACCTGTGGGGGTACCAATTAGGGTGCAGGGACCTCATGTAACATTTCCCCCTTGTTGCCTCACAAAGGGCAACACAGCAAAATTAAAGAAGTGGGGAAGGAGCAGGGGTCATTTACAGACCCATCGCGCCAGCCTTGTAAAGAAACTCCGATTGCTCACGGTGTTGGTGTAATGTGCGCCATAGGCAGCAAAGCAAAATAATAAGAAAAAATATCAAAAATGCTTGTATAATAACAAAACCTTTAAAAGTGATTTCTAACCAAGTGTTAAAGTGCACTATTCATATCACCATCATTAATAAGTGTAAGGACAGCTTCATTGACCTTTGTGATATTTATTGCTGATGTGGATGAGGTGGGTGTTTTTTCTCTCTATAAGTGATATTAATGTCAAAGTTAAAGGATCAATGTGTACATTACAATAAGGTAGGTACTCTGAAAGAGTTAGCATATAATCAGGGTTACCATCAGTGAGGTCAGCATCCATCAGGGGAATAGGAGTAATAACTGTGTGTACAATAACTGTCTTTTGATGGGGAACAAAACAAAAGTTAGAAACATCAAAAGAACATGTCTCTAGTCTGAACTGAAAGTATTAGACATGCAGTTTGTAATGATACAGTATTTGCCATCTGAATTATATTGCATTTTTACTGTTGGCTGTCTCCATTTTTGCAACTGTACTGGACAAGTATAAGTCTGTTTGGAAAGCCGTGTTGAAAGGTGGTGAACCTCCTCTCAGTATGGCTGGTATAGCTTTGATTCATCTGGAGCAGATGTTGAGTCCTGGTATTCTGTGCCATTAGTGGTGATGTCATCATCCATGGAAAGGACCAATCAATACTGTTTGGGGAATAGCCACATACAGGTTATATAACATCAAATACGTCACATCAACACAAATAAATATTCCCTTTCTTCACACAACAGTCCATGTGCGTCGAGACCCATGTGTCCAGAAGAGGATGGAAAACCAAAAGAGGTGACAAATCAAGGTGTTCTCTGTAGACATCTTCATCAAGGTGCCCAATGGAGTGTACAGATGTGAGTTTATCAAAGATAGCTGTAGTTGGATCAAAACATGCTAAAGAAACAGTAAAAGATGCAAACATAGTGTCCTTAATGGAACATTTCTTAGAAGTAAAACATGGACCAGTATTAGGGTGCCTGGTCACAAATCCCAAATTCCTAGCAGTAGAAATTGGAATAGTTAAAGTTTGTAGCATACACATGGCAACACAGTTAGAAGATTTACACTGAGTACAATACCATTTAGAAATATGTCTGTCATGTATGATATCAGGGATTCTTCCAGAATCTAGATCATGGAAGAGATTATTGATGGTAGTGATTATGTAAGAGCCATAGGCTGAGCATAAGATCACATGGGCAATATATTATTTATCTGCTTCTTTCTTGTTCTGTACAATAAGTGCATTAATCTTATCTTTGGAATCTGTGAATGCCTTAACAATGTCATGCATGTTGTATACAGTATATCGTTCTTCCTGACTAAGGCCATCCACACCATGCAATAATGGGGGTATTAAATCATTTACCAAACCAGTTTGGAATTTTTGAGCATGTGATTAGATAGCAGCAATGTTGGCTTTATTCCATATAGACATGGCTGTACCAAAAACACCAGTAACAGTATCTGTGGCAACTGTGACATCAGATATGTCATGTCTATTACGTTTATGACTTTGATCATCAGCATTAGGTTTTCTCCTAAAATTGCCTCTATGCTCGGTGGTATGCACCCCGGCAATAGGGTCTTGATTAGAATCTGAAAAGCTACTAAGCTATCAAGTAAGAAAGTACTATAAAACACTGAAGTGTTAGTAGTATGACACATGCCAAATTCTTTCATATTCCAGTAAGTCAAATTAAGCAACACAAGTATATGCATAAATTGTAAGTTGTTAATAAGTGTACCAGGTAAAGCAATGGATGTTAGACCATTATGAGAGCCAGGGGTATGTTCTGGACATTCCAAAAACTGTTTCTCAGTAGGAGATAAAACAGGGAGATACATGGCAGCAGAGGGAATGTTCTGTACAGCACAAAATTTCCTGGCAGAATCTTTAGATGAGGAATTGCAATATGAGGGATCAATTAAGGCATTGATATTGTATAAACCAGAATGTCTAAGAGAAGTTTGGAGCAAGGACAAAGAACCATTTGGGGATAATTTTGCATTGGGCCAACCATGGAAAGTTTCCTTGGAGAGCTTGGCCATGGGAAGTATTTGTCCTTGCGATGTGGTTTGCCACTCAATTTGTAGGGTAGATTTATCAGAAGCAACAACTGAGGCAGTGAGGTAGGCATCAGAACCTTCCTGGACAGAAATAAAATTGTCTGGAATATTGATGGAGACTTCCTCTGGGGTAGTTGCATGTGGATCAAGGTGAGGAAGGAGGTGCTTTACCATGCCTTGGATGCAGGGGACTACTCCTGAGATGAGCCGAAACTAGAACAAGATAGTCATCTTGTCAGTGTATCTGAAAAGGAAAATCAAACTTTAATAAATTAGTACTATTCCACCCAATGGGGTGAGGAAAAGTAATTATACTCCTTTATACAGTTTCGGTTGGTTTGCATGTAACCATTTGTCAGTCAGATTGTTGTTTTGCATAAGTCTAACCTGATAAACTGCCAGACTAAGATTGTTGACAATGCGATAGGGTCCTTCCCACTTATTGGAGAAGGAATATGTGGGATGTGCAAATCTGAGAACCATTACCCAATCCCCAATTTACCAATCCACTTCTTGTGCATGTTTGTCAAACTGAATTTTGGTCTGTTGTTGGGCCTTGCCCATGCAGTTAGCAGCATACAAATGAATGTGTATGAGGTCTTGTCTGAGTTTTTCCACATACTGATCTACAGACACACGGTCTGCAGTGGGGATATGCAGGTCAAACAACAGGTGTTCAGGTAATCTCATATTTCTATCAGTCATCACCTCAAAGGGTGTCAACTGGGTGGTGGCTGAGGGTATACCCCTAATTGCCATAAAAAGTAATGGCAATAGGGAATCCCAATCCTTGGGATTGTCCTTGATGAATCTGGATAGCATTTACTTAATCCATCTGTTGGCTCTATCTGCTTGACCTGAAGATTGTGGATGGTAAGGTATGTGGAACTTCTGATGAACTCCAAGGAGTTCAAGTGCTTCTTTTATCAATTCGCCTGTAAAACTGGTTCCTTTGTCTGAGTCTACCTTGAGAGGTAGGCCCCACCTGGAGAAATTCTGCTCCACCAGGATTTTGGCAGTGGTTTTAGCAGTACATGTCTTAGTGGGGAAAGCTTCAACCCACTTAGAGAAGAGATCAGTTACCACAAGAGCATATTTATTGTTTCTGCTGGTATTGGTCAGAGGACCAATAATGTCAATTTGTACTGTATGGCATGCCAAGGGCATTACGTTTGGTAGGGATGGGATTATTTTGCACACAAACAAGGCAGTTGTCTATGTGCTGTTTTACATCCTTGGTGACACCAGGCCACCAGGCGGTGGTCTTGAGCCTTTGGAGTGTGTTTTCTACTCCCTGATGTCCACCAGTGGGGATGTCATGCACTTGGTTCACAAATTCAGATCTAAGATGGCAAGAAACCACCCACACTTTGGTGGGGATGTCATCTGGTTGGTAGCAGATGAGCTTGTCATCAGGGGATAGGTGTAACTTACCTTCATGCCTTCAGTAAGGGTTGTGGATAGGTAAATTCTTCTCAGTACCCTTGTCCAGGAATCTGAACACATCTTTGAGTACAGAGTCAGCATGTTGGGCTACTGACAAGTCCAAGGGTGAAAAGGGTTCAGGTTTCTTCCTGACTGCTGCAATGTGTACAGCCGCTCTGGCCTCTGGATGGTCCATCATCCAGGTATCTTCCCCTTGGGCCCCTTCCTTGGCAAGGGTGTCAGCAGTGTCATTGAAGGCATGATAGGGGTCATGTATGGAGTGAACCTTAACCTTGTGTACATAAAGTTTGTGTGCAAACATTTGTGCTGGTGAATTAATGTATATTACCAGTTCCTTGTGTTTCACTGGACTGCCATCAGAGGAGAGAAAGGAATTCTTCTGCCAAAAAGGAAGAAATCCTGTAAGAAAACAAGAAACCCAGTTAGAGCCTGTGAAAATAGTGGTGTCTTCAGGTCCATGCTGGATGAACTTGAGGGTGCATGCCACTGCTGCCATCTCTGCATACTGTGATGATGCCACACTGCAAGGCTTAGAAATTTTAACAGTGTTACCAAAAGGGTGAATGACTAATATGCCCATTCCTGCTATCTGCTCCCTCTGGTAGTAGGATGCTGAGCCATCCATAAAGACACAACACAGTGAGGTATTCTCAAGCAGTTGTAGTGTAGTGGGAAGGAAAGGACCTGGATCTGGTAGATTAAGTGGTTGCAGTGTAGTCAAGGGGTTCTCCTTGGAAGAAGAGACCATGCGCCAACATGGATGGCATTGTGGTTGGGTGGACTTTAATGTCTCTCTATTGGAGAAGGAGGGATCAGTGTGTCAGTCTGGTGTTGGAGACTTACCCATCCTTTACTCTGTCTCATAAAACCAAAAAGGTTGTGGGGGTGTGATTTGTATTGATGATCAGTGGAGAGTATCCAATGATATATAGGAAGTGCTTGACAGCCCAGTAGGTGGCCAGAAGGTTCCTTTCACAAAGGCTGTACTTCTGTTCTACTGGGGTCAAGAGCTGTGAGGCATATTCAATGGGTCTCAGTGTGCCATGAACCTTCTGGGCCAACATTACAGACATAGCAATGTCAGAGGTGGCACATTCCAGATGGAATGGCAGTGCTGGATTGGGGTTGACCAAAGCTGGAGCTGAGGCCAAGGCCTGTTTCAGTGTCATCACAGCTTGGTTGAGAATGAGGCCCCAAGTCCAGGGAACATCCTGTTTCAATACTTCATAGAGAGAGGGGTGGCCTTCTTTGCAAAATCATAAATGAAATCTCTAAAATAATTTACCATACCTGGAAACCTTCGAAGAGTGGCCATGCTGGTGGGCAGTGGCATGTCTTGCAATCCTTGTATCTTCTTTCAGGTAGGGCTTTGGCCCTGGTCTGTTATTCTCAGGCCCAGAAAGAGTACCTCTTTCTGACATAGTTGTGCTTTTGCAGGGTTACATTTGAGGCCTGCCCTCTGAATGATGGTCGGTAGTTTGTCTAAGAGTGCTATGTGTTGTTCCTGTGTGGCTGTGGCCAACAACAGGTTGTCCACATACTGCAAGAGACACTGGGGCATAGAGAAGCCCTCAAGGGCATCCATCATGTGCAAATGGAACAGAGAGAGGTTGCTGTGGAACCCCTGTGGTAAGCACGTCCACATGTACTGTCTGCCCTCAGAGGTGAAAGCAAACTTATATTGACTTTTGTGAGCCAATGGCAATGACCAGAACCATTGGAGATGGCCAGGGCACTAAACTATTGTTGGTCAGGGGTCAGTAGTTGTAGCAGATCTGCTGCTGATGCCACAGTTGGGGCACAACTGGGGGGTGACCTGGTTTAGCCACATGTAGTCAATAGTAAGTCTCCAGGCACCTTTAATTTTTTTCACAGGCCACACTGGGGAATTTGCAGTAGAAACACATATCCTGATTACACCTTGCTTGAGGAGTGATTTTATTGTTTCTCTTTGAGAAGACAAGTCCTGCGGTGGGAATTGGTATTGCCATTGCCTGTCGTGTGCTGGGCCTGTCACTTCAATTACAGTGTGGATTCTGCCACAATCCTGCTTGTTGGTGGCAAATGCCTCCAAGTGCCATTGCAGAATGGGGAGGAGCTTTTGAAAAAGCTCATGGTTCTTAAACAAATCTATGACATCATACTGTTTGTTGTTTGCAGAGATTGTTGCAACCACATGTGAGTCAGGGATCATGATGGTGTGATATTGTCCCTGAATTTGTATCAATAACATGTTGGCTAGGTCTACCACACAGCCGTGTGGTTCCAGAAAGTCAATTCCGATTATACTAGGGTGATCATGCAGTGCCATTAGCTGAGAGTTATGATAGGCCTTCAGATGTCCCAATGTCACAGGTAGTGGCAGGGAGAGGTATGCAGACAGCCTAGTTCTGTCCACACCAGACATGTTGGTCCTCCATCTGGTAGATCAAGGTGACATGTCTGGGTGGTCATATAGTAATACAGACACAGTCGTGCCTGTATCCAGTAGTACTGTCAGTAGGCAGCCCCCAACCTCAGCCTCTGTGCAGGGCCTTCCATTTGTATCCAAGACCAGCTTGTTTACAATCTGGACTGGGGCCTGTAATTGTCAATCTGTACCAGTGGAAGCATGGGGAAGCTCTTGAAAGACAGTCTGGGCCTTGTTCTTTTGAACCGTCTCACCATGACTCACTCATGCTATATAGGGAGCTGCTTCCATGTTCAGGCCTGTAAGGACCTGAGCCTGGACTTCTGGTGTCTTCACGGCCTGATGAGGCCTGCTCTCCCGGTTGTATTGCTGCAAGGGCCCAAATGGGAATGGCATCCACTACGGAGTTCACTTGCCCGAGGAGATCTCAAAATTTCCAGTTTTCGTCAGCTATTTTCCTATAAGAGGGGCCTGATCTTTGTGGTTTACCCTTTTTGTTTTTGTGGTGTTTCTTATTTTTGTGATAATTCCAGTTTCCACCCCAGGATTGTTGATGTTGTGGTTGCTGTTGGTTGTCTCTGGAGAGGGAGAGTTTCTCTTGGGCCTGCCCCTCCACCGTGTAGTGTGTCATGGCCTCCAGAATGGCCTCCATGGCAGCTAGCTTTTTGGAACCGGAGCCAGAATCATGGCTATAGAGTTGATAAACTCTCTCGGTTTTCCGAAGAATGTCGCCAGACCTCTCCATGGTGGGATAAGTGGTTGGCTCTACCTTTTCTCTTACAGCAGGGATCATGTTCTTAAAGAACAGGGTCTTGTATTCAATGAGGTCCACATCTTGGTTTCTCCTGCACAGTTCTTCCCTGCATGATTCACCATCCAGATCCTCTGGTGGAAAGTCGCTGGACTTTCTTTTGCATTTTGTTTTATAGGGTATACGAGCATCATTCCTACTACACCTGGGCTGTGTGAAGAAATGAGCTCAGCTGCTACTTCATCAAAAGAGGCATGGCCATCTTGGCAGATGGCATCAGGGAATTTCATCCACAGTCCAGGATCAATGGTTTGGCATAGGATCTGGACCTGGTAGTCTGCAGCAAGACTAAGCATTTCACATTTAGAATGCACCTTTTCCAAGTGGTAACTTAGGTTGTCGGATGGGCTCATTTGACCACTGCTGTCAGCTATCCGCTGAACAGAGTGGGTCATTCATAGGGGATTATTGGGACTATCAAGTGGAGGTAAATTGCCTCAGGTGCCATCCAGGGCTGTGGCCTAAGCCACAGTTCAGACCATTCCATCCTTGAGTCGTGGCCTCCTGATGCATCTCTCTGATCTGTGTACGGAGTGTCCACTTACTTCTGTCGAGTAGGGTCACATTGCCTAAGGAAGCATCAATCATTTTCTCTATCTCTCCCTTATCATCCACAGAAATAATAGCGTTTGGTGGTGCCATTGGGACTAGGCCTGGGCCTGCTTCCCCCCATCATGGGGGTCACCATGTTGGCATCACCCATGATGTGTGTCATTCAGTCAATGACGTAGGGTATGGGTGTCATGTGACGGGGTCTGCTATGTTGTGGATGGCAGGAAGGGGTGTCTGGGCCATAGTAGGGGTGTGACTTGGCATTGTACTGAGAAATGTCATCATCTGACTCCTCCCCTTCAGATGGCGTCGTCAAAGCGGGGGCTAAGCTTCCCATCGCCTTGATGTGACCAGCCAGTACCTCTCGTTGATGGTGCAGTTTTGCCATTTTGAATTCACATTCATCATGACTCACTTTTGAAACATTCAGATCCAATTCATCCTACATCTGCTTCTGTAACACTCTATACACGGCGCTCAATTCATAATTGTCCCTAGTAGCCAAACCTTAGTCATTACGTACCTGGTTAATCTCATCCTGTAGCCCTCCCAACTCATCATGCATTTGTTCTACGTAACAAATCATTCATTTGTAAAGCCTTCCCCCTATCCTGTCTCAAACTTTTACACTCCTGCTTCAACAAATAAAGTTCCTGCTCGCCTGCCTGTGCAGAATGATGCAAAAGGGAATCCTTTTCATTTCGCAGAGTTTGGAGTTCACATTCCAAATCCTGCTCCGTTCTCACACATTTAGTTTCCTGCAACCCCATCTCCTGCCTAAGAGATGAGATTTGCAGTTCAAGGGATCAAAACCTCACTTCAGAGGCTTCCAGAGCAGGATGGAGTGCAGCAACCAACAGCCTTTTAGCTTCTCGCTCTCTGGCTGTTTGTCTCATCTCCATGTACTGGGTTGAAATCCCCAGTATAGGGTTGTTGGATAGACTTGCGTCTTGCGTGAAGTCAGACCATCTTCCATGGAAGGCAAGAAAGTTTGAGACATCGAGTCTCAGTTCTGTGCAGATATTTGATACGGTGGCCACTGTGTGGGAGGGAACGAAAAATCAAACTGGGAAAAGGCGCCGTGCTGTGTATCAATCCACAACAGGTGCACTTATTCACAGACGGGCTACTGTGCACTTGTAAGCTTGCAATTCAAAACTGTCGTGGGGTGGGTTGAGTCAGCATCCACCACATTCAGAAAGCAGCCAGACTTTGCAAGTAATTACAAAGTGGGTCAAAAATGGGAGTGGTGGTGTGGGTGTCCACACCTACAGTCCCAGTTGGGAAGGGAAAAATTGTAGCAACAAGTGAAACTTCACGAACACCAAATATTGCCTGCACGTGGTCACCAATTGCCAGGAGGTCTAAACCTCACTATCAGGTTCTTGGCAATAACGGGCATGCAAGAAATCACAGACACATTGCATAAGAGTAATAAAGCTTGTTTATTACTACCAAAAGGATAATCACATTTGCCATAAGCAGTTCTTACCGAAAGGAACTGGGAGACAATTCTGAGCGTTCCCTATACCTCGAGGAATCTCCATGTCTCCTGGGGTCTCTGAGGTAGAAGACATAATGTCTTACTTTATATACCTATGATAATTACTATGGTTGCTGTAAGACAGAAACATTTCTAGTTACAGAGATGAGCCCTATTGGCTAAATTAGAGGTGGCTCCACAGTCCAAGATAACATTATAAAATTTTGCTATAGTCATCACTTTGTAGAAACAAAGAGGTACAGTTTGTACATAGCCATGTAATAATACAAATCATCAGAAGATGGCAATGCCAACTCATATATCTTAACCATTACAAGGACACAGATGCCCTAACATCTTGTAAGCAAAAAATACATGTATATATTGGAAAGTTAAGTGTAAAACGATAATGCGCATACATATCCTGAAATCTACTCTTGTATGGTAGATGCCCTTAGCCCTATATGTTAGTATAACATATACTTAAGTGCTAGCTGTCTACGGTGTGCCTGTGGGGGTACCAATTAGGGTTCAGGGACCTCGTGTAACACTTCCTCACTCTCTGCCTCTCAATCCTTGCTTCATTCCCTCACAACTCCAGCTGCTTATATCTCTTTGCATCCTCATCAACCAGCCTCCAAGATAATTAATTTACTTACCGCTTGAGCACTTTAGCCCATCTTGTTTTGGTCTCCCTTGCACTTTCTACAGCACTTATTAATTCTCAGGTGTCTTTTTTTTCTCTCCCTCCACATTGTACGTTTACTGCTGTACACCTACTACTGTCAGATTGTTATTGAAATCTTTTAAAGAAGGACTGATGCCTAAATTGCTGGCATCAATAAATTCAGAATTTGGATTAGCATATCCTCACTCATCCTCATGCCAAAAATCAGATCTGTGAGTTACTTCACTTAAAAGTTACAAGTCATTCTGTAACCCTTAATTCACTGCCTGTTAAAAAAAGCCAGATTCAGTGAAGATCTGCTGATGATGACATCTCCTGAACTCACAACCTCGTCCTCCCTGCAAGCTACCTTATATAACTTATGCCTCCTATGTTACTTAATACTGCAGGAGGTGGGTCAACACATGCACTTCCATAATGTGTAGATGCAAGGTACAGTACTTTGCAGGGTGTCTCTTTAACATGTACCTGGTATAACTGAGGTGGCCATGGTATTGTCTACCAGGTATGTTGCACACATCGTGTACATTATTTTTACAGTGGGGGTGAGCAACAGGAACAGCACTTTAGTGTCTATAGGAGGCTATTGTTTCCTCCATGGGCTATGGGTTCAGTGGGTGCACTGATGGTTGGTTATGCCCGCAGCCTCAGTCAAACCCCTCCCTTGTGCCATCTGATTGACACATGGAACCACTTGTGGCAGCTTTAGGGACTTTGCCTGTGGGAGTGATGTTCTACCAAAATCCAGCATAAGGTCACTGGCTCAGTGGGCTTTGCTGCAAGCAGGCTGTAGAACGCATCTTGCATTGCTCTAAGGGTCCTTTGAAAATCCAGGCCAATGTATGAAATAACAGGTAGGATACTGTTTCAGTGGCTAATTAGAACCACTGAGATACCTGATGCAATTTATGGGAATTTTAAAAAACAGAGGTATGAGAATGAGCACTGTGAATATGGACTCTGGTTTGGTGTCTTTTACGTTGAATAGTACAGTGATAATAGTGAGACTGTCTGATTGGATAGAATAAGGGAGGGTTTGAGATGGCACAGATACTGGCTGAATTACATCTGATAAATAAATATAGTCAGCTGATCTGCATAGAATGCTGTGTTTATACTGGCAAGGCAAGTTCAGTAATATTTCACAAAGGTATCAAAAATAATGTCAACAATGCAAAGAAAAAATGTTTTTTGAGAAAGTCATAAGTAATTGACACTTTTGGTCTTTAGCCCGGGGTGGGGGCGGTGAACCACTGAAGCTTGTAATCCTGCTAAGTGCTGGAGATGGCCACAGAACTGCATCCACACTCTGCTACAGAAGAGTTACAGAAGCCTTCTGCAGGGGTTCCTGTGGCAACATCAGGAGATGGATCCATTGTGATGTCAGTGATGACATCATGGTCCCTGATGCACACTGGGGTATAAGAAATATGCATACCTGCTGATCCAACCGCTCCAATACACTATCAGAGATTGCTGGACAGCATTGCAAGTTGCCTGCAAGCTAATTGTGAGTAATATCTTGCTGCAAACTAGAACACTTACATTACAAGGTGACAATGTTCAAAAGTAAAAGGAGGAACATAGTTGATATATACAGTAATTCTTTTGACTTATACAGTTAGAGGTATGGGCTGCCTGGTCCAGCGAAGTATTTGTATGCACGTTAATTAGTGCTGAAATAAGGAAATAAGAGTGCAGGTGATATGCTGACTAATCGTAAAAAAAAAAAAGAGAAAATTGCACAAGAGTGGTATAAAGCAGAGACCACAGAGGTTAAAAAGTGTTTAAGCCTGTGATCATTTCTGATTTGCATGGAATATAAACTGAAATTTAAGAACTTAACAGAAATGTGTTACTAGTTGAAGACAATATAAATAAGTGTTTTCTAAGTATTACAGGGAAACATATTACAATGGGTTGTACGGGAGATAATTAAGAGTGCAAAATTAACTATGAGTTGTGAGATTATATACATCTTCAAGTGCTGAAGCATTGTGTGCTAGGTGGTGGTAGCAAAGTGGTAATGTTATAGAAAAGAGTAAGTGGAATACAATACTGATTACATATTTTTTAAATCATCTGGCAATTTTTTTGAAAACAGCTGGTCTGATGAAATGATACGGCCACAAAACTTACCCACTGACATTTGTCATGTTACAAATAAAAGAGCACTAAATGTATTAAATTTAGGTGTTCATTCAGCTTTCTTTGTATTACTGGTATACTAGTGACCACATAAGGCATGCACTGTTTTTTTTTTTAATTGTTTAACCAGGAGTGGCACACTAAGCTGAAAGCTTGTTTACAGGTATGACCTGGGAGCACAGAGAAGTTAAGTGACTTGCTCAGGGTCACACAGTATGCAAGTGGGGGCTGTGGGAATCAAACTCAGGTCTCCAGATTTGTAGCTCAGAGACTTAAACCACTGCACTATGCTGCCTTGCACTGTGCAATGGGACTATTTGCATGTCACTGTGTGGCCATTAATAGCTCTGCACAATGCCTTAGTGCACAAATGCAAAGCGGTAATGTACAGGGCCCTAACCACTCCAACCCTCTCCTGAACCCTATCTACACTGTCCCTGGCAGTCTAGTGGTATGCCCATCCCACCCAATCCAGAGTAGGCTTGAAATTTCTTTGAATCCCATTCCCTAGTAGTTTATTTGTGTTCCCCCAGTCCCCATGTTCAATGGCAGTTTCATTCATGTTATTCCTTAGTAGTAACCCCTATCTGGCATGATGCTGGTGTTAAGTAAGGAGTCTGATTTTAGGTTTATTCCCCAGTAGTCTATTGATTCCCCAGTCCAATATATAACTGTTATAATCTCCCACTCTCTCCATGGCCCACTTCACACTCACTAAACACACCTGTGTCCATCCCTGAGTCACCCATACAAACAGTAAAACCACTATCAGATCGTCAGATTGTGAATGGCGTGGATCCAACACTCACCCACCTGGGCTGGCCACCATCTGAATGAGAGGAAGTGAGCATGCATGTACTGAAGAGAGTACAATATTGCTACATTGACTTTAACAGCAAGAGTTGACTTGTGAGACATAGGCTGGTGGCTGGCAGGGAAGGTAATTGTAAGGTGAGTACTGGCTGCCAACTCACATGTAGGTGTCCACTGTATTATTTATTTATTTATTTATTGAGAGAATTGGAATTACAATCCTTTAAGTCATAGACTCCTTTGCAAAGGCTCCATGTCAGTACAGGAAAGCACAAACATTACATTTAATAACAATTATACATAGGTCAGACAGCACAGTGTATTTACATTGGTGGATTACGGCATCTAGGGCTTAAGAAGACCCTGAGTCATAGCTGTAAGACAAGTCTGGTTACAGATTTGGAGGGTCATTAGCAGAGCCCTGCGTCAGAGTTTATTTACAGCTGGATTGTGGGATCTAAGGATATAGTCATAGGATAGGCTAGACATTTATCCTTAACTTTGTTTTCTTTAGGGATACGGACAAGGGGAGGAGTATTGGCTACAGCCACATGCCTCAGAGTCAAGGAGAAGGTTCATGATACCAGTTTTAAATTGTCCAAGACTAGGGGATGGGGAGATGGAGGGTGGTAGGCTGTTGAGCCAGAGGGAAGCATGATAATGGAAAGACCTTTGCCCTAGTGAGGTTCTACAGTAGGGGACTAGGAGGGACGTGCCTGCAAGGTGTATAGGGGCCCTCCTGCGTGGGACTGGCTGGATGAGGGAGTGAAGGCCTATGGGTGTTAGATTCATATGTATTTTATTGGCCTGGAGGCAAGTGTGATACTTAAGCCTCCTGTTGAAGGTCAGCCAGTCCGTAGGCTTGTAGAGCTCACATGAGTGGGTTAATCGATTGCAGCCTGTGACCAGTCGGCAAGCTCTGTTGAGAGCTGGGTTGATGCAATATAGGGCGGTTTGGTCTGCGGTGCCATAAATTACAATGTCGTAGTCCACCAATGAGAGGACTGAACAGTTTACAGCAAGATGTAAGGCCTGAGGGGGTAGGCAGTGTTATGTCTATATAGAATCCATGGCCTGGTGTTAACAGTGGAGGAAAGATGTTGAATGTGTGTGTTGTAGGTGAGGGATGTGTCCAGTGTGAAACCCAGATATCTGAAGTTTCAGATCTGTTTGAGAAGGAGGCCCTGCAAGTTAGAGATGGTTAGAGGGGTACTACTGAGAGGGCTTTGGTGATGGGCAAAGATCATGGATTTCATCTTGTTGTAGTTGAGTACTAAGCGACGCTCAGTGAACCAGGATTCTATTTCTCTAAAAAACCCTTGTAGGGCAGTTAGGAGGGAGTTAGGGTGGGGGTGTTTCCAGAAAACTACTGCGTCGTCTACATAGAGTAAGAGTTTCCCACTGCAGGATTGTGGGAGGGATTTTAGGAAGAGAGTGAAAAGCAGTGGCCCTAGAATAGACCTTTGTGGGACATCCGTTAGGACTGGTTTATTGGAGGAGAGGGTAGTGTTGATTTTGACCTGTTGCATCCATCCAGACAGATAGTCTTTGAACCAGGAGATGGCCTCGGGGAAAAATAGTAGGAGGGAAGGGACTGGAGAAGTAGTGCATGACTGACAGTGTTGAACACTTTGGTCAAATTGACGTAGATTGCACCTACTACTGACCCTTGTTCCAGGGCCTTGTGTATGTACGATGTAAATTTGAGGAGGGCAGTGGTTGTGCTGTGTCCTATCCTGAAGCGGTGTTGTTCTTGGAAGAGCAGATTATGTTTGGCTAGGTAGTCAGTGAGTTGGTCCGACACAATTTTTTCGAAGGCCTTTGGGGGGGTAGGATCGAGAAGGGTAGGTAAATACTAGGGGAAGCGGGGTCACCACTCTTCAGGATTGGTGTTATAATTCCTTTTTTCCATAGAGAGAGGAATTGGCTGAGGCGTAGCGACCAGTTAAGTATTTTGGTGAGATGTGGCAAGGTCACATCCAGCATTAGTCGGAGAATTTTGAGGTTGAGGGAGTCACCACTATAGTGCGAGTTTTCCAAGGCTTTGGAGAGGTAGCGCTTAGCCTCAGTACAGGAGATGATTCACAGCCAGAAGGGGGGGGACCGTAGTGGCTGAGGTGCTCAATGGGTGGCTAGGGATTGGTTCAAAGAAGTTTTGTGGGAGAATGTGACTGAGGTCTGAGAAGGTGGTATTTAGGGTATTGGAGATGGTTGTGGGGTCCTGGGAGAGGGCCCCCTTGACTTGAAGCTGCGCAGGTGCAGGGGAGATGGTTTTCTCACAGAGTTCCTTCATATTGTTCCAGAAGTTTTTCCCTGAGCCCCATGTGGTGGAGAGGGCTTGCTTACAGTAATTTGCCTTTGCTTGCTGGATGGCCCTGGTGCATTTGTTTCTGGCTGCTCTGTAGAGTTGTCTGCCCTGGGGTGACTGGGAGTTTAGGGCCTGTTCAAAAATGTTATAAAAAAGTAAGATATAATCCAAAGTCCATCAAAACTCATATATTTATTAAACTCTTTTTCTTCACACCCATATACATGAGGCAACAGTTTTGTGACTTAACGTCACTTCCTCAGGTCAATCGTATATAAACAGTGTTGACACTTAATTTTCATTTATTTGAACTTCACTGATCCAGAAGTCCTGATACATTACTCTCAAAATGAGCACCATGCCGCCCTGTTCCTATTACCATCTGGTCACACTCTAAAATGGGCCAGTTCACTTCTCAAAATTTTTATCCACTTAATAGTAATCTTGCTAGGAAAACCACATCTATTGTATCTTTGGCAATTCTCCTCATGAATTGAAAGTGGCTGCTGTTGCCTATTCTTACACGTAGCTCAGCTGCTCATTGCTTTTATTAAACCACGTTCTGGGACAGAACTTGGTATCTTTGCATCTTTTTTAACTTACTTGCTGGAGGTTTTGGTCAATCATGTGATCTCGGCTACATAACTGAATGCTCAGCAAATGTGGTGGTAGGGGTGGTGGGGCAGGCAGCGCATAGCACCAGCGGGGCCAACAGTAGAGTACAGAGCTCCTAGGCAGTGAGTGAGCAGTAACTCAGTCAAGCTCCTCCTGGGCTTTGTTTCAGCAATCCGTACCTGCACTGTTTTGGCGTGGTGGGGGCAGCTCCGAGACCCTCGTGATCTCTCAGTTAAAGTGGTCCAGCTGTGGACAAAGGAGAGACAAAAGGGACAGGGTTATGTAAGGTAGGAGACTGGTGGGTGGGCTAACAATTCAGAGTAGCTTAAGAAAACGCACCAATTGCTGGAGTGGCGCCACATGAAAACCGGTGCAAAGCTATGGTTTGCTTAGCTGTGCTGACTGGCACTCCCTGATTTTAACTTAATAAAGGCAGACATTACTTCTGGCAAATAGTAAAATGTAGCAGCACCTGTAAACAGGCAGACCTGAAGCTTTAGTGAACTTAAGTGAAATTTATTAACCTAAGATCAAGCTTGGGCTGGTGGTAGACTGGGTTGCTTAAATTTAAATCAATTTAAAAGGCAGGTAGAACAGGCAATGCCTTAGTGAATTTAAGTGAAATATATTAAATTTAGGTAGAACAGGCAACTCAGGAAGTCTGTCAGTCAGGATTTACTATGGCAAAGTTCTATATATATATATATATATATATATATATATATATATATATATATACAGGTATATATATTTATATATATATATATATATATATATATATATAGTATATATATATATATATATATATATATATATATATATATATATATATATATATATATATAACTTTGCCATAGTAAATCCTGACTGACAGACTTCCTGAGCTGACTATTCTACCTAAATTTAATATATTTCACTTAATTTCACTAAGGCACTGACTGTTCTACCTGCCTTTTAAATTGATTTAAATTTAAGCAACCCAGTCTAAGTACCAAAATCATAACAAGTACCTAAATTTGTTATTGCCATTAAGTCCATTTGGTGACAAGGGGCCAGGTATTCAAAGCTTTGCACTGGGCACAAACCATTTGCTCAGATTTAGCACAAGATTAGCGCAGGTCCACTATATTCAAAAGGCCAAATAACGCACGCAAACTGCATTGGCATCGAACAAAATCATAATGTATGCAAGGGGCAAACTGAGGGTGTGTGTACATAAATACAGGCGCAATGCTATATTTAGTGACTAGCGCCACACAAAGTGGTTTTGCATGACTTAGCTTGACACTTTGCACGGTGCAAATTACCACCCAGGGAAGGTAGTCTTAACCCTGGACAATCCAGCTTTTTATGACATTGTGACTTTCTGTGGCATTTGCCTTTTGGGCAGCTTTGCGCAACCCTAACCAATATGTATGACAAATAGAAAAAGTCAGACATAGAGGAAACATGCTGCTGACTGATGGCATCATAATGATGCCATCATCTACCATCAGTCCCAGCCATGCCAGGCAATAAGTGGTGACCCAGCCCCCAGTGGACACCATGGCAGTGTGGCCATACAGCACACACCTGCAAACCACCCTTCTGTGGACACCAACAGATGCCAACACATACGTGCAACACTGTGGGCATGGAGGGTGCTGAGGGGATGGTGTACGGGTGGCCAGGCAGAGCCACAGACCTGGTGAAGCTACATGGCTGGGGCACATCATGCAGTGCACATGGGCCAGTACTGGGAATAATCCAACACCAGTGTGCCTGCCTGATCATGCGTGCCTCCCCAGCCACATACTGCACAGCTGTACAAACATCACAGCACACACAGCCAGACATGTATATGTCACTGTGAGCATCCCATGTCACAGGTGCAGCATCTGTGGGTCAGACAACAGTATAACAGTAATGTCCACTGTCAGTAAACACCTGCAAGTTGGGCCTGTCTCTGTGTACAGTGCAGTGGTCATCACTGCCCTACACACAATAGGCATTGCTGTGTCCCTCACACTACTGGCCCCCTTGCTACTGTAGTGTCTGGTGTGCACTGTAACATGACCTACAGTGTGACAGTTGCATGCGGCACCACTACCACATGTGCCTATGCTATATTGTTCCCTGGGGCACAATATGCTATGCTGTACTGTATACATGTAGCCTGCAGCTACCTTCATGCACTGCCAGAGTGACTTACAGGTGGAGCTACTGCAGACCTGGCTAGCCCCTGTACTTCCAGACTGACCTACAGGTGGAGCTGTGGGACCATGCTGTAATGCTGGGCAAACTGCATGCAAATCAGGGCATAATGCTAATCTGGATGTTTGCCCAGAGACTACCTAAGTAGGCTCATTTGGGTGTCACTTTTGAATAAGGCAAAGTTTAGCCCCGGGCAAACATGTTACAGCCACGCAAATGGTTCAGGGAATATTATACAGTTTTGCATGCTGTACTTTCACATGCGCTGCTGCCTGCAGCTGTACTGAGTCCATGCATTTGCTGGCACACACATTGGCCATATAGTTCACCTCTACCTACCTTCACGATGCTGTGCTCTTGGCTGCTGTTGTGGTGTGCACTTCCTGGTTGCTATATTCAGAGTTGTCTTATTCCTGGGTTATTTTTGCACTGCACTCCCAGCCCAGATTGCCCAGCTTCCTTAGCATGCTATATTCAGCAGGGTTTGCACTGGGGCTATCCCTTTTGAATATAGCAGGCTATTGGGTCTGGGCTAATTTAGCCCACTGGGCAGTGCTAATTTAGCCCTGAGGCAAAATTTTGAATATCTAGCCCAATGTGTCTAGTTTGAATATCCAGAACATTTCCTTTATTTTTACTTCTTTTGGAAGTCACATCCTCAATCTGATTTTGTCAACTTCTCGTTATCGTGAAAGTGGAGCATGGCACATGAGCATTGGCTTGGGTTTTTATAGTGTCTGGCAATTACATATGATTAACTTCCACTTCTTATTGCCTGTTTGTGCTCACAAATGCCAGTTTTTAAGGCATGTTTAGTCTGTCCTATATATGCTAGTCCACACAGACACCACAGCATTTATCATGCCATCAGTATTACAAATTCTGAAGATTTTAATTTTGTATTTTCTTCCCTGACTGGGATTTTCCAAGTATTTGCTATCAAAAGTATTGTTGCAATAAACACAGGTATGGCAGCAATAGCTCTCTGTAGGTGGTTTAGTCAATCAGGTGTGCCTTTGATGTTGTTTTTCTTTACAATAGCTATCTGTTACTTGGTCCTGTATGTTCATACCACTTCATAAACTTACCAAGGGGGCCAGCCATATGTGCCTACCAGCACTGTGTCTGATATAGCACATACCAATGATTTTTAACAATTTTATTGAGATAATTTGCTACTAAATAGTAAGTTGTCACAAGGGTATTCTTTTGGCCAAATTCATTTTTTGGCTTGGCCTGTAGACATTTCTCCTAAGGTGTTTGTTCAGCTTTAATAAGTGTTTTTGTTAAAGCCTCTGTTTTTTAAAGGAGTAGTACACCCAGAATTTGTAAAAACATATGTTGTGCAGAGTGTTTTGATTTGTGTGTCTTTCCTGCTGTCTGTTATTAGCTTTTCCTAAATTAGCCTGCTAGCTTTATGGTATTTTTATGACCCCTGTAGAGAAAAAAGCGTCTGCTGTTGTGAAGTGCATCTGCACTGCCAAACAAATCTAAATATCTTGAAAACGATATAAGCTACAAAAAAACAACAAGCAACAAAGTTATTCAGGACTAAAATATTGTTAGAATGAGAGTAGTTACTAAGCTGAACTCCTTACAATTTGTAAAATATTTGCCATACAAAGTGAAAAAAATTGTTAAAAAACATGGAAATGTGGTAATTTAGATGGCTATATTTTAAAAACCACACATAGTTCAGCTTAGTAACTACCCTCATTGTAAAGGTCTTTTTGGCATGAACGACTTTGCTTTTGGGTGATTTTGCGTTGCTTGTAAAGTTTTCAAGATATTTATATTTGTTTAGCATGTGTGCAGATGTACCTACAAACAGAAGATGCTTTTTTTCTCTCCGAGCGAACACTCAAGTAGACATGCCAAACAAATGTAAATATCTTGGAAGCCATACAAGTTAGTTATACACAACCAGTGTCAACATTGTTCACACCAAAAAGTCCTTTAAAAAGAGGGTAGTCACCAGGCTGAACTCTGTATAGATTTTAAAATATAGCCATCCCTGCTGTTATATTATAAAGCAGTGCTTGTTGCTGAATTCATGGGCTCGACTACATCACTGTCACATGAGACAGGATGCATTGTAGGTACAAGAAAAGCAATAAACTTAGCTAAGATGGAGATTCCTAGGGATTGCAAAACTACCATAAAGCTAGTAGGCTAATTTAGGAAAAAAAATTCTGATAGCAGACAGAGGGAAGGACACACTAGGACTTCACACACAAATCAAAACACTCTGCGCAATGTATATTTTTAGAAAGTCTGTATGTACTACTCCTTTAAAGAGGACCTTCCCTGATGGTCCAAAAAGTTTCAGCTTGTAGTCATTATATGCAGTACTAGACCTGAAAAGGTGTATTCATTTGTTATTTCTGGCCAAAGTTTACTCTGCCTTTCATGATTTGTATTTTTTTTTGAGCCATGCTGCACTCACCTTTGCTGTTCAGCTGCTGGGCTGCTAGCTCCTTATGACATCACTGTAGGATAGAGGAGTGGCTCACGCTGTGCAGTACTATGCGATTGCAACAATGTTGCAAAGGATACCTACCAGTACTCAGTGTACATACTGTGTTCCCCCTTCCCCAATACACCCTGTTAGCAATGCATTATGCCAAAATCTAAATGCCTTGTCAGTATGTTTTTTTTTTGTGAAATTGACTCTGCCCTATAATGATGTCAGCAGTATAACCCTGGGCCCACATCAACACCAGACTTGCTATAGAAGCTCTGGTACACCCCACAGTTTTTAGCAGCTCAGAATGCAAAATCTAACTGCAGCAGACAGTAATGAAATAGAATTCCAGAATTAATACAAGAAGAGGTAACTAATGCATGAAAGTCAAAGTGACTGGGGAAGCTCCTCTTTAACTTCTTTGTAGCAGCCTGTATCCCAAATGAATTGCTTTCCTTCTCAATTCACAGACTGTTCTGTATGTTAATTTCATCTGAATTGCTGGCCCGGTGGCACTGAGGGTTGAGGCACTGGATGCCACACCTCACTCCACACTGGTGACCCGGGTTTTGGAACGGACTCGGGACATTGGGGGTCTGTAGGGGAGGGGAGGATTGAGTGTCCAGAGGACTGCTCTCCTCCACTGGGGAGGGTTGGAGTAAAATGCCTGCTGCTCTAGTGACCCCAGTGGAGACTGGGGAACTGGTGATGAGGGAGTGTGGTAACAGGGGATTGGGCATTGGTAGATGTCCTGCGGGTGTACACTGGAGCATGTGCACCACATGCTGGATGTCATTACATCTCCACATCCTGGGACACACAGAAGGAAAAAACCCTCACTGCAGATGAATGAAGCCACCGATGGATGACTGGCCTCCAGGCCAAACAATGCCCTGCATAAGTCAGGGTGGGGGCTCCAGGGTGATGTGGTCTCTCTTCCCATTCTGCCCTCCTCTAGGGTAAGCTATGGTTCATGGTCCTCCCCATCTTGCGGTTGTGTCAGAAGCTGACTTGATGGGGCTTGTTGAGCATCCATGCAAATGGCCTATGTGGGGTAAGTAACCCCAGCCACATGTTGAGAGCAAAAATAGAATCTACAAAAAAAATAATAATAACCCATCTGAATCAGCTGACCCTTTGGGATATTATTATAAGTCTTTCTGGGTGACAGCTACTTGCTTCTAATAACATACAGTATTTCTTCACATTGGTTTTCTATATACTGTTGCTTCTAAACAGTCATTCTTTTTATAGATCCTCAGGTCTGAAATCAGTCTCATTGCCACTTTTACTGTTTGTAAATTGTTAGATTCCTGTCACAGAAATTTAAATATTCTAGGAAGCAAGTGTATTCTGACATACTGTAGGTCCTAGCCATAACAATAAAAGATTGTCGATTTAACAATGCCACGGCATAATGTTCTATATAAAACAATTGTTTCTGACATCATAAATGTATTTCTTTTCAGAAGGTGAACATGTAAACATGTCATACTCTGGAGCAATGGTGGTGCTCATTGCATTATCCTTTAATTGTCTGTAATATTAGTGCGCAAACTCAGAGTAGTTATATGGTAGGGTGAGTTCACACATTTCTATCAAAAATGCTGTAGTTGGCAACATTTCTTGTGGTCTGTCCTTTAGGTACCTTTCTATTGCTGTTATATCATCTTCATAAATCAATGCTAGAGTGTAGGGCCAGGGACAGGGACAGGCTGGAGACCATGCAAAGAAGGGCAACAAAGATGGTACAAGGCCTCCAAGGATTCTCATATGAGAAATGTCTGCAAGCACTAAACATGTACTCACTGGAGACTAGAAGGGAGATGGGGGATATGATAGAGATGTTCAAATTCTTGAGAGTATCAATAAAGTTCCCTATTGAGAATTATTCAACAGAATAGATGGCACAATCACTAGGGGTCATGAGTGGAACTTAAGGGGAGGGAACTTCAGGAGGGATATAAGGAAGTACTTTATGGAGAAAGTTGTGGGTCCATGGAATAGCCTGCCATCCGAAGTGGTGGGTGCCCTGATTGTGGTAGCATTTAAAAGTGTTGTGATAGGGCAAAGGCTCAGGTAGTAACAAACTGGGTAGAAACTGTAGAAAACCATGTGTAGGGCTAAATCCTGAGTTCAGTAGTGGATCTTGAAAACCTGGGCGGACTAGATGGACCTTCGATCTCCTTCTGCTGTCACCTTCAGTATTTCTATGTTTCTATGTCTCACTGTCAAGTGTTATTAACACAGTCTCCTCCGTCACTGGTATATCCTTGATTGCCAATAAAGTATCTGTTATATCTTTCAAATATGATGGTAATCTAATCACAATCTAATCACAAGTGGGTGAAGGAAAAATCAATATATTTTTACAGGGGTTCAGATGCACTGCCAATACTTACCATAATTGGTCTGCTAGGGACATTTATGGCATCTTTGTGGACTTTTGGCAGATAATATAATGTCAATTTTTTAGGTGATCTGTCTTTCAAAATTCACATTTTTGCTCAGTCAAACATCCTTTATTTAATCCCAAATTTAGAAACATTTCAGTCCACTCCTTTATCATTGATGTTGGGCCCCATTTGATTTTTTCCCCAAAAAATTACCAATTTGCTAGCTGCTGTTGCCTTTCTTTTAAATGGTCCTATTTTCCCTACAGGAAAATGCCTCCTCTTTATCAGTGTGCTTTATTGTCAAGTTTTCACCCTCCTTTACCTCTTTTAGAGTCTTCTTGTTAACTCCTGTGACATTTTCCATAGTACTCTTGTTTTTTGTTGACAAAAGATTAGCTAAATCATTTTTAACCAGATTACAATATGTTATCACCTTCGGATTCAATTGTTCAGGAGGGCAAAAAGTCAGTTTTTTCTTGTAGTGTGTATCTTCCCTTATAAATCCTATTGGGGTACTCTCACAACAATTGGTACATTCTAAGTAGAATTTCTACTGAAATAAGTTTTCAAATGTACAGTATCTGGTGAAAAAGTCTACCTTCAAGTTGATGGCACTCAATGTTGGGGTAGGGACAAAAGTTAGACCTGTTAGTTGCATGTTCATCTCAACTGTAGTGAGTTCCTTGGAGGTTAAATTAATCACCTCTGACTGCTTAATTATAGTGAGCATCTTGGTTGGTCCTTGTAGTGATACCACGTGTTTCTCCCACCATTCTGCCATTTTTCATCCTATTTCAGCCCCTTCTTCTCATCATTCTCTGGGATTCTATCCTCTCTGAGTCCCTCCAGTGGTTCCCCTTTCTGTCTGGGCTCTCTTTCAGTTCACTTTAGGATGTTTCAACATTATCTTATGAAACTGTTTCTGTCCTATGTATCTAAACATTTCTCTTTTCTTGTCACTTTGCCAAATGTAAAATACACCATCAGCCTTGTTATCTCTGTCCCATTTTTTTTTTGCATGTATTATCTATTCTTCCACTTCCCCGCACCCTGGCTGATCAATTCTTCAGGCCCCACATGGACTACCTCATCCTGGCAACTCCCAACCCCACCGCCCCACATTGCAGCCTACCCAGGTATCCCCTATGTATCCCATCATTGGGTGGATCCCTTACCAGCATAGGGGATGAGCCTTTTGGCTGTACTTTCCATGACCCTGGGTGCTGCTGAGGTGGCAGATGGAGGTCCAAGAGCCCAGAGATGTGGATCTGGGGAGGCCATCACTCGATCGACCAGGGCGTTATTTTTTCCATTTTTCTCCCCAGAAGAGTGACCTGCCACTGACGTCAAGGCAGGCACTGATGTCTGTCACTCCCCAGATATCTAGTGTCGGACATCATGTTGAGCCCTTGGCTTCCATCATGTATCAGCAGATGCAGAGCTACATCCCCAGCATCTCCCCAAAGAAGGCAAGCTGTTGGTGGATGCTCCATCCTTCTCCACCTGGCCTGCCCTCCAGCAACCTGAGTCCATTCCTGACCCGGATCACCGGTGCCACAGACAGAAATCCAACCACTGCACCAATGGGCCTGTGTCCTGTCCCATTTTTTAGGGCTGGACTGCATAGCAGACCAGTTCCTTTTGGGATAAAAGTCAGGAAGCATTTTCAGCTGTCCTTTTAAAATGCATTGGGGACTGCTTTTATGGCTATCATTGAGTGAGTTGTGACTTGTTATTGCTTTTTGCAGCTGTCTATAGTGCTTCGCAAACTTTCTGTTTGTTGCAAGGAGGATGGTGCATAGGAACATGTTAAGCAAGTGGCAGCTCACTCATGAATGTGCAGCTCACCTAGGAGATATCACTGAAGAAATCCTTGGGATGTTTAGCCTAGGCCAGCCCCCACCACTCTGATTACAAGAATAACAAAGAATAAGCACAGATAGGAAGTGCTATTATTTCTTATTCCACAGACCTTCGTGAATGGAAAGATTACCTTTATTTTTTCTTAAAAAGTAAAACTGACAGTTTCCATACTACTAAATTATTGTAATGCATGAGAACAAACTATAGCATAAGTGTGGCACCATTTAATGTATATGGACACTATGTAAGCATCTGTCTAAGCTAGGGCTTGGAGAAATTAGCAAATTCTGATTTTGCCAAACTTCGGCAGACTTTTGTGGAATTTCTGAAGGATTTATCTGATCATGGTCTAAGAGACAGAGATCTGAAATGTGTCATTCATACTGTTTGGAAGGATAACAAGTTTCGTTACATTTGGTTGTGGGGCAGGGAAGTTCTAGGGGCTCAAAGTTTGGCAATCTATTATTGATGTTAAAATTTCTGAAAATATCTCATTGCTTACCACATAGCCACCTTCGGAAATAGATAATTGAAAATGTATATGCATTCTTTCTTGGAAGACTCCTAGAAACTGCTAAATAGAGGGGTGGTTGGTTTTGTAACGTGTAAGGTACAGGAGTTCACAATTTCAGAATTTAATAATGTGTTAAATAGTATGAACATTTTCAAAATATTTGGATGTTTATAGCTCCACTGTTGTTGCTGGTATGCACTCAATATTTGGTATGCATACCAAAGTAAATATGTCCTGGAATCTAACTGAGCTGGAAAAATGTGATTTAGCAGGTTAAAATTTATTGTGGATATTTCATAAATTACTAATTTTTTATTTATTTATTTATCGAAATTTGTTGACCGGGTAAGCCCACTGAGACATAATGCCCCTTTTTCAGGGGCGAGCCAGAGTTAATTACATTCATATAGTTTACATTCAAGTCAGAGGCATAAGTTTACATACAGAGACAGATTACACAGATGTTAGGATTGAAACATGGAAACAATTTACATATCTTAGATAACAAAGCTTATGGCTAAAGTAAAACAATGCACAACAAAACAAGTCAATAGCCATGACTGAGAAGTATGTAATATTAAATTGCCTGGGTTTGCCACTGTCAAGCTTGTGGGAAATGCTAGACAGGTAATGGTCAGGAAAAGCAGGGTTTGGATGCTTTATTTGGAGCAGCAGTGTCACAACCCCATTTAATGAGTTTGCCATATTTGTAGGGGTATCTAAGGTGGGGTTAAGTACCCTGGAATTAAGAGACCATGACATAGGGGGTATACCAAGTGGCCAAGCAACAGAGCCATGATGCACAGTGATGGCATCAGTCACAACTGCAATTGTGAGCTATAGTAATATGGGATTACAGTGTGGTTTTGAATGTGCTCAAGGTGGAGCAGTTACAGTAGTCACATCAGATGGCAGGCTGTTACAGAATACTGGTGCTGAGATGGCGAATGACTAGTCACTTGCAGTGGATCTTGTCCTTGGTACTTCCAAGTTGGGGTTGGTGAAGGCCTCAGCTTGGAATCTTGTACTTTAGTAGACCAATAAAGCTAGGTGATGCAGATAATTTGGCAGTTTTGAAGGCAACGCAGAGGGTGGGGTAGGCAAAGCTGGCCTTGAGTGCTGGCCAGTTGAGGGAGGTGAGAACACCACAGTGGTGGTCACGAGGGTGAGCAGCAGCAACAAAGTGGGTGACTTTGTGGTAGAGGACTTTGACTTTTAAAAGTTTGGTACCTCAGAGAGGTTGATGGAATGAAGCACCATATAAAAGTACAGGGAGAAGAGTTCCTGTAGCGATTGCCAGCCATGCATTATTGGATAAGTACTCTCCTTGTCTGTATAGTAGTTCTGTTTTCTGATGGAGGGACTTAGTTAAGGATTTCACGTGTGTTTTTATGGTTAGCTCTTGATCAAGATGCACCCCAAGGTATTTGATGGAAAAGCAGACCTCAATCCTAGTGCTATTGGTCAAGGATAGTAGTAGGAGATTTTGTCTTTTGGCACCCAAGCGTTTGGGACCAAAAAGCATAGCATTTGATTTCTTTAGGTTTAATACAAGTTTGTTGTCCACTAGCCATTGTTCCAAGAGCCAGAAGTCTGCATTGAGGTCCAGGTTTATTTGGTTTACATCCTTAGAACTTCTGTAGATGATAGCATCATCTGTATATAGTTGGATGATGGCTACTCCACAGTGTTTAGGCATGTTGTTAATGAGAAATGAGGAAAATTAAGGGCCCACGGATGAACCCTTGGGGAAAACTTTGGTTGAACTGTTTTAGATCTGATGTCATATCCGATCATATCACCAGTTGTTTCCTCTCAGATAGGTAGTTTTGTATCCAGTTACAGGAATGGGTGTCCAGGCCGAGGTGTCCAAGTTTGTTGAGGAGGAAAGCATGGCTGACCAGGTCGAAGTTTTTTGTTAAATCAAGGACTAGTGTTCCTGTAGCCGGACCTTTGTCCATTTCCACTAATACCACCAATGTGAACCTGACTAGATCTCTATCGGTCCCGTGGTTTTTCCGAAAACCATATTGCAAGTTCAAAAGTAAGTGGCTGTGTTCCATATAGTCATGGACCTGACTATAAACCAACTTCTCCAAAGTTTTTCTGAGAATGCTGAGAACAGACATTAGATGACAGTTTTCAACCAGATCTTTGGCACCGTCTTTATTGATGGGGACTACTATGGCTGTTTTCCACTTGGTGGAGAATTTACCAAGCAAGAGGGATTTATTAAACAGATTCTTGTGAGGGGTAGCAATAATTGAAGCTACAATTGTCAGAAAATTGGGCTTTAGTTTATCAAAGCAAGGTGAACCTACCGGTTTGAGAGAGTATAGCAGGATGAGTACTTCCTTCCAAGAGACCAGGCAGAAGTGGAACTGAGGTCTGAGGGGAGTATCAGAGTGAGAGGGGTTAGAGCTTCCCAGTCTAGGGTCAACATATTTGTCTAGGTTGGTGAAAAAGTTATTGAAAGCATTGGCTAATTCATCTGGTGTGGATGTTGGTTTGCCATCGACTGAGATACTCTGGGTTTTATCAGCTGGATGACCCTTAAGTAGGGTACTGATTTGGGCATAGACTTTTTTGGGGCCAGACAGGTTACTGGTTTGGAGGGACCTGATATAATGCCTTTTAGCATTTTTTAGTTATTTTTTGTAACTATTCCTCTGAGTCCTGTAATTAAGCCAGACAGTATGCTCTCTGGAGTGCTTGAAAATCCTCCATGCCTTGTCTCTGAGTTTTAATCATTTCCTTAGTTCTCTGTCCAACCAGTACAAGCTTGTTCCTCTCCTCTAACCCTGCGCTGTTTGAGGGGGGCATGTTTGTTGAGCACACTTATGAAATTGTTGATGAAGAAATCCAAAGCCAGGTCTATATCAGAGAGATTATTAGGGTCATTCCATCGTATTTCACTTAGGTCTATAAAATCTTTAATTGTATTTGCTCAAAAATTCACGAACGGATAACAAATAATGCCAGTAGAATTACACTTGTGGAATTTAACTTTCAGAAAGCACTTATCACATCTGAATTACCTTCATGTCTCTGCAATGCCTCCTGACACTCCTGTGACAGTGATGCCCAGCATTATGCTTCACCATGACTAAAGACACGCAGAAACTTCTGTCACAGTAGCTTATGTCACTATTTGTAAATCTTGGCATCACTTGGTATACTGTTTTCAAACTGTTAAAATACACATTATTTGCAGGGTTGTTAAAGAGTCTGCAGGTGGCACTGTACAGAAACAACACTGCACCTGCATGTGCTACCATAAGTCATTATGTCAGTGAACTCTAGTGGTTAGCTGGTATACTGCAAGAAGACATGGTATTCCCTAGTGCTGTTCATGACTATTCTTCATGCTTCATCACTCAAGATAGTGGCCTGACACTAGGCACCACTACACTTTTACTACAGAGCCTCCAATAAATATTACCTTATTGCCTCTTTACCAAGCCTTTATCTTCCACTACAGTGACAACTCAAGTCTATAACTGGACAAAATATATGGATGTGGCTTTGAGAGAAGTATCACAGCATTTCACAAATTCACAAAAGCTCATAAAATTCAACTCTAATTACAGATGTTATTTTGGGATCTTTGGCTGCTTATAACTAGGCCAGCATTTGAGCATGACATTACAGAGTTGACAAACACAGTCTCTTTTTTTTCCAGAGTGTTTTTTCTGTGGGCCAGAGATATATCCTGTTCAGAGAGATATACCCTTTTCAGGCTGAACCCAGCCATCATTTAGTTGGTTTCCAGATTTTTCTCCACAAATGTTCCCCTCCCACCGCCTTGGTGGAGGCAGTGTCTCTGTCAGACTTACACAGTTACTGCATCCCCTGCAGCAGGAGCAAACCTTCTGGCCCTGGCGCAGGGGTCACTGTGATGGTGAAACCCCCAGCCAACCCTCCCCAACCAAGATGCACTGTCAAGTAGCAACTGTCTTGTCATGGCCTGACTCGCAATGTAATTTTCTGGGCTCACTTTCAATCATCGGTCATTAGTATGGCAGTGTGACTCTCTGCTGCTGGCCCATGGGGGTGGCCTCAAAGCCTAATGTTTAGGGTCAGTCAACCAAAAACAAATTGGTGATATTCATTTCTCTAGTTTTAAAATCATAGGGGCTTAAAATTCTGCAGTTTATATGTTTGCAAAATGAAATGTTATAATTTCCAAATATTTGAAGGTTTATAATTCATTCACCTTTAAAAACAGAATTTTGCAACTGGTACACATCTGTACAGACCTTGGTAAAGTCATCATAGCATGCATTGCAGTGTAGAAAAACACTTAAAACTGAACAGAAATCATTGAAATAACAATTATGGTGAAATTTCAAAAATTATTTGTGGAAATTGCACAAGATTTCCAAGAAACAAAATCAGAATTTTACCAATATTTCACTGGCAGAGGATACATTTTGCCTAGCCATACTCTCAGTCTCTCTCTGCATAATGAAAATAACAACTGAGTTTCTGGTCAATCTCAGTGGCCTGACTAGGACCTGGCAAAATGGGGGGTGAGAGACCAGTTACTAGGAACAGGAGTGTTCTAGGGTGAGGCAGTTTGCAAAACAACACTTAGTCAAAATGACTTTCCTACACATTGTATCCCAAAGTGTTTTACAAGGTACAGTAATTCTATACCGGTAACATGGTGAATGCCAAAGAGAACAGAATTTACATTACCCAGCTTGGCCTGACAGAGAATAAAATGAAATCTGGCCCACTCTCCTAACTACCTGATGGTTCCAAGGAGCAACCTGGCCAGCTATGGAATAAAATAGATTTAATAAAATATTTCAAGAGGCGATGTAGGAGGGAAGGAAGTCAAACCAGTATTTAGCAATGAAGGAGATACAGTGGGTTGGCAACATAGATGGAGAGGAAGGGTAGAAATGGAGGAATAGAGAGAACAATGATGATTTTGGAGAGGAGAGTTGGTGATGAAGTGACAGAATGTATTTCACAGGTTGTCCAGTCTAGCAAGGGATAAGGAGGGAGTGGTTACATAGACCACTTCTACGTAGTCAAAAACTGCAAGGATCATCTTATTTAAATAGCTTCTCGCATCCTGGAGGGAGAAGTAGTCCTTATTATGGTATAAGGTGCCAAAACTCCCCTAACTACCTCCCGCAACTACCTGACGAGTTCAGTGCCTAACCCATAAGGGAATAAAACAAATCTGTCCCCATCTGCCTGGAACAGGACAGATCCAGTGCTGAACCTGACCCATCAGGGAAAATAAAAAAAGCTGGCCCTTCACACTGCAGAAATTGTGTTGTTTATCACAAGATGCACCCCCGTTCCCTTAGCTTCCTCTGACCTGACTCTCTTCATAGAAGTGCAGATTAGATTGTAGCCATACTCCACAGTGGATATATCGCAAGGTGGGGATGTGCAGAAGCTGCTGCATGAGCAGAGGCACTCCAGAGGCCTCTCTGTGCACCCTTACATTTGTCTGTAAGGCTTTTTGGGCCTTTGCTTGAACATGCCTCGAGTCTGAATACAAATTGTCTTGTTCATATGAACAGCATACAAGGTATAAGTACAGCAATAATACAAATTCTGAGAGGCTGATTATTGTTTGAAACTGAAAAATTGTATACATATCTGTATACGTGTCCCACACAGGAGGTTGATCTGGAAACTAGAAACCTAGGGATGGGTAAAAAATTGGTGGGGTGGGTGGCAAGCCAGCTTGCAGACAGACAGCAAAGAGTAGCGTTGGGGAGAGAGGCCTCGATCCACAGAAGGGTCATCAATGGGTCCACAGGGCTCAGTGCTGGGACTGATCCTCTTCAACTTGTACATTGCAGACACAGGAGTGGGTGTTGGGAGTAAGATGAGTCTGTTTGATGATGATTCCAGGTTGAGGGCAGAGGTGGTCAGTGAGGATTGTAGGAGGGCATTAGAGGGTGATTTAGGGGGGCTGGAAGAATGGGCACACACATGACAATTGGGGTTTAATGTGCATAAATGCAGCATTCTGCATCTGGGCAATAAATACCCTGGGTATAGCTACAGTACCAGCTGGGGGGGCAGTTGGCAGTCTCCATGATGGAAAAGGATCTGGGGGTGACTGATGCCAAAGAGAACAATTCTGAGCAGTGCAGGAGGGCAGCAGCTAAAGTGAATAAAATGCTGGGGTGTATATCTAGGGATATAACATCCAGGAACAGGGAGGTTATTCTTTTCCTGTACAACTCATTGGTGAGGCCACACATAGAGTACTGCATATTGTTCTATCATCCTTGCCAAAAGAGGGACATTGCATTGCTGGAGAGAGTACAGAGAAGGGCTACAAAGATGGTCTTTGGGTTGGGGGATATGGTATATGGTGATAGACTGACTGAGCTGAACTCATTCACAAATCTGGACTGTCATGTACGGTATGGGCTGCACGCCCATTGGCTCTAGCTCTGCACCAATTGGCGTGCAACCCTACCGGACAGTCAGTAGGCGGGTGGCTGGGCGGCAGGCGGGTGGGATGCTGCTGCCTGCCGCTGCCGGGGAGCGGGTGGAGGGCTTTGTGGGTGGGTGGGGTGGGGAAACTAGACACCAGGGAGATGTTTGGGGGTTGTAACTGACATTCTGCCCACGATCGGGCATTACGGTCCACTGGACCACCAGAGAGATATTCAGATTGGGGGCTTTTTACATTCTGCCCAGCGATCGGGCACTAGAGTTGTTTCACGTTCTGCCACGATCGGGCATCGGAAGCTGTTTGGGGAAGTGTATTCATACATACTGCCCACGATCGGGCATCAGGAGATTGTGGGGGGTGTATTCATACATACTGCCCGCATCGGCATTGGGAGCTGTTTGGGGGGTTCATGATACTTTCTGCCCGCGATCAGGCATTGGGAGATGTGTGGTCGGGGGGGGTTGTTTTTACGTTCTGCCAGCGATCGGGCTGGTGGGGGGGCACAGGGACTGAGTTGGGGGCCAGCCACGGGTGGCAGCTGCTGTGTTGCGCCCTGCATTACGGCAGCTCACCTGTGGGTGGCCCTCAACTTGATCCTTTTTTTTTGGGCTCAAAGTTGTGCAGGCACAGGTTGGGGGTTGCGCATGCACAACTCTGCACAACCCGACTGAATATCGGGTTGCGCAGTTTATGCATGGTTCCTCCCTCTCCTGTTGAGCATGCATTCATTTGCATTGCGCTGTTGCTCAACCTGTTTTCAGTGGCGCAACTGCCTCCCTGCTGAATATCGCAGAATGGCGCAATGTAGGACTTGCGCATGCGCAACCCTGTTGAAAGCATGGTGCAACCCTTTTGAATATCTGGGCCACTGTATAAATGCAAAGCAGGAGCAAAGAAAGCCTACACATCTGTCTTCTGCTTCTATAAACACAAAGTGCAACAGTGTAAACTTTTAACTTGTGTATTTTTATTTTACTCTTTTTGTTCTATAATGCCACTTGAAACCTTTATGGTCTAACAAGCTTATGATTCATATTTGGTGGTTAACTATGTAAAGCTATCACTGCAGAATGCAACGTGTAAAAGTTTATCTCTGATACAGTACTTAGTTATAGCATTATACCACAGCATCTAGTCAGAACAAAAACATGATCACCACCATTGAATATAGTTTTTGTATCATTTCACTTTGACATACCACACCAAAATATCCTAATTATTGTTACCACTGATTTACTGTAACTATACATTTTTTATAATTTCATATGCTTTCCCCTCCCTAGAGTGCTCTTATCTAGAACTATAGGAACCTAGAGTTCATAAAGACACAATATATGACATCCAGAAAAAAAGGCCAAGTCACCGATAAGGGGAATAAAACTGAGGATCTAGAAAAGAAAAAAAAAGATGTTTTAAGGATCCAAAATAAGAATTATACATTACAGAGCAACCACTAAAGCACTGTTAACCAAGCATACAATAATCCCCATTTTTCCAAAAAGGATTGAGATCTATGCATTACATTGGCAATATTTAATTCAGCATTCAAGGCACTAAGGATCTTAGTGTGCCATTCTGAACAGAATGGAGTTTTATTACCTAACCAATGATGAAGAAGAGCCATCTTAGCTGATTCAGAAATCAGGGCAATACAGCCCTTTTGATATCCTGGGGTTATCCCCTTATAGTAGTCCAAGGGTTGTATATGCCAGTGCGACAAAAAAGATTGTGACCAACTTTACAGCGATGGGCTCCACAGTGACCACAAGTTGCAGTCAGCATGGAGCTGCACTGTTTGAGTCTATTTTTTATATTGGGGAGCTTTGCCCCCAACAACGCACCCTCCTGAACTAAAGGATTCTAACTCCAGGTTGGAGTTAGTTTGGAGAGGGGGTGCAAGTCAGGGGAAGTGATTGCCCTCTTCAAGTGGCACTTCTATGGCGGCATGGTGCTGTAGTTGATATTGATGCATGTTGCAGTAGAAATGTTACTGCTAGGGTGGTATACCGTATTGGGATAAACAAACTTCCAGAGTAAAGGCTTCAGCCAAATCAAATGCAAATCTAAACAGAGTTTAATAGTTGTCTAGAAATGTGTGGCCTATTCCCAAGCCCATAGCATATTTACTGCAACTAAATCACTGTAACATGCTACAGCAGTGATGATGGCTTATAGAAATGTGATGCACACACAGTAGCTACTACAATATGAATTTCAGCAGCTGAAGTGTTACCAACACTGCAGTTCATATGAGGTCACCATGGAATATCAGATCACTAAATCAACAAAAATGATGGGCATTGGTCAATATCATAGTATGCCAGAAGAACTAAATACTGTAGTTGAAACAAGTACTGTTCATGTAATAACAAATACTGTTTTTTTTTGGCATTTGATTTCTGTGTCCATTCTGTAGTTTCTATTTATTAGCTGATGAGATTGTGTTTACACTATATATTTTTGTTTATTTTAGGTGTCCTTATACCACCAACCATTCATTTGTCAAATGAGAATGGGCATATGGTTGAAATAAGCTGTTCCACTAAATATTCTGTTAAGTATTACTACCTGTGCAAAAATGGAAAAGATTTTATGAAAAGAGAGGTCACTGAAGGTAAACGATCAGTGATGTTTACACTGTCAAAGAATATGAACAGTGAAGACAATTATACATGTGTATCTGAAACTACAAGATTTGTGAGTGAGATAAGCAGAACATACTCAAGGCACAGCGACCCTGTCAGCTATAGTGAATCAGGTAAGCAGAGCAATATTAGTGTGGCTGAGGGGATTGAGCATGTTTTACAATACACTAAATGGAGTTTCAAAATGACCAACCCACCCAAAATTCTTCAGGGAAGCAGACAGTGGTTGTGGGACTTTTAAAGTGATAGTCAATCTGCTGCATATTATGGAGCTTCGAAGAACTGCCAAAAAGAGCAATTGGGTTTAGTGATAAATGAATTAAAAAATGGAAGAAAAGATGGCCTTTGTGTATGAAAGGAACTGTGAATATTAAAGGAATTGTGACATCTTCTGACACAGGCAGAGTTGAGATCCCAGGGGCTGAAATTAGATTGTGTGTGTGCATATTTTTAATTTAATGTTTCCAACACAGGGGTGGGTAACCCATTGACACAATGGTGGGGGTTGGGGGTCTTTGACTGCAAAAAATTAATTCATTTAGTTATTTATTGATTTATTGGGAAAGACACGTTTAGTCAAGGTTCATTTCCAGGTGTGACCTGGGGAGGGGGAAAGGAAAACAGACATGAAGAGTGATAACAAATATCAGAAGGTGCTTTTATATATAAGACATTGGCAGTAAGGCAGTTGGAAATAAGTGGGAATCCTCTACTTGGCCTAGTAAGAACATGAAATTGAGTGCATGAGAATATGCACCTCATAGGTTAGAGTTCAGAATGAGGGCTGAATGGACTGGAGGACCATAGAGGGGCAGCAGGAGGGTCAAGAGGAGGAGTGACAAGTAAAGGTGGGGAAAGGAATAAGCTTTAGCAGGTGTCTTAAGGCATGGAGATGGGGTTGAGCCAAAGACAAGAGGGGAGTACATTCCAGAGGGTGGACAGATAATAGGAAAAGGAAGCTTGCCTGGCACATCAGTGAGGATGTGGAATGGCAAAGGTGCAAAACTTCCTGGAGAGCTGTGAGTAAGTGGAGCAGAGGGCAGAGGAGAACAGAGAAACACAAAAACACAGAATTTGATGGCAGATAAGGACCTCTTGGCCCACCTAATCTGCCTATTTCCCTGCATAATGGATAAGCTGCAGATCCTAGTTAACCAACAGCCTACTTCCTCCTACCCCCATAAGAATTCCCCCACTGATTTTGACACTATAACCTCCTCAGGAAGACCATTCCATGCATCTACAACCCTTTCTGTGAAGAAATTCTTCATCACATTACCTCTGAGCCGTCCCCCTTCTATCTTCAAATTGTGCCCCCTGGTTCTTGCACATCTCTTTTTCTGAAAGATGCTACCATCTTGGACTTTGTTGATTCCCTTGAGGTATTTGAACGTTTCTGTCATGGCTCCCCCTCCCTCCTTTCCTCGAGGCTATACATCTTAAGCTCCTTTAGTCTTTCTTCATATGTCTTCTAGTGCAGACCCTTCACCATTTTGATTGCCCTTTTCTGGACAGCCTCCACCTTGTATATGTCTTTGTAGAGGTGGGGTCTCCAGAACTATACACAGTACTCCAGATGTGGTCTTACCAACTTTCTGTACAGAAGGCCAACAACTTCCTGTTTTCTACTGGTGATACCTCTCCCTATGCATCCCAGTATCCCCCCCAGCCCTCCTTACTGCCTTCTTACATTGCTGGCCCACTTTTAGGTCATCTGATATGACTACCCCCAGGTCCCTTTCCATTTTTGTTGTTGTCAGTATCTCACCCCCCCACTGTGTACTCTTCCCCTGGGTTTTTGTCTCCGAGGTGCATTACTTTGCATTTATTTGCATTGAATTTAAACTGCCATACATCTGACCATTCCTCCTACTTTGCCATGTCCCTTCTCATCCTTTTCACCCCTCCTTGTGTATCAACCCTGTTGCAGATCTTTGTGTCATCTGCAAAGAGACATACTTTCACTTCCAGTCCCTCTGCAATGTCACTTATAAAGACATTAAAAAGGACCTGCCCCAGTACTGAACCTTGCCATACCCGACTAGTAACCCCCTTTCTTCACTGTGGACTTCATTTACTATTACCCGCTGTGTCCTGTTGTCCAGCCAGTGTTTTTCCTAGGCTACCACCCTGGGACCCACTCCCAGACTGGATAATTTGTTTATTAATCTTTTGTGCAGGGCTGTGTCAAATTCCTTGCTAAAGTCTATGTAGGCCATGTCCACAGCTCCTCCCTGGTCTACTACTTTGGTCACCCAGTCAAAGAAATCAATTAGATTTGTCTGACATTACCTTCCTTCTCTGAATCCATGCTGCCTTGAGTCCTGTGCCCCACTGGCCTCTAAATACTCAGCAATTCTTTCCTTCAGAAGTGATTCCATCATTTTCCCTACCACTGAGGTCAAACTGACTGGTCTATAGTTTTCTGCCTCTGTCTTGCTCCCATTTGTGTGAAGGGGAATCATATCCACCCTCCTCCAGTCCTCAGGTACCACACCATCCTCCCATGATTTATTAGAAAGGGTAGTCAGTGGTGTTACTAGTTCTTACCTTAATTCTTTTAGAATTCTGGGGTGAATCCCATCAGGCCCCATTGCTTTATCCACTTTCAGTTTAAGAGTTCTTTCAGAACCCTTTCTTCTATGAAAGGACTAATACCATCTCCCTTATCCAGAGTGCTTCTATTGACTGGATTAGGTATCTCCCCCTGCTTTTCCATTGTGAATTCTGAACAGAAGTATTCATTCAGTATCCCTGCTTTTTCACTGTCGCTCTCTGCCCAACCACCTTCCTCTTTATTCAGCCTCAATATCCTTGTCTTAGTCTTTATTTGCCCCCTACTATACCTATAAAAGGTTTTATCCCCTTTCTTAACCGAGTTGGCTATCTTTTTCTCGATTTGGGCCTTTGCTATTCTGACTGCCTTCTCCACTTCCTTCTGCTTTAACTGGTACAATTCTCTGTCCTGCTCCTTCTGTGTTTCCTTATACTTCCTGAATGCTATCTTTTTCTCCCTTATCTTCCCCACCACTTCTTTTGAGAACCATAGTGTTTTTTCTTTCGTTTTGATTTGTTTATTTGCTTCACACAAAGGCTTGTTGCCGCTGTGATTGTGATTTTAATGATTCCTCATTGTTGCTCCATCCAACCTTCTTACCTGTTTGCTAGTGCTTTTCTAAGGCACTCCCCTTGACAAAATCATCCCTCCTGAAGTTCAGTACCTTCACTTTTGTACGGCTTAACTCTACAGCTAACTTTATAGTGAATCACAGTGTTTGGTGGTCACTTGTTCCCAGTTGGCTACCCACTTCAAGACGCGATGTAGGAGGGAAGGAAATCAAACCAGTATTTAGCAATGAAGGAGATACAGTGGGTTGGCAACATAGATGGAGAGGAAGGGTAGAAATGGAGGAATAGAGAGAACAATGATGATTTTGGAGAGGAGAGTTGGTGATGAAGTGACAGAATGTATTTCACAGGTTGTCCAGTCTAGCAAGGGATAAGGAGGGAGTGGTTACATAGACCACTTCTACGTAGTCAAAAACTGAGAGGATCATCTTATTTAACTAGCTTCTCACATCCTGGAGGGAGGGGTAGTCCTTATTATGGTATAAGGTGCCAAGTTTGCAGTGAGGCTTGGTGTGGATGACATTTACTCTATATTGGCAAAAAAATTAAGGTAACTAGCAAGCCAACCATCCAGCTACTTAAAGGTGGAGATGCACTCAAGGAAGGTACCATCCAAAGTGGAGAAGACAGGGGAAGGCAAAAGTCTTTCCAGTTTCTGGCAGGAGCTGTAGGTCATGGGCACAGTCTTCTTGATGTTAATCATAGGCTGGTTGTCTTGGAACCATCCATTGTAACGCATTTTGGAAGTCATGCTGGAGAGGGACTGCAACAGCTGGGGTTAATGGGCCAGAAAAGTTGATGACCATGTCATCTGCATACATGTGGATGTGTGATGAGATGCAGGACAAGAGGAGGTCAGTCAGTAAAACTCAGAATAGGACCAGAGCCAGGATGGAGCCCTATTGGACCCAAGCATAGATAGGTTGGACAAAACACTGCCCACCTGAACTGACTGTTGATGGTCCATAAGTTATGAGTGCAAACAGCCCACTGTGGAAGTTGACAGGCCAGCAGAATTCCACTTATCCAGTAGGGAAGAGTGGGACACTGAGTCAAAAGCTTTGGCTAAATTGAGGAAAATGGCTGCATGATGTGTCCTTGAACCTTCCTAGAGAGGATAGTGCCAGATACAGACAGCAGGGATGAGACAGTGTAGTGAATCTTCCTAAAGCCAGACTGGAATGGTGAGAGGAAATTAGAAGAGGAAAGGAAGCCAGCAAACCTAGAGTAGACTATGGATTCCTGAAGCTTAGCAAGAGAGGGGAGGAGTTTAATTGGTCAGTAGAAATCTGGGAAGGAGGGCTCACCCCCCCTTTGTGCAGGGGCATAATCTTGGCAATTTCCAGGCTTGAGGGCCAGCACTGATGGAAAAGGAGAGGTTCAGTAGGTAAAAGTGAGGGAAGGCAATGACTGGTGCAGAGATTTAGAGTCTGGGGTCCAAACAATCAGGGCTAGACTAGGATGGGTTAAGTGACATAAGGGCGAGGAAAACTTTTTGTGGGGACACAGGAGGGAAGTGAAAGTCTTCTGAAGCAGCTCCCAAATGGAGCTCAGAATGAACACCCCTCTAGCAGAGTGTACAAGCTGCAGCAAGGCTCAGTGGAGCAGCTCCCAAATGGACTGGGGAATGAATGCTCCACCAGCAGAGCCTAACAGCTGCAGCAAGGCTCACTACACAGCAGCTCCCAAATGGACCTCAGAATAAACACCCTTCCAGCAGAGTCTACCAGTTGCAGCAAGGTAACTGTTGAACCCTAAATGTATAAAGGACTGTCTGCTTAGCCCAACTGTTTTTTATGCCAGTTTTATAGTGATTTTGCTACAGTTGCTTACTCTGCCTCACAATTATTGTTAGCAGAATATTACAGATAGTTTTTGGGCTAACAACTTTTATAGCTCCCAGCCTGTGTCTAGTGCATTTAGCACTGGAACTATAATTAAGCTGCTGTTGCCCTACGTGCTGCCTAAAGTCCAAATGTTAGTGTTGGCTACTGTACAAATGAATGATTCCTAAATGTAGCTGGTTATTCATCTCTGTTTTCCTGGCTCCATTCCTCCCTTTCTTTCAGATTCTGTGCATGCTCAGTGAGCTTCTCCCCTCCTCCAGCCTTTCTGGCACTCTGTGTCTTTTGTCATTCTCCCACTTCCTAGTGTGTCATTTCTCCATTAATAGCACTCCACCCTTCCTCTTCTGAACTAACCTCCTGCCCCCTTTATCCACAGGCTCGCTACACAGCAGCTCCCAAACAGAGCACGGAAAGAACACCCCTCCAGCAGAGCCTACCAGCTGCAGAAAGGTAACTGAAGAAACCTATTAGTCTGCCGACACTACACGTTGACTGCCCTGCCCACCCGGTCCACCCCTTAATTTATAGGCCCAGTAGGATCACATGACCAGTGTCAATATTAACAGTCACCCTATTTTTCCCACTTGCAGATTATCACCTGAGACCACTAGCAGTTACTGTTGTGTATCCTAGCTCTTACTACATGCTTTGTTTCTGATCCTCCTGTCTTACTAAACCTACTTCTATCCCACCCTTTCAACCAGCTTGTTTTGGCTTCCTCCTTATAAATCTATGTATAACCCTCCTCCTTGAGTCTTCATCCCCTGACCCTCTGCTCCAAAGGCTACAACACCAACCCCTATGCTATTGGAGAAGCCACAATTCATAGTGGTTCTGTTTGACCCTCAACCTTAACACACCTAGTTCCCCATATCTTGGCCATCCTTAGCCCCCCACATCTCCACTCTCTGCATCCAAATCTGCATCCTTTTCCCTACCACTTTAACTCCCTCCTCCTTTGCCAATGGTTATCTTGAGTTGTACTATGAGGCCTCAGAACACTTTGTGCCCACTTTCACTTTTTCTCTTCCTCTCATTACTGACTCACAATAACTACCTTAATGAAACACTCCCATTTCTCACATTCACCACAAAGCTACTCCTAAAGGCATGGAACCCCTCAACATCACAGTCACGCCACACACCAGCCCTGTCCTAACTCTAAGCCATCCATCCCATTCCTCATATCTTTTCATATACTCTCTCCTTCACTTACTGACAACTCCTGTCACACCGTCACTCCCCAAAAAGCCCCTGTGCCAGCCTTCTCTTACTTCACATAGAACTTTCAAACAATACCTCTTCAGACTAGCTCTACTTCTCCTAATGCTATCTGGGAATATTCATCCTAACCGTAGCCCCACACACCCACAACAATGTTCACACAGCAGCAATGGATCCCTGAAGCTGGTCACTATCAACATACATTGCTTCCCACCAAAATTTGATGAATTGCAAGTCTGGGTCATGCAGCACAAACCAGATGACCTTGCTCTCAGTGAAACCTGTCTGGCCTCCAAGGTCCCTAATACTGCTATCTCCTTAACAGGTTAACATCTTTAGGCAAGATCGGCTTGGGGAAAAAAGGGAGTGACTGTACTATATATTTAAAGGATACCTTGCATGGCCAAATTCTATTAGCAAAAGCCCCAGCATATAATGTAACTCTCAATTCCTTGCTGTTAAAATATCACTAGGCAAGCATGGCAAGACACTTACTATAGCATCTGTTTACATCCCCTGCATGACAAGGACTCTGGCTTTAAACAAGTCCTTGAATACTTGGACACCCTTCCTTCTCAATCTGAGATCATAGCTCTGGGTGACTTCAATATTAACTGGCATGCCCCAGATGCTGACACCTTCAAAGATGCCATCTCTGCCATTGTCCTAACACAAATGATAATGGCACCCACAAGAATTATTCATAGAACAGGTAATAATTCCCTTCTGGACCTAATCCTTATAACACACCCAAATAGAATCACTAGCAATTATATTCACCTGACTCAATGAGTGATCATTCCCAAGTAACCTGTTTATGATCTAACAAAGCCCCTAAATCAAGGGCCAGAATCACTTACCATCATGTCCTTAAAAAATGGTGCCTCAGTAATTTCCTGACATACTTGTCAAATTGTGACTGGTCATATATAAATACTACTGGTAATATTGACCTAGCTATGAAGTACTTCATTGACCAGTTCAAAAAAGGCCTGCAACCTATTCACTCCTCTTCAGAAAAGAAAAGAAAAGAAAAGAAAAGAAAAGAAAATTGAAGAAACAGACAAACCCTTGGATTATACCCACTCTGCTCAACACTATGAAGGATAGGGATAATCTATGGCACCATGCCCTTGCCACAGGTAATAAGGCTGACATGGAACACTATACAGCAGCCAGGAACTCCTGTACCTAGGAGGTTCATCAAGCCAAAGCAGAGCATTTCAAAAGCTAACTCAACAACTCCTGGGGTAATAGCTATCGCCTCTGGGTTAGGATTAAGGAACTCATGGGTAAGCCTAATATGGCATTCCTCAAGTTGACTGAGGTAAATGGAGCTACTGTTCAGGATCCCAAACAATTTGCTGACAGCTTCAATGAAGCCTTCACTGATCTTAGTGGAGTTCTTCCCCCTAACATCTTTGATGATCTAAGCAAAAGTGGCACCAATATATCAGTTGCCCCCACCCTGCTAATACTCCCCCTTTCTATTTCACAAGAGTCACTCAGTCTGAAACCAAAAAATACCTGCTAAAAGTCCTTGGAAAGTTCAGATTTAGCAGTGACATCCTGGATCTCAAACTATTAAAACTCTCTCTCTTGATGTTGTGCTGACACCCATCTCTAAACTTCTGAACACATCTCTCTCACTACAACAATTCCCCCAATTATGGAAAAAAGCACTTGTCACCCTGGTATATAAAAGTGGAGACTGGTCTCAGCATACCAACTACCACCCTATATCTACCCTCCCACCCCTCTGTAAAGCCCTGGAATGTATCGTAGCTGACCAGCTTACCAAATATCTCACCAAATATAGTATACAGTGCCCCCAGCAACACGGTTTTAGAAAATCATACACCACCACCACTGCCTCCTAGAATATGTGGATTACATACACAAAGCCCTACACCATGGCCACACAGTAGGGTCAATCTATATTGACCTTACTAAGGCTTTTGATACCATTAAATACTCCCTCCTGATACAAACACTTCCCACACTTGGCCTCTCTAATGAAGTCTCAAACTGGTTCCATAGCTACCTCATAGATAGAACTCAAAAAATTTAAAATTAATGACGCCCTCTCCTCCAACCTGCCAGTTTATTCAGGGGTACTTCAAAGGTCAATCCTTGACCTGCTATTGTTCAGTCTTTTTCTCAACAGCCTTCCCTAATCCTGTAGCTGCAATACGGTCCTATATGTGGATGATGCTGTCCTCTTCACTAGCAGCACTGATCCGCTCCCCCTTACAAGTGAACTCCAGGCCAACTATGCATTCATTGAAACCTCATTTGAACAGCACAAACTGCTAATGAATTATAAAAAAAAAAAAAAAACAAGGTCATGCTTTTTTCTAACCCCCATAATAAACATAGATCTGTCACCCTATTGATCCAAAACAGTCACAACCTCCCTCTTGAACAAGTAACCGAATTCAAGTACCTAGGTGTCATACTGGACTGTCCCCTCTCTTACTCCCATCATGTGAATCAGGTCTCCAAGATAGTTAATGCTAGAATTGGCACCCTCTACCACCACAGACATTGCCTGATCCCAAGCCCCTGCATCTAGCTGCCACCAGCTGTATCCTACCCATAATAGATTATGGCTTAGTCCTTTATGGAGCTGCAACTGACACTACCCTTAAAAGAATCTCAACTGCACTTAAGACCTGTAGACTCATATCTGGCCCTGACAAATTCACTCATACATGCAAGCTTTATAAACTTAACAACTGTCTCATCCTTAAAAGGTGAATTACCTACCAAACCTTTCTATTGGCCAAGAAAATTTCCCTTCACCTCATCCCCTGCCTCTCTTCACCTACTAACACCAGCTCAAAACCCTCAATGTATGTGTAATGCATCCAAAAACACATACCTAACCCCTTTCTGTCAAACTTCGCAGGCACAGTGAATTTTAAGCTCTTGGGCCCTGACCGGGCTAAATGGCATCCCTCAAGACATATCCAATGAACCAAAACTAGGCCTCTTTAAGCTTAAGCTTCAACAACACCTCATCTCTCCTGCTAGCTGTGACTGTTCTCCCTAACTGGCATGCTAACAACTTTCTCTTTCTCCTTACTCACTCTCCATCTATAGTACTTTCTCCTTAAATAGATTCACTCTCTGATACCTCACCTGTCCCTCCTCATCCTTTAATTCTACCTCCCCTGCCACCCCCTCTCCCTTCTCTCCCTCTCTCGCCCCATCTCTGGGTGTTCTCCCTCATCCCTGGCTACCCTCCCACACCACACATGTCCCTAACTTGGGGTTAGTTCCACTTGTTAGTTTGAACTTGTCTACTCTGATCTTCACCTGTTATTGCACAAACTGGCAAAGTTGCACTAAAGACTACTTTTGTTTTGTATTGTTCATAATGCTATTTGAAACTGTACATTGTAACCATGAACTGTATTGTAACCCTCTTCTCCTGCATATGTAACTTCCTCCAGTGCTTGGTTGTTTTATCTCTGTCGATGCAGAAGCTTTGTAAAAGTGCCTCAGGTTCAAAGGTGTTAATCCTAGTAATCTATCAATCAATAAAATAAAAATGAAGATTGGGATGAAGATGGGACAATGGGAACCAAAGGTGAGTGAAAGGGTACAGCATAGGTTGTGAAAGATTTGTTAAAGTGAGTGGCGATAGAGAAGGGGTCAGAGATCATTGAGCCATCCATCAGAAGAATGGAGGGAGCAGACTGTGCTGGGGTATAGAATAGGTAATGATAACCTTCCAACATTTTGAATGGGAATTTATTTTGGATTGGAGGTTCACCTTTGTGGTGCAGACAGCCTTTATACAAGTGTTCTTAGGTGACCTGTAGCGTTGGAGGTCAGAAAGGGTTTTGCAAGCACTTTAATCATGATGTCCATACATGGTTCCTGGATTTGCATAAATTAATGAAGTCAGCTATAATCCAGGAGTGGTAGGATTGTTTTACCCTGGCCTTTTTAAGGAGGGCAAAAATATCCCAGGTCTTATTAAAAATGGCAGTGAAGATGGAGAGGGATGAATCAGTGTCTGTGGCTGAGCAGATGGGGGAGCAATCAGACACCACAAGGCTGTTTAGGAGAGCATTAGTGTCAACAGACCTGAGAGGCCTAAACCAAAGGTATTTTGGGGCAGGCTGAGTGGGATGCATTTACCTAACACAGTAGGTTAGGCAATGGTTACTGAAGACATCAGGAGAATGCCGTAAGTAATGAAAAGGTGAGGGTGGAAGGAGAGCCCCCAATCCAGAAGGACATAGTTATGGGAGTGCGACTTGAGCTGGGTGGGTTCAGTAATTAACTGGGTAAGGTTCAGGAACTTGATCTTGTGGAGAATGGGCTTGGAGGCAGGTGAGAACCAGTTTAAACTGATATCCCTGAGGAGAATTAGTTCACCAGAGGCAACATGGTAGATAAGAGATGAGAGTGAGTTGATAAGATCAGTGGGGGACATCTTTGAAGAGACATAAACAACACTGACAAAGTTAGTGAGGGTGGAAGGGAGTGATAGTTTTGCTAGCAGGAGTTCATTAGAGGAAGTAAATGACTCACTGAGGGATATGAGAGGGTTTGACAGACATAGAGGACTACTCCACATCTACATCTGCCTCAGACCTGATTGTAGTGGTGGAATTTAGGTAGAGCTAAACTGTAGTCAGGTATCCTGGAGAACAATCAGGTTTCAGTGATGCACAAGAGGCCAGGGGAGTACCGGGAGACCCAAACATTAAAGGAGTCTAGCTTGGGAAGGAGACTCTTTGGGTTGAGATGCAAGAAACTGAGGCCTTTGGGTAGAATTGGAGGAGAGAAAGGAGAGAAGGGGACAGGGTCAGGTTCTATGTCACCATCAAAAAGACGAGAAGGAAAACAAGTAGGAGAATAGAGTGAGACATCAGTGTTTTTGAATGGGTGTAGGGTGGGAGTGGTCTGAAAGTTGAGGACAGAGTCAAGCGCTATGAAGAAATTCAAGATTAAGGGAGTGAGTATGTAGCAGTACAGGGTGGATTGTAGGGGGTAGAAAAGAGGGGAAGAGGGGGGAGTTGTAGGAAAGAGTGAAAAGATGGGTGAAGCTGGGAAGGAGGAAGAGAGATAAGTGGGGGATTAAGGGATGAAAGGTAAATGAGTAGGCCAAGGGGGAGACAGGACATGGATAGAAGGGAGAGAATGGCAAAATAGAAGGGGAGGAGATAGATCATGTTGAGTAGGATTGTATCTAGATTACCAGAAGGTGGGTTCAAATGGTAGAGTGGGTGGAAGACACAATGAGCAAGTTTGTCCCTGATAGGTAGAGCAAAAAACAAAGCAACTTATTAAAACTAAGCAGAAAAACAAACTAGTACTAGACCAGTTGGATGAATGCAAAGGCTGATGAGTTTAAATGCAGGGAGCTATGATGTGGATTAAATAAGCTACAAATAATCAAACGCAGTTCACTAGCAGTAGCACTGTAGGTTGAACATAGTGGCTAGCAAGCTTAGTCACAGAGAGCTACACAGTTGTATGTTAAGGATATAAAAAGTAAGTAAAGTGACTTATGATGGTAGTGTGGACTGAAACAGTGGCTTGAGAGTCTAAACACAGTGAGCTATGCACTTATTTAGTAAGGCAATGGATAAGCATACAAAACATACAAAAGGTAGATAATTCTAAACAATGGCTAGTAAACATAAACACAGTGACCTAGAAGTATTTTGTTCATACTATGAATAGTACAAAGAATAGGATGTGAATAGCAAGCAAAAGGAGAAGGGAAATCCCAGCCTCCCCCCACAAACAACAGTAATTAGTGAAGTAAACACCATGGAAGAGAAGTCATTAGGGAACAGGCCAGAAGTAAATTTAAAAAAGGCAAAGGCAGTAAGGACAGAAATGGGGCTAAAAGGGGTAAGGTCATCAAAAAGTGGAGGGTGATGAGTACCAATGCCCGTAGTCTGTGTAACAAGCTCCCTGAACTAGTGGCCTTGATGGAAGAGGGTTGCCTGGATATTGTGGCAGTCACAGACACATGGTACACAGAGAACCATGACTGGGATGTCAGCATACCAGGATGCACAATCTACAGGAGGGACAGGGAGGGTAAAAGAGGAGGAGGAGTAGCTCTTTATTTAAAGGAAGGGATCAAAGCAACAGAACTACAGAGTAAACAGGGAGCAGATGAGACACTCTGGGTCACTCTGGAGACAGGAAATGGCACCACAGTCTGCATGGGGGTTGTATACAGACCCCCATTTCAGGGGTAGGGAATGGACAAGGAAATGATAGAAGGCTTCCTTAGAATGGCAGAAAAAGAGGAGATATTGTTGATGGGGGACCTGAATATGCCAGATGTTAACTGGAGCACCTTTGCTGCAGGCACATGGAAGAGCAGGGTCATTCTTGATGCCCTACAGGGGGCATGCCTCAGACAGCTAGTACTGGAAGCCACTCGGGAGGGAGCAATCTTAGACCTGGTACTCTCAAATGGGGACAGAGAAAGAATCTCAGATTTAGAAGTGGGTAACCATCTGGGAACAAGCGACCACCAAACAGTGTGGTTCATGATAAACACAGCCATACAATCAAGCCATACAAAAGCAAGAGTATTGGACTTTAGGAGGGCTGACTTTGGGAAAATGAGAGAGTGCTTCAGAAAAGCACTAGCAAAGAGGCAAGAAGGAGGGGTGGAGGAACAATGGAGAGTAATCAAAACAGCCATCACAGAGGCAACAAGCCTTTGTGTAAAGCAAATCAACAAAACACAACGAAGGAAAAAAACGCTATGGTTCTCAAAAGAGGTGTCAGAAAAGGTTAAGGAGAAAAGGATACCATTCAGGAAATATAACGAAACCCAGAAGGAGAAGGACAGAGAACTTTATCAGTTAAAGCAGAAAGAGACTGGGAAGGCAGTCAGAATAGCAAAGGCCCAAATGGAGGAAAGGATAGCCAACTCTGTTAAGAAGGGGGATAAGACCTTTTATAGGTACATTAGGGAGTGAAGAAAGACCAAAGGAGGGATACTGAGGCTTAATAAAGGGGAGGGAATGTGCGTTGAGGGTGACAATGAAAAAGCAGGGATACTGAACGAATATTTCTGCTCAGTATTCACAAAGGAAGAGGAGGGGGAGGTACCTAAACCAAACAAGAGAAACACTCTGAAGACAAGGGTCGATACCAGTCCATTTACAAAAGAAAGGGTTCTGAAAGAACTAATAAAATTGAAAGTGGACAAAGCAATAGGGCCTGATGGGATTCACCCAAGAGTTCTAAAAGAACTAAGGGTAGAACTAATGACACCGCTGACTACTCTCTTTAACAAATCATGGGAGGATGGGGTGGTACCTGAGGACTGGATGAGGGCAGATGTGATTCCTCTTCACAAAAGTGGGAGCCGGACAGAGGCAGGAAACTACAGACCAGTTAGTTTGACCTCAATGGTAGGTAAAATGATGGAATCACTTCTGAAGGAAAGAATTGTTGAGTACCTAGAGGCCAGTGGAGCACAGGACCCAAGGCAGCATGGATTCACGATGGGAAGGTCGTGTCAGACGAATCTAATCGATTTCTTTGACTGGGTGACCAAAGTAGTAGACCAGTGAGGGGCTGTGGACATGGCTTACCTAGATTTTAGCAAGGATTTTGATACAGTCCCACACAAAAGATTAATACACAAGTTAGCCAGCCTTGGAGTGGGTCCCAAGGTGGTAGTCTGGATAAAAAATTGGCTAGACAACAGGACGCAAAGTGTAGTAGTAAATGGAGTCCACAGTGAAGAAAGGAGGGTTACTAGTGGGGTACCGCAGGGTTCAGTACTGGGACCGGTCCTTTTTAATGTCTTTATAAGTGACATTGCAGAGGAACTGGAAGGAAAAGTATGTCTCTTTGCAGTGGACACAAAGATCTGCAACAGGGTTGATACACCAGATGGAGTGGAAAGGATGAAAAGGGACCTGGCAAGGTTAGAGGAATGGTCAAATGTATGGCAGCTCAGATTCAATGCAAAGAAGTGCAAGGTAATGAACCTGGGAAACAAAAACCCAGGGCAAAGGTACACAATGGGGGGTGAGATACTGACAACAGTAAAAATGGAAAGGGACCTGGGAATAATTATATCAGATGACCTAAAGATGGGCAAGCAATGTGAGAAGGCAGTAAGGAAGGCTGGGGGGATATTGGGATGCATAGGGAAAGGCATCAATAGTAGAAAACAGGAAGTTGTTATCCCTCTGTACAAACAGTTGGTGAGACCCCATCTGGAGTACTGTGTACAGTTCTGGAGACCCCATTTCCGCAAAGACATAGACAGAGTGGAGGCTGTCCAGAGGAGGACAACCAAAATGGTATAGGGTCTGCACCAGAAGGCATACGAAAAAAGACTGAAGGAGCTTAATATGTATACCCTTGAGGAAAGGAGGGAGAGAGGAGACATGATGAAACTTTCAAGTACCTCAAGGGAATCAACAAAGTCCAAGAGGGTGGCATCTTTCAGAAAAAGAGATGTGCAAGAACAAGGGGGCACAATTTGAAGATAGAGGGGATGGCTCAGAGGTAATGTGGATGAAGTATTTTTTCACATAGAGGGTTGTGGATGCATGGAACAGCCTCCCTGAGGAAGTACTGGAGTCAAGAACAGTGGGGGAACTCAAGAATGCATGGGACAGACATAAGGCAGTCCTAGTGGGGGGTAGGAGGAAGTAAGCTGTTGGTTAATTAGGATCTGCAGCTTATCTGTTAGGTAGGAAAATGGGCAGACTAGGTGGGCCAAGCGGTCCTTATCTGCCATCAAATTCTATGTTTCTGTGTTTCTAAAATCATGGCTAGAGAGATAACTGAGCAGTTGCTTATATTAACTAAAAATTCGCAAAGCAACTGCTGAGTGAGACTGGAAGTGCACAGAACAAGAGCAACTTCAGAAGGACTATCAAGTTAACTTCTGCAGCAGGTAGAGTTTGTGGGCTTGTGATAACACTATGTCCCTCCATGACCCAGGTTAGGGGTGGCTTTTCACACTTTTTTCAGGGCAGACCCATTTAGCAAGCAAAGAAAAGCTGAGGCAGAAAGGGGAGTAGAAGTAGCTGGCATGTTCACTATGCAGAACTGTACCTTACAGGAGTGCTTTACAGTAGTGATGGCTTACGGTAACAGTGAGGGGAAATGAAGCAGAGTGACTGGCAGATGGTAGACACCGGGCTGACTCTAATTGAAAGTCCTTAGTGTTTGTCCTCCACACAGAGGCCACAGAGCAGAGGCCGCTTGATCCAGAGGACCTGAAAAGGAGGAGGGAGCTCTGCCCACTGTGCTCAGCGCACTCCCTGATTGGCTGATCAGAGTCAATTGGCAGGCAAAGCTGTGCAGGGTTCCAAGGGGTGGTTATGGTCTCCAGCTGTGATCAGGGAGCTGGGGGTAGCCTTTGATGGCTGGGGCTGACCACCCTGTCCCAACAGAAGGTCCAAGTCTAAAGGGAAGAAATCATGAACTAAGTGGCAGACATGGAACAAAGAGATAAGTTCAAGATCTTTGCAGTCTTTACCTAGTCCTGCCAAGTGTGATCAAGGCACTTCCTGATTGACTGATCATAGGCAACTGTAAGGCAAGGCTGTGCAGGGCTCTGTGGGGTGGTTCTTGTCTCCAATAGCAATCAGAAAGTGGAGGTAGCCTGTGATGGATGAGACTGAACTCCCTGTCCCAAAAGAAAATCAAAATCTGAGAGGAAGAAGCTGCAAACTGACTGGCAGCCAAGGAACAAAGAGGCAAGTTTGTGGCAGAGGTATTTCTCTTCCCCCTTCCTTTCATCTGCATCAGGACAATTCCATTGATCTCTTCTCTACTTTCCCTTTTTAAGCCTACTGCAATAGCATTTCTAACTCTTTTAAGGTCTCTCTTGACCTGTTTCACTTTTACCATCATGAAGGGGTGGCCTCCTCTCTTAATCTCTTATAAAAACCTTTACCTGCTGTTTATATCCTTTTCTGTGTCCTTGACAAATTTTTTTTTGTGTAATACCAAGCACCCCTAAGGGGGTATATAGTACCCTAGTGCATCACTTTATACTTACAGAGAAAATTAAAGAAATACTAGGGTACAGGGATGCCTGTATAAAAAGCTTGTTTTGAAAGTAAAATGCTTTGTTGAAAGAATTAAAAGATCCCTTGTTGCTTTAAAAAGAAAATTTCCTCCTGCAAGCATCCCTCGCTTATAGAAACACCTCACGACTGTTGTAAGTTTTTCTGCAAGTGCGTGTAGCAAATAAGGTTTTAAATGAAACGGGCATCTGCAGTATTTGTGTAAAAAGATTGTTTGAGCAATTCCGCTCCTTACTGAATGCACCTCACAGTTGTTTAAAATGATGAATACAATCAGCAAGTGTGCATAGGGAATGAGCGATAATACTGAATAAAGCTACCAAGAATGAAGGAGCGATAGTTACATGGAGACAATCAATGTAGTTTGCTATACAATTCACAGTGATGGGTGAGGCATGGGGCAGCAAGAGCAAAGCGACAGATACAGTTATTATAGGTCACATTCCACCTGGCAAGAGTAGCTTTTGTGACAAGGGGGAAATTGTGAGTCCATAGCCAAATGAAAGAAGAACAATTCCTTTGGTAAGGGCAAGATGTGCAGTTGCAGTTAGGTTACCCCTAGCCCTGTAGGCTAGGCGCAGTTTGATATGTGTTGCCCTACATACATTTTGGATATGCAAGGTGAGGTCTAACCAAGGATAAACCATAACTCCCAAGTATTTGAAGAAGGAAGCAGTGGCAACAAGGGATCCATCAGAGCTCATTAAGGAAGGCAATAGTGCAAGCGTTGAGGGAAAAGTCCGAAGTGGAAGTCTGCTGACTGGAGGATGGAGCTTGATAGGATGTCTGCAGAGGCCGCGCAGTGCCAACATTGGCAGGTGCAGTTCAGGTTCAAGACTGCAGGACTGTGGGGCAGTCATCACAGCATACCAGATTAAAATGCAAGAAAACTGAAACTGGCCTTGGGTATTAAATCCAGGTAGAACTGAGAAGCGAATCCAGCCACACGGTGCACTGAAGTTGGGGTATGAGGTTCCCACCTCCAAAGGAGATGACTAAGTTAAATTGCTGATAGCAAAAGGCACAGTGATGGGGTATGAGGTTCCCACTTTCGAAGGAAATGACGAACATAAATTGTTGATAGCAAAAGGTGCTGCAGTGATGGGTAACAGGTTTCCACCTCTGAAGGAGATGGCAAACTTGGATTGCTGATAATAAAAGGTGCAGCAGTGACAGAGTTACAGGTATGAGATTGCATCTCTGAAGGAGATGTTGAACTAGAATCACGGATCATAGATCGCTGGATTCAGACAAGGGTAGCAAAAGGGAAAAGCTGTAAGATGCCTTGGGCACCTATCCTTGAAGATGGGCAAAACATCATATATCAGCAGGAAGCAAGTGGGAATGTGGGCAGACAAGTCCAAAATGAAGGCAATAGGAAAACAGAACCACCGGGAGCAGAAATGAGGGAGGAGATTGAAGCATGGTGCTGAAGGTCTGGAGATTGAAGGAGGCTGAGGTGGAAGGCAAGCCATAGCAACAATTCACATGAGCACTGGAGGAATTGAAAGGCAAGCAGCATGGAAGTCCAGTAGTCCTACTGACAGGGTGGAGATTGAGACTGAACAAGCTGGCAGGGTCCAAATCCAGAACATGAGGAGGTAAATGGTGAGGACAAGTACACAAAGCCCATGCATATAGAGGATGTAGTTGGTTGAGTCATGAGGTTGGATACAGATGGGGTACAGTGGTCCCATTCCAGAGGGAAGAGGCTACTGGATATCAGGTATAAAATGCAGTTGGTTGAGACAGTAGATGGAGAACCGTCTCCCATCCCAGTTGTCAGGGTGAGCAAACCTTTGCTCGATGCCACACTGAGCAGAGTTAGGGATGGAGACTGTCAGAAGTTGGCAGGGAACATATCTAGTTGAGACTAGAGTTAAAGGAATCTGGCTCCCATCCCTGGTAGACAGGTGAAGCTTACCTGCACTGCTATGCCCTAGTAAGCAGAGTTAGGGAGGAAGATGTCAGAAGGCTGGTATGGGCTGAGCTAGGAAAGAGCAGTTGACTGCTGTGGAGTAAGAGATAGGCAAACAAAAGAGCAGGATGAAAGGGATGATACTAAGTAAGGAGTTAGGGTACAGGAGGAGGAATAGCATGTTGGGGAACATGAAGCAGAGGAAACACATTAATGACACATAATGGATAGTGCTAAACAATACAGAAATATATGAGAACAATCACCAAATTGAAGCAGGACTGAGTAAACCACTACAAAGGACCCATAAGAGAGAGAGTGTGCAGGAGCATTGTGGGTAATTGGGTGTGCCAGAAGGGTTCAAAGTACTAGGGGTATAACAAAGTAACACTGTAATGATTTGCTGAGCAGGATATGTTGAATGTTGGGACTAGGAAGGCAGTATAGTGCAGTGGTTTAAGGCTCTGAGCTGCAAATCTGGTGACATCCAGCAGACCAGACCTGGGTTTAAATCTCACAGCTTCCACTTGCATACTGTATGACCCTGAGCAAGTCATTTAACTTCCCTGTGCTCCCAGGTTGCACCTGTAAAAAAGCTTTCAGCTTAGTGTGCTACTGCTGGTTAAACAAACTAAATAAAAAAACAACTAATAAATGGTAAGGTATGAGTAGCAATGGTAACAGACATAAACTGATAGGGAAGGGTGATTGCAGTAGTTGGCAGAGTGGAATAAATACAGAGGAATTGCAGACATTGAGTAGGACTGATGTGGTAGAAAGGGCATGGAGATAGAGAAGGAGTGCTGGCATGAGTGAAAAAGCCCAAAAGAAAACACAAAAGTGCAAGGGACAAAGGCAAGAATGAGGGACGGGGGAACTGGAAGACAACAAGGAGGATGGGGGGGGGGGGGCTGGAGAAATAAGAAAGGGGGAGCCCAAACTAGAAAACTGTAATTTTTTTTTTTTAGGTGAATAGGGTGAAATAGCAAAATACATGGTAGAGGGTCAAGGCGGGTAGGAGATGCTGATGGGAAGAAGGAAGGGAAGAGAGAAGTGGGGAGCAGTGAAGGCAGGTAGGGTGGATAGACAGGAAGTGCTACATGACCAGGTTCTGCCAGTACAGACCTGGTGTCCAAGGATCAATGGAGAAAGAGCTTAGACTCTTGCAGCAGTACCTGACCACCAGCATATCCAGTAGTCAGGAAAAGAAAAATACAATTAACAAGTCAGGCATTTGGTATTCCTTTTAAGCACCAGTGGCAAAGGCTTAAGATGGGAAGGGGGAGGCACGGGATAAGAAGGAAGGGGAAGTCCACAAATCTGGAAAGGTAGTCAGTAAAATGCAATTATCAGGTCAGTAGCACAGCAGAGAAAGAAGTGGGGCAAGCATGAAACGGATAGTAGTGTAGAGGAGTACCAAAGGTAGACATAGTGGCATGAATGACAGGAGAAAGGCAATGCATGGCAAGGGAAATGAATCGAGGTGTACTGTGAGGAATGAACAGAAGGATGGACAGTATGTGCATTAGCAAGCATTCAGAATTGAAAAACCAGGAAGTGTACAAAACAGGGAGTGCAAAATGGTTCAGGAAGGGGAAAAATTAGATGTGTGAGAAGCAGAGAGTGGTTGATTGAAATAGTGAATAAATACTGGGAGAAAGAGGCTGGCAGGATGAGATGGACGAGATCCAGCAGGGATGGAATGCTCCATTGTACAGTTGGTAAAGGAGAGCTACAGGAGTCCACAGGATCCTGGAAGGGCTGGCACAGACAGAGCCCCAGCCCCAAGGGGAGAGAGAAACCAATGCCCAAAGGAAGCACAGCAAGAAGATGAACAACAACAAAAGAAACCAATGGAGCACTGAGACCAGGTGGGGGATGAGCAAAACAGCAGGGGAACATGAAGAGAGTGGGGTTGCACAGAAAACAAAATGGGGAAAGATGCACCACAGAGAAAAAAAATGGGGCACAGAGGAAGAAATAGTGAGAGGGGGCACAAACACAAGAAAGGGGATGAGGGGGGGATCAGGGAGTGACAGGAAGGAGAAATTGAAGGTGAAGCAAAGAAAAAAAAAGGAGACTCAGCCACACGAGTCACACAGGAGCCCAGAGCTTGCAAAGGGGTTGTGTTTCAGGATGCACTAAGTGGGGAACTGCTGAGGGAGGCTGACCTTTATTTGGGATGAGGGAGGAGCTATTCCCTCACATTGAACCTTGGGCTTTAGCCCTCCCATTGGACTAACATGGCAGTATAACAAATTACATTAGTACACTTTCATTAAATATGCACTTTTGGGTATAAAACTGAAAACAATAGTGGAGCTAAGGTTTTGGGTTGGCATGATCCCTTTAAATGTTTGAATATAAATGTTAGCCATTATGTGTCAAACTCTGTCCCACTATCAAAACTTCATTTGCAAGCAAAATGTTGGGGCAGATGGTCCACATAGGATAACGATGGAAACATAGAAAATGCTGGCAAATAAAGGCATATTAACCTATATAGGTTTCATAGGTTTATACAGAGTACAGAAGACTTTTCTGTCCGTATTGCTCACCACTAAATACCTACTGATACCACAGAACATTGTTTCCAATCAGGAATGTATCTAGGTTAGCTTTAAAGGCTTGCATACTATTGCTGGTTACCACCTCAAGTGGCAAATCTGTCCCAGATTTGTACCACCCTTACACTTAACCAGTTTTTTCTTTTACTAGTCTTATATCTTACCATTGTTAGCTGTAATGGATGTGCTCTGGTCTGATAATGCTGATCTCATAGCCTTAGTCCTAACTTTTCCCTTAAATTCGTGTCTGTAAGGGCCCTATAGACCATGCACATCTCCGCGCAGTCTGCAGTACTCCAGCCTATACATCCCTAATTCAGTCAAACTGTCCTGATAATCCATGCCCTGTACCCCTTCGAGTCATCCAGGTAGCCCTTCTCTGAACCCTCTCCAATGACATGATCTTCTTTCTGTAAACCAGAGACCAGAACTGCGCACAGGACTCCACATGCAGTCATACCAGCTACCCATACAAGGGCAACAAGTCCTCCCTCCTCCTGCTCCTGATGTATCTATTAATGCAGCTCAATATGTTACCTGCCTTTTTGACTACCTGGCTGCAATGCTGATTAAATTTAAGGTAATTTGAGATCCTGATTCCATGGTCCCTTTCATCATTAACTTCTCCAAGTGAATGTCCATTCAGATTATAAGTAGCCCCCATGTTGTTTCTGCCAACATGCATGACTGTGCACTTATCCACATTAAATGTTAACCTAGAGTCCTGTGCCCAGCTCTGCAACTTAGTCAGGGTTTCCTGTAGTCTGGCAATATCCAGGTTGCTATTAACCGTGGTGCCAATTCTAATATTGTCAGTAAACTTTGCTTCCCAAACACCCCTCCAGCAGTCATTGAATGAATATACACATTAAAGAGGCAGGGCCCCAAAACAGACCTCTGTGGGACTCCATTCGTCACCCCCGACTATCCCAAGCTACAGCCCCTAATTGTCACTCCCTTCTTTCTGCCATGTAGCCAGGAACTAATCCAACGTGTTATGTTTCCCTGGATGCCATGATCTAAACCAGACATTATATTTGTTACAGAATAATGGTTAACGCATAAAATACAAGATCAAGAGGTAGCTCTGGGAGGTTATAATCTGTGGAGACAGGATAGAACTTAGCGAGGTGGGAGATAATAATATATGCCCTGCAATATCTAGAAATATCTAGAATAGACTGGGCAGGGAACTGGGAGGAAGTTGAAGTATAAGCCTTGAATTTGAAAATCCCATATGTGAAACCACTGTTATTAGTGGGAGCCTATCATCCCCCCAAAAAGGGTGATCATATATTTGTTCTTTTGGCAGCTTTTTTGGAATCCTATCAAGCTACCCATAAAATCTACCTATTTGGTGATTTCAATGTTGATTGGAACAAGGTGGAGGAAAACCATAATATAAGAGAGCTTAGTTGCTCATTAGCCATGACACAATTGATAAAAGAGATTACTAAATTAAACACTAAGGCCCAGATATTCAAACTGCACCCAAAAAGTGCGCAATAGCAGGAGCAAGTGCAAGTCTATTGCGCCCATGCGCAAGAGATGTGATATTCAAAAATGGAACAGGCCAAATTGCGCCTACAGCTGACGAGTGAATATCACACCACCTGCGCCATAGCGCAACTAGGGAGGGGAAGCTGATCAGATCTGATGCACCATAGTGCAACAAGGGATGTTCAGCTTAGCAATCCACAGGTGCCATAGCACAAGCAGGGAGCCCCCCAGCTGCAGAGCAATATAATTGCACAATCAGGGAGGTAGGGGCTCCCCACCCATGCCACAGATGGGCACAGGAACACACAGCAGAACAGACATCGTCCCCCCACACCCCAAGCACAGTACAACTGGGGGAGGGCTGGAATAATCACTGGCCCATAGAGACAAGCAACTAACCCACAGCCTGGCCATGGTGCCCCATCACACCTACCGGCAAGCTGTGACTGGCACACAAGTAAGGCAGACCACCCTGTGTCACACCATCCCCCCAGTGCACAGCACACTCTGCACCGTGACCCCAAGACACCCCCCCATAAGCAGTGACCACCACTGCAGGAAACCCCATGCATGCCACCATCCCCACTGTGTCAATGCAACCCTGTGCACCACAGAACCATGCAAGTCAGCCCTACCACGAGCACCCATCAGGGGGCTGCAGCACATAGCAATGCAACAACGGCAGACACAGTGCCACCAGGCACAGTCCCCCCAATGTACTGCTGAGAGACTGACCATGCATTGTCACAATAGGTACCCCACATGGAACGGTCGTGTCCTTGACACCATCACCAGTGCTACAGTGCCCTGCACAGTATTCCAGTGACACACCCCGATCCACCACTGGCCACAACAGCCAGCACAGACACCCACAGTGGTGCTTGGAAGCATGCACTACACCAGATGCCACACAGGGTATGGACAGACACCCACCCATACCCAAGGGTACAACAACATAGGGATGCAGTGGTGGGGCAACCAAGTCCCCATTGTGGGCCCATGTAGGCTGTGTACACACAACCCACAGTCCACCATGGCACTGGAGTGTCAGCCACCCTGCGCAGGCACTGTGGACCCATACACCACCAGTAGTCACCCGGAGCACAAGCAGCAGACAGTGGGGCACATCCCCTGCAACACACACAAGCCACTGCATGGAGGTGGGTCAATGACCGTGTTGCCCACAGTGCCACCCGAGCCAGGTATGCACCACACCAGTGACATGAGCAACCCAGCAAAGTGACGGGTACAGTGTCCGCCCTGCAGAGAATGCCACCACTGACATGCCAGCAGACCGTGCAAGTCACAGACAGGCATGTGTGTCGGCTGCACAGGCCATGGATGGGCAGATGGGTGTGCCATGGACACAGAGCACGCGCCATGGACCACTGCACACAGTCATCCAGTGCACAGTGAACAACACATACAACACAGACACTGACTGATATCTATCCCCACACCATAGTCACCTCCACACAGACACACACACCCCCATGACTGCACCACCCCTGATGTCATGCACTCCACTGCAGCTGAGCACCTATAGCCCGCTGCAAATCAGAGACCACCACAGTATTCATATCAAATTCAAATGTATTGTAAATATAATAGTGAACTAGGTACAATAAAAACTATATACAAGCTTGTGGTGGGGGGCACAAACAAGGTGGGGTGGGCAGGGGAAAGGGTGGACAAATGAGATGGGATGGGAGGGGTGTGAGGGTGGGTCCAGGGGTAGGGAAAGTCAAGGACCAAAGTATTTTCATCTTGACCACCGTTCCTGGCTCTGGAACCTCCTGCCTCTGTGCCTCCATAGAACCCCCGATGTGTCGAGCCTCCTCAATATGTCCACGGACTTGTGGGCCAGATGAAGGAGCTCCAATAAGGTGTCCCTAATTTCACAGAGATAGCGCATACCTAGGACAAGGGAGCACAGTCAATAGGTGTGAATGCACAACCCCATGCAGCCTGTCCACTGTGCATGGCATACTGCCACGGGACATACCACTGTGATGGTGTGTGACCACCCACAGTGATCACATCCACAGGACCTGCTCACCCAGGTGCATACAGCCATGCAGAATGCTACACACACCCACCAGCCATGTCACGCAGAACACCACTGTGGCAGTTTAGTGACATGGCTATGTGGTGCAAAGGCAGTGGCATAGCCATTCACTTGGTGCACACACGGACCACCAGTGATGCACTCCCAGATATGCATTGCCACTGGACAGTGTTGACTGTAACAAGTGGCATACATGGCAGTGATGTCGATGAATGGTGGCCATGCTCCGCTGCCCACCCTGTCACACAGCATGCAGTACTAATCATGGATGTATGGCACTCACCCTCATCAGGCCAGTCAGGTGGGCATTGATGGCCCTCGGCCCGCCTGGCTGCGTTGTCCTCCCCCCTCCGCCACTCTGCCCGTACTCTGCAGATTTCGTCCGGGCCTGTGAGGAAAAAAAGGAGAAAAGAACATCAGTACATTCCCGAAGCAAAGTCCCCCTGCCCCAAGTTGTGTATCCTCCCACCCAGCCAGACCCAAACACCCCCCACCCTGTGAACACTGCCACGGCCAACCCCATATGGTCCCTCACCTATGTGCTGGACACATACAACACTGTGACTCAAATGGACGATAAAAGTGTGTTTTCGAAACCCCTACCTGGACGTGGCACCACGCCCCTCCTGGCACATGCCCGCAGTCGGGCCAGTAGCTCTGGATCCCTCCCGCGCAGGTCACCATAGAAGTGCCTGCACTGCTCAGTGGTACGCCCCCATCCTGTGGCCTCTTACAGGGAGTGGCCACCTCCTGCCACACCTGGGTCCTGGCTCTGTCCAGGGGGGCATCCCCGAAGAGGGGCCCATGGTGTGGCTCAACAATGGCCACCAGATTGGCCAGCTCAATAGCCGTCCATTGTGCTGCTGTCTGCGGCGTATGTTAGCAACTATAGTAGAGCAATATGGCGCTCTGCAGCGGCTCCCATGTGCAGATGCTGCACGGTACAGCTTCCATTCCTTATAAGCTGTTACTAAACAGCACGATGAGGTGCACCTGTTCTGACGAGCATGCCCAAGGGCAAAGATCGGGCACAGGGTCAAGGGTCTCTGGCGCAAGGCCACACACAGTGCCATCAGATGACAAAGTGTGTAACACGATTGTCTACCTGTGTGCCAGCGCCATAGCGGACTACTGGACAGTTGGGCCATTGCACCTATGATGGCCCAGTGCCACAGTGCCATATAGTGACCATCACTATAGCACCACTGGCACAATGGTGGCCATGTCCTGCATTGCCTACCATGCACAGCACGTCATCAGTGTGGCAGATGCCTGCATCAGCAACCCGGGCATGCACAGTGAGGTGTACTACGCATGCCACAGAACTGCGCCATTGGTTCAGCATGTTCAACACAATTACGCAAAGTGCAACAGCGCGATATTCAGCTGTCATATGCAAATCATCTAATTAGCCATTCAATGGCGCAACACTGCAATTTGCATCTACTTAAAGTTGCTTCTCACCTCATTTGCATGGATTGCGCTATAAAGGTACAACAATGTGCTGTAGTGGCCATAGTCGGTTACTGCAGTTTATTGGTGAGTTGCATGCTGTTTGGGAATGTTGACTGTGGATTCAGGGACATGCATGGGACTGCACAGTCACAGGTAACAACTGCCTTTCTTACAGGCTACATAATGACTGAGCACGTTGTTTGAGAGAAGGAACACAATGGTGGGAGGAGGAGGAGGCCGAATTTTACAAAGGGCCAAAACCGAGGCCCTGTTCGAGGCCTACCTGGATCAGGAGCCACTGCTCAGTGGATGACGGGGCACCCCTCAGGTCCGTGCTGCTGCATGGGAGGAGGTGGCACGTGCTGTGAACCTGCATGGCAGCCACCAGTGCTCCGTGCAGGAGTATAAGAAGAAGATGGGCACGGACAGGAGGAGGGTAAAGGAGAAGGTGGCTGCCATTAGGGCAGCATGTGCTGCAACAGGTGGGGGGACAGCTGGAGGTGGTACAGCTCACCCCAGTGGAGGACAGGCTTGCTGGAAGCATTCAGTGAAGTGCCATTGAGGGTGTTCCAGGTGGTGGCTTCCAGACTGGTGGTGGCCCATCACTGCATGGTAAGTCATGGTCTGTCTATGGGGGGGCAGGGTAGGTCACATGCAGTAACACAACTTTGCTTTCCCTTACAGTTTCTGAGCATCTGCATGGGTCAGTGGTGGTGGGCCTGTCCACTGCGGACAGTCATATGGAGTCGGAGGTGGGACCATCCACCTCCACAGGTATATGTGGATCATTATGACAGTGGGGTTGTCTGGCTGTCCACACTGATGTCGTTGTGACAAGTGTGGAGGAAGCCCTGCCTGTGTCCCAGCATGCTGGCATCCACAGATACCAGCACTCTGTGGCTGTGGCTGGGGCAGAGTCCACCACCAGTGATGATGACACAACTGTCATGGGCAGTGACACATGTGTACCACAAGATGGACACACAGCAGGGCAGTTCACACCCATGGCTGTGGGTGGTGTTGCCGTGGAGGCCTGCATGTCAGCATAGTCCCAGGCTGTGCCTGTCAGTAACAGTGGAGCAGCACTAGTGTCTGTTCAGGACAGTGGGACTGTTGCAGCCACTGCAGTGGTACCACTGAGCCCTGGGGAGCGGCAGCCGGAGGGGCAGCACCAGCAGTCACCCACTGGGCTTGGGGGTACAGGGTTCAGCAGTGGCATCTGTGCACCACCTGTGAACATACCCAGACCTGGTCCTGGTGTGCAGCACCCACCCACAAGGGGTACTGAACATCAGGACCTTGCACACCCTGAGGGACAGGATGCTGAGGAAGATGATGACCTCTTGAACGAGCACACCCGCCTACTACAAGCATTGGTCCAGCAGCAGATGCAGCTTGTGATGTCCTTGGATGCACTGCATGTGGCTCTGGAGTGGGAAGAGGAGCATTGCAGCAGGGACACCGAACAGATCCTGGCATGGATGGACCATTTGCGGGAGGATGTGACCACTGCCATTGACAGGCATGCACAGGCGTTCATTGCTGTCATGGCCACAATGGGCACACAGTCAGGTGCCCATGCGTCACAGACACCATGCAGTGCACTATCCACCCCCATTCCCAGCATCGTGTGACTCCCACCCTGTCAATGCCGGATTCAGCTGTGGGCATCCCGAGCACTCCTGGTGCAGGCATGTTTGGTGTGCTGCAGACCCCTGCACAGGCACGGTCGCGTTCACACAGTGAAACCTGTGGGGGACCATCAGTGCCACCGCATGAGGCCAGTGGTTAGCCTGCCAGTGCTGGCAGGTCTTGGCAGGGCTGTCCACATATCCGTGGTGGCCGTGGCACTGTGTCACGGGACTGACCTGTCTCCTAGCGCCGCTACTGTCTGGTGCTGCCCTGTGTGCATTGTGTGTGTCAGTGGGCAGTGCAGAGGTGGGTACCCAGCCCTGCATGCAGACACACAGTCCACCTGCACACTCTCCCGGCTGCTGTCTGCTGTTGCATGTGCATGATGATGCCTGTATTGCGCTGTACATCAATGTGCAATGGTGCTCAGCATCTGACACACACACATGGACAGGCAGTGGGTGTGGTGGCCTGTGGACATGTGTGTTGCTAGGGTGTGCATTCTGGGTTGGTGTGCCTTCTGCCCTCTGTGCACATTTGTTGCATTGGGTGTGTGCATGTGTGTGTGTCCTTCAGTGTGGCATGTTAATCCTCACCCATTCCTGGCTGTGTGTGTGCCTCTGTGCCCTGCCACTTCCCTTGATGGCATGCACCCCCGGTGTGTGTCCATGCATGTTTGTGGGTTGTGCCTTGGACACTGGTGGTTGCGCATGGCCCCATGACTTACCTGGATTGGCTGAAGTGCTCCTCTGTGATGGTGTCCCAGTGCAGCTGTGCCAGCCGAAGCAGTCGGGGGTCCTGTCACCCAAGGGGGGGCTGCCCATCACCATCATCACCGGCGTCCCCATCATCCCCATCGCTGTCCCCCTCTTCGACCTGTATGGCTATCCTACATATGTTGGCCATGTAGTGCAGGATGCAACAGGCCAGGAACATCCTGCAGGCCTTTGAGGGGCTGTACTGTAGGGCACCGCTGGAGGTGTCCAGGCAACAGAAATGTGCCTTCAGCATACTGAACACCTGCTCTATGACATTACGTGTGGTGGCGAGTGACTCATTGTAGCGTTGCTGCAATGGGTTCATGGGCCGCCAGTAGGGTGTGAGCAGCCAGGGACAAAGTGGGTATGCACTGTCACCTGTGTGTAGAGGGTGGAGGTTAGTTTGGCGATCAGCATCGCCCTACCCCAGGCCACGTAGGCTACTACCCATGCCACCTCTGGCCATGATCCCCCAGGCCCTATGATTGTCCATGTGGTTTGCATACTCACCCACTGGGTGTCCAGTGGGGATGTCTCCACTCTCAAATCTGTGGCACAGTGCAGAATGGTGCCAGATGAAAGAATCGTGTGCTCCCCCAGGGTGAGTGGCGCAGACATTGATGATGTGCCCCATGGCATCGCACACCACATGGCAGTTGATGCTGGCATAGCCCTTGCAATTTATGTATGTGGTCCCCTCGTGGCCATGTGGTGTACGGATGGCCACATGGGTGCAGTCTATTGCCTCTAGCAAGCCAGGCATACGTGCTACCCTGTGGAACTCCTGTATGTTTGCTGTGCACTCCACCGCTGTGCTGGGGAAATTGATGTACTCCTCAGCATGTGGCAGCAGTGCACTGAGGAATTGGGTGAGGTGGCGTGATGTGGCCGACTGGGTTATGCCTGTGGTGTCCCCAGTTGGTCTCTGGAAGGTACCCATGGTGAGCAAGCACATGAGCAAGCACATGCAGGCTGTTACCTTGGTCTCCACTGACAGAGCATGGCTCCGTCGTGTGGGTGCCTGCATCACATCACTGCACAGCTCACAGATCCACCTCAGAATTGCCCTGTTCAGCCGGTACTGGCCCACAATCTCAGAATCAGTCTACAGCTCAAAGCTGGTGCAGGCTCAGTACTGCCTGTTGGGGGCATACCGCCGACGGGTCCTTCCACTGTCATGCCCCCCCTGCCACCCGTCTTCTCACTCCCCTCATTACGGCCTCCATGTGGAAGGTGGCACTGGCCATGTCCCTGGCTTGTGTTCAACCCCCCTGGCAGCTGTTACTGTATTCACCCCGCTGTCCTGGCTGCTACCTCCCCTGCACCGGGTACACCTGCCTGTGCTAGCCTCTGTGCTGTGTGGCTCCCCACACCTTTCTTGTGCCTGGCTGTTCAGTGTGACCTTTCCCTAGCCTGCCCTGTTTGTGCCTCCTGCCCTGTCTGTCTGCCTCTACCTCTGACACATGTAGCTTCCCTGTAGCATTCTTGCGCCTCTTCCTTGCTCCTTTTATTTTGGCTCATTTCCGCTATGGTGCAACTTCCGTTTGCTCCACTATTGCGCATTGTGTAAGTCATTGAATATCACACTGCACCATTTATGCATGGTTCCTCCCCCTTCGGTTGCGCACGCCTTCATTATCATTGTACTGTTGCTCAGCATGATTTCGGGGGCGCAGCTGCCTCCTGCTGAATATCGCAGAATGGCTCAATTTTGGACTTGCGCAGGCGCAAACCTATAGTGTATGGTTCAACTCTTTTGACTATCTGGGCCTAAATGCTCATCCTCATCTACAATATTAGACTTAATATTTGTTTCACACTCAGACAAAATTTTATTGAGTGAAGTGTTACCTGATTCAATGTCTGACCATCAGATGATTTATTGAATTCGTGCCTGGAATAGACTTAAACAGCAGGCAAAAACAATAAAATATAGATCTTTCAGGGACTTTCATTATATTCAGTTTATGATGGATATGGAGAATCATAACTGGGAAAGATTATTATTGGTTCCTACAGAGGAAGATGCTTGGAAATTATTCTATGAGAATTTTATGAAAATTGGTAATAAAAATGTTCCAATAAAGTCAAGGTGAATCAAAATAGGAAATTTTCCCTGGTACAATTCTGATCTCTTTAAACAAAAAAAAGTGATAAGGCCCGGAAAAAGGCAAAGGCAAATAATACACAGCAGGCTTGGAATAATTATAGAATACTTAGGACTCAATATACTAAGGCCATAAAAGATGCTAGGTATAAATACTGTAATAGGGAATTACTGGCCTCTGTTCAGAGTGCTCAGGGGGATTTTTGGAAATACATGTGAAAAATGCAAAATGTAAAAAAGTTTAATTTGCCAGACAAATTTAGCATAAATCAAAATGACATCCCTTTAGGACCTACAGTGGCAAATTAATTTAATATATATTTTATCACTATGGGTACTCAAGCTCAATTTAATAAAAATGGGGAAAGAAGTCAATTAGCTCAAGTAAAAAATCAATGTGGCTCATGTCAGTTGGGACAGGTGGCCCCTCCTCAACAAGGAGAGAGATTTGTCTTTTCTGAATTGAGGATAGATGAAGTACAAGAGGCATTGTTGAAATTAAATGCAAAAAAGGCAGTAGGCCTTGATGGTATGACTACGGTGTAATTAAAGTATGTGGCCCCAATAATTGCTCACCCATTAACTTTTATATTTAATTTGTCATTGATACAGATGAACATTCCTGTGTTATGGAAAACAGCAAAAGTGATTCCTATATATAAATCTGGTATAAGAAAATCAATTGAAAATTATAGACCCATATGTTTAATCCCAGTTATTGCAAAGGTGTTTGAGAGACTGTTGGTAAATCAGCTACAGACCTTTCTGGAGGGTCATAAGGTTATAAGCTGATTTCAGTCTGGTTTTAGACCATTACACAATACAACAATATCCCTTATAAAAGTTACGGGAGATACCACTGAGGTTTCGGACAGGGGATATCTATGGGAGCAGTCTTTGTTGACTTTTCTAAAGCCTTTGATACTCTGGCCCATGACATCCTCCTGTCCAACCTCAGGAATACTGGCATGTCAAGCTCAGTAGTAAACTGGTGTCAGCAATATCTTACAGGGAGACAGCAGATGGTATCTTTGGGGGACTGGAACTCTGATATGGGAACCATGGTTTTGGGTGGCCTACTGAGCTCCACATTGGGACCTAATTTGTATAATATTTATATGAATAAATTTAAAATCTCAGATAGTAGGGTTAGATACCATCTATATCCGGATGACACCATTATTTCTAGAGGGTGCCTCCGCAACTAGTATACAACCTCCCCTGCAGATAGCATTTAAAGAGCTACAAAAATTTCTGATTAAATCAAAATTGGTTTTAAATGCTAAAAAATCACAAGTGATTTATTTCATGAGACAGAGAAATAAGAGCCCCATGAATATTTCCCTACAAATAAGAACATTTGATAAATACTCTGCTAGAACAAGTAGACACTTGAAAGTATTTAGGGAGGCACTTAGATTCAGTTTTGAAATGGGATATACATGTGGAATCAGTAGTAAAGAAGGTGAGGAGATGGCTGGGACTTTTGTACAAGAACAAGAGTTGTTTGATAGATACCACAAAAAGGAATGTGGTACAATTATTGGTAATGCCTATAATTGATTACGGGGATATAGTATACAGTATTTAGGCACTTCAACAGGAGCCTGGCTAAGCTGGATGGTATATATCATAAGCTGGCCAGATTTATTTTGGGTGCTCCAAAAATAACACACAGGTTGGAATTATATGATAGGTTACAATGGATTAGTGTCACAGAAAGACGATCTCTTCATATGGTTCACTTCATGATAAAATGTTCAAAGCAACTTATACCTGATAATATCCCTGATTATTTTAAGGTCAGACCTGTTAAAGCAGGTCTTTGGACTAAGTCAGGTCTGGAGTATAAATTCCCAAATTTAAAATCAGTACTAGGTAGGAAACATTTATTGTATAGTGGCCCTGGAGTTTGGAATCTGTTACCTCTAACCCTTAGGGGCAAGAACATTTGTGCTAGTGCAATAAAAAAGTGGACATTTAATGAAGCGTGAGTGAGAACTGCCAAAGAATTTAGTTATTATGCTGACTGACTGTGAAATGGTTGTTTAACATAGGTATGTCCTGTATTGTACGATTGAATGTATATTATTTTTTTACTGTTTGTTCTTTGTGATTATTTTATGTAACTGATCATCATAAACTGTTTGATGTTTGTGATTATTCTATGTCACTGATTGTTGTTTTGCATAAGGACCTCACTGGAAATGAACTAGTCTCAGTTGACTAATCCTATTCAGTTTCTAAATAAAAAAGTTAAAATGAAAATGAAATGAAAATGATCTATCAGGGCGTCCACTAGTTCCCCGTGTGGCACCTTATCGAAGGCCTTGGTGAAGTCCAGAAAGTTAACATTCACTGGACTACCATTATCCGAGGCCTTACTAACAGTTTCATAAAACCCCAGGAGGTTTGTCTGACATGATCTACCATGTTTAAATCTGGGCACAGGGACAAAATGTCGCATGGCAGAATGTCATGCGACTTAATCGCATTGCTCAGTTTCCCTTTTTCTTTTGTTTTGTAGGGGGCTCTGCCACCCACACCCCCCGTTAGGGGGGGCTGCACCCCTGGACCCCTCCACTAAGGATTCTAACTCTGGGGGGTCCAACTCGGAAAGCTCATAGGTCCGGGGGGGCACCATAATGCTGTACACTATTAAGCGTACGACATTATGACCCGGTACGTTAAATCCGTGCTGCACATCATCAGTATAGTCTGGAAAGCTGCAAACTGTGACTGAGGGTGTTGGGGAGGTATTTTTCTTGTGTGGCATGTAATTTGGTTTTGCACAAGGATCACTAGCTTTGCACAAATAAATGTCTGCATTTACACTTCACCTGCCTGTGTGTGTGACTTTCTTTTTTTCTTGGTATTTACTTCTTTTGGAATATTTTATTTATTTATTGAAGAATTGAAAAGTACCTTAGAGTCAAAGACTCATTTTCAAAGGTTCCACTTCAATACAGGTAAAACATAGTACAGAGCAATGCAGAGATGGAACACAAGCATTCATACATGATACAAGAAATATGGTAACTTGCTCGACATTTAGGTAGGGAGCAGGTTCATGTGTGTGACTAAAGAACAGAATACATACAAAAGCTCCAAGGAGCTAGTTCTGAGATTTTTCAGGTGGGGGGCAGGGGTAGCCAGCCAAAGGCCTTGGTCAAAGGATCAAGGGTCAGATCAAGGGTCAGTGGCAGTCACAGGGGTTGGAGGACTGTAGGTGGTTCCTCAGGTTGGGTTTATAGAGACTGATTCTATTCACTTTGTTGAGATCATTAGGTAGGTTATTTACTCAGGAAGGGGCTTGGTAGCTAAAGGACCTTTGGAACTGGGAGGAGAAGCAGCAAGGGATTAAGATGAGTTGCCTACGGGAGCTTTGGGTGCACTGCTGTGATGGGGTCCATTGTGTTAGAGGTGAGAGATTAGCAGGGATGAGAACATGGGGAAATCTTTTTGGCCATGAGGCAGGTATGAAACTTGATTCTGTTATCAGGGTTAAGCCAGTTTGTGGCATTGTAGAGAAAGCATGTGTGAGTTAGATGATCACAGCATAGGATGAAGTGACATGGTTTGTTGAGAGAGAGCCAGAGCCTGGATAAGGCAGAGGAGCTGGCAGCTCTATAGATTAGCATGCCATAGTGTTGGAGGGAGAGGACTGAGGAAGAGGCCGCTAGCCAAAGGGCATCAGGAGTAAGACAGTGTTTGACCAGGTAGAGGGTGCCAATCTGGGTATTAAAGGCTGTGGTAAGTTGGTGAATGTGTTGGTGAAAGGTTAGGCCCGGGTCAAGTGTGATGCCCAGCTACTTAAAGGCATCCACTTGTTCGAGAGGGGTCTGGCTAGTAGTTAGGATTGGTGGGCAATGGTCCTTCCTAGTGTTTTGAGGGTGTGAGAAGTACATGACTTTAGTTTTTTTATAGTTTAGGATGAGGCGTTGTGTGGTGAACCATTTTTCAACCTTGCTGAAGGTGGATTGGAGGGAGAAGTGAAGCTGGGTGAGGTCAGGATTGGAGGAGAATAGGACAGCGTCATCCGCATAGAGTGGCATATTGTCTGGGCATGATGGGGGAGGGAGTTAAGGAAGAGACTGAATAATAGAGGTCCGAGAATGGACCCCTGTGGGACATCGGAGTGGACAGGCAACCTGCTGGAGCAGGTAGTGCCAATTTTGACTTGCTGGAAGCAATCAGCCATGTAGTCAGTGAACCAGCAGAGGGCATCCTGAGAGAGACCAATTTTGGATAGGGTAGCAAGTAGGAGGGGGGTGGTTGATGGTATCAAATGCCTCAGTGAGGTCGATGAAGACTGCACCAGAGAGATGATCATTGTCAAGGGCGGTGTGTAGGTGGGTGGTGAATTCCAGAAGTGCGGTAGTCATACTGTGTCCTTTGCGGAAGAAGTGTTGCTGGCTGCAAAGTATGTTGTGTTTGTTGAGGTGGTCAGTGAGCTGATCAGTGACAATATGTTCAAGTGCCTTAGATAGGAGAGGGAGAATTGAGATGGGGTGGTAGTTGTTGGTAGAGGTGGGTTTCCCATTCTTAAATATCGAGGTAAGTGAGGTGGATTTCCAGTGCAAGGGGAATTTTCCAAGACATAAAGTCTGGTTTATAATATGGGTGAGAGGGATTAGCACCTCATGGAGGGTGAGCTGGAGCAGTCTCAGGTCTGAGGAGTCCCCACTGTATTGGGAGTGGCTTATGGCCTTTCTGAGGTAAGGCTTTGCTGATCTGGGGGAGATGCATTGTAGGTGTAATGGAGGGTGCGCTGGGTGTGAGTTGGTGTCAGAGACAGGTGGTGGATCGGGGGATGTGGCTAGGAAGGATGTGGCTGAGGTGTGAGAAGGTGTCGTTAAATGCGGTGGCTATCCAAGTGGGGTCGGATGTCAGGCCCCCTTCAATCAAGATTTACGTAGGGGCAGGGTATGGAGCTTTGCCACAGATGTCCTTAATATTGTTCCAGAATTTGAACCCAGAACTCCAGGTAGAAGTTATGGCAGATTTGTAATACTCAGACTTTGCTTTGCTTAGGGACCATTTGCATTGGTTCTGGGCCTCTCCCTACTTTTGTCTGTCAGAAGGTAGGCCAGACTCATTAGAGAGGTGCCATAGGGAATCTTGTGACCACATGAGGGCCAGTAGGTGGTCAGAGATCCAGCATGCTGAGTTACCTTTGACCATCCTTTTGGTAAGAGGGGTGAACATGTCACAGAGTTAGATGAAAGAATGAAGAGATCTAGGGTTCTGTCTTTATCAAGGGTATTTGTGATGAATGACCAGTCAAGCATGTGGAGGTGGGCTCTTAGGACTGCAAGTTTACTGAGACCAAGTTTATGTTGTAGGATCATTTTTGGGGGGGGGGGACTTTGGGGCCTTACTGGTCTAGGCGCAGAAGACAAAGGAGTGGTCACTAATTGCATCAGGGAGTATAGTAGTGCTAATGATTTTGTGGTGGCAGTTAGTGAAGACTAGGTCCAGAAGAGAAGAAGACCCTGTGCACTGGTGCAGACGGATGGGTGAGATGACTATTTGTGTGTTGTCATGGGCTGATGCTTAATCGATGAGCGGGGTGGTGAGGTTCGATTGCCAGTTGATATTGAAGTTGCCAAGAACAATTTTTTCCATATGAGGTGATGAGGTGTCAAGGTAGGACATGATAGAGTGGAAGGCCACCTTCTGAACCCTAGGGGGGACCTAGATAGTAGTGATGAACCGGGGATTACGGGATCATCCGAGGGTAAGTTTGAGTGAGAGTACCTGGGGTCCGGGTATGAGATGGGGGTGGGAGAGCAGCTGAATGGTCAAAGTGTCCTTGGTGCAAATGGCACAGCCACCTCCCCGCTTTCCCTGGCAGTCGGCCCGGAAAATGTGATATTCAGAGAGGGTCACCGAGGAGTCAGGGATAAGGGTGGAGAGCCAGGTTTCACCCAGGGCAATGAACATGGAAGCTCCCTTGGACCAGAGCAGATCACTGCTCCTGTTTTGTTAGATAGTGAGGTTGCACTGGCATCAGCTGCAAAGACAGTAACCACTCTGATACTTTCAGACTTACAGGGGTTGCACTTTGGTTTCCAGGGAGTGGCAACTACATCACATCATTCACCTCTTTTAACCATTAAGTTGTTCATTAAGGGTTTTTTCAGGTAGCCACTTTGACCACCGGCCAATAATCTTTCTAGCCAATAGAAAATCCCAGATATTTAAACCATCTATTTTTATAAACATATTGGCTGGATTTTTCAATTTGACAAGACAGGCACAAGTACACATTTTTGAGTTGTACCCATGTCCTCTGAGATACAACAAACTTCTCTTACACTGTTTTCAAATATTTAAATGGATCTGCAACAGTTACCTTGATTTCTGGCAGCTTGCAAATAAGAACAATTTTGGTGGACCAACTGTCAAGCATAGTGTGTCAGTATGCAGCAAAAGCATGCTGCATCTACCCAAACTCATTATGAAAATCCCAGCCATATAAAGTATGTTGTACATTAACATTTTGGTACTTGTTTTCAGGTAGTCAAACTGGACACATACTGGAATGTACTGTAAACAAGCAAAATAGAAACTTAGCTACCATTTTGATTGCCATGTATAACAATGTGCAGCAACATTATGAGTAGGATATAGTGAGATCATATGCGATATGCTTTAAGTGTGTTGGGCAATCTGGACAGTGGAGCCAGCCATGATGCAACACAATAATCTGCAGTAAGTGACAAGTCATGAAATACTGCATGTCAAAAGGGATTAACTGCCACTAAATTGCGATGTTCTCTGCAATATACTGCAACATTTTGTGATATACAGCAGCATTACTACATTGTATCCTGGTTGGCGCTGCTGTATGTACCTAAGAAACTACTTAAAAGTCTAAGCCTAAGGTTTGATGGGTGGGTGCAATCAGCTGTAGCTCTTTTTGGGTTATATAAACCAGCTTCCTTCAATTTAATTTGGAAGCTAGATACATAGATACATAGACAGTGTCGGCAGATAAGGGCCTATGGCCCACCTAGTCTGCCCATTTGAGCTTGTAAGTTCAGTTTGTTTTCCTAGAAGTCTATTTCCCCTTACCCCTGACCTCTAGAATTCCTTTATGTCTATCCCATGCATTCTTAAATCCCGTGATTGTTTCAGCTCCCACCACTTCCTCTGGCAGGGTGTTCCACTTGTCCACCACCCGTTCTGTGAAGAAATTCTTCTCATGTTTCTCTGAATCGTCCTCCCTCCAACTTCATCCCATGCCCTCTAGTCCTGAAACATCTTTTCGCTTAAAAATAGTGTTTTCCTGCACCCTGTTCCTCCTGTAAGATACTTGTATGTCTCTATCATATCCCTCTCCTCCTCTCCTCCAGGAGTACATGTTCAGTTCCTTCAACCTGTCTTCATAGGACTTGTGATGCAACCCATGCACAATCTTTGTTGCCCTCCTCTGAACCTTCTCTACCCTGTCTATGTCCTTACGTAGGTATGGTCTCCAGAACTGTACACTGTACTCCAGGTGGGGCCTCACTAGTGTCTTGTATAGCGGAATTATGACCTCCCTTTTCCTGCTGGTGATGCCCCTGCCTATACATCCCAGCATCCTATTTGCTTTACCTGATGCCTTGTCACACTGTTTCCCTACCTTGAGGTCATCAGGGATGACAACCCCAAGATCCCTTTCCTGCTTGGTGCATGCTATATCCTCACCCCCCAACTGATATATTGTGCCAGGGTTTTTGTGCCCCATATGCATTATCTTGCACTTCTTTGCATTGAATTTCAACTGCCAAACCCTTGACCATTCTTCAAGTTTCTGCAGGTCCCTTCTCATTCTGTCTATACCCTCTGGTGTGTCTACTCTGTTACAGAGTTTTGTGTCATCAGCGAACAGTGAAATTCTGCCTTCTAGATCCTGTGCAATGTCACTGATGAAGATGTTGAATAGGACCCGGTCCCAGCACTGATCCCTGTGGTGCCCACTGGTCACTCTTCCCTCTGTGGAGTGACAGCCATTTACCACCACCCTCTGTGTCCTGCCACCCAGCCAGTTACCTACCCACCACACTACTGTCCTGCCCACCCCATATTCCCAGTTTGTGTAATAGTCTCTATGTGGCACAGTGTCAAAGGCCTTGTGAAGTCCAGATAGGCCATGTCCACTGCCCTCCCCTGATCCACCTCCCTAGTCACCCAGTCAAAAATTCAATGAGGTTGGTCTGACATGACCTCCCCTGGTGAAACCATGCTGCCTTGGGTCCTGTAGTCCATTGACAACCAGATGTTCCACCAATCTCTCCTTCAGTAGTGCTTCCATGATCTTTCCCACTACCGAGGTGAGGCTGACTGGTCTATAGTTCCCTCTTCCTCTTTGTTCCCACTTTTGTATAGGGACTACATCTGCTGTCCTCCAGTCTTTGGGTACCTCCCTGTTTCCAGTGATTGGCTGAACAGGATAGCCAGAGTTCAGCCACCACCTCTCTTAGTTCTTTAGGACCTGGGGTGCACCCCATCTGGCCCCATTGCTTTATCAGCTCTTATTACTTCCAGTTCCTTTTCAGGACCCTTTCGTTAAAGGGACTTGTGTCCATTTCTGCACCATTCTCACCCCTTGTACTCCTTCAGACCCATTACCCCTCTTCCTTAGTAAAGACTGAGCAGAAATACCTGTTCAATATGTCAGCTTTACTGTTGTCATCCTCCACTGCTTCCATCCTCCCCTTCAGTCTCACTATCCCTCCCTTTGTCCTTCTTTTTCACTTATGTACCTGTAAAGGTTTTGTCCCTTTAACCACTGATTTTGCAATGTGTTCTTCTGTCTGAGCTTTGGCTTCCCTTACTGACTTCCCTGCCTCCTTTGTTTCTCCTGGTACTTCTCCCTATCCCTTCTGCCTGTGTCTTTTGTATTGCCTGAATGCAATCTTTTGGCTTTCACGTTCTTTGCTACCTCTTTGGAAAACCATAATGGTCTCCTCTTTCTTTTCCTCTTGCTAACCTGCTTAATGCATAATTCTGTTGTTCTTATAATCCCCATTTTAAATACTGCCCACTGTTCCTCAATCCCTGATTCCTGTCCCATTCCCTTAATCCCTCTTTCAAGCATCTCCCCATTTTCCCAAAGTCTGCCCCCTAAAATCCAGGATCGTGTTTTGTGTGGTTTGGTTCTGCTCTTTCTGTGATTTCAAACCACAATGACTGGTGGTCACTGTTGCCAGGTGCTCCCCCACTGTTACCCCCATCACACTGTCCCTGTTTGTGAGCACAAGGTCCAGTATTGCCTTCTGCCGAGTTGGTTCCATGACCAGTTGCTTGAGGAAGGCACCCTGAAGGGAGTCCAGGATAAATCTGCTCCTAGTTGATGCTGCTGCTGGGATGCTCCAGTCCACGTCTGGTATATTGAAGTCTCCAACCAGTACTACCTCACCCTTGTCTGCCATCCTTTGGATGGCTAGCATCAGCTCCCTATCTGTTTCTTCCTCCTGGGCTGGTGGTCTATAGACCACACCTGTCTGCGATGGCTGGCCCCATTTTCCTTTCCAGCTTAATCCACAGTATCTCTCCCCATTTTGTTCCTCCTGGATCTGTGTGGCCCTTATGTCATTTTTCATACAGTGCCACTCCTCCTCCCTTCCTGCCTGCTCTGTCTCTTCTGAATATGTTGTAGCCAGGTATGGCCATCTCCCAGTCATGGTTATCATTACACCAGGTTTCAGTGATGGCCACAATGTCCAGGTCTGACTGTACCATGACAGCCTCCAGATCTTCCATCTTGTTGCTAAGGCTCCTGGCATTTGCACACATGGCTTTCCATGATTTGACCTCCCTAGACTGCTTCACTGTTTTACTCCAGCCCCTTCCTTGGTTGTCATTTATATTTGTTTGCTGCAGAAAGTGGCTCTGCTTCCCTCCCTCCCCTCCGCCCTGTGGATGCAGGTTCTTTTGGGCATTTCTGTATTGGTTTTGCTTTCTGCAACCCTTCCAAAAGTAGTTAATCTATTCAGAGACCAAACAACAGTGTGTCTTGACTTAAAAAAAAACAACTTTTATTCCATAACAAACACACATGCTACAAAATGTACAACAAATAAGGTGCCACCCCAGCAAAAAAAGCTTAGCTGTGTTTTGTTCCTAACGCAGAGCTTTAGCAAGGGCTACTAAACAATTTTTTTTCACAGATCTCTTATACTACATCCCATTATGGACTTGCACCCACCTCATGAACTTTCACAATTAAATATCAAATACCTATCCAGCTATCTAATACATTAATCAATCTACTTATTCTAACAAGCACTTAAAACAATACAATGTTGAAATGAATCCTGAAGGCATCAAATAAATATGTATCTCATATCAGGTAGCTATCTAAAAGCTGTCTTTTTACAATTAACATAACTGTTAAAATCTTAAAATAGGTTCTTCTGTGGCTTTCATATATTCTATTATCTATTTCTTACTGCTGCTGATTCTCTTAATCAGTCCACACTCTTTTTTCAATAAAGAAGCAGTCCAGTAATAGACTGGCCAATCAGAAACCTTTATGCATTCATTCATCTCCTGCTCCCACATGGACGTTTATGATCAGAATTAATATACTTTGTGTTTTCCTGCATTTCCATTTACTTTGTGTGATCACAATGATGACAAGTTAACAAGAAACAACAGTGTAGTTGCCATATTGGTCCTAGTGAGAACAGATCCAGAAGTAAATGGTTTGATACCTTTTATTGGACCAACATAGATAGTTACAACAAAAGAACAAAGTGATCTAGCTTTTGGACCAAACAAGTCCTTCTTCACCATTTGCTTCTAAATCTTGCAAGAAACCACAATAATTTAAACTTCATCTGTCGCTGCTACTCGAGATAGCTTGATGCCATTAAAGTGGATAAGTAGATAAATTCCACACTGATAGGCACATTGGGGCGGTTTAAAAATATATAAAAACAGAACAAAGTTAAGATTCCAAACTCCTGACTCCTACAGTTTCATATTTTATAACAAGCAATTCCTGAACTGTTTTTTTTTTTTCAGTTAATATCCTGCTTCTTAACTTTGATAACACCTCTAAACAATCCACTATAAAAACACACTCTGTATATTATTTCAGGTGCACTTAGATACTTGTTTGTAAATTACAGTGCATTACAAGGGGCACAGATTACAGTACATTGCAAAGAAAACAGATCACAACACATCGCAAAGGGCACAGATTTACTCTCAATGCTATTTTATATTGTTTGTTTTTTTATATTGTCATTAAGCTTTTTTGTTGTAGATATTAGATGCAATTTCAAGTCTAGAATTGAGTCCTTGGGCTCTAAGTGCGTTTAATTTAATATATCCAGAAACTTTCTCTTTTCAAAGTGAGGTTTTTAGTATTACCTCCTCTTGGTCCCAAATATACTAATTCAATTCCAGTAAAATTCCAACCATGCAGGCCCTGGCCCAGTGTAGATTTAATATGTGCAGCCATTACATTTTTCATATTCCCATTCTTAATATCCCTAGTGTGTTCTTTCACTCAAGTTTTAAATGCTCTATTTGTCTTCCCCACATAATGGGCTCCACATTTACAGCTAGCCAGATATGTAACTATTTCCGTGTCACATGCAATCAAATTCTGAATGTCATTTTTTCCCCAATTATTGGATGATAGAATTCCCTGGATCTTTTTATGGTTCATTCAAATGTGCATCATCCACAAGGAACTCAACCTTGAAGTGCTGTACCAGCTATAATAAATGTTACTCTCTGTTCTGATTTTTCTCTTTTCTTTTCCTCCAGTTCCAATGGAGTCCTTTGCACAAGTCGCCCCGTAGCTGTACCTTTTGTTTGCAAAAATATGTTCTTGTCAAAAACAAATATGTTACATTTTAAAACAAATTCTAATAACTTAAGGGCAAAATCAGTAGGTGGATTCACTGTGCTAGGCCTGGAATTGAAAAATTGGGCTGCTGTATCCACGGTACCCTCATGTGAAATATGCGTGTACAGTGCCTCAATGTCAAGCTTTACTAGTAGGGCATTTTCAGATAAAATCACATTTCTTTACCCTGTTCAATACATCTTTAGTGTCTCTCAAGTACATGGGTAAATTCTGGACAAAAAGACCACAGTTGGTAATCGACAAATTGTGAAAGTGGTTCAGTTAGGCAGCCCAATGCACTCACTATGGGCTGCCCAGGTGGGTTGCAGAGAGTCTTATGTGTTTTCGATAGTACATAACAACTTGCACATGTAGAATAATCTGTAGTTAAAAAAGTTCTTTACTTTCACATCAATGAAACCCTGTTCACATGCATATTCTAGTGTCTCATCAATAGAAGTTTTGAACTCAAATGTCTGGTCAGATGTTAATTAAGAATGGGTGTTTACTCTCCTGGTAAAGGTGATTATGTTGGTTGACATCCATGGCACTCCAGACATTACCTCATGGGTTTTAGCCCACCTGATAGGCTAGTGATGCACATGACCGTAGGATCAGATTTCTAGTCCCCAGGTCCCAGAAGCCCCTGTTCTCCAGTTTGAATCTTCCATAGCTGAAAATAAGGTTAGTAATACCACACAATACTTTTAGCTACTAGACAAACTGAGATGCCTTCTGAATTCCTTGGGAGGACTGGCCTTTTTTATTCACCTATTGATACAGTACTAATACTCTGCCTCCTAAACGGCTGACAGTAGTCATTCTGGCTGACTTAAGCAGTGATATATACATATATATATATATACATACATATATATATATATATATATACACACACACATTGTAATGTCCCTTTCCCCTCTATTCCACTAATACAGATGTCCTCCTAGCTGCTCTGATCGCTCTGAGGGAGGGTCGTGGAATGCCATGGATGTCAACCAACACAATCACCTTTACCAGGTGAGTAAACACCCACAGTGTTGGTTGACCATCCATGGCACTCCAGACATCACCTCATGGGTTGCTGATCAGCAGTACTGTACCCAATGGGTGGGACAGAGTGATCTAAGAGTGAGAAGAGGAGGAGCTGGCTATCAAGAGAACCCGAGTAGCAAAAGGGGTCTGTAATTTATACAAGCAGTCCAATCTATAGTGTTTTGAAAAGGTATGGATGAAGGTCCAAGTGGCTGCCCTGCAAATGTCTTCCATAGACACATTAGCCCTCTCCAGCCAAGAGGTAGACACCGCTCTGGTAGAATGTGCTCTAATATCCTCTGGGGGTGTTAGGTTCTTTGTCTTGTAAGCTTCTAGAATGGTTCTCTTGAGCCAGCTTGATACTGTGGATTATGATGCTGCCTTACCCTGTTGTTGACCTTTTGGCACAATAAACAGTCTTTCTGTCTTATGTATCGGCTTGGTTCTAGATATGTACATATCTAGGATGCCTTCCACATCTAAGTGATGAGGAATCATTGTGTTCTCCAGTGATCTATCAGAGAGGGTAGCTAACTGGATGGGTTGTTCCCTAGAAAAATGGATGGAACCTTGGGTGAAAAGCCGGAACTGTCCGTAAGTGCACCCCCTGTGAGGTGAATTTGGTGTAAGGTTCTCTACAGGAGAAAGCCCCCAGTTTGCTAATCCTCTGAGTAGAGTAAATGGTCATGAGGAAGCAGGTCTTCAATTCTGCCCAGAACAAATCCACCTGACTCAGTAGTTCAAACGGCACTGTGCTGGGGGAGTCTAGGACTAGGGTCGGGTTCCATGGGGTGAAGAGAGCCCGCACTCTGGGGCATAGCACTTCTACTGCCCTGAGGAAGTGAATTGCATCTGGGTGAGTCCCCAGACTATGTTGACCTATGGGGCCGATGGCTGCACCAATGGAGGATAGCTGCACTCAGAGTGAAGAGTGAGACAAGCCCTTGTCTACACCCTGCTGTAAATACAGTAGAATGGTCGACATGTCAACTTTTTTGGGTTCTACTCCTATGTCCCTGCACCATGCCATGAAGACAGCCCACTGTCTGCCATAGGTGGAGGTAGTGGAAGGCCTTCTGGATTATACAAATGTAGATATGACTGAAGCATGGTACCTGGCTCTCAACAGTCTCTGCCTCTCAGGAGCCAGGCCATTAGTTTCAAGGTCCCTGGTGTGGGATGGATCACCGGTCCCTGCATTAGCATGTTTGGTTGGTATGGTAGTCTGCATTTGTCCAGGGCCATGGCTATCACTGCTGCAAACCATGCTCACCATGGCCAGTACAGTGCCACTAGGACAACTATTTTCTGAGATTGTCAAAATTTTTTTTTAATATATCATGGGAGGATAGGAATGGGGGAAAAATGTAGGATTAGTCCCATGTCCAGTTCTGGGATTGAGAGTGGTGTTCCTTGTACCTGGACAAGAACCTCCTCACCTGGGAGTTCTCTGCTGTTGCCATGAGGTCCATGGAAATGGCACCCCAAGTTTCCTGTATCAGCTGGAACAGTTTGGGGTGCAGGTGCTATTCTCCCAGGTGAACCTGTTGGCAGCTGAGCCAATCTGATGTGTGTTGAGTTTTCCTGCAAGGTGTACCATGCCACTGTACTTGAGACTGGTCTGGGCCCAGGCCAACACCCTCGTTACCTCACTCTGCATGGCCCTGCTCCTATTGCCTCTTTGTTTGGTGATGTAGGCCATGCTGACTTGATTGTCAGAGTGAATTAAGACTGACTGACTATAGATGGTAGCTTGAAAGGATTTGAGGGCATGGTAGACTGCCCTCATCTCCAGAATGTTGATAAACAATCTTGCCTCCAGAGTGGTCCAGCAGCCTTGGGCTGAGAGAGGTCCCAGGCATGCTCCCCAAGCCAGGAGACTTACATCCATTTTGATGGTGACATCATAATTGGTCTCTAATGGAACCTTCATGTGAGGAGCCAGCTCGCCGACCACCAGACTTGGGAGTGTCGTATCAATTCTGGTAGCAGTATCCTGATGTTCGGGTTCCACTTGTTCGGGGATCCTTGGGTCAACATGTAGTTCTGCAGTGGTCTCATGTGCCACCTGGCCCAGGGAACCAGATCAATACATGACACCATGCAGCCTAACATCTGGGCTATTTGCCCAATGGTAGGAAGACTGTTGGCCCTTAGCTGTTGTGCTAGGGTCCTCATGGTTTACACTCTCTTCTGAGATGGTCTGGCCCACCCCTGGGATGTGTTTATTTGTGCTCCCAGGTGTTCTATTTGTTGTGTGGGTACCAGGTAGCTTTTGGCCTGGTTCACCACCCAGCCGTGTTCCTCGAGCACATGTAGTGCCATCTGAGTGTCCTTCAGTGAGTATTCTTTGGAACGAGCTAGGATCAGCCAGTCATTTAGGTACAGGATTATGTTGACCCCTAGCTCTCTCAACCTGGCTGCCAGGGCTATTGATACCTTGGTGAAAACCATTGCTGCTGAAGTAAGACCGAAGGGTAGCGCCCGATACTGGAATGTTGCCCTAGGATATGAAAGCATAGATACTGCCTGTGACTTGGCCTGATCAGGATGTGCAGATGCACGTCCTTCAGGTCTATTGAGGTTAGGTAGTCGCCTACCCGAATGCTGTGGATGGTTGACCTTAATGTCTCCATCTTGAACCTCTGTGTGATCACATGTTTGTTGAGGTGCTTGGGGTCTAGAATGGGGTGGAGTTCCCCTGTCTTCTTGTGTATGAGAAAGAAAATGGAGTACACTCCCTGTTCTTGCTTGTGTGGGGGAACCACTTGGATTGCCCTGTTCTGCATTAAATCCTGCAGAATTTGTTGGACTTGATAGGCAGATGCCTTTCTTTTTGAGATGTGATAGCTTACAAATCTGTGTGGGACTGGGGAGTGGGACAGTTCTATAAAATACCCCCGGGACACCACCTCTAGAACCCACCCTTCCACCTTTGTTGGAACAGCATCAGTATTTTGCCCACTGGTGAACAAGGGCCCCGCGCGGGGGTCTGGGGCAGAGGTGACTCGTAGTCATTGTTTGTTCCTGTTTCCTCTCCCTCTGCCTCTAAATTTGGAGCCTTTGCCTCAGAAGGTGGTGGTTTGATAGCTGGAGTTGAAGGAGTTACATGCTCCTCCCTGAGCTCCTCTACCCCGAAAGGAATTGTTTTGGTAGTAGTTATCTCTATGTGGCTGTTGTGATCTGTTCCCCCCTGAAACTTTCATCTCTTTGACGGGACATAGACAGGTCTTCCTTTGTTTTTAAGGAGATCCTTCTCTTCCTTCTTCTGCTTCAGGTACTCCTGAAGTCCTTCCCTGAACACATGTTTTCTCTTCATGGGCAAATTCTGTAGCAACGCTTTGGATTCATTGTCTGCTTCCCACAGTTTGAGCCACAGGGTCTTTCTGGAATGGTTTATTAGTGCCGTTGCCCTTGCTCTTAATTTTTGAGTGTCTACTGCCATGTTCACTAAGTATTTTGTGGCATCAAGTGTGTACTCTAACAATTCGGACTCCCTGGTCTTAGGGTTCATTTTCTCCAAAAAGTTCTTCGAGCCATCAAATTTGAGCATGAGCAGTATTGACTGCAGTTAGGGAGGCTTTGGCAGCTGTGCCCGCTATTTTAAATAATTTCTACAACATATCCTCTCCCCCTTTTATCTGTAGGGTCCTTTAGGGATATGGTACCACAGGGAAGTACGGTCTTCCTGCTATGAATAACCAGCAGGTAACCACTGTCATCATCCCCTTTGAGGAGAAGCCCCCTTAGATAAAATGGCTGCCACCACGAAAGAGAGTATGCCCCTTGGACAAAATGGCAGCCATGAGTAACATGCAGTAATGAGCCATGTGGTTAGTTGAATGCAGCAAAGATAGCACCGGGTCCCCTCCCAGTACCAAAGAACACTAGAGTAGTCCTTAGTTGCTCCCTGTGGGTCGCTCTAGAGAGAGACCCAAGAGGTGATGGTTGAAAAATGTTTTTCTGGGGGGGCACGAGTAGGCCGGCCATTGGGAGAGATGCCTAAGCCAAACAGGATTCCCACTAGAGTGCTCATTCTTATAATAAAATGTCCCCAATTACTGTGTCCTGGGTCTTCACTTGGGAGGGGAGAGCCATGGTCCCGTAATGGTGCTCTAGCTGCTGCCAGAACCTCTGATGTGGGGCCTGTATGAGGTTCCCTGAACCTCTTGCAATGTATGTCTGCGCCCCTGCTGAAAAAGGCTGCAGCATTTGATTTTAAAAATATGTCTGTGCCCCCGCTTCAGACTCCCTGTCTTTGTGTCCTCCTCTACCTAGCTGTAGCACTGTTTGTGCCCCCACCCCTGCCCCCACAAACTTGAAATAGCATGGGAGATGCCCCAGCGTAGGTCACAGGATGGAGTAGGCCCACGCAGGCATTCAGTCCGACTGTCCTTGGGGGCAAAACTCTAAACTGCTGGTAGCACCAGGGAGGACAGGACGCCGAAGGAAGGGAAGAGGGGGTTGGAGGGTTCAGCCACGCAGTGACCAGTGTGCAAGGATTACTCCCATAGGGCAAACCACAAGAATGCACCTCCTGTTTAATAGCGCAACAAAAAACAACTGCATAAAGCATGTAGCTTCCCCCAGAGAAGGATTACTGACCCAATTTTAAACATATATACCTTTATATCAGAGAGAGTAGCCCCTCCCATGCTGAAGGGCCACTGTGGAGAGATGCCCTTAGGTGGGTAGGGATGGCCAGTATACAGAACAGTGGTGAGAATCCGTTCAGGCCTGCCACTAAGGAGAGGTGGCCTAGGCCTGAAGGGATGATGGCTCGACTAGGCTGGCCGCTGAGGGAGGGGCCCAGGCCTGACGAGATAGCCCCCATAAATCACCAAACAAAACATAAATCTGCTGTCCAGAGTTCCTACAGTGCCTCGAAGTCTCCTCTTGGGAGGGGATTCCCCTGAGGAACGAGGTAACTTAGCCTCCACTAGATTGCTGTGAGCTTTAATCCTCAGCTGATGAGCAGGTTCGTCAAAGCATACCCCCCCACTGATATTCTTTCCAGGAAGGGAAGCTGAGGTTAGGGGTGAGTTGAAGGCCCAATTGACCCTCCTTTGTCTCTTTTCCTCAGAAAATTCCTATGATTGTAGGACAGTTTCTCCTGATTTCGCAGGAGATGTGTGCGAGCACCAGGAGAGAGAGAAACAAGGACCAAGGGGAGTCACAGGCAGGGCCAGACCCTACGACACTAGTGTATCAGCAGTCTGCCTGACCACTGGAAAAGAACTCACCTGCCACATGCAGATCGGGTATGCTGTGCCACCAAGTAAGGCAATGACTCCAGTGTTGATACCGATCACTGGAGAAAAGAACTCACCAGTCGCGATGCAGATTGGGTATGCCATACCACCATGGTGGCGACTCCTGTTGATACAAGCAGCCTGAAGCTTCTCATGGAGAGCTTGTAATGAGGGAGAGTGGTAGGGGTGGGAGGATGGTCACCTAGACCATGCGGAGCCAGTAGGCATTCAAATTCCTGCCCAGAACAGAGTGTTAGTGCATGAAAAACACTGCTGGCTTGAAAACAAACAGGGCATTTTCTTTTCTTTGTGAAATCATGCGTTGGAGCCACCCTGAACGTAGCGAAAAAGCACTTTGGTGTGTCCATGACCACAAAGGCCTCTCTCAACCTCAAACATAATGCCACAGGCTAAAATTCATCAGCTTGACAGATAACAATTTAAATCAAGAGAACACCAACAATACTTCAGCTGGCCCTAACAAGCCGGTCTCCTAAGCCATTGCCCCTCATAAATCCATATAAAACTTCATTTAAATTGCAGAAATTACTGTAAAATATAATAAGGCAAGCTCAGATGCTTCTTATCTCATAAAAAATATTTTTCTGTGGAATCCACAGGCCTACATTTGCTGGCACAATACAGCGACTCCTGGGGTGCTTGTTGCCTTATCAGATGCACAATTAGAACTGGATAACGGGGGCTTCTGGGACCTGGGGACTAGAAATCAGATCCTAAGGTCATGTGCATCACTAGCCTATCAGGTGGACTAAAACCCATGAGGTAATGTCTGGAGTGCAATGGATGGTCAACCAACACAATAACGTTCAATGTTATCAAGCTGCCTTTTTACATCTGCAACATAGTCAATCCGGTTGAGCACCATTACGCAGCCTCTTTATCTGCTTCTTTTATTATTATATCTTGATTTTTTGTTAAAGTCTCCAAAGTCATTCCTCCAGTATTTGGCAAGTTATTAAATGTAGATTTACTGCCATTATTGACCAGTTGTTCTAGGTCCGTTTCTACCAAACTTTTAAAGACTGTAATGGTGGCAGAGGGAGGAGGGCAAAAGTTCTTTTTCAGTTGAAAACTTGTTTTGCTTGTCTCGGTGGCAGAGACTTCTGTTTCACTATTTTTGTTATAAAGAAAGGAAGTCAGACTAAAATTTCCACATGCAATGTTTATGTTCATCAAGGTTTCACATTTATTTCAAAGCTGAAGTTGGTGTAAAACCATCCCTTTACTTAGCAGTATTTCTTTATCATTAGCAAGGCCCCTACTTTTCTGTGGCACAGTGGGACCAAGTTCTGCAGCAAGACTACCATTTGCCGCAGAACTTCTGCAGTGGTGGTTTGTAATTTCTGTGGATGTTCTGCGGCACTAACAAACTACCATATCACAGTGTCAGCTTGTCATCCTGACTTCACTTTCATGGCAGTGGTTATAGCAATCAGGATAGTGGAATGCACAGTAGCACTACTTCAAAAAATAACAGACTTGTAGAAATAATTGTATGCCTAAAAAAGCAAAACAAATATCTCAGCCTATTGCATAAATGAAATATGTAGAGGGGACTTTATGTGACAAATAAGGTATTTCTATACGCATAGTATCTATACCACTAATGAGGTCTCCACCGTGTATCACTTATATATTTATACTCAATCAGTAACATAGATGCAAATGTGTGTCTGTGTGTGTGTATAGTGAGAGAGAGAGATACTGTGTGTGTGTGTGTGTATACATATTTTTTTTTAATTTCCAAGAAATTGCATCCTCATTCATACAAGTCCCATTGGATATGGAATAAACAGAATAGAGGAGTTATTGCAAAACTCATTTTTCATGCCAGCCTGCTTCCCCTGATATTATGTAGCACCATCAGGCCATGCCCTGCATGTGAACTGATAGTGAAATAGAGCTCTCCAGCCCATCACAATGTGTCCACCGTGTGACAGAACACTGCACCACACCTTCCCAGGCTCGGAGCAGTGATGTGTTCTACTAATCCTTGTGCTGCCCAGCCAGCTCCCAGAGCTAATCAATGAACCTGAGTTGCTGTCACAGAAACATAACATGCTACCCTCTGGCCCAACAGCTGGCCCCGAACACATTTCTCCATAACTTTTGGGTGACTCTATCAATCGGTGACAATATGTAATCAATAACCCTGGCAAAAATGTGTACAGCTCAATAATTTATTTAACAGGTCTGTTCTTTCAGCAGGTCTAAACATTATTATATTCTTTTCAAGATCATAACCAGGCACTCACCCAAACCACCAAAAATAAGGCTGAAGCTGCTTCAGCCTTATTTTTGGTGGTTTAAGTGAATGTCTGGTTATGATGAAATGTTTCCAATTTTACCAAGAGCACCTCCTATTTTTTCCTTTTGTGAGCCCTTTTTTTTGATTTTTACATTATTATATTCCACTTTTCTTGGCATAATTACTTTATTTTTCTTAAAAATGAAAGGTAAATTCATTTTACCAGTTATTCATTTCAGATGGCATTGCTAAAGGCACAAATACGTTTGCACAAAGTGAGGTATGGACTTAACAGATCTATGCTATTGTCAAGGTTTTGTTTAAGTTGGCCTAAGTACAATAATGTAAGACTGAAAATTGTATTAGGCTGTAGTGCAGGTAGAGCAAATATCACCATGCCTGATGTGCTGTACTACCGCCTCTGGCAGTAGGAATTGTGGTAGATAAGTGACTGTTCACTTCTGTTGCAGAATGCAGCCATTTCATTAGCTAATACATGATGACACAAAGCTCTGTAACAGAGTAGACACACCAGAGGGTGTAGACAGAATGAGAAGGGACCGTCAGAAACTTGAAGAATGGTCAGGGGTTTGGCAGTTGAAATTAAATGCAAAGTGCAAGATAATGCATATGGGGCACAAAAACCCTGGCACAATATATCTGTTGGAGGGTAAGGATATAGCATGCACCAAGCAGGAAAGGGATCTTGGGGTCATCATCTCTGATGACCTCAAGGTAGGGAAACAGTGTGACAAGGCAGCAGGTAAAGCAAATAGGATGCTGGGATATGTAGGCAAGGGCATCATAAGCAGGAAAAGGAAGGTCATAATTCCACTATACAAGACACTAGTGAGGCCCCACCTGGAGTACAGTGTACAGTTCTGGAGACCTTACCTACGTAAGGACATAGACAGGGTAGAGAAGGTTCAGAGGAGGGCAACCAAGAGGGTACATGGATTGCATCACAAGTCCTATGAGGACAGGTTGAAGGAACTGAATATGTACTCCCTGGAGGAAAGGAGGGAGAGAGGGGATATGATAGAGACATACAAGAATCTTACAGGGAGGAACAGGGTGCAGGAATACACTATTTTTAAGTGAAAAAGATGTTCCAGGACTAGAGGTCATGGGATGAAGTTGGAGGGAGGACAATTCAGAGGAAACGTGAGGAAGAATTTCTTCACAGAACAGGTGGTGTACAAGTGGAACACCCTGTCAGAGGAAGTGGTGAGGGGTGAAACAATGACTGGATTTAAGAATGCATGGGATAGACATAAAGGAATTCTGGAGGTCAGGGGTAAGGGGCAACAGGCTTCTAGGAAAACATAAACTGAACTTACAAGCTCAAATGGGCAGACTGGGTGGGCCACAGGCTCTTATCTGCCTACACTGTCTACGAATCTATGTTATAGCAATGATAACATCACAGTCTGAGCTTAGAAGGATTTTGGATATAAAAAGAGGAGAAGGGAACCAGGTTCTATGGATAAACAGAATTATTAATAAAAAATCACCAAGAACGGTGAATTCTTCAGCATTGCAGAAGTTCTGTGGTAGATTGCAAGTACTGTGCAAAATTCTGCTGCCACAGAATTCTAGGGGCCTTGATCATTAGTTAGGTTATGCTTTGATAAATGAATTACCTTTAGTGACTGTGGAAGTGTCCCCTTCCTCTGAATCTGCTGTTGGTCCTCTTGTTGCAACTGCTGAAATTGTTCCTATGGTTGTTTCTGTACCCTTCTTGATCTGTCACTTCTTTGAATTGGACCTCAGTTGCCACACCTCAGACCATTTTTCAAGCTTCCCCAGGTCCATCCTCATTTTCTCCACTCCATCTGGTCCATCTACCCTGCTGCAAATCTTGGTGTCGTCTGCAAACAGGCAGACCTTTCCCTCCAGCCCTTCTGCAATGTCACTAATGAAGACATTTAACAAGGCTGGCCCAAGGACTGATCCCTGAGGTACCCCACTGGTCACCCCCCTCCCTAGATTGGATTCCATTTACCACCACCTCTGCCTCCTCTCGGTTAGCCAGTTTCTAACCCAGTTCACCACCTTGTACCCCATACCTAGACTACCCATCTTGTTAACCATCCTTTTATGTGGCATGGTGTCGAAGGCCTTGCTGAAGTCAAGGTAGGTGACATTCACCATCCCCATCTCGATTTACTTCCTTCATTACCCAGTCAAAAAAATCTATCAGATTCATCTGACATGACCTATCTGCTGCGAATCAATGATGTCTTGGATCCTGGGCAATGATCAATTCTAAGTACACCATTATTCTGAGGAGGGTCTCCATGATCTTCCTCACTGCTGAGGTGAGACTGACTGGCCTTTAGTTCCCAGCCTCCTTCCTGCTACCACTTTTGTGTAGAGGGACTACATGTGCCCTCTCCCAGTCCTCTGAGACCACTCCCGTGTTGAGGTACTCAGTGAACATGGTTGTCAGAGGTGCTACTAGCTCTCTTCTTATCTCCCTTAATATCTTCAGGTGTATGTCATCTGGCCCCATTGCTTTGTTCACCTTTAGTTTTGTGAGCTCCTCTAGGACTCTCCCTTTTGTGAATGGACTTGTGTTTAGCCCCCCCCCCCCGGGTATGTTATCCAGCTGTGGTCCCTGGCCCTCCCCCTTTCAGTGCCTACTGAATAGAAATATTTGTTCAGTATTTCCACCTTTTCCAGGTCTCCCTCCTTAAACTCCACTGTATCCCCTCTGAGTCTTACAACCCCCCAGTTTTCCTTCTTTCTCTTATGTACCTAAAGAACGTCTTGTCCCCAGTCTTCACTGTCTGTGCAAATATTTCTTCAGTCTATGCCTTTGCTGTCCTTATAGCCTTCCCCACTTCCCATAGATTCTTTAGGTACACCTCTCTGTCTTTCTCCCTTTGAGTCTCCTTGTATTTCCTAAAACCCTTCCCTTTGGCCCTTGCCTTGTCTGCTACCTCTCTTGAGAACCATAGTGGTTTACTTTTTCTCTTGCCCTTGTTTACCTTCTTGATGCATTAGTTTGTCACCACCCCATGGCTCCCTTTATGTGTTCCCATGCTCCTCAACTCCCCCTTCTAGCTCCCTCATAATCAGAGCCTCTTTGATACACCTCCCTGTATTAACAAAATCCACCCTCCTAAAATCTAGGACCTCAGCCTTAGCGTGACTAGACTGTGTCTCTGTCCCCATAATAAACCACACTATGTGGTGGTTGCTGGATCCCAGTTGACCTTCCACCTGGATGTCTGTGACTCTGTCCTGATTGGTCAGTAAAAGGTCCAGAATTGCCCTGTCTCCATTGGGACTGATCACTAGCTGTCTGAGGCCCGCTCCCTTTAGAGAGAATTCAGGATGTCTTGGCTCCTGGTTCGAGCAGCTGATGGGGTGGTCCAATCCATGTCTAGTATATCGAAATTGCCCAGCAGTAATACCTTATCCTTTGTTGCCTTGTTCTGAATTTGATCCACTAGGTCCCTATCCCCCTCCTCCCCCTGCACTGAAGATCTGTGCATCACCCCTGTGAGGATTGCTGTGCCATTGCCTGGCTCAAGGGTGACCCAGAGTGCCTCAGACTCCCTCTGTTGCCCCTGCACTTCCATAGCTTTTATACCTTCTCTTAGATACAAGGCTTCCCCCTTTTTACCCCCTTTATCCCCCCTGAATAGATCAAACCCTGGAACATTTATGTCCTAGTCATGATTTGTGGTATACCAGGTCTCTGTTATTGCTACAAGGTCCAGGTCTGCCTCTACTGTCCAGGCCTCCAGGCCTGGGATTATATTTCCCAGGCTGCGGGCATTTGTAACCATGACCTTCTATGTTTTGCTGCCTGACCCCCCCCCCACTCTTGTGTTTGCCCTTCGGCTTCTTCCCCAAACTCCTTTTTCCTTTTTATTCTGCCTTTTTACCCTTGCCTTCCATTTTGAATCCGGTACTGGTGTCCTGCCTACAACTTACATTCATGTTTCTAATTTCTGGTTACATACAAATGTGTTTTATCCTTGCTGGCTACATTAACCCGTGGGGGTAGGTGGTATAATTTATCCTGCTCCTTTACTCCATCCCCCTTAGCTAGTTTAAATGATTTCCAATTAAGCATTCAAACAGTTCACTAAGGACACGGGTCCTCTTGTTGGAAAGATGCAGGCCATCACCCACATACAGGTCTGCATCCCCCCGGGGGGGGGTCCCAATCCCCAGTGAATCCATAACCTTGCTCTCTGCATAGGCTCTTCAGCCAAGCATTGAACTCCTTGGTGTGGAGATCCCTAGCCTCCCCCTTGCCATGAACGAGCAGCACCTCTAAGAAGAATACAATTTGCTACCTGCCCCAGGCCCCTCCCCAGATTTCTGAACTCCTTCTGCACTCTTGCTATCTCTGCCTTGTTCCCAATTAGGTCATTTATTCCCAGATGGACAATGACATCGAGACCACCTACCTTTCTTTCTACCGTCCTACTGCTTCTGCATTTCTGCTCATAGCTTGATGTTTTCTAGATAATGACATTTTATATGCATTCATATTTTTGGTATCTTGTCATTCAGTCAGTTTCCATAATAGCAGCATTTGTTTCAGTAAAACAGTTGGCTTATCTGCCACATCATATTGTTTGCAAGGAATCACCACTGCAGCCATCATATTTCACACAGGCATTCTGCCTGTCAGACTCATCATACTGCTCACCAGTCAGTCTATTTCTGCATCATGCCATCAGGTTGTATGAACACATTCCTGCTAAAGCTGGGCAAAATTAGCAAATTCCATATTCAGGGAATTTTTGTGACATTCTGTGAAATTTCATGAAATTTTGTGAAATTTTTGGGAATTCTCTGAAATTTATAATTGGCAGTTACTCAGTCAATAGTAAGGCTAATAACCTGAAATGTGGCATGCTTGGGCCTAAAATCCTAAAATCATGCAATATCCATAACATTTGGATGAGGGAGAGAGAGAAGTTATAGGGGCTAAAAATCTGGCAATTTAATATTCATTTTATATACTTGGAGCTAGATAATTGAAAACTTAGATGCATACTGTCTTGGAAGAGTCATAGAAACTGCATAATAGAGATAGAATGGTTACATAAATTGTAAGTTTTTCCCATGTCCTGCCTTGCATAGAAACATAGAAACATAGAATTTGACGGCAGATAAGGACCGCTTGGCCCACCCAGTCTGCCCATTTCCCCTACCTACTGGATAAGCTGCAGATCCTAGTTAAACAGCAGCCTGCTTCTTCTTACCCCCACACCCTATAATTGCCTTATGACTGTCCTCCCATGCATGCTTGAATTCCACCACTGATTTTGACTCCACAACCTCCTCTGGAAGGCCGTTCCATGCATCCACAACCCTCTCTGTGAAAAAATACTTCCTTAAATTACCTCTGAGCCACCCCCCCATCTTCAAATCATGCCCACTTGTTCTTGTACACCTTTTTTTTTGAAAGATGCTACCATCTTGGACTTTGTTGATTCCTTGAGGTACTTGAAAGTTTTACATGTCCCCCTCTCCTCCTTTCCTCGAGGCTATACATATTAAGCTCCTAAGTCTCTCTTCATATGTCTTCCAGTGCAGACCCTGCACCATTTTAGTTGCCCTCCTCTGGACAGCTTCCATCCTGTCTATGTCTTTGTGGAGATTATGCTCCAGAACTGCACACATGTACTCCAGATGGGGTCTCACCAGCTGTCTGTACAGAGGGATAATATCTTCCTGTTTTCTACTGGTGATGCCTCTCCTATGCATCCCAGTAACCCCAACCCTCCTTGCTGCCCTCTCACATTGCTTGCCCACCTTTAGGTCATCTGATATGGCTACCCCCAGGTCCCTTTCCATTTTTGTTGTTGTTAGTATCTCACCCCACATTGTGTACTCTTCCCCTGGGTTTTTGTTTCCCAGGTGCATTACCTTGCACTTCTTAGCATTGAATCTAAGCTGCCATACATTTGACCATTCCTCTAACCTTGCCAAGTCCCTTCTCATCCTTTCCACCCCACCCTGTGCATCAACCCATCAACTCTGTTGCAGATCTTAGTGTCATCTGCAAAGAGACATACTTTTCCTTCCAGTCTTTCTGCAATGTTGCTTATAAAGACATTGAAGAGGACCGGTCCTAATACTGAACCCTGCGGTACCCCACTAGTAACCCTCCTTTCTTCTGAGTGGACTCCATTTACTATTACTCTCTGTGTCCTATTCTCCAGCCAATTCTTTACCCAGGCTGTCATCTTGGGACCCACTCCCAGGCTGGCTAACTTGTATATTAATCTTTTGTGTGGGACTGTGTCACTTGCATACAACTTCCAGGGCTCGCTTCCGAACTCGGCATGTCAGCATGGCAGTATGACGCTCTGATACTGGGCCATGGGGGTTCCCTTAAAGCCTAATATTTTAGGTCAGTGAACCTAACAATATTGGCTGTATTCTGTTTTCTAATTTTAAACTTAGAGGGACTTAAAATTCTGCAGAGCCATAATTGTAAAACGTGATTTTAAAATTTCTGAAAGTGTGGAGGCTTATACCTCAGTCACCATTAAAGCTAGAGATCTGAATCTTAGTACACATCTGTATGGGCTCTGGTAAAGTCACCTTACCAAATTGTGTGCAGCTTGGACAAATACTTTTAGTTTATGTGGTTGAGAACTGTAATTTTAAAATTTCCAAATGTTTGAAGGCCTATAACTCAGGCATCTGTAATGACAGATTTATGAAACTTGGTACACTTCTGTATGGACATTGGCAAAGTCATTATACTAAAAGTGGTATAATTTGGATGAATGCATTTCAAATTAGACAGAAAAAAGCAAAATTTCAATTTAGGCAAAATTGCATGAAATTTTTGCAGAAGCAAACGTAGCATATTACCAGAATTCTTCTGGCAGAAGATAAATTTCACCCAGTCATAATGCCTACTAGCCATCAAGCTCACTTGCCCTGCATGAAGTCTGCATCTTAAGGGTGAGTCCCTTGTCATTCCTGGGGGTCCTTTACAAGTCTCTTGTCTCCCACAGTGTCTTCTGGCAGTCCTACTGAGTGCAGAGAAGGCCCACTGCTCGGAATGATGCTTCAGCCATACAGACTGGAACTCCACAGTGTAGTATTTTAGTCTTCAGCTGCTAGAGGGTGGGGCATTAAGACCACATATGCTCCTTTAGCTGTGCAAACCATATTGGAAGAACCTCCAAAACTATTCTCCTAGTGTCTGCCTAATGTCCTCCAAGTCTAGTTCCATATCCCCTTCAGTTTCTAGTCAAGGTTTGGCCTCCTCATTGTTTAATGTTTGGTGCTAGCCTTTAAGCAGCCACTCCACCGTAGTTCACATTTCTTGGGAGCATACCTCTCAACCTCTTAGCATTACAAATCATAGCATTGACCTTCAAAAATCATAGCAAAGGGCCAGAATATGTAGCACTTTCTTATTTTAAAGAATAATATGTCTACAAATAGCAGGCCCCACATAGTTAGTGATAAGGAATGTTTCTATCAACTTAGTTCAATGATTTCATAGTTTGTGTGTCCAGAAATAGATTCAACATTATTAAGAACATCAATAAACCTATGCAGCACAAGGGTAAATTTGAGTGTGAAAATCGTAGCATTGTGCAAAATTCATAGCTGTTGAAAGGTATGCTTTGGAGGGGCTACTTCTCTGATGTACCACCTGTGGCTTCAAAATCTACTCATAGCACTCCCAGAACATTATCCTGTTAGAGGCATAGAGCCAGGTGTATCCCTCCAAAAATGTTACATGAACTGGGATTCCAAATTAGCCAAGTAAGCCTAATAATTGTACCTATGCCAGGGGGGATGGTGGCTGTGGCCATGAATACCCAGTTTCCTCCACTGGTGATTCTGTTCCTGTTATCTTAGTGATAAAGGGCACAAAGTAGTTTAATTTTCTTGTGTTATTTACTCAGAATTATAATTCCACTGTGAGTTGGAATCAGAGGGTGGCTTGCCTTCTCCTGTAGTCCTGCCATTCCATCTCTCCTCTGGAAACCACTCCTCAGTCTGATATCACTAATCACTAGCTATCAAATGTCCCTATCACTTTGCTCTTCTATGTTTGAAGCTCCTGTTGCACAGTTGTTTGGGGTTTCTTTTTAAGGTACCATCAGCCAAAGGAATCACATTCCTATGGCACTTCTAGGGGTGGAGTCATCCTCTGAGGGCTGCTTTGTCTTCCTGGCACTCTATCAGAGTAGTAGTCCCTCAGGGACAGGGAGTCTGAATTTCCAAAGTAACTAAAAATTTCAGTCAACATCCTATCATAAAATTAGCCTGTGGCTACCAACTAGTTGCACAAGAGTTATTCATCATTGTGGATTTACATGGCCATTAAATATGGGTTTAGAACAAATACATTATAATTTATTTATTATTATCATCTTTTCAGATTCTCATGTGCATCCAACTAAAGAAAGCACCACACATAAATGAGATGAACCAGGTAATAAAAACATTTATTTTATAACATGGGTGCCTGTAAGTGTGCAATTCAATTGGAGGATTCCCCCTGCTAGGCCATGCATTAAATTCCCTTTTTTTTTACTGTTATTTTCTCACACTGCTGGCTATTCTCTGGAGGGTGCCATCAGTATTGTCCCCCAGCATTCACCAACTGACATTGACCCAAACTCCCAGGACTTGCTCCCCATGGTGGGGTCAGTGGGGTTCCCCAACCCACACTGAGGTCCAGATCCAGTGGGTCAGCATCGTGGCTAGCTGGGAGTGGAACCTGTGAGGTGCCCTCTGCCACTGGAAGTGGAGCCTGTGAGGTGCCCTCTGCCATTGTGCCATGGTACTGTTTTTCCTGTGTTCTCTCCAGGAGCCAGGGGCAAGCAATGACACCAGTGGAGGGGAGTGTACAGATGTCCACATGTGCTCCCTCCAGGCATCTGCCCTGACTCCTCCCCATACTGTAGTGTGGTGCCCTGTCTCCCAGTCTCAACTGGGGGGCAAGCGAGTGCCCACCACTGAGGATCTCCCTACCCAGAAAAGGAGATCAGTCCAAAGGATGCTCAATCCTTCTCCTCCACTGCTGACCCCTGGTGACCCATGCTCATTCCCTAATACAGGTCACTGGCATAGCATGAGGTAAGGCATCTAGTGCTTCAGCCTTCAATGCCACCAGGCTGGCTTAAATTCTATTTTTAATGCATGGTTGTGTGGAGGAACTCAAGCTAGTAGCTGTCAGCTCTCATTCTTCACTTCAGAAAGTGAAGAGAGAGCATTGCAACCATGATAGAATGTGGGGAAGTGAGAAAGCACTACAGAGTACTATGTAATATCCATACAATAGTCATCCTATGGTACCAGTGTGTTACTGTAATACCCGACCCGTGTGCCACAGAACAATGCTGCTGACAGAGAGAGCAGAACAGCAATGCTGTCTGAGAAAGTGAGGAAAAGAGAGAGCAATAGACAGTCTAGTAGAACTCTGTGGCCTGGATATTTAGACTGTGCCAGGCTGTGGTGCAAGCCTGGGTGCAGCGCAACTTGGCTGCGCAGGGGCGTTGACTGAGCGATATTCAATGGAGCTGCACCACGGCACAGCATTATTGAATATTGCACCCTGGCCACCTGCAGTGCACATGGCGCAGTGGCACTGCACCAGTGCAAGTGGCCTGAGTGGAGCAGGGGGATGCACTAGCACAAGTTCTATTGCGCTATGTGCAACAACCGCGATATTCAAAAGTGCATGTGCAAATGGGGCCATAATGTATGCAAAGCGCAAATGGGGCCATTTGCATGTCATTATGGCCCCATTTGTATGCGGGTGCGCCAATCCCCAGTGACTTGTACCTGGCGCCCTGCCAGACAGCTGCCGTCGGGGACTGATGACCCCTGCACAGTGCAGCAGTGTGTCCCACAGCCCGATCGTGGTCTTAAGTAAATATAAATTGCATCCTATATCCCTGGTGGTCCAGTGGACCACTGTCAGTCCAATTGAAGGCATTTGTAAAATTAAAGTGAATTCCTATATCATGGTGGTCCAGCGGTACCCCTCCCACCAGTCAATAGGCCTGCCCGCTCCCCCAGTCAGCGGCGGGTGGCAGCACCACCGCTTGCTGCCCGCCACTGGCCCGGGACACTGCAGGACTGTACTCCCATTGGTACACAGCATGAGGCAATGGGCGTGCATCCCGTGCCATACTACATTCCAGATATGTGAATGCATCCATTCACATATCTGGAATGTCTATCTGACTACGAGCTGCATACCATTGCCTCATGCTGAATCAATCTACAACCCTACCTCGGTGTCAGTTGGCGGGCGTGGGGCAGCAGGCGGTTGGGGTGCTGCCGCCTGCCGCTGACCGGGGGGGCGGTGCAGTGGAGCTCAGAGAGCAGGTGGGGTGGAGGGTACCGCTGGACCACCAGGGCTATTGGACTTCATTATTTTTAATACAAATGCCTGCGATCAGGCTATGAGTGGTCCACTGGGCCAACAGGGATATAGGACTTTACTTTATTTTTACAAATGCCCATGATCGGGAAGCGAGTGGTCCACTGGATGACCAGAGATATAGGACTTCACTTTATTTTTACAAATGTCCATGACAGGCTGACAGCGGTACAATGGACCAGCAGGGATATTGAGTGTGTTATTTTTTCATACTTAAGCCCATGATCGGGCAGACAGCAGTCCACTGGACCACCAGGGATATGGGATGTTATTATTTTAAACAAATGCCCACAATTGAGCATGGGGGAGCCACCACGGAGGTGCAGCCAGAGCTCGGGTGGCCACCCACAGGTGGCAGCTGCCATGTTGTGCCCTGCAATACAGCAGCTCATCTGTGGGTGGCCAGCTGTTGTTCCTTTTTTTTTTTGGCTCACCTGTGTGCGGCGCAAGTATGAGTTGAGCATGCATAGACTCATCGCATCCCGGCTGAATACTGGGATGTGCAGAGTATGCAAGGGCACGCTCCCCTACCTGCCCCGCCTACAATACTGATGTGCTCCGGTGCATCAGGATTTGTGCCAGGCACAATCCCCATTTGAATATCACACCGGAGCGCATCAGTGGGTTGCACATGGCACAACATTGTTGCGCCATGTGCAACTCTTTTGAATATCTGGGCTTGTGTGTTATTCCCAATCCTCCTGTCTGTTGTAGTGTGTGATCAGCAAGCACCCAATAACAACAGAAAGGGCAAATGATGTGTGAGTGTAGAAGTTGGGGATGCCTCCCAATCAACAGCAAACATTCCTCCCACCACACACACACCGGCACCCCCTCCCCGAGAGAGTTTGATGCACTGCTCATTCATCAAACCAGCCAAGGAAGTGTCAGTGGCAAATTCCTACACTGTTGTCTCTTTCTCTCTCTCTCTCTTTCTCTCTCTTAGTCTATCTGACAGCAACCCCCTCCCCTTCAGCACCTGAGAAACCTCACAACAGTGTGCCAGTTAGCTGCTCTAGTGTTCTGAATGCAGAAGATGTGATTGCACTGTCTCTATCTCCTTCTCTCTCTCTCTCTCTGTCAGCATCAGTGACAGTATAGCCCAGTTCGGCATAGTGTAGCCCTGCAAAAGGGCCCCCAAACATTGAGAGAAACACAACACATAGTGTAGAGAGTGACAGAGAGAGAAACCGAGTGAGGTAGTGCACAGTGCTTGTTAATATTGGAACTTTCTCTCTATTGGAGCAGAAGTGCTCTGTCTATCAAAGTCTCAGTGATTGGAAAGTAGGTTCCCCAATTTGAATGCTGTGCCATAAACAGTCAAGGGAGGCACTGAGTGTTTCTGTTCACCTTGGTGTGCCCTCTTCAAGTAGTTCAGTGACCCACCCTTCCTTCCCACTAATTCCACATGTATTTGTTAGTGTGATGAGCTCCCTTCATAATTTGCTCGCCCCCAGACAGTACCAGAGAAAGTGAGTGAAATTCCACTAAAGTAGATGAGTTGATGGCTTAAGAGAGAGAGAGAGAGAGCATGTGCCCCAAAGAGCCATGATTTGTAATATAGCATGTAGGAGAGTGGTGGCAGAAGGAAAAAGAGAAACCCTGACACCCCTGAACTGCAGAACCATGCACTGCACATCTTCAGTTACAGTAAACTCGGTTCTGGCTCTGTAATGCTGCCTGTGATTGTTCCCCACAATCAGTAGTGTCTCAGAGCCTTTGTTTGTCATCAGCAGCACACTCTGTCTGTGAATTGTTGTAGACACACAGTTAAATCCCACCATAGATAGTTGCTTACAGTTTCCAAATCACACTCTGCAGTCTATGAAGGTGCCGCTGCTGAATAAGATCGTGTTCCTTTATTGTCACCAGCGGCATACTTTGTGAGACAGTGAAGGCACAAGCATGGACACTGTGTGCAGGGCAGTAACATAGAGAGGGAGAGACAGTGAGTGGGCTGTAGTGAGTGGCAGAGAGTGGGAGAAAGTGACAGCTCAGAGCAAGTAAAGGTTGTCAGTGTACTCAGACATTGAAAGTTTCTATTCTCTGGCTTTCATGAAAAAATGGAATATGTTGATTTAGTGCTGTACTGTAATTCCTGACATCCTGCCCCCCCCCCTCGCCACAAATCCAAGCAACGCAAACAGAGCTCTGGACAGCATGTCATGTTTTGATGGCCCAGTGTCAGCTCCTGTCTTCTGCACTGCTGTGTGTAGCTGTCAGAATTGCCCAGTTTGACAGTGTGAGATAGAGAAAGAGAGTCAAACCATGCACCGGGAGAGAGAGAGAGAGAGAGAGAGAGAGAGAGAGAGAGAGCAGCTCACTCTGGTTTTCTGCATTGATGTATACTGCAATCTATGTTAGCAGGCATGGCAGGGAGAGAAGGAGGAAGGGGGCAGAGAAAGAACAACTCAGGCCAGTCCTATCTCCATCATTTTTCAGTGATGTGTAGCTGTTTTATAGATGTGTAGTGCTGTATGTGGTGTTGCAGTGCCATGGTGTGCCAAGAGACAGACATCAATGTGTGGTAGGTGGGGATTCATACATCTTCTGTGGCTTACTGTGCATATGGATGTGATGGTGTGTGATTTTGGGGAAGGGGCAGTAAAGGAAGCATAGTAGGCAATGTAGCAGTCAGAGTATGCTCAAGAAATGTCACAAATCATCTCAAGAGTGTATGTGATACATTTCTGTGTGCATAACAGCGCAGTGTGCATAATTTGTTAGGTACTATTTTGCAAGGTGTCAGGATGCACAACCTTTCTTGGTCTTTAAACAACAAAAAAACAAATTTCTGGATATTGTTTGTTGTTTAAACATAACCCATGTTATAAGTGCAACAACCCTTTCCAGTTTATGGGGTAATATGGATTTAATGTACAACTGGGGTGCTGTGAGGACACTCAGCCTGTAGCCTCATGCCTCACAAATCACCCAGCTGTGCATTAAATCCCCATATCCGCATCCCTTGTGGTGGGTTATTGCTTAATTATTTTATTTTTTAAAGAAAAGATAGCATGTAATAGCATCAGATGCTAACTGCCAAGTTGCATAAGCAGTACTCAATATTGTGGTTGCATGCAACCATTAAATTAAAAAGCTAAGCCTGAGGTTTGATGGATGGGTGAGATAAGCAAATCCCCTTCCTGGGCTATATAAACCAGCTTCTTCCAGCTTCATTTGAAAACAACATAATTTGCTAGCTCTGTCCATTGCTTCTCCTCCAATGGCTGGCTTCATTCCTTGGGCCTCTTTCTAAGGTAACTCTAGCCAAAGAAATCACATTCCTTTAGCACTTCGATAATCGTACTATCATCAGACACCAACAAACTGAAGCTGAACCAGAACCATATTAAACTGCTTGTGATATTTTGTTTTTTTGTGAATAGAGGGCATTTCACTGTTAGTGGCTCAGCAGGTTGCACACTCACCTCTGAAGCCAGAAGATCAGAAGGATGTGGGTTCTAGCCCCACTTCAGGCATTTGGGTTAAACCCTAATATACTGATACTGTAGTGCAGCACTAAAGGAAAACTACACCCAAAACTTGAAAAAATATATGCTGTGCAGGGTGTTTTAATTTGTATGTGAAGTTCTAGTGTTTCCTTCCCTCTGACTGGTATTAGGAGTTTTTCCTAAATTAGCCTGCTAGCTTTAGGGTAGTTTTACAACCCCCGGAGATCTCCATATCAAATAGGTTTATTGCATTTCTTTGTCCTACAATGCACCTTGTTTCATGTAATGGTGATGTAGCAGAGCCCATAAATCCAGCAGAAAGCATTGCATTACAATCAGTTCACAAGAATAGAGATGGCTATATTTTAAAATCTGTAGAATTCAGCTTGGTGACCACCTTCATCCTAAATGTTTTACTGTCCTGAAAAACTTTGCTGCTGGTAATTTTTGTGCAGCTTGTAAAGCTTCCAAGATATTTAGTTTGTTCAGCATGTGTGTGCTGAATGTTGGGTCTCTCTTACATCACAGTCACGTGAGACAATTTGCACTGTGGGAACAAGAAATACAATTACACTATCAGGTATGAAGATCCCCAGGGGTCATAAAACTAGTTTAAAGCTAGCAAGCTAATTTGAGAAAAACTCCTAATACCAGTCAGAGGGAAGGAAACACTAGAACTTCACATACAAATTAAAACACTCTGCACAACATATATTTTTTCAAGTTTTGGGTGTAGTTTTCCTTTAAAGGAGTGCTGCACTCCTGAGTGGTCGTCTTTCAGAAGAGCTATTAAACCAAGGTTCCATCTGCCTGTTCTGGTGGTAGTTCAGGTGGATGTTAAAGATCACATGGAACTTCTCAAAAACAATAAAAGATTTTTTTATTTCAGATATAAAAGAAATATACAAACATGTTAATAAGCACATGAAATTACAGTGCATAAATGGATCTCTAAAAAATAAAATAAATATTACATCATACAGTCTTAATTGGAATATTAATCATAAAGTAATCAAAAGAAAATTTATACAACAGAAATACAACAGAAAAGGCTTGAGAAAAAAAGTAAAAGAAAAAAAAGCATATTCCTCTCTCTCAAATATTTCCATTTTCATTGAAATCAAAACTTAAGAGGAGAAAATATCAGGTAACTTTTGAAATACCTTATGATAACCCCTCACCCTACCAAAACTAAACGACTTAAAGAAAAGTCAGACAGTCATGTCTGGAAGGAAAAACTCATATTGAGTGCTGCAGACTAATGTACATTTGAGTCAAATAGTATTGGAAAGAAAGAAACATATAGCAATTGTCTACAGACAGAGAATAAGCATTAAGCATTTCTAATTATACAACCTTATACAGGTATATGGTTTAATAATGCATAACCTAAAGTTCAGCTAAATCAATATATGTTTAATGTGACAACCTAAACAAAATTGAAGGTTATCTAATAGACACTGGAAAGTTACCAAGAACATATACGTAATAAGTCATGTGCTAGCCTGTAAGACTCCATATGCATAGCCCAGCACCTTATGTTACCTGGGTATTCCATGTATGAAGCAGCTAAAATTCTTTATAAAGTAGGTCATATGTGAAAGACCTTTTAATACATCCATCACACAACCAGTTGATATGGCCATGTTATCTAAAAAAGAAACAAATATAAAGCAATGTTATTTCAGGAAAAATCTTTTCGGTGAGTACCAATATGTTCAGATTAGCCAATAGAAAAGATCCCACCTGTCTTGCCATGTTTTCAGGCTAACCATCCCTTATCCACTTGTTTTATTCGTAATAAATCATTGTGAAAAAAAAAATCATTCTAATGGTGTCACTTGCAACTGTTGCAACATTACTTTACATTTCACCTGCCATATCCAGAACAAAAAACAGCCCATTAAAATTCATAAACTAACTGGATGAAAACATATTCAATGGGGGGGGGGGGCACTGTATAAGCAATCAGAGGACATAATGCTAAAGTTCTGAGTCTGCCATTTCACTGTCAAAACATTCCAAAAATCTATAATAAAAGGGGCGTTGAAAATACAAATGGTCTATTGTTTCAAGTTGTGTCTGACAGGAATTTCTTGGGCATGCTCTTTCCAAAATCTCTTTGTGTTTTTGATTACTCTTTACATTAATTTTCCCATGGACCCCAAGCCATACTATATCTTTGAATTTAGGAGGAAGTCATTTATCACTTAATTTGTCATGATTGCTAGCTGTATTAGACCACTACACATAAAAAAGGGTGCTGCTGAAAAATGGATAGAAATAATATATTTATATACATTTTTATGACCCATGGTTAATATATGATGTGTCATTATTCTCCACTGCTTAATATAATTGGAGCACAATGTCCAATCCAGGGATAATTTATATTTACATTTGTTTTTATACTGGAACTTATTCCGCCATCATTCTTGGAAGATATTCTGTAAAGTAACCATAAACAATACTTTCCACTGCAAATTTACATCTGTTAGTATAGGCAGTAAGTTCATATAGAATAAAATGCACCAAAAAAAATAATAAAGGGTTATTCATACCCACACCTCCCTCTTTACAATGTAAGTATGTGTAGTAACTACCATTTTAAATGGGTTTAGTCTACTACCCCAAAGCCCTTTGAAAAACATGAATAGACTGTGGTTTCTCTGTGCTGTGGTATAGGGTATATAGTATGTGATTTAAAAACAGAAAAACTGGAACCAAAATGTTTTTAGCAGAAATACCCATTTTGACATTACTGTTTACTTTTACTAGTGTATGTATAATTGGCTGTGTGCCCAATCATCTGTTTTATCTCAACCCAGTCTGTAACGACTCCAACTGAGTTGTTGTTGTTTGAACTGTACTGTTGTCATTTCTGTATTCTCAATTTTGTATTCTTCCCGGTTGTGTCTGAAAATGGGCAGGATTGTTGCCTAGCGCAATGGGACCTGATGGCATACATCCCAGGGTACTTAAGGAGCTAAGGGTGGAACTAGCAGAGCCATTAGCAGAACTGTTTAGTGAGTATGTGAGCGCAGGAGAGGTCCCAGAAGACTGGAGAAGGGCTCATGTGATCCTGCTCCACAAGAGTGGTAGCAGGGAGGAGGCAGGAAACTACAGACCAGTCAGTCTTACCTCAGTATATGGCAAGATTATGGAGGCACTCCTTAAGGAAAGGATAGTACAACACCTGGAATCCATAGGGGCACAGGATCCAAGACAGCATGTGTTTACAAAATGAAGGTCCTGTCAAACTAATCTCATTGATTTCTTTGATTGGGTAACCAGAGTGGTGGACCAAGGGGGAGCAGTTGATGTCGCCTACCTTGACTTCAGCAAAGCTTTTGACACTGTTCTAACATAGAACATTGATAAATAAGCTGGGTAGGCTCAGGGTGGGTCAAAGGTTGGTCAACTGGGTGGCAAACTGGTTGATGGGCAGAAAACAGAGAGTGGTGGTAAATGGTATACAGTCAGAAGAGATGCCAGTCACAAGTGGGGTACCTCAGGGAACATTCCTGGGACCAGTTCTCTTCAATATCTTCATTAGTGACATTACACATGGACTAGAGAGTAAGGCTTGTCTGTTTGCAGATGACATCAAGATCTGCAACAGCGCAGACCATCCGGATAGGGTGGGCAGAATGAGAAGAGTTCTGGATAAACTAGCAAAATGGTCAGAAGAGTGGCAACTGAAATTTAATGCAAAGGAGTGCAAGATCATGAACATAGGGAAGAGAAACCCTGAGACCACCTATAGGCTGGGAGGGGAGTTGCAGGCAGTCACAAAGGAAGAAAGAGACTTGGGCCTCATCATCACCGATGATCTGAAATCATCCAAGCAGACCTCTAAAGCAGTAGGTAAGGCTAGGGAGATGTTAGGGTGTATTAGTAGGGGTATCACAAGTCATAAGAGGCAGGTAATAATCCCTCTTTACAAGACACTGGTTAGGCCCCATCTGGAGTACTGCGTGCAGTACTGGAGGCCACACCTTCACAAGGATATTAACCGAATTGAGGCAGTCCAGGGAAAGGCAACCAAAATGGTGCAGGGACTACATCAGAAAACATATGAGGACAGATTAATGGAGCTCAATATGTATACCTTAGAGCAAAGGAGGGAGATATGATTGAAACATTCAAACACCTTAAGGGCACTAACACGATGAAAGAGTCTAACATGTTTAAATAAAAGAAAAATAGCAGGGCAAGAGGGCACTGCAGAGGAAGGGAGGTTGATTAAGGGGGAATGTGAGGAAATTCTTTTTCAGAGAAAGGGTGGTGGATGCATGGAACGGCCTAGCTCAGGAAGTGGTGGCTATGACTACAGTGCAGATTTTCAAACAGGCATGGGATAGGCATAAGGGAGCAATACAGATGCGTATGAATAGATAGGCCACTGACAGAGCAAAGGCCAATGGCACAGTTATAAGGTAGAAAAAGAAATGGGCAGACTGGATGGGTCTCACAGTCCTTATCTGCCATCAACTTCTATGTTTCTGTGTACTCCAAATTTTCAACATGGGGTTTTTGGACCCCACCTCATGAAAGCATTTGGGACCTCCACTCATGAACAGTGGCACTATGATTTTGTTAATCTGTCCTGAGCGATGATTTCCCACAGCAACTGCGCCATTCTGCACCAGATGTGTGAAAACACATTTTGAGCAGGATGTGAAGAATGACAGCTGAATTGTTCATAAAGAGATATGAAAAAATTGCAATTTTGAAAATCTGGAGTAAAATAATTAAAAATTCTTCAACTTATGAGCGAGTGTGGAAACTGCACAATACACACTCTTAACACAGTCATTTCTTTTAATTGTTTTACCAAACTTGCAACATAGGCTTTTTGGGAGCCCACCTCATGAACAGTGACACTGTCATTTTGTTAATTGGTCTTGAAAGGTGATTCCGCACAGTGACCATGAAATCACCTTTCAGGACAGAATAATGAATTGACAGTGACTGAGTTCATGAGGTGGGGTCCCAAGAACCCCATGTTGAAAATTTGGAGCCAAAAGTCATAAACATGGCCAAGATATCTACCTAAGTTGAACCCCCCCCATTGATGCCATCATATAGCTTACTGTGATTTTCTTCGGTTTGCGATCGGCTTTTGAAGAGTTCAGATGTCTCCTGCTCCACCGAAGATCATTGCACTGGGCTCTGGAGGTAACTATGGGTGAGGGGGTGCAGGGCGGTGGGGTGTAAAGAGGGTTGGTGCAGGTTGGAGGTGCTCCCGATGCAATGACAGACCGTTTTCTTTTTTTTAAGGAATGGACATCTCGGGATGGTTTTCTTTATTTATAGGTGTAATAAACCAACTGTTGAGCACACTGGGGCAGGCTCCCAGTGTGCCACCTGTGTTTTTTTGGGACAGGGGACTGAAACAGACAGAAATTGGGCCCCCTGTCATCAAAGGAAACATGTCTGTGGGTGGGGGCACATGATGCCGAGGGGGATTGGGCGCCCCACTCGATAAACAAAACAAGGGGAACATTATGCCAATAGGTATTGGGCTTCTGCATCTTCAAATGAACTGGGAAGGGTATGCTGACAGGGAGATTGGGCACCCCTGAAGTTGGCTTACTGGGGATTGTGAGAGGTGGACAGTGACAGCCACTGCCATGTTTATTGAAATGTTTTAGGAGGCTAGGCATGCCTTGCAATGACGGGGTGCTCCCTCATAACAGCGGTGAATTTCTTTCAAGTTGGTGGCATGCTTCTGCACTGCTGTCATAGACAGGGTGCTTTTTCACTTGTGCCACACAGACCAGCCCAAGAAAGCAGAGGCGCCATTGGCCTCAACACAGCTGCACCACCACAACCTGCTACTTCAGCAAGCTGTCACAAAATGTTGCTTGCACTGCCTGCACAAGACAACATAAAAACTGAAGAAAAACATATTAACAATCCCTCACTAGAACTGTACAATCAGCTGCAGAAGCTAAAATGTGAATATAATATTATTTATCATACCAGAATAGAAAGGGCTCTCTTATTGACACACATAGGAGAATATTTTGAAGGTGATACTGGGGGAAAGCTGCTAGCTCGGCAGCTACAAAGGAGAGAAGGGGCAAAGAATGTAGCAGCAATCCAGATACTGGGTGGGGGAACTACAAAGAGGATAGTCAATAGGGGAATGCTTCAAATAACTTTATATTGGTTTCTACACCTCCTTGGTAGCACCCCCAAAACCAAAAAATAGAAACATTTTTGAATAAAGCTGATCTACTCACCATTTCAGAAACACAAGTACAAAACTCAGAAAATGTAATCACTTAGGAGGATGTTAAGGAGGCAATAAAGTACTTTAAATGGGGTAAGGCTCCTGACCCAGATGGATTTCCAATAGATTTTTACAAAGTATTTCACATTCACCTCCAAAAGCCCCTGATGGGTATGATAGAGAAGTGTCTAAGAGTTGATGAGTTGCCATCATCTATGCGCACGGCTAACACAGTAGTACTCCTTAAGCCAGGGAAAGATCCTCAATTATTTTCTTCATATTACCCCATTTCACTGCTAACAGCTGATTATAAAACATTGGTTAGGGTGCTGGTGGGGCGCATTGAGGAATTCCTACCTGATATTATTCAAACGGACCAGACTGATTTCGTAAAGGGTAGGCAGGGTAAACACAATGTCTGTCATATGCTGAACAGTGTGTGGAAATATATGCCCACATCACTGTGAGGAGGGGGTGCTGTGCTTGGACTAGATGCTGAAAAAGCATTTGACAGGGTGGAGTGACCATATATGTTTCTTGTATTTAAAAAGTTTGCAATGGGGGACAAACTCCCCAAATGGTTACAGACATTATATGTGAAGCCTAGTGTGCAAAGTCTAGTAAATGGGGTGCTGTCCCAATCTCTCCAGCATGCTAGTGGGATGAGGCAGGGCTGTCCACTGTCACCCTTGTGACATGTAATGGCACCGGAACCACTGGCTGCAGTGATCCGACTAGATAAATGGATAAAGGGGTTGATGGCTTTTGGGGGGGGGGGATAGAAAATAAAACAGCTCTGTTTGCACATGGTCTCTTGCTATACATAACAGATCCCAAAACTGATCTGGGAACTCTTCAAGACATACTAACTGAATATGGGGAAACATCAGATGTAGAATAAATTGGTCCAAAAGTGAAATTTTACCTCTAGGGGTGGGAGCAGTGGACCTTCCAACAGGTTTGAAGCTGCTGCCAAGGGTTGTATCATCACTAAAATGTCTGGGTATTAATATTCCTAGTAAACCTACACAGATATTTGGTACTAACTACAATGGATAGGTATAGTGGATACAGTCAAAATGAATAGTTTGCCTAAATGTACATACTTGTTTCAGTTCTTACCGGTTAGAGTACCTGAATAATTTTTTTCAAGAAAATTAACATCATTATAAACAGATTTTTGGGGGGATGGGAAACCAGCTAAATTTGAAAGTAGTATAATGCAGCTACAGTACCATTAAGTAAGGGGGTTCCTAGCACTATCCCATTTGAAATCTGATTACTTGTCAGTGCAGCTCTTGGCCTTATATTGCTCTCCAAACACCAACAAAAACAGTCTGGATGTGCATAGAAGAGGAGCGGCCCCCTGGAGGTATACTGCAGGCTTTAATCTCCCCTAGACTTATGCAGCAGAGCAAGAATCCAGTGAAAATTTTGACCTATACTTTTTTATTCTATTTTAGATTGCTCCTTCTTTACTGACTTGTATGATGCCCTTCTTTACACAGTTTAATTCTGCTTTAGTACTTTTTTCACGTGTGAAAACATAAAAGGAGCACTCCTTTTAATATGGCATGGGTCAGATTTTCATCAGTATTCTAGGCTGTTTCTGTACATCAATTATTTAAAATCATTTCTGTTGTGACTAAAATGAACTAGCATGCAGCAGGCAGTATTCCATGACCTTATGGAACAGCAGATGTTCAAAAACAGCTAGGAATAGTGATGAAAAACTGGTCTGAGCCATATTAAAAGGAATGCTCCTTTTATTATTTCAGATGTTAAAAATAATACTAAAGCAGACACAAACCATGGAAAGTCAGTAGATAATGGGCAATCTAAACTAGAATAACAAAGTATAGGTCAAAATATTCAATGGTTTCTTGCACTGCTGCTTTAAAAGAACTCAAACCTCAGAAGATACGAGATGGGAGGGAGCAGTTCTATGGTGCATAAAAGATGTGTACTATGGAGATAATGTGAAGCAATATTGTGAATTAAGGAGGCAATATTGTCTCCAGGCTGGTGAATTCTTTGCTTCTTTGCTGGTCCAGAACTGCAGTACCTGACTGAAGAAACTCCATGTTTGTTCCTCACGGAGGAGGCCCTCCTTAGTCACCCATCTTCTGTCTCAGTACTCACCACATTATATATGTTGCTGCTTGGGGTACTCCAGACTAAGACTTAAAGGCCAGAAAAGATGGGAAACAGGAGCTGGACACTCTTGTAGATGGGGAGACTTGGAGATCAGGTATTAAGCAATTTCAGCAATGTGCCAGATCAAATAAATTACATAGTATCCATGTGATATTTGGAACCCATTACTAAGGGCAATTGACGAGGAGTTGATAAATGTATGAGTCATCACCTCGAAACAGAGAATGTGAATGTATTATAAGACAGGTTATGTGACCTCAGATAAAATAACCAGTACAGTAGATGTATTATATATGTGTAAATGTTGTAAGACTGTGTACTGTAATATTATCTGTAATATTATCAAATGGTTGAATGTTTTATAAGTCTGTCGAAGTACTTCAATAAACTATGTTTACAAAGAAAGTCATAACTCTGTCAATCTTGGAAGTTAGCACCACTTTTCAGGCAAATCTGACAAAAACTGAGTTATGCCTAAAAAAACTCTAACACATTTCTGCCTGTATAAAATCAACCATTGGGAGTTAAGATGAAAACCTACTGTATTTTTATCTTTGAATTGACCCCAACAAAAGAAAATTAGAACAGACTAGATAAATCACTTTCCCAATAGCACAAATTCCCTTAGTGGGCTTGGAGTAGTGTTTTATCATGGTTCTTGACCCACGCAGTTGTTTTAAATTGTATTAACAGCAGAGTGGATGCAAGCCTTGCTGTAGCACAGTTTCAAGCATCTACTACCACATCACAATCTCTGGTTTCTGAGCACAGCAGCCAGGATTGGAAAATGACTGCTAATCCCTCTGGTGAGAGATTGCCTGCTGCGGCTTGCATTTAGTTTTACTGCAAAGTTGTTGTTTTTTTCTTGCAGTATTAAAAATCTAAATATAGAAAATGACTGAAAAGAGAAATCAAGTAAAGAGAGAGGTGCTGACAAGATGGCCAAGACATGAATAGGTTCTGTGTGGCAAAATGTTGTTGCATTTAAAAAAACTACCTTTGCAGCAGCTTCATCATTTGCCCTGTGGCAGGTAGTAGTAATAGTAGTAAAGGAGTAGATGGTGGAAGTGGAGTGGTGGCATTCATGTTGTCAAATTATTCTCTGCCACATCTGTGGAATCTATAGTGGTGGGTACTGGTGAAGGCAGCAACAAGAGGATCAGTACAAGAGGCAGCAAAATCTCTGACTCAGGAACAGTGGACAAGGAGGAGGTTGTTGGTGTCCCCTTGATTGCTGGTGGTAGTGACTCTGAGCATGATCTAGATAATAGGTCCCAGTATGGATATGTGGACAAGTGTCCAAACAGCTGGTAGCACCTTTCTGTGCTGTACAGTACATTTAGCACAGGTACCTGGCGTAATATAGGGAGACAGTATTGCGCAGTGGTTTAAGGCTCTGAGCTGCAAATCTGGAGTCCTGGGTTTGAATCCCACAGGCCCCACTTGCATACTGTGTGACCCTAAGCAAGTCACTTAACTTCCCTGTGCTCCCAGGTTGCACCTGTAAACAAGTTTTCAACTTAGTGTGCCACTCCCAGTTAAACAATTGGAAATATATATATATACTGTATATTTAACTCTGGCTGAGGGGGAAAAAATGTAATAAGCCCAATTGCAGTGGTAGCAGCACTCTCCGAGTATTTTCCAACATGTGACACTGGCAGTAAAGAGTGTAACGGGATCACACACATATCAGAACAGCTCTGGAATGAGACTGATGAGTGGATGAAGCCTGTGGTGGTGGTACTACAGGGGGTGGAAGTTGGCACATGGTCTTCAGACTGCTACAGCATGGAAGGAACAGAGGGCTGCTGACCCTGAGACTTTTTGTATATCAGTAGCTTTATTTTGACACAACTTTACTTTGGTGTACCCCAAAGAAGTTACAGTCTAGATGAAGTTGCCAGGAAAAATTACCAATGGAGAATTTCCTATTAAATAGAAAAACTTCATGAAATTATCCATGGAGGCAGAATTGGTGACTTTGCCTTAAATTCGCCTGCAAAATAAAACTTTGCAACATCTCTAAACAGCTGTAAAAGTTTTGAGATTAATATTCCAGCTGAAAAAATCAAGTCCCTGCCTGATTGCAGGCCATACAAAATATTTCGCAAAGGCATGCTGTAGAATGCAGGGATGGGAGTGAAAGGGAGACAGGACCAGACCATAAAATGTAGCCCATCTGGTGTTGCACCTGGGAGAGTGGATCTGAGATGCTTAGGCCAGTTTTTCACTGGTTCTGTGTCCCCGAGTTTGCCCCATGGTGCAGGACCTCCTAGAAAAATGGCAGATGTGGAGGAGGGGTTGAACAGGACTAAGACATATCAGTTTTGTAAGCCCCCAGGGTGTCCAGTGCTTCCCATTGGGGGGGACAAGTGCCTTTGATATACGTTGCATTTTAAGAGGAGAATATACACAGCAACAGATTACCAGATTACAGCCATGTCTGAAAAGTAATCCCTTAGGTACTGAGGATGGGGCCCACTGCTAGCCTGTGCTATATGTATGAGGGATGGGGGCCATTTGGGGAAGTTGGCCCATGTGATTACCCCAGAGTGGTTTGGGTCTGGTTGGTCCATGCCTGTGAATCTATAAATATAGTACAAACCCCCGAGACCCTCACTGGCCTCACCCTTCAGTGATAAACCCATTTTAGTCCATTTGGCCTATATTTTATTTTTTTATTTATTTAAAAGTTGGTAACCAGGAGAGGTACACCGAGCCTAGGCTTGTTTCCAGGAGGCACCTGGGGAAGAGGCTGTAGGGAGAACAACTTACAACACAAATTAAATGCAGCATAACTATACCAGTCATGTGAGAGCTGTAGGAGTCCCAGATTGTTGCTGGGGGATCCATAACCCGTGGTCCAAATTGGCGCAGTGGCAGCAGGTCCACCAAAAAGTGAGGAAATTGAGAGGGGATCCTCATAGACACATAGGCCACGTCCCTTGTCCCTTGTAGGTAAAGTTTCTGGTAAGATTCATAGTAGTTCAGACTATAGAGTTAGAGGTAATAGATTGTGAAGGGACCTGTGTGGTCATGGACAATTATCTGGAGGTTCACAGAACATTGGCTGAAGGGGTTTGGAGTTGCAGGCAGGGACACAGGGGAAAGAAATTCACAGGGAGCAGGTGGGTCTGTCCCAGAGCTTATGAAGACAGACTGTATTATTGCTCCCTCCTCAATGTCTGTGTCCCAGATTCTATCCCACAGTGAAAAGGAAAACCCTTGTTATAGGTACTCACAGACCATACTGTGGTGCATTCAGTCCTCAGGCAGCAGGTGTGTCAGTGCAGGAGCTTGAGTTTGGTGAGTCTTGTCCTGCCATATGTCATTGGGACCCAGTGGCCTGGAAGTCAGCAGGAGAACAAATCCTGCTACTACACTGCCCAGGATTTTTCTGGTAGGTTCCTGGAGGTCTCCGATGCTCCAGTTCACTGTGAAACTGAGGGTGAATCAGGCTGAGTCCCAGGTGATTCTTTGTGCACTATATGCTTGATTGTGGGCAATGAGGATGGTCTAAGTGGAGCATATCTGTTTTTTGCCAGTAGATCTCCTGTGCCATCTGAAGATCTTCCCATCAGTTGTTGCAGTGTGATTTGAGTGACTGGAGTGGGGAGTTCATCTTTTGCATTTAGCTACTGTGAGGTTGTCTATGGCTCCTGGGTGAGAGAGACCAGACTTCAGTCTCTTCCATCGGATTCCCTCTGTCACTTTTGAGAGTCTGTATGGTGCCAGTGGCATAGAAACATATGATTTGTTGGCAGATAATAAGTGCCTGGTCCACTGAGTCTGCCCTTTTTCACTGTCTATATTGTTAACATAGACTATAACTGATCTCTAGCTACCTTCCCCCCAGCTTCTCTACTAAGATTCCTTTGTGCCTCTGCCATGCATGCTTAAAGCCTACCACTGTTCTTGTCCCCACCACAACTGCTGGAAGACTGTTCCAGGCATCCACCACTCTTTCAGTGAAAAAGTACTATCTCATATCCCTCCTAAATGTCCTTGCTTCCAGTTTCATTGCATACCGCTAGGTCTCTTGCACCTTCTCCTCCTACCTGTACCTTATTCACACCTGTCAGCTCTTTATAGGTGTCTATTATGTCCTTCCTTTCCATCCTCTCTTCCAGTGTCTACATGTTGAGATCTCTCAGTCAGTCCTCATAAGGCAACTGATGCAGCCACTGCACCATTTTAGTTGCCCTCCTCTGGACTGCCTCAACCCTGTCTATGTCCTTCCTGAGATATGGTCTCCAGAACTAAACACAGTACTCCACATGGGGTTTCAGCATGAGCTATACAGTGGTAACACCACCTCTTGCCTTCTGCTAGAGATATCTTTCAATATGCACTCCAGCATCCTGCTGGCCTTACTGTACCTACTGCCTTGTCATGCTGCCTTATCACTTTGAGGTCATCCAATATGATTACTCCAAAGTCTTTTTCCTGTTTTGTGACTGACAATACCTCTTCTGCCATTTTATACACTGTCTCTGGGTTTATGTGACCTACAGGTATCTGTTTAGGATATCTGTTTTTTTCTGATCCTCATCTGCATAGTCTCCCCCTGCCCTTCTTCACCTCACAATCCCTTCCCTTGTTTTCCTCTTTTCACATATGTACCTAATGTAGGTCTTGTCCCTCTCTGTTACCATTTTGGCTATCCTTTCCTCAGTTTGTGCTTTTGGACCCTCACCATCTTGTAGCTTCCCTATGCTTTTCCTGGTACAAATCCCTGTCCACTTTCCTCTGTGTCTCTTTGTACTTCCTGAATGATATCATTTTAGCCTTAATCTTTGCAGTCACTTCCCATGAGGACCATAGCTGTCTCTTTTTTCTCCTGTGTTTGCCCACTTATTTTGCACAAAGGTTTGTTACCTTCACTATGCCATCCCTTAATTTGACCCACTTTTCCTTCTCCCCTCCAAGTCATCTCTATCTCAACTAGGTCACCTCTGAACCATTCACCCATTTTTTTATATCTGCCCTCCTGAAGTCCAGGATCCTCACTCTTGTGCAGTTTTGTTTCTGCTACCATCATTTTGTAGAACCACACTGTACGGTGACAGTTGGTACCCAGGTGGCTTCCTATCTTGACATTTGCAATACGGCTCTTGTTTATGAACACCAGGTCCAGTATTGCCCAATTACAAGTGGATTTCCAGGATAGTTGCCTGAGAAACAGCCCCTGCAAGGAGTCTAGGATGTCCCTAATTCTAACTGAGGCCTCAGAGGGAGGCTCCAGTCTATATCTGGCAGATTGATGCCCCCACCAGCAGCACCTCCACTTTTTCTGTCACTGTACTGATGGCCTCACATGTGCCTTTTCCAGTTTCTCCCACTGTATTGGGGGTATGTATAGCACCCCAATGTGAATAGTGGCTCTGGCTTCTAGCTCCGGTGTGACCCACAGTACCTCCAACCCCATCTTCCCTCCCACCAGGTTTCCTATCACTTCTGTTGCCTCAATATCCTTCCATGCATGCAGCACAACTCCTTCTCCCTTCTACCTCACCCTATCCTTTCTGCACTGAGTATAGCCTGATATGGTCATGTCCCAGTCATGGTTGCTCATGCACCATGACTCACTAATGGCCACAATATCCAGGTCTGCCTCCACCATGATAGCCTCTAAGTCTGGAACTTATTTCCAGGACTCTTTGCATTTGCATACATGGTTCTCCACACCCTGCTGACTCTCTGCCTGAAACTCCCCTTCATTCACATGTTCCCTGTCATCTTTTCCCCTCTCTTTTTGCAACTTTTGTTCACATTTCCCTTGTCCTCTGTTTCACTGCTGTTCCCAGTATGCTGCTGTCTGGGGGATTCTCCTCCACTCTGGTCCTTCCTTCCTACTGCTTCAGTCTGCCTGAAGAGTTAGTTAATGCTTCACATTGTCTTTCCGCCATCCCCATCAGCTAATATAAATGTTCATCAAAGTAACATTTAAACCATTCATTGAGAATTGCTGTTTCCCTCCCAGACAGATATGGGTCATCACACCCGTATAAGGCCCATATTCCTACATGTTGGTCCCCAGTCCCCAGTAGAGCTGAACCCCTCTTCACTGCACTATAACATCAACCATGAGTTGAAACTCCTGGTTCTATGTACTCTATCCTTCCCCCAGTTTTAGACAGACAGCACTTCATCGATAGCCACCTTGTCTGCTATTTGCCTTAGACCCTCCACTGGTTCACTGAGCTTTCACTGAACAACCCCAACTGCTTCCCATGCTAGGACATTAGTCACTAGATGGACAATAACATCTAGCTTGCCCCTGCCCTGCTGTCCTAGTGAATCTTAGAATCTTTGGCCCATCCTTCCAAGCCATGGTGATGAATTGGTACCATACCTTCATCTCTCCCTCCCTTCCTTTTCCCAAATCTACCCCTGGCAAAAATCAAGTGCCCACCAGCAGCTGCTACCTCCTCTGCTGTGATCCCCTACCTCCCAACTTGTGTCATCTCTTATGGAGGCATCTCATCCTCCCTTGCCAATACATCAGGTGCATCCTCCCAGCAGACTTGTCCCACCAGATTGGCAAAGGAATTTTGTATAAGCACAGCTGAGAAATGTGCCCAAATGTGCCAACCCCTACCTTGCTGGAGTCAACTAATGTCCTGCCAGCCTTCCTTCTCCTAGACAATCTCTCAGGAGACAGCAGTAGACTCAGTGGCCCCAGGGTGGGGCAGAGATCCTCTGTATCCTAGCCAGCCTGGCCTGAAAACCAGTAACCTTCCCCCTCAACACAGAGAGGTTTGTGCAGATGGGGCACAACCCTGGTCTTTAGAAAGTCTCCAGAAAAACTGCAGCTCCACATCCATTGCCATGCACCACTCCCATAATTGACTGTATGTATGTGGCTTTACTTCAGCCGAGCTAGCCTAAGCATAATCCCTTATTACACTTCTCAATTCAGGTGTCAAAACAGCACACTCCACAAGTAGGTTTTTCCCTGCTCACCATCAGCAATAGATTGACTCGACTAACTAACATTCCCCTAGTGGTGAGCCCTTTTTATAGCTCCTTGTGATTACATTTCATAATTGGGGGAGTTTCCATAGCTGTGACATCACATAATTGGGGAGATTCCATATTATCCCATGCTTTAACATGCAGGGGCTTTTTATTTGGCCCTTTTTTACCTAAATATGCTTTATTTCTACAGGCAGCCCCAGTTACAACATCTCTGGGGCTGCAGAAACTCATATTCATATTTCAGTTATTTATGGGACACTACAGTTTCATGTCAGAGTGGCCAACCTGACATTCTCATTGCTTTTCTGTCCCCAGTTTTCTTATAAACTCCCGCTTCTTGCACATTCAGTGCTGGAAGCACTTCTCCTTGATTTCCCAAACTGGAGATAATTATTAACAGTACTGTCTAAAAGGGGAAGGATCACAGATCTCCAGGTAGAAGGTCACCTGGGTGTCAGTGACCATCACATGCTATGGTTCAATTTGGCCAATAGAACAAAATCATCCCATTCCAAGGCAAAAATATGGGACTTAAGGGGAGCTGATTTTAATAAGATGGCCAACTGAGTTAAGCTAGCCCTGGCAAAAAGAAATACAGGTGAGGGGGTACAGGCAAAGTGGAGAAGCATTAAAGATGTAATACTTGAAGCAACATCCCATTGTGTTAGTGGGAAAAGGAAGTGCAAAAGAAGAAGGAAACCACTTTGTTTCTCAAATACAGTAGCAGAAAAGGTCAGAGCCAAAAGGCTGGCATTCAGGAAATATAAGGGAATGCAGCAGGATGAAGATAGGGAGGCATGACAAACTTCCCTAAGGGAAGCAGGGAAAGCAGTAAGGCAGGCAAAGGCTGAAACTGAGGAAACCTTAGCACGAACAGTAAAAGAAGGTGACAAGACTTTCTATAGATAAATTAGTGAAAAGAGAAAGTCCAGAGGGGATATTGCTAAGATCAAAGGGGATAAGAGGGCATGTGAGGAGGAGGACCATGTAATAACATCAATCCTAAATAGATACTTCTGCTCAGTATTTACTAAAGAGAAGGTAGGGCAGGGCCCACAGCTCAGCACCATGGACACGGGTGTGTGTGTGTGTGCACCAGTTCCTTCACAAAACAAAGGACCCTACAAGAGCTCAATAAGCTCAGGGTGGACAAGGCAATGGGACCTGATGGCATACATTCCAGGGTACTAAAGGAGCTAAGGGTGGAACTAGCAGAGCCATTATCAGAACTGTTTAGTGAGTATGTGAGTACAGGAGAGGTCCCAGAAGACTGGAGAAGGGCTCATGTGATCCTGCTCCACAAGAGTGGTAGCAGGGAGGAGGCAGGGAACTACAGACCAGTCTGTTTTACCTCAGTAGAGGGCAAGATTATGGAGACATTTCTTAAGGAAAGGACAGTTCAACACCTGGAATCCATAGGAGCACAGGATCCAAGACAGCATGGGTTTACAAAAGGAAGGTCCTGTAAAACTAATTTAATAGATTTCTTTGACTGGGTAACCAGATTGGTGAACCAAGGGGGAGCAGTTGATGTTGCCTACCTTGACTTCAGCAAAGCTTTCGAAACTGTTCCACATAGAAGATTGATTAGTAAGCTGGGTAGGCTCGGGGTGTGTCAGACGTTAGTCAACTGGGTGGCAAACTGGTTGACAGGCAGAAAACAGAGAGTAGTGGTAAATGGTATACAGTCAGAAGAGATGCAAGTCACAAGTGGGGTACCTCATTGATCAGTCCTGGGGCCAGTCCTCTTCAATATCTTCATCGGTGACATTGCAGATGGACTGCAGGGTAAGGTTTGTCTGTTTGCAGATGACACCAAGATCTGCAACAGAGTAGATGATCCAGATGGGATGGGCAGAATGAGAAGAGATCTGGATAAACTAGCAAAATGGTTGGAAGTGTGGCAACTGGGGTTTAACACAAAGAAGTGCAAGATCATGCACATAGGGAAGAGAAACCCTGAAGCCAGCTATAGGCTGGGAGGGGAGTTGCTGGAAGTCAAAAGGGAAGAAAGAGACTTGGGCGCCATCATCACTGATGACCTGAAATCGTCCAAGCAGATCACAGAAGCAGTAGGTAAGGCTAGAGGCATGTTGGGGTGTATTAGTAGGGGTATGACAAGTCAGAAAAGGGAGGTAATAATCCTTCTTTACAAGACATTGGTTAGGCCCCATCTGGAGTACTGCATGCAGTACTGGAGGCCTCACCTTCACAGTGACATTAACCAAATTGAGGCAGTCCAGAGAAGGATAACCAAAATGATGCAGGGATTACATCAGAAAACATATGAGGACAGATTAACTGAGCTCAATATGTACACTCTAGAGTAAAGAAGGGAGAGAGATATGATTGAAACATTCAAACATCTTAAGGGCATTAACAAGGTGAAAGAGTCTAACATGTTTGCAGTGTATATGCCGCCCCTCAGAGACATTGTAAGACAGTATGGGCTGACGTTTCACTGTTATGCTGATGATACCCAGCTCTACCTGTCTTTTGCTCCCGACCAGGCTAGAGCTTTCTCGGTATTTAATAGCTGCCTGGCTGAAATCCATGACTGGATGAATTTGAGCTTGTTAAAGTTGAACGCCGGTAAGACCATGGTTATGGTTGTGGACCCGGGTCACAGTATAGAGGGGTTGAGGTCCGGTCAGCCTTCTGGTTTATTCCTGGGGGGATCAGATTCTTACCTCTGAATGTGTGCTTAAAGTGGGAGTGGTACTTGACCACAGGCTGACCCTTCGTTATCAAGTGTCAGCAGTCATTAAATCAGCATTTTACCATCTTAGGAACATTGCCAGGGTGAAGCACCTTGTTCCATCTGGCGATATACCTGTATTGGTCCATGCCTTTGTGACCTCTCGCCTTGACTAGTGCAACTCCCTGTACCTGGGGCTTACTGGGGTTGATGTCTGCCACTTGCAACTAGTGTAGAATGCTGCTACTAGGTTGTTGACAGGGGTTTCAAGAAGGACATACATTACCCCTGATTTGCGTGATCTGCACTGGCTGCCAATACAGTGGTGGATCACCTTTAAAGTAGGTCTTCTGACCTTCAAAGCCCTGCAAGGACTTGGCCCTGACTACTTGAAAAAGCTTCTGATTCCCTACAGCCCTGTACGACAGCTCCGTTCAGCTGACGAGGGGTTGCTGGAGGTTCTGAGGGTTATTTTAAAATCTTCTGGGGCTCGGGCTTTTATGTTTATAGCCCCGACCCTCTGGAATTCTCTGCCTTGCCAGCTTTGGAAATGCACGACCTTGGAGATTTTCAAGCAGGAACTTAAGACCCATCTGTGGAGTAAGCTTTTATGGCTTGAGGTTGTTGTTATAATTCTGATTTTATTATGTATTTTTTTTATTTTATTGTTCATTTGTACAGCTCCTTGGTGCTTGAAAGGCTCCTAATAAATAAATTGTTGTTATTATTATTTTTATTATTATAAGAAAAATAGCAGGGCGAGAGGACACAGCATGAGATTAGAGGGAGGCTGATTAAGGGGTAATGTGAGGAAGTTCTTTTTCACAGAAAGGGTGGTGGATGCATGGAATGACCTACCTCAGGTAGTGGTGGATGTGAATACAGTGCAGGGCTTCAAACAGGCATGGGATAGGCATAAGGGAGCAATACAGATGAGTATGAATCGATAAACCATTGACATAGCAAAAGCCAATGGCACATTCATAAGGTAGAAAAAGAAATGGGCAGACTGGATGGGCCTTGCGGTCCTTATCTGCAATCAGCTTCTATGTTTCTGTGTTTCTATAGGGCTTTTCATACATCGACTGTAGTGTCCCGCTAAATGGCAAGTAGTATTTCTTTAACCGCACTTGCAATTTTTTCCTGATGCTTCGGAGCATACTTCTGCTCCAAAGCAATTCTCCTATTTTCAGCTCTGAACAAGATGCTTACCTTCATTCACTTGGAGCAGCATTGAAACCGGAGCATCCTGCTCCACTTTAACACATGCTCCTGGGTCACGTATTGTGACTGGGAGTATTTCCAGACAACAGAGCTGCCTTCTGGAAATAAAAGGTGCAACATCTAGCCATGCATCCAGTGCTCAATCATGTTCATTGCCAGAACCATTTAGTAATCAGGGGCACCAGTGTTTTTTAAAGATAAAACGTGATATACACTTATTCCCATTTGTTTCCACTTGGGAGTTTTACAAACAGCACAACTTGTGCTCAAAATTATCTCCAATTCAGAAAATCAAAGAGAAGTGCTTCCAGTGCTTAATGTGCAAGCAGCGGGTGTTTATAAGAAAACAGGGGACAGAAAAGCAATGAGAGTGTCAGGTTGGCCACCCTGACATGAAACAAAAAGAAAAGAAGAAAGAAAACAAGAAGACAGAAAAGAGTGAGAGAAGGGAAGGGGAGGGGGGAGACTGACACTTTGTTTTATGATTTACAAGGTAAATGACAGGAGCTCCCTGTTACAGTGTCATGACTGACATTTCTTTTTTTTCTTTTAAATTAGAGTTATTCCTGCCACCTGACCCTCCCTCTCAGCACCCACCACCCATACCCCTCCCACAAACATAAGAGTTACACTGGGGATGCCCAACCCCCCAATATCATGATTTAGATGCCCCCAATGTTTTTTGTGAATCAAAATCTAGTGCAATGCGAGCAGAGTGGTCCATGGACATGGAGGTGACTATGGGGCAGCTGCATCGTGTTGTTCATTCTGAAAGAATGCAAGGAATGCTGAGTCCTTTTCTCAAAGCAAAAGGTCTGCAGGGGTCCACCCACTGCAGCCATAAAAATAATGATGTAGGGAACAGTCAGACAACTTTGCTTGGCAATGCTGCATGGAACAAGTAACGTGCAATGTTAATGTTTGTAAACAGTTAAGAAGAGGGATCTTCCTTACCCTAATTAATGTTGTATATACTGTAGATGTTAATGAAAAAATGGGTGTACAGATAATATAATCTTTTTGAAGCATTTCAAAATTTTCACACCCCCTACATTCTGTTTGAGTCTATTAACTGGGTGCAACAGACTATATATTCTCCACAAAAGGACAGAAATAAGGCCAAATATAACAGCAGAGGGAAGGGGATAGCTGGCCAGTACTGTGCATATGGCTCAACTGATTTCTGTGACCTTTGCTTCAGAGCGGGTGTTGCATTAAATTAAGATTGGAGATTTCAGCCCCATTTCAAGCAAGTTCCTTTTCAAATTTTAAGTGGTGGATTGTAATACAGTATAATGGGGCCACATTTGAGATATGCATTCCTTTGAGCATTGCAGACAGATTAGCCACAGTGGATAAAAACAAATCAAGCTGTAATAGTGCACACATGTTAACCAAATGACTAATAAATACAGCTCTATAAACTAACTCGCAGTTGGTTTGCATGCTTGGTGGTATATTGTATTATATTTTCAAAAAAGATGCACCTATTTTGACTGCAAAGGACAACTGCTATGAGTGTTGGGCTTACCTAGATGAAAATTAATTATTAATAATAATAACAACAAATAATAAATCAACACAAGAATGGTAAATTTAGTGACATCACACATAATCTCTGGGAGTAGTTCTATACAGAAACTTTACGTGAGAAGCTAAAAACCTTTTTGGGGCCTTTTTTCCCCAAGTTGTATTTTGGAACCTTCACTTTTAAGATGCTGCTTCTAAAAATTTAGCCAACTTAGTAACCGAAGGATTGAAAAAGACTGATCCCATGACAAATCAACTTGTGCTCCTCTTTAGACAAGGAGATATGAATGAATGGTAAGTCCTCCTATACTATGACTGGATAGGCTGACAGCAGCCAGTCAGGTGTTACTACAGGAGGACTTTTCATTCATTCCCACATCCTAGAATGAAGAAGAACACAAGTTGTTCTACTGCAGGACCAATCTTTCCCAACCCCTCATTTACTTAATTATTTGGATGCTATGATGGTTGGAGGGAAGTGAGGTTAGTGGGTGTGTTGGGCGGGGGAAATTGAATTAAATTGTGGGGGTCAGGGCTTTTGCAACAGGGCTGTGGACAAGTAGACCATCCAGAATTTCCATGGTGGGGATGGTCTCTCCTAACCTGATGTTTACTAAATTCTTTGGGTACTATGGGGGGAGGAAGGAAGTGGGGACAAGTAAATGCATTTGACAGGAGGTTCTGCCTGAAACTGTACACTGTAAACTTTTGCCACAGTGGCAAGCATGAAGAGCATCCAGATTTAATGGGCTAGGTGGCCGAAATTAGTATTTATAAGGTTTTGGGTTTTGTTACCAATCCAGAGGTCTATTTATAGAAAATAGACTGACAAAAATAGGAAGCAACAGTTAAACAAACAAAAAAAAAAAAAAGACAGAAATACAGGCAATGACACAGACACACCAGGGCACACTCATCCCTCATGAACATTTTTAAAATCAATGCATGGGAATGCCATACAACTGGGATATTGTAATATGTTCATACCTAAGATAGACAAAAAAGATAAAATAAAAAAAGATAAATAAATTCATGAAGGAATCCTTTCCAGTGGTTTTCATTTTTAATTAATCATAGCTAAATGATATTTCATTTATTTTGTTAAAAAATACTTTGAATAACTCCTACAACCCCTCCCTTTCAAGTGCTTAACTCTTACTCTTACATTTCAAGTATTTCAAAAGTTATATTAGAATTAACTTTTTCTTCATGTAGACCTTTAACATTGAAAAAAATGTCTCCATGTTGTTATATCTATTTTGTTTTTGTGTGTGGGGGGGGGACTTTTTCAACACACATGCATGACCAATTAATTGGAGTCCAAGTAAGTATAGGCCACTTAACATATACAGTACCTGCAACTTTATTTACTCCCATGGCATCCCAGTGTTTCTAAAGAACACTGCCCCCTCCCCCATTTGGAAGGTAGAGCTATCCTAGAGGGATGATTGTACAAGAGGTATCAAAGGACTCACTATTATTTCACTAAGTTTGTGACAGAATCTAAATGAACGTGCCACTGTGGAGTTAGAATTCAATGGTTGGGGAAGTGCCCCACTGGTTCTCATTACATCTTTCACTACATCAACTGTTTTGGGCTATGAGGGGTGAGCCATTGGAGATTTTGGCCCCGGTTACTGCCTTATGATAACTAAGAAGTTTGCAGTCAGGGTAACCCACAACCCCTCTTGAACCAGGATGCTCGGGTATCACCCAGCAGTAACTGGGAGTTTTACTTTCCCAGAAAAATTTTCCAATTGGTGCATCAGTTTTAGAAAACTAAGAGGCCATTATATGAATTGATAGGTAGAACAGAAAGCAGAAATGTTTAGGGATCTGATAAGTTTCATTTCTTTGACATTAACTGCTAGATTGAGATATGGCTTTTTTCCATCTGTCACACTCTGCTCTGAGGTCAGCCAAAAGAGTTTTGATATTAAAGGAAATAAGGTGAGATAATGTACATGCCAGTGCAACCCCCTTATCCCAAGGGGTAGCTTGAATCCCATTAGAATCACTGGCAGGCAGGGACAAGCAACTTGTGAAATACCAGTTAAATGCATTTACATAGAAACACAGAAGTTGATGGCAGATAAGGACCGCAAGGCCCATCCAGTCTGCCCGTTTCTTTTTCTACCTTATAAATGTGACATCGGCCTTTGCTCTGTCAGTGGCCTATCTATTCATACCTCATTTGTATTGCTCCCTTATGCCTATCCCATGCATGTTTGAAGCCCTGCACTGTATTCATAGCCACCACTTCTTGAGGTAGGCCATTCCATGCATCCACCACCCTTTCTGTGAAAAATAATTTCCTCACATTCCCTCTTAATCGGCCCCCACCTAATCTCATGCTGTGTCCTATTGTCCTGCTATTTTTCTTATATTTAAACATGTTAGACTCTTTCACCTTGTTAATGCCCTTAAGGTGTTTGAATGCCTCGATCATATCACCTCTCTCCCTTATTTTCTCAAGGGTATACATATTGAGCTCTGTTAATCTGTCCTCATATGTCTTCTGATGCAGTCCATGCACAATTTTGGTTGCCCTTCTCTGGACTGCCTCAATTTGGTTAATGTCCTTGTGAAGGTGTGGCCTCCAATACTGCACGCAGTACTCCAGATGGGGCCTAACCAGTGTCTTTTAAAGAGGGATTATTACCTCCCTTTTCCGACTTATCATACCCCTACTAATACACCCCAACATGCCTCTAGCCTTACCTACTGCTTCTGTGATCTGCTTGGACGATTTCAGGTCATCAGTGATGATGGTGCCCAAGTCTCTTTCTTCCCTTTTGACTTCCAGCAACTCCCCCCCCAGCCTATAGCTGGCTTCAGGGTTTCTCTTCCCTATGTGCATGATCTTGCACTTCTTTGCATTAAATCCCAGTTGCCACTCTTCTGACCATTTTGCTAGTTTATCCAGATCTCTTCTCATTCTGCCCACCCCATCTGGATCATCTACTCTGTTGCAGATCTTGGTGCCATCTGCAAACAGACAAGCCTTACCCTCTAGTCCATCTGCAAGGTCAGTAAGAAAATGTTGAAGAGGACTGGCTCCAGGACTGATCCCTGAGGTACCCCACTTGTGACTTGCATCTCTTCTGACTGTATACCATTTACCACCACTCTCTGTTTTCTGCCTGTCAACCAGTTTGCCACCCAGTTGACCAACTTCTGACCCACTCCGAGCCTACCCAGCTTATTTATCAATCTTTTATGTGGAACAGTGTCAAAAGCTTTGCTGAAGTCAAGGTAGGCAACATCAACTGCTCCCCTTGGTCCACCACTCTGGTTACCCAGTCAAAGAAATCTATGAGATTAGTTTGACAGGACCTTCCTTTTGTAAACCCATGCTGTCTTGGATCCTGTGCCCCTATGGATTCCAGGTGTTGCATTATCCTTTCCTTAAGGAGTGCCTCCATAATCTTGCCCACTACTGAGGAAAGACTGACTGGTCTGTAGCTCCCTGTCACCTCCCTGCTACCCCTCTTGTGGAGCGGGATCACATGAGCCCTTCTCCAGTCTTCTGGGACCTCTCCTTTGCTCAGCGACTCACTAAACAGTTCTGCTAATGGCTCTACTAGTTCCACCCTTAGCTCCTTAAGTACCCTGGGATGTATGCCATCAGGTCCCATTGCCTTATCCACCCTGAGCTTAGCAAGCTCCTGTAGGACCCTTTCTTTTGTGAAGGGAGTACTGCTCACCTCCCTCCCCCCTGTGTCCATGGTGCTGAGCTGTGGTCCCTGCCCTACCTTCTCTTCAGTAAATACTGAGCAAAAGTATCTATTTAGGATAGATGCCTTTACAGGGTCCTCCTCCTGACATGCTCCCTTTTCTCCATTAAGCTTAGCAATACCCCCTCTGAACTTTCTCCTTTCACCAATGTATCTATAGAAAGTCTTGTCACCTTCGTTTACTGTTCGTGCTAGTGTTTCCTCAGTTTGGGACTTTGCCTGCCTTACTGCCTTCCCTGCTTCCCTTAGGGCAGTTTGGTATGCCTCCCTATCTTCATCCCACTGTGTTCCCTTATATTTCTTGAAGACCAGCCTTTTGGCTCTGACCTTTTCTGCTACTGTATTTGAGAACCAAAGTGGTTTCCTTCTTCTTTTGCACTTCCTTTTCTGTCTAACACAATGGGATGTTGCTTCAAGTATTGCATCCTTAATGCTTGCCCACTTTGCCTGTACCCCCTCACCTGTGTTTCTTTTTGCCAGGGCTAGCTTAACTCTGTTGGCCATCTTATCAAAGTCAGCTCCTCTGAAGTCCCATATTTTTGCCATGGAATGGGATGATTTAGATGTAGTAGCCAAATTGAACCATACCATGTGATGGTCACTGGCCCTAAGGTGACCTTCTACCTGGAGATCTGTGATCCCTTCCCTGTTAGTCAGTACTAGATCTAGGATAGCCCTGTCTCTTGTGGGTTGTTGTACCAGTTGTTTGAGACCCTCCCCCTGCAGGGAATCAACTATGTGTCTAGTTCTGGCAGATGTTCCTGCTGGTATTGACCAATTTGTATCCAGCATGTTGAAGTCTCCCATTATCAGAACCTCCCCTTTAGCTATCATGTTTTGTATATCTTCTAACAGTAATGTGTCTATGTCCTCCACCTGGTCTGGGGGCCTGTAGACAACCTCGGTTCTTATGGCTGTCCCATTTCCTGTTTCCAGGGTGACCCACTGCTCTTCTGGCTCCTTTTGTGTATTCTGAATTTCTGTAGCTTTGATATTTTTATTGACATACAGGGCCACTCCTCACCCCCTTTTTGCACCTTGGTCTCTTCTGAACAATACATAGCCAGGTACTGAAATCTCCCAAGTGTGGTTACTGGTAAACCACGTCTCACTAATTGCTACTATGTCCAGTTTAGCCTCTGACATTACTGCCTGCAGGCCTGGGATCTTATTTGCCAGGCTGTGAGCATTTGTGTACATGATTTTCCATTGGCCAGATTTTGGTGTGTTAGTTGTTGAGTGAGGTTTGGCATTATCCCTGTGCATCGTATGGGGAGACCAACCTTTGTTCTTACCTGGTGATGCAAATGAACTGCAAACATGCTGAATCCCTGTTTGACCACTAGCTGAGGGGGGAGGGGTGTTCTTCCCATTCGACATATGGGGTGCTGCATCCCTCTCACCATTTGCTAGTTTAAATATTCTGCAAAGATGTCAAACTTCTGCCCCAATATACTGACTCCCTCCTTAGTCAGATGCAGTCCATCAAATTTAAAGAACTTTCGCTCCCAGAACTGTTGCTAGTTCCCTACAAATCTGTGTCCTTTTTCCTGGCATCAGCCCTTGAGCCACGTGTTTAGCTCCCCTGTCTCCCCTTCTCTGACCTTCTGTCCATCTGCCCCCCTCTCCCAGACTGGCAGGATCTCAGAGAAGGAGATGCCGGATGAAATGGATGATAGTTTGTCACCCAGCCTGATCAGGTGTTCCTTGGTCTCCACAACTGACCGGCTGGCGAGATCATTAGTCCCTATGTGCACGAGGTCATCAATGTTTTCTCCTGCTTTGTGAACAATTTTAGCAATGTGGTCAGTGTCTCTCCATGCTGATGTACCTGGGAGACATCTGACCATTACCCCTGGCTGGTTATGGGTATCAACTCCCCGAATCATGGAGTCTCCAATGATCAGAAGATTTTTGGATTTCCTTTTTGCTTTTTTTGTTTTGGTTCCTGATTTGGGTGAGTTTTGTTGTGCTAGCTCCCGTGCCACAGTGTCCTGCTCTGCAGTGTCTTTTGCCTCTTTGTTTGATTTCAGAGATAGAGGCAGATACCAGTTTGTAGTGTTTATATGGTTTTTGGAGGTAATATGTTGGAGAGCAGAGAGTGATGGGGCACCTGATTTGCCCCTCCTAACCACCTGCCAACCTCCTGGACCAACTACCCTCTGTGGTCGAGGTTTTTCTGTTAGATGCTGGGGAAATGGCGGGTGGTTCTTATATAGTATTTCCTCTTGAATATGAAACTTGAGGCATGCAATCTCTGCCCATGCTGCCCTGAGCTGAGCCATAAGATCTCCAATGGCCCCGCATGTAGGACAGTGTCCTAAATCCTGTAAGACTGTCCTTCTGAAAATTGTTCCACAGTACCTGAAGTTAATGATATCCACTCCAGATAAGTTGCTGGGTTTATTACCTAGTCAGAGTAATTAGAAGGAAGAAAATGCAAGTAATGGTTTGATTGTGTTTTGTTTTTGTTTAACTTGTTATAACAAGTTAAATTACTAGTGCCACTGTAAATGAGCTCACCTTGTGAATGCCCCACTGATCCACCCCTTCCTGATCTGCCACAGGAAATGTCACAACTATGGTACCCTATAAAGGGAGTGTAGTGTGGGGTGGTTGGGGATGGGGGTGGATGGCTTGGCCCTTCCCCTGCCTAAAAAGAAGAACCACGGACAAAAGAACAAGGAGGTAAGAGCAGAAACAATCAGTCAACAACAAATTCAGTAACCCTGAAAGCTTATCCTTATGTTGGATTTCACACTGTCATTTTCTGGTTTCAGTCTCAGCTGAGCTGGAGGATGATGTAATCATAGAATTATCACAGCAGCATAAGCCACATTGGAATGCTAGCTAAGGAGATAGCTTTAGAATGTTGAGTTGGAGTTCAGTAGTCTGTAGAGTGAAGTTCCAGGAGGAGGCTGCAGCCTAGGCAGCTCCTCAGTTTTAGCTCTGACAGACAGCAACCACTGTGGTTAGGTGTTTGTTCTCACCCTAGAAGAAGAACATAGAAGACAGAAAGTGAAGTTGTGGAAACCGTTCCGAGAGGGTTTTCTAGTGCCTCATCCCAGGAGGGATGGGGGGTATTCCACAATTCAGGGGCATTCCCTTCCTCCAGCCTGGACTGTGTTGAAGCTGCCTGAGATTCATCTGCTCTGTGAGTACCCAAGATGTTTGCGTGGAAAAGCCCTGGGGTACCTGCATTCCTGTGGTGAGTTTTCTCTGACAAAGGGACTCTGTCACCAAGACTGTTTTCTGTTTAAAAGTGTCTGCCTACTATGGAGTCCAGAGAGAGACTTGCCAAGTACAGAACTTTCAGGCATGTCTGATTTAAAAGTGCCTGCTAATGTTGGGGTCAACTGAAGAGACATTGCCAATTACAGAACTTTGAACTTCATGACACCTCAGAAGTGTGTAAAGTAGTATGTTAAATGTGAAAGACATTTTGAGACAGCATCTACAAGTTTTCTGTGAGGGTGTTATTAACCAGATGAATGGCCAGGTATAAAAGGTGGGAAACCCCCTATCTGGAATAACCATGTTTACATCTCCGGGTTCAGTTTGGGCACCTGTTTTCTTTCAGTGCATTTTGCCAGTGCCCGAAGAAAATAGCTTACCCAGGCATGGGTTTGGAGTTTCTGTGAGCCTGTATTTGCTCTTTGGTGGTCAAGGGTGCCACCAGTAATTCCTCATGAAATATGGGAAAGTCTCCTAGTACTGGCTGAGGGTGCCTAGTCAAGGGAAGTGTACCAGTTTGGTCTGTGTGTGCCGGTCTCCATTGAGAACCAGAAAGTGTTCGCTTTTTCCATTCATAACCTGAGGGTTCACTGTGTGTGTGTGTGTGTGTGTGTGTGTGTGTGTGTGTGTGCGTGTGTGTGTGTTTTGTACCTCAGTAATCTACATTACCAGTGGGAGTAGCCCTGTGGGGGTCCACCTTCACTTTGTGATTATTCTCTGCGTATGTGAATAAAAGCTGCACTCTAGAATCCCAACCTGGTTTGGACAGTATTGTTATTGCTTCCACTGTGTCTGGATTTACTTTGGTGCCCCTGATCAGAAGTACAAACCTAGCATAGCTGTGAGCAAACATTTTCTCCCAGAGACCCAGGTTGATGGCCATGGTAAATGGTGCCCCCAGCTGTGAGCCAGGTAGTTACCACACTTGGTTTGCCTGTCTGAGGATGGCAGGCTCCGAAGCAGATATATTGGTAAACTGAACTGTAGGGACAACCCCATCCCTCTCGTTTGCGCTATGTGTGAGAGAAGCAGCCCTGCTAGTTGAACAAGGGGGGAACAGTGGGGGTCAGTTACACCAGTGAATTCCCCAGATAAGTTATTGTATCCTGGGACCGGAGAGGTAAGTCTGTGAGAGATATGCATGTTCACATGATGGAATTAATGTCTACTCCACTAGTGTGGATGTCACTTTTTGAGTTACATTACATGTCTTTCTGCCTGCTGCTTGTGCAGATGGTAAGTATGAAAATTGTCCACCTTCTCAATCCCATCTCCCAACATTTGTGTTTTAGGTATAACGGTGCTAGTGCTTCCTTCTGTATTAGTAGACAATTGAACTGGATATGAAGCCATGTGGGTCACTGGGTCTCCTGCTGAGGTAGCTAACCATCCTTATATGCTGCATGTCTTACATTTTCTGGCAAGCTTTCAGGTTATGTAATCCAGCTTCCACATGTATAGACAGCACAGCAGATAATAATTCCCTCATTATGGCCTTAAGGGCCTGTCAGAATGAACTATAGGACTTATCACCCATGTCAATAATGCTAAAATATTTCTCAATCTTATGGGAAACCTATGTCACAAAATTCTTGTTCTGGACCTGAACAAATGCTGTTTCTGTGCCTCTGATACCTCCAAGGCAATTATTGTGAGTCATAGAATGACTCACTGATGGGATTCCCTGCTGGATAGAAGACACTATGTCAGTGAAGAACTGAGCAAACTCGTCAAAAACTGACAGAAAAAAAACATTTTTGGCTGCAGACAGACCTGGTGTAATAGCCTGTCTACAGTCCAAAAAAGTACTGCTGTTCAAGTCTTCCCAGCAGCAATCTCCCTTGACAAGAATTCTGCCTTCTTACGGTTGATTGCCCCCTGGTACTCACTGTAATGGGTGCGCAGGGCCAGTTTGTCCTCCTCCAGCCCAGTCCTCTACCAGCAATGCTCTAACTTCCAACCCCTAATCTTCATTGCCTTGAGCACTCCATCAAACCAGGGAGACCTCAAGGTAAAAAATGTGGGTCATACACAGATCGGTGCAAGTGCTTTGAGTGCCACGAACATTACCTTATTATAGGTGGCAACCGCCATACTTGTGCCATTCATACATGCAGTGTATATACTAGATAGATCAGTCACTGCCAGAAATTCCTCTGGGGACATTCCCCTCAAAGGGCAGTAGCTGAACATCTCAACAGGAGTAGGGCTCTTGGGGAGAGCCCCAAAAGAGAACCTCACAGTGCAATGATCAGACCAGATGACCCAATCAATCTTGAGGTTACATACCTCAATCCCAAGTGAGAACACCAGGTCCAGCATGTGGCCACCATTGTGGGTTATGGAAGTAACCACTTGTGTCAGGCTCAGTGATGTCACCATCTGGAGGAGCAGGTTGGAGTTAAGCCTGGAGGACTCATCATCGACCCAAGCATTGAAGTCTACCAGCACTAAACATCTGAGGGACTCCAACACCTCACTGATGATGAGATCCACCACCTCCTGCATTAACTCTCCCCCAGTCCCAGGAGGGCAGTAAATACGGAGAATCCTGCAGCCTGCACCCAGACCCCCACAGATTGCCACATATTTGAAGGATCTGGTAGTTCCCACCAGGTGCACAGTGAAGCCCAGCTCATATATAAAACAGAAGGCCACTCCCCTGCCCCTGCATTCCACCCTAGGGCAGTGCACTGTGGAGCACCCAGGTGGGGGGGATGACTGTCTTCTGAAGTGGTCCGGCATTGTCACCCACCCAGGTCTCAGTAATGCAAGCCAGATAGACCATTGAAATCAAGTCTGCTATAATTTTGGTCTTATTTCTGATTGATCTGACATTGCAAAGCACTTCCCTAAGGGGACTGGTAGGCACTGCATCACCTCCAACTGCCTGCCCACTCGGTCTGGTGGGATCCCTGCAGACAGGAACCAAACATGTCTGGACTCTCTCCTGGTCCCATCTAAACTCATGGCATCTCCTGCACCTAACCACCCCATCCTACTCAACTCAGTAATACCTACAGCACCCTGCCATCACTGACCATTCTGGCATCTCCAGATCCCGATCTTACGACAGTGCCTCGCTGTCATTGCCGATACAGGAAGGTTGGTAAAGGGGAAGAGGTCACACAGCAGGGAAACCTCATAGACTATTCATACCAGCCCTAGTCCCTTACACATCCCAGACATGTTAAAGCCTACCAGAAATACTCCCAAAATATGCAGTCAATATCACAATTACAATAAAAAAACTGTTCACTCACACCCACATACACACCTAATACATACAATTATTCTATCCAGTCACCACTACATACATGCACTACAAAATTAATTCAAAACCCCATCCCTCAATTCTTTCAACCAAATGTTAAAATTCAAATAATCTACTGCCCGACTCCCACTGACTCACTCCACTATACAGTTTTTTTATTAAAACTTCCACACACACCCAATCGCACACCCCTTACCCAAAATAACAAGAAAAAAAACACAAACCAATCCACCCCCTCACCAAATCACAACAATAAAATAATATAATAAAATAACTAAGCATAATGGGTAGAAAAAAATTTATGTCAGCTGCAGTGCAAAGTTCCAGAAGGAACGTTTACTCTGGTGCATTGAAAATATAAAAGGGCAGAAATCAACCACCCAATCCAGCAACAAAGCCTCTCCAAACCTGGCAACTCACATATAAATGCAAATGGACAGAGGTGCTCACACCACCACGGTCACAGATGAACCAACTGCAGATTCACAGCAAAAATAGAACATTTTTAAGTTTTAAGGAGTCAATGCAGTGTGTAGGTCAAGTACAGCACTCTTCTCACTAGCGCCACTGCCAGAAGATAAATAACAGGCACTCATCCCCACTAGATCAGGGAAATCTCCCCAAACAGAGAAAAAAATGCGGTCACCAAGTTTTCAAATCTCTATTAACGTTCAGCAGAAGGGATAGTCCAATATCAGCAAAGTCCACGCGTGATTGCAGGCAGTCCAGAAAAGATGGAAAAATATACAGGAGGCAACCACCAGGCAGGCACTATCCGCTGCATTACTCAGGCCCAACAGTCCACTTTGGAACTCGACCGGGACAATAGGAGACAGGCGGGGTTTTCCCAGGAGTCAGCAGAGCTCCCATCTCCTGCCATAATGGTTACCCCCACCATTTGACAGCACCCCCTGTGCAGAGGATCCTTCATGGGCCTACAAAGCGACCTCCAAAGGAAACAGATGCTGACTTTACTCATTCAGGGAATCCCTCTCCAATGAGACCATTGAAAATACAGTTGATGCAAGTCCAACAATCCCTACCATCAGCCACAAACTCTCCTCTATAGTCCATAACCAAGTCCAGGTGGGTACCTAAACTTCACAGCTTCAAACTTACTCCCTATAGCTTGAAAGTGAGAAAAAAATGCAGTGCACTTGGATTTCTGAATCCGCCTTTGTTAAAGGAAAAAAGAAAACCTAAACTCCTACCTTCTTTACTTCAATGCCCTGATTAACACTATTTTTCTGTGCTAAAAATAAACTGAATGAGAACAACAAACAAAGGTTAAAAGCTCAACTCCCCCTGTATGCTATAAAACTCTTTTGAAATTCATCAAAAGAGAGCATAACATTCTTCTACTTCTTCATACTTTTTCACATCCCTCTTGAACTTCCCCTGGCTAGCTTCATTGCATTCCCCCCTGGTTTTCCTTCCCATTTGAACAAGATCCCCCTCCTGCACACCTGGTTCCCCACCTTTGAGGTACTTGTAGGTCTCTATCATGTCACCCCTTGCTCTCCTCTCTTCCTGGGACTACATGCTGAGATCCCAGAGTCTCTCCTCATAGAGCTTCTTGTACAATGGTTACACTATTTTGGGTTCCCTCTCCTGGATTGCTTCCACCCTGACTATGTCCTTGCTCAGGTATAGCCTCCAAAACTGGACACAGTACTCTAGGTGGGGTCTCACCAGTGAATGATACAGTAGCAACATTGCCTCACTCATCCGGCAGGAGATACCACTCAGTATGCATCCCAGCATCCCAATTGCCCTACCCACAGCTTTGTCACACTCTCCTTCATTTTGAGTAATCAGTTATGATAACCCAAGATCCCTTTCCTACTTAGTGAGTGGTAGTACCATCCCCCATCCTATCCTCAGCTCCTGTGGTCCTATGTTTTAAATGCATGATTTTTCACTTTTTGGCATTGATTCCCAACTGGCATGCTCTTGACCACACTTTGAGGTTTCAAGATTATTGTGCATTCTCTCCACCTCTCCTGAGTGTTCACCCTATTACAGATTTTGGTATCATCTGCAAAAATGCATAATTTGCCTTCCAGTTCATAAATAATGTCTCTTATGAAGACACTGAAGAAGACCAGTCCCAGTAATGAGCACAGTAACACCCCACTGATCTCTCTTTCATCATTTGAGTAAGTGTCGTTAACCACCACTCTCTGTCACCTATCTATTAGCCAGTTTCTAATCCAGTTCACCACTTTGGATTCCACTCCTAGGTTGCTCAATTTATTTATCAGTCTCTTGTGAAACACAGTGTCAATGGCCTTGGTAAAGTCCAGATAGGCCACATCAACTGCCCCACCACAATCTATTTCCTTAGTCACTAGGTTGAAGAAAACAATCAGATTTGTCTGGAATGACCTCTTCCTGCGAAAGCATGCTGCCTGTGGTCTTGCAGCTATCTGATTAAAGATACTTTACCAGCCCCTCCTTTTCCTGGGTTTCCGTCAATTTCCCCACCTCAGAAGTAAGGTTAACAGGCCTATACTTGCTAGCCTCCTTCCTACTGCTGCTCTTATGTAGTGCTAATATGGAAAGTCCTTTTAACATTAACTGGAAACATACAGCACTGTAAAATGGGAGAAATCAAAACACATGAAAAATGTCATTAGTACAGGAAAAAATGGCAGAAAAGAAACATTGTTTACCAAAATGATTGTCACTGGAGTTCAGGTGGCTTGTAGTAGTTGTAGTAGTAGCAGAAGTAGTAATCTTTATGTGTTTGTAGCACCCTTCCCCAGAGGCTCAGAACACAATTACAAAAATAACAATACATAAAATACTCAACTCCTATCAAGTCTATTCAATACAGATAAAACAAACAAAAAAAATATTTATGGCTAATATACTAATTTAATTCCCAAAAGCTTGCATAAGCAGAAAAGTTTTCAGACCCTGTTTAAAGGACTCCAAAGAAGGGGCCTGCCTCAAAGTCCTAAAGAAAAAATTCCATAGGACTGGGGTTGCCACCTCAAATGCACAGTATCCAGATGATTTTAGCCTTCCCCTGTGGACTACTGGAGATTTCCCTTGGTGGAGTTAAGATGCTGACCCGGAATGTGAGGATGCAGGAGTTCTGATAGGTAACCTGGGCAAAGTTCATGCAGGGCCTTGTAGGTCAGAAGACTTTTAAGCAGATACGCCACTTCATCAGCAGCCAATGCAGTTTGTGCAATATCAGTGACACATGACAGAACCTCTAGAGGCCTCTGAGTAGACAGGCTGAAGTGTTCTGCAGCAGCTGCAAGTGTCATAGCACACCTCCCTTGACCTGAAGGTATACAGCATTTTAGTAGACAAGCCTCAAAGTCACAAATATGTGTACCAGCATGACCAGGTCATCAGGCTGGACAAGGGACTTAATCTGACATATTCCACAGATGGTAAAAGCCACTCTGGACAACCGCCACCACTTGAGCCTCCAGTGTTAACCCATTATCCAGAATGACTCCTGAATTTTTCACCTTGGGGATGGTTAATAACCTAGAGGGGCTCATCCAAAGCCCAGTCTCCTCATCAGAAGCCTCCACTCCCACCCTACAAAGTGGTTCCACCACTAGCACTTCAGGTTTCTTATGGTTTAGTCTCAATCAGATCGATGACATCCAAGTCTGGATCTCAGGTAAGCACTTATTAAGCACACTGACTGCACCGAATGACCCAGGTGCAAAGGACAGGTAGAGCTGAGTTTGATCAGCATAACAATGAAACCCATGCTTTACCGCCTAATGATCTCACCCATGGGTGTTTGGTGTGGCTTGAACTTCACCCCATGTATACTTATTTGGTGTGGCTTGAACTTGACTCCATCTAGAATGGGGATTCCAAGTGGGTAGTGAATTGCAGCAGTGAGCATATTTAAACAAGTTCTACACTCTTGCAAACAGAGCCACCCCTTTCTGGGTCAAACAAACCCAGAGGAGAAGTGATACTTTGCAAGGATTTATTTATTCATTTATTTATTTATTTATTCATTTATTTATTTCAGTTTCAGATTAATACCTTTAAGCCAAGGGGCTCCTTTACAGAGGTTCCAAGTCAGAAAATAGAAGAAAATACATTTGTTACAGATAGTTACAGGTATACAAAACAGTGACTACAGACCATGTTACATGAAAATTTCAGTTACAGAAGTGCTGGAGAGGATAACATCAGCACTCCAGGAGTGCGGTACAGTGTTTAAGCAAGTCCACTATACAACTTAAGGCCAGGACATTCCTGGGTAACCAGAGTTCATGGCATTGAAAAATATTAGCAGCCAGAGGAGGCCTAGTCTAGGGTTAAGAAGAGAGAGAGATGGTATTAAGGGAAGGGGGGAGTAGGAAGGAAAGGAGTTATGGGATGAAAGTGGATAATATTGAGGGGAGGGAGTAGGAGCGTAAGGAGTGAGGACGTGAGAGGACAAAGGAGAAGAGTGGGAAGTGACAATATACAGGAAAAAAAAACTGTAGTGTGCTCTAGTATTGTAATAATGTACCCCAAGTCTATGCGTGGCAACAGCAATCATTTTGGAGGGCTAGGCAGGAGGGAAGCTCATTTTTAAATGGGTCAAGCTTGCTGCATTCAATAAGGAAGGGAGGGAGGTCATTTATCCACTTAGGACCCCTGTATGATAGGGATCTCTGAGTGAACGCAGTGCACTTAAAGTGCACCAATGGCCCCCCCCCCCGTTGCACTTTTGGTATTGTTAATTGCTTGGGCGGCATTGAACAAACTGGCAGTGGATTCAGGTGTCAGGCCAAGAAATTATTTTCTCCCCACAAGGCAGGCCTGGTATTTTACTGGGAGATGGAGTGGAGCCATCCAGTCTCTTTATATAGTGCACATGTGTGTGTCAGGTTATCTGCCTCGAGGACTAGCCTGCAGGCCCTATTAAGAAGGGTTTTGTCCCTTTTCAGTAACATAGAAACATAGCGAAATATAGCGTTTGACAGCAGATAAGGACCACTTGGCCCACTCAGTCTGCCCATTTCTCTACCTATTGGATAAGCTGCAGATTCTAGTTAACCAACAGCCTACTTCCTGCAACCCCCCACTATAATTGTCTTATGTCTGTCCCATGCATGTTTGAATTTCCCAACTGTTTTAGACCCCAAAACCTCTCCAGGAAGGTAGTTCCATGCGTCCACCACTCTCTCTGTATAAAAGAATTTCCTCACATTACCCTTGCGCTGTCCCCCCCCCAACTTTAAATTGTGTCCCCTTGTTCTTACACATCTCTTTTTCTGAAATATGCTACCCTCCTGGACTTTGTTGATTCCCTTGAGGTACTTAAAAGTTTCTATCATGTCCCCCCGTCCCTCCTTTCATCATGGGTATACATATTAAGCTTTCACAGTCTCTCTTCATATGGTTTCTGATGTAGATCCTGCACTATTTTAGTTGCCCTCCTCTGGACTGCTTCCATCCTGTCTATGTCCTTGCGTAGATGAGGTCTCCAAAACTGTACACAGTACTCCAGATGGAGTCTCACCAACTGTCTGTACAGAGGTATAACCACTTCTCTTTTTCTACTTGTGATGCCCCTCCCTATGCATCCCAGTACCACCTGGCTCTCCTTACTGACTTCTTACATTGCTTACCCACCTTTAGGTCATCTGATATGACTACACCCAGATCCCTTTCCATTATTGTTGTCATTAGTACCTCCCTGCTACTGTGTACTCTTCTCCTGGATTTGTATTTCCCAGGTGCATTACTTTGCACTTCTTTGCATTGAATCTAATTTGCCATATGTCGGACCATTCCTCCAACCTTGCCAAGTCCCTTCTCATCCTTTCTACCCACCCTTGTGTATCAATTCTGTTACAGATCTTTGTGTCATCTGCAAAGAGGCATACCTTTCCTTCCAGACCCTCTGCAATGTCACCTATAAAGACGTTTAAGAGGACTGGACCCAGTACTGAGCCCTAGGGTACTCCACTAGTAACCTCCCTTTCTTCAGAATGTGTTCCATTCACTATTACCTTCTGTGTCCTGTTGTGCAGCCAGTTTGCTACCCAGGCTGGCTAACTTGATTATTAATCTTTTGTGGGGGACTGCATCAAATGCCTTGCTAAAGTCTAGGTAGGCCATATCCACAGCCCCTCCCTGGTCTATTACTTTGGTCAACCAGTCAAAGAAATCGATTAGATTCATCTGACATGACCTTCCTGCTGTGAATCCATGCTGCTTTGGGTCCTGTGCCCCGTTGGCCTCTACTCAACAGTTCTTTCTTTCAGAAGTGATTCCATCATTTTTCCCACCACTGAGGTCAAACTAACAGGTCTGTAGTTTCCTGCTTCTGCCATGCTCCCACTTTTGTGAAGGGGAATCACATCTGCCCACCTCCAGTCCTCAGGTACCACCCATCTTCCAATGATTTGTTAAAAAAATGTGGTTAGTGGTGTCACTAGGTCCTCCCTTAGCTCTTTTAGGATTCTAGGGTGAATCCCGTCAGGCCCCATTTCTTTGTCCACATTGAGTTTTAGGAGTTCTTTCAGGACTCTTTCTTCTGTAAATGGACTGGCGTCAACTCCCCTTCCCAGAGTGCTTCTACTGTATGGTTTAGGTAATTCCTCCTCATCTTCTTTTGAGAATACTGAGCAAAAATATTCATTCAGTATCTCTGCCTTTTCATTGTCTCCCTCAGCCCACCTCCCCTCTCCTTTATTAATCTTCACTGTCCCTCCCTTAACCTTTCTATGCTCTCTAACGTACCTATAAAAGGTTTTATCCCCCTTCTTAACTGAGTTGGCTATCTTTTCCTCATTTTGGGCCTTTGCTTTTCTGACTGCCTTCCCCACTTCTTTCTGCTTTAATTGATACAGTTCCCTGTTGTGCTCTGTCTGTGATTCCTTATACTTTTTGAATGCAGCCTTTCTCTCCTTAACCTTCCCTGACACCTCTTTTGAGAACCATAGTGGTTTTTTATTCCACTTTGTTTTCTTTATTTGTTTCACACAAAGGCTTGTTGTCTCCATGATGGCAGTTTTGATTTTTCTCCATTGTTCTTCCACCCCTCCTTTCTGGCCATTTGCTAATGCATTCCTCAGGTATTCACCCATTATGCCAAAGTCAGCCCTTCTAAAGTCCAGTATCCTTGTCTTCATATGGCTTGTCTCCATGGTTGTGTTTATTGTGAAGCACACTGAGCAGTGGTCACTTGTTCCCAGATGTCTACTGACTTCTAAATTTGTGATCCTCTCTCCATTTGAGAGTACCAGGTCTAATATTGCTCCCTCCCAAGTGGGTTCCACCACTAGCTGTCTAAGGCATGCCCCTTGTAGGGCATCGAGAAGGATCCTGCTCTTGGATGTGGCTGCAGTCCATGTAGCCCAGTTAACATCTAGCATGTTCAGGTCCCCCATCAACAGTATCTCCCCTTTTTCAGCCATTTTGAGAATGCCCTCTATCATTTTCTTGTCCATTTCCTCCCCTTGAGATGGGGGTCTGTATACAACCCCTGTGTGGATTGTGATGCCATTCCCTGTCTCCAAGGTGACCCAGAGTTCCTCTTGTCCTCCCCCTTTACTTTTTAGTTCTGTAGCTTTTATCCCTTCCCTTATGTAGAGAGCTACTCCACCTCCTCTTTTACCCTCCCTGTCCCTTCTGTAGATTGTGCATCCTGGTATGTTGACATCCCAGTCATGGTTTTCCGTGTACCATATTTATGTGACTGCCACAATATCCAAGTGTTCCTCTTCCATCAGGGCTACTAGCTCTGGAAGCTTGTTTCCAAGACTACAGGCATTGGTACTCATTGCCCTCCATTTAATGTTGGCTTTATCCTCTTTTACCCCATCCCTGCTCTTATTGACCTTGTCCATTTTTCCATTTACCCCTTTCCTGCCCTCTGTCAAGCTCTGTACCTCAGTGTTTACCCTACGACCTGCCATGTTTTGTGGGGGCTTGAACTTTCCTGTTTCCTATCAGCACCTCCCCCCTTGGCTAGTTTAAAAGCTTGCCAAGGAAGCCTTTAAACCTGTCACTTAGGAGCATGTTTCCCTTCCTGGACAGATGCAGGCCATCATGCCAGTATAGACCTTCATCTCTCCAGGAGGACCCCCAGTCCCCAATGAAGCCAAAGCCCTGTGCTCTGCACCAATTTTGCAACCATTCATTAAACTGCATGGTGTTCAGTACCCTAGCCTCACCCCTGCCATTGACTGGCAGCACCTCTGTGAAGGTTATCATGCTTGCTACCTGTCTGAGGCCCCCTCCCCAACTCCACAAATTCATCCTGTACTGCACTGATACAGTACGGTATCAGAACCAGACCCATAGATCACCAGCCCGTAGCTGATAGTGGACAAGACAGAACTGCACGTGATCAATCTCAATGCATCAGGGGTCACAGCATGCCTGTGGCAGTAGAGCACTCCTAGCTTTGTATATTGTTATTTAGCTTTCGATTCCCATACTAAATCAAAATATAGCCCACCTCCATTATACAGATGAATAGTTCCTCTTTTTTCCAAACAACTGAGGTATTAGACCTCTGCTAAACAACTTGCCATCATCATTCACCAGCAACATTAGTCAGCAATGTAGCAGTACTTGGTGCTATTAGGCCTGAGTTAGGTGTGGCCTCTTTAGCTCCAGAGGAGCCACTCCGTTTGACAGGACCTGCAGCAGTGGTGTTGGCCCAAAAGGGAAGGTAGAGAGTAGCAGCTGCATCATTATTCAACACTGGACACTGCTGGTAGATGATCCTGGACTGAGTGTTCTTGCTAAATATTAGGCAAGAGGGGTGCATTCATATTTTGAGCCTGCAGGTTTATGATCTCCCCCACATCATGCTAGAGGCTTCAACTCTGGTTACTGCTGATGGCCTCTGTGGGAGAAATCTGGTAGTTGCTATAGCTATGGTTCCTGGACCACTCACACTTATAATTTTTAACTACCAACTCCCAGGGGATTGCTTGATGCTGCAGCGTTTCTTTTACGGACTGACACCTCTTCCTACACCAACTTTTTGCTGGGCAGCCACAGGAGTTGTGTCCATCCCTTACTGATGGTATTGGTCCTCTTTAGTAACCTCCATGCTAGAGTGATGATTTGATAATGTTTTGGTAATAAAGGCCTCAGCTTTACCCAGAATGTCAGAATCATGAAAGGCGCCATTTTGAAAAACTCACAGGAATGCTGGGTACTGCAAAGCATATTTAACCCCTAGTGCAAACAGTTTGTGACCAACAAATGTGCATACATGTCACTTGACAGTGATTTTTGAAGTAAAATTGTGAACTATCATTATTCAGTGACCCTGTCAGTTGAGTTGATTCCCTTCATATTCTAACCAAAGTTTCCTCATCTTGACAGGGGTGGAGTATTTTTGCTAGAAGTGACTAGGGCCTCTACTCAGGCTTAGGTTCAGGAGCCAGTGAGTGGTGAGCCTGGTCAATCTCCAGCTCCCCCAGCCATGGTAGTTTAAGGATGATGTAGAGACTATCTTGCAGGAAGGAGGCTGGGTCCTCGGCATCTAGCTTCTAGGGGAACCCCACTAGCTGCAGATTGTTGATGCAGCTATTGTTCTCCAGGTCCGTTTATCCCCTGGTACAACAGGTAAATTAGTTTGTCTTGCTCCTGGACAGAGGTTAATAAGTTTGTCTTGTTCCTTGACAGTGGATGCCAAAGATAAGCCTGCATCTTTGGAGGTTAAAGTTTGTATCTCTACCTCATTCATACACTTACGGGGGTCAAAATCTTCTGTGTTTCTTCTTGATGCTGATTTAAGATCTTTCAAGGTAGCAGGCAGTTTGGTGAAAGTGTCTTTAATTTCTGTTAAATCTCTTGATGCTGTATTTGCTGCAGTAATGGTCGAGTGGGTAAAAGCAGGGTTGTAAGGCTCTTTTCTTGTAAAACAGTCATTCTGAGGTGAGCAATAACTCATTGTAAAGATTTTTGGATGGTGGGATCATGTACACTCTGACTAACAATTTATTTATCTACTGCACTGACTCTGCTTGCAGAGGACTCTGTGTGCTGCTACATATATTTTATTAGATTTTTAATCTTTGTTTGTACTGAGCACACCTTGAGCCCTACTGTCCTATTCCAGGAAGTAGGAAGAGGGGCTGTATTTTTTTCATGGCCTGCCCATGAACTACAAGTCCAAAAGGATGCTTTGATTATCAAGGGGTCATATAGTCTGATAGACATGCCAAAGTCAATTATGATTGGCTTTCACCTGTTTTCAATCTAGTTTAAAGGGCATTGTTTGCAAGCCTGTTTGTGACCTTTACAATGACTACCGGGTCACACCATAGTTGAAAAGCATGCCCTGCTGTGAGCAGAGTGAGCCGAGCAGGGCACGTGTGGTGATGCACGTTAAGATGTGCACCAAGACACTTGCGTTCAGTGCATGTCAGGTGTGTCTGGTGGGGAATGTGTGGAAGGGGGCCACTCATATTAAATCACTAAGGTCTGTCCAAATGTAGGCTGCTGTATTATAATTTGGATCCTTGGGTGTCTCTCAGGTGCTTTGGTAAATAGAGAACCACACATTCAACAAAGTCCAGGTACTTATATTCTTGTGTAGCTACTTTTGGGACAGCGTCTTATCACTGCTTTTAGCACTAAGTATACTGTGTTTTGGCTCCTGTTTTCTGCTGTTATGCATTAATTGCAATTAAGCACCATTAGGTCTCACTCATCTGTCACATTAATCAGATTAAAGTTTTCTTCAGTCCACAGGAACTATTTATTTCTGGCATTTCTTCTATTTATAACACTTCCTTACAATGTCTGATACAATAATGACAACAGAAGGAGAGATGGGCATCAGATGCATAGTTTGTTGATTGTATTGCATTGCAAATTATGTTTTGATTAAAATAACTCCTTCAGGTGCGAGAAATGCATACAAAATGCAGAAATGTTTAAACAAATAAGTTCTTTTAACTCTAGATTGTCTGCTCTTGAATCAAGTCAGAAAGAGATGGCCATCAGATTAAATGTTAATATGGTAGTTGTTAATCATGCAATTCAGCAACTAAGCTCAGCCCACAGCCATTCTCAACCAGGAATTGTTATGACTAAATCAACTGCCATATCTCCTGCTCTCCCTGCCCCTCTGTCCACATTACTCTCTTCCTCTACACAAAGTTCCATAAGCACAAATGCTCATGTTACACCAAATAGAAAATTAATAAGGGAGGATGACAATAATATTAGTTCTGATGAAGAGTGGTATTTGGTGCAGAGCTCCAAGATAGCTAAAAAGGGTTGCAAAGCAAACCACTTTAGTTTGCCAACATTTAACAGATTTGACCCCATAAGTATGTTGCCAGAGGTGGATGAGCCAGTATCCTCCACATCACAGAATATACTAATACAAGAACATTCAGAAAAACCCATGGCCAACTCTTTTCCAAGCAAAACTACTTTGACATCCACTAATCTCGGGGCACTACCTACTTGTAGTAGTAACTTGAATTGTCCTAGTGAACTAATTTCATCTTCAGATCCCCCACACCCACCTAGTGATTCTGCTCATTTGTTGGCCCCTGCTTCTTACATAGACCCTAATATCCCCACTACTCATATAGATGAGGAAGTTGCAATGGACGTTGTAAATTGTAACAGCATTAGTTCAAGGGATGTTTATGTGTTAGGTGATTCTATTATAAAACACCTTGATTGGGCTATCTGTAATGGTAACAAATCAAGTAGGACCTGCTCATCCTTTAGGGGGCCAGGATTTCTGATATCACCATTATGGTCTCTGATATTATGCACAATGCTGGGGATAAGCCTCTAGTGGTAATACACATTGGGGCTGACAATGTTGTTCACAACTCTGTACAAAACATCAAACAAGACTTTGTTGTCCTCACAAATAGGTTAGTTGACCTAGGATGTAAAATTGCCTTTTCAGAAATTCTACCAATCCCTAGAGCATCTGTATAACATTTGAACAAAATTAAAGACATAAATGAATGGCTAAGGAAATGGTGTTTGAGACAAGATATTTCTTGCATCACGCACTAAGAGGAATTTACTGAGGGATACAAACATTTCTGTTGGATGGGCCACATCTCAGCAGACGAGGCAGTACATTCTTAGGTAACCACAATGTCAATTTTATCAACAATAATTTAAACTAGACAAGCAGGGGAAGGGGCAGGAATCTCCAACCTCTCTAAATACTGGTGTCAAAAGGAATAACCATATAGTAAACAAATTAGCCTGCATGAACTTCAATGCCAGAAGTCTTAATTAAAAATCTAATGAATTAAGAATAAGAGTTAGTCTGAGACATTTTGATGTCATCCATTACTGAAACATAGTGGGACAGCAAAGCCACTTGGAGATTTTCCCCTCCTTGTCTTTAATCTATATACATTAAATTCAAATAACAGAAAATGTGGAGGGGTTGCCTTACTGATCAATAGTAGCCTTAATTCAATCAAAGTGTATAAAAGAAAGAAGAATGAGCACCAGGAAAAGTAGTTGTGGTGCTCAAGGAGCAAACAACACATGGAAATCACACAGTACGCTGAGCACCAACAAACCAAGACCACATGTATGGCTAAAAAACATTGTACCATTTTATTTATAAAAAAGTGCAGCAATTACCATCACTTGAATTGTAGACTGAAAAACTGAAGCTACATAGCCAGACAGAGTAACATTTTCATCCATGAACTTATAAATAAAATGGTATAATATTTTTTAGCCATATGTGTGATCTTGGTTTGTGGGTGCTCAGCATACTGTGTAATTTCCATTAATTCATCAACATATCAGAAAAATTAAAAACCCATGATGTTGATACTGAAATCATATGGCTCAAACTATTATTCAAACATTCAGATCCAGTAATCATAGGGACTTGTTATCGGCCACCAAATTCCTCATCTATGGCCCTGGATGCCATCTTTCTACAAACTTGAGCAAGCTTACAGCTTAGGTGATATCTTGTTAATGGGGGATTTTAACTTAGATGAAACAGATTGGATAAACAATACTGCTTCCATAGCTCTAGGTAACAAATTACTATGTTTATGCTCACAATTGCAACTTAAGCAGATAAGTGATTTCCCAGCCTGAAATTACAGGGCATTAGATCTGGTATTCTGCAATGACTTTCTAAATCTAAATGACATCACTGTTGCATGGCCTATCGGAAACAGTGATCATAATGCTGTTTATTTTTTCTTACAAAAACACTTCTTATATACTAAAGGGTCTACTAAAATTTTCCTGTACAACAAAGCCAAATTATTTGATATGGAAAATGTTCTAAATAACATAGACCGGGTCTCAGCTTTTAATAATAATATTATTGTGTCATATTGGTAATTTCTAAAAAATACCTTAATAAGTGTGAGTCACTTGTGTGCCTTCAAGGCCCAAATATAACAACAAAAAACACTCTCCAAAATGACTTGATAAATCCATCAAAAAACTAATTAAAAGAAAAAAACAAGAAATACAGTACATACATAAATGAGAAAACCAATGTAAATTGGGTTGCATATCTCAAAGTTCAGAAAAAATGTAAGGTTAAAATAAAAAGGGCCAAATCAAAATGGGAGCAACACCTAGCAAACTCTGCTAATAAAACAAATAATAAACAATTATTCTTGTACATTAGTTCATTTAAAAAACCTATTAATGAAGTAGGACCACTCATTTCTGAAATTGAACTCATTCATGACTCAAAGGACATGGCAAACCTTTTCAATAAAAAAAATTTGTGAAGTTTTTACACCTCATAACAATAATTTAACCAATATTACCAACATCTCTGAACAGATTAATACTGGGGCAATCATTCTAGCCAATGATTCAATTCAAGCAAAGTTAAAAGCTCAAAAAGGTAAAACTAGTCCTGGACCAGACAAGATTGCTGGACACCTTTTATATTTGCTTGCAGATAGCTTAGTACTAAGATTAAAACTCCAATTTGAAGGATGTCTAACACACAACTGTGTTCCAGATGACTGGAAGAAGGCAAATGTTATTCCCCTTCATTAAAAGTCTTCAATAGCCACCTTAAATGTCATGACCTTAGAGTCTCACTGACTCAGAGGTGATTTACTCTTCTTATATGATATTGTACATGACCCCTATTTAATGTGTGAGTTGGGGCTTGAATTTAAAGGTATTCATAATAAGAGAGGCCACCCACTTCAACTTATTGGCAAACAATTCAATTATAACTGTAGAAAATTATTTTTTACTCTAGGAGTCATTGACCCCTGGAATAGTCTACTTTTAGAAGTAGTGATTAGTTAAACTAAAGATATATATTTAAGAAATGGCTTGACACCATGATACTTTCTGGATATAAGTACAATACAGTTGCTGCAGTTCTTAATAAAACAAATGCTTGGTCCTTTAAAATAGAACTGAAGCAATACCTGCTGAACTCAAATGCCTGTGACTGCCATACCTGAATCCATATCTGCAACCTGGATACCAGCTCTTAAACATCTCTGACTCCCTTACCTGAGTCCATATCCTCAACCCAGATACCCCTTCATCTGTCTGAGCTTTCCTCCTGTTTTATCTACCCTGGACCCCTACCTGCTATCCCTTGCCACCCTCCCTCTCTAGCTCCCTCCAACTGCCTCCTACTCCCTCCCAACACCTCCCCTTTCCATCAACTTTCCCCCTAAATATTCTCCTTCTCCCAATGCTTTTCTCCCCCTCTCTCTCCTCCTTTCTTTCTGTCTCTCTCTAATCTACCCCTCATTCGCACTCTCCCCCCTTTCTTTCTCCTACCATTTCCGATACTCTACCTTGACAGTCTCCCCTGGGGCAGCTATGCCATACGTTGCTAATTGGGAATCTCCTCCCACTGTTTAATTTCAGTTGTCTAGGTTACTCAAATGCATTATTTATCTATATTCTGTATTACATAGCAATCTTATGTTTTGTGTTAACTGTCAAGTTTTTGTTATGCCTCTGCTGTTTTACATCCTGACGTGGAACCTTTGTAAAAGAGTCTATACTCAAAAGTTGTATATGAATTACCAAATGAATAAAAAATAAAACAATATTACTTACAGGATTAAATAGGAACACTTATGGGCTTTATCAGCTCCCTAGCTCATTACCATCCTCAGTATGATCCTTAGTATGTTCCCCATTTGGTACTGGTTGGAACAAGAAATGCAGGGAATACTGTACATAGTTCATTGGGAAAGTTGGAGTAAAGTCAGGGACTTTGCACTTTGTGAAACTTTGTGAAGTTCCCTGACCTCATACCAACTTTGTCTGCAATGTTTTAATAATGAAAAAATAAACTTAAAAAGATATTAACCTATCAGAACTCTCATTGGGTAAACCATCAGTACAGCAACACCGGCACACTGAATCTGCCCACAGTGAAACCCCCACCATGCCTAGATTGGCAGCGATGAGGGTTTCACTTAGATTGACTATTCAGCAATGGGGGGTAAATATCTAACTCCACTGTCTGTGTGAAATGGAGTTAGATATTTATAGTGGGGGATGCACAGCAAACCCACATTGAGCGTCGCTCTGTTGCCGGTCATTCAGGAGAGTATCGGGGTTGGAGGTGTCGACAGGTTCCTGGCCCGGTCGAGGCAGTCAGTGTATTGGATATCACGGTGGCATCATGGATTCCCTCAGGGTAATATACTCCATTTCCAACCATACAACACAGTTTGAAATTATATCTTTCTACCTGTCTACCATGCTAGACCCTGACCTCCCTCCTCACCCCTTGTTCATCCGATGAAGTTGTGTATATAATCTATTTCTTTCCTGCACCCACTAATTCCAGTTTCCTCATCACCCTCACCCTGTCCCACAAAATCAACAGAGAAACTCTCCTTCCTTCACTACTCTTTCTTTAAAAAAAAACTCTATTTCTACCTCAAATACCTCAAACCAGATTGAACTGGGAAATTCCTGTAAAAAAGAAAATCATACCCCATTAGAGTAAACATCCTTACTCTTCTATGCTTTAAGCTGAATGAATGGTGAGTGCTGCATATCCTACTATTAATACATGATTGATAGCTGACTCAATATATAAAAACTACTAGTAAGGTATAAGATGGATTTGTTTTTTTTAGTCAGACATTTAAAAATGTTCTCTGAATGTACAATTTTGAACCTTTCTCTGAATATTTCTTGTTTCAGTCTGTATGGAACTGTGCCAGTTTAGCCTTCTATAACTTTGTTGTATACCTCCAATTCTGTCACAAGTACGTCAGTCTCCTTTAAAGCAAGTTATAATCTTATTTGCTTTCACATCTATCTCTGTACAAGTATTGGAAGATAAAAAACAAATTAATATGACTATTATAATTATTTTTAAGACACTTTAAAGTCTCAAATGTTCATTAAGTTACAAACATAAATGTGTTTATCTTTTCTTTTACAGATTATTCAGTGTGGAACCTGTTGAGGATCATCCTAACTTGTCTACTTGTATCATGTGCAGCAGTGGCAATCTTTATATCAAGAAATCCTATATAAAATGTCATTTAAAGAGAAAGTCCCCTCAGCTTGATTTTCTTTTTATTTGTAGTATGAAGGCATGAACAATAATTGCCTCTACTGCACCCTCCTAATTTCATCAGGATTTTAAATGTAAATGAAGTGACTTAATTCTGGTGTGAAAACCCACTTGACTCCATTGTAAAGGTCAAGAGCTAACGCATGTAAGGCATCCAGGAATTTTATGATGTTTTAAAGTTATAACCTGCAGTAGTTATATTGTAAGTCAGTGCTGTTGCTGTATTTAGCAGCCCCTGTGTTCTTGTCATATGCTGGACATGACACTTTTCAAGATATAGTATGTGATCTGTTGTTTTCAATAATTTAAAGTATATCCGAGTTAGAAAAAAATGATTTTAGTGAATACAGGGACTTCACAAAACATGTAACAGAAATGACAGTATACCTTCTACTGCTCTGTGCATGCATGCATCTTTAACTCCCAGGGTGCCTTGCATGAGTGTGGACATGACCTTGGCAATGAAGTCAAACAAGTTTTCATACCAGGGTAGAACAAAGTAAAGAAACAGCAGGATAAAATTAAGAAGTTGCAAGAGAGGGAATCATTGGTCATTTCTACAGACTACACGGGTATACAGAAAAAAAGGTTGAGCAGACTTTCCCTTTAAACCAGCACTAAAGAACTATGATCTGATTGTTACAACCGCTACTTCTTTCATTCTTGTATATATTTTCATGGATATTATTTTTCGTTTATTATGATTTACTAAAAGAAACATGTTCTGACTTGGTTGTTTCCTTTCCATGGGTTAATAACCCATCTTGGTAGCATATCCAAAAAGTTTGTATAAAAAATATTTCAGTTAGGGCTTAGCAAATGGAAAGTTCTGCTTTTGGAGTATTTTGTATAATTCTGGGAAGACTGTAAATTTCATGACATTTCATGTATTTTTTGTTATTCTTTAACTGACATTATGTATAACAAAGCCATATTGACAGCAACAGATCTAAAATTTAGGATGTTCACAGATTTTATAATGTGTCCAAAGAGTATACCCAGTTTCATGACATTTGGGTTAGTGGTGTGGGACTTACAGGTGCTCAAAGTCTGGCAATTTATTATTGTTTGGAAATGTCTGATATTTTTCTGTTTATGACTCAGTCACTGTTTGAGCTAGACAATTGAAAATGTATATGTATATTATCTTGGGATGGTCCTCGAAACTGCTAAATGAGGAGGTAGTTGGTTTAGTAAATTGAAAGCTACAGCAGCTCATATTTTGTAATTTAATTATTTGTTAAGTTTTGTGAACTTTTTCAAAAAATACTTAAATGTTTGCAGCTTTGTTGCTATCACAGGTGTACACCCCAAATAAGGCATGCATACCCAATGCCAGTGGGTCATATAATCTAACAAAGATAGACAAATGTGGTTCAGTACATTAAAATGTACTGTGTAAATTTAAGAAATTACTAGTTGGCAAAATTTGCTCAAACATTTATGGACGCATAATACTGTAGATAATGCCACTAGAATCCCACTTGTAGAATTTAACTTTCACAATGCACTTATGACCACTGAATCCATTTAACTTTGCTGAGCTGTTTGCAATCATGTAAATCCCTTTTGAGTGACTATTTTGTCTCCCTACCAGCTTGTTTATCTGAGCTTGACCAGATGAACACTATGGACCTGCTTGTCATACTGCTTTTCTCTTTGTTTTTCACAGACTCACTCCCTTCAAAAGAAAGCCATGTACTCCTTTCCCTGTAGGAGCTACACCTTTGGAATAGCAATAATTTCTCCTTCTCTGTTGTCTAGTCATTTTCATCCCCCACCAGGTCTTTGTGAGTTCCACTATGTTCTGGACTTCCAAGTGCATTTTGTGTCCAAAATCAATCAATTTTGTGGGAAGTGATTCTCATACATCCTGCTTTCAAGTGACAATCATCCATGAATGTTTCCTTGCTCCTATTGGCAGCCTATTGTTCTCTGGGTACTCAGCCCATCTGCCCTTTCCATGGTGAACCCATGGATATTACTCCCCCTACCACTAGTGACTCCTGCACTAGCTTTCTTCCCTACTCTGCAGTACACACACACACACACACACACACACACACATACACACATTTGTATGTCAGTGAACTTAGCAACACTGGTGACATTGATTTCTCTAGTTACAGTATATGGGTTTACAATTCTGTACTTGCAAATGTAATTAATGAAATCCAAATGTCTCGAGGCTAATACCTTTGTCTTTTAAAGCTAAAGACCAGAAACATAGTACACTTATATATGAGGTATGGGACATGCACCATACTTAAGTTTGGTGGGATATGGATAACGATTTTTTAAATTAGATGGAAATAACGGAAATTTAAATTTGGATGAAATTTTACAAAATTCTCACAGACATTTAGTACAATTCTGTGGAAGAGAAACAGTAATTTCACTAGAATTTCATCCATATGGAACATACATTTTCTATGGACCTTATTTGACTATACCCAACTGACTATGTTTTGCCTTTGTTTCTTGGCATCATGGTACTTACCAGGACAACCAACTGTGATATTACAAATACAGCAGTTGTGATGTCAACTAGGCACAGTCATATGTGTTTTTAAAAGCACAATGAAATAAATATTGCATTAACTGAAACCTTTCGTATACAAGTAACAGGAGAAAGTAAAAACACAAAACTAGAAAACATCAAACGTCATCATAATCACTGTAAATATACTATAGTAGTTTGAAGTATATTTTTTTGGTAGATACCTGCTCTTTAACACACATACTGTATCTTCTTGTCTGTGTCTACAACAGCATGATTTATTTGTTTAATCCTATTTTGAATTAAATCAATTATAGCAGTGGCAATAAACTATTAAATTAGACCTTGTTTATAGTTTATTTACCCAGGATAGCTAGGGGAGATTGAACATCAGATTTTCATTGGGGCCTGCATTTACCTAATTCCACAGAAAGGTATACTGGACCACTGGAAGGCTACATGATTATCAGGGTAGCAAAGTGAATATTATACTCTGGTGATGTTTAAATCAGTGATATCCTCCTAGTCCCCAAACTACTGCTCTAACCACTAGACTACACTGCCTTCCAGTTCTATATCACAAAATGGTGGCAGAACATTGCCAGTTGACCTGTGCTTCAGTCCACCTACCTGGTTATGAAAATGCCTAAGAAATAAAACTCAAATGACATTGTCAAATGCACTTTCCCATAGTACAGAATAAAAAAAGGAACTACATTTCTATGGAAAAGAAAAACATATTTTCTATTTATTTTTATTTTAGTTTTTGTTGACTGGAAGGGATAGACAGTATTGCATATTTTCAGTCTCAATGGGGGATATAGATGTAAACCAATTGAACTTGCACCAAATTAACCTGTTAGTGGCATTGGGGATTAAAATCAAAAGAACATAATAATCTGCCTGCAGAAGGAGACTGTGAGCTCCATCTAGTCTGCCTCAAATGTCTACCCCCCCATCTATTGCTATTGTTGAGGTGACTACATTGACTGTCTTATGCCCATTTGAATTCTCTGACAATATTAGCCACCACCACTTAAGGTGACAGGCTGTTCCAAGAGCCCATTGCCTGTCTGTGAAAAAGTACGTCCTAACATTGGTTCTGAATTTAACACCAACCAGACGTAAGTTGTGCTCTATTGTACACACAGTCCTATTTTCCTGAAAAAGGTTACCGGTATGTACTGTGTTTATCCCTTTAGCAAATTTAAATGTTTCTATCATGTCTCCTCTGTTCCTTCTCTGCTGTAGGGAGAATAGATTTAACTGGCAGAGCCTACTTTCTTAAGGTTCATGATGTAATCCCTGCACTATTTTGGTGGCTCTCCTCTGCATCGATTCCAGACCATCCATTTCATTTTTTAGGTATGGTCTCCAGAACTGCACACAGTACTCCAAGTGAAGCCTCATCAAGGAACTATAGAGTAGGATGATTACCTCATGCTTTCTGCTAGTAATACTCCTACCTATGCATCCAAGGATGCTGCTTGCCCTTAATGCTGCTTTTTCACATTGCTTTCTTACCTTTAAATTGTTGAATATCATAACTCCTAGATCCCATTCCATCTTTGTCTTTTCCAGTTGCTGCCCTTCTAGGACATAGTTATTTTCTGGGTTCCCTTATCCAAGTGCATTACCTTACACTTTTTGGCATTGGATCTCAGCTGTCAGTTATTGGACCATCCCTCCAGCTTTCTTAGATCTTCCTCCATTCCTCGGACCCCTTCCTGTGTGTCTACCCTGTTGCAGAGCTTTGTATCAACTGTGAACAGGTGGACTTTCCCTTTCAGTCCCTCAGTGATGTTGCTGATGAATATGTTGATAAGGATCGGGCCGAGCACTGATCCCTGTGAATCCCAACTGGTTACCCTTCCCTCCTTCGATATGGTGCATTTATTATAACTCTCTCAGCCTGGTCCTGTAGCCAGCTTTTTATTCAGTTTACCACTTTATGATTTATGACTGTTTGCTCAAATTTATTTGCCAGCCTTTTGTGTGGAACTGTATCAAAAGCTTTGCTAAAATCCAGATATTCTATGTCCACAGTTGCACGTTGGTCCACTGCTCTTGTAACTTATTTGAAGAATTCTATCATATTTGTTCAGAATGAGCATCCTGCCATGAAGCCATGTAATTTTGGGTCAAGTTTCCCACTTTCTTTCAGGCACTCCACTACCATTTCTTTAAGCAATGCCTCCATTACCTTACCCACTACTGAGGTCAGGCTGACTAGGTGGTAATTTCCTGCTACCTCCCTGCTATCACTCTTGTGCAATGGCACAACTGTGATCTTCCTCCAGTCCTGTAGCACTATGCAATTTTTCCAGTGACTTGTTAAATAGTTTGGCAAATGGAGCTGCAAGTTCCTTCCGCAGTTCCTTCAGAACTCTTGCGCATATTTCAACCAGTCCCATTGCCTTGTCCACCTTTAATTTAAACAGCTCCTCAGGGACCCTTTCTTTTGTAAAGAGGTTGATGTCTTCTCCCCAGTTGTGGACATGTGCCTTGGCTAGTGCTGGACCATTACCTTTGTCTTCATGGATGAAGACCTAGCAGAAGAATTAATTGAGTATTTCCCCCTTGTCTTTGTCATTCTCCACCAGCTGTCCCTCTAACTAGTTATTCCTCCCTTACTCTTTCTTTTTTCCCATAAATAATGAATGTCGCGTCCCCCTTCTTTACTCTTTTTGCTATTCTTTACTCCATCTGGGCCTTGGCTAACCTAATTGCTATTCCTGCTTACTTGAGTTTTATTCTGTATTCTTCTCTATCATTCTTGGATTCCATCTCCTTGTACTTTGTGTAAGCTTTTTTCTTACCTCTAATAATAAAAGAAAAGTTGGTAGACTACCTGGTGGCCAGTGGTATGCAGGACCAAAGGTAGCATGGCTTCATGAATGGGAAGTCATGTCAGACCAACCTGATAGAGTTTTTTGATTGGGTGATGCAGGTAGTGGACCAGGGAGGGGAGGTGGATGTGACCTATCTGGACTTCAGTAAGGCCTTTGACATTGACTGACACAAAAGGCTAGTAAATAAGCTGAAGAGCTTAGGGGTGGGCCAGAAGGTAACTAGGTGGGTGGAAAACTGTTGACAGGAGGGAGCCAAACAGTGGTGGTAAATGGGGTACATTCCAGGGTAAAGGTGGTAAAGAGTGGGGTCCCTCAGGGTTCAGTACTGGGACCCCTACTTTTTAACATTCATATCAGTGATCTAGCAGAAGGACTAGAGGGTAGGATGTGTCTATTTGTGGATGATACGAAGGTCTGCAATAGAGTGGACACCCAAGGTGGAGTGGAAACAAGACCTGGAGAAGTTTGAGAGGTGGTCAGAAATCTGGCAACTAAAATGTAATGTGAAAAAGTGTGCAGTGATGCACCTGGGACAGAAAAGTATGTGAGCAGCTTATACCCTTGGGGGATGGAAATCAAGGAAGCAGAGCAGGAGGGGGATCTGGGGATTGTTATATTGAGCAGTCTTAAGCTGGGGTACCAGTGCAGCAAGCAGGTGGGAAAGGCAAATGTTATGTTGGCCTGCATTGGAATGGGCATAACTAGCAGAAGGAGGGAGGAGCTTATACAGCTGTACAAAACAATGGTGAGACTGCACCTGGAGTATGGGGTACAGTTCTGGAGAGCACACCTATGTAGGGACATTGAGGGGATGGAGGAGGGTTCAGAGAAGAGCAATCAAGAAGATGCATGGGTTGCAGGGAAAAACAGATGAACAGCGGTGGAGGGAACTCAATCTATACCCCCTATAGACTAGAATGGAGAGGAGGGACATGATTGAAACTTTTAAGTATTTAAAGGGATCAATAAGGTGAAGGAGGGGAGCTTGTTCAAAAGGAAGGTGGGAGCTAGAACAAATGGGCATAGCCTCAGAATGGAAGGAAGGAAATACAGAGGCAATGTGAGGGGGAAGCTCTTCACAGAGAGGGTGGTGGAGGCATGGAACAGGCTACCAGAGGAGATGGTGGGTTCCAAAATGGTGGGGGGATTCAAAAGGGCATGGGTCAGACATATGGGGTTGTCAGGAGGGTGGAAAGTCCTGAATCAGTAAAAGGAGAAGGGGTGGCGGGGTGGATAAAGGGCAGACTAGATAGGCTGGTGTGGTGCTTTTCTGCCATCAACTTTCTGTGAATTCTGTGAATCTAGTTATAGTTGACACCTCTTTGGAAAACTGGAGTGGGTTCTTTGATTTTCTGGATTTATTTATTTACAGTATACACGTATACATATTGCTCATTTACACCATACCCGTGGTCATGGAAATAATGGTCACAGATTTTCCCAAGATTTGGAAAAAATTGTCAATCTCATGTTCTTTCTCAACTGGTCTGCATTATTGCTGTAATGTTTCTTGGCTCTGTCACTTCATGTGGAGGATCACTTTGGATGCTGCCCTCTCATATTACAGCTGTTCTTTTACATCAGTAGGAGATTTGATTACCAGTTACATAATCTCATATATCCTGAGGTATCCAATATCCTCATTTCATATCAATTCTTCTACATGGTTTCTGTACTTCCAAGACATTGTTGGATTGGTGTGGTGGGAGGCAGCCAGGCAGTCCTCTGGAAAACTCTGAAAATGTAGATTAAAATGATCATACCATCTTTAACTTAACCCCCCCCCACACACACACATGTACAAAAATTGATTAAAAACATCACAGCATCTTTAACTTAATGTATTTCCCCCATCTTCCTTTGTAGTAATCTATAAACACGCTAACCTCCTCTTCCTTTCTGGCCTCCCTCTTCCTTCTAATTCTAAAATGCTATTGCTGCATTTAGCAACAACTGCAAAAGTGCACTAGGCCCAGACATGCCACTTTTCCTGCTACATGTTTGGGAATTTAAAAACAAACAATCCAGCACTCACCAATCTCAAGTGGAGAGATGCAGGCTCCTAAATTCAGTATAAAATTGTCAAGTTTATTAAGGTGCCAAGATACAACACACTGTAATGCATTTCAGAAACCTTTATTTGTCAAAGAACGTGCCACAACATCAAACAGTTCTCAGTTTATACAAGACATGACACCATCAACAATGGACATTAAAAAGTAACTTCACAATACAACAATAAATATATAATACATTACAAAAAATACATGTGTTATAATAATTGCAAAATACATACAAAAGCATTTCAATTGCATAAATATGACAAGAAAAAATGAAGAAAACAATCTTATAATGGAGATTGGTATTGAAGTTGTAACTTCAGGACCCATTCAGTTCCTGGTGCTAACTAAAACTGTAAGAAAGAAAGAAAGAAAGGAAAAAAAATGTTGCTTGTTTATATCTCATAAGACTAAACCATATTTCATTTTTCCAGTAAGTTTTTCACTTCTTTTTTTTTTATTTTGATTTATTTATATCTTGGATTACAATACATTTGAACCAGTGGCTCTTTTACAAACGTTCCACATTGGAAAAAAAAAAACATATGAATACAATGTGATATAAAAACAATAATTTTGACATACAATTTGGTTACAACAAGATAAGTACAATTGAGGCAGGATAGAGTACTGTCATGTCAGTACATTCAGAGGAATAGTACACTAAAACATGGTAAAAAACAAGTTAGAGGGGGGAAAATGAACATGGAGGTGTGGAGACATATTCATAATCTTTGAAAGACACAACCAATAAAAAGATCAAGACAATAGTAAGAAAAGAATGTTGCAGGAGGTAGGTGTTGTTTGAGGAAAAAGGGTGAGGTGTACAGTATGATGGGAGAGTGGGAAATGATGGACACTTTTGAGGGGGTGAGAAGTAGAGGGGAGAGTGTAGGCATGATGGGGAGGTCAGTAGGGTGACCCCATATTGAATATCATAGTGGGTAGGGGTAGAAGAGGGGTTGAGAGGGCAGGGTAGTGTTGGTGGGAAAAAAAAACCAAGAAACACTGTGAACAGCTGCATCCTGTCCATGCTGCACTGCCAGAGGTAGCTTTCCCCCACAAAGTACACAGTTCCAGAGTGGTAATGCATGTACTACCATGCTGGAACTATGTAGTGTTGGTGGGACTAGTATAAGTAGGTGGCTAGGAGAGAAGGGAGGTAGTAAGAGGAGTGGAGCTGAGGTATGGGGGGGAGAGGTGGGGATGGGGGAAGAGTGTTAAGGGGGTGTGGGAAGGAGAGGACAGATGCCACATAAGGAGAGGAGTGACTTATGGCCAGCAGTCACAGCAACTAAGTACAGATAAATGTTTCCTAAGACTACACTTAAAAGGGACAATCTTGGACTCTTCCCGAATACGCTTGGGAAGGTTATTTAGCCTGAAGGGTGCCCTATATGAAAAGCAAAGATGCACCTGGGAGGTACAGCAAAAAGGAACTTGATACACCAATTTAGACATGCCCTGAGTTTGGAGGGGGTCAGATCCTGGGATTAGGTATTTCTGAGCAACAGGGGTAGACTGGACAAGACTAATTTTTTTTGCCAGAAGTCAGGTCTAATAGGTGATTCTGCCCTTCGGGTTTAACCAGTTCATCTGTGTATACAGATCGCAAGTATGCTTTAGCCTGTGAGTTCCAGTAATCAACCTGCATGCCTTGTTGAGTGTTGTGCAGATCTTTCTGAGTGTGGTGTCCATGGCAGCTCCATAAACGACTAAGCCGTAGTCAATGATAGATAGAATTGAACTAGTTACTGTCCGGAGCACATCTGGGATCATGGAGTGCCTGTGCCTGTATAACAGTGCTATCCTGGTATTAACTGCCCATGCAACAAGGTCAGCATGTGTACCGTAGGAGAGGGAGGCATTCAGGGTGAGCCCAAGGTATAGTACTTGAAATTTTGGACTTGTTCAAGCAGTGAACCTTTATTGTTCAGTATGGTTAGCTTGTGCAATTTGTACCTGTTGTGCAGTCTAGAGAAGAGCATGGTCTTGCTCTTCTTGTAATTCAATAGCAGCTTATGTTTTTTAAACCAGGCCTCAGTGTCAGAGAAACTAATATGGAGCTGTGTTTCAAGTGGAAGTGGGTCAGGTAGACTGGTATAAATGAAGGCATCATCTGCATATAGCAGCATATTATTGGAGCAAGCCTTGGGGAGGCTATTGAGGAAGAGGCTAAGGAGTAATGGGCCCAAGATCGAGCCTTGGGGCACACCGGCCACTACTTGCCTGCTATCACATAAGATGCCACTTATTTTGACTCGTTAGGAACTACAGTACTTCCAAGGTAACTACAAAACCACCCAACTGTGTAATTTGATAGGCCAGTCTCACGGAGGGCATTTAAGAAGACGGTGTAATTGACTATGTCCAAAGCTTTTGTGAGGTCAATATAAATTACACCTACAAGCTGCCCTTCATCAAGGACATTATGTATAAAGGAGATGTACTCAAGCCAGGCAGTGGTGGAGCTATGCTCCTTCCAGAATCTATGCTATTCTGAGCATTGGATTTGGTACTTTTCTAGGTACTCATTTATCTGATCCACCACAGTATGTTCAAACACCTTGTTGGGGGGGAGGGATTGAGATTGGGTGGTAATTTGTGTGCTAGGCTTGGTCACCACTTTTATGTACAGGCATAACCTCGACTGCTTTCTACCACTGTAGGAACTGGCCAAGGCATAGTGACTTATTTAATAGCTTTGTGAGAGGTGTTAGGACGTCATCAATGTTTTAACTAATGAGCTTAAGGTCTAGTGAGTCACTACTAAACCTAGACTTTCTGAGAACCTTTTGCAGGTACTTTTTAGCCTCCCTCCAGAAGACTGTCTTAAAGTGGAACAGGTGATGACCTAGAGGGATGTCACAACTGCTGGTGTCAGTTGAGTTGTCTGGTGCGTTGAGGAAGTCAGGGGGAAGTATACCACTAAGATCAGAGAAGGCCATGTTGAAAGTGCCGGCAATGAGCTTGAGTTCCTTGGTGACTACCCCATTTATCTCCAACATGAAGGGGGATGACTTATTGGAATTGCCCGTCATGTCTTTGATGTTACTCCTGAACTGCTGCTATCCCCTCAGGAAGTTGTGAGCTCCTCTCTGAAGTGACTGATTTTCACTAGGTGGACCTCCCGGGTACAGGCATTCCTAGCAGCTCTGCATTGCTGCAGGTCAGTTTGTTTGCCAGTGGCCCGAGCATGATGCCAGAAGTTAAGTCTGTTGGCCATGAGATTTAGGAGTGATGGGGTAATCCAAGGATTAACTAAGCCCTTCATCTTCTACTTTTTTGCAGGGTCATAGTCATCACTGATTGCGTTGAATTTAGCAATAAAATATTCTAGGGTTTGGTCTACATTTTGAGCAGTATTGATAGGGGTCCAGTCTATTTGCAACTAGGAGGCCTTGATATATTTGAGCTACCCAGGCTTTAGGACACAATGTGTTACCATTTTTCTGGATAGTTTAGGAGCTTTGTTCCACCGGAGGCAAAGGACCAGGGAATTATCACTAATCGTGTCAGGGAGGACTGTGGTTCCCATGATTCTTTCAGGGCGGTTGGTAACTATCCCATCTGTCAGCATACTGGATCCAGTCCAGTAGTTAACCCTGGTAGGGGATTCAACCATTTGCACAGCACTGATAAAGGAAATGACATCCTTGAAGGGGTCAGCTTCAGGTGCCAGCCAATTCATATTAAAATACCAAAGCACCACTTCAATATTTTTATGCAGATTGGTCAGATATTCAGTAACCACATTGATGCCACTGGCTTAGTTTCAAGGGGTGACATAGACAGAGACTACAATGAGAATCTTTCTATTGGTCCCTAGGAGTAGTTGTATAGCCATGGTCTGGATGGTTCTCCCAGTGTTCCGTAGGGGGAGGTCATGCCCCTGTGGAGTATTCTTGAGGAAGATGGCACATCCCCCACTCCTTTTGCCCAACCTGTCATGCCTAAAAAGGGTATATCCATTCAGGGAAATAGTAGAGTCAGGGGTCTTAGGGCTAAGCCAGGTCACTACCAGCTTAGCATTTTAAAGAGTACTATCTCATAAAAACACAGCATTTATGTACAATAATGCATTTATTTCAAGTAAGGAGTAACTTCAAACATTTCATTAAACACAGTGGATTTCAGACCCTAGGCTGTACATCCAAAACCTTCCCTTTGCAGTATAAGTTTATCAAAGTCACCTCTTCTTGGATTCCTGCATACTTTATCATTGGCTGTAAAACAAAATTCATGGTCTTGTGGATTCACATTGTTCATGATATGCAGAGCTGTTGCATATTTTACATCTTGACTCAGAATAGCTCTGCAATGTTCACTAACCCTATTTATGAACTGACCCTTAATTTTTCCAATATAAAAAGCACCACATTTGAAATTTGTCATATATACTACCCCTTCACTATTACACATAATGAATTGTCTGATATAATAAAATTTCCCTCGGTTATGAATGCTTTCAAAATATTTTGGTTTGTGAGTGCTGGATTATGAACATATGAACATATGAATCTTCTAGCCACTAGACCTATCAAGTCTGCTCAATTGTGCAACTAGCACCCCTAAACTCGTTTTTTTTTAATTGGTTACATATGCCATTCTATAGCACTCCACTCCCAGTGTGTTTTCCTACTTGGTACATGTTTGGGCATTTCAGCTGCCTGAAAATTCATCACCAATCTTTGCTGTGTATGGCAGTGTCATGGCTTTGTATCCAAACTATGCAAACTAGCAGTAAAATTATATACAGTAAGTATACAAAAAATATTTATCTATTTATTTATTTGTTTGTTTTTTGTTGACTGGGTCAGTGCACCAGGCCCTTAATCGCCTATTTTCAGGCATAATCCAGTAGGTATAAGGCAAGTAGCCAACAATACAAAGCAGATCACCAGCCATAATTGAATTAAGCTCCCCCCAGTTACCCTGGACCCCTCATTTCCTTTTATTTTAAAAAAATTCAACCCCCACTTTCTGGTGTCTAGTGGACCCCCACCCTCCACGCTGTCATCATGAGCAAGCACCCACCCCAATCCCTCCAGTTCCCTGATCAGGCCACTGGCACAGCCCTCCACTCACCTCCATGGCCAGCAGCCTGACTGAATGCTTCAATGAATGAGTGTGTGCTTGTCGAAGCATGTGCTCATTCATTGAAGCACTCAGTCAGGCTGCCGGCCATGGAGGTGAGTGGAGGGCTTTGCTGGTGGCCTGATCAGGGAACTGGTGGGAGCGGGGTGAGTGCTTGCTTATGATGACAGGGTGGAGGGTGGGGGCCCACTAGACACTAGAGAGTGGGGGTTGAATTTTTTTAAATAAAAGGAAATGAGGGGGCCAAAGTAACTGTGGCGGTGTGGGCTTAATTCAATTACAGCCAGTGATCAGCTGGGGGGGACCACTAGACACCAGGGAGTTGAGGTTGAATCTTGTTTTTAAATAAAAAGAAATGAGGGGACCAAGGTAACTGAGGAGATGCTTAATTCAATTATGGATGGTGATTGACCGGGGGGGGGTGGGACCACTAGACACCAGGGAGAAAATCTTGGACCAGTGAGCAGCTGGGGGGACCATTAGACTCAAGGGAGAACTTTAGCCAGTGGCCACTTTAAATTTTGCCTGTGGGAGGCGAAATTACACCTGCAGGAGGTGAAATTTCACTGTGAGTGGCAAAGAATTTGCCTGTGAGCAGCATATTTTGCTGGTTTGTAGGTGGAATTTTGCTCACTCTGGGGGGGGGGTGAAATTTTGCCTTTTGCCTGTGAAATATTTAGTGAAATGTGCGAATTACGCAAAATATTTTGCAGACTGAAATTTTCCAGTTTCGCACAATGGCAAGAGAACCGGTGAGGACTGGGTACAGTACCTAGTTCCGCAAAGGTGTGGGAGGGGAAGAAAGTGAGTTCAACAATCTGGGCATTGAAAACATTATCATGGTAGTAGGTTTTGGTGCAATACAATTTGTAGCACCAGTACAATGAACAATGTTTTTCCCCAAAATGCTTGTCTGAGCTACAAATATTGAACACATTAACATATCTGTAAAATCTACTTTTCTAGGTATCTCTTTAGCTGCACACCATAATTTTATTTTTCTCTGTCTGAACCCTTGCCAGGCCTACAATGCTATTTCTAACTCAAATGGGGCAGCCTTCTGTTTTTTCAGAAAAAATAAACAAATTAAAACATTTACAAAATACTCAAATTTTGCTGGAACAAAACATAAAAAACAAGCATTTGTCAATGCCAAATGTTTGCTTGCTGGCATTGGCAGTGGTAGTGTAGAAGTTACAGAGCTGCATAATAGGAATGGCAGTGAAGTATTGAACTGAAGCCAACTCCACCACCACCCTGCAGATAGTGACAGGCATTGGGGTGTGCGTTTGGGTCATCAGGCATAATGGCCACGCCATTTCACCACATCCCACCCTGCAGACACTGACAAGTGTCACGGTGTTCCTTGGGGTCTTTGGCCCTTATGCGCACCCCATTTCATTAGGAAATATGGTGAGATGGGTGCGATATAGGAGAATAGGGTGAAGTTTGGGGCCGAAGAGTCCAAGGCATACCTCGATGCCTCTCGCTGACTGCAGGGTGTGGAATGGTATGAGCATCACAGGCAAGAATCCCAAGTCACACCCCTGATGCCTGTCATTCTCTACAGGGTTGGGCGTTATGGTTGGAAACCGTAATACCTCAGGCATTCGTTGGTATTTTCACCCCAAGTTTTCAACATGTTTTTTTTGTGACCCCACCTCATGAACAGGGGGAATATCAGTTTGTTAGCCGAAAGCTGCTTATGCACAGTGACTACGGCATTCAGCACCACAGGTGCAAAAACATTCCGAACAGGATGTAAAAAATGACAGCTGTACTGTTCATGAGGAGGTGTAAAAAATGGCAATGTTGCAAATCTGTAGTAAAAATATTTAAAAATGGTGAAGTCACGAGCATACATAGAAACTGTGCAACGCACACCCGTAATATAATTAGGTTGGGGATTTTTTACAGCAGATTGTCAACTCAGGCATTTTGGTGCATCCAATCATGAACAGTGTCACTGTGATTTTCTTTATCTGTGCCAAACAATGATTTCCCACAGCGACCACGCATCTCTGCACTGAAAGTGTGAAAACACACTTCAGCCATGTTGTGAAAAATGACAGCTGTACTGTTCATAAGGAAGTGTGGAAAAATGCCACTGGTGAAAATCTGGACTGAAAATATTACAAAGTCATGAACTAACGAGGGTGCGTGGAAACTGCGCAATGCTCACTCATGACACAGTCATTTTATGGACTTTTGTCACCAAATTTTCAACATAGCCATTTTAAGACCTATGCTCATGAACAGTGTAACTGTGATTTTCTTAATCTGTCCTAAACATTGCTTTCGCACACCACCAGCACCATTGTGCGCTACATGTGAAAACACATTTTGGGTGACATATGAAAAATTGCAGCTGTACTGTTCACAAGGAAGTGTAATAAAATTGCAATGTTGAAAATCTGGAGTGAAAATATTAAATTTGCAAACTTACGAGCATGCATAGGAACTGTGCAACGCACGCTCGTAAAACAGTAATTTTTAGGAATTTTTTCACCAAATTTTCAACATAGCCATTTTAAGACCTCTGCTCATGAACAGTGTCACTGTGATTTTCTTAATTTGTCCCGTACATTGATTTCGCACACCGACTGCGCCATTGTGCGCTACATGGTCGGAAACACATTTTGGGTGAGATGTGAAAAATGACAGCTGTACTGGTCATAAGAAGGTATGGTAAAATGGCAATGTTGAAAATCTGGAGTGAAAATATTGAAAATTTGCGAACTTACGAGTGTGCATAGGAACTGTACAACCCACACTCGTAAAACAGTCATTTTTGGGAATTTTTTCACCAAATTTTCAACATAGCCATTTTATCACCTCACCTCATGAACAGTGTCACTGTGATTTTCTTAATTTGTCCCATACATTGATCTCGCACACTGACTGCGCCATTGTGCGCTACATGGGCGGAAACACGTTTTGGGTGAGATGTGAAAAATGGCAACTGTACTACTCATAAGAAGGTGTGGTAAAATGATAATGTTGAAAATCTAGAGTGAAAATATTGAAAATTTGCGACCTTACGAGCGTGCATAGGAACTGTACAACTGCGAAATCACCCTTTGGGCCCGAATAACACCATGACAGTGACATCATTCATGAGAAGGGGTCCCAAAAACCCCATGTTGAAAATTTGGTGCAAAAATTCAAAAATGGCTGAGATATGCAACAAAGTTGAAACCCCTATCTAGCCTATTATACAGCTTACCAGCATTTCCTCAGTTGTGGTCGGCTTTGAAGAGTGCAGACGTGTTCCCAGTCCACCGAAGATTGTCACGCTGAGGTCCGAAGTAAGTATGGGGTGAGGGGGTGTGGGAGGCAGGGTGCGCAGTGGGTTGGTGCGGGTTGTGGGAGGGGCCAGTGAGCCTACGTGGGACCTTTTTTCTTTACAGGTTAAAAAAAGAAAAAGGATGGCGGGACATTTGCCACACTGGGGTGGGCTTCCAGTGTGGCACAAGGATGGTGGGGTGTTCAGCCTAGTGAGGACTGGACACCCGTTATTAGCTTGTCGATTGCCAAGCTGGGGTGGGCTCCCAGCATGGCACTTACTACTTAGGTGGGTGAGGACTGTGGAGCTGATGGGGATTGGGCACCCGTCGGCTATATCATTAGTGCTGCAGCTGGGATGGGCACCCAGCGTGGCATTTGGAAAGCTTTGGGGGCGCAGCACAGCCGGCGGGGATTAGGCACCCCGTATCGGCTATACAGTGTGTGCGGGCGTGGTGCACGCGCATGTGTGTGTGTGGGGGAGGAGCTGCGCGCAGGCAGGCGATATCTTATCGCTGCTCACTCAAGCATAGCTCCCCTTTGAACTGTATGCCACTGCATTTTGGAGCTTGTCATAGACAGCTCCAGCATGCATTGGCTTACAGGGGCTGCACAGCCAACACACTTACTGAATTGGAGGAGGAGGTGACACACCTCCGAAATCTCCGATGATGGCACTATGTTTCTTGCACATGCGTGCAAGCAAACATAAAAAGAAATCACACGTAGGCAAAATTAACTAATATTACAAAAAACTAACAATGAAAAATGCAGGTACATATGTGCAGGATATTAAATAAAGTATATAAATAGAGAATAATACCTATGCAGATGTTTATTACAAGATTATAATAATTTGTGCTCATTTTTTCCCTAACAAAAACCCAGTTATAATTCCCAGTGATAACCTGCAGGTTATAACACTGAACATGTGGCAGGTTTCCCTTCTATTGCACATGTACCAGCTATAGCTTTTCCTTCCACTCCACTGTACACCCTTCCTCAGCACTGAACAGTTGACCACCACTTGGAATTGGCGGTAAGCACATCTTAAAAACTAAGTATAGTAACTGGTCTAAAAAAAACTCTAAAAAGTTTTACTTTTCAACTGGGCTGCTAAAAAAAACCCAAATGCTTCTTTCACGAGCTGCTTCCAAGCATGGACCATGCTGAAACACTACCGGTCCATGACTCCTCAGGGATAGATGTTTATTTAATATAATTGCTGTGGTGAAAAAAATTATCCTCAGCAATTATATAAAATAGATTCAAATTTTAAAAACAACCTTGGTGTGGGATGCTTTTACAAACTCCTCAGGTCTTGCTCTCAGGGTTTATGTGGCACACCACACCTTGGGTGTGTGTAAAATTTTCATTATAACCACCTACCCAGCCTTCATTCTATATATTACACACTGAGGGTGTGTGACAAATTTTATAATAACGGGTGCAAAGTTTAGACAGACAAAAACTGTAAGCTGTATTTCTGTGAGCAAGCATGTCTCTAAGCAGCCACCACTGTCACACAAATACAGTGTAATTTCATTTGTACTTCAGTGAAGTGAGAGCATGAGGAAGAAAATACTGTAATAACCCACTATCAAGTTATTACAGAATTCAGCATCTTATTACAGAGTTTTATCAGGGCTGGATATCCAGTCATTATAGGGGGTCACCAGTTATATGCTGTTAAATACACAATATAAAGCATACAATACATAATACATAGTATTCATAATAAGGCTCAAAAGCTGAGTGAAACTTGAATGCATAAAAGTCAAGTTCTGGTAAAAAAAAAGTTTTTGTAGTCACAGGTCCTGTGTTATTAAATTAACTAATTGTCAAAGTATGTGCTTGTAAGGTAATAATTAAAAAAATGTTTTAATATACAGTAGTGTCATTTTGGATATATGAAACAGTCAACATGCCATTGTTATTGATGAACCTGTTTGCAGTAAGTAGTATTGGAGTCTTTTGTATCACTGTATAATTATTGTACAAATAACTGTAATGTAACTATACAGGTTACTACAGGTGAGGCTGAAAGCTGGGACTTGAGACCAAGTTTATTTCTTGGTCTAAAAATAAAATTAGTTATTTAACTAAGGTGATGTATAGACACTAAATGATAAGAATCATATTTGAAACTAAGAATGGAAAACAGGGAAAAAGAAATAAAGGGGCAAAGAAGGGGTCAAGTGATGGAAAGGGGAGTCACTTTCAGCAAAACCCATCCCTGTCATATTCAACAAAACCCATCCCTATAAGGTATTGTTACTGTTTAGTAGAGTTTGTCGTATCTGGGCATCTTTGAATAAATGGCTGGTGAACTATCTACATACTGTAATTGTCTTTGCAGCGATATGTGACACTTTCCACTCAGCAAACATATTGCAGAATATAAGATTCCTTTTCTTTAATCAGTCCTTGGCATGAAACCAGAAAGAATCCATTTGTGGGGCCCGAGCTGGGTTTCTAAGCAAATTGATTATATCATGTGGTTTCTACTGTCTTAGAAACATCACCCTGATCATGCTTTTCAACACGCTTGATGACCTTCTCACACTAGCGCTCACTTTTGTGGCTGTCAGACTTAGCTATTGCAATACGTTGTACCTTGGGGTGAATGGAGGTGTCCCGCATCATCTATAGCTGGTGCAGAACATAGCAGACAGTTTGTTGATGGACCAAAGTCCTGACATGTGACCCCAAAGTCTGCAAAGTCTGCATTGACTGCTGGTGAGGTGGTAAACCACCTTCAAGGTCAGTTTGCTGATCTATAACATGCAACAAAATGGAGTTTGCCCACCAGCTGTGGCTGTGTGATGCTAAACATGAGCAGAAATTCAGTGTAAAGGAGCCTAACAGCCCTCCCTAAAGTGAATGTAAAAGATCAAGACCAAACTGAAGTATGTATTGTACAAAAGCAGAGTCAAATCTTTATTAAGCTACAAGCACACAAACTGAAATATAAATATAGGAATAAGGTACCACCCCGGCATTTTAGCTGGGGTGGCACCTTATTCCTATATTTATTCTTTGCAAAAAACTGCATTAGTGTACCAATTAGGGTTCTGCTTAATGCCACAAAAGTTGGTAAATGTGGCATCAGGGTTTCCCACTCTAACTCACCACCCCCAACCCCAAAAGCAGCAAAAGGACACCACCACACATGCAACCACAGACAGCCCAGATCAGGTAAGACAAACAACATACAACTGTTTCCAGGTGACACAAATGCAGTAGCACTGATGTGCTGCTTTCATGGATTTGTATCTGTGGCATGAAAACCACAAGACATACACACGCATTTGTCGCTGCAGATACAAATCCATGATACTCAAATTACAACACTACTTGTGTGTGCAGAAGCAAAACCCTCTGCAGTCACAAATACAAATCTGCAATACCAAGATTGCAAGACATATCTGTAGAAGTTTACACCCCTATGGGGGCAGCACTTCTGTATCCTGAGATACTCATGCACATTGTAAGACACACATACATTTGGTGGGCCTCAGCTTTTGCAGGCACAGGTACAAGACATATACACTGACCTCTAGCTGCAAAACCACAGGTGCCACAAAATCCATGATAGCAAAACTGCAACACTGCTTCTATCTGCACAAGCACAGGCTCCTGAGGGGTCTGCATCTCTTTGGACACAGCTGTAAAACATACACACTGACTTCTGACTCAGAAGTGCAAGCCCCTATGGTGACTGCAGTTATGCACACAGAAGTACTATCACAGTGTGGCTATAACAGTTTGAGTAGCAGATCTGGAAATTGTTCATGAGGGTAGCAGTTTTCCACATATACAGATGCATATAGAAAAGCATTCAGTAATTGAGAATGCTATATAGAGAAGTACCTTGTACAGAGTACATGAGTACAGCAAAACTAGCCATTATTTAACACAATAACTTGCAGTAAATAATATGTGAAAAAATACTGCAATAAAAAAAGGGCTTAATTACCACTGAATTACATCATTCCTTGCAGAATTCTACAGCATTTCTATGATATACTGCAGCACTACTATGTTGTATCCTAGCTTGCACTGCTCTACCACATCAGTGCTACTGCATTTATGTCATCAGAAAACAGTTGTATGTTGTTTGTCTTACCTGGTTATGGCTGTATGTGGTTGCTTGCACAGTATGGTGTTGTCCTTTTGCTGATTTGGGGAAGGGGGCATAGTTAGGATTGGAAACACTAATGCTACATTTTCTTACTTTTGTGGCATTAATCTGAACCATAACTGGTGCATTAATGCAATTTTTTGCAAAGAATTTCCTTTCTTTTTGAGATAGTGGAATTGTATCCTCATTCATGCAGGTCTCTTCGGAACATGCGTGAACAGATGCAGATGGGCAGGGCTGTTTGGATGCTGCACCAAGGGAAGATTCCTTCTGCCTACAGAAGTCAAGAATTCATGCTGCTCTCTAGTAGGCTGCATAAGTGCAGGGCCCTCTGTTCCCTGCACTTCCATGTGGCCACAGATACAGATGCACTGGGCAAAGAATCCCATCTGTCCGCCAATGCCAGGGCCCTCTACCATCCACATGTGCAGAGGTCTAGTGCCCTATGTCAATAAGACAGCTGTCCTCACTATATTGTACCTGGTTCCATGCAGTCAAACCTGCAGCTTTCATTCCCTACCTGGGGGTGTCACATAACAAAGTTTATGGAAATATTAAAATGCATTTTCAGCATATTGATACATTGAAAGTATATCACTATAATGTAATCATATCAACCTGACTTCAAGCTACAGCAAAGCCTAGTCAGAGCCACAACTGCTACAATTACAGCAATCCTGTTATGGAATTCCATTAATACACTGCTTGGATTGCAATTAACTTTTATGATTGTGATGTATTAATCCAGCACTTACATTACAGTAGCAGCATCAAAATAAAGGCTTACTAATTAAGCTATTGTTAGCTCTTGACAAAAAGACAGTCTCGCATACGCATATATACATACACATCCTATGACACACACTCATACTTTTTCAGAATGTTCACAGACTTACAATCACACATTTGTGTGCACACACAATGATGGCCACTACTCAGATTGCATTTTCATTTCTTGCTCTTAAGAAAAGAGCTTGCAGTAACTGGATACATACTGATATACACACATATGCTGCTGGAGCAATTCAGATGGGCAGAGGAGTAAAATCACTGTCTTTGTTATTTTATTTGTATCACCTCAGGAGACACTTCTTACCTCTACCTCTCCTACCCAAGTGGTGACCACATGAACCCCATTGCAGCATCATCCCACCCCCAGGATCCAACACGAGCAGAGATGTGCAGCAAACAATGGATCATTGGGGTTTCAGTGGTAGAGGAGTACTGCAGCCCTCCCAGAATGTTTCCTCTTTATAGCCCCTCTACCTCTCTTATGTGATGCCATCATCTTTACATCTGGCCTTCAGGGAAGGTGTTAAGGAGCTAGGAGGGCTGATATTAGTGGTCACTTCCTCTCTTGTTCATTATTTTTGTTGTTAGTAGCCAAAATCATATAATTAGGTTAAAACCAAAAGAAAAACAGCATCACAACCCTAATGCATATGTGACTCCTTGAATGCCACAGACAGTGGCCATGACCCTAACTCACACTCTGTTCTATGATTTTTGTCTCAGCTATCCTGTTGTAGAGCAGTTGTTGTAATGAGACTGTCCCGATATCAAGAGCACCCAGCAAGCAGCTGCTTAATGAGATTGCTAGTGTCCCATTTATCAAGCAGTAGCTGAGCTAACTTCATTGCTGTCTTTTTGCCTGTATAGTTTTCACATATTCATTTATAATTTAATGGAAGTTCATGGTACATTCAGGGTTTTACATCCAAGAACAATAAAAATACAGAAATGCACAGTTATAGCAACATTGATTCCTAACAGATGTTTCTGTGAAGGGGTGGCCTTTGTGCCCCCCTTCCCATTTCCTGATTGCAAACTGGTCCTGTTCTGTAAATCAGGGGTGAGACCCCCAGCAAAATCCAACAAATGGAAAATGGCAAGTTACATTTAGTGAGGACGAGGAAAGACAAAAAAAATGGATCTTTACTGATCTGGTAAATGTGATTGTGGGTGTATATATGTATATATATATATATATATATACATATCTCTGAGGCACTCCACAATTATTACATCATGGGTTGTGTTCACCTGATAGGTTGCTTGATGCACATGTGACTTCTAAAAAAGTCTGAACCCTTTCCTCTAGTATTGTGCCAATATTGAATCAGTTTGATGACTTCCAAAGCTGTACCTAAAAAGAGAGTTAACTGGACACTTTTTGGCTTGTGGTTAAAAAATACAGACTGATGTCATTTGGAGTTAAGGAGAAAACAACTACAGGACTTTATTTCCTATTGATACATTCTAAATAAGGGCCGGCCCATACAACATGCCAGTTGTTCATGTTAATTCTGCTTGTGACTGTCTACCGGGTGGGGTGTGGTGCGCCTCAAAGATTTATATCCCCACAATCACCTTTACCAGGTGAGTAAGCTACCATTGTGGGGGATAACCTCTGAGTCACTCCACAATCATTACATCATGGGTTCTAAAAAGCAGTACCAAGATTCAAGCGTGGGTTAGACAAGTCACTTTTAAGAGTATTAATCTTTGCAGTTAGGAGGACTGAGTAGCCAAAGTTGGCCTTTGACTCTAGTGATACGTCAATTTTGTGATGTCTATTAAAGGTGTGTAATGATGACCATGTGGCTGGCTGCACAAATTTCTTCCATTGTGGTAAAGTTTTTCTCAGCCCATGAAGTGGCTATCGCCCTGGTGAAGTGTACTTTGATGTCTATTGGTGGTGTTGAATTGCTTTTCTTTTATGCATCCACTACTGCCATCTTAAGCCAATACATGACGGTGGAGCATGATTCAGAGTGTCCACTTTTGTGTCCTTGTACGATGATGAATAAATGGCCTGTCTTATGGATATCATTAGTTCTGTTGATGCAAGTGGACAGTACTGGTTTCATGCCTAGTGTCTGTAGCAGTTCTTGTTCCACTTTGTGTGCTGTAATTTGTGCAGGTAGCTCTATTGTTTGACTTGTGTGAAACACTGTGGCTACCTTTGGGCCAAGTGATGGGATGGCTCATAAGGACACTCGATTATTGTAGAAGATTAAATAGAGGGCCTTTCACAATAGTGCCTGTAGCTTGCCTATGCATCTGGCCGAACATATTGCCACCATGAAGGCAGTTTTTAGGTTTAAACACAAGGTCTACTGATTCCAGTGGTTTGAAGGGTGCGTTCATCATGGATCTGAGCATGAGATTAAGGTCCCATGGAGCTGACACCGATTTTATCTTTGGACAGATATTTGTTGCTGCTTTTAGGAAGTGTATGACATGCTGGTGAACATCTGGTATAGCTCCATTTATTGGCACTCTTGCTGCTCCTATAGCTGCCACTTGGACCTTGAGGGATGAGACTGCTAAGGCTTTGTCTTGACCTTCCTGTAGGACTAGGAGGATGTTGGCGATGAAGGAGTTTTTTGCCTTCACATCTTTGTGTGAGCACCATAAATATGTTCCAGTGTCAGTGGTACATTGTGGTGGTGGATTCCCTTAGTGATTTTGCCATTGTTTATATTATCATTTGGGGGTAGCCTGCCTTTAGCAATCTCTCCCTTTCAGGTGCCAGGCTGTTAGCTTGAGGTTGTGGGGATTCAGGCGACATACTGGGCACTGTCAGAGAATGTTGTGTCTGAAGGTGAGTCTCCAAGGGTCATCCAACTGGGGTTGGCTGCCTATTTGCATTGCACCCCCCACCCCTTCAGGTTGCAGCACACCCTGGACATATGCTGTTGTACTGTTTTCCTGCTAAATGTACTACCAAGATGCTGGAGAGGTGTTTTTGTGCCCAATTAATAAACATAGAAACATAGAAACATAGAAGTTGATGGCAGATAAGGATCACAAGGCCCATCCAGTCTGCCCATTTATTTTTCTACCTTATAAATGTGCCATCAGCCTTTGCTCTGTCAGTGGCCTATCTATTCATACTCATCTGTATTGCTCCCTTATGCCTATCCCATGCCTGTTTGAAGCACTGCACTGTTTTCATAGCCACCATTTCCTGAGGTAGGCCATTCCTTGCATCCACCACCCTTTCTGTGAAAAAGAATTTCCTCACATTCCCCCTTAATCGACCTTCCTCTGGTCTTATGCTGTGTCTTCTTTTCCTGCTATTTTTCTTATATTTAAGCATGTTAGACTCTTTCACCTTGATAATGCCCTTAAGGTGTTCGAATGTTTTGATCATATCACCTCTCTCCCTCCTTTGCTCAAGGGTATACATATTGAGCTCAGGTAATCTGTCCTCATATGTCTTCTGATGCAGTCCCTGCACCATTTTGGTTGCCCTTCTCTGGACTACCTCAATTTGGTTAATGTCCTTGTGAAGGTGTGGCCTCCAGTACTGCATGCAGTACTCCAGATGGGGCCTAACCAGTGTCTTGTAAAGAGGGATTATTACCTCCCTCTTACGATTTGTGATACCCCTACTAATACAGCCTAACATCCCCCTAGCCCTACCTACTGCTTTAGAGGTCTGCTTGGATGATTTCAGGTCATCGGTGATGATGATGCCCAAGTCTCTTTCTTCCTTTGTGACTGCCTGCAGCTCTCCTCCCAGCCTATAGGTGGCTTCAGGGTTTCTCTTCCCTATGTGCATGATCTTGCACTTCTTTGCATTAAATCCCAGTTGCCACTCTTCTGACCATTATAGGCCCCCCTCAATCACTCTCTAACCAACAATGCTGCCTCCTTCTGCATTGCATCGCTCTTTTCTTTTCTTTTTTTTAACACAGCTGCTGTTTCTATGCCCCCTTGACAGCCCCTTTCTGCCTCACCCCCCCCCCAGCTCCATCACCCAGAATTGCCAGGGCTTACTTTATGCCCGGCCCAGGAGCGGTGCCTGCAGGGAGTCGGGCGTCATCCTGCCACTGGGGATTTTTCTCCTTTTCTCCTGTTTGAGCCCACGCACCATGCAATGGGTGCAGCAGCTGTCTCCACCTCTGTGGAGGCAAACAAGCACCCTGGGCACGGGCAAGCCCCCCAGCTGTGCCATTCACAGTACAGACCCCCCAGCCTGAGGATGGAGAGCTGTGACTCTCAATCCTTGCCTCCTCCACCAGCCTCTGAGGGACCCAAGTCTGTTCCTGAACAGGGGTTGCCAGCGTGGTGCAAGGTGTGGCATCCAGCGCCTCAACCCTCAGAGCCACTGGGCCAGCTAATTGCATCGCTCTTTGTTTGATCAGGACGTGTTTGCCTTTGATCTGTTTGCTGAAATGAAGGAGGGCCAGAAAGACTGTCCTCATCTCCAGGACACTGATTGACAGTTTTGACTCATTTTGATGACCATTTTCCTTGTGCCATCCTTTGTTCTGTGGTAGCTTCCCAGCCTGTTAGGCTTGTATCTGTGTTTATCACTACCTCTGGTAGTATTTCTAGGGGCATGGCTTTGCGGAGGTTTTGTCTTTTTGTCCACCATGTTAATGACTTTAACACCTGTGGGGGCAGTGAAACTGACTTGGAGAAGTCTAGGTCGTATGTCGGCTCCTGCCTAAATTAGGAAAGACAGGAGAAGTCTCATATGCCACATAGCCCATATGATTATATCTATTCATTAGGACATTAGTTCCAGGGCTTGTGAGATCAGTTCCAGGGATGGGTGTTTTTGTCATTGTGATTGGGACACTAAGGTTATTAGATTGTTGATGTGTTTTTTTCCACAGGTGTACCAGTCCAGCCGCTGTGTCGCTTACAGGAGCCAGTGTCCAGTTTCCCATTAGCAGATTATAAAGATCTGCCACTAGAGGGGCTATAGTTCTTTTCTGCAGCATGACTGAAGTAAGAGGTTCTTTAACTGTAAACTATAGGCCCCCCTCAATCGCTCTCTAACCAACAATGCTGTCCACCTAGCCTGCTCCCACCATACTTTAGCTCTGCAAGCTAAAGCTTAACTATTCATGATGGCCAGGTTAACACTACTGTGCATTACATTACATCCAGCCTGGTACTTCTCATTGTAGCAGACTACCTTGTAGCCCTATCGCTAATGCACCCTCATTGTGAACTGCATTGTGAATCAGTTCCCTCCTACCATTTGCTGATGCATCTCTGTCAGTGTATATCCCTGTCCCTTATCTGCCAAAATGTAGAGTTGCCTGCCTAGAATCCTGGATACTCAGAAAGTTTCAAAAGTCTCAATTTTCTACCAGATATCTCAAAAAATGGCTTGTTTCTTCAATCAGGCCTTCAGTCCTTTTTCTCCTAATAATCCTTGCAGTTGATGTTGAATGTAATCCTGGGCCTGCTAATGATACTTCTGCTCACACCCTCCCTCAGTATCTTTAAAGATACCGAAAGGATTGAAAATTGCCAACTTAGATGTGCAAAGCATTAGACCTAAAACGTCAGAGCTGGAAGCATGGGCCAATCTTCACACTCCTGACATTCTAGGCATCACAGAGACCTGGCTAAAACCAAGTATCAGGCAAAATGCAGTAGCCCTGCCTGGGTACAAATGTTTCAGATTGGATCACTAGAAAAAAAGGGGTGGGGGCGTCATTATGTACGTTAGGGACAGCCTTGATGCTACCCTAATCCCTGGACCTGGACCCTCCCAGGTGGAATCGATATTCATAGAAACATAGAAGTTGATGGCTGATAAGGATCGCAAGGCTCATCCAGTCTGCCCATTTCTTTTTCTGCCTTATGAATGTGGCCTCGGCCGTTGCTCTGTCAACAGCTTTTCTAGTCATACTCATCTATATTGCTCCCATATGCCTATCCCATGCCTGTTTGAAGCCCTGCACTGTATTCACATCCACCACTTCCTGAGGTAGGCTGTTTCATGCATCCACCACCCTTTCTGTGAAAAATAACTTCCTCACATTACCCCTTAATTGGCCTCCCTCTAATCCCATTCTGTGTCTTCTTGTCCTGCTATTTTTCGTATACTGAAACATGTTAGACTCTTTCACCTTGTTAATGCCCTTAAGGTGTTTGAATGTTTTGATCATATCACCTCTCTCTCTCTCTCCTTTGCACTAGGGTATACATATTGAGCTCCATTAGTCTGTCCTCATATGTTTTCTGATGCAGTCCCTGCACCATTTTGGTTGCCCTTCTCTGGACTGCCTAAATTTGGTTAATGTCTTTGTGAAGGTGTGGCCTCCAATACTGCATGCAGCACTCCAGATGGGGCCTAACCAGTGTCTTGTAAAGAGGGATTATTACCTCCCCCTTAGGTCTTGTGATACCCCTACTAATACACCCCAGCATCCCCCTGCCTTACCTTCTGCTTTAGTGGTCTGCTTGGATGATTTCAGGTCATCTGTTATGATGATGCCCAAGTCTCTTTCTTCCCTTGTGACTGCCAGCAACTCCCCTCCCATCCTATAGGTGGTTTCAGGGTTTCTCTTCCCTTTGTGCATGATCTTGCACTTCTTTTCGTTAAACCCCAGTTGCCACTCTTCTGACCATTTTGCCAGTTTATCCAGATCTCTTCTCATTCTGCCTACCCCATCTGGATCATCTACTCTGTTTCATATCTTCGTGTCATCTACAAACAGACAAACCTTACCCTCCAGTCCATCTGCAATGTCACTGATGAAGATATTGAAGAGGGCTGGCCCCAGGACTGATCCCTGAGGTACCCGACTTGTGACTCGCATCTCTTCTGACTGTAATCGTTTACCACTACCCTCTCTCTTTTCTGCCTGTCAACCAGTTTGCCATCCAGTTGGCCAACTTCTGACCCACTGATGAGCCTACCCAGCTTATTGATCAATCTTCTATGTGGAACAGTATCGAAAGCTTTGCTGAAGTCAAGGTAGGGGACATCAGCTGCTCCCTGTTGGTCGGCCACTCTGGTTACCCAGTCAAAGAAATCTATGAGATTAGTTTGACAGGTCCTTCCTGATGTAATACCATGCTGTCTTGGATCTTGCGCTCCTGTTGATTCCAGGTGTTGCACTATCCTTTCCTTAAGGAGTGCCTCCCTAATCTTGCCCACTACTAAGGTAAGACTGACTGGTCTGTAGTTCCCTGGCTCCTCCCTGCTACCACTCTTGGCTCTCTCTCACTTTTGGCTCCATAAAAAAAAACTACTGATAGGGTGTGTATACCTACAGTATCACCTAAAGTAGCATCTTCTTGCATACCCTCCTTCATTACCTCCCTTTCTAGCCTGCTGCGTCATGAGCTGGTGCTTGGGGGAGACTTCAATATTGACTGGTTGAACCCTGGCTCTGCCAAGCCATCTGCCGCACTGGCTGATTTCAAGTTGGTTCAAATGGTTGGAGGCCCTACTCACCTTAACACAAAGTCGGTAACCATACCATACTTGATTGGGTGTTCACTAACTGTGTCTTGAAGATAAAATCTGTAGAGGTTCTCTCAGACAGTATAAGTGACCACTCTCCAATGATCTGCATTTGGCGTAATAACTTTCCTAAGCCCCCACCTTAGGTTGTAATGGTCCGGGGCATGACAAAATTCGACTCCAAAGCTTTCATGGATGCAATCCAAGATACTTACTGTGGGTCTAATAAATACCCTACCAGATCTCAATTCAGCCCTAGACTACCTTGTGACTAAACTCACTGGTATTATTGACCTCCACGCCCCTATGAAGAGATTCTGAATAAAAGGTGTGAAAGCTCCTTGGCTCTCAAAAGAACTGAGGCAGCTCATGTCCTCGCATGATAAAGCCTGGCGTAGATGAAAGGGTAGTGGATTACCTACTGACTAGCAAACATTTAGGCAGCTAAGGAACAGCTGTAAGAATGACATCCAGAAAGTAAAGCACCTACATTTCAGGAATCTCCAGACCGAGCACCTCAACAATCCAAAAGAATTTTAGAGACAGGTTAACTCCCTCCTAAAGGGGAATACCTCTGAGAGCCCCAGCTTCCTTGATGCCCAGGGTTCCATTTTTAGTGATCCTCACTCCATAACAATTGGCTTTAATGAGTTCTTCACAGGTCTTCATAACTATACATCTATTTTTGACAGTCCCCCCCCCCCAATTCGGGCTCTCTGCAATCAGCTGACTCCATGGATCGTCCTGCCTTCCACCTAAAACTAGCCACCCTTGATAAAGTCTGCCATCTGCATAATAATTTGAAGTCTGACAGCAGCCCTGGACATGACACACTGGAACCAAAATTCCTTAAGCTGGGAACTGATATCCTCGCCCATCCAGTTTGGTATCTATTTAACAGAACTTTCCTTTCTTGCAACGTCTCAGAAAAATGGAAGGTGGCGGTAGTTGTCCCAATCCACAAGGGAGGTCACAACTCCATAGTGGAAAAATTCTGCTCAATCTCTATTTAATGCCCATTAGCCTAGATCCAAGAATGAATAATCTGTGATCACCTGCAGGATTACCTAGACCTACACCAGCTGCTTACAACCTCCCATCATGGGTTTAGGAAAAATTACAGTACACTGACAGCCCTGGTCAAAGTCACATCTGACATATTCTATGCCATGGACATTGGTTGTGCCGGAGGTGCCATATTTGTAGACCTGACCAAGGCCTTTGATTTAGTCAGCCATGACCTGCTGCTCTGCCAGTTGAACATACTTGGCCTTCCTTACTGTGCCATAGCCTGGATTCAAAGCTACCTCTACGGCTGCACTCAGCATGTGAAATGGGCAGAATCCCAGTCTGCTCCAAGATCTATAACCCACGGTGTTCCCCAGGGCTCCATACTGGGTCCTCTACTTTTTTCTTTATATGTCAACTGTCTCCCTAATAATTGTGGTGGAGCCTCAGTTCTCCTCTGTGTGGACGATGCTATCCTCTACTGCTTCTCCTCTGACATAGGCTGGCCCAACACAAAGCTGAAATCTGACTTTAACACCCTCATGGATTGGTTTGTTTAAAAGCAACTGGTGCTTAACACTAAAAAAACTAAGTGTATGTTGTTCTCACCTGCACGCACCCTCCCCCTTATGGCTGTGCTTTCACATACTGAGACTGCCCTTGAATCTGTTGAGTCATTTAATTAATAATAATCTTTATTTATAGGGCGCCTTTCAAATATTAAGGTGCCTTACATTAAGAAACATGATCATCAAAAATTACAATTAATATTGAACAGTAAAATCCATTATATTTCTGGGAATGCCAGAGTCTACAAAAAAGTTTTCAGTGCCTGCTTAAAGCCCCAATAGTCACACACTCCTGGAGTTGACAGGGCAGAAAATTCCAGAGGGTAGGGGCCACAAAAGCAAAAGTATGGGCCCTAGAGGATTTCAGAAAAACCCTCGGAATCTCCAGCAACCCCTCGTCAGCCGAGCAGAGCTGTTGGACAGGGCTGTAAGGAATTAGGAGCTCTTTCAAATAGTCAGGACCAAGACTGTGTAGGGCTTTGTAGGTCAACAAGCCTACCTTAAAGGTGATCCACCACTGAATTGACAGCCAGTGCAGATCACGCAGCACAGGGGTAATATACGAACTCCTAGGTACCCCTGTCAATAGACAAGCAGCAGCATTCTGCACTAGCTGCAAGAGGCAGATATCAACCCCAGGAAGCCCTAGATAAAGGGAATTGCAGAAGTCAAGCCAAGAAGTCACAAAGGTGTGGACCAGTACTGGCAGGTCATTGGACGGAACAAGGTGCCTTACCCTGGCAATATTCCACAGATGGTAGAAGGCCGATTTGATGACTGCCGACACCTGATGACGGAGGGTCAGCCCATCATCAAGCATGACTCCAAGGTCACACACCCATTCAGAGGTAAGGATCTGCTCACCCCCCAGATATATTCCAGAGGGCAGATCCATTCTCAACCTCTCTATCCTGTGACATGGGTCCACCACCTTAACTTCAATCTTTTCCATGTTCAATTTCAACCAGCTCGAATTCATCCAGTATTGGATTTTTAACAGACAGTTGTTAAATACCTGGGGGTCACCTTGGATCCCTCACTCACACTGGATGCACACATAACACCTCTCACCAAAATTCTTAACCAAAAAAATCAGGGTCCTTTACCGCATTCATCCCTTCCTTACTTCAACTGCCTGTCGCAAGATTACAGATGCCACCCTCCTGCCTCTCCTCTTGTATGGTGTCCCATTGCTTCTCTTGACCTCTGCAACCATATCATCTGATCTCTAGCAGGTCTGCCACAGAGTGAGTAGGTTTTCTCTGGGAACCCATGCTCGCCATCATCATTGTGATGGCCTATCCGCCCTGGGATGGTTGCCCTATGAGGCCAAACTGTGCTATGCCACCCTGAGATTTGTTCACAAGCTAGTACATTGATTCATACCTCCCTGCCTAGCTGATATCATCCAGTGTTGACTCCCCCAGCGTGCTCTCAGATCTGCCACCCTACCCCTTCTCATAGTGCCAAACCTGCATCTCTCTATAGCTCGGAGATCATTCTCCTTTTCTACTGTGTCCTCCTGGAACTCGTTACCCTCCTCAGTCCTGGCTTGCTCTTCACTCCCTCAATTTCAGTGCTTCTGCAATCTCATCTAGCTGCCCCACATTGCTCCTGCTATTGATTACTTTGAGGCTTTCTATCTCTCCTCTCTCTCCCTATGTGCATAGTGCCACTAGATTTCTCAGTTAGGTACATTGTTATCTGTACAATCTGAATTTATGTACAATATTATCTGCAAACAGGGATTGATGATTATGTTACTGCCTGCCATAGTATACTCTATGGTACTGTTATCTATACTAGTGATTCTCAACTGTAGTAATTATGTTCTCTGTACATTTTTTTCATGGAGTTGTGAATGTTTGTATGATGTAATTGTGTTGTATTATGACATGCTCCTGTAACTATATTAGTTGGTCTTGTTATTGCAATTGTCATATCTGTATGGTTTCCTGTGTCAGCTATTGCACTATCAATGCACTGCAATTCTGGGTGGCCGCTGAAAAAGGGACTGACTTGTCTCAGTAGGCCAACCGGTTTACCAAAATTCAATAAATACATAAAATAAGAGTCCACAGGTGCACTACAGACTGAATGGGTGTGAGGCAGCTCTTGGCTTGGTTAATCACCCAGCCATGGCTCTCTAGGCACCATATCACTACTTGTGTCTTTCAAATGGATTGTTGGACTGATCTTGCTCTGTTGAGCCAATCATCCAGATACAGTATGACTTGCATGCCTTGCTCTCGATGTTTGGTTACTAGTACTACTGATACTTTGGTGAAGACCCGAGGGGCTGATGCTAGACTGAATTGGAGAACCTGATATTGGAAATGTCTCCCCAGGATATGAAAGCAGAGGAATCTGTAGTGTGAAGGCCTGATTGGAATATGTAGATAGGCATCCTTGGGGTCTATGGACATCAGGATGTCTCTGGGGTGTATGGTCTTTAGAATTGATCTAATAGTCTTCATTTTGAAGGGCTTGTATTGTACTGAGTGGTTTTGTGACTTAAAATCCAGAACCGGGTATTGCCCCACCATTTTCTTGGGTACCATCAATACAAATGAATATAGTCCTTGGCACCTCTCAGTTATCAGTACCTCTGCTATGGCTCTGTTGTGCTGAAGTTCCATTAGAACTTGGAACAATTTTTAAATCTTTGTTTTGTGTTTGGAGATTGGGGAAATGATTAATCTGTGATGTTTGGGAGTTTGGTACAGCTCTATGGCATAGCAGTTCTTTATGATTTCTAGTACCCACTTGTCCTCTATGGAGTTTTTCCAGGTGTTGGCAAATTGTCTTAACTTTACCCCCAATGGCACGTCTTGGGAGTTTTTGAAGTAAACCTAGTCACTCTTTAGGGTGTGCTCTTCATGAGTAGGAGTTTTGGCCCCTGTCCCTATTTGCTCCTCCTCTGCTTCTGTATTTGTTGTAGTTGTAAGTGGGAGGGATAAAGGATGAAAGTTGTTTCCCCTGTACCCATAGTGGCCTCTCCATTTTTGTCACAAAAGGAATGGGAGCAAGACTTGTGCCTTGCGGGGAGGTAGGTGGATCTGTTAGGCTGGTCCTTGCCTAGGTCCTTGCCATCCTCCTTACCTTTAAGTACTTTTCAAGGCCCTTACTAAACAATAGGGATCCCTTGAATGGTAGCTTGTGCAGCATGGCTTTGGATTCGTTGTCTGTGTCCCAAAGCTTCATCCATTGTGCTCTCTTGGCCCTGTTGGTTAGTACTGCTGCCCAAGCGTTCATCTTTAAAGAGTCTATGGCCATGTCAGCCAGGTACTTTGTAGCTAGTGTTGAGTTTTTGATTAATTGGCTCTCCATAGATTTTGGAGTCAGTGTTTTTGCTGCTTCTTGTAACCATTCTACCTGCACTCTTGTGGCCTAAATAGCCATAGTTGCTGCTCTTTTTCCCAGACCTGCTAGTTTATAGTTTTTCTTAAGGATGTCCTTAACTTTCCTGTCTAATAGGTCTTTTAAACCTGAGGCAGTCTCTATAGGAAGTATAGTTTTCTTTTTGAGGGAGGTGATTTGAGGTCCACTGTGGGTGGTGTACACCACAGTGCCAGTTTATCAGCCTGTAAAGGGTACATGTTTCCCAAGACCTGCGTTCGGGAATACAGGCTGGGTCAAGGGAGTCCCATTCCTTTGTGACCATCTCATCAATGGATTCGCAGAGGGGGGGGATATGTCTGCTTTCTTTGCCAATGGTTGAAGAGATGGTAGCAGTGGCAACAGTCATGGAGTGGAAAAGAGGGAACAGGTTACTAAGAAAGAGGAAGCGGGCATTTGTGAAGGGTCTTCAGAAAATAGCTTTGCACTACTAGAGGGGAGGAAGGAGGCGGGAGGTGATGCAATTGGAGGAGCACTTGATAAATGCCTGGACCAAACCAAAGCGGGAGGAAGTTCTGCTGGGAAAATGGCAACAGGGGAAAAAGGGGGAAATAATGTGCAGGAGGAAGAAGAGGAGCTGGGAAAGAGAGAGGGAGATGAATGGAAGCAAGCAGGGAGTAAGAGGTGTGTAATCTTAGTGCTGAGGGACTCAATACTAAGAGGAGTCAGGTGGGGTAGCAAGGGGAGAGGTATAGTCGAATTTGGGTGGAGGCCATGCCAGGAATGACAGCAGAAAGGGTGGGTCAGTCTGTTCTGAAATATGCTAGAAGGGGTAGGGACAAGCCTCATTTAATTATACATCTTGGGACAAATGACCAGGCTGACAAGACAGTGGATATAGTGCAGAGGAGGTTTGAAGAAGTAGGACAATTATGTGTGGGAGCAGGAAGATGAGTAACTTGTTCAGAGATACTTCCAGTGCCCAAAGCAAGCACAATAAGAAAGCTGAAATTTGAGGAATTTAATGGATGGCTAAGAACCTGGTGTCATGTTAAAGGGTATGGGCTGTTGGGAGGATGGGAATGGACCTGGGAGGACAGTAGTCTCTATGCCAAGGACAGACTACACTTGAGTGAGGAGAGAAAGAAAGTGCTGAAACAGAGGATGAAGGAGTACATAGAGGAAATTTGGAATTTAAACTAGGAGTGGGGGGTGGTAAGTGGGCAAGAGACATGCAGAGACCACAGGTTGGGAAACCATATGAGCTTACCCCCCAGAACAGTGACAAAGGACAAATGGCAAGTACAATCAGTGATGCTAGTAAAGGAGGGCAGGAAGGGAGGGGGAGGAAAGGGTGGAAGGCAGCCCTTCAGATAGGTCTATTTTGGACGTATTTTATGTCCATGAATTTACTCAAAACATCCAAAAATGAGCCCTCTGGAGTCATTGGCATCCAGAAATGTTTCCCTTGCTTAAGACTGATGTCTTGTTTTCATTGTGTGGACATCACATCTTTAAATTCTTTCAAAATTCTGGCATTTTTTTCTGCCTGCTTGTGCTCTGCTCTGCCTCCTTCCATGTCTGCAGCTGGTACATTTAAATCATACAGACAACAAAGTCTAAGCCTACAGTGATGCAGAGTGTCCCAGTGTAAATAAATATCACAACTACAAGATTCCCTTGGGCTCCGATGGAGAATGCCAGCCCTGATTGACTGACAACCGTGCCCTTATCCAACTAGGGAGTGTTTCATGCCTATGGGGTGGGGTGTGGATGCACAGTGGCAGCCAATGGCTGGGGATAGTGTGGTTGAGAGGTGGGCCTGATCTGCCTGAATGGTTAGGTGTTGCTGTGGTGTCTGGCAGGAAGTCGGACGTTGGCTCTGCAGCATGGTGGAGTGCACTGTCTGAACCAGGCCAAGACAGTAGTAAAGTGGGCGAGTCTGAGTCATCTTCGAGGAGGTCATGAGAGGAGTAAGTCACTGAGTGAATCCATTGGAGTAATGGCATGTGTGTTGTGGGGAGGGGGACTCGAGGAGCTCTGAAATGGGCTGGCAATGTGTCGGTCAGGTTGTGGGTCAGCACCAGAAGCAGCAACATGGCAGATCATGGATGTAGCTCCAGTCCAGCCAGAGGCAGCAGCCAAAAACAGGCACAGCAAGAGGAATGGGATCATCAGAGGACTGGAGCATCTGGAGTTGCAGCAGCAGCAGCAGGTCAGTCTGTCAGATACCGATTTACTTCTGACTTGTGTATGTTATAATTTTGGCAAGGCAAGAAGCAAGGCTGGTTCATGATTGATGCCTAGTTAATAATGGTAATCACAAAATAATCTGTCCAGCACAGTGTTGCAGAAAAATCTTTGGAAGTAGGGGAACCATCTCTGGACTGGATGGCTGGGCAAGCCACTCCGACCATTGGGCGAGTGGGGGGGGCAGTAATGTACTCATGTTCATTGCTGATGAGCAGCCTGAGCACCTGTAAATTGGGTGGAACATTCACCCTTCAAGTAAAACTGCATGCCACGTGCTGAATTGTTCTGTAGGGAGCCTATGGCCCAAATTGCAATTCAGGTATGAGTCAGTGATGACAGCTTGGGGTTGGGTTTGAAGGGGCTGCCTGCATCTCTCTGCCAAGCCAGTGCCAGGGCTGATTTGATTGTAGTTTGATGTTTATTTGTTTTTTTGTTTACAACATGGACAAATCTGAGGAGGGCCCACTGAAGGTGCATTGCCCAGGGCCCACAAAAACCTGGCGCCAGCCCTGGAGGGAGCCTAAGGACTACTGGAGCCTGCTGCTTGATTGCGTCAGTCAGAAGGTGCCGGCCCAGTGGACTGGACTCTGTGGATCTGACTGCATGGCATGGCACAGTCCACAAGGAGGATTGTGTGTGCTGCCTGCTGCATAGTGCCTGTTGAGGAGTGGAGGGCCGGAGAAGGCATCACCTGGAAGAGGGAGGTAGAAGAGCTGGTCCTGAGGTGTGAAAAAACCAACCTGTGCTGACCGACACTGTTATTGGGCTCCCTAAAGAAAGTTCCTCAAGTTGTAGGCTGCAGCCTTGTTGCAGGACTAGAGGAGTGCAGAGACAAGAGAGAGCCTCGAGGACTGGAATGAGAGCGGCTGATCGGGGTTTTCCGAAAAGGATAAGGTACTTTCCTTTTTTTTATTAGACACACCACCACGTCTGCTCTGCTCTGCATTACATTTGTCACTGTGCTGTGATGTGACTGTCCACAGTATTGACCCCTTGCCTCTTAATGTAGCTAGCATACATCCTATTACAGTGAGCTTTACGTACTCTGTTAGCAGGAATTAATCACTGACTCCCCTTGACCTTAAAATTGTAAAAGGGACTGCAAATGTGTTTGTCAGGATCCTTGGAGTGATTTAAATATATTACCCCATGAACTTATTTGACATATTTTATTTTAAAATGTCCTTTCATTGAAATAAACTGGATAAACGGATTGTGAAAAAAATGCATTTGTATTCTCCAGAGGTATATGTTGCTCATACTGGTTTCATCTCAAAAACAGATGACTTTTTTTTTTAAATGCTGTGAGGTGACCATGCTGACTCAGCTTTGCAAACAGAGTGTGTGACTTTGTTTTTGGAGGTGCCTTGTTATGACTACATGGGAAAGGGGGCAGGCAGGGGATGCCAGGCAACAGGTCCCCAGGGACAGGACAGGGATGTACAGTATGTTCACACTCTAATGTCCCACAAAGTGCTGTAACTAACATTATTACATATTTACTGATACTGTGATTTAATTCTAAAGGGTACCACTGACAAATTCTAGTATGCCATTAAAGAGTGCCTGACAGACAGTGCCGTGGGGGGTAGAGACAGTGATATAAGCACAGGTGGCTGGCAGCCGCATGGAGTAATGTAATTTCCACATTCCACTTAGAATCCAGAAAGAAGTGAGGTATTCGTAAGGCCAATTAGTTGACTTCTAAAACTATAGGACTTAGAGTATTTTGACTGCCTAAATTTGTCGACTGGAATTATTTTGACTTCCAAAACACTGACGACTGGAGTATTTTGACTCCAGTGAAACTGAAATGACTTCCAAATTTCAACCCATGGAAGTATTTGACTTCCACCCCAAAAAAAAGTATCTGAAGCCCTGGTGGAAGGTAGTTACCCTTAATGCTAGGAGCCTTGTGAGGAAAACTGCAGAGTTACAGTTGCTAATGGCAGAGTGAGAGGTGGACATTGCAGCCATCACAGAAACATGGGCCACCCAGTACAATGATTGGGACCTGTCTGGACCAGGGTACAGGTTATTTCGTAGGAACAGGGTGATTGGGAAAAGAGGGGGGGGTGGCACTATATGTGAAGGAAGGACTGAAGTGTGTAAGGGAGGAAGGGGAGGAGGGTAATATGGAGTCACTTTGGATGCAAATTCAGGATTCCAAGAATAGGATTCTCAGAATGGGAGTGGTGTACAGGCCGCCCTCTCAGACGGAGGAGTTAGACAGGGAACTAGCGGGACAGATCAGGAGGACCTGCCGGAAGGGTAGTGTGTTGAGTGTGGGGAACTTCAACATGCCAGGAGTAGACTGGAGTACCCCAACAACCAGGAATACAAGGTAGCAGGTACTGCTGGATGCCTTCCAGGACAGCTTCCTGCAGCAAATGGTCAGTGAACCAACCAGATTAGGGAATACCCTTGGCCTTGTGCTGCTGAATGGGGAGTTTGTGAGAGAACACACGGTGGAAGAACCGCTGTCAGGGAGTGACCACCACTCAATATGGCTCACATTGGATATGGGCAAAGAAGAAGTGGAATCTGGCACAAGAGTGCTGGACTTCAGGAGGGCTGACTTTGGGAGGATGGGGAAAGTGGTAAAAGGGTACCTAGCCAGAATTCAGCCTAGTATGGACACTAACCAGAGGTGGGAGCTCATAAAGCTTGGATAGAGGAGGCAATCAAAACCTGCTACAAGGCCCAGAGCAGGAAGGCTAGGGCTAAGAAATTGAGCTGGTTGAGCAAGGAGGTCATGGAAAAGGTAAGGAGGAAAAGAGCTGCCTTTAGGAAGTACAAGAAAACAGGAAGAGGAGAGGACAGGAAGGAGTACCTGACAGAATCAAAGGAAATGACATGGGCAGTAAGGGGAGCCAAGGCATCTATGGAGCTCAGGCCAGCACAAGGCATTAAAAAAGGGGAGAAGGACTTCTTTAGGAACATCAGGGAGAAAAGGAGTTGTAAGGACCACATAGTAAGTATTAGGAAGGAGGGGGTTTGGGTGGAAGCAGGGTGCGATAAGGCAGAAGAGCTAAATGATTACTTCTGCTCGGTATTTACTAAGGAGAAGGGGGAGTGATACTCATGGAGGAGGAACGGCAGAAATGGGGGGTGCACTGGGTGACAGATGGGGAAATCATGGAGGGCAGAGTTTGGCAGTGTTTGAAGGCACTGAGGGTGGACAAGACTGCATGCCCAGATGGCATCCACCCCAGGGTACTGAAGAAGCTGGCAGAGGTCCTTGCTGGACCTTTGGCAGACTTATTTAATGACTTACTTCACTCAGGGTGTGTACCTCAGGATTGGAAGATGGCTTATGTGGTGCCCCTCCACAAAAGTGGCCCCAAGGATGAACCGGGGAACTACAGACCGGTGAGCTTCACATCCATCTTGGGTAAGCTGATGGAGACTATCCTGCAGGAGAGGCTGGTGCCCCTCCTAGAGGCCAAAGGACTACAGGACAGCAGACAGCATGGCTTCATATGTGGCAGATCCTGCCAAACCAACCTGGTGGAGTTCTATGACTGGGTAACTAGGCAACTGGACAGGGGCCATGCAGTGGATGTCCTGTATTTGCACTTCAGTAAGGCATTCGACTCAGTGCCACATGGGAAGCTGGGAAGTAAGTTAGAAGGCACAGGGATGGGTACAAAGCTGGTGAGATGGGTAGGAAACTGGTTTAAGGGACGACTACAGAGGGTGGTGGTGGTTGGGGAGCTCTCACACCCAAGGGTAGTGACTAGCGGTGTCCCACAGGGCTCGGTGTTGGGACCAGTGTTGTTTGGGATATTCATTGTAGACATATCATGGGACATCAAGAGCAAGATTAGTCTGTTTGTTGATGATACTAAGATGGGAGCAGTGGTGGATGACCTAGGAGGATGGCAGGGGTTGCAGGATGATCTGGCAAAGCTCAAAACCGGGTCAGACACCTGGCAACTGGGGTTTAATGCCAAAAAGTGCAAAGTGCTACATTTTGGGGTGAAGAACCCAAGGAGGAGTTACCTGCTGGGTGGAGTGCAGCTAGCCCAGACAGAGGAGGAGAAGGATCTGAGGGTGCTCATTATACAGGTCAATGAACAACTTCGGCACAATGTGGGAAGGCAGCTACGAAGGCCAACAAAATGCTGCGTTGCATTGCAAGGGTATATCCTCGGGAGGAGGAGGTGATTCTGCCACTATATAGGTCATTGGATTAGACACGCACTTGAGAGTATGTTGCAGTACTGGCGCCCGTATCTGAGGAGGGACATTAGTTACTGGAGGGGGGGGTGAGCGCAGAGCAACAAAGATGATTAAGGGCTGGGGACTTATACGAGAGAAGGTTGAGGAGTTGAACATGTACTCACTGGAGGAAAGGAGGGACGGGGACATGATTAAAACTTTTAAGTACATGAAAGGAATAAACAAGACAGGTACAGAGGGCTGTTCAAAAGTAGACGGAGGGAGGGACACCAGGGGCCATGATATGAGACTGGAGGGAGGAAGGTTCAGGAGGGAGATGAGGAGACACTTTTTTACAGAGAGGGTGGCAGCTGGGTGGAATGCATTACCTGCAGAAGTAGTATCCAGTAGAGCAGTGGACTGCTTTAAAAGGGGATGGGACAGGACAAGGGGGAGGGTCAATGCAGGGGAAGAGTGGAACGGAGGGGCAACTGAAGAATAAGGGCTGCCAGTTGCACATTTGAACAGACTTGATAGGCCTCTAGGCCTTTATCTGCTGGCAAATTTTGTATATTTGTATGTAGTTTAGATTCGGGAGGGGGCACTGGAGTAGAAATCTACTGTAGCCATAATATTGCATAGCAAATGCTAGGGTTTGGTCTGGGAAGCACCACTTTGCTGTTAAGGATTGAGGGTAGACTTCTATCTCTCCTTCTCCCTCAGAGTCATTGACAGAGTCTGGCTGTGTTGTTTGGGGTCTAGACCTTCTGGGGGATTGTAGCTACTGGTGTGGCTGGACCTGGGATGGGTGCTGTGGGCATGTTTGTAGGTGTCAGTGGGCTGGGTTGGTGAGGGCCTGCCAGCTCTGATAGTTTGTCCAGCATTGCTGCCAATATTTGTTGTTGTGGCTGCATCACTTGATGGTGTTCAATTAGTAGGGCAGCTGAGTCAGGATTTTTAGGTGGTGTTGGTGCACTGTTGATTGTTCCAGGTGGTTGGTGTGGTGCACTATGAGCATCATTGATGCCTTCCCCTGGATCCTCATCATTTAAATGAGGTGGTTCTTCCATAAAGAAGGCACATGAGCAGCCTAAATGGCTCAGAGGGAAAGTCACATTACAGTGCTTGCAGCTCTTTGCCTTGGCCATATTACTCTGTGGGAGAGAGGGGGCAACAATGGAGCTATTATGGAGTGTTTTTTTCCGTTAATAAATATCTAAATATATATACGAGTGGCTGTTATGCAGTGCTTATACCTTCTCCCTGATTCCCCCACTGAATGGCTCTTGAAGTGAGTCACAGTGAAAAAGAGGGGGTATTTCCCCTTTAAGGTTGCTTACGTAGCAGGATTTATATCTTGCCTCTGATTTCCACTTTGTTTGGCTTCTGTAGTGATTCACAGTGAACAGATTGCCCCTTTAAGAAAGGTTATAAAGTAGCATATAGTGCCCCTTAAAACAAAAAAGACTACATGGCATAGTATGGTAAACAGCCAGAGTAGGAGCAGCATGACGAGGAGTTAATTTTAATTGTATTCCCCTACTTCCTCCAGTCAACTGGATGGGAGAGGGGTTATTCTTTATTTTAATGTTAGCTCTAAGGGCTGAATGGGAATAAATTGGTTCTCTGTTCGTGATGCCATGTCATGACTAAGATGTCTGCCTGTTCCACACATGCATGGACTGATAGGCTCTTGCACATGTGCAAATGTGCAGGCATAGCTGGGCATTTAGTTGTTTTAACCAGGTATAGCACACTAAGCTGAAAGCTTTTTTACAGGAGCGACCTGGGAGCACAAGGAGGTTAAATGATTTGCTCAGGGTCATACAGTATGCCAGTGGAAGCTGTGGGATTTAAACCCAGGTCTGGTCTGCTGGATGTCACCAAATTGACAGCTCAGAGCCTTAGACCACTGCGCTATACTGCCTCCTAATGCATGCATGGGGGCCAAGGGAGTGCTCTACGGGAATGGAGTTTAGCCACGATGGGAATTTAATTAAAGAATGAAAGGCGGCTCCAGACTCTGATAAACAAAACTAGCTATGTCCACGGCACCATTTTACGGGAGTACTGGGTGAGAAAAGGTGAGCGTTGGACCTCATGTATGTATTTGACCACTGTGGAAGCAAGAGTATAGCAGGGTTGTAGTGAATCTTAACTGACTGCCTGACTTCTGTACAGCTTACTGCTTGTACTACTGAATTTTTATTGCTGAACTAATTGCCCAATATTGTAGGATAACTTGAACAACTGCCTACTGCCTGCTGGCTTTCTGCCGCACTCTTTTCCCATTACAGTTGCTCTATTTTCTCCATGGACTGATTTCTTTGTTCCCCTCTTTCACTTGCTTTTTCTCTTTTGTATTTCTTTTCTTCTGTTCCCCACACTGTTTCTCTGCCAGCTTCTAGAACCCCGATTCCCTCTCCTGACACCCCCTTAACCAACATATTCTGTAAATATTGCCTGGCATGTTTGACCATCTTCTGTGCCCCTGCTCCTGGACCCCTGTCTCCTCCCCATCAACCTCCTGAACTTGGCTTTTGTTTTGCTAAATTTCCACCTGGCACCTTTGACCAGAACTCTCTACAGGAACCCTTTCTCTCCCTTCATGTCCTCTATTTGTACCTGCTTCTGCCCTTAGCACTAAATTGCCCAGGGCCCTCCCACCAATTTACATGAACTTTGTCTTTGTTTTTTTTAACTAATGGCCCACATTTTTGCTGCTTTTTTTTTTAGCCACAAGCCGAAATCGGGCTCTCCACTTCAGCCTAGCGGCTCCAGCACTGATCTCTGTTGGAGGCTGGACCTCTGCTTCCAGCCCACCACCCCCCGATCAAGGAAAGCAGGTACAATCGGTAAGCTCCTAGCACGGAGCAGCCAGGCTTCAATTCTCATAATTGGACTGGTTCCTGGGTACTGTGGCCACTTCCTGATTGGACGCTGCAGATCCCCATTGAGAAAGCAAGCGCTCAAGGCCCCCTTTTCAAATCACAGCTCGGCCACTTCCTTGCTCTACTACTCTTTTTTTCAACCATCCCCGCACCCCACCTTCTTTCCTCCTTTATTAAATACAATTCCCCAGTGATATCCACCCCCTGAGGCCTCATGCTGTCAATTACAGCAATTTCCTAAAGGGCAACTCCTTTCCTGCTTCTTCTTAAAGGGGCGGTCCTCTTTCATGCTCAAATTTAACAAACTCTGATGACTGTCTTACCTTAATCACACACTCTTTCCTGCAACCTCCCACTACCAGTGCCTTACCACTGCTCTACCCATGGGCATAGATTCTTCTACCACACTTTACTTTGTACCCCACTTCCCTATTCCCTCACTGATTACTGTCCTATCACCTTCCCTCTTTCTTACCACCAGCATGGAGTGCCCTAAGTGGTTCCACCTCCCCTACTTACTCTCACTCCTTGTTCTTCCCCATTACCCCTCTCTACTCAACTTCCCTCAACCTGCCTCTCCCCCTCCATCCCATGCCACTCCCCACCAGTTTTGCCCCCAATCCTTCTCACACCCTCCCTCATTTCTCTCTCTCCCCTCATCACGCACCTCCTCACTTTCCCTCCTTTCCCCATCCCCCCACTTGTGCATACAAATCCGTCCCTGCCCCTCCCCATGCAAGCCCCTTCATTAGCCTTTGCCTGTTCCATGAGCTCTTTCCTTCTTACCACAGCCATATGCTTTTCACCCACCAGTACACCAGGCTATACTCCACCAAGTTGTCTTCACTTGCGAACCACAGGCACTTAAGGCTCCTCCTACTACTACTCCTTATCTCAGACTATGTTCATCCCATCCCCAGCCCACACCCTCTACTGATTTCACCCTTCACTCCTCCCCCAAACCCACTAAACAGCCCACTTTTGCTCACCTTAATGTGCAAAGCCTTTTGGCAAAACAAACCTTAATCGAGTCCTGTGTGACAGCTAATGCTTTTGATGTCATTGCCCTCACCGAAACCTGGCTGAAGGAGGACATCTCCCCCAATGAAATCCTCCTTGAAGGTTACTTAGTCTTTAGAAAAGACAGAGTGGGGAAGAGTGGGGGAGGCTGCCTCATCTGGGTTGCCGATAACTTCCATGCCACCGAATTCGACCCCCCCTACCCACCTCCTCCCTTAAGACCATCTCGATTAACCTTCTCCTCAGAGCAGATAAAATGGTCACAGTCAGCGTGGTGTATCTGCCACCCTCCTTCTCACACCATCATCTAGACATCTTCCTCGATACTCCACAAAGGAATCCATACTTGGTCTTGGCCTACACCAGTTCATCACAGAACCTACCAGAACAAACTACAAATCTGGATCTCAGTCCCTCATTGACTGGGTCCTGGTCTCACACCCCTCCCATGTTACCACCTCCGGAGTTCTTCCTGACTCAGTCAGTGACCACTGTGCTGTCTTCTGCCGATGGTCCACAAAAACACCCCCCAGCCCACGCAAATTCATCCAAACTAGGCAATTGAAGAAGCTGGATGCCTCAAAGTTTTCCAAAGCGTCCTAGCCCAAGACCGGTCCTTCACTAAAAACATTTCTGACATTTGCAAAGTGCTTGAAGCCTTTAGCAGTAAGTTCCTTGCCCTCTACGACCGTTTCATCCCGCTTAAAATATACGGGTTAAGGGTTCTAGCCAAGAATGGGTCACCCCCGACTAAGCTTCGCAAACTAATGAGGAATAGATACCAAGCCTGGAAGTTATACAAAAAACACAAAACCCCACAACTCCTCCAAGACTTCAAAACCCTCAGGAACAGGTGCAAATCTTCCACAAGATCTGCTTAATCCTTCTTCATCCTGGAAAAGCAGCATGCTACCCAGGGCAACCCTAAAAGAACCTGGAACATTCTTAACAACCTTATTGGTAGGGGAATTACAGAAGGTCATATTTGTCTTACCGCCGAAGGGACAACCACCACCGAGCCAAATGAAATAGATTCCCTTTTCAATAAATACTTTGGTGACCTCGACCAGTATAATAAGCCTAGCTCCATTCCTACCTCGTTTACCCCCACACCCCTCCCAGTCTCCCACCCTAAGTTCCATTTCAGGTACCTAACACCTGGTGAAGTGGTCAAGTTAATCAAAACAAAGGACACAAGGCAATCCAAGGGTGCAGACAACATTGACTTCAGAGTTCTCCATCTTGTCTGTGACTCCCTGGCTATCCCTGTTACTAACATCCTCAACCATTCCCTCTGCATGGAGTCCTTCCCGAAAGCTTGGAAGTATGCTATTATTAAACCTCTTCACAAATCTGGTTCCAAGTATCTAGTATCCAACTAGCATCCCGTCTTTGTCCTTTCCCCATCTCCAAAATATTAGAGAAAGTGGTCCACAGGCAAACCTCAGAATTCCTCTCTAAATACAACCTGCTCACAGATGCCCAGCATGGGTTCCATGCTTGACACAATACCGAAACTGCCCTCATCAAGTTCACCCATCCATAGACAAAGCTAACAACGAAAGCCTCTATACTGGTGCTGCATTCGTAGACCTCACCAAAGCCTTCAACCTTGTTGATCATGAAGTCCTCCTCCGTACCCTGGCTGACCTCCATTTCTCACCTGAGGTCTCCCTCTGGTTCAAGAATTACCTAACGGGCAGATCCCATTGCACCATTATTGGCAGTATCCTCTCTGAATCCTACCCCATCAAATACGGCATCCCCCAAGGGTCCATCCTGGGCCCTCTTCTCTCTGATCATTAACTCCCTGCCTGACATTTGCACCACCTCAGAACTCATTCTCTATGCTGATGATGCAGCCCTTTACTGTCAGGATAAAACCCCTAATGCTGTCATTAACAAACTCCAATTTTATTTCAGCAGACTTCACACCTGGTTCACATCCAAAGGTCTTGTATTCAACTCCAAGAAAACGAAGTTTATGTTTTTCTCCAGCCCCCGCAAACCCCTTGGCTTTGACCTCTCCCTCTATGACAACATCAGTAATGCCATTGAAAGAGTCAGTGAATTCAAATTCCTTGGCTTACTCCTGGATAGCCACCTCAATTTCGATGCTCACACTAGACTCACAATCAAAAAAGCCCACCAACGACTTGTTTTCTTCGCAGAACCAAACATTTCCTTAACAGGGAATCCAGATACCTCTTAGTCTCCAGCTTCCTCCTTCCTGTCTTTGATTATGGTTCATTTGTTTTCCTCCCCCGCCTCTCCATCAAAAATGTCTCCAGACTTCAAAACTCCTACCACAATGCTATCTGCTTTGTCTCTGGCCTCCCTAAACTCACACACTACTGTGATCTTTATAAGCTCACAAGTCAACCCTCCCTTTAGGCCCACCTCAACTGCAAGATGGCCACCTTCTTCATCAAACTTTCCCGTGGACTTCTCCCTGATCACTTCACCTCTGTATGCCAGACAGCCAACAGCACCAGGACCACTAGACTATACTCCACTCTCTTTCACTGTTTCTTTTTGCCAGACCACTCAAGGCCAGGAAACACTCTGTTTTATGGGACCCAAGCTCTTCAACTCTCTCCCTCTGGAACTAAAACTCTGTCCCTCCACAAATGCCTTCAAACACAATATCAGGAGACATTTCTCTCCCACCTACAACTGATGGCAGCCCTAATCTGGCTCCCATTCTGCACTTTTTTCCCCTCATTCTCTGGTTATCCTCCTCAGGCACTTACCTTCTCTTTCTAGAACTTGTAGTATTGTTAATCCACCTAGGTTAGTTTTTAGATTGCACTTAATTTTTTTTCCCACTGTTATATTATTGTTAAACCCTCACTGAATGCTTAATGTCACCTTGTATTTGTTAATTCCAAGGCTAGTTCATGGTTTGCCCTTTAGTCTATATTATGCTAAATTTATGTAACATTTTATTAAGCCTTGCTGTTAGTTAAATGTTTACGCCTATGTCATGTCTCATGATTGTTGTATGTAACTGGACGTTTGTGTAAACCGGCAGCAATGCTCATGTGCCTTTCCAATATAACCAACCAAAATGAAATGAAATGAAGGCAACCCAGTGCCCATAATATTTTAGCATGGATGGCTTTTTTATGGTACTTTTATGGGGTTGGCTCTGGGACCATTAGCAGGGATCCCTGCGCGCCACTGAACTTAGTACCCAGTTGGTCTAATTGTAAATATGCTCCTGCAGCCCATAACACCGTACAAGTTTCATTATTTAAGTGGATGTGCCTGAGACTGCTAGCAGGGTTCACAGTATCCTATAGGGCTGATGTTATCCCCTTTTGAAAAGGTTGTTGTTTAGGCAGGCTGTTGCTGGAGTCACTAGCAGGGACTCCAGGATATCAGGGACCAATACTGGCAGAAATTCTCATTTAGAGGAATATGGACAAGGGTTTCTCCAAGAGGTTTAATGCTGCTATGGTAGTATGCCCCCTGCTATTTCTGAAATACACTGTCTAGCTCTCTGATAATAATGCTGGTCAGTGTCTAAACCACACTGAGATTCATATAGCAAAGATCATGCACTGACTGTACTGTTGGTTTCATCGTGTTGCTATGAGATGGAAAAAGAGCTATTTAAAGACATCGAAGATACTTTTTCTTTTTTTCTCCATATTTTCATTATCTATCTATTCATCATACTTCTTCTCCCCCATCTGCTATGACTCAACCCTTCCCCACTCCAATGCCTATACATATTTTTTAATATGTAAGATTCTATTGTATATTATGTAAACACCTTACAGCTAACTCATTTTATTTTGAATCTAATATTTTACCCAGTCTCAGAACTGTTATTATGTAGATGACTCTGCTTGCAACCACGATTCACGCATGTCTAGTTTATATTGTCAAGTCTTGTATTGTACAGTCAACTCTGACTATTTTTTTCTATTTACTGGATGTATATTGTATTATGTATGGAATCTTTCTGTTCCACCGGGTTGCCATGAAAACGGGACATGTTCGTCTCAGTGGGCCTACTCTGTCAACAAAATTCAAAATAACTAAATAAATAAAATAGTTACAAGCCATCCATTTCTTAGCATGGATCCTCTTTTGTAACTGTAGTGGATATAGCTCTGTATATTCTGGAGTTGATTAGCTGTGCTACAACCTCATCAGATGCACGTTTAAAACTCTTCCAATATGGGCAGGATCCTAGAGGAAAGGGGTTAGACTTCTTTAGAAGTCACATGTGCATCAAGCAACCTCTCAGGTGAACACAACCCATGGTGTAATGATTGCGGAGTGCCTCAGAGATTATTCCCACAGTTAATCAAACTTTATGTAGCTTTTTACTGAAGGCTGTGGAATGAATACACATGGCTGTTACAATGCTGCACAATTTTATTTGAACAAAACAAATGAAACATTAGTTCAAATGGTAGCATTATTGACTGACTTCTGCAGTACTTTGGGCTTGAAACTGTGGAAACACTCCTGCTGTTCATACAAATGTATAAATGTGCATTAAGACTGGATCTAGGGAGTCATTTTGTTTTACTGGTTTGATTTGCCTTCCTTTACAACAAGGTAGAATGAGAAGGTAAAAAAAACCCTCATCACTGCCTCATGAAATAACTGAAGGTGACAAGGAGGATGACAGTTTCATATTTAGCCTGAACTAGGATATCTGTTATTTTTTTTTTTGTCATATAGGATTTTCTTAAGTTTTCAGACCAGATAACATACATTGAAACAACTGCTTCAAAGAGCAACTTTAAACAAGTATTCTTTGGTATTGGTTGTGGTACATTACATTAAGATATGGAAAAACATAGTAATAATAACAGATATGTCTAAACTATTCTATATTGTTTTATCCTAACATTAGCAAAGAATACACGGAAACATAGCAATATAGAACACAGAAACATAGACTTTAATGGTAGATAAGGACCGCTTGGCCCACCCAGTCTGCCCATTTCCCTACTTATTGGATAAGCTTAGATCCTAATTAACCAAGAGCCTACTTCCTCCTACCCACTCTATAATTGTATTATGTGTGTCCCATGCATTGTTATATTCCCCCACTGTTTTTGACCACACAATCTCCTCAGGAAGGCCGTTCCATGCAGCCACCACCCTTTCTGTGTAAAAATACTTCCTCACATTGCCCCTGAGCCATCCCCCCATATCTTCAAACTGTGCCCCCTTATTCTTGTACATCTCTTTTTCTGAAAGATGCCACCCTCTTGGACTTTGTTGATTCCTTTAAGGTACATGAACGTTTTTATCATGTCCCCCCTCTCCCTCCTTTCCTCAAGGGTATACATATTAAGCTTTTTTAGTCTCTGTTCATATGGTTTTTGGTGCAGACCCAGCACCATTTTAGTTGCCCTCCTCTGGACTGCCTCCAACCCGTCTATGTCCGTGCAGAGATGGGGTCTCCAGAACTGCAGGCAGTAATCCAGATGGTGCCTCACCAACTGTCTGTACAGAGGGATGACAACTTCCTGTTTTCTACTAGTGATGCCTCTCCCTATGCATCCCAGGATCCCCCCAGCCTTCCTTACTCCCTTCTTACATTACCCACCTACCTTCAGGTCATCTGATATGTCTATCCCCAGGTCCCGTTCCATTTTTGTTGTTGTTAGTACCCCCCAATTGCATACTCTACCCCAGGGTTTTTGTTTCCCAGGTGCATTACTTTGCACTTATTTGCATTGAATCTAAGCTGCCATACTTTTCACCATTCCTCCAACCTTGCCAAGTCCCTTCTCATTCTTTCCAGACCCCCTTGTCTATCTATTCTGTTTCAGATCTTTGTGTCATCTTCAAAGAGGAATACTTTTCCTTCCAGTCCCTCTGCAATGTCACTTATAAAGATATTAAAGAGGACCGGTCCCCAATACTGAATCCTATGGTATCCCACTAGTAACCCCCCTTTCTTTGGAGTGGACTCCTTTTACTATTGCCCTCTGCATCCTGTTGTCCAGACAATTTATAACCCAGGCTACCACCCTGGGACCCACTCCCAGGCTGGCTAACTTGTTTATTAACCTTTTGTGTGGGACTTTGTCAAATGCTATGATAAAGTCTAGGCAGGCCATCTCCACAGCCCCTCCCTGGTCTACTACTTTGGTCACCCAGTCAAAGAAATCTATTAGATTCATCTGACATGACCTTCCCACTATGAATCCATGCTTCCTTGGGTCCTGTGCCTCGCTGGCCTCTTGGTACTCAACAATTATTTCTTTCAGAAGTGATTCCATCATTTTCCCTACCACTGAGGTCAAACTAACAGGTCTGTAGTTTCCTGCCTCTGCCTTGCTCCTACTTTTGTGAAGGGGAATCACATCTGCCTTCCTCCAGTCATCAGATACCACACCATCCTCCCATGATTTGTTAAAAAGGGTAGTCAGTGGTGTCACTAGTTTTCCCCTTAGTTCTTTCAGAATACTGGAGTGAATCCAGTCAGGCCCCATTGCCTTGTCCTCCTTCAGTTTTAGGAGTTCTTTCAGGACCCTTTCTTCTGTGAATGGACTGGTATCGACCCCCCTATCTAAAGTGCTTCTATTGTTTAGTTTAGGTACATCTCCCTCCTCTTCTTTTGTGAATTCTGAAAAAAAGTATTCATTCAGCATCTCTGTCTTTTCACTGTCAGCCTCTGCCCACCCCCTCCCCTTTATTAAGCCTCATTATCCCTCCCTTTGTCTTTCTTCACTTACTAATGTACCTATAAAAGGTTTTGTCCCCATTCTTAACTGAGTTGGCTATATTTTCCTTGATTTGGGCCTTTGCTGTTCTCACTGCTTTCCCCACTTCCTTCTGCTTTAACTGATAGAGTTCTCTTTCCTGTTCCTTCTGTAAATCCTTATACTTTCTGAACGCTATCTTTTTCTCCCTAACCTTCCCCACCATCTCTTTTCAGAATCATAGTGGTTCTGCCCCTTGTTTTGTTTTGTTTATTTGCTTCACACAAAGGCTTGTTGCCTCTGTGATGGCAGTTTTGATTTGGCCCCATTGTTCCTCCACCCATTCTTCCTGCCCTTTTGCTACTGCATTCCTTAGGCACTCTCAAATTCTGCCAAAGTCAGCCCTCTAAAAGTCCAGCACCCTTGCTTTTGTATGGCTTGACTCTATGGCTGTGTTTATTGTGAATCTCACTGTCTGGTGGTCGCTTGTTCCCAGATGGCTACCCACTTCTAAATCCGAGATCCTCTCACCATCCCATTTAAGACTACCAGGTCTCAGACTGCTCTCTCCTGAGTGGGTTCCAACACTAGCTGCCTGAAGCATGTCCCCTGTAGGGCATCCAGAATGACTCAGCTCTTGGATGTAGCTGCAGCAAATGTGCTCCAGTTAACATCTGGCATATTCAGGTCCCCCATCAATTACACCTTGCCTTTTTCTTTCATTCTAAGGATGCTTCCTATCATTTTCTTGTCCATGTCCTCCCTCCTGAGATGGGTTCTGTATACAACCCCTGCATGGATTGTGGTGCCATGTCCTGTCTCCAAGGTGACTCACAGTGCCTCCTCTCCTCCCTGTTTACCCTTTAGTTGTATTGCTTTGATCCCTTCCCTTATGTAGAGAGCTACTCCTCCTCCTCTTTTATCCTCCCTGTCCCTCCTATAGATTGCATACCCTGGTATGTTGACATCTTAGTCATGGTTCTTTGTGTACCAGGTTTCTGTGACTGCCATGATATCCAGGCATCCCTCTCCCATCAAAGTCACTAGTTCAGGAAGCTTGTTACCCAGACTACAGGCATTCGTAAACATTGTCCTCTATTTTTTTATGTCCTTACTACTTTTAGCCCCATACCTGTACCTACTGTATTTGCCTTTGTCTCCATTTACCTTTGCCTTGCTTCCTATTGACCTCTCTACCTTGGTGTTAACCTCACTAACTGCCTTGTTTTGTGGGAGTGACTGGGAATTTCTTGCTTCTTTTCAGTGCCTCCCCCCCTTGGCTAGTTTAAAAGTTTGCCAATGAAGCATTTAAACCTATCACCTAGGATCTTGTTACCCCTCCCGGACAGATGCAGACCATTGTGCCAGTATAGGCATGTATCCCTCCAAGTGGATACCCAGTCCCCAATGAAGCCAAACCCTGTGCTCTGCACCAATTTTTCAACCATTCATTGAATCCCAGGGTGCGTAGCACCCTAGCCTCACCCATGTCATAGACAGACCGCACCTCCGAGCAGGTTACCATGCCTGCTACTTGTCTAAGGCCCCTCCCCAAATCCACAAGCTCCTCCTACACAGCTCTGATCCCATTCCCAGTAGGTCATTTGTCCCTAGATGGACAATGATATCCAGCTCCCTCTCCTGTGTAGTTGCTTATATGAGCCTGAGGATTTGGTTCCTGTCCCTCCATGCCATGGCACCAAGCAGGCACCTTACCTCCCTCTTCCCTCCTTCCACCAGTTCTACTATTAAGAAAGAACAAACTGTTTGTGTTTAGAGCTGTGGGACTAGTTCAAGGAAAAAAAAGACATACTGCTCACCTATGTGAGGGTACCTACTAATGAATTAACAACTTTATGTTTAACAAATCTCTCTATTGCAAGCTCATCTCCTATCATGGAGGGGGTTAACCAGTGTCCTAACAACTGAAATTTATTAGAAATTTGTAATCATAGTTTGAAACTCTGTTTCCCTCCATCCCTTCCCTGGGACTGCCCAGCCTGAGGGGGCTGAGAATTCCCCGTTCATGGACTGGAGGTTGTAAGTGGAGTAAGAGTTTTGTTTGATTCAAAATGGGGGGTTGCCATGTGGTGCGGTGGGAGAAGAGCATAAGTGTGACCTGAGATACTGTTCTCATTTCCTGTCTTACACCAGCAACCTGTTGTTATTAATGTACAACAGACTTTTGAAAAATGCTAGCCTAGCTATCATTGAGTGCCATGTTAGGAGAGAAGGTGTGGATTGTCACCATCTTATCAGTATTGAAAATTCTGCCTCCAGTAAAACTACCAACAACCATTTCTGAATATATGTTGAGCTGCCCAACACCGGTGAGTTGTCCCCTAAAAGGACAAGGGAAGGATCCACAGGGATTTGGATATGCATGATCTTGGCGCAGTCTTCCAGTACCCCTGACCAGAAAGGACCAATCATCAGACATTGCCAGAGTATGTGAAGTAAATTGGCCTGTAGGGCCTGGCACCTCCAGCACTTGGTGTGCGGGATGAATCCCATCTTTCTTTGTTTTTCCTGGCTGCAGTACCATCTGAGTAGAATCTTAAGATGTATAAGTTGGCTCTTTGAATCTCTGTAGCCAAGATGTAACCCCTTCAGAAGATTTCCCCATTCAGTGGGGGTTATCATCCTCTACAGGTTCAGTTCCTACTGTATCCTACATCTGTCAGTGGTATCCAGCTTTGACTTTCTGAGCTGAGGGTACACCTTCCCTCCCAAGCCTTTGACTGTGTCATTTTTATACAGGGTGTCTAGCCATTCCCATTCCTCCCCTGGTTGTATTTTCTTTCTGAGCAGGCATGTTGCTTCTCAGATCTGGAAGAATCTCCAGAAGTCTGTCTTTGGCAAATGGTACTTCGTCTGCATTTGCTGGAAGGACATCATGTCTTCCAACTTGGGTGCATATAGATCGGCTACTGTGTGGACACCTGCCTTTTTGCCAGGAGTTCCATCTGATGGTTTGTTTCCCCACTAATACCATAGGATTATCCCACAGTGAGCTGTGTCTAGTTGGGGGAGGCCGTAAGTTCTTTGGGCACCCCGTGATGTGCTTACACTTCTGCCAGGCATCCATAGTCTCCTGGATTATTGGTGAAATTATCCCCTTCTGGAATCCCTTCTTATCCAGGAGATTCCCCAACAGGCAACATCAGCTAGCTTGGTTTCTAATTCTACCCATATCGGCGTGGCTTGGGTTTTGGGGAGAAACCACCTTAGGGCTTGTGCTACCCTGTATGATAGATGGCACCCCTGCAACCATGGGAGTCCAACCCCCCCCAGACCAGTGACCCCATAGCCTTGCTTTCCCAAATCTTGCCTATTTCCCTTCCCAAAGGAATTCAGCCATCACCTTATCGGCTTTCTGGAGAATTCTGTGAGGTGTTGGGATTGGTAGCTTACCGAACAGGTAAGAAAGCTTGGGAAGAACAAACATACACATGCCTTCAGTTTTCCCCTTCAGGGAGAGGTGAAACTTTAGCCATTTCTGCATTTCTGCTCTTATAGAATTTATAATAGATATATAGTTCACCTCTATCATGTCCTTCCAGTGTGTGGTGATAGTCACTCCTAGGTACGTGAATCTTTGAGGGGCCCATACCAGTGCTATGCCCTGCATGTTATCTTTCATGCAGGCCAGATTCAATGAGGATAGTGTGGTTTTCTTATGATTCACACAGAGCCCTCATATCTTAGCAAACCCTTGCAGAATGTCCATTACCCTGTCAGGGGGTGGGACAGCATGATCAGCAAATCATCTACATACAAAATGATTACATATTTTTTACTTTTGACCTCAATGCCCTGAATATCTGGAGCCTCCAGCAGTTTCTAGCCAATGGATCCAGAGCTATGAGAAAGAGTAGGGGCGACAGAGGGCAGCTCTGTCTCTTCCCTCTTTGCATTGTGAAGGGGGCCAACGCTATTCAGTTGGTCGACAATGCAGCAGCAGGCCTGGTATATAATGTAGTGATCCAGTCCCAAAAATATTGCCCAAACCCATTTGCCTTGAGCTTCTCAAGTAAGTACCCCCATTCAACTTGAATTGAAGGCCTTACGGAAATCTACTGCCAAGGCAGCCATCAGGATGTTAGAGTGCATCTCCACTCATTTCAGATTCAGGACTGTGCAGATGTTATCCGTCCCCATCTTTCCCTTACAAAATCCTGCCGGGGAGCAGTAGATCAGGGATGCCAACATGGCCTCCTATCTTTTGGCAAGGGCCTTTGCCAAGATTTTGTTATCCACCAAGATCAGTGAGATAGGCCTAAAGTTGGAGCAATCCAAGGGGTTGTTTGATTTCTTAGGGAGAAGTGTAACTATTTCCTCTTTCATGGTGAGCGGGAGAACCTCTGTTGGCTTCACCTCCTCCAGTGCAACAAGGAGATGTGGTAGAATCTTGTCATCTGGCATGTGATACAATTCTGTTGAGATTCCATCAGCCTCAGGGGACTTACCTTTTGAGAGCTGGTGAAGTGTGACCTTTAGTTCTTTCAGCGTGAGGGGGCTGTCTACAGTACAAGTCAAATTAAACTGTTCCTCATAGAAACATAGACTTTGACGGCAGATAAGGACCGCTAGGCCCATCTAGTCTGCCCATTTCCCTACCTACAGGATAGGCCGCAGATCCTAGTTAACCAACAGCCTATTTCTTCCTACCTCCCACAAGAATTGCCTTATGTCTGTCCCATGCATTCTTGAATTTTCCCACAGTTTTAGACCCCACAACCTCCTCAGGAAGGCTGTTCCATGCATCCACTACCCTCTCTGTGAAATAATACTTCCTCACATTGTCCCTGAACCGCCCTCCTTCTATCTTTAAATTGTGTCCACTTGTTCTTGCAAATCTCTTTTTCTGAAAGATGCTACCCTCTTGGACTTTGTTGATTCCACTGAGGTACTTTAATGTTTCTATCATGTCCCCACTCTCCCTTCTTTCCTCAAGGGTATACATATTAAGCTCCTTTAGACTCTCCTCATACGGCTTCTCTTGCAGACCCTGCACCATTTTAGTTGCCCTCCTCTGGACTGCCTCTATCCTGTCTATGTCCTTGCGGAGATTGGGTCTCCAGAACTGGATGCAGTACTCCAGATGGGGTCTCACCAACTGTCTGTACAGAGGGATAACAACTTCCTGTTTTCTGCTGCTGATGCCTCTCCCTATACATCCCAGTACCCCCAGCCCTCCCTACTGCCTTCTCACATTGCTTGCTAACCTTAAGGTCATCTGATATGATTACCCTCAGGTCCCTTTCCATTTTTTGTTGTTACTACCTCCCCACCCATTGTGTATTTTCCTGGGTTCTTGTTTCCCAGGTGCATTATTTTGCACTTCTTGCATTGAACCTAGCTGCCATACTTCTGACCATTCCTCCAACCTTGCCAAGTCCCTTTTCATCCTTTCCACGCCTCCTTGTGTATCAACCCTGTTACAGATCTTTGTGTCATCTGCAAAAGGCACATTTTTCCTTCCAGTCCTCTGCAATATCACTGATGAAGACATTAAAAGGTCTGGACCCAATACTGAACCCTGCGGTACCCACTAGTAACCCCTTTCTTCAGAGTGGACTCCATTTACAATTACCTTCTGTGTCCTGTTGTCCAGCCAATGTTTTACCCAGGCTACCACCCTGGGACCCACTCCCAGGCTGGTTAATTTGACTATTAATCTTTTGTGTGGGACTGTGTCAAATGCCTTGCTAAAGTCTAGGTAGGCCATGTCCACAGCCCCTCCCTGGTCTACTACTTTGGACACCCAGTCAAAGAAATCTATTAGATTCGTCTGACATGACCTTCCCGCTGTGAACCCATGCTGCCTTGGGTCCTGTGCTCCACTGGCCTCTAGGTGCTCAACTATTCTTTCCTTCAGAAGTGACTCCATCACTTTCCCTACCACAGAGGTCAGACTGACAGGTCTGTTGTTTCCTGCCTCTGTCTTGGACCCACTTTTGTGAAGGGGAATCACATCTGCCTTCCTCCAGTCCTCGGGTACCACACCATCCTCCCGTGATTTATTAAAAAGAGTAGCCAGTGGTTTCACTAGTTCCTCCCTTAATTCTTTTAGAATTCTGGGGTGAATTCCATCAGGACCCATTGCTTTTTCCACCTTCAGTTTTAGGAGTTCTTGCAGAACTATTTCTTCTGTGAAAGGACTGGGATCGATTCCCCTATCAAGAGTGCTTCTGTTAATTGGATTAGGCACTTCCCCCTCCTCTTTTGTGAATACTGAGCAGAAATATTTGTTCAGTATTCCTGCTTTTTCACTGTCCCTCTGCCCACCCACGTTCATTCTATTCAGCCTCACTATCCTTCCTTTGTCTTTCTGCTCGCTGATGTACCTATAAAAGGTTTTATCCCCTTCTTAACTGAGTTGGCTACCTTTTCCTCAGTTTGGGCATTTGCTATTCTGACTTCCCTCCTGCTTCCTTCTGCCTTAACTGGTACAGCTCTCTGTCCTGCTCCTTCTGTGTTTCCTTATACTTTGGAATGCTATCTTTCTTCTGACTTTCACAGCCACCTCTTTTGAGAACCATAGTGGCTTTTTCTTTTGTTTTGATTTGTTTATTTGCTTCACACAAAGGCTTGTTGCCTCTGTGATGGCAGTTTTGATAATTCCCCATTGTTGCTCCACGCCTCCTTCTAGCCTGTTCGCTAGTGCTTTTCTGAGACACTCTCCCATCTTGCCAAAGTCAGCCCGCCTAAAGTCCAGTACCCTCACTTTTGTATGGCTTGACTCTGTAGCTGAGTTTCACGTGAACCACATTGTTTGATGGTCACTTGTCCCCAGATGGCAACCCACTTCTAGATCTGAGATCCTCTCACTGCCCCCGTTTGAGAGTATGAGGTCTAAGATTGCTCCCTCACGAGTGGGTTCTGAAACTAGCTGCCTAATGCCTGCCACCTGTAGGACATCAAGAATGGCCCTGCTCTTGGATGTGGCTGCTGCAAATGTGCTCCAGTTAACATCTGGCATATTCAGGTCTCCCATCATCAGTATCTCCACTTTCTCTGCCATTCTAAGAATGCCTTCTATCATATCCTTGTCCATTCCTTCCCCCTGACATGAGGGTCTGTACACAACTCCTGTGCGGACTGTGGTGCCCTTTTCAGTCTCCAAAGTGACCCACAGTGCCTCCTCTCCTCCCTGTTTACTCTTTTGTTCAGTTGCTTTTATCCCTTCCTTTACATAGAGAGCTACTCCTCCCCTTCTTCTCCCCTGCCTGTCTCTCCTGTAGGTTATGTACCCTGGTATGTTAACATCCCAGTCATGGTTCTCTGTGTACCATGTTTCTGTGACTGCTACGATATCCAGGCATCCCTATTCCATTAAGGCCATCAGCTCAGGGAGCTTGTTGCCCAGACTAGGAGCATTGGTACTCATTACCCTCCATTTCCTGATGGCCTTACTCCATTTTGCCCTATCCCTGTCCTTCTTGCCTTTGTCACTTTCTCCATTTACTCCTGCCCTTCTCTCTATTGACACCTCTATGTTGGTGTTTGCCACACTTACTACCGTGATTATTTGGGGGGGCTAGGATTTTCCTGTTCCTTTCCAGTGCCTCCCCCCTTGGCTAATTTAAAAGCTTGCCAATGAAGCATTTAAACCTATCACCTAGGATCCTGGTTCCCCTCCCGGACAGATGCAGCCCATCATGCCAGTATAGGCTTGCATCACTCCAGGTGGACTCCCAGTCCCCAATGAAGCCAAATCCCTGAGCTCCACACCAGTTTTCCAACCACTGATTGAATCCCATGGTGCGGAACACCCTAGCCTCTCCTATGCCATAGATGGGTAGCACCTCCGAGAAGGTTACCGTGCTATCCTCCAATGAGTTGGTGTAGCATTTCTGATTGAGTTGCATAAGTGTTGCTGGATCCAGTTCAGTGCTGTGCACAAACTGTTTCTTAAGAGTTAAAACACAATTTTGGATTGCATTATGACAGAACTTCAGATGCATTCCAAATGAGCTGCAAAAACATTTTACAAACATTGCACTTGAGCTAGTTAAGCACTGAAAAATAAAGCATTATGAGTTGCCAATGCATTGCCGTTTGTAAAAAACAATGCTAAACCAACTCATTGGTGGAACAGTTTAATGCGACTTGTACTGTAGCTCTTGCACCTGGTCTGAACTCAGACTTAGTAGCACAGATGAGTCCAGAAACTTTTGTATGTCCGGGTCAGGTCCCTTACCATCCAATTGGCCTGTGAGGAGTATAGAGTTTCATAGAACTGTCTCATAGTCGCATTTATTTTGGTGGGTTTAGTGATCGTGTTCCCTGTTGCTGACCTAAGGGCGTGAATTTGAGAGTTGGCCTTCTGTTTTCTGAGATGGTATACCAACATTTTCCGTCCTTTGTCCCCCAACTCCTAGAACCAATGCTTGGCCTGAAGCAGTTGCCATTCTGCTTTCCATTGTAACAAGATGTTTAGGCTGTATTTCAAGCCCATGACTGAGGCATGGAGCTCGCAGAGGGCCAGTGACTGTCTTTGAATTGGGTTTCCAAACCAGCGAGTTGCTGCTGTGGGATCCCCCATTTCTTTCTTTCTTTCCTTGTTTCTCCTGACTGTGTGAGATATAATGCAAACCATAAGGCATTTGATACTGTACACCATGGCCTACTCGTCAAACAACTACTGTCTCTTGGGCTCTCTCAGGGTCCTGGTGACTGGGTAAAAAGTTACCTCGCTCAGTGCTCTCTGTCTGTAAAAATAGCTGGAGTTCTCTCAGACTCAAAACCGGTTCTCTCAGGAGTTCCACAGGGATCCATCTTAGGCCCTCTCCTTTTCAGCATTTTCCTAAACTCCCTCCCCAAACCTGCCCCTAACAAATAATCCTCTATGCCGATGATGCTGTGATTATTTCCACTCATAAAGATCTGAACCCCTTACGCCTTAGCCTTCAGCATGCTTTTTCCAAGGTCGAGATGTGGTTCCTTGAACATAAGCTGGTTCTAAACCACCAAAAAAAACTAAATCCATGCTCTTCTCTAGTCCGCAAAACAAGAAACGGCAAGTACCACTCACCATTAATACGTACTTGGGAAATACCCTTGAACAAGTGCCAATATTCAAATATCTTGGAATCACCTTTGATCAAGGCCTAACCTTTGCAACTCATATTGATAGTACAGTGAAAACTATTAATCAGCAAATTGGGATCCTGTACCGGAACCAACAGCTCCTTACCCAATCTGCTCTGAGGATTGCCATTCAGTCCTCTATGATCTCAGTCATTGACTATGGCTTAATTATCTATGGATCTACCTCTATTACCGCATTTAGTCGCATTACAACATCCCTAAACAAGGCCTGTCGACTGCTCACTGGTGCACATTGATATACTCACACATGTGAACTCTATGCTGATACAGGTTGGTTGCAACTCTCAAACCACCTAAAGTACCTTACCTGCCTGATGGTGAAAAAATCCACCTTGGGTCTCACTCCACCTTGTATCCAAGATGTGTTATGCCTGAACACTAGTATCCGTTTTACCAAAAGATCAGAACATCAGCCTCTTCAGGTCCCCAGATGCCGGACTACTCAGGGTCAAAGATCATTTGCCTATCGTGCCCCCAGCTGGCTAAATGCCCTCAGTACTCCTATTACTGCCTCCACCTCTCTAGGTGCTTTCAAATCTAGGCTATACTCTCACCTCGCCACCTCCAGCTCCTGTGACTGCCCTGATTAAATCTCTTATCTATCATTTACCCACTCTGGTCCAATACTTGACAAAGGCATGTTAGAGAATCTTTTCTCTTGCTATTGTCTGCTCCCCTCACCTTTCTCTTACCCTCTCTGTCTGTACTTTTTCATCTATTTGATTTTTCCCTAAACTGGCTTGATTTCTTTTTTGTTATGATAAGTGTTTATTGGTATTACATGTCCTTTGCACAATTGATTGATATTTATTGTCTATGTTTTCTTGCTATTGACACAACACAAATTGTTCTGTTATCTAGGTAACCTTTTTATTCTGTACTTAATTGATGTGGAACCTTTGTAAAAGAGCCATTGGCTCAAATGTATTAATTCCTAGAACAGTAAACTAAACATTAGAAAAGCCTTGTAAGCCTTTCACATCGTGCCTGCTTTGACCTCCCCATTCTGGTTTCTTTCAAAAAAAGGCCAGCGTTTCTGACTTGATCCAGTACCAGAATTCCCTGTCTTTCATTAAAAATAGGCTAAATCTCCACCTCGGTGAGGTGGGCAGTGCTCCAACTGGGAGGAAGGATAAGCTAATCGAGGCTTGGTCTGAAAGAACCATTGATTCAATATGCATGTCACCTATACCCTGCCCTACTAGCCCATCTGCCAGCCAAAAGTCTATTTGGCTGTGAGTGCCTTGCACAACTGAATAGAAGGTGTAGTCCCTTCTGGTGGGGTTGTCCTGGCACCATGGATCTAACATCCCGCATTCTTCCATCAGCCCACCCAGAGTCTCTTTGGCCTTAGGGTTCATGTCTGAGATTGGCTAAGATTTGTCCAAAAAGACATCTAGTGCCATGTTGAAATCACCTCCCATGAGGGTTGGCTACTGTCCCTCCTCCCCCTTCACTTCCACTCTAGCCGGGCTGATGTGTGCAAAGTGTTCCTGGTCATCCTGATTAGGTGCGTATGTGTTACCTAACATGACCTTCCCTCTGGGGTAGGCAAAGCATGCCACCACTCACAGTCCCTGCTTGTCTGTTTTCTTCCGGTCTTCTACCCAGTCACATGCCCTGTGTACAAGTATGGCTACTCCCCTAGACCTAGATGTAGCTGAGCTGTATATTACCCTCCCCACCCAACTCTTCTGCAACCATAAGACTGACCTGGATCAAGGCCACATCTGCATTCAAGCTTTTTAAGTGTTGCAACACCTTTGCCCATTTAACCAGGTGGTTGAGCCTTTTAATGTTCCAGGAGATGCATCTCACCCCCTCCCTCATGCTGCTGGTCATCTGCCCAGCACTCAAAACCCCCTGCCCCACTTATCTCCTTCATCCCTGCATGAGAGGTGTCTACTCAGCATTGTGGGCTATGGGCCTCTGGGAGGAGTGGAGAAGGACCTTAGTGGAGCTTATTCTTAGTTCTTGTCCTTGTCGATCGAATAAGATTTTCTCCCTTTGGAAAGAAGAATGCAACAAAACTGGTGAAAACAAAGAATGCAGACAGAGAGATAAGAAAATCAAATGGTCCTATTTGTCAGTTGTTCTCCACTTCTTTAGTGGAATGGAACTATCTATGGGGCTAAGGAGCCCCAGCTGCCCTCCCCGAGTATGGCCTCTCAAGGGAGGGTGTCTCAACACTCCTCCCCTGTATGCATCCCGGGCCTTGTTCTTCCTTGTTGTCTGTCTGTCTTGTAAAAGTAGAATTAAATTCTCTTGTGCCAAACTGTAGTTAGTGAATTCACTAAGATACCAAAGGAGATAAGGTAAGTGAAGTATTACTGAGCCTCACAGCTATCTCTCCTCAGTGTCAATTGGGAAATGTGGATGTAACTTATCCAACACACATCCAGTGTAGGCCCTATATTTAGGGTTACTTGGCAAGTGTAGCTCAGAGCAACCTCCTTGTGGCTACTATTGGACTCTTAATGAAATAGCTATATCCTTCATCTATATCTAAATCTGATGCAGTGGACTGGCTCCTTACCTGGTGAAGGTACAGTATGTTTCTTATCTATTTCTATTCCTGTCTGCATATGAGCTTCTAGGCATTAAACTATCCCCCTATTATCCCCAGTAGACAGCAAGTCAATACCTAGTTATCCTTTTCTCAACCTTCATGTCCCCTTCAGTTCCTAGCCCCATTTTCTGTGTGTGGACTTTAAAGTCAGTGCCCCGTCTTCTGCATCCCACCTTCCTCTGTGGTGCTGTGTGGCAGTCTGCAGTAGTCTAACCCCTCTGTTGGAGCTATTATTCCTTATTCAGGTGAAAGCTCTGCACCTTACTATGCTGTTCATGCCAGGGCAAAAAAGGGTATAACCACACATTTGGGGATATGATGCCCGTAAATATTGAGACCCAGTTCGTGGGTGGACATGGCGGGTGGTGTTCTCACTCCTGAGTAACCCACATGTTTGTGGTTGGTTCCCTGGGGTGTCTATGTTGGGGTTGGGAATGGTTTCCCATGGGCAGTTCATTAGTAATAACCCTACATTTCCCCCTCCCCATAGTGTCCTTGCATATCTCGCTAGTATGGCTCATGGGTTTGGCCCCCTTCCCCTGCCAGTTACAGGGTTCCTGCATAAAGGTCCACCCAGGAAAGTAATGTCCAACTGTGTTTCCCCTCATGCCTACCCACAGATTGCTCTGCTTCATGGGGGTCGACCCCCAATGTCCCAAATCTAGTACTTGCACAGTTAATCTGTTGAGCCATCAATCTGCACCCCCTTTTGTCCATGGCATCTTGCATCCCTTATGTGAATTCCTGCCCCTGACCCCTTTCCCCAGTCATGCTACCTGTTATTTCCCCTGTGAACCTTTGATCCAATTGGCGCATATTTTTCTTACCCCCATCCCCCCTAGCCCCCACTCAGTACATTTGTAGATCTGATATCTAGAGACAGTAACAAAACAGTAAGAGTCCTGGAATCTGGTCATGCCAGATTGCTCACTACGACACTGAGGCAACCTCAAACAATGAGATTACTCACACAGTTCAATGGGTGTCAGCTGTTGCCTGCTGCTGCTACTTCAGAGAAGGAGTGCAGTCCTGGTCACACTATAATTTCCAGAGCCTCCATGCTGACCATGGATTCCTCCTAGTCCAAATGTTTGGCCCAGTCAATCTCTCCTGTGGTTATGTAAGTGGTGATCTGCTATTCATGCCCTAGGTCTTATAGTTCCTCTTCACCTGAGGATGATGAGTCATCCCTCTATATTTTGGCTGGTGGCATAGTCCTGTTGCTTTCTGTGTTGCTGGTCCTGCTAAACCAGCTTCTAGACCTAAGTCTGGTTCTCTGTGTCTTTGGTCCTGCTACTGGTTCTCCACTGATCTGTGCCTCCATTGCTGCTGTCTCCTTACTAGTCGCCTGTGTGTCACCCTGCTGAGACATGGGTATTGCCGTTTTGTGCATGAGAGATACCATTTTGTCTGCTATTGGTGCTTTTTGCTTTGCTTACCCAGGTGTGTGCAAACTGATGAGTTCATTCCACTTCTGCACTAATCTGTCGTGTGATTCCCAGAGCCTTCTGGGATTTGTAGTTTTAAGCTGAAAGTGTGGCCAATTTTTTGAGAACCACACATGTATGTCCTGGGGTGAACTTCCTATAAAGTTCTGTCCATCCTTCATCGCTCATAGGTTGGTGAGCCCTCAAAATCCATATCTCACCCCACTTTCTCTGAGTTGTGCCTTAAGGGGACCAAACACCTTATGACACATGGCAACCTTGTGGGAGAAGTCCCAATACAGTAAAATTCTTCCCTTTTTCCAGTTCATGTCTCCAAGTTCCCAAGCCAACTGCAGCAGTTTCTCTTTTTGACAAAGTATTTTAAAATGTAGGCTATAATAAGTCTAGGCTGATTGTTGGTGGTTTGAGATTTCCCCCTCATCCTATGGGCTCTTTCTACATCTATTGGCCCCCTCCATCTCGGCCCCAGTAGTTTTGGAAGAAAGTCATTAAGAAAGGACTCCATGTTTTGCCCTTTAGTGCCCTCAGGGCTGCCAAGTATCCTTACATTGTTATGATGTCCTCAATTTTCTTAATCCTCCACTCAGTCCTAGAGCTTCTGTAAGCAGAGTTTATGAATTTTGAGCTTGTGGAGAATGTTATGTTGTTGTCTCTCCAACTCGTCAGTTCTTTGATCAATTACATTTGCTCTGTCCTGCAGCTTGCAGACCTCTTCCACATTCCGTGCAAGAGCCCCTTTAACAACCGTCATGTTCAACAGTAAACTCTCCAGCATCTTTGTAATGTAGTTTAAGAAGTCCGTTACACATGTGCTCTGGGCCCCAGGATTTGCAGTCACCATGCTACATTCCCATCTCTGTCTCCTGGTTCCTGTTGAACTGAACCGGTGTTCCAATGTAAACTCAACCCTGACGATGGTAGTACACCAAAGATTAAGTGATTCAGTCTTTTGCGGAAGCCTACACTCCATAGCACAGTCTAAGGATTTTAATTCTCCCTTGGATCATCTGGGGTAGCAGCAGCTTACTGGATGACTTGCTTTAGGAACTCTCAGTTGGAAGAGGGGATCCCCAGAATCATGGTCCATCCACTGCACTCTTGTCGCAGTATAGCCATTGCATGGTTGATTTTGATAGTGATTTTCCCATTGTCATCTGCGTGGCATATTATTGTGCCCAACTGTCAAGTTTTGTGCTATCCGGAGCTCTGATCACCACCCAATTCAATAATTGCAGGCTGCGACGGGACAGAGCTGATTAATTAGCCAACCATCTTGTTTCATCCCTAAATCACCCCCCCCCCCCAGATATTTGTTATTTCTTGAATGGGATAGTGCATTTTTAAAACATCATTTAATTAGTGAGAGAAAGGACAATGTGACAGTGTGAAGGTGATCAAAACAAAACAAATGAAAATGAAATGGCAGAGAGTTTGAGATTAGGGTAACAACGCTAAAATAAACATTATAATTGGGTATCACTGCTCATGTTTTTGGCTCCATATTTTACCCTCTGTGACAATACCTTTTTCTGCCTCAGTTATGTGTTTATGTAGCTTCCACTGCATGCTTATCTACCTCCATGACTTGCTTATTTTATCCTCTGTTACCGTATATTTCAGCTTCTGAACATTTTTTTTTTTGTTACGGGTGGAGGGAATGAGAGAGAAGATTTGCCTATATACACTGCATTTTGCCATTGCAAGATCCCTTCATCCTTTTAAAACTATGTAAAAAAATCCAGGCACCAGGTGGGGATGGGGACTCTCTCTCTTTCCAGGTGACACGACAGGATTCCACCTCCAACTAAGATTATTAGAGGTGATGAGGTTCATCGCAGGATAATAATTGTAAGATGCCATACGCGCTGGCATTGTGGATCCTGTTCCTGTTTTTTTTTTCCTTTTCCTTAGAGTTCTGCATAGCTTTTTTATTTATTTTTCAGGGTTGTACTTATTTGTAGCACCTGACTAAGATGGGCTGCAGGCTATATTTTTACATATTAGGAATGCTAATTGAATTCCTGTACTGTTCGGAGATGGAGTCCTGTTGTGCATGTAAATATGTGATTGTACATAGTTCATGCAGTCAGTTTTGGATTGTATACCCTGGCTTGTCCAGGTTTCTACTTATGGATTTGGTAGATTGTAAACTTAAAAAGTTAATAAAGATTTGCTAAGCAAACAAAAAAAAAAAAAGAAAATGAAAAAAAAAATAAATAAAACTATATAAAAAAATATTATTAAATTGTATGCCATACATTTGAATTGTGTGAGTTATCCAAAATATTTCATAACTAAAATCAATTTAATTTTAAATGATGGGTGTGTTTCTATGAATTTCACCTCTAGCAATCAGATTTGGGAACCCCTTCCCTTGCATTGGGGAGGGTGGCACAATGAACAGGAGCCCTGTGGGTGCTTGTGGTCATGAATCCATGCACCCTGTACCTGTCTGGAGCCACATAGTCATGCAAGGAGGTTATGACAGATTGCTGCTCAGTTTACACACTTTTTGTGCATAGATCCCTTTTTCCGCATAATGGCTGTGCACAACACAGGAATGCACAAATTTGCAGCAAAATTGTATTGTGTCAGAAGTGCTGTCATTATGTTTACATGATTAGATTTTTTATTGTCAGAAGGTGACATGGAAGGTGCACTTAATTTCATTAAGCAGCTGAAAGAGTGTAAAGTACCTTCTGATGATGTGGTAGAACTGGATCTGAACCATAGGCTTGATTTTCAAGCCCTGCATCAAACCTCTTTTTTGCTGTTGTGCCAAACTCCTTGGATGCAACTGCACTTGATTTTTGTACATCGGAGCAGTTGCAACAGTTTTCATGGTTTATGGCAGCCTGTGCAAAACATTTGGCGCAAGCCTCATGAAGAGGTTCCCCCAAATGGCACAAGTTAGACAAGGAAAAACTGGCCTAACTTGTGGCATTTGGTGCTTGGGATTGAAAATCCTGATCACCAGCTGGGAGAAAGTGGCAATCCCCATGAGCCAAATAATTGGTGCAGCATTTTTGAGGCCTTGAAAGTTGAGCTCCATTTAAATAAGTCTGTAACAGTGAAACAATCAGGCTTAATTCAGAAATTTGGTAATAAAATTGCTACATTTGAGCTGCTGAGAGACAAAGATTTGAATATGAATGTTTTTCCTGCATCCACCTGTTCTATCATGACGAAACAGTAAAGGTTGACTTTAAATATTTATAAATGGAATGATATGTGAGTTCTCTTAGTTGCTTACTTACTGCTAAAGAGTGACTTTGAACTATAGGAAATAGTACAAAGTGGACATGTGTTCCTACTGTTGTTGAAAGATAAAATCAAATGTGCTGCTTCCTAGATCTGTTTCAAACAAGGTGGAGGCAGGCATTAACACCCCTTGAGATAGTCAGACTGAACTTGTTTGTATGAATTCATATCCAAATAATGAAGTAATTCCAAGCAATTTTAAGTCTGAATACAAAAATGAAAAACATGCCACAGAAAGTGCTTATTAAATCACTTGAGGGATCTATTATGTATCTGCCAGTCCCACTCCAGGAGAATGGCAAGACAATAACTAGGGACAACATCATTGTCATTTTGGTGAGTGGTGTTCCAACAAAGTCAACAACAATGTGGCAGGATGTTGTCAATGCACAGAAAACTAAACATGTTCTACAATAGTTTATTTATTTATTTATTGAAATCTCAGATTACAACCTTTGAGATGGAAGTTCATTTACAAAGGTTACACGTCATGGCAAAATAGGGATACAGTAGTTAAATTATACAAGTCAAAACAGTGTTGGCAAAGAAAACAAACAGGCAATTCAGATACAGCTATTTAACATGTAGGATTATAAAAGTACAGATATTATGGTACAGTATATGAGGCAGCAACATCACATTTAACATAAGTGCACTAATAATGCAAGGTAGGAGAAGGAGAGAGGACCATGGATGGGAAGGGACTGGTAGGAGGGGGTGATGGGAGGAGAGGGACTTGAAGGAAGGACTATGAGAGGGAATGAGGGGAGGACTAGAGCAGACAAGTAGGCCTTGTCAAAATTTAGCAGATCAGGGGAGTAGATAGAGCAGAAGTCGGGCATGTAGAAAGGGTACAAATTCATTTTATGAGGATTTAAACATGGATTACCTTGGTGACATTCAGACTGAGTTTAGAATACTAGATAACAAAAAACAATGATTGAGAAGGCCTCAATGAATACAAATTAGAATGTGTATGAACAATACACAATTTATTCTTTACATGGCAAGGATCCAGTCCTTCATAATACTGACTTGAACCAAATGAAGCTGGTTGAAGGAAGTCATGTCAGTAAATGGAAGAGCACACTGGAAGTATGCTGTTTTCTGGATCTGTTCCCACATGGCACTGGTGGTCGCTTTGAATGAATGTAAGATTTGTGTTCCTAGAGCTAAGTACTGAACATCCAAAGGGTTCCATACTGATGGTAAGTATCAGTATTTATTTCTCCTAATGTGATACAGTCAGTTAAGCATACTCGCTGTGTTCTTTGCACATGCTCTGCAGCTGAGTACACATTTCATGGTATGACAGCTGCACAGTTGCTGCAAAAGTTAAAAGAAAAGGATGAGACACTGGAGGATAATCAGAACGCTGTCCTTTCAAGTATGCATGGCAGCAAAGAATACTGATACTGGAGGCACTCTGAAGTTTTGTGCATGCTACGAGAGTATAATGCAGACACTTGTTGTGTTACTCTAAGCTGAGTGGAATTTCATTTGATTTCATTACATTTATTTAGGGTTATAACCAGAGTTGCTGGAAATTGTGGAACATATTACTCAAAAAATGCATAGGGACAGAGGTCCGCTAGACCACCAGGGAAGGATAGATATTACACTACAGGGGATAGGGGATGGAGTGACCACATGACACTTGTTTTGTTTTGTAACATATGTAGTCAACAGAGATACAGACAACAATGGGGGTAGTTCTTGTATTGACTGTCACTGAACATGCAATGCCAGCACACACCTCACAAATCACAGATCGCCTTACATGTCCTTATATATGGGCACATCCCAAATCAATACAGTATCTAGCACATTGCTTATTTTACAACATACAGTATTTTGAAGATTAGGACATTTGTTAAATACTCTTATCAGTTTTGTACTTTTCTGTGTATCAAGAACATGCCACACAGCAATAGCACTGCATGTAGAGACCTGAACTTCAGAGCTAGTGGCAGCAACAACAGTCTTGGTTGTCCATCACTGGGGGTGTGCCTGGCAGATGTATCCCTGCCTAGTGTCCTATTCCCTGAGTTTAATACACACTCCTCCTCCTGGTCTATGTGACGAGGGGGGCAAGCAGTATGCCAGGCACATGGGCATACATTGGCCACACGGTGTTCATAGACAGACCTGCATGAGTTGTATGGGTGTGTCTGCCCCTTGACAATGTACACCACCCTAAAGTATCCCATTCCACCTTAGGGACAGTCAGTATCCCACCTAGCAGGTGTTTCATACCTCCAGGGAGCCAGTGGTAATGCTCCTGTATGGAACAATCCTGGTGACTGTGGCAGCCATGGTGCTTGTCCTGCATGTGGGTTGGCTGTCAACGTATAGGGACACTGTCAGCTCCTGGCAGGGCTGGCCATGGGGTATGTGTTGCCCACAGGTAAGGAGGAAAACAGTACTGCCTCCAGAGTGAAAGCAGTGACCCGACCCTGTCTGCCTCCTCAAGCTTGCACTCCATTATGTCTGGCACAAGCAAACATATGGCCAATTTACTTATAGGGTGGGTTTACCACTCAGGGGAGAGCAGAGTGCTGCCTGTTACAAGTACACCACAGAGGAGGGCACAGGTAGCAGGGTGGGTCCCATTAGACTCCTGTATGTTGTATCTCAACTGTATGGTGGCTGTTTGAGAAACAATGTACAGGCAGCATGTCCACCCATGGGGACCAGTCCTGTACTGTTCTATGCCCAATGCTCACAGTTCCATCCCCAGTAACACTGCTACACACAGCCCCTCCATAATGCATGAATGCATTGTCATGAACAGGCATGCAGATGTATGGGCAATGGCCCCGTGTGACAGACACAGCTCTCTGTGCTCTGTCCACTCACTTAGGGTGGCCTACGTGCAGCATATATACAGCACATAGGCTTTGTACATAGGGCATGGGGTGCTCTGTGTTCAAGTAGCTGGCAATGTAACAAGGTTAAGGCATGGTCTCTCCACCTTAACTGCCACACCCCAGTTCAAAGCACTGTGCACCTTTGTGAATCACACGGAGTGCCAGCACCCTCCCAACATCCCCCTGGATCACCCATGGCACATTGCTTCCCACATGACTGCGTGATCTGGTACACAACTGGTTGTCAAGCATTTTTGCAAATGTTACCAGGGATCCACGGGACCCCTGTTGTGTGACATTCATGCGTATACTTGCCTATGAGCCCAAGATACATGGTGTGTAGGCTTAGTGCATACGGCCCATTGTTTACCACATAAAAAAAATACAGCATAGGTGATAAGAAACACAGGTAACAGCAACCATAATATGGTGAATAGCAAACACTAATCCAAACAAAAGAAAAAGAGCAGAACTGTCACTGTAGCCAGCAGTCATCACAATAGAGAAAAGTATTTTAGGATTTTGTTTGCTTGAGCTAAGATTGATTGAATCACATTTACCATAATTATACGCAGTGGTGAAAAAATGCAGAGAAAAATTAATTTGATGAAACTATGTCTGAAAGTAAAACAGTTTGTGTAGATGGCCACCAATGTGCAATCACATCTTTGGGCAAACATGATGGCTCAAACTGATGAGCTGTACAAAAAAAAAAATTCTCAAAAGAATAGCGAGATTAGATGGCTTTCAATATCTCATCAGAGACAACTTTTACTTAATGTTTGATGGATGTTGGCTACATACTCTTTATACTAAGGCATATTGTTGGGAGCAATCATAACATCCACACAGTAAGTAAGAGGCTGTGTAGATGAAGATAGTAAAGCAGAGAGTGTTTTGCCTCTCTTTCAATAGGATAATTTGCATGAGACGGATGAATAGAATGACTTGTGTGCAAAACAGAGAAAGGCACATTATCACACATGAAAATGTGATGACGTGCAATATTAGACAAAACTCTTTTGAAGAGGTGAAGGATTTTCTGAATCTTTTTATCATCACAAAGAGGAATGAGAAATACAAAGTCATACAGAATGTTGGCAAATGAAATAAGATCACGCCGTCAGTTGATGGACCATTCTCTGGCATGTTTTCAAACCAGATCTTGTTTCAGCATGATTCACCAAGGACTCTACAAACAAAAGTCCATAGTGCTTACACACTGTGTAACTGAGGCATGTAGGCAGCCCTACAAGTGGATCCAACATAGCAGAGGGTTTGGCGGCATGCACAAACAGTGTGCCTGTCAGCTGCACACCAGATCCCCCAGCCAGTCATGCCACTCAGCACCTGGGATGGTCTGGGGCATTTCCACACTGTGCATAATTCACAATGATGTGTAGGTGGTGCAGAGTGCTGGGTCAGGGAATGCATTGCAGATCCTACAATGAACATTGCACGCCCCCCCCCCAATGGACATCTGCTGGAAGTGGCACTTGGACCCCTGCTACAATGCACCCCACACCCCACTTCTGTACAGCCCTAATGTGGACCTATGCGGCACTGCATCAAGGAGGGTGGGGCCATGAATAGGTGCTCTGCAGGTGCTTTCAGTCATGAATATGTGTACCCTGTGCCTGTCTGAGGCCATGTAGGCATGCAAGGTGGTTATGACAGACTGCTGTTCAGTTTACGCACTTTTGTGCATAGCCCCCATATGCGAATGACACAGGAATGCACAAATTGGTGATAACATGAATTGTGTCAGAAGTGTGGTCATTATGCTTATATGACTGCATTTTTTATTGTCAGAAGGTAACAGAAAAGGTGCACTTAATTTCATTAAGCAGCTGAAAGAGTGTAAATGACTTTCTGCTGAATTGGCTGGAAAGGATCTGAACCATGGGCTCAATTTTCAAAGTGTGACAAAGAGTTTCTGTCAAGCCTGCATCAAACCCATTTTTTAGCGCAGCTGCACCTAACTTCTTTGACACAGCTGCAACTGATTTTAGTACATCGGGCGCAGTTGTAAAAGCTTCTTTAGTTTATGGTAGCTTATGCCATAGATTTGGCACAAGCCTTGTAAAAAGTGTCCCCAAAATGGTTTCACTTAGACCAGTGAAAACTGATCTAACTTGTAGCATTAGGAGCTTGTGATTGAAATTTCCGATCTCCAGCTGAGAGAATGCCACAAGCCCCATGCACCAAACGATTGGTGCACCAGGATATTGTGACATTCCTTGGGCCTTGAAAGTCAAGTCCCATTTGTATACGTCTGCAATAGTGAATCACTCAGGCTTAATTCAGAAATTTGGTTATAAACTGTCTACATTTTAGCTGCTAAAAGTCAAAGAGATTTGAATAGGAATGTGTTTCTTGCAACCACCTGTTCTACAGTGACCAAACTGTAAAAGGGTTTGTGTTTGTTTGTTTGTTTGCTTGTTTGTTTGTTTGTTTGTTTGTTTGTTTAAAATCTGTAAAAGTAGATGGGCCAAAGTCCCATTTACGTGGGTGACCAGAGTAAACAGTAAAAGTATATCTTAACAAATTACATAAAACATAATAACAGTTGACTACAGGATGTATACACAAACAGCATTAATTAACTAAACAGCAAAACATTCACTTCTATTACTAGAAAAGAAATGCTTTTTAATACCATTCTGAAGGTATATAAATTATTGCAAACACTGGTTATATGTGATGGTAAACCATTGTAAGCCACAATCAATGTATATAACAATGATCTCTGACCAGCAGAAGTTTTCATCAAAGGAAATGTAAACCAATTACATTGGGATGGTCTGGTTTGAGCCATAGAAGCATGTTTTTTTTTAATTACATGAAAGGAACTAAGTACCATGTCCAGTGATACTTTTCTGACCAAGGTACTGAGTTGAAACTGATACCTCTGATCAAGATGCAGCCAATTCAAATGCTCATACAGGTTACAGTGATTAGTAATATATGGTAATTGTGAAGCGAATTTAGCAATCTGATTCAGTAACGTCTTAACCTTATTCAACAACCCCAAGCCTGCTGAATGACAGAACAATAGTCCATAATCTATCAGAGGCAAAAGGAAGCCCTGAGGCAGCAACAGCCTAGTGGATGAAATAAGTAATTAATTAAGTCTGTAAAGAGAACCCAATCTTTGATGTGATAGTTAAATCATGCTATTAATATGCTGTTCGTAAGTTAAGGATTCATCCAATAAAGGTCCTAAATATATGAAGTCCTAACTTGTTCAATGTCTTCACCCCTTAACATGTACAGTGAGAGATTAGGATCATCAGTCAACATTTTTTTTTTGGTTATAGAAAACCATGCCTTTTTTTCATTCAATACCGATTTATTAAAACAAAACTGTTTTTGAATAGCAACAAAATCACAAGCCAAATAATTTCATACTTCCAAAAAATTGAGGCTGCACATGAGGATCACAACATCATCAACATAAAGAAATATTTGAGTAATACAACAAACTGAAGGTACCATTCAAAAATAAATTAAATAAAAGGGGGCACAAAATAAAACCCTCAAGAATACCCTGTGGAACTACAGATGTGGGTGAAATGCTTTCTTTCATTTTTGTTGATGGGTGCAACAAGAAAGGTAGCTCTCAAACCAATAAACAACTCAGAGGACAAACCAAAATTAAAAAATGGCAGACAAAAGCAGATTATGATTTACCAAGTCAAAGGCCTTGGTCAGGTCCACAAAGGCAGCTGCAGTAAAAAAAAAAAAACTCTAGGGCCTGATGGACTGTCTGTGTGAACCTGACCAATGCTGTGACATAATCAGAATCCATGTTGTGCTGGAGTCAATATATCATAATTAAGTAAATAATCAATCATCTGTTCAAAGACTATTCATTTAAGGATCTAAGATAAAGGAGCCAACAGAGAAATTGGATGATAATTTTGTTCTTGGCCATGTCCCCAGCTTTAAATATATTAATGACAGTTGCCTGTTTCCAAATGTCTGGAAACTGGCCAAGGCAAAGTGACAAATGTAATATTTTCACAAGTGGAAAACAAATAATATTGGTGGTGATCCCCACAAGCCTGAAGTCCACACCATCATTATCCACTGTAGGATGAGGACTAAGATTAGAAAGATAAGAAAGGACTTCACTGGATGCAAGGATCCTAAAATAAAAATTTGGATGAGCAAGACCCAGCATAACATCACCAATGTCATGGTTGTCAGGCAAATAATCAGAGTCGGGACATGGCACATAATCTGATAAATCTGAAAAATATTTATTGAATTCTGCGGCTATACCTGACAGTTCATTTTTTTACCACAGATGGAGTCTTTAACGCCTGAGGGGAGGTATTGGATTTTCTTCCAAGTAAATCATTTATTATGTACCATTTACAGTATCTAAAACATTTTTTCTTTAAACTGTTTCTGTTTTTCGATAAGAAACTGAGGTTTTAAACATCTTATCAAAGATTTACATTTGTTTTGGGTTACCTCATAAGTCAAAAGAGTGACTATATCACTGGTTTTTCTATATATTTTCCACTTTTTATCTTTTACTCTCAATTGTTCAAGTAACTCTGGTGTGATCCACTCCAGTTTATTGCCCCCAATCATTCATTTTCTTAGGGTAACAAAGGAGTCACAGATAGTACTACATTGGCTACTGAAGGCCTGCAATACATTATCAGCAATCAAAAAATTATCCAAGAAGGACCAGTCAAATAGACAAAAAGCTTCCCTATATAAGGCTTACCTCTAATAGTTATAGCTGGATTTAAATGGGGGTTTGCTTGGTTGCTTACTTACTGCTGAACAGTGACTTTAAACTATAGGAAGTACTGCAAAGTGCACTTGTGTTCCTACTATTTCTGAAAGATAAAATCAAATGTGCTGCTTCATAGATGTGTCTTAAACAAGTTGGAGGCAAACATTACACCCCTTGAGATAGCTACCCTGAACTTGTTTGAGCAGTTTCTTATCCAAATAAAGACATACCAAACAATTTTAAGCTGAATACAAAAATGAAAAACATGTGATGGGAACAGCTGATTAAATCACTCAAGGGATCTACTATGTACCTACCAGTCCCACCCCAGGAGAAGGCTGAGACAATAACTAGGGACAACAGCATTGTCATTTTGGTGAATGGTGTTCCAACCAAGTCAAAGAATTTGCAGAAAGTTGTCAATATACAGAAAGCTAACAATCCTCTACTGTATTTACAGAAACCCCTATTGTGAGGATTTAAAAGAGGATCAATTTGGTGACATTCAGACTGAGTTTGGAATACTAGATACCAAAAAAGCAATGATTAAGAAGGTCTCGATAAATACAAATGAGAATGTACATGAACAGTACACAATTCATCCTCTACAAGGCAAGGATCCAGCTCTTGATAACATTGGCTTGAACCAGATGAAGCAGGTTGAAAAGAGCCATGTCAGTATCTGGTAGAATGCCTTGGAAGCATGCTGCTTTTCTGATCTGTTCCTACATGGCACTTGTGGTTGCTTCGATAAATGTGAGATACATGTTCCTAGAGCTGTATACTGAGCATTCAGAGGTTTCCATTCTGATGGTAATTTCAGATGAAATATTCAATATTTATTTCTCCTAAATTTGGTAGAGTGAGTTAAGCATTCTCTCTTTGTCCATCGCACATACTCTGCAGCTGACTACAGATTTCATTGTATGACAGCTGCACAGTTGCTGCAAAACTTAAAAGAAAAGGATGAGGCACAGAAGGTGAAGCAGAATGCCATCCTTTCGAGTATGCATGACACCAAAGAATACCAGTACTGAATGGTCTTTGAAGTTTTGTGCATGCTACAAGAGTACGATGCAGACACTTGTTTTGTCACTCTATGCTGAGCAGAATTGCATTTCATTTATTTAAGGTTATAACCTGGGTCACTGGAAAATTGCAGAACATTTTACCCCAAAAATGCAGAGAATGGTGGAGAATCTGTGAAATTTCACTCAACATCCCCAGTGCTCCCTAATACATCTTTTATTGTTTACTACAGCTTGTATTGATCACATAACTTGTTTGATAAATGTATTGCCACTTGCACGTGCTTTCAATATGAAGAAAGGTTTGTATTTTTGAAATGATTTGTAGACTAATTATTATGTAGCATATCTTCCAAAATCTAAAAACATCTCCCTCATGCAGTGTTAACTAGATTTTCAGTAATTCACAGTCAGTCAGTATTGAATGAATCCTGAAGCAACATATTTTGCCAGCTTATAGATGTTAAATAATGAAGCCTATATTAATAACGTCTTACTCTGGTGTGAGAAAAGAAAACATAAATGAATAACCATGTGAGCTTATAAAGCTGTAGTTAAAAAAATATATATTGTTGAAATATTTGTCATTCTTAATCAGCAATGTAAGCACAAACAATTTAAAATCACATAATAAAAGTATTAAAAGTATACCAACAGCTTTTCAGTACATCATACAATACTTTTTAAAACATGGCACTTTGGTTTAACTTGGGTTGCAATTATGTTTGTTTAGTTGAAGGTAACTGTTTAAATATGATTCATGACCCTGATATTCAAAAGGGTTGTGCATGACGCACCAGTGTTGCACCATGCGCAACCCACTGATGTGCCCCGGCACGATATTCAAATGGGGATTGTGTCTGGCCCAAATCCCAATGTGCTGGAGCACATCAGTAATGTAAGTAGAGCAGGTGGGGGGGCATGCCCATTAATACTCTGCACATCCCGATATTCAGCCTGAGATGTGCTGAGTCCATGCATGCACAACCCCTGCTTGCTCTGCACACAGGTGAGCCAAAAAAAAAAGCAACAACAGCTGGCCACCCAGAGGTGAGCTGCCATATTGCAGGCTGCAACACAGCAGCTGCCACCTGTGGGTGGCCACCCAAGCTTGAGCTGTACCTGGTGGGCCCCCAATGCTTGATCGTGGGCATACATAGAAAAGTGATCCTCCAACATCCCTGGTGGTCTAGTGGACCACTTGCAGCCCGATTGCGGGCATTTGTAAAATAAAAAAAATTCCTACATCCCTGGTGGTCCAGTGGACCACTGTCAGCCTGATCACGGGCTTAAGTATAAAGAAAAGAAATTCCTATATCCCTGGTGGTCCAGTGGACTGCTGTCAGCCCAATTGCGGGCTTAAGTATAAAGAAAAAAATTCCTATATCCCTGGTGGTTCAGTGGACCGCTGTCAGCCTGATCACAGGCTTAAGTGTAAAGAAAAGAAATTCCTATATCCCTGGTGGTCCAGTGGACCACTGTCAGCTCAATCACAGGCTTAAGTATTCATAAAGTAAAGTCATATATCCTTGGTGGTCCAGTGGACCGCTGTCAGCCCAATCGCAGGCTTAAGTATAAAGAAAATAAATTCCTAAATCCCTGGTGGTCCAGTGGACTGCTTGCAGCCAAATCATGGGCTTAAGTATAAAGAAAATAAATTCCTATATCCCAGGTGGTCCAGTGGACCACTGCCAGCCCGATCGCGGGCTTAAGTATTGATAAAAGAAAGTCAAATATCCCTGGTGGTCAAGTGGAACACTTGCAGCCCTATCGCAGGCATTTGTATTAAAAACAAATGATGTCCAATATCCCTGGTGGTCCAGCGGTACCCTCCTTCCCACTGACCCACTGATCCCCACCGCCTCGCTCCCCCGGTCAGTGGTGGGCAGCAGCACCCCATCCACCACTTGCCGCCCGCCGCCTGGCCACGGTAAGGGTGTCGCGTGATCCTGGCGTGAGCCAATGGGTGTAATCACAGATGCGATTATTACTTCCAGATATGTGAATGGATCCATTCCATATCTGGACTGTGTAGTACAGTAAGGGCTGAACACCCATTGGCTCATGCTGTGGGCCAATGGGCGTACAGCTCTACCTACAGTGTCAGTCAGCAGGCAGCAGGGCAGCAGGTGAGTGGGGTGCTGCCACCCGCCACTGACCGGGGGCGGAGTAGGACGGTGGGGCTCAGTGGCTGGGTGGGGAAGGGTGTACTGCTGGACCACCAGGGATATTGGACGTCATTTGTTTTTAATACAAATGCCTGAAATCGGGCTGCGAGCTGTCCACTGGACCACCAGGAATATTTGACTTTCTTTTATCAATACTTAAGCCCACGATTGGGCTGCGAGCAGTCCACTGGACCACCAGGAATATAGGAATTTCTTGTATTTTACAAATGCCCGCGATCGGGCTGATAGCGGTCTTCTGAACCACCAGGGATATTGGACATGAGTTATAGTTGCCGAAGCCCACGATTGGGCTGTGGGGCACATTCTCGCGTTGTGCCGGGGGCATCGGTCCCCGACAGCTGCTGCTTAGCAGTGCACCAGGCGCAAGTCACCAGGGATCAGTGCACCTGCATGCAAATAGGGCTATAATGACATGCAAATGGACCCATTTGTGCCTTAAATACATTATTGCCCCATTTGCATGTGCACTTTTGAATATTGCGGTTGCTGCACATAGCGCAATGAAACTTGCGCTAGTGCATCCCCCTGCTCCACTCTGGCTACTTGCGCTGGCACAGTGCCACTGTGCCATGCACACTGCGGGTGGCCAGGGTGCGATATTCAATGAGGATGTGCCATGGTGCAGCTCCGTTGAATATTGCCTAGTCAACGCCCCTGTGCAGCCAAGTTGCGCTGCACCCAGGCTTGCGCCACAGCCTGGTGCAGTTTGAATATCTGGGCCCAACTGTTTTACCAACATGTTTTCAGAATTTCTTTTTTTTTTTTTTCTGTTTTGTTTAGGCTTGGTATGTGAGCATGTAGTTGAGGCAGGTTATTAAGTAAGGGATCACTGCCACCAACTCCCTTAGAAGCACATTCAACTTTGTAATTAGCAAGACCATACAAACTACTCACACATTTCAATCAAAATCCATTCAGAATGAATGTATGTATTCAAGGAAAACTTACCCTACCACTCAAAAGCAAGTTTTATAGTTAATACTCCATTGAGGTGAAAGGGTAAATTTGCATCTTTTCTCACACCTGCTATTTTAGTGTCTGTGGCAGCAAAACATTTTCTGATTATCTGCTTCAACAGAGATTTTAAGTGCTCTAGTGCACATATCACATATGCATGGCCAGAGGATTTTGAAATGAAACTAGGGAAGTGAATCAAATGAAAGCAGAGTTACATTGTACCCCTCATCACCTCATACTGTCTCATTTTGGCTAAATCCAAGTCTGTGTGCCAAATTGTTAGCATATTTGTGTAGATTTCCTTGAGATTTAAATATTTTTTATATAGTTTCAGTCAAAAATTGACTAAAGTGCAAGATATTGTGGATTTTGTGTGGAGAATGGTGACAATTGCTGATATTGTGTAAAACTTGTGGGTGCAATTTTCCAGTGTCCCTGGTTATAACCATTGAGCATAGATGACTTACAATGGTTACCTGTGTAAGGCATACAAAGACATGTATCAAAAAACAGTGCAAATGCAAATTACAGTTTTTTTTAATTGTATGCATAACATATAATCACTAAAATAAATAAGTGATTACAAGCTTTAGATATTTTCACACACACTCTATCATTGGAATAGGAAAATTACACAGTACTACAATGATCTTCCTGGAATACTGCTGGGAAGATTTGGCAGACATTCACAAGTGGGCAAATGCAGATGTAAATCATATATCATCTATGACTATGGATGGTATGTGCTCTTTAGACCTAGGCCCGGATATTCAGACTGTGCCAGGCTGTGCGCAAGCCAGGGCGCAGCTCAACTTAGCTATGCAGGGGCATTGACAGAGTGGTATTCAACGGAGCTGCACCATGGCATTGCAGTGTTGAATATTGCACCCTAGCCACCTGCAGTGCGCATGGCGCAGTGGCACTGCACCAGTGCAAGTGGCCAGAGTGGAGCAGGGGATGCATTAGTGCAAGTTCCGTTGTGCTAGGCGCAACAACTGTGATATTCAAAAATGCACATGCAAATGGAGCCATAATGCATGCAACGTGCAAATGGGGCCATTTGCAAGTCATTATGGCCCCATTTGCATGCAGGTGCAACAATCCCCGGTGACTTGTACCTGGCGCCCTGCCAGGCTGCAGCCGTCGGGGACTAACGCCCCCGCCATATCACGGCAAAGAACACCACTGCTCGATTGCAGCCATATGTAGAATATAATAATCGTTTGATATCCCTGCTGGTACAGTGGACCACTTGCAGCCCAATTGCGGGCATCAGTAAGCAATAATGCCACACCAAACCAACCCTGGTGGACTAGCGGTACTCCCCCACCCACCCACTGAGCCCCACTGCCCTGCTCCCCCCTGGTCAGCAGTGGGCGGCAGCTCCCCACCCACTTGCCACCCTGCCGCCCACAGACTGACACCATATGGTAGGGCTGTACACCCATTGGTCCACAGCATGAGCCAATGGGCATACAGCCCATACTGTACTACACAGTCCAGATATGTGAATAGATCCATTGGACCACCAGGGATTTAGGGCTATTGTTTGTATACATATGCCCACAATTGGGCATGGAGAGCACCACCAGAAGGTGCAGCCAGAGTTCTGGTGGCCACCCACAGGTGGCAGCTACCGTGTTTCGCCCTGCAATACGGCAGCAGACCTGTGGGTGGCCAGCTATTGCTCCATTTTTTTTGGCTCACCTGTGTGCAGTGCAAGTAGGGGTTGCGCATGCATGTGCTCAGCACATCTTGGGCTGAATATCGGGATGTGCGGAGTATGCATGGGCATGCCCCTCCTACCTACACCGCATACATTACTGATGTGCTCCAGCACATCGGGATTTATGCCAGGCTCAATACCCATTTGAATATCACACTGGGGCGCATCAGTGGGTTGTGCATGGTGAGACTGTGTTGTGCCATGTGCAACCCTTCTGAATATCCCGGGCCCAGTGTCCATGTCATGACGCTTCCATCACCAATTTCATGCACTCCTGGGATTCATTCTGTCAAAGATCAAACCATCTCCTGGTATTGTAGAACACTACTTCTGGAGAGTGGAACATAAGGCACAGAGGCCCCTCATATTCACATGTTGCTGTAGATAAAGGATGCTTCACATATTGATGACAGTGAGGACCCCAAGATCCTCAAGTTTATCATGGAGTATATCACTTGTCAGATCCTAGGCAAGTTCATCAGGACAATGCTATGGAAACTGGTAGAAACGTCTCCACTGTCAATTGTGTTTCAAGTAGTGACATTGAAAGTTGAAATATCTTTTACAATTGGTACATATGGTGTCAGTTTAGATTTCTGAGATGTGTTTGTGAACATGGCCATCTTAATAATTTACCATCTGTATGCAACATCATCTGAAAGTGAAATCCACAAAGAGAGTGTATCCAGAAAGGAAAATGAGGCATCCATAAATGATTATAGTCCAATTTGTAGTTGATGTGGCAGGCAATCATTGATGTGCAATTTGCTTTTGACAATTTCATGGTCCTGGTATTGTATGTGACTTTATACAATACCAAAACCAAACAAATGTGCTTGCAGGAGCTTTGAGAAGACTGATCCAACAACGGCAGATCTTTCACTTCAATGCTGTGGTCTCTAGGGTTAAAAGCTCTGTCACACCATGAATGTGGAGACTATGAAGCAAGTGAACATTTGATGAGAACATGCATGTATGGGAAATACAAGCCAATAACCATGGGGCCTATGAAGCAAATGACCATTTGATCAGAACATGTCTGTATGGGAAAGCCAAGTTAATGCAATATTTGAATGTAAACTAAAAAGAAAAATAGTGTCTTAAAATCTCATGATCAGATTGAAGAGCTTGTGGCAAACAGGCCATATTCAACAAATATCTTGAGAAATAATTTGATTTACACATACTATCCACAACATCATGCAGTGCCTAAGTCTCCGAAGTCACATAATGTATGACTACAAGTTGGGAGTTGAGTCTAATCTTGCAAAATGTATCTACCGTGTGAAAGGCTTGCAAGGAAGCCTGGTAAAAAGATACAAGCCTTGGTTGATTGATCACTGCAAATGGACTCAAAACTGCAGAGAAAAGGAAGCATTACTAATTTCCTCTCCTCTTCCTGCTCAAGATATGGAGAGAACAAGGCTCATTGAAAGGTGACTATGTGGATTTCCAGTTCTATTATAAGCAGTATGACAGCTTAGACCTAGAGCTCAGAGTATACCACAGTGGTTTGCTTCCTTTCAACCTGAGATCTGTGACCTTTTTTGCTGAAAAAGAGATCAGGAGATTTCTTAATCTGTGGGAAAACAGCATACTATTAAGAAACCTGACATTTTAATTCTAAATTGCAGGACTCTATATCTGCGTCTCAGTTCCCTACCTCAGATATGGCAGCTGACAATTATGGTGACATGATTCAGCCCTCAAATGCAGCACTCCTGGCAGAAATTAGGGAGTTCAGGGACCAGATTCAAACTTTGTATCAAGAGATATGGTTCTCATTGGCTCAAACTGAAACAAAATGTTGAGCATGTCTATGATACGGACAGAAGAGTAAATAGCCTGGAACAGCTTTTTGCTCGTCTCCTTCAGGACACTCATCGACCCAACGATAAATGTGATGAACTGGAAAATAGGTCCAGATGTAATAATATTTATCTTTTTTGTGTCCCAGAAGAAGCTGAAGGACAGGAATACTTTTCAAAATTTACTCAGGACTTGCTGTGTTCTTTGCTGGATGTACGAGACCAATTGCCTTTACCGTTGGCATGAGTTCATCGATCTTTGGGAGCCCCTTCTTTGGGTCCCAGGGCACATCCCTGTTCTATCATCATTAGGATTTTCAGTTATGTGGTGAAGAATACTGTTCTCATGCAAGCCTGCCTGGCAGAATGGACAGTTACCCTTTCTGTAACACCACTGGAGAGCCTTTGCACCCTTGTTTAAAATTACATGGGCTCATAAACTTAAATTCTACACCCTCTATCCAGTCCATTTAAAAAATTTCTTCTCAGACTTCCCCTCTATTTATGAGGACTTTGACTTTGCATTTCAAGCATTGTAAGACAAGAAATTGGTCCCAGATGAAGAAAAGGCAGTTCAAACTGACCAGGAGAAAAGAACGCTTTAGAAAGAACAGTGGGCTGAGGTCTCACCTGATGGCAAAAAGAAGCATAAGAAGCAGACTCTTGAGAAGATTAAGTCTCTGCTCCAAATCTTTCACACATAGCCCTCTAAAAGACCGAGTTCTGTTAGAATTGAGGTTTCTACTTCTATATTTACTTCTCGGTACTCCGGGGTAACAGCTTTTTAATAGTAATACCTTAAACCACATAACTCCTTGTTCATGCATTTGGCTGTCAGTTCTTAACTAGTATATCACAGCTCTTCCACACAGTTGACAGCTGCCCCTCATGGAAAATAAGTCTTCCTTAACAAGTGGTTAGATTGGTTCTCTTCAATTATTCATACTGACCCCATTGTGTTCTAGCAGCTTTAATTCTTTCACAATATTTTTGGACTGTACTGACCAGTAGCTGTGCACTTGCTATCCTACTTCAAACAAGGCTAATGGTCTGTATCTTTGCCTGGAACTGACACTGTATTCTGTGCTGCTCAACCTATTTGACTAAGATAACAATTATTTACCCACAGCAGTTTATTATCGTCTGGGTTGAGTTGGTTATTCGCCACAACCTTTCCACTTTGGCATCATAGTTTCTATTGAACTGGCACCTCCTGATATGTGCTGCATTTATGTTTCAATAAAGGACTTAAACCTACGTCCCATATTCAGATTCAGTTCACTTTGAGGGTTCCAATGTGGACTAGCTATTTATTCCACATAAACCTTTAAGGGATGTCCAAATTCCTTCAGTGGATTTTTATTTATAGAGTGGATACAATGGACATTGAATGATCACTGGACTAATGTTTTCCATTTGTTGTGCTGGATAACTTGAATCTCTACTTTTATTTCCTTTCTGAACGAACCAGTTAATTAAATAAGACATTTTTTTACTGACCATGAATCTGAAGATCTGGGAATTCACTGATTTTGAACAGCTTTTAAATTCTTACATTGTTTTTTCATTGGTTGGATCCAAGACACAGATAAAGTCTGCATCATATTAAGATTCCAGTCTACTGAGTTTGCTGAGCTCAACAATGAATTCTGACCTACAGTATATTAGCTGTGTCCTTACATCCTTAATTTAAAGTACACCATGATTTGCATTATTTTGGTTGGAGTTGCCTGGACTGCATATTATAATTTTAATTAAATTTTAACTGAACTGTCATTATGGACTCTATGCTTTTTGCTTCAGTTGGATATTATTCTTCGATTCAGAATGCAAGTCATTTTGTTTTTCTTTTTTGGATCTTGATTTGATTTCAACTTTTGGATTTGCAGTAAACTAAATCTTTGATCATTTGTATGTCCCACAGTAAAGAAATTGAAACCATTAAGATGGACTTCAATATGTTTTTTTCTCTTTTGATTCTGACTGACAAGGCAAGCCTTTAATTTTTTTTAGATTTTCTATTTTCTCCCTTCCAGGCTCCAGATCTGCCACTCCTTCAGGCATTCTAGGTCCCCTGCACCCCTCCAACCTCCCCAGGAACCCTTCTACCTTGTATCTGCAGCCTACCTCGAGGTAGCTTGGCGTTACCCTTCTCCGAGTGGGTCACTCTCCTCCGAGGGGTAAGGCACACTATTTTTCCTTCTCAGCCTCGGGCACTGCTGAGGTGGAGGCTGACTATGCAGGAAGTCTTCTGAGATGCCTGGAACCAGATGCCATCATCCAGCCAATCTGAAGCAGTTTTTCTCATTTTTCTGGTGTTTTTGTTGCTCCTGTGCCACTAACTGTAGTGCCCCTGGTCTCCTCCAGGATCCACTACTTGAGTGAGGCTTCCCACCCAGCCCACCCAGGAGAGAGAGCAGTCCCCCAGATGCTCAATCCTCTCCTTCCCCTGCCAGCCTCCAGCGTCCTGAGTCCGTTTTCTGAACCCGGGTCACCGGTGTGGTTCGAGGTGTGACGTCCAGCACCTTAGCCCTCTGTGCCACTGGGCTGAGCCTTTAATTTTAATGTCTTTAGTGTCTTTAGTTATTGAAGCTGGAAATTACAGGCTTCTATCTCCATTTGTTTATTGGACCAGTTCTTTATCAGACTAGTCTTTTCTTTCATTTTTATTTTCTTGCTATACAAGGATATCTGCATTTTAGTGTCGTAATTATTTATAATCCTCTGCTTTATTGACTTAACTTGGCAGTTCTGTATTGTTTTACTAAACCTTTAGTAACTGATATGTTAAGCTTATTTCAGGTTTTAAAGAGGTTTTAATAATTGTTATACAAATGTTACAGTACTCTGGCATACGTATGGTTCTTTGGGGTTTAACTGTAAAATGTTTTACAATCTAAAGTGAGGGCGAAGAGGTAATTTATCAGCATGTTTTTTGTAAAATTGATTTGTGTGAGTCACTCTTCTGCCATATATTATTGTGAGTAATACAGTCCTGGGTGCACAGAAACACCAGGCTTCCTACAGAAGCTCTGGTACATTCCACAGTTTTTAGCAGTTCAGAATGCAAAAACTAACTGCAGAGTACAGTTATGAAATACAATTCCAGATTCAATGCAAGAAGCAGTAATTTATGCATGAAAGCCAAAAGGACTGAGAAGGTGCTCTTTAAAACTTAATTATCTCTCTATCGCTCAACAACATATTGCTCTATTTTATAAGATGTCTTTTTTTTAGCAGTTGAAACTCTGCCTCCTGTTTTTATAAGTTTTATGTTTTGTCTTTCACACAATTGGGTAATTATGCATGAAAGTCAAAAGGACTAGGAATAGTGCTGGCAGCAACTCCATCTTTTCTCAGTGCCCATGCTTTGTTACAGAGGCAGAAGTAAGTACATTTTACAAAAAAACATACTGACAAAGCATTTGGATTTTGGCATAATGCAATGCTAACAGGGTGTCTTGGGGAAGGGGGAATACAGTATCTACATTCATTACTGATAGCTTTCCCTTGCAAAACTGCTGTGACTGCACTGTACTGTATAGTGTGAGTCACTCCTCTGTCCTATAGTGATGTCATAGGGATCCAAAAACTCAGCAGCTGAACAGCAAAGGCAAGAGCAGTAGGGCTAAAGCAGGGCTCAAAAACAAATCCAAATTATAGATGGCAGAGTAAACCTTGGCCAAAAATAATAAATGCACACACCCTTTCAGGTCTAATACGGCATATAATGACTAAAAGTTATAAATATTTGGACCATTATGAAAGATGCTCTTTAAATAACTTATGTCTCCCATTCCTTCCCCTGGCAGCTGGTGAAGCTTTGTGGCCTCCTGTCACTTCAGCAGATTTATTGGCAAAGATAGCTCAGGCCGCAGCGTGCTATTGTCTGGCTTGAGCAGGGTGACCACAGCCATTGTCTCCCTTGATAACCTATTCTGATACTGTTTTTCTCCTCTAATATTGTATTTTTTTAAATATTTTCTTTAATACCAGAGCTCTATCTCTGACTGTAAAACCTACATTTTCTGAGTATCTCTCTGATGTACTGCTTAGCTCAGGATTATTTGAACAGTGAATAAGTTGCTTATCCCAGGATTATTTTGTACAGTGTACAAGTCTGAAGGCTAGCTTTGTTCCCTGTTTTAAGTACTGTAAAGCCTATTTTTATTAGAACTGCCTAGAATTGTGCCAAGAGAGGGTTCTCTCCTTTCTCTCGCTCTGTAGTGCTAGTTTTTCTTGTTAGCTACTTTCCCCACTCTAAGCTAACCCTTTCCTTCTACCACTCCCACTAAGGGCTTCTACCTTTTTTTACTACCTTACACTTAATTACTTAATTCCTCTCCTGCGCCCAAGTGACCAAACCTCTTAAACCTACTTGGTGCCTAAAGCATACAGACCGCTTATGGCTTAGTCATTTACAGTGCTGTCACAGAAACTGCACTACAACATATCAGACTATTACTTAACAAGGCCTGTCACCCGGTCTTAGGGGCTGAATACTGATCTAACACTTGCAAACTCTACTCTTCTGAATGGCTCCCTCTGCACCTCAGGATCAAGTACCAGGCCTGCCTGATTGGCAACAAAGCCTTCCTAGGACTAGCACCTGATTCTGTGGTAGCATTGTTCCAGCATTACTCAACATCTCAAACTACTGGAAGGTCAGCTAATGGTGTGCTACATGTCCCATTCAAACGTACCTCCTTTACACAGGGGTCACTGGCCTATAGACGACCTCATTGGATGAATGACCTTCTCTCTGTCTTCCCTACTGGAGCATGACAAAATTGGCACCATCAAAAGAGACCATTGAATCCTCTTGTCTGTAACAAACCACTGTGACTGTTTCCTAAAGCAGGCTAAAACTAACCCTCTCTGGGCTACTTCCCTCCTCCAGCTCCAGTTCTGGAAACACCTCCTGTCCCCCAGCCACCCCTCTACCCCCTTCCTTGACAATGTTCTCTCTAGCTGCTACCTCATCTATTCCTTGGCATTTAGTAATGATCCTGCTTGACAATGCTTTCCACTGCTATTACAAGTATTCTTGAAGCAATGTTAAAAGACACCCATTTGCACTTATGTAACTACCTTACCTTGTACCATTCATGCATTTGCCACTCATGTATTAATGTACCCACCAACTGTGTCATACCACCCATTATCTGCACTGTACTCTTTTGCATCTAATGACTTGGAGCCTTTGTAAAAGAACCATCCTGACTCAAAGGAATTAATCCTAATCTGAAATAAATAAAATAAATAAATAGCATCCCTTAAATCTGGGAAATGTCCTGGTACTGATGGCCTACCTAGGAATTTTTAAACATTTTAATGTAATGTTATTAACATTATTGTTGAGGGTTTACCCGGAAGCCATGACTTGCAAGGGTGCCACTCCTGACTCTACCCTGTTACACTGTTTGTTTTTTTCCTTTTTTTAACTAACTGTCTGTCATGTTACTAATGGCATTGTATGTAATATACCATTACCTAACAATTGTCCTTGTTAGTACTTCCAGCTACTGTTACTAGACTCATTATACACCATGAAGGAATTAAACCACTGTTTCCAAACTGTTCTCCACTTATGACTGCGTTTAACTATTGTATCTCTGTGTTGTATAATATTACTGAGGTGTTATGCTTTGACTGTTCATATATTGTATATCCTGTGTTCCTGTGCTAACCAGGTCCATCTTGTAAATGAACTATGCTCAATGGTGTTCACTTGGATAAATAAAGATTTGATTGATTGATTGATTGATTGATTGATTCTTGGTCCCAAGTGATTATTTCTGTTTTACCCAAACCTGGTAAGAACACCTTGTTTTGTACCTCTTACAGGCCTATCTCTATTCTCAATACAGATTATAAATTACTTACTTCTTTATTTGCTAGGAGATTGCAACAAGTGATACCAAACTTGATACATCTTGATCAAATGGGGTTTGTCCCAGGCCAACAGGAGCAAGACAACCTTTGTCATACAGTACACATAATTGACTCCCTTCATTTGTCAAACAACCATCACTTTTGCTTGGCTTTGATCAGAAAAGGCCTTTGATGAGGTCTTTTGGACATTTCTCAGGGCTGCTGTCTGGAGGTTTGGTTTTCTAGAAGAGTTTATCCATTTTTTTTAAGTTATATGATGGCCTGCTTGATTTTATTAGGGTGAATGGAGATGTTTCTTCTTCTTTCAGATTGGGTAGAGGCGCATGACAGGGGTGTCCTTTTTCCCCATTTTTATTTGCCCTCTACATTGAGCCCATAGCTCAAGGTATTTGAGAAAATCCAACAATAGAAGGAATCTTTCTAGGGGGCTCATATCATTAACTTGCATTATTTGCCATTGACGTTTTATTATATTAGTTGAATCCCATAATATCCTTACCAGCAGTTTTTGAACATATTTCCCATTTTTCTGCACCTTCCAGCCATGCTCTAAATACCACCAAAATGGAAGTACTGAATTTTAATTTTGCCATACCCCCTTCCCTATGTAATACTTTTCTCTTGAGATGGGACATCCCTTCACTGCGATACCTGGGGATTCACTAATCTATTTGAGTTTCTCAGCTGTTTCATCTGATCTATACCCCATTATTGACTCAGCTGCAACTAAACCTACAAAGATGGTCATTGCTGCCCCTTCCTTTATATGCCTGTATTCCAATATTAAAAATTAATGCCTTACCTCAGCTTTTATATTTATTCCAATGTGTTCCCTGTAAAGTTTCCATTAAGGATTTGGAAATTTGACAATATATCTTCATAAAGTACAAGAGACCCAGGATCAGTTAGCAGATTTTGTATCTTCCCAAACAGCTAGGGGGATTGACAGTCCCCTGTCTATTGGGTTATTTGGCAGCCACTCAGATGCACTTAGCCTTAATGCTGGGACATGACAATAATCATGGTCTCTGGATAACTATAGACTTGGCCAAACCCCTAAGACCCCCTTTATTGGTGCAGTGTTTTTCTCTGCCCAGGCCACTGAGCTGGAAAAAAAAACCATTATATTCTGGTACTGAGACAATGTTAGAAGGCTGAAAATGAGGTTTGGGCCAGGATTTTACTAACTTTCATCTACTGAGGTATCAAGGTTGGTTGGCTGATTCTTCATTTCTCCCTGCACAAATAGATCCTTGGTTTAATACTATGTCTCTTAGTGGCATTGTTGCACTCTGGAAATTTTTGCAGGATGGTTCTGTCATTTCCTTTGAAATGTCTCAGACTAGATTTGGTTGGTCAGCTAGAGATCGAATACAGTTTTATTAAATTAGGTATATTACAACCCTTAAAAGGAAATTCACATGGCATACAGAGAGCATGTCGTCTCCCCCCTTTTGAAATTATATGGCTAGCTAAATCTGGGGAGAAGGCTATTTCTTTATTATATGCTAACCTCATATCCAGTTTTGCTCAAACCACAGATCAGATTCCTCAAAAATGGGAACAAGAATTGTTTATTAAGTTTGAAGAGTGGCAATGGCACCTAACTTGGCAGTATACTTGGCAAACTTATTCACTGAAGTGGAAGGAATTCATGTGGAAACTCCATATTAGGTTCTTTCAGGTTCCTGCAGTGATTTTCAAATGGTCTCCATTAGTGTCCTCAGCCTGTTAGAGGATGTGAGGTGAGGGAATTGCATCCAGACCCATATGTTTTGTCATGTGCAGTACTCCAGCCATTTTGGTTAGAGATTCAGAGCCATCTGCAAACCATTTTGATTTGTCTTCTCTTCCTGACCCTGAAAATATTCTTCTGGGTCTCCCACCATTGTTAATGCTGGGCAAAGAAGCTGAATACAGTGATAGCTATGATACGGTCAGATATTTCCAGATATTTCATGAAATATCTAAAAGATTCCCTCTGGTGGCCCAAAGCAGTACTGCAGGCAGGCAGGAAATTTCTAGATATATCACAGACATTTCAGGAAACATACTGACCATGTCTATGGCTACCAGTGTAGTTATGGAATATTTTACTGACAGCTGCCATTAAAGCTTTCACTAAGAAATGGCTTTCTCCCCATCTGCCAATCTTCTCAGAATGCAGGGAGATAGTAAATCTAATTTATCAATTTGAAAAAATATTTTTTCACTTCAGCAGAGACTATCATTTTCAGAAGAGACGAACAAGATGGGTTTGATATGTGATGGTTCCCATTTTTCTACATAGGCATTTTATTTGCCTTCTGTTACAAGCTGTAACATTCCATCTGAAGACCAGTGTTATTCTTAGGACTGATTAATTGTAAAAATAAGTATAGGCTTGGTATCTTGTCCCAATTATTTTTATTGAAATCTTTCTTAGATTGTTCATTGTTCTTCTCACCAGTGCAGGTCTTTTTCTTTACATTTGCTAGTGACTGACTGGACCCACTTCCCTTTTCCTTTTTTTCTTTTAGAGATGTTATGGTTCACTTGTATAAGAATGTAGTTGTAAGAGTTCTTATTTTGTATGTTGTTATTTATCATCCATTGTGTAGAATTTAAACTATTGAAGTTATGTACTTGTACTGTTCTCATGTTCTAGAGCTCAATAAAGTTTGAGTATTAAAAAAAGAAAATTGACTAAGACACATTTGGGAGCAGTTCAGATTGAGCTACAAGACCCTATCAAGGCTGAAATTACAGTTGCATACATTAACAGATTACAGATAGAGAAGTAACAGCTAGAAAAGGCTAGACAACAACTGGAGAAAGTTACTCCAGTAAATTATCAGAATACTGTGAATCAGAGGGAGAAGGAGCTTTGGGAGTGTCTCTCCCTGTCAATGATTTAACAGTACTAATGTCAAAGGTTGAAAGTGTCATGCAACAGGCATACCACTCTGCTGGTGGCTCCTCTTTCACACAGGAACAGTTGAATTCACAGCAAAAAGCTGTCTATACTGCTGTTACATATACTGTGAAGCATGGTTTGAAGCATCTTACTAAGGGGTGTGCTTCTTATAAGCAAAGACCACTGTATAAAGTTGTCAGTGGTTCTGCTGGGACAGGCAAGGGTTTCCTTATGGAAGCAATTAGTACATAAATATGAAAACATACTTGAATACCAACATCTACATCTGTGACAGTTCCAACTGGACAAGCAGCATACAACATAGCTGGAGTAATTCTGCATTGCCTTGTTATGCTACCTGTAGAACATGGGAAAACTGGTGAGCACCACAGGCTATAATTTTAAGTTGCATCTGAGCTACGGACCATGTTTGACAAAATAGACCTCTTGATTACTGATGAGATCAGCATTTTTTCCAGTGTTATGCTTGCCTTCCTTTACCTACAACTGTAAGAGATTGTTGACACTGATTACAAAGTTCCATTTGGGGGGAAAATATTGTGGTTTTTGGAGACCTTTTTCAACTACCACCTGTCAATGGTCAACCTATGTTTTCTAAAATCACTGTGGAGCAAGCTAGAAAGACTATTGGGTTCATTAGAGAAATAAATCTGTGAGCTTGGAGCTGTATGGAATGAGTAAATTCCAAGTTCACAGAATTTTGAAGAAATGTCATCAGAATTTAGTGGAATTTTTGAAATGTATTAATTTGCTCATAACCCAGCTGTCATTTGAGCTAGAACTCTACAATTAGTCATGCTTAGTCTCAGAGTGGAGATGTAATGATATGCCAAATAACCTGAAATTTGGATGCACTGACAGAAAATTATAGGTGCTCAAATTCTGTCATTTTATTTTTTTGTGTTAAATTTCATGAAACTTTTTATCTGCAAAAACCTCAGCCATCTATCAGGCCAGATGCCTTATATTCGGCATGATTACTTGAAAATATGTGTTCTAAAAAATGTGCCAAATTTCATGGCATTTTGATGCATCGTCCCAAAATTATATATGTTCAAATTCTGTCATTTTATTTTTGCAGGACATTTCATAAAACAAGTTTATCTGTATATTACTCAGGCACATTTGGCATTAGACATGTGTATATTAGCATGAATAACCTGTAATTATTGTAGAATCATTTAAATATGGAGATAACTGGATCAGAGATTTTATAAGTAACTGGGGTTCAAAATTGTACTATGTACTGTAATTATTTGCAAAGTTTTGAAAAACTCTCAAAAAATGTAAATGTTTATAACTTATCTGCTCTTGCAGGTATAAATGTAATGTTTAACATGCATATCCAATTTCATTGTATCACAGTGTCTAACATGACTGGATAAACTGGTTTAGCAGTTTTAAATTTACAGTGGTAAAAATCAAACATATTGGTAACATTTTCTCAAATATTTATGGTAGCATATAGATGAAGCATTCATAATTATTTTTGTGGAATTTGACATTCAAAATGCACATATCACTACTTCATTTGATAAGCTGGGCTGAGCTTTTAACAGTCCTGCTGTTCCTCTCTGGGTGACTATTTCACTGCCCCCCCCACCTTCTCTCTTGGCATAGCCAGATTGAATCAGTAAGACTACCAATCCCACTGATGTAATTTTTGTTCTTTACAGTGACAACATCCCTTAAAACATGAGACACCTACTCCCTTTCCTATCAACCCATCCTGTTGTAATAGCCAGAATTCTTCCTTTTTGGTGCAACAGACATTGTCTTCCCGCCACTATATCTTTTTGCGTACCTCTGAGTCCTAGACTTGCATATACATCAGGCTCCCTGGATCACCAGTTTATTGGATGTGATCCTTATATATCCAACATTCAGGTTGCACTTGTTGACACTCTGTGTCTTCTTCTTCCAACTTGGGGGTGGGTCTATCACTGGTGTGCTACACAACTCAGCTGTCGATTTCTTCACGAAACCATATATCTAACTCCTGAACCTTGTGATCCCCCCCCTGCACTACCCCCTCTTATACCCCTATCCTTTAATTAGCATCCCACAGATAAGGCAGAGTCAAATTAGTAAATTCGGATTTTATGGAATTGTCATAAAATTCCACAGTTTTCACAAAGACTCATGGAATTTGACTTTAAGTACAGATTCTGTTTTTTTATTTCTGGTGGCAACCAATTAATAAAATTGACATACACAGTTTCCTTGTAATGTCTGAGAACCTGCCATATTTAATAGCATTACAGTCTCCAGTTTTAAAGTTTCATGGGTTTATAAATGTTCAGTTTACTTGAGTACAAAATGTAACATATTCTTCAATTAACACTTTATTATTCAAAAATAGAAGGTAATGCACACAAAATACATCAAAATCGATAGCTCCACAGTAGTCCATAACAGTATATACATAGAATAGATAGACAAATTAAGTTGCCTTACTAAAGCTACAAAGCATGAAAGTACTGACACCCATTTTAACACACAGAATTCACTGTCCTAATACTAGATGAAAAAAAACAGAATTCATGAATGATGCAAGTTTAGTCACCCAGTAAGAGCAAACCACAATAAGCACAAAGGTATGCATTCCTAACAGACTGCAAAGAAAATGGATATTAAAATACCAAAATAATTAAAAAAAATTGAAACTCCAGGCAAAAGAAAGAGCAAGACAGAGTAGACCGCTAAGGCAACAACACCACGATTCAATGTGGGATGGACAAAATGTAAGAAGCAAGACTCAGCCAAAAATCCTGGTCAAGGATATGGGAGGAAGTGGAAAAACAACATGTGCAGCTGGGTTAACAGAGCCTGGCTGGTCCCAATGAATGAAAAGGTCTGACCTAATGACCCTAACAACTAATCTCAATGGGAGAAATCAAGACAGATAAGGCCCACACACTTGATCATATAATGCTACTTTCCCATAGCCAATAAGACAAATGCTCCAAAGTGGCTAGTCTATGCATACTTTCCTCCCACTTTTCCAAAGTGGGAACTGACTCCGACCGTTGCTTCATAAAATGATATGCTTGACTTCTGAAATAGCCACCATTAACCAAAGAGAAAGGGGTTTATGTTTAATAGGTAATCGATGTTGCCCAGGATCAGAAGGGAGGCATCCATGGGAACTGTGCACTTTAATACAGCAGAAATTCTCAGCTTCAGTGAGGAACACAGCCCAATTATTTAAGACAGGACCAGAGAATATGCAACAGGCTGCCATTCTGTTGCTGGCACTGCCAACAATCAAACTGACTAAAAAGATCCATCTTCCTCAGTTGGTCTGGTGTTCTGTGCCACAAATACAATGTTTTCCATTGTGTAAGTCACCCCCTAACATCCTGGCAAGAATCATACAGATTGGATGAATACCGACCTCAATGTTTCTTAAACAACGGATGGCCAAGCTGTTTCTCCCATCAGGATTTCAAAGTAGTCAATGAGAGGGTATATTCCTGAAGGAGTCCATTATAAATGTGGCCTATCTTAGCAGGCTGAAAAGCAACAGAGCCCCCACCAACCATCCCCAAAATATCATCCTAGATCCTCCTCAGGGGCAAGCGAAGCTGTGAACCTGTATATGTGGACAACAAATGATAAATTTGAAAATATCTCCACAAATGTGATTACGGCAATGAGGCTTGCATTTCAAGGGTAGCGAAATCCTTAAATTGACCCGTGTCAAGGCGGAAAAGGTCAGACACTTTTAAAATCCCCTCTTTGGCCTATAGAGATGAAAAAAATAGTAGAGTCACCCACCAACAGCTTAGGGTTATTCCATAATAACCATTAAGAGAGCAGAACCTGCCACGGGAATGAGACCAATTTTGCCACAACCTCCCAGATGTCAGCAGTATACTCATGAATAGGGCAACTGGCTGTGTACAAGAAGGGTCCCATAAAATCAATCTTGGAGTTCTCCATTGGGCCAAATGTTCTTCCAGAACAAGCCACTGAACAAGGCCCCTGCAGTGATCCACAAATTGAACCAGGGTACCCAAAGCCAGCAAAATTTAATTTCAAAATGTTGTGAAAGTCTGACTACTTTTAATTCAGTCCTATGTAAAGCTGTTCATATGAACTATGTTAGAAATTACCATGGTATGTAGTCCAAATGTTTCAAATCTCTCAGACCTCCACTCCTATTCTCAAGTTAAATGACCAAAGCATTTCTGACCCCATCAAAGTAGCAGAAACCCTAAACAACTTTTTTATATGTGCCCTTTCTGACTAGCCCTCTCCCCCACCTCCAGGCCACTGCTCACTCCTTTAATGCCCTGCCCAAAACACTTTCATCCTTACTCCCACATCACCCAAAGAAGTAGTAAATGCCCTTTACTCTTTAAACATTGACAAATCCAGCTCAGATGGCATCCACCTAAGCTTCTATACATTTCAGCACCAGCTATAGCAGTTCCTCTCACATACCTACTAAAGTTATCCTTCGAGTATGGTAATGTTCCCCTAGCATGGAAATCCACCTGTGTCATCCTGCTTTACAAGGGTGGCTACCCCTCAGTCTCCAGAAACCACCGTCCCATCTCCCTCCTCCCCTCTCTTGCCAAGCAGCAAGAGTCTTTTGTCCAGACCAGACTAATTGACTTTCTCAGGGTGACAAAGTATCTCTCTCCATACCAATCTGGGTTCAAAATACCACTCAACAATATCTTCTCTCCTCCATGCCACTGGACATATCCAATCTGCCTCTGACCAAGACCAACTAACTGCTGTTATTTTTGTCAATTTGGCTAAGGCCTTCAAGTCTCACTCTCACCCCCTGCTTCTTGACAAACTCATGGAAGCTGGATGCCCCCCCCAATACTGTGGTTCAAGTCCTAACTCAAAAATAGACAACAGTCAGTCAGGATCATGAACTCCATGTCACCCCCCACCCTGTCCTCACTGGTGTTCCCCAAGGACCAATCCTAGGCCCAATTTTGTCCTCCCTTTCCATCAAAAATCTCCCTGTAGTCTGTACAAGGCCCCATATAGATAAGTATGCAGATGACACTATATTTTTTGCAACCAGCCCTGTTCTAATTGACATTCGCTCTCTACTACAACACAACTACAACATGCAGTCTTGGTTTCATGCAAACAATCTCAAAATAAATACCTCCAAAACTGTATCTATGACCTTCAGGTCAACTCAAAAACTGGCAAGAACACACAGTCCTGCTGTAATTACCACCCTGGATGGAAAGACACTAAACACCGACTCTTCCTATAATTACCTGGGAGTATGGCTAGATCCCTGCTAAACTACTCAACTCACATAGACGCCATCACATTCAAGCTGTGCCTAAAGGTTGGTCTTCTTTACAGAAACCGTGACTCCCTCCCATCACCTGTTAGATGCACACTACTAAGAAAAATTATCACTCCCATCTTTGATTATGCAGTCATTGTGTTCAACACCGCACCCTCCACCTCTCTATCCAGGCTGGACTCCTTATGCCATGCTTTTTGCCATTTTGCAACAAATTACCCTTTCAGAACACTCTACTGCAAACTCCTTTCTTCCCTCGGGTTAGCACCCCTTTCCCACTGCTGGTTTTGCACACTCTGTTTCTTTTATTTCCAAATTTTGGTTCAACCTACTGCCCCCTAACTGGCCAAGAAACTAACCCCTGCAGCCTTTTTTCCTTACCCGCTGTGCTCTAGAGTCTCCCACTACTTCTCCCTCTCCAAACCATCCTCATCGATTGGCAAATCTGCCTTTTCCTACCATCTCCACTACCTATGAAACCAGCTCCCCCTGCCCCTCTGAAACTCACCCTCACACAACTCCATTAAATCTCAATGTCATAAACTCCCTTTCCCCACCTGCAACTGCAACTAGTCTGCCTTTAATCAAATTAACATGGTTTAATCATCAAAACCACTGTACTGTATATTACTGTATTCATGTAACTGTTAATAACTGTATATATGCAACTGAATGTAAATAACTCCTTTGTACAAAATTATGAGATTGTATGTAATATTGTCATGTATCTATTCTATGTATGTACGTATACTGTTTGTAAGTCCCCCCCCACTCCCTGGTTGCACATTGAAATGAGCCTCAGCTCAGTGTGCTTTCCTCAGTTATCAAATGTTTAAATAAATAAAAAACAATAAATAAAATCTAATCAAATTTGTATATGATGTTTTAAATTTGGAGGTAAATAACTGAAATTTACATTTTGGCAGCATGTTTGGCAGGCTATAACTCAGTCTTATTTGAAGCTAGAAATATGAAACTATGTACATATAGATAACCTGTATACCTGTAAAACTGCCTAACATTTCAATGAATGCTATCAAAAGTATACTAAAATACAGAAATCTAAATTTTGACAAAACGTTTGGCTAGCTGTAACTTAGCCCCGTTTGAAGCTTGAGACTTAGAATGTGATGCACAAACCCCTGCTGTATGGTTCTTTAAATCCTGAAACTGTACAGAAATGTGGATAAGAAACTTTAAAATTAGATTGAAATAACTGAAAATTGCATTTTGATTAAATGTTTGACCACCTATAACTCTGCTCTTTTTAACTTTTGACTCTGAAAGGTGGTACACTTATATAGGCTATTTCTACCTGTCTAGGCACTAAATGTAGTTTCAGTTGGATGCATACTTGTAAAATTACAGCAAAATAACTAAAATTTAAAATTTTGGGAAATTCTGTGGAATTTTCTTGCACATTCAATGACATTCTGTGGAATTGGAATAGAATGAAAACTACAGTTTTTTTTATCAATTGATATTGAATCATTATACACCTCAATCAGGCATGAGGATGGAATACTGGCTAGCACATATTTCCTGTTGAAAGATCCACTCAGTGATATTATACCTATTAATTTGGTAATTGAAGATTTGAGATTTATTTTAAACCATAACTATTTTGAGTTAATTTTGAGTACTACGTTCAAAAATACGGACCATGATGGGCGCAAAAATTGCACCCACATATGCAAATGTATTTCTCAGACTCTGGGAAGATATGTACATATTTAATGTCGCTAATAATCCATTCCACACAAAATTTGTGAAGTGGAAATACTTTATCGACAATATGATATGCATATGGAGTGGATCTGAATGGGAGATAAATGAGTTTATGGTTTGGCTAGGTGAAAATGATTTTAATCTAAAATTTACACACCAAATGGACCCAAACACTAAAGATTTTTTAGATATCTCACTATATAAAACAGATGACAAATTGCATTTCAAAAGTTACAGAAAACCAATGGCTAATAACAATTATTTGTTAGCTACAACTTTGAACCACATATCCTTGAAAAATTCTATTCTTGCTGGTCAATTTCAATGCCTAAAAAGGAATTGTTCAGATGAAGCAGTATTTAAAGAGCAAGTATAGTTAATGAACACGAGATTCCTTGTGTGAGGTTATGAGATTGCACTATTGAACAAAGACTTGGAAAAAGTGAATACAATGGAAATAACCTGCTAATTCCCCAAAAAACACAACAGAGAGTAATGTAATTACCCTTGTAAGACAGAAAATGGCTGGCAGGGAAAAATAGCAATGTAATTGCAAAATACTGGCCTCTGTTACAAAATGATAGAAAATTAGCAACACAAACGGTATGAAACCAAGAGTGTATTTTGGGAAAGGTAGAAACTTGAGGGATAGATTGGTTGCAAGTCACTACTAACCAAAAATAGTACAAAATGTGACATGGATACCTCAAAGACCAAATTGAGTGTTTAAGTGTGGTAACTGAAGTGTTTGCAAGCACTGTATTCAGGGAAATTCATTTCCGAGAACAATAACAGAAAGAAAAGTTGAAATCAGACACTCTATATCATGTGTTTCTATGTTCATTGTATACATCCGGTGGTGCCCTTACTATATGTATTTTTTTTATTTATTGAAATTTTGGATAATACCTTTGAGAACAAGCTGATTTCATAGGTTCCACATCAGACAAATAATACAAATTGGAAAAGTATGAAATTAGAACAAACAAAACAAGGAATTATACAAGACAATACAAGAGTGTATAACTGGAAACATTCCAGTACATGTGGCATTATGCATGAGAAACTGTCAGAAAACTAAAGGAGCAGATTCAGAAACATATATGGGATATAAGATATGCTAAACTAAACAATCCAGTGGCAGAACATTTTTTTTAGTGCAAGGTTATGATCTGAGCAAAGTAAAGTTCAAATGGTTAGAGCAGGTATTTGTGGGTAAGAGGGGTGGAAATCACTCAAACAGACTATTATGTAGGGAGAGCAATTGGATTTTTAACCTGAACTCATTACAACCCAATGGCATGAATTTACAATGAGATCTCAAACTGTTTTTGGAAGAATAAAGAAAGAATCAATTAGTCCAGAACTTCAGCAATAGTGATATTAAGACAAGACTGATTTGCACTGACACATAGAGTCATTATTATTGCTTGTGCATTGTGTGTTTTACAGAAATTATGGTCTGTGAAATAATGTCTGCTATAGCGAGAACCACTATTATATAAATACTAGAAAAGCTGGGAAACAAAGGTGGGAGAAGTAATAGTACATGGTACTATAAGGTGAAATTCTCCCTACAAGTTAAAAGCAAACTTTTCCTAAAGTGTCCCCCCCCCCCCGATATTTATAAACATACTGAATTTGAATACTTTTATTTATGTGCTTTATTGATTAGTTTTGGTAACTTTAATTTAAGCAAGAATATACCAGCAAAGGTATTCATAGATTTTCAAGACTAATTTGTTTAACAGTCAGTTTTGTCTTTTTTTCTTTTTCAGTCCTTCTGTGTGGAGTGGAGAGCACAGGATTTCCTGTAGGAATCATGGCAAATATATACACAAGCACTGAAAATGATTGTAGTTGGTTTTAGCTCCTTTATCTGGATAAATGACTTCATTATCTTGTCAATAAAAAATTATATGCATTATTTGTAATGAATTGGCTATGATTTTGTTGTATTTCATTAATGAGTATATCAATTTGTTAAAATTGTAAGGAATAGCCATAAGACCATGACAAAATTGTTCAGACAGCGCTAGTACCTTTAATCAAAAAGGAGATGTTAGCCAGCCAGTGGAGCTGAGGGTTGAGGCACTGAATGTCTCACCTCATGCTACGCAGGTGACCCAGTTTCAGGAAAGGACTTGGGTCACTGGGGGTCAGCCGGCGGAGGTAGGGTTGAGCATCCCAGAAGATGCTCTCCTCCTTAGTGGGGCTGGGTTACAAGGCAGCAATGACCAGATACATTGCTGCCCGTGGAAGCACAAGCAGTAAGGCACAACAGCTCCTTATGGGGAGTCAGAGGATAGGGAAAGCACCGTGGATGTTTGATGGTGCAGTGAGTAAGCCCGCCTTCCATCTGGTTGTAAGTCCTCTGCGTTGACTCCCTCAGGGGTTAGGGACCTGGAGAAAAAAAACAAAGCAAAAATTCTCCTGGTCTCACGCAGAATGATTCTGGGTCCATGCTACATCTGGGCCCAGCCAAAAGACCAGAGGAAAGGATTCCTCGGGGCAGTGACCAGGAGGAAGTAAAAAAAAAAGGACACATTACACATTGTGGGCTGGATATTCAAACTGCGCTATTTTGTGGTGCAAGCCCTAGTGCTGCACAAAATAGTTGTGCAGGGGTGTGGCCAGGGTGATATTCAGCGGAGTTGTGCTATTGAGCAACTCCTTTGAATATCACCCCCCCTGGCCACAGCCATTGTGCATGGCGCAGTGGAACTTGCGCCACTGCAAATGGTCAGAGTGGAGCATTCAAGATGCGGTGGAGCAAGTACCATTGCGCCAGGTGCAAATTTCTGATATTCAAAAGGTGACATGCAAATGGGGCCATAATTCATGCAAGGCGTGGGGGGGCATTTGCATCTATTTATGGCCCAATTTGCATGCCATTAGCATGCAGATGCGCTGACCCTGAGGACTAGCACCTGGCACCCTGCCAGGCAGCAGCCATTGGGGACTGACGCCCCCTGCAGCCCGATCGTGGGCATAAGTTAAAAAATCCCCCCACCCCCCCGACTAGCCCGATCGTGGTAATTAGTTAACCCCCACACCCCGAATGGCCCGATCGCGAGCATTAGTTAACCCCCACCACCCGAATGGCCTGATCACGGGCATTACTAACTCCCCACCCCCGACTGGCCCGATCACAGGCAGCAAAGTTCTCAACCCCCAAGGACACACCCTGGTGGTCCAGTGGACTGGGCGGGCACGAATACTGGCAGCAACATGCGTTCAAACCCCCTCAAGGACCACCTACCCTGGTAATCTAGTGGTCTTCCCACCCTACCCACCCATGAAGCCCCACCACCCGCCTCCCCTCAGTCGGTGGGTGGCAGCATTCCACCCGCCTACCGCCCCGCCGCGCTGACTGACTGCCTCGAAGGGCTGCACGCCCATTGGTTCAGAGCAAGAGCCAATGGGCATGCAGCCCATACTGTACAAGGCAGTCCAGATATGTGAATGAATTTGGGGGGGGTGGTGGGCTTCATGGTGGGTGGGTAATACCAAATCACCAGGGTAGGTGGTCCTTGGGGGTTTGAACATGTTGTTGCCCACAATAGGCTTTGTGGTCCACTGACCACCAGGGATGAGTCCTTGGGGGTTGAAAACTTTGCTGCCCATGATCGGACTTCACGGTCCACTGGACCACCAGGGATATGTCCTGGGGATTGACTCTTTGCTTCCCACAATCAGGCCATTCAGGGGTGGGGGTTAATTAATGCCCGTGATCGGGCCATTCAGGGGTTGGGGGGTTAATTAATGCCCGCGATCGGGCCAGTCGGGGGATGGGGGGTTATTCTATGCCTGCAATTGGGCTGCAGGGGGGCACATGGAGAAGGTTGAGGGCCACCCACAGGTGGCAGCTGCTGTATTGCACCCTGCAATGTGGCAGCTCACCTGTGGGTGGCCCTCGACTTACTCCTTTTTTTCTTGGCTCAAAGTTGTGCAGGCGCAGGTTGGGGGTTGCGCCTGCACAACTCTGCACAGCCCGCTGAATATCAGGCTGTGCAGTTTATGCATGGTTCCTCCCCCTCCGGTTCAGCATGCCTTTATTAGCATTGCACTGTTGCTCAGCTTGACTTGGGGGGGCGCAACTGCCTCCTGCTGAATATGGCAGTATGGCGCAATTTTGGACTTGCGCAGGTGCAACCCTATTGCACATGGCTCAACCCTTTTGAATATCCAGCCCTATATGTTTAAATAAATAAAAATAATTAATTGTCCCTTAGAATATGAAAGTAAATGAGATGTGTAATTAAGACACTTGTAATGTATTTGGGCTGTACACTATATTAAACATTTGAAAAGAAAGATATATAAAATGATACTGCAATAACTCATGGAATTTGGGCAAATTGTTTTATCTGTTTAGTATTTGGTTATTTCAACAAGACTAGTGATCTGTTTAAATTACAATATGTAACAAAAATATGTAAAACAGTTAATTTACAAAGGATTATGATGAGCTTGTTGAATGACATTATTATTATTATTATTATTTTGATGTTTATCTTTTATATGTAGCATTGCTAGGAGGCTGATACTACAAAAACAGCAAAATAATAAATATGATTTTTCTTTAATGCAACACTGCATACATAAACCTGAAAGTGTTTGAATGATGTATTAATGTTGATGTACTTAATGTCACTGTTATTTATGTATAAAAACCTAGCACGGAGTGTAACTGACACTCCCTAAGGAAACTTGAAGGAGCAAAGTACAGGAATGATTTTTGCTTGTGATCACAGTTGTTGTGAAGGAAGTTTTGAAATAAAATAAAGAAGGCATTGAACCTATTTCAACTTACAGATGCCAAAGACTTCATTTTACTAAGGGATATCATCAAATCAAATCAAATCAATCTTTATTTGTAAAAGGCACCTTTCCAAAACCAAGGTGCCTGTACATTGCATGATAAAACAATAAATAATTAAAAACAATATTAAAATAGTCTTGACAACAGCATTTAAAAATCATTATATGCTAGGCTAAAAATATACGTTTTTAAAGCCTCCTTAAAGCTTTGAACAGTCGGGCAATCTCGCACCTGACGAGATAGAGAATTCCACAGGGCTGGGGCCATAAAGCTAAAAGATCTGACCCCTGAAGTTTTTAAGCAAACCCTGGAAATCTCTAGCAATCCCTTGTCAGTGGATCGGAGAGAGCGGGAGGGACAGTAGGGACAGAGCCGATCTCTCAGGTAGCCAGGTCCATGGTCGTGTAGGTCAGCAAACCGACCTAGAAAGTGAATCACCAGCAAATTGGCAGCCAGTGCAGCCTGCGGAGCACAGATGTTATATGACTGGACCTAGAAGAACCAGTCAATAGCCTGGTTGCCGCATTCTGCACTAGCTGCAAGCAGCAAATCTCAACCCCTAGTAGCCCAAGATAAAGAGCATTGCAGTAGTCAAGGCAGGAGGTAACGAAAGCGTGGAAAAAAGTAGGACGATTGTCAGGAGGAACCAGGTGCTTCACCAGGGCAATGTTGCTCAGATGGCAAAAGTAGGTTTTGACGACTGCCGACAGCTGAAATATAAGTGTCAAACAGTCAAACACAATGCCCAGGTTCCGCACCCCATCTGAGGTAGTTAGCTGTACACCACCAAGCCATAAACCCAAGGGTGATCCAGCCAATGAACCCACTCACAGTGACCATGGTCCACAACCAACACTTCAGTTTTTTGGAGGTTCAACCGCAGCCAACTCACATTCATCCAGTCCTGGATTTCAGCCAGACAATTGTTAAAGACTGAAAAGGCAGCATCTTGGCCGAGCACAAAGGATATGTACAACTGAGTATCATCTGCATAGCAGTGAAAACACAAACCGTACTGCCTAATAATCGGTCCTAATGGCAGCATGTACACCGCAAACAACATGGGTGCCAAAATGGAGCCTTGTTGCACCCCACAGGATAGGAGGAATGATGCCGAGGAAGAAATCCCAGACACCACCCTATGAGTCCTACCCTCGAGGAAAGATCGAAACCAACTGAGGACTGTACCACAAAGCCCACAGATAAACCACAAGTGCTCCAATAGCACACCATGGTCCACAGTGTCAAATGCAGCAGAGAGATAAAGAAGGATCAAGATAGAACAAGTCCTTCGATCTCTCTCTATTAGGAGGTCATTTAGTACCAGGACAAGAGCTGTCTCAGTACTATGTCTTTTCCTAAATCCAGACTGGAGAGAATCATAGACATTGTGGCTGATCAAATGATCATCCAGCTGTGACGTGACCACCTTCTCAATAACTTTGCCCACAAAGGGCAAGTTAGAGACAGGCCTGTAGTTAGCCAGACAGTCCAGGTGCTAGGAGGACTTCTTAAGAAGGGACTGAACTATAGCCCCCTTCAAAGGATTTGGAAAAATCCCCTTCTCCAAAGACCTCCAGACTATCTCAGCAAGGACCGGACCAATTTTATCCACACAGCCCACTAGGAGATGTGTGGGGCCCAGATCCAAACCACAGTTGGTCGGACGCAATGATTGGATGATCATCACTATGTCATTGATTGTGGGAAGGCTGAAGTAAGACCACACAAACTGGGTATCTGACATCTCCTTCTGACCATCACAACTCCGATTAGGAAGCGTCAGATGGATATCAGACCTGATTGTGGCAACCTTATCTGAAAAGAATTGAGCAAACTCCTCACACCATTCTTGAGAAAAGGATCTTCTGGGCTGAAGACAGATTGGATTGCACAATCTGTCCACAGTCCAGAAAAGCTGAGCTGGTCTATTCTGTGCAGCCGCAATCTCTCTGGACAGGAATTCTGCCTTCTTATGAGAGATTGTGGATTGATAGACCACATAGTGGGCCATCAAACTAAGTTTGTCACAATCTAGTTCCGACCTCCACCAGCACCTCTCTAACCTTTGTCCGTCTCTCCTCAACTCCCTCAGAGTCTCATCAAACCAAGGAGACCTGGGGAGAAGAGTGAGGGGATGAACATGAACAGGAGCAATGGAATCCAGGGCCCCTGTCACCACCTTATTATAGGTGAGTACTAAGTCCCCTGGATCCATGCAATCTCCCAGTAAGACCAATAGGTCCAGCACCACCATCAGGCCATCTGGGAAAACACCCCTCAAAGGGTGGTACTGGACCATCTCCATAGGGGCCAGCCTACTAGGGGTGCCCTCAAAATTGAACCCAATGGAGTGATGATCAGACCATCCGACTGGTTCCACCACCAAATCAGATATCTCCATCCCAAGTAGGAACACCAAATCCAATGAATGTCCACCAATATGGGTCGAGGAGGAAATAACCTGTGTGAAGCCCAGTGAAGTCATTAACTGGTGGAAGTCTTAACCAAACTGCGAGAGTTCATTGTCGACCTAGGCATTGAAATCCCCCAGAACCAACCATCTGGGGGATCCCAATGTCAGGTCGACAATGAGGTCTGCGACTTCCTGCAGGAAAGTATTCCTGTCACCTGGTGGATGGTAAACAAGAAGTATCCTGCACCCCACACCCTCGCCCATGATACATTCAAAGGAGTTGGTAGTTCCCACTGGTACCTCCACTAGGCCCAGTTCAGATCTAAAACAGATAGCAACACCCCGGCCCCTACAATCCATCCTCGGGCAGGATATCACTGAGTATCTGGCTGGAATTGCTGCCACCAAAACTGGGCCAGCATTGTCATCCAGCCAGGTCTCAGTGAACCACGACAGGTCAGATGTTCCCACAAAATCAGCTATAATACCGGTCTTGTTTTCAATAGACCTGGTGTTGCACAACACCACCTGAGTAGGATGAGCAACTGAGGATGACCGTGCTACCTGCTGACTACAAGCAGAATACTTGAGTATGGGAACCAGAAAGGGTGGACCCCTTTTCTGAACGCATTTTGCCCCAGGGCATCTCCTTGTCCCCACTATCCCTATCCGCCCACACCTTTCCATTCTCTCCCCAGGCCCAGCCCTCATTCTCCTCCTTTTTCTAATAATCCTCAAAGCCCTACACCACCTGTATACTTCTGGCAATAGGGGAGGACTGGAAAAAGAGCAGAGGTCTCTGAGCCTGAAGGGGGAATAATACCCGGCTGTCCTTGTACCATCCCAAAACATATTTAGCACCCTAAGCAAATAACAACAAATAAAATCAAAATTAAAACACAAAACAAGTCTCAAATGTTGATTTAAGGGCTCTCACCCCCTAAACCCAAACACAAAATATAACAAAATACAACAAATGATCACTTAATTCCCCTTCCCCACCCAGTCCTCTCACCATTGGGGAGGAGACATAAAAGCAATATACGCAAAAATAATTAATTAAATCCCTCCCCACCCAGTCCTCTCACCACTGGGGAGAGAGGGCAGCACTCTCAATGCCAAACAATAATAATAACATAAGCAACAAATCTAGTAAACAAAACAAATAAAATACATGGACACAAGGTCCTCTCACCACACGGTCATCCAAATGATAAAAAAATTATAAAACAGTTTCTTCAATCCAAATTCAAGTAAAATAAAGTCAAAGTCAAAATCACCAAAAAAACCTGAGCTGTCCTTGTAGACAAAATCCTTCTCACTATCAGCACCAAAATAACGAATGGGCCTCCGCTGCAGCAAAGCAAAATAATTCCAATTCTTCCAACCAGTCAAGGGTCCCCTTCCAAGTCTTCAGTTCGAGCCTCTTTCCAAATCTCTAGCCCAAGTACCAGGAAAATAATCCAACAGATTTCATTTGGTCCTGTGGAGTGCATAAGTCTTTTTGTTTGACTTTTCCAGAGGATCCCAAACTGTTTCATATGCTTGTAATTTCCTGATATTCAGTACTGGGTTTTTCTGAGTTTCATGCATAGTACAAGTGAGGTGGCCAACTGTACCACTGCTGGGGGGGTTCTCGGAACCTGTCTTCGGCAATAACTTTTTGGCCACTGCAACTCCCAGCTTCCAGAGGGAGTGTAATAGTATTTTATCTTTCTGTGTGGGCCTGCACCAAGTCAGACAAAAAGACTTTGCTGCGTTTTTGCCTTAAATCAAATTTGTAAAAAATAAACTTTGTGCTTGATGACTATACCAGTCAGGGAGTGTAGCACCAGTACATACCTCTATATATATTATTGCTTCCACCCAAAGAAAGAGATATGTGCTCTGTGAAAAGGTAGAGGGCATGATCACCTACTTACTGTAGATCCAGGCTAGGATCCAAACACATATATTTTTGTGTCCCAGACAAAATGAAAGAGAGCAGCTGGGGTAGTTCATTTGCTTATTTAAGCATAAAAAAGGCTTTGAGCATATGTTCCAGTTTTGAACTAATTTGTTGCACACATTTGGAGTGAAAACAGGCAACAACAAATGACAGAACCTACCCCAATCTGCCATGCTAGCCACCAAAAAAAGACAGCGCTTCACCTAACGGTTTCCTCAGGGGCGTGGTTTACCTCACCCAAATGATCTTTAAATACCTTTGTTTTACCATCAAACTACCTGACTATTAAAAACATTATAAATACTCTTGAAAAAGGATTTATGGAAGCATACGGACAAAGCATTTAATATACTCAGTAATTGAAAGTCATACATAACATTGACAGCATTTTTTTCTCCAGCATCACTGGCAGTAACAACTTACAATGGATCATTTTGAACACATAGTTAATTTTAAATATTGCATGCACTACTAAGTTCATCATTGCTCTGCTTCAGCACCTGAATTTAAACAGTAGCATCACATTTCACTAGCAGCTTGCACTTTATTATTTGTAGCATGGCTTATAAGCTTTAAATATTAAACTTTGCACTCACTATCACATCACTCATTGCTCTGTTCTAGCAACTACACATTCATGGTTTAATACAGAAGTATTTTGCAGGTATACACTTAAGATTTTGCATGCATCCCAAGGTAAATATATTGTTGAATCTAATTAAGCTGGATAAATGTGGTTTATTAGGTTAATGTTTATTGTGGATACTTTAGAAATTAGTAAACGGCAAAATGTGCTCAAAATTCCATGGATGCATAATAGGTAATACCACAAGAATGACACTTGTGGAATTTCACCTTGACTAAGTAAGTAAGTAATCACCACTGAATCTCCTTACCTGCTGAAGCACCGTGGCCCTATAGTGCCCCTCAACACTCCTCTGACAATGATGCCCTGCACCATGCTCCACCATGACTAAAGATATCCAGTCACAATGGCTTAAGTCACAGCTAGTTGTAAGGCTTGGTGTCATTAAGTGCCACTATTTTCAAATAGTAAAAATATACATTGTTATCTGTAGGATTGTTAAGGAGTCAGCAGGTAGCACTCTACAGAAACAATGCTGCACATGCATGTGCTTCCACAAGTCAGTAAGTCAGTAAGGGCTAGTAGTTATCTGACATATCGCAATAATTCAAGCTAGTGCACAGTGATATCCATGATTATAAAATGGGCTTAAAAATTCAAAGCCACTGCTTGGCTACAATATCATCTCAGCCGTGTCATTACCAGATGATATTGTAGCCAATCGGCACTACCAGCCACCAACACGATGCATGACAACAGCAAATCGGTGAGCTTTGCCAACTGAAAACAAGCACACTGACTGGCAGAGCTCACTGATGCCATAGCGCAAAATACATCCTCCTTCAGCCGCTCAGTCAATGACAGCTATCACGGTTCCCTCAAAATAAACACACCATCGGAAACTCAAACCAACATCCAGAAAGGAAGGAAATACTTAAAAAACAACAAAAAAATAGTCAAAAAGAAAATCTGCCATTGACAGGAAACCGCGCTGTTCAAAATAAACATCGCAAGTCTCAGCGTCTGCCAAATAGAACTAAAGAAATCCTCCACAGCACCTGTCACATAAGGGACTGCAGAAATCCAGCTATTTTCCACATTGATTTTCAAGCAGTATGTACCAATTTCACCGAATATGAAGAGCCACATAGTCCTCTAACAATAGCGCCACAGACCGCTCCAGTCCAGCCATCCACCTTGACGACTGCTACAACTGCAGATTCCGTCACCCCCACAGCACAGACTCTCAGCACACAATCCACACTGACCGAGGAATCTTCAGAAAATGAAAAGCAGGAATTCAACAGGATAGTAGCAACGATTTCCACACCACAGCCTGCAAAGAGAAAAAGAAAAGAGAAACACTTCACTCATACAGAAATGACAGATGAACAACTAGAGCAGCATGAAAAACAAAAAGAAGAACAAAATACACAAAAAAACCACAAGGGGCAGTCTCAGTGTTTCAGACCTGGGCTCAAGCAAAAGGGATGGCAATAGATTTTCAAACAATAACACCTAGTGACCTGTGTAAAATACTTTGAAAATTATATGCGGAGATCCGTCAGATAGATGGCACAGAATACAGCTTATCAAGCCTGATACAGCTTCTTGTAGGTCTTAACAGACACCTCTGAGCAGAAACTTAAACTTGCAAAGCCATCCTGACATGAACCCTGCAAACAACATTTTTTCTGCAGTTCTCAAAAAGTACAGAAGAGAAGGCAAAGATCGAGCACAGCATCACCCTGCCATAGCAGAACAAAATCTACAACTGCTAAAAACCTCTCCTGCTCTATCCCCGAATACACCTAGAGGACTACTCTATAAAGCATGGCTTGACATACAGCTTTGCGTGGCTCGAAGAGGCAGAGAGGGCTTAAGACAACTGAAAATGGAGCACTTTGAAATTAAAACAGATGAACAAGGTGCAGAGTACATAACTCTAAGCTTCAATGAATATACAAAGAACTACAAAAAAAAATATTCCTCAAAGCAGCAATATAGTGGGTATATAAACAGCTTGCCTAATAATCCTCTCTGCCCTGTAAAATCACTCAAAAAATACCTTGAAAAACTGCCTCCTAACCATCCAGCTTTTTATTGCCACCCGAGAAAATTTTCAGACAGCCTTGAAGAAACTGTAAACACTTGGTACACTCAAGATCCTTTAGGCATCAATTACCTGTCTAACTTAATGCCACAAATCAGCAAACAAGTCTCCCTGTCATGCAGATACACTAGTCATTCGGTAAGAGCCACAGCTGTCCAACTACTTGCAGTTGCAGGCCTAGAAGCCTGAGAGATCATGTCTGTTGCTGGCCATAAAGCCGAATCCAGCCTCCGCTCTTATTGGGCTGCCACCCTCGAAGATCGTCAACGTTGGAGCCATATCTTATCTCAAAACACCAAGGTACAAACCAATAAAACCAACCCACCTGCACATCTAGAAATCTCTCCATTAATGCTGCAAAATCAGAACTCACTACAAGAAAATCCTGTACCTTGCTACAGCTGAAACATTGCTCCCACCACCACAAATATACCAGCTTCCACTCCCGACGAGAATCAAACCCCAGAAGAAACCTTCCCAGCAACAAGCCTCTACCAAAACATCAGCATTCAACATCCAAAACTGCGTGATGCACAACGTAAAGTTCATAACCCTATCAAAGTAACAACGCAGCACCACGTAACAGGAAACAGCACCATGTGAAGAAAAACGAGCACCGAATCAGTTTATTAACTTTGCTTTAAAATGTTAAAAGTTCGAAAGAAAGTTTTTAAATGTTTTCTCCACTGTAAACAGCACAATGTTCAGAATGAATCTCAAGACTTCTCTGCACCAGTTACAGTAAAGCTGACATCTTCAACAAAAACAAAACGAACTGGGACAGTTGTAGTAAGACAGTCTTTACTCTATAGTCTTCAAAATGTTTCCTTCATTAAAAGATTAATAAAACTGTTCAAATGTTAAAAATTGCATAGCATATTTAAAAAGTTTCAACAACTCATTTTAAACAACTAAGCAAGTTACTGTCCTAAACCAGTTACATTAATTTACAATGGCAAAAACAGGCTATTTTCTGTGCCTACAATCTGTTATTCGATTATTTATTAAAATTTCAATAACAAAAAAAAATTTCACAATCACAATTGTCTATTTACTTTACTGTTGCCCATTTTATAAGCGCAATAACACACTCCGAGGTGTGGGTTACATGCTGATAAGAGCATGCTCAGGGGCATAAGGCACTCAGCACAAGTGTCCCGTGCCTTAGTACACCCCTAGTTGTGCTCTTATCAGCACATAACCCACACCTCATCATGTGTTATTGCTTGCCTATTCTTCATTGTTCGTCACTCAGGATAGTGACCTGACACATTGGCACTACTATTGTTTTAGCATGAAGCCTCCTATGAATCCTACCTTATTACCACTTACCTTGCCTTTACCTTTCTCTACAAATGGCAACTCAAGTGTATGACTGAGCAAAATGAATGAGCATGGCTTTGACAAAAGTATCACAGCATTCAACTATTTTATAAAAAGTTGTGAAACTGAGCTTTAATTACCGATGTTATTTTAGAATCTTTGGCTGCTTATAACTTGGCCAATCTTTGAGCAAGGGATAAGAGAACTGACACACAACCTCTTTTTTATTCATATTGTTTTTTTTCTCCTGGCTGGCAGCTCGTCACTCAGGGATATACTCTGATCAGGCTGAAGCCAGCCATCATTCAGTTGGCTTTTGAATTTTTCTCCAACATTTGTATCACTCCCATCTCCCCTGGTGGGGGCATTGTCTTTGTCAGCCTCACACAGAACAGCTTCCCATGCAGCAGAAGCAAGCTCCTTGGTCCAGCCACAGGGGTCATTGTGTTGGGTGAACTTGCTTACAACCCTGTCTGCCTGAGAAGTACTGCTGAATGATAGCTCTCTTGGCCATGGCTTGACTCTGGATTTGACTTCCTGGTATCACTTCTGAACCCATGTACTCAGCATGGCAGTGCAGTGGTCTGCTTCGGGGCCATGTGAGTGGCATCAAAGCCTAATATTTTGGCTCAGTGAACCTTTCTTGTTTCTTAATCTTTTTTTCTCTTTTTCCAGATGGCCTTCATCTGCCAAGCAGCCAGGCCCCAACACCCTGACATCCACCAGGACATGCCTTGCCAGCCTGTTTTCTCCCAGGGGTTTTCCTGCCATGGGATCAATGGTGTTCCCCAAACCCCATCGGGAACAATATCCAATTCTTCACTGGTAGGCCCAGCTGGTTTGGTGCAGGGCCTGCAGGTGTTCGGGCTCCATCCTGCCATTGGTTATTTTTCACATTTTTTCATCCTCCAACAGGTGGGGCATGCAATGACACCATAACCCCTCCCCCAAGCTAGAGGTCAAACAGGAGTTCAGCATGTTTGCAGTTCATTTGCATCACCAGGTAAGGAAAAAGGTCCAGCTCCCCATATGATGCACAGAGGAAATGCCAGACTTCATCTAACAACTAAAGCACTGAAATCTGGCCAGTGGAAAATCATGTACACAAATGCTTGCAGTCTGGGAAACAAGATCCCAGACCTGCAAGCAATAATGACAAAGGCTAAACTGGACATAGTAGCAATTAAAGAGACATGGTTTACCAGTAATCACACTTGGGAGACTTCAGTACTTGGCTATGCACTGTTCGGAAGACACCGAGGTGCAAAAAGGGGGGGTGGATTGGCCCTGTATGTCAATGAAAATATCAAAGTTACAGAAATTCAGAGTACACATAAGGAACCAGAACAACTGTGGTTAACCCTGGAAACAGGAAATGTGACAGCCATAACAACTGGGGTTGTCTACAGGTCCCCAGACCAGGGGGAGGGCATAGACACATTACTGTTAGAAGATACACAAAACATGACAGCTATAGAGAAGGGAGACTTCAACATGGCAGATAGAGATTGGTCAATACCAGCAGGAACATCTGCCAGAACTAGACACATGGTGGATTCCCTGCAGGGGGGAGGGCGTTAAACAACTGGTACAAAAACCCACAAAAGACAGGGTTATCCTACATCTAGTACTGACTAACAGGGAAAGCATCACAGATCTCCAGGTAGAAGGTCACTTGAGGGTCAGTGACCATCACATGGTATGGTTCAATTTGGCCACTACAACTAAATCATCCCATTCCAAGGCAAAAATATGGGACTTCAGAGGCGTTGACTTTGATAAGATGGCCAACAGAGTTAAGCTAGCCCTGGCAAAAAGAAACACAGGTGAGGGGGTACAGGCAAAGTGGGCAAGCATTAAGGATGCAATACTTGAAGCAACATCCCATTGTGTTAGAGAGAAAAGGAAGTACACAAGATGGAAACCACTTTGGTTCTCAAAAACAGTAGCAGAAAAGGTCAGAAGGTTTCCTAAGGAATCTGCTTCAAACCAAAGACAATTGTAAATTGTAAGGTTCACCTCCCTCTGTTGTGAGCACTAGAATAAAAAGGCTGGTCTTCAGGAAATATAAAGGAACACAACAGGATGAAGATATGGAGGTATACCAAACTTCCCTAAGGGAAGCTGGGAAGGCAGTAAGGCAGGCAAAGGCCCAAACCAAGGAAACACTAGCACAAATAGCAAAAGAAGGTGACAAGAGTTTCTATAGATACATTAGTGAAAGGAGAAAGTCCAGAGAGGGTATTACTAAGATCAAAGGAGATAAGGGGGCATGTGAGGAGGAGGACCATGCAAAAGCATCTATCCTAAATAGATACTTCTGCTCAGTATTTACTGAAGAGAAGGTAGGACAAGGCCCACAGCTCAGCACCATGGACACAGGTGGGAGGGAGGTGAACACTAGACCCTTCACAAAAGAAAGGGTCCTTCAAGTGCTTGATAAGCTCAGGGTGGACTAGGCGATGGGACCTGATGGCATACATCCCAGAGTACTGAAGGAGCTAAAGGTGGAACTAGCAGAGCCATTATCACAACTGTTTAGTGAGTCTCTGAGCACAGGAGAGGTCCCCAGAAAACTGGAGAAGGGTTCATGTGATCCCACTCCCAAGAGTGGTAGCAGAGAGGAGATAGGGAGCTACAGACCAGTCAGACTTACCTCAGTAGTGGGCAAGATTATGGAGGCACTCCTTAAGGAAAGGATAGTGCAACACATCCAATCCATAGGAGCACAGGATACAAGACAGCATGGGTTTACAAAAGGAAGGTCCTGTCAAACTAATCTTATAGATTTCTTTGACTGGGTAACCAGAGGGGTGGACCGAGGGGGAGCAGTTGATTTTGCCTACCTTGACTTCAGCAAAACTTTTGATATTGTTCCACATAGAAGATTGATTAATAAGCTGGGTAGGCTTGGAGTGGGTCAGAAGTTGGTCAACTGGGAGGCAAACTGGTTGACGGACAGAAAACAGAGTGGTGGTAAACTGTGTAATCAGAAGAGATGCAAGTCACAAGTGTGGTACCTCAGAGATCTGTCCAGGGGCCAGTCCTCTTGAATATCTTCATCAGTGACATTGCAGATGGACTGGAGGGTAAGGTTTGTCTGTTTGCAGATGACACCAAGATCTGCAACAGAGTAGATGATCCAGATGGGGTGGGCAGAATGAGAAGAGATCTGGATAAACTAGCAAAATGGTCAGAAGGATGGCAACTGGGGTTTAATGCAAAGAAGTGCAAGCTCATGCACATAGGGAAGAGAAACCCTAAAGCCACATATATACTGGAAGGGGAGTTGCTGGCAGTCACAAGGGAAGAAAGAGACTTGGGCATCATCATCACCGATGACCTGAAATCATCCAAGCAGACCATTAAAGCAGTAGGTAAGGCTAGGGGGATGTTAGGGTGTGTTAGTAGGGCTATCACAAGTTAGAAGAGGGAGGTAATAATCCCTCTTTACAAGACACTGGTTAGGCCCCATCTGGAGTACTACATGCAGTATTGGAGGCCACACCTTCACAGGGCCATTAACCAAACTGAGGCAGTCTAGAGAAGGGCAACCAAAATGGTGCAGGGACTGCATCAGAAAGCATATGAGGACAGATTAATGGAGCTCAATATGTATACACTAGAGCAAAGGAGGGAGAGCGGTGATATGATTGAAACATTCAAACACCTTAAGGGCATTAACAAGGTGAAAGAGTCTAACATGTTTCAATATAAGAAAAATAGCAGGACAAGAGGACAAAGCATGAGATTTGGGGGAGGCCGATTAAGGGGTAATGTGAGGACGTTCTTTATCACAGAAAGGGTGGTGGATGCAAATAACGTCCTACCTCAGGAAGTGGTGGATATGAATACAGTGCAGGGCTTCAAACAGGCATGGGATAGGCATAAGGGAGCAATACAGATGAGCATGAATAGATAGGCCATCGACAGAGCAAAGGCCAATGGCACATTTATGAGGTAGAAAAAGAAACTGGCAGACTGGTTGGGCCTTGCGCTCCTTATCTGCCTTCAACTTCTATGTTTCTATAATGTGCATCATTCACCCCGGTGCATGGCACTTCAGCATGTGTCACACCACCCCATCTTTCTAGGCAGTCAAGGGAGCCTTTCCCCTAGCTCCCGCTTGGAACCCGGCAATCACCAGGATCTGAAAACCTCGCCCCCAACCCCCCCACAGAGGAGGTAAACGGTCATTTGGAAACTTGATCCTCCTCCCCTGACCAGATCTCCGATGCCCTGAGTTTGTTTCTGAACTTGGGTTGCCAATGTCACAAGCAGTAATGGTACCACTGCGTCTGGGTGCAGCTAGGTTCAATGAACCAAAAAAGATTGTGATATTCCATTTTCTGCTTTTAAAGTTACAGGGGCATAACATTCTGCAGGTTACACAATTGCAAAGTATAATACTAACATTTTTGAAAGTTTGGAAGCTCATAACGCAGTCATCTTTAGTGGTAGAGAACTGAAACCTAGCACATCTCTTTATGGAGAGTAGTACAATAACTACTGAAATTTGGTGCAATTTTGACAAATACATTTTAAATTATACATAAATAAATGAAATCACAAGTCTGGCAACATTTTGTGAAGTTGTGGAAATTTTGCAAAATGTTGTGGAAGAGAAATCAAAATGTTAGGAACATAAAACATAGACTTTGACAGCAGATAAGGATCCCTTGGCCCACCCAGTCTGCCCATTTCCTTACCAAATGGATAAGCTGCAGATCCTAGTTAACCAACAGCCTACTTCTTCCTACCCACCCCCAGCAAAATTGCCTTATGTCTGTCCCATGCATTCTTGAATTCTCCCTCTGTTTTTGACCCCACAACCACCTCAGGATGGCCATTTCATGCAACCACCACTCTCTCAATGAAAAAATACTTCCTCACATTGCCCCAATCCTCTATCTTCAAATTGTGTACCTTGTTCTTGCACATCTCTTTTTCTGAAAGATGCCAACCTCTTGGACTTTGTTAATTCCCTTGAGGTACTTGAACGTTTCTGTCATGTCCCCCCTCTCCCTCCTTTCCTTGAGAATATACATAAAAAGCTCCTTTAGTCTCTCTTCATATGTCTTCTCCTGCAAACCCTGCACCATTTTAGTTGCTCTCCTCTGGACTGCCTCCATCCCATCTACGTGCTTGTGGGGTTGGGGTCTCCAGAACTGCACGCAGTACTCCAGATGGGGTCCACCAACTGTCTGTACAGAGGGATAACGACTTCCTGTTTTCTACTGGTGACACCTGTCCCTATGCATCCCAGTATCCCCCAACCCTCCTTACTGCCTTTTCACATTGTTTGCATACCTTTAGGTCATCTGTTATGACTACCCCTAGGTCCCTTTCCATTTTTGTTGTTGTTAGTACCCCCCTCCCCCGTATACTCTTCCCCTTGGATTTTGTTTCTGAGGAGCATTACTTTGCACTTCTTTGCATTGAATCTAAGCTGCTATACGTTTGAGCATTCCTCCAACCTTGCCAAGTCCCATCTCATCCCCCCCCTTGTGTATCAACCCTGTTGCAGAACTTTGCGTCATGTGCAAGGAGGCCTACTTTTCCTTCCAGTCACCCCTCAATGTCACTTATAAAGACATTAAAAAGGACCTGTCCCAGTACTGTACCCTGCAGTACCCTACTAGTAGCCACCCTTTCTTTGGACTGGAATACGTTTACTATTATCCTCTGTGTCTTGTTGTCCAGCCAATTTTTTATGCAGGCTACCACCCTGGGACCCACTCCCAGGCTGACTAACTTGTTTATTTATCTTTTGTGTGGGACTGCATCAAATGCCTTGCTAAAGTCTGATTTTTTTTTTTAATTGTTTAACCAGAAGTGGTACACTAAGCTGAAAGTTTGTTTACAGGTGCAACCTGGGAGCACAAGAAAGTTAAGTGAATTGCGCTGGGTCACACAGTATGCAAGTGGAGGCTGTGGAATTCAAACCCAAGTCTCCAGATATGCAGCTCCGAGCCTTAAACCACTGCACTATACTGCCTCCACAGTCGAGGTAGGCCATGTCCACAGCCCATCCCTGGTCTGCTACTTTAGTTACCCAGTCAAAAAAATCTATTAGATTCTTCTGACATGACCTTCCCACTGTGAATCCATGCTGCCCTGGGAATTATACCTGCCTGGCCTCTAGGTACTCAGCAATTCTTTTTAGGTCTTCTTGCACATGCGCAAGCAACATTTTGTGACAGTACGAGATGGTAGTAGGAGGAATGCAGAAGTGTGTCAATTTTGGCGAATACAGGGCATGCTTTAGAAGATGCATCCCTCATTCTCCAATTTGCTAGCATGTTAGCGGTGACACAAGTTTTATGCAATGTGCCACCAACTTGAAACTCATTTTCTGCTGTAATCAGAGGCAAGCTTGTCATGCAGTTGCACAGATGATAAGCCTCTACTGCATGCCTTTCTTGGTGAAACATTTCAATCAACATGGCGGTGGTGGTGGTGGCAGGAGAGCAAACCTTGTAACCTTTCCACTTCCCCATCCCACCAGTCTCTACCTGAGCTGTGGCAGATGGGTTCTTTCCTCATCTGTTTCCTCTACGTCCCACTGTCTCTGACTGGAAAGTTTCTCCCAGCCAAGCGGATCAGGCCACAGCCGAAACTTTGCACGGGCTGGGATTATTGAGTGCCCGAAGGCACTTATACTGTAAGCACAATCACAATCACCTTGGTGGACCCCCCCACCTGGCAACATTTGGTGCTTAATCCCCCCAGACATCCTTTAATGTGACACACTGGGATACCAACCCAGCATGCTAAACCCTACTGTGGTGTTTCCAACAGCGGGATGCTCAAGCCTCAAGTTGGATGCACCTTCCCCACATATCTTCCGACTTCAGAGTGCCCAATCCCCAGGTCAGCATTGATCCATTCCGTTGTGTGGCACACTGGGAGCCCACCCCAGTGTGCTGACATACACATTTCCCTGTAAAACAAACAAAAAAAAGACCCACAAAATCTTTTTAGTTTTTTAACCTGAAAAACAAGAAAATTGTCCCTCGTCATTGCTACTGGGTCCCCTCATCCAACCCGCACTCTACCTTTATACACCCCACATCCCTGCATCCCCCCACTCATACTTACCTGCAGAAGTAGGGAGCAGTGATCTTCAGTGGACTGGGAACATGTCTGCACTCTTCAAACGCCAACAGCAAACTGAAGAAATTATGGTAAGTCCTATAATGACACTGAATGAGGGGGTTCAATTTAGGTGGATATCTCAGCCATTTGTTGGCGTTTTGGTCCCAAATTTTCAACATGGGGTTCTTGGAACCGCACCTCATCACACAGTCACTGTCATTTTATTATTCAGTCCCAAAAGATCATTTTGCAGTTGCTGTGTGGAATTACCTTTTGGGACTGATTAATGAAATGACTGTGACACTGTTCATGAGGTGGGCTCCCAAAAAGCCTATGTTGCAAATCTGGTGAAAGAATTCCAAAATATTACTGTGTTACGGGTGTGCAATGCAGAGTTTCCATGCACTCTCATAACTTTTCCAATTTTTTATATTTTCACTCCAGATTTTTAACATTGCCATTTTTTCACATCTCCTTATGAACAGTATAGGTTTCATTTTTCACACCCTGCCTGAAATGTGTTTTTGCACACGTGGCGCACAATGGCGTGGTCGCTGTGGGAAATTAACGTTCAGGACAAAGTAACCAAATTGCAGTGCCAGTGTTCATGACTGGAGGTCCCAAAATGCCTATGTTGAAAATATGGTTAAAAATATCCCCCAAATAATTGCGTTACAGGTGTGCGTTGCGCAGTTTTTACACATGTTTGTGACTTCACCAATTTTTCATATTTTCACTCCAGATTTTCAAGATTGCCATCTTTTTACACCTCCTTATGAACCATATAGATGTCATTTTTCACATCCTGTCCCAAATGTGTTTTTGCACATGTGACGAACAATGGCATGGTCATTGTGGGAAAGCAATATTCAGGACACATTAACAAAATCACAGTGACACTGTTCTTACCTATGTTAAAAATCTGGTTAAACAAATACCCCAAATAATTGCATAACAGGAGTTCATTGCACAGTTTCTACGCATGCTCGTGACTTCACGAATTTTTCATATTTTCACGCCAGATTTTTTAACATTGCCATTTTTTTACACCACCTCATGAACAGTACTGTTGTAATTTTTCACATCCTGGCCAAAATGTGTTTTTACACCTGTGGTGCCAAATGGTGCAGTCGCTGTGCAAAATCACCTTTCAGCTAACAAACTGATAGTGCCACTGTTCATGAGGTGGAGTCACAAAAAGCCCATGTTGAAAATTTGGAGTGCAAATACCAAGAAATGCCCAGAGCATTAGTGTTTCCAATTGTAACTTCCCACCGTGTAGAGACTGACAGCCATCAGGGGTGTGACTTGGGATTGTCGGATGTAATGCTCTCGCCATCCCACCCCCACCCCCACCCTGCAGCCAGTGAGAGGCATCAAGGTGTGCCTTGGGCTCTTCGGCCCCAAAGTTCATCCCATTTTCCTATACTGCACCCATTACAGTGTATTTCCTTATGGAATGGGGTGAGCATAAGGCCTGAAGACCGCAAGGCACACCGTGACACTTGTTGGTGTGTGTGTGCAGGGTAGGGTGAGGTGAAATGGTATGAGCAACATGGTCAACATTCCAAAGGCAAATCTCAATGCCTGTCAGTCTCTGCAGGGTGGGGTGGGTTTGGTGTCAGTTCCATACTTCACTGCCATTCCTATTATGCATCTCTCTAACTCCCGCACTACCAATGCCAATTCCAGCAAGACAACGCTTGGCACTGACAAATGCTTGTTTTCAGAAGTAATTTCATAATTTTCCTATCACTGAGGTCAAATTAACAGGTCTGTAGTTTCCTGCCTCTGCTTTGCTCCCACTTTTGTGAAGAGGAATCACATCCGCCCTCCTCCAGTCCTCACCCTTTAGTACTTTTAAAATTCTGGGGTGAATTCCATAAGGCCCCATTGCTTTGTCCGCCTTCAATTTTAGGAGTTCTTTCAGGATCCTTCCTTCTGTGAATGGACTGGTATCATCCAACCGATCCAGAGTGTTTCTATTGGTTGGTTTAGGTACCTACCCCTCCTCTTCTTTTGCGAATACTGAGCAGAAGCATTCATTCAGTATCCCTGTTTTTTCACTGTCATGCACTGCCCCCCCTCCCCCCGCACTTAATTAAGCCTCACTATCCCTCTCTTGGACTTTCTCTGCTCCCTAATGTACCTATAAAAGGTTTTATCCCATTCTTGAATGAACTGGATATCTTTTCCTAGGTTTGGGTCTTTGCTATTATGGCTGCCTTCCCTGCTTCCTTCTGCTTCAAGTGGTACAGTTCTCTGTCCTACTTTTTCTGTGTCTCCTTATACTTCCTGAATGCTATCTTTTTATGCCTTACCTTCCCCACCACTGCTTCTGAGAACCATAGTGTGTTTTTCCTTCATGTTGTTTATTTGCTTCACTTAAAGGCTTGTTACTTCTGTGATGGCAGTTTTGATTTTTCCCAATTTTTTCTCCACTTTTTTATCTTGTCCTTTTGCTAGTGCTTTTCTGAGGCATGGTCTCATTTTGCCAAAGTCAGCCCTCCTAAAGTCCAGTACCCTCGCTTTTGTATGGCTTGACTCTATGGCTGTGTTTATTGTGAACCACACTGTTTGGTGGTCACTTGTTCCCAGATGGCTACCTACTTCTAAACCTGAGATCCTCTCTCCATCCCTTTTTGAGAGTACCAGGTCTAAGACTTCTCCCTCCTGACTGGGTTCCAACACTAGCTGTCTGAGGCATGCCCCCTATAGTCATGGAAAATTATCCTACTCTTGGATGTGGCAGCAGCAAAAGTGCTCCAGTTAACATCTGGCATAATCAAGTCCCCCATCAACAATAGCTTCTCTTTTTCTGCCATTCTAAGGGTGCCTTCCATCATTTCCTTGTCCATTTCCTCCCGCTGAGATGAGGATCTGTATACAACCCCGTGCAGATTGTGGTGCCATTTCCTGTCTCCAGGGTGACCCACAGTGCCTCCTCTCCTCCCTGTTTCTCTTTAGTTCCATTCCATTGATCCCATCCCTTATGTAGAGAGCTACTCCTCCTCCTTTTTTAACCTCCCAGTCCCTCCTGTAGATTGTGTACCTGGTATGTTGACATCCCAGTCATGGTTCTCTGTCTACCATGTTTCTCTGACTGTCACAATATCCAGGTGTCTCTCTTCCATCAAGGCGACTAGTTCAGGAAGTTTGTTACTCAGACTATGGGCATTGGTACTCATTATCTTCAATTTTTTGATTGCCTTACCCCTTTTAGCTCCATATCTGTCCTTCTGTCTTTGCCTTTTTCTCCATTTACCTCTGTCCTTCTCCTTATTGACTTCTCTACCTTGGTGTTTACATTGCTTACTATCCTGTTGTGTGTGGGGGGGATTTCCCTGCTCCTTTTCAGTGCCTCCCCCACTGGCTAGTTCAAATGTTTGCCAATGAGGCATTTAAACCTATCACTTAGGATCCGGTTCCCCTCCCATACAGACGTACACCTTTGCACCAGTATAGGCCTGTATCACTCCAGGTGGACCCCCGATCCCCAATGAAGCCAACACTCTTTGCCAGAATTTTGCTGGCAGAAGATAAATTTCACACAGCCCTACTCATAAAATCCAAAGAATTGTTCCTCAGCATAATACGTCTTATGCTAAAATCTGACACCATAAAGGTACCTTTTCTTTAACTGAAATGTTTGTTGCCTTATATAGAATAATGGTGCAGTGCAGACCTTCTTTTATGTGGTAGCATAGGTTTTTATATGAGACTCTGAGACATCAATCTTGTCATTCCACTTAAGATGCAGTTTCATGTGAAATCTTTATACTCTGCTCTGCAGTGAAGATTGATGTTCAGGCACATATTCTGCCTTCAAGTTCAGTAACTGAAGAACACTGGAATGGTTATCAGTGTGTCCTCTTATAGTACTGTAAGTCCCTGTTGTGTGAGAAATAGATTAGATTTTACAGCAGTTTAAGTAATGGTACTATCGCTAGAGATGATGCACAATTGCATTTTGCTGGTGAAGGTATAGCGTAGTTGCAAAACTTGCTTTCATGAAACACTTTGCAAAGTTTCCACTTCTCCACTTTGCCAGTTCAGAATGTGTTTTCATGGTGAAGTGGCAGTTTTTTCAGGTAAAGTAAAATAAAGTCATGACAAAGTTGCCATTTTGCTGCTTAGCTGCATGATATTGCTTGAAAAAGTGCCACTACCTGCCAAAAATGTTGTGAAGACAGTACTTCAAAAGTTAGCAATCTTAGCGAATAAATTTGCAAAGCAAGGTTCACCAGCTTCCTGCATTTCTAGTTGTGCCATTTTTCATTTGCTTTAGTTTAACAGCTAAGAGTGCAGAACTAATACTGACACCTCGCCAAATGGAAATATATTCCCTGAAGCTGAATTGTAGTGGAGCACTTTCATGACTTTTAAACCATTCAGTTACTTTCTTCTAGTTTTAAAAGCCTGTAACAGCAAACATGGGCCAATACTCTTTATTTTTAGATGTAGAGTCGAAAAAAGTGCGATTTCCATTTTACTAGCTTTCCTACACGTGGAACAGAAGACTTTGCCATAATCAGATTCACTGATTAACATATTTGTCTCTTTTCTGCTGTCTTGGAATTTGCATCCACCTTCACCACAACTAAAGGTGCTACTGCAACTGAATGTCTCAGTTGGGACTTAAACCCAGGCTGCTCAGAATACCTTTCAAGTTGTAATACTAGTTTGTTGTGGCCTGGGTTCAAGTCCCAGCTCAGGCATATATTTCTTTCTCTCTTCTCCCCCATCCAGGGACCAGCAGGGGCACTGCCGCTACCTCAGAGGTTGCCATGACAGAGGAGTGGCTGAATTAAGATGGGCTCAGGGAGGGAGATGGTGGTGGGACAGAGGTGCATCCCTCCAGCTGTACCTCTCCACAATTCATAAGCTGTTCTGGTGGACAGTGGATCCTCTATGCAGGCACCTGCAGTGGAGACCAAGGAGGATGCTGGAAACCTCCAGATAGAGACCTACAGTAGGATGGCATGGGACCCCACAGGAGAAGGAAACAACTCCTGGTGGGGGACTCAATCATTGGGGGGGAGAAGTAGGGGAGGAAGGGGAGAGGGAGGTAAAGTGCCTGCCTGGTGCCATGGCTTGAAGGGACAGGAAGCGAATCCTCAGGATAGTGGGAGCAGCTGCACTGGGGAGGGAGCTGGATGTCATTGTCCACCTAGGGACACATGACCTGGCTAGGAATAGGATCAGAGCAGTGCAAGAGGAGTTTGTAGATTTGGGGAGGGGCCTTAGACAAGTGGCATATACAGTAACCTTCTCGGAGGTGCTGCCTGTCTATGGCAAGGGTGATGCTAGGGTACTCCTCACCATGGAATTCAATGAATGGTTGAAAAGCTGGTGTGAAACTCAGGGTTTGGGCTTCATTTTGGACTGGGGAGCCACCTGGAGGGATACAGGCCTATACTGGTGTGATGGTCTGCATCTCTCTGGGGGTATCCATGATCCTAGGTGATAGGTTTAAATGCTTCATTGGCAAGCATTTAAATTAGCCAAGGGGGAGGCACTAAAAAGGAGTAGGGAAATCCCAGCCTCCCCCTGCAAAACATGGTAATTAGTGAGGTAAACACCAATGCAGAGAAGTCATTAGGGAGCAGGATACAGGTAAATGCAAAAAAAGGCAAAGGCAGCAAGCATAGGGATGGGGCAGAAAGGGGTAAGGCATCAAAAATTGAAGGGTGATGAGTACCAATGCCCATAGTCTGTGTAACAAGCTCCCTGAACTAGTGGCCTTGATGGAAGAGGAATGCCTGGATATTGTGGCAGTCACAGAAACATGGTACACAAAGAACCATGACTGGGATGTCAACGTACCAGGATACACAATCTACAGGAGAGACAGGGAGGGTAAAAGAGGAGGTGGAGTAGCTCTCTATGTAAGGGAAGGGATCAAAGCAACAGAACTAAAGAGTAAACAGGGAGCAGATGAGGCATTCTGGATCACCCTGGAAACAGCAAATGGCACCACAATCCGCATGGGGGTTGTATAAAGACCCCCATCTCTGGGGGAGGGAATGGACAAGGAAATTATAGAAGGCATCCTTAGAATGGCAGAAAAAGGGGAGATATTGTTGATGAGGGATCTGAAGATGCCAGATGTTAACTGGAGCACCTTTGCTGCAGGCACATCCAAGAGCAGGGTCGTTCTTGATGCCCTACAAGGGGCATGCCTCAGACAGCTAGTATTGGAACCCACTCAAGAGGGAACAATCTTAGACCTGGTACTCTCAAATGGGGATGGAGAAAGAATCTCAGATTTAGAAGTTGGTAGTCATTTGGGAACAAGTGACCACCAAACAGTGTGGTTCACGGTAAACACAGCCATAAAGTCATGCCATACAAAATCAAGAGTATTAGACTTTAGGAGGGCTAACTTTGGGAAAATGAGAGAGTGCCTCAGAAAAGCACTAGTAAACAGGCAAGAAGGAGGGGTGGAAGAACAATGGGAAGTAATCAAAACAGCCATCACAGAGGCAACAAGCCTTTGTAAGAAGCAAACCAACAAAACACAATGAAGGAAAAAGCACTATGGTTCTCAAAAGAAGTGGCAGGGAAGGTTAAGGAGAAAAGGATATCATTCAAGAAATATAAGGAAACACAGAAGGATCAGGACTGAGAACTTTATCAGTTAAAGCAGAAAAAGGCAGGGAAGGCAGTCAGAATAGCAAAGGCCCAAACCGAGGAAAGCATAGCGAACTCTGTTAAGAAGGGGGATAAGGCCTTTTATAGGTACATTAGGGAACAAAGAAAGATGAAGGGAGGGATACTAAAGCTAAATAAAAAGGAGGGAATGTGGGCAGAGGGTGACAGTGAAAAAGCAGGGAAACTGAACAAATATTTCTGCTCAGTATTCACAAAGGAAGAGGAAGGGGAGGTACCTAGATCAAACAAGAGAAACACTCTGGAGATGGGGGTCGATACCAGTCCATTTACAGAAGAAAGGGTTCTGAAAGGACTAGTAAAATTGAATGTGGACAAAGCAATGGGGCCTGATGGGATTCACCCAAGAATCCTAAAAGAACCAAGGGTAGAACTAGTGACACTGCTGACTATTCTCTTTAACAAATCATGGGACGATTGGGTGGTACCTGAGGACTGAAGGAGGGCAGATGTGATTCCTCTTCACAAAAGTGGAAGCAGGGCAGAGGTAGGAAACTACAGACCACTTAGTTTGACTTCAGTAGTAGGGAAAATGATGGAATCACTTCTGAAGGAAAGAATTGTTGAGTACCTAGAGGCCAGTGGGGCACAGGGCCCAAGGCAGCATGGATTTACAGTGAGAATGTCATGTCAGATGAATCTAATTGATTTCTTTGACTGGGTGACCAAAGTAGTAGACCAGGGAGGGTCTGTGGACATGGCCTACCTAGATTTTAGCAAGGCATTTGATACAGTCTCACACAAAAGATTAATAATCAAGTTAGTCAGCCTTGGAGTGGGTCCTGGAGAAAAAATTGACTGGACAACAGTATGCAAAGGGTAGCAGTAAACGGAGTCCACAGTGAAGAAAGGAGGGTTACTAGTGGGCTACCGCAGGGTTCAATACTGGGACCGGTCCTTTTTAATGTCTTTATAAGTGACATTGCAGAGGAACTGGAAGGAAAGATATGTCTCTTTGTGGATGACACAAAGATCTGCAACAGGATTGATATACAAGATGGAGTGGAAAGGATGAGAAGGGACTTGGCAAGGTTGGAGGAATGGTCAAATGTATGGCAGCTTAGATTCAACGCAAAGAAGTGCAAGATAGTGCACCTGGGAAACAAATAAAACAGGGGAAGAGTACACAATGAGGGGTGAGAAACTGACAACAATAAAAATGGAAAGGGACCTGGGGTAATTATATCCGATGACCTAAAGGTGGGCACGCAATGTGAGAAGGCAGTAAGGAAGGCTGGGGGGATACTGGGATGCATAGGGAGAGGCATCAACAGTAGAAAACAAGAAGTTGTTATCCCTCTGTACAGACAGTTGGTGAGACCCCATCTGGAGTACTGTGTGCAGTTCTGGAGACCCCATATCTGCAAAGACATAAATAGAGTGGAGGCTGTCCAGAGGAGGGCAACCAAAATGGTGCAGGGTCTGCACCAGAAGACATATGAAGAGAGATTAAAGGAGCTTATTATGTATATCCTTGAGGAAGGAAGGAAGGAAGAGGGGGGACATGATAGAAACTTTCAAGTACCTCAAGGGAATCAACAAAGTCCAAGAGGGTAGTATCTTTCAGAAAAAGAGATGTGCAAGAACAAGGATACACAATTTGAAGATAGAGGAGGGACAGCTCAGAGGTAATGTGAGGAAGTATTGTTTCACAGAGAGGGTTGTCGATGCATGGAACAACCTTGTTGAGGAGGTTGTGAAGTCAAGAACAGTGGGGGAATTCAAGAATGCATGGGACATACATAAGGCAGTCCTAGTGGGGGTTAGGAGGAAGTAGGCTGTTGGTTAACTAGGATCTGCAGCTTATCTGTTAGGTAGGAAAATGGGCAGACTAGGTGGGCCAAGTGGTCCATATCTGCTGTCAAATTCTTTGTTTCTATGCTTCTACGTTATGTGTTCCATGAATGTGCATGCCACACTCTTATGATTGAAAATGTCATTATATGTCCAGCACTATGTTGTACATTGGAGAAAGAGAAATATGCTCCAGGATGGCCCAGTTCCAGCTGTCTTTGTTGTGCAACTGGTAGCACAACTGGAATGGTGTTCCAGGTGGCCTGGATTTAAGTGCCAGCTGAGGCATTTCTTTATTTATCTCATCTATTTCTATGTTTCCCAGTGCTACTTCCACTTGCAAAGCTCTCTTTTACCAAGGATAACTTGTTACTGGCAGAATGACCAGGAAGAGTGCTTGTGGGATACACTCACCACTTTCTCCCTGTCTTCAAATCTGGCACTGTGTATGTTGAAACATGGTATTCCCCAGACTGCAACAACAGTAAAAGCATTGACTGGGCCTGGGGACTTTGACATGTGAGGCATAAGGCTTAAGATAGAAAGAGGCACATGACCTTTTTATGACCTAAGCTAGCCTCTCTGTCTTCCCTGTCTTTAATTCTGGCACATTTTTTTTTCTGCCCAAAAGCAGTATGCCCCAGACAGTAGCAATAACGAAAGCACATTCTAGGGACTTTTACATATGGAGAGTAATGGGTAAGCACCTCTCTCCTCTCTCTCTCTCTCTTTCTCAAATTCAAATTCAAAAATAACTTTGCAGTATTATAGTGTATAGCAGGAGATTATTAAAAATACATGAGGGAAACTGAGGGCAGAGCCCAGTATGGTAAAAGAGTATATGTTTGCTAGCTACTTAGACTTTTGCCTACATAGTTCCTTGGAAGTATACTTTATGCTGTGCATCCTGTTATGTTTAAACATCTTTAATTCCTAATATATTGTTTCTAATTGGAAGATGTCTTATCACTCTTTTGTAATAGGTATTATTTGACACTACTGAATTTTTGCTATACTTTCATGTATTGGACAACTGTAAGTGATGTTTTCCTTGCAAAATGATAAATATTTTGTCATGTCAAGATATACAGGTATAGCCAATGTTTATAAATCTGACTGTTCATAAGACACAAATATACTACAATACATTTAAATACTGTACATCTATGTTGTATTTTGAAGCTAGTGACAGAATGATTTATAAACATGCAGCTATTTCTGTTGCACCATTTATTTCTGAAAGAGTTTAACTGTAAGCAGATCTCTCCTTGCCTTTTTTTTTTTGGAATGAAGAGTTGCTGTTTGCTGATCCTCCTCTGGCCCAGACTATGCTTTACAGGTGATCCTCCTATAAAGAATGGGCTTGCCCGGAAAAAGTTTACACATATCACTTTTTACAATTTATGACAGGTCTTATATGGTTTTATTATAGTGTTTTACATCACTTTATGCCAAGACAAGCACCAGATTGCACCTAAAATCAACAAATTACTGCTAGTTTCAGGGGCCAAGGCAGCCCCCAACCTCTCAACAAAAGCCATTGAGATTCAGAGAGAGCATGAGCTGAAATCTCTTTTCCTGCTTTTATTGCACTTAAGTTTGAGTGTTTAAAAAACAAACCACATTGTCATTACTTATTCTGAAATCAGTACTTCACCGTATACTGATCCTCCAGTAAAGCATATTCTGGGAATTTTCACACATGATTTTGTACACATTTTTTCAAGTTTAAGACAGATTTCTATATAATTTTTCTAGAGAGTTACTAATTGGTTTAGATACCAGAACAAGGCTCAGAATACACCAGAAAGAATCAAAATACTTCAAGTTTCTGTGCACTTAGTCAGCCTCCCGACCTTACACGATTTCCTTCACTTAGTTCCCCCCAGCCAGGTAAAAACAAAAGTTTCCCCCTACAGTATGACCTTTCTGTTAGGAAGGATTTCTCTTATAGCCAATGTGTAGGATTTTCAACGACATATGTCTGGGATCCTCCTGCCCAAACTGTAATACCAGGCTGGCATCTGAATCCATCTGGAGATGCCACACCATCTGTTAGATGTTTACATGTCTATGCATCTGTTCGATTTGTGGATATATCTCTATATCACAACAGATGCAACTTGAGTTTGCATCTTGGTTAATGCAAGTTGCCACAAATAGTGACTTCTTCACAAATAAAGACTTATTTTTTAAATTACATAGTTGAATGGCAGATGGATTTTTCTGGACACAGGTGAATTATGCAGTTATGTCTTTGAACAACCACTTTGTTCAGTTTTCTCCATTTCATAAAGTTGAAGAAAGTTTTGTTAGTTTGTATTTCAGATAATGTTACATGTATATATGTGAGTGTGTGCATTGTTTAAGTGTGTATGTGTGTTTGCATTGTTTAATTGACTAAGTAATAAAACGTTTTCAGTTGGTTCTTCCTGAAATAGTTGACCACCTGACCTAACCCTCAGTCCAATAATATCTCACTGTGACTGCTGAATCAAGATTGTCTCCCCCTCTGTCATTGGTTTCAAAGATTATATTCCATCTAGTCAGCATTCAGTAACAGAGCATCTTAATAGCTTCACTTTTCAACTTTCCAAATGCGTGTGCATACATTTCCACTTCTTCAACTAACTCTGTGTAAGTATTGCATTGATTTCACATTTTATATAGTTACTAGTATTGCTTAATTTGATAAATATCAGTAAAACTGAACTGCAAAATATGTATTAGAACTTAAAATTTTAAGCTGACTGCTAAATCTAATCTCTATTTGATTTTAGATTTTAATTTTTGTAATGGGGAATGCAATATGAGAGGTAAGCCTTTAATTTGACTGTCTATTGTACTGTAAGATATACTGCGCAGCACAGATTATTTAGAATGTTGCCCTACCTGTATGATAGTATGACTGTGATTTATTATGACAAATTGAATATCGTATATAAAGGAGGCATAATAATACATAACCTTTCTGTGTCATTCATGTTTCTCTGTCAGGTTCTTTATCATTGTATGTTGTTCAAAAAATGTAACATCAGGTATATTAACATCCAATATATACATAGATTATTGCCTATGAATAACAACCTTTATCTTTTTTTTTCTTCACCTTTCAAATTTTATATATTAGGTAAAAAAGAAGTCTCCCTTAATGGTTTTCTATAACACAGGTTCATCAGTTTTAAATAGCTCTTTAGTATTAAAATCCTCTCACAGAGAACCAGTTACAGCAAATTAGAAAAAAAGGTAAAAAAAAAAGACAAGATGTCTACTAAAGAACTACTGTACACACTGCAACAGAAGAAGGAGCTTTGCTTTTATTGAACTGTTTTGATAGAATCACATGCAGGAAAAGTCTGCTGTGCTTGTAAAGCAGTACCTGATGTATCAACTGTGGCACATGCTACATCTTATATACCAACTGTGACATATTTTATTCGGCTTTATTTACTAAATTACCAAGATCTGGTTCCTCTGGTGAAAATAAAAATGCTCCAGTTTAGGAGTTGAATTAATAAGTTACCTGTAAACAATAAACTCTCTAAATACATGCACATCTTAAATATTCTTCTGGTTTATCTTCAGGTCATAAACAGTAGTAGCATACACCAAATACTAAACACAGAGCAGATATGAATAAACATAGGATTTTACAAGAGGTCTTCATATAAGAAAAATTCACTGGATTATACACCATTAGGGCATTTATATATCCTTTTTACAAGGTAATCATGTTTCAATCTAACATTCAGTTGGCAAAGTTATACTACAGGATCTAAAAGCATATATTAAAGACAAAGATCACATATACAGTAACTATAAATCACATGGTATCATGTTCAAGACATGCTCACTCTCTAGTTTGAAATATATGTTAATATTAGTATTCTTTATAAGTGGCGGTCAGTTAGCAGCCATGCAAGCACCAAATGTACAGCCCAGTGCCCCCTTGTGCAACCTCAAAATTCAGTAGACCTACACAGAAACTCACACCAGAGTTAAACTGTATAAACAAATGATTGAAATGTATTTTTGCATCTTTTTCCACAGTTTGAGCATATTGTAAATTTGTGTTGGAAATGGATGAATATTTCTTCAAAATGGTGTGGGTGGTCATTATGCAGATGCTAACACAGCATGCAGCATGCAGTTATGTCTGTATTTACTCTAGGAAATTCCAGTCCTTTCTATTTATTAATGTCACGAGTGCCATGCAAATCCAAGGGGTGTCATGCATTTCCAAACTATAGAAATGGCACAAAATACTGTACAAACCATTCTAGGAGGGAATCCTATCAGGATGACGAAGCTGAGGGTACCGACACTCAGTGACCCGACTTTGGTATGCTAAAATTAGGGATGCTTGAAAGTGTTGCCTGACAGCAAAATTGCATTTCACCTGGCAAACTGCAAGGTTACACCTGCAGAACATGATTCTTCCTGGTGTATCCTCGTGAGGATGGTTGAATGAGGTGCTAGCAGAGCTGCTCTGTGGCATGGAGCACTATTGCTGCTGCAGCTCAGCCAGCAAGCTTTCTGGGATGGGGGTCTGCTCCCCCTTGGAGTTGGTTATTAGTAAAGGGTTGTGGTGGGCAAAGCCTCCCACATAACACAAGTCCCCATTGGGATTCTGACATTTGGTCTTCCAATCTCAGTGTAGTGTACTTTGGGAGACTGAATGTTGAGATTCCATAATATATCTTCTAGGAGGGTGCAGGGTCATTCTCCCCCCGCAGAAAAGATTGAAAAAATTAAGCGAAACAGTAAAATTTGATGGCTATTAGCAAGACATGAAGATATCTCACAACATGCTACATTTCAGCATAATGATAAGGCAGTTTTACATTGTTTGAAGAATTTATTCCAGTCTGTGGAGTTCTTGGAAAGTGACCATTTGTATTATCAAAGAACGTTTCTGCAAATATAGTACAAATACTACCCTTCTGATGGCTTTTAGCAGATGGTGAATAACACCATGAGCTGGTTCTCCCTAAAGTAATTTGGTGAACATTTCTATAATATTGCTCCCGTTTTGGATATGATTGGTAAGTTACATGCAGATATTAACTCTCCAAATATATGCAGATCTTAGATATGCTTGTTTTATCTTCAGGATCATGATCAGTAGAAGCATACACCAAATACTAAACAAAGAGCAGATAGGAATGGATACATAGGATTTTGAAAGAGATCCATCCCAGATCTAACTGCCCTCCTTTTTCAGCATCAGACATGTGTCTGGATCCATCTTTAGATGCAAGACTATCTTTTAAAAATGTTATCATGTTCATGTGTGAATCCAGTTTATTGCTGAATTTGAATTACTTAAACAAATCACAAAGTATTATGTTCAGTCCATACTCTTATAAGTGGTTGCTACTTAGTGGCCATGAATGCACTATATTTATAGTCCAGTACCCTCCCACTCACAATTTGCAACTCCAAAATTCAGTAGATCTGCATAAAAAACTCTCCACAAAGTTAATCTGTATAAAAATGAGACAAATTGTAACTTTGTGTCATAAATGGATGCATTTATTTAAACTGGTGGGGTGGATTTAATGTAGATGCTGACACAGCAGGCAGCACACAATTGTGTCTGTACTCCCTCCTTTGAAATCCCCGCCTTTTCCATTATCAATATTAGGAACATCATGCAAATCAAAATTACAGAAGGGGCACAAAACAGCAACTCTTCTTGGGGGGTCTGGATACATGCTCTCTAGGAAATTTTGAGAAAATGAAGCCAAATGCTGCAGTTTATTGGTTTTTAGCAAGCCATAAAGCTGTCCCAAAACATGGTAAATTTAAGCATAATGATAAGGCAGTTTTGCATGACCATTTGTATTTTCAAAGACATTTTCTGAAACTATGGTACAAATAGTACTCTCCTGAAGGCTTTTAACAGTTGGCAAAACAGCTTCACTGATGCATAAAAGTCAGCAGAATGGTGTGGCTGTCTCACAGTATTATGGTGCACCCCAGGGCTGATTAACAAGAACATTGACATAACTCCTGGGAATACCATACTACTACTATTGCAATACTGGTTTAAACAAAAATGTTGATATCATTTCATATTGTCTAAATTCTTTTCATTTGTTTATGTCAAAAAAAAATATCTCTGGAGAGTTGGATCAGTCTCCATGCCAAGAGTATTGTTGCTGTTGGTGGTGGTGGTGGTGGAGGAGGTGGGGGGGTTACAGATTGTTCAGTATCAAATTTTTAGGCTTTTAAAACAGATTTCTGATCATAGGACTAGGAAACAATTAGTGCTGTATCCATTAGCAATCTAATATGTATATATTTTTAAATCATCCTCCCTTCCTCCTGGCAAAAGATCAGGAGGCAAACCATGGAGAGCTATTCTATAAAGTGAGGGTTTGCAGTCCTTTTTGCAAAGAGAACTCACTTCAGAGATCCATCTAAAGCTCTTATTTTAGCAAACCTAAAAGATTTTGGAAATGAAATGGGGTCCCAGCTTGCTTCCATCAAAGCAGACCTCTCAAAAGTACAGGCAGAAGAACTGGACTGACAGCAGGCTTTGACCACAATAACAGAAGAAGCAGACTGCACAGCAGAACTAGCACTGGCATGCTACTGAAAAATATTGCAATTCGAGGAGCCGAGCTAGCACTTTGAGGGTTGCCAGAGAAGGAAGAATCTGTGAATTCACGGACTGCCTGAGGCCACAGATGAGTCTAATATTTTGAACTTTGTAGATAAACTCCCAGATGATTTAAAAGAGTTCCCTTTTGAGTTTCCTTTATAAGCTGAAAGGATACACAGGGTCTTGGGATCTAAGTCCAACTTCAATCAAAGGTCCAGATCCATTATGATGCAGTTCCTTAGCTTTCAAATGAAAGAAAAGGTTCTGGCAATGGCCCAGAAAAAGGCATGCTTACAGTATGTGGGAAAAGCACAATCTATGTTCGAATACTTAAGCAAGCAGGGCTGAAATTTCAAATGCCCTTTCTAGAAAAACTTCAGACTCATTATGCAGATGGCCCAGTATCATGCCATACAGCAGATGAGATGAAAGAATATCAGGATAGGACTGATATCCCAGTCACCTTCCTTCAGAGACCTCCCAGATGGCAGAGTCACTGTCAAGCAGCCCAACCTAAAGAACAACCCATGGAACTTGCCGGGTCATCTCAACCATTACCTCTACTCACTGCAGTGGAAATCACAAAGACATCCTTGCCCCATGATCTACAATCCGTACAAGACATCTTGAAGCAATTCTTTCAGCATTAAACATAACTGAACTCAATCAGTCTTTTACCCTGAAAGGCCTTTGTGACTCTTTCTGATCTGTACCAGGTAAGGGAAGGGTAGCCTCACTGGTGTGAATTCATGCATTTTTGGTCCATTCTGAGAGGCATTTGCTCCTTATGAAAGCCTGACAGTTTTTTTCCATTTCACACAGTCCGGTTTGGTCCTGGTGCCCATTTGTGCATTGCTTCTCAGCCTGGGGTATTCAACTCAGCCTAGCTATGTAGTAGCCTTCTTCTTCCTCATTTTCTTCCTAGCTGAGTTTTTTATTTTTATTTATTTATTAGAATTTTGGTAACTGGGTAAGTCCACTGAGACCATGCAGCCTCTTTTTCAATGACGACCTGGATAAGTTGCATTAGCAATCAGTCAAAAACTATCCCTATGCTACTATTTGGCCCTGGATTGGGGGGGGCGGGGGCTCATGCATGGGACCTGGGCTCTTGGGGGCATGTGATTGCACCTCACATTTTTTGCCACAGACCTTTGTTGTGGATGCAGGGGTTCGCCACTTGTGGGGGGCTTGGTAAGGGCCAACCTTGCAGGGCTGACAATTCTATTCCACTTCACCTTACTTCCTGACTTTGATTTGATCCCAGCTGGGCATTACCTTATTGTTGGCTCTGAAAAGAGGCCTGCCAGCCAACAATGCAGCTCTAGACACATACTTTATGCCAGCACAATATCAGCTTTGGAAAGGTAACTTCAACCTGAGCCAGGGGGCTGGTTGGGCCAAAGGACTGGCAGGACATCATTGCCTTGGGGGTTGGTCTGTCTCCTCCTACTGTCTTTGATGTGATTAGGGAAGTACTCTGGACAATATCACCTCTTGTAGACTCATCTGGGGAGCAAATCAAACTGTTTCACCATAGTCTTCTAGCAGTGATTTGAACTAAATACCAAGCACAGAGGTATGGAGCTATAATATAATGCGAATTGTAGTGCTCCAGGAGCAGGACTTTTCTGTCCCTAAGGGGCAAAGGGTCTGCCTGAGAACCCTCATGTAATACATTGCTACCTTCTAGTGTTACCTAGGAGTGGGGACTTTAACATCACTCCCTGCCTTGAAAGTACACCTTGGACTCTGTAATTGAATGTTACTCATGATTCAATTGTTGTTTCACTGAATTGCCATGTAGGCACAATGTTCATTCTCTGGCCATTTTAGCTGTTTTTATTTTGTTCAGCTATACTTGAATGGCAGAATCCATGTCTTAGCTCGAGAGCATGGAGGGCAGATAATGGGCTGGGGCACTCCCAGATCTGGGCTTTACCAGGTTTCCATCAATTGGACTATTGGGGCTAGCAACCTGTTACTATACTATCCATCACTCTGATACAGTTTACTAAGATTATAATGTATAATATTTATGGTGTGAACAGCCCTATTAAATGTTCATGTTTCCTCTAGTTCATACAGTGGGAAGGGTGAAAATAGCTTGTCTTCAGGATACCCATCTCTCCCAGGAGGAACACAAAAAATTTCTCAAACTGGGTTATGAAGAGGCCTTTTTGTCCTCCCATCGTTTGGGCTATAGGAATGGGGGGGGGTCTCCATTAGCCATCAGGATGTTCCATTTGGACTATAAATGCAAGAAGACTTTGAAGACAGATATGTTATCTTTACAGGCTCCCTCTATGACCAACCTCTTACACTGTCAAATGGTTATTTTCCTCCAATGATGAACAAGGGTACTTTACCAAAAAAAATGTTGGCACACTGCTCAAGGTTTTGCAGGGGCTATTAATATAGAGAGGGGGATTTGAACCTCACTTTCAATCCTGGGGATGATATCTCCTCCTTAAAGTTGTTCAGACTTTCCTAAGAGCAAAAATATAGTATGTGCACAAAATGCTGACACTTACCTGTGTGGGTTTTCTGGCTACCTGGCACCACCTTAACAGTGATAGGAAACAATTTGTTATGCCTCTAGATGTCCTTTTGTTGTCATTTTAGTGTCTATCCAAAATTCTGATATATTTTAGTGTTGCTCAGATAGTGCTTTTGTGGATTTGACTATCCTCCATTGTATAGTGCTGATATCCAGCCTAGGATCTGGAGAATGGATAAGGTGTTTGGATCCATCGGATCCCACCTTGATCGGCTGGAACTGATGGTTGATCCATCTAGATCAGATCCTCAGATACCTTGGATACTTGCAGTGGATCCTAGGAGATCAGATCCTTGGTCTGATGTCTGTGCCATCCGAGGCTATCCAATATCCAAACAAAATGATGGTATCTGGTGGTATCTAAACTTGTAAGATACTATCCAAGCAACACTAATATATTTTTAACCTTTTTTTGTTAAATTAATGATCTGATTTTGTTACCTTTGTAACTATTTTGAGGGCGTATCTCCTCAACAGTTTCTGCTCGCTCTTTTCGTACCACCTGAATATTCTATGACATCAATAACACCATTTCAGACCATTCAGATGAATAGCATGGAATGGTTTTTACTGATGTCACAGAATGTCTTAGAAATATGAAAAGAATGAGCAGTACTACTGAGGAAAATGGACCTCTGTGTAGATCTGAGGGCACCCCAGAGCTACAATAAATTAATTATTTATCAGAAATTGGTCAGAGTATATCAGAATACATACTGTAATTGGCATGGAATGGAAGATGGCAGGGCAGTTAGCTATGTAAAAGTTATTTCATATCTGCTTTAATGCTTCAAAAATAGAATTTACCCATTACTCATCAAGCCATGGCAGTTGTTCCAGACTGGACTATGTCTTTACTGCAATCAAACATATTGGTACTCACCAAGAGGTTAAACATGACCTATTCCATCTATCTATCTGAACATGCCCAAATCACTGCCCATTTCTCATTAGAAAAGCCCAGCAAAATGATTCACTGGTGCTTCTATCCTGGTTTACTCTGGGACAAGACTCTTGCAGAAACTGGAAAACCATATCCCAAAAGTTTTTCATAACTATGACACATCAGATGTCACAATAGCATTCTGCTGAATGCCTTGAAGGCAGTGCTATGGGGACAGATTATTGCTCATGAATCAGCACTGCATAGAGGCTGGGAACTTACACTGAAGGATATGCAATATTCCCTCCCTACTCTGCAACTTTTTCATATGCATGTGGATATATCTGTCTAGCATCAACTCATGACCAGTAAAGCAGAAATCCAGAAAATACTGGATCAGAAAATAGAACACTCCATGTTCTATCTGAGGCACAAGTACTACAGAAATGGGGCAATGGGAGCTCGAACCATGCCCCACCACCAATGGGTAGCCAGGGTGCTGCCATGCATACCAAAACTATTGGACCCTCTCAAGGGTCTCCTGACTCACCAGGATACCAATATTCAAAATATCTTTAAAAATTACTATTCCCGCCTTTATACACCGAGGGCCCTGCACATTCCAGAGACTGCATTAAAACCTTTTTAAACTGGGTCAGTATCCCAAAGGTCTCAGAAGCCCATGTTGAGGCATTGACCAGCCCTGACATTGCTGACATTGCTGAAGAAATCACATTTGGGATCTCTGCCTCTAAAATGGGGAAGTGTCCAGGCCTGGATAGGGTACCATATGAATTTTATAAGGCCCCTTCTCCTGATGCCTGCTAACCTTTTTACTGACTAAGCTTTTCCACAACCTCCAGGTTGAGAAGGCCACCATCTTTTTGGCAATTTGCTGCTATCTAAGCCTTCCCCAAGCCAGGGTAAGACCCTTGACTACTGTGTGCTATTGCCCTATCTCAATCCTATATTTAGACTATAAATTGCTTATGTCTATTTGGGTAACTAGGCTGAAGGTCTTTTCCTGTTCTTGCTAGACATGGACCAGATGGATGTTATGCACAAATGCCAGTCCCATGATCATGTTCATACAATATTCCTTCTCCTGTGTTCTATTAACCAATAATCAACCCCCATTGTTCTGGCCAGCCTGGATGTAGAGAAGACTTTCAATAGAGTTTCCTGGCCCTTTCTTTGGACCACCTTGGATAGCTTAGGGTTTCCTCTGGACTTCACCACAATGTTGAAGACCCTCTATTACCACCAACAAGCACATGTCAGGGTAAACAGCTATCTTTTGCAACCCTTTGTATTGAGAAGGTGCACTCAGCAGGGCTGTTCCCTCCTCACCAATTTGATTTGTCCTTTATGTAGAGTTCTTGCTGCATCTATTGTATGTGGCAATCCCCTCACATATACGGTATACCATTAGTAGGCAGGGACTATAGAATTCCCCTCTTGGCAAACAACATCCTACTAACTGTGACATCCCCCACTACTTCACTCTCAGTTGCCTGATATCTCATGGAAGAGCTTGAGACTTGTCGGGGGGGGCTTTCTCCTTAATACAACTAAAACTGAAGTTTTAACTTTCCACTGTAGCCCTGACCGGACTCTTAAGGCCCAGCTTTAATTGTGATGGAACAGGAACACCCTAAAATAATTGGGGGTCCAACTCACAAAACAGTTAGATCTCCTGGACATACTTAATTATAAGCCCCTTACAGACAGTATAACTAAGGAACCGGACTGGTGGTCCAACCATCATCCATCCTTTTTTAACAAAGTGGAAGAAATAAGACAAAATATCCTGCCAATGATATTTATTACTTATAGACCCCCTACTTTACTGGCACAGAACTATTTCCAAACCTGGAATAAGTTCCTTTTATAGTTCCTGTGTGTACATGGGAGGCTGAGAATCCATCTTTCTCTTACGCAACTTTCTACAACCAAGGGTGGGATAGACTTTCTGAATCTTGACATAGGTGTAATTCTTTATGCTTCACGCCATGGCTACCTCCCTTTCTCCAGATTTTTCCCTCACACTGCCATGGCACTCCATACATTGTATAGGATATGGCAGTAGGTATTGTTAGGAGAAAACAGACCTCTGTTAGAAGCTTTAGTTTTAGTGCATGACCACTCTGTCCTCCTGAATGATCTTGACTCATTCCTAAGGCTTTGGGATCGAAGAGGGCTTACCTATCTACATCAGCTAATGGGTGCTAGAGGGGTGCTTAAATTCCAGGACTTTCAGGACAAATATTTTCTCTCAACCACAGATCATTTCTGCCATTTGCAATTACGAACATCAATAATCAGCCATTACCCAAGATGCAGGCAACATTCTGATCTGCCAACAAAATCCTTTTAACAAATCTAATTTCACCAGCAGAAGGTGGGGATGACCTACTAAGTGGGCCAGCTGTACATTATTTTAAAGGACCACTCTAAGGATTCCATACTAACAGTACTTCAAAAATGGACAGAAGACTTTCAGGTAGCTTGTGAGGAGAAGAACTGAATTAAACATTCTTCGCTCTCCTATAAATTATCCATGGCACCCTACTTAAAAGAGTTTTCCTGGGAATGTCAGGCTTGATTTTTTAGAACTCCCTGCTATCCAGATGACATATATAAGATAAGAGGCTGGCAAGTGCTAGAAGGCATAAGGGAAATCATGGGCAGATCAAACACACATTTTCTGAAGTTTGTGAGTTTTAGCATCTTTCTGGCCAGCACTTACCCAAATCCAGGTGGGAATGTTTAATTGTCCAGGCCTACTTACCCTTAAGCTACTATTACTGTTCGTAGTCCTACCTACACTGTCTATTAGAGGGCAAACACTGAAATTTATCTTTGTTTTACTTACTGGTGCCAAGAAAGCAGTCATTTGGTTTTGGCTCAAGCATGACCCACCAACAGTAGTTAGTGGACTGCAGTCATAGACTCTTTGTATCCATTAAAAAAAATATTAATTGAAACACCTGTTCAAGGAGATTTCGAGAAAATGAACTTTATATAAATTAGTAACAGACATAGAATTTGTACCACAGTACACTTTATTTCTTGACTTGTGTTGTTCTCTTTGAATTCTAAATGTATTACACAAAGAAAGACAATTAGGTTACATACTACAGTTTACAGGGGTCTATCCGTCATCCAGGATATTTAACATAATATTCCCCTGAAAAGTGGCTGTACTCAGTGGCCCAGATATTCAAACTGCGCCAGTCTGAGGCGCAAGCCCCTGCACTGCTCAAAATAGTTGCGCAGGGGTGTGGCCGGGGTGATATTCAAAGGAGTTGCGCTGTTGAGCAACTCCTTTGAATATCGCCCCTGAGCCACAGCACTTGCGCATGGCACAGTGGAACTTGCGCTACCGCAAGTTGCCAGAGTTGAGCATTCAACTTGCGGTGGCGCAAGTACCATTGCGCCATGCGCAAATTTCCGATATTCAAAAGGTGACATGCAAATGGGGCCATAATTTATGCAAGGCGAAGGGGGGGCCATTTGCATCTCTTTATGGCCCCATTTGCATGCCATTTGCATGTAGGTGCGCCGATCCCCGAGGACTTGCTCCTGGCTACCCTGCCAGGCAGCAGCCGTCGGGGACCGACGCACAATGCAGCCCGATCGCGGGCATCACAGTTACATGACCCCCCACATCACCCATAGCCCGATCGCGGGCAGAATCCGTACATGTCGCCCCCCACACACATCACCCATAGCCCGATCGCGGGCAGAATCCGTTCATTGGCCCCAATGCCCAATCGCGGGCAGAACCTGCATAAACCCCCAGTGCCCGATCGCGGGCAGGAATGTACCCTCCCCAACCCGAATAACTCCCTGGTGGTCAGTGGACCGTAAAAGCCTGATCGCGGGCAGAATGTCACAGCAGAACCCCCAAACATCTCCCTGGTGTCTAGTGTCCCCCACCCACCCAGGCCTCTCCCCGCTCCCCCCGCGGCGGCGGGCGACAGCATCCACCGCCTGCCCGCCCGCCACCCGCCCGACTGACTGTCGGTGGGGCTGCACGCCCATTGGTGCCAGAGCTACAGCCAATGGAGTGTGCAGCCCATTCAGTCTATGACAGTCAGATTTTAAATGATCGTTCACAAATCTGGACTGTCGTATGCGGTATGGGCTACGCCGTGGCGCAGCAACTCTCGCAGCTGCAACCTGGGCTGATCAGTCGTGACCCGTGGCAGCAGCAATGTCTATCGGCCTCGGCAGGTGAGCTGATAGTGATGAGGACACTGAACTGCCAGGGAGATGTTTTGGGGGTTCTGCTGTTGAGCATTCTGCCACGATCCGGGTTTTATGGTCACTGGACCTCAGGGAGATTATTCGGGTTGGGGGAGGGTTACATTCTGCCCGCGATCGGGCACTGGGGTATGCAGGTTCTGCCAACATCGGGCACTGGGGTTTATGCAGGTTCTGCCGCGATCGGGCACTGGGGGTTTATGCAGGTTCTGCCGCGATGGGGCAATGGGGGTTTAGGCAGGTTCTGCCGCGATCGGGCACTGGGGGTTATGCAGGTTCTGCTGCGATCGGGCACTGGGGGGTTTATGCAGGTTCTGCCATGATCGGGCTGTGGAGGTGTGGGGGGACATGCACCTGTACTGCCCGCGATCGGGCTGGTGGGGGCACAGGGAGTGAGTTGGGGCCAGCCAGGGTGGCAGCTGCTGTGTTGGGCCCTGCAATGCAGCAGCTCACCTGTGGTGGCCCTCGACTTAAGCCTTTTTGGCTCAAGCTTAAAGGGCGCAGGTTATTGTGATGCACAACTCTGCGCAACTCCCGACTGAATATCGGGTTGCGCAGGTTATGCATGGATCCTCCCCCTCCTGTTGAGCATGCATTCATTTGCATTGCTCTCTAGCGCAACCTGGTGCCAGTGGCGTAACTGCCTCCTGCTGAATATCGCAGAATGGCGCATTTTGGACTTGCGCATGGCGCAACCCTGTTGCGCATGGCGCAACCCTTTTGAATATCTGGGCCAGTATATTCATATACTAGTTCTGCCCAAACCAATAGTTTCTGTTATCTGTTGTAAAGTGCCTGATACTGCTGCTGCCTGTAAATTCATTTTACTATTGTATTCATTTTTCCTGTATTTCTGTATTTTCAAAAAAGAAGTTATCAAAAATATTTTATTATTAAAAAACAGCTCACTTGAGGGAGGAATCCAGAGGCAAACCACAACAGGCAGGCAACTGGTTCTACACACATACAGAATAGTGTATCACTTACAAAAATATGTGTGCACTGTCTACATGCAGAATGCATGCCACATGCTTAATTATGCAATGTTTGCATGCAGTTCGCATACATGAAGTGAACCTAAGCGAACCATGTCTAAAAAGCAAATCATGTTCACATGCTGCAAGCTTGACAAGTGTGCAGCAGGTAAGCTTGAGCAAACATCTTCTAAAAGTCAAATCAGGTTTGCGTGTTGCACACTTGACATGAGTGCTGCAGTTAAACTGGTGTGAACATCATTCTATAATCACATTAGGTTCACATGCTGCACTCTTGTCATGTGTGCAGCAAATAAGCTGGTGCAAATCTCATAAAAAATCATCAGTTTCTATTTCTTATACTACTGCTAGCAATTAGAGCCATCAAAATACATTTTTCATTGATTTCCTATTAAAATTAGGTAAACTAATTCATTCTCATCCTTTTGCAAGTTGTTTATTGGCGTTTGATTTTGTCATTAAATTTCCATTAATTTGTAAAGTATTGTTTGCGTAATGCTTTAAATGCCTAGGATACAGTTAGCCAACATCCCCCATTCCAGATGTGCGAAGAGGGGCCTCTGTGTTGTGAATCCTGACCTTTTTGTTTTGGGCCATGCAAATCCCCTTATGCATATTTAGTGCTACAAATGTGTTTCTCCATGACTGATTCTGCTCAATTACTTTCCCTTTGTCATTCTGTATGGAGTATATACACTATGGCCATGCTAAGCACTCTTTGTGATGAGTAGGGTTTTGGAAGCATGCACCATACCTCTCATTTTGTCACTGAAATGAGGGACATGGACACAAAAAATGATGTATAATGAGGGACACTAACTCTTACGATGATCAGGACACATCCTGAAATATGGAGCTACAGTAACTCAGAATACAGTGGAAACTGTTGTATTTACTTGTACCGATACCTGAGAATGAATTTCTATCATAAAACCGGGATGCTATTTAAGGGGGGCAGAGGTGGGGTGGTCCCCCCACCTACATTTGTTCCTAGGTTGTTCTTATGGTGTGGCAATAATGGCATTAAATTTGGATTTAATCTTTTGTACAATAAGTGACTCCCCAGACTGTGTGCACTCACGCTGTGGGTGCAATCCTGACTTTCTCTATGTCTATATTGTGTTGTCCACTCTCTCCACCTATTAGCAGTGGCACCATCACACATGACATGGAGGAGCACCAGCCAAGCAAGAACACATGAGTCATGTGAGTGTGACACTGTCTTTCGTGCCACAGAGTAGACAGGCTGCACACTACAGCTTGGAAGAGTTGATGAGCACTGAACTCTTAATAACAGTGTTGTGGTGGCATATTTTTGTTGGTCTACTCTTAGTAAGTCTCCATTTCACCTGGTGGCTGAAGGGACAGGGGTTGAGCTGGAAGCTAACTCGAGACTAGGCTACCTACTTACTCTACAAGGTTCACCTTGCAAAAGGAAAAAAAACACAAGCACCCTCAGCAGCAAGCTAGACCTAGCAGCAGCAGTGACAGAGTTGTGGGTGGCCTTCATAGGCCTTGATCAGCATAGGGCAGCAGCAGCCATGGCAGCAGCCAAGCAAGAAGCAAGCAACACAGGTTGGGTGTGTTTGGTTAGTGAGGTGACTTGGTCACAGACTATGTTGGGAACCAAGGATGGTCAGTTCTAGCATCCAGCTTCTAGCAGAAGGATGGAGAAGGAGCAGACTGAAAACTGGGTTGGTGGCACACAAGCCAGGCTGCAGGTTCTGGCCAGATGGCCAGGTAAGTAAAAGTAAATATTTTTTGTTTTAAAGGGAGGCTGGGGAAGGAGGAAGGATTGAAATATTGATGTGTTTTTCACTTTTCTACACCTTTGGGCTGCTTCATGAGTAATATGGGCTGGGTATTGAATGGAATGGAGTTGGGGAGAAAAATCGGGACAACATTGTTTTTTGGCGGGGTTCAGAGCATCAGCCAGGAAAATAAATTGGTTAATAACTTGGTGTGTTTAAGCACAAATCTGATGCACTGCTCCTGGATATAGACAGATGAATCTTACATATTTGAATTTTTCTGGATCTGCATATCACTTTACAGTAACAACAAATGAGTTTTACCTTTAAGAGACATTCCTGGCATTCTAGAGCTTGCCACCTAGGGGCTAACTAGCACCTGGCCTTCACTGGTTATTGGCTCCCACATGCTGAAATCTGAAATGGTGCCCATGTCATAAAGTCTAAATTTACAGGACATCCTCTGTGTGAGCAGCATTTTTTCCATAAGGGATGGATGAGGAACAGAGCAGTTTTCAGGGGTAAAATGAGTGCTGTCCCTTGCATTAAGGGACAGTTGAGCAGTATGGTATGCACCGACTATTGGAGCCCCACTATGGTCAAGTTTATGCACCCCCGCAGTGAAGCTGGCCTCCACATTACCACACTCAGGCACATTATGACATAGAGCAAGGGAGATTGCAGGGTCATGCACCATTGAAATTAATGGGGGTATTTTTTTATTACTGTTTTATATACTATTGATGGAGAGTTAGAGATTAATATAGGCAACTGCTCAACTAGCAAGGGCCTTGTTAGTAGAATAGTAGCCTTCATTATTCTCCAACTCACCATCATAATGTATAAAAAAGTAATAAAATATAACTCCATTCATTTTAAGCTGGTACAACTGTGCCCCAGCACTCTGCCCCATGGACATCATCTCTTAAAGACTTCTGCCTCTGACTCCTTAGTAATCAGGTAGGAGACTCTCAACTGATATTGATACTTGGTGGGTTGTCTGTAGCAGCATGGCTATACCTGTTGCAGTGTGTATGTATGGTGGGAGTGACTGGCCATGTGAGTGGGTGTCGAGTTATTGCTTCTTTTGTGTTTGCAACTTAAAGTCTGTTTACTTGGAAACATTCAAAACTATGGAGAGACAATAGTAGGAGTACATGCCAGAGATAAATAATTAAGTACAGTAGTTTTGTGGGTAAGTGTGTGTATTGGGGGTGAGAAGAACCATGTGTGTTTCCATTGGTATGTACGCTACAGCTCAGTTGTGTAGCTGTTGGAGGACAAGAAAACTGAAAAGTATAACAGTGGCTACAAGCACACTGCATGCATGCAGATGTACAGTATGCAGATCTGTATTGAAGAGCAAGTGAGTCATATGTGTGCAGGCAGTATAGCTTAGTGGTTAAAGGCACTGAGCTGCAAACTAGAAGACCTGGGTTTGAATCTCATCAACCCCCGTTGTACAGTATATGGTGTGATCCTGAGCAAGTCACTTAGCTTTTATGTGTGCACTTATCAGTGGCGACTTGCTTTTTGTACCCATGCCACATGCATGCAGTCTGTTCCAGTTTAATGTCTAAATCATGCTTGCAGCACACTTATCACATGAGTAGTTTTATGTGTGCAGATTGAAAACATTTCATTTAATTATTTCTGTTAGGGATGGAAGACTGTATTTCCATGTTACCATCAAAGGGTTGAGATGACATCATAGGGACCTCAAGAGGTCCCAAAGTAATCTTGGCCTAAGACGGAAATGCAGTTCTTGTTTGTGTATGTTTAATCTTATACTATTTTATATAGTATACAGTTCAATACAATTGGCACAACCAGCTTTCAGCTCGTCTCTCTCTGCCCGTTCACTCATCTAGTCTCCCCCGCCCACCCAGTCAACCATTCATCTCCCCTCACTGACTCATTCACTCACCTGTCCACCTACCAGTAAGAAGTGAAAATCTTTTCTTACCCCAAATGACTTGGTGTGTTTTTTTTTGTTTTTCAGAAAACCACAATGGGGTTTTCCTCAGTGGCTCCATTCTGCCATGCATGAACTGCTTTCTGCCCACTCCTCAGAGATGCACTCATGTGGCACTGCTAAAAAAAAAATCAAACATTTAACTACTGTTCTGGGCATTTAGTGGACTTCAGTAGTTGGAGTGAGGTACTATTACTTTAATTTGTGCACCTCAGAATGATCTCTCTAACTCTAATAAGGAACATGGGCAGTTCAGAGATAATGGAAAGTTACTGCAGTATTGATGTGATCTCACAATGATGCTACAATGGTTTTTCATAACCTTTGAACTGTCCTACAATAGCTTTTAGAGAGCCACTGTATTTCATACACAATAACCCTAATCATATACTATACTGTAGTAGTGGCTAACTGAAGGTTTGTTAGGCAAGCAGGTGGTTTCTAGTGCATTTCTAACTGCTGTGAGGATCAGGAGACAGACCATGGTCTTCTTTTCTTCATTTCTGGCACAGAATTGATGGAGACCAAAAAAAAAACTTAAAACAGAGAGCCAAGACTGGGTCCCCAGCCTGGTGGATTCTGCCTGAAAGGCAAAAGCCAATACACTCAGAATAAGAACAAGCGGGGGGAAGCAAAATAAGTGATCCCTTATGTGTTTCCCCACTCGCTTGTCTTTCAGGCACTGCATACATCTCTTCCTCCCACCCCACCCACCCACACACACACACACACAGTGCCCTGTTAGGCTCTACAGAAACAGTGCCACTGAGGCAAAGGTCTTACCATAAATGACTGACTTATGTGATTTTTAACTATGATGATGCCAGCCTGGTCAGAAAAATAAAATCTGTGGAGCAGAAAGGGTGAGAAATTAGAATCTTGTCTCTTGCCCCACTCTGTCTTACAATTTCATTTTTCAGACTGATGGATATTGTCATAGTTAAATTGCAGTCAGTCATGTATATAATGAAAACAATTGCACTTTAAATTTGTAAGATGCAAGTGTGCTGACAAAGAGAGGCAGTGCTTGTAAAAGGAAGGAAGGAAGGAAGAGAAAGAAAGAAAGAAAGAAAGAAGGAAGGAAGGAAGGAAGGAAGGAAGGAAGGAAGGAAAGAAAGAAAGAAAGAAGGAAGGAAGGAAGGAAGGAAGGAAAGAAAGAAAGAAAGAAAGAAAGAAAGAAAGAAAGAAAGAAAGAAAGAAAGAAAGAAAGAAAGAAAGAAAGAAGGAGAAAGAAAGAAAAGTAAAGTCATGGTCATGCAAGAGTAAATAGAACTCTTAGCCTTCAGAGAAAATGTATTTAGCAACTAAGGGACACTGCACAGTGGTAGCCAATGCCCCTTAAAGGATTCAGCACCACAATGGGAACACAATACTGCCAGACACCTCAAAAAATACATTTAACTGCATGTGGCTATAGCAAACAGTTGTGCACCATTGTAAGTGATATGCTTGTGCTGCAATGTTAAGGGTTTAGCAAGTTCAACCATGGCTAACTCACTGAACTTTATATACTTTTCTTATTACTGTATGACACTGTAGGGACTGTACTCTAGGCTGCATTTAATTTAAGTGTTTTTGAGGAGAGGAAGTTCTTTAAATTTTAATAGACAGTGAGGAGAATCTTGCTGGATAGAATATTGGAGCACCCTTTGGGCTTAGTGATTATTGCCTGTGAAGATGAGAAGCAGGTAGGTGACTGGGAAAGGAGCTGAACAGATTTATAATCATGTGAACCAAGGACCAAAGTGAGAGATTGCTTGGGTGACAGGTTTTTTTAGGCACAGGTAAAGGACATGTGGAGCCGAACTATGAGAAGACATAAAAATGAGTAATTCTTTACAATCAGAGGTGAGTACTGTGAGGCACATTGTTTCATTCATTTCAATTCAACACATGTAAGTGACAGGTAGCTGGGACTTGCAAACAAAGTGGGACTTAAAAAAGAATGAGGGTAGGGCAAGAAACTCTAAAATAACTACAGTACATCTCATACTCTGTAACAGGGCACCATGTGCACTTGCACTTAGGCTGTTCAGGAGAAGGCTAAGACCTGTTAGTCAGGTGAAGGGGCTGTGTCTCTCTCTTTCTCCCCTTCTGGAAAGAATTCAAGATGGCTAGTTAGGTGCCTAGTTTGCAGAATGATTATTAATGTCATTTCAGAGTTGGTTTCCCTTAGGTCTAAAGTTCACAATAACATATGAAAATAGGCATGTGTAAAAAAAATCTCCCACCTCGATATTTCCGTGGAAGTCAGAATTTCACCTCTGCAAAAGTTTGGAAATGGTTTTCCAGACTTACACAGAAATTCCACCATAAACTGTGCATTTTTTTTTTGGTAGATGCATAGTTTTACATTGAGTTGTGGTAAAAAAATTCCAAAGAACTGATTTCCTGTTTTTTCCTGAAATCCAGAATAATGTATTCCACATGTGAGAGAATGTTATGCATTTACTGTAAGAAATCTGGACTTGCAGTGATTTTTTTTTCACAAGTTTCCTGCATCTGATTATGCATTTCTGGTGGTCCATGGAAAAACAATTCTGCATGTAGTAAACAGTAACCCTTTGTAAAACTCTGAACTTCATCATCACGTGGAACAAAAAATCTGCATTGCGGAAGACAGAAATTGCATTAATGTTTTCTTCCTGTTTATCATCTAATACTGGTAGTCAGTAGGAGAGTGGAGACTTGAGAGTAGGGATTTTAAAAAGACAAACAACAAGAAGAGCTAAAACAGAGAAAGCAATATGCTTATTTAATTATTCTTAGTTTATTTTACTTTGAAGACTTGCTTAAGAGTGAATAATTTTTTTTTCTGGTGGTGGTTATAATTTAATTTTGAAAAATGGCAAAAACCAATGCCAGACTTGGGCAGCAGTAGCCAGTGGAGGCTGGTGATAATGGACAGTAGAAGGGTGATGGTGGGAATGTACAGCAGGAGGGGCAGGAGAAGCAGACAGTGGTTCAACTGGAGGAGGCTACAGCCACCACATCCTCTGGCACTAGTGCCGATGCCAACACCAGTGATGAGACCTCTGGTTCCACCAGCATGAGGAGGAAGATGGCACCAACCTTCAGCCACAAAGAGGTGGTGGTTCTTGTCAAGGAAGTCACCAGCCATGTTGACAAAATATTTGACTCCAATAAAGTGCCACTTAAGGAGATGGAGACACTGTGGGCTGCTATCAAGGCCAGCTTAGAGAAGGAATGAAGCAGAGTTGTGTCCCACAACATAAAACAAATTAAGTACAAGTGAGACGATGTGCAGAAGAGTGACCTTAAAGTCCTGGAGGCTCTGGGCACAGCCATCACCACTACCAGAGAAGGGATATCAAAGAAGAAGAGTGTTCAGCAAGTGAATGAGCCAGCAGGATCTTCTGTAATGCCACCAAAAAGATCCTGTGTGGAAGACAGCATTGAGACCGATTATAATGACTTGATTCTTGAACCTTTTTTACAGCAGTGTTGCAGATCACCTTTTTTTACTCACTGTGAGCCATGCCCCGTGATGCCCATAACTGAATGCAGAAGTCATACTGAGACAAGACAAGTAGTTTGGGCATGGTGCACATGGTGGTAAACTGGGTTAGGAACTGGCTTACAGACAGGAAGCAGAGGGTGGTGTTAACTAAGATCCAATCAAGAGAGAGAAAGTAGACTAGTGAGGTACCTCAGGGATCAGTCCTTGGTCCAGTCCTGTTAAATATCTTCATTAGTGACATTGTGATATGAGGACTGGAGGGAAAGGTCTGCCTGTTTGCAGATGACTCCAATATATCTTACAGAGTAGTGGATACTCAGATGGAGTACAGAGAATGACGAGGGACTGGAGAAGCTTGACAAATGGTCTGAGGTGTGGCAATGAAGATTCAATTCCAAGAAGTGAAAAATAATGCACCTAGGAAGAGGGAACCCTGGGGACTGCTACAAGATGTGGGGAGAGTTGTTGACTATTACAAAGGAAGAAAGTGACCTGGGATTTATCATTGCAGATGATCTAAAGGTGTCTAAGTAGAGTGCAAAGGATGAAGGAAGGGCAAGTGGCATGCTGGGCTGCATAAGTGCAGGTATCACAAGTTGACAGTGGGAGGTGGTTATGTCATTGTACAAAACATTTGTGAGGCTTCACCTAGAGTACTATGCACAGTTCTGGAGGCCACACCTTCATAGGGACATTGACAGGCTGAGTGGAGGTGGTCAGAAGGGCAACCAAGTTGTTCAAGGATTACACCAAACAACTTATGAGAGAGACTAAAGGACCCCAATATGTACTCACTGGAGGTGAGGAAGAATAGGAAGGACATGATAGAAACATTCAAGTATCTTAAGGGCATAAACTAGGTGCAGGGGGAGACATCTTCCAATGTAAGAGATACACAAGAACAAGGGGACATGACATGAAATTGGAAGGTGGCTGGCTGAGGGGAAATGTGAGGTCATTCTTCTTCACAGACAGGGTGGTGGATGAATAGAATAAGATGCCACTGGGGGTGGTGGGGACAAACACAGTGAATGGTTTTAAACATGCGTGGGACAGGTATAAGGGTACATTAGTGGTGGGAAGGAGGGAAGGAAGCCACTGACAAGGTAGGGTCAGTAGAAACAAACTAGTGTAGGACTTTGGGCAGACTGGATGGGGGCCGGTGTTCTTTATCTGCTGACAATTTCTATGTTTCTATGTAAGACTGTTTCCCAATTATACTGTGGCCTGGTGAAAAGTGAATGGCTGTGTGAGTCTGATACATGTGCTTGCGCAACTAAGGCTTGCTGCACAGTTCTATGGTACCAGGCACTTTCAATCCCACCTGTCCCCATGATTCCAGCAACAATTGTCATTAATAAGTCAAAGAAATTAACTTTTTCCTCAAACATGTCATGTAAGTACTGTAGGTCTGTTTTTTGTTACCGATCTTAGCTGCCTGTGATGACATGCACAATGGATGGTACTCACCTGACTAGATGAGAATCATCCCCTGTCCCCAGCCTCATGTGACTGTGATGTGGATTCACATCATGGGCATATTTTGTCTGTAAGTAGTAGTGTTATCCAATTGCTATTAGTGACTATTATGAAACGGTTCTGTGTGTCATGCCTGGTGCCATCTGCATGATTGATCCATCCTAATACAGATGCTACAGTGGGAGTGGTCAGTGCTCATGAAGACTGAATACTGTGCCGTACATCCACTTTCATGGTAGCTCCTGTAACAGGTAAATAATAATAATAAAATTTATTTAATAAAGCACCTTTCAACTTTCAAAGCTCTGTACAATATACATAAAATGAAACACATGTGCAAATACTTTCAATATAAAATAAAAATAACACCTGAAATGCTTTCCCCCATAAAAAAGTCTTAAGTGCCTGCTTGAAACTCCCCATCGTCCTGCACTCCCGAAGCTGACAGAGCAGAGTTTTTCCAGAGGGTAGGTGCCACAAACCCAAAGGCACGTGCACCAGATGACTTTAGATTAACCCTCAGAATCTCCAGCAACCCCTCGTCAGCCAAGCAGAGCTGTCACAAAGGGATGTAAGGAACCAAGAGCTCTTTCAGGTAGTCAGGACCCGATTCATGTTGGGCTTTGTAAGTCAATAGACCTACTTTAAAGGTGATCTGCCACTGTATAGGCAGCCAATGCATGGCACAGGAGTAATATGAGATCTTCTGGATGTCCCTGTCAACAAATGTGCTGCCACATTCTGCACTAGCTGTAAGCAGCGGATATCAACCCCAGAAAGCCCTCAACAAAGGGAGTTGCAATAATCAAGGTGCAAAGTCACAAAGGCATGGACAAAAACAGGAGGGTCGCTAGACGGAACTAGGTGCCTAATCCTGGCAATGTTCCTAAGGTGGTTAAAGGCCAGCATGACAACTGCTGAAACCTAATAATGAAGAGTCAGACCATCGTCAAGCACCACACCCAGGTTACTCACCCCTTCAGAGGTGATAATCTGGGCCTTCCCCAGGACAAAACCAGAAGGGAGCCCAGTCCTCAACCCTTCTGCCCTATAACCCAGGTCCACAACCAGAACCTCAGTTTTTCCTGGTTTCAACTTTAGGCTGCTGGAATTCATCCAGTCTTGGATTTCTGCGAGGCAGCTGTTCAGTACCGAGATCCAAGATAGCACTAACCTGGTCAGGTGCAAAAGACAGGTAGAGCTGGGTGTCATCAGCATAGCAATGAAACCTCAGCTCATACCATCTTACAATGTCTCTGAGGGGTAGCATATATACTGTGAATAACATGGGGGACAGCACCAAACCCTGAGGTACCCCACAAAGCAGAGGGAAAGCCTCAGATGAAAACAAACCTGAGACCACTCTCTACATTCTTCTGTCGAGGAAAGATGAAAAACATCTGAGGACTGTACCCGACTGCCCACAGATAAGCCTCAGGCATTTGAGCAGAACCCCATGATCCACAGTATCAAAAGCTGATGATAGATCTAAAAGAACCAAAACAAAATGGTCTCTTCAATCTCTTGTCATCAGGAGATCATTGAGCACCTGAACCAGAGCTGTCTCAGTACTATGCCTCTTACAAAAACCTGATTGGAAAGGTCCATATAAATTATGGATGGTTAAATGGTTATCCAGTTGAGTAGCCACAACTTTCTCAATAACCTTCCCTACAATAGGGAGGTCTGAGATAGGCCTGTAGTTCACTAGTTCTCTGGGTCTAAAGAAGCTTTTTTCAGAAAGGGAGTCACCACCCCCTCCTTTAGTGAGCTAGAAAACTCACCCATATCCAGAAAGCACTGGACAATCCGAGTTAAGACTGGGCCAATGATCTCACTACTACTCAAAATCAGGGAAGTAGGGCCTGGATCTAAACTACAGCATGTGGGACACATCTCCTGGACAATCCGCATAATATCTATGAAATCCGGCAGGTCAAAGGTACTCCAGGAAACTCTTGGCTCTGTGACAGAGCACCAATCAACAACAACCCCCTTAGAAAGAAGTTGGTGGCACTCCCACCTGATGTCTTCCACCTTATTGGCAAAGAAATGAGTGATCTCATCACAATCAGTTTGTGTAAAAACTCAATGGAGCTGCCGACAGAGTGGGGTTGCACAGCCTGTCAACAGTTCTGAAGAGTTGAGCCAGCTGGTTCCGTGTGACAGAAATTTCCCTGGACAGGAATTCTGCCTGCTTACAGGAAATTTCTGTTTGGTAGAGTTTATAGTGCTTTAGCAAAATAAGGTGGTTGGCATCAGAGGCAGTCTTCCTCCAACAATGCTGTAACCTGCACCCCAATTTCTGCAATTCTCTTAGAACCCCATCAAACCATGGGGCCCCAGGGTGGCATGGAAAGGGACAAACTCGGATAGGAGCAATCAGATTGAGGGCTGAAGATATTGTCCCATTATAGGTCACAACCAACTGCTTGGGATCTGTGCAAGACTTGTCCAACAGCGAGAGGTCAATAACTGCCATCAGGTCTTCAGGGACCTTATTCCACAAAGGACGTTATCTGACCAACTCCACAGGGGCTGACCTACATGGGGGGGCACACAAAACTGAACCCAACTGAATAGTGATCAGACCAACCAACTGGTTCCACGACCAAATGGGAGGCCTCGATCCCCAGGAGAAAGACTAGGTCAAGAGAGTGACCTCCCTTGTGTGTAGCTGAGGAAACAACCTGTGTAAAGCCCAGGGATGTCATCACCTGGAGGAAACGTTGACTAAAAAGTGAGGATCCTTCATCAAACCAGGCATTTAAAGTTGCCCAGAACCATCAGTCTGGGTGACTTCAAAGTCATGTTGGTGGCGAAGTCTGTTATTTCTTGCAGGAAATAGCTTCTCATCACCTGGTGGACGGTAGATGAGAGCAATCCTGCACCCAACACCAACTACCACAGTACACTCAAATGACCTGCCTCCTCAACTGGTATGCCAGTTAGGCCTAATTCAGTCTTAAAACTGACCACCACCCACCACGCTCCAGTTTTGCCCCACGCTCCAGTTTTGGGTGATGTACAACCGAGTATCTGGTGGGAACAGCCGCCTCTAAAAAAAGGAGCCGCTTTCCCATCCAACCAGGTCTCAGCAATGCGAACCAGATCTGCCCTAGCAACAAAGTCTGCAATAAGACCAGTCTTGTTGTAGACAGATCTGGCATTGCATAACAGTGCCCAAGTTGGAAAAGGTTGGCGAGCTGTCCTAGCTACATGCCCTCCAAAACTGGAGGTGCCCTTGGGTATGTTAACCAGAATGGAGGCACACCATTCCAGATACTTTTTCAAACCATGGGAATCTACTGGGACTCACCACCCCTATGGGAGAGCCTCACTCTTTCGGACTCTGCTTTCTGCAACCCTCCACACACCCCCGACTCCCCCCATGAGTAATCCCCAATGCCCGACAGAGTTGATAGGTAAAAGTATGCAGGAGGGGAGAAGAGAAAGGGCAGAGGGCACAGAGAGTGGGGGGTGGATGGCACAGGACAGGAGGGGCCAGCAGGTACATTTCCTTAACACTATTAAAGTAAAGGGAAAGCACAAAAACTCCAAATTTCCTGATTCACATGGCAGCACTGCAAACAGGACTAAAACCCCCAAAATAAAACAACTTAAACAACAATCTTTACTCTAATAAGACTAATAAACTACTCCCTCCAAATATAAGATAGCCTTCAGACCCCAAAATAAAATAAAATGAATAAAAGAACAAAATATAACTAAAAAATAATATAATAACACTATCCTCTCTCACAGGATAAAAATAAACACACAGGTACAAAATACTCCCTCTCCCACAGCCACCTCACAGTCAAGGAGGAGGAAAAATAAACCAAAAATAAAACAATCCCCTCTCACAGGATATTCAAAACAAACAATAACAATAACATAAAATTCCCTCAGCCCTCACACCGCCGAGGAAAAAATAATAACAAGGCACCCTGGTAATCTCACCACCAGGGAACCATAAAACAATTTAAAAAATCAGGGAAAAAAGGCATCAAGCAGTAGGAGGAGCTTTTTTTTTTCATAACAATCCAAATAATCCAGCATAAAGTAAATCTAATGTCAAGTCCAATGGAGCGAGATAGATCTTTCCAAGTACAACAATATTTAATCTCAGTGGATATCCAAAAAAGGACTAAGAAGTCTCCGAAAAACCAGAAGCAGATACAGGCCAAACAGTAGGAAAGCAGGGGCTCCCCCACCTTACCCCCTAACATACTTTGTTAGGTCCAGCTATGCCCCAAGGGCCTAATAAAGGGAGCAATGTTGTCAGCCAGTGAATATGTGAGTCATCCCAATCATCAGCCATCCTGATCAGTCACTATTGTTAGTCCATAGCCGTCTCCAAAAGCACCCTTTATCTGAATATTAGATGTGCACTTTTATGTTGTGGAATCATGGAAGTGGGCCACTTGTTGTGTATCCTCATGATCTTCATTTGTAAAATATCTGTGGTGTCGTGCAATTAAGTATAATTTATAGCACCTGGCCCACCCCACAGTTCTGACTGAATGTATAATATTGCTGTAGTTCTGCTCTGGGTTTAGGTTTTCCAACTTGTATCACTGATTTTAAATATTCCTCTTCATTTTAGACAGGTGCTGCTGAAAGATGAGGGTCTGATGGTGGTGATTCCACTAGCACCATTGCTGCTGTGCTGAGCAGCAGTACCACTGCTGATGATGAGCCTGTGTCTAGTTCAGGCAAGCTACTTACATTTTTTAACCATTTTGAATTTTCAGTGCAACCTCTATTATCCACCAACATTGGCGTGTCAACTAGGGCAACTAAAATGGTGCAGGGTCTGCATCAGAAGCCATATGAAGAGAGGCTAAAAGAACTTTATATGTATAATATACCCTCAAGGAAAGGAGGGAGAGGGGGGACATGATACAAACTTTCAAGTATGTCAAGGGAATCAACAAAGTACAAGAGGGTAGCATATTTCAGAAAAAGAGATGTGCAAGAAGAAGGGGGCACAATTTCAAGATACAAGGAGGATGACTCTGAGACAACATGAGGAAGTAATTTTTGATGGAGAAGGTGTTGGATGCATGGAACGGCCTTCCTGAGGCTGTTAAGCAGTAAAGAACAGTGGGGAAATTTCACAATGCATGGGACAGACATAACGTAGAACATAGAAACATAGAAACATAGAATTTGATGGCAGATAAGGACCACTTGGCCCACCTAGTCTGCCCATTTCCCTACCTGATGGATAAGCTGCAGATTCTAGTTAATCAACTAATTAACTAGTTAATTAGTTAATAAGCCAATCTTAATGGGGTGGGTAGAAGGAAGTAGGCTGTTGGTTAACTTAACTATGATCTGCAGCTTATCCAATAGGAAGGGAAACTGGTACACTCAGACTGGGTGGCAGTGGGCCAAGCAGTCATCATCTGCTGCCAAAGTCTGTGTTTCCATGTTTTTTGTGGACAATTGAGGGTGGCGGAGAGTAGAGGTGTGTGCTATGTTGCATTGGTAAAATATCTGCAATTTTCTTTTAACCAGAAGAGACATACTAAGCTAAAAGCTGGTTTACAGGTGCAACCTGGGAGCACTAGGAAGTTAAGTGACTTGCTCAGGGTCACACAGTATGCAAGTGGGGGCTGTGGGATTCAAACCCAGGTCTCCAGGTCTGCAGCTTAGAGCCTTAAACCACTGCGCTATACTGCCTCTTTATCACAGTTGACAGAACTAACGTTTAGTAATAAATGTTAATTTGCTTTACTGTACAATGTGTTAAATGGAATTACTTGGGGTGGTCCAGAAGACAGCGATTCAGATGCTGCATTCATTGCAACATTAAACATATGAGAAGAGTCAGGTACCCCAATATGTCTTCACTGTCATCACTGGAGGAGAGGAGGGATCGGGGCCAGAGGGACAGGATAGAAATATTCAAGGACCTTAAGTGTATAAACAAGCTGCACAAGAGAGAAATCTTCCAACACAGGAGGACTGAAAGAACGAGGGGGCATGGCATGGAATTGGAATGTGGCAGGTTAAGAGGGAATGTGTGGAAGGTTTTCTTTACAGAGAGGGTGGTGGATGTATAGAAAGATCTATCACATGAGGTGGTGGGACTGGACTGAGGACTGTGCTTGGATTTAAACATGCATTAAACAAGTTAAGTGGGGCCATAGAGGTTATGCAGAGGAAGGGTCAGAAGCCATAATGAAGTACAAGGCTCACCGTCAGACTGTGTGGGTGAGGCTGTCCTTATGTGCCAAGTCTGCAGACAATGTCTGCATTTCCATAGTTATATGCAAGAAGGAATGCCCTGCCCAGGACCCACAACTTGTCAATTTACAACGCCAGCTTGTCAATTTACAGCACAGAGAATAGGTAGGAAGACTTGATTAGGTGCTGACTCACTTGGGTGATGGTGCACACAGACAGCATGTGATAAGTAAGTTGCACTGATGTCTGTCAGACTTCATCACACACACACACACACACACACACACGCACACACACACACACACACACACACACACACAGCAGTACACCTCACACACTGCACTCACTATATAAGGGCAGATCATTGTAGAGCACATTATGTTGAAGCTGCATATTTCTTTCTGTACTGCAGACAACACTGAAATATCAGCAGCAGTCCAATCAGCAGAGGGACATATGGGGCCCCTATTCAGTCACCAAACAGGCAAAGCCAGTGAGCAAGCACACAGAAAACCATGTGCAAAGAATTATGAAGGCTCTTGTCAAATTGGCAGACAAGGACGATCGTCCCTCAGAGTCAGCAGGGAGCAGCAGTGTGCCACAGGACAGGCCAGCCCAATAGCACCAGTAGACCGAGCTGCGGACAACCTCTATGGCATTAACACCCATCCAGCCACAGATGGTACCTGAGGGCAGAATGGAGAGGAAGACCTCCCTCAGTGGGAAATGCCATGCTGCTCTGCATGATGGTCTGAAAAGGGTTGAAGCCAGATTGAAAAGTGTGGAGGCCAGATTGGAAAGGTTGGAGAAGATGGACAAAACAATCTTGCACCAACCTAAGTCATTCAAGGGGGGGCACAGCCAAGTCAGGAAGCATGAGGCATCTGCTCTGGGAAGACGCCAGTGCTTGCTGAGGGGCAGCATGGTGTACAGTCACTGCCAGCAAGTCACTACTTTTGCCATCCATGCCGGAGTGAACATTTCATTTTGTAAATAGTTTTTGTTAAAATATGTCAACTTATGTTAAATTTTTCTAACATTTAGAATGACCGACTGATTTGTTATTTTTTTGGAGGTGAGGTCAGCATGTTTGACTGGTTTGTATAGTTTGGATGTTCATATTTCTTCTACAAGTTCTGTGTTTGAAGGCTGGTTTTCAAATTATTAATTTGCTGTATAAACAGTTTGTTGCTGAAACCACGCTCCTTGTCATTTGTGTTTCAAGGTTCAATTACTTTTTTGGGGTGTTTGGGTGTGGGTTGGGGGGCTGACAAACTGGTAAACACTTAACATTTGAGGACAAGAACAATGTCCACTTCAATGTTTTTCTTATTTTATGTGGGGGGCGGGGGTGCCAGAACAGTAGCAAACTGCAAAACTTGAAAGTAATGCAGTTTCATAAGAAGAGAAGTGCTGATGTCACTGTGGATTATCAACATCAACCTGGATGTAGTAATCCTTTGCTTAAACATCACCAACTTTTTTGGCAACACAGCAGCTTCAGATTTGGGTGTTGCTCACTGAATCTGGGAGCAAGGTTCTTTACTATTCAGGTAATGTAATTGAAGACACAAGGTGTTAGAATACCTCGCAACACAATTTATGCACACAGCAAATATGTTATGAGACTCTGTCTCCTATGCAGGAGAACAGAAATCCCTCTGCTTTGTCTCCATCAGATGGTACTGCCACACGCTCCTCATCCTCTGATGAGTCCTGCTGCTCAGAGCCTTCTTCAGCAGGATCCTGTAATGTTGCTGTTGGTAACACAGCATACAGCTTGGGGAAGAAATGGGAGTTCATTTTGGAAAATGTTAGATACTCAACATTCCGATCAGACAAGTGGCTTTGGTAGTGAGTCGCAATAGCACCTGCAGCACTGAAAACCCTTTCTGAGTTTATGTTGGTACAGGTGCAGGTGAGGTACTCCATGGCAGCTGCTGTCAGGGCAGGCCAGATTTCCAGTTACTATGTCAGTAGTCCAGCGGCTCATCATCAATTGTTAGCTGCCGTGGATCATCGATATATGACTGCACCATTTGGTGTGCAGACTGTGTGTCCCTCCTGAGGGTGGCAGGTAGACATATAAATGTCCTTCAGTATGGACCACAGGGGGTTTCTGCCTACCACATGATGATGAAGGTGATGGTGCAGACACTATACTGATGGTGGATAAGGATACGGGGCAAAGGGCCATTTTTGCTTGCACTTTCTGTACTGTGGAAGATTTTTCTACCCTTAACGCAGTTCCCCGTCAACAGATCGACAACAATGTTGTCGAAACCCCAGACATTGATGGGAACAATGCCGACTGTCGGCAGTGTTCCTGTTGGGAAGAAGTGGTTTTTTTGCAGGGGGGGCTTCACCCCCCTGCACACCCCCATCTCTAAGTAAGCACTCCAAGTTGAAGTTGGTTTGGGGTGGGGGCAAAACACCAGGAATCGCAGCATCAGCAGGCAGCAGACCACCACAGTGACCTGGTGAGATTTGCCACTGTGGTGGTGTTCGCTGTAGAGTTGTCGATGTCCTGATGTGCTACCCTTACCTCTGAATGTGTCATCCAGTTTTGGACCTTGCCCCACAGGATGAACACATAGTGATCAAGATCAGCCTTCCCACCTGGAAGAAATGCCATCATGCCACACTTGTACCTGGGGCCCAGCAGAGTTACCAGGATGTGTGCCTTAGAGTTATTAATGTGAATGACCCTGGGATCATCATCATCATCACACTGCTGCATGTTGCGGTTAGCCAGCTCTACTCCAAAAGAGTCTGTAGCCACTTCAAATTGTCCTCAGCAATGGTATCACCTGGCTCAAACATGCATTTTCAGGGTTCTATGTCATAAGGGTGATTGCCAAAAGGCGATTTTCTTTATGGAGAGTGTATATCGCTGAAATTGGATTTCAGAGGAGTGCACACCCAGCAACAGGAACAATGGCACAAGGACTCAGATATTTCCACCTTCCATGGGGGGCTTTGTCCCTGGACACACCTAATTTTACATTCTCAACTCCAGAGGGGTGCATGTCGGGGGGGGGTGCATCAGTGAGCAAAAACAAATAAAATCCCTATCTTGGTCCGGGCGTAACAAAATATGCCTGAGCCCAGACCCGAACTCTGCATCTCCACCACCCCAGGCCACCATCCACCCCACCATGCCACAGCACCAGCTCAGTGGCAAAATGTGGCACCACCCCTCACAATCCCTTACAACTCTCACTCTGAGTACTTGTTCCCCCCCACATGTGTATACGCATAGTGACATCCCATCGCCTTTCACGAACCCTTCCCATCTGGTCACCCTCTTTGCACCCTCACCATTGGAACAGTCACCACAAGTGGGTCACTGTTTTGGTAGGCTTCCAACTGCGGATAGTTGAACTCAACTGGATACCCATTTTCAGCACTTACGGTCTGTGCCACCTGTTCAAGAGGACAGAGTACCTGGATAACACTGTCCATCAAAAAACACTGGGATGGACTCAGTGACATGGCTTCCCATGCTTCATGATCACACATGTGTATTATGTACTCATTCAGTGGCTTGTACTGTACATACAGCTTCTCAAGCATATATAGGGTTGAATTCCATCAGGTTGGCACATCAAGCCACAAGCGGTGCTGTGATACATTTTGGCCTTTTGTAGAGTCCTGAGCTCTGCTCTAGACAGGGCAGAGTGACTGAAATAGCTGCAGATTTTGTGGATGGTGGCCAACATGGCACTCACTGCTTCATGATCCAGAAGGACTTCACAATGAGATTCAACACATGAGCAAAGCAGAGGACGTTATAAAGCAACCATCAGAAATTGCTTTGGTGGCATTCTGGGCATTGTCACTAGTAATATACGCAGCTTTGAAACCATGTGGTTTTTGCCAGTGTGTAATGGCCTCACTAATCCATGCAAGAATTCTGTCAGATGTCTGTGGCCCATGCATACTCTGCATGCTCAACGTGGCATGCTTTCGACCAACAGTAAGACTGCTGCTGCCTGTAGTCAGGGGACAGGTAGATAAGGGACAAGGATGCAAGGCATATCCCCTAGGGAAATGGGCCCAGTGTGCAGTTATGCACATATAACTATCACCCAATGATGGAGGACTCGTCCAGATGTTGGTGGTGAGGTTAATGCTGGCTACAGCGAGTGGGACAGAGCATGAGACACCATGCAGGCTAGGTCATTATACACTGCTAGAAGAGCTTTAGTGCTGAAATAAGTTCGACTGGAAACTTTATATTTAGGTGCAGCCTTCTCCATAAGATCAATGAAACCTTGATTCTCAACAAATGAAAATGACAGAAGTTTTTTGGCCAACATCTTGGCAACAACTGTGTTCCGCTCTTTAGTCACAGAGTGTTTGCGATGATACTTGGTGCACTTAGTTAATGCTGATTTAATATCTGGCTGCTTAAACCTATTAGTGTGCTGAACTTTGGGGTGTGTTTTGGCCTTGCCAAATATGCTCTTGTGGCATTGACTGTCTTGTCCACCAACAGGGACTTGCTTGAAAAAACCCTATCTGTGCACCGGTGGATGGATCACCTTTACTACCACTACTTGTATCTATATGTGTGGGGAGTGGAACACAGCAAGGGGTCATATGTTTCCACATACTCATCACCAGGCTGTGAACCCTCTTTTACAGAGTGTGCAGAACTATCAGAACTGGGCATGGATGCCAACCTCTCAGGCTGTGTCCATTTAATGGGCTGCTTACGTTTCATATGACTATGCATACCAGTCATCCCATAGTGTGAATCTGGCTTACCCCTGCTAATTTTGGAATGAAAAATGTTGCACACAGCCACTCTGTCATCAGACTCATTGATGACAAAGAAATCCCACACAAGTGACTGTCAACCGACATGACAGATTTTCATGGGTGGATCAGATGGGGACAGGGTTCTAGGGGTTGGTGATACTATTTTCTTAGTGTGCTACTGCATCTACTGCTGATCCCCATGTCCCATCTGTGCCAGTTGCTGACCCTTTTCCCTGACAGGTTGCTGCCTCTGGACTGACAACATTAAAGGAGGTGCTGACACTTTACCACTGGCAGTTGTTGTTGTTGATTATGGAATGGGTGGCTGCCAAGTAGAGTCCAATAATGGATCATCACAACCCTCACCCCTTCATCAGAGGTACCCTTACTACTTACTGAAATGTCAGGCTGTAACAGTGAGGGCTGACTGTACGCCACTTCCTTTTCCTTACTGACCATCTCTGCTGAATGAACAGTAGCACTAACAAGGTGTTCCCTGCAATGGGGTTCTTGCTCCTCTGAGAACTTTTGAAGTTCTCTGTGATGTTTCTCCTTCTCAATCTCTAGTCCACCCACAGTAAGTTGTCTGGCACAACCCTTACTGTCATCACCACTGATAATATGTTTCACTGGAATCAAACTCTCTTCACTCTCAGTCCGTAGCAGCTTCTGACTTAACTGAAAGCCTATGGCTGATTGAAAGTACTCTATTTGTTATTGTCCTCACTATGTTCTGTATTGTTTCCCTGACGTGGAACCTTTGTAAAAGAGCCTTGACTCAAAGCTGTCTTCTGAAATAATAAAAAATAAATACAAAACTCCTGGGTGTCCTGTGACTTGGACTGTTCAATATGTTCCTGCTCCTCCTGAGACCCTAGGGACTCACACAGTAATAGTGAAGTGACATACATGGCAATCTTTTTACCCTCTTGTGAATGCTGTGCAACAGCTGCACCTGAAGTAGTAGCACTACACTGTATCCCAAAGAAGCTGGAAGCTGTGATTCTAACTGTAGCTGACACGGGCACAGCATGTGGCAAGGCACTTGGCATTGCATTACCACCTGCATTACCACCTGAACTTGCAGTTCCAGAAAAAATGCTGCTACTACTAACACCTTCCCCAGCACCCTGTACACCTCCTTGTGACCCCCTTGTGAGTGACTGAGTACTACCACTAGCACTTGTCCCAAGTCTTCCATGCTTCACCTTGCCTTTGCCTGACATGTTGTATTTTTCTGTGCTTCTCTAAAGCCTTAACATCCACCAAATATAGAAGCTAAACAAAAGACTGGGAATGCAGAAAAACAGACAAAGAGTGTAACAAGTTACATTTGATAAAATTACAAAAATCGACAAAAGTACAGAAATATCTTTGCCCTAGCACTCCAAGTGCAGATACCAGCAGTAAATTTCTTCCCCTGAGCAAAAACAAACTGCCAGATTGTCAATCGCAAAGCCTGTTCTGTGTAGCAGAACAAACAGAGCTCTTCCCTCATCAGTAATCTCTTCAGAAGTGAGGAGCTATGCATGAGAAATGTGTGCTAGCACCTGATGCTTCCCTTTGCATCCCAGAGCTGCAAAGCATGTGATCAGAGCTACATGCAGTATAATTTGACCTTTCTGAGGAATTTCTGTTGTAAGACATGGAATTTTTGGTATACCATGGAATTTAAAAGTATACGATTCTTGGTTCTACGGAATTCAAAAGAAAGAAACGTGGACTAATAAAAGGAAAAGAGGGAAAAAAGAAGCAATTAAAAACCAAAAAACAAGATTCATTAGTAACCCCATACTTAAGGTGCTCGGCAGCGTAGATGGTTATATTCACTATGTGTACTTCAAATTCACAATAACACCTCTTCAAAACTGAATATAATCATACATTGCTGGTGAGAAATAAAAATGCAGAATCACACAGAAAAACGTGGAAAATTGACTGAAATGGCGAAATACATTACAAGATGCTTTTTTCCACACTTAATAACAAAAGGTCTGCAGTATGTAATGAAATACTGCAGTACTATGCAGAAATCCATGATAATTTGGTGAAGGTTCTGAATTCCACCATAGGCGGAACCTCGAAAAATTCTGCAAAAATTTCAGGGATCTGCACTTTCACCCACCTTTATATGAAAATAGCTGAAAAAGGCTTTATAGTCTATCTAGTCTGCTGAAGTTTACAGACCCTTCCCCTCATTTATACTGAAGAGCGTGTCCCACTATCCTCTTTTCCCTATCAATTGATTTCCCACTCCCCACACATCCCCTAAATCCATACAATGTTCCTTTACCTTGACCCAGCCTCTCTTGAAGCTGTCCACATTGCCAATATCCTCTTGGAGAAAATGCATCTCCTCATTTCACTCTTGAGGTGCTCCCTCACCAGTTTGAGACAGTGCTTCCAGTGGTTCTGTCACCACTGAGGTTGACAAGACACTCAGAGTTAATTTTGTTGAAGCCCCTAAGGTATTTAAAAGTTTTAGTCATGTCATACCTCTCCTTTCTATCCACCAGGGAGCGCATGTTGAGATCTCTGATTTTCTTTTTGTAATTCCTGGCTTGCTTCCCCTGAATCATCTTGGTTGCCCTTCTCTGTACTGCCTACAGTAAGTTAATGTTTTTCTGGGCTCTAATACTGCATACTGTACTCCAGATGTAGCGTAATCAGTGACCTATACATTGATAGGATGACCTATGCCTTCCTACTGGTTATATCCTAGGAATCTTTACTAGGGGAAAAAAAACACACCAGTACCTCCTGACATGATCATCAGAGATATAAACTGCAACAATACCCCCCACAACTGCCAATGCATTCAGTACTCACGTCAGCGATCTCTCCGGGTAGACAGGCTCTTTCCCTCTCACTTTATCGATCTATATCAACCAGAATGCCTCCCTCATGGTCTCACAGTACAACCCTCTACCCTTCTACTATAGACCTGTCAGGGTGCCTGAAGTATATAAATTGCTCAAATGGATCCCAGCCTCCAAGTCTGCAGGTCCTGATGGTCTTGAGCCTAAAATACTTAGGTTGGTAGCTGAGGAAATTGCTCCTGCAGTGACAAGATTATTCAATCTATTCATTTTACAGCCAGGGTGTAGTTCCTTATGCATGGAAGGTCTCTTTACATTGTCCCCATTTTCAAGAAAGGAGATCCAACATGCTTTAATAACTACTGACCCATCTCTCTTCTTTCTGGACTCAGCAAACCTATTGAAAAACAGGTTGCTGCCCAGCTTAATGACTTCCTAGCTAATCACAATTTGCTATCCCTGCATCAACATGGTTTCAGTAAAGGACTAGCACTTCAGCTACCTTGCTCACCCTAACCAATGCTATAACCCCAGCTATGGATACAGAGAATTTTGCCAGTTCTGTGTTTGTAGACCTAACCAAGACTTTTCATCTTGTAGACCACACCCTCCTGATTAACCAATTACAGGATCTTGGTCTGGCAACCCATGCCCTTTCTTGGTTCAATGGGTCAAACTTAGTCCATCCCTCTCTGACCGGCAGCATCAACAGTGGGGGTTCCACAATGGTCCATCCTGGGGCCACTCCTATTCTCCCTTTATATTAACCCTTTGCATGTGAGTCTGAAGCATAGCACATCAATTTTGTATGCAGATGAAGTTTTGCATGTTGTTTGCTCTGCTCATATTAACAAAGTTAATCACATGCTCTCTTATGACCTACAGACTGTGCAAGCTTGGTTACCACAGAACAAAATGTTTCTGAACGACAAGAAGACACAATCTATGATCCTAGTCTCCCCTCCCAAACTTAAAAAATGCCAGACCCCTATTTGAGTCTCCTGTCTTGATTGTTCCTGACTTGAGGCTGTGCAGTCTTCCATAATCTCAGCATTACCCTTGATCTCACCCTAGACATCCACCTACACACCTGTAAAGAAGTAAATTATAGACTTGAGTTAGCCTACAGAGTTACAAATATCCTGATAGCTGCTGCCTGCTTATCTATTGCAAGGGCATTACTAATTCCCAAACTAATGTACAATGTCTCTGTTTATGAGTCTTCTGCCTCAAAACCTGCCCTTAAAAAATGTTGTGCCACCTTCAATAACATTTGCCGATTTGTACTTGCAACCAATAGACTAAGGCGCATTTGGAACCTGTATAAGGTGCTGGAATAGCTTCCTCCCAAGGCTATGTGCAACCTAGCCACAGGAGGCACTATGTACAATATTCTGTTGAATCAAGAGCCCTACCTACTCACAGCAATACTCCAACCTAAGGACAAAACATACTAGATATGATCCATGGACCATCAGCTGCTAACTGTGCCTAAACTCAGGATGAATCTAGGTACTGCCGCATTTCAGAAGTTCACACCTAGGATTTGGAACAAGATTCCCCCTGAGACAAGTAGTTGTGCCTCCCCTTCTGATGTGTCCTTTATAAGTACTTACTCTCCTTTGCCATGTGTAGCTGCTCCACAAAGTTAAAGCTTGCTCCTGTATCTAACATTTTACAAGCACTGGTGTTACCCAGCTCCCCTTAAGTGTTCCATAAATGTATTTGCCTCCTTTTGAGTACCTTCAGTTATTATTCTTGTTCCAATGATTCTTTTCTCAATCTCAGGACTTATTGCAAAATCATTATACCCTTTCTGTTGTTATACCCATCACTCTCTGTGTAACCTCCCTGGTCATGCCTGAAAAAATATAGCATTGGTCTTCTAGTGCACCAACCTAGTCAACAAAAAATAATAATAAATATACTGTATATCCCAGCATCTGATTAGCTTTGGCCATTGTTCCTTTGCAGTGAACTGAGTGATACAGGTCACTCATAATGATCACCCACAAGTCTTTTTCCTCCTTTGACTTGATGAGCTGAACCCACCCCAGCCAGAATATGGTCAATGGGTTCTTCACCTCTAGGTACATTATGTTTCACTTTTTGGCCCTGAAACCCAGCTGCTAAATGCCCAGCCATCTTTATAGTACATTCAGGTCCTCTATAATATCCAGGGTCACTGTAAAGTTGCCGAAAATGTTACCCAAAATTGCAGAGACATTTTGTAGAAATTGTAAGGGTTCACTATACATCCCCAGTTTCCCTAGTAAATCTTGTTTTGTTTGTTGCAGCTTGTATTGATCACATTTATTGTTAGATAGATATATTGCCACTTGAATATGCATGTGCTGTGAAGAAAGGTTTGTGTTTTTGAAATGATTTGCAAATTAATCATTAAGTAGGTTTCAGGTTTTCAAGATTTCAGTAAGTAGCATATATTCTAAAATCTACAAACATCTACCTCATGCAGTGTTAACTAAATTTGATATAGTAATTTACGGTCAGTCAATATTTAATAAATCCTGAAATAACACATTTTGCCAGTTTCCAGATATAAAATAATAAAATCTGTTTAACAACTACTTACTTTGGTTTAAGAAATATTAAGCAGATAGCTGGGGTGCTTACTCAGTTTCTAATATTTTTTTTTTTATTTTGTTAACATTGCTGTTCTTAGACAGCACTGTAGGGACAAACATTTTAAGATGGTATGGATAATTTCATTAAATCATACCAATAACATTTTCTCATATAATACAGTAGTTTGTAATACATGGCACTCCTGTTTTACTCAGGTTGCAATGATTTTTTAGTCTGTATGAAGGTAACTTTAAATATTCTTCATCTGTTTTATCAGCATGTTTTCAGAAATATTAGATTTTTTTGAAGGCTTTCAATGTGAACATGTAGATGTAGCAGATATTCAAGAAAGGATCACTGTCATCAACTCCCTCAGATGCACAATAAAGTTTATAATCAATAGGGCCATCCAAACTCCTCAGGCATTTGAATATGCATACAAGGAGGGTGCACGTAACTCTGTCAGAAATATTAAAGTGACACATTTACAGGTCACCATCAGTCTTTGCAATGGTTGTGCAGACCCCCAGCACAGCTTCTCCAGATCTTGCATCCCCTCCCTAAAACCCCTCCACCATGGAGGTGATTATAGCATTGTCTGGTGATGTGTGTGTGGGGGGCAAAACAGATCATGATCACTGACTACATTGTGTGTTGCTGTAAAGCTGGTTGGCAGCTTTTCTGTTGAACCAGCTTGGTGGAACCATAGAAGGAAAACCTACCCTACCACTCCAAAACAAGCATTGTAGTATATTCTCCATCTAGGTCAGTGGGGCTATTTGCACCTTTTCTCATACATATTGAGTTAGTCTCTGTGGCAGCAAAAAAGTTTTCTGATACCTTGCTTCAACACAGAATTTAAAGGAGTACTAAGACGGGATTTACAAAAATATATTTTGGTCAGAGTGTTTTGATTCATGTGTTTAGTCCTAGTGTGTCTTTCCCTTTGTCTGTCATTAGGATTTTTTTTTCTAAATTAGCCTGCTAGTTTTATGGTAATTGTATTGCCCTGGGGATCTCCATCTTAACATGGTTTATTGCTCTTCTTGTTCCTACACTGCCACTTGTCCCATGTGACAGTGATGCACCTGGGACCATGGAATCAGTAAGCACTAGTTTAGAATCAATTTTACAACGGAAGAACTGTGATTTTAAGTAACTTTCCTTGCTATGTGTGCACTAATGGCCATATTTTCAGTTTAGCAAATACCTGAGGGCTAACTGAGTTGGTTACTATGTAGGAAAGCAGCTTGAGTCTCTGCTAATTATAGAATTGATGATCTGGAGTCACGTGATGCACCTGAAAGTGTAGCAAGCATCTACGGAGCTCGCTCTCTCTAAAATATAAAAATTTAATACTTCTCGTCCTTTTTGCAACTCCTTGCTCACAGTTATAACCTTGGGAAAGACCGGAGAAGTGATCGGAGAAGGACTTACGCGTTATTGCTGGAATGGACGAAACAAAGCAGGAACTCGAGGTGAAACGGCCCTGATGTAGCTCTTCCCCGACGGCACCATCAGAAGATCTAACGCCATCGCGAATTTATGGAGAGCTTACAACCATCAAGGATGCCCTCTTTAAGCTGATAGAGGACGTAGCAGACTTTAAACCTGCATTAACCCAACTGGCTCGTCGGGTCACAGACGCAGAAGCCAGCATATCCTCGCTGGAGCGCAATGCAGATAAACAAGGCCCTGCCATGATTGACCTCAGGAGGTCCTTAACAAAATTAGAAGATCGCCTCAAAGACCTCGAAGGCAGAAATCGCAGGAATAATCGTGTCCTACTTGGATTGCCAGAAGGGGAGGAAGGGCCAAACACGATTGTATTCCTTCAAAAATTCTTGAAAAAAACAATAGGCCCCTCGCCTAACGGACCGGAATACATCATTGAAAGGGGGCATAGGGCCTTAAGAGCAAAACCTCCTCCTGCAGACCCTCCGAGGCCTATAATTTTTAAACTTTTGAACTACCTCAATAGAGAATACATATTGAAAGTGGCAAGAAAGCTTTTGGCAATCCTCTGGGAGGGCAAGAAACTCCGAGTGGTGCCTGATTTAACTATAAAAAGCAGGATGGCGCGGGCCACTTTTCGACCTATTACTTCCAAGCTTTGGGCTGCGGGGATAAAGCACCGCATGTTATACCCTGCCAAGCTTGAAGTTACTCTCAAGGAGGGGAAGAAGCTGTTTGAGGCACCAGAAGAAGCTCTGAAGGTCTTAAAAGGCTCATTCCCGGACCTTTTCCACAAAACCTGAAAAGCACGGCTGTTGAATTAACCTCCAGCACATATTTGAATATCTGGACTAATTACACTATGGCACAACGTGGACTTCCTTCTAAGTGCCTAAATGATGGACCTTAAAGGACTACTGTGATTACGTTCCTGTTACCCTTTCCCCTTCCTCCCCTCCCCTCCCTCCCCTTCCCTCCCTTTCCCCTCCCGATTCCTTCACTCTTCCATATCCGTCTGGTTGCTCTTTTTTGGGTTACAGCTAATATTAAGGGCAACAGGTCTAATATACTTAAGGCATATTTTCTAAGGTTATATTTATCATGTTTAGAGGAGGGTTCCAATGGTACTCTTTGTTAAAGGGTTTCAAAGGAGAATTGTCCGGAGCAGTGCTAGTAGTAGAAGACGACTATGCTGTATTTGATAATGGGCACTCCTACTTGTAACGGTCCCCTCAGATAACCCCCTGTAGGGGAAATATTCCACGGTTATATGATAGCCAGATTTATTCCTCAACCAGACCCAACTAACCCTCATTCTTTTTGGGGTTAGACGGGAACCTCCTCCTACTATAATTTTGTTATACTTTGCTGGTGATTAGTGGGGTTAGCAGGCTAGGCCCGCACCCCGAGTTTCTATAGTCATTCTTTAAGGGTCTGGCTAGTAGAACGTGGTGTTAGTGTTTAACCTTGTTGTAACGTTCCAACTTCTTGGATTTGCCAATGTTTTTTTAGGGCTACTATACTCAATCCACATTATTCACTTTAATATGAGGTAGTGGATGCAGCCCTAATATCAGTTTCTGTAGTTTACTTCCTTTGAGGCCAATTAGATGGACCTAAGCGAGTACATTCCATCTTAGTCAAATAACAAAATGTTTGTTTAAGATTTTTATACTAATATTAAACCTCGAGGAGAGAGGTTAGTTGACCAACTTTTTTTTTCTCGAAGTGAGAGGCCCCACTTTTGGAGCGTGCCACGGTCCAGCAGTTTGGAGGCAGCCTGGGGCCGGGGGTAAGCTTAGTTATAGTGATTGGGGTAAGAGGTTGGGTTTGGATAACAGGGAGGGATTCTTTTTCCAGTTTTTGGGTAAGCTGGGGTTATTGGGGGGGGAGGTCTGGCAGCCCAACAGTCTAAGTGCTATTTTTTATGGTCTTCTATATGGTTTCTGAGCTGAATATAATTTCCTGGAATATAAAAGGGGGAAGAGATAACAAAAAGAAGTATATTGTCCTCAACCATCTGGCGCGTTTCAATCCTTCAATTGTATTTTTACAAGAAATGCATATGACCCCTGAACAGCTTCATTTTCTAAAAAAGATGGGTGGGCCAAGTTTTTGGGCGGGTTCTCTCATGAGTAAAAGAGGTGTAGCTGTTCTAGTGGCCAATAGTGTTCCTTTTTTTCAACAGAAGTGATTTCGGACCCAGAGGGTAGGTATATCCTGTCGTGGGTAAATTACATGAAGTGTAGTGTTAGGCTCTATTTACGGGCCTAATCAGGAATCCCCATCTTTTTTTATGCAGCTAGCGGTTCTTATTGTTCCTTTAGCCGATAAACCAATAATTTTAGGTGGGGATTGGAACTTGGTACAATCCAATTGTTTGGACCGCTCATGGTCTAAAGGCTCCCCCCATCCTCTGCTCAGAGAGCAATGTTAGAACTTATGTCTTCGATAGGATTATCTGATCCATGGCGTTTAGTCAACCCCAAGGCTAGAGAATATACCTTTTATTCTCCAGTCCATAAAAGCTACTCCCGAATAGACTACTTTTTAGTAAGCCACCAAATCCTCCCTCTGGTTCATGAGGTCACTATTTCTGGTCGAGTAATTTCTGATCACTCCTCCATTGGCCTCCGGTGCCGTTCACTTTCCCTGCCACCCAGATTGTATTCGTGGTCTCTTAACAACCACTTATTTAAAGACTCTTCCTTATTGGAGCGATTCAGAACTTTCATGTTCCACGCTATTAATGTGAACTGGGGATCACTACAAGCAGTTGACCAGGTGTGGGTGGCACTGAAGGCCACATGGAGAGGTGAGTTCATTAGGTTGGCAACAATCCGTAAGAAGAACATTACAAGTTCATCATTGGATTGTTTGGATAGAATTAGGGCCCTGGACACCATAGATGAAAAACTAAGATCCCCCTCCCAGGAGCAAGAACTTGCTTCCTTAAGAGCTTGGTACGAAGCGACTATGAAAGAGAAAGTAGAGAGATCTGCTTCTAGTTTGAGGGCATCTTATATAGGGCAAGGTAGCAAAGCTGGGAAGATGTTGGCTTGGCAGCTGAAAAAGAGAGCAACAGTAAGATGGGTTGCCACGTTAAAACACCCCAGACAGGTGATATAATCTCTGGCCCAGAGGATATCTTGAACATTTTGTTGACTTTTACAAGAACTTATATGCAAGTGAGCCATCGCCACCAGAGGCGTTTTCTAGATTGAGAGAGTTTCTTGCAGATATCCCCTTTCCTAATCTCTCTCAAGACCTTAGTCACGTCTTAGAGGCCCCCCTCAAGCTCGAAGAAATTTCACAATCCATTGATGCTCTGAAACTTGACAAAGCACCAGGCCCGGATGGGTTTACTGCTTTGTTCTATAAGACCTTTAAAGAGACTTTGGTTCCGCTATTACACCATTTGTTCACCTTCTGGTGTGAGGAAGGGATCAAGAACCATTCCCTTTTTGAGGCAAGGATTATTCTTCTGCCAAAACCAGACAAACCCCCGGATCTCGTGACGAACTATAGGCCAATATCCTTATTAAATATTGATATTAAAATATTTGCCAAGATTTTGGCCAACAGGTTGAAATCAGCCTGGATAGGGCTATTAAGTCCTGAGCAAGTTGGTTTTGTGGTGGGTCGTTCGTCGGCAGACCACTTTAGAAAGTTGTTTTATTTAATACAGGAGTCTGCGAGCCCAGACAAGGAAGCCTCTCTGGTCACTTTAGACGCGGAAAAGGCATTCGATAGGGTGGAGTGGGAGTTTATGTTTGAGGTGCTCTCTAAATTTGGCATCCCAGACAATTTTCTGGGTTACATTCAGATTCTGTACACATGCCCCTCTGCGAGGATCTCCTGTAATAACTTGATATCACCTCCCTTCCGACTAATGTGGGGAACTCGACAAGGGTGCCCCCTTTCACCATATTTATTTAACTTATACCTGGAGCCACTTATCAGAGTCATCAAGATGGACACTGGTATCCATGGGGTGCATATTAAGAATGCTGAATTCAAAGTGTCCGCTTTTGCAGATGACTTATTAATCCATACATGGCATAGTCAGATCTCCCTCCCACAGTTGTTTTCTACTATCTTGCGTTTTAGTGAGTTTTCTGGTTACAAACTGAACAAGAATAAAACCCTAGTTTACCCACTCTCCCCTCATTTACAACAAACCTGGTGTTCCTCCCTGGGCCTGAGTTGGCAGACGAATTTTCTCCCGTATCTGGGTATAAAAGTTTCCAAAGATTTAACAGAGTTATTTGATTTGAATCTTAAACCCCTCCTTAAATCGATCAAAGATGACCTTGGAAGGTGGACCAAACTTCCCCTATCCTTCTGGGGGAGGGTCAATACAATAAAATGATGATTTTGCCGAAAATTTCCTATTACCTTTTAACCTCAACATGTACCTTCCAAACTCTTTTTCAACCTTTGTCATAAATATTGTACTGACTTTATCTGGAGCAGGTAACCCCCGTGAGATATCGAAAACTCACCCGTCGCGGAAGAAGGAGGCCTGCAGTTGCCAGATTTTTATATCTATTATTTAGCAAGCCAAGTGGCAAGGTCGGCTCAATGGGCATCCGAAACTCTGACATCTGCAGCAAGTGGCGTCCTAGATGATTTGATGGCACAAAATGTTAACTTGGATCTAGAGTCCCTGCTCTTTTCTCCCTGGTCTAAAATCCCGTCTAAGCTTAAAGGCACTCCACTTGGCTGGGATATTAAAGCCCTTCATCAGCTTTACTCATTCCTAAATATACCCTTTAAAAAAGACTTGATGCAACCTCTTGTTAACAACCCGAACCTATTAATCGGTAACCAACCATTAAGAAGGGGAGTGGGTAACTCCTCCAGTAAACCTAGAATTGCTGATTTTGTTTCGGGCGGCTACTCTGTCCCATTTTCAGAATTGATGGGTAAGTTTATAGTAGATTCTAAGGATAGGTTTTGGCTATATCAAATCTGAAACTGTGTTTGTTTCTTCCTGAAAGGTGGACAGGGGCAGGAGCAGGCAGGAAGCTTGATAAAGAAAATAAAAGATCTTGCATTATCCAACAAAGTGATTTCCAAAATTTATAAATTTATTCTTACTCTAAGGGATTCTAAGGCTTCCCCTGCCCCGCACTATTGGAAAGTGAATTTGTCCCTAAACTGGCCAGAAGAGACCTGGATAAAAGTCTGGCAGGATCTATATAACTGTATCAAACAAGATAGACTACGGGGTCTTCAATTTAATATTTTACACAACCTGTATCTTTCCCCAGCTAAACTTTCACGTATATACAAACACAGGTCCCCTAAATGCCAAGATTGTGGCAACTCTTGGGCTACTACCTTACACAAACTCTGGGAGTGCCCCAAGGTAGTTAAATTCTGGGACTTAATCCATTTATGGATGACTCCTCTCTGTGACGTAGTACCACATTTTAACCTCGAGACCTGTATTCTTGGCAAGTTTACTCATATTCCATCCACAGCTCATAGATACCAGTTAGCTTTAATCACCTTAGTGGCCAAGCTGTTACTTCTTCGCTACTGGTGTAGAGAGGGTATACCCTCATGTAAAGAATGGTGGGATACTTTCCTGGAAGCCCTGAACGCAGAAAGGGTTGTGGCCTCTTTTTTCAATTCGGGAAAGAAATTTGATAAATGTTGGGGCAACCTATATCAGCGTTTAAAAGACAACATGGCTATCAGTACAACTACCATCTAGTATAGCCCTGCCATCCCAAAATAGGTGACCCAACTTCTTATTTCATTTTATTCTCTGTAGAGGAATTGAAGTGGCCTAGGGGAATGGTTATTTCTTCCCCCTCAGTCTTTTCCTCTCCTTCTGTTTCCTTTATTTTTTCCTTATTATCATATGCCTTTAACCCGGCCTACTAACCCCTTCCTAAATCACTATCCCTTTTCTGTTTTGTATCTTGGGCGGGTCTAAAGGGATCATTATACTAGGATACATTCTTCTCCTTTTTTTATATAGTGATCCCTATGGAACTTCGATTTATTCTATTATGCCTTCACTTGTTGGGCTGCCAGACCTAGTGGGTGGGGGGGGGATTTGGGATGGGTTGGGTGGGGTTTCTTTTTCCCTTATATAACCTTTTGTACCTTATTCCATTTTATGTACCAAATGTAAGGGATGTATTGGGTCGGGGGATGATGTGTAATGTTTGTTATTATTAAAATAAAGTATAGTTATTTGCAAAAAAGAATTGATGATCTGTGGTGATTTGTGTGATTTTTATGGCTGTGTGTAATGTGATAAAATGAGAAGTTTTAAAAGCAAATCATTTACTCCTGCTGGCTAGACCTGATGCACACATAGAAAACCAAAATACTGAAGTCAAGCTATTTAGTGGTGGCCAGAACATCAGGCTGCTCTCTATAGTACTTGCAGAATCAGTGGTCCTGGATGCCTCACTGTCACATGGGACAAGAGGCGTTGTAGGAAAAAGAAGAGTAATACACCTTATTAAGATGGAGATCCCCAGGGACCATAAAGCTACTATATAACTAGCAGGCTTATTTAGAAAGAAAAAAACTCTTAATAGCAAACAAAGGGAAGGACACAGCAGAATTACAAAAAAAAATTACCATATAACAAGAAGGAGTATTTTGAAAGAAAAAACTCTTAATAGCAAACAAATGGAAGGACACACCAGGATTACAAACCCAAATCAGAACACTGTACAACATATATTTTTGCTAATTTTGATGTAGAACTTCTGTAAGTGCTTAAGTGTATGTATGCATGGCTATAGGATTTTGAACCAAAGCAGAGAAGTGAATACGAAGACAGTAGAGTCACACTGGACCCGTCTTCAAGTCCGACTACTGTTTTAGTAATTTTCAAGTCTGTGTACAAAATTGTTAACATGTTTTGGTATCTTTCCTTGAGAATGTAAATATTTTTCTTTCAATCTGTGTCAAAAAGTCAATACATTGTAGAAATTTTGAATTTTCTGTGGAGAATGGTGAAAATTTGGATATTGCATTAAAATTGATGGTGTAACTTTCCAATGCCCTGCTGATGTCATGTCTCCCACATTCTGCGTTTACAGCACCTTGATATTGAAAGGCACTAAATAAATAAAGATGTGCTTGCTTACTTGCTTACTTACTCTTGCACAGAGCTTTGTGTTGTTTGCAAGGAGGCATATTTTGCCTTTTACCTCATCTGCAATGTTGCTGATGAAGATGTTGAAGAACATTGTCTAAAGCACTGAGCCCTGTGGGACCCTTCTAGTGACTGGTCTGATATCCAAGAATTCCTCTCACTTCTACCCACCTGGCAAGTTTCACCACACCCCCAAGTCCTCCAGCTTACTATTTATATATTTGCTTTTGTTTACCGGGTGAGCGCACTAGACAACCAATTGCCTATTTTCAGGCGTGACCCGGGAGGGTTACAATGGCACAAAAACATGAACATTAGGCATATACAGGGTTAACATACATTAGGTTCAGGCACAATACGTAACATAACAATAAGGTACATAGATTAAGGCACATATGTAACATACGAATAAGGTACATAGATTACAATTAGATCGAACACATTGATAGAGTCAGCAATGAGGTACATAGATAACTACATGAGGTGGCAAGTGGCAGAGTACCGGAATAGGTGACAGGAGTCTCCCTGCAGTCTGGAAGAATACTAAGGTACAAAGCAGCAGGATCGGTCAGATCAGGGTACAAAGAGCATCAGGTAGATTAACAGGGAACAGCATCAGGATCAGTCAATTCAGGGTAATAGAGCACCAGTCATGGTATGTCAGATGACATAGGCTAGACCTGCTTGGCAAAGTCCAGACTATAGCCATGGACTAGATGCCCAGTAGTAGATACCAAGTGATAGCAGCTCAGGTACAGAGACAAGTAGAAGCTGATTTCAGGAAGCCCCAAAGGGAGGCTTTAAAACAGAAATGTGATGGGGAGGTGCAAGTGCAGGCTGGCAGGGAGTTCCACAGCTTCAGTGCAAAGTCAGGGAAGGCCTGGTCACCCATTCGGGTGGAGGGTTTTGAAACCAGGAGGACTAGAGAGTCACTGGATTGTAGGTGGTGGCGGGGGGAGCTGCAGGAGTGAGGGACAGAACAAGTGCAGAAGGGGTGGCAGTTCAGATGACGTTGTCTATAAAGTTGCCAAGGACTAATCACTTTCCTGTGGGGAACAGAGTAAAAGGCCTTTCTGAAATCTAGATGCAGTATTTCAACTGTTTAGTATTTGTCCACTGCCCTAGTTACCCAATGAAAGAAATCAATTAGGTTGGTATGACAGGATTGCTCTGACATGAACCCATACTGCTTACGGTCATATAATCTATTTTTATCTAGAAAGTTTATCAGTCCTTCTTTTAGAATGGCTTCCATGAGCTTCCCCACTATCGAGGCCAGATTCTTTAATTATCAGGGTCATTCCTTAGCTCACTTTTAAGTAGCAGCACTACATACTGTATACTGTTCTCGAATCCAGAGGTACCATTCTCATTTCTGTCAGTACATCTGCTAGTTTCCTAATGACCCTTGGTTGTATGCTGTCAAGTCCCAGGGTTTTACCTGCCTTCACTGTCTGTGTCTCCTCCCTTTCCCCCTCTTCTTCCCCTTTGGGACTGGGCTGTCTGGAACTTTTATAATTCTTGAAGGCTGCTCTTTTCTTCTTTACTTTTTTGCCTTTTGCTTTCATACTTTTTGAAGGCTGCCCTTTTGCTCTGCCCTACAGCAGCAGCAGGGAGGAGGTATGGAATGACAGATGGTCAGTGTCACATCAATGGTGGGTAAGTTAATAGACAACATACTGAAGAACAGAATGCTGAAATGCCTGGAGGCACATGGGATGCAGGGCCAACAACAGAATCTCTTTATGGTGGGGGGTGTCATATCAAATGAATCTCATCTATTTCTGTGACTGGGTAAGTAGGGAGGTGGATCAGAGGAGAGCTGTGGCAGTAGCTTATATGAACTTCACTGAGGCTTTTAACAATGCAGCACACAACAGACTGATTAAGAAGCTTAGTATTCCAGGGGTATAGAACAGGTGGAGAGCTTGGTAGCAAACTGGTTGGAAGGTAGGAGGCAGAGGGTGGTGGTTAATGGCAGTTACTTGGAAGACGGAAGAATGGCTGGTGGACTTCTGCAAGGACTGATGTTGGGCCCTGCCCTCTTCAATGTTTTCATAAGCAACATTCCTGAGGTACAGAAAATGAAGGGATTTCTATTTGCAGATGACAAAAATCTGTAACAAGGTGGATACTGAGAGGCGGGGGTAGAAAGGATACACAAGCATCTGGGGAAACTAGAGAAATGGGTATGGCAGCTGAGATTCAACACCAACAAGTGCAAAGTTGTGCACCTAGGGATGGGAAATAGGAGGTCTGAGTATAAGATGGGGGTACTTGCAGTTACCAAGCAGGAGAGGAAATTCAGGATGATCACATGTGATGATCTTAAGGTGGCAGAGCAGTGCAGCAAGACAGAAGGTAAGGCACGTCAAATGCTGAGGTGCATAGATAGAGGAATATCTAGCAGAGGAATGGAGGTGGTGTTGCCTCTGTATTGCTCATTTGCGAGACGTTACCTAGAGTACTGTTTCCAGTTCTGGAAGCTGTACCTCAAGAAGGAGATAGGCCTAGTAGACGTCCAGAGGATGACTATGAAAATGACTTGGGGGTTTCCTGAGAAATCATATGAGGAGAGGCTGTGGAAGCTCAACATGTACTCCCTGCAGCTGATGAAAGGAGTGTGAGATGGAATATGATTGAGACATATAAGAACATCACAGGGATGAGCAAGGTGCAGAAGGGGGGGGTCTCTTTCACATGATAAGAGCACCAGAACATAGAAGCATGCTATGAATCTTCATGGGGGCAAGTGTAAGAGGGATATGAGGATATGCTTTTTCAAAGAAAGGGTGGAGGAAGCCTGGAACAGCCTTCCAGAAGAGATGGTGCGGCAAATACAGTGTGGAACTTCAAACATGCAATGGATAGATGCATGGGTGTAATAAACAGTGGTAAGGGAGGAGGGTGGGACAACAGTGACAAAACAGAGTCCAGGGTGTAGTGTTAGACAAGGAAAACAGTTATGACTAGATGGGCCAACCGGTCCTTTTCTGCCAGCACATTATATGATATCTATGACACCCTGCCTGGGATACTTCTCTGTCAAATCAGCTAAGCTACTTGGCTCTGGATTGTTTGCTTTTCAGTTTGACACACTCATTATTGGCTACCAACAATCCTTCTATGATGATAGCCAATTTCTGGTCCATCCCAATTTCTTCTCTCATCTCAGCGAGTTGCCCCTCCTGAACTTTCCCCATCATTCTGTAGTCGACCTTCCTGAGGTCCAACACACTTGTCTTACTTCTGATCCTCTCTTTACCCATGCCCAAGTGAATCACGGAAACATAGACTTTGATTGCAGATAAGGACTGCTTGGCCCACCCAATCTGCCCATTTCCTTACCTATTGGATAGGCTGCAGAGCCTAGTTAACAAACAACCTACTTCCTCCCACTCCACTACAATTGCCTTATGTCTATTCCATGCATTCTTAAATTCTCCCACTGTTTTTGAACCCATGACGCCCTCAGGAAAGCTGTTCCATGCATCCATCACCCTCTCCATGAAAAAATACTTCCACATATTGCCCCTCGGCCGTTCTCCTTCTATCTTCAGATTGTGCCCCCTGGTTCTTGCACATCTCTTTTTCTGAAAGATGCTACCCTCTTGGACTTTGTTGATTCACTTGAGGTACAGTTTCTATCATGTGTCCCCCCTCATATTTTCAAGGGTATACATATTAAGCTCTTTTAGTCTCTCTTTGTATGGCTTCTGGGGCAGACCCAGCACCACTTTAGTTACTTGCCTCTGGACTGCCTCCGTACTGTCTATGTCCATGTGGAGATGGGGTCTCCAGAACTGCACACAGTACTCCAGATGGGGTCTCACCAACTGTCTGTACAAAGGGATGACAACTTCCTGTTTTCTACTAGTGATGCTTCCCCTATGGATCTCAGTATCCCCGAGCCCTCCTAATTGCCTTCTCATATTACTTGCCTACCTTTGGGTCATATGATATGAATACCTCCATGTCCCTTTCCATTTTTATGTTTTGTGGTGGACAAATGGAATGGCCTTCCTGAGGAGGTTGGGGGGCCAAAAACAGTAGGGGAATTTAAGAATGCATGGGACAGACATAAAGCAGTTCTTCTAGTGGGGAGAGGGGGCAGGAGCAAGTTGGATGCTGATTAACTAGGATCTGCCGCCTAGCCAATATGCAGGTAAATGGGCATAATGGGTGGGCCAAATGGCCCTTATCTGCCGTCAAAGTCTATGTTTTTATGCCATTTTTGTCCCCACCCTCCTGCAATTGTACCTGGCATACAAAGCACTGTTCTGTAATTAATTTTTGCACTTGTGTCCCACATCTCACTACCTTTACTATGGAGTCAGCCAGGATCACCGGTTATCCCCCCCGACAGTGACATTTCACCAACGAGGTCCCCCACAGCGACTACAGCACCATGTTGCTGTGGGGAATCCTCTGGAACCTGGCGCTGTCTGGCAGGGGTCTTGCACCCCCCCAATCAGCTTCTACTTGGAGTTGATAATCGTAAAGTGGGGAGGTGCGGGGGCACATCCTCCATGTGTGGTGTTTGGGGGCAAAGCCCCCCAAAGAAATCACAGACAGCCAGTGGAAACGGGCAGTCGACTGCAGAATGCAGTCGACCTGCTGGTTTTGCTGATGGGGCATTCGACAAATATCTTGTCAAGCATCCATCGTGGATCACAGGATGAAAACTCTCCCTTACCCACCCGCTCTTGAAGTATAACACTTGGGGAGAACCATGGTGCTGGGTCCAGTGTGGGCTGCAGCTTCATGACCATAATGTGCAACATGAACCTCCATGGGCAGATGGGCAGCAGTGGGAGTATGTGGAGTGAGGAGCAGGAGAGGCATCTTGAGAGAAGAAACACATAGTCTAATCACCCAAAATGCAATACACTTGGGCCTATTGTGGAATATATTCCTGAGAACTGCACCAACATGCAAGCTACTGGTGCAGCATAGAGGGAGAGGCAGTGCCACCTAATGATGAACCTATTGTGGTGGTGGGATGGGGATCAGGTAGTTAAAAGAGTACCATGAAACACTTAATAGGAATTGGTGTTTCTATAGTCAGCAGGATGGGAATACAACAAGAATATGATGATACCCAGGTATAACACATTTAGGAGGAATAGGACAGAGTGACGGTGACCCACTGCACAGGCACACCACAACAGCTAAACGCAAAAAAAGAAAATTACAGCAAAAGTTGCTGTAATGATCTGGGTTTCACCATTGCTGCTTCTCCCAGTGTTCTGCACGTTCCCCGAAACAACTCTGACCTGGAGTTGATAATATATAAATGCAGGGTGAGCAGGATGCAGAGCTCCCTGCATAGGGGTGATGGGACAATATCACATGTCAGCATTGTGCTGTCACTGTACAAAATGTCGGCAGATTTGCTGTCAATGAACAGTGGTGCTTCCACAGAGGGATGCGGTGGTGGGGTTGCTTTATTTGTTTGAGATGGGATAGTGTGCAACAGGAAGGAAGAGCAGGTGAAGGAAATGTGGAGGCAGTTTGGGGCACACTACAAGATGGAAGGGGAGGAAGTTTAATCTAGGGGTGATTTACAAGCCACCCATGTAATCAGAGCACATGGACAGCAATCTGATTGACAGCTTAGAATGAACCGCACTAGAAGAAGGGGTAGGAATGTGTTGATTTGAGATTTTAGCATACCAGGGACTGACAGGAACACCATGGTGTCCCCATCTGCTAGAGAGCAAAGGATCCATGACACCCTTCAGGATGAATTTCTGACTCAACAAGATGGGGAGCCATGTAGGGAAGAAAACTTACTGGACTTAGTGCTAGCAGATGGAGATCATGTTAAGACCCTGGTGCTAAATGATCCACTGGCTGGTAGCAACCACTCCTTGATATGGTTCACTTTAGATCCGGGAAAGGAGTGGAATCAGACAAAGACAGCAATAGTTGATTTCAGAGTGGCTGACTGGGTGGAGATGGTGGACATCCCCAGGAAATGTACAGGAGGAATCAAACTTGGGATGAGCATGGAAGAGAAATGTGAGATCCTGAAGCTGGGCATCCTGGAGGCCACAAAAACCTGCGCTAGATCCCAAAACAAGATGGCACAAGCCAGCAAACCTTGCTGATGGTCAAGGGTTGTGCAGAAGAGGGCGAAGAACAAAAAAAATGACATACAGATGCTCCCTTAGCAAGGTAGACCGGGATTAATACCACAGGATATCAAGGAACGTCAGCAGGAGAGTAGCGCTGTAAAGGCTGAGAAGGAGGTTAAACTAGTGCAAGAGATTGGGGTGAGGGAGAAGGAATTCTACAGATATGTCAGTGAGCATAAGAATGGTGGGGGTGGATCAGTAGGTTGAGGAAGGATGGGGGATGGGTAGAGGGGGAGGTAGAGCAGTCTGAAGTGTTAAATGTTTACTTCAGCTCAGTCTTTAGTAGGAAAAGGGATGGGCTACTGCCTCAGGGAAGGGGTAGGGTTGGGGAGCACAGGGAGGGGCCCTCATCAATGAGGAGCAACAGGTAGGGAGGGTGATGGATGCTCTCAAGACATTGAGAACTGACAAAGCCTCAGTTTCAGATGGCATCCATCTCAGGGTTCTGCGGGGATCTGACAGAGGTCCTGGCAGCTCCATTGATTTATTTAATTCCTCCTTCCAATCAGGTTGCATCCCGCAGGACTGGAGGATGGCACATGTAGGTCCTATCCACATGAGTGGGCCTCGAGATGAACTAGGAACTACAGACTGGTCAGCCTGACCACCATAGTGGAGAAAGTGATGGAGGCCATCTTAAAAGAAAGGATGTTGGAGTTTCTGGAGGCATCTGGTGTTCAATAGGACTTTGACAGCAGATAAGGACCAATGGCAGGGGCAGGTGGTAGGAAGTGGGGGAGATGGGTTAAAGTAGGGAACCACCTGGGCAACAGTGATCTTAACACAATATGGTTCAGGGTAAAAAGGACTGTAGACTCCACACACTCCAAACAGAAGAACCTTGACTTCAGGAGGGCAGACTTCACAAACATTAAGGGAGGCAGTATAGTGCAGTGGTTTAGGGCTCTGAGCTGCAAATCTGATGATATCCAGCACACCAGACCTGGGTTTGAATCCCACAGATTCCATTTACATACTGTGTGTCCCTGAGCAAGTCACTTAACTTCCCTGTGCTCCCAGGTCACACCTGTAAAAAAGCATTCAGCTTAGTGTGCTACTTCTGGTTAAACAACTAAAAAAAAAAAAAAAAAAAAAAAAAGAAACACGAAGGCCTGTCTAAGAGACAACCTTAGCAACTTGACAGAAGGGAGCATTGAGGAATATTGGACAAGGCTGAAGAATGCAATAACCATGGTCACATCACAGTGTGCCTATCAGGTTAATAAGAACAAAAGGAAGAAAACCCCACTACGGTTTTCCAAGGAGGTGGCAACCATGGTGAGAGAAAAGTGCATAGCCTTCAGAAAGTACAAGGGGTTGGGGAATGAGGTGAACAAAACTGCATATAAACAGAAACTAAAAGAAACAGGGAAAGTGATGAGAAAAGCAGAGGTTAGGATAGCTCAGGAAGTAAAAGAGGGTAGCAAAACCTTCTACAGGTACATACGTGACAAAAGGAAGACCAAAGGATTGTTAGAATCACAAAAAGAGACTGATAAACCACAGAGCAAGATGGGGAGAAGTCAGAGGCACTCAGTGATTACTTCTGCTCAGTCTTCACACAGGAAGCAGACGGTAATGGACCAACAATAGGCATAAAGAAATGTCCGATTGAAGGAATAGGTTTGGGTCCCTTCGCAGAGGAAAGGATCCTGGAGGAAATAGACAGGTTATAGGTAGATAAACCCCAATAATACTGAAAGAACTAGGGAGGGACCTGGCAGCCCCTTAGCAGTGCTCTTCAACAAATCATTAAGTAGTGGGGAGGTGCTGGAGGATTGGAAAAATGCAACAGTTGTACCACTCCACAAGAGTGGAAGCAAGGAACAGCCAAGTAACTACCATTTGGTTAGTCTAACACCTGTCATGGGAAAACTGATGGAGTCTCTGCTGAAGGAAATCCTAGCTTTTTTGGAGCAAACTGGTCAGCTTGACAAAAATCAACATGGTTTTAGGTCAGCGAGGTCCAGCCAGACAAACCTGGTTGATTTTTTCAATTGGGTCACCAAAACAGTGGATCAGGGTGGGGCAGTGGATGTGGTTTACCTGGACTTCAGCAAAGTTTTTGGCTCTGATCCGCACAGGAGACTAGTCAAAAAACTGGAGAACATGGGAATTGGGCCTGAGGTTACAAACTGGGTAAGAAACTGATTACATGGGAGAACTCAGAGAGTATTAGTAAATGGCATTCTGTCTGTGGAGGGGAGGGTATCTAGCAAGGTCCTGCAGGGCTCAGTCCTGGGGCCAATCCTCTTCAACATATTCATCAGTGACACTGCAGATGAACTGGATGGAAAGGTGTGCCTGTTTGCAGATGACACCAAAATTGGCAACAGGGTAGACACAACAGAGGGACGGCAAAGCATAAAAGCTGATCTCCAAAAACTGGAGGAGTGGTCCAAGACCTGGCAATTGAAATTCAATGCCAAAAAATGCAAGGTCATGCATCTGGGAAAGCGTAACCAAGGGAAACTGTACTCAGTGGAAGGGGAGCAGATGGTGGCTACCAGGCAGGAGTGAGACCTAGGGGTGATCATTTCAAATGATCTAAAGGTCAGTAGACAATGTGAAAAGGCAACACTAAAGGATAGTGGTATCCTGTGATGCATAGGGAGGGGCATCACGAACAGGAGGTGTGAAGTAATCATGCCCCTGTATTGGTCCCTGGTCAGGCTTTACCTGGAGTACTGTGTCCAGTTCTGGAGGCCACACCTCAGGAAGGACATAGATAGGCTGGAGATGGTACAGAGAAGAGCAACTAAGATGGTGCAGGGCTTGCATCAGAAACTGTATGTGGCAAGACTGGATGACCTCAAATTATACTCCCTAGAACAATGCAGGATTCTTGGGGACATGATAGAAACATTCAAATACCTTAAAGGCAACAACGGAGTGCACATGCAGAACCTCTTTCAGGTAAAGAAGTACAGCAGGACTAGAGGACACAATCTTTGACTTAAGGGAGGAAAGTTCAGAAGCAGTATGAGGAAATCCTTCTTCACAGAGCATGTTGTGGAACCATGGGATAGCCTGCCGGAGGAGGTGGTGGGAGCAAAGACAGTAGGGGAATTCAAGCTAGCCTGGGACAGACACTGTGGGATACACAAGCAGGCAGCTAAGTAGGGGGGTAGAAAAAAAAAGGGCAGACTTTATGGATCATACTGTCCCCATCTGCTGACAACTTCTAAAGTTGGGAGTTATCTGTTCACCTGTATCTTTTATTTTATTGTATGTGTCTCTGTTCAGTAAGCTATATTCGAGCAGACGTGATAGACCATTTGGCATAATCTGCTGGCATCTATGTACAGCATGTATGAATGTGCAGGGTATGTATGATACAGTAAATTGCTCAGGCTACATGTCTAGATACATTCTGTGTCTTACAAAGTTAATTGTGAAAAATGTCATACTTCATCTTGAAAATCTACTAAGCAGAGAAAGAGAGATGCCAAGGGTTGAGCTACACTTGGGTACCAATGAACTGGCAAAGTTCAGCATAGATTAAGCAAAGAACAACTTTTGGGAGCTAGACACATAGAATTTGATGCCAGTAAGGACAACTTAGCCCACCTAGTCTGCCCATTTTTCAATACCTATATTATTACCACAGACAGTCCCTGAGCTACAGCTCTTTCACCCTCCCCTCATTCTTTCCATTGGAGTACTAATCACACAGAGAAACCGCAAGAGCAAAGACCATCACAGCGACAGAATTTGACCTGCAATGTTAGGTCACGGTGATGGTTCCTGCTGGCAATGCATTGCCCAGTGTTTTGCTCCCTCCCCGAGACAACTCTGACTCAGAGTTGTATATTTAGAATCTGAGGAGTTCGAGGGGTACAACCCTCTGAAGAAAACACACACACATCCCCAACAGTACAATGCCGACACTTGGCATTGTGTCTGTCTCTGTCTGTGATGTTACTGTCTGGGATGTCACCCCACTATAGGTAAATCCTTTCCACTATGATTCCTTGTGATTATCCCATGCATTCTTGAACCCAACAACAGTTTTTTCGCCCCGCCACATCAAATGGAAGGCTGTTTCAGAAATCCACCACTCTTTCTGTGAAGAAGTACTCCTTCACATCTCTCTGGAATATACCCCCACCCCAGCTTCATAGCATGTCCCCTTGTTCTTGATCCCCTTTTCTTCTGGAAAAATACTTCCTCCTGTACCATATTTACCCCTATGAGGTATTTAACGGTCTCTATCATACCACCCTTTCATCTCTTTCAGGGTGCACATACTGAGGTCCTTTAGTCTCTCCTAATAGGGCCTTTGATGCAGACCCTGCACAATTTTAATTACTCATTTCTGGACCACATCCACTCTGTTTATAATCTTCTGGAGATATGGGGCTCAATTCAGAAAGCTCCGGGAATGGTGCAAGTGGCTTGTACCAGAAACATTGACACAAATTGTAGCCTGTGTCAAACTTTGCATCAAAGTTAATTCAAGAAAGCAGCTTGCATCAAAACTGGTGCAGTTTGCCCCAAAGTGGCGTGTGCCATGCTTGCAGCCAAAATCTGGGTGCTCCATCTTGCAACAGGGCTTGCATCACAAAAATGATGCAACATCCCCTTTTCTGGTACAGTATTTACAAAGGTGGGAGCCCTGACACTGCTCTGATGATGGCAAGCATCTGTTAGAGCAAGATGGAGTATGTCTAACTAACAGTGGCACACAGAATGGAGCAGATCCAGCTGCAGACAGGGAGGGTGAGACAGCCCCGATACCCCTGCAGTATGATTTGTGGGTTGCACATGTCATTGTTGTGGCCATTTTATCTGCCATATGGCTTTTAACTGGTCTCATCCCATGCAGCTACTTTTGCCACATCTTATATCAGTTTTTATTCTTCAGTACATTGAAACATAGAATTTGATAGCAGATAAGGACCTGTTGGCCCACCCAGTCTGCCCATTTTCCCTACCTATTGTAATACCGTAGACCCTACTTGACCTCTGGCTTGGCCCTCCCTTCCCTAACAACAATGGTTCCCTTATACTTCCCCCATGCATTCTTGAATCCCTCCACAGCTTTCGCCCCCACCACCTCTTCTGGATGGCTGTTCCAGGCATCCACTACTCTCTCTATAAAAAAGTATTTCCTTACATTTCCCCTGAATCTACCCCCTTCCAGCTTCATAGCATGTCCACTTGTTCATGAGCATCTTTTTATCTGAAAAAATACTTCCTCCTGTACCTTATTTGTACCGGTGAGGTATTTGAAAGTCTCTATTATAATCCCCCCTTTCCCTTCTTTCCTCCAGGGTGAACATATTGAGTCCTTTAATCTCTCCTTGTATGGTCTTTGGTGCAGACCCTAGTACACCACATCATCATTTTGATGCAGTTTGTGTCAATTCTTGATCTGTGCCTCCCTCCTCAGTTTTTAGCCACCTTGGAACATTCCTACCCCTGCATTATCATGATGCATCAGTGTTGGCATTCATGTCCCTTCTGCATAGTTTTTGTGGCTCACCTGGAGGCATTCGCACCCCATGCTGTTCCTCCTGGGATTGTGATATTCTCTCCACATGTATCATATCTTTGATGCAGTGAAACTCTTGCATCTGTGTGGCAGACTTTGCCACAGAGACTGCTCATCTTTCTGAATACAGTGCACAATATTTGGCTCACTGGCATTTGACACAAGGTGGTTCTTTGACACACCTTACATTGATCTATTGGCTCTTCCAGAACTTGAGCCTGTGACCTCCAGAACTGGACAGAGTACTCTAGGTGAGGTCTTACCAGTGATCTACACAGAGGTAACATCACCTCCCACTCACTGCTGGTGCTACCCCTCCCTATGCACCACAGATTCCTACTAGTCCTCCTGACTGCCCTGTTGATTGCCAGGCCATCTTTTTTTGGTCATCTGATATGATTACCCCCAGGTATATTTCCTTCTTGATAGTTGTCAATATCACTCCACCTATTTTGTACTCTGAACCGAGGTTTCTGTGCCGTAAGTGCATTATTTTGCTCTTTTTTGCGTTGATGCACAGCACCCATTTCCTTGACCACTTCTTTAGTTTTCTCAGGTCTCTGCTCATCTTTTCCACCCTCCAGGAGTGTCTACTCTATTACAAATTTTGGTTTCATCTGCAAAGAGGCTGTCCTTCCCTTCCAGCTCCTCTGCAATGTCACATAAAGAAATGAATGCATACCAGTCCCTGAACTGATCCCTGAGGCCCCCACTGATTACTCTCCATTCCTTGGAGTCAGCTCTGTTTACCACCACCCTCTGTAGTCTATTTCATCACCAATTTCTTATCCAGCTTACCACTTTTTGGCCCATTCCTAAGCTTCTCAGCTTGCTTACTAGTGCTCTGCATGGAACAGTATTGAAAGCCTTAGTGAAATCTAGGCAGCCCATGTTCACCACTCTACCCAGATCTAAATCGATTGTCGTCTAGTCAAAGAAATCTATTAGAATAATTTGACATGAATTCCTCCTCTGAAACCATGCTGCCTTGGGTATTGTAACCCACTGTATTCAAGATATTCCACAGTCCTTTCCTTCAGTAGTGATTTTATTAACTTTCCCACCATGAAATCATGCTGACTGACCTATAATTGCTAGACTCCACCCTGCTACTACCTTTTGTATAGGGGGGCTATATCTGCCCTCCTCCATTCCTCAGGAACTACTCCTTTTTCCAGTGAGTTGTTAAAATTGGACTGTCAGAGGTGCAGCGAATATTTCCACGAGCCCCCTCAATACCCTTGGAAGCACCCCATATGGCTCTTTTGCTTTGTGCACCTTCAGATTAGTGAGTCTCTTCAGAACTCTCTCCTCTGAAAAATAAATAGTGTCCACCCTGCTCTCTCTAAAGCTTCTGTTACTTTTTTTGTAGTCATTCCCCTTCTTCTCTTCTCTGTGAACACTGAACAAAAGCATTTGTTCAAGATATCTGCCTTTTCCTGGCCCCCCTCTGCACTGTCCCCCCTTCCCTTTATAACCTTACAATCCCACCCCTGGTCTTCCTCTTTTCACTTACATGCCTAAAAAATGTGTTGTTCACTTTTGTTGCTCCCTGGGCTATTCTCTCTTCAGTTTGTGTCTTTTTGCTACTTACTGATTTCCCTGCTTCCCTCTGTTTTCACTGATATACCTCTCTATCTTCCTCTCTCAGCATCTCCTTATACATTCTGAATGTTACCCTTGTAGCCTTTACCTTTTCAGCTACCACTTTCAAGAAGCATAGTGGCCTTTTTCCTCTTACTTTTGATCACTTGTTTGACACAGAGAGTTGTTCTCTTTGATATGTTCTCTTTTAACTTCACCCACTGTTGCAGAACCCAACCCAGGCCATGTCTCCCTGCCAGGTCATCCCTGAGGCATTCACCCATTTCTATAAAATTTTCTTTCCTGAAGTCATCATCTTTGTGTGGTTTGATTTCATAACTTCCTTATGTTGATTCACACTGTACAGCAATCATTGGTCCCCAAGATGTATCCCACTTTGATTTCTGCTATACTGTTGCTTCAGTGAGTACAAGGTCTGGTATTTCCCCATCACAAGTGGATAGGCACAAGTAGGCAAGCTGCTAAGAGAAAAACACAGATACAATATCTTTCTCAGAAGTGCTGCCAGTTAGAGATGCAACAAAATTTAATTTAGCTGGCAAAATTCTGGCTAAATCGCCAATTTTGCATTGCAAAATATTTTGTGTGATTAAGACCTTGAGGCAAAATTTCGCCTGTACAATGAGGTGAAATTTCACCTGTAAATTTTGCTTCTGCCAGTATATTTTGCCTGAGCATTTTACTAAAGCAAAATTAGGGAAAAATGCGTGTCACATGACTTGCTCTCTGCAGCAGAACGCAGGTCACGTGTGACTGTACTCAGTCAGGAGGCCACTGAATCTACAGCCTTTTCCTGCAGTTTGTAGGTTGGAGACAGCAGCACAGACTGTGTGTGTATGAGTCTGTGTGTGTGTGTGTGTGAGAGAGAGAGACAGGAGAAAAATATAATTTTGTGAGTGAGAGAGTGAGAGTTTTTTTTTTTCTGTGTGTGTAGGTCTGGAACAACAATGTCCCTTCATGGTTGGAGATCCCACTTTCTCTCTATTATAAATCTTTATTGCAGGTTCCACTTGCCACTTCTAATGTTATAGTTAGGGCTGAATTGGGTAGAGTACCTATTGTTACAATAATTGATATACGTCTCATGAGTTACTGGGTCAAAGTTATTAATCAATAGACTAATATGCCTCTACTGTGCCTTAGAGAAAAATTATCTTGGCATAAACAGAATTTTAGGTCTCCTTGGGTCAAAAATATTCAACGTATTTTGGGCAGTGTTAATATGCTTCATCTTTGGTCAGATTGGGAGAAATCAATATCAATATCTCATGTGTTTAAGGAGTATGTTAAAAAGAAAATACTTAGGCTTGTCTATGATAAGCAAATGGAGCTCCTCAGAGTTCAACGTCAGGCCAGGTGGCTAGCTCAAAATAAAATTGATGTATTTATAGAGAAATATCTTACTCTTGGGCTGTCCCTGTTAGAAAGAAAAATGATTACTTGGGCAAAACTGGGAATCATCTGTTCTAAATATGCTTTTTTTAATAAGACGGCTCCACCCAATTTAGGTTTGGAGTTTTGCAGATGTAACAAGGGTTTTCAAGAAGATATTTATCATATTACGGTACAGTGCCCTGTATTTATAACCCCGCGGTTTAATCTGTTAAATGATTTCCTTATTAAATATGTGAATGCAAAATATGATATTTTATTCATACTTCTTCACCCTCAGACATTGGAGGAGGCTAAGATGGTTTCAAGTTTTTTTTATCAAGTGTTGAAACACAAAGAAAAACATCTCCCTGCCTATGACAATTAATTTGTTCATGGATTTTTATGTATCAAAATGTTAAATGTAATATTAGATTTAATATTTTTTTTCTTCTTTTTTGTACATAATTTTATGCTTTTAGTATGTTGTAAAGGCTTGATTGCTGAACAATAAAACATTGAACCTTGAACCTTGTGTGTGTGTGTGTGTGTGTGTGTAACTTCGGTTCATCCCCTATTTCTTTAATTTAAAAAAATTATCTTTCTCTTATGTTCTATTTTTCTCTCTTTATGGTGTGTGCGTATTTCACCCCTCCTTTTTTCATTTTTCTTTACTTTCTTAATAAAACTTTTTTTTAAACTAATGATGAAAGGGACTGGGTCTGGGCAGAGTGGAAGGGGGGATAAGTTCACCTCAACAGACATGCATTTAAAAGTGATTCCCCACCAAGCAGCAGGAGCATGTGGCCTTGGCTTCCACCCCCCCAGCAGCAGACACCGGTCATTGTCCCTGAAGTGGCAGGATCCACCCACCCCCAAGCACTGTCAGCAAGAGCAGCTCCCCCCTCCCAGCAATAGCAGCATGCGGCCCTGCCCTCCCACAGCAATGGTGGGATGATGTAGAGGGTCAGGCCCCCACTGGGATATCAGCTGGGTCCCCCCCATCAAAGAGTGTGAGTCTGGTCATTTTTCACCACAAAGCCTGATAATAAAAGTGTTGTCTGCAGCCTTTGTGGAAAAATATTAAAAGGGGGAAACCAGAGTCCCACTTTGGGACTACTGGTGAAAGGAGCCACCTACAGCACCACCACCATCATGCTGCAGAGTGGTTCACAAAACAGTGAGAGACAACAGCAGGAGTCATTACTGAGTCTCAGTGGCACCAGTCTAGGGGGATCCATACCTGGAGGTCATGCCATACCAGGAGGTCTAGCAGCAGGACACACCTTGAGGAGACAGAAGGAGCATCACCCATGCCCAGCAGTGATGCATGCCTCACCCAGTGGTGCCACCCCCTCAGTGACCACCTGCAGCCCCCCCAAGTGGACGGTGTGCATGCCAAGGTCCAAAGTGTCCTTCAGGACACTGGCCAGCTCCACTAGGAGGTCAGGGTGCCTCCAAAAAATAATGGAGGACCAGAAGAAGGTCTTGGACCTCCTGGCGGAGCTTCGTCATGGTGGTGGTACAGATGGCAGTGTCTAATGTAATGACCTGTGGTGGACCAATGCTCTTTTCTTTTTCTTCTCCTTTCTTTGTTATTATTATACTTCTTCTTCTGTACCCCTCCCCTAAAAAATAAAAAGAAAAAAAAAAGGCAACAAAATATTTTCTGTCCTTTTCGTCTTCCATTCTATATCCTCTTGTTTAGTTTTCCTTGTTCAGTTGTTTATGCTCCCTCCCTTTCCCATCTGCTCTCATATGAATACCTTTGGCCTGACCATACATGACCCCACCTTCCCAGCCTCCTGTTGCAATACCATGTCCATAAACTGTGTACCTTTCTTCTTTTATATTTCTCCAACTTTCTTTATATGTTTCTTCTTCCTATCCACAAATGTCAAGTATTGTAACTTATTAATATAAATAAAAACATTTTCCAAAGCTATGTGAGAGTGAATATTGGCTCTGTTCATGCCAAGCAATACCCACAAATCCAGAAATGATTCCAAAAAAATGTTACAGTAAATTCAGACTGAAATCAGATCTCTGTCATGCAGTTAGACATCCACCACAAGGACCCAGATCTTCTGTTTTCTGAACAGTTTCAAATGGTTTTCAGGCCTAATCTTGGTGATGCCATTACCTAACATGCCCCACAAGTCCAGAAATATTTCCAAAAAAAATGTTACAGTAAATTCAGACCAAAATCAGGTTTCAGTCATACTGTTAAATGTTGCATGCCTTCCACTGGGACTAAAACTTGGTTTTTGAAACACTGTTTAACAGTGTTTTCAGGCATAATCTTGGTGGTGCCACTGCCTAACATGCCCCACAGGTCTAGAAATATTTCCCAAAAATTGTTGGAGTAAATTCAGACCAAAATCAGATCTCAGTCGTGCTGTTAAAAGCTGCATACCTTCCAGCCAGACCAAAACATGGTGTTTGGCCTACTGGTTAACAATGTCTTCAGACCTAATCTTGGTGGTGCCACTGCCTAACATGCCCCACAAGCCTAGACTTATTCCCAAAAAATGTTACAGTAAATTCAGACTGAAATCAGGTCTCAGTCATGCAGTTAGATGGTTCACATCCACCACCAGGACCCAAATCTGCTGTTTTCTTAACCATTGCAAATGGTTTTCAAGCATAATCTTGGTGATGCCACTGCCTAACATGCCTCACAAGTCCATAAATGTTCCCCAAAATATGTTACAGTTAATTCAGACTGAAATCAGGTCTCAGCCATGTAGTCCCATGGCACCCAAGCCACCACACAAACCAAAACACAGTCTTTGGTCTGCTGTTTACATTGATTTCATGCTGAATCTTATTTCTTCAAGCGCAGAACAGGCTGTACATGTCCAGAAATGTTACAGGAAAAATGGTACATAAAGTTGAAACAGAAATATGATTTGAGATATGATGTGATGTGGTGTCCCCCCACCACCATCACCCAGACATTAAATTGCTGTTTTGGGCCCTGTTTACCAATGATTTCAGCTTGAATCTTGGTGCTGCTACCTGCTGTGGTGTGCAGATGTCAGAACATGCATTATACATTAACTCCAGAAAAAATGCATGGCATAATTGTGAGAGAAGGGAGATTCAATTATGGTGGGAATTATTAAATAGCCAAAATGGGTGCCATGCTGAGCAAATTAATTCCTCCTGCAAAATGCTGCTTCTACTTGCAATTGTTTCCTCCTGCTGCTACTTTTTAAACTGATTGAGAAATGCAGAATTATCATTTCCCTATGCTGCTGTCCTGACTGACTGTGTTGAGTGACTCTGTGGTTGTAACTTGCCTAGCGGTGGGAGTGAATTACAGCTTGCTGCCTGCTGTTGTCTCTGACTACTACTTACCAAGTTGCCAACATAAGTACTGTTTTTGGATGGTTGATGTTGGATCATCTTCACAGACTTCATATTGCTGCTGCTGCACATGTAAGTATCTGTCTTTTTTTTTCCTGTGCAGTATAAGGGTGTTGGTGGTTGGTATTGTGGTGTCTTGAGTTCCAATATGTTTGTACTGCTTTTATATTATTTTTCAGAGTGCTGTGGATGACATCATCATGCCAGGCTGGGATTAGGATCCAGGGATGATGGAACATGCCACATTTCCCAACGCAGATGGTAAGTATTTAATTTTTCATTACTAGTAGGGTTCATCTCTTACTGCCATCTGGATGTCTGAGTTTGATAGTAGTTGTTTTCTTTTTTGCTTTTGTCAACATCAGGAATTCCAGTGAAATTAACTCTCACTCCTGCAGCTGCTGCTGCTGCTCAAACAGATCGGGGGATTTATTTAAATGTTCAATGGTTCCACTTTCACAGTCTCTGAAGTAAGTATTTCTTCATTTTTTATGGTCTTCTGTGAGGGGGAGGATGTTGGTGGTGGTGGGGGGGGCTGGAACATTTTACAATCCTCAAAATGTGTTCTTATTTTTATCTTATTTCTGGGTATGCTGTACAGATAGATGAAGGGGAATGCCTGTTACTGTGCTTTATAATGGTCTGGAATCATATGCCCTACCAGCATGTTCCTTCTGGGGGCAAATTCTGCAGTTTAATGACATCACAAAGTATGGCAAGTATACATTTGTTTTCTCTGTTTTATTGTAATTTGCTTGCTAAAACCAGGTATGCAGATGGACAAGTATTAGTCATTTTTTCTTATCTTTGGTCTTGCTTAGGTCATTTTCCTCTGTTGAGATTTCATCCTATCCCTGTGTGATGACTACATCCATCAAGGCCCTGAAGGAGCTGTGCTGTGCATAAGGCAGAGGGCGTTGCTTGAACTGCGATGCTGGCCACTGGTGTCCATACCATTAATGAGTAAATACCACCCACATTCAGGGAGGAACTATAAGTGGAAATGGATGGTTGAGATGGTGTTTAGTAAATAATTAAGTGGAGGGGCTAATGTCTTGTCTAATCATTTGAGATGGCATAGCTGCAATAATCATGAACATTTGGAATCCAAACTGAGGCCAGCAAGCATCTCCCCCTGCCCTTTCCCCAGCAGGAACCATCACCTGATAGTATAGCATAAGTAACCTTTTGGGGGGATTTGATTGTTGTAAGTTGTTAAGCCTTCCATGACTACTTTTGTAATTAACGACTTGCGTCATTAAAGATGGCCACCATTCACCATTTCTCAAAATCTGTTCAACTTGTGTTGTTAACAGTTGAATGAGCATGTTACATTCATACGCTACTTGTACTAGGAGACAGAGTTCTTCAACATGTCACAGATAGTAAATGGCAGAAATTATTTTTTTTTGGTCGCATGGAGTGCATGAGTGTGTCAGGTGGTGGGGGGGTGGTTAGGGATGTGCCAGTATTGGAACTTTTAAGGACATCAAAACCACATATCTTGCTCTAAGATAGGGTCAACAGACAAAATGAAAAGTAAAATGTGTATCTTGATATTTTTGGCAGCAAACCGTTATAACTGTAATCATGCAAACTCTAGATGGTTATGGTAATTTCATTGATGCTGCTTTATATAGGCTGGTGTACTGGTGGGGACCAAACAACGGGTTATGGCAAAGGGTCATCAAATGAAACTGATTCACACTGCAGCAGATAACACATTATCATAACCAAGCCAATGGTACATAGCTAAAAAAAAAGTTATAACACTATACTGAGATGAAAGTGGTTGGGTGGAGGTGGCCTTCAAGAAACTCAGCCTTTTTCCAATTCCACATCATCCAAAAAGCACCTCTCACAGTCTTCTAGACTGGAATTCTCACCAGGTGGGAATTCTCTCACCATTGCTGCTTCATCCACCTCGCTGCTGGTGGATGTCTTAGTCAAGGGATTGTCATCATCCTCATCACTGAGACAGTTTCTGTGGCAACACCACTGACATCATTGTGTTGTGTGGAATGTGTCTTTCATTCATTTTGATGAATATTAGTATGGACACATTCTTGGGTGACAAATTGGTCCTACAGTCACTCACGATGGCCCCAGCTGCACTAAACATTCATTCCACACTAACTCTGGATGGTGGGCAGTTCAGGTATTTCACAGGAACCAGTGTTAGTGCTGTCCAGTCAGTCATTTTGCTGCTCCAGTGCAGCAGTGGCTCATCTCATCAGTAATGACAAGGTGCATTGAGTCCCCTATGAGGGCCTCCACCATTCATTCTGCTGCCCTGAGCCCAGTTCCCTCATCTGTGTCCTCCTCCTTTTTCTCCAAATCTTCCACACCCATCTGAAAGAGAACATCCCAAATGGGATTGCTTGCTGTTTTCTGCTGTGCATTGCCCAGTTTCTCTGATTGGGTTGCCTGTGAAATGCTGGTGGTGGGAGCAACATCCGTTTTCACTGCAGTGCATGCCTTTTTCATCTGTGCAGCATATACAGTTCCAATGAAGGTCCCTGTCAACTTTTGTACTCGCTGACGACCTCCTTCAGTTATAGAAGGCAGGCCATGTTTGAAGCATGGATCCAGCATGGTGGTGATTGCAAAGTCATTTGACTGTAAAATGCCAGATACATGTGTATTTCTGTACAGCACATGGATTATGTGATCCATAAGATCACAACAGCAATGATTCCTACTTGCCTCCATCTAGTATTGCACCTTAACTAGTGTCTGCCACAGCACATGTATGAGAGGCATGGATTGACTTATACAAGCAGTGCCCTCCCTCACTGCCTGTTTAGCATGCTAGAATGGATGGTGAATGCATATTAGCCCATCCATTTGTTAACACTGCTCTGTTGTCAGAGTGATGGACACTCCAGCACTGTCATGGGTGATGTGCACCAGCAGGTATTTTGACACAGCCTTATACTGTTCAAACAGTCAATGTGGAGTTTCACCTGGTCACAACATCAAGCTTCATCTGGGGCTGAGGCAGATGGTTATTGCTCTGTAGCTCACAGAGATGGTCACGAGCCTTTGCAGAATGGGCAAAGTGGAAACAGATACGATGGGCAGCAGTAACTGTTTTCTTAATGTCCACATGTTTGAGAAACTGCTGAACAACAAGATTAAGGCAATGTGCAAGGCAGGGCACCCTGAAAAAAACACAATACCTAATGCACTGCACTACACTGGAGCCATTTAGAGATGCAGCAAATTTAAATTCTGCCAGCGAAGTGCCCTCAAAGTGGGCACTTTGCATTGGCACTTCACTTCATGGAGTGCCCCATAGGAAAGGTTCACTTCGCCTTGTGATTATTACTTTGCATTCTCATTCCGCCTTAACGTGAAGTAAGGCGGAGTGACAACATTATTGGAAACGCCTCACACACACAGTCACCGGAATTAATGGGCATCCCCAAAGTGCTACTGTCTCGTATCCAGAAAACTCCCCAGTGCTGATGAAGTGAAATGAGAGTGTGATAAGAAATGCAAAGTCTGCCAGAATTAATGGCACACTCAGTCATGCATGCAGTGGTCACACACAGAGTCACCAAAATTAATGTGCATCCCAAAAATGGTACTGTTTGTGTCCAGAAAATTCCCCAGTGCTAACGAAATGCTGCTGTCTTGTGTCCTGAAAATTCCCCAGTGCTGACAAAGTGAAATGAGAGCATAACAAGAAATGCAGTCTTCCAGAATTAATGGTGCACTGCAAATGCACAGACTGATTAAGATTGCACTGTGCACTCAAGAGATGTATACAAAAAGGCACAACAACACCTTTCCAGTGCTCATAAGTCAAATCCAAATCTGGAAAGGAATATCTCTTGCCAGTTGGGGGATTAGTGCACGGCAGTAACAATCCGCTACCAGTAAAGATACCACAAAGCAGTACAAAAATGTCATGCAGGTACGGTGGATAGCAGGTTCACACTGCTGCAATTACTCTGTGGAACAATAAAAGGTGTCTGATTTAATTGCACGCATCACAGACACACTTACACACAGACTACAAGTAATGTGTAGCAAATTGAAAGCCTGTAGTAATATAACCAAATGTTTTAAACAGACAAATTATACACTGCTGCACCACAACAATCCACCAAAAAATTTCAAGAATTACTGAAAATATTACTGTGTGTGCATTTTTTTTCCAATTATTTAACCAGATGAGACACACTAAGCTGAAAACTTTTTTACAGGTGCAACCTGGGAGCACAGGGAAGTTAAGTGACTTGCTCAGGGTCACACAGTATATGCAAGCGGGGAGCTGTGGGATTCAAACCCAGGTCTCCAGATTTGCAGCTCAGAGCCTTAAACTACTGCACTATACTGCCTCCCTCATTGTCCCCATTAACACAGTTATACAAGAAAAATATAACCAAAAAAGAAAAACTGCCTTTTTCTCCCAGTTAATGTACCTACACCACAAATATGCCCCTCACCCAAAGCACACTTCACAGTACACAGACTGTTCTAAATTAACATTCAAAATTCACACACAACAATAAACACTCAATGATATGAGCACAGAAGGGTTTCCTATAATCAATGTACTAAATTTTGAGCAAAAGAAATGACTCAGAAAGGCATTTTAAACAGCCTTTATAGGTTTTGAATCACATAGCTCTGAGAGAAAACTGTCTCCAGCTACCACTGCACTACCCAGGCCAGAACTGAGGCTGTGCAGAACAATCTAAAGCCCATGTGACCTGCAATCCCATGAATCACTGCAGAATTTCATTTGGAGCTCAATTACAAGGTGAAGTGAGGTGAATTACCTTGATTTCGATGTACTTCGCCATAAAATTGGTGGAGAAGTGGTTTGGTGAAGGTGGAATAACACAATGTCATTGGTTTCAATGAACTTCGCATTCCTTATTATGAAGCGAAGTACTCCACTTCACATTGTGGTTTGCAGAGTACTCCGCAGATTCCATGTTACTCCGTGAATCACTTCGTGGAGTGAATTGGGGCCACTTCGCCAACCGCTGCTTACAGTACTGTAACTCACATACTGTATAGGAAGGAACGCACATGCCAATGACTGTACTTCCCCAATGAGCTGAGCCTGTATCATAAAAATCCCCAATTTAAAAACTCTTATTAATGAGTACAGTGGTGGTGATTGGGTGAAGCCTGGAGAGATACTACAAAACAGGCTTACAATACATGCAAGTAACTAGTAAAAAAATTAATTATGTGATTCGTGATGTGATTGTGATTTGTAAATCATAATTAGTGATTGCATTTGTGACCGTGATGATAAAGAACATTATTTGGTGTGAGATAACCAATATGAAACTATATGGGAATGCGAATGCCTATGGCTATACTTCCCTGATGAGCTGCAGCACAAAACTCCCCAATTTAAAAACTCTTATGAATCAGTACAGTGGTGGGGTGGTGAAGCCTGGAGAGATACTACAAAACAGGATTACAATACCACCAAGTAACTAGTAAAAGAATTTATTTTGTGATTTGTGATGTGATAATGATTCCTGCATCATAATTTGTGACAGCATTTGTGACTGTGATGATGAAGAACATGATTCGGTGTGAGATACCCAATATTTAACTGTATGGGAATGCAAATGCCTATGGCTGCACTTCCCTGATGAGCTGTAGCACAAAACTCCCCAATTTAAAAACTCTTATTAATGAATACAGTGGTGTGGTGGTGAAGCTTGGAGAGATACTACTAAACAGGATTACAATACATCCAAGCAACTAGTAAAAAAATTTATGTTGTGATTCATGACATGATTGTGAATAGTGACTGCATTTGTGACCGTGATGATGAAGAATGTGATTTGTGTCATGAGTGACTCGTGATGATGGCCCTGACTTAAAAATGCATATTAATAGGGGGACGTGGTTAGCGCTCTGACAAGATGGCGACTTAATTACGGAGTTCCTTTCGCACGGAGCCAAGAACCCGAAATTTATTACCTTCGGGGAATATTTCAGATTTGGTTTTAATCGACCAGGCTGCCTAAACTGTGGCTCAACGGAACAGGAGCTTTTGATCTCAGGGATTCAGTGCCACAGTGCATCGCAAGTGAAGGAATTCATGACCCAGCTTTACGAACAGCAAAAGATGGCGCAGGCAGCAAAGGAACAAGAGGAACCCTCAATCAGGGAAATGTTCGCATCAATTATGGCCAGTATAGACAATCTCACGCTGGCAGCTAGTAATTCAGCTTTCGCTATTCAACAAATTAATGCCCGAGTTGACGTAGTGGAGCAAAAGGCAAACGTGCAGGAGGAGTCACTCCTTAATCACTCGGCCCTAATGCGTGAACAGGCAGCTAAGATAGTTCAACTACAGGTCATAGTGGATGATTTGGAGAATAGAAGTAGGCGGAATAATCTGCGCCTACTGGGTTTTCCGGAGGGCTGTGAGGAAGGGAGGGTCTTGCCATTTTTACAGCAGGCACTGCCAGAAATTTTGAAGCTCCCCCAGGGCACTAAAATTACCATGGAACGAGCTCACCGTACTGCCCAGCCTAGGCCTGCCCAGGGAGAATGTCCTCGCCCCATTTTGGCTCGTATTCTGAATTTTGCCGAAAAAGTAGCAATACAGACGAGGGTGAGAAAGCTTGGTCAATTACAATGGCAGGGTCACAAGATCATGATTTTTCAAGATTACTCAAAGGAACTTGCAGCTCAGCGTAAAGCTTTTACTGAAGTCCGAAGGAAGTTACATGTGTTAAAGATCCCTTTCACTATAAGATATCCGGCCACGTTGCAAATTTCAATAAATGGTACAACACAGCAATTTTCGTCTGCAGATGCGGATCTGGAATTTATTGATAACACCTGCCCATAGAAGTTTGAATTCTCAATCTTCCAGTCAGGCAGGAAACAACCAGTGACTTCCCAATTCAGCTGCTGATCCTCCAGTTACTTCTCCCCAGTCAGTGCCCCTGGTGGGATTAGAACCCAGGAACTCAAAAGTTCGAAAGAGGCCTCCATCCTCCCCTCACACTAAATGGGGCCACCCACAAGATAGGAGGAACAGTGTCAACAATCTGACATCTCCCCCCTTAGAGGCAGAAGGTGAAGATCAGATAGAATATGTTAGTCCCTACTTTGCACAAAACAGGTTTGCGGTCTTGAGTGATTTTCCTGATGCAGAAGTATGCGAAGTGATGGAGAGTGGGGGGGGTCACTTGGAAGGAAGTTGTCGGAAGAACCACATAAGGACAGTCCTAATGGCAGGAGCAGAGTCACAGCAAATACATCACTGGACTTTCGGCTCCAGACTCCCCAGGTCATTCCATGGATCAAGAACCAGAAGAGGAAAGCAACTGAAACTTCATGAGAATTGGGACTTTTCTTTCCTTGGATTAAACTGTTCACTGTTAGATAAGTATTTGAATGGCTGTTAATCTAATGTTGTAATTTGTGGGTGGGAATAGGTATGGCTTCTAGAGTTATACCTGGGGAAACCCTTGAGAAAGTGTTTTGCTTCCAGAAGGTGTAGGGTTGAAGTATACCAGTTAATATGTTCAGACAGAAGATCTGGCTGCCAAAGCCGGTCTACTCGGAAGGCAGTTGCTGGGGTTAAAAGGGAAATGGATATGTGGTCCGATATTGTAGGAGGTAAAATCATGAGGTTTGGGGGTGTTTGAATATCCTCCCAGGATAAGTATGAATCCCCGGGTGTAAGAGATATCCAATAGGATTCCCCCTATTTTCCTTCTGTGTCTTACCCCTTGCCGTAGTCTGCTCCGAGGGCATAGTGGGAGGAGAATAAGGGATTTAACTGGACCCTATAGATGGTATTTAGAACCTATACATTGCCAGAGGTAAAACAATGGTCTCTAGGTATGGGGTGGACAACGGGCTGCACTTCTTAATGCTACTCAGACTACGAAGTGTATGGTTCGGTATATACGTAGGCCCTACTGAATGGTGGTAAATAATTAATAGAAGGACTAATGTTTAAGTATATACCAGATGCTCAAGTTAGGGAATGTCCTATAGTAGTATCTGAAGACTTTATGTTGGTACGAGAAGACTTTGATTTTCCAGCACAGAAGGGTAGTAAACAGGTCCAAAGACTTGGTCACAGAACTGTTACCCCTCCCCAGTAAGAGGGGACAGTGGGCAGATCCGTAGAAGGCTCTAGTTGGTGCAGATTTGTCTTTGGTTTCTGCCCCATTTTTTAGAGTATTTTGGTATATGATCTACAGTAGCCACAGATCTTCTCCTCTTCTGAGAAATATCCGGTCCACCCCAAAGAACGATAGGATATACTATTGGCTAGGCCGCTAGGCGGTTTAATCCTATCGCTCTTTCCTGGATAAGAGTAGGAAATAATTTGGTTGTTTGTTATTTAGGTATAGTATTTGCACATAGTTGTTGTAGTTTAGTTAGCTAATCCCTGCAGGCTGTTTTTTTTTTGCCTCGACCGGTGCAGGTACTTAGTTCCTTTCAGTATTTTACACGCTAGGTTCACATTGAGGATCTTAACTAAATGGCTGAGATTGTGATGCACACATGGAATGTTTGGGGGCTGAACTCCCCAATGAAACATAAGAAAGTCCTTGCACACCTGAAACGTGAAAGGTCTCAAGTGGCTTTTCTCCAGGAGACAAAGTTTAATGGGGAAGATCACACCCGTATGGCGAAGGATTGGGTTGGCCAGCAAGTGCACTCTAATGACCTGACCAGGAAACATGGGGTCCAGATTTTGGTGCACAAGTCCCTTCCCTGGAAGTTAATCCAGACACATGCAGATTCTGACGGCAGATGGGTTATGGCCAATTATAACACTCCCACCGGCCCAGTTACTCTCTGCAATGTATATGCCCCCAATGGTGATGCCCTGCATTTTTTTCATAAGTTGGCAGAAGAAACAATGGAATTTAATCCCCCAGATTGTCCGCTACTTATTGTTGGGGATTTCAATTTGACTTTGATGCCTATGTTGGATAGAAATGATGGGGGAAAGAGAAGTGTGAAGGCTCTTCAGCAAATGCTGTCTGATCAGGGGCTAGTAGATCTCTGGAGACTGTTCCATCCCAGATCAAGAGACTATACATTTCACTCAGTTCCAAACGATTCATATAGTAGGCTTGATTTCTGGCTTGGATCAGCTACTCTGACTACTAAAACTCTGGATGTTTCAATTCTACCTTGTTGTATCTCTGATCATGCTTTACTTCAACTTCTGCTGCATTGGGACCCAGGGGTTCCCCCGACTAAGCAATGGAGACTGGACCCACTTCTGGTTCAGGACCCTGAGTTTTCCCCCTAGCTTATTAAAGAGGCTTCTCTTTTTCTGGCAGAAAACCCTACAAGTGACACCTCTGCCTGTACAACTTGGGAGGCTTTTAAAGCCACAATGCAAGGAAGTATTAAGGAGTTTTCGACTGCTAAACGCAGACAAAGAGAATCACAGTTGCTTAATCTGGAACGGGAATTGGCTGAAGCTGAACGTATTTTTAAGACTCTGCCCTCCCCTAATATTCATTCTCCCATTGGGAAACCCATTTTGGCCATTCGGTTTGAAATTAATCAGCTTCTGAATAGGAAAGCTGAAGTTGCTATCTTACGTCTTAAACACACGTTTTGGGAATCAGCACACACAATGGTTAGATCTCCCTATATCAAAGGAAGAACTGATGTTAGCTATCCAAGACCTGAAAAAGGGGAAATCTCCGGGCAGTGATGGATACCCTGCAGAATTCTATCAGACTCTGGGCCACATTATTTCTCCCCTTTTGACTCAGGTGTTTCAGGAGGTTGAACTTAAGGGTGCCTTACCGCCCTCCAAGAGGGAGGCAATTATAGTTGTGATTCCCAAGAAAGGCAAAGACTCCATGGATCCGGGGAATTATTGCTCTATCTCACTTATAAATGTGGACAGCAAATTGTACGCTAAAATCCTAGCCAACAGACTCAGTCCAATGTTGGCGGAATTGATACACCCATCACAAGTGGGATTTATACCGGGCAGACAGAGTTCAGATCATCTAAGAACCCTGATGAATTTGAATCCCCTGGCCAGATCTCTTCATACCCTCGCGGCAGCTATCACGGTAGATTTTGAAAAGGCATTCGACTCCATAGAGTGGGATTATTTATATTTGACTCTTTCTCAATTCGGGATAGGGGATACCTTTCTTGCAAGGATAAAAGCTATATATGGCGCACCCTTAGCCAGAGTTAATACTAACTCGTTGCTTTCCCAACCTTTCTCATTGGGTAGAGGGACGCGGCAAGGATGCCCACTCTCTCCCTTACTTTTTGTCCTGGTGGCGGAACCCATGGCGGCAGCTATCCATAATCATCCAAAGATTAAAGGGTTGACAGTGGGGAAAATATCCTACATAAGCTTTATGTATGCAGATGACCTTCTTCTCCTTTTAGAGGATGCACATACCGCTATCCCTCTGCTTCTTGACCTCCTAGAAGAATTTTCTAAGTATTCAGGCGTACGGCTGAATCGGCTTAAGACAGAAATACTCCCCTTGAATGAGCACTGTGTTCAACAGAAATTCGCTGTGGAGGAGCTAGTTTGGGCTCCAGGGGGGATTACGTACCTGGGCATTTTTCTGACTCCATCCTTAGAAGCAATTTGGCATGCCAATATACAACCCCTTTTGTCCTCCCTTAAGACAGATTTTGATAGATGGAGGTTACTTAAACTTACTCTTGCGGGGAAAGTAGTGGCAGTGACTATGATCTCTGCACCCAACCTATTTTACCTCCTGAGACACTTACCGGTCCCCTTACCTGCAAAGTGGTTCCAGAGCACTGATAAAGTAATTAGGGACTTTTTATGTGAGGGATCCAAACCCAGGTTCTGTTGGGCCAAATTAAGATTACACTGGCGACAGGGGGGGTGGAATCTCCCGTGGCTAGAAGGATACCACCGAGCCTTTCTTGTAGCACAAATGGTTAATTGGGCTCGTCCTCTCTTCCCTCTTTCACTACAGTGGGTGCAGCTTGAGACAGATATCATGGGGCTGTCTCATCCCTTATCTCTTCTGGTACAGAAAGATAATTTCAAAAAAGCTAGGGTGAGTAAGATTGGGACAGAGTGTACATCCCCCACAATAGATACAGCTAGGTGGAACTGGGTCAGCTATCATAGTAAACTCAAGCTGGCCCCTCTTCCTTTTTCATATGTGCCTATATGGCACAATCCAGACATCACCATTGGTGGAAGCAAAATTATATGGAGGCAGTGGGTAGCATTGGGTATTACTAAGGTGGGAGACTTGCTGACCCCCGATCAAAAGACTATTCAGAATTTTCAGTCTCTAAGACAGCAATGGGGAATTCCTGCAGGTGATTTCTGGAGATATCTCCAGATTAGGGACGTTATCAGGCAGCTTTCACCTTGTCTTTTGGGGCATGTCCAATCATCACCATTGGATAAATGGATATCTTGTACCAAAGGCCTAGCAGGTCAAATATATGCCACCCTCCGTGATACTCTTCCATCACAATCTGAAATAGCGCGGCACCGATGGGAGAAGATGTTGCGGATCAATATAGCTTCTGAAGCATGGGATAAAGCTTGGGATAATGCCCACTCCTGGTTCACTGATGCCTAATCTAGACTAATTCAAAATAAAATTGCACACTCTTGGTATAGAACTCCAGCTATTCTATATAGAGCTAAAGTAATAGATAAGGACAACTGCTGGAGATGTCAACAGCCGGGGATCTAGCACATGTACTGTGGACCTGTCCCAAGATCCAACCTCTGGCAAGAGATTCTGAGTTTGCTTCCGGGTTCTCCAACAGACCATTCCTACATGTCCTCTTTCTGTATCTTGGGGTTAAGGGGTAATGCCAAAGTGTCACCATTAAAACTTAGATGGCTGGCTTTTTTAGCGCTACAAACCAAAAGAGCTATAATAAGCCAGTGGAGGACCACAGTGGTCCCCATGGTAGCTGCAATAATGGGGTCTATGTCCACTTTGGCCAAACTGGATAAGATATCCTACATACAGAAATCTAAACTTCCCTTATTTACAGCCTGTTGGGACCCATACCTGAGATACTTGGTGCAAGTTCCTCCACCAATGGGAATTGGGTGAGTACCCGCAATCTCCTTTGCTGGTCATATAGGTAAATAGAGGAGATGGAACTTGAACTAGGGTCTTAGCATAGTTGTTTCAAGCCTTAACGTGGCTGTGGCAATATTGGAACTACAGCGACCAAGTATGAATAGTGGGGATATGTGACATCTGGAAGGTTTATTGTATGAGTACAGAATTAAGCTTGGGATACTTTGATTTCATTACAGGACCAGGCTGGTCTTTGCAGAACATATCTATGCTCATAGTTAAATTGTTCCAGATGCCTTGATAAGGAATACCCCTGGCGACAATTATAAACTTACGTCTGTAGAGTTGTGTATGTCCGGCAAGGAGAAGGTTCTGATTTGATCCCAAGGTTTGGTAAGTACTCTGTATACGATTAATACTGGGGACTCATGTGATTGTTGGGGAATATCCTGTTTATTTCAAGGTGTGTCATTACATAATCAGAGCCTGTAATCCAGATGTAGGATAGTATTCTTTATTTTATAAATAGAAGTGTCATGGGCATATGGGATACTTTGAAGTGACACTCTGTGGTCTTTGCATGGCAACTGTACCGGTATACCATCTTTACAGGGATGGGCAGGGGGGGCATATATATATATATATATATATAGATACATTTACAGATATATAAACATGTAATATCACAATTAATCACTATTTGCTGTAACGTGGTATTATGTTCTGTTTGTTTTGTTTTATATTTTGAAACAACAATAAAAAATATTACAACAAAAATGCAAATTAATGGGTACAATGTTCATGCAGAGATATGCACCACACCAGTCCAGGACTCTGAAGGGAAGCCAAAGAAACAACTGTGACTTAAGTTATAGATGGAGACTGGGCCCTAAAGAGATGCAAATGCACAGACAGATTAAGATTGTGCTGCACACTAAAGAGATGCAGATGCGAAGGCACAACACCTTACCAGTGCTCACCATCAGAAATTCAAATCTGGAAAAGAAAACCTTTGCTGGTTGGGGCGTGCGGTGTGGGGGGGGGTGGCAGTGTACTGCAGTAACAGACACTAGTACTAGTACCAGTAAAGATACCACAAAGAAGTACAAAAATCACGCAGCTGCAGTGGATAGCAGTTTCACATTTGTAAAATTAATATGTGGCACAATAAAAGATGTCTAATTTGATGACACGCATCACACACATACTCACACACACACTAAGTAATGCATAGCAAATTGAAAACTTCAGTAATGTAACCACGTATTTTAAACAAACAAAAATTGTGCATCACAAAAATCAGCAAAAAAAGTCAAGAATTATTGAAACTATTACTGTGTGTTCATTAACACAGTTATACAAGAAAAATATCAACAAAACAGAAAGAACTGTCTTTTTCTCCAAGTTAATCTACCTACACCACAAATACGCCCTTCCCCCAAAGCGCACTTCCACTCTCTCTCAGTACAGAGACTGAATGTTGTACATTAACCTTCAAAATCCATACCCAAACAATAAATGCTCTATGATATGAGCACAGGAGGGTTTCCTACAATCGATGAACTAAAGTTTCAGCAAAAACAATTACTCAAAAAGGCTTTTTTTAACAGCTTTTAGAAGGTTTGAATCACAGAGAGCTCTCAGAGCAGTATGTCTCCTACAGCTTCCTACACACTCTACCCCAACCTGAGGCTGTGCAGAACAATCTAGAGCCCATGTGACCTGAAATCCCATAAATCACTGCAAAATTTGCCTTTGGAGCTTAAAAACAAGGCAATGTGAGGTGAGGGAGCTGGCAGGGAACTACAGGCCTGTCAGCCTGACATCGGTGGTGGGCAAGGTGATGAAGGGCATTGTCAAGGAGAGGCTAGGGGGGGACCTGGATAAGTCAGGGTGCCTGGATGATAGACAGCATGGATTCATCCCGGGGAAATCATGTCAGACAAACCTGGTGGAGTTCTATGACTGGGTGACAAGTGCCTTGGACCTGGGTAGACCAGTGGATGTCCTCTTTCTAGACTTCAGCAAGGCATTTGACTCTGTTCCTCATGTGGGCCTGTTGGATAAGCTAGGAGAAATGGGGGTGAGAAACAAGATGATCAGATGGATAGGCAATTGGCTCCAGGACCGGACCCAGAGGGTCGTACTTGGTGGGATAGTCTCATCCCCAAGGAGGGTCATTAGTGGGGTCCCACAGGGATCAGTCCTTGGGCCCCTTCTGTTCAACGCCTATGTATCTGACATAAGGACAGGAATCAGGAGTGAGATGAGTCTCTTTGCAGATGACTCGAAACTGGGGGCGTGGTGGATGGGGTGGAGGGGAGGGTGGCCATGCAGGGTGACCTGGAGGCTCTGGAAAGATGGTCTAGAAAGTGGAAGCTGAGGTTCAATGCAGGGAAATGCAGGGTACTCCACCTGGGGGTCAGAAACCCAGGCCAAGTGTACACCCTGGGGGGGGGATACTACAAGCCTCAATGGCTGAGAGGGACCTGGGGGTGGTGGTGGATGTCAAGATGAACAACTCTGAGACTTGTAGGAGGGCAGCAGCCAAGGCCAACAGGATGCTGGGATGCATCGCTAGTGGGATCACCTCCAGAAGGAGGGAAGTGATACTCCCTCTGTATAACTGCTTGGTGAGGCCGCACCTTGAGTACTGCGTGCAGTTTTGGAGGCCACACTTAAAGAGGGACATTAACCTCCTGGAGAGGGTCCAGAGGAGGGCAAACCAAAATGATTTGGGGCTTGGGGGACAGGGACCTATGAGGAGAGGCTTGAAGAGCTAAATATGTACACATTGGAAGAGAGAAGGGACCGGGGACATGATAGAGGTCTTCAGGTACATGAAGAGGGTAAATAGGGAGGAACAGTCAGGGTGCTTCAAGGAAGGAGGAAGGGCCGCTAGAGGGCATGGGTGGAAGCTGGAGGGGGAAGATCCAGGGAGAAAGGAGGAGGTGCTACTCACTGAGAGGGTGGTGGAGCCATGGAATGCACTACCTAGGGGCTGGTGGAGGCAGAGACAGTGGAGGGGTTCAAGAGGGGGTGGGACAGGTACAGGGGAAGGGTTCAGGAAGCAAAATCCAATGCAGCAAGAATATCCGGAACTGGGAAGGGAGAAGCCAGAGAAGGCGAGGGGGACAGCAAGGTTAGCACCCAGGGTGGGGGCTGACCAAACGAGCAGACACGAAAGTCCATTAGGCCTATTCTGCTGGCATTTTAGTATGTTAGTAAGTACATTGTTTTCAATGTACTTCACCTTAAAAATTGGTGGAGCAGTGGTTTGGGAAGTCAGTGTAATGCAAAGTCATTGTTTTCAATGGACTTTGCCTTACCCATTATAATACGAAGTACTCAGCTTCACGTTGCAAAGCACTCCATGAATTCTCCTTCACTCTGCGAATCATTCCGTGAAGTGAATTGAAGCCACTTCGCCCATCTCTGATTATCACTTGTGATTAATCCTGCTGAGTGACTGTGTGTGTAGTCACCCATCACTTTCTGACAGCAGAACATTAAGCATTTTCTCAACCATGTGAGAACCACTAACACTTGTCATACTCGTGGTTGCATGCTGCCAAACACCAGGTGTGTTGCTACCACCACAATTTTGCTTTATGCAGGTTCTGCCAGGCCCAAAATCAAGTACCATGCCAGACAACTGTGCCCAGTGTGCTGTTATGCATAGATACAAGCTTGCTGCTGTTTGTTCTCTGGTCCATATAGCCATGCTAAGATGGATATATCATAATGCACTGTGCTTCTATACATGTCTAATGGAATCAGACACTCTACATTTCAGCTCTGGCATGGCATGCTTAGTAAAATAGGTTCAAGAAGAAACCTACCATCTGGGACAGGTATGTGCCATCAACCTGTGGAAACCAGCAAGAGATATAAGCAGGGATTCTGGATATCATGGCAAGGGTCTAAACTGGTTAATATCCACACAAGTCATGTCTCTGGGGGTACATGGGATGTTATTTAAATTAAATAGTATTCATATGGGACTTGGGTGATGAGTGCAGGTTTGTATCTCTTTGGTTGGTATAGATAAAAATGTAATCAGAAAGACCATGATTAGAACCTGTGTACAGAAGAGATCATGAGTTAAACATGTGTTTGTTACCACTCTGTTACTTTTAAGTGGAAAGTTACACTTGAATCCTGGACCACAACAAATGGAAGCAGTCTCTACTTACATCCTGAATGGGAAAGAGTTTTCAATCATACATTTCAACATGCGTAGTTTAGGCAATAAAATAGAAGTTTTCAGAAAATGGGTCCTAGGATATCAGGTGGGTATAATCATTTTAACAGAGACCTGATTAAGTACTAAAACTATATCTTCTTTTCTTGAGATAGATGGTTATCAGTTGTTTAGACAGGATCATAACAAAAAAGGTGGTGGAGTGGTGTTATACAGTATGAAAAGCAACAATTAGATATTAAAGTCCTACCAAATGGAAAGAATTTCCAGGGTATTGAAGTACTAGCAATAGAACGTGGTCTTCCTTTTTCTTAACCTATTGTGATACTGGGTGTATATAAACCTAAGATTCCCCCCTCTAAATCTGAGATTATGTATGATTACTTATGCAAATTTAAATCAACACATGAAATTTTGTTGATTGAAGATTTGAACTTAAATAAGGAATATGCTACAGCTGAGCATGAATTGGTTGATTTATCTTATTAGATTGGGTTTAAGTCAATTAATTGACAGGGTAACCAGAATTAATAGAAGGATGGTGAGGCATCTTCTACTTTGGATTTGATTTTTACTACAAGAAAGGACAATTATAAAATGAGTGGGGTCTTGTTTGATACCTTCAGTGATCACCAGGGGGTAGTATATGTAAGTGCTAAAGAAAAAGGAATTACAACTGGATATTGGATTTCTAAAAGAAAGTTTAAGCACTTTGATTACATTAATTTTATGCAGGATTTGGAAAATGTGAATTGGGAGAGGATAGCCCTAATTCCTACTATAAATAAGGCCTGGTAGTATTTTAAAGAGGAATTTGAAAAAAATTGTAATCTATATGCACCTATGAGAAAGGTGTATCTTGGGTTAAAAAAATGCTATCTGGTATATTGGGAATCTGCACAATTTGTGTAAAAAGAAAAACCTCCAATGACAAAAGGCAAAGAAATCAAAGGCCCAGGTTGACTGGGATGGCTACAGAGCCTTAAGGAATAAATATTTAAAGGAATTAAGGAAGACAAAGGTAGATTATCATAAATATGTACTGCAAGACTCTCAATTCTCACATCCTGGTAAATTTTGGAATTTAATTCATAAATTACAAAATCCAGGTACAAATGGATATCGAAAACATTTTATATCAATGGTAAGGAAATGGAACAGTGCGCTGAGGTAGGGAATTATTTTAGTGACTTATTTGTGAATATAGGGGTTATAAAGGATGAAATAGATGAAGTTACCTTAATTCGGGAAGATACGTTTTTTGATAATGATAGGGAATCAAGGCAGGTGTTTAAATTTGGTGAAATAAATATTAATGAGGTAATGTTAGAATTGTTGAACATTAACTAAAGAAAGACTATTTGACTTGATGGGATTAATAGTAGTTTATTGAAATTTGCAGCCCCAGTGATTGCCTACCCCCTGACACATATCTTTAATTTGTCATTAAATACAGCTGAAGTGCCTGCTGAATGGAAATTTGCTAAAGTAATTCCAATTTTTAAATCCAGTTCCAAAAGAGAGATTAGTAATTATTGACCAATATTTTTGATACATGTGGTAGCAAAGATTTATGAAAAAAAATGGTAGCTAAGCAGGTCAAGCATTATATAAAAGAGCATGGCATTTTGAATAGTAATCAGTCAAGCTTCAGAGAAAGATATAGTACTCAGACCGCATTAATAAAAGTAACTGTGGATATTCAGATTGCAATAGATAATGGATTACTGACAGGAGCAATCATGATCGATTTGTCAAAAGCTTTTGACTCTTTAAATCATTATACACGTATTACTAAACCGAAAAACATGGGATTTTCAGATAATGCTGTAGAATGGTTTTCCAATTACTTAAGTGGCAGGAAACAAAAGATATTCTTAAACACATATTCTTCAGATTTTAGACAGATAGGGCAGGGAGTACTCCAGGGATCAATTCTGGGTCCCCTTTTATTTAATTTATATACAAATGACCTGGAATTTAAACAAGAAAAATTAATATATCACTAGTACGCAGATGATATTATTATGTATGTTTCAGGTGTGGAGGATTCCTATTGTATACAGTATACATTACAAGCAGCTTTTGAAGAGATACAGAACTGTTACATCAAAAATAAACTGGTTTTGAACACTACTAAAACCAAGGTAATATTGTTTCAGCAAAAAAATAAAGACCCTTACATTAAAGAGTCCCTGGAAATAAAAGCATATGACAACTCTAAATTACAGTTGGTAAATGAGTACAAATATTTAGGGTTATGGACGGACACATATTGTAAGGGGTCTTTTCATTTAAATAAATTAGTTAGAGAATGGGGCAACAACTAGGGATGTTATATAGAATAAAAAAAAAAATTTCAAGGAATGCCAGGTTATATGTGATAAATACTGTGTTGGTGCCAGTGATCAATTATGCTGATGTGATAAATGGGGAAGGATGGGCAAATAAGACAGATTTGAAAAAATTAGATTGCATATATAATAAAATGGCTAGGTATATCTCGAGGGCGCATAGACTTACACATCATTGTGAGTTGTATAGTGATGTGGGGTGGGATCATTTGTATATTATGAGAAATAAACATATAACTAAATTTATGTATAAATTTATAGACAATAAATTGCCTGAATATATTACTAAAGATCTAAAATTAAAACACCCAGTTATGGGTCTGAGATCAGCCCAGTATATAGAGTTTGAAGTGCCGAAGAGTAGGAGAAAATGTGGGTGTGCTATGCTATTTTATCTGGGTCCAAAAAGTTGGAACGGTTTACCTGTTAATTTGAGACCCTATGTTGCCAAAGTGAGTTGGACCACGATTAGGCGATGGTACCATAAACAAAGTGGTCAAATGCATGAATGTTGCATAGCATGGAAAATGGATAAGTTTAATAGAAGGGTAAACAGTGGTTTGTGGGATGTGATTTATTAGGTGGAAATGTATTTAATATGTATATGTAAACATGTAATTCTGTAATTTTGTATATCTTGATCATTTTTTTCCCTAGATTGTAAACCAGGTTATGCACTTTAAAAGGTGTCCCTTGAAAATGAGTGTACTTGTGTATTCAATGGGATTGTTTACCTTGTTCATTTATAAATGAATAAAATCATTACTACTACTACTATTACTACTCCATGAACGAGAATGACAACAGATCAACAGCCAGCATTTCAGCAGTGGGAGCATTTAACTCTCATGCAGCAGCATGATTGGGAGGGTACTTTGTCTGCTACTCAAGGATGGTTTTCAGAGTGGGCTACATCTTTGGGGCTGTTCGACCAGAATGCTGTACTTGTGGCAGCAATTATGTTTTATAGGGGTAACACTTGACTCTTGGGGCTGTGTAGACTCCATGAAACTAGTTATTTTGGTTGCTTGTGGGTGTGGGGTGTACTTTTCTGACTCGAGGGACAGGCAGTTCCACTGCTATGCCCAATACTTGATAGAGCAAAGGATTGCTCACCCTCCTCCTCCACCACTGACTCACTCTAGACCCCTCCCTCCTGCTCTTGCCCTACTACATTTAACTTGCTGAGGGAGATGCCACCAACAGCTCTGGCATCCTTCTGGTGTTTCCTGCCATCTCAGGGGGTGCTTGTTTTTCAGGCGGGAGTGTTGGCCACCGGTGCCTATGTGGCTTCTTTTTTTCTCCTGACTAACACGTGCTTGACAAAGTTGGCATATTGCTATGGTCTCATCAGCAGGATCAAGCACATAAAAGTTCCAAACTAGGGACTTTTGACCTCTGAACTTCAGATGCTTCTGGGACTGGGATAGTTCAGAAACAGGTGTGGAAGTGTGTTTTTTTAGCTGCTCTCATCACTTCCATAAGAGTACTTTTGGGAGAGGGCGGTGACTTGACTGCTTGGAGGTTTACTAATAGGCTCATTGACAGACTGACCCATGGGCTATGCATGTAAATGGCCTACATCATCCTTGACCTTTTTTAACTCAGGCTCCCATGAGGGATCATCCCAGTCATCATCACAACCAATAGCAATAATGTTCTAGTCCTCCTCCTCCTCCTCCCTATCACTGTCTTCTTGCAGCACAGCACCTTTTTCTTTTTCTACAACCACCTCAGGGGGCTGACTACCCCTATCTTCAGGATTATCAGACTCTGGTTGAACAATATCATCAATTCCTGTGGGAACAGGGATAGTCACACCAACAGACTTATCACCATACTCCTGGACCACTGTTCCTGTGCTGGTGTCAGTGCCTCCCTTTTCTCATTGTCATCATCCCCCACTAGCATGGATGCAACAGTTTGAGCCTTAAAAAAGTAAGACACAGGTATGCCAGTACTGCCAACAACTCATTTTCTGGTACCTGCCGCACCACCAGAGTCCACTGCAGAAGACACAGATGCAGACATATGTGTGCTTTCACTGATATGGGGAACTGGAACTGAAGTTCTACTCTTTTCAGCAGACTTCTTAGCTCCCTCATCCCCCTGCCACATTTCCCCCCTGTAGCGGGTCACCTCTTAGCCAGCATTTTTGCTGCTGCTGCTTCAAAACTTTGCCTTTCTATGGGAATATATCAAAAATGGATGTATTACTAACTGTATGAATAACACCTCATGTGTCACACCTACAGTACTGACTTCCTTACAAGTCCAAACACAATCAGGACAGGTAGCAGCACTTAGAGTACAACTAATAACATATATGGTAGGCAGCCTATTCTAGTAAAAACAAAAAGATAACTTTTTTCTTTCACCAAACAGGAATTAAAGCAACACATACAAGGAAAAAGGGCACAAGTGACCAACTTTAAATACAGATCACCTGTGCCTCTTGACAACTAAAGTACTGTAATGTGTTATTACTTAGTTAATACCACAATTTATTTTTATTATACAATGGCAGAGACAACCATAAAACATCGACAAAGGTGAGTACCACAATATGATAGTGGTCTGGATGGGAGGGATCAGCAAACAATCTCTTGGTAACTACTATATGAATATGTAGTTTTTTATACTGCATGTGTCAGGAGTTAAACAAGCAATGCTGTAACAGAGAAAGGGTAAGATAAGTCAACTTAAACAGGAACACTGCGCAATGTGCAGAGGCAAGCTCCAGCAATAAAATACAGGGGAGCAATTCAACAAAGCAGTGAAACTGTAAATGGAAGTTTCAATACAAAAAATATAGAACTGTTGATTTTCACAGTTTAAGTGACACAAATTAACACTCCAGCAAACAGAACTAACCACAAACAAATAAAACTAAAATAATGGATCAGCTCTGTGTTTTTAAAACTTTAGACTACACAATCACAACTAAAAGTGGAAGAATGGTATATATAACACAGGCTAACAGTGGCAGGAACTCTCAGACGGGATGCAGTAACTTTTCAAAGGAAAAAAAATTGTCAAGATATAACAAAATTAATAAGAAATAACAATAAAAAATAAATCACAATTTGTGAGTAATCTGTTTGTAAAAGGCTAGAAATAGCCTGCACTGGTTTACATTCCTACCCTACTCCACTTAACTCCTTCAAATACACAGACAAAAGTAAAACCTAATTAAAATAAGTATTATGCAAAAATCCACAAAATTAGAAAATGTTCCCCAGCAGCATTAGGAAAAAACTGTATATTTTGTAGCAATTAGCTCTCAAAAACAAGTTTTAAAGAGGTTTAATAGGCTTTATTGGCTCAGTTCCAGTCAGTAACATCATGGAATAAAATAAAATGGACAAAAAGAAAGCGGCAAAAAACAGTGTCACCATCAATACTGGCAGCACAAAATGAAGTGTGCCAGAACAATGCAGGCCACATGACACACAGGGAGCAAACAAAGTCCACTGTATGGAAACTGTGCACTGGAACACACAGAAGCAGGCACCCATGCACAAGAACAGCACAGGAGTGCAGGGAGATGGAACAGGGCAGGGTACAACCACCACTGGGGGAAGCAGGCCACTGGACACTGTCCATGATAATCTAATGGCACAGGCACCCACCAGAATGCTGAGTGATGGAGACAGTGCACTAAGTAACCACAGGAGGACAGGTGGACCATGGCCACCATGTGGATGGCCATGTATATAATAATTCAGGGGGCCAGGAGCACAAGCCAGCATGGCCCCAGGAACACACACAACACAAAGGACAGGGGAGATTGCATGTTGGCTTGTGCTCCTGGCCACTGGGGTTCTAGTGCAGTGTCTCCATATGGTGGATGTTGTTTGTTCCCTGTGTGTCATGTGGCCTGCATTGTTCTGGCATGCTTCATGTTGTGCTGCCAATATTGATGTTGACACTGTTTTTGCGGCTTTATTTTTGTCCATTTTATTTTGTTCTGCGATGTTATTGATCAGAACCATTGGCTCTGATGCACCACAACAGACTACTCTCTGACTCAGAATGCAGCAGAATGAGCTGTAAACAAGCTGCATGTGATATTTGACTAATTTACCCACAATGCATTGCACATATCACTTTTGGAGCAACATTTTACCAGCAAAATCAAAAGTTACACCGGCAAAATTTCGCCTCAAGACAAAATGTTAAGCATTGATGTATAAAATTGGCCAACCAAAGCATTTACATGAAATTTTGCCATTACACAAAATCTGAAAACAAGGTGAAATTTCTATTTCAGTTTTGTATAACACTACTGCCAGTGCCATGTGCAGAGCAGATGCGCATATACAGAGGAACTATAGTTTTGCGTTGCGTGGAGAAACTAGCTGGTTAGAAAAGCACAGCCTATTGTGACCTGAGTGATTGTTACCTGTGAAACCATTAAGCAGATGGATGGATGATTGGGTAAGACGCTGAAGATGCTTACCTTACAGTCATGAAACCTGATAAGTATAAAACATGTAACACAGATGATTTAGTTCCAAAAATAATTTCCCATCTGCCTTTTTGATTTCTGAATAACTTGTGGAAACTTTCAATATGTCCATCTGTATAGAACAAATTCCTGCAACGTGGAAATACTCCTTTTGTGGTTACAGTCCACAAGGGTAGGTAAACCGCATGTCTTGACAACTTTAGGCATCTTTAATTTATCTGTCTTAGCAAAAACAGAGGAGAAAATAGTTTATACTCAGCTTGTTTAGCATAACGAGATGTACACACCCCTGACTGATAGCTAAACTGGAATGAGAAAAGGCCATGGAATAGATACTGCCTTAATAATGTTCATGGATGAATTGTACTAGGTCATGGACTTAGGTTGCCTGACCAGTGCAGTCTTCATTCACCTGACCAAGACTTTTGATTATAGTGACCATGGGATTTTTGTTGAGTAGATTAAAATCATTGAGTTTATGGCACTCAGCCTGGGATTGGTTCTCTGACTACTTATCCAACAGAGTAAAAACAGTTAAATTTGGCAATTGTTATTCTTCCAAGAGCATGGTTCACCGTGATGTGCCACAGGGCTCAACTTTGGGTTCACTGTTATCATTATGCAGTGATTATGCTTACACATTACAGTAAGCTCAATGACTGTTCAGTCAGTTGCCAGCCACAGAGGTGTGAGGTGGGATGTGCTGGTCACTGGCTCTGCTCCAGAATCATGGGCAGTGCAGGGTGGTCGGCACTGCCTGCTGGGGTGGAGGTGCTATTATACCACCAGGGCTAGTGTACTATTGCTTACTATCTGTACTGGCACCATTGGGGTTCGGGAAGGATAACAGGGGTATTATTATGTTACAGACATTACTGGTATCATCGGGGTAGGGAGAGGGTGGCAGGGGAATTATTATGTTACAGACATTATTGGCACCATCTTAGACTGGAGAAGGCAGCATGGGTATTATTATGTTAGACATTTCCAGCATCATCAGGGTTTAGGGAGGGAGAAGGGGTATTATTATTTTACTCATATTATTAGCACAATGAGGATTTGGGGATGGGGCCACCAAACCACCAAGGTCTGGAGCGGCTCACGGCTGCCCTGTTGCTTGCAGCAAACACTCTCAGTGTGCTGTCTGTTTGGTGCAGTGTCAGGGTTGCAGCAAGCTGTGGGACTTTGCCACTGGTACTCTGAGTTTTTATTTCTGGTTGTAATATTTAATGTTATTAGCAATCATTTGTATCAAGACTAAAACATAGTTATACAACTGTTTTCTATGTTTTTGTCTTAGCATATCACATTTTCCCATACTTCACTCAAACAGACTGAGACATACACAATGCTTTGGAGAAAAATGTCCACAGTCACATGTTTACTAAAACCAAATTGTACCCCAAGTTACATTATTATTAGTCGGTTATGTGCAGCAAGGGAGTCATAGCAAGGCTATTGATGGTCAAACTTTCATTACCTTTGCCATCCCCTTACCTCAAGGGATCTGACAAAAGTTAAAGCCTCTGTAAGTATTCTGGCCTCCAGGACATAAAGGATGACTCTTGAGCCATGTGATATGCACCCCTTTCCTGTTGGATGGGGCTATACCTGCAGGCCATGCCTGAAGAGGCTATCCCCTAACCTACCCCCTCCCTGCAGGCATACTCTAGCCATCCAGGCCCTACCCTCTTGCCAGTCTTTGGGGGGAACTTTCTGCAGAACATTCATAATTCCCTGTTATCCCCTTTGTAAACTTCTTGGAAGACTACCAAGCTGTCATGTATTACTAAAAACCTATTCTATAAATCTTCTTACCTTGCCAGAGAAAGAAAATCCTGGAAACCTCATGGGAAAAACTGGGACACTTTCTTCTTGACCCCTAAGGCATTGCACCATACTGAGACAACAAGTTCCCTATGTTCTGCCATTCCCTGATCCTGCTTTTACAAGGGTGGGAGTTCCAGCAAAAGAAGAAGCAAAGGGATGTGCACAACTGTGCTACTAACTATATATCCTCTTGCTCCAACACTCGACCCCGGAATTGTACTGTGTTTTAAGCATTCTATCCTAGATAGCTTCTGTAAAAGGAATTGATTGTTCCAGTGAGTTACCCCAGGTACCAAAATAAAAATGAAACAAAAATAAGTCACATGGCTAAAGGGCTGGTGAGAGGAGGAGGGTTGCCGCTATGCAAAATGCAGGAGTAGCTTCTGGCTACATTGCTGTTTTCATGCATCTTAGCAAATGTGACAACAGTACTCTTGGGCAAAATGTAGTTGCCAGAGCTTATCAGCTGTGAGACTAGATAGGGGAGTATATGGTTTGAGGAGGACTGATAGATTATTCTTTTTACTCCTAATGAAAACCAAGCCAAGTAAAATGACGTTGGCTCCCTCCACTCAACATTTAAATTGGACGCAAGGAAAACACACCAGAACTTTAGACTTAAATGTTAGAACACAGATTTGAAACTACATGATAGGACAAAATGTATGGAAAGTTTAGAACAAGACTAGTGCAAGAAGCATTTACCACCATTACCAAATCACTTTATTGTTCAACTTATTTAGTCTTTACAATTTCACACAAATTAAAAACATTTAGAAGTTTATAAGTACAGACATGCAAAGTGTTTCATCATTACAATTATTTGGAATATAGATGCCACATACAGTACATTAGACATTCTTCACTAAAAGAAGTGTATATCTATCACTTACTAGGAGAATAATTCTCCTTGAGGCATTTATCAGGACATAACATTTCTTTCCTAAGGGCAACATTTCCAGATAGAATCAAGATGGGAGAGTGCCTCAGAAAAGCACTAGCAAACAGGCTAGAAGGAGGTGTGGAGCAACAATGGGGAATTATCAAAACTGCCATCACAGAGGCAACAAGCCTTTGTGTGAAGCAAATAAACAAATCAAAACAAAAAAAAAGCCACTGTGGTTCTCAAAAGAGGTGGCTGTTAAAGTCAGGAAGAAAAAGATAGCATTCCGGAAGTGTAAGGAAACACAGAAGGAGCAGGACAGAGAGCTGTACCAGTTAAGGCAGAAGGAGGCGGGAAGGGAAGTCAGAATAGCAAAGGCCCGAACTGAGGAAATAATAGCCAACTCAGTTAAGAAGGGGGATAAAACCTTTTATAGGTACATCAGCGAGTGTTGACAGACAAAGGGAGGGATAGTGAGGCTGAATAGACTGAACGGTGGGTGGGCAGAGGGGGACAGTGAAAAAGCAGGAATACTGAATGAATATTTCTGCTCAGTATTCACAAAAGAGGAGGAGGAAGTGCCTAATCCAATTAACAGAAGCACTCTTGATAGGGGGGGTCGATCCCAGTCCTTTCACAGAAGAAAGGGTTCTGCAAGAACTCCTAAAACTGAAGGTGGACAAAGCAATGGGTCCTGATGGAATTCACCTAGAATTCTAAAAGAATTAAGGGAGGAACTAGTGAAACCACTGGCTACTCTTTTAAAAAATCATGGGAGGATGGTGTGGTACCCAAGGACTGGAGGAAGGCGGATGTGATTCCCCTTCACAAAAGTGGGTCAAGACAGAGGCAGAAAACTGCAGACCTGTCAGTCTGACCTCTGTGGTAAGGAAAGTGATGGAGTCACTTCTGAAAGGAAAGAATAGTCCAGTACCTAGAGGCCAGTGGAGCACAGAACCCAAGGCAGCATGGATTCACAGCGGGAAGGTCATGTCAGACGAATCTAATAGATTTCTTTGACTGGGTGACCAAAGTAGTTGACCAGGGAGGGGCTGTGGACATGGCCTACCTAGACTTTAGCAAGACATTTGACACAGTCCCACACAAAGGATTAATAGTCAAATTAACCAGCCTGGGAGTGGGACCCAGTGTGATAGCCTGGGTAAAACATTGGCTGGACAACAGGACACAGATGGTAATTGTAAATGGAGTCCCCTCTGAAGAAAGGGGGGTTACTAGTGGGGTACCGCAGGGTTCAGTATTGGGTCCAGTCCTTTTTAATGTCTTCATCAGTGACATTGCAGAGGGACTGGAAGGAAAAGTATGCCTTTTTGCAGATGACACAAAGATCTGCAACAGAGTTGATACACAAGGAGGTGTGGAAAGGATGAAAAGGGACTTGGCAAGGTTGGAGGAATGGTCAGAAGTATGGCAGCTAGGATTCAATGCAAAGAAGTGCAAAATAATGCACCTGGGAAACAAGAACCCAGGGGAAGAATACACAATGGGTGGGGAGGTAGTAACAACAACAAAAAGGAAAGGGACCTGGGGGTAATCATATCAGATGACCTTAAGGTTAGCAAGCAATGTGAGAAGGCAGTAGGGAGGGCTGGGGTATACTGGGATGTATAGGGAGAGGCATCATCAGCAGAAAACAGGAAGTTGTTATCCCTCTGTACAGACAGTTGGTGAGACCCCATCTGGAGTACTGTGTCCAGTTCTGGAGACCCCATCTCCGCAAGGACATAGACAGGATAGAGGCAGTCCAGAGGAGGGCAACTAAAATGGTGCAGGGTCTGCAAGAGAAGCCGTATGAGGAGAGACTAAAGGAGCTTAATATGTAGACCCTTGAGGAAAGAAGGGAGAGGGGGGACATGATAGAAATTTTTAAGTACCTCAGTGGAATCAACAAAGTCCAAGAGGGTAGCATCTTTCAGAAAAAGAGACTTGCAAGAACAAGGGGACACAATTTAAAGATAGAAGGAGGGCGGTTCAGGGGCAATGTGAGGAAGTATTATTTCACAGAGAGGATAGTGGATGCATGGAACAGCCTTCCTGAGGAGGTTGTGGGGTCTAAAACTGTGGGAGAATTCAAGAATGCATGGGACAGACATAAGGCAATTCTTGTGGGGGGTAGGAAGAAATAGGCTGTTGGTTAACTAGGATCCGCTGCCTATCCTGTAGGTAGGGAAATGGGCAGACTAGATGGGCCTAGCGGTCCTTATCTGCAGTCAAAGTCTATGTTTCTATGTTTCTATGGACTAATATACAGTGAATACTCCTCTGTGAGCCTAGAGCTAACACTTATGAACTACATGCCTAGCAGAAATGCACAAGTCTGTTGACTCTAATTTGAATCACCTATATAAGCTAACAACCTGTAAAGGTCCCTGGTCTTTTATACATTTTCTTCTTTATCCTTGCAATACTGGTAAAATAATTTGCTAACTGTTTGATCATTTGGGCATCCACCCTTCCACCCTTACTACCAACCTAGCCCCTCTCCCATATCCTGTGTTCAACTGTCCTATAATATTTTCCTTTCTTATAAAGACTTTATTCTCTACTAAGGTTTCTGCCTGCATCATGCATCTGCCTAAATCATGTGTTAGCTTTACCAATGTATACCCAGATAATCCTGCAAATGATTTCTGTATATTTACTTTGTCAATTTGCTTTATGTATTTTGTATTGTCCTTATTGAGGTGGAACCTCTGTAAATGAGTCCATAGATCAAACATTGTAATGCGAGATTTGAATAAATAAATAAATAAATGAAATAGAAATAAATAAAAAACATCTTCAGAGTTTATTAGAGTCAATGTCAGAGTAGCTATGTCAGTGTTGGTTAAATTGTCAATGTTACAATTGCCTAGTATAGCATTTAGCATGAGACAACGGTTTTTGATATACCATTCGCAATACCAAAGGATGTGTATTAAATCTTTAACACCCCACTGGTCAAATTTACATGTTGGATCATTTTGTCTACCTTATCTTGTGCTGAGAACGTTGCTCTCAAATAATTCAAACTTATATTGAGTGAGATTGTTTCAAAGCATTTCATCTGTAAGCACTTCTAAAAAGAAATTAAATTTGTACATGCAATTGCTGCTTGTATACCATTTTAAAAACCTTGTATTATCAATTTTAAGTCGTAACAATCCAAAAGTTATTAATTTTATTCCTTATGCACCTAGTGTACTGTAAACTTATGGTGATTTCCTTTTCAGGATATCCCAAAAAGAATTTAAATTCATAATTCTCCAGTAGTTCTAAGATGTTGCTGTACCATGCTGAACATTGACAGCCCATCTCAATCTACTTAGTTTTCTTGTCCAAACATAAATGGGGTGATCTATCTTCCCCTAGGCATGTTAGACAGAGCCAGTGATTTAGCTGTTTTGCTATCCACAAGTGCATTTATATGTTCCAGCCCCAGCTCTGCCCTAATTTAGGGTGGAGGACAAGACTGAGTTAGTGCTAAGGTTTTCCTAAGTTGTTTATAAATTGGTCTCATTAATTTGTCCTTATCTTTAGTATGCCATATTTCAAACAACATGAAGTCTTGCTGTATTCTGACTATTACAGTTAGCCCCCACACTCAAAGTGCCACAGAGAGAAGAGGTTTAATCTCTATGCAGAGCATAGAACGTTGCACTCGAACTCGGTTCAAACCTCTGTCTGCTGCATTTTGAAGCACAACTGTCAGATTGTTTACTCCACCTAACTGAATGGTGGCTCAGGAGAGTTCTTCTTTCCTCAGGTTTGAAAGTTGGATAAAGTCCTCGGATTAACTGATTATTTTTGGCAAGTTTCGGTTCAGATCTTTGTCTGTGGCACAGTAAGTACTGGGTAGTGAACTAGACTTAGTAAACTTGTGGAAACTGTAAAACTGAGTTTTTGACTGGTTCAGCTGAACCGGCCATTTAGTGAATTATATATTCTGTCTTTGTTTCTAAACTTAGAGTGTGGTTACCGGTCCTTATCAGTTTAAAAAATAAAAATTTTTCTTGTGTTTTTTTCCAATACCTGTGACACGGTTAGAAACCAATAAGGGTGTCTTGCCTGGTTGTTTGCTATAAAAAGGGTAAGTTTGTGGTTAGGATGGCTATGTCTGAGAAACTCCCCCCCCCCAAAAAAAAATGGGCCCACTGTGTTTCAACACTGAAGTGTGTGTGGGGAAGTCTTTGCTAAGGCTGATCCCCACACCACCTGTGTTTATTGTCTGGGGTTTGACCACCTCGATTTACGCTGTCAAATCTGTAAACATTTTCCTAAGTCTACACTGGAAAAAAGATTAGGTAGCTTAGGGATAAGGAGGCTGAGAAGTCCGCTGACCCAGATGGCCAGCCTGGTTTGGTTCTGACCGAACCTGAGGGAGTGCCCTCTGACCAGGGCGATACTTCTTTGGGCAAGAGGAGAGCCGATCCTGAGGGATCAGTCCCTACAAAAGGAAAAAGAAATGGAAAATCTTCCAGTTTGGTTCCAGAGACCCATTTTCTGACCAATGAGGCAATTGCCAAAATGATAAGGATTGTACAATCACGTCGCCCAGTTCCGTCTGATCCAGTGCCTTCTTGCAGGCGATCGGTTCGGCTGGTTCCTCCGGTTCAAGATTATGCCCCTTAAGATTTCTATTAACTGGATTTGGAGGGGTATGAAGATTATGATGCTGATGAAGATAATGAAGATGGTGTGGAAGGTCTGGATGAGCCCATTGAATCGGACATCTCCCCAGGCAGGCCTTCTGGTGTTTCCCCTCCTAGGCTTTCTGAGTCCCATTCCCACTTCATGTTTTACAGGAAAGTGGCAAAAACCCTCCAGCTCCCTGTGGAAGAAGCTGTAGAGGAACAAGAGGGCCCTGATTATGTAGAGATGATGGACATCCCAGAGTCCAAGAGACTGTCTATTCCCCTTCATAAGTCTTTTGGGAAACAGACACAAAAGATATTAAAAACTCCAAATTCTGTACTCCTGTTGACAGAAGTATGGACAAAAGGTACACTTTATCAGGTTCAGGTACAGAGAACTCGTATCAACAATGCAGCCATGTTGGGGTTGTGCAGGCTGCAGCCTATGATAAGGCTAATATACCCTTGGCTTCACACATCCTAGATAAAGACGCCAGGAAGCTGGAGGCCATGGCAAAGAAACAGTACATGGCATCCGCCATGGGACTCAGGCAGGCTAATTATTTGGCCTATGCAGCCAGGTACCAGAAGTCCAGGTGGGACGCTGTACTGGCACCGGCAAAGCAGGCATCCCTCCAGCTGGTCTCAGAGCTGGAGAGGGTGGCTCCTGATGGGATTGAGGCATCTAATGTACAGATCCATGCTGCTGTGGACTCCAATGATGTGTCATCTAGAGTCATGGCTACGTCTGTGGCTCTTGGGAGAATGGCTTGGCTCAGATGCACTAGCTTCTCACAGGACATCCAGGCTAAGGCCTTGTATTTCCCTGTGGTGGGTAATTCTCTGTTTGGGGAGTAGACAGAGAATTACATGAAAAAGATGGATGAGTATAGGACCACCTATAGGAGTGCACAGGCCAAGGAAAGGCAGGCAGCTCCTCAAAGACAGCAAGCTAGGGGCAGAGGCAGACCTTTTCATAGGCCTTTCCACCAAGCACAGGCCTTATCTCCCTCTCCTTAAAGGGGGTTCTTCAGAGGGAGAGGCAGAAGGGGGATGAGCAGGGCTGCATCCACCCCTCAACCTAAGGCTCCTGCCAGGCAGACACCCTGATGTGTCAGCCCAGGTCGACTCCCCCTTTCCTGTAGGAGGCAGGCTGGCTTACTTCTGGGACTGGTGTCTGTTGCCTCAGACAACTGGGTCCTGGGGGTGGTAAGCCAGGGGCTGGTTCTCAGCTTCAAGAAATTTCCAAAGCTGAGGGCCAGATCTTTGCCACCTTCAAGCATCTCTGAAACCGTTGCCCTAGAGGCAAAGGTTTCACCTCTACTGTCTCTAAAGGCTGTAAAGAGAGTTCCTACATTGCACAAGGGCATAGGTCTGTACTCCAGGTACTTCCTTACCCCAAAAAAGACAGGGTCGTGATGACCCATCCTAGACTTAAGATACCTGAACAAACATCTTTTAAAACCAAAATACAAAATGGTCACTCTGGGAATAATCCTTCCCTCTCTAAGGCCAGGGGACAGACTAGCCTCCCTGGACTTAAAAGATGCCTACTTTCACATTTATTTATTTATTTATTTGCTTTTGTTAACCAGGTTAGCACACTATACAGCAAGTGCCTATTTTCAAGTGTGACCCAGGAGGTTACAGAGTACATAGGAAACAACAGTACAGTGTCAGGGTACATACAGGCTAACGAACAAGTGGGTGGAACAACAACATGGTACAACTGTCATTACATGATAAGGTAAGGTAAGGTATACAGCAAGCAGGATATAAATCAGCAGTAGGGAGGTAGGTTAGCATCAGGTAAACACCATGACAGAGAGTGCAACAAAATACATGAGATTACACGAGCACCTAACAATTGGAGTGAATCGCTACACACCTTGTTCAGCTAGATGCAGGAAGTGCTAAGTCAGGGGTGCCACCCCACCAGGATGGCTTAAATACATTTATGCAGGTAACCAGCACAGATTACATAGATTTCCCATAGGTGCTCCCACAGAAAGTACCTCAGGTTCGAATTGCCTCCAGGCCATTATCAGTTCAAAGTTATGCTATTCGGCCTGACATCAGCTCCAAGAATATTCACAAAATGCCTAGCAGTAGCAGTTACCTTTTTAAGAAGAAAAAATATTTTCATATTTCCATACCTGGACGACTGGCTCATTGCGGGTCAGTCCCCAGACCAAGTCAAGTCAGACCTGCAAGTGACTCAGCAAATGCTCATTTCCCTAGGATTCCTTCTCAATCTTCCTAAGTCAGTTCTTGAGCCTGTAGGGCTCATCACCTTCATAGAGGCAGAGCTGGATACAGTCAAAGCAAGAGCTTTTCTTCCCCTGGAAAGGGCAAGGGCTATTGTAGAGCTGGCTTCTTCATTCCACATTCTGGTCTCTCAGCTAGCAAGGTACCTCCTTCAGCTTCTGGGCCACATGACAGCTTCTACAGCAGTGGTCCAAGGGGCCAGACTTCAGATGAGGGACATTCAGTTTCACCTGAGAGTCTTTTGGTCTCAGAAGAAGGATTCGCTAAGGAAACTAGTTCCAGTGACTCAGACTCTGATCCAGACTCTCCAATGGTGGTGGTATCAGAGCAACCTCAGGCAAAGAGTCCCATTCATCACTCAGTCTCACTCTGTGGTCCTAATCACAGATGCTTCTCTATTGAGGGGAGGAGCCCATCTGGGGGCTCTCACAGCCCAGGGACTATGGTCCCCTTGGGAATCCCTTCTTCATATCAATCTCTTGGAACTTAGGGTGGCCTTTCTGGCCTTGCAAGCTTCCTCTCAGGCAGTGCAGAACAAGGTGGTTCAGGTCAGGACAGACAACACACCACCATGTGGTACATCAACAAGCAGGGAGGCACTCAGTCCATGGCCTTGTGCATGGAAGCCATGAAATTGTGGTCCCTAGCTTATTCTCTGCAGACCTCTCTGAGCAGTCCACCTTCCAGGGAAGGACAATGTGCTAGCAGATGCATTGAGCAGGATCTCCCAGGGCCATCATGAATGGTCCCTGGACCCTCTGGCATTGAAAGTGATTTTTTTCAAGGTGGGGCACTCCAGAGATAGATCTCTTTGCAGCCCCAGACAATCACCAACTCCCTCTGTTTTGTTGCAGACCCCCAGTCTTGGGCTCAGTCCCTCTGGATGCTCTGATTATGAACTGGGAAGGGAAATTTCTATATGCGTTCCCTCCCTTTCCTCTACTGTTCAAGGTTCTGGTCAAGATAAGGTCACAACCCTGCAAAGTGATTCTGATTGTTCCAGACTAGGCCAGGCAGCCTTGGTAGCCCCTGTTGCTGTCCCTAGTAGTCCATCTTCCTCTGTCTCTTACCAGGAATTACAACCTGTTAACCTCCTCTCGGGAGGATTTGGTACCCCAGTCTTCGGTATCTCAATCTCAAAGCATGGCTCTTGAAGTGTTAGAGTATGCAGATTTGCAACTGTCCCAAGGGGTTCTGCGTATTATCAAAGCTTCTTGAAAGTCTGCCACCAGAAAAGATTATAACTCCAAATGGAAAAGATTCAGCATTTGGTGTTCCAAAAGGCATATATCCCCAGACACAGCTGAATTGTCTACAGTTCTGGATTATATGGTTCATCTTAATGGCCTAGGCCTCAGACCAGCTACGGTCAAAGTACATTTGTTAGCTGTTTCTGCTTTTCCTTGTCAGTGGGAAAGCCTTCCTCACTGTCATCTCATCCTGTATTCTGTAAATTTTTCAAGGGATTGCTCCATACCAATCCCCCCTTAAGGGATCCTACTCCTGCTTGGGATCTTAGTGTTTGCATTGCTCAGCTTATGCAACCCCCTTTTGAGCCTTTGTCTTAAGCAGAGCTTAAGTACTTGACTTGGAAAACTGTGTTCCTGGTAGCTATTACCTCTGCCAGGCGTATCAGTGAATTGCAAGCTCTGTCAGTGGAGCCTGATTTTATCTCTTGGTCCTTAGCACTAATAGGAGGTTTTTACCTAAAGTGGTTTCAGATTTTCATCTAAACCAATCTATGTCTCTCCCTGTGTTCTTCACTGATCATTCTTTTTCAGGAGAAAGAAGTTTACACAATTTGAATGTTAAAAAAGCCCTTAGTTTCTACATTGAGCATACTAAAGCTCACAAGTTTGACTCCTTCCAGTTGTTTCTCACTAATGGGGAAGTGGGGAAGGGCAAACCTGCCACTATGAGAACTATTGCAAGGTGGATTGTCTCTTGTATTCAATTCTGCTATGAGAAGAGGGGCAAAATACCTCCCTCAGGCTTGAGGACTCATTTGACTAGAGGTACAGCTGCTTCCCTGGCTGCGGCCAGGGATATTCCTTTGCTAGAGATATGTAAAGCAGCCACCTGGAAAACAGTCCATACATTTACTAAGCATTACTCCCTGGACATCCAGGCTAGGATTGATGCTCAGTTTGGTACAGTAGTACTGCAGAGCCTATTCCCAAGGTAGGTTTGATTCCCTCCTCCATGGATATACTGCTTGGTAGTCTGCAATAGTCAGAATACAGCAAGACTTCATGTTGTTTGAAGAAAAAATTACTCACATTAGTAATTATGTTTCTTCTAATGGAGTATTGCTGTATTCTGACCTACCTCACTGCCTCCCCTCTCAGAACCTGTTTTTGGGAAGTGAGCTGGCAGGTGCAGTGTTGCACCCAAGGGGTGCATTTGGGCACTCCCTTCTTTTAGAGAGGGGGAGTGGGTTATATTATTAATTTAACAGTCTTAAGTTGTTCACTACCTCATTTTTGATTTTGGATTTCTTGACCTGAGTCTTTTGGGGATCCAAAATATTTGGTTACCATTTGGCTTGTAAAAATTTTACAATTTCCACATAGTAGTTAGTTAGTATTAGCTCGTAAGAATCTGATGGTTGCACTTCAAAGTGCAGTAGACAGAGGTTTGAACTGAGCTCGAGCACAATGTTCTATGCTCTGCATAGAGATTAACCCTCTTCTCTCTGGGCAGTTTGAGTGCAGGGGCTAACTGCAATAGTCAGAATACAGCAAGACTCCAGTAGAAGAAACATAATTACTAAGGTGAGTAATTTTTTCTTCTGCCCCATATGTTATCTGTGGCATATATTCTGCCCTCGCTGCCTTCACCATGGGTTTAATAGTTAGACCCCCACATTGATAATTAAACTTGCCCAATGCTGTTGCTGTCTTGTAAGCTGTGAGCAGAATTTTATTAATATGATCTGACTAAGTTATTTTACTTGAGTATCTTAGATCTAGATACATATAGGCATCCACAGTGTTTAGGGTTTTGTCTACAGTTTTCCACTCGACCCTTTATTTGCCATCACTGAATATTATTATTTGTGTCTTGGATTCATTTATTTTTAATTGCAGCTTTCTGGATGTCAGGTCCAACAGATTCAATTTTTTGCTGTAGACCGGGCTTAGATAATGCAATAAGTATAATATAATTGGCAAATGCTAATACAGTACACGTCCTGTTTAGTATTTTTGATGAATCGGATTCTAGATGTATCATATCTTCAAGGAGCTGATTGTTATACAGACAAAAGAGTGTCAGTGCTAAGATGCATCCTTGTCTGATGCCTCTATTTACTTTGATTGATGTGATAAATGACCATTCTGCCCAATTCTCACCTTAGCCCATGTATTATCATACATGTTACTTATAATGCTGATCAAGTTTTCATCAATACCTCTCTTTAACATAATATTCCATAAGGTGTTCCTGGAAACAGTGTCAAAAGCTACACTGAAGTCTGTAAGTACAATTATAAAATGGCAAGAAAGAATTCTCACCCCTGATTGGCTGACAGTGCCTCCAAGTTGGGCATTTATTTCTCAGTAGATGCCCAGCTAAAAACAAGTGCCACCAAAATCCACTTCACAATGTATGCTGCTGCCCAGCCTACTTCCTCATTGGCTGAAGGCAGGTAATAAATTTAAAATCCCTGCCATGTTTTTCTCTCGCTTAGTGAGATACAACTATCCCTCCCCCACCTCCCCACTTTCCCTCACCAGCACGCAATAAATAAATAAAAACAAATACTGCGTCCTGTCATTTTGAGGTCAGAAGACTGAAAAGACACAATTACACCAGTCTCCTGACCGCGTTCTCGTAATCCGTACTCACAAAGCCAACATTCCATTCCAGCTTCATCAGCGCAGCGGCATTTAAAAAAGAAAGACATACAGTACCACTTGGCTCAAAGCTGATCCCACTGCCACTCTCCATTCCCTTTTCATTACTCATTGGCTAAGCACTCCTCGTTTTCCACAAGCTGCAGAAACAACCTCTACCCGTACCACCAATAATTACTATAAAAATCCAGCAGCATTCAGATCCACTAAGGTCAAAGGTCGTGAACTCAACAGACACCTTCCGAGTTCCGACCTGCGACAGTAACAAAATGAAACAAAAAAAGGTTTAATAATTCAAAACAAATATAAACAGCTGACACACTTTAATTCAATATCTTTTAAGGCACACTTCTTTTTTTAAGGCACACTTCTTTTGTTCTACAATCTGCCTCTGTGTGTGTGTGTGTATGTGGGGGGGAGGGGTTCAGGAAACCAGAATGGCACTGTACGCAGCAGGGAGGAGTACCAGCACCTAGAACAGCTGGTGCACTACTTTGTCAATGAACACTGTTTTTAACAGTGTTTTGAACATTTTTCACACTGATTTCCTCTTTTATTTTCACATTTCACAAAAATGTAGTTACATGGCCAATTTATAAGTGCAATAATACCCTCCAGGGTGGGCATTATTGGGACATACCAGACCTTCCTGGGGCTATAAGACCCTCCACCTGCGGTGTCAGGCCTCATTACACCTAGGTGGTCCGGTACTTATTAATGCCCACCCAGGAGGGTATTAATGCTTACTGAATAACCTTTGTTTTGGAAGGCTAACATACTTCTTGAGTAAGTGTGAGAGTGTAAAACAATTATCTATAGTGCTATTTTCTTTCCTAATGCCAGTCTTGTCTTCAGTTAAGCCTCCTGTGAATTCTATTTCACAATTTAAGTATTCAAGAATGTACTTTGAAAATATTTTTAGACTCACATCCAAGAGGCTGTTTGGCCTATACATCTGTGGGTCAGTAAGCTTGCCTTTTTTGGTATCAGTACAATTATCGTGCCCCTCCAAGAATGGGGTATATCATTTTCTGTGATACATTTGTTGAAAATGAGAACAAAAAGACCCACGAAATACATCTTATTGGACAAGTATATTTCAGGGGGCCTGAGGTCCAGACCTGGAGCTTTATTGTACTTAAGTGTTTTAATTAAGATATGTACTTCTTGCTTGGTTATACTATATGGTTTGGTTACCAGAGCTGTTAAAGTCTAAAAACAAGTTACCCTGTTCAGTTTCTTCATAAAATCTGTTTGCATAAAAGTGTACCCAATCTTCCTCTGGTATGTAAGTTTCTAGTGATTGTTTGTAGTGAGCTGTCCCCTTAGCAACCAAGTGCCAAGATCTATCATTCCTATCATGAATTGCCTTCAGCATCTCTACCCATTTATCATGGTAGAACGGGGACTTTTTTTTTCTGTAAAATGATTCTATATTTTTTCCTTTTCTGGTACAGGATCTTAGACTGCTGTGTATCTTTTAATCTCCTTGTTTTCCTTAGTTCTGCAGTTAAGATTGCTTTTTGATTTATGCATTATTGGTCAAACCACGAGTTAATAACGTTTTGGTCTTTCTGTGTAATAGTATATTCCTTATATATCTTGTGATGTATCAGTTTAAATAAGTCATTAATGTGCTGCTACATTTCCTCACATGTGGGTTCATTGGTCACTTTCCAAGTTAGATGTGTTAGCTCTTTTTTTATTATGTCGGTTACCTGTTCATCTAAGTCTGAGTTCCAGTTTTATACTCTTATTTGCTCTAATTTCTACAATGCAAGCCTCTTTCATGTTGTCATTGGTTCTACAAATATTTGGAAGAGAGCGATTAGCATAATTGGAAAGTGGTCACTTTCTACTCTTGTAGGAAACATCAAGGAAGACCAATATTTGGGGTGTCCTGTCCAAACTGCCAAGTCTAGCAGTGATGTTCCTTTGGCTTTCACAAAGGAACCACTTCCATGAAGGTCACCCTCCAATCTTCCTTTTAGAGGAAACATATTGTGTGTTATCATTATATCTATTAGTTGTTGTCCTTCTTTGTTTACTGCTATATCTGTTGTGTTCCTATCTGTTGTTGCATCCATATTCAAATATGTGAAGAAAGAATTTTCTTCTAGGCCATTGAAGGTGCCAATTCTGGCGTTTAGGTCACCTAGCAATAAAATGTCCATTTGTGCATATTTCATCTGTAAATCTGTGAGCAACTCATCAAATTCTTTCCATATTTCTACTTGGCAATATTTAGAGCTTATGAGTGGAATATAGAGTAGCTATTAATAAGAATGAATTCACCCTTATCTAATGTAACCAGAGTTATTAGAAAATGTTTGGTCTTATTAATGCTTTGAACAGCAATAAAGCTTCCTAGCTTAAAGTACGAGACCAGACCTCCTCAAGGTCTTCCTACATTGTGTTCTCTAGATTCTATATAATTAACTGCTTCATAGCCATTCAGATACTGTATAAAGACTCTTCTGTTTTGTACCAAGTCTCCTGAAAACAGATTATATCCCCAAATTAGTCACTGTCAGTGGTTCAGTAGTTAGCATACATGCCTCTGGGAGCAGAAGATGAAATGGTTGTGGGTTCTAACACCACACAGGGTACTTAGGATAATAGCCATAACTGAAACTGTGGTGCAGTATGAGGGGGTACTACACTGTGGAGATGCCATCCTTCAGATGACAGGTAAAAGGTCCCTTCTGCCCATCTCTTGTCACTGTCCAGGTAGAAGTGAAAGATGCCATGGTGCTTATTGAAGAAGAGTAGGGGAGTTTCCATGGCATCATAAGTTGGTTAAGCCACAGGAGTCAGATGGTGGTGGTAAATGGTGTCCACTCTGGAGAAGGCAAGATTACCAGCAGGTTACCTCAGGGCTCACTGCTAAGCCTGGTCCTCTTCAATGTCTTTATTAGCAACATTGCAGAATCGCTAGATGGAAAAGTAGGCCTGTTCACAAACAACAGGAACATGTGCAATAGAGTAGATGCACTGGGCAGGAGTGGGGTGGAAAAATGAGGGATGATTTGAAAAAGGTGGAAGAATGGTCAAGGGCAGCTTGATTTCAATGCAAAAAAAGTGCAAAATCATGCACTTGGGGCACAGAAACTCAGTGGCTATGTATCAATTGGGAGGTGAAGTACCGGCAACTACCAAATGGGAAAGGGACCTGGTAATAATAATTTCTGATGATTTGAAGGCAGTCAAGTAGTGTAATAAGGCGGCAGGGAAAGCTAGCAGGATGCTCTGGTATATAGGGAGGAGTATCACCAGTAGGAAGAAAGAGGTAATATTATTCCTGTATAGAACACTGGTAAAACCCTATCTCGAGTACTGTGTCCAGTTCTGGAGGCCCCACTTCTGGAAGGACATTGATAAGTTGGAGGCGGTACAAAAAGAGGGCAACCAAAATGGTGCAGGGCCTGCATCAAAAGCTCCATGAGGAGAGACTGAAGGAACTGAATCTGTATTCTCTGGAGGAGAAGAGGGAAAGGGGGGGATATGAAAGAAACATTCAAATACCTAAGAGATATTAATAAGGTACAGGAAGGTAGCATTTTCCATAGAAAAGAAGCTCGAGGACAAGGGGTCATGCTACAAAGTTGGGGGGGGGGGCTCAGAGGAAATGTGAGGGACAAGTTCTCCATCAAGATGGTGGTGGACACTTAGAACAGCCTTCTAGTGGAGGTGGTGGGTGCCAAAATGGTGATGGGATTCAAGCAAGCAAGTGACAAATACAAGGGGACCTTGGAAGTAAGGTAAGAGGAGGAAACACTGGAGATAGAGTAGGGTCTGTGCCGGCACAGTAGGCAGGGAAAACTGGGCAGGCCTGGTGGGCCAAGAGGTCCTTATCTGACAATTTCTATGTTTCTTACTTTCATGCCAACATCCTCTAGTCAATACGAACATATGAAGAAGCCAGCAGAAGAAGGCCATTTGGTCTATCAAGTCTGTTCTTATTATTGTACAGCGCTTTGGTTTTTGAAAAGCGCTTATAAATAAACTTTTACTTACTTACTTACTTCTTATTGCAGGATCTAAAGCTTGAGCTAATGTCCCTGCCCTCCATCTTCACTCCTCCCATCCTTCCTACCCATGACCCTTACCTTCCCCCTATGCCTGCCCCAGCCTTTCCTAAAGCTGTCCACTGTCTTCAATGAGATTGCCTCTTCTGGCAGTGAATTCCAAGTGCCCACCACCCTCTCTGTAAAGAAGTGGTTCCTGACCTCCCTCCTAAACCTCCCACCCTCCAGCTTAAGACTGTGGCCCCTTGTGCTATGGCTGCCATACAGTTTAAAGAGACTGTCCTTATCAATCTTATTTATCCCTTTCAAATACTTGAAGGTCCCAATCATGCCCCCTCTCTCTCCTGTCTTCCGGGGAGTACATGTTCAGTACCCTCAACCTCTCCTCATATGCCTTACTTTGCTGACTGGCTATCATCTTTGTAGCCCTCCTCTGGACCTTCTCCAGCAGGTTAATGTCCTTTTTGAGGTGTGGGCACCAGTACTGAACTCCATGCTCTAGATACGGCCTTACCAATGACATATACAAGGGCAGTATAACCTCCTCTTTCCTACTACTGATCCCCCTAGATATGCATCCCAGCATCTTGTTTGCCTTTGCTGCTGTTTTCGTGTTCTGCATGGAGTGCTTCAGGTCACTAGTGATCATCACTCCCATGTCCTTCTTCTCCTCCTCTGATGCAGATACTCGGACTTCATCCAGGTAGTACTGTGTCCTAGAATTCTTTGCTCGAATACGCATATCTTTGCATTTCTTGGTATTGAAGCCATGCTGCCATATCTTGGACCAACTCCCTAGCTTTCCCAGATCTTCCTGTAGGTCCTGTATCCCTTCAGCTGTGTCCACTCTCCCACAGAGTTTGTGGCCATCTGCAAATCAACACATTTTGCCCTTAATGCCATCTCCAATGTCATTGATGAAGACACTGAATAATAAAACAGTACCATGCATACCACCCACAGGATGCACCTGGTATGGGCATGGCTTGGATGTTGACAAGAATGGCTGCCTAAGTTCATCACTCCATGCCATCCCTAACTGAAACTAAAGGTTTCTCCCTTTCTATGACTGTCCTGAAGGCCAGCATTGTAACATGCAGGGGCAATTGCCTTCTAGAAGTAAATGTATCCTGTCTCAGTTCTATAAAATTGTTTATTTTAAAAGGATACCTCTCTTTTTGTGGTAGTGTGGGGCAGCCTGCACTTTATTTTTCCTGCCAGCAACCTTCTAGGAAAAATGAGCTTTAATGGTGGGAGCAGAGAATGGAACCCACCTCAACAACCAACCAACATCCCTGGGCTCCATCACTCACCTGTTGGAGCCCCTTGTAGAGGATACATATGGTGGAATTGAAAGCCTCCTCATCGGCCTCCTCGGAAGAAGTGTGAATCCTCTCTGATAGGGTTAATGCAGTAGATCTGCATATTGTCATCCTTGAGGACATACAGCAATGAATTTTATGATGTCTCAAGGAACATGAGAGATGTCTTGATTGGCTGTGGGAAAGAACAGAGGACCATGAGAACAGATACTGTCACATTATCTGGATCCTCAGGGTCCCTGACCAGTCTGACTGAGCCAGAATGGAAAACTTTTGCAAGAATTTCTGCCACAGTTGATTGGTCCATGGTGGCAGGGTATCATCGATGTGAAGAGAGTGCATCGTAGCAAAGACACATAATGCCCCACAGGTACCAGTCCAAGACCTATAATAGCATTACTTTTATGGAAGGGAATGGGGCTAAAATCTTCCTGTATAAAGATTACTTAAATGAGGTGGTATAGCAATGTAAAGTTTATAATCCCCTCAAACAATCTATTCAGGAAACGAGGATACAGTACTGCTTTAAAGGACTTGCAAACTTATGTGTTTACCAGAATGGACAGAAATTTGAGAGAAAATCTCTTTGGGAGGTGTTTGGTTGGATTCAACAAAACTGGCTGGACATCCGAGTTAGAGCTTCCTCTTCCAGAAGGCTGTGGGAAGACAGGAACTATCCCCATGCTGGTGCTGGGAACTATAGTGTGGGCTGAGGAAGAGAGTGGGAACCAGAAGCAACACACACAATGACCATAAGACAGTGGCACTTACCAAAAGGGACATGGAACCAACTAAATTGAAACAGCAAGAACAGCCAGCAAGCAGGCAAAGGGGCCAAGGAGACCAAAAAACACAAGTGGCAAACAAAATAAGAAGAAATCAAGGAGCAGGTCATTTAAGGAACTGTACTGTCCCACTGAGCCTCTGTCACCACTGGCAAAATCAGACAGGGACTCTTCGAGGGAAGCTCATTCAACCAAGAGTTTTACATCACACCATGCTTCAGAACCCACCTGTGTTTCAGCCAGCTCACATTCCTCCTTGTCCAGTGTGGTGGGGAACAACTATGACATAGACACAAACCAGCCAGCAGCCCCCATGACCCATCCCAGGATTAAGTCCTTTGCTGAAGTCACCACTACCACCCCAACTTGAACCTCACTCACTCTTAGGACTCTACTCCAGTTGAAGAGAGAGGTGGTAATTCTGGAATGACTGTTGTCAATATTCAGATTTGAAGGGATTTTGTTTTGTGTCTGTGCTGTTCTATTATAGTAATGGAAGCATTCTGTTGCTCAGACTTTGTGTTCTGCTTTGTTTTCTTTCTAGTTTTCATTGATTGTTGGGAACCACAGCAGAAGGGAGGAAGTGGCAGCTTGGGAAGATTGCACCAATTAACTGCTGCCATTTTTGAGTACACTCCCCTACCACTACTGCTATCCTCACGGCTGAGTGAAGACCACATCTCATGTCAAACTCCTTGCTGCATCCTCTTTGACCTATAGTAAGTTACAAAACAAGATGTGGCTACAGGTGGTGCAGGAGTGGTATCCCGTCAATGGAGCAATGGCATGAGGTTGGTGGAATGAGGATGATGTAATCAGTTCACCTATCACAGTGGCAAACTGGTTGTTGTTGCACCCTGCAGTGAGAGCACCATATGATTATTGTGCCCCTTCCCTGATAATCCTCTGCCATGGAGGTGATTATTATAATTTTTGGTGGGTGCTGGGGGCTTCCTGGCCTTTGACATGCTGTATTGGGGACAACAGGGGTCGGGCGGCACAATTTGCAAGGCAGCATGATTGCCATCTCCATTGTATTGTCACTCTAATGATGGTCCCCCAGTGGCTGTCGCACTGAAGTGAATAAACCTGTAGGACTACTGGCAGTCTGCAGGCATTGGTCCCCACATGGATCTTGTTTGGTCTAGGCACAGACGTGCAGGGCTTATATAAGTTGTAGATGTGGTGAGTATCCACTGATACTCCTTCAACCCCCTCCACTGAGGAATGTGGGCAAGTCACTCCTTAGGCAATGGCAGCTGGATCATCTCCCTCCCTTGGCTAGCCCTCCCCCACTCCTTCTGGCACCTTACCCCTTTTTCTTGTTGCTAATCTCTTCTTATCATACCCTCCTTCAACTGGTCATACTCTGGCCCCTAGAGATTACAGGGAACAACTTTGCCACCACGTCTTCAGGACCCTTAGGAGTGGTTTTACCCTCCTCCCTCTCCTCCCACCTCTTTTGATTTGGTACTTGGGGGACAAGGAGCACTGTATCAGGATGGTTGACGGTAGCTGCTTCTGCACTAGCCAAAGGGCTCATCCCTGGCCCCTGGGGTGGCATACTCAGGCTTTAATGACTGGGGGGCTGGTATGAGTTCACATGTTTGTTTTTCCATTCAGCTCACCCACTGCATATCTTTGTATCAAGGCGTGGAGGCAGATTGCACTCTCCTTCTCACACTGTGTGCTTCAACTAACTGTTTCAAATTGTTAGAAGTTCCTAGGTGTGTAATAATTCTTGTTTACTGTTGTTTGCTGTTTTTTACTATTATGTACTGTAACAAATTACTTCAGTTAGCACAGATATAGGGCAGTGACTGTGTCACTTAAAATGTGATTTTCTTACCCATTCTGGGTGGCTTATTGCAGAGCTTTGAGATACAGTATACTATTACAGAGCTATAGAATATAACTAGTAAAACTCATAAATCTTGTAGGGACAGATAGCTGGTGCTAGTTCTCAGGGCAGAACTTCAGAAAAGATTTGCTGCCCCCCACCATCCCAGTCGCTGGCCAGCTGCACACTCCTGGTGGAGTCCATATCTCAGGTCACTGGCCATTATGCAGTAATCAGACATTGGGCCCAGTAGTTCAGTCCTTAATAATGAGTAAAGACACAAAGAGTGAGATAAGGTGCATTTCCTGGATTGTTAAATGCCTCAGTCATCCAGTTAAGCACATCAAAGTGATGCAGCACTTAAAGTCACTGAGAGCAGAGGTCACCATTATTCAAGAAACACACCTCACAGACAAGACAATACACAGGATCAAGAAACTTTGGGTAGTGCAAGTAATCCACAGTTCTGCCCTTGAGTCTGGTCACCCTTCTGACCAACAACTGTTCCGTGCTGCCCGAAACTCATGCACCTGGTTCTATCTGACAGGCAAATGCAGCTTATTATCAGGCCAATCTTACTGCCACCTGGGGTAATGGGAAGAGGTTCTGGGAAAATATAAAGCAACTTGGAGGCAAGTCTGCCTCCCTTCCCCCTTCCATGCTTATTATCGATGGTGTCTCCACCCAAGACCCCTACAAAAATAGCAAATGCCTTCAATACATAATTCTCTGACCTCAGTACTATCCTCCCCCCTGACTTCTTCACTGCATCTGCTGGACAGTTCCCACTACCCCTTGTGCTCCACCTTTTCACTTCGGAACAATCTCCCCTAGTGCTGCCTGCACATATTTTGCCATGATCCTTGGAAAGACAAGGCAGAGCGGGGACCCTCTTAGCACAAAACTGCTCTCCTTAACCCTTGATGCAGTCCAAACACCCCTAACAAAAATACTCAATATGTTCCTGTGCTTAGGGCAGTTCCCTCCACTGTGGAAAAGGGTGGTTATTATGCCAGTCCTTAAAAATGGTGACTGTACCTCAAGTAGTAACTATAGGCCCATTTCCATACTCCCTCCCCTCTTGAAAGCGTTGGAAAAAATAGCTGCAGATCAACTTATTCACTATTTAGACTTGCACCACATACTGTGCCAGCAGCAACATGATTTCAGGAAAGGGCACAGCACAACCACTGTCCTGCTAGAGTTTACCTCCTTTATCCATGATGCCCTAGACCAGGAAGCCTTGACTGGATCTGTCTATATTGATCTCACCAAGACTTTTGATACTGTCAATCACAGTATGCTCATAAACTCTCTCCTCTCTGTTGGTGTATCCCAAGAAACCGCTGGCTGGTTCTCCAACTATCTCCATGGCCGCACCCAGCAAGTGAAGATAAATAACACCCTCTCTACTAACCTTCCTGTCTAGTCGGGTGTCCCCCAAGGGTCCATCCATGGTCAGCTCCTTTTTTCACTATACTTGAACTCCCTCCCTATGGCCTCCACTGGGTACCTTCACCTCTATGCACATGATGCTGTGATTTTTAGTCAGCACCCTGACCCTACCCAGCTCCAAAAATTCTTGCAGGGCTCCTTGACAGAAATAGAATCTTGGTTTGCCTCCCACAAGCTTGTACTTAACTACAAAAAAATGAAGGTCATGCTATTCACCCACCCTCAACATAAGCACAACACGGTCAAAATATCTATACAAAATTCGCAGGGTCCCATGCTGGAGCCAGTTACCAATTTTAAATAACTAGGGATTACCCTTGACTCAGCCCTTACCTTCCATGAGCATATTGCATTGAAAACATAGAAACATAGACTTTGACGGCAGATAAGGACCGCTTGGCCCACCTAGTCTGCCCATTTCCCTACCTATAGGATAAGCCACAGATCCTAGTTAACCAACAGCCTATTCCTTCCTACCCCCACAAGAATTGCCTTATGTCTGTCCCATGTATTCTTGAATTGTCCCACAGTTTTAGACCCCACAACCTCTTCAGGAAGGCTGTTCCATGCGTCCACCACCCTCTCTGTGAAAAAAATACTTTCTCACATTTCCCCTGAACCGCCACCCCATCTTTAAATTGTGTCCCCTTGTTCTTGAACGTCTCTTTTTCTGAAAGATGCTACCCTCATGGACTTTGTTGATTTCACTGAGGTACTTAAAAGTTTCTATCATGTCCCCCTCTCGCTCCTTTCCTCAATGCTCTGCAATTAACATCAGAATTGTCTCCTATATAAGCATAGACCCTGTCTCCCTCATGATACCCTACGTTTAGCCATCTCTAGCTCCATCCTTTCCCTGGTAGACTATGGCATAGTCATCTGCGGGGCTACCTCTGACACTGCCCTGACCAGCATTAAACGCACCCACAACAAAGCCTGCCAGCTGGCCACAGGCTGTGATTGGCTCATGCATACCTGTGACCTCTACCAACGTTCAGCATGGCTAAACTTTCAGAGGCATCTATTCTTCCAGACCTGCTTACTGGCCAAAAAAATCCAACTGGGGCTAGCACCCCCCGGCGGTCTCTCGCTCCTCCAAGAGAGCATGCTGGCTCTCACCACAAGACACTCTGACACTACTGCCTTTTACATCCCTTTTGTGAAAACCGCTGCTGGCCAAAGATCCTTTCACTACAGGGCCCCACTCTGGATAAACTTGGTCCCTGATTCGATCTTATCGATCCCCAGTCTGGGGCCTTTTTAAACCTGAGCTATGTGGCCATATTATGTCCAGCTCTAACTGTGATTGCAGATAAAACTCCTCTACAACTTTAAAAGTTTTACTGCAGTTTATGTATTCTGTTTCCAACATATGCTTCAACTATACACACCTTTGGTGTTGCTCTATGTATGTATTATGCATCTTTGCCTCTGTACTTAGAACTGTATTCTGTTATACTCTGTACCTGTCTTCATTTATGTATGACGTGAAGCCTTTGTAAATGAGTCCCTGAATCAAAGGGTTGTAATTCCTAGACCTCAATAAATAAATAAATAAACTAAATTGAAGAGTAGCTATACTCCGTTAGAGCACTGCAGTGGAAGGTAGAACAGCCTAAGACAGACTCACTGGGGAGATGTATAGTAGCCCTTTTGTCCTTCCCAGAAGGCAGAGTCATTTTTGGTAACATTTTTGCCCCCAATGGTGATGATATAGGTTTCTTTGCACAAGTCAGCCAAGCCATTGCAGAAATTAGAGGCAAGGACCACTTCACTCCCCTTGTAGCTCTGGGCCCTTTTCTTGATAAATCTCAGTTAACAACAAATAGCCACCCTAAGGTGTGGTTAGCACTTTTGGCATTAATGGTGTCTGACTGACAATGGATAACCCCGATGGGAGGGAGTATTCCTTCTGCTTACCAGTGCATGACATACACACCTGCATTGACCTGTGGTCAGCAGATGCAGGGACCTCCTCTGGGTCTTTCAACCCCAGCATAGAATCTATACTCATTTCTGATTATGCCCCTGCTGGACTTTCTTACCAGCGACTGGGTGTGCAGGGGAACTCTCCAGATGGAGATGTAATTACTTACTGTTAAGGGATCCAAAATTTCATCAGTGGATCATATTGGAAGCAGACATGGACTTCCATACTGTTCCGCAACTACGATGTGACAGGAAAAAGGTTGACTGAGTTTAGAGCACCACAAAAAATGCTCACAGTTCAGCAAGCACTGCAGCAGGTATCCAGTGAATATGGTGTCCACAGTTGAGTGCCTACAAAAACAGTGACTCAGTTAAGGTGCCTGTGTTCAGGGCTACCTGGCAGGCTATCACCCAGATACCGGGGTGGACGAGGTAGAGTGAAAGGAAGCTATGTGCATATGAGCATGCACAGGCATGGGGGGGAGAAAAAGGGGAGAGAATGTATGTGGGAGTGGGTGTAGCAGGCAGCTGCTGAGATGGCCCACTAGCGTGGTGTGGAGGGTGATTGGTTGGGAGGTGCAGGGTTCGGGTCTGTCGCGGTGCATTTTTTGTTTATACCAGAAGCCAGCTTTTTCCAATTTCAATTATTTGACCCCCCAACATGCACCCCCCCTAGAGTTGAGAATACTTTAGTGGGGGGGCTGCAGTGGGCACTAATTAAAAAATACCTCCGGGGATCTCTGGAGACCTCTTCCTAGTTGCCGCGAGTGTGCATCACTTGAAATTCATTTTTGGTGATGTACACTCGCCGTAATGGCGATCGCTATTCCATGATCACTGTTATCACATAGAACCACTGCAGCAATAAGTTGACAGTGAGGAGAATGCAACACTGCAGTATGACACTCATACAGGAAATCCCCACACACTAAACTGGACAAATTAGCTGAAACTGTTTTGCAGGGGTCTTCATTCACTGCACCCCCCAGCAATAAATATAACATAAACTAAGTAGCACATTTAATGGGAAATAATGGAACAAATTGTCATCATGCAGTGTATTTCTATACAGTGAATTTATGAAAGTCTTGAAATGTGAGCAGAAAATCCCCTCTGGCACTCTTGATAAACTCTGCCAACATATTAGAATGCAGACCTCCACCACAGTACAAACCACGCTACATGGTAACTCATGATATAAAACAGGACCCTTTCACAACATACATCCTGGACAACAATTACCAATTCCTGCCAATCCTCCAGAAACCTTGTCAAAACCCGCGTATAGAGAACAACCTCTCCAGCACACTCAGCCATCGCTCCAGCACCTCATTTGGCAAAAGCACTCCAGCACACCGAACCATGCAGATGCAGCCATAAAACACAGTGCTACAGCATCCCAGTCAACAAGATCACAGGTGCTTTAATGCTGTGGTCGTATGCCGGCTACATCAATGCATCGACCTTGTAATGGTATACCTTTCCATCAATGGAAAAGGGGAGGTGGCACCAGGAATAGCATGGAAGACCATTAAGGCATTTTGAAGAGACTCGACCATCTCTTACTCCCTGGTACAGAATAACGCATAGGCCAATAAACTTAATACTTTAAAGCAACTATTGCTGTGCAAAGAAGCTCAGTTTAAACAATAATGTACCCCCTCACCTTCCCTCCTGGCCGCTATTGTGGGTTTCAGATGCAAGATTAATATGGTATTGCATTGCAAGGCTGAATAGCAATTGCCAAAAGCAAGCAGTACCAGGTTGGTCTCATTCAGTGTTGTTCTTTATCAAGTTTAATTTGGGGTTTGGCAAAGTTAATAATCCAAGTAGAAAAGCTCTAGGAACCAGCCATCCCATAATTCTGTACTTTCATATAATTTTATTCATAAATTGTGTCCAGCAAAGATGCCCACAGCAAGCCTAATGTTTCACCCTCTTTTTCTTCTTAATTGAGGAGTGTCTATGTATAAAACAATAATAATAATATAAACACCAATGAATGTAAAGAAGAAAAAATGATACATATACACACACACACACACATATAGATAGATAGATAGATAGATAGATAGATAGATAGATATACTTTGTAAAAAATGTATTAATGCAACATTTAGGGTTCACATGAAAGTGAAAAAAGTAGGAAAATGTGGCTTTAGGGTTTTCAACCCTAAAATCCCAACCCAACCCCTAAAACAAATTAGAGGCAGAGTGTTCTCAATGGTTGTCAACCCTAAACTCACCCCATTAGGTGTGTATATTTCAGCAGTACAGTATATAGAATGGGGTAAGCTTTAGGGTTGACAACCCCCAGGAAGGCTCCACCCCTGATTTGCTTTAGGGGTGAGACTGGGTTTTTTGTGTTGGAATCCCTAAAGTCACATTTCCCTACCTTTTTCTCTTTAGCCTAAACCCTAAACGTTGCATTAACACAGTTTTCTGCAAAAAATGCCCTTAATTTTTTTAGATAGTATAACAGTATTCTTATTTTTCTGTTGAAGTGCAGGGTGCTCCAGGTCCTGTGCTGCCTTCCATTCATACTTTTTCAGATAGTGTAATCATATCCATATTGGTCTGATAGTGTGCAGGGCCATTGGGTGAGAGCGCCCCTATAATAATTCTATATTTTCATATCATTTTACTCGTAAATTGTGCCCTGCTAAGATCCCCACAGCAAACCCAACATTTCACTCTTCTTGGGCTTCTTCAGAGAGGATGATCTATATATATGTATATATATATATATATATGTAAATTAGAATACAAGTGTCAGTGAATGTACAGGAGATGAAATAATGATATATATTATAGAGGTGCAGTTGCACCCCTATTGTTAGGGTTGAGTGGGCACTTCAATCTTAAATTCCACACTTTGCACTTTAATAACTTCACAACTATTCGATAGATTTGCATTACAATTTACAAGCACTGTCACCTATGGAAGATCTCTAGATGTGGCAAGTTACATTCTGGTCAGATGTGTGGTTTCTGAGTTCCAGTCAAGTGATAAAAGTATTTTCTTTTTTGCTCATTGACTCTGCTGGATTTTTTCTTTGAATTTTCCTACAGCCCAGAGAGTTTGAAATCATGATCTGAAATTTTCATGGCAGAAAGGGACTAGCCCACAGATGTGCCTTTTACTAGTGTAGTGAAAAAATAATAATCTTTTCCAAAGTTATTGCATTTTTAAAATGTGAAAAAAATCATGTCTGCGCATGTTCAGTAAGCACTTCAAGATAGTTGTATGAACCAAAAAAGAATACTGTTTTGTATTGGAATATTCATTTTTAGTTTGCCACCATCTTGTTTCCATTTTTTCTTAAAAAAAATTTTTTTTTTCAAAAGCCTCAGAAATGATATCCCAGAAACAGACCAACACACCTAGCTGGCTGATGGGACCATGTTAGGTGTAATCTGCACGTCAGTGTTAGAGATATGCCCTTGAAGTGCTACTCATAAAATTATGAATCTTTTTTCATGACTGCATAATACAAAAAAAAATCCTTTTTTGTATCACGAGTTATCAAAAAAGGATCCTTTTTCATGAAGGGAGAATCTTTGCCTATGGTTCTTCTTGCAGTCCCCAGCAGTGTTAAATATTTACCCAATGTCTAGTAGCACCCCCCCACCCTCTGATCATACTTTCCCTCAGAAACATTATTTCCACTCTTTCTAGTAGCACCCCCCCACATGCCGATCATCCTATCCCTCAGAAAAATGTATTTCTTTGGTGTTTAGGGGCAGTCCCCACCTGCCATTTGCCTCCCACGCTGGAAAATGTATTTCCCTCTTGTCTAGTGGCACCCCCTCACCCACCGATCACTGTTCCCTCACAAATATTTACTTCCCTTGTGTCCAGTGGCAACCTGTCACCCACTGATCTCTGTCCCCCTTGTATTCTGGATATTTGCTAGTGATTTTGTGTCCTGTTATTACTTGAAATAAAAAAAAAACCTTGATTTTTTTTTAACAAACAGCATTCCCTCACTGATCAGCCCCCCACTCTGCACCCACCAGCCCACTGTCCTAGGACACCCCACCACACCCTCATTGATCTGAACAGGTCCCAGGTTTGAGATCCATTCTCTGATTGAAGACATGTTTTGCTGCTGTAACCGACGACTGCAATATGAGAAACTAAGTTAAATGTATTTCAATTCATTTCAGTGGTGGCTTCAACATATATTCTTAACTCAGCCATTTCTGGACATCTTGACATGAAATTTTCAACATAGTCTTCTGGGGACCCAACCTAATGGGCAATATGACTGTCATGATGCAGCTCCCACCAAAATGGTGATTTTGCAGTTGCTTTGTGAATTCACCGTTCAGGTGGGATATGAAAATCATTCCTGCTCTTGTTCATGAGATGGGGTCATAAGAAGACTATATTGAAAATTCAGGGACAAAATATGTAAAAATGTCAAAGTTATGACCACTCCTTGTAGTTTTGGTATGCACACTTATCATTTTTGAAATCTGTAATATTTGGACACCAAACTTTCAACATAGACATTTGTTACCCCACCTCATGAATGTCACTGCTGTCTTTTTTTCAAATAATAGCGAACATGTGTTTTGCACCTGTTGTGCAGAATGGTGTTGCAGTTGCATGGAATTAAATTTTGGTGGGATTTGAAAATGTTTTATATAGTACCAGGTACATGAAGTAGGTTAATAAGATTGCTTTGCTGGCAATTTGGTAACTGTTGTCATATAAAAGGAGTGCAGGGGCCTTTCACAGCTACATACATATAGACATCTAAGGAGGGATGGGAGTGCATGCCCTGAAGGGCACTGTGCTCCCATAGGTAAATAGGAATATTGTAACTCAATCTCAACAACTATGGATGGGTGGGACCACAGGGCCAAGATGGCCGGGCACTCCCACAGGCAAATAAGACTATGATTAAACTATCTCAAAAAGTAAGGAAATTCTTTGAAAAACAAAACAAAACTATGTTAATTCATCAGTTAGGGTTGATATCAAACAGTAAAAGGAAGGAAAATACAACACAAGGATTTCAAACACTAATACCCATCCCCACCTTGCACACACCAACAGGCCTCAGGATTGTGCATTAGTGTGTGTCTGCTTGGCTCACCCCATTCTCCCTATGCTGTACCCATCTTAGCTTATTTTACTTATGGGATGGGGTGAGAGTTTTGGCTGATAGTCTCAAGGCACACCCAGATGCCTGTTAGTATGTGCAGGGTGGTGGTGGGGAGTTAGTGTTGGAAACCCTAAAATCATATTTCCTCCTTTTACATTTTGATATCAATCTCTAACTAATACATTACTGTATTTTGTGCAAAGAATATACAGTATATATATATATATTTATATTTATATATATATATATATATATATATATCAATTTCTTCTGCTCAAGGATGAGGGGGGTGATGTAGCCATGACAGGGTGGTTAGAGATGGAAAGGGAGTGGGAGGGAGGCAGGAGGCAGGGGCCAGATAGCAGGAAGAACAGGGGGAGCTGGAATGCAGGAGAATGGGGGAGCAGTGAATCAGAGCAGGAAGGGCAGGGGAAGAGGAGGAAAGTGCAAGGAGAAGGACCAGTTGGGAGGAAAGGTAAGGAGAAGGACCAGAAGTACAAGGAGGATTCAGTAAAGGGAGCGGAGGGTTTAGGCCAGGGGAGCACGACGAGCAAGGAGGAACTAAATGGAGACAGAAAGGAAGGGAGGATGAGCCAGGCTAGTTTAGCAGATAGGGGAGAAGGACCAGTTGCGAGCAGTGAGGGGGGAATTAGCAAGGTACAGAAGGATACTCAGGAGGAGGAGAGGCATAGGATTGGAGGGGAGGGGATGGCCATGGTAAATAAGGAGGGGGTGACATGTGGCACCCAGATAGGGGGAGGAAAAGGAGCCAGCTGGGTGGAGGGGCCTGTAGAAAGGATGAGGGACATGGAAGGGGGAATGGAGGAAAGGAGTGGTCAGATGCTCCTGTTGGGGATTCTATGATCAGGGGTATCAAATGGGATAGGGAGGAGAAGCCTGGCCAGTTAGAACAAGATGCTTCCCTGGACTAACAGTGCACAGGGCTAAGCCACGAGGTATATCAGCTGGCAAAGGATTGTGGGGTTCCCCAGACATACTGGTCCACCTGGGTACAAATGACATTGAGGAAATAGTGAGCTAGAGATACAGGCAAGATTCAGGAGCTCGCCAGGGTCTGTCATGACATAGGATGCACAGTTTACTTCTCAGAAATCCTGCCAGTGCCAAGGGCTAGTGGGGAACACAAAGAAAAATTAGGGAGATAAACCAGTGGATCAGGAGTGGTGTGAGGCCAGAGGTATGGGTTGATGGGGATTGGGGGGACCTGGGAGGATAAGGAGCTGTATGCTAGAGATAGACTACATCTCAATTTGGAGGGGAGGGGAATCCTAAAGTTGAAAATAGAGGGTTCATTGGTGAAAAGTGGGGTTTAAACTTGTGAAGGGGTGGGATGGGAGAAAAGGCTGTCAAGGGGGTGCCGATAAAGGAGGGACTCTGTCTCCACCCTCCTGGAGACCAGGAGGATTGCAGGAAAAGGCCAACTGGCAAAGTGCAGACCAGGGGAAAACAGAATCCCCATGGGAACACGAGCAGGGGAAATGGAACTATGGGGAAGGGGTGGAAGGTAGTCCTGCTAAATGCCAGGAGCTTGGGCAATAAAATGCCTGAGCTCCAGGCGATGCTAACTGAGGGAGCAGTGGATGTGGCAGTGGTCACTGAGACTTGGGCCACTGCAAGGCATGACTGGGACCTGAACCTGGAGGGTTACACTATGTTCAGGAAGGACAGGGGGGAGGGAAGGGGAGGAGGGGTAGCAATGATAGTCAAAAACTGCATTGGTATGGGGGGAGTAGAGGAGGTGGAGGGAACTGTGGAGGCGATTTGGGTCACCTTGATAACAAGGGGGGGCAAGAGAGTAAAAATAAGAGTGGTGTATAGACCCCCTGCCCTGGCGGAGGAGCTGGAGGACAGTCTGGTGGCAGATGTTAGGAGACACTGCAGACTGGGCAGAGGAATGGTGGTGGTGTTGGGGACTTAAACATGCCAGGAACAGACTGGGAGACTATGACATCCTCTGTGACCAGGGAACAGAGGTTGTTGGATGTCTTTCAAGACGCGTTCCTAACTCAGCAGGTGAGGGAACCGACCAGGGAGGCACGGGTACTGGATGTGGTCCTGGCAGACAGTGACCAGATTGGGGGCCTGGAGGTAAGGGACCCATTGGCGGGGAGTGACCATGCCACGGTCTGGTTCTGCCTGGACCTAGGAGGGGTAGAAGGCTTCACAAAGACGGAAGTAACTGACTTCAGGGGGGCGGATTTTAAGGAAATTGGAAGGACCGTTAAGGAGCATTTGGATGGGATTGGGTCAGACATGGATGCTGATAGTAGGTGGGAAATCATCAGCAGAGGGGTGCAGGATGCTACCAGCACCTGTGCAAGAGTAAGACGAAAATGCGGTAGGGCCCAAAAACCCTGTTGGTGGACCAGGGAGGTCCAGGAGGTGGTGGGAAAGAAAGCAGCCTATAAGCAATTCAAGTGCTCAAGGAGTGAAAGGGATCGAGGGGAGTATGAGCTGATGGCTAGAAGGGCCACTAGAGTGGTGAGGGCGGCTAAGGCAAGGAAGGAGCAGAACCTGGCCAGGGAAATTAGGAGAGGGAAGAAGGGGTTCTTTAGATACATTGGGGAAAAACGAAGGGTGAAGGGGCAGATTAGCAGGATTAAATCAGGGGAGAGATGGGCACAAGACCCGGGGGAGCAGGCTGAGGTACTAAATGAGTACTTCACCTCAGTTTTCACCAGGGAAAATGGGGTTGCTGCATCATACATGGGAGGAGACAGAGATACTGAGGAGGGGGGGACCCTTACTGATCGGCAGGTCTGGGGAGAGGGGGAGGCATCACTGGCAGGTGGGAGGAGGGCTAAGCAGGGAGAAGAGGTACCAGAAGTGGAAATCACAGCAGAGAGAGTGAGGGAAGCCCTCAGCTCCCTTAAGATGGAGAAAGCACCGGGGCCGGATAACTTACAGCCCAGAGTGCTGAAGGAACTTGCAGATGTCCTGGCGAAACCCCTGGCAGAGCTTTTCACCATCTCTCTGAGGACAGGGTGGGTGCCCCAAGACTGGAAGGTGGCGCATATAGTGCCTATCACAAGGGGGATCAAGGGAGGTGGCAGGAACTACAGGCCTGTCAGCCTGACATCGGTGGTGGGCAAGGTGATGGAGGGCATTGTCAAGGAGAGGCTAGGGGGGACCTGGATAAGTCAGGGTGCCTGGACGATAGACAGCATGGATTCATCCCAGGGAAATCATGTCAGACAAACCTGGTGGAGTTCTATGACTGGATGACAAGTGCCTTGGACCTGGGTAGACCAGTGGATGTCCTCTTTCTAGACTTCAGCAAGGCATTTGACTCTGTTCCTCATGTGGGCCTGTTGGATAAGCTGGGAGAAATGGGGGTGGGGAACCAGATGATCAGATGGATAGGCAATTGGCTCCAGGACTGGACCCAGAGGGTTGTAGTTGGTGGGATAGTCTCATCCCCAAGGAGGGTCATTAGTGGGGTCCCACAGGGATCAGTCCTTGGGCCCCTTCTGTTCAATGCCTATGTATCTGACATAAGGACAGGAATCAGGAGTGAGATGAGTCTCTTTGCAGATGACTTGAAACTGGGGGCGGTTGTGGTTGGGAGGAGGGGAGGGTGGCCCTACAGGGGGACCTGGAGGTTCTGGAAAGATGGCCTAGAAAGTGGAAGCTGAGGTTCAATGCAGGGAAATGCAAGGTACTCCACCTGGGGGCCAGAAACCCAGGCCAAGCATACACCCTGGGAGGGAAATGCTACAAGTCTCGATGGCTGAGAGGGACCTGGGGGTGGTGGTGGATGTCAAGATGAACAACTCTGAGACTTGTAGGAGGGCAGCAGCCAAGGCCAACAGGATGCTGGGATGCATCGCTAGGGGGATCACCTCCAGAAGGAGGAAGTGATACTCCCTCTGTATAACTGCTTGGTGAGGCGCACCTGGAGTACTGCGTGCAGTTTGGAGGCCACACTTAAGAGGGACATTAACCTCCTGGGAGGGTCAGAGAGGGCAAACAAAATGATTTGGGGGCTTGGGCACAGGACCTATGAGGAGAGGCTCGAAGAGCTAAATATGTACACATTGGAAGAGAGAAGGACTGGGGACATGATAGAGGTCTTCAGGTACATGAAGAGAGTAAATAGGGGAGGAACAGTCAGGGTGCTTCGAAGGAAGGAGGAAGGGGCCACTAGAGGGCATGGGTGGAAGCTGGTGGGGGGAAGATTCAGGGGAGAAAGGAGGAGGTGCTACTTCACTGAGAGGGTGGTAGAGCCATGGAATGCACTGCCTCTGGGGCTGGTGGAGGCAGAGACAGTGGAGGGTTTCAAGAGGGGGTGGGACAGGTACAGGGGAAGGGTTCTGCAAGCAAAATCCAATGCAGCAAGAATATCCAGAACTGGGAAGGGAGAAGCCAGAGAAGGCGAGGGGGACAGCAAGGTCAGCACCCAGGGTGGGGGCTGACCAAACGAGCAGACACGAAAGACCATTAGGCCTATTCTGCTGGCATTTTAGTATGTTAGTATATATGTATATATACATATATATAGATAGATAGATATAGATATAGTTATATACTTTTCAGTCTTTCCATGGGACATGCAGGAAGGTAATATATTCTATGGTCCCACTTTGACCTATTACATGCACAAATTCTGATGATCTGATGATTTCCCTTATTGTTAAATGGTGATCTATTTGGGGAAGAGACCATGTTAAAGATGTCTAATAATCATGTAAAATAAAAGTCTAAAAATTCGCAGGTATATATAGGCATCATCACTGACATTAAATAAATTATAACCACCCATTTAACACAAAGTCATAGTAAAAACCCTCCCAAAAAAAACATAATTATCCAAATTTCAATATGTCAGTAGTACATACCAAGGCTAGTCCACTAATGAGATGGTCAAAATGTTCCATTAAATATTTTCCAGATTCTAAATAACTCTCTATATAAGAAACAGACTTTAAGTGTTCATAGACTAAAGAGCTGATAGACAGACAGACAGACAGATGGACGGATGGATGGGTGGACTTACAGAAGAGACAGACAGACAGAAAAAAGGAAAGATTTATTGCAAACATACTGTGTTAATGCAATATTTAGGGTTCAGGCTAAAGCAAAAAGGAAGGGAAATGTGGTTTTTGGGCTTCTAACCATAACCCCCACCACCACCCCTAAAACAAATCTGGGGTCCCTTCTTCCTGTGGTTGTCAACCCTAAAGCCCACCCCATTAGGTGTGTATCTTTCTGGAGTGTTTGGAATGGGGTGAGTTTTAGGGTTGACCATCCCAAGGAAGACTGCACCCTTGATTTGTTTTAAGGAAGGTGGTGGGGCTTTAGGGTTCAAAGCCCTAAATCAACATTTCCGTACTTTTTCACTTTAGCCTGAACCATAACTGTTTCATTAATGCAGTTTTTTTGAAACATAGAAACATAGAAGTTGAAGGCAGATAAGGACCGCAAGGCCCATCCAGTCTGCCCATTTCTTTTTCTATCTTATAAATGTGCCATCGGCCTTTGCTATGTCAGTGACCTATCTATTCATAGTCATTTGTATTGCTCCCTTATGCCTATCCCATGCCTGTTTGAAGCCCTGCACTGTATTCATAGCCACTACTTCTTGTGGTAAGCCATTCCATGCATCTACCACCCTTTCTGTGAAAAAGAATTTCCTCACATTCCCCTTAATCGGCCTCCTCTAATCTCATGCTGTGTCCTCTTGTCCTGCTATTTTTCTTATATTTAAACATGTTAGACTTTTCACCTTGTTTATGCCCTTAAGGTGTTTAAATGTCTCGATCATATCACCTCTCCTCCTTTGCTCAAGGGTATACATATTGAGCTCCGTTAATCTGTCCTCATATGTCTTCTGATGCAGTCCTGCACCATTTTGGTTGCCCTTCTCTGGACTGCCTCAATTTGGCTAATGTTCTTGTGAAGGTGTGGCCTCAATACTGCCCGCAGTACTGCAGATGGGGCTAACCAGTATCTTGTACAGAGGATTATTACCTCCCTCTTGACATTGATACCCCTACTAATACACCTAACACCCCTAGCCTTACCTGCTGCTTTAGAGGTCTGCTTGGATGATTTCAGGTCATCAGTGATGATGATGCCCAAGTCTCTTTCTTCCTTTGTGACTGCTAGCAACTCCCTCCCAGCCTATAAGTGGCTTCGGGTTTCTCTTCCCTATGTGCATGATTTTGCACTTCTTTGCATTAAATCCCAGTTGCCACTCTTCTGACCATTCTGCTAGTTTATCCAGATCTCTTCTCATTCTGCCCACCCCATCTGGATCATCTACTCTGTTGCAGATCTTGGTGTCATCTGCAAACAGACAAGCCTTACCCTCTAGTCCATCTACTAGGTCACTAATGAAGATGTTGAATAGGACTGGCCCCAGGACTGATCCCTGAGGTACCCCACTTGTGACTTGCATCTCTTCTGACTGTATACCATTTACCACCACTCTCTGTTTTCTGCCAGTCAACCAGTTTGCCACCCAGTTGACCAACTTCTGACCACCCGAGCCTACCTAGCTTATTTATCAATCTTCTATGTGGAACAGTGTCAAAAGCTTTGCTGGAAGTCAAGGTAGGCGACATCAACTGCTCCCCCTTGGTCCACCACTCTGGTTACCCAGTCAAAGAAATCTATGAGATTAGTTTGACAGGACCTTCCTTTTGTAAACCCATGCTGTCTTGGATCCTGTGCCCCTATGGATTCCAGGTGTTGCACTATCCTTTCCTTAAGGAGTGCTTCCATAATCTTGCCCACTACTGAGGTAAGACTGACCGGTCTGTAGTTCCCCGCCTCCTCCCTGCTACCACTCTTGTGGAGTGGGATCACATGAGCCCTTCTCCAGTCTTCTGGGACCTCTCCTGTGCTCAGAGACTCACTAAACAATTCTGCTAATGGCTCTGCTAGTTCCTCCTTTAGCTCCTTAAGTACCCTGGGATGTATGCCATCAGGTCCCATTGCCTTATCCACCCTGAGCTTAGCAAGCTCTTGTAGGACCCTTTCTTTTGTGAAGGGAGTAGTGCTCACCTCCCTCCCCCTTGTGTCCGTGATGCTGAGCTGTGGGCCCTGCCCTACCTTCTCTTCAGTGAATACTGAGCAAAAGTATCTATTTAGGATAGATGCCTTTACAGGGTCCTCCTCCTCACATACTCCCTTTTCTCCATTAAGCTTAGCAATACCCTCTGGACTTTCTCCTTTCACTAATGTATCTATAGAAAGTCTTGTCACCTTTTTTACTGTTTGTGCTAGTGTTTTCAGTTTGGGACTTTGCCTGCCTTACTGCCTTACCTGCTTCCCTTAGGGCAGTTTGGTATGCCCCTATCTTCATCCGCTGTGTTCCCTTATATTTTCTGAAGGCCAGCCTTTGGCTCTGACCTTTACTGCTACTGTATTTGAGAACCAAAGTGGTTTCCTTCTTCTTGCACTTCCTTTTCTGTCTAACACAATGGGATGTTGCTTCAAGTATTGTATCCTTAATGCTTGCCCACTTTGCCTGTACCTCCTCACCTGTGTTTCTTTTTGCCAGGGCTAGCTTAACTCTGTTGGCCATCTTATCAAAGTCAGCTCCTCTGAAGTCCCATATTTTTGCCTTGGAATGGGATGATTTAGATGTAGTAGCCAAAGAAGTTCCTTACTTTTTCAGATAATATAATTGTATCCTTATTTGCCTGTGGGAGCATCAAGCTCTCTGGGCCTGGAGCTCCCATTCACCCATACTTTTTGATATCCTGTAATCGTATCATTTGCCTTTGTGAGCACAGGCCCCTCTGGGCACAGTTCTCCCAACACTCCATAAATGTGTATATGTATGTTGCTTTGGAAGTACAGAGCTGAGAGGGCCCTGTGCTTCCATTTTTAGCAAAACAAAACCCCAAATTGTCACCAATTTCCTCACCTCATGAACCTGGCACTGAAAATTTTCAAATCCCCACCAAACTTTTATTCCATACCACCACAATGTCATTCCGTGCCTCAGCTGAGAAAACATAGCTTGGCCAGAAATTAAAAAATGACAGCTGTCACAATCATGAGGTGTTGAAAAAAATGGCTATGTTAGAAATGTAGGGTCAAAATATTTAAAATTACCAAAACTACAAATGACTGCACCAGCATTTCAATGGATACGCATAGCTGTGCTATTTGTGCATATTTTGGGCTTAAATGTTCAACATAGCCTTCATATAACTCCACCCCATGAAGAAATGCAGTGAAAATTTTCAAATCCCACCCAAAAGGTGATTTTGCTAAGCAAGCACAGAATTCAATTTTGAATTGTATTTTTGTAATTCCACAACCATTGTTCATGGTGTGGGGTCCCAAAATGGCCAAGCTGAAAATTTGGGATTAAAATATGCACAAACAACAAAGTTATGCATCAAAATTGGAAACATCATTGAAATAGATTGAACCGCACTTACCTTAGTTTTTCATATTGCTGTTGATGGTTCTAGCAACAAAATGTGTCTTCAATTGGAGAGTGGATCATCATCCTGGGACCTGTTCAGGTGAATGAGGGTGTATGGGGGTGAGGGTGGATGTGCAGTGGTTGGTGCTCAGTAGGAGGTCAGGGCAAGGGGGTCAGATAGGCCAGATACCATTTTCTTTTTTACAGGTTTAAAATAAAAGACATCAACAGAGGGTTTCCTTTATTTCAGATGGGATATGGATGTGGGGTGATACTAGACACCAGGGAAATTTTAGAAAATACTGGAATGGCGATTGGGGGGGCTGGGTGTGTCACTAGACCCCAGAGAAACAATGGCAAAATACAGGGAAGGCAGCTGGGGGTGATGGTTCCACTAGACACTAGGGAAACATTTAAGAATAGAATATGGGGATAGTGATCAGAGAATGGGGTGAGCCACTCGACACCAAGGAAATAACCAAACATTATGGGGACAGCGATCAGGGGTTGGGGGTGCCACTAGACACCAAGGAAACAACCAAACATTATGGGGATGCTGAATGGAGGGGGGGGCACTAGACACCAGGGAAATAACTAGACATTTTGGGGATAGAGATGCAGTGAATTTATATTCCACTGGTGAAGTGGAAGCGAAGTGGCCAAATTCACCGTGTAGAGTAATCTGCAAAATGTCCTTCCATTATGTGAAATTCACCTCCTGTGGACAAAATTCTTCCTTCCATGGTGAAATTCCTCCTTCTGCTGTGAAATTTCTCCTTCTGCAAGTGAAATTTCACTGCAGATGGTGGAATTTTGCAGAGGAAGGAGAAGGTTTGCTGTTCCACGGGTGAAATTTTGCCATTCTGCTGGCCAAAATGTTGCATTTCACTCTGCAAAATGGGCAAAATTTGTGGATTACTCTGCATAGCAGAGTTTTCTCACTTCACCCACCACTATATGTGGATGATAACTGGAGGGTGAGGGTGTCAATAGACACCAAGGAAATAACCAAACATTATAGATATGGTGATTAGAGAGTGGGGGGGGGGATGCAATGAGACAACAGGGAAATAACCAAACATTAGGGGGATGGTGATCAGAGGGCAGGGATGCCACCAGACACCAGGGAAATAATCAAACATTTAATGGAGACAGCAATCGAAAGGTGAGGGTGCCACAAGACACCAGGGAAATAATCAAATATTATGGGGATAGAAATTAGACAGTGGGGGTGCCACTGGACACCAGGGAAATAAGTAAATATTATGCAGACAGTGATCGGAGGGTGAGAGGTGTCCCTAGACATAAGGGTAATAGCCAAACATTACACACATTGTGATCAAAGGGTGGAAGTGCACCTAGGCACCTGGAAAAGATTTAATAATTATGGGGCCAGTGATTGAAAGGTGGGGATGCCACTTGATAATAAGATAAAAATTTAATAATTATGGAAACGGTGATTGGAGGGTGGGGTGCAAGTAGAAACTAAGAGAATAATGGAAATAGTTGTCAAAGGATGGGGGTGCCACTAGACATAAGGTAAAAATAAGGATTCTACCATATTTGTAGTCATATGAAAACTGTCCTAGGAAATGTTCATATGAATGAAAATATCATTCTAAAAAAGTGTTCATATGTACAGAAATATTATAAGACATTTTTGTACAAATGGAAATATCAGTTGAAAATGGTTGTATATTTTTGTTCAGACAAAAAATGTTATGTGATATTTTTTTTCAGACTTTTTATGAATATGTTCATATGAACGAATATGTCATAAGAAAATTTTCATATGCTATTTTTGTTCATACAAAAATTTTCATATGATACTTTCATTCATATAAAAATTTTTGTACTAAGTCCAAATGAAAAAAATGGAAGCGAGTTACGAAAAATAATTTCAAACGTATCCTCTCCCCCACTCTTTTCAGGGTAATTTCCCCAACAGTTAAGTGCAGGATCCATCTGACCAAGTTCTGATGAGCAAGGTAGATGTCTTGGTCTCTCTGCATGATGTCATTTTTGTGTGTGTTTTTTTTTAAAAGGGAAAACAAGATGGCAGCAAATGAAAAAGCATTTTTCCCCTCATGAAAAGTTTCTTTTTTTGTTTCATACAGTTGTTTTGAAGTACTTACTGAGCATGCTTACAACCTTAAAGTTTAAAATGTTTTGAAATGGATTAATATTTTTTTCACCAAATCAGTGAAAGGCACATCTGTGGACCAGGCCCTTTCTTCCCTGAAAATTTTAGACTGAAATTCCTAACCGTCTGAGCACTAGGGGCTGACAAAAAAAAAAAACAGCCCCCAATTCACTTTTTTCTTTTTTTATCATAGAATGTTTTTTTGATTATGGTTTTGAAAGAAGAAAAACAAGTACCTTATTAAACAGTACAGTATAGTACACCATGGTACAGACAGCATACAGAAATACAGTAAGTCTTCAATACATCAAGCAAAGTAGCTGATAATGAATAGTAAAATGTTAGCACATACAAAAGTATCAGATATTTAGAATATAAAAGCATAATCTGAAACAAAGGCTTACACTGTCCAGTACAAAATGAATGGTTGTTGATAAGCTAAGGGCAGCAAGCGGATGCGTCTGGCTTAAACCAGGGGATTGGCAGGTGGGGTGGGAATTTTACAGAGTGGGGACTTTAGGTATGCTCCCCATTTGGACTGTTATCGATGTAGGCCATCTACCTGAGCATATAAGAGCCTCTCAAGTAAAGATAGACAGGTTAATGCTGTGTGCCAGGCTTTGCAAGTGGGGAGAGCCATCTGATGCCAGTGCATAAGATGTAATCTTTTAGTCTCTAACAGAGCCAAGGCAAGTCAGTCTTGATGAGGTTTGGAAAGGGCACTCAGTGGTAAAGTATCCCCAAAGAGCAATTTGGGATCTGTTAGGGCAATCAGGGAACCCAGCACTTTTGATGTATCCATGGCCATTAGGGCTCAGAAAGAGGTGAGTTGGGGGCATGTCCAAAACACATGTAAAAGATGGGCACCAGGTTGCTGGCAATGCCAACAATTAGCATGCCTGAATAAGCCATGGGTGTGTAGTGCTGCTGGTGTATGATGCTAGAATAGCAATATTTTAAGCTGTAGAAAGTGGCTTTTGGTATCTTTATAGATCAGATGAGTATCTTTCAGATAACGCGCCCATTGGCTCTCAGATATATCACACCCAAGGTCAGTGGACCATTTTAGTCTAGATGGTGTGGACGGGTCCAGTTGGGCATCCCTCCATGTCATGTAGAAGTGATCCAGCTGGTCTTTAGAGGTAGGGGATTTATATAGGGAGTCTAACCAATTCCACTGAGGACATGTCAAATGTTGAGAGGTGACGGTATGGATAGCACTGCGGAGCTGGAGATACCTCCAAAAGTCTCAGCTGGGGAGAGGGAACTTGGCCTTTAATGGAGCAAAGGATAACAAGAACCCTGAGCCAGGGAGGCACAGGTCTTGTATCATTTAGATACCATGATCACATCAAGAATGACAATGCACTGGGGCTCCATCAATCAATAGGTGGCTATTGTGCCAAAGTGGGGCATATTGTATGGGGGTCCCAGGCCATTTTAGGTGTATGTGATTTTGACATGAGGAGCCTCCAGGCTCGGCCAGTATCAGATATGGTTGGGAGAAGGTTCCTGCCCACCTGGTATTGTTGATGCAGTATGTTTAAAAAGAGAGAACTCATGCCAAATCAGATTCTAGCTGAACCCAGAGGGGAGAGCCCATGGAATTGGGTGTGAACCATTTAGTGGCATGGGCTGCCATGCAAGCGAGATGGTAGCCCCAGAACCAGGGAACACCAAACCTACCCCGAGACCAGTGCACCCTCAATTTATACTTGCACCATCTAGGAGGTTTATTATCCAGAGAAAGTGAGAATCTAGTAGTTCCAGTGATGTGAACAATTTGGGTGAGAGAGATATCGGCAGGTTATTAAACAGGTATAGAATTCTGGGCAGAAGAAGCATTCAGACTGCTGCCACTTTGCCGGACAAAGAGAGTTGTAACTTGCGCTATCTTTCCACTTCCATGAAGAGTTGTGCTAGAAGTGGAGAAAAATAGACTGATTCAAGGTCAGACCAGTTAGTGGGAAGCTAAAGGCCTAAGTAAGCAAAGCCTTGGGCACTCCAGGTTAGGTCTGTACCCTGAAGGCAGGCTTTGGAGCAGTACATATTAAGGGGAGCTAAGGTAGTCTTTTGTTGGTTAATCTGAAGGCCAGATAAAGTGGCATATCCCTGAAGGATAGAAAACACCTCTGGTAGGGACTGACAGGGCCGAGACAAGGTAAGAAGCAAATCATCCGCATAAGCTGCCACTAGGTAAGAGTGTCCCACAACCTCAATGCCATGGATTTACTGGGATGCTATGAGAGCCCAGAGCAGAGGATCCAAAGCAACCAAGAATAGGAGAGGGGAGAGTGCCCGATGCCTCTATGAAGAGGAAAAGGAGGTAAAATGTCACTGTTGGTGAGGACATGGGCCATGGGGGCACTGTACAGTGCTCAGACCCATTGATGGAAATGCATTCCAGAGCCATATAGGTGTAACATCTCATGTAGATAATCCCATTCAGTGGAATCAAATGCTTTGGAAAAGTCAACTGTTAGGGCTGCCATGGGGAGGATAGATTTGGATGCAAACCATTTCAGATTAAGCAGTAGCCTGGTATTATCCACTCCAGCCTTACCATGCATAAAGCCAGTCTGCATTGGGTGGGTAATGGGTGAGAGTATGGTCATCAATCTTGTGGCTAGAGATTATGCTAAAATCTTTGTGCCTATGGATAATGAGGAAATAGGGCAGAAGTTGGCACAATCTAACGGATCAGGGAATTTTTTGGGAAGCAGGGTAATAAAGGCCTCTCTCATGGTGGGGGGTAGGGACCCGACTTTGTGGGAGGCTTGCAGGGCCTGTTGGAGTGGTTGCAAGGTGTCAGGGCCTAATGCTTGGTATAGTTCCACCGACATACCATCAGGACCGGGCAACTTCCTCTTTGCCAGGCGTAACTCTTCACAGGTGATAAGGGCATCAAGACATGTGGCCTGCTCAGGAGTGAGAGTATGCATGGGGAAGGAATGACAAAAATTCATAATCCCTTGTGACACCTGTACATTACTCAGGATGGAGTGAGACCGATATAGTATTTAATAGAAATACATCTTGGTACAGTTGATTTCTTGGGGGCTAGAGACAATAGTGCCTGCCCTAGTATGGAGCGCATATATTTGGGTTGTGGCCCACTGCTTCTGAAGTCAGAAGGCCAGAAGACTGCCACTCTTCTCTCCCCCATCCCAGAAAGTATGTTTCAATCTAAGGAGGAGCCATTCGGCTTTCTGATGCAAAATTACACTTATCTGGTATTTTAGGCCCACTATTCAGTGAGTCAGGGAGCTGTCCCTACATGTACCGGGGGTGGCTTTGAAACAACATTCTAGGGTGACCAACTCTGTAATTTAGCCAGGGTTGCTTTATGGGCCTTGTTTTTAGAGGCAGATAAAGCAATGATGCGGACTCGCAGGACCACTTTGAAAGCTTCCCACACCATGACATGTGAGACTCCGCAGTTGGAGTTCAGGGAGTAATAATCCTTAGCAGTCTGGACTAACGTGGGTCAAAAGTCATGATCTTTAAAAAGATGAGGGTTACACTATCAGCGGTGCCCGAGGGACGACCACCAGGTGGAGTGTAAGTGACCTGGATAGGGGCATGATCGGATATCACTCTAAGTCCTTATTATATTAACCGTCACATCTCTGGCTGCAGTCTCATTTGCAAGCCAAAAGTCAATGGAACTGTGGGAAAGGTGTTCAATTGAATAGAATGTGTAGTCATGGCCTGTAGGATGGTCTCTATGGTAAGTATCTGTCAGGCCCCATTCTTCAACCATGTCTTACATAGACAGTCTCGCTTTAGGGCGCGAGCAGGTGATAGGGATCGATTTATCGAGGAATATGTCACTGACTAGGTTGAAGTCACCTCCAGCCAGGAGTGGGATAGGTGGGCCAACTGGGGATAGTGAAGAAATGGCTTACTTAACAGTGGGGAAAATATCTGTGTGCTCATCATTAGGAGCATATACATTCCCTATCAATAGTTGCCCTTCTGAAGAGGACATCCTAATGACCACCCATCTTCCCTGAGTGTCCTTCCAAACATCTTCTACCTTCCATGGGGATGTGGGACAGATAAGGATGGCAACCCCTTTGGTCTTGGTAGGGGACGAACTAGTCAGGACTTCTGTGACCCAGGATTGCTTCAACCAGGTTGTTGCATGGGTGAGGAGGTGAGTTTCCTGCAGTAGTGCAACATCTTGTGTGAAGGGATCTAAGATGCTGGAGAACTTATGTCCATTTAATAGGGTGATTAAGCCATTTACCATTCCAGGACACAAAGCGATAACCATGGGCCTAGGGATTAGTCACCGCCATTGCCACATAAAACAAGTAGAACCAAGTACTTACTCCGAACCCAGGAGAGGGGAGCGGTGATACCCCAGGGACCTCGAAGGAGGGTAAATAGCTGACAAATGCCTAGATTACCAGCCCATAACCAAAATGATATGGAAGTGTAAACATATCAGAGTAGCTGTCCATATATATTGAAAACTGCAAGAAAAGAACAATTATTAACAATAAGGCAACTGGAATTAGAACAGATATGGGGCAACAGTGCCCTAACTGCAGTAAACAGTTATACAAAAGCATAAACATGCTAAGGTTCAGGAAGTCAAAGCAAAAGGGGTGGAAGTTCTGCTCTACAGCTACGCTATTCCCAATACCCACTTGTGGGGGGTAGTATAAAGAAAGTCAAAGTGTCGAGTCGTTCTCGAGTGTTGGCAAACTTTAGGTTGGGTGCACCACCTACAGAAGGAAGGGGAAATCCTGGTAAGTGGAGGGGGGAGGAGGAGTGGGGAGAGGGAAAGGAAGGGGCAGAGGGAAAGGGTGGGGGAGAAAGGGGGGGAGGGGCCATTTCACTTTTTCTATACCCAGATCTCAGAATCTGCATATCCGACTGGAACAAACTGGAGAACTTCAAGAGATCTATACCATAATACCATGCATGCAAAACCTTCTGCAAATCTGTTGTTTCATAAGTTTCATAAGTTAGATCAAGCTTTGAGCCTTTCGTCCATAATGCTCGCCATTTATTGTTTTAATACATAGTTGTCTTATCATATAGATGTTTATCCAGTCTAGACTTGAATGTGTCTATGGTAGTACTCCCCACCACATTAGTTGGCAAGCAATTCCATGCAGATACCACCCTAGTAGTAAACCAGTATTTCCTTAGATTGGTATTCCGTTTAGGCAATTCTAATTGCATACAGTGTTTGTGAGTGCTGGACCAACCAATTCTATATGATATTTTTAGATCTTCTCTTAATGCAGCATCCTGTGATAACCCAAATATCATACATAGGTCTCCTCTTAGCCTTCTGTAACATAGGGAATATAGATTAAGTTTAGTCAATCTCTCACTATAAGACAGTTTTTTCAAGGTGAACACTGATCTTGTCGCTCTACGCTGAACGCTCTCCACTCTCATAATATCCTCTCTGTACTGTGGTGACCACAATTGCACACAATACTCCAAATGTGTCCTCACCAACGATCCATACAATGGAATGATCACATTTTCCTGTCTGCTAGAAATATGTCTCAAAATACAGTTCAAACTCTGGTTAGCCCTTTTAACTTGTTGTTTACAATGTGATCTAAACTTTAAGTCTGATGTAATATTGATACCAAGTCTCTCTCCTCAGTTGTTTTTCAAGGATATTATTCCCAATATAATATATATGTTGTTATTGCAAACTCAAATGCATGATTTTGCATTTGGAAATATTGAGTTCCATTTATAGTTCCAGTCCACTCATGTATTTCATTTATGGCCTGTTGTAAGGAAAGAGCCTCTGTTATTGAAGTCACAGTTGTTCCCAATCTGCAATCACCAGCAAACTTAGAGATCCATATATGAGGATTACTGAGCTGTAGCTATGAAATATAGATATTAAAGAGACAAGGTCTTAACACCGAACCCTGAGGCACCCCACTAGTGACCTCAGACCAATCCGACTTCACCCCCAACCACGATTCTTTGTTTTCTGCCCATCAGCCATTTAGCTATCCACTTTATAATATTGTTGTTAATTCTAATTTTAATCAAAGTTTGTAATAATTCCTCATGAGGTAGTTTGTCGAACGCCTTCGTGGAATCCATGAAAACCACATCTACCGGTATACCGTTATCTAATTCTGCATAACTTTTCCATAAAAGGATAATAAGTTGGTTTGACAAGATCTAGACTTAACAAAACCATGTTGTACAGGATCAGATCATTTGTTTGTTGTTAAGTACTCAACTACAGTATCTTTTAAAATACCCTCCATAAGTTTACCCAATAAAGATGTCAAGCTTATAGGTCTAAAGTTGGCCGGGTCAGATCTTGATCCTTTTTAATGGAGAGGAACAACCAAGGCATTTCATCAGGCTTGAGGGACTTCACCTCTATCTAAGGATGCTTGATATAAGAAGCTCAGTGGTTCTACCAGTTGATCAGCAAGTTCCTGCAAAATTCTAGGGTGGATGTTATCAGGGCCTGGAGACTTATTAATGTCTAGTTTACTTAATCTATTCTTTACCTCTACCAGTGTTATTTTAATATTATCAACTAAAGGAGTTGAAGTGTCAAAAGTAAGTGGTGAACTGCCAGAATTAAAAACTGAGCAAAAATATTTATTTTGTATATTAACTGTTTCTTGTTCATTGAGCATACCACCTTTATTGTTCTTAAATGGTTCCAGTAATGAATGATGTCTTTTTACTATTAATATAAGAAAAAAATGATTTTTTGTTATCTTTAATTTTGTTTGCCAAAGTAAATTCTTGCTGAGCTTTTGCTTTTTTAATAGTTGATTTAAGTAATTTAGCATGTTTAATGTATGCTAAATAATTTATCTGGGTTTTGTCTTTCATGTATCTCTTAAACAATCTATCTTTAATATTAATTAAATGTTTGATTTGTTTGTTTAGCCATCTAGGATTAGGTTTTTTACCATTCATTTGTTTAGGTTTAATAGTTGGAATATACTTGGTAATTAACTGATTAAGCTGATTAAGGATCACAATCCACATATCATCAATGTTTTTACCTTCAAAATCCGCAAACCAGTCCCACATAGCCAGATTGTGCCTAATACTAGTGAAATTTGCTTTTGCTAAATTTAATTTAATTGCTCCTTCAAACTTGGTACATGAATTATGAGTCTGCTCCACTGCTCCTATTATACACTGGACTTTAAGATGGTCACTGTTTCCCAGTGGAGGTAAAATCTGTATCTTGTTGATCAGATCTCTCACATTTGTCAATATGAGGTCGAGAACATTATTTCCTCTGGTATTTTCATGTACTAATTGTTCTAAACCCAACTGTTCAAATGCGTCCTAATATAATTTTTCCATTTTGTTACCTGTCTTTAATAACTTCCAGTCAATACCACAGAGATTGAAGTCTCCAAATACTATTATATTATCCTCTGGATTCAAATTAGCAAGTAGATATAGAAAAATAGCATCGTTATCATGTGTGTTAGATGGTGGTCTATAATAAAGGTCAATTATGACTTCGGGGCCACTAGACGGTATTAGCTTAAGTCAGATAGTTTCAGCTTCCAAGTTATCATAAGACAATTGCATGCATTTGATGGATTGATGTACATATATTGCAATGCCCCCACCTTTTCTATAAGATCTAGACTTATGGAAAAGGTTATAAACAGGTATTACATAGATACATAGATACATAGACAGTGTCGGCAGATAAGGGCCTATGGCCCACCTAGTCTGCCCATTTGAGCTTGTAAGTTCAGTTTGTTTTCCTAGAAGTCTATTTCCCCTTACCCCTGACCTCTAGAATTCCTTTATGTCTATCCCATGCATTCTTAAATCCCGTGATTGTTTCAGCCCCCACCACTTCCTCTGGCAGGGTGTTCCACTTGTCCACCACCCGTTCCATGAAGAAATTCTTTCTCATGTTTCCTCTGAATCGTCATCCCTCCAACTTCATCCCATGCCCTCTAGTCCTGAAACATCTTTTTCGCTTAAAATAGTGTTTTCTGCACCCTGTTCCTCCCTGTAAGATACTTGTATGTCTCTATCATATCCCCTCTCCCTCCTCTCCTCCAGGGAGTACATGTTCAGTTCCTTCAACCTGTCTTCATAGGACTTGTGATGCAACCCATGCACCATCTTTGTTGCCCTCCTCTGAACCTTCTCTACCCTGTCTATGTCCTTACGTAGGTATGGTCTCCAGAACTGTACACTGTACTCCAGGTGGGGCCTCACTAAGTGTCTTGTATAGCGGAATTATGACCTCCTTTTCCTGCTGGTGATGCCCTGCCTATACATCCCAGCATCCTATTTGCTTTACCTGATGCCTTGTCACACTGTTTCTACCTTGAGGTCATCAGAGATGACAACCCAAGATCCCTTTCCTGCTTGGTGCATGCTATATCCTCACCCCCAACTGATATATTGTGCCAGGGTTTTGTGCCCCATATGCATTATCTTGCACTTCTTTGCATTGAATTTCAACTGCCAAACCCTTGACCATTCTTCAAGTTTCTGCAGGTCCCTTCTCATTCTGTCTACACCCTCTGGTGTGTCTACTCTGTTACAGAGCTTTGTGTCATCAGTGAACAGTGAAATTCTGCCTTCCATATCCTGTGCAATGTCACTGATGAAGATGTTGAATAGGACCGGTCCCAGCACTGATCCCTGTGGTACCCCACTGGTCACTCTTCCCTCTGTGGAGTGACAGCCATTTACCACCACCCTCTGTGTCCTGCCACCCAGCCAGTTACCTACCCACCACACTACTGTCCTGCCCACACCCATATTCCCCAGTTTGTGTAATAGTCTTCTATGTGGCACAGTGTCAAAGGCCTTGCTGAAGTCCAGATAGGCCATGTCCACTGCCTCCCTGATCCACCTCCCTAGTCACCCAGTCAAAAATTCAATGAGGTTGGTCTGACATGACCTCTCCTGGTGAAACCATGCTGCCTTGGGTCCTGTAGTCCATTGACAACCAGATGTTCCACCAATCTCTCCTTCAGTAGTGCTTCCATGATCTTTCCCACTACGAGGTGAGGCTGACTGGTCTGTAGTTCCCTGCTTCCTCTTTGTTCCCACTTTTGTATAAGGGGACTACATCTGCTGTCCTCCAGTCTTTGGGTACTCTCCTGTTTCCAGTGATTGGCTGAACAGGATAGCCAGAGGTTCAGCCACCACCTCTCTTAGTTCTTTAAGGACCCTGGGTGCACCCCATCTGGCCCCATTGCTTTATCAGCTCTTATTACTTCCAGTTCCTTCAGGACCCTCTCGTGTAAAGGGACTTGTGTCCATTTCTGCACCATTCTCACCCTTGTACTCCCTTCAGACCCATTACCCCCCTCTTCCTTAGTAAAGACTGAGCAGAAATACCTGTTCAATATGTCAGCTTTACTGTTGTCATCCTCCACGCGGCTCCCATCCTCCCCCTTCAGTCTCACTATCCCTCCCTTTGTCCTTCTTTTTTCACTTATGTACCTGTAAAAGGTTTTGTCCCCTTGATTTCTCCCAAGAGTCATTATTATCCCACCATGTTTCTGTAATACACGCTATATGTATATCATCTAATGACAACAAAATTTTAAGTTCCTCATATTTGTTCACTAGACTTCTAAAATTTATAAGTAAGGTTTTCCATCCCATAATCTTGGCATAATCCACTGAAGTGTTCTTAATTGGGTGCTTTACTGATGTGGACTTCCCCCCTTGCACCAGTTTAAATGAAAATCAATCACCTTATTCAGCTTCCTGCCTAAAATGCTAGAACCTGCCAAAGTAAGATGCATACCATCAGGATTAAATAAAGATTTATTACAAAAACTAGTGGAGTTATCCATAAAACCCAATTTGTTTTTTTATGCAAAAGGTCTTTAACCAGTCATTTGTAAACTTAATTGCTTTATTTTTATAACTAGAGTACCCGTATGTTGGTAAAATACCAGAAAAAATTAATCTCCTCCTTTTTCTTTGATCCTAGTTGCTATATCAGTTATTTTATTTTGAAATGTGTTCTGACTGGTTTTATAAACATCATTAATACCAATGTGTACCAACACTAGAGGATTCTTTGTGTTTTCCATCAACCCATCTAATAAAGTTGACACATCACTTGCTTTAGCACCTGGCAAAGTGCTAACAGTTGTGCTGGTTTTCCTACCTTCACAGACCACAGTGTCTACCCCTCTGATAATTGATTCTCCTATGACTAGTATATCTTTATTTAGGACTTTATCAGATATCAGTGTGTTTTGATTATTATTCATAACATGCTCCTGTTGAGAACACTGGGGATTGTGTTCAAATTCATCACCAGAGTTTTTATTATCATGTAAGCAGTCAAACATGTTGTGGACTGGTGTAATATTTTCATTACAAGTGGTACAACCCTTTTTTATTGTTTTTTTAGGTTTTATCCATTGAGTGCTAACTACGGGTAAAATAGGCACATCCTCCCCCCTCGCCTGAATTAGGTTATCCTCCTCCAACACACTCCTAGCTTTAATGTTGGAATTTTGAATTTCAGGCACTGTGATATCTTGTATAGCTTGATCTATAAATCTCTCAAGACAGGTGATCTCTTTTTGAGTCGCTAATCTTTATGACAGGTATTCAATTTCCATTCTTAAATTAGCTATTAGTACACAGTTTTCACACACATACTCCTTACATGCTGGCGCCTCAGTAAACATCTGGCAATTAATACAGATTCTTTTAGGTTTAGTGCCTCACTTACCTTATTTTGTGACATCCTTCTGTCTTTTACTCTGTAGCTTCCCTACAAATAATAACTTATACCAAGCAATTTGTGTCCCTGTACTCCGTGGACTCAGTGGACCTGCACGCGGCACCATGCGTGCCCTGCACACGCTCACCCTGCTCACTGCAGGGCTGATTTTAAAGTGAGCGTTTCACTGGGGTGTAGTCCAAATTAGCCACTCAGCTCCTCGTACCAACTAGCTCAGCTGTTCCAAATTACACTGTGCGTTAATCACTCATTTGTGAATGAGGCACAATGAAGCAAATAATAGTTTTAAAAGCCAATAAAATAGCATGTTACACCAGTGCTCTCTGCCTGCCCTTATTACAGGGCTCCTCATATGCACAAGCACTCAATAGAGATTTTAAGTAGGCAAAAAACCCTCAGACATTTTGCCCCAGAGGATATAATGTATAAGCACAGTAAAGTTCGCCTGCTCGCTGCAGGGCTGATTTTAAAGTGAGAGTTTCACGGAGCTGTAGTCCGAATTAGCCACTCAGCTCCTCATACCAACTAGCTCAGCTGTTCCAAATTACACTATGCGTTAATCACTCATTTGTGAATGAGGCACAGTGAAGCAAATAATAGTTTTAAAAGCCCATAAAATAGCACGTTACACCAGTACTCTCTGCCTACAATTATTACAGGGCTCCTTGTATGCACAAGCACTCAATAGAGATTTTAAGTAGGCAAAAAACCCTCAGACGTTTTGCCCCAGAGTATATAATGTATAAACACAGTAAAGTTCACCCGCTCGCTGCAGGGCTGATTTTAAAGTGAGCGTTTCATGGGGGTGTAGTCCGAATTAGCCACTCAGCTCCTCGTACCAACTAGCTCAGCTGTTCCAAATTACATTGTGTGTTAATCACTCATTCGTGAATGAGGCACAATGAAGCAAATAATAGTTTTAAAAGCCCATAAAATAGCATGTTACACCAGTGCTCTCTGCCTGCAATTATTACAGGGCTCCTCGTATGCACAAGCACTCAATAGAGATTTTAAGTAGACAAAAAACCCTCAGACATTTTGCCCCAGAGTATATAATGTATGAGCACAGTCTTGTTGTGAAGTCATTAAACTACAAAAATTGGGGTTTAGCATGAAACTGCTTTCTTAACCCTAAATATAGTGGTGCTACCAAGCCACTATATTACATATATGTGTTACTTTGTCTTCTGTACATTCACTTATGTTTGTATTATTATTGTTTTTTACACAGATCCTACTCCCTGAAAAATCTCAAAAAGGGTGAAACACTGGGCTTGATGTGGGGATCTTTCCTGGACACAATTTATGAATAAAATTATATGAAAATACAGAATTATGGTGTGGCTGATTCCTAGAACTCTTTTACTTGAATGACAATTGCTCCATGCTAAATTGAATTTTTGGGAGTCAGGTGAGAAGAGTGACAAGCTGTGAGCCTGTAAGCTGTGGAGACAGAAGGCAGAGTCGCATATTCAGGTATTGCAAAACAGTAGGAGGGGGAACAGTTACAGCCCCTGGTGACACCAATGAGGTCATGAGACAATACTACACACAGATGCACATGTCACAGATAGCATGCCTCTCTGTTACACCCCTGGTAAAGATGTTCTTGGGAACCACTCAGTCGCCCAAGGTGACAACTAAACTCTGAATAGAACTGGACCTCCCCCTAACTGAAGGAGAGCTTTGGCGCACCCTGATGTAACTTTCCAAGGGAAAAGAACCAGGAATGGATGGCCATATTGTAGCCGTGTACCATCTTATGCCACATATAATTTCCCACCTGAGCTGCCTTGCAGGATGCCAGGTATCAGGGCTCACTGCCCCCCCACACACACAAAATGAATGAACCATTGATCACCCGTCTACCTAAGAAATTTTCAGATCCCCTGGACACTACAAATGTCAGGCCAATCTCTTTAATATCCACCAACACTAAAATTGTAGCTGAGGTCCTGGATCACAGGTGGAGAAGGTCTTACCCTCCTTAATCCATCAATTTTAGGCAGGGTTCCAGAATAGGAAAATGGGGGCTGACAATATTCAAACAGTTCTAAATCTTAAATGGTATGCAAACAAGTCCAGCACCTCTATGGCTACAATGACTGTGGATTTCCATAAAGTCTCTGACTCTGTAAAATGGAATTATTTACATTTGGTCTTGGAGGCTTTGGATTTTGGTCCATACTTCTGCAGCTGTATCACCACACTGTACAATACCCCCATGTCTACCATCCTTACAAACTGCACTATTTCAAAATCGTTCATCACAGAGGCACTAGACAGGGCTTCCCCCTGTTCCCACTATTATTCCTGATTGCCCTTGACCCCATCACCAGACAAATCCTTGACTCGTAATGCATACAGGGAATTAAGATTAAAGATAAATGTAATGTGGTTAATACTTGTGCCAATAACCTACTCCTTACTATTGCTAACCCAACACAATCACTATGCCCCCATAATGAAGTTACTGGACAGCTTCACAGCTGTCTCCTTCTTGGAGTTCAACTAGAAGAAAACTACCATCTCTCCCCTGAACTTGGCATGTGAGCCAACATGCCTAAAAGTCACTCATATAGGGCCCTATGCACGATGCCAACATGTCATGTAAACACGGCGCACTGACATTGCTACAACCAAATGCTGCAGAGTGGTGTCTGTGCAGCATTCATCAAGGGGGATTGCACCTGTTATGTGCCTGAACCCCGAGCTGCACAGACAGTAACATGCCAGGGGCAGGCAGCGGCATGCGGGGGGCATGCCAGGACTATGCAGCATGCACAAATCCACAATGTACTGCATGCAGGGGGGCACAGTAGGGTGCAGATTATGCCAGGGTAGACCCTGCCATAACCCAGTGTGCACCCCCACAGACATCATCCACCGTGCACAGTGGGACATGAAATTTACCCCCCATGCTGCCCACGCCCACTGGGCAGAACAGGAGGGCTGGGACTGCTGACCAGGTGGGTGCCTGTGTGTCCTATAGTGCCATGCCTCCCAACTCAGGTGAGCCCCGTCCATGGGGTAGCAGGGAATCACCCCCCCAACACCACACTGCCTTATCCTGAACTGCCAGAGGCAGACCCCCGCCTCCACCCATCTTAGCCCTAACCCTGTTTTTGGCTAGTCAGGACAGCCCACACACACACACGTACCATACAACACCCAAACCAGCCCCCCCAGTACCAAGCCAAAACTGTGCTGTACAGTGGTCCCCCCACCCATGGCACAAACCCTCCATGGCAATATACCAGCCCAGTGGTGCCATGGGAATGGACAGCCAGTGGCAGAGCCCTTACCACACCACCTCAAATGACAGCTGTCTAACTTCTGCTTGGAGTGTGCTGACTATTTATAGTGGTGAGTTCCCAGAAGCAATTAGATGGCTGATAGCCAAAGTGGTGTGGTGAGGGCTGAGTCACAGGCCATCCATTCCTGTGCCATCACTCGGCAGATATTTTGCCATGGGGGGTTGGTGCCGCAGGGTGAGGGGTCTTGTTTGCATGATGCGGGGCACCTGTGTGTACAAGGGGGACTCCAACTGCTGGCTGGCCACTGAGGCATGGGCGCACAGATCTGGATGCCTGTGGTAGGCATTCACTACCCTTGACCTGCACCTTCCTACGTGAGTGATCCATTTTGGGACCCAGCACGGGCATCCCATTGGATGTCCACCCGGGACTGTGACTCCACCCCTGATTGCCCTTCAGAGTACTGTGTGCCAGGGGTGTGGTGCCATTGACAGTTGGCAGACGATGGTGAATGCAGGCCATTCACACCTGTCCACAGGTGTGGCCCTACGTGGGCAGGATATGTGCCTTTGGCACATAATTCGCTCATGATAATGCATAGGGCCCCATAGTGTGTTCCACAGAAGGTTTCACCTATTTTGCGTAGTGCTCACCACTAAATGGTCAGACTTATTGGATGCTAACTTTACTCATCTCCTAGCTGCCCTCGAGCCTGAAATACACACATGGCTCAAGATTCGGTTAACTCTCAAAAAGGCAAAATTGAAGCTATCCAGCTGTTTATGCTCCCAAGATTAGCTTATATATGTATTAATCTCCCTGGATAAAATCTTTCATAGAATTGACACAGGTCTGGCTACCTTGTTGTGGGAAGGGAAAAATCCCAGACTTAGTAAAATAAAATGCAAATCCCACTGTAAACCATGGTTTCAGGGGTACCTATGGGCATATAGTGTGATGTAAGCCACTAAGTGGTTCTTTCCATCCACAGACAATACAGCTCAATGGGTAACATTAAAGCAGGGGGAGCCATATACAATCCCATGTTTCTGCCTGATAGACAAGATCCCAACTCCATTTGCCTGACACACACCTGCCCAAGCGTAAAATCCTAACGTAAGACTGCCCGACAATAGAAGTTTGATTGCCCAAGAAGTGATTATATTTTAGTTATGGGGGGTGCAGGGTCAAAGCCCCACATGTCTCACGTTGGGATTTTATGCTTGTCGGCAGTTGTGAGTTGGGCAAACAGAGTCAGGATGCTTGTGAGTCGGGCAGATATATGTTGGGATTTTGTACCAGATCAATGAGCAGGACGTAGCAGACACCCCCTGGCTGGGACTCCTTCTGGGTGCTATTGACAATCAAAAGAGAGAAGGGAACTGAATAATCTAGGAATCTCACAGGAGACCCGCTGTCATTCCAGCAGATTCAGGATAGGTTTAGATTACCCAAATCTAACTTTTGGAAGTTCCTACAAATCAGAGGGGCTATCAATTCATTTAAAAAGACACACTCAATAGCACAGATATGGACATGGCTACAGCAGCTGCAAAAACCAAACAACTCTAGGAGTATAGCTGGAAGGGTATACCGCATGATCAGGGATGCCCAGCCAGAAGTTATGGTGGACTAATGTAAGTTGGGTTGGGATAGAGAGCTTCAGGTGGATCTCTCCTCTCACTGGTAAGATCTCTGTTTTCTGGGCACAGACAAGGGCTATAAAGATGCCAAGGAGCAATTAATCCAGACAAAGATTATTCATAGGTGGTACAGGACCTAGAATTATTGTTTCAAAGAGGCCTCATACCACACTCCAACTGTCTGAGATGTGATGTTCCCGTGGCAAGCATTCTCTATGTGCTACAGAAGTGCCACAGTTATACCATGTTTGGAAAGGAGTCCTTGGAAACTGCTCTATAGTCTTCGATCTTCTGGTCCAAAACAATCCTGCACTGATCCTCTTAAACACCTCATTACTACCAAGGGAACCACACCTAGCCACCGACTTGTTAGACATAATCATGGAAGCTAAATGGGCGATCCTGGTGAAATGGAGATAGGAAATACTTCCATCCCTTGTGGCTTGGCACTTGTCAGTAGCCAAACTGGTGGCCTTTGAAAGATTATCTGCTACTGCTCAGCACAATCTGCCTCTTTACTATCAAAAATAGAACAGATACCTTAACTCCCACTAGTGCACTGTGCCACTCTCTCCCTGGAGAACTCAGCCACCAAGGATTAAGGATTACATAGCTGGGCAAGCAGTGCAGGCAGGTGGCATGTTTCATGGGGACTGGCCTCCACCCCTCTCCCAACCCTGGGTACAGAGTAGCCACACACTTCTCCCTTAGCTGAGTATAGTTGACTAGGGCTAATGTGAATATCACCGCCCTCTGCAGGAGGTCATTTTTAGCCCTACTCACATTTTTTCAGATAGACAGGGAACCAGACTGATGACTGGGTCCCTTCGTAGACCTCTTCATGGGATGAGGTTAATAACACTGTGGCCTCCTGCTACAGTATCCTCAGAGTGTTCATTGTTAGCACTAGGTGGTAGATGTTTTTTAATATTTTTTGGCTAGGTAGTAATTATAAATTTGACCGCTTTGGGTTCGGGTACTTATTAGGTACAGTCAAGTCACTATCTAATTACTCTCATTCCTCTCTTGTATGTCAATCTTGCATTATTCTTTGAAACATGAGTACAGTCTGTATAGAAACATAGAGTTTGACGGCAGATAAGGACCGCTTGGCCCATGTAGTCTGCCCATTTCCCTACCTACAGGATAGGCCGCAGATCCTAGTTAACCAACAGCCTATTTCTTCCTACACCCCACAAGAATTGCCTTAAGTCTGTCCCATGCATTCTTGAATTCTTCTACAGTTTTAGACCCCACAACCTCCTCAGGAAGGCTGTTCTATGCATCCACTACCCTCTCTGTGAAATAATACTTCCTCACATTGCCGCTGAACTGCCCCCCCATCTTTAAATTGTGTCCCCTTGTTCTTGCACGTCTCTTTTTCTGAAAGATGCTACCCTCTTGGACTTTGTTGATTCCACTGAGTTACTTAAAAGTTTCTATCATGTCCCTTCTTTCCTCAAGGGTATACATATTAAGCTCCTTAGTCTCTCCTCCTCATATTGCTTCTCTTGCAGACCCTGCACCATTTTAGTTGCCCTCCTCTGGACTGCCTCTATCCTGTCTATGTCCTTGGAGATGGGGGTCTCCAGAACTGGACACAGTACTCAGATGGGGTCTCACCAACTGTCTGTACAGAGGATAGCAACTTCCTGTTTTCTGCTGATGATGCTTCTCCCTATGCATCCCAGTATACCCCAGCCCTCCTACTGCCTTCTCACACTGCTTGCTAACCTTAAGGTCATCTGATATTATTACCCCAGGTCCCTTTCCTTTTTTGTTGTTGTTACTACCTCCCTCCCCCATTGTGTATTCTTCCTCTGGGTTCTTGTTTCCCAGGTGCATTATTTTGCACTTCTTTGCATTGAATCCTAGCGGCCATACTTCTGACCATTCCTCCAACCTTGCCAAGTCCCTTCTCATCCTTTCCACGCCTCCTTGTGTATCAACCCAGTTGCAGATCTTTGTGTCATCTGCAAAGAGGCATACCTTTCCTTCTAGTCCCTCTGCAAAGTCACTTATGAAGACATTAAAAAGGACTTGACCCAATACTGAACTCTGCGGTACCCCCCTAGTAACCCCTCTTTCTTCAGAGTGGACTCCATTTACAATTACCTTCTGTGTCCTGTTGTCCAGCCAATGTTTTACTCAGGCTACCACCTTGGGACTCACTCAAAGGCTGGTTAATTTGACTATTAATCTTTTGTGCGGGCCTGTGTCAAATGCCCTGCTAAAGTCTAGGTAGGCCATGTCCACAGCCCCTCCCCGGTCAACTACTTTGGTCACCCAGTCAAAGAAATCTATTAGATTCGTCTGACATGACCTTCCCGCTGTGAACCCATGCTGCCTTGGGTCCTGTGCCCCACTGGCCTCTAGGTACTCAACTATTCTTTCCTTCAGAAGTGACTCCATCACTTTCCCTAACACAGAGGTCAGACTGACAGGTCTATAGTTTCCTGCCTCTGTCTTGGTCCCACTAATGTGATGGGGAATCACATCCGCCTTCCTCCAGTCCTCGGGTATCACACCATCTTCCCATGATTTATTAAAAAGAGTAGCCAGTGGTTTCACTAGTTCCCCCTTTAATTGTTTTAGAATTCTGGGGTGAATTCCATCAGGCCCCATTGCTTTGTCCACCTTCAGTTTTAGGAGTTCTTGTCGAACCCTTTCTTCTGTGAAAGGACTGGGATCGACCCCCCAATCAAGAGTGCTTCTGTTAACTGGATTAGGCACTTCCCCCTCCTCTTTTGTGAATACTGAACAGAAATATTCGTTCAGTATCCCTGTTTTTTCACTGTCCCCCTCTGCCCACCCACCATTCATTCTAGTCAGCCTCACTATCCCTCCCTTTGTCTTTCTATGCTCGCTGATGTACCTATAAAAGGTTTTATCCCCCTTCTTAACCGAGTTGGCTATCTTTTCCTCAGTTTGGGACTTTGCTGTTCTGACTTCCCTCCCTGCTTCCTTCTGCCTTAACTGGTACACCTCTCTGTCCTGTTTCTTCTGTGTTTCTTTATACTTTTAGAATGCTATATTTTTCTTCCTGACTTTCATAGCCACCTCTTTTGAGAACCATAGTGGCTTTTTCTTTCGTTTTGATTTATTTGCTTGACACAAAGGCTTGTTGCCTCTGTGATGACAGTTTTGATGATTACCCATTGTTGCTCCACACCTCCTCCTAGCCTGTTTGCTAGTGCTTTTCTGAGGCACTCTCCCATCTTGCCAAAGTCAGCCCTCCTAAAGTCCAGTACCCTCACTTTTGTATGGCTTGACTCTGTAGCTGAGTTTAACGTGAACCACACCGTTTGATGGCCACTTGTTCCCAGATGGCAACCCACTTCTAGATCTGAGATCCTCTCACTGCACCCATTTGAGAGTATGAATTCTAAGATTGCTCCCTCATGAGTGGGTTCCAAAACTAGCTGTCTGAGGCCTGCCACCTGTAGGGCATCAAGAATTGCCCTGCTCTTGGATGTGGCTGCAGCAAATGTGCTCCAGTTAACATCTGGCATATTCAGGTCTCCCATCAACAGTATCTGCCCTTTCTCTGCCATTCTAAGAATGCCTTCTATCATATCCTTGTCCATTCCCTCCACCTGAGATGGGGGTCTGTACACAACCCCTGTGCGGATTGTGGTGCCCTTTCCAGTCTCCAAGGTGACCCACAGTGCCTCCTCTCCTCCCTGTTTACTCTTTTGTTCAGTTGCTTTTATCCTTTCCTTTACATAGAGAGCTACTCTTCCCCCTCTTTTCCCCTGCCTGTCTCTACTGTAGGTTATGTACCTTGGTATGTTAACATCCCAGTCATGATTCTCTGTGTACCATGTTTCTGTGACTGCTACAATATCCAGGCATCCCTCTTCCATCAAGGCCACCAGCTCAGGAAGCTTGTTGCTCAGACTACGGGCATTGGTACTCATTACCCTCCATTTCTTTATTGCCTTACTCCTTTTTGCCCCATCCCTGTCCTTCTTGCCTTTGTCATTTTCTCCATTTACCCCTGCCCTTCTCCCTATCGACTCCTCTATGTTGGTGTTTACCACACTTACTACCATGATTTGTTTTGGGGGGGTCTAGGATTTCCCTGCTCCTTTCCAGTGCTTCCCTCCTTGACTAGTTTAAATGCTTGCCAATGAAGCATTTAAACCTATCACCTAGGATCCTGGTTCCCCTCCTGGACAGATGCAGCTCATCATGCCAGTATAGGCTTGTGTCACTCCAGGTGGACCCCCAGTCCCCAATGAAGCCAAATCCATGAGCTCCACACCATTTTTTCAACCACTGATTGAATCCCATGGTGCAGAACACCCTAGCCTCTCCTACGCCATAGATGGGCAGCACCTCCGAGAAGGTTACCGTGCGTGCTACTTGTCTAAGGCCCCTCCCCAATTCCACAAACTCTTCCTGCACTTCTCTAATCCTTTTCTTAGCCATGTCATTTGTCCCTAGGTGGACAATGACATCCAGCTCCCTCCCCTATACAGCTGCTTCAGCAGTCCTGAGGATTCACTTCCTGTCCCTCCAAGCCATGGTGCCAGGCAGGCACCTTACCTCCCTCTCCCCTTCCTCCCCCAGTTCTACCTTTCTAACCATGGAGTCCTCCACCAGGAGTTGTTTCCTTCCCCTTCTGTGTCCCCTGCCACCCTCCTGTGGGTCTCCTTTGTGGAGGTTCTCAGCATCCTCCTTGGTCTCCACTGCAGGTACCTCCATAAAGGAACCACACTTTGCCAGAATGGCGTAGGGATTGTGGAGAGGTACAACTGGAGGGATGCACCTCTGTTCCACCACCCTCACCCTCCCTGAGCCCACTGTGGTCCAACTGCTCCTCTTTCTTGGCAACCTCTGAGGCAACGGCAGTGGCACTGGTGGTCCCTGGATGAAAAAGGAGGTCCCACAAATCCTGGCCAACTCAACCTGGAGATGAGCAACCTCCTCCCTCAGCCCAGAGAGGTGCCTGCAGATGGGACAACACCGTATCCTCCAGAACGTCTCCCGGAAGACTGCTGCTCCACAGCCACTGCACTGCACCACTCCCATCATGTCTTATTTCTGGCCACTTAACTGTTCGCAATCCTTACTCTTTCCTCTTTTTTTTTCTCTCTCTCCTTACTTTCTTCCTGTGTGCCCTTTAAGCTCCTGATTGTCCTGTTCTGAGACAAGAATATCCTTTATTTCTCAGTAGACCTCTTACTTGCTCAGAGGCAGACCTCCATCAGCTAGAGGGGGCTGGAGAGCTACTCTTGCCCTTCTAGCATGGTGGGTCTTTGGTGGCTCTGTGATCACTCACTTCCTGCTCCCAAACAGGAAATTCCTGCTGTCAGTCAAATCCTGTGCCTATAAAAGTAGAACTAGCTTTGGGTGGCAGGGTGGAGGGGAGGGAAGGAGGGCAATATAGTCCCAGCAGAGAAGTCCAGTCAGACAGCAGTCCTATCTCCTGGTGTCTTCTGCCAAGCTACTAACAGAAACTTTCTAAGACAGTCTTTAAATGTAGCTTCCTTCTAGCTAAGCCACTCCTCCTACTTACTAGATCTTTCTACAAGTAATTTAAACCTCACAGCTATCCTTTCAATCACCTGAGATTTACACCTAGATAACTGTTCAGATAACCATTCAGTTCAGTTAACTCAGGCAAGCACACACTTTTTTTTTGTTTTGTTTGTTAGTTTTTTTTTCACCCTAAATTAAAGGTCCAAGTACACAAGTTCTACTTCTTTTGTCCCAGCAGAGAAGTCCAGTCACACAGCAATCCTTTCTCCTAGTGTCTTCTGCCAAGCTATATGGAAGCTGTATGGATTACTGTTTTTCTTTTTCTGGATTAATGCTCATTCTACAGTTATGTCTCAAATGTGCTGCTTTGTTTTGTATATGCCTGTTTCCTTTTGGAATGAACTAACATTTTTCGATTTAAAAAAAGTCTGCACCTAGAAATAAATGATCATAGCTTAGTGAGCCTGTCCTTGTAGAAATACAAACTGGTAAGAGAAAACTACAAGCAAATAATAAATAAATGGACAAACTACAAGAAGTAATTACATAGGAATATCTGTCTGGCAATACTAACACAGACACTTGAGCAAATTAGAACAACAGCTACGACATAAATATGCCATATTACAGTATATTTAGAAGGGAAAGGAAGTATACCAGGGGAAATAGGGTGACTGTATATCTAAAGAAAGCATTAAGAGTAGTTGAGAACATGTCAGTCACAGGGAATGAGTCAGAGGAGTCAGTCTGGCTACAGTTAAAAGGTAATGTGGGGAAACATTCAGAGTTGAATACCTTTTATGCCACAAAATCAGAATGTAGATAGGGATGTAGCAACAGAAAGAAAAATACTGAAAGCTGCAGGACAGGTCAGAACAGTGATTGCAGAGTACTTTAACCTCCCAGACATCAACAGTGAAACTTATTTGGCAGGCAGCTAAAAATGTCAAAGATTCCTGGATATGGTGCAAGAAAACTTTCTCACAAAGTGGGTGCAAAATCTGCCCAGAGAGGTAGCAATATTAGATCTGATTTGTTACGTTGGCTTGCATGCATGCACAAGAAACACCTTGTGACAGTGTGGGTCTTGGGGGTGCGGCTGCTCTTGGGCGAATGCAGGGCATGCATCAGTAGGTGCGTCCCTCATTCCCCAATCAGCCTGCATGCCACCAACACACCATGCATTCATAATGGGGTGAGCACATCAAAGCAAAGGTCTGCTGCAATCCGAGCAAAGCTCGTCATACACAGTGGTCCGTTGCTTGCCATGTTCGCCGCCATTATGATCATGGTCAGCGAGTGGGTAGCCGCCTCATGGTTTCTGGATATTGAGGTGCCCAACCCCTGTTGAAACCTCCCCTGTGTTTGTGTGCTGACAGGGGAGCCCACTCCCATCGGCATCCCCTGCAAATGTGGGAATGCCAAGGGAGGGTGCCCAACTCTGCTCGCACCCCTCTGCTTTTGCCCGCTGATGGGGAACCCACTCCCATTAGCATCACCCCCAACTGTTGAATGCTGAGGGGGTGCCCAATCCCCTTGGCTCGTGCTCCCCCTTTCTTTGTTTGCCGGTGGAGGTGCCCAATCCACCAGCCCACATTACCCCCTGTGTTGTGTGCCGGCGAGGGTGCCCAATCTCCCGTCAGCTGCTGACACCCCCACAAAATCCACCTAGGTGGCATGCTGGGAGCTCACCCCAGCGTGCAAATGCCCTGTAATGCAAAATCTCCTGCGGCGGTTTTCCTTTTTTACCTGCAAAGCGAAAACCGCCCCTCATAGTCTAGATGCCCCTCCCCCATCTGCACCCACCCACTGCCCACCCTGTCTCACCTCACCGCCCTCACCCCATACTTACCTCTGGACTCCGGAGTGACGATCTTCCGTGGACCAGGAACACGTCTGCACTGTTCAAAGCCGACCGCTAACTGAGGAAATGCTGGTAAGCTGTATAATGCAATGAATAGGGTTTTTTCAACTTTGCTGCATACCTCAGGCATTTCTTGAAATTTTGGCACCAAATTTTCAACATGGGGTTTTTGGGACCCCTCCTCATGAATTTTATCACTGTCATGGCATTAATCGGCCTCAGAAGGTGATTTCGCAATCACTGCACGAAATCACCTTTCGGGACCCATTAATAAAGTGACAATGCCAGTGTTCATGAGGCGGCCTCTCAAAAAGCCTATGTTCCAAATTTGGTGGAAAAAATCCAACAAATGCCTGTTTTATGAGCGTGTGTTGTACAGTTGCTACGCAGGCTCGTAACTTCGTGCATTCGCAATATTTCAATGCCTTATTTTCAGCATTGGCATTTTTGTGCACCTCCTTGTGAACAGTACAGCTGTCATTTTCCACATCCTGCCCGAAATGTGTTTCTGCACTTCTGGCGCACAATTGCGCAGTCGCTGTGGGAAATCAGTGTTTGGGCCAGATTATGAAAATGACAGTGACACAGTTCATGAGCAGAGCTCCTAGAATGCCTATGTTGAAAATTTGGAGCTGATAATCCATAAAATGACTGTGTTACAAGCATGCATTGGCAGATAGCAAGCATGCTCATACCGTCATGCATTTGTTATATTTTCACTCTGGATTTTCACCATTGCCATTTTTACACACCTCTTGATGGACAGTACAGCTGTCACTTGACATATCCTGTCCAAAATGTGTTTCCGCATTTCCGGTGCAGAATAGCGTGGTCGCTATGCGAAATCACTTCTTGGGACACTTTGAGGAAATGACAGTGACACTGTACATGAGCAGAGGTGCTAAAATGCCTATGTTGAAAATTTGGTGCCTAATGCCCACAAACTGGCAGTGCTGCAAGCGTGCCTTGCATATTTCCCATGCACCCTTGTAACTCCGCAAATTTTGTATATTTGTATGCCACATTTTCAGCACTGCCATTTAATTACACCTCCTTATGAACTGTGCAGCTGCCATTTTTCACATCCTGCCCAGCATGTTTTCCTGCACTGCACTAACAAACACCCACAGGGACACCCTAATGCCTCTCACTCTCTGCAGGGTGGGGGTGGGTTGGCATCAGTTCAATACTTGACTGCCACTCCTATGCTGCATCTCTCTAACTCCTGCACTGCCAATGGCAGTAAGACAACATTCGGCATTGACAAATGCTTGTTTCAATAAGGACATTCCCAGAAACTTCAGTAATGAGCATCCAATAGGTCAAAGTAACCATATAACCATCAGATTTAACATTGTGCTGGGGAAAGTGAAAAATATTAAAAGCCTTGATGTGGATCTGATGAAGAGGCACTAAAGATCTGTAGCACTGGGTGACTTGGCATTACTCAGTAAGGCTCTGTTTTGAGACTTTTGTGGTTTAGTACCTTCAGTTGCATTTCATGGTTTCTCTATTTTAACAAGCATTTGTCAATGCTGAATGCTTGCTTGCTGGTATTAGCATTGGCAATGCAGGAGTTAGACAGATGCAGAGTAGGAATGGCAGTGAAGTACTGAAGTTCACACCAACCTCACCTCCATCCTGTAGAGATGGACAGACATTGGGGTAAATGTTTGGGTCATCGCCCATGACAGGCATGCCATGTCACCTTTCCCTAATCTACAGACAGCAACAAGTGTTGAGGTGTGCCTTAGGGTGTTTGGCTTTACAGTCACCCCATTCCATAAGGACATATGCTGAAATAGGTGCTGCATAGGAGAATGAGGTGAAGTCTGGGGCCGAAGAGTTCAAGATACACCTCTATGCCTGTCACTGGCTGGAGGTGGGGGTGGAATGGCATGAGCAGTACAGTCGGCAATCCAAAGGCACACCCCCATGCCTGTCAGTGTGTACAGGGTACGATGTTAAGGTTAGAAACCCTAATGCCTCGGGCATTTCCTGTTATTTACACTACAAATTTTCAACATGTCCTTTTTGTGACCCCACCTCATGAAAGCATGTGGGACCTCTTCTCATGAAGAGTGGCAGTGTGATTATGTCAATGTGTCCTGAACATTGACTTCCAACAGCGACAGTGGCATTCTGCACCACATGTACGAAAACACAGATGGGGCAGGAAGTGAATAACTACAGCTGTACCATCCACAGGGAGGTGTGAAGAGATGATAATGTTGAAAATCTGTACTGGAAATATTAAAAATGCTTGCACGTCTGAGCCTATGGTACATGGAAACTGCACAATGCATGCACGTTACACAGTCATTTTGTGGACATTCGTCACCAAATTTTCAACATAGGCATTGTAGGACCTCTGCTCATGAGGTGTCACTGTGATTTTCTTAATGTGTCCTAAACACTGATTTCCCACAGCAAGCATGCTATTCTGTGCCAGAAGTGCAAAAACACATGTCGGCCAGGACGTGAAAAATGACAGCTGTTCTGTTCATAAAGAGGGTCGGAAAAATGGCAATGTTGAAAATCTGGAGTGAACATATTACAAATGTACAAAGTTATGAGCATGCATGGAAACAAAGCAAAGCACGCTCATAACACAGTCATTTTATGGACTTTCATCACCAAATTTTCAACATGGGCATTTTAGGACCTCTGCTCCTAAACAGTGTTACTGTGATTTTCATAATGTATCCTGAACACTGATTTCCCACAGCGCCCTTCCTATTCTGTTCCAGAAGTGCAAAAACACATGTCGGCCAGGATGTGAAAAATGACAGATACACTGTTCATAAGGAGGTGCAGCAAAATGGCTATGTTGAAAATCTGGAGTGAAAATATTGCAACCTTTCGAAGTTATGAGCATGCATGGAACCTGTGCAATGCACACTCGTAACACACTCATTTTATGTACTTTCATCACAACATTTTCAACATAGGTATTTTCGGACATCTGCTCTTCAACACTGTCACTGTGATTTTCTTAATGTATCCTGAACACTGATTTCCCACAGTGCCCACGCTATTCTGCGCTGGAACTGCAAAGCCGCATTTTGGACAGGATGTGAAAAATGGCAGCTGTACTGTTCATAAGGAGGTGCATAAAAATGGTAATGTTGAAAATCTGGAGTGAAAATATTGCAAATTGGAAAACTTACGAGCGTGCCTATCAACTGCGCAATGCACGCTCATAAAACAGTCATTTGTTTGATTTTTCCCACCAAATTTGCAACACAGACTTTTTGAGAGCCCACCTCATGAACACTGGCACTGTCATTTTGTTAATCTGTCCCAAAAGGTGATTCCACATTTGATGGGCAAATACATGTAAAGAAGTCGGACAGAGTGAGGGAGTAAGGGGACGAGAGGATAAGAAAGAGGAGGAAAAAAGAAAACATATCCTTTTTCATCCACATTTTATGTCTATGGAGAACATGGACATCACTAACTGCTAATGGTGTGTAGCCTTCTTTCAGAAGGCATGCATACAGGGACTTGGGCACTGCCCCATGTGCTGGACCATAGGAGAATTAAAAGATCATCTCAGGAAGGCCTTGGTCCACATCCTCCAGCTTCAAAACATATTACTTAACAACAAGCCCTTGAGCTCTCCTTCACCATATCATCTCCATCAAGAAAAACACCTGGCTTCCCCAGAGAAAGCCTAATTAAGGGGCTTGGCAGGTGGTAAGGAGGTGTCAAGGCAAACCACACAGGTCCCAAGAGCAGTCCCAAACCAAGGGGGCACCCATCCAGATAGCTAACAGATTCACACCTTTAGCCACTGTGATGGGCAAGGATAGCAATACAGGACCACAAAATCACCAGTTATGTCACCCAAAAGAAAAGGACAAGTGTTTTTGAAACCAGGGCAATAGATAACAGCAGTAACAGGAAGGTACTCACTATGGGAGGTTCCATGATCAGAGAAGTGAAATCTCAACTAAGTCAGGTCACTGGTTGAAATGTGGTGGTCAGGTGCCTACCTGTAGCTTCTGCTAAAAAGGATACTGACCATATCAATAGGATACTATACAAGGAAGGAGAGTGCACAGGTGTTTTTGTCCATCTGGGAACAAATGATCTTGTGGATCAAATGGTGAAGGAGACCAAAATGCACTTAACATTCTTAGGTGACAAACTGGCCCCCCAATCACCTGTCACAGCATTCTCTGAGGTCATCCTAATGTGGAGAGAGGAGGCAGTATTCAAAGAATCCACAAAAATGAGTTAGTGGAGTTAAACTCATGGCGTTAGGGCTGGTGCCTGGAGAGGGGCCACCTTTTTATCGGAAACTGGAGGAACTTCTGGGACAAGGGTCTCTAGAGGCACAATGGACTGCAGCTACCTAAGGAAGGTGTAAGAGCACTAGGACAGAAGTTTGACATCTTTCTGGGATGTTTTAACTAAGCACGGGGGAGAGGGTGGCAGCACCACATGGCCCTGCTGCCTCTCCCCCAAAATAGATGTTTCTGTGATAAAAATGCAAAACAGGAGGACCATCTATTAAGAGAGGGATCAAAGGGTACTGTAAAAATGGGTTCAGATGAAAGACATGACACAAAAAATGGGGTAAGTTGAGTTTGGAAGGCTATGTGTACCAACACATGGAGTCTCGTAAACAAGGTAGCTTAGGTAGGTAGTAAAAGACCTCACTGGAAATGAGCTTGTCTCAGCTGAGCTATCTGATTTATTCATTTTATGTATGAAATTAATAGCATTTTTACTACTACTACTGCTTGGTAGCTGACCTTACTGCACTCATTACAGAGGCAGATCTGGACTGGGTTGCCATCATAGAATCCTGGTACAACAATAACTATGACTGGGAATAGACAATCTCAGGTTTCATCTTCTTCTGGAGGGACAGGAAAGGGAGAAAAGGTGTGTGTGGGGGTGAAAATGTACATGAGGGAGGGAATAAATGCTACAATGATTCAAAATGCTCAGACTGAATCTGAAGCACTTTGGGTTACACTTGAGGCTGAAAATGGCATGGTGACTAGGGCAGGAGTATTTTACAGACCCCTAGTGCAGGGCTTGGAGTGTGACAGAAAGATCCTCGAAACTTTACAAAGAATGTCTAACAATGGGGAGGTAATAGTGGTGGGTAACTTCAATTTTCCTGACATAAATTGGGATACCCACTCACCAGCATCAACAGGGAGCAAGGACTTCCAAGAAGCTCTGTGGGGATTGGGCCTAAGGCAGCCCATGAGAGCCCCAACAAGGGGGGAAGCTGTCCTTGACCTGTTACTCACTAATGGTGAAAATATCTCAGTAGTGGAAGTTGAAAGCCACCTGGGGTCCAGTAACAACCACATGTTGTGGTTCCAGGTAAACATGGCAATGGAAACTAGACACTCAAAAACTAAAGTACTAGACTTTAGAAAAGCAGATTTTGTTAAAATGAAGGTGTGTCTTAAAAATAACCTAATACATAAAACAAGGGGGAGGTGGTTGAAGAGTACTGGGCACATCTAAAGAGGGCTATAATGGAAGCCTTAAATCAGTGTCTAAGAAAGATTAGTAAAGCAAAGAGGAGAAGAAGACTGCTCTGGTTTTTCAGGGAGGTGGCCACCAGGGTCAGGGAAAAAAGAATTGCTTTCATGATATATAAGGAAACTGGATGCGACAAAGACAGAGACACATACAAGGTGAAACTGAAGGAAGTAAGGAAGGCAATAAAGGAGTCAAAGGCATCTGCAGAAGAGAAGATGAGAGGGCATGGGGGGGTCAAGACCTTCTTTAGATATATCAGAGAAAAGATGAAGATGAGTGGGAGTATAGTCAGAATCACAACGGATGAAGGGTAGCACGGGATGATGACAAGGACAAAACGGAGATCCTCAACAGATGGTTCTTCTCCATTTTTATGAAGGAAGAGGCTGGTTGTGAACCAACCCTTAGTGGAAGAAGTACCATCAGTTGTGAAATCAATTCAGGACCATGCACAGGGGAGAGAGTCCTTGAAGTACTGGGGAAACTCAAGGTAGACAAAGCCATGGGCCTGGATGAAATTCAGACTAGGATTCTTCGGAACCAAAGAGAGAAGCTTGCGGAACCCCTGGCTGAACTATTTAACCTATTGCTTGAATTAGGTGAGGTCCCAAGGGATTGGAGAAGGACCAATGTTATCCCTCTCCATAAGAATGGGAGTCGAGAAATTGCAGGCAACTATTGCCCGGTTAGCCTCACTTCAATTATGGGCAAAACGATGGAAGTCCTACTTAAGGAAATAATTCTAACCTCTTTAGAGGAGAGCAGCAATTTGGACCCAAAACAGCATGGTTTTACCACTGGAAGTTCATGCCAGACAAATCTAATTGATTTCTTCAACTGGGTAACCACAACTGTGGAGAAAGATGGTGCTGTGGATGTGATATATCCGGACTTCAGCAAGGCTTTTGACTCCATTCCACACAAAAGGCTGCAAAACAAGCTCAGCAGCATGGGAGTTGGCCAGAAAATGGTAAACTGGATAAGGACCTGGATGAGTGGGCAGACCCAGAGGGTGCTGGTGAATTTCACCTTATTGAAAGAAAGACAGGTGACTAGTGGTGTGCCACAGGGGTTGGTGTTGGGGCCCATCCTCTTTAATGTCTTAATTAGGGACATATCTGAAGGCTTATAGTGCAAGGTGAGCCTGTTCACTGATGACACAAAGATAAGCAATAAATGGTCCAGCGGAGCTGAGGGTTGAGGCAATGGATGCCACACCTTGCACCATGCTGGCGACCCAGGTTTGAGAATAAGCATGGGATGTCAGGCATCAGCAGGGTGGGAGTTTGGAAGCTGGACTGAGTGGCAGTAGGGAAGCTCTCCTCTCCCAGGTAGGGGGACCCAGTCACGCCTGCTGCAAGGCTGCACTTGGTGGAGACCCAAGGGTAGAGCAGGGTGCCATGGTTCACTGTGTGCACATGCCTCCACACATGTACAAGCAACTGAGGCAAGTGGAGGGGCAGAAAAGTGGAAAATGGAGCTGGCAGGCTCCATGATGGCCTGCAGTGACAGGATGTTGGTCTCCGGGAAGGGGGAGTCAATATCCTTAGCCCTCTTCCCTTGGCCCTGTCACTGGGGCAACCCATGGGGAATTGCCAGGAGGGTTGGGCATGGGAGATTCAGGCACTGTAGTGTAAGCCCCTTTGAGGAAGGGGTTGGAGATGCCTGCAAGCTCCACAGGGATCATAAAATATATATGGAAAAAAGATATGCAGTAGGGTCGACATTCCTTGAGGGGCAGATAAGATGAAGGCAAATCTCAGAAAGCTGAAATGGTGGTCATAAACATAGCAGCTAAAATTCAATGTAAAGAAGTGCAAGGTCATGCTCTTGGGGAAGGACAACACAGAAAAAGAATACCACATGAGGGAGGGTGTGAAACTAGAGGCCACAAAGCAAAATAAAGATCTGGGGGTGATAATAACAGATGATGTGAAAAAGACCAAGATGTGCAAATAGGTTCCATTAATGGCAAATAGTATACTGAGATGCATAGGAAGGGGAATTACCAGTAGAAAAAGGGAAGTACTATAGTAATGCCACTCTCTAGATCACTTGTTAAGACTGCACCTGGAATACTGCGTACAATTCTGGTGGCCAAATCTTAAAACGTACATAGATTGTAAATGAGAGCTATAAAGATAGTAAAAGATCTGCATCTGAAATCATATGAGGAAAGACTGAAGGATCTTGACATGTATTCCTTGAAGCAGCAGAGGGATAGGGGGACAAGATTAAAACCTTCAAATACATAAAGGGACTAAACAGGGTAGAGGTACAGGACCTATTCCAGGTCAAGAGTTATACAAGAACTAGAGGTCACAATATGAAACTGGGGGGCAAGTTCAGGAGCAACACATGTAAGTTCTCTTTCAAAGAGAGGGTGGTCAATGCATGGAACAACCTCCCCCAAGGAGTGATGGAGGCAAAAACAGTTGGGGCTTTCAAGAATGCTTGGGATAATTACAAAGACCTCATAACACTGAGTAACAGTAATGGGAAGGAGAGGCGTAGGGACATGGGAAGACTAGATGGATCTTATGGTCCCCTCATGTCATCACTCTCTATGTCTCTATGCCTGGGGCATAATGAGGCTCAATACCACAGGCTGAGGGCCTGGCCTTATAGCCCCTGGAAGGTCCAGTATAGCCCAATACCACCCAACCTCGTTGGGGATCATTGCATGTAGAAATGGGTCATTTGTTGAGATATATAACAAAAACTACAAATTAAAACAAAAAACCTTAACATGACTGAAAATAAAGTAAAAATGACTTATTTGGAAAGCAATCCCTCTACTAGTACATTTGCCAGCAGATGATGATGCTGTTTTGAGATGCTTTGTTTTGGTTTGTAGATTCAGTTTTGTCCTCCAAGCACTGAAGACAATTAATAAATTGTCATGTTCCCTCCCTCTTCAAATCCCTGACACTTTAGATTTTTTTTTCTTACCCTAAGGAAGTCTTAGTTCCAGGTTCAAGCAGGACACTTAGCAGGTGGGCGGGCATCCACTCTACTGTAATGCTGAGGAGAGATGCAGGTTGAGATCGAGGAATGTCAATTGAGCAGCAGGCAACAAAGATAATTAGTACTACAAAGACAGGTACATTTCTGTCTTTTTCCATGGTTTCTTAGTTCTGTTTGTGGCTAGGGTGCTGAGCAGGGCTAACATTTTAATACCATATGGATTGTGGGAATCAAGCTGAGGTGCAGTCATGGCACTTTCCCAACTTCCACTAGCTGAGGATGGAGATGCACCGCACACTAGGAGCATGTAATAGTTCGGTTAGCCATCAGGGGAGCATGGGAGTTGGACATGAGAACCTCTGTGAAATTTCAGTAGTTTACTGTGACTGAAAATGTTTTATTTGCTAGGATGTGTGTATTTCTGCTTGACAACAGAGAATTTAACTATAAGTGACAGAGTGTGTTTAGACTTCGTTTTAGATGCGGGGTTGGGGGGTCAACTCACTCGGCTGTCCGCATACTGAGTGGCACAAAATGGTGGCTGGTGAGTTGAAAATTTGCTCTTGCCCAAAGAATCCCCTAAGCAATGGGGTACCTTGAATAGGCACTTGTTTTTCTCTGGGCTCTATTGAAAAATAAATGCATGCCTGACCATTGCTTTCAGCCAATCAGCATGCTTTATTTGTCATGCCCATTTTCTAACAGCTCAATTTCTGAGTTGAAAGCCCAAAGGACTAGCTAGAGGGGGTAAAATGAAACCAAGTGAGAGGCCAAAGGGGACACTGGGGACCTTGAACTGATCAAATAATCCTAGATAGGCAAAAAAGGGGAGACTGGATGGATGCTTGTCTTTATCTGTCCTCAACCATCTGTTGATTGATTGATTTATTTCTGTATGTATCTATGTACAACATCTGTTGTTAAGCTCCATACGCACATGTTTTGTTGTACATATGCTGATTTTTCTCCTTTGCATAATTTTGCAGTTGTTCTACCTTGCCACTGTACTGTATATACTGTATGTTTCCCTTTTTTTATAATATTGCACTATGTATACCATGTTACTGTACTGTACATTGATGTCTTCATGACCAGGTCCACCTTGCAAATGAGCCTTGCTCAATGGTTCCCATCTGGATAAATAAAGATTTTGATTGATTGACTGATTTAGTAGTTCTCGGTGATCCTGAAGAAAGTCTGGTATTTGTTGAAAGCTATAAGTACCTCTAGAAACATTCAAAATACTTTTTGCAGGAATTTCATATGTCTGGCCTGGATGTGTGACCCCTTTCATTTGCATCTGCTGAAGCTGCACACAAAGGTTAGAGTGCCTCTGATCTGGTCTAACCTTCATGCATCTCTTCCATAATGAGTGGCAAAATAGGCTCCACGTGCACCAAAATATGTGACCCATTCATCATTTTTTTAGTACAAGCTTCTGGAAATTATGGAAACAGCTGCAAAACTATTGCGGCTTTGAAAATAAGTGCTAAAACTGATTATAACTGGGACAATGCAGACACAGTGCTGAAACTGGTTTTATATTAGTGACCTCCATTTAAAAAACATTTCACTTTGGGCAGGATTCACAAAGGCAGCCACAAATCCTGAAGCTGTGAGAAAAAGGCTTGCAGCACTGTGGAAACGCTGATGAGGGATATTCTCTAAGAAAAGGTGTGCACTTGCAGAAATCTGTAAAAACCTGCAAGTGCTGAAATTCAGCAGCTGTGGAAATTCCGCAATTGCTGAAAATCTGCAACTGCAGATTCAGACCTGAGGAAAAGGCTTAGCAAGCACACCAACAGGTGATCAATATTGGCTGGTGCAGCAGTTTTTGACAGTCTTGCCACAGATGTAGCTGGAAGCACCCACAGGGAGACCAGCAACCATTCCCTCAACTGGGACTACTGCATTACCACTGCTACCAGAAAAACCATGCACCACAGTGGCTGTCTGTAACTGATGGTTGTGTCTCTCCCTGGAGTGTTTCTGTTGCCTGCTGCAGTAGCACTTACTGCAGGCTGTTCAGCCTTTACTGCCTGTGGGGCTCCTCCATGGGCTGCACTGGGCCTGGTGGTTGTTGTTTGATGTCTTTCAATGACATTGTGTGCTAATGTTGATGTAACAGCTGCCACTGCTATACACCCACTGGTTTGGTATTATTTGCACTTGACATCCACTATAATTGCATTTTAATTGTTGGGGCACTGCATTTTGCTCATGAAATGTTATGACTCACTCTCGTGTGTGCAACATTTTTGTCCTGCAACTGCAGAAAAAAAAAACTGGCTGAGAATAGCCTTTCAGGGGATATGCCATACTTATCAATGACTTTTTTTCCTCAGGAACTTTCTGCACTTTTTTCTACAGTCAGTAGTGTATTTTTTCTGCAACTGCAGAAGTTTTTTTTGTACAGCATTCAGAGCAATTTCCCATTTTTTTCCCAGCTATGGAACTTTGGAGGACTTAGGGAAGGTTTTGCACCTTCAAAATGTTTTGTGAATATCCCCCTCTTGTCTTTTACTTGTAAATACAAACTAGATTGTCCAAATTTCAGCAAAACAATTACAATGCAGTGGGATCTGACTCTGAAATCAATAAAAAACGTATTTAATTTTTCATAATCGGGTAGCAGCTGTAGACAAAAGTATGTTTTCAGGCTTGACTTTTACTGTTCAGTACATATAATGCACAATACATAGCATACAGTACAGTTAATGAAATAATTCTATTCAGTACATTCCTAGGTGGCAATCAAAACATATGTTATGCTGCAAGTACATGTAGTGGTTTGCAAGAAATCTTTTCTGAGGTTTAGTTTAACACACATAACAGAGCGTGACTATGATTTTCACTGGTAGCTGGTTCCAGAATTTGGGTGCACCACGAGGTAAGGCCTTTGGCTCATATCAGTTGAAACTCTTGGTAGTAGAAATAAATAACTGTCATTAAGTCTCAAGCCATAAGTACTGATAAAGAGAATAAATATCCATATAGGGATATTGGGGTCTAGGTTTTCAAGACTTCAAAATAAAACCAACCAACATTTAAACTCATGAGACATTGGGTGGCAACCAATAAAGAAGTTTATAAAGAATACAGTGATGAATTCTTTGATGCACAGCAAGAGCAAAGCAACATATGCTATTATTAATAATATATCATCTGGTGAGTATTCCATGGAAGTTATTGTGATAGTTAAGGTGGTCATACAATAGTGCTGGCAACAAAATTCCTTGGGCAGTGGAGAGGCAAGCCTTATAAGCTAGAATTGTCTGTACCCTGTAAGACATGCAAAGTTTTTAATTTCAGCAATAATGCCCAACCGGGTGTGGTATATCACAAGATATCATCATGCTGTGGGTGGTTGGGTATGATGCTGCAGGCTAAGTGCATCCAGCACCCAATAAGTGACAATATCCCATGATAAACCACATCCTGGAGTACAATATTGTCATTATGAACTGGCTTAAAAGATTTATCAGTAAAAAATTAAAACAAACAAAAAACTTTAGAAGCCTTTTCAGAATGCCTTTTTTGTGATGTCAGAAGATCATCTTTCCAGAAAATAGTTCCTGGAGAGTTCTGGGCAGCAGGTGGTGCTGTTATAAGTTGATTTCATAGAGCAGGTGCAGCTGGAAAATCTGTCTCACCCTCACAGTAGTACTCTAAAATGAGATAAGGACCACTTTGTCCCACCCAATCTGCCCATTTTGTCCTTTCCAACAGAATCACTACAGACCCTACCTAACTTCTGGCTTCCTCTCCTCCCACCCTTACTTTGCAGTGAGATTCTGTCATGCCTATTTCATGCATTCTTGAAACCCACCACTTCCTCTGGAAGAATGTTCCAAGCAGGGGAATAGTTAAATAAAGCACTGGTGGAAGACAAGGGCAAATTTTCAGAAATGGGGGAGGTGCTACTGGTGGGGGACCTCGATCTACCAGATGTAGATTGGAGCCTCCCAGCTGCAGCTTCAGCTAGAAGCAAGGGTATTCTGAACTTGCTGCAGTGGGGGAATGGGTTCTCCCAGCAATGAGTCTGGGAACTCACAAATAATGGGACAATATGGGTCTGCTGCTCTCTAAGAGGGACAGTGCAGCAGATGTAAAGGTGGGAGGCCACCTGGGGACTAGTGGTGGACAAAGTGGCTGAAATTCGCTCTGCCAAATGATTCATGGAGTAACGCAGAATCCGTGAAGGGCTCCACAACATAGAAACATAGACTTTGACAGAAGATAAGGACCCCTTGGCCCACCTAGTCTGCCCATTTCTCTACTTACTGGATAAGCTGCAGATCCCAGTTAACCAACAGTCTATTTCTTCCTACCCCCCCCCACAAGAATTGCCTTATGTCTGTCCCATGCATTCTTGAATTCTCCCACAGTTTTAGACCCCACAACGCAAAGCAGAGTACTTCATGTCATAATGGGCAATGTGAAGTCCATTGAAACCAATGACTTTGCATTATTCCACCTTCCCCAAACCACTTCCCCATCAATCTTAAGGTGAAGCGCATTGAAATCAAGGTACTTCACATCACTTTGCTTTGTTACTGAGCTTCAAGGTGAATTTTGCTGTGCTTCATGGGATTGCAGGTCACATGGGCTCTAGATTGTTCTGCACAGCCTCAGTTCAGTGCATTGTGTGTAGTGGAAGGTGGAGACAGTTTCTTCTCAGAGCTCTGTGATTCAAATCCTCTAAAAGCTGTTAAAAAAAGCCTTTCAAACAACATGAAGTCTTGCTGTATTCTGACAATATGCAGTTAGCTCCAGCACTTGAGCTGCCCTGTAGATGAAGGGGTTAAATTCTATGCAAGGCATAGAATGTTGAGCTCAAGCTCAGTTCAAACCACTGTCTGGTGCATTTCAGTGTAAGCATCAGATTCTTTACTCCGCCTAACTGAACAGTCGCTTCGGAGATTGCTCCTCTGCTTCTCGGTTCAGGTAAATTTCCCATCGGTTTAACTGAAAAAAAAAAAAGACGCATTTATTCTCAGTTCAGATCCTTGTCTGTGCAGTAAGTGTTGTGGGGTAGTGGCCTGTAGAGAATTTACTTGGTTGATTTTTTTTTTTTTTTGTAGAAATTGTGAAACTCTTTGGTCGGTTCGGCTGAACCAATCTTTTTTTTCTCCTGTGTTTAAAAAAATAAAATAAATAAATTAGTTGTGGTGATTCTGGTACCTATAGGTTCTAAAAAAATGCATTCAGGTTTTTTTCTAATACCCGTGACACGGTTAGGAACCGATAGGTAATTCTTACCTGGCCTGAAGCCGTGTAAAGGGTAAGTTTTTGTTTAAAAGTGGCCATGTCTGAAAAACCCATAAAGAAAACCGAGCCCACTGGGTTTCAGCATTGTATGGAGTGTGTGGAGGCCTTTGCTAAGACTGATCCCCACACCGTATGTGTTTATTGTCTGGGGTTTGACCACCTCAATTCAGACTGCCGTATTTGTAAAAACTTCCCGAAGACCACCCTGGAAAAAAGATTGGGCATGCTAAGGGATAAAGAGGCCGAGAAGTCCGTTGACCCGGATGGCCAGCCCATTTTGGTTCTGACCGAATCAGAGGGAGTGCCCTCTGACCAGGACCAAACTTCCTCGGCCAAAAAGAGGTCCGACTTGGAGGGGTCGGTCCCACCAAAAAAGAGAATAAAGAAAAATCTACCGGTTCGGATCCCGAGACATCCCATTTGACTGCAGATCACATTTCCAGGGTGATTAGTATTGTAGAATCGCTCCATAGGGTCTCAACTCAACTGGCACCTTCTGGTACCAGTTCAGTTTGATTGGTTCCTCCAGCCCTGATTGTTCTTTGGAGGAATACTGTGACTCTGAATGGGAGGGGGAGGAGCAGTGTGAAGAAGAAGAAGACTATGATAGTGGGGAAGGCTTAGATGAGCCTATTGAACCGGACATCTCCCCAGACAGGACTCCTGAGGTTTCCCCTCTGAGGCTCTCTGAGTGCCCTTCTCACTTTCTGTTTTACAGAAAAGTGGCTGACACACTTCAGCTTCCTGTAGTTGAAGCTGTGGAAGAACAGGAGGAGCCTGAATTTGTGGAGATGTTGGACATCCCAGAGTCAAAGAGGTTGTCAATTCCCTTGCACAAATCCTTTAGGAAACAGACACACAAGCTTGTAAAAACACCAAATTTGTTACCTCCAGTGGACAAAAGAATGGGCAGGAGGTATATGCTGTCAGGCTCAGATACGGAGTTCCTTTACCAGCACTGCAGCCATGTTGGAATAATGCAGGCTGCAGCCTGTGATAGGTCTGGCATACCCTTGGCTTCACATACCCCAGATAAGGACTCCAGGAAGGTAGATGCTTTAGTAAAGAAACAATACCTAGCATCTTCATTGGGACTCGGGCAAGCAAACTATATAGCCTATGCTGCCAGGTACCAACAGTCCAGATGGGAATCTGTCCTGGACCTGGCTAAGCAGACTTCCCCCCAGCTAGCCAAGGAGCTGGAAGCGGTAGCTGCTGATAGTATAGAGGCCTCTAAAGTCCAATTTCATGCTGCTGTGTACTCCAACGATGTTTCATCTAGAGTCATGGCTACATATGTAGCTTTTCGGAGGTTGGCTTGGCTCAAATGTACTAGCCTCTCTCAGGACACCCCGGCTAAGGCCATGGATTTTCCTGTCCAGGGTAATTCTCTGTTTGGAGAGCAGACATAGAATTATATGAAAAAGATGGATGAGTACAGGACCACCTACAGGAGTGCACAAGCCAAAGAAAGGCAATCCACTCCTCGAAGGCAGCAATCTAGGAGCAGGGGCAGGCCTTTTCAAAGGCCTTTCTTCCAAGCTCAGGCCTTCTCTTCTTTTACTCAGAGGGGGTTCTTTAGAGGGAGAGGTAGAAGGGGGATGAGCAGAGCTGCATCCTCCTCTTTTTCCAGGGCTCCTGCCAAGCAGACACCCTTATTTGTCTGCCTGGGTCAACTCCCCCATCCCTGTGGGAGGCAGATTGGCTCACTACTTCCAGGCTTGGAAGTCTGTAACTTCAGACAAATGGGTCCTGGAAGTAGTGAGCCAAGGCCTGGCCCTCAGCTTCACAATTCTCCCCAGACTGAGGGTCAGATTGTTTCCTCCTGCAAGCTCTTTAAAGACTGCTGATCTAGAAGCAGAAGTGTCTTCCCTGTTGAACGTGGGTGCCATAGAAGAAGCCCCCAAGGGGTTTGGGGGGAAAGATCTGTACTCTAGGTACTTTCTAACCCCAAAAAGACAGGGGAGTGGCTTCCCATCCTAGGCCTCAGATACCTAAACAAGCACCTGTCAAAAGAAAAATTCAAGATGGTGACTCTAGGAGCAATCCTCCTGTCTCTAAGGCCAGGTGATTTGTTGGCATCCCTGGACCTAAAAGATGCCTATTTTCACATCCCCAACAGGTGCTCCCACAGAAAATACCTCAGGTTTCAGTTGCCCTCAGGCCATTATCAGTTCAAAGCAATGCCCTTTGGACTCATTTTGGCTCTAAGAGTGTTTACCAAATGTCTGGCAATGGTAGTAGCCTCCCTGAGAAGGAGAGGCATATCCATTTTTCTTTACCTGGATGATTGGATTATTGTAGACCACTCTCCAGATCAAGTCAAGTCACATCTGCTGGTTATTCAACATCTGCTCATGTCCTTGGGATTCCTTCTCAATCTCCCAGAGTCAGTACTCGAGCCTGTGCAACTACTGACTTTCATAGGGGTACAGATAGATACTGTTCAAGCAAGGGCTTTTCTCCCACTGAAAAGGGTAAAGGCCCTAATAGACCTGGCTCCTTCCTTCTGTCCTCTGGTTTCTCATCTAGCAAGGCATTTCCTTCAGCTCCTGGGCCATATGGCAGCCTCTACTGCGGTGGTCCAGGGGGCCAGGTTCCACATGAGGAACATTCAGTTATACTTGAAGGCCTTTAGGTCTCAGAAGAGGGATCTCCTGACCAAATTAGTCCCTGTGACAGTGTCTCTGATCTAGGCCCTCCAGTGGTGGCTGGATCAGGGCAACCTCAGACAAGTAGTCCCATTCATCACCCAGTCTCACTCAGTGATTCTCACTACAGATGCTTCTCTCCTAGGTTGGGGGGCTCATCTAGGTGATCTCATAGCACAAGGACTGTGTTCTCTCCAGGAGTCTCTGTTACACATCAATCTGTTGGAACTCAGGGCAGTGTTTCTGGCCCTTTGAGCCTTTGCAAAATCTATCAAGAACAAGATGGTCCGGATCAGGACAGACAATACCACAACCATGTGGTATAGCAAAAAACAAGGAGGCACTCGGACTTCGGCCTTGTGCAAGGAAGCCATGAAAATCTGGTCTTTGGTCTACTCTCTTCAAACATCCCTGACAGCAGTCCATCTCCCAGGGAAGGACAATAATCTGGCAGATGTCTTGAGCAGGATTTCCCAGGGTCATCACGAATGGGCCTTGGACCCTCTAGTGTTAAAGGTGCTTTTTTCAAAGTGGGGCACTCCTCAGATAGATCTTTTTGCAGCCCCAGACAATCACCAACTACATCTCTTTTTTTGCAGACCCCCAGTATTGGGCTCAGTCCCTCTGGATGCTCTTCTACTGAATTGGTCAGGGAGGTTTCTGTATGCCTTCCCCCCCCCCCCTTTCCTCTATTGTTCAAAGTGCTGGTCAAGATAAGGTCACAATATTGCAAGGTGATCCTGATTGATCCAGATTGGGCCAGACAGACTTAGTATCCTTTATTATTGTCTCTGGCAGTTCACCTGCCTCTGATACTCCCCAGGCATCACAACCTGTTAACATGTTCTCAGGGGAGAGTTTGGTATCCAAATCTTCAGTCTCTCAATCTCAAGGCTTGGCTCTTGAACAGCTAGAATATGCAAATCTGAATCTCTCTCTCGGGGGTTCTGGATATCCTCAAGGCCTCTTGAAAACCTGCAACTAGGAAAACTTAGAACTCTAAATGGAAAAGATTTGGGATTAGGTGTACTAATAACCAGATATCTCCAGAATCTGTTGATTTTCCTGGAGTCTTGGACTATTTGGTTCATCTCAATAATCTAGACCTCGGACCAGCAACCCTGAAAGTGCATCTCTCAGCTGTTTCTGCTTTTCCGTCAGTAGGGAAGCCTTCCTCTCTGGCTTCCTACCCTGTTTTTTTGTAAGTTATTTAAGGGACTACTTCATACTAACCCCCCCCCCCTTTTAAGGAGCCTACTCCTGTCTGGGATCTCAATGTATGCATTGCTCAGCTTATGCAACCACCTTTTGAACCCTTAAATTCCACAGAACTTAAGTACTTGACTTGGAAGACTGTGTTTTTTGGTAGCTATTACCTCTGCCAGGTGTATTAGTGAATTACAGGCACTGTCAGTGGAGCCTAACTTTATATCTTTCCATAGAGATAAGGTGGTCCTTAGAACTAATAGAAAGTTCTTGCCTAAGGTGGTGTCAGACTTCCATCTGAACCAGTCCATGTCACTACCAGTGTTTTTTGCTGACCATTCCTCTCCAGGTGAAAGGAGGTTACACAGTCTTGATGTAAAATGGACCTTTATTTACTACATTGAGGGTACAAAGGTCATTAGATCTGATTCTTCCCAACTTTTCCTTACATATGGGGAAGTGGGAAAGGGTAGGCCTGCCACCAAATGTACTATTGCTAGGTGGGTTGTATCCTGCATACAATTCTGTTATGAGAAATTGGGTAAAACACCTCCATCTGGCCTGAGGGCTCACTCCACTAGAGGTACAGCTGCTTTTCTGGTTGCTGCCAGAGATATCCTCATTACAGAGATCTGCAAAGCAGCCACTTGGAAAACAGTTCACACATTCACCAAGCAATACTCCCTGGATATCCAGGCTCAGAGTGATGCCAGGTTTGGTACAGCAGTTCTGAAGAGCCTCTTCCCAAAGTAGGTTCTGTACCCTCCTCCTGGGAGATACTGTTTGGCAGTCTGCATATTGTCAGAATACAGCAAGACTTCATGTTGTTTGAAGAAAAAATTACTCATCTAAGTAATTGTGTTTCTTCTAATGGAGTCTTGCTGTATTCTGACCACCCTCTATACCTCCCCTTTCAGAACCTTGTGCAATGCTGCACCCCAGAGGTGTATGGGCCCACTTTTTGTTTTGGTAGGGAGCCATTAGTGATTTATTCTTTAAAAAACATTTAATCATATGGTTTAATAAGTTCACTACCTGGTTTCTGTTTTCGGGGTTTTCTGACATGAGTCTTTTGGAATCCCAAAAAGAATTGGTTGCCTTTTGGCTATTAATGTGTCTCAATTTCCACATTTTGAGTAGTTAGTTAGTAGTAAGAATCTGACGGTTGCACTGGACATGCACCAGACAGTGGGTTGAACCGAGCTGAAGCTCAACATTCTATGTCTTGCATAGAATTTAACTCCTTTATCTCCATGGCAGTTCAAGTGCTGGAGCTAACTGCATATTGTCAGAATACAGCAAGACTCCATTGAAAGAAACACAATTACTAAGGTGAGTATTTTTTTCTTTTCAGCCATTTTTTTATCAAAATTTAGAACATCGATTGTAGGAAACCCTCCTCTGCTCATATCATCGAGTGTTTATTGTTTGTGTATGGATTTTGAATGTTAATTTAGAACAGTCAGTCTGTGTACTGTGAAGTGTGCTTTGGGGAGGGGCGTATCTGTTGTGTAGGTAGATTAACTGGGAGAAAAAGTCAGTCTTTCTGTTTTGGTTATATTTTTCTTGTATAACTGAGTTAATGTGTAATTCTTGACTCTTTTTGCTGATTCTTGTGGTGCAGCAGTGTATAATGTCAGTTTGTTTAAAACATTTGGTTAGATTACTAAAGGTTTCAATTTACTACGCATTACTTGTAGTGTGTGTGTGTGTGATGCGTGCCATTAAATCAGACACCTTTTATTGTGCCACAGAACAATTGCAGGATTGTGAACCTGCTATCCACCACACCTGCATGAATTATTTATACTGCATTGTGGTATCTTTACTGGTAGTGGATTGTTACTGCAATGCACTACCCCTCCAACTGGCAAAAGGTATTCTTTTCCAGATCTGGATTTATGACTTGTGAGCACTGGTTAGGTATTGTGCCTTTACGTTTGCATCTCTTGAATGTGCAGCACAATCTTAATCTATCTTCGCGTTTGCAGTACATCATTAATTCTGGGAGACTTTGCATTTCTTGTTACACTCTCATTTCACTTCATCAGCACTGGGAATTTTCTGGACACAAGACAGTAGCATTTTGGGGATGCACATTAATTCTGGTGACTGTGTGTGCCCACTGCACTCATGACTGAGTGTGCCATTAATTCTGGGAGACTTTGCATTTTTTGTTGTGCTCTCATTTCACTTCATTAGCACTGGGGAGTTTTCTGGACACAAGACAATAGCATTTTGGGGATGCAAATTAATTCTGGTGACTCTGTGTGTGAGGGGCTACCAATATTGTTGTCACTTCTCCTTAATTCACATTAAGGTGAAAAAACAATGTGAAGTAATAGTTACAAGGTGAAGTGAGCCTTTTGTATTGGCCAGTCCATGTAGCAGAGTGACAATGCGAGGTGCTCACGTTGTGTTCATTTTGTTTGCAAAATTTAAATTCACTGCATCTCTGCTGGGGACCAGTGATCACCACACAGTGAATTTCAGTTTAAAGATAGCTGTGGAATTAAACAATACAAGAGTGAGAGCCCTGGAGTTTAGGAGAACAGATTTTGTAAAGATGGACAAATGCACCTGGCTAGGGGGGATTACTTTTTTTTCTGATTATTTAACCAGGTGAGACACACTAAGCCAAAAGCTTGTTTACAGGTGCAACCTGGAAGCACAGGGAAGTTAAGTGACTTGCTCAGGGTCACACTTTATGCAAATGAGGGCTGTGGGATTCTAACCCAGGTCTCCAGATTTGCAGCTCAGAGCCTTAAACCACTGTGCTGTACTGCCTCCCATTGAGGGGGGAACAGTGGGCAAGACTAAAAGGGGGCATAGTTAAGGTGACAAACTTCTAAGTCAAGCAAGAGAGCAAAAGGAAGGTGAAACAGTGACGGCTGTCATTCTCAAAAGAGATGGCAGAAAAGGTAAAGGCTAAGAGGGCAGAATTCAGAAGTTTTAAGGAGATGCAGAGGGAGAAGAATAGGGAGGTGTATCAGGAGAAACAGAAGGAAACAAGAAAGCAATAATGAGCAGAATGGCACAAACTAAAGACAGCATAGCCCATGCAATAAGAAAAGCAGACGATACAGTTTTTAGGCATATAAGCAAAAAGAGGAAGACCAAGGGAGGGATTATAAGGTTAAAAATGGAAGACAGTACTGTGCAGCATGCATTAGGAAAAGACAGACATCCTGAGCAAATATTTCAGCTCAGTGATCACAGAGGAAGTAAAATGACAGCAGCCACAATAAAGTAACAGGAGCTTTGGAGGGGGGAGTTGGACACTTGTCCTTTTTTGGAGGACAGAGTCCTGAAGGGACTTGTTAATCTGAAAGAACAGAAAGCAATGGGTAGAGATGGGTATCATCCAATGGTATTTAGGGAGCTCAGGGAGGTACTGGCTGCACCTCTGATAGACCTATTTAACAGCTAACTGGAAACAGGAGTGGTTCTGGTGGACTAGAAGAGGGTGAGTAAAGTAACACTTCACAAAAAATGGTAGCAGGAAGGAGGCTGGCAATTATAGGCTAGCCAACCTGACTTTTTTTGTTGGTAAAGTTAATTGGATCACTGCTAAAGGAAAGGATTGTGGAATGTCTTGAATCCAGTGGATTACAAGATCTGAGGCAACATGCATTCACCCAGAGGAGGTCAGGCCAGATGATCTTGTTAGATTAGATCAGGGTGGACCGGTGGATGTGGTCTACCTAGATTTCAATAAGGCTTTCAACACTGTTCCATATAGGAGACTAATAAGCAACCTGAGCAGCTTAGAAGTGGGTACAAAGGTGATAAACTAGATATGAAATTAGTTTGGGGATAGGCGACAGTGGGTGGTGGTAGACAGAGTTCACTCTGACGAAGGTAAGGTTACCAGCCGGGTGCCTCAGGTAGCAGTACTGGGACTCATGCCCTTTAATGTCTGTTTAAGTGGCAGGGCAGAGGAACTAGAAGGGAAGATCTGCCCCTTTGTGGATAAAACCAAAATCTGCAATAAGCAGCCATTCAGCCTCTCTTATGAATATCTTATCACTTACTGATCATACCCACCCAGTTTTAAACACGTTCCTGTTCATTGTCCAGCTACCCTTCCTGTCAGTTCTTCTCACCACTCCTATCATAATTCCATTAAAACAATGCATCACAGTGTATATAGACCTTATACTCTGTTTATCTCAAGACTTTGTTATTCTGTGTTCTTGACTAGACACATTTTTTCAATTTCCAATTAAAATTGAAAGACTTCCATTCATCCTCTACTACTGTATGAATATCTTAGTACTTCCTGCCATTCAACCCTTCCTGTTAAATTCTTTTCAACTATTCTACTATAATTATTGTATTAAGCATTGCATCATAGTATATAGAAATGCTGCTTATTTTGTTCAGTTTGCTATTCACTTGAAGAAGGGAGCTGTGAGGCCCAGAAAGCTAGTGTACTATATCACCTTTCTACAAGACATATGTTGGTCCAATAACAGGTATCAAACCTTCAAGTGACTCCTGCTTTCCAAAGAACAGTATGGCTAAAATCTCTTTTTACTAAACACCAAGGTATTTAATATTGGCGACTTCTGCCAAATCATAGACATTGGCCCAGCCTACGTTACTTTTGCTGACTTCTCCCTGTAACACTGTTAACTGTGATAAAGATGGTCTCTTACAAAGCTGCATTTTGTGATGTTCTTTGGTATCTGTAATCTTTTAATCTCCCCATGTTACCTTACTTACTGTGTTATTTTTGTGATTTTATGTAGTCTGACATTGTGCCCCTGCAATTAAATTGTTCCCATTAGTTACCATTATTTCTGCACTACTGTTAATTGGTGATGTTGCCTTGTCTTTCTCTATTTTTTAATCTCTTGGGTCACTCCTGAAAATAGGCATATCTTTGTCCAGCGTGCTCTCCTGGTCATTACAAACAAAACAAATACAAATTAAGATTATATGAGCTTCCTTTTATTTTGGTTCTAGAGTCAAACAACACTGGTGTTATTTTGCAGCCATTCAGAATTAATTTACTAAGAAAAACTGAAGAATGTTCACAACATCCGCATTCAGTTTTGCTTAGTGTCAACTGAATCTACTGTACAGTGTGATCTCAGAGGTAATTAAGAATATCAGGTCATCTGCATATAAAATAATTTTGAAATTTAAAGCTACAGCAGGTAAGGAATCAATTTAGACTGAGAGAAGTAGTAGACCCAGCATAGACCATTGAGGCATTCCCATATCAGGTTGAAAAGTATTGGACAGAACAGTGCCTAACTTAACACATTGACTAGAATGTCAAGGATCCTGATTTGTGCTTGCAGAAAGTCTGCTACAGGAGCAAATTATTGCCTGGAGGAAACTAAAGTTACTGTAGAGCATAATATATTGGAACATGCTTGAAGAACATATCGAGCACTGAGAGAATGTTTCAATATACTGGCCAAGGGAGGCTGTCACTAACCAGTTTCCTGCCACAAACCACAATCTCCTACTGGCCACGAGTCACTTAGCCAGTTGCTGGGCTTTAATGAGCAGCTGATACCTTCAGGAGAACTTTACCAAAATAGAATATTTAGACACAGTCCAGCTTGTATTTCATTTTATTTTTGTATTCCTTCTCCCTATTATTTATTACCGGGGTCATCTACATGAAAACAGGATCTTTTCTCCTGAAGAGTTCATCTATTCCTGTTGCTGTCTCCCTACCTGAGGTCATAATGCACTGGTTGTGACATCACAGTTAGTCTCATGGCAACAGACTGTGAAGTCACAAAAGAGAATTATGACTTGAAGTAGGGAGTCAGCTATAGAAGCAGATGAACCCTGAAGGATAAAGATCATGTATTCATGCAAATGTTCTTCCTAATAAAAACTGGGGAGGAGGAAACTTTAGACTATATATGGAATGGAATCTGAATTCTACCTACTTATTATGTTTTTCAAAGTTATTTTTTAAGGTGTCAACAGTTCTTTATGGAGCAAATAGGGCCTTTAGGGCTTGCTCATGGCAATTGTTCCTGTGTTGCAATATGCCATATTCATATATCCCTATGAAAGTAAACCCAGATCAGAAGCCAAGGTTATATGGGGTCAATTGCTTCCCATTAGGGCCTCATTACATGCCTGGAGCAAATAGTGTTTGTGACCTTGCCCCTAGCAGCCATCCAGATTGTCTACATACTGTCCCTGGAATCCAGTGGTCTCCCCATCCCCTGATCACCTGCCCAACACTTAGAAAATTCTAAAGACATGTTGGGCAGGGGACTGGGGGTAGCGGGGCCACAGGACTCCAGGGAAATATTCACAAAGCTCTGGAAAGCTTGGCTGTCTGGTCTCTGTTCCACAATAAATCCACACACTAGCACTTTGTTATGGATAATCAACCTTTATTCCAATTCCAATACCAGCAGTCAGATTTGTAACACCCCCTCCCTCAAGACAGTCAAACATTTTCACACAATGCATGCACTTTCTTAAGTGTCTTGAGAAAATATATGCATTGCATGAAAATGTTTGACTGACTTGAGGGAGGGTGCACGGTGAATCCAACTGCTGATATTGGAACTGGAATAAAAGCTGTTTATCCCTTAAACAGAGCTAGTGTGTAGATTTTTTGTAGAACAGAGACTAGGGAGACAAGCCTACCAGAACTTTATGAATACTTTCCTTTTGTTCTTGGCTCCAGTCCATTTCTGTTTTTTCAAACCGCCTGCTTGACTCTTGTTTCCAGGGAAATATATATAGTGATTCCAGGCATGCAAGCAATAGAAGTTGGGGTGGAGTGCACTGGATTGTGGGGAAATTCTAAAGTTGTCAAGTGGGTAAAGGGCAGGTAAGAGAGGTGTAAGGCCATAAGACCTGGTTTGTGGAGGTGTGAATACTGAAGCATTGATGGCTATTTACTGCCTCTCCAAACCTTCCAATATGCCAGTGTGCCTGTATACAAGTATAGTCTGCTCTTTTGCATAGGCATACTGGCATATTTTTGTGCCACTTACTAACGTTTTAGTGACTTGCTAACTGTGCCTTTCAATTTGGCTCATTTACTGAGGCTCCTGCTTTTGGGACACTAAGTAGAGTTAGTGAGACACTAACCTATGTTTATTAACTTATTTGAAAATTGATAACTAGGAGAGGCACTCTAAGCCAAGGCTCATTTCAAGGTGTGACCCTGGGGAAGGGAGATGGGGAAACATTAGTACAATATGCAGTAACATTTCTTAGTACAAAATGAACTACAATCACAGTACAATGCTGAACACATATACAAGTGCAAATAAGATGGGCAGCTAGGTAAATTGTGAATAAAAACAATACTGTATCAGACAAATGATCTGCATGGCAGGAGGATGCCTTCCCATTTGGGGGATTGGAATGCAAAGGTGGATAGTAAATAGAAACATGAAGCACGTTACAGATCCAAACTAGGGACATATCTGGTCGATGGGTAATAGGTGCAAGTAGGGGGACAGGAGTTTCAACTGGTGCCTGAAGTAACCAGGTGAGGTGGAGAGGTGGAAGAAAGAGGTAAGCAGGTTCTAAAGTGTGGAAATTAATAGCAGAAGGCAGATTACCCAACAGAGAAGCGGGAATGAGTGGTGAAAATGTGATGATCCTTGGGAGTATGAGGTGGGGGAGAATGTAGAGAGAACTGAGGCAAGGTATGAAGGAAGAGACCCAAACCAGTATTTGGATATGAAGGAAGCACCATGAGACTGATGATGAGAGGACAAGGGGAGGATTGATAGGGAGGAGTAGAGGGACCAGTGGAGCATGACAGGAGCAGTTTGTAGCAAAGCAGCAAAAGGCCGTATAGAGGGTACTTAGTCTGGCAAGATGAGTGGAGGGGGTGAAGGGGGTGGTGCTATAGACCACATCCTTGTAGTCAATGACTAGGAGCACCAAGCTCCCAGTGGACTGCAGAGATAAGTAGTCTCTGTTGCAGTACAAAACACCAAGCTTGGGGCAGATCATTTCATGGATGGCATCAATGTGGGCTGAGAAGTCATACGTGTTGTCAAGTGACACACTGAGGAACTTGAATGACTCCATCACTTTGGGTGGGGGCATCCAAAGTGGAGAAAACCAGGACAGAGTGATCTGATCAATTTCTGACTGGAATCAAAGTTAACAGAAACTGATTTTTTTAAGTGTTGATCTAGAGTTGGTTGGATTGGAAACAGCACAAGATATTATGGATGTCCTGCTGTAGTAGGCTTCCACACCTGCAGTAGAGGAACCAGAGGTGAAGATGACTGTGTCATCTGCATACATGTGAGTATGCAAGTTAAACAGGCAGACAGGAGGTCATTTAGGAAAATGGATAAGAGAATGGGACCCAGGATGGAGCCCTGAAAGATACCTCCCTGTATGGGTAGTGGAAGTGATAGGATGATACCAACCTATAACATCTTTTGACAACCTGAGAGGTAGGAATGGAACCAAGCAACAGTGGGAGCTGAGAGGTGAGCAGAGCTCAGCATGAGTGGATGGAACATGGAATTGAAGGCTTTGGCAACATTGATGAACATGGACACCGTGATGTGCCCTGATCTATGCCAGAGAAGATGGAATCAGTGACACACAGCAGGAAGGAGCTGGTGGAATTGTGCTTCCCAAAGCCACACTGGAAAAGGATAGGAAATAGGAGGATAAGAGGTAGTTGGAGAGTCTGGAATAGATAATATTTCTTGCAGTTTTGCAAAGAAGGGATGAAGAGAGACAGTATGGAAGTGTCCAGGGGAGGCAGGGCCTCCCCTTTTTGAAGTGTAAGAACATTAGCAATATTCCAGGACTAAGAAACAGTGCCAAAGGTGAATAATAGGTTGAAAAAGTGAATAAGGGGAGATGCAATGGAAGGGGCTGAGAGGTGGAGGAGTTCAGGATTAGGTCCATCAAGGACCAACTTGTTCAGGTTGAGGGAGGAAAGGGCAAGCAGGGTTTTCTGGTTAGTGTTGATGGGAAATTGAAACCCAGGGATGGATGGGGAGGAGAGGAATGGGAAACATGAGTGAAAATAGAGGTGCCTGAAGGGGGGAGAAGGGACTGCAAAGGTAGCAAAGAACTCATTGAAGTGAGCAGCAACAGAAGAAGGATCAGAAATAGATGAACAATTAATCATGAGGACTAGGGGAGAGGACTGGTCAGAAGGGTCAAAAAGTGAGCATTTAGTGAGTGCTAACATGTTTCTAATATCCTACCCTGTGTGTCCTTCTGAAAATGTAGTTTTTACGCCTGCAGTGAGTGTAGTCCTGCAGATGTCTTGCAAGCACATTGGAGTAAAAAGGAGCCTACAGGATACTGGACAGACTTGTAAATAGTGGAGGTGAACAGTAATCACTGTGTGTCGATAAAACTGTTTTGTCTGCTGGTCACCAGTGGAACATGACACTGTCCACCATGTCCAAGACAGCCATGAGTTCAGTGTGCTTGCACAAATCATTGCCCATGCACAGAGAACTCTGGCAGCCATCTTGGACATGGTTCAGTGTTCCTCCATGACCTAGGCTGCAGCCATAACAGCTCTGGCCAGAGTTTGCTTAAACAGTTAACGCATTGGCAGACACATCCATGGTTAGTAGTTGAGTGATTAGTATCTCATGGTTAACTTGGCTGAAGGCCTTAGTAAGCTCTATAAAGATACAGTAGCACCTACGTCCATTGTGCTGCTGACATCCTTTGTGAACTTGGCCAGAACCATCAGTGTAGTGTCACCAACTTTTGGTATGGGATTAAATGAATGACTTTTGAGGCAGTACCAGTAGTAAGTGACATACTGGTAATCATAGTAAGGGGAATCAAGATTTATTGCACTATTATCCTTAGTACCATAAATGTAGGTTCTAAGCCATCAGGTCTGAGCAGTTGTCTATAGACAAGCATTTTAATAGTTTAAGTACAGTGCAGCACCTCCTTGGATCTATCCACATTCAGATACAAAAGGGGTCTAGACAGGGCTATTGTGAGGAAGGTCATTCAAAGTTTAGCTTGTATGCTGACTATCCCAGGAATACTTAGAGACATGTACTATAGAATGAAAAGTCCAAGACAAAATAATTAAAAGCATTGACAGTTTTAAGGGTATCAATGCAGTTTGCTTGATCTATGATAAGATAATTTGTTAAGTCTATGATGCTTCTCCCACGACACATTTTTTGTTATTCTAGAATTTTTTATAAAACCTAAGTGATTTTTCAAGTTGCAAATTTAGGAGCTGACTTTTCCTTATTCGAATTAGATTCTTATAGCCATTTCAATCACTTCTTTTTTATTATATTTTATCTTTTTATTGAAGAAATGAAAGAGCAATACATGACAGAACATAATAGAGCACAATGGCAGTAAAACATACATTATAATACAAATAACATTTATTTATTTTGTTTATTTCAGATTCAAATTAATACCTTTGAGTCAGGGCTCATTTACAAAGGTTCCAAGTCAGAGAGAGACAGTACAATACAATACAATACATGGGTTACAGATCAAGCAGGAGGAATAATCATGAAATAAGATATGTTTTGCTGGGATGCAGTTGTTGACAAAAAATGAGAAAACTTACACAATTTCAAATGAATGCAGAGTTACCAGTTGAAGGATGCAGCAATAAACAACACTTAATCAGTGTGGTACAACCCTTGTGTAAGGGAGGTACAAACCACTATTGAAAAAGTCTCAGGATCCATCCCAAGTAATATTCAATGTTATAAAACAATGGGAGCCAGGGAAATTTTTAGAATAACAAAAACAACAAAATTCCAATACAAGTATGATGACCAGTGAAGATCAAATGTCCAAAACCTCTAGGGACTCCACTCCAAGGGAGATATATAGTTGCTACAGCCAAACTGGTTTTAGGGGCTCTTAAATGTGTTTCTCAAGGGGTATGAGTAATTGGGTCATTCCTTCTGTGTATAAGATTAATAGTGACTAGCCCATTTTGGAGGATCAAGAATCACTGACTAGTACTGTGCAGACAGAAGTAATATCTTGTGCAAAGCCAGCTATGCAATAAAAAAAGAAAAAACACAATTAGGTAATCACTTCAAGTTTGAATCCTTTTCATGTAAAGAGAGAAGTCACTGTCTCATACCCAATAGTAGCCCAAAGGCTGGTACACAAAGAAGAGACTACCAATGAGAAAACATTGAACAGAGCTTCATTTCTTGGGTCAGAGTCCCATAGTCTCATGGGCAGGCTAAACTTAACAAATCCCCAATCCCTTAGGCTAGTTTAGGGAACAAAATCGGGATGATGATCTAGTCAATAACACATCTAGCTATGCCATTTGAGATAAAAAATGTCCACTCTATTTGAGAGCCTGGAGGAAAACTGCTCCAAGACATAAATTTCCCTATTAAGTGCACCCCAGGCCTCCCGGCTTGGAACAGTCTTAGTATGCAACATTTGGATAATAGCTTTTTTTTTCTGACAAAATGAATAAAGTAATGTGTCTATATGTAAGATTAGTGATCCCAACCTCTTCAGGCTTCACATCAGTCTGTATGTAAATGGAAGGAAACAATTGGGTTCATCCCAGTCCTTTTACAATGTTGATGTTCTTTAATCTGTGGCACAATCCTTCTCTTTTTCTTCATTAATGTTAAGAGATCACTGTCCAACCATTGGCATGGATCAAGATAACCATTTTTAATGGAGAGAGTGCTCAAAGGGCTATTGGGATTTAAAGTAGACAATTTACCAGATCCAGATGGACTTTACTCTAGGGGGCTAAATGAGTTGTCTCTTGCTAGGGAAGAATCATTGACAGACCTGGTCAGCTGTTTCCTGGATACAAGAGAGGTCCTGGAGAATGGAAGAGTAGCAGATATCATCCTTCTGCACAAGAGTAGAGAAAGTGGGGACCCAAGGAACTACAGGCCAGCGTGCCTAAGGGTGACTTGTTGAATTTCTGGAGGCACTGGGGCTCCATGACCAAGTGCAGCATGATTTTTAAAAGGAAGATATTTTCAGATGAACCTCACTGAATTCTTCAAAGGGGTTTAATTAAATCTTGACAAGGTAGGACCCTGGTTGTCTTGTACTTGGACTTCAGTAATGCTTTTGATTTGGTGCCCCGCAAATGGTTGGTGAAAAAACCTAGGGACATAGGAGTGAGTGGCAAACTTACAAGGCTGGTGGGCAACTGGCTTAGAGATAGGACCCAGTGGCTTGTCATAAATGGGGTTAGGTTACGACTGAGGTAGGTGGAGAGCATGATGCCTCAGATGTCAGTCCTGGGCCAGGTGCTTTTAATGGTGTTCATTTGTGATATAGGGATAGACATGTGGGGAAGGATAGTGTTCATTGTCAATGAAACCATGACATGCAGCAGAGTAGACAGTGAGGAAGGCATCAATGAACTTATGTAGGATCTTGTCGATTTAAAGAAATGGACCAGTGTCTGGTTACTAAAATTTATCACAAAACAACGTAAGTAATTGCATTTGGGAAGAAAAAAAACATAAGACTGAATACTGGACAGCATTCACACATCTGGAGCATACAACAGAAGAAAAGGTTTTGGAAGCGTCTATCAACAACAGCCAAAAGAACTCTGCATATTGTGTTTACAAGGCATTTAGAAATGAAATAGGATGTTTGGATGCATAGTTAGGGCCTTTCTGAGCAGAAGAAAAGGAAGGGATTCTGCCACCATAATGGACACTGTGTGGCCTCACTTGAAGTACTGTACTGTTCCCAGTTCTGTAGTCCATATCTACAAAAGGACAGAGACCAAACAGAGGACATCCAGGGGACAGTGATCAAGATGATCCATGGCTAGCAGTGAAGATCCTATGAAAAGAGGCTTGCAGGCCTCAAGATGTACTCACTGGAGATCACAAGGAAGTGGAAGATGTGACGTGAAAACCTCAAGCTTCTAAAGGGTATTAACATAGTGAACTCTCAGGGGTTGTTCAGGCTAAAGAATGGTAATATCATCGTGAAGCATAACTTGAAACTGGAGAGGAAATGTTCCGAAGACCTACCGGGTAACTTTGTTGTATGTTCTACAACGTACGACAAATCTACGCAACAGTAACAGCATGGTAGGGAAGAGCGAAAGGGTGCAAAACCATGAAAGGCAATATGCATGGTAGTACACCCTCTCACTTTCCCAGGCAGAGGATAAGGTCTCTTCTGAGACAGAGGTCCATTGAGCAGCTGCCATGGCTCGACGTGATGAGCCACTGGCAGCAAGAGAGGCAGGCAGTGCCTTTGAGACTGGGTTTGGATTCCCAGTCCCAGGCACATGGAATTTTATATTTTTTACACTTTGTGTGATTTTTACTGTTTCCTCCCAACCCAGAGTTAGATATTTTAGTTGGGGGTTTGTGGGGTGCAGCCCCCGTAATGGGGTGGTGGGTGGTAGAGCTCCCTGCAAAACAAATGACATGCCGCTGGCAATATATTGCACTGTATTGGCAATGCACTACATTGCTGCAGCACAATGTCTTGTGACATTATGACTCCATGCTTTCAGAAGAGATATGAGGAAGTATTTATTTACAGAGATAGTGAAGAGCAAATGGAACGTCCTCCATCAATGGCTGGTTAGTCCGTTGACAGTAAACACACTTAAATATGGATGGGAATGTGGATGTGGGAGCAGAATGGGGGATACAGGGAATTGATTTCAAAGGGCTGCAGCCCAGAAGCAGCAGGTGTTATCTAAACAGATATGGTCAGACAAGTGCTAGACTGACACCTGGAATGTGATAGGAAATGGACATACTAAACAGACCATTAGGCTTGTATTTTCAAAAGGTTGTGATGGATTTAACAGCAGGTCGCATCACTTTTGCACCACAAATCACAACTGTCTGTGTCAAAAGGGTGCTCTACCATCAGAGGATGGTTGTGCCACAATCTGCTTTGCCCATGCTTGTGTCCAGACTAGTGATGCAAAAAGTGGTACAATGTTGCTGCAGTCTGAAAATATTCTGCAAACATGTGAGAATTATGGCACATGTTTAAGTGTAGTTTTGACACAACTATGAAAATAAGATATACAGTTAAATGTCTGATTGGCATGGCACGTATTTGCGTGTCTTGATTCAATTGCATAAGTGCTGAGCACTACTGAAAATACCAACCCTGTCTTTTATTTATCTGTATTGCTTTATGTTTCTATAATGCCCCTTGTGTCACACACAAAAGATTAAAATATAAGTTAGCCAGCCTTGGAGTAGGTCCCAAGGTGGTAGCCTAGGTAAAAAATTGGCTGGACAACAGGACACTGAGGATAATAGTAAATGGAGTCCACTCTGAAGAAAGGGGGATTACTTGTGGGGTACTGCAGGGTTCAGTATTGGGACTGGTCCTCTTTAATGTCTTTATAAGTGACATTGCAGAGGGGCTGGAGGGAAAAGTATGACTCTTTACAGACAACTCAAAGATCTGCAACAGGGTTTATACACAAGGTGGAGTGGAAAATATGAGAAGGGACTTGGCAAGGTTGAAGGAGTGGTCAAATGTATGGCCGCTTAGATTCAACACAAAGAAGTGCAATGTAATGCACCTGGGAAACAAAAACCCAGGGGAAGAGTACACAATGGGAGGGGAGATACTAACAACAACAAAAATGGAAAGGGACCTGGGGGTAGTTGTATCAGATGACCTAAAGGTGGGCAATCAATGTGAGAATGAAGTAAGGAGGGCTGGGGGGATACTGGGATGCATAGGGAGAGGCATCACCAGTAGAAAACAAGAAGTCATTATCCTTCTGTACAGACTGTTGGTGAGACCCTATCTGGAGTACTGCATGCAGTTCTGGAGACCCCATCTCCACAAGGGCATAGACAGGATGGAGGCTGTCCAGTGGAGGACAACTAAAATGGTACAGGGTCTGCACCCAAAGACATATGAAAAGAGACTAAAGGAGCTTAATATGTATGCCCTCGAGGAAAGGAGGGAGAAGGGAGGACATAATAGAAACTTTCAAGTACCCCATTGGAATGCACAAAATCCAAGAGAGTAGCATCTTTCAGAAAAAGAGATGTGCAAGAACAAGGGGGCACAATTTGAAGATAGAGGGGGGATGACTCAGAGGTAATGTGATGAAGTATTTTTTCACAGAGAGGATTGTGGATGCATGGAAGAGACTTCCAGAGGAGGTTGTGGAGTCAAAAAATAGTGAGGGAATTCAAGAATGCATGGGACAGACATAAAGGAATTCTAGTGAGGGGTAAGGAGGAAGTAGGCTGTTGGTTAACTAGGATCTGCAGCTTATCAATTAGGTAGAGAAATGGGCAGACTAGGTGGGCCCAGTGTCTTTATCTGCTGTCAAATTCTATGTTTCTATGTTTCTATGTAAGCTGTAACATAATTTCTTAAAATCTGGAATGGCGACAAAAGGTACATAAATATCCAGTACACCAGAGGCTATAAAAGCAGCAATACTTGATACAGATGAAAATATTGACCAGTACTTTTTTATTCTATTTTAGATTGCCACTTATCTCTAGACTTGTAAAATACTGCTTCCCACATTGCGAGTCTGCTTTGCCACTTTTTTACATTTGAAATAATGAAAGGAGCACTCCTTTAATATGGATGAGCTTAGATTTTCATGTGTATTCTCTGCGGTTTCTGAAAACCAGTTGTGTAAGATCACTTTTTAATGTGACTATAATGAACTACCATGCAGCAGACATTGCTTCTTGACCTTATGGGGCAAAAGATGCACAAAACAGTTGAGTCTTCTGCTGATAACCTGATATGAGTCATATTTTTATTTATTTTTTATTTTTATATTATTACAACTAGGATTACAAGGGCCTTTGAGCCACGCTCTTTTACAAAGGTTTTGCAGAGAACAAATACAATTCAAGTTACAGAAATAGGAACAAAACAATAAATAGGTCATCATATTAGGTTACAATAGTAGATCAATACATTAGCTAGAATAAGTAGAATGTATACATGGGAACACAGAGTAACAGAGGAATAAGTAGGAGGTAGGGTGGAAGATGAAGATAAACATGAGGAGCAAAGTTGGAAAGGGCAGGAACTGCAGCCAAAGGGCATGGTCATCAACTGGGAGCAGGCTGAAACTAGTCAACAAAAAGGGAAAGATCATTGAGAGCTCAGAAGAGGTGGGGGGGTGAAGGGGGGAGAGTCAGGATTGGTGACATGAAAGAAGAAATAAAAAAGTAGCATAGAGGAAAAGGAGGGGGTGTAGATGTGGTAGGTGACAGTTGGAGGGAGCAAAAATGAGAGGGCTAAGGAGATTATAGGTAGCATTCACAGGAGCTAGAGTTAGTAAGGTGGAGGTGGAGTTTATGTTTGAATTAGCCAAGGGTAGTAGTGGAGGAGATGTCAGGATTGAGCGCATTTAACCAGCTAGGTGCTCTGAAGGCAAAAGATCTTTGGCCCTGAGAGGTGTGATGGAGGGGAACCTGAAGGAGCTGGTATTCAGATCCTCTGATGTAATGTGGCTTTAGTCTAGAACTAAGCAGTGCTTGGACTCCCGGTGGAGCTAGGCCCATGGTTACTTTCATTGCCATAATGCAGGTTTGGTATTTTATGCGATTTGAAAGTTGAAGCCAGCCAGATCAGGCATACAGGTCACATGTATGAATGAGATGATGAGCACCACAAATAAACCTGCAGGTCTTGTTAAGTGATGTTGAAATTCATCTCAGGGCAGTGGTAGAGGCAGAGCCATAGATTATAAGACCATAATCAATGATGGAGACCACTGAGTTTTGGATGGCAATATTCAATGCATCTGCAGTAAGGTGTTGTCTATGTCGATAAAGTAGGCCTAGGCGCATATTTGCTGATTTGGCAATATTGTCTATGTGTGCCCCATAGGAGAGATTTGAGTCCAGGGATAGCCCTAGGTATTTGAATGACTGCATTTGCTCAAGGGTGTTGCCATTGCTGGTAGAGATAGCTGGAGGGGGAGATCTATGCCTGTTTTGAGAGCTGTTAAAGAGCATTCTGCCTTGCTAGAGATTGGTTTGCAGGAGCACAGGGTCCTTGTGGGAGGAGAAGATAACAGCATCATCAGCAAAGAGGATAATCTGTTCAATGCAAGATTTTTGGAGTGTGTTAAGAAAAAGGCTGAAGAGTAACGGACCCAGGATGGATCCCTGAGGGACTCCAGATCGGACTCCTTTTTCATTATATTAAATGTGAGAAAAAGAACTAAAGCATTCTCAATATTGGGAAAGATGGGTATCATACAAGTCTAGAGGGGTAAGTGGCAAGCAAAAATAGACTAAAGCAGTATAGGTCAAAATTTTCACCACTGTCATGCACTGCTGCTTTAAAATAAATGATTGGCACACTTGCAAAGGTATACTATACAAACAATTAGAAATAATCACCAATGCATGCTGTCTGTTGCTTGTGCAGATCAAAGAATTTGAGTTGTGCAATATTTTTCTGCTAGTGAAATTTGAACAAAAATTACATATTTCTGGATTGCACTAATTCACAAAAAGCGTGAAATATTTAGCACAATTCCACCATGCACAACATCTTCAAATTAGAAACAAAAACAGGAAAGTGGTCAAGACATGGGAAACATGCCTCACATAGTAGTGATGTTTTGTCCATCTTTGCAGGAAAAAAGTTAATATTTGCCACCAGGTACTGTGTTCTGTGGTCCATCGATACATAGATAACAACAACAAAACAAACTCTGCTCAGAGCTGCTATGGCTGTGGAAAGCTTTTGGGATGCTTTTATCCATTATTTCTAATGAATTTGCACAATGCAGATCTGCTGAGAGGCAGTTTCAATGTGGTCTTCCTTTTACACACTTTTACAATGTGTTTTCCTAAATTACGCCTACTGATTGCTATATATTTAGCCTGGATAGTTCACAGAAGACATGACATCTTATTTTCAGTGGGGCTTTACATCTACACAATATTATGTTGCATTGGGTAAAATCAGAACACACTGAAAACTACTTTACATCTGGGCTAGGCTACCCTGAATAAAAACGTTACAAAAATGGTAAAATCAGGACCCACTGAAAACAATATATTGCATCTAATCTGGGACATCTTGAGTAAATACAGTACAAAAATGTGTAAAATGAAGATCCCTATTACAATGAGATGTAGCAGCTCCCCTGCGCTATCCAGGATACAAAATATAGGATAAGAAATATTTAAAGGAACTCTACTGTAAACTGCACTTCACTGTGTTCAATGACATAAACTAACAGTTTCTTTTTTATTTTATAACATGTTAGATTGCAGTATTTATTTCAAATGTTGTGACCTTGAGGATGGTGTGTATATGTGTGTGTGTGTGCTGCATTTCGAAGGGGGTAAACAAATCTTCAGTTTCATAGGCAACCAATATTTTACAAGCAGTTTCAGTTTCCTAATGGCCATCTGATAAGCAGTTTGGAGTTCTGTCTCCATTATTGCTAAACAGAAAGAACGGAGTATTTTATTTCAAGTGGCATAGTGATTTATAGGTGTGGAAGGATACATTGAAAATACCAAAAATGTGTTCCACGGTATTCCATTTTTTCAGCTACAGATAGCAAGATGGCTGTAGGCTCAACCCACAGCTACAAAAGGGCCCATTGGTCTATCCAGTCTCCCCACCCTACTTAACTATTCTGCAGTGACATCAGTGGCCACCTGGCCTTTGTTTCTACCATCTCTTTTCTAAGCAATCACAGAAACAAACAAAATAACTTCAGTTGTGAATAACACACCGAGAGCAAGGAAGAAAAAAATATTAAAATTGCCATTCTCACTAAATGTAGAAACAGAACACAGATCCTGATGTAGTTTCTAAAATTGAGCACATGTCAAAATATAGAGTGTAGTTTTAGGAATTAGGTGGTTCCAAGGACACTTTCTGTAGTATTCATACTCACCACTACAACTAAGATTTTAGAACATCTTTTATTGCTTTCTTTCTTCCTTGAAACATCAAGCCAAGTTTATTTTGATGAAAATATGCATACAAACAGACAGTTTCATAGGTCAACATGCAGGGTACATAAGTATTTCCAGGTAACACAGAGTGTATAGAAGCTGGGACTGCTAAGAGTGGTGCAGTACAGTGGCTGTGGGACAACAGTTTTTAGAGACACCTTCTGGAGAATGCACTGCTGCCCCATCTGTGTGCACCTCTCTGGTTAAGGAAAGAGGTTGATAGACTTCAGGCCAAGTTGGTTAGGATTTGCGTGACCTCTTCCCCCACCAAGGGGCCACCAAATCTGACACCATTGCCCCAGATGATGCTAGGAAGGAGGAACGGCTGGACTGTGGTGGGCTCTGAAAGGAAGTGCTTGTGGGTTATAGGCACATTCTTCAATGGTAGCACCCCTGTTGAGAGCGTATTATTGAGTGCTACACTTTTGAGTGACTCAATAATACCACTCTCACTCAGATCGAGTAGTGGAATTGGTCACTACATCCTGTATAGCGAGTATAGCAAGAGGCTATACTCACTAGTACAGGATATAGGATCATGTGTGGCCAATTCTAGCTGAGATGCTCACATAGTGTAATGGTGTATAACACCACTTGTGATGCTAACAGACCCAGGTTCAGGTCTAGCTTCATGCAGAATTTTTTTTTTGTTTTAATTTAATAACTTGCCCCTCAGTCTCCACCCCCCTTGGAGTTGATTATTTTAGTTTGGGGGGTGCAGGGGGCATGGGGGGGCATAGCCCGTTGCATAAATAAATATTTTGAGTCTGCAGATTGAAAGTATTGTAAAGAATGTTAATATTTGTGATGGTCACTACAATATCAGGTGCTCTTTTGACCACGGGCTCTTTTGCGGCCACTTTATGTGATTGGTGGTCTTTCGGACTCGCCTTTGTCACATAAATACTCTTCAGCTTGTACCACTATGAAACTCCTGCACTGCTTTGGTGAAGCATATGAACATACATACGAACATATGAAATTGCCAGCAGATACAGACCATATGGTCTATCTAGTCTGCTCGAGTGTGCAGCACTTCAGCCCATTAGACTGCAGCTGCCCCCCTCCCACTAACTCCTCTCCCCCAGCTGCCCCCCAGGTGTGTACTTTCCACTTGAATTTGTCCCACCCCCTCTTGAAGCACCCCACAGTCTGCACTGATATGAGTTGTTCAGGCAGTGCATTCCACCATGTTACCACTCTTTCAGTGAAGTAATGCCTCCTCCTTTCCTTCCTGAAACTGCCCCACTTTAACTTCATGTAGTGCCCCCTGGTATCTCTTTCATTGTGGAGAGTGTACCCACCCTGGAAGCCTACTCTGTTCATCCCCTTCAGGTACTTGAAGGTCTCAATCATGTCCCCTCTGTCTCTTCTATCCTCCAGGATATACATGTTGAGCTCTTTTAGTCTTTCCTCGTAAGTTCTTTCCCCCAACCCATGGATCATCTTTGTTGCTCTTCGCTGCACTGCCTCCAGTAGTTTGATATCCAATTTCAAGTACAGACACCAGAATTGCATGCAGTACTCCAAGTGTGGCTTCACCAGGGACCTGTACAGGGACAATATGACTTCGCTACATCTGGATGTAATCCCCCTTGCTATACACCCTAGCATCCAGTTAGCCTTAGACATTGCCTTCCTACACTGGGCCGAGTGGTTTAATTCCCCAGTCACCAGTCATCATTGGATGTGAACAGTTTGATACCATCCATTCAGTAGCTGTATCTTGGGTTTTTGGCTCTGAAATTCATCACCTTGCACTTCTTGGTGTTGAACCCAAGCTGTCAGGTGTGCGACCACTCCTCAGGTCTTGCCAGGTCCTCCTGCAGTAATTTGCCACCCTTCTCCCCATCAACCTCATCACTTTCAGGACTTTCAGGAGGAAGCAGTCATGGTAGTTTCCAGGGAGGATGTGGGGCTTCTCTCGAGTGAAGACCCCAAGGAGTGGAGAAGAGAACTTCAGCGGGGAAGGAAGCAACTACTGGTGAGGAACTCAGTTGTGGGAGGGATAGACTTTGAAATAGAAAAGGGAGAGAGAGAGAGAGAGAGAGAGAGAGGGACTTTAAGTTCCTACGTGGTGCCACAGGATGGATGATGGTAAGTGGCTCCAGAGGATCGCTATGGCAGCAGGACAGGATGCAGATCTGAATGTCATTGTCCACCTGGAGACTAATGACCTAGCTTAGGATGGGGATCAGATTGTGCAGATGGAGTTTAAGAAGCTGGGGAGGAGTCTTAGACAGGTAGCACAGTCAGCAGCTATTGCTGAGGTGCTGCCTATCTACAGCAGGGTTAGGAGAGAGGATCTCCATACTAAGACCTTTAACTCATGATTGAAAGAATGGTGCAGAGAGGAGAGGTTTGTCTACATTGGGGAGTGGAGATCCACCTGGAGCAGGGGTGATGGCCTGCATCCATTTGGAAGGGAAGCTGCCATCCTCAGGTGATAGTAGAAATGTTACTTTGATTAATATTTAAACTAGCTGAGCCAGCTGGTGGAAGAAATTGTGGAGGCAGTAACTACCCCCCACAGGCAGTAGTAGAAAGTAGGGAAAACCCAGAGGAAAATGGAATCCCCCAAGGTGGAACTTAATAAAAGAATCAGGGCAGAAGAAATGAAGGGGGATGGGAACAGTAACATTAAAATGAGAGGGGGTAGGAGAGAAGGCAAAAAGGAAAGTGGGGTAACAGGTAGAGTGGTAGTAAAACCTGGGAGGACATGCATGAGAATTATAGAAGTCTAGAAAATAAGATGGTGGACCTAGAGGCCATTATGCCAAAGGCAAACCTGGATATTGTGGCTATTACTTAGTCATGATGCACTAAAAACAATGATTGAACATGCCCATACCACGCTATACACTGTTTAGGAGGAACAGAGTGGAAAGGCAGGGGTATAATGCTTCATGTGAGAGAAGGCATAAATGCAACAGTGATATAGGGAATACAGGGAGGAGGAGGAGAGTTATTTGAGGTCAGCCTAGAGATGGGGAATGCACCACTCTTCCCACTGGTGTGATACACAGACCTCCAGCAGAGGGGGGAGGAGTTAGATAAGGTACAAGTGGAAGCTATTGGCAAGAAGGCAGAAAAGAGGGAGGTGCTGCTGGTGGGGGACTTCAGTCTGACAGATGTAGATTTGAACCTCCCAGCTGCAGCTGCAGCTAGAAGCAGGGACATTCTGGACTCCATGCAGAAGGGATTTCTCAGGCAACTAGTCAGTTAACACACTTGTGATGGGGCAGTACTGGAACTTATACTCATTAACAGCTAAAGTGTTGCAGATGTCAAAGTACAGAAGGTGGCCACCTGGGGTACTAGAATCACTGTACAGTGTGGTTCAATAGAAAGATGGATGTGGAATTCAACCACACAAGGGTGAGTCCCTTGACTTCAAGCAGGCAGAGTTTAAAAAGAAGGGTGACTGCCTGGTTTGGGGGGGGGATAGAAACACTGGGCAAAGTTAAAAAGGGCCATAGGGAAGACAACAAATCTCTACATCAAGCAAGTGAGCAAAAGCAAGAGGAAAAGGATACTGTGGTAGCTCTCAAAAAAGGTGACTGAAAAACTAAAAGCTAAAAGGGCAGCATTCAGATGGTATAAGGAGATGTAGAAGGAGGAGGAAAGGAAGGTGTATCAGGGGAAACAGAGGAACGCAGGGAGAGCAGTAAGGAATGCAAAAGCATGAAGTGAAGAGCGAATAGTCCACATGGTGATGAATGGGGCCAAGATATTTTTAGGTATGTAAGTGAAAGGAGGAAGACCAAGGGTGGAATCATAAAATTAAAAAGTGAAGTGAGTACTGTGCAGAGTGGGACCAGGAACAGGCAGCTATCCTGAACCAATACTTTTATTCAGTGCTAACAGAGAAAGTAGAAGGGGAGCAGCCACAAAAAAGTAACAGGTGTATTGAGGGAAGGGAGGTAGATATTTGTCCACTTTCAGAGGACAGTGTCCTGACTGGACTCACTAATCTGAAAATGGACAAAGCAATAGGACCAGATGTGGTTTATCAATGGGTATTGAAGAAGCTCAGGGAGGTACTTGCTGCAACTCTGACAGTCATATTTAACATCTCATTGGAAACAGTATTGGTACGGGAGGACTGGAGGAGGGCAGATGTAGCCCCACTTCACCAAAATGGTAGCAGAGAAGAGGCTGGCAATTATAGGTCAGTCAGCCTGACATCAGTGGTGAGAAAGTTAATGGATTCACTACTGGAGGAAAGGATTGTGGAATATCTTGAATCTAGTGGGTTACAAGACCTGACGCAGCATGGATTCATGGGGGGTGGGGTGGGGTCATGTTAAATGAATCTGATAGATTTCTTTGACTGGGTGACCAAGGAATTAGATCATGGTAATGCAGTGGACATTGCCCACCTATATTTCAGTAAGGCTTTCAACACTGTTCCACAAATGAGGCTAGTAAGCAAGCTGGGGAGCTTAGGAGTGGGTCCAAAGGTGACAAATTGGGTAAGAAATTGGTTAAGAGAGAGGCGGCAGAGTGTGGTGGAAAATGGAGTTCACTCAGAGGATGGGAGGATAACCAGCAGAGTGCCTCAGAAATCGATTCTGGGATCTGTCTTCTTTAATATCTCTATAAGTGACATTGCAGAGGAGCTGGATGGGAATGTGTGTCTCTTTGCAGATAACACTAAAATCTGCAATAAGCTGGACACTACAGGGGGGTGGAAAGGATGAGCACAGATGTAGGAAAATGTGAGGAGAGCTCAAGCGTATGGCAGCTGGGTTTCAACGTGAGAAAGTGCAAAGTAATGCACTTATGGCACGGAATCCCAGGGGTAGAGTACGAAATAGGAAGAGTGGTTTAGATGACTATCAGGCAGTAAAGATATCTGGGAGTAATCATACTGAGTGACTTAAAAGTGACCAGCTACTGCAACAAAGCAGTTGTGATGGCTAGTGGGATGATAGGGTGCATAGGGTGCGGTATCACCAGCAGAAAGAGGGAAGGTGTATGACCTCTGTATAGATCACTATTAAGACCCAACCTACAGTACTGTGTCCAGTTTTGGAGACCACAGGCATGATTCTCAAAGGGTAAGGAATGATGCAAGGTGCTTACGTAACAGAAGCATGGCACAAGGGGCTCACTGCACCACATCTTGTGTCATTCCTGTTTCCTAAAATGGGCTTTTAGCACCAAGGAGACTCAATGCACCAGAAACCCTTGCATCCAGCTTGTGGCATACTGCAGGCAGTGCCAGTGCAGTGAGGGGTGTTGCCTCAGTAGGCGGTTACCATATACCCTACAATGAGATTCCTTATGGGCAGATATGTCCACTGTGCCAGCCCAGAGTTAGACAAGCCCTGAGCTGGCCTAACACCTGGTGCACCACCCCAAGAGCCCTCCCTGGGTGGGAGGGAACATGTCCACTGCCCACCTACAGTCTCCCATGCCCATACAACATCTGGAGTTTTTTGTTGTGCGGTGACCACAGTGGCCCACCCTATGGTGCCCAGCATGCAGGTGCCCCCCCAACAAACTGGCACGGCAGTGGCCTTTCCAAAGCCCCATCAGGGTGCTGGTGCCACCCCTCCCATCACCCATCTGTGTCCCACCAGTCCTCCCCATGCACGGCCCCATCCCCCACAACTCCAGCAGGCTCCAGTAGGTCTCTGTCCACAGGTGAAGATGCTCCCTGACTGCTCCGCATCTTGCAGTAAACTTCTCACTTGTGCTGTGTTTTTGCTACATGGCCACATTTGCAGCAAGCTGCGGAACTTTGGCAATGGGACCTCTCCCCTGCCTGAATCAGGTGCAGGACACATGGCACACCATTGATTGCCACAAGCTGCCATTGGTGCAGCTTGCACCAATCTTTGAGAATCATGTGCCACATCTCCAAAAGGAAATAGACAGAGTGCAGCCAGTCCAGAGGAGGGCAACTAAAATGTTGCAAGGTCTGTATCAGAAGTCCTGGGAGGAGTGACTTAAGGAACTAAATATGTACATCGTGAAAGAAAGGAGGGAGAAGGAGAATATGATATTGACTTTTAAATAACTCATGGGGGTAAATAACCTACTTGTCATACGCTGTACACTGTACAACAAAACTGTGCAACAGTAACAGTGCAGTAGGGAAGAGCTATAGGGTGCAAAACTGCAAAAGGCAGTATGCGTGGTAGTGCACCCTCTCACTGTCCCAGGCAGAAGATAAAACCTCTGCTGGGACAGGGGTCCACCGAGCAGTTGCCACTGTATTGGCAGCATGGTATATTGCTGCAGCATAATGTCTTGTAACATTATGACCCTGTGCCGCTAAATAGGGTACAGGAAGAAAGTATTTTTCAGAAAAGAAGGTGCTCAAGGTCGAGGGAGCACAATAAAAAACTGGAGGGGGGAAGATTCAGGAGAGATGTGAGGAAATAATTCTTCAAAGGAGTTGGGGATTCCTGGAACTATCTTCTAGCTGAGGTGGTGGGGTGAAAACAGTGATGGGGTTCAAAAATGCATGGGATAGTCATGAAGGCATCTTGGGGAATGTGATGTGGTCTAGGCGAATGGGCTGGAGATTAAGTAGGATTTGCGGTGATACTATAAGCAGGGAAAAATGAGCAGACTACATGGGCCAATTGGTCACTATCTACTAGCAAATTCTATATTTCTAAGTTTCTATGTTTCTAGTTATAGCATTCACATATAAATAATAATTAAAAATCAAAGCAATTAACATATTTCATTGTATTTAAAATTTGATTAAATGCTCTTCTTAATGGTACACTATACCAAATGTTCAATGAAACCACAGCATAATCTCAGCCTCTCTGTGTAATAATATCTATCCTCTCCCCTCTATCCAAAGCACTGGATAAAATTGTGACAAATCAACTCACAGAATATCTAAACAAGTACAACCTGCCCTGACCAAACCAACATGGTTTCAGGCAGAAACACAGCACCACCACAGGACTATTGGAATACTCTGACTTTGCACACAAGGTGCTGGATGAAAAAAAATTGGTGGGGTCCATCTTTATTGACCTCACCAAAGCATTTGACACCGTAAACCACCCACTACTGCTACATCAGCTCCAAAGATTGGGCATAGCACCAAATGCTCTAAATTGGTTCAATGACTACCTGACACAAAGGAGTCAGTGAGTCAAAATCGGGCAGACATATCCAGCCCCAAAGATGTACTCCTACGAGTCCCTCAAGGATCAATCCTAGGGCCCCTACTTTTCAGCCTATTTGTAAATAAGCTACCCTTGGCCTGCGACTCTAAACTTATATTACATGCAGACAATGCCGTGTTGCTAAGAAGCAGTACCTCCCCTGCATTCATCCAATCTGATCTAGCGGACTCCTTCAATAAACTCGAGGACTGGCTCAGTAGACAAAAGCTGCTGCTGAATTACAAGAAGACAAAGGAGACAAAGGCCATGCTTCATTCTAGCCCTAACCACAAGCATAGACACACCTCGCTCGAAATCACTAATACAGCTGGTGAGCAGATAGAGCAGGTACATGTGTTCAAGTACCTAGGGGTCTCCACTGATGACTCACTCACTTATACACACCACATAGACTCCCTTGTTGGAGCGGTTAACACAAAAATTAGAGTCCTCTACAGACACAAGAAATCCCTCAACCCAGAAGAAATCAAAACCTCTGTCTCCAGCTCCATTCTCTCTACGATTGACTACAGGCTTGTGGTTTACAGTGCAGCCTCTGATACTGCACTCAGAAGGGTCCAAATGACACTGAATAAGGCATGTCTGCAGATAAATACACTCACACTTGTGCCTTGTATGAGCACACAAACTGGCTCAACCTAAAAGACAGGATCAAATACCAAACCTGTCTCTTGGCAAAGAAGGCATTCCTCAGTAAAACCCCACCCTGCATAGGTAGTCTGCTTTGGGCTTCTCCTATACCTCACCTCACCAGACAAAAGAAGAATGGAGCACTGACTGTCCCATTCCACCGCACCTCACTAGGGCAGTGCACCTTTGTCTACCAGGCCCCCTACTGGCTAAATGAACTCCCTAAGACTTTACAAACAGACAGAGTATCTCAACTCAAGGCGGACCTCAAGCAGCATCTCATGTCATGTGCAAAGTGCACCTGCAGCTCAGGTGTCACTTGATAATCTAGGCTTCCAACCTAGATCCCACCCAAGTGGGGCTACCTAAAGAACCCTCCCCTCCCCAGCCCAGCCAAGTGTGTAAGTAAGCTACTCAATTCAGCTCTTATCTGTATGCAGTTATGCCTCTCCACATTCTCCCCTCCCCACCCCCAAACAGACAAGGCTTTTTGTGCTACTACCACCACCCCCACCCCATTGCACCCCATCCCACTGCCCTCCGGGAGTGATTTCAAACCCACCCTCTGGTTTATTTACAACTAGCCCACTACCTTCAGAGTAATCTCGTACTACTTCTCAGTAGAATCAACTTCAGTTTAACAGCCCATCCTGGAGGTCACTGCGGGTATGGGACAGTGGGGTTTAAAACTGGTTTAAAATTGGTGCATTTAATCCTGTTACTAAAACCCTTCAAGTTCTGTTATAATTCTTGTACATAATTTGTCCAACTATGATGTAATTGCTCCTGAATGCCAATTGAGCAGGCTTTCTATAAAAAAAACTGTATATGTGTTTTGTCCTATTTGTCCACCATGACATGGAACCTTTGTAAAAGAGCTAACGCTCAAAAGTCTCTCCAAAAGTATAGATAAATAAATAATAATTAAAAAAAAAGCTGAGTTTCCTTTCAACTTCAGTAGCCTCACCAGGATCAGGCAAAAAAAATTGGGGGAGGGGGGCTGAGAGATCAATTACTTGAACAAGATGAGTCCAGGGTGAGGCGGTTTGCAAGAAAAAAGAAAAAAACATTTAGCCAACATGACTTTCATACACACAGTATCCCAAACTGTATAGTAAGGCACAACAGTTCATAGAAACATAGAAACGTAGAAGTTGACAGTAGATAAGGACTACAAGGCCCAACCAGTCTGCCCATTTCTTTTTCTACCTTATAAATGTGCCATCAGCCTTTGCTCTGTCAGTGGCCTATCTATTCATAGTCATTTGTATTGCTCCCTTATGCCTATCCCATGCCTGTTTGAAGCCCTGCACTGTATTCATAGCCACCACTTCTTGTTGGCCATTCCATGCATCCACCACCCTTTCTGAAAAAGAATTTCTCACATCCCGCTTAATCGGCCCTCTAATCTCATGCTGTGTCCTCTTGTCCTGCTATTTTTCTTATATTTAAACATGTTAGACTCTTTCACCTTTAATGCCCTTAAGGTGTTTGAATGCCTCGATCATATCACCTCTCTCCTCCTTTGCTCAAGGGTATACATATTGAGCTCTGTTAATCTGTCCTCATACGTCTTCTGATGCAGTCCCTGCACCATTTTGGTTGCCCTTCTCTGGACTGCCTCAATTTGGTTAATGTCTTTGTGAAGGTGTGGCTCAATACTGCACGCAGTTACTCAAGATGGGGCCTAACTAGTGTCTTGTAAAGACGGATTATTACCTCCGCCTTACGACTTGTGATACTCCTACTAATACACCCTAACACCCCTAGCCTTACCTACTGATTTAGAGGTCTGCTTGATGATTTCAGGTCATCAGTGATGATGATGCCCAAGTCTCTTTCTTCCTTTGTGACTGCTAGCAACCCTCCCAGCCTATAGGTGGCTTCAGGGTTTCTCTTCCCATGTGCATGATTTTGCACTTCTTTGCTTTAAATCCCAGTTGCCACTCTTCTGACCATTTTGCTAGTTTATCCAGATCTCTTCTCATTCTGCCCACCCCATCTGGATCATCTACTCTGTTGCAGATCTAGGTGTCATCTGCAAACAGACAAGCCTTACCCTCTAGTCCATCTACAAGGTCACTAATGAAGATATTGAAGAGGACTGGCCCCAGGACTGATCCCTGAGGTACCCCACTTGTGACTTGCATCTCTTCTGACTGTATACCATTTACCACCACTCTCTGTTTTCTGCCCGTCAACCAGTTTGCCACCCAGTTGACCAACTTCTGACCTACCCCGAGCCTACCCAGCTTATTTATCAATCTACTATGTGGAACAGTGTCAAAAGCTTTGCTTAAGTCAAGGTAGGTGACATCAACTGCTCCCCCTTGGTCCACCACTCTGGTTACCCAGTCAAAGAAATCTATGAGATTAGTTTGACAGAACCTTCCTTTTGTAAACCATGCTGTCTTGGATCCTGTGCCCCTATGGATTCCAGGTGTTGCACTATCCTTTCCTTAAGCAGTGCCTCCACAATATTGCCCACTACTGAGGTAAGACTGACTGGTCTGTAGTTCCCCTCCTCCCTGCTACCACTCTTGTGGAGCGGGATCACATGAGCCCTTCTCCAGTCTTCTGGGACCTCTCCTGTGCTCAGAGACTCACTAAACAGTTCTGCTAATGGCTCTGCTAGTTCCACCTTCAGCTCCTTAAGTACCCTGGGATGTATGCCATCGGGTCCTATTACCTTATCCACCCTGAGCTTAGCAAGCTCTTGTAGGACCCTTTCTTTTGTGAAGGGAGTAGTGTTCACCTCCTTCCCCCCCTGTGTCCATGATGCTGAGCTGTGGGTCCTGCCCTACCTTCTCTTCAGTAAATACTTAGCAAAAGCATCTATTTAGGATAGATGCCTTTACAGGGTCCTCCTCCTCACATGCTCCCTTTTCTCTATTAAGCTTAGCAATACCCCTTCTGGGCTTTCTCCTTTCACTAATGTATCTATAGAAAGTCTTGTCACCTTCTTTCACTGTTCGTGCTAGTGTTTCTCGGTTTGGGACTTTGCCTGCCTTACTGCCTTCCCTGCTTCCTTAGGGCAGTTTGGTATGCCTCCTATCTTCATCCCGCTGTGTTCCCTTATATTTCCTGAAGGCCAGTCTTTGGCTCTGACCTTTTCTACTACTGTATTTGAGAACCAAAGTGGTTTCCTTCTTCTTTGCACTTCCTTTCTGTCTAACACAATGGGATGTTGCTTAAGTATTGCATCCTTAATGCTTGCCCACTTTGCCTGTACCCCTCACCTGTGTTTCTTTTGCCAGGGCTAGTGTAACTCTGTTGGCCATCTTATTAAAGTCAGCTCCTCTGAAGTCCCATATTTTTGCCTTGGAATGGGATGATTTAGATGTAGTAGCCAAATTGAACCATACCATGTGATGGTCACTGGACCCCAGGTGACCTTCTACCTGGAGATCTGTGATCCCTTCCTTGTTAGTCAGTACTAGATCTGGGATAGCCCTGTCTCTTGTGGGTTGCGGTACCAGTTGTTTGAGCCCTTCCCCCTGCAGGGAATCCACTATGTGTCTAGTTCTGACAGATGTTCCTGCTGGTATTGACCAATCTTTATTCGACATGTTGAAGTCTCCCATTATCAGAACCTCCCCTTTAGCTGTCATGTTTTGTATATCTTCTAACAGTAATGTGTTTATGTCCTCCCCCGGTCTGGGGGCCGGTAGACAACCCCAGTTCTTATGGCTGTCCCATTTCCTGTTTCCAGGGTGGCCCACAATTCTTCTGGCTCCTTATGTGTGTATTCTAAATTTCTGTAGATTTGATATTTTCATTGACATACAGGCCACCCCCCACTTTTGCACCTCGATCTCTTCTGAACAATACATAGCCAGGTACTGAAGTCTCCTCATGTGGTTACTGGTAAACCACGCCTCACTAATTGCTACTATGTCCAGTTTAGTCTCTGACATTATTGCCTGCAGGTCTGGGATCTTATTTCCAGGCTGTGAGCATTTGTGTACATGATTTTCCATTGGCCAGATTTTGGTGTGTTTGTTGTTAGGTGAGGTTTGGCATTACCCCTGTGCGTTGTATGGGGAGACAAACCTTTTTTCTTACCTGGTGATGCAAATGAACTGCAAACATGCTGAATCCCTGTTTGACCCCTAGCTGAGGGGGAAGGGGTGTTCTTCCCATTCGACATATGGGGTGCTGCACCCCTCTCTCCATTTGCTAGTTTAAATATTCTGCAAAGATGTCAAACTTCTACCCCAATGCACTGACTCCCTCCTTAGTCAGATGCAGTCCATCAAATTTAAAGAACATTGGCTCCCAGAACTGTTGCCAGTTCCCTACAAATCGGTGTCCTTTTTCTTGGCGCCAGCCCTTGAGCCACGTGTTTAGCTCCTCTATCTCCCCTTCTCTGACCTTCCGTCCATCTGCTCCCCTCTCCCAAACTGGCAGGATCTCAGAGAAGGAGATGCCGGATGAAATAGATGATAGTTTGTCACCCAGCCTGGTCAGGTGTTCCTTGGTCTCCACAACTGACCAGCTGGCTAGATCATTAGTCCCTGTGTGTACTAGGGACATCAATGTTTTCTCCTGCTTTGTGAACAATTAGCAATGCGGTCAGTGTCTCCATGCTGATGTACCTGGGAGACATCTGACCATTACCCCTGGCTGGAGATGGGTATCAACTCCCCGAATCATGGAGTCTCCTATGATCAGAAGTTTTTTGGATTTCCTTTTTGCTTTTTTTGTTTTGGTTCTTGATTTAGGTGAGTTTTTTGTGCTATCTCCTGTGCTGCTGTGTCCTGCTCTGCAGTGTCTTCTGCCTCTTTGTTTGATTTCAGAGATAAAGGCAGATACCTGTTTGTAGTGTTTATATGGTTTTTGGAGGTAATATGTTGGAGAGCAGATAGTGGTAACACAATAAATTCTAAATAGAATTTCCATTGCTCAACCTGGCCTGACAGAGAATAAAATAAAATTTAGCCTGTCCCAAATCCACTCCTGGGGGCAGGTCCACTGTGCTCACAGTGCCAACCCTTAAGTGCAGTCCATGACGGGGGGGTAACGGGGATACCCTCCTAGTTCTTTTTGAATGCTCGCTGAGGTCATGACTGCATCTCTGCCAAAAGGATCCAGGGTATCCCTATAGCTTTGGATATGATCATAATATCAGTCTCGAGTCTTGTGGCCAAATATAAACCCTTTCCTTGGCTATTACATAATGGAGAAAGACGCATACATTTTACTCTCTTCGGGGTATCAGCGAAACCCCTGATTTGTCCTTCTCTTTACAGGACATGCAACAGCCTGGTTCAAAATCTTTGAAGACTCTGGTATTCTCCCCATCCTTCCAGATGTCCCTTTACAGACCTTTTTCTCAATTTGATTGCTTTTGGTGGCCACTCTAAGCAAATTAACAGTTGTCACAGATTATTAATAAACCTTCCACAGTCACACATACAATATAAGAACTCTCACACAGGCAGAATGACTTTAGAAAAACAAAAGTTTTTTTACTAAAATAATTAAATGAATGCAGTTACAATTAAAATAGAACATATACTAAATTAGATTACAGTATAAGAAACAAAATGGGGAAAAATACACAGAAAAAATGTACTGACACTATTTAGCTAAGTCTCTGCTTTAGGTCCTGAAGTTTTCAGTCCACAGATCCACTGGTTTGCAGAATGTTTCAGTTTTTCTGTAGCAGCCTTTGGTTCTTAGGCAGTCTCTTCTCTAGGAGTGCTGTGCTGACACTGGCATGTACATAGTATTACATAAAAAATATATACAACAGAATAATATCTACAAATAAGGGCTAGCAGATGGGAAGCTTGCCCCAACCCCTCCCTCCTAGACTGAATTTGTGGGAATCCACCCCTATGCAGGGTATGATTTTTACAAATTCTGGTCACTGCTCTAACTGACGAGAAAGCTCATCTGCATTGGTATTGGTGGAACTAGCCATGTGGGTAATGGTCATATCATAGCCCTGTAAGGCAATACTCCACCTTAAGAGACAACCATTCATTTTCTCAACTTGTGTTAGCTACACCAGGGGGTTATAATTGGTCTCTACCTCAAAGTACCTCCAGGAGAGGTATGACACTAATTTCTTCAGGGCCTATACCAGCGCAAGGCATTTCTTTTCTACTGTGGAATAGGCCTTCTCCTGGGGAAGCAACTTTCTGCTAAGATACACTATTGGATGATCTTTCCCTTGGTTAGAGTTCTGACTGAGGACTGCTCCAATCCCCACATCTGAGGCATCTTTCTGGACTATGAATGGCTTACTGTAGTCTGAACTGGCCAACACAGGGGCACTGCACAATGCCTCCTTTATCCATGTGAAGGCTCATTCACAGGCTGGCTCCCATTTTACCTTTTTCATCATTCTTTTCTTTAGCAGGCCAGAGAGGGGAGCTGCCAGGGTACTATAATTTGGTACAAATGTTCGATAGTACCCAGCAGTCCCAAGGAAACTCTAAACCTGCTTTTAAGTTTCAGGCCTGGGCTATGCCTCTATCACCTCAATCGTGGCTTGATTAGGGTGAAGTTGCCCCTGCCCCACTACATGTCCTAAGTATGCCACCTCCATTATTTCCACCTGGTACTTTTCAGCCTTGACAGTGAGCCCTGCCTCTGTTTCCTGCCCACACTTCCTTAAGGTGGGACAGGTGTTTCTTCCTATTGGTACTGAAGATGGCAATATTATCCAAACATGTCACTGTGTACTCTTCAGTATTATGCAACACCTGATTGACCAATCTTTGGAAGGTGGCAGTGGTGTTCTTCATTCCAAAAGACATTACCTTGAACACAAATAATCCTATTGAAGTGATGAAGACCAATCTCTCCCTAGCTCTGGCAGTTAACGCCGCCTACCAAAACCCTTTTGTCAAGTCAATGGTGGTAAGGTATGTCACCCCTCCCATCTTGTTCAGTAGTTCATCCATCAGCGGCATTGGGTGAGGGTCAGATTTTTTGACTGCGTTGAGTCCATGATAGTCCACACAAAAGTGAGTGGAGCCATTCAGCTTGGGAACAAGGACTACGGGTCATGCCCTGGGGCTATGGGATTTCTGGATTACACCTAAATCCAGCATTTCCTCCACCTCCCTCTTAACGTCCTTTAGGACAGCCTCAGACACCCAGTAGGCTGTGCACCATATGGGCACTTGCATCCCCGTGTCTATATCATGTGCCGCTAAGGGGGTTAGTCCAGGCTTGGCCATAAACAAAGAGGCAAAGTCCACTAAAACCTCCCTCACTTCCTGGGTCTGTTCTGGGGGAAATTAGGGTGACAGTTTGAGTGCCTCCACAGAGGACTTCCACTTGCTTTCCTCCAGCAAGTCCAGTAGGGGGTCTTTTTCATCAATCTCCTCCCCAGGACTACACACTGCAAATACCATATCTGCTCTATTTGCATATGACTTCATCATGTTGGCATGTTACATTCTATGGGAATGTCTCCTGTCAGGAAGTTCTACAATATAGTTCACGTCGTTTACCTGTTGAACTACCTTGTATGGTCCCATCCACTCAGCCTGCAGCTTATCCTTCCAGACTGGAATTAGGACCATAACTTCCTGACCTGCACTGTATGTGTGAGCTCAGGTTCTGTGGTTGTACAAGGCCTTTTGCTTCTGCTAGGTGGCTGACAGGTTACTCTGGACTGTTCCAATAAGCTCCTTCAGCTTTTCCCTAAACTTTAGGACATACTCCACTATGGGAGTTCCCTGTGTGGTGTGCTTGCCTTCCCAGTCTTCCTAGATTAAGTTTAGGGGCCAACACACCCTACTGTATATCCATATAAGATTTCAAAGGGGAAAACCCTGTTGACTCTTGGGGCACCTCCCTATATGTGAACTACAAGTGAGGAAGCTATTTCTCCCACTTTCTCCCATGCTGTTCAGCAAATGCTAGAATCATCGATTTTAGAGTACCATTATTCCTTTCCACAAACCCATTGGCTTGTCGGTGATAAGGTGTCATGCATCTCTGCACCACCCCACACTCCTCCCACAAACACTTCATCAGGTCTGACATGAAGGTACCTCCTCAATCAGTGATAATCATCTATGGAAAGCCGACATGGGAGAAAATCCCTATCAAGGCATCTGCCACTTTGTCTGTCCTAAGTGAGGACAGGGCAATTGCCTCTATGTATTGTGAAGCATAATCTACCATCATCAGGATAAACTTCTTCCCAAAGGAGCATGAGGCACTCAATGGTTCCACAATGTCCATTCCTACCCGCTGGGATGGCTTTTCCACAATGGGCAAGGGAATAAGGGTGGCTTTGCTTTTTCTACCTGCCTTCCCTATTTGTTGGCACCGGTAACAAGACCTGCAATATTCTTTCACCTGCTGGGTGAAGTTGGGCCAATAGAAATTCTAGGCCAACCACTGCATTGTGCGCATAATTCCCAGATGTCAGACATTGGGATATAATAACCGATCTTGAGCAACTGCTCCTGGTACCGCTGAAGAATGACAAGCAGCCTGCCCATTACCTCTTCCTCTGTCCTCACATCCTGCATATACAACAGTTCATGTTCCCAATATACTCTATGTTTCCCTTCACCTCCCTTTGTCCTGCCAGATTCTGCACAAGCCCTCAGCCTCTCCAAACTAGGATCAATCCCCTTAGCAGATGCAAATCCTTGACATTTTCTCAAGGCATGGGACATGTCTCCTTCAATTCCTAAACTGGGGTCCATAGCTCTAGTGTCAGGGCATTCAGAGTCATAGCCATCCCTAACCTTCTGACCATTGGTTACCCTTCCCTCCTCAGTGTAATCATCTGTCACTGTTTTGTGAACTGCCACCTGGGAAAGTCCTACCCCCCCTTTCACTACTGTCCATTCCAGAAGACACAGACTGGGGAACCAGCCTCCCATAGTTTTACACAGGGGTTTCTATGGGGTGCAGGAACCACAATCAGCCTTTGCCATCCAACTACAGGTAACTGTACACACCACCTCCTTCTGGAGATCATTCCCTATAATCACATCCAGGGCGAGGCTGTCTGCTACAGCCACCTTTTGCACCCTCTCTCCTGTCTCACCCCAATCCAGGAGAATGCTAGCAAGTGGCAGAGTTTTCTCCTCCCCAGAGAATCCCCTCACTGTTGCAAACTGATAGGTATAAGCTGTTCAAGCTCAACCAAATCCACTGTTACTATGGAAGAGATGGCCCCATGTCCCTTAACCCATGGGTCTGCACCCCATTTACAGTAACTGGGTGTATGTGTTCCCTCATGTTTAATGGTGTGCTTTCAGGGATACACGGTGCACCCAACTCTGTTTGAGAACCACTTTGTTCACTCTGTGCCTTTAAAGGACACTGTCCAGCAAGATGCCCTGGCTGTTTTCAAAACCATCAATCATCATTTCTTTTATCTAATAAATCATGTTTTTGTAACCTGGGGCTTCCCCCTTTCTGTGAAGACAGTGAGAGTTTTAGCTGCCATGAAGGTGCACTTTTCCCCCTTCTGCGTTACCACATCTGTCCCATTTCCTTTCAGAGCAAGCCTGCTCCTGACATAGTGGTCCAAGAGCTCAGCAACCTATTGTGCTGTTTTGGGGTCTCAGTCCTCTAGCCAGGTTGTTAGCTCTGCTGGTCAACCCCAAAAGAACCGCTCCAGAAGTACAACCTCCTCAATTTTCTCTACAGAGTTTGCTTCCACTCCCTCCCACCAACGTTTCAAAAACTGACGTTCCTTTGTGGTGAGTTCCTCGGAGCTCATGTCAGGGATTCTCTAGAGCTTATGAAATTTAACCCTGCATGCTTCAGGTATCAGTTCATACTTTTGTAAGCAATGTAACTTTAGGTTTCTCATAATTACTACTTTCCTGATTGTCCATTTGGCCTAGTGCCTCATACCCTTTTTCAGTAAGCAGTGGGGATAGCTGAAAGCTCCAGGACTCCCTGGGAATTTTAGCCTGGATACAGACCTTTTCAAACAAATTCAAAAATGCATCCCTATCCTCCCCCTCTTTAAATTCAGCTAATAATTCAGAATTTAACTTGTACCCCAGTGCTGGAGTTACAGGTTCACCCCTGCCAGTTATCACCTCTGATGCTGGTCATTGGAGTTTTAGCTTCTCCAGTCCAAACTCCCTGTGATGTTGTTTGCCCTCTCTCTCAGCCTCTCTCCAATGCTGGATTTCTTTTTCCTGCATCTCCAGCTCTGTTTGCAACTTCTTTGCTCGAATTCCATTTTCTGCTGGGCCTCAAATTTTCTCTACTCAAATTCCCTTTGCTGCTGGGCTTCAAAATTTTTCTGCTCAAATTCCAGCTCCAGTCTCCTCAATTGTAGCTACAGCTTGATCCCTTCCAGCTCCAGCACTGTGGTGACCCTTGCCTGGTGCTGTGGCTTTGGGTTCCCTCTTGTCTTGCTATCCTCCTCCCTGGGACTGGACTCTGCAATGTCCCCTTGGCACCCCCACGCCCAAGGTCTGGTCTCTTTCAGTCACATAGAAACATAGAATTTGAAGGCAGATAAGGACCGCTTGGTCCACCTAGTCTGCCCATTTCCCTACCTAATGGATAAGTTGCAGATCCTAGTTAACCAGCAGCCTACTTCTTTCTACCCCACCCCCTAGAATTGCCTTACGACTGTCCCATGTGTGCTTGAATTCAACCACTGTTTTTGACTCCACAACCTCCTCCAAAAGCCCATTTCATGCATCCACAACCCTCTCTGTGAAAAATACTTCTTACATTACCTGAGCCTCCCCCATCTTTAAATTGTGCCCCCTTGTTCTTGCACACCCCTTTTTTTGAAAGATGCTACCCTCTTGGACTTTGTTGATTCCCTTGAGGTACTTAAATGTTTCTATCATGTCCCCCCTCCTTTCCTCAAGGCTATACATATTAAGCTTCTTAAGTCTCTCTTCATATGTCTTCTGGTGCAGACCCTGCACCATTTTAGTTTCCCTCCTGTGGAGAGCTTCCATCTTATCTATGTCCTTGAGGAGACTGGCTCTCCAGAACTGCACACAGTACTCCAGATGGGGTCTCACAGCTGTCTGTACAGAGTTATAACAACTTCCTGTTTTCTACTGGTGGTGCCTGTCCCTATGCATCCCAGTATCCCACCAGCCCTCCTTACTGCACTCTCACATTGCTTGCCCACCTTTAAGTCATCTGATATGACTACCCCAGGTCCCTTTTCATTTTTGTTGTTGTTAGTATCTCACCCCCCCATTGTGTACTCTTCCACTGGGTTTTTGTTTCCCAGGTGCATTACCTTGTACTTCTTAGCATTAAATCTAAGCTGCTATACATCTGACCATTCCTCTAACCTTGCCAAGACCCTTCTCATCCTTTCCACCCCACCTTGTGCATCAACTCTCTTACAGATCTTTGTATTATCTGCAAAGAGACATACTTTTCATTCCAGTCCCTCTGCAATGACGCTTATAAAGACATTGAAGAGGACCGGTCCTAGTACTGAAACCTGCGGCACCCCACTAGTAACCCCCCCTTTCTTCAGAGTGGACTCCATTTACTATTACCCTCTGTGTCCTATTCTCCAGCCAATTCTTTACACAGGCTATCATCTTGGGATCCACTTCCATGCTGGCTAACTTGTATATTAATCTTTTGTGTGGGACTGAGTCAAATGCCTTGCTAAAGTCTAGGCAGGCCATATGCACAGCCTCTCCCTGATCTACTACTTTGGTCACCAAGTCAAAGAAATCTATTAGATTCATCTGGCATGACCTTCCTGCTATGAATCCATGCTGCCTTGGGTCCTGTGCCCCTCTGGCTTCTAGGTACTCAACAATTCTTTCCTTCAGAAGTGATTCCATCATTTTTCCTATCACTGGGGTTAAACTAACAGGTCTGTAATTTTCTGCTTCTGCCCTGCTCCCACTTTTGTGAAGGGGAATCACATTTACCCTCCTCCAGTCCTCAGGTATCACCCCATCCTTCCATGATTTGTTAAAGAGGGTAGTCAGTGGTGTCACTAGTTCTACCCTTAGTTCTTTTAGAATTCTGGGATGAATCCCATCAAGCCCCATTTCTTTGTCCACTTTCAGTTTTAAGAATTCTTTCAGAACCCTTTCTTCTGTAAATGGGCTGGTATCAACTTCTGTATCCAGAGTGTTTCTATTGTTTGTTTTAGGGACCTCCCCCTCTTCATTTGTAAATACTGAGCAAAAATATTTGTTTAGTATTTCTGCCTTTTCACCATCACCCTCTGTCCACCCCCTCCCCTTTATTGAGCCTCACTATCCCTCCCTTAGTCTTCCTTCGTTCCCTGATGTACCTAAAAAAGGTTTTATTCCCCCTCTTAACTGAATTGGCTATCTTTTCCTCACTTTGGGTCTTTGCTGTTCTGACTGCCTTCCCAGCTTCCTTTTGCATTAACTGATACAATTCTCTGTCCTGCTTCTTCTGTGATTCCTTGTACTTTCTGAACTTGTACTTCACCAACTGAGACTCATGGCCCTGGGCAGTTGCTTGCTCATTGGCACCCACAAGAGCTTCCCTGATGTGCTTTTTGGTTCACCCCTTGCACTGAACTCCCCTTTCCTTACACAACTGCTTTAGGTATTCTGCAGTGTATTCACTATAGATGGAGGACATCTTCTTCCCTAACTACTGCTACACTAACTTACACCTCAGAAAAAACCAAAAACAGGTAGGGAATTTTATACTGCAACCACATTATGTATTTTTTTTTAAATCTCTGCCTTGATTGTGTGTGGACTGTTTACTATTGATCAGTTTGATAGACTGGGCTTGAATCCGCTATTATGCCTGTGCCAACAGGATCTCAAATTGCAACAGTATTCAACCAAATCTCTCAGATCCCAATGCTGCACACCAGATGTGTCATGAACCCACTCCTGGGGGCAGGCCCACTGAGCTCACAGTATCCACCCTTAAGTGCAATCCTTGACAGAGGGGACAAGGATGCTTTCCTTTTCCTTTTGGAATGTTTGCTGAGGTCATGACTGCACCTCTGCCACAAGGATCCAAGGCATCCCTATAGCTCTATATAAGGACACAGTACCAGTATCAAATCTTGTGGCCAAATGTGAACCCTTTCCTTGCTTATTACACAAATGAGGAAGACCCAGACATCACAATCTCTTTGGGGTAGCGGCGTAACACCTGATTTGGCCTTCTCCTTACAGGACATGCAACAGCCTGGTTCAAAATCTTTGTAGACTCTGCTATCCTCCCTGTTCTTCCAGATGCCCCTTCACAGATCCTTTTCTCAATTTGGTTGCTTATTGTCACCCCTCTAAGCAAATTAACAGTTGTCACAGATTATTAATAAACCTTCTACACTCACACATACAATATATGAACTCTCACACAGGCAGAATTTTTTTAGAAAAACAAAAGTTTTTACTAAAATAATTAAATGCAAATACAATTAAAAGAGAACATATACTAAATTAGGTTACAGTATAAGAAACAAAATGGGGACAAGATACACAGAAAAAAACACTGACACTGTTTAGCTAAGTCTCTACCTTATGTCTGAAGTTTTCAAAGTCCAGAGAATTGCTGGTTTGCAAAATATATCAGTCTTTCTGTAGCAGCCTTTAGTTTATGGGCAGTCTTTGTGCTGGCAGCTGTTATCTTGTGGTCAGGAGAGTCCAAGAAAAATGTGTGTTCAAGTGCCTTGATCAGGGGCTATATATACTTCTCTGTAACTCTTGAAATAGTGAGCGAGAATTCCACATTTAGGCCATTAGATGGCACTGTTGCACTCCTTAAAAATCTTATTTTCCTGATAATCATTGATGTCAGATTCTAATAGTTAACCTAGGTTTTACAGTTGCACACAGGTATGCTACAAGGATGTGTTTATTTTCCTGTTACTTCATGCAAGCCTGTTAGATGGCTCTTTCCTGGTTAAAACAGACTGGACTTCAAACTGGCTTAATTTAATTAGTTATAAGGAAGATCCTGTATGGTTTATGATTATACAGGCAATTTTATTACTCTTGTTTCCCTTGGTCAGTTCCTATTGGAAATACCCTTTAGATCATGTATCCATAAGCTTTTTGATAAGAACCTGACAGATTCCTGCAAGCAGCTGGCCTCTCTGGTCAGAAGAAGGTCAAACCCATTTTAAAAATCCAATTTTTTCTTTAGGTGCCTTGTGCTGACACTGGCATGTACAAAGACAAAAAAATATATACAATAGAATAATATCTACAAATAAGGACTAGCAGCTGGGCAGCTTGCCACATGGCCCACTCTCCCAACTGCCTGATGGGTCCAGAGAGCAGCCCAGCCTATAAGGGAATTAAAAATAAATCTGCCCACTCCCTTAACTACCTCCCCCAACTACTTCCAGTGCCAATCCTAACCCATAAGGGAATAAAGCAAATGTGTTCCCCTGCACCATTAATAGGACAGATCCAGTGCCAAACTTGACCCATCGGGAAATAAACAAACTTGGCCCTCCCCCTTTACACTGCAAAAATTGTGTTGCGGATCACAAAAAGCACTACCCCACCCCATTAGCTTCCCCTGACATGACTGTCTACATAGAAGTGCAGATTAGGCTGGAAATGGCCTCTGCAGTAGGTGTATCATAGGGTGGGGATGTGTGGAAACCACTGCATGAGCACAGGCACTCCTGATGCCTCGCTATGAACCCTTACATGGATGTGTACAGCTTCTTGGCCCTTTGGTCAAGCAGGTCTTGAGTCTGACTACAAACTGCTGGGTTTGTCTAAGCAGCATATGAGGTATAAGTGTAGTATTAAGAAAATATCCTAGAGTCTGATTATTGCTTGACACTGAAACACTGTATACATATACAGTAGTAACAATACTAGCAGCACATCTATGAGATCCAACATCAGATTATTGGAATAGATTATACATTTTTTTTTGTATTCTATCACATTTTAATCAGAAACATATTAGGATACCTGAGTATTGGATCTGTTTCTGAAACCAGTATTAGATATTTGCATTACAGCACCTAAAATTCCTAACCTAGAGGACTGCATGCTGTGTGCAAATCTATTATTTTTAGGGCATACATTTGCTTAAGCAGATGTAGTACTGCTATGTTTTGAATGCTGCAGGTATCTTTGCATTATATACTGTATGACTCACTTATTCCTAAGTACTAAACATCTGCTATTAATATATCTACACAACCTTTGTGTTATTTTATTTACTTTTTGTTGACCTGGCAAGAACACTAAACAGGTGTAGACTTATTCTGTGGCATGACCTGTGAGGTTATGTAGAAAAAAAATACACAGTACAATGGAGAAGTGAAAGCAATAATGCAAAATGTACTGTATAAATCAAGGCAGTAGCAAAGATAGAATACATATTTGAATATTGTTTCCATAAACACGAAGGTCAACAGTATAAACTTTTAACTCAGATTTTTATATTTTATTCTTGAAGTTGTGGAATGCCAAATGAAAGCCTTGTGGCCTAACAATCACACAATTCATGTTTAGCAGTTAATTATAAAAAGCTGTTACTTTACAATGTCACATTTAAAAGATTATCTCCGACGCAGTGTTTAGTTTTTGCATTATACCGCATTGACTAGTCAGAACAAAAATGAATCACCACCATTCCACATAGTTATTGTATTATAATATAGGAAGAGGTCATTTTAATATGGTACTGAAGCATGCAAAAATAGTCCAGTAACACTACTGCCCAGAACTAATAATATCATCAATGGTGAGCCATACTACTATCATTCTGAGCCCATAATACTATAATTTAGATCTCTGACTGATAGTATTATCAGAGAAACAGAACAGTGCAAGCTCACCACTGCCTGTCACTGTAGGCAGGTTACTATGGTGCCAAGTGCGCTTGCTAGACACGTGACATGACATTTTTCAAAGCGTGCCTTATAAATGGGTGCTTTCTATCTGTGAGAGGGTAGAACAGTTCTAAAAACATGGTGGCTAACTCTTGCTTAGGGAAAGTAATTTCTCTCCATTGTACTCTCAGTAATGTTTTTGTTTTTGTTTTCCTTTTACATTTAAATTACTGTGTGGTTGATCCTGCCTTCACTCAAATTGGCAACAACTACCAGGTAAGACAGGCCACGAAGCTGCCTACCAAAGCCATAGTGAATGGTGCACAAGTTAACACACACTGTTAGAGCCAGAAAGTGTTCACAGTGTTCCTGGAGCAACAGACTGTTCAGTGTAGCAGTTGAATGCCCATTGTCGCAGCACAGTGGGAAAATAATTCAGACCACAGGATTTTTGTCTTTGATCCTTATTTTACAAACAATAATAAAAAGAAGAGCATGGATCACAAGGGAGTAATACCATCTTGTAGTTATGAGGACATGGGAACCTCTTGAGCTTCGCACTTGAGGTTCCCATGTCCCCAGAGCCTCTTAATTATATTGCTCCCTTGTAATACTGTATCAAACACTGCCTCACCCTGTTGTCCTCCACCTTGCAGTCTCTTTGTCTGTCCTTACCCTTGTTGATTACAATATCCTAGTCTATGGGGTCACTGACACCATATTCCTCCAGAGACTGCAGGTTATCCTAAACAAAGTCTGCTGCCTTGTTCTAAGATGTGATGACACCACCCACACCTGTACCCTCTACCAACAGTCCAACTGGCTGAACCTTGACAACAGGCTCAGATACCATACCTGCCTCATGTCAAAAAAGATTTCCTCTTGTCTGACCTCTCCCATGCTCACCACCCTACTGCAACCTGCCCCACTTACCATAAAAACCCGTATCTCCACTAAATCCACCTTTTTTGTTCCCCGCTTCAAAACATCACTGGGGCAGAGAACCTTCTCCTACAGAGCCCCACCCCCCCGGATGAACTCCTTACCTAGCTTCATAGCCTCTGAATGTAAACTCAGTCAATTTAAAATTCTCCTAAGGAATCATCTCCAGACCTCTAATGGTTGTGGCTGCCCTTATCCTCTCTGACCCCATGGTACCTCCCCACTCCACCCTTCCTTTCCCCTCTACTAACACTGTTATTCCCATCCCTTCCCCTCACAGTTTCAATAATCTTCCTTGATGCAGCCAGGCCATATGCCAATGTTAACAGCCAGTTAGCTTTAGCCATTAGTACCTATTGTCATGTAATGGTACTATATATACTGTATTTTGTTTGAAGTGTATGTACCCAATGTTTTATTTGTTCTCATCCTGTAACTGTCATGTGATGATGGAGCCTTTGCAAATGAGTCCTTGACTCAAAGGTTTGTAATTCTGAAATGTTCAACAAACAATACCCTCTCTCCTATCTATTATTCTATTTATATCAATTTGACATACCACACCAAAGCATCATCATCATCACCATCGATTTACTGTAACTATCTTATGTCACTGCAACATGTTACGGCAGTGATGATGGTGCATGGAAACTTGATGCATGTAGCTACTGTAAGTTGAATATCGTGAACAGCTGAAGTGTTATCAAAGTTTCAGTTGATCTGTGTGCACTATGGAACATAAGATCAGTAAAGCAGAAGGAAGTGGGGAAGGCAGTTAAGTTCAAGTACAGTTCAAGTTTATTGCAGGAAGACTTCATTGAGAAAGCTCATTCACAAGGAGGTCCTGAAGCTTGTACACAGACAAAGAAACATTACATAGTAAGGCAACCTTGGTTACCAGTATTAAACGTGCTCACAAAGTTCAGGAAAGGTACTACATAGTGAGATACATCATTATAAAGATGTGTATAGTTAAGGAACATTTGGTATAAAGTTTACAGGCAATACAAGGTAAGATTTATGTACTTAACACTGTTATATGCAAAAGATACTCTTGATGTATTGAGCAAATAATAGGAAACATAGAAACATAGAATTTGATGGCAGATAAGGACCGCTTGGCCCACCCAGTCTGCCCATTTCCCTACCTGATGGATAAGCTGCAGATTCTAGTTAATCAACAGCTTACTTCCTCCTGCCCCCATCTAGAATTGCCTTATGCCTGTCCCATGCATTCTTGAATTCTCCTACTGTTTCTGAAACCACAACCTCCTCAGAAAGGCTGTTCCATGCATCCACAACTCTCTCAGTGAAAAAATACTTTCTAACATTACATCTGAGCCATCCCCCGTCTATCTTCAAATTGTGTCCCCTTGTTCTTGCACATCTCTTCTTCTGAAAGATACTACCCTCTTGTACCTTGTTAATTCACTTGAGATACTTGAAAGTTTCTATCATGTCCCCCCTCTCCCTCCTTTCCTCAAGGGTATACATATTAAGCTGCTTTAGTCTCTCCTTGTATGTCTTCTGGTGCAGACCTTGCATCATTGTGGTTGCCCTCCTCTGAACAGCCTTCACTCTGTCTATGTGTTTGCAGAGATGGGGTCTCCAGAATTGCATGCAGTACCCCAGATGTGGTCTCACTAACTGTCTGTAGAGAGGGATAACAACTTCCTGTTTTCTACTGTTGATGCCTCTCTCTGTCCATCCCAGTATCCCACCAGCCCTCCTTACTGCCTTCTCACATTGCTTGCCCACCTTTAGGTCATCTGATATAATTACTGCTAGGTCTCTTTCCATTTTTGTTGTTATTAACTCACCCCCCATTGTGTACTCTTCCCCTGGGTTTTTGTTTCCCAGATGCATTACCTTGCACTTCTTTGCATTGAATCTGAGCTGCCACATGTTTGAACAATCCTCCAACCTTGCCAAGTCTCTTTTCATTCCTTCCACCCCACCTTGTGTATCAACCCTGTTGCAGAAGGAAGGATAGTATAAGTAGGGTGAACAGATTTGAGGGGTGGTCAGGGTCCTTTAGCAAGGGTTAATATATAGATAGGATGCCTAAGGTAGGAAAGGGTATGGGAGCAGGTAGGAAAAATCCTGTAATTTATTTAGTCATGGAACACATTTTGCAAACTAGAATAGCAAAGGCCCAAACTGAGGAAAAGATAGCCAACTCGGTTAAGAAGGGGATAAAACCTTTTATAGGTACAATAGGGAGCAAAGAAAGGCTAAGGCAGGGATATTGAGGCAGAGTAAAGAGGAGGGTGGTTGGGCAGAGAGCAACAGTGAAAAAGCAGGGCTACTAAATGAATACTTCTGCTCAGTATTCACAATGGAAGAGCAAGGGAGATACCTAATCCAGTCAATAGAAGCACTCTGAATAGGGGGGTTGATATTAGTCATTTCACAGAAGAAACAGTTCTGAAAGAACTCTTAAAACTGAAGGTGGATAAAGCAATGGGTGGTCTGATGGGATTCACCCCAGAATTCTAAAATAACTAAGGGAAGAACTAGTAACACCATTGACTAACCTTTTTAATAAATCATGGGAGGATGGCGTGGTAACTGAGGACTGGAGGAGGGCACATGCAATCCCTTCACAAAAGTGGGAGCAAGACAGAGGTAGAAAACTACAGACCAGTCAGTTTTACCTCAGTGGTAGGGAAAATGATGGAATCACTTCTGAAGGAAAGAATTGTTGAGTACCTAGAGGCCAGTGGGGCACAGGACCCAAGGCAGCATGGATTCACAGTGGGAAGGTCAAGTCAGACAAATCTAATTGATTTCTTTGACTGGGTGACCAAAGTATTAGACCAGGGAGGGGCTGTGGATGTGGCCTACCTAGACTTTAGCAAGGCATTTGACACAGTCCCGCACAAAAAATTAATAAACAAATTAGTCAGCCTGGGAGTGGGTCCCAGGGTGGTAGCCTGGATAAAACACTGGCAGGACAACAGGACACAGAGGGTTATAGTCAATGGAGTCCACAGTGAAGAAAGGGGGTTACTAGTGGGCTACAGCAGGGTTCAGTACTGGGGCCGGTCCTTTTTAATGTATTTATAAGTGACATTGCAGAGGGACTGGAAGGAAAAGCATGTTTCTTTGCAGATGACACAAAGATCTGCAACAGGGTTGATACACAAGGTGCGGTGGAAAGGATGAAAAGGGACTTGACAAGGTCAGAGGAATGGTCAAATGTATGGCAGCTTAGATTCAATGAAAAGAAGTGCAAAGTACTGCACCTGGGAAACAAAAACCCAGGGGAAGAGTACATAATGTGGGGTGAGATATTGACAACAACAAGAATGGAAAGGGACCTGGGGGTAGGTATATCAGCTGATTTAAAGGTGGGCAAGCAATGTGAGAAGGCAGTAAGGAGGGCTGGGGGAATACTGGGCTGTATAAGGAGAGGCATCACCAGTAGAAAACAGGATGTTGTTGTCCCTCTGTACAGATAGTTGGTAAGACCACATCTAGAGTACTGTGTACAGTTCTAGAGACCCCATCTCCACAAAGACATAGACAGGGTGGAGGCTGTCCAGAGGAGGGCAACCAAAATGGTGCAGGGTCTGCACCAGAAGACAAATGAAGAAAGACTAAAGGAGCTTAAATAGCCTCAAGGAAAGGAGGAAGAGGGGACAAGATAGAAACTTTCAAGTACCTCAAGGGAATCAACAAAGTCCAAGAGGGTAGCATCTTTCAGAAAAAGAGATGCACAGGAATAAGGGGGCACAATTTGAAGATAGAGGGGGGACAGCTCAGAGGTAATGTGAGGAAGTATTTCTTCACAGAGAGGGTTGTAAATGCATGGAACAGCCTTCCTGAGGAGATCATGGAGTCAAAAACAGTGGGGGAATTCAAGAATGCGTGGGACAGGCATAAGACCATTCCAGTGGGGGATAGGAGGAAGTACTCTGTTGATTAACTAGGATCTGCAGCTTATCCATTAGGTAGGGAAATGGGCAGACAAGGTGGGCCAAGCAGTCCTTATCTGTCATCAGATTCTATGTTTCTATGTTTCTATGTAAATCAACAGCAATGATTGATACTGGTCAACATTACAGTATGACAAAAGAACTAAATACTGTAGTTGCAGCAAGTCTCATACATTCACAGTAACAAATTAAGTGTTTTTTTTTGCATTATATTTCTATTTCCATTCAGTAGTTATTATATGCTAGCCAATGAAACTGTGTTTACACTTCATATTTTGATTATTTCAGGTGTCCTCATACCACCGGCCATTCATTTGTCAAAAGAGAAAGGAGATACAGTTGAGATAAGCTGTGTCGCAGATCCTAAATATTCTGTTAAGTATTACTACTTGTGCAAAAATGGCAATGATTTTATAAAATAGAGAGCACTGCAGGTAAACGATCAGTGGTATTTACACTGTCAAACAACATGACGAATGAAGACAAATATACATGTCTGTATAAAACTACAAGAGATGAGAGTAAGACAAGCAAAAGATACTCAAGACACAGTGACCCTGTCAGCTATACTGAATCAGGTAAGCATAGCAATGTTAGTGTGGCTAAGGGTGGTAATCTTGTTTTACATATAGTAGATGGATTTTCAAAAGGGCAATCTACCCAAATTCTTTAGGCAAGCAACCAGTGATTGTAGAACTTTTAGCACAATTCCCATTCTGTTGCATACTATGGAGCTTTGAAGAACCACCAAAAAGAGCAATCAGGTTGACTTACAAGTGAGTGCAATACTGGAGTAGGGCCTCGAGATCAGCTGGAAGATTGTGACTACTTGCTTCTACTGCTGAGGAGTAGCAGAGAATGCAGGATCTGTTGAAGGCACATTTTATTTTATAACAGGTATACCATCATTATTTAGGATCAACAGAGCTTACCATTATATCTTGTGTGGCATCTTCCTTGGTGGCTTTTTTCTCTTTGTCCTTTCTCTTTGCTCACAGGTCGATTGAAGACTCGAACTCAGGGCTTGGGGTTCCCCAAAGTGAACAGTGTTGAGCTGGACGACCGAGCGAGAATGTCCCTTCAGAAAGGCTTTCAAGTGAGTGAGAAATGCTGTGGCAAAACAGCAGGAACTGTGGAGAACAGCGGAGAATGAAGCTGCTGCATCACAGAGTTTTTTACACACAAAGCTTTTTTTTTTCTTTTTACAATTTGATAATTATAATTGATGGTTCTGCTCTTTGTAGATGGACTGCTTTGTAGAGTATTGAGTCCCTGGTGATCTGGTGATTTGGATTTGCCAGGAGGTGCCTGTTGTTCATTGAGACCTAAAGGGCTGGAAGACTAAGGAAGTAAGGGAGACCATGGACTTCTTAGTTTTATTTTAATATCTTTCTTACCCAAACCTGGTCCACACTATTGCCTCTGTCCTTTTTTAACCAGATCCTTACTTTATATTCACTTTTCTCCAATTACTTATTATTTGTTACTTATTAAAACTTTGTGGAAGGACGTTAGTCTTGGAGGAATTTCCATATAGGGGGTTGGTTTTTAAAAAAAAGGAAACAAGCTGCAATCTTTTAGCATTTAACTTTGGTATCCTAATTTACTGATCAATAATGGGAATGGTAACATTTTAATTTTTGTTTGAATACTTTGAACTTTTATCTTTTTTAATTTAAATTTTTGCACCCACAATGATCACAAGACCTTAGGACTTGGGAGTACTAAAGCGCATGCAAGGCGTCCTGACTCTGCAGTCACCATTCATTCACAAAACCTCATCTTATGCACAGCAGACTCATTTTAAGAAGTGTCTTTTCTTTGCATGTTTATGTTTGTTTTAACCATATGGGCATTACTCAAACTGCTGTTTTTGAGTATTTAGTTTTTCTTCTAAAATGGCACTTTGTGCTATTTGTATTATTTGTATTAAGTGCCTTGTGGCTATTCCCCAATTATGTGGTTTGTTCTGTCCAGAAAGGATTGCTTTTAGCTAGAGAGGCACTTGTCTCTTTCGGGAAACCCATTTTTGACTCAAAGAACTGAGCAACAGAAGCTGAGAGGAGCTGCGATCGAGTCACCTTTTGGTAACACATAGATTAAACCCAGGGATCTTTTTCAAAATACAGGTGGAGTAAGTGCATAACCATTAGCAGGTTATCCTTATATGTTATAAGTCACATCAGTTTTATGTCTTCCTTTTTATAAATTAAAACTAACTTATATTTATACTCAGATTCTTTATATTAACTTTTTTCCTGACCTCTCATTTTTATTTTGGGATTATTTGATGATGTTTTTGCTAGTCCTTCTCTTTCCACATTCTTAACATTTAAATTTTTACTTTGTACGATTTAATGCCAACAGCATGTTCGTTCAGAGATTGGAACCTTGAAATTTCAACTCAGCCTGCACTTTCATTACTCTGGGAAAAGGACTGGTTGCAAGTCCTTTTTTTTGTACTTGGCAGGCATATACTGAAATTGGACTGGAAAACAGCAGAGGCCAAGATTTCAGAGGACCAGATTTCAGAATATAATTTAACTGGATTCCCAGAACCATCAGACACTTTATAATAGATTCGCTCCAGTATGTAAGGAACTAAGAAGGGCTTGAAACAAAGTGGTAAAATTGCTTTGAAAAAACAAACTGATAAGAACTTTGAAGTTTTTAAGTATACAAGATTAAACAAGTTTTACCAAGACTTTATTTCTGTTTTATCTCATGTGTTATAGTTGATGGAATTTTCCTTTAAGAGAATGGGCATTATAACCAGAGGGCAGAGTATTATAGATGGCTTAAACTAATCTAAGGAATCTATCAACACAAAAAAGACTAAAAAGCAAGGTAAAAAGATAAAAACTAGTAAAAATAAAGAAAGCTCTCTAAAAGTTTGAGCGCTAATAAAAATACGAAGCAGGGACATAGGAGGACATGGAGAAAGAGGAATTAATTAATAAGGCAAAACAAATTAAAATGGACAAACTTTTATGCAACTCAGCTCCTCAGTTATATAAGTTGGATATAGCTTCAGCATGTATTGCAGACTCTGAAGGGATTTCTTACTCACTCACTGTAAATTTTAACCTTAGACCTGGAGGAAACATATTATTCGGTAATAATAAGGAGCTGTAACAACCTCAACCCTCATTAAAAGGTGGTATATCCATTCACACCCCTACATAGTTTGAATGGGAGCCTTTTTCTAATCTGTGATGAAATTTGATTACTCACAATTTTCCTTGGAAAAGTCACCCTTAGTAAGGGATGAAAGTAGCTCAATTAAGGAAGCCCTTAAAAAAAAGCTGTTATGCCAGAGCAGGAGAGAACCTCTGACTTAGTAGAAAATTATCCAACCCCATTCACACCATGACTTAAAAAAGCACTTAAAGATCCTCATATGGCCAATGTATTATTGCAAGAACAGTTGTTTATACTTACAGATGAAGTTACAATGATGAAATCAACATTGGCTCATCACGAGGCCTTAATAAGAAATTTATTTAGACAGCTGGGTAAGTCTGAATTAGGCCCAGAAGGGGATTTTATGGTTAAAGGTCCACTAAATGATACAAAATGACATGATGACTCTCTATTACCAAAATGGGATTCCCTATTAAAGAGAAAAAAACCCAAGGAAAAACAAATGCAAAAAAAGAAACATTTAGGAAAGAAAACACCTCACACATAGAACAAACTCAATCCAGATAAAACAAGAAAAAAGAGGGGGGAAAGAGGCTGAAAAGAAATAACAGAAAAAAATCTCAAAAGACAAAGGTAAAAAGAAGGGTTACCACAGTATACAGAAGTAAAGAGGGTGATGATGGGAAAATAGAAGTATCTCCAGAAAAGATAAATATTTCTACTGACTTCATAATATATGTTCCCATGTGTGACTCAGCACAGGCAAAGATTATGGAAAAAAGAAATGACAGGACAATGACTCCAGGATTCTATTTTTTTTAATGAAGCACTGATTCAAATCAATGGTATATATCAAAGTGTAGATGAATCAAAAGAGCAGTTAGAAAATTTGGTTATTCAGATTTTAGAGGACGAAATGGGAATGCCTAATCCCATAAATAACCTTGTGCTCATAGGCAGAGATCTGCAAGCACTAGATAGGCCAGTTTGTCATCTTTTCAGATGCATCAATAGCTGATTGAATCTGGAGACAAAACCACTTAGTAAAACAGATGGGAATAAGACTTGAAGCATCTGTCCCTATAGGTACCTGTATGGGAAACAAAATAGAGGAGTTTGCACAAGGCAAATATGTATTAAAATATTTTTGTATTACATATTTAGAGATTCACAAAAAAGAAACAGGTAAAAGGGGCCAAACAAAAAGTATTTACATTGCATGGAGTTGAAGAACAATATAATGAAACTGAAAGATCTCTAATGAAAATGGTCTGCTACATACTAACGGAGGAACTTGGTATTAGATTGTGTAATGAGGGTGTTTATGGGCATGCAGAACAGAGGGTTACACTAACCAAAGCCAGATTATACCTTTGCAGTAAGGGACCAGATTCTGTATTACCTGATATCACAATTACAGTTCCTTGATAGCTTAAACGTTCTACTCTGTGATTGGTTGGATACTGAAACAAACATGATGGTAGTTACAATCAGGAAAGGAATGGTTAATAGCAGGCAAAACAAATCAGAGACATACACAGGTCTGTAGTGAGAACTGGTTCATTCCCATGCAGAACCGTTTTGATATCTTAACTTGTACTTGCCAGGCCTGATTCATTGATGATGGAAGTTTATTTAAAATTAGTTCTGAACAGATTGATAGCATTGAGACAGATAATATCATGTCTTGGAATGTTGCTGGATTCATCAAAAATATCGGAAACCTGTACTGTAAGAGTTTTATCTAAAAAAAATATATATGTATTTGCTTACAAGAAACCTGGGCACTGGGAAATTAAAATCAAGAAGGGTACACATCCTTGTCCTCAAAGGCTAAGAAAATTCAAGGACTTATAGACCTACTGTACTGTATATAAGGCTTGTTACTTTTATAAAGGTCCAAGATAATTTGGAAGTAATAGCTACTCATTTCTCAGAATATTATAACCATATTGGTCAGAAGAAACAATGAATTATTACACATCTGTAATGTTTATGCCCCCCCAAAAAATTACAACACAATACAGCTCTCAGATTTGAACCCTTCTAGAAAATTACCTTTCCAGCTTAATAAATTATTATCCAAAAATAGGTATAATTTTAATGGGAGATTTCAATGCCAGTCTGCGGGACTTAACATCTTCCTTTTTGAGAGGAACCTCTATTCAATATGCACAAACTTTGAGTATCAGAATGAACAAAAATGGAGAAATGTTTGCCAAAATGTTAAGTAGTTTGGGAATGATCATCCTAAATGGTAAAATAAGGGGCAAAAACTCCCACTGCTATACTTTTCTAAATGAAAGAGGAGCCAGCATAATCAATTATATATGCATACTCCCTTAGCAATTTCACCAGTGTATTAAATTTAACATCATAACATGTATTGAAAGTGATCATTATCCACTTGTTTTAAAACTATAAATACCTTTTCATAACATAGTGCAGCAAAACAATCTGATTCCTCAAACTGAAATAAGAAACAATAAAAAAAAGGTTCTCTTTTCCCCCAATGTGGAACAAAATGTAGGAAACATTTTAAGAAGTCAGGAAACAATAATGAAAATAATAAATAGAGGAATGAATAAAGCAGCAAGTGAAATATACAACACTATACAATAAATTACAGGCACAATATTACCCATATTGTACAAACCAGTCAAAAAAGGCAGCCAGAAACTTGGTTTGACAAGGACTGCAGACATCATAAAATATCATAGCACAGTTAATTAGGCAGGTGAAGAAAACACATCATAATAAAGATGATATTAAACATTTAAATAAATGCAGGAAAGAGTATAAAAAAACTATTAGCATTTAAACATGATCATTTCCAGAAACATCAATGGCAAAAAATGCAAGAAATAACAGAATCTGGTAATATAAAGTATTTTTTGCTTTAAGTTGCAAAGGATACAGGAACTTCAATACTAATATTTCTGCACATATATCACCCCTAGATTAGACATATTATTCTGAGAAATTATTTTATCAGGATACAGATTTACTAGCACACCTCAAAATAGCCATAAAACTCACAATGGCACATTTGTCACTTGGCATTATACCAACAGAGATTGCAGAGTCCATTCAACTGATTAAATCTAACAAGGCCCCAGGACCAGACAGGATTCCCCTTTTCTCTATAAACTAGAACAAGATTGATGGTATCATCTGCTTGCTATTCTGTTTAATAAATAGTAATGGAAAATTTAATTCCACAAACCTGGAAAAATAATATAATAATTCCAATATTAAAGAAAGGAAACCCCAACCACCCTGAAAATTACAGGCCAATAAGCCTGCTTGACAGTCTTGACTAGATATTTGCGAAGGTAATACTTGTAAGACTGAATGTGTGGGTTTCCCATAACAACAATACTAATAAATTCCAAGCAGGTTTTAGACCTAAGTATTTAGCAATAGATCATGTTTCATCATAAGCCACATTATAGAGAAATATTACACAAAACACACATGTCTTTTTATATGTCCTTTGTTGATTTTCAAGGCACTTTTGATAACATTAATAGTCGAACAATTATGTGGGATAAACTATATAATTTAAATATAAACAAGACCATCTTATGTGTTACAATAAACCTTTATTCATCAAAAAATACAGTCATATGGTATGATCAGAAAGGGAAATCTTACTCGCCCTTTTATCACAAATTGAGGTGTTAAGCAAGGATGCAATTAAGCACCATTATTATTTAATTTATATATAAATGACTTGCCAAATATTTTTTAACAACAATAAGTCATAGTCCATCTGAAGGGGATCAAACAGTGCCAGTACTTCTTTAAGCAGATGGATTAGGGAAGCAATTAAAAGTATTGCAAACTTATTGTGTTGCAAATAAGTTAACAGTTAACAGTTAACACTACCATAACTCAAATAATGATCACTGGCAAATGAAAAGCTATGTACGTATGGAGCATAAATGATACTCCTTTGCAACAGGTCACTAGTTATAAATAATTGGGCCTTTATATTTCCTCTGATGGGAAAAAATAAAAAAAAAAACATATTATGTACACCCTGAACAAATTACAGTTAACACTACCAAAACTCAAATCATAATCACTGGCAAAAGAAAAGCCATGCACATATGGAGCATACATGATACCCCTTTGCAACAGATCACTAGTTATAAATACCTGGGCCTTTACATTTCCTCTGATGGAAAAAATAAAAAACACATTATGTACACCCTGAACAAATCACAACAAGCAAAAGGTGCACTCCTAAGAGTTGATTCTAAGTTTGGAGGAAACTCATTACAAGCCACATGGAGGGCCATAGAAATGAAGATGAACCCCATTGCTTTGTATGCAGTGTAGATTTGCTGGAACAAAAACATAAAAATGATATAAAAACCCTTCCCTGAGCTATATAGGTCCATTTTATCCACCCCCAGATCATTTCCAACAGAAGCAGGATGACTTCAACTAGCATATGTAGCTCTAATATTCAAATTATCTTATTGGATAAGGATTGCAAACATGCAAAAAGATAGACTGACAAAAAAATGTTGGGAGAAAAAAACACTTGGTTAGGTAGGGGTTCTTCTTCTATATGGTTAAAATATATAAGGTAGTGTGATACTACAGAAATTAAGTCTTGGACATTTATGGAAAGACATTAAATGAAGATATCTATCTTGCATTCTTACATTGAAGTAATAAAAGATAGGTTGAAACAACAATTTTATGAGCAAGATATAACAAGAATAAGAGCCTCAAAATTACACACTTGGGGTGGAATATTCAGAAATGCACCAGAGGGAGGCGCAAGACAGGCACAGCACAAATACAGTGCGCCATGGCACATCAGTCGTGATATTCAAAGGTTGTGCATGACAGGATGCTCCTGCACAATGCGTCTTAATATCACATGGATGCGCCATAGTGCAACCAGGGATGCGCCAGGGAACATGTCCCGATGCATCATAGCGCAACCAGGGATGCGCAAGGGAGCAACACAAGTAGCACAGTAGCAGCAGCCACTGATGTGCAAGGTGCAGAGGAGCATGCGCCAGGACACACGTGGAAAGTCAACAGGCACAGCAGGTGGCATGCCACAGTGGCAGGATTAACCACCAACAGGGTGTAGATTGCATCAGGGGAGGGGCAGAGTAGGTACACATGGCCACACTGCCCAGTGAGCATCAGGAGGTGGTAGGTCCCTGCCCACATGCACCTCAGTGGGGCACAGTGGCAGGATGGCAACAATGGCCCCTGACACACAGTCACTGGCAGCCCCTACAGGGAGGCTGGTGACACTCCAGCTGAATAACAGCCAGCAACACACAGGCAAACAGCACACAAGGCACACACTGCACAACCAGAAAGGACAGGCCACAGCCTCCCCACCCAACCCATAGTGGAAAACCACCAGGTACAACCCCTCATACACCCCGACGCACCACACAGCAGCCATGCATTCCACTGCAGCATGGCTCCACATGCCAGTTGCAAGGCAGATACAGATGAGTTACCAGAAATAATGTATTGCAACAGGCATAACAAAACTATATACATATATACAAGGTACAGAGAAAGGAAGGACCACCCACAGACAGGGAGGTCAGGGAAGAAAGGCAGGGGTAAGGGCAAAGGAAAGGGACAAGGGAGGGCAATGAGGTAGCTCAGGGAAAGGGATGTTGCTCCAGCAGATGCGCTCTATGGCCATCCATGCCCCACTGTAGGCTGACGTTGATGTTGGCACCACCGTCTGTGCTGTGACAGCGCCAGCTGCTGTACCACCTGTAGTGTGTCAGTCAAAACCCACAGGATCTGCCAGAGTAGCCATGCATGGATATCAATGGGCTTGACACCTAGGACAAAGGAATGAACACTGTATGAGTGCATGTCTGGAATGCTGCAGCCCCCCCCATGCGCAATGGACATCGGTGAAATACACCCCCTGCAGTGAGTGAGCCCACATGAGCCACCTACCTGGACACCCACAGCCATGCAGAACACTGCACACCAACACCACCCATGTGCAGCACACCACTGCCATGACAGGCATGCGACATGGCCATGCAGGTGGTTGGAAGTGGCACAGCCAGGACCTGGGTGCACCCACAGCCCACCTGCAGCAGCCACCCACATGTGCAATAGCTGCAATGTGGTATATTGAACACCACAGGCAGTGCACAGCTGGAGGGGGCCATGCGCACAGAGGGCCGTGTCCCACACCCACCCCTGCTGCCCACTGTGCACAACATAGAAGCATGAAAATGTGCCTACCTCTATGCTGTGGCGCACCCTGTGGCCATCCAGCTGCCATGCCCATGTAGCCTGCAACTGGTGCACTGACCCCTGTGGTGGTGGCCCGACCCAGCCTGGACAAATTTCCAGTGAGGCAAGCCCACCTCTGACCTACAGGGCCTAGAAGGAAAGCATGGAGATGGAGATATCAGTAACTGGCAACATCACAGGCCTCCCTGGCACAGTGTGACACCCTGCACAGTGTGCCAGTGGTGCAGTGGTACAGGACAGCCATGATGTACCATGACATCCACCAGGGCGTGCAGCCCCAGCCCCTTCCCCTGACCATGGCATGCCAATGGCACTGCCCCATGGACCAATGAATGGGAATGCGCACAGTCATTGTGCACTTACCTGGCCATGGCATGGCAACCCTCCAGATGCGTGTCTGTAGTGCCCAAAGTACTCCTGGTCTCTCAGCTGCAGGTCCTCGTAGCAGTGCCTGCACTGCTCCCCAGTGTGCCGTGCACCTGTGGCCTCCTCGAGGCTGATGGCCACCTCCTGCCACACCTCTGTCTGAGGCCTGTTGAGGGGCACCTGCCCATACAGGGTGCCAGCATGTGGCTCCACTAGGTCCATCCGGTTGACTAGCTCAACCTGTATCCAGTTAGGGACATGGGGTGCTGCTCTGCGCGGCATGTCTGCAACTCTCTTGGCAAGGTAAAATGGTGCCCAGCATCACACGTGCTGGGGATGTATGCCATGCACAACTATGTGCTGTCTCTGCCTATCTCACAGGCATGGAGATGCGCAGCTCGGTCAAGGCAGCACTGCCACATGCCACAGGGCACCTACAGGGCCAAAGGTCACCCATGGGGTCAAGGGGTGGGCTGCGCACCCTGCGCCACAGTGCCATTGGGAAAGGCTGGCATGCTGCATGGTACAGCCATGTGGGAGCCACAGTACCTGGCCCCATTGCACATGTGTGCCATGTTACCCATTGCACAGGATGCCATCAATGTAATGGTGCTAGGGTGCAATTGGCATAGAGGCACCAGGGTGCCGTAGGCCATACAGTGCATGAGTGCCACACATGCAATAGTGGATGGGTGCTGTACTGTCTGTCATGCATGTTTGCAGTACATGACAGTAGCACATGAATGCGCATGGTAGGGGCTATTGCGCACGTCACAATGGTGTGCCTTGACTTGTACATGCCCAGCTCCATTGCACAATGAGCAACCACACAATATTCAGCCGCTATATGCAAAGCAGCTGATTAGCATGTCTGCGGTGCATCAGCTGCATTTGTATGTTACTACAGTTGCACAACACCTCATTTACATGCAATGCACTATAAAGGCACCAGGAGAATGCTCAGGTTGAGGAACAGTATAGCAACCCTTACAGGTAGGATACATGCCATGGGGCTGACTGGATAGTGGAATGGGAGGCTGGGAGGGCATACCAGGCCAGACTAACACACGTCCACCCCACACAAAGAAGCATGTCTGAACAAGAGGAGACTGAGAAGTGTGGGTCTGCATGCAAGTGCAGGCCCAACTTCACCAGAGCAGAGTCTGACACCCTATTTCAGGTGTACCTGCACCAGAAGCCACTCCTGAGTGGCTCCACAGGCACCCCACAGGCCCGGGAAAAAGCATGGGAGGGTGTGGCCCATGCTGTGAACCTGCAGGGCTGCCACCAATGGTCTGTGCAGGAGTGCAGCAAGAAAGTCAGCATGGACAGGAGGCAAATCCAGGCAGTGCGTGCCACCACAGGTGGGGGTCAGCCTGACGTGCCCACCCTCACGCCGCAGGAGGATCTGGTGGTGGCCACCATGTGGCACAGCATGGTTGAGAGCATGCCCGGTGGAGGATTCCAAACAGGTGGCAGCCCATCACTGCATGGTAGTCATGGCTGTGATGGGGGCAGGGGGGCAGGAGGCAGGGGTGGGTGACAGCAACGCTAATACATCTGTGTTCTCTTTCAGCTCCTGAGTGCCTGCATGCAGTGATGAGGTGGGGGTGTCCGCTGGGGGGGCAGTCTTGGACCAAGAGGACCATCCATCAGCCTCCACTGGACACCGTGGCCTGGATCGACTGTGGGGCAGCACTGCTGTATGTCCAGATGCCTGAGGCGCAGATGCGACTGAGGCCCTGGCTGCATTTCAGCATGAAGCCAGTTGTGGTGTCTGTTGTGCTGAGACATAGCTCGAGGGGGGGTCCAGTTCTGATGACAACGAGACCTACATCATGGACAACGATGTTGTGGCTGCAGGGGAGGCACCCATACCACACTCCTGCCACGGCAGTGCAGTCAGTGGCCCAGTGGTGGATGTCTGCACACCGGCTACTGTGGCTGGCATAGCTGTGTCTGCCACTTGTTCAGCAATGGCTGGCAATGGTGGCAGTAGTGCTGGTGGTGATGGTGCAGCCACACTGGTGTTGCCCTGTGCACAGTGGTCAGAGGGGTGGCAGCAGTGACCAGGAGGCGTTGATGTGGGGCCTGGGGCAGTGCCAGCTGTCGGTGCACCGCATAACACTCAGCCCCAGGAGAGACTCGCTGTGCAGCACCCACCTTAATGGGGTGCTGGGCCACAGGGTCGGGACACACCTATTGGTTGGCACAGTGCCCCAGCGCCCCAGGGCACCAACCCCTTGGATGAGCACACCCATCTGCTCTGGGCCTCTGTTGAGGAGCAGGTGCTGACCATGGCAGGGGCACGTGCACTCCGTGTGGTGCTGTGCCAGGCAGGCGAGTGGCAGGACAGGGACTTCGCCCTGCTCCTGGCTGAGAACATGCGTATGCAGGTGGACACGGCCGCAGCCATGGATCGGCTGACCACTGCGGTCATGGATGGTCTGGCACCACTGGCATCACTGGTGTGTGGCTGTCCACCGTTTACACCTTGGCGTGCATTCTCCACCCCTTGGGCCCAGTGTCATGCGACCCTCATGGTGTCAATGCCGGGGTCTGCTGTGGGCATTCCCGGCATGCCTGGAGCTGGCATGTTTGGGGTCCTGCAGACACCTGTGAGGACCCATTCACAGTCCCACAGTGTCACCCTTTGGGGATCATCTGTGACACCCCCTGTGGCCAACGCTCACCCTGCATCCGCTGTGCATTCTTGGTGGGGCCGTCTATGTGTTCACGGTGGCTGTGCAACCATGTGGCATTTCTGAACCCCCCACCTCTGTGTCCACCATATGCTGCTGCCCTGTGGGCACATTGGTGCAGTTTGTGTGTGCGTGTCCCATGACTGTGGCATCCATGGTTAACTCTGTACATGGCCCATGTGCTGCACCACTCAGCGTCTGACACATGCCTGGTGCCTACCTCTGGGTGGTTGCATGTGCGTCCTGTGTGCATGTGTGTGTGTGTGTGTGTGTGTGTGTGTGTGCATGGGTGCATGTGTGTGTGTGTGAGGTGTGCAGGCCTGTGCTGCGTGCTGCATCGGTGTAGGTTTTCCACACCAGTCCACACCCCCGTCCCACTGTCCCTGGCACAGGGTGTGCCCTTGCCTGCCTGTCCTCTGTGCCCTGGGCCCTAGCCCTTGCATGTGGCCATGTCCACCTACCTGCATGCTCCATAATATTCCTCAGTGAGTATGTCCCTGTGCAGCTGGGCCAGTCTGGCCAGCTGGGGTTCCATTTGCATGGGGGGGCTGCCCACCACCAGGGCCAGCGGCCATGTCGTTCCCACTGCTGTCCCCCCTTTGACCTCGACAGCTATCCCATGGTCAGTGACCATGATGTGTAATATACAGCAGGCCAGGAATAGGCCACAGGCCTTTGAGGGACTGTACTGTAGGGTACCGCCAGACTTGTGCAGACAACGAACTGAGCCTTCAGCAGCCCAAACACTTGCTCGATGATATTCCGTGTGCTGGCATGTGCCTCATCGTATTGGTACTGTGCAGGCGTTGACAGGTGCCAGTATGGGGTGAGCAGCCATGGCCGGAGTTGGTAGCCATTGTCACCTGTGAGTAGAGATGTCTGGTTAGCATGTTGGACTGTGTCATTGCTGCCACCCACCATCCCAGCAACACCCCCTGGCACCCATGACCTGGTATCCCCCATGCCTTGCCCTGCTTACCCCAGCATACCGCATCCGCAGCATACTCACCGACTAGGTGGCCAATGGGGATGTCCCCACTCTTGAACCTCTGGCACAGTGCTGACTGGTGTCAGATGAAGGCATCATATGTTCCTCCAGAGTGTGTGGCACAGACATTGATTATGCACCTCCTGGCATCGCACACCACCTGGCAGTTGACACTGGGGTAGCCCTCCTGTTTATGTAGGCTACCCCCTCTGGGCCAGGTGGTGTGCGGATGCCAACATGAGTACAGTCGATAGCCCCTAGCCTACCAGGCAACAGTGCCTCCCTGTGGAACTCCTGCATTTTGCTGTGCACACTGCATGTGTGCTTGGGAAATGGATGTACTCCGCAGCATGTGGCAGCAGTGCTCTGAGGAATTGTGTGAGGAGTCATGACGCGGCTGAGTGGGTTATGCCTGTTGTGTCCCCTGTTGGTCTCTGGAAGGTACCCATGGTGAGCAGGTACATGATGGCTGCGACATTCGTCTCCACCAACAGGGCATGGCTGTCTAGGGGATGGGGGTAGGAAAAAGTAGGCTGCTGGTTAACTAGGATCTGCAGCTTATCCAGTAGGCAGGGAAATGGGCAGACTGGGTGGGCCAAGCGGTCCTTATCTGCCGTCAAATTCTATGTTTCTATGTTTCTATGTCTCTTGTGGGTGCCTGCATCTCCTCACTGCACAGCTCACAGAGCCACCTCAGAATTGCCCAGTTCAAGCGGTACGGGTCCACAATCTCTGTATCACTATACTGTCCTAAGGTGATGCGGGCACGGTACCACCTGTTCTGGGTGTACCACTGATGGGACCTTCCAGAGCTGATCTGGTCTGTGAACTGCCTCCTTACACCTCTCATTACTGCCTCCATCTGGAATGTGACACTGGCCATGTCCAGGGTGGTATGTCCTCCCCCCGGGTGGCTTCCTCCCCTGGCTCCTGTGGCTGTGGACTGCTGTCTGTTCCCCTGCAGTGGGCGCACCCATTTGTGACTGCCTGGCCTGCAGTCCATGACCTCCACCTTCCACCTCTCTGTACCCCTGTGCAGCCCTTCCTGTGCTGGATGTCACTAGCTCCTGCTGCATTCTGCCTTGCACCCTTTCTCATGGCCACACACTAACTCACCCACACACACGCACACTCACACCCCCTGACTTTGGCTGTTTCTGGAACCCTGGTCCACATTCTGTGCCTCTCCCAGCCTGCCTCTCACTCTGTGGCTCCCCTTCAGCTGTTCTGCCTGCCCCCTCGCTCTCACTCTTTCAGGCTTCCCTGTAGCGCAAGCCTCCTTCCCTCATTTGCTCCTTCTTTTTATGTGCTCAAGTCTGCTCTGCACAAGTCTCATTTGCTCCTCGCTTGCTCCATTCACCTGCCGTTGAATATCGCACTGTGCTGCATATTCATGGCTACACCCCCTGCACTTGCGCATGCATTCATTACCATTGTACATTGGTGCATTGGTACTTGTGCTGTGCATTTGCTGCCGCTGAAAATCGATCTCCAGCGCAATTCCATAGTTGCGCAGGTATAACCCTGTTGTGCATTGCGCAACTGCTTTGAATATCCCACCCTTCATTTTCTCAGGAAAAAATTAACATGTATTGCAACGATACTTGCTGTATCTCATGGACAAAAAATACAGAATTTTATTTCTGAAATTCAAACTGGAACTGTACCTGTCTAAATTTCTGAAATAAATATTTTGAAAAGATGAATCGCTGTTTGGGGACTTGTATTGTGATTGTGGAAACAGCTAATTAGAAATGTTAACACATGTTCTGCTGCACTGTCCTAAATATAATGAAAAGCATGGAATTTTTCTTGATCAATATTTTCAAACAAATACTTTATCAGAAGATGAAACTCTGAGAATACTGATGAATTCTCCAGTGGAATTTATCACCATAGACATGGTAAATTTTATGAAATAGATATATTTGAAAATGATTACCACAAGAGCTGTTTAGACATTCCATTTGTTGTAGTGGATAAAATCCTTTCAATGTTAAACTCTGTAAAGGAGAAAGAATATTTATATTGCATTTGTTTATTTAAATATTGTGCACACATGTTTTTAATTTTATTTACTGTATTTTTAACTTAAAATGACTGGAAAGTCAACCAAATAAAGGAAATATTGATACTGAATATTGGAGAAAAGAAGGGGTGTTTGCATATTAAAGGAATTGTGACATTTTCTGACAAAGGCAGGGATAGGCTCCTGGGGGTTGCAAATGATTTGTGTGTCTGTTGTTTTTGTATTTAATGTATTAAATACTGGGGTTGACACACATTGACAAAATGGTGTGTGTGTGTGGGGGGGGGGTCTTTGGCTGCACCAGTGATAGGCCCCTGGAGAGATCCTGGGCCAGAATTCCTGCTTTCCAAGTTTCATGCTATTACATGAGTGGGTGGCTTTGATAGAAGTTGCCAAAAATTACAATTTAACATAAAAGTGTCTTCCAAATCACAACTACAGTTAATCTAATGTGCCACTACAGTAAATTGTACAAGTACACTTTCATTAAATATACACTTTTGGCTGTAACACTGAAAAAAGCAGTGGAGCTAAGCATTTGAGTTGGCATGAACCATTAAATGTTTGAATATAAATACTGGCCACTAAGAGTCCAACTCTGTCCTACTGTCGAAACTTCATTTAGATGCAAAATGTTGGTAGAGATGGCCTAAGAAGGATAAAGACAGAAACATAGACAATGTAAACAGATAGAGGCTTGTTGACCTATATAATCTGAAAAGCCAGCTTAGATATGGGACTGTGAGGTTGTTTGTGTTTGTGAGGTATCTACCTTCTGTAATTTGGTTTCACCCAATGTGCACTAGCTTTGCACGAATAAATATTTGCATTTTACCTCACCTGACTGTATGACTTACTGTGAAGGGGCCAAGAGAAAAACACATGGTCGGTGGGAGGAAGTAAAAATAAGGGTGTCCGAACGTGGAATGCTGTGAGCACAGAAGTTTGCAGTCAGGCAAATAAAATCTCAAACTAAATGGCCTCGATGTTGGAGGCATACTTTGATATTGTTGCTGTTAACAAGACATGGGTACACAGGGTACCATGACTGGGACATAATTGTGCCAGGTTATGCTCTGTACTGTAAAGACAGGGTGGAGAAAAAAATGAAAGAGGAGTAGCTATCTACTTTAGGGAGGATATAAAAGCCACAGAAGTTCCGGACATAAGGGATGAAGTGGAGGCACTGTGGGTCACACTGGAAACAGGAAATGGAAGTGCCACCCAAGCAGGTGTGATCTACAGACCACCAGCACATGGGAAGGAGTCAGATAATGAACCAGTGGAAATCATCCACAAAATGGCAGCTAAAGGTGAAATGCCGAGGAAATAGCTAGCTGCCTAGCTGATTGAATGTATGCTCAGAGAGCGCCTATACCAACATCCATTATTGGCTCTATTTAGTTATTTTCAGCCTGTAACTTGCTCCGAAAACCACTGATATTAGTCCCTTGGAGTGCTGTGACCAGTTGGGGAGAGATTTGAGACAATATGGGCAGGAAAAATGCAGACCAAAAGTCTAACTTTTTTACTCCTCATAGTGGGGACTTTAAAATGCCATCCACCTCCGCAACCTCGTCAGTAGCTGAACATAGAACCGAGGAACCCAGACCGGCAATGCTAGAATCATTACAACTGGTGGTCATGAACTTAACTAAGATGGTTCAGCAACTAGACATAAAAATGGACACCTAGCACAACTGAATGTTTATTTTTGAGCAGAAATTGGATGGCATGGTAGATACCAAACAACCTGCATAACATTCATCACAGCGAGCCCAGGCCTCAGCGGCAACCTGCATTAAAGAACAAGGAGAATACCACTGTGGTTTTCCAAAGAGGTGGCAGGGAGGGTGAAGGAAAAAAGATTAGCATTTAGAAAATACTACGAAACACAGAAGGAGAAAGACAGAGGAAAGTTTCCAGAAAAGCTAAAGGAGGTGGGGAAGGCAGTCAGAAAAGCCAAAGCACAGACAGATGAATGAATAGCCAAGGCAATAAAGAAAAGAGACAGGACCTTTTTTAGATACATCAGAGAAAGGAGAAAAAAACAGTGGTGGGATTGTGAGACTAAAAAAAGAAAAGGGGGGGGTCGGGAAAAGGGAACCAGGAAAAAGCAAAAATCCTGAACAAGTATTTTTGTTCAGTATTCACAGTGGAAAAGCAAGGGAAGGGTCCACAGCTAGTGGAAAGATGCACCAAGGGGGGTAATAGATACAAGTCCATTCACAGTAGAGGGAATCCTAATGGAACTAGAAAAAATGAAGCTAGATAAAGCAATTGGCTGGACAGAATGCATTCCAGAATTCTAAAACAGCTTACAAAGGAGCTAGCAGTGCCAGTGACAGCCTTGGTCAACAAATAATTAGAAATAGGTGTGGTGCCAGCAGACTGGAAGAGGGCGAATGTTGCACCTCTGCATCAGAGTGGGAGAAGAGAGGACGCTGGTAACTATAGGCCTGTCACCCTAACCTCAGTGGCAGGGAAGGTGATGGAATCATTATGTAAAGAAAAGACTGTGACATGTCTTGAATCCAATGGGCAGCAGGATCTGAGACAGCATTTTTCATCGCATGCAGGTCTTGCCAAACAAACATAACAGAGCTCTTTGACAGGGTGGCAGGGGAAATAGATCAAAGAGGGGTGGTAGATGTGTCTTACCTGGATTTTAATAAAACTTTCTATACCATCCCGCATAAAGGACTGATAAACAAATTGAACAGCACTGGAGTCAGTTCAGGAGTGGTAAACTGGGTTACAAATTGGTTGAGTGGTAGGACACAAAGGGTGGTAGTGAACAGAGTTCAGTCTGCAGAGAGGGAAATAACCAGTGGGGTGCCTCAGGGTCAGTGCTAGGCCCAGTCCTCTTTAATGTCTTGATAAGCGACTTTACAGAGGGGCAGGAGGGTAAGGTGTGCCTCTTTGCAGATGACATACAGATCTGTAATAGGGTTGGCACACTGGGGGTGTTTGGGGAAAAAATTAGACAGAATCTGGACAAGTTGGTAGAATTGTCAAATATGTAGCAACTGAGATTCAAAGCAAAGTCAAAATTATGCACTTGGGGCACAGAAACTTGAGGGAGGAGTGCTCAAAGAGGGAGATACTGTCAATCGCAAAACATGAGATTCCAGATGTTCCAGGACTAGAGGGCATGGGATGAAGTTGGAGGGAGGACGATTCAGAGGAAACGTGAGGAAGAATTTCTTCACAGAACGGGTGGTGGACAAGTGGAACACCCTGCCAGAGGAAGTGGTGGGGGCTGAAACAATCACGGGATTTAAGAATGCATGGGATAGACATAAAGGAATTGTGGAGATCAGGGGTAAGGGGCAACAGACTTCCTGGAAAACATAAACTGAACTTACAAACTTAAATGGGCAGACTGGGTGGGCCATAGGCCCTTATCTGCCGACACTGTCTATGTATCTATGTATCTATGAGAGAGATCTAGGCGTGATTATATTTGAGACCTAAAGATGGCTGAACAGAGTGAAAAGGTAGTAAGAAGGGCCAGTGGGATGCTGGGATGCATTGGGAAATGAATTACATGCCAAAAAAGGGAAATGGTGATGGCACCGTACAGATCATTGGCAAGACCTCATCTGGAGTCCAGTGTTCATTTTCGGAGGCCTCATCTCAAGAAAGACATAGACAGGGTGGAGGCGGTACAGAGAAGGCTACTAAAATGATACATGGGCTGCACCAGAAGCCATATGAGGAGAGGCTGAGAGACCTTAATATGTATTATCTGGAAATGAGGAGACAGAGGGGGGACATGACAGAGACGTTCAAATACCTTAAAGAGATAAATAAGTTACTGGGGGGTAACTTCTTTTGGAAAAGATGATGTGCCAGAACTAGGGGACATGACTTAAAGTTGGAAGGAGGTATAGTCAGGAGCAATGTGAGGCAGTACTTCTTTACAGAAAGGGTGGTGGATGCATGAAACAGCCTCACCGCAGGGATGTTGGAGGCAAAAATGTTGGAGGAATTCAAAAATGCGTATGACAGACACATGGGAAAGCTAGAAACAGAGAAAGGTGGGAAAGTTGCAGATCAGTTACAGTTTACAGCATAAGCAAAGGTAGGAAAAATTGGCAGACTAGATGGGCCAGGCAGTCCCTATCTGCCAACACATTCTATGTATGTATCTATGTGTGCATGACTTTTTCTTTCTCTTGGTGCTTGCTTCATGAGGAACATTTACCATCTGCCCCCTAGAACAAGAGCAGAGCACTGCTTCTGGTTCACTTGATAATGAAGTGGCACTGGCATCAGCTGTGAAAGCAGCAAACACTCATATAATCTCGGACATGCAGGGGTTGCACTTGGTTTCCAGTGAGGGACAGCTACAGCACATAGTGTAAGTTGCACTTTCAAGCCATTATGTTGTTCATTAAGGTTTTTTTTCAGACAGCCACTTTAATCAACAGTCAGAAATCTATCTAGCCCAAAAGCAAATTCCAGGTCGTTAAAATATCCATTTTTATGGGCTGGATTTTTAAAATGTGAGGAGGCAGGCTCAACTACCAATTTATGAGTTGTGCCCATGTCTTTTGAAATGCAACAAGATGCTCAGGCCCTATTTTCTTTTTTTCTATGTAGGTGTCTATTACCTTGGTCACAGCAGTGTATGCTCCCTTCAGCCTTCTCCACCACCATGCATGCTATCAACCACTATCTCTCCTGATCACTTGTTGGCATGGTACTCTAGGGATCTAACCCCTGTGGGGGGCAAGAGAGCAAGATCCATTCTGCCACCTGAAGCACAAACCATTAATGTTCGCAGGTGCCAGTGATGTGGTGGATGGTGGTGTGGGAGGCAGGCATAATACTACACTGCTGTACTGACCATTTTCCTCTTGTTCCCCCTCAGCCCGAGGACATGGTAATGGAGGACATGTGCACATAGACATATGCCTGCATTCTGGCTCACTTCCCCCTCCATCCTCCCGATGTTGCATCAGCCTCCAACCATCCATGCTCTGACAGCTAACCTCCACTAGGTGTCAGCCAAGATGGGGATGACTTGGGGACCATCCCCAGGAGATGAAAACCACCTTGTGGCTTGCTCAGTCCTGCTCCTGCCCTCCCTCCAAGCCAGCCCCTACTACAACCCAGGCTTGAGGAAAGGAGCATTAGTAGTGCCTCAGAACTCAGTGCAATGAGACCGGCTATACCCTGACCCTATTTTCAAAGGTTTAAATGGATTTGTGACACTTGACATGATTTCTGGCAGCTTGAACTGGAAAGAATTTTATGTGGCCTAACTTTCAGGAACAGTTTGCTAGTATGCAGCAAAAACATGCTGCATCTGGCTAAACTCATTTTGAAAATCCTGGCCATGTAATTATTCATTTATTTATTTATTTATTTGAAAACTGTTGACCGGGAAAGGCACACTGAGCCAAGGCTTGCATTTCCAGCTGCCCGAAGGGACCAAAGAGTAAAAACTGATACATAGCATAGACACATACAGTGTTTCAAAAAAGAGTGCATGTTAACATTTTGGTAGTTGTTTTTCAGGTGGTGTAACTGGACACATACTATAATGTACTGTAAAAAGCAAAACAGAAACTCAGCTTCCATTTTGCTTGCTATGTATAACACTGTGCAACAAAGTTATGATTAGGACATAATGAGATCATTTACTATACAGTTTGAGAGTACTGGATTGTTCGGACAGTGAGTGAAACACCTCGGGACAGATTTACAATGATGCAGGATGCCTGTGTCAAACAGGAGCTGTTCTGAAAGGCAGCCTGTGGCTGCATGCACCGAAAGGGAGCTTTCACCAGCCTTGTCCAAAAAATATGCACTGCAGCATGGCATGGTGCTAGGAGGATTGTGGCAGAGGTAGGCTGCCATAGCCCCTATTTTTGTATTCACAAAATCCTCCCAGAGGGCTACATTCTAAGCACCCTTAGACCAGCAATGGCTGGTCTAAGGATACTTATGATGGCCTCTGAGGGAATTTTTTAACAGTTTCAGCACTGTACCATACACCCCCACCAAAATCCCTGTAAAAATAGACCAAACATCCCTGGTGGTCTAGTGCCCCCTCCAATCTTCCTCGATCCCTGTGATAATTAAAAAAATTAAACCCTGGTGGTCTAACAGTCCCCCCCAGCCCCGATCCCCCATTGTGTAGAAATAAATAGCCCTGGCAATCTAGTTGCTCCCCACCCTGGAAGGCAGTGTTCCACAACCCACTCCTCCAAACCAAAAAACAGCCTGCAATCATATAGTACGTGATCCTTATTGACAGCTCAGTTGGCAGCCGGGTGCAGTGGTGTAGGGCTGTGCCAGGAGAACTGCTAGACCACCAGGTTTTTTTTCTATACATATCAGTGATCAGGGATGATTGGGGGACATCTAGACCACCAGGATTTTTTTTCTATACATATCAGGGATCAGGGATGATTGGGGGACTGCTAGACAAGCAGGTTTGTTTATACATACCAGGGATTGGGGATGATAGGGATATCGCTAGACCACCTGTGTTTTATTTTTCTGTTTATCACAGGGATCGCGGATGATAGGGGGACCACTAGACCACAAGGGATTTTTTTCCATACTTCACTGGGATCAAGCTGGGGCAGGGGACAACAGCCACCAGGGACTGCTGACCATTGTGCTATTGCTGCATGACTGCCCTGCGGCTTGTGGCACAATTGCAGGATGCACTGTCTGTTTGGAGCTATGACAGGGTGGGTGCAAGCTACAGGACATTGCTGCTGGGACTCTACTTGGTAGTGACTCATGTGCAGGGTACCTGGCACACTGACAGTTGGTGCAAGCTGCCTTTGGCACAGCTTGCACCAACCTTTGTGACTAGGACCCCTGATGTTGTTTTCTAATATACAGTGGAAGCAGCCATGATGCAACACAATAATTTGCACTAAGTGACATGCCACAAAATACTGCAAGACAAAATGTCTTAATTGCAATTGAGTTACACTGTTTCCTGAAGAATACTGCAGCATTTTGTGATATACTACTGCATCACTGAGTTGCATCCTGGGCGGTGCTGCTGTATGTCCTTGAGAAACTAATTAAAAGGCTAAACCTGATGCTTTTTAGGCCATGCCCCTCTTGTGGTTCTTATTCCTCATGCAACTCCATGCGTACTTGCAATGTATCTTTAGTGAGGCTACTTGATTTTGTGTACTGCCTCTGTTATGCTGCAGTATTTTGTGTCTGTCTTCACTGTCTACTCTACTTGCTTTACGTATCCAAATGCTTGCTACCTTTTTATCAATGTACCTGCTGTTCATAATCACACTTACAAACATTTCCTCAAAGTTCCTCTGCATGAAAGTGTTGCAAAGAAGTACACATTGGGATGGTGGTGCTCACAAATAGTCGATTCCATACACATGAATCAGACACTCACCAACCATTTTTAAATAGGACAGCACATCTTCAACATAAAAATTCAGATATTTATTTAAAAGTCCATTTTCATTCACACAGAATTCTCTGGGCACACCTTACACACTTTGGACATTGCAGTCATTTATAAAAGGCTAGTGCAAGTGACATAAAAACACCTAACTTATAGATGGATTCTAAGTGACAAAAAAGTATAATGTCACAATACACTGTTAAAGTGATTGGTGCAGAGTTAAATGAAACACGTACAATCAATCACAAAGTAACACTTTCAAATTCATTTGGTCATCAAGCTGAATAAAGAACAATTTACAAATCAAAAGAAATGCGTATTGTGAAAAGTGGGCAGTCAGTGGGCAGGAGCATTTTTCCACAGATCTGGTTGTCCTGCTGCTCCTGTATTTCTGCTCATGGCTTAGTGTTTTCTAAATTATGACATCTGACATGAATTCATGTTTTCAGTAGCTTGTTATTCACTTCAGTTTCTAAATTACCAGCCTTTGTTCAGTCAAAAAAGTGTCCTGTTCACCACATCACACTGCTTGTAAACAATCACTCATGTGGTCATCATACTGCATACAGGCATTCTGCCTGTCGGCCCCATCATACTACCCACAAATCAATTCATTTCTAGATCATGATATCATGCTGTATGAACCCATCCATACTGGCCATAATCAATCAAGCCCCCTAACTCTGCTTAAAGTCTGCATCTTGAAATAAGTCCCTTATCATAAGTGGGGGTCTTTTTCAAGCCTTTTGCCTCCCAGAGTTCACCCTGGCAATTCCACTTGGTGGCGAAAAAGTCTAAACCTCAGGAGGATGTGTCAGCCATGCAGACCCGTGGTCACTGGTAGAGATGCAGTGAAGTTTTACTTCACAGGTGAATTCCCTGTGAATCTGCTAACTCTGCCTCCACGCGTCATTTCGAGAAGTTGCCACCTGTGGTGGAAACTTTAGCAAAATTGGCATGGGGTAATTTTGTATAGCTTTGTGGGTTTTTAAAATGCAACTTGAACTTAAAAATCTCAAAGGAGGGCTGGCCCAGTGGCACTGAGGGGTGAGGTACTGGACGCCTTTCCTCATACCACGCCGGTGACCTGGGTTTGGAATGAGCCCGAGGCACTGGGGGTCAACTGGGGAGGAGAAGGATGGAACACCCAATGGCTCCCTCCTTCTCCGGGGGGGGGTCTTCTGTATGCTTCTGCTGCAATACCTCCATCTATGGGAGCCCAGTGGAAGGTGCTGTAGTTGTGAGTAGCACCAAGGGCATTGGCCAGAAGTTGGCAGAGGGGCAGAGCATAAAGCACGTCTCAGTGTGCCTCCTAGCTCATTGGCCCTCATTGCACGCCGACATCTGGGGAACAAGGGAAAAACCCCTTGGTCTTTCCTAGGCAATGACACCTCTCTGCGCATCTCAGGCTTGTATCAGCAGACTCTGCTGTACAGGCTCAGGGGAGGTAAGATTGGGGTCCCTCTTCACCCTACCTTGGGGATTATCCAGGTACCTAGGCTAATGGAACCATATGTACTCTATGGGTAGACCCCGAAGAGACTATAAGGTGCACAAAGAGAATGTCTGAGAGAGGGGAGAGAGGAGACAGTTGGGAGCATAAATACATAGTTTAAAAAAAATGTCAAAGGAAGGAGAAGTTTGAAACCAGCTGCTTCCCCCATAACTGGCAGCCCGACCTCCCTCTCTGGTGTCTAGTGATCCCACCCCCATTGATCACTGCCTGGCCCCAATATGAAAAAATAAATCCCCCCCAATCATGGGACACCTTCCCCAGCTGTAAAATCTATTCATGGTGTTTAGTGGTCGCACCCCCCAGGCCAATTGCTGATCCAATATGAAAAATGACATCCCCTCCCTCCAATTGCCATTCCTGGTGTCTAGTAGATCCCCTCCCTGATCACCAGCCCCATTGCAAAATGAAGAAACTCCAGGGTCCCCCCAATCACTGGGCACTGAGTCCGACCAACTTTACAAAAATAAAAATATCCCTGTTGTCTAGTAGACCACTCCACCCCATCAAGTACTGCCGCACCTCCCCGCTTTCACCCTAACCTGAGCTGGCCACCAGCACAGCCCTCTATTCACTTCCATGGCTGGCAACTTGAGTGAGCTCTCAATGAATGAGCACGTGCTTGTGCAAGCATGTGCTCATTCATTGAGAGTTCAGTCGGATGCTGGCCATGGAGATGACTGGAGGGCTGTGCTTGTGACCCGCTTGGAGTCATGGTAGGGTGGAGCAGGATCAGGGACTGTATCCTACAGGGTAGGGGGTAGGAGGTCCACTAGACACCAGGGAATTTTTTTTCTAAATTTGGTCAGACTCAGTGCATGGTGATCGGGGAGGGTGGATAAGGACCTTGGATTTTATTTGTTTTGTAATGGGTTTGGTGATTGGCAGGGCACTGCTAGACACCAGAGATGGCAATTTGGGGGATATTATATTTCATATTGTGCAGGCGATCATCCATGTGGGGTGGGACCACTAGAAACCAGGGATAGACTTTGTAGCTGGGGCTGGCACCCCATTACTGGGGGTAGATTTATTTTTTATATTGAGGATAGGCAGCGATCAGCGGAGGGGGGGGAACACTAGATACCAGGGGTGAGTCATCTGTTGGGGGGGTACACTGCAACTGTTAGTAGCCAAACTCCACAAAATGTGAAGGTTGAACTCCACTGAATGAGTTGCCAAACTGCATTTTGTGCAGTTTTTGGGTGGGGGGTAGCAAATGCTGGGCTTCACACACCTGATCCACTCCATGATCTGGGGAAAATCTGCTAATTTTTTTTGTGGTGCCAATTTTCCCCACTTTAAGACTTCAGCAGCAGGAAGGTGTCACTTAGTCTGCTTCCACATCCCCTGCTTTTGTTTCCAGTCAAGGACTGGCCTCCACATGGGGTTGAGGCTGGGCGATAGACTTTCAGCAGCCACTCTCTGCTTAGTCCACATTCCAGGAGGAGGTGGTTTGTTCCCTGAGGAACCTCCATTGGCTTCAAGATCTGCTCATGGCACTCCCAGAATGTTACCCTATTAGAGAGATGGAGCAAAGGGCATCCCTCCAAAAATGTCACCTGAATTAGAATTCCAGAATAGCTAAATAGCACTTATGCCAGGAGGAAGGGTTGCTGTGCTTGTGGATACCCAGAGATTTCCACCTCTGGTGTTTTTTTTTTCTTTGTTTGTACTTAGTGACAAAGGGCAAAAAGTAGTTTTCTTCTACCATTTACCCAGTATTATTTCCACTGTAAGTTGGGGTCAGAAGGTGGCCTGCCTTCTCCTATAGTCCTACCATTCCCTCTCTCTCTCCTCTGGAAATCATGCTGCAGTCTGATATCATTAATCACTGTCTATCAGCTGTCCCTGTCACATTGCTCTTCTGCATTTGCAGATCTTGCTCCACATTTCTATTGGGCTTCTTCCTAAGGTACCTTCGGACCAAAGGAATCACATTCCTGTGGCATCTCTAGGGGTGGAACCCTCCTCATGAGAGTTCCTTTGCCTTCCCCCTAACCTGTTAGGATGGTCGTCCCTCAGGGAACAGAGTGTGAATAGCTAAAGTAGCTACATATGTCAGTCAGCATCCTGCTATAAAACTAGCCTTCGGGTTCAAAAATTTACACTAGCATTATTCAACATTGTGGTTGCTTCAGTCAATTAAACATAGGTTTAGAATAATTACATTCATTTTTTTTGCTTTTTATGGTCTTTTCAGATTCATTTCATGTGCATCCAACTAAAGAAAGCACCATACATAAATCAGGTAATAGTTTATGTTCAATTTTATTTTTTTTCCCCAGAGAAAAAGTAGAATGTAATAGCATCAGATGCAAACCAACAAGTTGCACAAGCATTACTCAACATTGAGGTTGCATACACCTATTAAATGAAAAAACTAAGCCTGAGGTTTGATGAATGGGAGCGGGTGAGCCACACCCTTTACTGGGCTATATAAATCAAATTCTTCTAGCTTCTTTTTAAAGCTCCATTCTTTTCTTTCTCCATCCAATCATTCTCCTACAGTGGTTGACTTCTCTCCTTGGGACCCATTCTAAGATACCTTTAGCTAAAGGAATCACATTCCTGTAGCACTTCTAGGGGTGGAATCATAATAGCATCAAACACCAACAAACTGAATTTGAACCAAATTAAACTGTTTTGAGAAATACCATTGAATCTTTAATGTGCTCCTCAATAACTACCAGAAAACAGCATCTCATTTGAATGTCTCATTTGAAGGATGGTACACCATAACAATGTAGCATCCACTTAGTACTGCACTCAGGAGTCAGAGTTTATTATATAAGCAAAATCCTGGTATGGTGCTAGACAATCTCCTGGCCCAGAGGTGGATATGTTTTGAAGTATCAAGAAAATTTGCTTCATACTTTTTTAAAATGTTGATTTTTATTCCTGTTTGTCTGTAGTTTTACCATGGTTGACATGAAACAAGCAGTTTAGCTTCAAGAAACAAGCAATAAGCCACTCAATAGTGTTGGTTGTGCTGGGAACAAAACACACCAAGGGGCGTAGTAAGGCATGGGACTTCAGGATGAGTGGTGTTTTGAACACCTGTAAGTGCATTTATCATAGAATAACCAACAACCTAGTGTGTCTTCTTTTGGTTATAAAATATATTTATTTTATTTATTTGAAAATATTTTATCAGGTAAGCCATACAGAGAACAACGTTCTCATTTACAGATGCAACATGGATCAGGGGTAGGGTAGGGAGGAGAGGAGAGGGAAGGAAAAGTACAAAACATAATGATCTTTCCTTCAATGAAGCAATACCTTTACATTAGAATATTTGTAAAGAGTGTATCTGCAGTCTTCAGACATCATTCCATGTCCTGGCACTTTTACTGACATCATAGGATAGAACATTTAATTATCAGATGTTTGTAAGGAGACTAATCAACAAGACTTTGGTCAAGTATTTCCTAAATGTTCAGGGGTCCATCCACTTTTTTCTTCAATCTGCGTATGTCATGCTGATTCAATCTAATTTCAGCCTTTTCACTTTCAGTTTGTATTAAGGCCATCATTCTGTCATAGTTCTTTTCTTGGGGGAGTCAAAGATATTTTGAGTAATCCAGCTGATGATGGGGTGTTTCTAATACTACTAGTGTTCAGGAACATATCCTTCTGGGATCTCTGCAAGCTCAAATTCACCTACCAATACATTGATGTAAGTTACGAAAGTTGTTTATGGTATTCCCATGAAAGGAAAGTACAGTAGTACTTCAACAGATGCAAGAATCTTCTTTCATTGAAGTGTGATGGTTTGATAACAAAAAGTTGTTTTCCATGACTGCCATAAATGTTGTTTTTCCTAGTAGGTGTCATAGAAAGGACATTTCCTTTCATAAATCCTGGTTTGACAGAGTTGTGTCAAGCTGCAAAGCTTGCTGCTGCGAGCAAATGTCTAATGTCCGTCATAATGACTGAGGGTGAAACTACAGACAGAGGCCAACAAGGCATCTAGATGAAACATTTTAAAAATGTATACAGGTAGCAGGTAACATACTGAGTCAAATGGCAACAACAGTGAAAGAGTCGCAATATGGGCATACAGTATACGAATCAGCAACAGCTGATGACATTAAAACAATGTAAGCAACAATAAATACAATGAAACAGTTTGCTAGGGCACACAAATGTTTACAAAAAATGGCTCCTTTTGTTCAGCTTAATGGTAAAGATAAAGGTTGAGCAGGTGCTGTACAGTGGAAAAGTATAAAAACATTTTTGCAAAAGGAAATTAATTTTAGCTTGACCAGAGTTTTGATCAGGTACAAGTTTACTTATAACAATCAGGTTATTTAAATTAGGTGGTTGCTTAAAAGACAGTAGAGGTAGTTCTTGAAAAATACACTGCAGGGTGTCATCCTCATTGAATATTAGTTGGGGTCCATGTGGGGGTACGTGGAATATTAGTGTAGAGGGAGGTTACATCCATTGTGACTAATATGGTATTAGGTGGTAAGTCCCTATAACCAGAAGATTTATGTAAGAAGTGTGTAGTGTCTCAAATGTAGCTGTTCCTTTCCATAACAAGTGATTTTAAAATGGTTTCTATAAAACCTGAGGTCCCCTCTGTCAGGGTACTGTACCATTGCGAGATACTACGGGCCCAGTTCCAGAATGGGTTATACATGTTGCAAGGCAATTTGAGCCAAACCCAATGGTGCAAGTTGCACCTTGTGACATGCGTTACACTGCCTGCTATTATGAAAGGTGACCTGCGACATGGTACGGGCTGCCTGTGCCAAAGGTGGGCTATGCAACTGGCTATGCTAGAAACCCCCTGCAACATGGCACAAGGGGGTTTCTGGCATCAGTTATGGCCCTATTCCAGGCGTGCAGCCAATGGAATGGCAATTCGCTATTCCAGGAGGGACCCCGGCAGATAATGGTCAAAGTATGGTTAGACTAGCTATTAACTGATCTAACCATACCTTACATTCACTGGGGCCACACCTCCATGCTTAGTGCCCCTACAGCTGACCCCCCATGGTCCCACATAGGTCCCCACCCCACCCCCATTAGCAGGGCTGCCCTCAGTGTGCAGCTGGTATCTCAATGACCCCATCCCTGAGCAGTGTCCAGTAGGTCAGAACATGTCCCCTGCCTGCTGTACTCCTCAAGGTTGTCCTGTGGGCCCCCCACCCCTCCCCAGCCTTGTGGGCCAATGTCATGGTGTCATGGTGTGGGGCTTTGGTGGGGCCTTGCTATGCACAGCTTGCACCCTGTGGGTGGGCATTGCTGTGGCTTGTGGCAGGCAGGTCAGGTGCGCCTTTTCTGTGGCACAACCCTGGAGCTGCCGCAAGTCACAGGGTGTAGGTGCTGAGTACCCTGTCTATTTTAGGATCTGGTGCCGGGTCACCAGTGTAGTGGCGTATGTCGCAACTCACATCCACCAGCGAGTAGTGCCATATGCCTTGGAAATGGCTCCTATGGGTCTCCCTGGATTCCCAGGCTTAAGGATTTTAGGTAGCATATAGAATGTCCCTGGCTTACGTTCATCAGGGATGAGGTTAGTTGTTCTGTCCTGGTCATGCTTAGGAAAAGATCCAATTATATTCCATAGTTCCCTCATATATTGTGTAGTGGGATCTCTAGGCAGTCACATGTAGTAGGTATGATCTGTTAGCAGTCTGTTAGCTTCATTAACATAATCCTCATGGTTTAAGATCGCCACTGCATAACCTTTATCATTTTTTTTTATAACAAAGTTGTGGTTCAATTTCAGTGATTGTATTGCTCCCCTGTCCAATGGGGAGGAGTTAAAGCAGATCTGTTTTTGCTTATTCAGAATCTAGCAATTAACTCTCTGGTGAAATAATTGAATTTAGTTGTCCAGTTTCATATTGCACCCACTTGAGGGGAGGGGTAAAATCTGATGATTTCTTTTTCTTATCCACTGAATTGTAGCTGGCAGGGATTTCTTCTCTGTTGTGAGACTAAAAAGAGAAGGGGGGTCGGGAAAAGGGGACCAGGAAAAAGCAGAAATCCTGAAGGAGTATTTTTGTTCAGTATTCACAGTGGAAAAGGAAGGGGAGGTTCCACAACTAGTGGAAAGATGCACCAAGTGGGGGATAATAGATGAAAAAAGTCCATTCACAGTACAGGAAGTCCTCATGGAACTAGAAAAAATGAAGCTAGATAAGGCAATGTGCTGGACAGAATGCATTCCAGAATTCTAAAACAGCTAAGAAAGGAGCTAGCAGTGCCAGTGACAGCCTTGGTCAACAAATAATTAGAAACAGGTGTGGTGCCAGCAGACTGGAAGAGGGCGAATGTTGTCTCTCTGGATCAGAGTGGGAGAAGAGAGGAGGCTGGTAACTATAGGCCTGACACCCTAATCTCAGTGGCGGGGAAGGTGATGGAATCATTACTCAAGGAAAAGACTGTGACATATCTTGAATACAATGGGCAGCAGGATCTGAGACAGCATGTTTTCACTGCATGCAGGTCTTGCCAAACAAACCTAATAGAACTCTTTGACTGGGTGACAGGGAAATAGATCAAAGAGGGGTGGTAGATGTGGCTTACCTGAATTTTAATAAAACCTTCTATACCATCCCGCAAAAGGACTGTTAAACAAATTGAACAGCATTGGAGTCAGTTCAGGAGTGGTAAACTGGGTTACAAATTGGTTGAGTGGTAGGACACAAAGGGTGGTAGTGAACAGAGTTCAGTCTGCAGAAAGGGCGATAACCAGTGGGGTGCCGCAGGGATCAGTGCTAGGCCCAGTCCTCATTAATGTCTCTATAAGTGACTTTGCAGAGGGACAGGAGGGTAAGGTGTGCCTCTTTGCAGATGACATAAAGACCTGCAATAGGGTCGACACACTGGGGGGGGGTTGTGGAAAAAATGAGATGGAATCTGGGCAAGTTGGTAGAATTGTCAAATACGTGGCAACTGAGACTCAAAGCAAAGGCAAAATTATGCACTTGGGGCACAGAAAACTGAGGGAGGAGTACTCAAAGGGGTAGGTACTGTCAATCAGAAAACAAGAAAGAGATCTAGGAGTGATTATATTTGAGACCTAAAGATGGCTGGACAGAGTGAAAAGGTAGTAAGAAGGGCCAGTGAGATGCTGGGATGCATTGGGAGAGTCATTACATGCCAAAAAAGGAAAATGGTGATGCCAGTGTACAGATAATTGGTAAGACCTCATCTGGAGTCCGGGGTCCAGTTTTGGAGGCCTCATCTCTGGAAAGACATATACAGGGTGGAGGCAGTACAGAGAAGGGCTGCTAAAATGGTACATGTTCTGCAACAGAAGCCATATGAGGAGAGGCTGAGAGACCTTAATATGTATTTTCTGGAAATGAGGAGACAGAGCGGGGACATGACAGACATGTTCAAATACCTTAAAGAGATAAAAAAAGTTATGGGGGGGTAACATCTTTTGGAAAAGAGGATGTACCAGAACTAGGGGACATGACTTAAAGTTGGAAGGAGGTATAGTCAGGGGCAATGCGAGGAAGTACTTCTTTACAGAAAGGGTGGTGGATGCATGGAATAGCCTCCCCGCAGGGATGGTGGAAGCAAAAATGTTGGAGGAATTCAAAAATGTGTTTGACAGACACATGGGAATACTAGAAACAGAGAAAAGTGGGAAAGTTGCAGATCAGTTACAGTTTACAGCATAAGTAAAGGTAGGAAAAACTGGCAGACTAGATGGGCCAGGCAGTCCCTATCTGCCAACACATTCTATGTATGTATCTATGTGTGCTTGACTTTTTCTTTCTCTTGGTGCTTGCTTCATGAGGAACATTTACCATCTGCCCCCAGGACAAGAGCAGAGCACTGCTTCTCTTTTGCTTGATAATGAAGTGGCACTGGCATCAGCTGTGAAGGCAGCAACCACTCATATACTCTCGGACATCCAGGGGTTGTGCTTGGTTTCCAGGGAGGGACAGCTACAGCACATAGTGTAAGTTGCAAGTTCTAGCCATTATGTTGTTCATTAAGGTTTTTTTTCAGATAGCCACTTTGATCAACAGTCAGGAATCTACCTAGCCAAAAGCAAATCCCAGGTAGTTAAAATATCCTTTTTTTATGGGCTGGATTTTTAAAATGTGAGGAGGCAGGCTCAACTACCAATTTATGAGTTGTACCCCTGTCTTTCAAAATGCAACAAAATGATCTGACCCTATTTTCTTTTTTTCTGTATAGGTGTCTATCGCCTTGGTCACAGCAGGGTATCCTCCCTTCAGCCTTCTCCACCACCATCCATTCTATCAACCACTATCTCTACCGATCACTTGTTGGCATGGTACTCTAGGGATCTAACCCCTGTGGGTTGGGGGGTCAAGAGAGGAAGGTCCATCCTGCCACCTGAAGCACAATCCATTAATGGTCGCAGGTGCCAGTGATGTGGTGGATGGTGGTGTGGGAGGCAGGCATAATACTATACTGCTGTACTGACCATTTTCCTCTTATCCCCCCCCCCCAGCCCGAGGACATGGTAATGGAGGATGCATGTACATAGAGATGTGCCTGCATTCTAGCCCACTTCCCCCTCCATCCTCCAGATGTTGCATCAGCCTCCAACCATCCATGCTCTGAAAGCTAACCTCCACTCGGTGTCAGCCAAGATGGGGATGACTTGGGGACCATCCCCAGGAGATGAAAACCACCTTGTGGCTTGCTCAGTCCTGCTCCTGTCCTCCCTCCAAGCCAGCCCCTACTACAACCCAGGCTTGAGGAAAGGAGCATTAATAGTGCCTCAGAACTCAGTGCAACGAGACCTGCTATACCCTGACCCTATTTTCAAAAGTTTAAATGGATTTGTGACACTTAACTTGATTTTTGGCAGCTTGCACTGAAAAGAATTTTATGTGGCCTAACTTTCAGGAACAGTTTGCTAGTATGCAGCAAAAACATGCTGCATCTGGCCAAACTCATTTTGAAAATCCTGGCCATGTAATTATTCATTTATTTATTTATTTGAAAACTGTTGACAGGGAAAGGCACACTGAGCCAAGGCTTGCATTTCCAGCTGCCCGAAGGGACCAAAGGGTAAAAACTGATACATAGCATAGACACATACAGTGTTTCAAAAAAGAGTGCATGTTGCATGTTAACATTTTGGTAGTTGTTTTTCAAGTGGTATAACTGGACACATACTATAACGTACTGTAAAAAGCAAAATAGAAACTCAGCTACCATTTTGCTTGCCATGTGTAACACTGTGCAACAACGTTATGGATGGACATAATAGGATCATTTACTATACACTTTGAGAGCACTGGATTGTTCAGACAGTGAGTAAAACACCTAGGGACTGATTTACAATGGTGCAGGATGCCTGTGTCAAACATGAATAATGCAATTGGCACCTTGCACCAAAAGATGCCCCAGGAGCTGTTCTGAAAGGCAACCAGCAGCTGCATGTGCCAAAGGGAGCTTTCACCTGCCTTGTCCAAAAAATATGAGTTGCAGCATGGCATGGTGCTAGAAGGCTAGCAGCAGAAGCAGCCTGGCATAGCCCCCATTTTGGTATTCACAAAACCGCCCCAGAGGGCTACATTCTAAGCACCCTTAGACCAGCAAGGGCTGATCTAAGGGTTCTTATGATGGCCTCTGAGAAGATTTTTTAATAGTTTCAGCAATGTGCCATGTACCCCCACAAAATTCCCTGTAAAAATAGACCAAACATCCCTGGTGGTCTAGTGCTTCCTCCCAATCTTCCCTGATCCCTGTGATTATTAGAAAATTTAAACCCTGGTGGTCTAACAGTTGGCCAATCATCCCTGATCACTGCGATAAATAAAAAAATAAAACTCTGGTGGTCTAGTGGTCCCCCCAGCCCCGATCCCCCATTGTGTAGAAATAAATAGCCCTGGTGATCTAGTGGCCCCCCACCCTAGCAGGCAGTGTTCCTCCACCCCACTCCCTCAAACCCCACAAAATAGCCTGCAACCATATAGTATGCGATCCTTATTGACAGCTCAGTCGGCAGCCGGGTGCAGTGGTGTAGGGCTGTGCCGGGGAACTGCTAGACCACCTGCTTTTTTTTTCTATACATATCAGGGATCAGGGATGATTGGGGGACATCTAGACCACCAGGTTTTTTTTTTCTATACATATCAGGGATCGGGGATAATTAGGTTACTGCTAGTCCTCCAGGGTTTTTGATTTTCAATACATATGAGGGATCGGGGATGATCAGGGGACCATTGAGCACAAGTTTTTTTTTTTTTTTACTTATCAGGGATAGTGAATGATCGGGGGACTGCTAGACCACCAAGTTTTTTTTTCTATACACATCAGGGATCAGGGATGATTGGGGGACTGCTAGACCTGCAGGTTTGTTTATACATATCAGGGACTGGGGATGATAGGGATATCACTAGACCACCTGTGTTTTATTTTTCTGTTTATCACAGGGATCGGAGATGATAGGGGGATCATTAGACCAAAAGTGATTTTTTTTCCATACTTCACTGGGATCAAGGCTGGGGCAGGGGACAACAGCCACCAGGGACTGCTGTCCATGGTGCTATTGCTGCATGACTGCCCTGCGGCTTGTGGCACAATTTCAGGATACGCTGTCTGTTTGGTGCTATGCCAGGGTGCGCGCAAGCAGCAGGACTTTGCTGCTGGGGCTCTACTTGTTAGGATCATGTGCAGGGTACTGGCACTACCGACAGTTGGTGCAAGCTGCCTTTGGCACATCTTGCACCTACCTTTGTGAATAGGACCCCTGATGTTGTTTTCAAATATGCAGTAGAAGCAGCCATGATGCAACACAATAATTTGCACTAAGTGACGTCACAAAATACTGCAAGACAAAAGGACTTAATTGCCATTGAATTACACTGTTCCCTGAAGTGTACTGCAACATTTTGTGATATACTACTGCATCACTGAATTGCATCCTGGCTGGCTCTGCTATATGTCCCTGAGGAACGAATTAAAAGGTTTAACCTGATGCTTTTTAGGCCATGCCCCTCTTGTGGTTCTTATTCCTCATGCAACTCCGTGCTTACTTGCAATGTGTCTTTAGTGAGGCTACTTGATTTTGTGTACTGCCTCTGTTATGCTGCAGTATTTTGCGTCTGTCTTCACTGTCTACTTTACCTGCTATTCATATCCAAATGCTTGCTACCTTTTTATAGATGTACCTACTGTTCATAATCAGCACTTATAAACATTTCCTCAAAGTTCCTCTGCATGAAAGTGTTGTAAAGAAGTGCACATTGGGACGGTGGTGCTCACAAATAATTAGTCGATTCCATACACATGAATCAGACCCTCACCAACAACTTTCAAGTAGGACACCACAGCTTCAACATAAATATTCAGATGTTTATTTAAAAGTCCATTTTGAGTCACACAGAATTCTCTGTGCAAACCTTACACATTTAGACATTATAGTCCTTTATAAAAGGCTAGTGCAAGTGACAAAAAAAAAAACTTATAAATGGATTCTAAGTGACAAAAAAGTATGATGTCACAATACACTGTTAAAGTGATTGGTACAGAGTTAAATGAAACACGTACAATCAATTACAAAGTAACACCTTCAAATTCAGTTGGTCATCAAGCTGAATAAAGAACAATTTACAAATTGAAAAAATGCATATATTGAAAAGTGGACAGTCATCGATGCAAGTTAGGAACATTTTTCCACAGATCTGGTTGTCCTACTGCTCCTGTATTTCTTCTCATGGCTTGGTGTTTTCTAAATAATGACATCTGATATGAATTCATGTTTTCAGTAGCTTGTTATTCAGTTCAGTTTCTAAATTACCAGCCTTTGTTCAGTCAACAAATTGTCCTGTTCACCACATCACACTGCTTGTAAGCGATCTACCTACGACCTACAGTGGCACTCAACAAACACATGGTGCCCAATCTCTAACCTTTTAGGTTCCTAGATGTCATACCTCCATGGGTCAGTGGGCCTTTATCTATAGACCCGCTCAATGGTTCAATTCCCTCAATAAAGAAGCACTTTCCTCTACTACACTTGGACCCTTCAAAAGGAATCTCAAACTTTACCTCACCTCTACCACTCAATGTGACTGCTTCTCTGAACAGAGATCTCTCTAAACACCTCCCAGCTCACTCATGTCTCACAGCCCGCCCTTTCCCAGTCTCATTCCCTCTGGCACTGGGCCTTCCTTGTGACTCCTTTCCTGCTTCATATCTCCACTGGTACAAGACATTTTCCACCACCATTGGACAGTGGCCCATTAGCCTGCCAAATTCCTCTCTCAGTCGCACGACTGCAATACTAACTGCCTATGGTGCACTCTCTCTTATTGTTAATACAGCTAGCTGCCTACTAAGCTGCTCGTATATGAATATTATCTCAAAGTATGTTAGAACTGAGTATCTTTATTTTTTCTTTTAGTTGTTTTGGTTGTTTATTGTGCGTTCTTTTACTACCTCTTTATGTATGTTGACCCTCATCCTTTGACGTGGAACCTTTGTAAATGAGCAGTTTCTGCTCAAAGGTATTTGTAATCCGAGAATTTAATAAATAAATAAATACATTTTATAAAAAATTACCCATGTGGTCATCATACTGCATACAGGCATTCTGCCTGTAGGCCCCATCATACTACCCACAAATAAATTCATTTCTACTTCATGACATCATGCTGTATGAACACATCTATTCTGGCCATAATCAATCAAGCTCACTCGCTCTGCTTAAAGTCTGCATCTTGAAATAAGTTCCTTGTCATGAGTGGGGGTATTTTTCAAGCCTTTTGTCTCCCAGAGTGCCCCCGCACAATTCCACTTGGTGGCAAAAAGGTCCAAAGCTCAGGGGGGAAGTGTCAGCCATGCAGACCCATGGTCACTGGTATAGATGCAGCGAAGTTTTACTTCACAGGTGAATTCCCTGTGAATCCGCTAACGCCACCTCCACGTATCATTTTGAGAAGTTGCCACCTGTGGTGGAAACTTTGGCAAAATTGGCATCGGGTAACTTTGTATAGCTTTGTGGGTTTTTAAAATGCAACTTGAACTTAAAAATCTCAAAGGAGGGCCGGCAAGGTGGCACTGAGGGGTGAGGCACTGGACGCCTTTCCTAATACCACGCCGGTGACTTGGGCTTGGAAACATACCCAGGGCACCGGGGGTCAGTCTGGGAAGAGAAGGTTTGAGCACTGAATGGCTCTCTTCTTCTCCAGGGGGGTATTCTGCATGCTCCTGCTGCAGTACTGCCATCTAGGGGAGCCCAGGTGGAAGGTGCAGTAGTTGGGAGCAGCAGCAGGGCATTTGGGCAGATGTTGGCAGGGGGGCAGAGCAGAAGGCATGTCTCAGTGTGCCTCCTAGCTCATTGACCCTCATTGCATGCCGGCATCTGGGGAACAAGGGGAAAAACCCCTTGGTCTCTCCTAGGTGATGACACCTCTCTGCGCATCTCAGGCTCATATCGGCAGACTCTGCTGTACAGGATCCGCGACACAGTATGCAAGGCTCAGGGGAGGTAAGAGTAGGGGTTTTACCTCACCTGGGGGATTATCCAGGTACCTAGGCTAGTAGAACCATATGTACTCTAGAGGCAGACCGTGATGAGACTAGAATTTGCACAAAGATGATGTCTGAGAGAGAGGAGAGAGGAGGCAGTTGGGATCACAAATACATAGTTTAAAAAATAAATCTCAAAGGAGGGAGAAATTTGAAACCAGTTGCTTCCCCCCCCATAACTGGCAGCCCTATCTCCCTCCCTGGTGTCTAGTGATCCCTCCCCCCCCATCGATCGCTGCCTGGCCCCAATATGAAAAAATAAATCCCCCCCAATCATGGGACACCTGCACCAGATGTAAAATCTATCCCTGGTGGTTAGTGGTTGCATTCTCCCAGGCCAATCGCTGGCCCAATATGAAAAATTATATCCCCCAATTTGCCACATCCCTGGTGTCTAGTAGATCCCTCCTCAGAACTTAGCCCACTGTAAAATGAAGAAGCTCAAGGTCCCCCTATCACTGGGCACTGAGTCCGACCAACTTTACAAAAATAAAAAATGTCCTAGTGTCTAGTAGACCCCCAACCCATCAGAGTAGTGCTGCCTCCCTGCTTTTCACCCAAGTCTCGAAGTTATTACTGGCATTAGCTCATTATTCACCCCATGACTGGCAACCTGAGTGAGCTCTCAATGAATGATTACGTTCTTGTACAAGCATGTGCTCATTCATTGAGAGTTCAGTTGGCTGCAGGCCATGGAGGTGACTGGAGGGCTGTGCTGGTGACCCGCTTGGAGTCATGGTAGGGTGGAGCAGGATCATGGACACTATCCTACAGGATGGGTGGAAGGGGGTCCACTAGATACCAGGGAATTGTTTTTTCTAAATTTGGTCAGATTCAGTGCACGGTGATCGGGTGGGGGTAAAGGACCTTGGATTTTGTTTGCTTTGCAATGGGTGAGGTGATTGGCGGGGCACTACTAGACACCAGGGATGGCAATTTGGGGGGATATTATTTTTTTATTTTGTGCCAGTGATCACACGGGGGGGGGGTGGGACCACTAGACACAGATAGACTTTGCAGCCAGGGCTGGCACCCCATTACTGGGGGTGGATTTATTTTTTGTATTGGGGAGAGGCAGCGATCAGTGGTGGGTATCACTAGATACCAGGGATGAGTCATCTGTTGGGGGGGACATTACAACCGTTAATAGCCAAACTCCACAAAATGTGAAGTTTGAACTCCACCAATGGAGTTGCCAAACTGCTTTTTTTGGAGTTTTTGGGTGGGGAGGCAAAGCTGGGCTTCGCACACCTGATCCACTCCATGATCTGGAGAAAATCTGCAAATTTTTTTTGTGGTGCCAATTTTCCCCACTTTAAGACTTCAGCAGCTGGAAGGTAGAGTCCTAAGCCTACAGAGGTTTCTTTAGCTGTGCAGATCATGTTGGCAGCACCTCCAAAATGTATTGTCCCTGTGTCACCTAGTCTGGTTCCACATCCCCTGCTTTTGTTTCCAGTCAAGGTTTGGCCTCCACATGGGGTTGAGGCTGGGTGATAGACTTTCAGCAGCCACTCTCTGCTTACTCCACATTCCAGGAGGAGGGGGGTTGTTCCCCAAGGAACCTCCATTGGCTTCAAGATCTACTCATGGCAGTCCCAGAATGTTACACTATTAGAAAGATAGAGCAAAAGGCATCCCTCCAAAATTGTCACCTGAATTGGAATTCCAGATTAGCTAAATAAGCCTAATAATAGCACTTATGCCAGGAGAAATGGTTGCTGTGCCTGTGGATACCCAGAGATTTCCACCACTGGTGTTTTTTTTTCTTCTTTCTTTGTACTTAGTGATAAAGGGCAAACAATATTTTTCTTCTACCAATTACCCAGTATTATTTCCACTGTAAGTTGGGGTCAGAAGGTGGCCCACCTTCTCCTATAGTCCTACCATTCCCTCTCTCTCCTCTGAAAACCATGCTGCAGTCTGTTATCATTAATCGCTGTCTATCAGCTGTCACTGTCACATTGCTCTTCTGCATTTGCAGATCTTGCTCCACATTTCTATTAGGCTTCTTCCTAAGGTACCTTCAGCCAAAGGAATCACTTTCCTGTGGCATCTCTAGGGTGGAACCCCCCTCATGAGAGTTTCTTTGCCTTCCCCCTAACCTGTTAGGATGGTCGTCCCTCAGGGAACAGAGTGTGAATAGCTAAAGTAGCTACATATGTCAGTCAGCATCCTGCTATAAAACTAGCCTTAGGCTTCAAAAAGTTACACTAGCATTACTCAACATTATGGTTGTCTCAGGCAATTAAACATAGGTTTAGAATAATTACATTCATTTTTGTTTGATTTTTTATGGTCTTTTCAGATTCATTTCACGCGCATCCAACTAAAGAAAGCACCATACATAAATCAGGTAATAGTTTATGTTCAATTTTAGTTTTTTTCCCAGAGAAAAAGTAGAATGTATTAGCATCAGATGCAAACCAACAAGTTGCACAAGCATTACTCAACATTGTGGCTGCATACACTTATTAAATGAAAATACTAAGGATGAGGTGTAGTGAATGGGAGCAGTGAGCCACATCCTTTCCTGGGCTATATAAATCAAATTCTTCCAGCTTCTTTTTAAAGCTCCATTCTTTTCTTTCTCCATCCAATCATTCTCCTACAGTGGCTGACTTCTCTCCTTGGGACCCATTCTAAGATACCTTTAGCTAAAGGAATCACATTCCTGTAGCACTTCTAGGGGTGGAATCATAATAGCATCAGACACCAACAAACTGAATTTGAACCAAATTAAACTGTTTGTGATATTTTTTTGGTGAATGGAGGTTATTTAGCCAGGACACTGGGGAAATGCCCCTACTCTTTTTGAGAAGTGCCAATGAATCTATAATATGCTCCTCAATAACCACCAGAAAACAGCATCTCAATTTAATGTCTCATTTGAAGGATGGCACACCATAACAAGGTAGCATCCACTTAATACTGCACTCAGGTGTCAGAGTTTATTATATAAGCAAAATCCTGGTATGGCGCTAGACCAACTCCTGGCACAGAGGTGGATATGTTTTGAAGTATCAAGAAAATTCACTTTAGACTTTTTTAAAACGTTGATTGTTATTCCTGTTTGACTGTAGTTTTTCCATGGTTGATGTGAGACAAGCAGTTTAGCTTCAAGAAGCGAGCAATAAGCCACTTAATAGTGTTGGTTGTGCTGGGAACAAAACACACCAAGGTGCATAGTAAAGCATGGGACTTCAGGTTGAGTGGTGTTTTGAACACCTGTAAGTGCGTTTATCAAAGAATAACCAACACCCTAGCATGTCTTCTTTTGGTTATAAAATATATTTATTTTATTTATTTGAAAATATTTTATCAGGTAAGCCATACAGAGAACAAAGTTCTCACTTACAGATGCAACATGGCTCAGGGGTAGGGATGGGAGGAGAGCAGAGGGAAGGAAAAGTACAAAACATAATGATCTTTCCTTCAAAGAAGCAATACCTTTATATTAGAATATTTGTAAAGAGTGTATCTGCAGTCTTCAAACAGCATTCCATGTCCTGGCACTTTTACTGACATCATAGGATAGAACATTTAATTATCAGATGTTTATAAGGAGAGTGATCAATAAGGCTTTGGTCAAGTGTTTCCTAAACATTCAGGGGTCCATCCCCTTTTTTTTTCAATCTGCGTATGTCATGCTGATTCAATCTAATTTCAGTCTTTTCACCTTCATAGAAACATAGAAACATAGAATTTGATGGCAGATAAGAACCGCTTGGCCCACCTAGTCTGCCCATTTCCCTACCTAATGGATAAGCTGCAGATCCTAGTTAACTAACAGCCTACTTCCTCCTACCTCCCACTAGAATTGCCTTATGTCCGTCCCATGCATTCTTGAATTCCCCCACTGTTTTTGACACTACTACCTCCTCAGGAAGGCTGTTTCATGTATTCACAACCCTCTCTGTGAAGAAATACTTCCTCACATTATCTCTGAGCCGTCCCCCTCTGTCTTCAAATTGTGCCTCCTTGTTTTTGCAGATCTCTTTTTCTGAAAGATGCTACCCTCTTGGACTTTGTTGATTCCCTTGAGGTATTTGAAAGTTTCTATCATGTACCCCCTCTCCCTCCTTTCCTTCGAGGCTATACATCTTTAGTTCATTTAGTCTTTCTTCATATGTCTTCTAATGCAGACCCTGCATCATTCTGGTTGCCCTGCTCTGGACAGTCTCCACCCTGTCTATGTCTTTGCGGAGATGGGGTCTCCAGAACTGTACACAGTACTCCAGATGTGGTCTTACCAACTGTCTGTACAGAGGGCCAACAACTTCCTGTTTTCTACTTTTGATGCCTTTCCCTATGCATCCCAGTATCCCCCCAGCCCTCCTTAATGCCTTCTCACATTGCTGGCCCTCCTTTTGGTCATCTGATATGACTACCCCCAGGTCCCTTTCCATTTTTGTTGTTGTCAGTATCTCACCCCCCATTGTGTACTCTTCTCCTGGTGTTTTGTTTCCCAGGTGCATTACTTTGCAGTTCTTTGCATTGAATCTAAGCTGCCATACATCTGGCCATTCCTCCAACCTTGCCAAGTCCCTTTTCATCCTTTCCACCCCACCTTGTGTATCAACCCTGTTGCAGATCTTTGTGTCATCTGCAAAGAGACATACTTTCCCTTCCAGTCCCTCTGCAATGTCACTTATAAAGACATTAAAAATGACCGGCCCCAGTTCTGAACCCTGTGGTACCCCACTAGTAACCCTCCTTTCTTCACTGTGGACTCCATTTACTATTACTCACTGTGTCCTGTTGTCCAACCAGTGCTTTACCCAGGCTACCACCCTGGGACCCACTCCCATGCTGGATAATTTGTTTATTAATCTTTTGTGCGGGACTGTGTCAAATGCCTTGATAAAGTCTAGGTAGGCCATGTCCACAGCCCCTCCCTGGTCTACTGCGTTGGTCACCCAGTCAAAGATATCAATTAGATTTGTCTGACATGACCTTCCCGCTGTGAATCCATGTTGCCTTGGGTCCTGTGCCCCACTGGCCTCTAGGTGCTCAACAATTCTTTCCTTTCCATTTGCATTAAGGCCATCATTCTGTCATAGTTCTTTTCTTGGGGGAGTCAAAAATATTTTGAGTAATCCAGCTGGTGATGGGGTGTTTCTAATACTACTAGTGTTCAGGAACATATCCTTCTGGGATCTCTGCAAGCTCAAATTCACCTACCAATACACTGATGTAAGTTACGAAAGATGTTTATGGTAGTCCCACGGAAGGAAAGTACAGTAGTACTTCAACAGATGCAAGAATCTTCTGTCATTGAAGTGTGATGGTTTGTTGACAAAAAGTTGTTTTCTATGACTGCCATAAATGCTGTTTGTCCTAGTAGGTGTCAAGGAAAGGACATTTCCTTTCATAAATCCTGGTTTGACAGAGTTGTGTCAAGCTGCAAAGCTTGCTGCTGCGAGCAAATGTCTAATGTCCGTCATAATGACTGAGGGTGAAACTACAGACAGAGGCCAACAAAGCATCTAGATTAAATGTTTTTAAAATGAATTCAGGTAGCAGGTAAAATACTGAGTCACAAGGCAACAGTGAAAGAGTTGCAATATGGGCATACAGTATACGAATCAGCAACAGCTGATGCCATTAAAACAATGTAAGCAACAGTAAATACAATGAAACAGTTTGCTAGGGCACTCAAATGTTTACAAAAAAAGGGCTCCTCTTGTTTAGCTGAATGATAATGATAATGGTTGAGCAGGTGATGTACACTAGCAAAGAATATGAATATTTTTGCAAAAGGAAATTAATTTTAGCTTGACCAGATTTCTTACTGTTTTACCTGTTTCACCAAGAGACAACTGGTAGACAGAGTTTGTGGATGGATATAATATGCTGCTAAGGTAAGGCATGCATTTCCTAGCTCAGAATTTGGCACAAATTAAACATTGTGGCAAGCACATTTATTATCCAGGCTAGATCACCCTAGAGAGGCATAAAGTTGCCAGTAGAGTGTACAGGGAGCACACCTAATGGCAAAGCTACTTGTACATAATGCATTGTAAAAGCTGCGTAGTTTATAGAGAGAGAGAGAGAGAGAGACTGATCTGAGGAGGCAGTATACACCACATCCGCACAATCCAGTGGAGGTAAGATCATCTGTTTCACTATATGTTTGAGGGTATATAGACAAAGGTGACCCTTGCACCCATTGCAAAGTGTCTAACTTGGCAAAGCACCTAGGCAGGATGGAGTTGATATTAGGACAGAAATACCATTCTTGATTCAAGATCTCACAACGGTATTTGAAAGCCATAACACTGTTTAGTAGTTTATCCAAGGGCAAGATACATAAGGGATAAGTACTGTTTAGCCAGTGTGTAGTACTGAAGGACATCGTTTTAGACAGTTTCCTTTTGGTTCAAATTAAAACCATTCTCTGAGAACAGGTCTGAATGTTGTTAAAAGCCTGCTGGAATTTATTATTAATACTGGGTACAAGCCAAACCAATGTGTGCAGGACTATTTTGTCTTTATAATGATGACAAGATCAACACAAATAGATTATTTGATACATTTCTTTGGGCCCACAGAGTTGTTAAAGAAAATAGGTGCTTTGAGTTTTCAGACTGCACAAAATTCTTAATCAGAAAACAATGACAGTTGATTTGGAAGAATACACATTCTTAAAGTCCAGGTCATACATAAACACTAGCATGAGCCAATACGGGTGCAAAATAATGGTATTATGGCCAGTGAGAATTGTTTAAACCAGTGATTTGTGCACTAACCACTGATTCAATGAACTGCACTTTGTGATTGTTGTGATACACACACATGGATTAATACATATGCACATATATGTGTATATATTCCAATATAAACAGTGCACTGTCTACACACATTTTTACAGATTCTGGACAGTAGGATGGCCAAAGTGCTGCTGTTGGTTATACACCCTGATGAAGATGGCTTTGTTGGGGGCAAGATGGGGTGGACCATATCCGCCATCTCTTAGGCCCTCTCCATGTTTCCCGGGATCACACTGACACATTGGTGGTAGTTGTGCTAGACACAGAGGAGGCATTTGATTCAGTTGAGTGGCCTTATCTATCAGCCACCCTGAAGAAATTTGGTTTTCACCATCATTTTATCTGTTGTGTCCAAGTTATTTACTCTTCTCCCCAAGCAGTAGTGTTGACCAATGGGAAACTTTCTCCACCCTTTCAGGCTGTGCAGAGGGACACAGCAAGTGTGTCCCCTCATACCAGCTTTACTTTTACTCGCTATTGAACCAAGATGATCCTTAGGAATTTGAAAGGGAAACTGCTGCCATTAAATGTGCCTGAGTTGAACTGGGCTATGGGACAGATAAAATATTTAGATGTTTTAGTCTCTTCTCAGATAGCAGACTTGTCATCTTTGAATCTTTCTCTGCTGTTGTGAAGGTTGTAGGATTATGTAGCTAAATGGAGGCATATGAGGCTATCTCTGTGGGGCAAAGTTCAGGCAGTGAGGATGCTCTTTTTTCCCCAAATTATGTATGTTATTAGATATCTCCATATGAAAATCCTTAATTTTAGGTGGTGACAATTTAACAAAATTCTTTCTTTCTTCTATTGAGATACAGGTAAACTCCATATCTCTCTGGCAAGTTTGATGGCACCATACAAACAAGGGGATTTCACCTCTCCTTGGTTATAGGGGTACTATATCACTGCAGGCCTTCATCAGATTTGGTTCTGGTTTCATTCTGAGCATTGGGAACTGACAATATGGTGGTTGGTGTTGGAAACAGAGTATGACAGTAACAGTGCCCCGAATGTGTAGTATGGACGACCAGAAAATCATTACTTTCATCACCTACTCAGGAATATGTGACCCATGTATGGGGTTTAGCTAAGAAGTATTTTGGCTAGGATTGGAGTGTCCCTTTGTCTTTGTGGCCTATTTGGCATAACACTCAGTTGCATATAGAGGAATCTCCATTTCACTGGTCAACTTGAGTCAAAAAATGGTATACTGAGAATGGGGATCTTTCCTCTTCTGATCAAGGGTATTTTAAGTCATTTGGTGAGCTTCAGGATCAAGTCACCTTCCCTCAGTGAACCTTTAGAGGTATTTCCAACATGGACACCTACTGAGTCATACCTTGGGGGTGCCCTTGTTCAACCTCTGTCTGGTTTGTGGGAGAAGGTGTTTGGAGCAAGGAAGGCAGGTTAGGGATATTTAACCATTCACAGGTTGGAGCTGAGTACAAAGCATTCCAGGAAGTTTCTGCTCCAGACATGAGCAAGCTACAAAGTAAGTGGGTGCGCATGCTCAGGTACTCACTAGATTAGTCAGACTTGCACATTATATGAGCGAATGCATATTGGATTTTTAAAGATACGATGGCCGACTGATGCAATTGAAAACTTTATTATTATGGTATCAAACCCCATCTTACCAATTTATAATGAAATTGGCATCACATTCCAGATGCTGCTGGTGTGACAAGGAATTAGGCACGATACTTCATATTTTATGGGACTGCCCCTTCTCACCTCTTGGTGGCATGGCCTTACGCAAACCATGGGTAAGGTTTTGGTGACAAAATTGGAAACAGAGGCTTTGTTAATGATATTGTGAAATGCGTCCATAATTCATTACTTAAATTCTTACCAGTGTGCTTGGTTTATGATGGCTAAACATCTGGTATTGCATCACAGGCAAACAACAGAGGTGCCTATGCAAAGGAAATGGGTAGACAGTATGCTTCAGGTGGCAGGTTTTAACAGTTGTCATATATTGCTATTGACAAGCACAAGAAATTTGCTTGGGTCTGGCAGTCATCCTGCACTTTTTGGGGATCCTTTTATCATGGGGAATGGAATGGCTTGCCCCCCACATGAGAACAGGTTTAGAGATGGCAGATGCGTGTTGAGGTGCTTAGGGTATGAATCCTGGGGGCCAAGAAAAAGGTCCCCAGGTGGGCCTTGTGATTACCACCATTTATTTTCCCTTCCCTTCCATAGTGGCGGGTTCCTAGTCCTTAGTAAACTCCTGTGGTGCACCTTTAATGGCTTTAAAATATAGGGGATTTAGCATGCAGAAGACACTACACTGTATTGTTTGTTATCTGTTGTCAGTTGTTTAGAATGTGATAGTTCTCATGCATTATTCTGCAATGAGGTTAGGTTTTGTATTAGTTAAGTTTAGGTTCTATTAGATTGTATCTCGAAGTGGGAGATTTACCCTGGACTGGACATTTTCATGGTATGAGATCTGTGTGTTAAGATAAATATTAATACTGTAAACTTAAATAAAGCATTAATTAAAAAAATAACAGTTCTATCAAGCCAAATCAAAAACTGAGGGAATCAACACACCCTATGACCCCTCCTTGGGGTTAAAATGATGTATAGATAACCAGTAAAAAGGAATCCATATACCCATTTTGTATCCAAACACATTGCAGTGCCACCATGTACCACAATTGTATGTACATTTGTTGTCCCTGAAGCAGGTGAAAAAACAGAAGTTGTTTAAACAGTGTAATGTGACATGAAACCCAAATCTATATTCATCCTGTCCTCCATCATGATCAAAAGTAGAATGAGTCTGACCTCAAAAGCTTGCCTTCGTTGTGTATTTTTGAAATGTCCTTTCAAAACCAGTACCGACATATCGGAGATGGAGTGATCAGACTGAGAGAAGTGTTGACCCACTGTTTTTTCAATCATCTTCATTTTAATAGCATGTCTGTGTGAGTTCATTCAGGTGTGGAGAGGTTGTCCGGTCTCTCCAACAAAACATGTTTGTGGACATCTCTTGCATTGAATAAAATAAGTAACATTCTGAGATGCACATGTATAATTCCCCTGTTTATTGAATTGTTTGTTTTGTGAGGTATTGATAGAATCGGTAGTTGAAATGTGCTCACAAGTCTTACATCTAGTATAATTGCAGAGTCTTGTGCCACCTAGTGTGCTGTTATTTTGATTAGTTACAAGTTTACTCATAACAATCAGGGTATTTAAATTAGGTGGTTTCTTAAAAGAAGATAGTAGAGGTAGTTCTTGAAAAATACACTACATGGTGTCATCCTCATTGAATATTAGTTGGGGTCCTTAATAAGTCTGCGTAGATGCTCCAGATCAGGATGATATGTGACAAGTAAGGGTATTCAGTTGGTGGTAGTCCTTTCTTTATACTGTAGTAGTTGTTCCCGTGGTATCTGTGTTGCAAATTCTACCACTCTGTCAATTTATCTGGAGGAATGTCCCTACCCAATAATTGTCTTTTTCAATGTGGCCGTGTGTTTATCTCTGTCCTCCTCACTTGAAGACATGATGTTAATGGAGTGCTTGACTGTACATTGTAATTTTTTTAATGTGCCTTGGGTGATTACAGTTTCTATGTAAGTAGCTGGGTCTATCTGTCAGTTTTCTGTAAATACATGTATGCAAGGTTCCATCTTTGATGGTAACTGTGGTGTTCAGAAAATTAGCACTGGTGTTGGAATATTCCAGGGAATGTTTAATGGATTGGTGGAGGTTGTTAAGTTCCTGATGGATCCCTTTGAGTGTGTCGATGCCCTCTGACCAAATTATAAATAAATCATCAGTATAACAGAAATAAGCAAGTGATTTATGCATACAGTGCTTTACAAAATCCTACTCCAAATTTGCCATAAAAAGATTGGTATACTGGGGAGTCACCCTGGTACCCATTGCTGTTCCCATAATTTAAACATGATGGCTTCCATGACAGCTGACATTGTTGTGCATCTGAATAAATTCAAGAAGTTCCCCTACAATTCAGGGTCAATGCCTTGATGCTGTCCTTTCTCATGTAATGTAGGTATTTAAGACAGGTTGAAATGCCATCCACATGTGGAATATTAGTGTAGAGGGAGGTTACATCCATTGTGGCTAATATGGTATTAAGTGGTAAGTCCCTATAACCAGAAGGTTTACGCAAGAAGTGTGTAGTGTCTAGAATGTAGCTGTCCCTTTCCATAGCAAGTGGTTTTAAAATGGTTTCTATAAAACCAGAGATTCCCTCTGATAGGGTACTGTACCTTTGCTAGATACTACGGGCCCAATTCCAGAATGGGTCATGCATGTCACAAGGCAACTTGAGCCAAACCCAATGGTGCAAGTTGCACCTTGTGACATGTGTTACGCTGCCCACTATTCTGAAAGGTGTCCTGTGACATGGCACAGGCTGCCTGTGCCAAAGGTGGGCTATGCCACTGGCTACACCAGAAACACCTGCAACATGGCACAAGGGGATTTCTGGCATCAGTTATGGCCCTATTCCAGGTGTGCAGCCGACGGAATGGCAATTCACTATTCCAGGAGGGACCCTGGCAGACAATGGTCACGGTATGGTTAGACCAACTATTAGCTGATCTAACCATACCCTACACCCACCAGGGTCATGTCTCCATGCCTAGTGCCCCTACAGTCAACCTCCCCATGGTCCCACATAGGTCCCCAACCTACTCCCATTGGCAGGGCTGCCCTCAGTGGGCAGCTGGCACCTCAATGTCCCCATCCCAGAGCAGTGCCCGGCAGGGCAGAACACGTCCCCTGCCTGCTATACTCCTCAAGGTTGTCCAGTGGGCCCCCCACCCCTCCCCAGCCCTGTGGTGCATTGCCATGGTGTCTTGGTGTGGGGCTTTGGGGGGGCCTTCCTATGCATGGTTTGCACCCTGTGGGTGGGCAATGCTGCAGTTGTGGCACCCAGGTCAGGTGCGCCTTTTCTGTGGTGCAACCCTGGAGCTGCCCCAAGTTGCAGGATGCAGGTGTCAGGTACTCTGCCTATTCTGGAATCTGGCACAGGGTCAGCAGCATAGCGGCATATGTTGCAACTGGCATCCACCAGCTAGTTGTGCCATACGTCTTGGAATCAGCCCCTATGGGTCTCCCTGGATTCCCAGGTTTATGGATTTTAGGTAGCATGTAGAATGTCCCTGGCTTACATTCATCAGGGATGAGGTCAGTTATTCTGTCCTGGTCATGCTTAGGAAAAGATCCAATTATGTTCCATGGTTCTCTCATATATTGTATAGTGGGATCACTAGGCAGTCCCATGTAGTAGGTGTGATCTGTTAACAGTCTGTTAGCTGTCTTTTAGCTTCATTAACATAATCCTCATGGTTTAAGATCACTACTGCATAACCTTTATCATTTTTTTCATAACAAATTTGTGGTTCATTTTTAATGATGGTATTGCTCCCCTTCCCAATGAGGAGGGGTTATAGTGGATCTGTTTTTGCTTATTCAGAATCTGGCAGTTAACTCTCTGGCAAAATAATTGAATATAGTTGTCCAGTTTCATATTGCACCCACTTAAGGGAAGGGGGTAAAATCTAATGATTTCTTTTTCTCATCCACTGCATTGTTGCTGTCAGGGATTTCTTCTCTGTTGTGAAGAATCCTTTAAGTCTTAGTCTATGGAAGTATTCCCTTAGTTCCCCACAAAATTGTATTCATTCAAGTGGTCTTGTTGGGCAGAATGTGATACCCTTAGAACATTTAGTTAATTCTCCAGTAGCCAGTGTGTGGTTGGACAAACTGACAACTGAAAGGTGTCCATCCACATTGCCTTGTTTTCTATGTTCTGATTTTCTTCTTTATGGTTGTTTGGAATTGTGTCTTGTTGAAGGGTATAAAACTTCTTGCTTTTGTTGAGCATGGTTTTCCTTAAGGTGTTCTGCTAGTTCACGTGCACCTCCTTCAAGAGGTCTGGGATAGACCTAATAGTCCTTCTCTCCAGTATGGAAGAAATTTTCTCAGCCTGTTTTTTGAAATGACTTTCTTGGCATATGTGCTATGAATTAGATGATTGCTCAGTTTCTCAGAAGTCCTCCAGCAGAGTTGTCCAGCATATTTAGAATTATAAGTGGTTTTCAATGGATTCTCAATGGTTAGGCCCTTAGGGATAATATTCTTTTTCTTACACTGGGTCAAAAAGTAAATGCCACTGTCAAGATGGGCTTCTTTCTTCTTGATGTTATGCAGCTGCCATGTGAGACAGTGAATTATGATATCTTCCATGATGACACAGAAATTCGTGTTGCCTTATTGGTCCTTTAACACAAGATACATGCAAATAGATGGTTTGATACATTTTATTGAATCATCAGAGCTTTTAAAAAAGAAAATAGGTGTCAGCTCAGTGGTGCTGAGGGTTGAGGTGCTGGACACCACACATCGTGCCATGCTGGTGACCCATGTTAGGGAACGAGCACGGGACACTGGGGGAAGTCCTTGGTGGAGAAGGACTGAGCATCCCAAGGACTGTTCTCCTTCTCTGGGTTGGGGGGTTACCAGCAGTCAATGAATGCCTGGCCTCTAGAGGAGGTTGGGGAGCAGCATGACAATGCTGCAGAGGTGGGTGGGGTTGGAGCAGATGCAAAAAGGAGTGCCACCACTGGAGTCATTGCATGCTCCATCCCCTAGGGGAGAAAACATAAAAACAGGGACCTCTGCTGCAAAAGCATAATGATTGTCCCCGCAACGCTGTCCTGGGAAGACACCTCCCCAAAGCTGGATCTGGTCTGGTGGGTTGAAGCATTCCCCACCCTCTGCCTCGATGGGTAAGTCATGGGGGCATAAGGGGGAAAGCGATCTCATACCAGGGGGGGCAGGTGCAGGGGTAAGTCAGAAAAATACACACACTGGCAGAGTCTCTAAAAAAAAGGAAACAGGTGTTTTGAGCTTTTGGACTACACAGAATCCTTCATCAGAAAACAATGACATTTGGGGAAGACTACACTCTCTTAAAGTCCAGATCATACATAAAAAAACAGATAAAAAGGTATTAAAAATCCCATTGGCATAAACTGCTTTTAAAAATCAACATAGAACCATATAAAGGCAACAGAGTTCCATTAAAGGAAAGGTGTTTCACCATCAAATATCACAGAATAGATAGCTCCTCCCATGAGAACTGCCATAAAACATACTTTAGCTACAGTACATTTGTGCATCTGTGCATGCATTAATAAATGTCTATGATTTTAAACCACAAGATAAAATAAGTTTAAAAAATACATAGGCCTGGACATTCAAAGGGGCTGCGCCTGACACAACAGAGTTGCAGCGGTGCAACCCCACATTGCACCCCAGCAGGATATTGAAAAGGCTGCCTGGCACAGAGCAAATCCTGATGCACCGGGGTGCAATGTAAACATATGCAGTGCAGATACAGGGGGCATACCCAGGCATATGCAGCACATCCCTATAGTCAACCCAGGATGTGTGGCGCATATACCGGCACTCCCCTGCAATGCACCACATAGGGGGGCTCAAAGTTGAGCCCGTGCAGAGTTGGAACAAATCCCGGCCACCAACAGGCAGGCTGCTGTATTGCAGGGTGCAACACAGCAGCCCAGCCATGTGTAGCCACCCACTCACCCAGAACACTGTCTGCAAGCACATACAACCCTGGTGGTCAAGTGGACCCCCACCCATTGCCGCGATCTCAGTATGTGTATAAACAGTAACATCTGGTAGTCTAGTGGCCCCCCATTCCTGATACCCCGATGAATAAAATACATCTAGTTGTCCCCCCTCCCACCTGAGTCCCCGACAAATACATAACCGCCAGTCCCTGGTGATCTAGTGGAACCTCCCCACCCATTGCCATGATCATGGTACACCTCCCAAAGAAATGCCCTGGTGATCCAGTGGCACCCCCCACCCCTCCTACCCACACAGAACCCCTTGCCCACCCCGCTCCTCCCTCCAGCATTGGCTGGCGGCTGCAACCTGCTCGCATACTGCCCAGCCACCCGCCAAATGACAGGTACAGTATGGGCTGTAAGCCTATTGGTCCCCAGTGTGGACCAATGGCCTTGCAGGGCATACTGTACTAGACAGTCCAAAATATGTGAATGACCAACTCAATTCACAGAAACATAGAAATTGTCAGCAGATAAGGACTGCTAGGCCCATCCAGTCTGCTCATAAGGCCTATACATGTATGCATCCACCACTCACCCTAAGAGGTCAATGGCTTTTCATCACTCTCTTTCCACCTAAGGTTTCCTTGTGCTTGTCGCAGTCATGTTTAAACCCCTCCACTGTGTTTGCCCCTACCACCTCTTGTGGCAGACTATTCCAAGCGTTCATCACCCTCTCTGTCTAGAAAAATGTCCTCACATTACCTCTTAATCTCTTCCACTCCAACTTCATACCGTGCCTCCTTGTTCTGGTATCTTTTCTACATTGGAAAAGATCTCCCAACTGCACCTTGTTTATGCCCTTGAGGTACTTAAAAGTTTCTATCATGTTGCCCCTTTCTCTCCTCTTCTCCAGTGTGTACATACTGAGGTCTCTTAGTCTCTCCTCATGTTTAGTGGTGCAAATCATGCACCATCTTTGTCGTCCTTCTCTTGATAGCCTCCAACATGTTTATGTCCTTACACATGTGTGGTGTCCAGTACCGCACACAGTGCTCCAGGTGAGGCCTTACTAGTGTTTTATACAATGTCATCACCACTTCCAGCCTTGAGAACAGAAATATGTGTACTAGCATGACCAGGTCATCAGGTTGGACAAGGGGCTTAATTAAGCAATAAAGCATGACAGGGTGTGTGTTATTGTCTAATAACGTTACGCCGGGGGTGGGATGAAGCACAAGGCAAAACTGAGTGCTTCCATTACCCCAGCAGTGATGTTATTAGACAATAACACACCCTGAAGTGCCTTATTGCTATTATACAATGGCTTATTTGTTAATTTTAGAGAAAAAAAGAAAAAAACATTTTTTATGTATTTTTATTTCCTTTTTTACGGGTGGAAGCCTGTGTTTTAAAAAAAAAGTCCAGTATATGTTTTTGCCACTAGATGGAGCTGTTAGCTGAATTATTGTGCTGTGTCCAGTCTGGCACTCTTCCTTATTTAACTCTGTGTGCTTATGTTGTTATTTTGATGTCTCTCCCCCCCAACCAATGGCGATTCATCCGTCCATAAAAATGGGATGTAGGTTTCTGAAGTTTTTTAATGGTTTGATTAATGTTTGTTTTTCTGGTTACTGAACTGGTCAGTGGTTTAGATGCATGTGCTAGAAGTCCTGATTTCAGAGCAGAGCTGTTGGATCTGAGGTTTTACCGTTTTGGTTACTTTTCGGCTGTGAGTACAGGAGAAGCAGGACAAGCTTTTAAGACTGCGTGGGACACTTACATTGGGGATGAACAGTAATGATTTTTCTACTATTTTCTCCCTGAAATATGTGGCTTAATTGAACCATGCAATGTAGTTACCATTGGCATGGTTCACTCAAGCCAGTAAGATTCAGAGAAACAGCCTGTCATGAACTGATGTTTTTTTTTATCATGTAGTAAGGCCTTTTTGCTGACTGTAGGAGCAATTGCTGGAATTTTTGTTTGACGGGGGGGGGGGATTCAGCAGTGAAAGATTCAGTATGTGGTAGGCAAATGAGAAGGGAGTGATTCATGAGATTGTTATCCGGTCTTTTTTGTGCCTGCCCTAGATAGAGTGATGTTATTGTCTAATAACATCACTGTGTCTAGGGGTCAGCAACCAGTCAGGTTGCTAGAAATTTTCTTGCCATTGTATAGTCTGGCGTATATTCCACAGATGGTAAAAGCAACTCTGGACAACCACCACCACCTGCACCTCCTGTGTTAGCCCATTGTGAAGAATGACTCCCATATTTTTCACTTTGGTTATGAATAATAACCTAGAGGGGCTGAGCCAAAGCCCAGTCTCCCCATCAGAAGCCTTCACTCCCACCCTTCGACCTGGTTCCACAACTAGCACTTCAGGTTTCTCAGAGTTCCGTCTCAACCAGCTCAATGACATCCAAGTCTGGGTCTCAGGTAAGCACTTATAAAGCACATCGAATGCACCCAATGACTCAGGTGCAAAGGACAGGCAGAGCTGAGTATCATCAGCATAACAATAAAACCTACACCTTACCGACTAATGATCTCAACCAGGGGTGTTTGATGTGGCTTGAACTTGACACCATATGTGCTTATTTGGTGTGCTTGAACTTGACTCCATCTGGAATGGGAATTCCGAGTGGGTAGTGAGTTGCAGTAGTGAACACATAAACAATGTCCACACTGTTGCAAACAGAGCCATCCCTTTGTTGGTCAAACAAACCCAGAGGGGTGAGGTATACTTTGCATGGATTCCCATAGTAAATCCAAATACAGCCCACCTCCATTATACAGGTGAACAGTTCCTCTTTTTTTTCCAAATGATAGAGGTATTAGACCTCTGGAAAACAACTTGGCACCATCATTCACCAGCAACACTAGTCAGCAATGTAGCAGTGCTTGGAGATGTTGGATCTGAGTAAGGTGTGGCCTCTTTAGGTCCAGAGGAGCCACTCCATTTGACAGGGGCTGCAGCAGTGGTGGTGGCCCAAAAGGGGAGATAGAGAGTAGCAGCTGTATCATTATTCAACACTGGAGACTGCTGATATATGATTCTGGATTGAGTGCCCGTACTAAATATTAGACCAGAGGGGTGCATACATATTTTTAGCCAGCAGGTTTATGATCTTCCCCACATCATGCTACAGGCTTCAACTCTGGTTACTGCTGATGGCCTCTGGAGGAGGAGGAAGCTGGTAGTTTCTATGTCTATGGTTCTTGGCCCACTCACACTTACAATGTTTAACTACAAACTGCCAAGGGTTTGCTTGATGTTGCAGGGTTTCTTTTAGGGCCTGGCACCTCTTTATGCACCATATTTTTGCGGGGTAACCACAGCAGTTGTGTCCATATCTTATAGATGGCGTTGGCCCTGTTTAGTCACCTCCATGATAAAGTGCTAATTTGGTCATGTTTGGTAATAAAGGCCTCAGCTTTATCCAGAATGTCAGAATCATGAAAGGCGCCATTTTGAAAGACTCACAGGAACGCTGGGTACTACATAGCATATTTGTCCCCAAGTGCTAACAGTTTGTTACTGACAACTGTGTATGCATGTCACTTGTCAGTGATTTCCAAAGAAAAATCATCAAATATCATTATTCAGTGACCCTGCCAGTTGAGTTGACCCCCTTTACATTCTAACCAAAGTTTCCTCATCTTGACAGGGAGGTGTAGTATTTTTGCTAGAAGTGACCAATGCCTCTTACCAGGCTTGGGTTAGGAAGCCAGTGAGTTGTGAGACTGGCCAATCTCCAGCTTCCCTAGCCACAGTGGTTTCAGAATGATGTGGAGAACATCTTGCTGGAAGGATGCAGGTACCTGGGCTTCTACCTTCTAGGGGAAACCCACTAGCTGCAGATTGTTGATGCTGCTATTGTTCTCCAAGTCCTTAACCCCCCTGGTACAACAGGTTAATAAATTTGTCTCGCTCCTGGACACTGGTTAATAAGTTTGTCTTGTTCCTGGACAGCGGATACCAAAGATAAGCCTGCATCTTTGGAGACTAAAGTTTGCATCTCCAGCTCATTCATACACTTTCATAGGTCAAATTCTTCTTTCTGTGTTGCTTCTTAATGCTGATTTTAGATCTTTCAAGGTAGTAGGCAGTTTGATGAAAGTGTCATTAATTTGTGTTTATTTGCCGCAGTAATGGTCGTGTGGGTGAAATCAGGGCTGTAAGGCAGTTTTCTTGTAAAAAAAAGTCATTCAGAGGTGAGCAATAACTCAGTGCAAATATTTTTGGATGGAGGATCATGTACACTCCAACTAGCAGTTGGTACTGGCAGGATTTAGGGATGCAGGGAATACATAGTTCATTGGGAAAGTTGGAGTAAAGTCAGGGGCTTTGCACTTTGTGAAGCGTTGTGAAGTTCCCTGACCTCACACCAACTTTGTCTGCAATTTTTTAATTAAAAAAATTTTTTTTTTAAATTAACCTACCCGAACCCTCAGTGTAATATACTCCCACAACTTCCAACCATGCCACACTGTTTGAAATGATATCTACCTGTTTCCCATGATAGACCCCCACCTTCCTCCGTACCCCTTATTCACTCGATGAAATTATGCATAAACTCTATTTTCTTCTTGCACCTACTAATGCCAGTTTCCCCATCTCCCTTACCATGTCCCACAAAATCAACAAAGAAACTATCCTCCCTTCACTACCCTTTTAATAAAAAAAAAACTCTTCCTACCTCAAAGACCCCAAACCCAGAGTGAACTGGAAACTTCCTGTAAAAAGGAAAACCATGCCCCATCAAAGTAAGCATCCTTACTGTTCTGTGCTTTGAGCTGAATGAGTGGTGAATGTTGCATATTCTCTTATTAATACCTGATTGAGTGCAGACTCGATATATAAAAACTACTAGGAAGGTATAAGGTGGTTTTAATTGCTTTAGTCAGACATTTAAAAATGTTCTCTGAAAGCACAATTTTAAAACTCTCTCTGAATATTTCTTTCCTTTCAGTCTATAAGGAACTATGCCATTTAACCTTCTATACCTTTATTACATACCTCAAATTCTGTAACAAGTATGTCAGTCTCCTTTATAGCAAGATATCATCTTATTTGCTTTCACATCTATCTCTGTACAAGTATTGGAAGATAAAAAACAAATTCATATGACTATGATAATTATTTTTAAGGTACTTTAAAGTCTCAAATGTTCAGCAAATTACAATCATAAATGTGTTTATTTTTTCTTTTACAGATTATTCAGTGTGGAACCTGTTGAGAATCATCCTAACTTGTCTACTTGTATCATGTGGAGCAGTAGCAATCCTTATATCAAGAAATCCTATATAACATGTCATTTAAAGAGAAAGACCCCTCAGCCTGGTTTTCTTTCTACTCAGAGTTTGCAGGCATGAACAATAATTGCCTCTACTGCACCCTTGTAATTTCTTCAGGATTTAAATGTATATGAAGTTGCTTAATTCTGGTGTGAAACCTGCTTGACTCCATTGCAAAGGTCATGACCTGATGCATGTAAGACATCCTGGAATTTTATGATGTCTTAAAGCTATCACCTGCAGTAATTATATTGTCAGTCTGTGCTGTTGCTGTCCTTAGCAGCCCTGTGTTCTTGTCTTATGCGGGCCATGAAACTTTTCAAGGCATAGTAAGTGCCCTGCTGTTTTCAAACATTTAAAGTATATCTTGAGTTAGAAAAAATGTTTTTAATGATTGCAGGGACTTCACAAAACATGTAAAGGAAATGACTCAGAGTATACCTTCTACAGGTTTGCGCATGTCTCCATCTTCATCTCCCATGATGACTTGCATGAGTGGGGTCATGACCTTTGCAATGGAGTCAAACAGGTTTTCATACCACAGCAGAAAAAAGTGAAGAAACAGTAGGATGAAATTAAGGGATGCAAGAGAGGGAATCATTGTTCATCTCTACAAACCACACAGGTATACTGAAAAAACAAAGGTTGAGGGGACTTTCCCTTTAAACCAACACCAAAGAAATATGATCCAATCATTAAAACTGCTACTTCTTTCACTCTTGTATATATTTTCATGAATATTATTTTTCATTTATTATGATTTACTAGAAGAAACATGTTCTGACTTGGTTTATAACACATCTTACTAGCATATCCAAAATGTTTGTCTAAAAAATATTTCAGTTAGAGCTAGGCAAAATGGCAAATTCTGCTTTTGGAATATTTTGTATAATTCTGTGAAGACTGTGAATTTCATGACATTTTATGTAATTTTTTTTTTCTTCTTTAATTGGTCATTGCACATAACACAGCCATATTGACAGTTACAGATCTAAATTTTAGGATGTTCACAGATTTCGTAATGTATCCTAAGGGTATACCAAGTTTCAAGACATTTGGGTTAGTAGTGTGGGATTTATTTTATTTATTTATTTTTATTTTATTTAGATTTTGTTGACCAGGTAAGTGCACTAGACAAATCCTGCCTATTTTCAGGCACGACCCGGGGGAGGGGGATACAGATGAATGCCAACTGACCTTGAACCAGATTAAGCTGTTGATGGCATTTTTAGTGAATGAGGGAAATTTTGGCCAGGACACCGGAGAATTTCCCCTACTCTCATCAGTAGGGGGAACTCTGGTCACCACGATGGATCTCTCAGTCTCTGAGAAACCCTGCTGCAGCATAAACCTCTCCTCAAGTGTTCCACTGCTACTCATGGATACTTCCACAGCTCCTATACATGTTGCAACCGAGGATCTGCATCTCTCCTTACCTACGACTACGGAGTCTACACCTGCTTTTTTCTCGACACCTTCTTCTGCTTCTCCGAAGAGTTTGGTCTCTTAGGATGTTACTACGCTGATTTCTTCAACTTTTCCAGTGAAATGGGAGTCTACGGCAGCATCGTGTGTTACACCATTGATTCCCCCTGTGTCATCCGGTTCTCCTATGCAGAGATTCGCTGCGACTGTACAGTCGCATTCTGGGACTGCGGAGTTGGTCCCCTTGGATCCTTTTGTTTTGACTACAAGTCCTGGGACTGCTCAACCTCCTGTTACTACTGCTGCTCTTCTCCATTCCCAGTTTGGACTCCATGATACGGTGGACATTTCGGATCCCTCCTGGACTGCTCCTGAGGCCTTACAAGGGGCAGGTTAGACTCAATCATCTTCGGGTGCCTGGATGCCAGATCCCTCGTGGGACATGGACAAACATGGGGTACTGTTTTCCCCTAACAGGCCTGCACCTCTTCTGAGCTCCAACGAGGTACCTCCTTGCAGTGATATTTGTGTTAATAAGGACTGTAATGTTTCTTTACCTGATTCTGTATCTGGGGCTTCTTGGGGGGGATATTATGGAATCTAGGGACCTTGCTAGTACTCATGGTTCTCCTGGTGTATCTAAAACTACTGAGCTGCCCCTTATTACTTTGTCTCAGGACCCGGAGGACTCCTCTCCATTACAGCCTATGACTACTTCTCCCAGAACTCCTGCTAGTACTTCTGTTTCTTCTTCCCTCCCTGTGAGGTCTATCCAAACTTCTTTAAGTTTGTTGGATACACCACCTCACATGTAATGCTTGCCACTATGACCCCCCACTCGGATCACCCCCCCAGCTTCTAGCAGGGGACCCGTACTCTCTGATTTATTCAAAAATAAACTCGAGCAAGCACCCCATCGGAATGCAGTCCGTCTATGCTACAGGGGTGGACTTTCTGAGTTCCCTGACTGCTATTATGTAGCTCGGACACTCCTGAAAGTCTCATTGCACTTTCAGGCCTTGGACATCTATGGTCTGATCCATATCTCTGGGGAGGGGACTTTTGATATTAGTTTTAAAACCTCAGCCAGTTTAGACAGGTTTTGGCATGCCTATACTTCCTTAAAAAATACTCCCCATTGGACTCTCTTCTATGTTATACCCCTTACTAAACCAACTGTGCGTAAAGTTACTATTATGTTTAGGAATGAAGGTGTTAGCATAAGTGATATTTACCATTGGTTACAGAATCTTTGTAATGTTCTGTCTCCCCCCTGAAGCCATTCAGGATGACGAAGGTTTGTGGACGGGGGGGTTGGAGTTTTCGGGTTAAACTTTTCCGGGTAAACTCTGATGTGGTGCACTTACCTAACAGTTTCTTTTTAGGTAAGGATGGGGGGGGTCTGTTTTTATGGTGGGCAGCCACAAGCCTGCTACAAATGTGGAGCTAACACGCACTTAAGCAGTACCTGTGACCTATTGAAATGCAGCTTATGTGGGGGGCACGGACACCCTATTGTCTCTTGTAAAAATGTTTTTCAATGTAATTTGTGTAATGAATCTGGTCATGCCTACCATCAGTGTCCCTGGGCTAGTAAGAATCATACTGAGGGGTGGAATTCTGATGTTTTAGTTCAAAAAGCTCAGGATAAGGCCCAAGACTGTCTTACTTCCCTGGTTTCTGTGCCCAACCCCATAGTGATCCAGCCCCCCCGATCTCCCTGTAGTCGATCTTCCTGATTCACTACTAGTACTTGACTCTCCAACTGACCTTGGAAATACCTCCCATACAGAACTGACTGTAGACTATCTCCCTCCTCCTACCCCCCTTTCAACTCCTGCTGCTCCCATTCTGGATTCAGAGGGGTTTCAACCAGTCAGACGGGTTACTAGGGCTGCTGCTCGTGAAAACTTGAAAGCTCCTGATCCTCCCCTCTCCAATGTTTTTGAATGCCTGGAAGGTGACAAGGGTGATACTGATGGTGATACTGATGTTTCTGCTTTACTATCTGACATTGATCTTCCTGTTTCCAAACCCCCTGATGTTTCCCAGAAAAAAATCACTAAAACCAAAAAGGGGAGTAAGATACGGAAGAATGTGGCTGTTACTGATGGTAGTGGTTGAGTAATCTTTTGTCCTGGCTACTATCCAAATTGCATCCTTCAATGTTTGTAGCTTGAAAAACTACAAAAGAAGGATGGTTTTCTCTCATTTTGCTGCCTCGCTCCCTTTAGATATCCTTTTGTTACAGGAAACTCACATCTCTACCTTATTTGAGGTACAACAAAACAGGCGAGGGTGGTATAAGGGCCCCTCCTACTGGACCTTTGGGAATGACTCCGCTGATGGTGTAGCTATAGTATTTTTTTCTCCACAGTTTTCTGTATCCTGCATCATAGATGTTTTCCCTGGAAGGGCACTTATTATGGACTGCTCTATTCATGAAATTTTTTTACGTTTAATTGTTGTTTATGGTCCACAATCTAAAGCTGCCCATATTTCTTTATTTGATTTGATTAAACCATTTTTGTTTTTACCCATAAACATATCATTTGGGGGTTTAACTGTTCTATTGATGTTGCATATAGAACGGCTTCTGGGAAAAAGGTATATTGTGATTCCCTAGCTTTATCTACTTTAATTAAGGATTCGGGTTTGAAGGACTCATATCGTTCTTTGCATTCTGATGTGGGGTACACGTATCACAGATCAGTATACCACACTAGGATTGATTATATTTTTGTTTCCAAACATTGTGTTCCCAATCGAGTTTTTTTACACCCTACTGAAATTTCGGACCACTGTCTTTTGACGGGTGTTTTTTTTTATTGATTATACTTCCTTGTCCCCTGTTTCGACCTCTCCCCAATGGAAATTGAATAATTCTTTGTTTACTCCTCTTTCTGTTCAGACACAAGTCCGTATTATTTTCCAAGCCCGAATTTCAGTTCTCTGCTGTATGATTCAGTTTGGGATTGGTGGAAAGATACAAAGCTAGAATGTTGTTCTTTCTTTCAACATCTGGGAAAGAAAATGGCTTGGGATCAATACCTTACATATTTAAATTATCGCAACCAATTATGTAAGTTAATGTCCCTTTCTGTCTCTTCCTCTGTCGATTATTCTTCTCAAATTTCTAGGATTAAACATCTCATGATTTCTCACCAATATGATAGCGCCCGAACCTTAGATTTCTTTATGTGAGTAGGTACTTCTCTGTCCCCTTCTGCTAACCCATGTTTGGCTTATAAAGATAGACTTCATTCCACTGTCATGCACGGTCTGCTGGATGATCATGGTAATATTGTTCACACTATTCCAGGAATGTTTTCTGTTATGCATTCCTATTTACAAACACACTTTTGTACACTATGCCACATCTCCCCGGATTTATCCACTGTTTTGTCGGCCCTGGCCCCTCGGCTTTCTGTGTATCAAATTCCGGACCTTGTTGGTCAAATTACACGAGATGAAGTTGCTTGTGCTATCTCACATCTCAAACTGAAGGTGGCCCCTGGACCTGATGGTCTCACACATGAGTTTTACAAGACATTTCAAGAAAATTTGTTAGAAGTTCTGACTCAAGTTTATAATTATATTTTGAATTCCTTAGAGAAAGCCCCTGACTTTGGTATATCATTTTTAAAATTCCTATATAAAAAAGGGGATGCACATTCCCTTACTAATTGGAGACCCCTTCATCTCCTTAACACGGATTTTAAAATTCTATCTAAGATACTTTGTTCTCGCCTTAGGAAAGTTGCTCCTGCTCTCATTGATTCGGCTCAATCATGTGCTATACTGGAATGATCTATTCAATCAAACCTCTTTCTTTTACATGAGATTTTTGAAACTCGGAAATGTAAAGGGTTATCTGGTTTTGTTTTTTCCTTGGACCAAACTAAAGCCTTTGATTCCGTACACTACACTTATTTACTACAGATTATGTCACTTTATGGTATAGCACAACTTTTTTTGCAATGGCTCACACACATATTTTCCTTGGCATATTTTGTTCCAATTATAAATGGTTTTATGGGTAACACTCTCCTACAGAAGGTTGGGATCCACCAAGGCTGTCCATTTAGCCCCTTGTTATACACCCTTGCCTTGGATCCCGTCATTCGTCAGATTAGATGGGACTCTGGAATTGTTGGACTATCTCCTCATCCTGATTTATTACCTGTCAAAATTTCCGCTTATGCGGACGATGTAGTGTTGTTTACATTGAATCAAGACTCAGGTGATAGAGCACTTCGGATATTTCAGTCCTTTTCTTTACTTTCAGGGGGTCATATAAATCTACAGAAAAGTGTCTGCATTCCCTTGGACCCTGCTTCTGCCATTATTCCGGAGCTAAGTGGTATCAGAATTTGTGCTGCTCCCCAGAGAATTCTGGGAATCTGGTTCAATGTTCCTGATGGGGCTAGCTATAACTGGGAAAACCACCTCACACTTGGTGAGTCTAAAGTTCGGGTATGGAAGACATGGAGACTGGGAAAGAAGAAGAGGGTCCTAGTGGTGAAAACATTTTGCTCCTCTATTTTTGTTTCTTAGCCATATTTATGCCCTCCTAAGAACTTAGAAACCAGGATTCTTAGCATATTCTTTCAAATGATTTGGGGAAGTCGCCTTAATCCCATTAAATGAGATATGACTTATTTACCTGTACATCAGGGTGGTTTGAGTATGATACATCCGATTGCTTTTTTTCTTTCATTTTTTCTTTTCCACCTTTTTCAAAGCTTTAGATATTTATTTCATGTTTGCGATTCATGGGTTTGCAAAGCCGTGGATCCTATCATGTCTGCTTGGACTGACCTCCCGCCTTCCCCTTCCCGTGTTCCTGGTTTTCCATCTTACATCATAGATGGATTCCATACCTTGTGAGCTTAGAAGCTTAGTAAAACATCTCTCTTATTTTTGAACAGGAAACAACTATATGTTGCTTTTCTGACAGTTTCTAAGCCGGTGCTTCAGTTTCCACATTGTTCTCCATCTCATATGACTAGTGCTCTTAACATTCTTAAAGATAAAGAATCCCATCACATATGTGGGATGTCTCCTGGATGTGTTGCCACGGCAGTTTACAAGTCTGAGGGAATTTGAAACACAAATCCTCACAGGAAAGGTATTGCCCTAAACACTTTTGTGTTCAAATAGAGGAAACTATGGACCATTTTTTTCTTTACATGTTCAGATGCCCATCTATTTTGGAAAACACTGACAAACAAGTGGAAATGGCCTTTCCTGAGCAGAATTACGCATCATAGAAACATAGAAACATAGATTTTGATGGCAGATAAGGACCGCTTGGCCCACCCAGTCTACCCATTTCCCTATGTATTGGATAAGCTTCAGATCCTAGTTAACCAGCAGCCTACTTCTTCCTACCCTCACCCCCTAGAATTGCTTTATGACTGTCCCATGCATGCTTGAATTCCACCACTGTTTTTGACTCCACAACCTCCTCTGGAAGGCCATTCCATGCATCCACAACCCTCTCTGTGAAAAAATACTGCCTTAAATTACCTCTGAGCCGCCCCCCTTCTATCTTCAAATTGTGCCCCCTTGTTCTTGCACACCTCTTTTTTTGAAAGATGCTACCCTCTTGGACTTTGTTGATTCCCATGAGATACTTGAAAGTTTCTATTATGTCCCCCCTCTCTCTCCTTTCCTCAAGGCTATACATATTCAGCTCCGTAAGTCTCTCTTCATATGTCTTCCAGTGCAGACACTGCACCATTTTAGTTGCCCTCCTCTGGACAGCCTCCATCCTGTCTATGTCCTTGCGGAGATTGGGTCTCTAGAACTGCACGCAGTACTCCTGATGGGGTCTCACCAACTGTCTATACAGAGGGATAATAACTTCCTGTTTTCTGCTGGTGATGCCTCTCCCTATGCATCCCAGTATCCCCTCATCCCTCCTTGCTGCCCTCTCACATTGCTTGCCCACCTTTAGGTCATCTGATATGACTACCCCCAGGTCCCTTTCCATTTTTGTTGTTGTTAGTATCTCACCCCCCCATTGTGTACTCTTCCCCTTGGTTTTTGTTTCCCAGGTGCATTACTTTGCACTTTTTAGCATTGAATCTAAGCTGCCATACATTGACCATTCCTCTAACCTTGCCAAGTCCCTTCTCATCCTTTCCACCAATCCTTGTGCATCAACTCTGTTGCAGATCTTTGTGTCATCTGCAAAGAGACATACTTTTCCTTCCAGTCCCTCTGCAATATCAGTAATAAAAACATTGAAGAGGACTGGTCCTAATACTGAACCCTGTGGTACCCCACTAGTAACGCCCCTTTCTTCAGAGTGGACTCCATTTACTATTACTCTCTGTGTCCTATTCTCCAGCCAATTCTTTACCCAGGCTGTCATCTTGGGACCCACTCCCAGGCTGGCTAACTTGTATATTAATCTTTTGTGTGGGACTGTGTCAAATGCCTTGCTAAAGTCTAGGTAGGCCATGTCCACAGCCCCTCCCTGATCTACTAATTTGGTCACCCAGTCAAAGAAATCTATCAGATTTGTCTGGCATGACCTTCCGCTGTGAATCTATGCTGCCTTGGGTCCTGAGCCCTCTGGCCTCTAGACACTCAACAATTCTTTCCTTCAGAAGTGATTCCATCATTTTCCCTACCACTGAGGTTAAACTAACAGGTCTGTAGTTTTCTGCTTCTGCCTTGTTCCCACTTTTGTGAAGGGGAATCACATCTGCCCTTCTCCAGTCCTCGGGTACCACCCCATCCTCCCATGATTTGTTAAAGAGGGTAGTCAGTGGTGTCACTAGTTCTACCCTTAGTTCTTTTAGAATTCTGGGATGAATCCCATCAGACCCCATTGCTTTGTCCACCTTTGTTTTAAGAGTTCTTTCAGAACTCTTTCTTCTGTAAATGGGCTGGTATCAACTTCTGTATCCAGAGTGTTTCTACTGTTTGTTTTAGGTACCTCCCACTTCCTTTGTAAATACTGAGCAAAATATTTGTTTAGTATCTCTGCCTTTTCACAGTCACCCTCTGCCCACCCTCCTCCTCTTTATTAAGCCTCACTAGCCCCCTTGGTCTTCCTTTGCTCCCTGATGTACCTATAAAAGGTTTTATCCCCCTTCTTAACTGAGTTGGTGATCTTTTCCTCATTTTGGGCCTTTGCTGTTCTGACTGCCTTCCCAGCTTCCTTTTGCTTTAACTGATACAGTTCCCTGTCCTGCTCCTTCTGTGATTCCTTGTACTTCCTGAATGCTTTCTTTTTCTCTTGAACCTTCACTGCCACTTCCTTTGAGAACCATAGTGGTTTCTTACAATGTTTCATTTTGTTAATTTGCTTCACACAAAGGCTTGTTACCCTTGTGATGGCAGTTTTTATTATTCCCCATTGTTCTTCCACCCCTCCTTCCTGCCCATTTGCTAGTGCATTCCTTAGGCACTCACCCATTTTGGCAAAGTCAGCCCTCCTAAAGTCCAATACTTTTGCCTTTTTATGGCTTGACTCTATTGCTGTGTTTATTGTGAACCATACTGTTCAATGGTTGCTAGTTCCCAGATGGCTACCCACTTCTACATCTGTGATCCTCTCTTCATCTCCATTTGAGAGAACCAGGTCTAAGATTGCTCCCTCTCGAGTGGGCTCCAATACTAGTTGTCTAAGGCATGCCCCTTGTAGGGCATCTAGAATAACCCCACTCTTGGAAGTGGCTGTTGCAACTGCATTCCAGTTAACATCTGGCATATTCAGATCACCCATCAGCAATATCTCCCCTTTTTCTGCCATTCTAAGTATTCTTTCTATCATTTCCTTGTCCATTTCCTCCCCCTGAGAAGGGGGTCTATATTCAACCCCTGTGCAGATTGTGGTGCCATTGCCGGTCTCCAAATTTACCCACAGTGCTTCTTCTCCTCCCTGTTTTCCCTTTTGTTCTGTTGCCTTGATTCCTTCCCTTATGTAAAGAGCTACTCCTCCTCCTCTTTTACCCTCCCTGTCCCTCCTGTAGATAATGTATCCTATTATGTTTATGTCCCAGTCATGGTTTTGTGTGTACCATGTTTCTGTGACTGCCACAATATCCAGATGTTCCTCCTCCATCAAGGCCACTAATTCAGGAAGCTTGTTACTCAGACTATGGGCATTGGTACTCATTGCTCTCCATTTTTGATGGCTTTACCTTCTTTGCAGCATCCCCCACTGAATTGTCTACCTCGGTCTTTTTCTCATTTAGTACCCTGTTTTGTAGGGAGAGGCTGGGATTTTCCTGCTGCTTATCAGTGCCTCCCCCCTTGACTAATTTAAAAGCTTGCCAATGAAGCATTTAAACTGATTGCTCAAAAGACTTGTTCCCTTCCTGGACAGATGCAGACCATCCTGCCAGTATAGGCTGGTGTCCTCCAGGTGGAACCCCAGTCCCCAATGAAGCCAAACCCCTGTGCTCACACCATTTTTTCAACCATTCATTAAACTGCATGGTGCAAAGTACCCTGCCTCACTCATGCCATTGACAGGCAGCACCTCTGAGAAGGATATTGTGTGTGCTACTTGTCTTAGGCCCCTCCCCAATTCTACAAAGTCCTTCTGCACTGCTCTAATCTCATGATTAGCCAAGTCATTTGTCCCTAGGTGGACAATGACATCCAGCTCAGATTCCCGTGCAGCTGTTCTCGTGATCCTGAGGATGTGTTTCCTGTCTCTCCAAGCCATGGCACCAGGCAGGCACCTTACTTCAGTTTTCCCTGCTCCCCTCAGTTCTATCCCCTTAATAATTGAGTCCCCCACCAGGAGCTGCTTCCTTTCCTTGTGGTGTCCTCTGCCTCCTTCCTGTGGGTCTCCCTTATGACAGTTGTCCTCAGCCTCCTTAGTCTCCTCTGTGGGTGTATCCATAGGGGAGCTATGCCCCCCCAGAATGGTGTATGGATTGTGGTGTGGAACAACTGACTGGGTGTGCTTCTGTTCCACCATCCTCACCCTCCCTGAGACCACTGTGGTCCAACTGCTGTGCTTTCTTCGCAACCTCTGAGGTAGTGGCGGTGGCTCTGGTGCTCCCTGGATGGGGAAGGTTCCCTTCCTACTGTCCAGTGTGGCCTGGGGGAGGTCCCCGTACTACTGTCCAGTGTGGCATGAAGACGGGCAACTTCCTCCCTCAGGGCAGAAAGTTGTCTGCAAATAGGGCAGCATCTCAAGTGTTAATTTTGGGTGATTTCACTTCTCAATGGAAAAAATTCCATCCTAGTACACTCAAGGTATTGCTTGCTATCTGTAAATATTATTTGTGGCAAGCCAGATGCCAATATGTATTACAACAAATTCCGACCATTCCGGCTACTATTATATCTCATACTGAAAATGCACTATTGTCTATTAAGGAATCTGAATACAAACAGCTCCCACTATCCAGGTTTCATTCTTTTTGGGCTCATTTTGATTTTTTTCATTATTTACTATTTGTTATATCACCTTGTGATTCCATTGCCTGAAATGTGTTTTTTTAATTCTTATATTGCTTGCTCTTTGTGTCATGATCCAACAAATGTATATGAACTTTGTGTTATTGTTTATTAGGTTTGGTCTTGTTTTTACAACTGTTTCCTGCTTGATGTTATTTTTTTCCTCAATAAAAAATTCCCTTACTGTTTTCAATAAGTGCCATGGTATTTTTAACATTCACCTGAACTACCCCCAATCCAGGCAGATGTGACCTCAGTTTAATGTCTCATCTGAAAGACAGCACTTCAGAAATGCAGCACCCCTTTCATGCTGCACTGGGATATTAACCCAAGTGTCAAATGTGGGAACTGAACCTACAGCCCTCTGATCTCCTGGCCTTAGAAGCGAGTGTGCTACCTGCTGAGCCACTGACACTGATAATTTACAGGTGCTCCAAGTCTCACAATGTATTATTGTTTGAAAATGTCTGATATTTTTCTGTTCATAACTTAATTAGTGTTGGAGATAGACAATTGAAAAGGTATATGCATATTTTCTTAAAATTGGTCCCAGAAACTGCTAAATGGGGAGATAATTGGTTTAGTAAATTGTAAGCTACTTTTAAGCTCATAATTTCATAATTAAATTATTTGTTATGTTTTGTGAACCTTTTTAAAAATATTTAAATATTTGCAGCTTAACTGCTATTGCAGGTGTACACCCCAAATAAGTCAAGCATACCCAACGCCAGTGGATCATAGAATCCAACAAAGCTGGATAAATGTGGTTTAGTATATTAAAATTTACTGTGTACATTTAAGAAATTACTAGTTGGCAAAATTTGCTCAAACATTCATGTACACCTAATAGTAATGCTGCTAGAATCCCACTTGTGGAATTTAACTTTCACAATGCAGTTATGACCACCGAATCGATTTAACTTTGCTGAGCTGTATGCAATTATATAGTTCCTTTCTGAGTGACTATTTTTTTCTCCCCACCAGCTGGTTTAACTGAACTTAACGAGACGAACTCTGTGGATCTGCTTGTCACACTGCTTTCCTCCTTGTTTTTCACAGACAGACTTCTTTCAAAAGAAAAAAGCCACTTTCTCCTTTCCTTGTAGGAGCTACACCTTTGGAATAACAAGAATTTCTCCTTCTTGGTTGTCCAGTCATTTTCATCTCCCACCAGGTCTCTGTCAGTTTCTCAATGTTCTGGACTTCAAAGTGCATTTGGTGTCCAGAAACAAGCAATTGTGTGGGGAGTGATTCTCATACAACCTACATTCAAGTAGCAAATGTCCATGAATGTTTCCTTGCTCCAGCTGGCAGTCTACTGTTCTCTGGGTACTCAGCCCATCTGTCCTTCCCTTTTTGAACCAATTCAATTTATGACTCCTGCCACTGGTGACACCTGAACTATTATCTTCCTCCCTATTCCACAGTACACACATGTTTATATCATGAACATAGCAAAATAGGCGACATTGCTTTCTCTATTTCTATGGGTTTACAATTATGTACTTGCAAATGTAATTAATAACAAACTCTGATAAGACCCAATATGACTGTGGAGAGCTTTTGCGATGCTTTGACCCATTATTTCTAATGAATTTGCACAATGCTTTTATACATTTTTACAATATGTTTTCTAGAATATGCCTGCTGATTGCTATATATTTAGCCTAGATAATTCACAGAAGACATGGCATCTTATTTTCATTGGGGCTTTATATCTACACAATAGTATGCTGCATTGTGTAAAATCAGAACACACCGAAAACAATATTTTACATCTGGACTAGGCTACCCTGAATAAATACATTATAAAACATGGAAAAATCATGACTCCACTGAAAACAATATATTGCATCTAATCTTGGACATCAGAGTAAATACAGTGCAAAAATATGTAAAAAGAAGATCACTGTGAGAATGAAATGTAGCTTCTCCCCTGCGCTTTCCAGGATACAAAATATAGGATAAGAAATATATATATATATTTTTTTGAGTAATCTCTTTACTCACTACGTGCACCAGAGCTGCCTCTCCTTCAGGCCGCCAAGGTCCATAGACATTCCTCACTCCCCCCAACCACCTACCTCACATCTGCAGCCATCCATGGATTAGCCCAGGTGTAATCCTTCACCGGGTGGGTCCCCACTCCGATGAGGGGGAAGGCATTGGTGGGGAGGAGACACCAGCACACTATTTTTCTGGTCTCCTGCAGCTGCTGAGGCATTCATGGCTTCCAGAGAAGTCTTCAGGGCTGCCTGGGGCCAACAGCCATCATCCAGCTTGACTTCCAGCATGGATTTTCCTGGTTTTCTTGTTCCCCCTTATGCACTGCTACTTGTAGTGCCACCAGTCTCCACTGGGCACTGCAACTTGAGCAAGGCCAAACCCTAACCTTCCCCAGGATAGGAGAGCAGTCTGTCAGAGGCTCAATCCTATCCTCCCCTGCCAACCTCCGACGACCTAGGTCTGTTCCCGAACCCGGGTCACCGGCGTGGGTGGAGGTGAGGCACCAGCACCTCAACCCTCTGCACCACTGGGCCAGCATAAGAAATATTTAAAGGAAATCTACTATAAACTGAACTTCACTGTGTTCACTGACATAAACAGTTTCAACTGAACTTCACTGTGTTCACTGACATAAACAGTTTCTTTATTGTTTTATAACATATTAGATTGCAGTATTTATTTTGAATGTTGTGGCCATGAGAATAGTGTGTACAGTGTGTGTGTGTGTGTGTGTGTGTGTGTGTATGTGCTTGCTGTAGTGCAATATATTTTTCCCCAAAAAGCATAGTAAAAAATGCCGGCTGATTGCTATGTATTTACCCTGGATAGCTGAATAGTTCACAGAAGACTTGGCATATATCTGAGACAGTGCTTATAGACAGAGGGCTGGGTGGATACTGGGATGTATAGGGAGAGGCATCACCAGCAAAAAACAGTAAGTTGTTATCCCCCTTATAGACAGTTGGTGAGACCCCATCTGGAGTACTGCATCCAGTTCTGGAGACCCCATCTCTGCAAGGACATGGAAAGGATGGAGGCAGTTCAGAGGAGGGCAACTAAAATGGTGCAGGGTCTGCAAGAGAAGCCATACGAGGGGGAACTAAAGGAGCTTATTACGTATACCCTTGAGGAAAGGATGGAGAGGGGGGAAATTATAGAAATGTTTAAGTACCTCAGTGGAATCAACAAAGTCCAAGAGGGTAGCATCTTTCAGAAAAAGAAATGTGCAAGAACAAGGGGACACAATTTGAAGATTGAGGGGGATGGCTAAGGGGCAATGTGAGGAAGTATGTTTTCACAGAGAGGGTGGTGGGCACATGGAACAGCCTTCCTGAGGAGGTTGTGGGTTTAAAACTGTGGGAGAATTCAAGAACGCATGGGACAGACATAAGGCAATTTTTGTGGGGGGTAGGAAGAACTAGGCTGTTGGTTAAATAGGATAGTGCAGCTTATCGTCTAGGTAGGGAAATGGGCAGACTGGGTGGGCCAAGAGGTAATTATCTGCTGTCAAAGTCTATGTTTCTATGTTTCTATAGTGTATTAAACGGTTAGAAAAACAGTGTAAGTATTTGAAGATTCAAGTTGCTGGGAAAGGGTGACATTTATGAGGTATGAATCTTTCTTGAAAGACAATACCTGCCCAACTGAAGCTAGTTGCAAGAACACATTTAAATACTAAGCATTTAAACGTGCAAGCTGTTGCATTTCAAAGGGGATAAACAAATCTCCAGTTTAATAGACAACCAATATTTAACAAGAGGTTTCAGTTTCCTAATGGACATCTGATAAGCAGCTTGGAGTTATGTCTCCAACATTCTAAACAGAAAGAAGGGAGTATTTAACTGTCATAGTGATTTGCAATTATGGATGAATACACTGAAAAGTACTAAAAAATGTGTTCCATGGTATTCCATTTCTCAAAGCACAATTGCTGTAGGATCCACCCAGAGCCATAAAAATCCAAATGACTGGAGGCTAAAAACTCTGTCCTTTAAAGCTACATATCAGAAACCTGGTACACTTCTATATGAGGTATGAGACATGAACCATACTTAAGTTTGGCAAGATTTGGATAAAGACTTTTTAAATTACATTGAAATAACTGAAATTTAAATTTGGTGAATTATCACAAAATTCTCACAGAAATTTAATATAATTCTGTGGAAGAGAAAGAGTAATTTCATCAGAATTTCTCCTGTGGAACATACATTTTTCATAGACCTTATTTAACTGTACCCAATTAACTTTGTATTGCCTTTGTTTCATGACATCAAAGTATTTACCAGTACAAGCAACTGTGTTATCACAAATACAGCAATTGTGATGTCAACAAGGCACAGTCAGGTGTGTTTTTAAAGGCACAGTGAAATAAATATTGCATTAACTGAAATCTTTTGTAGACCTGTAACAGGAGAAAGTAAAACACAAAACTAGAGAACATCAAAGGCCATCATAATCTCTGTAAATATAATAGTTTGAAGCATATTTTGTTGGTAGATATCTGGGGCCCAATTCCAGAAGGCATGGCGCAAGTCACTGACAAATGCTACTTGCACCAAATGCTGATGCATCTGATTCCAGGACAGCCAGGGTACCCAGTGGCTATGTCTGCAACTTGCTGTACTCCAAGCATTGCACCACAGGGAGGGCACACCTCAACAGGTGCCGCAAGCCACTGTAAAGCCCACCTATAGGGCGCTAGCCCCCACCCCAAGCCCTGGCACTGAAGTAATGCCCCATAGGGCTGCACATGTCCCCCCTTTCCACAAGCCCTAATCCCTGATCACCAGCTCACTGATAATATTAAAACCACTGTGTTACTAATTCCCTGGTAGTCTAGTGGCCCCCAACCCCCACACCTAGCAGTACCAGTCTACCCCATCCCCCCATTTCCTCACAACCATTTCCAGTCAACTCATTCATTGAGTGTGTATTGTATACAGTAGTACACACTCAGTGGGAGCTCAGTTTGTGGCTGGTCATGGAGGTGAGAGCTGGTATGTGCCATTAGCTGACCAGGAATGGGTTTGCGGTGTGGGGGACTTGCACTGCTTGGTGGGGGAGAAGGGGCCACCAGACTACCAGAGAATTAGGGGCATGACAGTATTAATATTATTGATGAGCTGGCAATCATGGATTGACTTGGAGAAGGGGGGGCATGTGCAGCCCTGCAGGGCATTTCTTGGGTACAAGGCAGACATGTTTAGCCCTGCAGGGCAATGCTGGGGGATCTGGGATTGGGGGTGCCAACAGCCTGCAGAGGGCTTTCCCAGGTATGTGCCACTGGGGGACAGGTAAGGGGTCTTATGTGAGATCATGGGGGTTGGCTGTTGGGTGCCCATGAAACAGTGGTGTACCCCCGGTGGACGGAAAGTACACTTATACCAATGTCTTCCAAGGGCTCTCTTGAAATAACAAATGTACTTTTCTGACAGCCACCCTCCTGGATAGGGCATAACTGCTGCCATAACCCCCCCCTTGCACCATGTTGCAGGGGGTTCATGGCATAACTAGTGGCATAGAACCACTTCAGTGCAGGCAGGCTGCATTTTGGAATATCGAATGTTGTTACTCATGGTGCAAAGTGCTCACTTTGTGTTATGTGTAATCATTCTGAAATCGGGCCCCAGCTCTTTAAAACAGTTATGTTCTTAGCCATGTCTACAACAGCATGATTTAGTTGTTTATTCATATTTTGAATTAAATCAGTTATGACAGTGGCAATAAAATATTAAAACAGACCTTGTTGGATTACTGTGCAACTCAGTGGGACTGGTCCCATTCTGAGCTCTGTGAACCCCTCCCACCCCCCAAGACCCCAAATCAAAAGTAAGCTGATTTCTAGCAGGTCTTCTCTTCTGACTCACTGATATCCTTCATGATGGAGCTCATGGACTGCTGTAGGGTAGTTGAGGGTGTTTGGTCTGGTTCATACTGGCTCCTAACAACAGTGTCAATTGGTGATGTGGCCACTGCCCTCTCTGCCCAGGTGGCAATCTGTTTGGTAGGGTCTAGAGGAGCCTCCTGACTGTCCATTGGAGCCGGCTCAGTTGCCTTTTGGTAAAGTTCTCCCGGAGGTGTCAGCAGCTCTTTAAAGAGTAGGTCTCCACTTCATATTTTCATAAGTACTCTAGCATAGATAAGACATATTTTAGATTTCTACTGTCATTTTTATTTTTAGTTTTGCATTAGATGAGGAGAACTTATCCTTGCAGTCTATGGATTTCTGACTTCTTGGTGCATTATGATCTCATTGTATCTATTATGACAATAGGCGTGATGACACACGTAGCAAAAGTCTGCTGAGGACAGTCAGATGTTTTGAAAAGTAGCAGAATTATTTGCTAATTAAGCAACAATACAAGACAGAGTGTGGCATATCATATTGACCCACTGTTTCATGAAACACAAGGTAAGACCAAGTGCAGAACTCACCCCAGCATGTAGAAATAACTGCTGTCCACACCAAAGATTTGTTTTATATTTCAGCAGTTTAGCAGGAGACAAAAGGTTAGAAGGGCAGGGAAGGAGAGGGAGCCCAATGGGCATGAGTAGTCAGAGAATACTGTGCTCAAATGAGTCAGGATACAAATTTATTTATTTAGCTTTTGTTGACCAGGTAAGTGCACTAGACAAATCTTGCCTGTTTTCAGGCACGACCCGGGGGAAGGGGATACAGATGAATGCCAACTGACTTTGAACCAGATTAATCTGTTGGTGGTATTTATAGTGAATGAGGGAAATTTGGCCAGGACACCAGGGAAATTCCCCTACTCTGAGGCGTTGCTGCATCTTGGTCAGTAGGGGAGCCGCTGACCTACGTGATGGCCACTCAGGCAGATGCACTGCTGAGTGCGGGTGGAGTACCGGCTGGAGAGCCGGAGATTGGAGCTATGGAGACCGAGGAGGAGGAGGTGCATTTGCAGTCATTAGAACTGCAGATGGAGTTCTCTAATATAGAAAAACAGGCGAGGCCTGTATCGGAGCTTACCAGCGAGAGGTCCTTGGAAGAGGTGAGGGCCCAGGGAGGTTCGACCGGATGCAGTTCAGAGAAGGAGGCGGCTGCTGGAGTGTTGGAGTGAGAGATAGAGGTGGAGAGTCGACCTTGGAAGGAGTCGCTTTCGGAAGACGATCGCGGTACAGGCGCTTCGGAGTTGCACAGGCACAGCAGTCAGGACGTGTTTCCAGTTATCGCAAGGGCTGCTACGCATACAGAGGAAGGAACGAAGCCGAACAGCATAGAGTGTGGGACCGGAGGTACAGGCCTGGAGAAGGGTCTGAGTACTGACTGGTCGGAAGAGGTGGCTCTATCGCAAGCAGGATGGCTTCAGCAGTGGACGGTAAATGGGTGCCTGATCCAGAATGGTTATCCTTTCTCCAGCAAACACTGATCCAGCAAATCGATCTCTGCAGGAGGGTGAGTCTTTGACTTTAGCCAAACAGCCCAAACGGGGCCAGAGTTTAGTCCAGAAGGGATGTTGGATGTGCAGGAAGAGAGTTTCCCCTGCTAATAGTGACTGAACTGTTTTCAGAGGAGCAAGAGGTGAGGAGGGGCCCGCGTTTTTCGGATCTTTTCAAAAGGAATAAAGTGGAACAAGCCCCAAGAAGAAATGCAGTGCTGCTGAGGTACAGAGGGGGTCTACCTGAGCATCCTGATCGGATTTATGTGGCAAAGAAGTTGTTAATGGACTCTATGAACTTTTTGCCTATTGATATTTATGCATTAATTAACATATGAGGGGAGGATACCTTTGATATTAGTTTTAAACAAATGGCCAGTTTAGAAAAGTTTTGGCATAAATATGATAGTTGCAAGTTATTGCATTTATGGTTACCTTTTCTAGCTATCCCAATTACTAAACCTGTATTTAAAACTGTGAATGTTATGTTTAGGAATGAGGGTGTGAATGTGGGGGATATTGTATTCTGGTTAAAACAAAGATGCGAGGTTCTGGGCCCACCGAGACCTATTCTGGACTCTAAAGAGTATTTGGACCGGGCATGGAAATTTAAAGTCAAACTGCATGTGGTGAATAATGAAGTTTTACATGTTCCAAATAGTTTTTCTTGGGTAGAGATCGGGGTTTGCTTTTACCCAGGACAGCCAAAAGCATGTTATAGATGTGGTAGTCGTAGGCACTTAAGTAGTGCATGTGACAAAGTTAAATGTGCTTTATGTGGCGAATTGGACCATGATAGTGAGGTCTGTAGGAACGAATTCAAATGCAATTTGTGTGATGATTTGGGTCATGCCTATCACCAGTGTCCATGGGCAGAGCAAAATAGAAAAGGGGGTTTAAATAAGGAGGATTTGATTGCTCAGGCCCAGGTTAGGGGATGGCCTGCCCAGTCAAATTTAAGTAATAAAGGGAAGGAGTCAAGGGTGGAGACAGTATGGGCATCGGCCCCGGAGGTTTTAGTCGATACCCTTAATGAAAATAGAAAGCTGGTAGATCAATCCACAGCTTTGAACCCACAACAGGTTTTCGCCCCCCAATTTTGATCGAGGACTCCTTGGCCCAGCCTACGCTATAAAAGACCCAGCCGTGAAAATGCAACAGAAATCCTTTTCAGACCCTCGGAGGGTTACCCGAGCAAGTAGTCGTTCTGGAGGGTTTGTTTGACTCAGAATTTTTCAGTATTAGCGGATTTAGAGGAGAAGGGGTGTCAGATTTGCTAAAATCTGATGACAATTTGAGTATGGAAATTGAGGAGGAGGGTGGGATGGAAGTATTGGAAGGGAAGAAGAAAAGGGGAGAAAGAGGAAACAAGAGAAACCCTGAGTGGATGAATTATAGTTGATATGGCCTGTTTGAAGATTGTTTCTAAATTGTTGTAGCTAAAGAGTTACAAGAGGCGTCTAATTGGTTTGCAGCAATGCAGAGATTTTAAGCGGACTTGCTATTTTTTTACAAGAGACACATTTTTCTTCTTTAATGGAGGTGTCTCAGGTAAAGAAACTGTGGTGGGAAGGCCCTTCCTTTGGTCTTTGGGAAGATGTGGCAGACGGGTAGGTATATTATTTTCTAACCCTGCAGTTCAGGTAACTGTTGTTAGATGTCCTGCCTGGCGGTTATTGATTTTGGATTGTCTGTGTATGGTGTTTGTTTTAGACTAATTAATAATTATGCCCAGTTAAAACAGCAAGGATTGCTTTGTTTAATTTGGTAAAACCATATCTATTTACATCCAAGCATGTAATTTGGGGGGACATGAACTGTAGTTTAGATATTCGGATAAAAATGGAGTTCAACAAAAACTATTGTGACTCTCATGCCCTTTCTCAAACAATAGAGGTTGCAAATTGAAAGATGCCTTTGAAAACTGCATTTATCTTCAGGTTTTACTTATAAGAGGGCCTCTTTTCAAACGAAATTGATTATTTTTTCTTTCCAATTGTTTAATACCTTTGTGTGTTTGGTGGTGCCGTATGATTTTCAGACCATAATGCCTCACGAGGCCGTAGTTTACATCAGACCGCTTCATTTCCAGCATTTGCAAGCAGATGGATGTTAAATTCAATGCTACTTTCAGAAGCAGTGTTTTTGGCTCAGTTAAAGGAATTTATGTTTCTTCGTAAATCAGTGGCAGTGTTTTTCCCCGACTGGATTTCATGGTGGTCAGATACTAAGTTGGCTCTAAAGGATTTTTTTATAGCCTATGGGAAAAGGAAAGGTTCAGTGGAATATCTACAGTATTTAGAATTTCGAAATCAATACTACAAATTACAGTCACACCCGAGAAGTAAAGATATAGAGATTCAGTCTCAGATTAAATTGGTGAAGAAGAATATGTTACATTATCAATATCAGAGGGCAGCAACCCTACATGCCAGTTTGAAGTTTGGTACACAGCAACAACCTTTTCAGGATCCCTATAAGGCGTGTAAAATAAGATTGAGAAGAGATTTATGTCAGGGCTACGAAACTCTGTCGGGAATTAAAAACGCCTGTGGCAGAAATGTTGGTAGTGGCAGAGGGAAGGGTGGCTTCTCAGTTTGGAGAGGGGTTGTTCTTCCTCTGCTTGGGAGGATGTCTTACATTTCTCGGTTCCTACTATTTCAGGCTGATGTTGAGCTTTGCAGGTCCTATCGCACTGCAGGAGGTCCAGCGGGCGATAAGTTCTTGGGGGGTGGGGGTGTCACCTGGGATAGATGGGTTAACTAATGAATTCTATAAAACTTTTTCTGAAGACCTGAGTGGTATACTGATGGAAGTCTTTAATGATATCCTACAGTATGGATTTGGGGATACGAAATTTAACTTAGCAATTCTAATTTTTATTTTTAAGACAGGGGACATTACAGATCTTGGTAATTGGAGACCAATTAGCCTCCTGAATAATGGATTACAAGATTCTTTCTACTGATTTTATGTAAAAGACTGCAGGAAGTTGCAAAGGGGTGCTTTCACCCTGCACAAACATGCGCTATTCCCCAATGATCAATCCAACAGAATTTAAAATTATTAAGGGATGCATATGAATTTGGAATACAGAAGAAGTTGTGAGGTTTCATTTATGCGTTAGATCAGGCTAGAGCCTTTGATTCTGTGTCCCATGATTTCCTTTTTCAGGTATTAGGTAGGTATGGGTTTCCAAAGTGTTTATTAAGTCTATTTATACCTTATATTACAAAGCTAGTTCTTGTATAAGTATCAAAAGGTTGTAGGCTCTGAAATTGGATTAATTGTGGGGTTAGGCAGGGTTGTCCTATTAGTCCCTTTATTATATGCTTTTGTATTGGATCCTTTGTTAAGAGAAATTGAGTATAACAAGGCAGTTCAGGGGTTATCTCCATCATATATTTTACTGGTCCAGAAGATTTCTGCATATGCAGATGATATTTGTCTGTTGGTAGAAGATGTCCAGTCAGGTGTTAAGGCTATGCAAGTGATTAATGGATTTGCAGATTTAAATGGCACTAGGTTAAATTTAGATAAATGTAAATGTCTGGCTATTGGGGATTCTACTGATTGTCAGAATATTGGGGGTATAATAGTTAAGGATTCTATTACCATTTTAGGGCTTCTGTTTGGTAAAGGGGATTTAGCATTATTAAATTGGGAGAAAGCCTTGGCTATTGCTGAAAAAAAGGTTCAACAATGGAAATCCTGGGGTTTTTCTAAAAAGAAGCGGGTATTAATCATTAAAAAATTTCTATTACCCATTTTTTTACATGTGTCTTCCATTTTTCCAGTACCTGTTTTATTAGGAACAAGATTGTATAGTGTATTTTTTCAAACGGTATGGGGTAGCCGTTTAAATCCGATTAAGCTGGCAGTTACTTATTTGAAGTTAAATCAAAGGGGTCTGGGGATGATAAACCCGTGGTGTTTTTTTTTCATTCCTTTTTATGATTGCAGCTTTCAATCAGTGGTTAAACCTCAGGATCACCCATGGTCGGCTTGGACGCAATTGCTTTTTTTACCTTTTTGTCTAACTGGGAAGGAGGGGTTTTCCTATTAAAAGTAAGGTAGCCTTAGCCCTTCCTATGCAGATTCCTCAGTAAGGAAATTGACGGAATGGAAACTAGGAAAGGCTCAATTACAGGACATACCTAGGAAGGACTTTATGCAGAAATTATGTTTAATTTTTCTATGTTCAAGTGGATTTCCTTGTACCCTTTACTAACCGTCGCCCTTCGGCTCTTAATGGACCATAGGATACCCCCAAATATGTGGGATGCAGTGGCTCTGTTGTCATGGGAGGTTGGGAGTTCGAGGTAATTTAAAACATAAACAGATCATGGATAGAATGTGTATTAGATCAGGGTGTATAGATCAAATTGAAACATTAGAACATTTCTGCTTTTTGTCCATATGTAATGTCTTTTTGGTCAGATTTAGCCCTTCGGTGGGAGTGGGGAGTTTTGAAACATATTACTTATCAGAGCCTTGTTTTGGGTGATTATTCCGGTTTTCTGCGAAGATATCACCCAAGTACCTTAAATCTCATTTTTGCTTGTATTAAATATCACCTGTGGCAAGCTAGATGCCAGTTTTCTCTACAACATACCCTTCTTCCTTACAGTGTTATTTTTAACCGTATAGAATTTATTTATTTATTTATTTTATTTAGTTAAACATCAGTTTAGAAACCTTTGAGCCAGAGGCTCATTTACAAAGGTACCTCGTCACAAAGAGGACATCAGAACAGTAGTACAAGGGACACAGTACTTACAAACAAAAAAAGTTACAGTTCAATTACAGTTTTGTTACAATAGAGTACAATCTCCAACCAGCAAAAGATAAAAAAAGGTGCAAACTTATGGTCGGGGAGAGCTGGTGGGGGTAGAAGGGAGGGAGATGGGGAGGAGGAATAAGTAGGGAGAAGAAGGGGGGGAGCCACTCAGTGAGCATTGTCAAACAGAGTATATATATATATATATATTTTTTTTTTTTTTTTACACTAGGCTAGCGGCAGTTGCATTTGCGAGAGCTAAGCAGGAAGTTTCTGAGCCTGGGCTTAAAGCAAGCTTAAGGTTAGAGAGTTTGAGACACTGGCAGGGAGGAGTTATACCAGTGGGCACACGGTAGGGGAATGCCTCTGACCTTGTGAGGTCCTGGCTCGGAAGAACTAGGGTAGCTCTTGACGAGCCGCGCTGCTATCAGGGTCGGTACGGTGAATGGAGTTGGATAGGCCTATGGGGGATAGGCTATGCAGGGCTTTAAAGGTGAGCTGGCATGTCTGATACACGAGTCGCTCTTCCAGGTTGATTAGGGTAGCCAGGGTGTACAGCTCACATGTGAGTGAGTCTGGGAGCACCAGTGATAAGTCTGCAGGCCTTATTTACTGTGAGACGAACCTTGTTGAGGGCAGTCTGATCTGCTGAGCCATAGACCGGAAGGCCATAGTCAATGAGAGACATGACAGAGGAGGTGACAGCCAGGCGGAGGGCATCAGGAGGGAGGCATTTTTGTGCCGGTAAAGAATGCCTATCCGTGAGTTGGCACAGAATTTAGGGCAGATATATGTCCATGGAATGAAAGTGCAGGGTCAAAGGTTATACCAAGATATTTATAGGACTGCACCTGGTCAATGACGAGATTGGGTGTGAGTGGACAGCTAAGGAAACTTGCTGTACTTATTTTGGGGGGTGGAGAAGAGCATCGTTTTGTTTTCTTAAGGTTGATAACAAGTCGGTGCTCAGTGAACCAGGTAGCTGCAGAGTCAAAGACTAGTTGAGGGAGTTCCTAGCAGCATGGGGTCATTGTGGGAGGCAACGAGAACAGCATCATCAGCATAGAGAAGCATCTACCCGTACAACTGCTGGGTAGGGAGTTAAGAAAGAGTGAGAATAGTAGGGTCCAAGAATTGAGCCCTGCGCACCCCAGAGTGAATGGGGCATGTTTCAGAGAGAGTACCGTTGACTTTCACACATTGGGAGCGGGCGGAGAGATAGCTGGCACCAGGAACAGGTCCTGAGGCAAAGCCTATTAGGTCGAGGTGGAGAGCAAAAGAGGATGCAGAACAGTATCGAATGCTTTAGACAGGTCAATGAATATAGCACCAGCCAGGGCACCAGAGTCCAAGGAGGCATGGAGGAAGCTGGAAAATTCCAGGAGTGCTGTATTGGTACTATGACCTGCTCTGAACCCCTGTTGTTCAGGGCAGAGAACATTGTACTTACAGAGGTAGTCAGAGACTTGGGATTACACAATTTTCTAACGCCTTAGAGAGGGGGAGAGGATTGAGATGGGTCAGTAAGTATCCGAAGAGTCCTGTCACCACCTTATGGACAGGGGTAACTGTGGCATCTTCCAGGACAGAGGGAATTGTCCGAGACAGAGTGATTTGTTGAAAATGCATATAATAGGTGAGAGGACCTGATCCAAGACCTGACGTAAAGGCAGGGATCAAGTGAGTCGTCACACGATGGTGTTACCTTTAGGGCTTTTAGCGTAAGGCCTAGCTTTTTGCATGGTGACACGACGAGGTGGAAAGAGGGCGGGCAGGGTGGTGGTACAGCTGGAGGAGGTGGACTGAAAAGTTACTAGGAAGTACTGAGCTAAGGTCGGGAAGGAGTTATTGAGGTGGAAGGCAATGAGGGCAGGGTCAGAGGAGACGGTACCATTGATGTTGAGAAGAGAAGGAGGGGGACTGGGAGTGACCATTCAGTTGCTTAATGTTGTCCCAGAAGCACCTGGGGTTCCCCAGGAGGAGGTAAGAGAGGCTTGGTAGTATTCCTGCATTTGCTTTTATGGATGGCCCAGGTGCACTGGTTACGGCAGCAGCATAGACTGCCTGTCAGCTGAACGGCCAGTAGCAACAGCAAGGTGCCAAAGATTGTCACGTTGCTTGGTTGCCACAGAAGGGCAGGGTGATCCAAGGGGCATGTTTCACTTTGGACCTCCTAGCAGTTATGGGAGCAAAGATATCACAGGCAAAGTTGAAAGTGCTTACAAAGAAACCCAGGGCCAAGTCAATGTTGGTTGCCCTCGTTAGAGGGGACCAATCAGTGTGGGCAAGGAAGCGCTTAAGGCCTATGAGTCCCCCAGGCCTAAGCCGCCTTTGAGAGGTGGTTTTGACCGGGGATGAGAGCCGAGGGGTTTCCCATTTGAAAAGCACAGGGGAGTGGTCACTGAGGCAGTCAGGGAGGTTTTGGATGTTGTGGATGCGGATTGGCCTGTTGGTGAGGACCAGATCCAGGAGGGTGCTTGTCCCCCCCTAGGGTTTTTTCTAGTAGGCTGTGTGACCAGTTGAGTTAGGTCAATTGAATCGAAGCCTCACGGTGGAGGGAAGATGAGGGGCAGAGCCAGTTTATATTCAAGTCGCCCACCAAGATTTGGTCCCACGAGTTGGGTAGGGAGGTGAGGTGAATATCAGTGGGCCCAGGGCCTGGGATTGGTTCTTGGGGTATGTAGGCTACAGTTAGGAATAATGGGCCTCTAGCTGGGTCCGGGGACAGCTTTAGAGTAAGTGTCTGGGCCTTATGGTCGAGGTCAGGCGGGGGGAGTGGTAGCCCCACGAGAGAATCCTTCAAATAGAAGACACAGCCCCCACCTCTCCTGCCGACACGGTCCAACCGGTGGAGAGTGTAGCCGGGGAGAGAGACATGAGAGTTAGGAGTGGAGGGAGACAGCCAGGTTTCAACAAGGGCAATAACATCAGGTTTATGAAGAGTCACCCAGCAGTGCAGAGAGTCCAGTTTTTTCAGGAGGCTACAGATGTTCATAGAAGCAATGCACAGCCCATGAGATTTCAGGGGTAGGACCAGTGCTGCCAGGCCCGGGATTGGGGTGGACATTGCCTGACAGGAGCAGGAGGAGGAGGGCTGATCTGGGGAGTGCACAATGGCGGGATAGCTTTCGACGATTGGAGAGGGGGTGATATGGGAGTGATGAGGGGGTGATGACCAAGTGAAGACAGCTACTAGAGAGCAGTAAAATCTGACAAGTGAGGTACTGAGAGCAAATTGTTCAAACTTAATCAGGCTCCCTCTAGTGGCAAAACAATATAAGGAGCTAATGGAGAAGTTGAAAAAAAAAAAAAAAGTCCCCAGTCCGATTTGCACAGGGGGGGTTTCAGACAGAACACAGGTCCTGGGCTTGCAGTGACTCTAAACTTTTAAATACAGTTATAGGCAAATGGAAATAGTTACAAAATCAGGCACAAAAGTAACAGTTCAGCTCCGTTTGAGCCTGGGCAGCAACACGAGGTGCTACTCTGGCCGGGATTCATGCGCTGAGCAGGGGAGCTTGTGGTCGTTTGCAAAAAGACACCAGATGGCAATGATGGTGGCAGCAGCCTGGATCAAGGTAGAAATTACCTGGTGTGTCTCGGGTTCGAGGCTTCTTTGGGCAGGGAGGGCTTCGAGCAGGCTCCTCGACCTCCGGGTCTCCTCAGGGAGGGGATGGTCTCATGGGAGAATGAAGAGAGGGGGATTAAATAGGCAGCCCAGGCAAAGATTAACCTGCTGGGGGCGGGCTGGTAGTGGGTGTGGGGAGAAGAGCAAGTGGCTGTTGGCTATCAGGTATACTATTGTGATTCAAAAAACGAAGGCAATTACTAGCAGGACAAAACTCAAATTCTAAACACTGGAATAGCACTTAGAAGTTAAACAGTCCCTAAATGAGTTTCTCACAGGGGGGTAATTCAGTTACAACTGGAAATGCACTTTACAAATTAACAAACAGTCCCCAGTCCGATTTGCACAGGGGGGGTTTCAGACAGAACACAGGTCCTGGGCTTGCAGTGACTCTAAGCTTTTAAATACAGTTATAGGCAAATGGAAATAGTTACAAAATCAGGCACAAAGTAACAGTTCAGTCCTGCTTGAGCCTGGGCAGCAACACGAGGTGCTACTCTGGCCGGGATTCATGCGCTGAGCAGGGGAGCTGTGGCCATTTCAAAAGACACCAGATGGCCAATGATGGTGCAGCAGCCTGGATCAAGGTAGAAATTACCTGGTGTGTCTCGGTTTCGAGGCTTCTTTGGGCAGGGAGGGCTTCAGAGCAGGCCCTCGTGACCTCCGGCCCCTCAGGGGAGGGGGTGGTCTCTGGTGTGTCTCGGGTTCGAGGCTTCTTTGGGCAGGGAGGGCTTCAGAGCAGGCCCTCGCGACCTCCGGTCTCCTCAGGGAGGGGTGGTCTCTGGTGTGTCTCGGGTTCGAGGCTTCTTTGGGCAGGGAGGGCTTCAGAGCAGGCCTTCGCGACCTCGGGTCTCCTCAGGGGAGGGGGGTGGTCTCTGGTGGAATTAGCAGTAGGTAAACAAAAAATGTATGAGCAGCGAACATTAGAGAAGAATGTTTTTCAGGATCTTTGGAAACATATTGTTTGGTTTAAATGACATAGGTGAAAACTGCTTTATGCGTATTTTTGTTAAAGTTTTTATTTCTGTTTATTGATTTTTGGGCATTGTATTTGAGTTTAACTAGATTTGTCATAAGAAGAGTGTGATTTTTTATTTAGAATGTTTTATGTTTATAAGTGTTTTTGAAAAATGTCAAATAAGATTGTTTCATATTGTTATTGTTTTGTTCTTTCAATAAAAAATTCCCCTACTCTTTTCAATAAGTGCCATGGGATCTTTAACATCCAACTGAACTACCACCAATCCAGGCAGATGGGACCTTGGTTTAACGTCTCATCCGAAAGACGGTCGCTACCCCCTTCCTCCCTCTCCCCTCTCCCCCCCCTTCTCCCCCTCTTACAAATACTTCAATCTTATGGTTTATATATCTATCCTCTTACTTCCCTGGAGATACTTTTGTTGTCTATATACCTAGTGATGCCTATATTTCTTTATTTAATTCTGTGATCCTTCATCTACTATTTGTGTCTGAACCCACTTTGGGAACATAAATACGCAACATTATGTTTGCTTAGTATTCAATTCCTGTTCCCCTAGTCTGTGATATTCAGTCTTGACTTCCTCCAGTAATAGAAGATTCTAGGTTACTTAACAGCATTGTTACCCATCCCCCATTGTCTAGTTTCAATCAATCAATCAATCAAACTTTATTTAACCAGGTAGTTACATCACTGAGCAAACTCATTTTCCAGATGGTCCTGGACACAAAGGACACAAATACTTACAGTAGGTGATATTTCATAATATAATGGACATAATACAGGCTGTTACAATACAAAAAGTAAGTAGTTGGATGTATCAGACATGTAAGGCAAGTGCAAGTACAGGCATTTTAAAGTAAAGCACAAACAGATTGTTGGTTGCAGAGTACCAGCGAGGAGTGGAAGGGAGGACATTAGGAGGGCAAAGGGAAGAGAGGGCATCAGACACTTAGAGGAGAGGGAAGGGCAGCCTACTGGTAGGAGGCCCCCATTGAAGAAAATTAGTGAGGGGGGAGGTAAGTAGGGGTGGAGGTGGTTGCCCTAAGGAGATGCTGTCCGATAGGGGGAATAAGCAGCATGGGATGTCAGAAGTTAAGGGCAGGGCTAAACTTTACCTGAGACAGTCACACACTGTTTTCATGCCTCTGTAGAGTGGCTGCCTAAATGTAAAGTGGCTGGGCAGCAGGGAGATTTTAAGTAGTCTTTGCATGCTATTCCAGAGCGCTGGTAAAAAGGAGTTAATGGCAGTTGAGCCAAGATATGTTCCACAATGGGTAGTTAGTTATTGACCAACTACTAACCCCTGTGACAACCCCTTCCAGATGGCCTCTCCCCGCCATCTCCTTATCCTTTTACCAATACCAGTGGTGTGTACCCTAAACATTTGTAGGGGTAACTATTAACTTAAGTGAATCATTAAGTTATACTATTGGTTGTGACAATTGTAAGCAGGACTAGCAGCCACCGGGCAGTCGGAGCTTCCTCAACTGCCACCCGAGACCACTTCCCCGGACGCTCCCTGCAACAGAGCCGGGAAGCCTCCAGGGCTCACAGATCTTCGGCCGTAGGACTAGTGGCAACTGGGCGGTCAGCGCTTCTTCAGCCACCGTCCGAGACCACTTCCCTGGATAATTCCTGCAACAGAGTACGGCAAAGCCGCAGCCTATCAGAGCACGAGCACCTCTCTCAGGTGGACTCCGATTGGCTCGCCTTCCACATTTCCATTTACTCAAAACTCAGGCAAAAAGGAACTGTTTTCGCTGATTTACAGGGCGAAAAGATTTATTTTAAACTATTTTGTGCTTTTACAAACCTTTGCACAATGTTTAATGTCATTGCCTGATTGTTAGACTTTGAAAACCAAGTGATTACAGCCCTCCTTTGCTAGTGTGCAGACACTAACTAGACCTCGGGGCACCAAGGAAATTGTTCCTTTTGTTTTGACAATTTGGTCTGTTCTCCACTGGATTGCTTGGCCCCTGCCAGAGACCAGTACTAATAGTCCCCTCTTTTGTCTCCTCTCTAGCCGGGAAACCTCCAGGGCTCACAGATCTTCGACCGCAGGACTAGCGGCAACTGGGTGGTCTGCACTTCCTCAGCCACCACCCGAGACCACTTCCCCAGACACTCCCTGCAACAGAGGTATGGCAAAGCCGCAGCCTATCAGAGCACGAGTGCCTTTCTCAGGTGGACTCTGATTGGCTCGCCTTCCACATCTCCATTTACTCAAAACTCAGGCAAAAAGGGAACTGTTTTCGCTGATTTACAGGGTGAAAAGATTTATTTGAAACTATTTTGTACTTTTACAAGCCTTTTCACAATGTTTAATGTCATTGCCTGATTGTTAGACTTTGAAAACCAAGTGATTACAGCCCTCCTTTGTTAGCGTGCAGACACTAGCTAGACCTCGGGGCGCCAAGGAAATTGCTTCTTTTGTTTTGCTCATTTGGTCTGTTCTCCACTGGATTGCTCGTCCCCTGCCAGAGACCAATACTAATAGTCCCCTCTTCTGTCTCCTCTCTAGCCAGGAAGCCTTCAGGGCTCACAGTTCTTCGGCCGCAGAACTAGCGGCCACCGGGCAGTCGGCGCTTCCTCAGCCGCCACCCGAGACCACTTCCTCAGATGCTCCTGCAACAGAGGTATGGCAAAGCCAAAATTTTTCACCCACCCGCCCATCCCCTGAGTGTTATTATATAGCCCTCTTGCCCCACACCCTACTCCTATAGGCCCTTCTCCACTCTGGATAGACCTCTCTACTAACCCCTAGTGGAGTGACACTGCAATCCATCACAATATAGGTATTCTCCACCCTCCTGTTTTCCTTTTTCACCACATAAAGGGTTAGCAATAAATGAACCTTGCCTGGTAAAATAAACAAATAAGACATTTATGCCGTTAGGGCTGCATTCAACTACCTTGCATAACACCAATTGCTAACGTCTTCAAAAAGTCACATATGGAACAATGACCTTGGGGATGAATAGGAGCTGGCTAGCAGGACTTATTGCATCACGCCCCCTTTTTAAGCAAAGCGCAACCATGGGAGGCCTCGGTTGGCTCCACTTATTTGCCAACCTTTGCGTATTATCCTAAGTGGATAGACAGCCATACAGATCTGACTTCAACAAAGAGACATGCCCTATACTACTAGTATACCCACATACCAACACTATGTACATAATATGCTGCCACTGTACCCCTTTGATCCCCGCACAGTTAGTGGAATTGCCTCGAAGTGGGACCACCACCCATTATCCTATGCATGGCCCTACACCCCATCCATCTAAATGCTGTATGGTCTGGTGTTACTCTGCATGGATCTTAGACTATGTGTCTGTATGGCAGCCCGAGGGGAGAATTCGACCCCTGGACCCCTGTACTCAAATCTACACTAGACACAAAAAGACTCCTGCTTTCAAACTTCTCCTTGCTGACCTGAGGAAAATTGTTCATCTCCTACTTCTGTGCTCAGGCAACATCGAACTTAACCCTGGCCCCACGAAAGTACTTTCATCCCCTTCTGAACTTACAACTCTAAAAGGAATCAGCTTCTTGCATGCTAACATTTGTAGTCTTTTAAAGAAGTTGGATTCTGTCCAGGCATGGATTATTCACACTGCACCAGACATACTCGTGCTCTCAGACTCCTGGCTACAGGTGTCCACACCTGACACAGTGGTCAATATCCCTAACTACCACCTCTTCACAGCTGACAGGCAGACCAGGGGTGGTGGAGTAGCCATTAATGTTAAAAACAAATTCACAGTATCTATATTAGATGCCACCTCCATTGCTGGTGGATTTGAATGCCTGTCTCTTAAAGTTGAACCTTCCCCATCTGTGGTGTTCTGCGTCATAGGCTGTTATAGACCCCCTGCAGCAGGACCTCAACTCCTGTCACACCTGTCATCCCACCTGGATGCTACCCCACTGGAAAGAATTGTACTAAGTGACCTTAATTACTATTGGCTGTCTAAAGTCTAATTACCCTTGAAACAATTCTGCAACTCCCATGGGTTCACTCAACTTATAACTGAGCCAACTCACATCAACAAGAAAAATCCTATGAGAAGCACCCTCCTGGATGTCCTCCTCATTAACAAACCTCACTTCTTCTCCCATGCCAGCATCCTCTCAGCAGATGTTAGTGACCACTGCTTTATTGCTGGCATAAGAACTGTTACCAAGCCTCTATCTACATCAAAATTTTCCACTAAAAGATCCAAACAGAACTTCGACCCTCTTGCATATTTCAATGATCTAAAAAACTCTTTGCTCTGGCAGAGCTTCTACCTGGCTAAATCAGTGAGTGATGCCTATGACGTTCTCCATGAAACCATAACCAGTGCCCTGATCAACCATGCTCCCTTGGTTAATACACAAAAAAAAACTGAACCTGTTATTGGTTTACAGCGTACCTGAAGACTGCCTTACTTAAAAGAGATTATCTATAGAAAAAGGCCCGGAAATCACATGCTGACACAGATTGGTGTCTCTTTAGGGCAGCTAGAAATGCCATCAGTAAGTTGATCAGAGAGGCCAAGGCCAATTTTTATCAAACTGAACTGCTCTCTGCATCAAACTGCCCTACCAAATTCTGGTCTACCATAAAAGAACTGTCTGTTCACTCTCCAGGAAGTGTGCTTCCTTCTAAAATTACCATTGACAATGTTATCATCAATGATAAAACTGAGATACTGCAGGCTTTCAATAATCATTTTGGCACAGCAGGCCTGGCGTTCGATAATGCACCAGCAGGTAGTCTCCTTCCACAGATCAACGCTCAGTCTCCAGAACCAAGTAACAATAATGCGATCTTCTCCTTTTCACCTACCACCATAAAAGAAGTTGAAGACCTTCTACTATGACTAGATACTAAAAAGGTGCCGTAGCCAACTATTTCGACCCATATTTTTTGAAAATAGCATACCACATTCTTGCTACACCTGTATCACATCTATTCAACCTGTCCCTAGCCCAAGGCTTTATCCCCAAGGAATGGAAAACTGCTCACTTCATCCCCCTGTTTAAAGCAGGGGATCCCTGTGACCTAAATAACTATAGGCCAATCTCCTTACTACCCATACTCTCGAAGCGTCTGGAAAAAATTGTGGATTTCCAGTTGAGATCTTTCTTAGACAACTCTACCTTGCTTAACCCAATGCAGTCTGGCTTTAGAGCGAAACATATTACAATCACGGTGCTAGTTAAAGTCACTAATGACTGACAATGCGATCTAGACAATGAAAAATTTGCTTGTACCATATTTTTGGACCTTAGCAAGGCATTTGACACCATCGACCACTGCCTGCTTCTCTCCACCTTAAAAATTATAGGCATTGACTCAACCCCACTGGGTTGGTTCCGAGACTACCTCTCTGGCAGGCAACAGCAAATCAAGGTGGAAGGAGAGCTCTCTCCACTTAAACAGATGAAAAGAGGAGTCCATCAGGGCTCCATTCTGGGCCCTTTATTGTTTGCCATCTATATTAACAGCCTGGACACAGGCATCACGGAATCCAGTATCCACTTGTTTGCCGATGATACGGTGCTCTATTTAAGCTGTGATTCTCCTGAAGCTGCCTGTGCTGACCTATAAACTGATTTCAATATTCTCTACTACCACTACTAAATGCAAAAAAAAAAACAACACCATGCTCTTCTCTCCATCAGGCCCAGAGGCTTGCTGTGCTGCTGCTGGTCCATTACCTTCCATCTCCACCTTATTAGGTGAACAACGAATTTGTACCTAAATTCAAATACTTGAGTGTCTGGTTAGACAATAAACTTTCTTTTGTGGAACACACAGAAGAACTGCTGAAAAAACTGAGGCAGAGACTTGGTCTCTTTTTCAGAATTAAATGCCTCCTGACCACAGATGTAAAAAGACAGCTTGTCCAATCTACATTCCTCTCATTAATTGACTATGCCGACTTTATTTATGGCCATTGCCCTGTCTCACACCTTGCAAAACTTGACATATTGTACCACAGAGTGCTGAGATTTATAACTGGTCTTTCATCCTCCACACATCACTGCTTTCTATACACAGCCATAGGGTGGCTTTCCCTTCAATGGAGGTGGTGTAGAAATGCAGCCCTTTGGATGCTCCGAGCCCTTACTAACAAACTCCCACAATACATTGTCAACTGTTTCCCCCTGAGTCTGATCAGTATCTATGCCTTAAGAAGACACTCTCTGGTTTCTCTGAAAGTCCCAAGGACCAACACTCACTTTGGAAGGGCCGCCATAAGCTATGCCTTGCCTACATTGTGGAATAGGATACAAAGATCATTGTGACTCAGCTCCCCTGTCAGTATTGCCTTGTTCAAGACCCTCTATGACAAAATGTTTGCCGAAATCTGTAATTGCTACCATCGTTCCTAGAAGCCTGTTTGCTGCTTTCTCCTCACCCATACTAGCCCCAGTCGGTGACCCCAGTCCCCCTCTGCCCCTATTACCCACCCACCCTTCACTTGCCCCACTTGCCCTTAGCATCCTCTGCACCCTTTTCTTTTTACGCCACCACCCCCCGCCACATAAGCCTGAGACCCAGACAACATCTCACTCACCTCCATAGCTTAGAGAATTCCACTCAGGCCTACAACTTGCTACAGATGGCCAAGGATATAAACAATTTTCATTTTCTCCTAAGGTTTGTATATATCAACAATACACATCAGGCTTCTGTGGGTGCTGTATATATCATGTTACTGTTGGGTTATGTATATATTACTTGTATATGTGCCTTTGGAATGTTTATACCCTGCTCCTATCATTATTGTAATTGTCTTGTTCATTTTGTATTAAGCATATCTTACCTGTGACTGTACAATTGCCCCTGCCAAAAGCAGGTTCACCTTGCAAATGAGCTTGCTCAATGGTGATCGCATGGATAAATAAAGATTTGATTGACTGATTGACTAATTGTATGCAATGTTATTTTTCTGTGTATTTCTGGCTATGAGATGGGGTTCCCCCCTTACTCTTGTACTGTACAGAAGTGTTTGTTAAAATTCAATAAAGATCTTTATGGGGAAAAAACAGACCTTGTTTATAGTTTATTTACCCAGAATGTCCAGGGGAGATACAAAATCTGATTTTCATTGGGACCTGCTTTTACCTAATTCCACAGCAAGGTGTACTGGAGCACTGGAAGGTTAAGTGACTTCACTAGGGTAACAAAGTCAGTATTATGTTCTAAAGATGTTTAAACCAGAGATATCCTTCTAGTCACCAAACTACTGCTGTAACCACTAGATCACACTGCCTCCCAGTTCTATATCACAAAATGGCGGCAGAATATTGCCAATTGACCTGTGCTTCAGTCCACCTACCCGGTTATGAAAATACCTAAGAAATAAAACTCAGATGACATTGTCAAATGCAGTTTCCCATAGTAGAGAATTAAAAAAAGGAACTGCATTTCTATGAAAAAGAAAACAAAATAATAATTTCTATTTTTTTTTTTATTTTAGTTTTTTTTTCACTGGAAGGGTTAGACAGTACTGCATATTTTCAGCCTCAATGGGGGGGGGGTAGAGATTCAAACCAATTGAACTTGAACCAGATTAAAGTGTTAGCTGTATTTTTGGGGTAAACTCAGTATCATTTACAGCATACACATGGTCATGGAAATAATGGTCACAGATTTACCCAAGATTTGGAAAAAAGAAATGTCAGGCTCATGTACGTTCTCAACTGGTCTCCATTATTGCTATAATGTTTCATGGCTCTGTCACTTCATGTGAAGGATCACATTACAGCTGTTCTTTTTCATTAGAAGGAGGTTTGCTTACCATTACATAATCTTATATATCTTGAAGTGTCCAAGATCCTCCTTTCATATCAGTTCTCCTACATGGTTTCTGCACTTCCAAAATGCAGTTGCATTGGTGTGGTGGGGGCAGCCAGGGAGTACTCTGGAAATCTCTGAAAATTTAGATTTAAAGGATCTCATCACCTTTAACTAATCCCATCCCATGCACACACACACACACACACACACACACACACACACACACACACACACACACACACACACATATGATTGGATTAAAAACATCATAGCATCTTTAACTTAATTTCTTTCCCCCGATCACTCTTTGTAGTGACCTATAAATGTTCTAACTTCTTTTTCCTCTCTGGCCTCTCTCTTCCATCTAATTCTAAAATGCTGTTGCTGCATTCAGCAAACACTGCAAAAGTGCACTAGGCCCCTGATATGACACTTTTCCTGATTCATGTTTGGGAATTCAAAACCAAAAAAATCAAGCACTCACCAACCTCAAGTGGAGAGACACAGGCCCTTAAATTCAGTATAAAATTGGCAGATTTATTAAGGTGCTAGGATAAAACACACTCTAACACATTTCAGAAAACTTCCTTTGACAAAGAACATGCCACATCATCAAACAGTTCTCAATTTATACAAGACATGATGTCATCAGCAATGCACATTAAATAGTGATGTCACAGTCAATCAACCAATCAATCAATCAAAGTCTTTATTTAACCAGATGATCACCGTTGAGCAAGCTCATTTTCGAGGTGGACCTGGGTTTGTTAACAAGGAACAAGGGACAATATACATGGGATGCAACACACAAGAAAATAGTAATAATACAAATAAAGTGAGATACAATAATACAGTATATACAAAGTATCAGCAGGTAGCATTGACAGTAGTATATGTTTGTAACAGAAGATACAGCTAGTTTTGGGTAGGACACAATGTTTCATAAAAGTAAAGAAATATACTTATCAGGTGGACTGAACACAAATAAAACCTAATATAAAAAGATATATAGTGATATGGTATGGAGAATTTAGAGCTGGAACCAGGTTCAAAGGAATGTGGAAGGGATAGATATGGGGGTAGAAAAAGGGGAGAGGGAAGAGTCGATTATAGGTGTGATCAGTCTTTTAACAATAATAATTAGAGTGTGCTTGGACTTATAGGAGTCACTATTTAGGATAGATAAGCACAGGACTCCTTATTATGATGTAGATATAGAGATTTAAAAGCTGCTAGGCTGATGGGGTGAGTTAATTTCAAAGTTTTTTGCAGCTTGTTCCACAGTTGAGGGAGCACAAAGCTGATGGCTGCTCTGCCAATGCGAGATTTTGCTTTGTAAACATAAAGGTAGATATATGAGGTGCTTCTCAGGGCATACTTCCCCAAAGTGCACAAAGGTAAACAGACAGAGATATACTGGGGCAGTCTGTAAGCAAGGGATGACCATCCCACTGCCGTGTACAATGCACAGTGGTGGGCTGAGTATGGAAGACCCGTGATAAATCTTATGGCTCTGTGATAAAGCGTATCGAGTTTGGCTAGGGTACCTGCAGGTCCCTGACTACATAGAAAATCTGAGTAATCTAATAGGGAAAGAAAGGTAGTTTGAACCAGTTTCAGTTTAGCTTCTCTTGTGAGGAGATTATTAATCCTAAAGAACAGATCAAGTATTTGTCTAAGTTTCTTTGCCATTTCTTCTAAGTGTTCTGTGAAAGTAAGTCTATGGTCTAACCAGACCCCCAGGTACTTGAACTTTGGTACATAGTCCAACCACTTACCTAGAATGGTAGTGATCTGCGGGAGTGTCCCAGCAATTGCAGGATTTATTGCATTTTGAAGGGGTGAGAGGAACATTGCTTTGTTTGTTTTTTTTGCATTTAAGAGCTGTTTCTGGTTTATAAGCTGATGTTGCAGCAGATTAAATTCATTTTGAAGGGCCTTACAGGCCACTTCAGGTGGGGGGCTACTAGCATAGGGTACCGTATCATCCGAGAATAGGTATATTTGTGCTTCCTTGATGGGGGCATCTACATTGTTAATATAAATGGTGAAGAGCAAGGGACCAAGAATAAAACCTTGTGGTACACCCCTCAATAGGGGTTTTGGTGGAGAAACTTCCCCTTCTGCCTTTACTTGTTGAAGTCATCCTGAGAGGTAGTTGGAGAACCATGTAAGGGATAGGCAATCCAAACCAATGTTCCGGAGGACGACAGAAGCAGTCTGTGATCAACAGTTTTGAACACCTTGCTTAGGTCCAAGAAAACTGCTCAAAGTTTTTTTTGTCTAATTCAAGCTGCCAGTCATTTTTCACCTTGGCTAGAGCAGAGATTGTACTGTGCTATGCTCTAAAACTGGATTGTAATAGGTTGAGCAATTTTTCTGATTCCAGGTACTTCCGGAGCTGGGAGTTCACTATTTTCTCCAGCATCTTTGACTGGATTGGAAGTATGGAGATTGGCCTGTAGTTATTGAGGTCACTAGGATCTCTTGACTTAAACAAAGGGACTACAAGTGCATTTTTCCAAATGGGCGGTAGATCACCCTGGGACAAGGATAAGTTAAAGAGATGAGTAATTGGGACTGTGAGGACATGGTAGCCAACCTTTAAGAAGTACAGGTCATTGAGGTCTGCCCCAGCACTTTTCCTAGTGTCCAGCTGAAGGAGAAGATCTTCGACTTCTTTCAGGGAGGTAGGCTGCAGAGAGAAGGATGGACTGGGGATGGGTTTTTCTTGTGTATCCAATCTAAGTTGTTAGCAGAGGATATTTGCGGGAGAAGAGTCAAAGGCAGCCCTACAGTGGCAAAATGATTATTGAGAGCATCGAGGATAGACGGTCTGTCGGAGATGATAGTATTGTCGATCAATAATTTAGTAGCTTGGGAATTTACAGTGGTGTGACCTTCAATGTCTTTGATAGTACTCCAGAATTTGGAGGCATTTCTTGAGGAGCTCACCAGCTGAGAGTGGTAGAAATTAGCTTTGGCTTCTCTGACCATTTTGGTGCAGAAGTTTCTCGCACTCCGGAAAGAATTCCAGTCATTTATTAAATTAGTTTTCCTAGCAGTTCTCCAGAGTACATCCTTACTCCGCAGAGCATCTTTCAGGTCTTCTGTAAACCACTGACAAGGTTTGTTTCTGGCACAAACTTTTACTATGGGAGCATACTTGTTGAGAGCCCCTAGCACAATTTCTGAGAAAATATCATAAGCCATAATCAGGGACTTGCTAGATAGAAATCCCGCCATTGCATGGAGTCTCTTTGGTCTGATATATACCCATGGAGATCAAAGTTGCGTATGCACCTTTTAAAGGAGAATTGTGGTGCAGTTGTGGATTTAAGAGTGGATCTTACACAAGCGATGAAGCAATGGTCACTAATTTCAGAGAAGAAGATGCCAGCATGGGAGAATAAATGGTGTTTGTCAACTAAAATGATATCCAAGAGAGTACTGTTATTAGGGTTGAGCTTGTTAGGATGAGTAGATTCGTTTATTAGCTATGACAACCCAAGGGAATCACAGAACATTTTAAGTGGGGTGGATGCACTGGAGAGCCAGTCTAAATTAAAGTCCCCTAGTATGATACACTCTGAAGATGCCAAACCCAGGATGTTTCTGAGATGTTTTAACAACTGTAGTCCAGTTGATGGGGGTCTGTAGCATCCTATTATACATAATGAGGCATTGGTGGCAATTTCAATCTTTAATGACAAGCTTTCAAATTCTTTTGGGACAGAAGTTGAGTCAATTATGGAGGCAGGAAATTTATCCTTGATGTAAATAGCTACCCCACCACCTCTGGCTTGCCTGTCGGCTCTGAACAAAGAGTAGGAGGAGATGTTAACTTTGTTGTTAGTGGACGCCAGTTGGAGCCAGGACTCCATAATCAATAGAACATCTGGAGCAGTATGACATATCCAGGCCTGAAGAGAAGTGATTTTTTTTAATAAGCTACATATATTAACATGCAAGAATGTAAGCCCTTTGAGGCTTTGTAGCTCTGCTGGGGATTCCATGGGTTTCAGAGGGCCAGGATTAAGCTCAACAATTCCTGAGCATAGTAAAAGCAGGAACAAGAGTTTCCTGCAGAGTCCTAGGAGAAGTGTGGGTGGCTGAGTCTTATTTCGGTTACGTGATTTGTCTGCAGTAGTATAGGGAGTTCTGAGGCTAGTTCCCAATTTTTCTGATGCTGCATACAATAATACCCTGACCGAGAGAGTCACTGGGAGTAGGGGGGAGTATGCAGAAGGTGGTGTAGCCCTGTGGGCAGGCTCTAGGAAAGTTCCTGTATGCCAGTGCAGGTGAAGGACCAGCAGTGGGGCTGGGGGAAGTTAGAGCACATACAAGTTCTTCTACTTGATAGGAAAAGTCCCGGTCAGACAATGTAAAAAGAGAGCCATTCTCCACTCTAGGAGTTATTTTTTGATTCATGTTTGGGTCCAATTCATGTAAGATGAGCAGAGGCAAGCATAGAAGGAGGTAATATGCCCTCATTATGAGACTATCACCCAATGGGCACTACAAGTGCAGGCAAGAGAAGGGATTCTCAATGGAGGAGAATTTCTTAATCCCTGCAAAATACTACTATAGGCAGTGGAGCCTGAAGCAGTAATCCTTTAAGTACAGCTCCTAGTCCGGCTAATAAGAACAGAGTTCACCTGACTATAGAGTAGTACTAGGGGCAGAGAAACTTTGAAGCAAATGTCCTAGCTACTACTCTGGAGCAGACTAAGTACTAGAGAGATCACCTGACCTAAATCAACTGCCTTAGCAAGACAGGATATGCTAGTGAACAATAAGCAAACCTAAAGTACCAAAATGGTATGCCTCAGCAAGACAGAGTGAGATAAAGCTGCTAGAAGGCTTAGTTGAAAAAAGGGGGATGGGAGGAATTGCAGTTGTTGACAATAAGTAATCAATAAATTGAAATATCAGATAGGAGTGGGCGGAGACTGTGTGCATTTAAAGGAGGCCTGAGAGGGGTGTGGGACAAAAGAATCAAGGGGAAGTTTGCAGATCTAGCACTGAATCAGTGCACATACTGTACAGTTGGAGAGAAACTACAGTGGGGGGGAATGGTAACTTACTTTACACAGGCTGAGCAGAACAGGCTAAATTAAAATATATAAATTAGGAGCCGAGTACAGGGATGCAGGCTTACATTAAGCCACACGTCTCAGGTGCTCCTCTCTCAGGTGAGTGAGACCAGCCAATCAGGGAGCTCTACACAGGCATTGAGCCAATAGCGCTACCCTGAGAAGGTGCCAAAATTGAAAACAGCAAATTTCAAGTGATGATCCGGTTCAGCGTTCACACAGCCCATAGAAATCATGGCCATTTTTCAAGCCACGTACCTTATCTATCTCTTTGGGGGGGGTGAGTGGATCAGGCTCATTGCACCATAGAGGTGCTATGGCTGGATCGTGACCGCTACCCATGGGGGCAAGTGGCACCTGTAAGGAAGGAGACAGCAGATTAAATATGAGCAGATGAGGGGGAGTGTGTCTAAACAGAGACACACAAAGAGAGCTGAGCACTAACTTGAAAGACAAAGAAGACAGGGGGCAGTCTCAGACAGAGGCAAGATGCCGGCTAACTCGAAAATCCAAAACAAGCACAAAAGAACAGACTGATGGGGGAGGGCAAGAGGGACAGAAGAGAGACAGAGGAGGACAGGGGGACAAAGAAAGATGATTAAGAATGAAAGTCAAGGGCAGGAGCCTTAGGTTCAAGACAGAGGCTACACAGAATTTACAATTCACTGAATTTTCTAAGTCCATTCCATAGCAGAAAGCATGTAAACCCAGTACAGTCTTAAATAGGATTAAAAGAAATATATTAACAAAGCCAGTAAAATGTTTTTACAAACTCAATTCAAGGCAGTGTACAGTACAACAATAAATATTTAATACATTACAAGAAAACATATATATGTGATAATAACTGTAAAATACATACAAAAACATTTCAATTGCATAAATACGACAAGAAAAAAGCAAAAAACAATATTTTAATGGAGTTAGGAGCTGAAGTTGCAACTTCAGGACTCATTCAGTTCCTGGTGCTGACTAAAACTGTTAAAAAGAAAGGAAAAAACTTTGCTGGTAAGTCCTGTGCCTCATATGACTAAACCATTATTCATTTTTCCTTTAAGTCTTTAACTTAGCATTTTAATGAGTACTATCCCATGTAAAGACTACATTTATATACAATAATGCATTTATTTCAAATAAGGTGTAGCTTCAAAAGTTTCATTTAAACACAGTGATTTAATGTTTCCTAGGCTGTATATCCAAAAGCCTTCCCCTTGCAGTATAAGTTTATCAAAGTGGCCTCCTATTGCCGGCCCAGTGGCTCTGAGGGTTGAGGCACTGGGTGCCACACCTCATTCCATGCCATGACCCGAGTTTAGGAACAAGCTCGGGCCGTCAGGGGTCGGCAGGGGAAAGAAGGATTGAGCGCTCATTGGTGGCTCTCCTTCTCTGGGGAGGGTTCAGTGCAAGTCTTACTGTTCTACTGCCATCTCTCGGGTGAACCCAGGATTGACAGTGCAGATCGGGGCATGCAGAAGGAATGGGGGCAGCGTCAGCTGAGATGATCTGGGAGGAGTTACGTCTTCACGCACACCTCCCATTGGTTCTCCTATAGTGCCAACACTTGCAAGGGCAGAATACGGGAAAAATGGTAGCCTGTCACTCCTAGGTGATGACCCCTCGCTGAGCACCTCGGCATCCACCAAGACAGAGCAGACTCCGCTGTGAAGCACCCGCTCTACCGTTGTGTGGGGAGAAGATTAGGGGGACCTATCCTCACCCCACTCGGGGGGATATCAGGGATACCTAGGAGTAACGAGGAGGTGAAACACTCAAGGGGCAGACTCCTGTGTGTTGGAACACCGAGGTTAGCGAGGAATGTAGGGGGTCTGATTGAGTGAAGTGATGTGGCTGGAAGGAGGATAAATCAGAGTTAAAAAAAAAGTGGCCTCTTCTTGGATTCCTGCATAATTTATCAATGGCTGTGAAACAAAATTCATGATCTTGGGCATTCATACTGGTCATGATAAGCAAAGCTGTTGCATATTTTCCATCTTTATTTAGGATAGTTCAGCAATGTTCACCAACCCTATTTCTGAACCGATGCTTCATTTTTCTAACATAAAAAGCACCACTTTAGCAATTTGCCATGTATATTACCCCTTCACTGTTACACATAATGAATTGTTTGATATTATATTATTTCTCTGGGTTGTGAATGCTCCCAAAAGATTTTGGTTGGAGAGTACTGAATTGTTTGTTTTTGAATTGGTTACATATGATATCCTATAGCACCCCACTCCCAGTACATTTTTCTACTTGGTACATGGTTGGGAATTTCTTCGGCCAGAAAATTCATCACCAACTCTTTGCTGTGTATGGCAGTGTTATGGCTTCATATCAAAACTGTGCAAACTAGCAGTGAAATTACATACAGCAAGTATACAAAAAATATTTATTTACATATTTATTTATTTGTTTTTTGGTGACTGGGTAAGTACACCAGGCACTTAAATACCTATTTTCAGGCACAACCCAGGAGGATACAAGGCAATAAACCAACAATGCAAAGTTTTGTACAAAACAAAATACATAATGAGGCTGTCAACAATGCACAATATTGAACTAAGCAAAGTACACAATGAGAATTAACAGCCAAAGAGAGGTTACCATGAACAAATACAATAGGTATGGCAGCAGTCACAGAAGTACAACAATAAATACATAAGGCATAACAAACAGTTCTACAGTTAATGATCATTAAAACAAATCCTGGGAAAACTGGACAGCTTGACCACAGATGGCACACAAGTGTATAATAGCTAATGGGTAGTAGATGGGGTTAAGTGCAGGTACAGACTATGGTTATTAGGAGATGAGCCTTCAGAGCTAACTTAAAGTATGGCAAGGTTGGAGGGCTGAATACATTGGTAGGAAGGGAGTTCCACAGTATTGGGGCAGATGCGGAGAAGGCCTGGTCACCTATTAGGTCAAACACTTTGGAACAACCCGGGAGGAGGTATCCTTTGACCAAAGTATGTAGGTAGGATGAGCTCCATATAATAGTGCTATTGGGCTGGCCAGAGAAGCAGACCAGAGAAGTTTAAAAAAAAACATCCTAGATCATATGAACATGGGCAGCGAAGGAAAGCCAGCCCAGACTGGATCAAAGGGGGCAATGAAGGGTTAGGCAGGGGTAGGACAGAGCAGTGCAGCAGATGTTTTTGCATGCAATATCCTATTTAATAGCAATGTTTTGGGGGCATTAGTAAAGACAAGTGAGTTATACTGAAAACAGCGAAGAAGAATGCCTTGGGAGACTGCTGTACATGCTTCTGAAGTAAGGAAATTGTGGAGGTGGTGTAGCATACCAAACCTGTAGTTTGTGGATTTGATAATGATGGAGATGTAAGAGGAGAAATCCAAGGCAGAGTCTAATGTGATACCAAGATATTTAAATTTGTCCCCTGTGTAGAAAGGAGTGCCATCAGTACAAAGGATGGACTGCAGACTGGGACAAGATGTCCTGCTCACTTTAGATCCAAATAACATAGCCTGTGTTTTGGAAGTGTTGAGAACCAGGTTATTTGCCACAGTCCAGTTTTATATCTATGCAAAATCCACATTTATCTGGTCATTGATGTGTAAGTGGTTCTGGGGGTTAAAGTAGACAGTGATATCATCTGCATATGTGATGACAGATCTTTTGGTGGAGACAAAGGGAAGGTTGTTTACGAAGATGAAGAAAATGAGTGGTCCAAGTATGCATCCCTATGGGATACCACAAATCATTTGTAATAAGCTAGATGAGTTGTAGCTGTATTTGGAGAATTGTTGCTTGTCTTGCAAACAGTTTGAAAGCCAGGTAGATGTGTAAAGGGAGATGCCAATATCTGTTAACATTTCTTTTAAAAGGGTATGATCAGTTAAATCAAATGCTTTTAATAGGTCTGTGAAGCATGTTCCAGTAACAGACCCTCTCTCTGTGGCAGTTTTATTATCATATTGACCTGACCAAGAGTTGTGGTGGTACTATGTTCTTTGCAGAAGCCATACTGATGAGGTATAAGGAGGTGGGGAGGTGGTGAGCTTGCAGGTAGCTAGTTAACTGGGAGGCCTCCACCTTTTCTAGTAATTTGCTGAGTATCAATATTAGTACAATGGGATAATACTGAGAAATAAGTTTGGGATTACCCTTTTTAGTGACAGGTACAGTTTCATTGGATTTTTCAGTGGAAGGTGACAACCCTTGAGGTGAGATGGTGGTCAACAATATGTGTAATGGAGAGGACAGGTAAGGAGGTATCTAACCACAGAATTCAAGGCTCGGTCCTGTCTATGCAGGGGCTGGAACCTATGAGCAGGGAGATGAGTAGTTTTGAAAATCTTTCTTCTGAAAACCATTTTTCAGGAGGAATGGGTGGTGAGTAGGGGAGTAAGAGAACCAGTGAGGATTGAGAACAGTACCCTGTTTAGCAAAGGTGTGGGGGGAGAAACCAACAAACTGGGCATTGAAAAACATATCAATGGTAGTAGGTTTTGGTGCAATACAATTTATAGCAACAGTGCAATTTTTCCCCAAATGCTAGTTTCAGCTGCAAATATTTAAAGATCAAATTAAAAGTTTTACAGACTGCCAATAAACACTTGAGGTGAAGTCCCTGTGTCATGACTAGCATTTCCTGAAAATACCAAGCTGTTTGGCTTTGTGGTTTTCTTTAAATCAGCATCTGTCAATGTGCTCTGCTATAACTGAAAACAGTGAAGAAACAGTGAAGATGTTTCTGTCCCTGTCAGTGAGCAATGACATCATACTTGTCCAGCTTGTTGCTGCTGCAATTAAGTCCCTAATTGCCTGAAGAAGCTGTTGCACTTCCCAGTCAAAGCAATCTGTAGGGCTAATTGTCTTAAGTCCAAGTGTGTTACTAACCCATCTGGTTTGTGTTTAAATCGATTAGTTTACAATCTATCATTCTGTTCTCAGAAAGAGTTGGTCATTTGTGTTTCAGTGGTGCACTGAAGTGCTATAAATAACTGTGAGTGAGAAATCACCTGTCTATCACAACAGCGGTCGGTACTATCACATCACAACTCTGCATTGTTGTCTGGCAATATAACACAGGATTGTTTAATGGATATAAAGTGAATCTAAAATGTGTTAAGTCATAGAAGTAGTGTGTCTTTGATGTAGCTCCATGAATATGTTCATGCAAGAACAATATTGTTGACATGTCAGATTGACATAAAGATGTCTGCCACACTCTGCTTTTTCAGGAACATGTACTATATGAACTCACAAAATTCAATTATCTGATGGATTTTTTGTGAAAATACATCATGTATGTGTGTAACGAGAAATACTATATATGTCATCCTGATGCCCCTGTCTTCTGCCCCTCAGTTGAGGCTGCTGCACCCTGCTTCCCTCTGCCCCCCCACTGGCACTGCTAATGCCCCCTGTTCCAGTCTCCACAGATAGGACTGCTGTGCTCTGCTAAGCCCTAGAGGCCCAGGGCCTCTGCACCCAGAGTTGGGGCTGCTGCACCATGCTGTCTCCGGCCACCAAAAGGTGGGGTTTTGCTGCACCCTGCTACCTACTTTCATTGCCCCAAATCGTCAGGACTACTGCAATATGTGCACTCTGTCTCACAGTCAGGGCTGCTGTATGCTGATGTCCCACTGTGTCCTGCCCTACAGTCAAGGCTTCTGCACCATGCTGTCCTCTGCCCCATATAGCTACTGTGCCCTGCTGCATCACAGAGCCTCATGCTTCAACAGTTAGGGTTGCTGCATCATGCTGTTCCTTGCTACCAGAGTCTTATACATTTGTACACTTATTTATTGACAGTCTGTAAAATGTTTTCATTTGACCTTTAACACATTAGTATAACTGTCAAATCTACTTTTCTATGTAGCTTTTTGTCCCTGGATCCCCCTTTTCAATGAATTGACCAGATCTTTTTTTTGAGTGATCAGTCAGCAATAATGTTATTCAATAAATATATATCCTTTTTACAGACTAAATTCTCATTTTCATCACTCATTTATATTGACATTCCAAACCATACATTTTCTTATAAATTTTTGCATCCTTTTTACATTTTCTTCACCACCAGATGTACATCTGGAGTAATCTTCCATTGTCCATCTTTGCTGCAGAGTATGTATGTACACCCACACCCTTCTTCTGTTCTGTGGCCCTCCAGTTGAACAACCAGAGCTGCCTGTCCCCCAGCCTTGGTATACACCCAGGCCAGGTTCCTCCTCCTCCTCCTCCCATTCCTCCCTTACTTTTTCCTCCATGCTGGACCATTCTTGGCCCCTCCCTGCCATTCATCTTCAGTTGGCAGACTGGGGTCCCCCTTTTCTCTTTTGCCATCTAATATACTCTGCTATCCACCTGCAGCAGTATGTTTGTTCCAACAACTCCCCTGTCATTTGTCACTGGCTGAAGTGAGGCCTGTGTGTAACCTGCAGGTGGTGCTATCCCAAGGGCTACTATCCCTGCCTGCTTGACTACTGACAGGTTGAGGGGACTAGGTCCTATGGCGGGTGCCTCCACCCAGAGATCTGGGTTTGTAGTGGTTAGACTAACTTGCTAACAGCCCTCTGGGACACTGAGACCTCCTTTTATTCCCTCTAGTGGCTCACACAATGCACAGAAGTTTCAGTCCAATACCCCACATGTACACATTGTTCAATCATAAAGTACCACTTACCCTCGAGACTGATTCTGAGGTTCATCTCTAGGGACCCCCTGTAAAATAAGGTTAATCAACATACACAAACCAATACAATGCTTGACATGTAGGTACTGACACTTCAGACAGTTTAAAGTTTAACAACATCAAATCTGGTTTATTTAGGGGGAATAAACACGGGAGGGGGAGATCAGGTTAATTGGCAGAATTAAATCGCAGTACTGTGCACACACACAGGATCTGAAAAGTCACACTCTGGTTACCCAGGTTGGGGGGGGGGCTAGTCAGGTCCACAGCCCGGGGGTGGCCAGCAGGTGCAGATGGACAGGACCCTGTAGAAGAAAATATATGCACAACACCCAATTGTAATCCGGAGCCGGATGGGTCAGTCTATGAAGAAGTGAAACAACAATAATTAGATGACATACTTGTAATTGAAAACAGGCTGCAGGTGAATACCCTAATTTGTACTCACAATAGCCAAGCTGAGAACTGGATGGTGGATGTTCTTATGGGTTGCCAGAACAACAGGGCATGGAGACAAGGTCCTTGTGACTGGACCCCACTGCAGTAGATAGTAAACAGATTTAGTCTGTGACAAGCTGGGGTTTTCTTCCAGCTTCAACACACAGCACACAGCACAGGGGATTTTAAATAGCGATTCCCCACAAGCACTACACACATTCATATGTAAAAGGAAAGTACTATACCAGGCAGGCTGTTCCTAGATCCTGATTGCAATTATTGCAAAATAACCAGGAGCACACACAGCAGCTTCAGTTCCTGACAGACCGAGCGCGATTCAGCAATTTCCCCAGTCTTCTACAGGGTGAGCCTTGTTTCCACACTTCTGGTACTTCTTTTTCCTCACAACTCGGATTCAGTCCAAAATGGCACTCACAAAGACTGCTGACCGAAACTCAGGGCCTCACATGCGCTTCCCGAGTTAAACTATGCACTGCAGAAGCACAGAGCTCCTTCTCCTTCCACTGTCACAATTGATCTGATCTTTCCAGTCACAGAGCAGGGCATTTCATTTTGCTCCACACCATTCTGTTGGCTAGTTCAGCTGTCACTCACATTGAGACTCCCTCTGTTGGTGAAAAAAGATGCCATGGTCAAAACTACATTTCCCAGTGTCACTGTCCATACAATCCCCTTGTGGCTGGCTCAAAACTGAGAGTCCAAGTTCCGATTCGTCCACAGGCTCCATTTTAAGGAACCCTTCCCCATTGATTGGTCCATTTCAGCAGTTCAGGACTAAAATGAAAGAGCTACTCTGAAACAGTTCATGCTGAAATGAAGACGGGTTAGACAAACTACATTTTCTCAGTCACTCCAAATGATTTCTGGCAAATAGTTGTATCTCTCAACAAGGCTCCCTCAGCACATGTAGCGACAACAGAAATGGAGTAAATTGACAGCAGCTTGGGTGGGATTCGAGCATTAAATACACAGTGCCCTATACAAACTAATTAAGTCTGCAAGCAGACAGCTGTTAAAGAGACAGTACGTGGAGGCTCAAATAGCACTCACTTGGAACCACATTCAAACGGCTTGAACGCTGAACACCGCACAGACTTGGAACATTCAGGCAAGCTCCTGGAAGACTTTTGGGAACCCCCATTTGCAGGGGGGGTTACACCCTTCCTGGCCTGGAAAAACTTGGCTTCCACGTCAAGTAAGTACCCCCATAAGTTTCAATATAACCATATACATTTACATCAGTATCACATTAGGCTTATACATGTAATCATCAGTCAACATATCACCTTACCAGAAACACATTTCTGAAACTTACCAGTACATCACTTTTTACACAGTATTATACACACATTGTACCATAACTCAGGTTATTACCTCCTGTACATGAAACTTGAAAAGAGGGGGCCCTTCCCTATCAGCTACCTTGGTGCTGGATTGGGCAGAGGCACCATACCTAGAGGGCAACACAAGTAACTTGGAGTTAGCATTGATGTTCAGTTTGGGCAATGAGCTCAGGGACACATGCACTCCTTTATGGACAACACTGAGAGGCAAGTCCACAGGCCTCCCAGGGGAATCATAACTGAGGTGCGCCACAGGCTTTACAACTCAACCAGTCTTTCTAGGGGGAACTGTTACAGTCTCTGCACCCTGAGCCTCATTTTCAGCATTGTCCTCACTTGTCAGAGGAGTCTCCACTGGGGTATAGAGGCTAGAACTTGGGGCACTTTCAGCTCCTGAAGTTACAGTCTCTGAGTCCACAACACATGGCCCACATGGAGAGTTTTCTGACACTGGCAGTGAACTATCAGGGCACTCAACACACTCTTCTTGTTCTGGTTTGTCCCAGTACATCAGTTTCCTCCTCTGAAAGCTCAAACAGTTCAGCCATACACAATGATTTCATATAATCTGACTTGATGCTTTGCGCATCACTTTCTGCGAGCATTGGCTCCAGGGACAAAGCTGGGGGCTTAGATAGTCCAGAAGGCCCAGCTTCATCTCCAGGATTGACTAGGGGATTTCCGCGAAACAATTGACTCAGTTCGTAAGTAGGGTAGTATTCAAAGCCACACTCACTTTCCTCTGACATGGACTGACAGTCATATTCAACTGGGACTTGTGGAGGGGAACACTTTAACTCAGCATCTGTAGGTGAAGACTTTCTTTGCTTTTGCTTAGCAACAGCTCAGGTCACTGGTCCAGAGGGATCATTTTCTGGGTGCTCAGACTCAATCAAGATTTGTCCAATGGGCAGTAAATGATTTCTATTCATTGTTTTAACATCTTTTGAATTATTCTCAGGCCTTACTTTGTACCCAGGCAGATCATCTAGTTTGCCCACTACAATGTGATGGAGATGGTGCCATGTGTCAACAATCTTATGTTTGCCATGCAGTAGCAGATTTCTTAGCAATACCCGATCTCCCTCCTGGAGTTCCTGTGCTTTCACCTTTTTATCATACCTTTCTTTGTTGGCCAGATTTCTTTTGGCAGCCATGGTTTGAGCCAGTTGGTATGCATGATTTAGCTGGGCCTTTAACTTTTGCACATACTGTAAATAGTTGTCAGCTTGAACCCCATCAGGAGAAACTCCAAAACATACATCTACCAGCAGTCGAGCTTTTCTTCAAAACATCAGGCAGTAGCGGGAGAACCCAGTGGCATCACTTTTGGTGCAGTTGTAGGCATGTACCGGGGTGCTAATTTGTTGGCTCCATCTAGGCTTGCCCTTTGGGTGGAGGGTGTCTAGCATAACTAGCAAAGTGCAGTTGAAATGTTCAGGCTGTGGGTCCCCTTGGGGGTGGTAAGGGGTGATTTTGGACTTTCACACTCCCCACAGAGAAAGCATCTCTTTTATCAGACGATTCTCAAAGTCTCTCCCTTTATCAGAATGGATTCTTTGTGGAGCCCCATAGTGAACAAAAAAGTTTTCTACAAGTACTTTTGCCACAGTGGATGCCTTCTTTTCCTTGGTGGGGAAAGCTTGGGCATATCTCATAAAATGGTCAATGACCACCAGCACATTACTAATATTTCTTTGATTTGACTCCAGACTCAGAAAATCAATACAGACCAGCTCCATGGGTGCACTGGTGGTGATGTTAACAAGGGGGGCAGCCCTCTGGGGCAGGGCTTTCCTCTGTAAACAGTGACTACAAGTTCGAATGTGTTGCTCAACATCAGCCCCCATCTTAGGCCAATAGAATCTGGATCTCATCAAGTCAAATGTTCTGTCTATACCAAGGTGCCCCATATGGTTGAGTAAGGACCTCAGTACTGAGTCTCAAAAGGCAGTGGGCAGCACTAATTGTTGTTTGTCTATTTGTCCCTCTCTGTCTACTGTTTCTCTGTATAACAGTCTATTGATCACTTTCAACTTAGGACCTTCCTTGTATAACAATGCAGTTCTCAAATCAGTGGAGCGTAACTTAGACACATCTTTCCCTGTGTAGAGGGCTTCTAAAGCTGGTTTCATCATCGGATCTCGGGATTAAGCCCGCTGAAGACTGTCATTGTCTAACTGAGGCAAAGCACCAATGTCTAACGCAGAGAAGTGGCAATAAGCAGCAGGTATGCAATTCTCAGAGGGCCACAAACAGTCCACCAAACAGTTCACTAGGTCTGGGACCACTTGCTTCTCTCGGTCAAACTTCTGGCAGAGTGCTTGAATATCAGGTTCTGACAGTCTGACCCAGTCATTTCGAGAAACAGGCCTCCAGGAGAGAGCATCAGCATCTATGTGGTTCAGGCCTGCTCTGTATTCAACATCATAGTCATATGTAGATAATACAGAGAGCCACCTATGGCCAGTAGCATCCAACTTAGCTGAAGTCTGCACATAGGTCAGGGGGTTATTGTCAGTTTTTACTAGTATCTTAGCCCCATACAAGTACTCGTGGAATTGGTCCACAATGGCCCACTTCAAAGCTAGGAACTCTAACTTGTGTACAGGATAGTTCTTTTCAGAAGGGGTCAAGCTTCTGCTGGCAAAGGCCACTGGTCTCAGGCCATTCTCGTGCTCCTGGTACAACACAGCCCCCAAACCTTGCAAGCTAGCATCAGTGTGTAGGACATATGGTTTTGCTGGATCTGCATAGTCCAGGACAGGAGCGTGGGTAAGTTGATATACTGTAAAATCTCATGAAAAGCAGCTTCACAATCAGGTGTCCATTGGGCCCCAAAAACTTTGTTAGGACAGAAATGCACTATCCCAGTCTCAGGGAAAGTAGACCTTTTGTATTTTTTGAGGGTAGGCGGGTAACCCTGAGTAACATTAAGTAAAGGATGGATCACTCTTGAATAGTCCTTGATGAAACAGCGATAGTAGCTGCAGAATCCCAGGAATCTTTGCAGTTCTTTTAGATTTTGGGGCTGTGGCCAGCTGGTCAGGGCATCAGCTTTAGTCGGCTCTGTCTCTATTCCCTTGGTAGAGACTATGTGTCCCACATACTTTACAGATGTTTGGAAGAATTGACATTTATCGATGGACAGTTTTGGGCCAAAGTCTTCCAGTCGGTCCAACACCTTGAACAATCTACTCTTATGTTCCTCCAGTGAGCTGCCAAACACAATAACATCATCCAAGTGTACTAGGCTCTCTAATAGATTCATGTTCCCCACTGCATGCTCCATCAGTTGTTGAAAAGTGGCTGGGGCACCTGAAATCCCTTGAGGCATCCTCATGAATTCATAGAAGCCAAGCAGACAGATAAAGGCCGTCTTCTCATGGTCTTCTGGGGCCATCAGGATCTAGTTGTACCCACTGCGAAGATCCAGCACAGAGAACCACTTGCTACTGTTCAGGCAGTCCAAAACATCCTGAATGAGGGGCACTGTATACTGATCAGGGGTAGTCCGCTGGTTTAAAGTGCGATTATCCACGCACATCCTTACTGTCCCATTCTTTTTTCTCATTACAATAGGTGAAGCATAAGGGCTTCTGGATTCTTGTATTACACCAGCAGCAAGCATCTCTTGCAGATGCCGTCTCACATCATCTATGTCAGCAAGGGCCAGGGGTCAAGACCTCTCATGAAATGGCCTTTCATTATGCAGCCAGATGTGGTGCTCAGCTCTTTGCACACATCCTATGTCCCATTCCTTTAAAGAAAACACCTGGTCTCTCTGAGCAAGCCTTCTACTGATTCTCATCTTCTATTTGGCTACCAATGGGGAATCCCCAAAATCAAACAAGTCAGGCATCACTCAGTCATTTTCCCCCAAACACTTGTTACTGGGTATCACTGCAGTATCTGCACAATGTACATTAGCCAGGGTGCAACCTCTAGTTACTCGAATCTCTCTATCAGACACATTATGAACCTGGACCATTACCTGTCTGGCATAAGCATGGGCTCTGGCAGGCAAAATACTTGGCTTGACCAGCAGTCCTTCTGACAATTTCCCATTGTCTGGTGCATCCAGCGTGAGGATTTTATTCTTGACATCCTTTCTGATACGGACTTCCCCCTGTTAGGAACACTGGGCATTTGGCACCAGAATCAGAGACTTAGGCTCCTTCTTCCAGACAATTCCAACCAGTTCCTCTGGTTCCACTCTTTCAGCATCTCTCTGTACCTCATTGGCCTTCTTGAACAAGGCCAGAATTCTTAAAGCTCTACCAGTCTGTGACTCCTGTTTCTCATAACACAACTGCGCCAACTGTCCAAACATATGCGCATTCATCCCAGTTAGCAAAGGAACCCCAAGGTGGCACACCCTTTTCCTTCTCAGAGCACTCATTAGCTGCCAACCTCTGCCCCTGAACTTCACTTGATGGGTCACCTTCAGTCATGCGAGTCAAAACAGCAGCTATTGGTGCAAGTCCCTCCCGGATTTGCCTTTTTTCAACTCCTCGAATTTCTCTATTTAGCTCATTATAGGAGGGTGGGAATTCCAGTCGATTGGCCAGGTGTAACTGAAGCAACAGCAGTTCTGAGAAGGGGCAGACTTAAGGATCCTGTCCAGCCTGGTTCAGTCCAATTCAATCTCTGGCAAACTACCCTTTCTGAGGCATTCTTGCAACAATTTTTCCAGCTGAGATACATACACAGAGAACAACTCCCCTTGGTACTGTTGTGAATTACTTATTCTCCACCACAGGTCCTCATCGGAATCTGGGCTTCCATACACATTCTCCAAGGCCTCAAGATAGTCCTGTGCAGTCGCTTCAGGGTTACTATCCTGTTTGGCATGGATGGTAGCCAGGGCAGGACCTCGGAGGCTCTCACTTACCCTCTTTCACTTTTCTGCTTCTGAGCATTGCCATTCTAGCACTTGAGGGGCAACATAGTCTATCCAGGTCTCCCAGTCATCCACCCCTTGTGGGGTGGGGAGGATCCTGGAGAAAATTTTCACCTGTGGTAAGAGTCGTAACTATTGGCAGGTACAGACATAGGAGCTTGCACTGGCAGAGAAGGAGGGGAAATAACGGGTGCTGAAGGGGGACAGAGTGTTGGTGGAGGAACGTTCTCAGGTGGCAATAATAGTTTCTTTAAATCCTCCTCAGTTTCTCTTCCTCCAGCAGCAATTTAGCAAATTTCTCCTCAAAAGTTTCAGATAGTGAGGGGGGCTCATTCTCCCCAGGGTCTTTACTGTCCTTAGTTATCACTTTCCGGTCAGTGAGGGCTTCTTCTGGGGTAATGGTCTGTGGCACTTTAGAACAGTCAATAGGGTCCCTACACTCTATTAGAGCTATGAAAGTTTGGGCGAGCAGATCAGCCAGCCACCCCACCACCACAGGGTTTTGTAAACATCTGACCTTGGAAATTTCTGCCAATACAGTGTCCGTACTGGTGCCCAGATGGATATCCAAGATAAGTATAGCATTTTGGGGGTCAATCCCCTGCCCAATGCACCACCTCACTAACTGGTGTACAGCTGCTTCTTTTGGGGGATCCATTTATTTTTAACAGTAATTCATAATTTCAGCCACTAGAAGACACGAAATCCCAGCAGTGAGCCTCCACGATGTAACCCCCGAGTGGCGCTATCCCAAGGGCTACTACCCCTGCCTGCTTGACTACTGACAGGTTGAGTGGACTAGGTTCTATGGCGGGTGCCTCCACCCAGAGGTCAGGATTTGTAGTGGTTAGACTAGCTTGGTCACAGCTCTCTGGGACACTGAGACCCCCTTTCATTCCCTCTAGTGGCTCACACAATGCAGAGAAGTTACAATCCCAATACCCCACATGTACACATTGTTTAATCATAAAGTACCACTTACACTCGAGACTGATTCTGAGGCTCGTCTCTGGGGACCCCCTGTAAAATAAGGTTAATCAACATACACAAACCAATACAATGCTTGATATGTATATACTGACACTTCAGACAGTTTAAAGTTTAACAACATCAAATCTGGTTTATTTAGGGGGAATAAAACACGGGAGGGGGAGATCAGGTTAATTGGCAGAATAAGATCACAGTACTGTGCATACATACAGGGTCTGAAAAGTCACACTGTGGGTACCCAGGTTTGGGGGCAGGCTAGCCAGGTCCGTTGCCCGGGGTTGGCCAGCAGGTGCAGATGGACAGGGCCCTGTAGAAGAAAATATATGCACAACACCCAATTGTAATCCGGAGCCAGATGGCTCAGTCCATGAAGAAGTGAAACAACAATAATTAGATGACACACTTGTAATTGAAAACAGGCTGCAGGGGAATACCCTGATTTGTACTCACAATACCCAAGCTGAGAACCGGATGGTGGATGTTCTTCTGAGTTGCCAGAACAACAGGGCATGGAGACAAGGTCCTTGTGCCTGGACCTCACTGCAGTAGATTGCAAACGGATTTAGTCCGAGACAAGCTGGGGTTTGCTTCCAGCTTCAACACACAGCACACAGCACAGGGGATTGGAAATAGTGATTCCCCACAAGCACTACGCACATTCATATGTAAGAGGAAAGTACTATATCAGGCAGACTGCTCCTAGATCCCGATCGCAATTACTGCAAAATACCCGGGAGCACACACAGCAGCTTCAGTTCCTGACAGACTGAGTGTGATTTAGCAATTTCTCCAGTCTTCTACAGGTTGAGCCTGGTTTCCACACTTCTGGTCCTTCTTTCTCATCACAACTCAGATTCAGTCCAAAATTGCACTCACAAAGGCTGCAGACTGAAACTCAGGGCCTCACGTGCACTTTCTGTGTGAAACTATGCACCACAGAAGCACAGAGCTCCTTCTCCCTTCACTGTCACAACTGATCTGATCTTTCCAGTCACAAAGCAGGGCATTTCCTTTAGCTCCACACCATTCTGTTGGCTGGTTCGCCTGTCACTCACAATGAGACTCCCTCTGTTGGTGAAAAAAGGAGCCACGGTCAAAACTACATTTCCCAGCATCACTGCCCATACAATCCCCTTGTGACTGGCTCAAAATTGAGAGTCCAAGTTCCGATTTTTCCACAGGCTCCATTTCAAGGAACCCCTCCCCACTGATTGGTCCATTTCAGCAGTTCAGGACCAAAATGAAAGAGCTACACTGAAACAGTTCATGCTGAAATGAAGACAGGTTAGACAAACTACATTTTCTCAGTCACTCCAAATGATTTCTGGCAAACAGTTATATCTCTCAACAAGGATCCCTCTGCACATGTAGCGATGGCAGAAACAGAGCAAATTGACAGCAGCTCGGGCGGGATTCGAGCATTAAATACACATTCCCCCCATACAAACTAATTAAGTCTGCAAGCAGACAGCTGTTAAAGAGACAGTATGTGGATGCTCAAATAGCACTCAGTTGGAACCACATATAAACAGCTTAAATGCCGAACATGGCCCAGACTTGGAGCATTCAGGCAAACACCTGGAAGACTTTTGGGAACCCCCATTTGCAGGGGGTCACATGTGTGTGTTCCAGGGGATCCTTATCTGTCCCTGTGGAGCTCATGCTGCAGGCAGGCTGAAGTGAGTTTCACGATAAAGACAACAGTGGAGTCAAGTCATACAAAAATGAGGATACTGGACTTTAAAAGGGCTGACTTTGTCAAAATGAGTGAATACCTAAGGAATTCACTAGCAGATGTGCAGAAAGGAGGGGTGGAAGAACAATGGATAAAAATCAAAACTACCATCATAGAGGCAACAAGCCTTTGTGTGAAACAAATAAAACAAAACAGAGTAAAAAAACACTATGGTTCTCAAAAGAGGTAGCGGGGAATGTTAGGTGAAAAAAATATAACATTTAGGAATTAGAAGGAATCACAGAAGGAGCAGGACAGGAAACTGTATCAGTTAAATCAGAAAGAAAAGGGGAAGACAGGAAGAATAGCAAAGTCCCAAACTGAGGGAAAGATAGCCAACTCAGTTAAGAAGGGGGATAAAACCATTTATATATACATTAGGGAGCAAAGAAAGGTCAAGGGAGTGATAGAGAAGCATAATAAAGAGGAGGGGAGGTAGGCAGAGGAAGACAGTGTAAAGGCAGAGATACTGAATGAATACTTTTGTTCAGTATTCACAAAAGAAGAAGAAGAGGCGTTACCTAAACCAAACAATGGAAGCAGGTGGGGGGGGTCGACACCAGTCCATTCACAGAAGAAAGTGTCCTGAAAGAAGTCCTAAAAGTCATGGTGGACAAAGCAATGGGGCCTGACGGGATTCACCCCAGAATTCTAAAAGAACTACAGGGACAGCTAGTGACACCACTGACTACCCTTTTAAAGCAATCATGGGAGGATGAGGTGGTACCTGAGCACTGGAGGAGGGTGGATGTGATCCACTTCACAAATGTTGGAGCAATGCAGTGGCAGGAAACTACAGACCCGTTAGTTTGACCTCAGTGGTAGGGAAAATGATGGAATCACTTCTGAAAGAAAGAATTGTTGTGTACCTAAAAGCCAGCGGGGCACAGGACCCAAAGCAGCATGGATTCACAGCAGAAAGATCATGTCAGTCAATTCTAATCAATTTCTTTGACTGAGTGATCAAAGTAGTAGACCAGGAAGGGGCTGTGGATATGGACTACCTAGACTTTAACAAGTCATTTGACAAAGTCCCACACAAAAGATTAATAAACAAGTTAGGCAGCCTAGGAGTGGGTCACTGGGTGGTAGCCTGGGTAACAAAATGGTTGTACAACAGGATGAAGAGGGTAATAGTAAATGAAACTCACTCTGAAGAAAGGGTGGTTACTAGTGGGGTACCACAGGGTTCAATACTGGGACCAGTTAGAAACATAGAAGCATAGAATTTGATGGCAGATAAGGACTGCTTGGCCCACCTAGTTGGCCCATTTCCCTACTTGATAAGCTGCAGATCCTAGTTAACCAACAGGCTACTTCCTCCTACTCCCACTAGAATTGCCTTATGTCTGTTCCATGCATTCTTGAATTCGTCTACTGTTTTTGACTCCACAACCTCCTCAGGAAGGCTGTTCCATGCATCTACAACCCTCTCTGTGAAGAAATACTTCCTCACATTACCTCTGAGCCATCCCCCTTTATCTTCAAATTGTGCCCCCTGGTTCTTGCATATCTCTTTTTCTGAAAGATGCTACCCTGTTGGACTTTGTTGATTCCCTTGAGGTACTTGAAATTTTCTGTCATGACCCCCCTCCCTCCTTTCCTCAAGGCTATACATATTAAGCTCCTTTAGTCGTTCTTCATATGTCTTCTGGTGCAGAGCCTACACCATTTTGGTTGCCCTCCTCTGGACAGCCTCCACCCTGTCTATGTCTTTCTAGAGATGGGGTCTCCAGAACTGCATGCAGTATTCCAGATGTGGTCTCACCAACTGTCTGTACAGAGGGAGTAACAACTTCCTGTTTTAAGGAAAGCTGGTGGGATACTGGGATGCATAGGGAGAGGCATCACCAGTAGAAAACAAGAAGTTGTTATCCCTCTGTACAGACAGTTGGTGAGACCCCATCTGGAGAACTGCATGCACTTTTGGAGACCTCATCTCCACAAGGACATAGACAGGATTAAGGCAGTCCAGAGGAGGGCAACTACAATGGTGCAGGGTCTGCATTAGAAGCCATATGAAGAGAGACTAAGAGAGCTTAATATGTATACCCTTAAGAAAAGGAGGGAGAGGAGGAACATAATAGAAAATGTCAAGTACCTCAAGGGAATCAACAAAGTCCAAGAGGGTAGTATATTTCAGAAAAAGAGATGTGCAAGAACAAGGGGGCACAATTTAAAGATGGAGCGGGATGGCTCAGGGGCAACGTGAGGAAATATTTTTTCATGAAGAGAGTAGTGGATACATTGAACCCCCTTCCTGAGGTGGTAGTGGGGTCAAAAACAGTGAGGAATTCAAGAATGCATTAGACAGCCATAAGGCAATTATAGTAGGGGGTTAGGAGGAAGTAGGCTGTTGGAAATCTACAATTTACTGCTTATCCAATAGGTAGGGAAATGAGCAAACTGGGTTGGCCAAGAGGTCCTTATCTGCCGTCAAAGTCTATGTTTCTATGTAACTTACAAGACATTGTAATTTGTATTGACTATGGATATGTTAGGCAGGACTTCCTTACACATTTACCAGGGTGGAAGGTGAACGGTATGATCAATTCAAGACGCAGTAAGGGGATGCATGCAGACCTTATCCTAGCCATATATCAATTGGTTCTGGAAAATAACTTGGTTGATTAATGGAAGAAGGTAAAAGGACACTCAAAAATTGAGGGACCAGACAAAACAGGAAATGACCTAGCAGATGTTCTGTCTAAGAAGGGTGCTTTAAGTGGAGAAGAATGGAACTTTGTTACTCCTGTCCAAGCTAATGTAGATGTGGTCACCCACAGGCAAAAGCAACAGGAACAGGAAAAGAATGTTTTACACTTGTATAGTGAAAAACCTGAATTTGAGCTAGTGAAAATGCAACAAGAGGATGAAGTTATAGGAAAGTTTTATCATTTCTTCAAGGATCCAACTGAAAACATGATTTGTGACAGTGACCTACAGAATAGCCATGGCCTGAAAGCTACAGTATGTACTGTATAACCAAAAGGAATAATTCCAATTAAGGAATGATATCTTGGTAAGAGTTGGTAAAAACCCACATGAGGTCCAATGGGTGGTTCCTTTAGGCCACAAGGGGAATTATGTTATGACATGGTCATGATGAACCATTGGGAGCACATGGGGGAATAGGAGAACTTATGAAACCTTAAAAGAGATAGCCTACTGGCCCTACAGGTACAATGATGTTGCAGAGTATGAACAAGAGTGTATAACCTGTTACAAGTTTCAACCAGCTACTCTCAGGCATAGAGCACCACTACAGTCAAAAGAAATCACTATGCATTGGTCAGACATCCAGATTGACTGGATTGGTCCTGTTACTAGATCTTCAAGGGGTAATTAATATCTTTTGACAGTTACTTGTCTGTTCACAAAATGAGTCAAGTGTATACCTGCTCCAAACAACACAACTGAGACCACAGCCTTCTTAATAAACCATATTCGCCCACCAAGGACTGATTGGGGTAGCCACATGGTGGTACTTACAGAATGATTCCCCCAGGAGATTTCCAAGTCTCCTTAGACCAGCGTCTCACTGGTCTAAGGGTACTTGGCACTTGGTTCCGGGGGGGTCTTTCAAATTCCAGATCCTAGGGCTGCGGCAGTCTGGGTCTGCCGCAAGCCCCCTGTGCCATGCTACATTCACTTTCATGGTGCAGGATGGTGCTAGCACACTTTGGTGCAGGCAGCCTGCTTTGTGACTCAGGCTGCCTTTCAAATTCCCACTTGGCACAGCCCTTGGTGCAAGGTGCCCTTGTATTAGACCTGTTTGACACAAGCACCTTGCTTCAATCTAAGGCGTTTGAAATTCTGGCCCCATGTGTTTAGTCGCTGAGGTTCACTCAGCACACTGGTGACCTGGGTTCATGCCTCGAGCCCAGGAACCAGGAGCAGATTCTGGAAGCAAGGGGATGCACAAGGGTCCATTATACACTTCCCTCCCAGGGGTGGGTACTGCCTGGTGACCTCTGGGTGAATTAGGTGCATGCTAGGGGGACATGATGCCTCAACACTTCCACCCTCATGCCCCCCTTCCTGAAATGCCACCCTCAAGGCTGAGAACTTGGTTGGGTGGGGTGGAGAACAATGGAAAAGGGCATCTTGACCGGATGGATGATGGCCCCTGGACGCTCACCACCACAGAGACCCTGGATAGCTGGGGCCGACCCCAGCAGCACTCAGGGCCAAAAAGGTAGGCTGTGAGGCTGATTCTCCCTGGAAGGAAAGGACCAATCCATTGAAATCATAAGTCGGGTTACCCCGGGGGAGGCTGCAGTATGGGGAGGAGTTGGTAGTGGGGGTTGCCTGGGGCAAGGTCCTAGGTGGCTTGAAGGAGAGGCCAGCCAGGATGCAGTGGAGGACCAAAAAAAAAAGAGTAGAATCTGATAGAGGTTTAGTTAAAATATAAGAGTATAACAGAAAAATAGCAGGTAGAGTCTAACATGTTTAAATATAAGAAAAATAGCAGGCAAGAGTCTAACATGTTTAAATATAAGAAAAATAGGACAAGAGGACACAGCATGAGATTAGAGGGGGGCCAATTAAGGGGGAATGTGAGGAAATTATTTTTCACAGAAAGGGTGGTGGATGCATGGAATGGCCTACCTCAAGAAGGGGTGGCTATGAATACAGTGCAGGGCTTCAAATAGGCATGGGATAGGCATAAGGGAGCAATACAAATGAGTATGAATAGATAGGCCACTGACAGAGCAAAGGCCGATGGCACATTTATAAGGTAGAAAAATAAATGGGCAGACTGGATGGGCCATGCAGTCCTTATCTGCCATCAACTTCTATGTTTCTATGTTTCATTTCATAGGAGAGGTAATAGAAAATGCGTGGAAAATTCTAGGGGTCCAGAGGATAGTAGATGTGTCCCACCATCCACAATCATCTGGACAGGTGGAACGTGCTAATCAAACAATTGCGTATATACTGAAGAAATGTATATTATCTTTAGGAAAAGATTGAGATGTGACATTACCACTAGTGTTAATGGCCATATGGGCCACTCCTAATAGGTCTAGAGGTGTATCTCATTTTGAAATGATAACAGGAAGAGAGATGGTGTTACCTTTACATCTTCTGCATACTACAGGAAATGTAAATTTAGCACTGCCACTACAGCATACAAATATGTAACCCATTTAAAACAGCATTTGTGAAAACCTTTTGCATTTGTTTTAAAGAACTTGGAGAAAAGCATAATGGCTTCTAAGTCATATTATGACAGGAAAACTAATCCTAAAAAGTATCAAATTGGTGATAACGTGTTTCACTTTAACTACAGTACGGATAAAGCCAAGGTCAAAAAGTTTCTTCCAAGTTGGCAAAGACTCTTTGAGATCACTGAAAAAATCTCACCTGTAGCATACCAATTTGAACTAAAAAAGAAAAACACTGGAGAAGCAGTACCTAAATGGGTTCGTTTTAATCAGTTGAGGCAATATCGTGAGCGCAACAAAACATTGGAAAATATCCTGAATTAATCTAAAAGTAGTGCTCAGGAATTAGAGTTTAGTTAAAATATTAATTGTAATACTGATCTTTGAAACTGATGAGTAAAGAGAATGTGTTGTATTTGTTAAATGCTTCCCTTTGCAAACTGTGTGAGAGGCCTTTCGGCACCATGCAATTCTGCTTAAAGTTGGACCAACATAACATTCTGTGGTGATTTGCATATGCAGCCCATGATGCTTTGCATTGTGGGGGCATGTGTGATTTTGTATTTTCTTGAAACTTGGCTTCCCAGCCAAATGCCCTTTGGGGTAACCCTTGCCTCAGTGTTTATGCACAGAGGTTCTTTGTCTTTAACAAAGTAAAATATTGTTTCCTCATTTAGAAGTATATATAGTTAAAATCATGTTTAATCATGTTTGTTCATGTAGTACTGCACATACTTCTATGCCACAAAAGTACATATCTGATGATGTCATGCAAAGATGATTTCATAAGTTAGCACATGATGATGCAACTTTGTGTTCTATGGTTCATTTACCCTTCAATGTGTAAACTATATACATATATAGTAGGAATATAATTTTGAATTACAAAATGCATTTTGGGGTGCATTTTTAATTCAAAGGGGGAATGCAGGAACAAAACTAATTTGATTAAAAATATTTTATTATTATAATTTTATTATCCTATTCTTATTAATTATTAATTGCTATTCTATATGCTTTATAAGTGCCTAACTATAATCGAGGCATACCATAACATCTGGTTAAATGCAGTGTCCATATAAGTTTAGCTGTAAAAAAGTTAAACTTTGTATAATCTTTGACAACAAAAAGGGGGTATAGCATACATGAGACAACTTCAGAAAAAAAATGTCTCTCTGTGCTTTATCTTGCCAATTACCCCTTCTACCATATATGGCAGATGAGCTTCCTGCCTGAATCTAAGACTAAGGGATTATTGCCATGGAAACTTGACATGATATATGAACATGTTATTTCTGTGCCAACCAACTCCTGATACACCAGAAGTCTAATATACTATAGATTGAAATACCTTAGTCTAATGAAATTAAGACTTTAGTTCATAGAAAAAAGGTTTTAAATACTACAAAGCCAAAATTCACAAACTTAATAAGAAATGTATGGATCTCTACAGTGGCTGAATTTTAAAGCTGCAAGAGCGTTGTAATCTTTGCTATTTACAAAATTCTGTAGCACCAGAATTGTTAGAAATAAAAACACCAGTTTGGTAGCAAAAGCAAGCTAACCTTCTGACCTTTCTAGAGACCTATCATTTAATAAAATGCCTGGTTGCAGGGTCTAGTTGCTTTGTGTTGCAGGATTTCTTAAGGGACTCCAGAATGCATGATGTCATGCACCATTAGACACAGACAAAGAAAGAAGTTTTTCATATTATAGAATGTGTAAAAATTGCAGATAAGCAAGACATACAGTATATCCTTTTGAACACAAAAAAATGTACTACTTAAATCAGTAAATACTTTTTAGATATCTATAAAATAAAAAGTTTTATATGTTTTTTTATAAACAGCAGGTCTTATATTAAAATTAGAACTATCATGTTTGGTCTTAAATAAATCCTGATTTTGAGCTCCATCTAAAAATACAAGTTGTAAGTTTGTGCCAGACTGTACATAGATGCAAGAAAGAAAAATAGATTTATACAAAAACTTTGTCTTAGACTAAAGTCATTTCTAAAAAAAAATGATTTCTGGGAGGTGATTACTGTCATACTATATCATCTTCAAGGACCAATCAGAATTTGGTGATGATGTCATCTGACATAGAAACATATAAGCAAATTAAGCTGAGCCTACTTCTCAACTATCTGATTCTTTGGTGTATGAGGACCTATGCTGGCTGTCTTGACAATTTTGGTGGTCTTGGAACTTTTACTAGGCCAAAAGCCTGAAGCCATGCCTGCTTGGGACCAGCATTTGGACTGAGCCATTGCATCCAGCAGTGGGTGCTCAGGACAAGCTTGAAAGTCTGCAGAATGTTGCATCAAAGTCCAGCTGCTAAAACTACCTACAGGAAGGACTCTTTCCAATATTGGATGAAGCAAGGCCTATGTTTTACATACTGAGAATCTGGACTAAAATAATGATTTGGAATTTCTTCTAAAAGTCTGGACAAGAGCATGACTTTGAAATTCACATGCCAACAAGACTGCAGTGCTGTTGGATGGCAGCGAGTCTGGAGTTGCAGGTTTGAGAGCAGGAAGGAACTGAAACAGAAAAGAGTCACAGAGTTTGGTTATCAAAACAACTTTCCTGTCCACAGGGACATCTGTTCCAACGAACTGCTGTGCTGCTGAGTTGCTAAAATATTGCTGTCTGAGTTTTTCTGCCAAATCCAGATAAGTGACTTTTTGATGATCTGTGACATCAAGCAAGAAGGATCCAGCCTGCTATGCTTTATTGATGTCAGAAGATTCTACAGTTCCAGGTTTGAGGGGGAAAGACAGAAGACTATAGCCAAGCCAATCCACTGAAGGATTTTTATTATCCAAAATCAGAAGTTTTTGTGTGTGGCTTATAGAAGTGTTAATCACATTGTGTGACATTCAGTGAAGGAGGCAGCTGCTGAGACAGACACTTGCTAAACACTCTCTGGGTTGTGGAGAAAGCCAAAGAATCAGGGAGACATTGTTTGTTAAATTTTGATATAAGGTATGTCACCTAAGCCTTTGAGGTTTGTCTCCTTACCAGACTAGCCTACTGTGAGCCTCTGTTGTGCAGTCTTTTGTTGGTCTCATTTTCGCTCTCCTACAGGAAGAAGGTCCACTGGTGGATCGAGAATTTTCCTTAATGTGGTGCAGGACTGCATGCTGAGAAAGTGGTCGCTTGGAATGGCTTAAGGATTTGGCACAAGACTGCACCTTGATGAGTACTTGTACCTGCTGTGATGCTCTAACTTTAAAAGGGGTGTAATTCATGAGTTTTAGAATTTAGTTCTGCAAAAAATTAGTTTCTGGATGCTGCAAATTTAATTGCATTTACTGTTTTTATGGATTTTCCAGAATAGTGTTTTGCTGTGTTTTAATATATCTAGTCCATCTGGATTTTTAGAAACTTTTATAAACTAATGCTCAGCTACTAGTAACCTGATTAAGACTAAGATTAACTTAGATAAATTAATATAGATCGGTATTTCTCTTTAATTAAATTTATATATTCATATGTAGGATTTATTTACAGAGTTAAAGTTTACACCTTATGCAAATCAAGCACACATGTGACCACCTCCTGTATTGGTGCATGTGGGGAGCAGTGAGTCACTTTAATTCAGACAGCACAGAGAGAGCTCCTGTGTACTGCCTACTGCTTTAGAATCTGCATTTGGGTGCTTTTTTCCTACAGCGGCCTGTTTCTGTGGTGCACATTTTTGCATCTGTAATGCATTTAAAACCTCTGCTGGTCTTGGTATGGAAAGGAAAGCTGAAACTTCCATTGAAGGAGCATAGATTGTGCAGTTTTCCATTTATTCAGTTGTTGAGCTGAGTTATGAGTAATCGGAGCCGGCGGAGAGCATATTAGTTTTTGTTCATTTTTTCTCCAACCTCAGAGTTCTGAGGCTGGAGTGTCATAGCTCCGAAACATCAGCACATTAGGAGGTATGGTTCACAGCAAACTGAGGAGGAGAAGGAGTCACAAAGAGGAAGCAGCATGGTTCTACAGAAAGGGAAGTTTCCCTGTAGTAAAGAATGAGTGCAGTATGAGTACAGTAAGCTCCTGTAAGTCCCTTGGTCACGAGTAGTGGCTAGTGATGGAACCCACCAGTACAATATAAAAATTAAGGCAAACACAACACCTGTATGGTAAGGATTAGGCAATAGAGCCGAGAAGAACAAAAATGGAGGGTGAAAAAATGAGCAGAACCTGCAAAGCAAGTGTGGTAAAAAATTTTTCTGAAATGAACTTACATACTGAACTACACATGATCGTAAAAAGAAAAAAGAAAATTGAAGCTATGTTATTTATGAATTGAGAGTGTTTTGGGGTAAACAAAAAATATAAATAAAAAAGAATGTTAGTACCACCATAAGAGTTAGAAAATGTATTCTAGTTGGCTAACACAGTGTGCAACTATGTTTGCTAGTAGTAAACATAACCCCAGTACTTGACATTTGTCCCTGGCAGAGAGCACCTGAAAAAACACCAGGTCCTAAAAATGAGAGTATGAGCTTAGCTACAAACAAACATTTTCAGATATAATGTCATATTAAAATTTTATAATTATTTTTTTTATTTATTGAAAATGTTTCACCAGGAAAGGCACACTGAGCAAAAAGATGCTTGTCTCACGGTGCACCCGGGGGACAGAGGATGCAGGAATACATATAGTAGTTGAACTACACAGTAGTGCAACAGGGATAATATACATACTTGGGAGGGAATACATTGAACTTGTTACATAGGCAGAGCAGTACAGAACAGCACAGCATCAGCAAGTACAGGTTATACAGATCATGGTTACACAACGAGGTCTGAACAGTACAGAACATGATTGTAAGGTCAAGGGATACAAGTACTGGTTATACAATTCATGGTTGTACAACAAGGTAGGAACAGTACAGAGCAAGATCGTAAGGTATGGTATACAAATCATGGATATACTCATCGAGGCAAAGCATGACATACCTAAGTGCCAGATTACAGAACAGGGTAGTAATAGCAGAACTTGATTGCCAAGAGCAGAAGTTGAGCTGCAGGGAGATGCACCAAGTTGACAGGAGGATTTGGAGAGCAAGAAGGGGGGTAGCGAAGGAGGATCTAGTAAGCGTTAGGTGTATAGGGGGGAGGAAGATGAGGAAGAAGGGAGTGGGGCTGTGGGGAGTAGGTTGTTTAGGAAGGAGAAAGGGGGAAGGGAGAGGTTGAGAGTATAAGTAAGTAATAGAGAGAGTGTAAGTGCACAGGGCAGTAGATAAGCCAGACAATTAGGCAATGGCCGGGCCGCTGGTCAGGCACAGGGGGGAGCTGGGGAAGATGAGCTACCGGGGGGATGATCAGGGGCAGTAGCAATTGGGTATGAGGAAGTTGGAGAGGGCATAGGAAAGGGAGAGTTTAGATGAAGAATGGCAGATCTGGATGGGTAGGCCATTCCAGAGTGTAGGGAAGAGGTAAGAAAATGCGGATTGTCCGGCGGTGGTCCTTCGGTGAGGGATGAATAGTAGCCTAGCGTCAGCAAACCTGAGGGCGTGCGAGGGGGTAGGTGGGGAGGATAGGTTGGATACGAGGTAGGGAGGGAGAGAGCCGAGCCAGAAGTTCAAAGTTTAATTTAGCTTATGGATTAGCCACCAGTTACTCAGACAAGGAAGGGACAGGGAACGATTAAGCAAGCAGTGATGTGTGCGAGGGGGGGGACATCGAGGGCAAAGTGGCAGAAAGCATGAAGAAGGGGTCTAATCTGGCTAGGATGGTCTGTTTTCAGGAATTTATGAAAATATTTTTGGGTAGGCCCAAGGTAAATCCAAGTGCTACTTTATAAAACGTGATATTATAACCCATTGTTCTGACAGGAAGGAACATAAGATCTGTGAGGAGACGTGATTTTCTTCCCTATGTAATCATAGGGGTTGTGAGTGTGATGTGTTTGCTGGATGCACTACAGTATATGATTAAAAGTTTGTTTAAAGATGAAAGTTAGCTGGTACCTTTCCCACCAGGGCAGGCCTAAATGTCCTATACTCTTTTGAGCTCTCAGCTTAGTAACACCTAGTGTGGGCAGTTTTGACCCCAAAGAAACTTCTTAATGGTCTTCTCTATATGTGTAAAATGGTTATTGTTTAATAAAATATGCAAGTTTTAAAATAGATAGAATAATTGGGGACTATATTCATTTTAATGGCATTAATTCTTACCCATAAAGAAAGGTTTAATTTATTCCATCTATCCAAGTCCAGTTCTATGTTTGCCAACAGTGGCAGATAATTAAGGTCCAAGATTTTCTCCAGGTTGATTTTAATTTGTAGGCCTAGGTATATGATGCCTGAATTAAACTACTTGTGATACAGAATGTTCTCTAATTACCCCCTAGTAGTATCAGATAAGTTACTGTGTAGCATCTGCACCTTACTCCAATTAATTCTCAGCCCTGAGAAGTATTTGAACCTTCAAAGAACTGATTGGACATTAAGGCAGGACTGGACGGGTGCATTGAGTGTTAGTAGCAGATCATCTGCAAATGCAAATGATTTGTTCTCCACCATAACCAGTTTAATGCCTTTGATACCTGAATGCATATTTATTGTTCTAATTAGCAGTTCAAATGCTAAATTAAACAACTAGGGGGAAGTGGGCATCCTTGTCTTGTACCAGAGGCCAGGTCTGTCTAGGAAGACAGCATGCCATTAGTTATTACCTGGGTTGTGGGTTTATCATAAAGCATAGAAATCCATGAGGTAAATTCCCTTCCAAAACTGAATTCAAATAGTGTCCTAAACATATAAATCCAGTTAACTGAATCAAAAGCCTTGAGATTATCTATTGATAGTGCGATAAACGAGTCCTTTTTTTTGTTTATTCCACCATATTAGGTTAAGTAGCCTGTGAATGCAGTCTGCCCAAGATCTATTCTTAACAAAACACACTTGTTCTAAGCCAATTAATTTAGTAATGATGTATTTAGCTTTTGTTTACCAGGTAAGCACACTACACAGTCAAGTGCCTATTTTCAGGTGCGACCCGGGAGAATTACAAAGGTACAGGCAATAACATTACAGAGACAGGGTAACAGCAATTTACAGGGTACACAGGTACAAGCAATAACATTACAGAGGCAAAGCAACAGCAAATTAACAGGGTACAGTCAGGTACAGGCAGAAGACTGCAGGCAATAACAATTCAGAGACATGGTAATTGGCTATCACACAAGGTATTGCCAGGAAGGGCAGAGAACTACAGTCAAGTACAGGCAGATAACTAATTAAAGGCAGTACAGTGTTAGGGCATGTCAACTGAGGGAGGTGGTCAAGGAGGTAGGCAGGTATCAGCATGACATTGCTGAGGAGTGCTCTACAGACATCTGCACTCTTGCACTCAAAAAGGGGCTTTGGCGTGCCATGGAGCATGGGTCAGCTAAGAGCAAAGGCAGGCAGAGGCTTGTTTTAAGTAGTCCCAGAGGGAGGACCTGAGGCAACTGTGAAAGGGGCAGCCCTTACATAAGCTGGGAGTAGGTTCCAAGCTGTGGGAGTGAGGGCTGCAAAAGCACAATCCCCAGCAAGTGAGCAAGTTTTAGGGACCATGCCACCCCAGCCTGGAGTAGAGTTGACAGTGATGGGTGAGAAGGGGGGCAGATAGGGTGAAGCGACATACATTGTTGTAAGTTGAGTCCCATTTTGTGAGCCAGGTTTTTGGGGCATTGATGAAGAAGGTGAGCCCATAGGAGAGCATGGGGAGTAGAACCCCTTTTGCAAGGGCAAGTCGGGCAGCTGGGGTGAGGCAGTATTTTGCCCTGTACGCCAATCCCAGCTTGCAGTTAGTGGCCTTACAGGAGTTACGTATGTGTAGGGAGAGGTCCAGCTGAGGGTCAAGGGTTACTCCCAGGTACTTGAAGGAGTCAACCACCAACACAGGGGTGCCATCGGCACCAACAACTTTGAGATGGGCTGAGCACACTCTAACCTTGGCAAGGGAGCCAAATAACATTGCCTGCATCTTCTGAAGGTTGATGACAAGCTTATTTGCCTTGAGCCAGGATTGAATATGATCAAAATCAGAGTTAAGTCTGGTGTTAATGTCTCTGATATCCTGGGAACTAGCAGGAAGCACAAGGTCATCTGCATATAGGGTGACATGCCCAGAGGCAGGGAACAAGGGCAGCTGATTGATAAAGAGGGAGAACAGTAAGGGGCCAAGGACAGACCCCTGAGGCACCCCACAGGTTACCAGTGCAAGCCCAGATAAGGCGTTCTGGAACCTCGTGTACTGTTGCCTTCCTGAGAGGTAATTTTTAAACCAAGCTAGGATGGGAGGGGGAGGCTAAGGGACCAGAGGGTAGCATCCAGGAGAATGTGATCAACCAGCTCAAAGGCCTTTGAGAGGTCAATAAAGATGGCCCCCGTGAGTTTGCCTAGATCAGCCGCAGTTCTGATTTTGGAGGTGAACTGTGCGAGGGCAGTGGAGGTGCTGTGCCCTTTTTGGAACCCATGCTGCTCAGAGGAGAGGAGGCCATGAGTTTGGAGGAAGAGAGCAAGCTGGGAGGCTACCATCTATTCAAGGAGTTTTTTTTCAGCAGATAGAATCGCTATGGGGCAATAGTTTTCAAGTATTTTGGGGTCACCATGCTTGAGGACTGGGATCACCTGAACCACCTTCCATATAGCTGGGATATTTATCAATATGAGAGAGGAGTTTAGAATGTGGGAGATAGGCCATGCCAAATAGGGGTTCCCCAGGCAGTGTAATCTGGGCTCGAGATTGTCATGCCCTGCTCCAGTGTGAGAGTAGAATCCCACTAGGAGCTTCCGTGTCTCTTTGCAGGAGACAGACTTAAAGTAGAAAGGAAAGAGGGGAGGATGGGACACGGCACCATCAGTGCAACTCAGCTCATTGGATGCTGAAGATGTAGGGGTATAGTCAGACAGGTCGGTGAACAGGGCATTAAAAGCATTGGCTGTAATCAGGGCATTTTTACGGCTGGCTCCACCAATTTGCATGTCAGAGACCTAGGGGTAGGTGGGACCACTAACTGCATGTTTGATTGTGTGCCAGAAGCTCCTCGGGTTTTTGGCAGATGCCTCTAGGGAGGTTTTGCAGAAATCACTCTTTGCCGAGTGGATAGCCCACTTACATGAGTTCCGGAGCGGCCTGTAATCCTCAAAGTCTGATCTATTCCCTGAGGCCTTAAATCTGTGCCAGCTTTTATTCCTTAGCTTCATCAGAGCAAACAGGTCCCTTGCAGACACTTGGTGACAGTACCCTTCACTGTCTTTTTATGAGTGGGGCATGTCTGTCTTGTAAGGGGCCAAATAAGGATAGGAAGCAGTTGAGAGCAGCAGAGGGGTCGCTAGTTGTCAGGACAGGGGGCCAGTCAGTCTGACTAAGGTTGGCTCAGAAGTTGTTGTAGTTGAATTTAGAATAGTCCCTCATCTGAATGACTTTAGGGGGACCCTGAGGGTAAGGATCCTCCAGATACAGTAGGTAGGGGAATGGACAGAGATGGAATCAGCAAAGAGGCCAGAAGCAATGATACGGTCGGGCCTGATGCTCAGCATCCAGTCAAGGAGAGTGCCTTTATCCTCTGAGGGAGACGGTCTGGTGGGCTCGGAGATGATTTGACCTACGGCAAGGTTTTGTATCCTTTTAGACAATATTTTAGTTAAGATTTTATAGTCTGTATTCATTATGGAGATTGTTATGCAGTTGGCACAGTCTAGGTGGTCTTTATCCATTTTCAGTATCAGTGTAAGGAAGGCTTATTTCATAGTGTTAGGTAGAGATTCCTTAGTCTTTGCATCTAGTAGAGTGTGAGGAAGTTGGAGAGAAAGGATGCTAGAAAGTTTGACATAGCATTCCCCTGTAGAGAAGCATCCAGGACTGGGATTTTGCCTATGGGTAACTCTAATATGGTTTGCTGGACTTCACTTAAAGTAATTTCTTCCTCTAGTATAGTCTTATCCTGGGATGACAGAGTTGGGAGACTGATGCTCTTAAAAAATAAATATCTGTTTTATCTGGTTTACTAGGATTTTTACTAGATAGATTCCACTATAACATTTATGAAATGCTGTATTAATATCATTTTTGTTTGTAAGAATCTCCCCACTAGCTGATCCGATCACCGGGATTAGGTTTTGTTTCTGTACTTTTTTCAGTCTCAACAGCAGAAGTCTACCTGCCTTATCCCCTACTTTCTAGTATAGTTAACACTTTCTGAAAGACATCCTTTCATATGGGCAAAGCAAATTGAGCAACTCATATATGAGCAACTCAATTTGTGTGCCCATAGAAGCACCGAATATGAGGTTACAGCGAGGGAAGGGAATAACGAGGGATGAGGAACAAAACAGTGATGGTGAATGATGGCAGTTTGGATGGTACTATGGGCTAAATGGAGGAATGCAGGCTGCTGCTGCTGAGCTGGTCACCTGGTGTGGTGGGTACGGATGTCACCTACAGTGTCAATGGTCCTGGGTTTGGTACTGCCTGCAGCCCTATTTTGTGCACCGCTTCTGGTGTTTAATTTTTTTTTCTGTTCTCTGGTTCTGTTGCTCCAGCCTCTGTATCCCCCCTGTTTACTGCAGCCCCCTCTCCCATGTAGTCTTCTGTTCTTCAGTGTCCACTTCCCGGAGATGATTACATTAATATGGGGGGGGGGGTAACATGCCCATTTTGAGCTGTTGCTCCATCACCATGTTGATGGTTGCTGAGGTGGGTTCTGTGCCGATTTGGTATTTGGTGAAATGTACTCTCTCATTTGCAAGTCACCTACAATTTTTACTGTTATGACATGGAACCATTCTGAAAAGAGCATACTCTGCTCTTTGTGATAATATGGCATGCATTTCTCCCCTTGTGTAATTATGATCTTTGGCAGGAGGTCCAGCTTTGGGGTCTTTACAGATCTGGAAAATTTTTCCAGAATTTCTAGCCCTTTTTCTTTGTCTCTAAGATTGTTTTCCCTGTCCCTTTTCCTTTTGAAGGAGTATTTTATAATTCTTCCCTGTATGTAAACCATATACACCACCCAAAGGCAGGCCTTGGACACTTCAACATTATCACTGAGCTCTAAAAGCTCAGCGAACTGGGTGGAGGTCCATTCTACAAAGCCTTTCTCCTTAAGGAGACTAGTATTAATTTTCCAGTGGTGACTTTTTTCCCCAGGACTGCACAACATTAGAACAACTCCTCTCAGTGCATGGTCTGTGACTGTGATATTGTCAATTGTAGCTTCTGAAACAGAAGACATCAATCTACTTGAAATTAGAATATAACCTATTCTGCTGTATGAGAAGAATGAGTAGCCTCTTTCCTGAGGGTGAACTAATCGCTAGGTATCTATAAGGCCAATGTCTTCTAGAATTTTTTTGAAGGTCAGTCTAGCTTTTGTGGTTAACTGTATCAACTTAACAGAGTATCTACTGTATCTAATATGGGGTCTAACACATCATTAAAATCTCCCCCAACGACTAAGTCATAGTCTATGAATTTGCTCAGAACTACTGTCAAGGTGTTTAAAAAGGCCTCACCATCCTCATTGGGGCAGTAACTATTACATAGAGCAATCTTGTGGCCATCTAGAGTCCCAGATAATACCTGATCTCTCCCATTTGGATCCGTCAAATATATATGCTTGCAAAAATTGATTCCCCAATAAAAATGGATGTGTCACATTTATTTTGAAGAAAAACAGCAGCTTTCTGCCTGGTTAGCCTGTGCTATCTGTAATTTTTCTGCTTCCACCTATAACAGATGAGTTTCTTGTAGAAATGCAATGTCTGACTTCCTCTGATTGTGATAGGTCAGTACCTCCTTTCTTTTGATTGGGGAGCCTAACCCTTTAATTTTCCATGAGGTGAATACACAGTGAGTCATCCTTGTTTCTTAACTGTTTCTCTCTTGTCCCTAATGTTACATCTAACAGTAGGAAATCACTACAGCGTATTCCTATTGATTAACCAGTAAGAGAATTGTGCCTCAGCTAATGTTAGAGGTATTGTTAGTTAATCAGACTTTTAAAAATTAGAACCTTAGAACATGTGGGGGTTGTGGGAGGCAAAGCCCCCACATGGTGAGTGTAAGGGCAAAGCCACCTGCAAAAAAACACTTTTATACAGTGCCAGTACAATGCCAATTGTCAGCATTGTGCCATCTCTTTAATGATGGTCAACAATTTTCCTGTCACTGTGGCGACATGGAATCCAAAGTGTATGAGGTTGGTGAGCACCTAACCTTGGTTCATTATCAGGGCCAAATGTACAAATGAAATCTGAAGTCTCAGAATACGGAGGTGAGGAAGTTGTGGTATATGGTTCAACAAAAGGCAGTGGTAGAGAAGCCAAAGTATGGTGAACTGTAGGAGAAGGCAGTATTGATCACCATTGGGTTTCAATTTGAGGGGGAGTGGTGGGGGTGGGAGGAACGAGAACCATAGTTACAAAAGAGGGCAAGAAATGATAGATGGAAGGGAGGAGTGGAATCAAGGCAAAAGAGTAGGAAGCCAAACCAGTATATAGAGATACAAGAAGCACATTATTTAACTTATTTAGGTATTTTGTATGCTTCCAAAATGAATGACAAGGCATATGCAAGCATTTCAACTTTTGTTGTTTGCAAATAACAGTTATTATGTGCATAATGAGACAGCACAAATAGCTTAAGCGACTTCCTCTCTTGTTCATTATTTGTGTTGTTAGTAGCCAAAATCATATAATTAGATTAAAAACCAAAAAAAAAATCACACCCTAGTGCTAACAGCCATGCATATGTGACTCTTTGAATGCCACAGGCAGTGGCCATGATCCTAACTTGCACCCTGTTCTGTGTTTTTTGTCTGAGCTGTCCTGTTACAGAGCAGTTGTTGTGATGAGACTGTTCCCTGTCCTGCACATATCAAGAGCTCCAAGCAAGCAGTTGCTTAATGTGATTGCTAGTGTCCCATTTAGCAAAAGCTAGCTAAGCTGCCCTCATAATTGTCTTTTTTATGTTTGCTTGCACACATGTGCAAGAAACATAGTGCCACCAGTCGAGTTTTCGTAGGTGTGCCACCTCGCTTCCAGTGCCCTGCTCCTTCTTGCAGGCGCGGTCTCACCACACCAATAAATGTTTGAGCTATATATGACAGCAGTTCAGATGCAGTGGCATACAGTTGAAAGCAAAACACTGCTACAATGAGCAGTGGTAATGTGTAGGCAATTTGTATACCACCGTCGACCGTCAGCAATATGCAAAGTGCCTACACTCAGCATTGCATGGGAACAGCTGTCATAGACAGCTCCAGTTTTTTTCTACCCTCCACTAAAAAACACCCACGTAGCATGCTGGGAGCCCACCCCAGCGTGCTCATGTGCCCCCCCACACCATATTGCTGACAGGGGTGTCCAATCCCCCATCAGATCCACCTTATCCCTGCCCAAAACCAGACTTCCAGGTGCCACGCTGGGAGCCCACCCCAGTGTGGCAAAAGTTTGCATTGCTGATGGGGGTGGCCAATCCCCTTTTGACTTCACTACCCCCCATAAAAACACTTCAGGAAGCCATGCTGGGAGCCCACCCCAGCATGGCAAAAGTCCTGCGTTGTCTTCCTAAATAAAGGGAAAACAAACATAAAAACTGTGAAAACAAAAACGGTCCCTCATTGACTGTCTTGCCCCACTCCCACAACCCTTGCCCACCCTGTGCACACCCACCTCCCCACACCCTCTCACCCTATACTTACCTCCGGAGCCCAGCGTGATGATCTTCGGTGGACCGAAACACATCTGCTCTCTTCAAAGCTGACCGCATAGTGAAGAAATGCCGGTAAGCTGTATAATGGCATAAAAGTATTTTTTTTTCAACTTTGGTTCATATCTCGGTCATTTTAGGGAATTTTTTCACCAAATTTTCAACATGGGGTTCATGGAGCCCCACCTCATGAACTCAGTCACTGTCACTTTGTTATTCCATCAAGAAATGTGATTTCGCAGTCACTGCGTAGAACCCACTTTTGGGACTGAGTAATGAAACAACAGTGTCACAGTTCATGAGGTTGCCCCCCCCCAAAACCCTATGTTGAAAATTTGGTGAAAAAAATTCCCAAAAATGACTGTTTTACAAGCATGTGTTGTGCAGTTCCTATGCACACATGTAACTTTGAGAATTTTTAATATTTTCACTCCAGATTTTCCACATTGCCATTTTACCATACTTCCTTATGAGCAGTACAGCTGTTATTTTTCACATCTCACCAAAAATGTGTTTTTGTGCATGTAGTGCACAATGGTGCAGTCAGTGTGCAAAATAAATGTTTGGGACAGATTAAGAAAATCATGGTGACACTGTTTATGAGCAGAGGTCTTAAAATGGCTATGTTGAAAATTTGGTGACAAAAGTCCATAAAATGACTGTTATGAGCGTGCATTGCACAGTTTCCACACACCCTTATAAGTTCATGAATTTGTAATATTTTCAGTCCATATTTTCAACAGTGGCATTTTTCCACACCTCCTTATGAACAGTACAGCTGTCATTTTTCACACCCTGGCTGAAATGTGTTTTCACACTTCCGGCAGAGAATAGCTCGGTAGCTGTGGAAGATTAGAGTTCGGGACAGATTACGAAAATCACAGTGACACTGCTCATGAGCGGAGGTCTCAAAACACCTGTGTTGACAATCTGCTGTAAAAAATCTCAAAATTTATTACATTACGGATATACATTGTGCAGTTTCTACGCACGCTAGTAACTTCACCAGTTTTTGTATATTTTCACTCCAAGGTTTCAACAATGCCTTTTTTTACACCTCGTCATGAACAGTACACCTGTCACTTTTCACATCCTGTTCAAAATGTGTTTTTGGGTTGGGGTGGAAATGATGAAAAGGGACCTGGCAAGGTTGGAGAAATGGTCAAATTTATGGCAGCTTAGATTTAATGCAAAAAAGTGCAAAGTAATGCACCTGGGAAACAAAAACCAGGGGAAAAGTACATAATGGGGGTGAGATACTGACAACAACAAAAATGGAAAGGGACCTGGGGGTAGTCATATCAGATGACCTAAAGGTGGGCCAGCAATGAGAGAAGGCAGTAAGGAGGGCTGGGGGGATACTGGCATGCATAGGGAGAGGCATCACCAGTAGAACACAAGAAGTTGTTGGCCCTCTGTACAGACAGTTGGTAAGACCACATCTGGAATACTGTGTACAGTTCTGGAGACCCCATCTCCACAGAGACATAGGCAGGGTGGAGGCTATCCAAAGGAGGGCAACCAAAATGATGCAGGGTCTGCATCAGAAGACATATGAAGAAAGATTAAAGGAACTGAAGAAGTATAGCCTCGGGGAAAGGAGGGAGAGGAGGGACATGATAGAAACTTTCAAATACCTCAAGGGAATCAACAAATTCCAAAAGGGTAGCATCTTTATGAAAAAGATATGTGCAAAAACAAGGGGGCACAATTTGAAGATAATGGGGGGATGGCTCAGAGGTAATGTGAGGAAGTATTTCTTCACAGAGAGTGTTGTGGATACATGGAACAGCCTTCCTGAGGAGGTCATAGAGTCAAAAACAGTGGGGGAATTCAAGAATGCATAGGACAGACATATGGCAATTCTAGTGGGAGGTAGGAAGAAGTAGGCTGTTGATTAGCTAGGATCTGCAGCTTATCTGTTAGGTAGGGAAATGGGCAGACGAGGTGGGCCGAGCGGTCCTTATCTGCCATCAAATTCTGTGTTTCTATATTTGCACCTGTGGTGCTGAATGGTGAAGTCACTGTGCAAAATCACCTTTCACCTAACGAACTGATAGTGTCACTGTTCATATCAGTGGGGACACAAAAAGCCCTTGTGGAAAACTTGGAGTAAAAATATCGAGAAACATCCAGGGCATTAGGTTTTTCGACCATAACACCCAACCCTGTAGGGACTGACAGGCATCAGGGGTGTGACTTGGGATTGTTGACAGTAATGCTCATGCCATTCCACCCCACCCCCACCCTATAGCCAGTGACCAGCATCAAGGTGCACCTTGGACCCTTTGCCCCCAGAGTTCACCTCATTCTCCTATACTGTGCCCATTTCAGCATATTTCCTTATGGAATGAGGTGAATATACAGCCCAAACACCCCAAGGCATACCTCGACACTTGTCAGTGTTTGAAGGGTAGGGTGAGGTGAAATGTTGTGACCATCATGGGTGATGATCCAAAGGCACACCCCAATGCCTGTCCATCTCTGCAGGATGAGGGTGGAATTGGCATCAGTTCAATACTTCAATACCATTCCTATACTGCATCTGTCTAACTCATGCACTTCCACTGCTAATGTCAGCAAGTAAACATTTGGCATTGACAAATGATTGTCTCTGTTTAGTTTTCATATATTCATTTATAGTTTAATGGAAATCGGTGGCACATTCAAGGTTTCACAGTCAAAAACAGTAAAAAATACAGAAATGCACAGTTATAACAACATTGTTTCCTAACTGCTGTTTATGCAATGGGGGGGCATTTGTGTCCCCCTTCCCATTTTCTGATTGCAAACTGATCCTGTTCTGTAATTCAGGGATGAGACCCCAAGCAAAAGCTGCTTGGTGCACAGTTGTGGTCACTTGGCCTCTCCCCCCATGCCATGAAATGGCTAATGGATTATCTACATGGCAGAAAGCAGCATACCTGCTTCAATAAAGTCCTCTCTGAGCCCCTACCGGTGACCTCTGGAGTGCCTCAAGGCTCGGTACTGGGTCCCCTCCTCTTCTCCCCCTTCATCAATCAACTACCCATGGTTACTACCAGCTGTAGTGCCACCATGTATGCAGATGATCTGGTAATCCTGGCTCACTCCCAGAATGCCACTACCCTAAACCAGAACCTGACTGATAACTTTAACAGGGCATTGTCATGGGTTACTAGTCACAAGCTGGTCCTGAACCTGAAAAAGACACAGCCATGCTCTTTGGCTCAATGACCAAAATCAAAGCCTCATCGGCCTGCTTACACATCACCAGTGCAGATAGATCCTCACTACCCATAGTGAGCTCCATCAAATATCTTTGGGTAACACTTGACCCCCAACTTGACATGGGTAATCATATCCTTAACATCTGCAGGGTGGCAAACTGCAAACTGTGCCTGGCCTATAGAGCCAAGTATAACCTTACACCGGCAGCCAGGCTTGCCCTAGCGAAGGGTGTGCTCCTTCCCTCCCTCAGCTATGGGCTGCACCTATTTGCTCACTCTCCAAAGACACATCTCACCCAGTGGTACACTGCTTACAATAACATTTGTTGTTTTGCCTTGGCTGCCCCCCAACTCACCCACCATTGTGAGCTATATGAGAAACTCTGCTGGCTCTCACCAGCTAGATACCTTGATTTTGGTTTGGGATGCCTCTCTGAGAAAGTGATCAGAACTAGCAACCCTCTGGGGCTGGCCCGGCTTCTACCTAAAGTGAATCCCACCCCCTACCAACTTAGGTATCTCACATCAGGAATGCTCAAAGTCCCTCCTACCTGGACCCTCATGGGGGATCAGGACTTTGCCATAAGTGTGCCCAGACTCTGGAATTCACTGCCTGTGGATATCCAAGCTGCCCCCTCCTATCTGAGTTTTTGAAATTCCCTGTGGGGTTTCCTAAAACTAGCATCAGAGTGTGACTACCCCAAACCTCCCTAGAGTAAAGTGTCAGATTGTTTTGTCTGAACCTCCCCAGGGTGTCTCCATTGAATTCCTGGAGATATTTTCCCTACTGTATCAATGACTTCTGACTACTCCTGCCTAAAAAGCCTTGAGCATTTTTACACCTATTATTGCTCCACGGTCATAGGCTAACCACGACATATTGCACCTTGATCACTTGATAGAAACTTGTACTACCAAGTGTTTCTGTTTCTGTCTAACATGTGCATATTTAGAAAAATGTGATGAGCTGTATATACACCTGTACCTGTCCACGATCCAACTAGCCTAGGGGGTGTATACAACAATGTTATAAGTTATATTATGACCAATCCAGTTCTTGACCTATGCTCCCCTCCTATGTATGATGACCTGTATATATCTGTCAGTTGAACTAGCTAGTCTAGAGTGTATAATCTGAAATGTACTTACTACTATATGTTTCCCCTAGCGTCAAATGATGTATTTCCCACATGTTTGCTTACTGTGACAAAAAACTGTACTCTCTTTGCCATGTCTCCTTGACTGTTGTTCCTCATGTTGTATTCTCCCAGGTCATTCCTGAAAATAGGCATAATACTTGTCTAGTGTACTTACCTGGTAAAAAAAAGCTAAATAAATAAATAAATAAAATCCAACAAATAGAAAATGGTAAGTTACATTTAGCGAAGATGAGGAAAGAAAAAAAATGGTTGTTTACTCACCTTGTAAAGGTAATTGTGAGGGTATAGACCTCTGAGGCACTCCACAATTATTACATCATGGGTTGTGTTCACCTAATAGGTTACTTGATGCACATGTGACTTCTAAAGACGTCTTATCCCTTTCATCTAGGATCCTGTCCATACTAGATCAGTTTGATGACTTCCAAAGCTGTACCTAAAAAGAGAGTTAACTAGACACTTTTTGGCTTGTAATTAAACAATGTAGACTGTCGTGATTTGGAGTTAAGAAGACGATAACTACTTTATTTACTATTGATACATTATAAATTAGGGCTGGCCTGTCCGGCATGCTGGTTATTCATTTTAATTCTGCTTGTGACTGTTTACCGGGTGGGGTGTAAGTGACTCAGAGATGTATTCCCTCCAAATCACCTTTACCAGGTGAGTAAACTATCATTGTGGAGAATAATCTCTGAGTCACTCCACAATCATTATATCATGGGTCCTGAAAAGTAGCACCTGGATTCAAGGGTGGGGTATGCACATCCCTTTCAAGAGTATTAGTCTTTGCAGTCAGAAGGATCTATTGGCCAAAGTTGGCCTTTGAATCTAATGATACGTCAATTCTGTACTATCTAGTAAAGGTGTGTAATGTTAACCATGCGGCAGCTGCACAAATTTCTTTCTTGGTGGCTATGTTTTTCTCAGCCCATGAGGTGGCCATCACCCTGGTGGAGTGTGCCTTGATGTCTGTTGGTGGTGCTGAATTGCTTTTCTTGTATGCTTCCACTGTTGCCATCACAAGCCAAGACGCGACTGTGGAGCTTGATGAGGGGTGTCCCCTTTGTGTCCTTGTAAGATGATGAATAAATGGTCCATCTTATGGATGTCATTAGTGCTGCTGATGTTAGTGGCCAGTACTCATTTCATGCCTATTGTCTGTAGTTGTGGTTCTCATTCCACTTCTTGCATTGGCATTTGTGCAGGTAGCTCTATTGTTTGCCTTGGCGAAATGCCGTGGCTACCTTTGGGATGAATGATGGGATGGTTCATAGGGATGCTCAATCATTGTAGAAGATTATGTAGGGGACTTTGCATGATAGTGCATGTAGCTTGCCTTTGCATCTGGCAAAACATATTGCCACCATATAGGCAGTGTTTAACCATTTGAGGTCTACAGATTCAAGTAGTTCAAAGGGTGCATTCATTATGGCTCTGAGCATGGAGCTCACAATGATTATGTCTTTAGATGGATATTTGGTTTGGTTAGTCTGTGCTATGAAGGTCTCTGAATTTTATTTTGGCAGTGCAGCATAGTTAAAACTTATATCTGCCTATATTTTAAATGCTGAGCTAGACTGGAGCCCTGTATCCTGCTTTGCAGGTTTCAGGAAGAGGAACTGATAACATTGCCATCCATTGCCATGCAATGTCAATTATTGGCTATCAATTCAATCGTGGCTAGAGGATCTACATTCTTAATTTTTTTAGTTGGAGGTGTACAAAACAGTAGAGTCGCACCAGGACCACTCATGAGTGATTCTCACCTGTTGGATATTACAGGATCAATTTAGATTGTTATTGTGGTGCTGTGCAAAGCACTTGTGACCTTCATGACTGTCTCTGGTTCACAGGGTCCATTTACAGTTGTCCTGCAATGATGAGCTGGTGGCTTTAGTCTGTGCTACCAAGGTCTCTGCATTTTATTTCAGCATTGCAACATAGTTAAAACTTTTGTCTGCCTGTATTTTAAATGTTGAACTTGACTGGAGTTCTGTACCCTGCTTTGCAGGTTTCAGGAAGAGGAACTGATAACACTGCCATCCAATGGCAATTATTAGCTATCAGTTCAATTGGGGCTCAAGTATCTGTATTTTTTATTTATTTTTTATTGGAGATGTACAAAACAGTATAGACGAGCCAGGACCATGCATGAGTGGTTCTCGCCCATCAGATATTACAGGATCAATTTAGATTTTTATTGTGGGGCTGTGCAGATCACCTGTGACCTTCAAGACTGTTTCCAGGTCATAGGTTCAATTTAAAGTTGTCCTGAAGTGAATAGGGTGAGCTGAGTGGGGTGAGCACATGGCTTGCATATGGAGAGGTGCACAGAGACACGCACATCTTAAGCTGGTATCTAACATGTCCAGCAGGTCCAGCAAGTTCAGAAAGGACCAGGAAAGGTAGGTAGGTAGTAAATACAATAACTGCTGTGTGCTGATGGGAAACTTTATCAGAACTAAACATCTGGTTGAAACAAGTTTGTTTGGGTCTTCTGGCTGGGGTTGTTTAAGTACATCCCATGGGACACTATACTATAACAATAGTTAAACTAAACAGATGTGGAGTGTGCTAGACTCATTACTGTTTACATATATGTGTAACTGCTAAACATTCTGCAGAATTTCTTTGATTATATACATGAAAGTGTGCACTGAAAAAAATCCTCAAAATACTAAGAAGCAGGTACAGGGACCTTAAGTACATTAAGCACAACATACTGTAACTCAGACATTCTTACATCTATTTGGACCTATGCTAACAGCATAAATAAAATAACTAAAACAAAAAAAAATCCTATAACAATAAATGCTGAAAGAACAATGGAATATAAAGTAATAAATATTGAAGCTAATACTGGAATACTGCATGTCTCATGTCAGATGTATTTAGTAACAAACTCAATTAATTTGGAATCACTCTTCACATGTGAGAAAAGTAGACAAAATGTGAAACTATCTGTAGACCTACACCTGTTCATATAGACACTTCAATCCCTAGAAAACAGACAACAAGAAATGGAATTAAAATGTAACATAAATACAACAGATGATGGAACTAAAATAACAAATACAAATACCATAATTGCGAAAGACAAAATAAACACTAAAAAATGACTATCCAAACTACTGAAACAAATTTACAAAATACCACAGATACCAGTGGAAATGAGGTTGTCTCCACCAGTAAAGCATCCCGAAAAGTACAAATCAAAAATGAAATAAATAGAACAGAAAAAAGGAAAAGAAATAATCAGAAGTAAATGAGGTTGCTTCCACAAGTAAGGTTATCACTACATATGCAACCAAACACCGCAATAAAAAGAAAAAGGACATGGAAGAAGAACCACAAGAAGGATCTGATAATGATTGGTACAATGTGCAAATATCAAAAGCAGCTAAAAGAGGGAGAAGGGTGGAACATCATACTGTACAATTAGTAAATCAGTTCAACCCCCTGCCTGATTTAAATGACAGTGGAACAGATAATACAACAGAAAACATAAGTATTCAGGTACAAAATACTGATACATTAGTAGGAGCAGGGAACACGACTACAGATTCCCTCTCTTCTAAAGCCAATACGAACTGTACCACTCAATCAACTAGTCAGCACCTAATAAACCTATATGATGAAGCTCCCCAAAATATCAGCTACATTCACCAGGAACCCCATAATTCATTGCGGGAGGTAATACTATTAGGTGACTCCATTATAAAACATCTGGACAGGGAAATATGTAACCCAAAGAAATCTAGAAGAACAGTGTTCAGCTTTAGTGAGGCAAGGATCAGGGATATCACATATTTGACAGATAACATGCTCAAGGGTACGTCTGAGATCCCGTTAGTCATTATACATGCAGGGGCAAATAACTCATTCTCTGAAGCAATACAAACAATTAAAGAAGATTTTATGGCCCTAGCCAATAAACTAACTGAAAAGGGGTGTGAGGTAATCATATCTGAAATCCTCCAAATACCGAATGCAAGCAGACAACAACTAAAAATAAAAGATATAAACTGTGTGTATTTGTATACTGTCTGTAATTTACCTGTATGCATTTAGTGTCTTACACTTTTGTAACTCAAGCACTGTTTGATGTGAAGCCTTTGTAAAGGAGTCTCTGACTCAAAGGTTTGTAATTCCAATATATCTCAAATAAATAAAACAACTGGTTAAGGAAGTGGTGCTTGTAGGAATTTTATGGGAAACCCAACCTCTTCTGCTGGGATGGATTACACCTGAGCAGAAGAGGCAGTAAACTGTTAAGTGAATATATTGTAAAGTTATTAATAAACTTTTAAACTAGAATCACAGGGGGAGGTGCAATCTTTAAATACCACTCTAGAAGAAGGTATATATATATATATATATATATATTTTATACCCCAAATAACTCAACTATGAATCCCAAACATAACAACAGGATCAAAAAGAACTATTCAAAAGGCAATACACATCTAGGGATATTATTACTGAATGCCAGGATCCTGCGTAAAAAAATTGAAGAGCTTTACTACATATTAAAGGAAAAGGACATCACAATATGTGGAGTAGCAGAAACATGGACTACAGACAATGACTGGAACACATATATTCCTGGATATTTCAGTTTTTTAAAAAATAGGAGTGAACATGGAGGGGGGAGCTTTGTACATTTGGGAATCCTTAAAAGCATGTGAAATAAAAGACCACACCGTTAGTGAAACATAGGGTATAAGGGCTAGGACTGGACTCCCATCAACACAACTTACTATAGACTTGGTTTGCCATTCACCAAACTTGACAACAACAAAAAAACAACTATAAATTACTTGCTGATATTGAAAGAAAAGGCATTATGGGTGATTACATATTGATGAGAGACTTTAGCATGCCTAATATTAATTAGTATTCACTAAATAGTCTTACACCCCTTGAAACAAAATTTATTGACATAGTCATCCAGCAAAACTTAGAATAGCAGAATAATCTCCCTACTAGGGAAAACAATATATTAGATTTAGTTTTTATTAATAGAGAAAGAAAAATTGAAAATATCCAAGTATTGCCTGTCTTAGGAGATTCAGATCATAATATGGATAGCTTTGATTATAAAAACAATATAAAATATACAAAAGGTAATATAATCATCAAAGACTTCAATAAGGCAAATTATGATAACATCAAACATTATCTAGCACAATGGAACTGGCAACAAGGATTAATAAACACAAATCTGGAAAGCACCCGGGCAAATATAAATGAAAAACTCACATACTGTATATACAAATATGTACCTACCAGAACCAAACATTATAATGAAAGCCGTGTTCTGCCATGGTGGAATAATGATATCAGAAAACAAATAAATAAAAGAAATAAAATACATTGAAAATACAAAAGTAAAATCCATCAGCACAAGTATGGAACACCTACAAAAAATGCAACACAAAATGCAAAAATATAATTAAAAAGGCCAAATACAGAGATGTGCTTAATTTAGTTAATAAAGTTAAAGATAACAAGAAACAATTTTACAATTATATTGGCTCTCTAAAGGGGAAACAGCATGTTACTGGGCCCCTAGTAACTGAAAAGGGAATAATCTCTGGGGAATAGGAGATTGTAGGAGAATTAAATAACTATTTCCTAAGCGAATTTGAACTAGGTAAAGCTACTACTGCACCATTATATGTAACATTAAACAATTTTCCAGAGTTTAGGAACAATAATAAAATCCCTAAAACAGAATAGTTCAGCAGGACCAGATGGAATTCCATCAAGATTACTTCAGGAGTTGAATCATACCTATCAACCTTTTGTCCCCCAAATGTGGAACATTGCCTCTCAAAATGTGGAACAAATTACCAAAATGTGGAACACGTAATCAAATCTTTACCTAGGAGGCTCACAACACTGTAAAAATATTTGCATTTATGTTCAGGAAGTCTGTTATTAATTGAATAATATACTTGTTGCATAATTTACCATAGATTTTTGCTTTAAAATGTTAATACTGAATGAGGAACAAGTCCTCACAATGTGGAAAAGAGAGCATTTGTGAAGTAAAATGAGGAACGTTCCTCATAATGTGGTACAGTTTAGAGCTATAAGTTGAATACATAATTTATAGGATCTCTGACTACAGTATCTTGTTTAATAAATCCATCAAAGAGTACAAAGCAGTAAAGGATTGGAGGGTAGCTACAGTAACCCAAATTCATAAAGGAGGAAAAAAAGATGACCCCAAAAACTATAGACTGGTAAACTTTACATCTGTGATAGGTAATATAATGGAAAGACTTCTGTAGGTACATATAATGGAGCATCTTAATGTAAATGAACATGTGGACATCACATAACATGGTTTTAGTACTGGCAAGTCATGCCTTACTAACCAGAAAAAAATTGTTGAGCCTATTAGCGCAGCCTTAGACAAAAGGATATCCTGTAGTGCCATATTCTTGGACTTTGCCAAGGCCTTTGATAAAGTGTCACATAAAATGTTGTTACAGCAACTAGAAAGGTTAAAATTATATCCTAATACTATAAGCTTAATACAGTCCTGGCTAGGAGAAAGACAACAAAGGTTTCTGAAATATTGCTTCCAGTTCAGTATGCCACACACCAAAAGAAGTATAAAATTAATAGAGGGAGTACAGAGGAATGTAACAAAGAAAATTAAAAACTTAAAAACAAAAGTTATCGCAACAGACTCAAATGCTTAAACTTATTCTCAGCAAAATATAGACAAACCAGAGGCAACCTCTGCCTATCAAGCAGTTTGCAATGACTACACTTGGGAAAACTTTATGATTAATAAGACAAGAGGGCATAAAAACCACAAGAAGTAATAATAGTAGCAGAAAGGGATGGCTCACACCACAATGGGGGTGTGCATAGCAGGGATCAACTTAGTTTGTAATTTGAGAAAATAGAAGGAACCTTTGAAGTCAATGCTAATATGGAGGATGATGCAGAGTTGGAGTAGGTTGAAGCACAGGGACAAGGATGGGAGGCATCCGATAGCAGATCAGTGGTTAGCCAGATTAGGGAGGATACTGTCTGCAATTTGTAAATCCAAGGACGAGGCACAGCTGTTCCATACAATTTATTTAGTGATGTTTGGGGGGCCTTGAGGGTGAGTGAGGCAGTGGGGCACGGCAGGAAGAATGAAGAAGAAGGTTTGGAATGGGAAGATATAATCCGGTGGAGAAGGGAAATATAGCTTCTAATTAGAAGGTCCAAGATGGATCAGGAGGGGAAGGGGTGTGTGTCGTAGCCATTAAGGCTCATCCAGATGGGGCCTTGTGACCCATGAAGGCTCTGTGGGCTTATGCCACAGAGCGTTATAACAAAGTGAGAAGTCTGTTTGTGCATGGAGATGGGAAGATGGTGTCAAGTTACCAAGTAACAGCCTTACTCAAAAAAGGTATGGAGTTCCTAGGTGAAGACCCAGGTAGTTATTCTTCCCATTCATTTTGAATAGGGGCTGTTTCAAAATGGGAAGCAGAGGGGGCGTCAGTGACCAGTATTCTGGAAAGTGGATGGTGGCAGTTTGCCAGGTACAAGAGACACATTCGGGTCTTTAAAGATGGAGATTAACCTGTTATCATGTGTTTTGTCTCACAGGAACAGAACCCAAGAGCTGGGGAAGGGGGAAGGGGTTATATAAAAAAAAAATAAGAGCAATCAGGAAAAGATGATTTTGAGGTTTAAGACAAGTTTTGCTTGATTTACTAGGCAAAGGGAGGTTCACGGAAGTATGGATCTGCAGGCACTCCTACATATACTGGGCAGAAAGGAGAGTGGAAAAGAAGGCCAGGGGAAAGCAGCTATAACAAGACATCAGAAAATGTAGACTGGTATGGCATGGCATTCGAGGGATGAAATGGGCACAATTACTCCTGACTTTGATAGAGATGAGAGAGTGGAGTCCCACCCCAGATTTGATCATTATACACCTCGGGGTAATGATATTGGAGGAAAGCCATGAGTTGACACATATTTGAGGGTTGGGCAGGACTTGGAGAAAATAAAGCAATGGTGGCCAGGGGTGAGCATGGCATGGTCAAATATGATACAGAAGAGGGTATGGAAACATGAACACAGCCATGTAGCAGTGGATAGGGCCAGAAGGAAGATGAATAGAAGGGTGGGGACTCTGATAAGGAACATGGGAAGGCATGTAATATTGAGTGGGGTGGAAGAGTGGGTAGAGGATTTTTACAGATCAGATGGGGTCCATTTGTCGGACTTAGCAATAGATATGTTTAATACAGAAATGATGGACTTTATTGAAGCTTGGAGGTGACTGAAAGGAAGATGGGTGGAGGGGCTGGGGCTGAGAAGGGGAAAGGCCAGTCATCCAACGCGAGCTGGAGACAGGCTATAGGGAAAAAGGGGGGGAGAGGGGGAATGATAAAGGAATATGAGCAGATGAAGAAGCAACAGAAGGAGAGAAAAGCAGTATCAGTTTTCACTGTTACCTATAAGAAAAAGAGAAGAAGAAGGCACCCAGGTTTTCACCTGGGGAGGCAAGAAGAAGAGGAGGAAGAAAGAAAAAGGGGGATCAGAGATAGATATTTTAATGCAATATAAACAAGGAATTGTGGAAAGACAATAATGGAAACTGGTGATGGTATTTGTAAATATGAATGTGAAATATAATAAATTAATTGCCAATCTGAGGACAACAAAACAAAAGTGGTATGTCTTTTTGTGGAGGAAAGGGGGGAATCTGGGACAATTGAAAAGAAAATCATCACTGAGGAAAAAAAGATTGCAGGAGAATTAAATAACTATTTCCTAGGCGTATTTGAACCAGATGAAGCTACTAGTGCACCATTATACAGTATGTAACATTAAACAATTTTCCAGAGTTAAACACCAATGATGTAGGAACAATAATACAATCCCTAAAACAAAGTAGTCAGGCAGGGCCAGATGGAATTCCACCAAGATTACTTCAGGAATTGAGTAAAGAACTACTAGGTCCTCTGGCTATCTTGTTTAATAAACCCATCGATGAGGGCAAAGCAGTAAAGGATTGGAGGGTAGCTACAGTCACTCCAATTCATAAAGGAGGAAAAAAGATAACCCCAAAAACTATAGGCCAATAAACCTTACATCTGTGATAGGCAAGATAATGGAAAGATTTCTGCAAGTACATATAATGGAACATCTTAATGTAAATGAAAAGGTGGACATCACACAACAAGGTTTTATTACTGGCAGTTCATGCCTTACTAGCCAGATAAAACTTTTTGAACCTATAAGCTCAGCCTTAGATGTAGGGGCATCTTGCAATGTTATATTCTTGGACTTTGCCAAGTCCTTTGACACAGTGTCACATAAAATGTTGTTACAGCAACTAGAAAGCTTAAAATTACATCCTAATATTATAAGCTTAATACAATCCTGGATAGGAGGAAGACGACAAAGGGTCTCAAGTCAAGGACTACATGTCAGAATGGAGAAGTGTCACGAGTGGCATGCCACAGGAGTTGGTTTGGGGCCCTACCCTGTTTAACATAATAATTGCCACTATAAATGTGACAGGCAAAAACTGGATATGTAAGTACACCGGTGACTGTAAACTCAGAGGTATTGTAACTACAATTGGTGAAGGGGAACAGCTACAAAAACAACTTGACACCCTTTATGATTGGACTAAGGTTAACAAAATGTATTTCCTTATAGGTAAATGTAACGCCATGCACTTAGGGAATAATAATCTAATGTTAGCATATAAATTAAACAATAATCCATTACAAACAGTTTCTTAGGAAAGAGATCTTGGTACAATAATAAATGATAATCTTTCATTAGAAATAGTATAGTTAAAGTAAAAAAAAGTAATTAAATTATAGGTTAATTCTTAACAAATATAAAAATCAGGGATCCATGGGTGATAATGCCAATTTATACCAGCTTGGTGCACCTCCACTTGGAATATTGTTCACAGTTCAGTTTGCCACACACCAAAACATAGAAACATAGAAACATAGAATTTGATGGCAGATAAGGACCACTTGGCCCACCCAGTCTGCCCATTTCCCTACCTGATGAATAAGCTGCAGATCCTAGTTAACCAGCAGCCTACTTCTTCATAACCCCACACCTTAGAATTGCCTTATGACTGTCCCATGCATGCTTGAATTCCACCACTGTTTGTGACTCCACAATCTCCTCTGGAAGGCCATTCCATACATCCACCACCCTCTCTGTGAAAAAATACTTCCTTAAATTACCTCTGAGCCGCCCCCCTTCTATCTTCAAATTGTGCCCCCTTGTTCTTGCACACCTCTTTTTTTGAAAGATGCTACCTCTTGGATTTTGTTGATTCCCTTGAGGTACTTGAAAGTTTCTATCATGTCCCCTCTCTCCCTTTCCTCGAGGCTATACATATTAAGTTCCTTAAGTCTCTCTTCATATGTCTTCCGTGCAGACCCTGTACCATTTTAGTTGCCTCCTCTGGACAGCTTCCATCCTGTCTATGTCTTTGCAGAGATTGGTCTCCAGAACTGCACGTGCAGTACCCAGATGGGGTCTCACTAGCTGTCTGTACAGAGGTATAACAACTTCCTGTTTTCTACTGGTGATGCCTCCCTATGCATCCCAGTATCCCCAGCCCTCCTTGCTGCCCTCTCACATTGCTTGCCCACCTTTAGGTCATCTGATATGACTACCCCAGGTCCCTTTCCATTTTGTTGTTGTTAGTATCTCACCCCCATTGCGTATTTCTTCCCTGGGTTGTTTGGTGCATTACCTTCACCTCTTAGCATTGAATCTAAGCTGCCATACATTTGACCATTCCTCTAACCTTGCCAAGTCCCTTCTCATCCTTTCCACCCCACCTTGTGCATCAACTCTGTTACAGATCTTTGTGTCATCTGCAAAGAGACATACTTTTCCTTCCAGTCCCTCTCCAATGTCGCTTATAAAGACATTGAAGAGGACCAGTCCTAATACTGAACCCTGCGGTAACCCACTACTAACCCCCCTTTTTTCAGAGAGGACTCCATTTACTATTACTCTCTGTGTCCTATTCTCCAGCCAATTCTTTACCCAAGCTGTCATCCTAGGACCCAGTCCCAGGCTAGCTAACTTGTATATTAATCTTTTGTGTGGGACTGTGTCAAATGCCTTGCTAAAGTCTAGGTAGGCCATGTCCACAGCCCCTCCTTGATCAACTACTATGGTCACCCAGTCAAAGAAATCTATCAGATTTGTCTGGCATGACCTTCCCGCTGTGAATCCATGCTGCCTTGGGTCCTGTGCCCCTCTGGCCTCTAGATATTTAACAGTTCTTTCCTTCAGAAGTGATTCCATCATTTTCCCTACCACTGAGGTTAAACTAACAGGTCTGTAGTTTCCTGCTTCGCCTTGCTCCCACTTTTGTGAAGGGGAATCACATCTGCCCTCCTCCAGTCCTCGGGTACCACCCCATCTTCCCATGATTTGTTGAAGAGGGTAGTCAGTGGTGTCACTAGTTCTACCCTTAGTTCTTTTATAATTCTGGGATGAATCCATCAGGCTCCATTGCTTTGTCCACCTTCAGTTTTAAGAGTTCTTTCAGAACCCCTTCTTCTGTAAATGGGCTGGTATCAACTTCTGTATCCAGAGTGTTTCTACTGTTTGTTTAGGTACCCCTCTTCCTTTGTAAATACTGAGCAAAATATTTGTTTTGTATCTCTGCCTTTTCACAGTCACCCTCTGCCCACCCTCCTCCCTTTATTAAGCCTCACTATCCCTCCCTTGGTCTTCGTTTGCTCCTGATGTACCTATAAAAGGTTTTATCCTTCTTAACTGAGTTGGCTATCTTTTCCTTGGTTTGGGCCTTTGCTGTTCGGACTGCCTTCCCAGCTTCCTTTTGCTTTAACTGATACAGTTCTCTGTCCTGTTCCTTCTGTGATTCCTTGTACTTCCTGAATGCTTTCTTTTTCTCTTGAACCTTCACTGCCACTTCCTTTGAGAACCATAGTGGTTTCTTACCTCATTTTGTTTTGTTTATTTGCTTTACACAAGGGCTTGATACCTCTGTGATGGAAGTTTTTATTATTCCCCATTGTTCTTCCACCCCTCCTTCCTGCCTATTTGCTAGTGCATTTCTTAGGCACTCACCCATTTTGACAAAGTCAGCCCTCCTAAAATCCAGTACCTTTGTCTTTGTATGGCTTGACTCTATTGCTGTGTTTATTGTGAACCATACTGTTCGATGGTCGCTAGTTCCCAGATGGCTACCAACTTCTACATCTGTGATCCTCTCTTCATCTCCATTTGAGAGAACCAGGTCTAAGATTGCTCCCTCTTGAGTGGGCTCCAATACTAGTTGTCTAAGGCATGCCCCTGTAGGGCATCTAGAATAACCCACTCTTTGAAGTGGTTGCTGCAACTGCCTCCAGTTAACATCTGGCATATTCAGATCACCCATCAGCAATATCTCCCCTTTTTCTGCAATTCTAAGTATACTTTCTATCATTTTCTTGTCCATTTTCTCCCCCTGAGAAGGGGGTCTGTATACAAACCCTGTGCGTATTGTGGTGCCTTTGCCGGTCTCCAAATTTACCCACAGTGCTTCTTCTTCTCCCTGTTTACCCTTTTGTTCTGTTGCTTTGATTCCTTCCCTAATGTAAAGAGCTACTCCTACTCCTCTTTTACCCTCCCTGTCCCTCCTGTAGATAGTGTATCCTGATTTGTTTACATCCCAGTCATGGTTTTGTGTGTACCATGTTTCTGTGACTGCCATGATATCCAGATGTTCCTCCTCCATCAAGGCCACTAATTCAGAAGCTTGTTACTCAGACTACGGGCATTGGTACTCATTGCTCTCCATTTTTTGATGGCTTTACCTTTTGTTGCAGCATCGCCCACTGACCTTTCTACCTTGGTCTTTTTCTCATTTAGTACCCTGTTTTGTAGGGGGAGGCCGGGATTTTCCTGCTGCTTATCAGTGCCTCCCCCCTTGACTAGTTTAAAAGCTTGCCAATGAAGCATTTAAACTGATTGCTCAAAAGACTTGTTCCCTTCCTGGACAGATGCAGACCATCCTGCCAGTATAGGCTGGTGTCCCTCCAGGTGGAACCCCAGTCCCCAATGAAGCCAAACCCCTGTGCTCCACACCATTTTTTCAACCATTCATTAAACTGCATGGTGCAAAGTACCCTCGCCTCACTCATGCCATTGACAGGCAGCACCTCTGAGAAGGATACTGTGTGTGCTACTTATCTTAGGCCCCTCCCCAATTCTACAAAGTCCTTCTGCACTGCCCTAATCTCATGATGAGCCAAGTCATTTGTCCCTAGGTGGACAATGATGTCCTGCTCAGACTTCTGTGCAGCTGTTCCTGTGATCCTGAGGATGCGCTTCCTGTCCCTCCAAGCCATGGCACCAGGCAGGCACCTTACTTCAGTTTTCCCTGCTCCCCCAAGTTCTATCCCCCTAATAATTGAGTCCCCCACCAGGAGCTGCTTCCTTTCCTTGTGGTGTCCTCTGTCTCCTTCCAGTGGGTCTCCCTTGTGACAGCTGTCCTCAGCCTCCTTAGTCTACTCTGTGGGTGCATCCATAGGGGAGCTATACTACCCCAGAATGGTGTTTGGATTGTGGAGTGGAACAACTGACTGGGTGTGCCTCTGTTCCACCATCCTCACCCTTCCTGAGCCCACTGTGGTCCAACTGCTGTGTTTTCTTCGCAACCTCTGAGGTAGTGGTGGTGGCTCTGGTGCTCCCTGGATGGCGGAGGTTCCCTTCCTACCATCCAGTGTGGCCTGGGGGATGGTTCCCTTACTACTGTCCAGCATGGCCTGAAGATGGGTAACTTCCTCCCTCAGGGCAGAGAGTTGTCTGAAAATAGGGCAGCATCTCAGCCTCCAGAAAGACTCCCGGAAGACTGCTGCCCCACAGCCATTACATTGTACTACTCCCCACATGTTTATCTACTTTTTTCTTTGTGTGTGTGTGTGTATGTGTGTGTGATTGGTTTGTTATATAGAAATATATATATATTATACAATGTGTATGCTTATATTGTCAGTGCAGTGTGCTAGAGAGGATATGACAGTGATATGCACCTTGCACTCTTGAGGAAATGAAGTCAGAACCCCAGGTATAAAGGAACTATTTCCAGGGGTGGGTGGGGTGAGGGGTGAAAGGGGTTGGCCTAAACTGTGCCCTCGCAAAACAATCAGCTAAAAGCTCTGACCCAGCACTGCGATGAGTGCCTTCCTGTCAGCAAGATGCCCTACACAACAATTTGACAGAGAAAATACCCTGCTAATCAAACAGAGAAAAATCCAGACATCCAACTCAGACACAGGTAACCCTCCCCAGCCCCAAAACAGCCTGGTGGTTTGTGGTCTGAAAGCGGTCAGCCCCAAAATAAGTCAGCTGTGCTTTACACTCTTCCTGCATTGAAAATCTTAAGAATTAAGCCAACTGATTGACTAGTGACACCTGTGATGTAAGCAGGCCTTTCAATGTAGGCAGGCTGCTGTCTGATTACAATACACAAAAGCTTTCAGTGAAACCAGGGATAAAAACTTAACTGCTCAGCCAGCAGGACACTTTTAAAATGTTGCAAAAATATCCCTCTAAATCCTAGGTCTCAACCCCAACAATCAAGCTAATTCGATTGTATCTCACTCCCTCTGGTTAAAAAATTACTACACTTTTAATGGAATCCTGCAATTCTCTGCTTAATGCCAATAAGAAGTCTAAGATTAATAGAGGGAGTACATAGAAACATAGAATTTGATGGCAGATAAGAACCGCTTGGCCCACCCAGTCTGCCCATTTCTCTACCTACTGGATAAGCTGCAGATCCTAGTTAACCGGCAGCCTACTTCTTCCTACCCCCACCCCCTAGAATGGCCTTATGACTGTCTCATGCATGCTTGAATTCCACCACCGATTTTGACTCCACAACCTCCTCTGGAGGGCCGTTTCAAGCATCCACAACCCTCTCTGTGAAAAAAATCCTTCCTTAGATTACCTCTGAGCTGCCCCGACCATCTTCAAATTGTGCTGTCTTGTTCTTGCACACCTCTTTTTTTGAAAGATGCTACCCTCTTGGACTTTGTTGATTCCCTTGAGGTACTTGAACGTTTCTATCATGTCCCCCCTCTCCCTCCTTTTCTCGAGGCTATACATATTAAGCTCCTTAAGTCTCTCTTCATATGTCTTCCGGTGCAGACCCTGCACCATTTTAGTTGCCCTCCTCTGGACAGCTTCCATCCTGTCTATGTCTTTTCGGAGATTGGGTCTCCAGAACTGCACACAGTACTCCAAATGGGGTCTCACCAGCTGTCTGTATAGAGGGGTAATAACTTCCTGTTTTCTACTGGCGATGCCTCTCCCTATGCATCCCAGTATCCTCCCAGCCCTTCTTGCTGCCCTTTCACATTGCTTGCCCACCTTTAGGTCATCTGATATGACTACCCCCAGGTCCCATTCCATTTTTGTTGTTGTTAGTATCTCACCCCCTATTGTGTACGCTTCTCCTGGGTTTTTGTCTCCCAGGTGCATTACCTTGCACTTCTTAGCATTGAATCTAAGCTGCCATCCATTTGACCATTCCTCTAACCTTGCCAAGTCCCTTCTCATCCTTTCTATCCCACCCTGTGCATCAACTCTGTTGCAGATTTTTGCATCATCTGCAAAGAGTCATACTTTTCCTTCCAGTCCCTCTGCAATGTCACTTATAAAGACATTGAAGAGGACCAGTCTTAATACTGAACCCTGCGGTACCCCACTACTAACCCTCCTTTCTTCTGAGTGGACTCCATTTACTGTTACTCTCTGTGTCCTATTCTCCAGCCAATTCTTTACCCAGGCTGTTACCTTGGGACGCACTCCCAGGCTGGCTAACTTGTATATTAATCTTTTGTGTGGGACTGTGTCAAATGCCTTGCTAAAGTCTAGGTAGGCCATGTCCACAGCTCCTCCCTGATCTACTACTTTGGTCACCCAGTCAAAGAAATTTATCAGATTCGTCTGGTATGACCTCCCTACTGTGAATCCATGCTGCCTAGGGTCCTGTGCCCCTCTGGCCTCTAGATACTCGACAATTCTTCCTTCAGAAGTGATTCCATCATTTCACTATCACTGAGGTTAAACTAACAGGTCTGTAGTTTCCTGCTTCTGCCTTGCTCCCACTTTTGTGAAGGGGAATCACATCTGCCCTCCTCCAGTCCTCGGGTACCACCCCATCCTCCCATGATTTGTTAAAAGGGTAGTCAGTGGTGTCACTAGTTCTACCCTTAGTTCTTTTAGAATTCTGAGATGAATCCCATCAGGCCCCATTGCTTTGTCTACCTTCAGTTTTAAGAGTTCTTTCAGAACCCTTTCTTCTGTAAATGGGCTGATATCAACTTCTGTATCCAGAGTGTTTCTACTGTTTGTTTTAGGTACCTCCCCCTCTTCATTTGTAAATACTGAGCAAAAATATTTATTTTGTATCTCTGCCTTTTCACAGTCTCCCTCTGCCCACCCTCCCTCCCCTTTATTAAGCTTCACTATCCCTCCCTTGGTCTTCCTCCGCTCCCTGATGTACCTGTAAAAGATTTTATCCCCCTTCTTAACTGAGTTGGCTATCTTTTCCTTGGTTTGGGCCTCTGCTGTTCTGACTGCCTTCCAAGCCTCCTTTTTCTTTAACTGATACAGTTCCCTGTCCTGCTTCTTCTGCGATTCCTTGTACTTCCTTAATGCTTTCTTTTTCTCTTGAACATTCACTGTCACTTCCTTTGAGAACCATAGTGGTGTCTTACATTGTTTTGTTTTGTTTATTTGCTTCACACAAATGCTCATTACCTCTGTGATGGCAGTTTTTATTATTCCCCATTGTTCTTCCACCCTCCTTTCTGCCCATTTGCTAGTGCATTCCTTAGGCACTCACCCATTTTGGCAAAGTCAGCCCTCCTAAAGTCCAGTACTTTTGCCTTTGTATGGCTTGATTCTATTGCTGTGTTTATTGTGAACCATACTGTTCGATGGTCGCTAGTTCCCAGATGGCTACCCACTTACATCTGTGATCCTCTCTCCATCTCCATTTGAGAGAACCAGGTCTAAGATTGCTCCTCTCGAGTGGGCTCCAATACTAGTTGTCTAAGGCATGCCCCCGTAGGGCATCTAGAATAACCCCACTCTTCGAAGTATTGCTGCAACTGCTCTCCAGTTAACATCTAGCATATTCAGATCACCCATCAGCAATATCTCCCCTTTTCTGCCATTCTAAGTATACTTTCTATCATTTCTTTGTCCATTTCCTCCTCTGAGAAGGGGTCTGTATACAACCCCTGTGCGGATTGTGGTGCCATTACCTGTCTCCAAATTTACCCACAGTGCATCTTCTCCTCCCTGTTTACCCTTTTGTTCTGTTGCTTTTATTCCTTCCCTTATGTAAAGAACTACTCCTCCTCCTCTTTTACCCTCCCTGTCCCTCCTGTAGATAGTGTATCCTGGTATGTTTATGTCCCAGTCATGGTTTTGTGTGTACCATGTTTCTGTGACTGCCACGATATCCAGATGTTCCTCCTCCATCAAGGCCACTAATTCAGGAAACTTGTTAGCCAGACTACGGGCATTGGTACTCATTGATCTCCATTTTTTGATGACTTTACCTTCTGTTACAGCATCCCCCTCTGACCTTTCTACCTTGGTCTTTTTCTCATTTAGTACCCTGTTTTGTAGGGAGAGGATGGGATTTTCCTGCTGCTTATCAGTGCCTCCCCTTTGACTAGTTTAAAAGCTTGCCAATGAAGCATTTAAACCGATTGCTCAAAAGACTTGTTCCCTTCCTGGACAGATGCAGACCATCCTGCCAGTATAGGCTGGTGTCCCTTCAGGTGGAATCCCAGTCCCCAATAAAGCCAAACTCCTGTGCTCCACACCATTTTTTTAACCATTCATTAAACTGCATGGTGCAAAGTACCCTCGCCTCCCCCATGCCATTGACAGGCAGCACCTCTGAGAAGGATACTGTGTGTGCTACTTGTCTTAGGCCCCTCCCCAACTCTACAATGTCCTCCTGCTCTACTCTAATCTCTTGATGAGCCAAGTCATTTGTCCCTAGGTGGGCAATTACGTCCAGCTCAGACTCCCTTGCAGCTGCTCTCGTGATCCTGAAGATGTGCTTTCTGTCCCTCTAAGCCATGGCACCAGGCTGGCACCTTATTTCAGTTTTCCCAGCTCCCCCCCAGTTCTATCCCCCTAATAATTGAGTCCCCCACCAGGAGCTGCTTCCTTTCCCTGTGGTGTCCTCTGCCTCTTACCTGTGGGCCTCCATTGTGACAGTTGTCATCAGTCTTCTCTGCGGGTGCATCCATAGGGGAGCTATGCTCCCCCAGAATGGTGTACAGATTGTGGAGTGGAACAATTGACTGGGTGTGCCTCTGTTCCACCATCCTCACCCTCCCTGAGCCCACTGTGGTACAACTGCTGTGCTTTCTTTGCAACCTCTGAGGTAGTGGTACAGAGAAAGGTAACAAAGAAAATTAAAAACTTAAAAAACAAAAGTTATCGCAACAGACGCGAATACTTGAACTTATTCTCAGTAAAATACTGGCAAACCAGAGGAAACCTCTGCCTAGCCTATCAAGCAGTTCACAATGACTAATCTCAGGGAAACTTTGGGATTAATAAAACAAGAGGGCATAAAAACCACAAGAAGTAATAAATTGAAAATCAAGGGGAAATAAATGTAACAACTAAACAAGGTGCATTCTTTACACAAAGGATTGTAATGATGTGGAACAGACTGCTACAGCATATTGTTGAAAGTAAGAACTTAACTATATTCTTTTTTAGCACTACTTTGTTTATCCTCCTCTGCTGCAGAGCAGGTGACAAGTCATCTGGCTGCTGGCACCAGCACCCCTGGACCAGGTCTGGCCAGCAACATGCTCTCCCTACATCAAGCCAGTGTGCAGAGTCCCCCCCTGGGGACCTGGAACCTGGCACCTAGAGGGTGCACCTTTCATGTCCAGAGATGCAGGGCACGGCCATCAGCAGCCACGAATGCCCCACAATTTTTGCCATTTTCTCCCCATGGAGCTGGCTATGCAAAGGCATCAGTGAACTGACATGCTGACTCCCACTGCACTCCGGCCCTTGACTGTGCACACTATCTGCAGCACCTCTGGCCGCTGCCAGTTGCTGCTGCAGAGTGATGCAGTTCCCTCACCTTCTCCAGAAGAGGGAGAGCAGTCATGGGATGCTCAATCCTTCCTCTCCCTTTGCCGACCCCCAATGGCTGAACATGTTCCTGAACCGGCGTGATATGAGTTGTAGGTGTAGGAATAGGAGGATGTTGGTGATGGAGGAGTTTTTTGGGTTCACGTCTTTGAATTAGCACCAGTTTTTAAATATGGTCCAGTGTCATTGGTACACTGTGGTGGTGGATTCCCTTTGAGATGTTGCCATTGTGTTTATTACCATTGGGTGGTAGCCTGCCTTTAGCAATGTCTTCTTTTCTGGATCCATGTTGTTAGCTTGAAGTTGTGGGGATTCAGTTGACATACTGGGACCTGTGTGAGAATGTTGTGTCTGAAGGGGAGTCTCCAAGGGTGATCCAGTGCAATTGCCAGCACTGTGGCAAACCAGGCTTTCCTAGGCCAGTAGGGGGTTATCTATATCACCTTTGCTCTGGATATTCAGATTTTCTTCAGGACTTAAAGAATGAGTGGTATTAGGGGAAAAATGTATGCCATGTTGAAGATCCATTTGTACAACAGCACATCTATCCCTGTAGAGCTTCTGTCCCTGAAGCAGGAGAAGAATTTTAGGCATTGAATATTTTTGCTGGATGCCATTTGGTCCAGCTCCACTGGACCCCATCATCTGTTGATGTTCTGAAATGAGTGTGGGTGGAGTCTCCACTCCCCTGGGTGGATCTGTTGATGGCTCAGCCAGTCTGCTGTTGTTTTGAGTTTTCCCACTCAATGTACTTCTGAGTTGCTGGTGAGGTGTTTTGTGCCCAAGGAATAAGTTTGATGCCTCTTTTTGCATCGCATCGCTATTGGTTCCCCCTTGTTTGTTAATATACACCACTGTTACTTGATTGTTCGATATAATCAGGATGTGTTTGCACTTGATCAGTTGGCAATATTATAATGATAGACTTCAAGCAACAGAACCCAGATTTGGACTCAATGATAGCATAGATTCCTACTTCTGGTTTAGCGGGTGTAAGGCTCGCGCTAGCGAGCTGGACCTGGGGGTAGTCATATCAGAAGACCTAAAGGTGGGCAAGCAATGCGTGAGGGAAGCAAGGAGGGCTGGGGGGATTCTGGGATGCATAGGGAGAGGCATCACCAGTAGAAAACAGTAAGTTATTATCCCTCTGTACAGACAGTTGGTGAGACCCCATCTGGAGTACTGCGTGCAGTTCTGGAGACCCAATCTCCGTAAGGACATAGACAGGATGGAGGCTGTCCAGAGGAGGGCAACTAAAATGGTGTAGGGTCTCCACCAGAAGACATATGAAGAGAGACTTAAGAAGCTGAATATGTATAGCCTCAAGGAAAGGAGGGAGAGGGGGGACATGAAAGAAATGTTCAAGTATCTCAAGGGAATCAACAAAGTCCAAGAGGGCAGCATCTTTTAAAAAAAGAGGTGTGCAAGAACAAAGGGGCACAATTTGATGATAGAAGAGGGGCGGCTCAGAGGTAACTTAAGGAAGTATTTTTTTACAGAGAGGGTTGTGGATGCATGGAATGGCCTTCCGGAGGAGGTTGTGGTGTCAAAAACAGTGGTGGAATTCAAGCATGCATGGGACAGTCATAAGGCAATTCTAGGGGGTGGGGGTAGGAAGAAGTAGGCTGCTGGTTAACTAGGATCTGCAGCTTATCCATTAGGTAGGGAAATGGGCAGACTGGTTGGGCCAAGCGGTCCTTATCTGCCGTCAAAATCTATATTTCTATGTTATTAGCTCTCTGAGCTGGAGTAAATGCGTACCTTTGGAGAGCGGTGGTTCCACATAATTGAAATTTTAAAACTTTATTTGACCTATTTCACCTGCCCATCGAACTGTTGTGTTTAATAGATAGGGAGGCTATCTCAGATGTCTTACACTCAATCAGCAATACAGGGTGTTCTGGGCTACAGGAGGACCTTGGTGTTCTCTGCTACATTTAGCAACTGTACTGCTATCTTTATTTTAAAAGGGACACTGTAGTGCCCCACTACAGCACTATATTACAGCTTTGTGCTCTTCTTTTTTAACATTTAAAGCTGTGATTGTTTCTACACTGAGGGCTGAAACCAGACGTAGTTGACTTCCTACTTCTGATTTCGCAGGTGTAAAAGGCATGCACTAGTGAGCGGGCCATGTGTGGAGAAGTGTGCAGAGACACACACTTCTGCACATGTTCTGCATGTTCAGCATGGCCTGCTGGTCCTGGAATAGACCCAGCACACATCTTAACTGGCAGTGAGTGTATTATCGAATTGAACCTTACGAAACCCCCTAGTATAACATAAATAGTAAGTAGTGTTCCAATCCATTACTAGAGCATTAAGAGTGTTAGGTCCCAAAGCTGGGCTGTTCTTACCAGAGTGTTGGTGTTCTCATGATTCGGTCTTTACCTAGAAGGGTTACTTTCTTAAAAATGGCTGCTATCATTATGACTCTTGATGGTGAGGTGGGATACAAATGCAATAACTGTTGTATGTATGCACTACTACCTGACCTTCAAAACCAAAATGGCTTTATCTGCTCCAAGTGTGTAGAAAACTCTTCCTTTTAGCAGGAGCTTTCTCTACTTGACACCAGATTACTGGCCATTGAGACTAGCCAAAAATAAATGGCTGGTCGATTTAAGTCTTTACAGACCCACACTACTGTAAATATCACTTCTGTTTCTAGTGAAGTTTTGAGCAACGCCCCTTTAGTTAATGAAAACATATTTATGCCTGAACAGGTAGGGCTTAATGACTGCATCACTCCTAATGTTAACTCATCATGCTCCCAGGATAGAATAATTCACCCCACCCCAAGTTGATGCTACTTATTGTAATAGAAAGCACCCAAGAGATTACAACACAAATGATTGCACAGATGATCACTGGTAGGAGGTTCAGAGTAAAAGAGCATACAAAAAAGGACTTAAGGCTTCTGCTTTCACTCTAGATACACAAAATAAATTTAGTCTATTAGTAAACCTCATTGAACCAAAGTTACCTAGTAATGATACCGTATTGCATTTTGTTGAACCTTTAGACATCCCCATAACAACAGTATTGGGTCCTGCTGTTACTTTAAATAAGCTACCTACAGCTACTGTATCTTCTCCTATGGATTTCTCCCAAAGTCCCATAATACATCAACCCAAAGACAGGTACTTGTGTTGGGAGATTCCATGATCAAACATTTAAATAGAGACATCTGTGACCAAGATAAAGTTAACAGAATGTGTTCCAACTTTCAAGGTGCCTGCATAGCTGACATCACAGCCATGTTACCTAATATCCTGAAAGACAGAGGGGTCAATCAGCTCATCCTACTACATGTAGGCACCAACAACATTGTTAATGATGATTTGATTAAGATTAAAAAAGATCTCATAGCAATGGCTAATATACTGGTGAAAATGGGATGTGACATCGGTTTCTCCAAAATTCTCCCAGTCTCAAGAGCATCCTACGAGACTAACCAGAAAATCAAAGTCTATAATGAGTAGCTCATTAAGTGGTGCCTCAAACAAAGTCATAAGTACATTACTCACTGGGAAGAATTTTCACACAGATTTGATCTCTTCTGTGGGGGCAGGCTTCATTTAAGCCAGCGTGATTCTTCTTTACTAGCCAAACAAATTCTGGGGCTCATACACAAGAATTTAAACTGATTCATGTGGGGGAGAGGAAAGTAAATCCTCCCTCTCTGAACAGAGGTCACATCCACTACTCTATACACATGGTGAAACAATTGAAGTTTCTTTATTTAAATACCAGGAGTCTTACTAATAAGCTAGAAGAGTTAAATTTAAGACTTGCCACAGATAAAATAGATATAATTACAGTAACAGAAACTTGGGGTGATCAGAAATCCAACTGGAGCAACATTGTACCTGGCTGTATGCCCTACATACTAAATAGAGAACATAAAAAAGGGGGGTAGCCCTTTTTGTTAGGAATTCCTTGCAAACAACAGATATTTCCAAGAAAATAAAAAAAAATGGAATGTCCCACAGAAACAATTTGAATTAAATTGTCTCTAGACAATACAAAATCAGTAATCATAGGAACTTGCTACCGTTCCCCCTAGTTCCACTTATGATGTACTTGAACCTATTATAGGGGAAATAGAGAAAGCTTGTGCATTAGGTGAGATTATTCTGATGGGTGGTTTCAATTTAGGGGACATATCTTGGGAGAATTATGCAGCTTCTTCTGGACAGAGCAGAAAACTAATCTGTGCCAACAGTGTAACATTACCCAAAGTATAAACCAACCCACCCGGGGGTGGCAATATTCTTGATATAGTTTTACATGAGGCTAGTCTGCAATTGGATAACATTGACATCCACTCACCTCTGGGTAATAGTGACCATAACACAATTACATTTACATTAAAACAATTTAGTCCAACACACTACTTCAGAAACAATAGTATACCTCTATGATAGAGCTGATATTTAATTAAATCTGAATTTAATAAAAATGATAGGGATAATATTTTTAATACTTTACCCATTACTGAGAGTTGGGATTTATTTCATCAGACACTAATTAATCTCAGATACAGACACATCTCACACAAAATTAAAAAATACTACAAGTACTTATCGCTCTAAATGGATGAACAAAACATTACAGAAATGTATCAGAAATACAAATAAAACATATGCTTAGTATCTCAAAATACACACTGAAGAAACCTGGAATTCGTATATAAGCAGTCAGAGGAAGTGCAAATGAGCAATACTCAATGCCAAAATTAAGTGGGAATACAATCTAGCTGCAAATCCCAGTATATATAACAAAAAAATCACTATATTCATACGTCAATTCACTTAAAAAGCAGTGTGTCAAGTTGGCCCCTGCAATTTAAAGATAACATAATAAAAGAACCACTTGAAATGGTTACGCTCTTTAATACTAAATTCTGTGAAATATACCAAACTTCTCACCATCAACTTTATGCCATGGTGTACCAGTCATTATAACAGAGGAGAAACTTTCATTAAAATTATCCATGCAGAAGGGTAAAACTAGCACCTCTCCCAAACTTATAGCAGGGCATTATCTATATCTGCTGGCTGATTTCCCTCATACATCCTTTAAAGTTATCATTCAACAAATGCCTGGCTTTGAATTTTGTTCCGGATACATGGAATATAGTTTTTGTCATTTCCATTCACAAGAAATGCCCCAAAATTGCTGGGAAAATTACAGGCCAATAAGTTTTACTTCCCCCTTGTGTAAAATGTTGGACAGTTTAATAAAGTTTAATAAAGGACATTATCTCCCCAATTGCCGACATTATTGATAATGATCAACCTGGTTTCAAAAAATGGTGCAGTTGCATGACTAACTTGTTTTGTTTTTATGAGGAAGTGCGTAACCAAATACATCAGAAAATACCTTACAACATTATCTTTATCAATTTCAGTAAGGCATTTAAGGAAATGCCACCTTGGGCCTTAATTCATAAACTACATCAATAAGAATATTATTAATTGGATATCAAATTGGTTATCAAATAGGACACACCATGTGTTGATCGATGGCCATTTGTCAGACACTGAACATGTTACCAGCAGAGTCCAACAGTGCTCTGTGCTGGGCCCCCTGCCTATTTCAAATTTTCATAAGTGATTTAACCACAGACTGCTTTTTCTTATCTACAAAATATGCAGATGATGTGAAAATTGGGGGCCCCTGTCAAACTCTGGAACAAATAGATATCATCCAGAGAGATGTTAATATTATAACTCAATGGGTTACCAAATGGCAGATGAAATTGAACTCAGATAAATGTAAGGTCATGCACTTTGGTATAGAAAATCCCCTAGCCGAATATCAGTTAACCAGTAAAATATTGACTACTAAAACCAATGAAAAAGATCTTGGAGTGAATATCTCTATGGACTTCCTTTAAACATATCAGATAAATGAGGCAGTTTCCAAATCCAATAAAGTAATTTGATCCATCAAATGGCATATAAAATTTAAAGATAGTAGGGTGTTAATACCCTTGTACAGAGCATGTGTCTGACCATATCTGGAGTACACCTAACAACTATGGTGTCCATTTAAAAAAACAGATATCTGTTTATTAGAAAGGGTCCAAAGAAAATACACAAAACATATTAAAGGATTATATAATGATCCCTATGAATATAGACTCAAATCTCTGCATTTGATGTTACTTGCTACCAGATGACTATGAGGTGATCTCCTTTTCGTGTATGAGATTATGCAAGATCCCTATCTAATTACCACACATGAAATTGAGTTTAAAAACAATCCATATAATACTAGAGTTCACTCACTTCAGTTATGTGATAATACATTCAATTTAATGGCAAGAAAATATTTCTATACTTTACGAACTATAAATCCTTGGAATTCATTGCCTATTGATATAATTACTAACCGTTCAAAAACAATGTTCAAATATCTCTTGGATAACTATATACTATCAGGCATTTTGATTAATTATTATTAATTCTATAAAGAGCACCTATGGGATCTTAAGCCCCCTTGCTCTTTCCAAATCTTAGTATGAACCTTAGTAGATTGGCAACCTATTATCTAAAGTGGATCCGCAACAGGAGTCTGACTAAAATTTTGTCAAACGCCCCATCAGTGACACCTGCAAGTCAACTGCATTCTGCAGTCAGCTGCCGGTTCGCAAGTTGTTCTGTTGTTTTCTTCGGGGGGCTTCACCCTTCCAACCCCCCACACCCCCCACTTAAGGATTCTCAACTCCAGTCAGAGCTGATTGGGGGGGTGCAGGACCCCCAACAGACAGTGCCAGGTTCCAACGGGTCTCCCACCATGGCTAGACACAGTAGTCACTGTGGGGGACCTTGCTGGTGAAATGTCGCTGTCAGGGGGTAAATGATCTAAAGTCCATAAATCGAATACCACTGTGCTAATAATGGGAATGAGGGAAAAAACATAATAAGGGATATTTTAAGATGTGTTGATTATATAAAAATAGATTGCATGCCCCATTTCTCATGGGGATTTACCCAGGAAATCACTTGACAGTTCTTTTTGGGTACTCGATTGGGCAAGGTTTATTAACACACCTCAAACAGCATACACAGTAATCAAATCTCATCAGCAGTTATTGTCCCCAATTTCTTCAGTGAGCCCCACATAGCACAGGTTACAGGCAATATAGTCCATTAGTCCATCCTGTGAACTTTTTGGTCCAATCTGCAGCCTTGTGATCCTTTTGAGGTTGCTGAAGTCCTTTTCCATCTTCTTGGGGTCTGGATGCCTGACCCAACTCCCTGTGCCTCTCCAACTTTTATATTAATGATTACTAGGGTCGGATGCCAGGAACCCAACCACTAGGTCCTCATCTTGTCCCTCCCCATCTCCCAACTTAAATCCACATCTGGGTGTGTGACCACTGCCTGTGCTCCCTATCCCCACCTGACCACTTCCCCCTAACCATGCCCCCCATTTCCACCCCCACCTAATTCCTTCTCCTCTCGTCCTTCAGCTAACAGACCCTGCCACCACTGCCCTCACTCAGCAGCCCAATGAAGTTGCTCTTGTGCAGCTTCCAGCTCTGTAGCTGCCCAGTTGCCTGCATCATGCCCAATCCATGTTGTCCTCAGCTGGCAACCCAACTTTGCCCAGTTTGTTTACTACACTCACTCAGCTGCCTATACTAAACCCCAGTGACCAGACTCGCAGTCCATTTGTGTCAGTCTCCCCAAATTGGCCCCATCTTATGCCCCACTCGTAAACCCCAATTTATTGGAGGGGAGGGTGATTGGCTAGAATTCAAGAGTTCTTAGCAGGAAAAAGAGAGAGCTCTGAGGCTTGCATCTCCTTTTAAACCCCCTCAGAACCACAGAATGCCCCCACCTGGGGCTTCTTCCCCCAATCAGTCACATAGTTCATTCATGTTCTGAACCTCTGGCCCCTCAACTGATGTCACCTGGCTCCACCCACCTCCACTGATGTCATATCAGCAACTTCTGGCCCCTACCTGATGTCACATGACTCCACCTACTTGTCTCTTCCAATCGCCACACCCCACCCCTAACCAACATACCCACTCTATTAGCCTTTTCCCTATCCTACTTTTTCTGCCATCCCCAGCCCAGGTCTCTTGTCATTTCTGCGGGAAACCCCTGACAAATCAGGTTGACTGTTAATGGCAACCCCATTTGTCATGAGGATTTCACCAGAAAATGACTCGACACAACTTCTTTTGAGTTCTCAACAGGGGAAAGGTTTATTAACTCACCTCAAATAATATACACAGTAATCAAATCTCATCAGCAGTTATTGCCTCCCATTTCTTCTGTAAGTCCCAAATAGCACAGGTTAATGCAATATTTTCCATTAGTCCATACTGTGACCTTCCTTAGTCCTCTTCCTCTAAATACATCCATAAGCAATGTAAATGGAACTTTTGCCTATATGCCTTTCTCTATGACCTCCAGTATGCAATGCCTACAGTACTTATCAAAGGACTCTAACATTGCAATCTTCTTCACACTTTGACACTAGAGGGACTGCCACTCCTGCCCACTATGACTCCTCCAATGATGTTTACTGTCTAAACTTTAGCTCAGTACCTTACATCCATATATCTGTATCTATGCAATTGTATTTAAATGGCACTACCTCCTGTTGAACCTATTGCTATGTTCTGGTGGAAGTATCTTGTTACATGTGATGGTTATATGTTATTATGTTGTTATTATTACTATGTAATTGTTATGTACGTTCACTCAACCAGTTATGTCTTAACCCTGTTGGCAATTGCTTTGCCCCAGGTCCATCTTGTAAATGAACTTGTCTCAATGATGTTCCACCTGGCAAAATAAAGATTTTGATTGATTGATTGATTGATTGATTGAAACTGCAGCCTCATGATCCTTTCTGGGTTGTCAAACTCATTCTCCATCTTCTCAGGGTCCGGATGCCTGACCCAACTCCCCGTGCCTCTCCAGCCTTCATATTACTGCCTCCAAGGGTTGGATTAAGCAATACGGCAAAGCAGGCACCACAGACATCTCAAAATAAAACTTTTTATTTCATCCACATAGGTAGATAAAAACATATTACTCCAAGCTGTGGACTGACAGCCTTGACCAGTTTTGCATGCAGTGCATCCTCAGGAAGTATTGCCCACCTAAGATAACACCCTTATATAGGTACAGTAATTATTAAAGTGACAGTGCATAATGTAATTTGTGACCAGAATTGAAACTTAAGTACATTAATAAATGATAAATTAAAACCAATAATAAAAATCTATTAAAATCTATTGATGTCACATATAAAGTGCAGAATCAAACATAGGACAGACTAAGTTTTCCAAAACCTCTTAGTGAGTGTGATATGCATATTTCAAAATTGGATATAAATGAATATATATATATATATATATATATATATATACACACACACACACATATATATATATTATGGTAGCACGGTAGTGCTACTACCATAGTTAGGGTTGAAGAGCCATTTACATGTTAAACCCAAAATCTTGCACCTTAATAACTTTGTAACCGTTTGACAGATTTGCCTGAAATTTGGAATACTTGATCAAGAACCATACGCCTTGGGATCTGCCAAGTTGCATACTGGTTGGATACACGGCTGCAAAGTTATTAAGCATGATTTGCACGCACGTTTATGCTTTTTCTGGAATTCTACGGTTGCACCTACAGGTCGCATGGTTTGTGCGACTGGCCTGAAATCTTCAGGGAACGTGCGGCCGGGGTCTCTGATGTGTCTTCCAAAGATTTCATGAAAAAATATTAAACAGTTCAAAAGTTTTTCAAAAAACAATTTCTCATTATAAGTCAATGGGAAAAGTTAACAAAAAGTTTGACAGTGCCGCAAATGCATTTTTACTTCCGCAAATGGCCCTCTTACTTTCACAAATCTGCCATCTTGTTTTCAGTTAGTGATCAGAAAAATGCTAGCTAAATGCTAAAATGTGGGACCCTCTAGCAACCTAATTCTTTTTGTATTCACCTAGTCGGAGCCTGAGGATGCTAGCCATGTCTTTATTTTGGAGTAAAACACCCCAGAAATATGTTTTTCAAATTTCTGGAAAAAGTACTTTCACAAAGTACTTTCATGCTCACGTAAGTGTAGCAAATTTTTGTGAAAGCTTTCTCAAATTGCGACAGTGATTTTCTAGGCTGTGGGAAATTACAGCAATTCTTTGGCACCCTGCTGCGAAACAATGGTTTGGAGTTTTGGGCTGAAATTTGGAGGGAACACAGCTGACATCTCACAGATGTGCCTTTCAGTGTTGTGTTGAACAAATATTACATGGCGGCAAAGTTACGGCACCCCAAAATTGACATTTTTTCCCATAGGATAACATTACGGCACCCAACACATTACAGGAATCCTTTGGCACCCTGCTGCAAAATAACAGTATGGTCTTTTTTCCTGAAATTTGGAAGGAAGACAGCCAACAGCCCACAAATGTGCCTTTCAGTGGTTTGGTGAAAAAATATTACAGGGAGGCAAAGTTATGATACTCCAAACTTCTCTTTTTTTCCCCATAGGATAACATTTCAGCATTCGCCTCTCCTTTCAGGGCCCGTATCTCGAAAACGGTGCGAGATACAGACTTTTCTTTGGAAAAATTCTTAGCCCCCAAAGTACAAAACTATCCATGACAGTCATAAATCATATGACTTTTAAAATTTTTTTTTACGTCATACGGTTCCAGAGATACAGTATAACCTATTTAGTATTCCAAGTCATCATTTTCTGCTCCGATACCCATTATTATGCATACATTCTTTGTACTCATTGTCTTTCTCTATGCAGCTTTTGGGGAAAACCAGCCTGTGCACTTACATTATTGTTACTATTGCCCTTTCCGCTTGCGGTTCCATACCCGTTTCACTTGAAATGTTTTCACCGTTGACGTCTACGCTGCCATGTGCGTTATCCTTTGCGTTTTCATTTGTGCTTGTGTTCCTGTTATTTTTTGCCATTTGTGTCTACAGTTCTGTTTCTCTTTCTGTTTCATTTTGCGTCACCATGCCCATTGACATTTCCATTTGCAGGCACCATGTTACTATGTGACAACACATCATGTGGCAGACCCTTCTCGTCTACGCCACCGTGTGCGTTACCCTTTCTGTTCTCATTTGCACTTGTGTTACCATGTGCACCACTGTTAGCGCTTCTGTTTGTGTTGCTGTTCCTGTTACTATGCCACAAGACATCACGTGGCAGGATTAATGGGGGGCCAAGGGCTCCAAGGCCCCGCCGCTTTCGCATTAATTCATTATTTCCTGTTATCATTCTCAAAAGAAGGGAAATTAGAGGCAAAAACTCTGTTTAATGAATTAGTTAGGGTTGTTCCACAGTGCCAAGGTGAGGAAATTCGGTGTTAGGGTTGAAAACTCCCTGGACCCTGGGTCGTCGGTCCTAACTCTCACCCATTCTCCTATACTTCTGCTGCTTTACACATGTGATGGGGTGAGAGTTAGGCTGATAACCCAATGCACACCCCAATGCTGGTTGAGGGGTGGGGCGGGGTCCAAGGTGGGTTTTCAACCCTAACACCGAATTTCCTCACTTCAATGCACCCGGAGCAGCTAAAGAATGTCAAGGTGTTCCCTGACACCCTCAGTGACCACTCACCTGTCCAATGTAAGTTGATGACTAAGTCTCCCCATAGAATGGTGAGAAACCGAGTCATAAAAAATTCCACAATGGGTGGCTTTAGGAATTATCTCAAAGGGATAGATTGGAGCTTCCTTGACTCATGTCCCTCTGTTGACACAGCACTGGAGCCCTTCCTCAGCCACTTCAACATGGCAGTGGATAAATTTGCCCTGTTTTGCAATAAACTGATTAAAGGCTGCAACATAGACTGGGCCACCCAACAAATCGTAAGCCTGATGCGACAGCATGATCTACTTTGGCACCAAGCTAGAGCAACTGGGACTGCTACAGATATCCAAAGTTACAAAGTGAACCAAAACAGGTGCACTTCAGCTATCCAACAGGCTAAGGCTTCTTACCACAAAAACCTTCAATCTCAGTTCTGGGGTGAAGGCAAGAAATTCTGAGCATCTATAAAAACACCTCATCAGAAGCAGCAAAAGATCCCCCCTTCCATGCTTCACCACAATGATGAAGCAATACTTGATGCAGATATTATGGCTAATTTTTTCAACAAGACATTTATAGAGTACAGTGCCATCCTTCCCCCAAAACAGGCTATGTACCCAAATGGAACAGCAACCTCTGACCACTCACCCTCTTTCTCCAATACTGGTTCCTCCCCAGCCTTTTACTTCAGAAGGGTAACCTTCAATGAAACAAAAAAATACCTTACCAGAGTCCTTGGCAAAACTAGGATGGGTGGTGATGGTATAGACATAAAACTGATCACTATTGCCCTTCCTGAGGTCATTGGACCCATCAACAAGCTATTCAACCTGTCACTCCAACTGGCTACCTTCCCCATCACATGGAAAACCTCCCTGATTACTCCTGTGCACAAAGGGGGTGACCGGTAACTAGTCTCGAATTATAGGCACATCTCAATTCTCTCGCCACTCTCAAAAGCTCTGGTGAGAATCATAGCTGACCAACTCATGGACTAGCTGCACAAATACGGCCTCTTCTCCCATCAACAGCACAGCTTTCATAGTCTGCACAGTACTAACACCACCCTTATTAATTTCACTAAGTATGCACATGAGGCACTTAACCAGGGTCAGCTGGTAGGGACAATCTTTATAGATCTAACCAAAGTCTTTGTCCTCATGGACCACCAGCTGCTGCTTCACGGTTAAGAGGCCTAGGGCTGTCCCCTGGCTAAGTCCAATGGTTCTCCAGCTATTTATCCGGGCAATCTCAAAAAGTCTGAATTAATGGTGTTACCTCCAACACCTGTGAGGTGTCAGTAGGTGTACCCCAGGGGTCTATACTGGGCCCTCTCCTATTCAGCATCTTTGTGAACCACCTCCCTGATGCCTGACCCACATCCGAGATCCTGCTATATACAGATGACACAGTGCTATTCTCACGAAGCTCCTGCCAGGAAGCACTGACTAAGGAGTTGCAGAACAATTTTAACCTACTACAGGAATGGTTCAAGGACAGCATGCTGGTGCTCAATAGTAAAAAATCCAAGGCAATGCTCTTTGCCAGATGATAAAAGAAGAGGTGCACCGCACCTCTCTCTCTCAATTACCTGCAGCTGTCACACCACCCTGGAGCAGGTAACTTCCTTCCGGTATCTTGGTCTCACCATAGAGGAGTCCCTATCATTCGACAAACATACACAATATTACCACAGCAGTCAATAGGAAAGTAGGGGCTCTGAACAGTCACCAGTTCTGTCTTACTCCTGAGGCCAGGACACAGGCAGTCACAGGTAAAATCCTTCCAATCCTGGACTATGGGAATGTAGTCTATGGGGCTGCCACTGAAACTAGCCTGCTCAAAGTGCACACTTCCTTAAATAAAGCCTGTAGGTTTGCATTAGGGGCAGACCCCCTATTGCACACATGTGAACTGCACATATGGACTGAATGGCTCCCACTTAAGGACCGCATTAAGCTCCATGCCTGCAAGTTAGGACACAAGGCCCTACTCAGACTTGCACCTCCCTCTATACAAGCCTTATTCTGTTCTGCTCCTGCTGAACATGCCACAAAAAGTGTTACCAAACATGCATTAGCTGTTCCATTCAGAAGAACTGCCTTGTGGAGATGAGCCTTTACCATCAGGGTCCATGCTTGAAAAAATGAGCTACCAACCACCATCACAAGCCTTACCCAACTTGAGCCTTTCAAGTCTGAGCTAAGGAAGTCTATCCACCCTCCTGTATATTGCTATTGCCACTCTCAACCCATGAGCCAGCACTCCTCAGTTCCTCAAAGCCATGCTCCTAAATCTCCCCTCCTGTAAACTGCCACAGCCACTATTAGCCTAGCAGGTGCCAGAACCCTAGGCTTGCCAAGGTTCTTCTTTTACTTTACAATTTGATGTTAAACTCCATGCTCACCACCTGCACATGTCTGCCCATCTACCTGCTCACCTTTCTCCTCTCACATTCTCCCTGACAAACCTTCACCCACTGATCTCCTTACACCACCCATCTTTGAGCCTACTGTCATCTCCCTCCTCTGATTGATCTTCCCCTACCAAATCCTGATGGTTTCCCTCTACCCTTTCTGACTACTATGCCTAGGCTGACTCCTCTGGCTGTAGCCTAGTAACCTTTAGGTATCAGTTCTTATGAACAGCTCCATCTTCTGTTGCCTCCCAATACAAGATCCTGCCAAGATTCCACTTTTGATTTTTCTTTCTCAAACTAGCTCCTAACTCTGACTAAAGCACTTAATTGTATGGCATGACATGTGAACCCAACCCCTTTGACTATGTACCCTTGTTTTGGTTATGTGTTGTTATTTGTCTGCATTGTACTACAGTACAAGTCACATTAAACTGTTCCTCCAATGAGTTGTTTAAGCATTTCTGACTGAGTTACATAAGTGTTGCTGGATCCAGCACAAAGCCATGCACAAACTGTTTCTTAAGAGTTAAAGCTCAGTTTTGCATTGCACTGTGATTGGACCACAGATGTATTCCAAATGAGCTACAAAAACATTTTACAAACATTGCTCTTGAGCTGGTCAAGCATTGAAAAGCAATACAATATGAGTTGCCAGTGCATTTCCAACTGTAAAAAACAATGCTAAACCAACTTATTTGTGAAAACATTTAATGTGACTTGTACTGTACATTGTTATGTTATTGCCAATGTTTACTGATTTCTCCTGTTCACATTTTTCTTACTATTAGTCGTTCTTGGCAATGCCTATTAGCTGCTACTGACTCCAAACTTATGTACCCTCCCCTTGTGATGATGACATTTGTAAATGAGCTTTTAGCTCAAAGGTTGTAATTCAGATTACTAAATCAATAAATAGTACAATATACATGTGAACTCACTATACTCCACTATGGCAAGAGACCAAATGGACCACATCCACTTAATCCAGAAGTCGACACTCTGTAAATCAAGGTTCTAAAGGGCTACAGAGAGATCAACAAGGATAATTGCCAATAGTACCTAAAAAACATAATAGTAATAATACTGCTATCAATGACAAGTCAGTGATGTGTCAAACAGTTTTTTTTTTTAAATTAGACTTGTATGAACCCAATAACAAATTTGTTTTTCTTGATCGGGCATAATATCAATTCAGTCATTAAGGCCGGGTGGTATGTAGATCCAGGAGGCCTTCTGTTTCAACAAGCTTGCATTGATATGTCCCCCTCTGAGGCCTGGTCTAATGACATCAATGACACATAATTTGAATGTGTGTTCCTATCATCCACGTGTTTATGATTGCAATGCACAGCCAGTGCATTCTTTGGGTCCCTGGTGGCTATTCTACTCATGTGTTCACATATTCTGGCTTTCAAGGGGAATTTAGTTTTACCTATGTAAAAAGCTCCATAGCAACATGTGGCAAGATAAACTGCAATTTTTGTGACACATGTAGTGAATGTGCTACATTCAAAATTCTGACATGCATTTACAGTAGTAAAAGTTTTCCACTTATTGATCATACTGCAGAATTTACAAGTCCCACATGGGAAAGTTCCTTTAGGTTTAGGTGGTAACCAGTTCCATGTCTGTGTAGCACTTTTTGGTCTTTCTTGGAAGCTGTGCACTAATCTGTCTCTGATTTTAGTGCCCCATCTCTAGGCAAATTGAGGCGGTGCTCTACAAATATCAGAAAGACGTCCATCAAGACATAAGACACCCCAGTGTTTGTGTATGATTCCCTCAATGGCAGGGGATTACCTATTGAAGGTGGTCACAAAGTTCATTCATTCTTGTGCAGGTTCCACCACCCTAGGGAATAAGGTGTCATCCCTACAAATGTTGGCTACCTGTTCCATCGTTTCTTCTACTAGGGTTCTGAAGAGCAACTGACTCTGAATCTAGCACACTTCTCATTACTATGCAGCTGGAATGATTCCTTGGTACTAAAGTTGCATCTAACTCTCAATAATTGAGCCTTGGGAATGTTATTAACCAAATGCCTAGGATGACAACAGAGGGCACTCAGGAGAGAGTTTCTGTCAGTTTCCTTCCTATAAAGGGATGTCTACAAACCATCATCTTCAACCCTTCTGATTTCCAAATCCAAACAGGTAACAATATCACTAAATTTTAGGGTCAAATTGCTATTTTCCAGGTAACTGGCAAACTGATCCAATCTCTCCAGATTGCCCTTCTAGATCACTAGTGAGTCATCAATAAAACAACATCACAGGTCAGTCTCTTTTTTTTGATGTGCTTAGGTTTCAATTATGGTCACAAATTATATTATGTACTGTCATTTTAATATTTACTGTGCCTATATAAGGGTATTATCTTATGTGGTCAGTACCTCCTGAGGATGCACTGCATGCAAAACCAGTTGAGGTTGTCTGTCCAGAGCTTGGGTGGCCCATTTTTATCTACTTATGTGACTGAAATAAAATGTTTTATATTGAGCCATCTGTGGTGCCTAGTTTGTCGTATGTTTATTGTGTAACTACTTGTAGGTACACAGTAAGGAGGGGTGCAGGAACTGAGGTGCACATCTTTGTCCTAGGGTCGCACAACAAAACTCACCCAAAACAGTAACCAAACCAAAAAAAGCAAAATGGAAATTCAAAACACGTCTGATCATAGCAGACTCCATGATGCAGGGACATGATACCTACCTCCAGCTGTGGGTAATGGTCAGATGTCTCTCAGGTACATCAGCATGGATAGACACTGATTGCATTGCTCAAATTGTGCAGGAAACAGGAGAAAACATTGATGTCCTGGTTCACATAGGGACTAATGATCTCACCAGCTGGTCAGTAGTGAAGACCAAGGAACCCCTGGCCAGGCTGGGAGACAAACTGTCATCAATTTCATCAGGTATCGCCTTCTCTGAGATTCTTCCAGTTTGGGAGAGGGGGGCAGATGGACAGAAGGTCAGAGAAGGGGAGATAGGGGAGCTAAACATCTGTCTCAAGGGCTGGTGTCAGGAAAAAGGACACAAATTTGTAGGCAACTTGCAACAATTTTGGGAGCTAAAGTTCTTTAAATTTGATGAACTGCATCTGACTAAGGAGGGAGTCAGTGCACTGGGCCAGAAGTTTGATGTCTTTGAAGAATATTTAAACTAGTTAATGGGGAGAGGGATGCAGCACTCGATACATTGAAAGAGAAGAACACCCCTTCCCCTTAGCTAGTGATCAAACAAGAGTTCAGCATGTTTGTAGTTTATCTGCATCACCAGGTAAGGAAAAAGGTCCAGCTCCCATACGACACACAGGGAAAATGCTGGACCTTGCCCAACTACTAACACACAGAAATCTGGCCAATGGAAAATCATGTACACAAATGCTCACGGTCTGAGAAACAAGATCCCAGACCTTCAAGCAACAATGACAGAGGCTAAACTGAACATAGTAGCCATTAGCAAGACATGACTCACTAGTAACCATACTTGGGAGACTCCAGTACCTGGCTATGTACTGTTCAGAAGAGGCCGAGGTGCAAAAAGGGGGCGTGGAGTGGCCCTTTATGTCAATGAAGATATAAAAACTACAGAAATTCAGAATACACATAAGAAGCCAGAAGAACTGTGGGTCACCCTGGAAACAGGAAATGGGGCAGCTATATGAACTGGGGTTGTCTACAGGCCTCCAGATCAGGGGGAGGAAATAGACACATTATTGTTAGAAGATGTACAAAAAACACGACAGCTAAAGAGGAGGTTCTGATAATGGGAGATTTCAACATGCCAGATACAGATTGTTCATTACTAGTAGGAACATCCACCAAAACTAGACACATAGATACACGGTGGATTCCTTGCAGGGAGAGGGCCTCAAATAACTGGTACAACAACCCACAAGAGACAGGTCTGTCCTAAATCTAGTACTGACTAATGGGGAAAGGATCACAGATCTCAAGGTAGAAGGTCACCTGGGGGCCAGTGACAATCACATGGTATGGTTCAATTTGTTCACTAGAACTAAATCATCCCATTCCAAGGCAAAAATATGGGACTTCAGAGAAGCTGACTTTGATAAGATGGCCAACAGAGTTAAGCTAGTCCTGGCAAGGAGAAATACAGCTGAGGGGGTACAGGCAAAGTGAGCAAGCATTAAGGATGCAATACTTGAAGCCACATCCCATTGTGTAAGAGAGAAAACCAAGAGCGAAAGAAGGAGGAAATCACTTTGGTTCTCAAAAACAGTAGTAGAAAAGGTCAGAGCCAAGACCTTCAAGAAATATAAGGGAATGCAGTGGGACAAAGATAGGAAGGCATACCAAACTTTCCTTAGGGAAGCAGGGAAAGTAGTAAGGCAGGCAAAAGCCCAAACCAAGGGAACACTAGCACAAACAGTAAAAGAAGGGGACAAAACTTTCTATAGATGCATTAGTGAAAGGAGAAGGTCCAGAGAGGGTATTGCTAAGATAAAGGGGGATAAGGGGGAGTGTCTGGAGCAGGACCAAGGAGAAGTAGCTATCCTAAATAGATACTTCTGCACAGTATTTACTGAGGAGAAGGTAGGGCAGGGCCCACAGCTCAGCAACATGGACACGGGGGAGGGAAGGAGGTGTGCACTAGTCCCTTCACAAAAGAAAGGGTCCTACAAAAGCTTGGTAAGCTCAGGGTTGACAAGGCAATGGGACCTGATGGCATACATCCCAGTGTACTAAATGAGCTTAGAGTAGAACTAACAGAGCCATTAGCAAAACTGTTTAGTGAGTCTCAGAGCACAGGAAATGTCCCAGAAGACTTGAGAAGGGCTCATGTGATCCTGTTCCAGAAAAGTGGCAGTAGGGAGGAGGCAGGGAACTACAGCCCAGTCAGTCTTACCTCAGTAGTGGGCAAGATTATGGAGGCACTCCTTAAGGAAAGGATAATGCAACACCTGGAATCCATAGGAGCACAGGATCCAAGATAGCATGGGTTTGCGACAGGAAGGTCCTGTCAAACTAATCTCATAGATTTCTTTGACTGGGTAACTAGAGTGGTGGACCAAGGGGCTGCAGTTGATGTCACCTACCTTGACTTCAGCAAATCTTTCCATACTGTTCCACATAGAAGATTGATTAATAAGCTGGGTAGGCATGGGTGGGTCATAGGTTGGTCAACTGGGTGGCAAACTGGTTGGTGGGCAGAAAACAGAGGGTGGTGGTAAATGGTATACAGTCAGAAGAGATGCAAGTCAGAAGTGAGGTACTTCAAGGATCAGTCCTAGGGCCAGTCCTCTTCAATATCTTCATCAGTGAGATTGCAGATGGACTGGAGGGTAAGGTTTGTCTATTTGCAGATGACACCAAGATCTGCAACAGAGTAGATAATCCAGATGGGGTGGGCAGAATGATAAGAGATCTGAATGAACTGGCAAAATGGGAGGATGAGTGGCAACTGGGGTTTAAACAAAGAAGTGCAAGATCATGCATATAGGGAAGAGAAACCCTGAAGCCACCTATAGGTTAGGAGAGGAGTTGCTGGCAATCACAAGAGAAGAAAGAGAAGAAAGAGACTTGGGCATCATCATCACAGATGACCTGAAATCATCCAAGCAGACCACTAAAGCAGTAGGTAAGGCTAGAGGGATGTTGGGGTGTATTAGTAGATGTATCACAAGTTGTAATAGGAAGGTAATAATCTCTCTTTACAAGACACTGGTTTGGCCCCATCTGGAGTACTGCATACAGTACTGTAGGCCACACCTGCACAAGGACATTAACAAAATGGACACAGTCCAGGGAGGGCCAACCAAAATGATGCAGGGACTGCATCAGAAAACATATGAGGACAGATTAATAGAGCTCAATATGTATGCCCTAGAGCAAAGGAGCGAGAGAGGTGATATGATCAAAGCATTCAAACATCATGAAGGCATTAACAAGGTGAAAGAGGCTAACATTTCAATATAAGAAAAATAGCAGGACAAGAGAACACAGCATGAGAGTAGAGGAAGGCCGATTAAGGGGTAATGTGAAGAAGTTCTTTTTCACAGAAAGGGTGGTAGATGCATGGAACAGCCTACCTCAGGAAGTGGTGGCTATGAATACAATGCAGGGCTTCAAACAGGCATGGGATATGCATAAGGGAGCAATATAGATGAGTATGACTAGATAGGCCATTGACAGAGTAAGTCCTATGGCACATTCATAAGGTAGAAAAAATGGGACGATTGGATGAGCCTTGCGGTCCTTATCTTCTTTCAACTGCTATTTTTCTATGTATGCCAGGAATCCAACCCCTAGGTCCTACCTGTTCCCTCCACATCCCCATCCTAAATTCACGTCCGGGTGTGTGCCCATGGCACGTGTTCCCTATCCCTGCCTGACCTATTCCCCTTAACCATGCCCCCAAATTTCCTCCCAGCACCTAAATCCTTCTCCTCCACTAGCCCTTCCATAGCTTGTGAATGATGATGCCCCCCCACCTAGTGATACTTAGCCTCCTCCCAACACTCAACAGCTCCCCATATTGGCAGCAGGAAGAAGAAGAACATGCCCACTTCTGACAAGTGCATCCCATCCCCTCGATAATAGCTAGGTTCCATGTATGAGATATCCTAATGTGAAATGCATACCTCCCAATCTCTGCTATAATCCCACCCACTAACCTGTTGAGCTTCTTTCTGGTTTGATCAATCACCTTCGTATCCCTTGCAAGCCTCCATTCTCTACTAGATGTAATTTTTGGCCACCCTAGCTCATCAATGGCCACCGGCCACCATTCCTTGATAGACTGTATGTCTGTTTTTATACCTTGGAAGAGGGCCCGTCAAGGCCTGTCCCCTAAATTATTTCCTCCCACATGTGTAATCAAGAAATCAGGTTTTTGCCATGTCATTCTTAATTCCCCTAGCACTGGCCAATGTTAACCCCACCTCATGCACTGGACCACTTTCCAGTGTATGTGTACTTTATCAATGTCTTGATTGAGCTGCCTCCCTCCCAGTGTGGCTGCCACATATCTTTCTGCCCAATAGACAAAGTAATATCCCACAATCCACACATGTTGCTGTCTCTTGGTTCCTGCCAACAGAATAAAACAGCCATGTTAAGACAGCTGTCTGATATACATCCTGTAGCAGCTGGACCACCACCTGCCCTCTTGTTTAACCTTAGCATCAGACCTGTTATGGGCAGCCACTTCAGGAAGTGTGTGGATAAATCACTGGAGTCCTCACCCAGGAATGTCGCCCCCTTCTTGAGCACACCAGCTACCTAGAAGTGTGTGACCAGGGACCCATTCTCATGCTTAAAAATCTGTCCTTCCTCTTGTGGGCAAGGCAACTGGTACTTCTGTAGTGCCTGAACAGGGTACCATCCTTTTTTGAGCTGTGTGTGCAGCATCACCTCCATCCCTACCCCAGCCTGGTCAGTCTTGGACCACTTCAGCCGATTACCAACTTCTCTGAATCCCATCAGCTCTCATTAACCTTAATCTCACCTTCCTTATACATTTTGTTCTTCACAGCAACCTCCACCACCATAAAGCCTCCCCCAGCCATTGTTGCAAAAAAGGCCCTAAACAAGCATGCCTCATACCCAGATGAGCACACCCATGTTAGTGCCCCCATTAGCCTCACCAACAATGCCTCGGTCCCCTGGCCTACTTTGCTGCATCTGCCATCCAATCAGTATCCTCCTCACCAGCTTAGACTTGCTGGGCTCTGGCCATCCCTTCACCCTGCATGCCCAGCCAGTGCCCACTGCTGTACCTGTACCTGTACTGCCATAGTAGAATGAGGCATGCCTTTGTCCCACTTCCACATCATGTACTTAAACAGTTGTTCCCCTGTTACTGATTGACTTTTCTCATACTCTTCTTGCCACCGGAACTCCAGAAAGGCTCTCCTTGCCTCTTAGTAAGACCTTAATGAGTTGGCAGACCAAGAGCTCTGGTACAGCATTCAGGCTTTTTCCAGCCAATTTCACACAGTTGACCTAGTACCTGTGTTCTTTGGCTGGCAGCTTGTGGGACCAGATACCTGAACCTGCCCAACTGGAGATGGGAAAGATTGTCAGCAATGTCATTCTGCATAACCTCAAAATGCCTTTCCTTGAAGGACAGGTTCAGCTTTAAGCCTGCTAACACTAGCTGCCATAAAACTGTATTGACCGATTCACTGTATCCACTCTATTTGTTAATAACCTCCACCATGTTTTTGTTGTCACAACAAAACACAATTTGCTTGTCCTTCATCCGTTCCCCCAGACTACCACCACAACCCATATAGGAAAGATCTCTAGCAAGGTAATGTCTTTCACCAAACTTCACTTTCTGCACTCACTAGGCCATTCCTTTGGCATTTATTCTCCTTTAAAATAGGTGCCCATCCCCTATGCTCCCGCCACTTCAGTATAGAGCTCTAGGTCATTGTTTAACATCCAGTCTTCCCGCCAAAAGGTCTCCCCACTGAACTCCACTATAAACATTTCCCAAACCTGCAAGTCTTGACATAAGTCCTATGATATGTCTACCTAGTGGTGTGGTAGTCTCGCCTTTCCTGTGGTTTATGCTAACCACCATGGTGAAGACCCTCACAGATGCCACTGACTTGCAAGTGAAATTAAGCTGCCTCAACAATTGCTGCACCATTGCCAGTGGCATCTACCTCCTCCATTTACCTGGCTTGTCAGCTTCCGTTACCTGACCACCTTGTCCAGCAAAAGCTGAAATACCTCCCTCTCCAAGTCTAGCTCTAGCCCTAAAAACTCCAGTTTGCTATTTGGACCCTCTGTCTTTTCTTCTGCTACAGAAATTTCAGTCACCTTATACATCTCCCAGAAATTCCCCATCATGGCTGTCATTACTTACTTAGGATCCCCAATTAGCAATAAATCATCCAAGTAATGGACCACCATCGTGTGGCCCTACTTCTCACCAAAAACCTATTGGACCCAGGTGCTAAATGTCTCAAATGTGGCACATGCCAAAAAGCAACCCTTCAGCATGGCTTTTTCAAAGTAAAACCCACCATCAAATTTGAAATCCAGTAGGTCCCAGTCTTCTGGCCTGTCAGGTAACAGCCAAAAGGCTAACTCAATGCCCAACTTTCCTAACCAAGCCCCCCAATGCCCTGATCAACTTCACCACCTGGTCCAGAGAGGTGTAGGACACTGAGCTTAGCTCCTCAGGAATGCTGTCATTCACTGAGGCCCCTTCTTGGTAGAACAGGTTGTGAATCAAGTGAAACTCTCCGGTTTGTTTCTTAGGTATGACTACCAGTAGGGACACCCTGAACTCCCTGCAGGGAGGCCTGCCAAACAGACTCTCTATTCTACCTGCTGCTAACTCTTTTTCCAGCTTCTTCCTCACTATCTCCTCCTTACCCATCACGGACCTCAGGCTCTTAGCTGTCATACCCCTACAGGGCCCTAACACTTCTATCTCAGCAGGTGTCAGTGTCTGTTGAGATTAAGCAGACAGATACTTTATTAGAAGTAGAAAGGGTCTTATTTAGGCTTAAAAAATGGAAAGAAAGTCAGTGTGTGTTCTGTGCTGGGAAGGGTACTGTATCAACTTATTTTGCTAAATCAGTAGGAGGAGAGAGAGAGCTTAATTGGGGGTGTGGCTTAGACAATATAAAAACAGGTGACTCTAATTACAACTTCCTGTTGCTAGCCTTTGGAAGACAGAAATCTTGCATGTAGAGCAGAAGGCAGCTAATTAAATGAAACTACCATTTTCTTACTAATTTAACTCTTCTTTCTCAGAACGAGTCAGCGTCTGATGAGATTAAGCAGACAGATACTTTATTAGAAGTAGAAGGGGTCTTATTTAGGGTTAAAAAAAGAAAAGAAATAAAGAAAGTCAGTGTGTGTTCTGTGCTGGGAAGGGTACTGTATCAACTTACTTTGCTAAATCAGTAGGAGGAGAAAGAGCTTAATTGGGGGTGTGGCTTAGACAATAAAAAAGCAGGTGACTCCAATTACAAGTCCCTGTTGCTAGCCTTTTTTCTTACTAATTGCCCTCCATCCCACCCACCACTCTAAACTAGTTCTATTTTTATAGCCACTGGATTTGACTGACAGCAGGAACATCCTGTTTGGCAATAGGAAGGGAAGGATCATAGAGAAACATTAGTTTTGTCAACCCTAAAGGAAAAAAGTAGCTCACTTCCCCCCCTCCCAGCTGCTGGTGGTCTGACACTAAGCAAGGAGGAAGGAGGCTACTGAAGAATATAGGACGTTGCTGTCCCAGAACAGGAAGGGTGAGAGTTGTAAGGAGAGAAGAGAGTAAGCATACAGAGAAACAGGAGAGGGACACAAAATAAGACATGATAGGAGTGGTGAAGTGCAATAGCTGTGGGGCAGCAGTGTTCCGGGAGACATTCTGGAGGCTGCAATGCTGCCCTATTTACAAGCATCTCTCTGGTCTGAGGGAGGAGGTTGCCCGTCTCCAGGCTGACCTGGCTAGGATTTATGAAACCTCCTCCCCCACCCAGGGACCACCAGGGCCAATGCCACTACCTCAGAGGTTGCCAAGAAAGAGGAGAGGCTGAACCAGGGTGGGCTCAGGGTGGGCTCAGGAAGGGATAGGGTGGTGGAACAGAGTTGCATCCCTCTAGCTGTACCTCACCACAATTCATACGCTCTTCTGGTGGATAGTGATTTCTCTATTGAGCCACCTGCAGTGGAGACCAAGAAGGATGCTGGAAACCTTTAAAAAGGAGACCCACAGGAGGGTAGCATGAAACCCCACAGGGGAAGGAAACAACTCCTGGTGGGGGACTCAATCATCAGGGGGGTAGAAGTGGGGTAGAATTGGGAGACGGAGGTAAGGTGCCTGCCTGGCGCCACAGCTTGAAGGGACAGGAAGTGAATCCTCAGGATCGTGGGAGCAGTTGCAGTGCCGTAGGAAGGCATTTTGGTGCCCTGGGCGAGAGTCTATGTTTGCGCCCCCTCCAAGAAAAGAGCCGGGTTGCGGCCCCCAGAAGCTCTGAGGGGTTTGCGTGCTCTGTGGTGAGTTTTGGGGCCTTTTTCAAAGAAAAAACATACTTTTGTTACAGTTCCCTATCCCTGATTTCAGGGAGGGAATATTTTGCTCCCATGGAATATGAGTTGTGGAGACTGAGTGGGTGATACAGAGTGACGCCACAATTGTTGTGGATGAGTGGCTGACCAAGAATGCCATCAACCACCCACTCTATATGTATTCTGAAATATATTGTGAGAGATTGCTACATAAAGCATGGGGGTCTGGGGGCTGCAAGGCCCCCAGAAGCTCTGATGGGGTTTACATACTCTGTGGTGATTTTTGGGGCTTTTCTTGAAGAAAAAAAACATACTTTTGTTACAGTTCCCTACCCCTGATTTCAGGGAATATTTTGCCCCCATGGAAAATGAGATGTGACAGACTCTGACTGGGTGGTATACGAGTGTGCCACCGGAATTGTTGTGACATTTGTGTGACCAACAATGCCATCAACCACCCACCCTATATGCATTTCTGAAATGTACTGTGAAAGATTGCTACACAAAGCATGGGGCTAGGGGTCCTCTAGGCCCACTGAAGCTCTTGGAGGGAGACAGTTACATGCTGTAGCCTGATTTGGTAGTTGTGGGTAATCTACTACTGAAATACTTCCCTACTGAACCAAAACACACTTGTTTACATGTTCTTCCGAATTGAGTATCCGTAGCAACCCCTGATTTAAGATTTTTTCTTCATCATGGAATTAGAATAAACTGTGTTGTAAAGTGGCCAAATGAGAACCAGTGGTATTTAAATCAAAATCACAGTTTGCTAACAGAGGATTCTGCATTAGAAAGTAATGCAGATGTCGATGCAGTTCAGTACTCCAACTTAATTGATAAGTATATGAAATGTGAGAATTGAACAATCTATACAACACACAGGAACAGTTACACAGCAATACAAGATATGGAGCTGGAGCTGAATGAACCAAAGCCCCACACACAACAGCACAGGCCACTGAGTACTAAACCAAAAACCTGAAGGCAATCAGGACAGGAAACCCGGTAACTGACGAGAGCTGATGGATGCTATATATTTTCATGCAAATATGTTATTTGAATCCGAATCGCATATCCACAGTAGTCAGATACAGCTTACACATTTCACAGTTGTCTGTCTGGTCTATGTGTGAACCTTTCTTGCCTTCAAAGAGGCAAATTCGGCCAATGACTTTGTCGGTTAATGGCACTGGCTACAGCATTTTCAATAGATAGTATAGCGAGATTTGACAGTCTTTCTTGTCCCATAGATGATCTTAAATAGGTCTTGATCAGCTTCAGTTTGCTGAAACTACGTTCGCAAGAAGCAACAGTTACAGGAAGCGTCAAGAAGAGTCGGAGAGCAATTTCAATGTTTGGATAGGAAGTACTCAAAGACCATTTGTGAATGAGCTTCAGCAAGCTGAGGGGTGTGGCATTAGAAAAACTGGGCAGCACTGAAGCTGCCTGAAATTTGAAGCTCTCACCTCATATACTATTTCACAAGCATCTAGGTCATTAGAATATTTCATTGCTAGATCTGCTGCACATTTCTTTAACTCGCTAACTTCCATTGTTGAGAAAGATAGCCCTGTAAGGAAGTTAAAGTCAGCAGCCACTTCAGACAATGCCTCATACCGCCACTGAATCTGGGAAGTGAGGGTGTCTAGAACACTGTTGAACTGCATTTTGAAATCCTGTTCAGCAGAAATCAAGTGCCCTTCATCTTCAACGTTCTCATCGGCCATCCTTTTCACCTTTCTTTTTCTTTTTTCTGTGAATTCTGCATTCAGTGACATCTGTTCAGCAAGTTCTGCTGCATGTTGTACAACATCATGTATTCCATCATCCGTATGTGCTGCAGTGCATCCCTTAATCCACTGATATGTTTTGAGGCACTATCGACAGGCAATCCCTTACATTGCAACAGTTGGTTTACTCTTCAATCAGGTTCAGTATTTTGTCCCACATTGCTAGGGTACAAAGAAATTTGAAATCTATCTGCTTGATTAGGCTTTGGGCTGTTGATACTAGGCCAGCATTGGTTGCATCTTCACTTATTTGGTACAATGCCTTTAAGACTTCAGGTATTTGAAGATGAAGGGAGTGAACTGCACGAAACTTTGAAGACCATCTTGTTTCAGTGTGACCCTTCAGAGTGACCTTACTGCTTGGGACAGCACCTCCCAGCGGCTTGTTGAAGCTACAAAGAATGTAAACAATCTCTGCACTGTGCCAAAAATGATACCATGTCCACTGATACACTCGCAGCATGGACCCCAACTAAATTAAGAGAATGAGCTGCACATGGGACAAATCTAGCATGTTCATTCACTTGTGCTATCTGGGCTTGCACACCACGATACTTTCCTGCCATATTAGCACTGCTTGTCATACCCTTATTACACGGCAGTTAGCTATATCTAAGCCATCATCACTTAATTTCTTTTCAATTTCTGCAGCTAGCCCACTTCCTGTCTTTTCATGTGGAGATGATGAAATCAATAAAACTTTCCTCAACAGTACAATCATTATCCTGTATCCTCACATACCGAATGATTTGAGACATCTGCTCCTTGTGAGCCACATCTGGCGTACAGTCAAACATAATAGAGAAATATTTTGCCTCCTTAATTTTTGCGATTATTTCACGTCTCACAGTGGAACCCAGCAAGTTAATAAACTCGTTCTGAATTGTAGGAGAAAATAAGTGGCAGATCCTTCTTATGGTTGACAATGTAGCCCTGCAAGTTCCGGATTATAGTGACTTATCAGTTCTAGCAAATTAAGAAAAATTCCAGAATGTGTTGTGTCCAATTATCTCTGTGGACCCCTGAGAGCCAAGTTGTTCTTTACAGAAAAGAATCACATCAAGAATCATTTTCAGAATGGTCAGCACTTTTCTTTTTCTGAAGCAATTGACCTTTGCAGTTGATCATCTATTGTGGCCCCTGTCTTCAAGCACATTTCAAAATTCTTCCACGTAAATAACTGTCACGGTGTTCAGGGAGTTTTCATGATCTGGAATTCTGGGATTTAAATGTTTCCAGTCACAAAATCCTTTTTTTGGATTTGCTAGACTCGATGTAGTGGATGAGTTTTTTGCAAATAGCATGCATGGGAAGCAATAGATAGCTTTCTTGGTCTCACTATACATTAACCATGTGCGTTCCACAGTCTCTCCATTGGGAAGAATTTTTGTGAACCAATCCCAATAAAAGCGCCTGCCATCATCAGACGCTGAGAAACTAAAATCAGCATTTTTCTTTTGTTCAGGGCCATGTTCCACCAAGCAACATCTAACTTTGTCAGTCATGTCAGGCCATGATGTTGGGTCATTAAAATTAAGTTGGAGTACCGAACTGGCTACAGCATCTACATCACTTCCTAATGCAGGATCCTCTGTATAATTTTCAAAGCTGCACGCAGACGGTGTCGGCTGGCAATCATCATCATCATCTCCTTTTTCTTCAACTACTTCTTCTTCTGTAATATTGCCCTCAACATCTGTCTTAGTAGGGGTAGGCTCAACTATGTCAATTGGTGTTGCTACTGATGGAGTCGCAGAACTTCCCTCCTGCTCCTTAGACTTAGTAAGCCAATGTTGCCACTGCTGGGAGAGTTTTCGATTTTCTTCTTCTCTTGCTTTCCTCAGTTTTCTAAACTCTGCCCCTGATGGTTTCTTGCTGGCATCTTCAAGAATCAGGCCTTCCTTTACAAAATACTGAAGAGAAGTGTACAGTATAATATGTGTATTGTACTTAACTTCAAAGCATCCCAGTCAATGTCCTATCCAACTTCCTGTTTGTGTAATCAATAAGTACAACAGGGTGTGGGTTACTGGGAGTTTACCATGCCTTGTGTGGTGTGTCATGAGGCACAGCGAGTGACTTAACCATAACCACAGAAGAAGTGGGACAGGTTATTGACTGGGGTGTTCTGAAGTTAGGTACATCTATTTACCCGGTCATGTGAGAGAATGCTGAAGATCTTAGAAGGCAGTTTCATTGTGCAAGATATATATATATATATATTACACATATTTTAATTGTTAGAGTTTGCTAACCGGTTAGTCCTACTCGCACAAGTGCCTCATTTCGTGGTGACCTGGGAACACTGGGCAGTTAAATGACTTGCTGCTGAGAATAAGAGTCACACAGTATGCAAGTGGAGGTTGTGGTAATCAAACCCAGGCTGCTGGAGGACAACAAGGTCAAAATTCACAGCTCATTACTGTAAACTCGCTATACATTCAGCCCCCAGCCTAAAGTCATTTGACTGGCTTGGCTGTTGAGATCAGCCTTATATTAATCGCCATGTACAGCCTGATTACCATGGTATTTTGATTCTTCCTGAGTTTTAGCTCCATCCTGTCATCTTGATGACGACTGGAATGCTACACTCTGATTTTGAGCCAACATTCCTAAACTGTTGGTGGAAGAACTTTTTCTCAAATATCTCTGTTTAAATTATATAAACAGTTGATATTATTGTAAGATCAACTTTTCAGAAAAAAGTTCTTCTATGAACAGTTTTTGAATGCTGGCTTAAAATCACAATGCAGCATTACCAGTCACTTTCTAACTCTAGGCTACAGAGAACATTCATAACCATAAACTATACTTGTTACAGTTTTCTTTTGAATACATTTTATAATAGCAATAAGGCTCTCACAGGAGTTAAACTAGCATCCAATTAATTACAACCTGTGGGAAAATTGCCCTGGACCACCCGTCTTGTTGTGCCAATAGTACATCGACATCCCAGACCCTAGATAAGTGGTTATTGACTATTAATCTAACCTCTGGGAGTGCCTTATTGCTTAGTAACTTATTGCCATGCTCTCCAACCATCATTACTACGTTACTGCCCCTACCTCCCCTACCCGCCTCATACCTAACCCGACAGTCAGACAAACACCAGTCAATGCTACAGAAATGCGATCACGATACACCCGTCACCCAATTTAAAAACACATTGACTTACCTTTAATAAGACTGACTGTTGAAGGTGACTCCTCGCACGGCCTCTGGTGACTGCTGCTACTTATGTAGGACAGGAACTCTCTGATCTGATGGTGATGGATGGTCTGGAGTCCACACTCAAGTTCGGGCCTACAAATGAAAGTTCACATTTAAATTAAATACATAATTTATTGCTATTTTCACTCAAGAGCAAAGCACCTCCTTACACACATACAGAAAAGGAAGTACTAGTCCCAATTTCTGCAAGTTTATGTTATTATGGTATCGATGTGATGTCAAGAGGTTGTTCACCCTCTTGAGTATGTCACATCGATACCATGACAATAGGAGTGTAAAAGATAACACAAAACATCAAATTCCAAATTTAAAACCCATTACCTTACTCTATAAGACTGAGACTCAGCCGAGTCGCGCGCTCTTGTCCACTCCAAGAGTCGTCTGCAGAAGACTGTACTCAATTTCGACACTGGCTATAAAATGAAAGTCCACACATTACATTAAGTAGTAGTCTAGTACAGTAGATTATCAGCTACAGTCATGCATATTTATTATTTTTTCACTGAAAAGGATAGCCCCTGCCCCCTCCTTAGACACATTACAGAGTACATTTCAGGTTACCTAAAGGTGGGCATGCATGTTACAAGTAATTCGGAAATAGGGAGGGTGAGTGGAGGAGGGATGCTGGGATATGGGTGCCAGTCAGTAGAACAAAGAGGGGCTGTGGATATGGCCTACCTAGACTAGCAGTCCCACACTGTCACAAATGATTAATAAACAAGAAAGCCAGCCAGGGAGTGCATACCAGGATGGTAACCTGGAAAACAATTGCTAGGAATGAGCAACAGGACATAGGGACGCCCGGTAATAGTAATCAACAAATGGAGTCCATGCAGAAGAAAGTGGGGGTTGCTAGTCATGTACCATAGGGTTGGAATCAGTCTTCTTTACTGTCTTTATAAGTGCAGGAATACACTACTTTTAAGCGAAAAGATGTTCCAGGACCAGAGGGCATGGGATGAAGTTGGAGGGAGGATGATTCAGAGGAAACATGAGGAAGAATTTCTTCACAGAACGGGTGGTGGACAAGTGGAACACCCTGCCAGAGGAAGTGGGGGTGCTGAGACAATCACGGGATTTAAGAATGCATGAGATAGACATAAAGGAATTCTGGAGGTCAGTGGTAAGGGGCAACTGACTTCTAGGAAAACATAAACTGAACTTACAAGCTCAAATGGGCAGACTGGGTGGGCCATAGGCCCTTATCTGCCGACACTGTCTATGTATCTATGTAAGTGGCAGTGCACTGCAGAGGAAGGAAACGTATGCCTCTTTGCAGACAACACAAACAAAAGATGACATAAATGTAGGCAAGTAATTTGAGAAGGCAGTTATGAGCCAGGGCTTGTGATTCTCTGCATAGGGAAAGGCATCGCTAGTATAAAACAGGGGGTTGTCATCCTGGCCTCTGCCCTCTGTACAGACACTTGTGTGAGACCCCATCTGGAGTACTGCTAAATGGTGCAAGAGTCTAATATGATGATGTTTCAATATAAAAAAAATAGCCGGACAACAAGACACACCATGAGATTAGAGGAGACTGATTAAGGGGTATTGTTTGTGAGGAACTTCTTTTTCACAGAAAGGGTGGTCACGGTGGATGCATAGAATAGTATGGTCAGGCCTGCCTCAGCCTGGGAAGTGGTGGATACGAATAAGTGCAGAGCTTCAAACAGGCATCGGATAGGGTAGGCATAAGTGAGCAATACAGATGAGTATGAATAGATAGGCCACCATTGACAGAGTAAAGGTCTATGGCATATTCATAAGGTAGAAAAGAATGGGCATATTCATAAGGTAGAAAACAATGGGCAGAGTAGATGGGCATTTGCGGTCCTTATCTGCCACCAACTCTGTTTCTATGTCAGTTATATGGCTGTTTATCACCAGCCTAGAGGATAGCAGCGTTGGTTGCCCAGTTCTGTTTGGGTGGGAGTGAGTCAGTCAGTTACTCCTCACAGACAAAACGAGGGGCCCAACCAACCCCAAGTACAGTAACACTAGTACTACCACTGGTGCTGCTACCCTTTAGGCTGGTGCCTGATGATAGTAATCAGATAACTGACATAGAAACATAGAGTTGATGGCAGATAAGGACCGCAAGGGCCCATCTATCTAGTCTGCCCATTTTAATTACTGGAGTCAGGTGACACCACACTACACTGAACTGACTACTGGACTGGCTGGTTCTCTGTGACTGGGGCAGATAGCCTGCCGCCTCCAGTGACAGCTGAGCTATACAACTGCATACAGTATTATTCTGCTGTACTGTCCGCTCAACTCCCAGAGTCTAAAGTAGTTGAATTTAAAATTGTGTAGACCCACTCTCAAAGGGAAGGGCATTTGTATTACATCAGCAAGGAAATTACAGAGTGCACAGTGGGGGGGGGTGTTGTGTGTCAGTTCTGTGCTTGTGCAGTGCTTACATAATACAGTACAGACAGTGCTTCTGTGCTTAAGTTGTGGCAATTTTTTTTTTCACTACTGCCCTCCTGCCTGGGCTGGCTAACCCTAATGCCTTGCATGCCAAAGCCTATTAATTATATTACTTTATTATTGCTTACGGGAGCAATCTCAGGAGTTGGAGGGTCAGCTGGGGAGGACTGAGCACCCAGGGACTGCTATCTTCCTCTGGGGAGGGTGGGAGGGACAACTGCAGTTACACTGGCTCCTGGTGGTGGCTGCAGGTTGGTACATGCCGTGGTACAGCTGTGGGATCGACGCAAGCCAACGCCAGATGTGGAGTGTGTGGTTGCATACACTGCAGCATCATTGATGTCATTGCATGCCCACACCGAGGAAGGGGGATCCAGAACAAGGAAAATGGCCTAATCCTCCAGTACATGTGATGGCCGGCCCCTGGTGCAGCATCGGACACTCCCAGGTACTCCTTCTGAAGCCTGACTCCCCAAGGATCTTCTACAATGGGGTGAGCAATGTATCCAGGAAGGGTGAGAGGGCAAGATGGTGAGCTTGGGCACAATGCCCGGTGCAGTGCCACTGAGGTTGACCAGATAAAAGGGAACCATTGGACCACCCCTGCTGAGGAGGTATGGCAGGAGAACTAATACAGCAAAAAAAAAGAAAGAAAGAGGGAAGCAGACCCTGGAGTAAAGGGAGTTGGGGATCATTCTTAGTGACAGTCTGAAGTCCCATGCCCAGTGCCAGAAGGCTGCATGGAAAGTAGGATTTGGGGGAGCATAGGGAGGGGAGTTGCTGACAATTCTGCCCCATTACAGATCTTTGGTGTGACCTTACTGGAGCACTATGTGCAGTTCTGAGCCCACACCTGAAGAAGGACAGAGACCTCTTGGAAGCTGTTCAAGGAGGAGCACAAGGTTATTCAAGGCAGCAGGAGAGACATATGAGGAAAGGCTGGAGAGTCTTGATATATATATATATATATACACTGTGTACTCAGAATTGGCCAGTTATCATTTGATAGGACTTTTAAGGCATTAAGCACTTTCAGATTCTGACTCCAGTTCCTATCTGATTCTGAAAAGGACCACAGAATTGCAGTCAGATTTGGAATTCTAATTCCTAAATATTAAACCCAAGTTCTTATGTAGAAACATATTTTAGCCTTAATTTTCAGAATTAGTGTTTATGAACTGCAATTCCAAAAATCCTAATACAAAAATCAGGTCAGAATCTGACAGATTGAATTCCGTGACTCAGAATCAGAGCAACCATAGTATACACTAGAGACCAGGAGGGATGGGGCATGATAGCAGCCATTACCTACCAAAGGTATTAATAAAAGGACAGCACTGCACTGTTCACAAGATACGGGAGCACAGTAACAAGATGACATTGGTGGGGAAGCTTTAGGAGAGATATAAATCAAATGGACCATTGAAATAGCGACGATGGTGGAGAACCTCGACCACTTGCATAACTGTGTTCCAGAATCCAACACCAGTATGCAAACTGAGTAGTGGTGTACGTCTTTATGTTACCTTACTGAAGTTATGCTATAGTAATTGTGTAGAGGTATGTTTTAATTGAAGCCATGATGTGTGCACTGCCGAGGAGTGCTCTGTCAGTTATTTAAATGTATTTTTAGTTTGTTTGAGTTGGGGGCTTTGCCCCACACTATGTCTTTTTAAATATGGGGATGTGGGTTTTACTCAGCTTGAAATAAAAAATAACTGACAGAGCACTAACTCAGCATAGCAGGCATCAGGACATCATGATTGGCCCTCTGTTTGTTGGAGACTCTGCCCCCAACACCCCTTGTTTATTTTAACATGGAGGGTGTGGGGGCAAGCCTCCAACTCAAACTCAAAAAAAAAAGACAGACCGTGAATCGTGAATGACTGACATCAGGTTACTGTGACATCAGTCAAATGTTACCTACATCAGTTTCTACAAAATGCCAGTGGTCCAGTGTTCTCCATAATCACCAAAATAGCTACAGATACACCATTTATTTGGAATCATAATTTTAAAACCTTCCTTATGGACTAGCACAGTATGATTACTGGGGATTCACAAGGGTTGTCGGGGCCGAGTCATTGTTATAAAAATGGTTTATTCAAAACTTTTTCCCAGCTCCAATCAGACTTCCACATACCAACCCATTTTTATTCAGGTATTTCCAGTTGAGATATTATGTCACTAAAAAACTGGATCTTTAAACTCAACTACATTATTGTCATTTCACAACTTACTGCTACCAGACTCACCCTCGGCAAATTTTATTTCAATAATATATTACACACTAATTATCACAAACTACTATAAACTTAGTATTGCTTAAAACTAAATGGGAAGGGGAGTTGGACAAAACCATTTCAGATACAGAATGAAAAGAGTTTTTTAAATTCACCTCATAAGGGCATAATCTCTTCCAAACTACAACAGATAAAATTCAATATAATACATAGAACATACTATATCCCAAATAAATGAAATAAAATGAACCCTAACATTCAGATAAATGCCCATAATATGATCAACCAGCAGCAAACATTGCCCATATGTTATCTCAATGTCATAAATTAAAATCATATTTGGAAAAAATTATGCTTTTAAAGTAGTATGAAATTTGGAAAGATATCCCCCACCAGTAGGATTTTTAAGGTTTGATATATGATTTGGAGTGTTTGATTTCAGAGAGCATAACATATTCATGAAATGTTGGTGATTATCTTTATGCACAACATGTCTTATGTCTATCTCTAAAATATTTGCATTATTTTTGTATGTATGCCTCTTTTGAGCTTGGCTCCTGCACTGTGCTGCACAGCATCATGCCTACTATATTTATTCAGTTAACTTGAACTAATGAGTAATGAAGATTCTTTTTGAGGGGGAGGATAACTTGACTGAACTTATGGCGTAGACGACCATGGGGTTTGTTGCGACTGAAGAAGACAGATATACCGTATGGCACTTCATCACTGCCAACAACGTCTCACTGGACTCTCTCTCACTCAACTGTCTCTGTCTGCCAGTGCCTAATGTAGTACAGACTCTCAGTAGTGGTAGTACACACTAGTACTAGTAGTACATACACTTGACTAAACTTTTATTTTCTCGTTCGTTCTCTAGTAGTCTACTAAGTCTCTCTCTCTCTCTCTCAGGCTCTCTCTGACTCTCACTTGTAATCCGTGGCCGTGAGTCATCGTCTCGCTCTCCTCTCTCATGAACTCCCGGAGACTCCGCGCCTTCCTTAAATACTGCCTCTGTTACTATCCATGTGACCTTTTCAAGACAGAGGCGTGGACCATGTGACACCCCGAGGGATGTGCCCCTGCTGGCATAAGTTAAATTTTTTTTTTGCTTTGGTTTTTTTTAACTGAGTTGCAGAACTTGCAGGAACTTGCTCGCCCCTGTGTGTATGCGCCCAGAGCTGGTGCCCCACCCGCCCCACCCTTCCTACGGTACTGAGCAGTTGCATGAGGGAGGGAGCTGGATGTCATTGTCTACCTAGGGATAAATGACCTGGCTGGGAATGAGATCAGAGCAGTGCGAGAAGACTTTGTAGAATTGAGGAGGGGCCATAGACAAGTAGCACATACGGTAACCTTCTTGGAGGTGCTGACTGTCTATGGAAAGGGTGATACTAGGGTACTTCTCACCAGGGAATTCAATGAATGGTTGAGAATATGGTGTGTCACTCAGGGTTTTGGCTTATTGGGGACTGGGGAGCCACCTGGAGGGATACAGGCCTATACTGGCATGATGGTCTGCATCTGCCCAGGGGGGGACCAGGATCCTAGGTGGGAGGTTTAAATGCTTCATTGGCAAGCATTTAAACAAGCCAAGGGGGGAGGCACTGAAAAGAAGCAGGAAAATCCCAGCCTCCCCCCCACAAAACATGGTAATTAGTGAGGTAAACACCAAGGTAGAGAAGTCATTAGGGAACAGGACAGAGGTAAATGTAAAAAAGGCAAAGGCAGTAAGAACAGGGATGGGGCTAAAAGGGGTAAGGCCATCAAAAAGTGGAGGGTGATGAGTACCAATGCCCATAGTCTGTGTAACAAGCTCTCTGAACTCATGACCTTGATGGAAGAGGGTTGCCTGGATATTGTGGCAGTCACAGAAACATGGTAGACAGGTAACCATGACTGGGATGTCAACATACCAGGATACACAATCTACAGGAAGGATGGGGAGGGTAAAAGAGGAGGAGGAGTAGCTCTCTATGTAAAGGAAGGGATGAAAGCAATAGAGCTAAAGAGTAAATAGGGAGCAGAAGAGGCATTCTGGGTCACATTGGAGACAGGAAATGGCACCACAATCCACATGGGGGCTGTATACACACCACCATCTCAGGGGGAGGGAATGGACAAGGAAATGATAGAAGGCATCCTTAGAATGGCAGACAAAGGGGATATGTGGGGGTTATTGTTGATAGGGGACCTAAATATGCCAGATGTTAACTGGAGCACCTTTGCTGCAGGCACATCCAAGAACAGGGACATTCTTGATGCCCTACAAGGGGCATGCCTCAGACAGCTAGTATTGGAACCCACTCGGTAGGGAGCAATCTTAGACCTGGTACTCTCAAATGGGGATGGAGAAAGAATCTCAGATTTAGAAGTGGGTAGCCATCTGGGAACAAGCAACCACCAAACACAGACATATAATCAAGTCATACAAAAGCAAGAGTACTGGACTTTCGGAGGGCTGACTTTGGGAAAACGAGAGAGTGCTTCAGAAAAGCATTGGCAAACAGGCAAGAAGGAGGGATGGAGGAACAATGGGGAGTAATCAAAACAGCCATCACAGAGGCAACAAGCCTTTGTATAAAGCAAATCAACAAAACACAATGAAGGAAAAAAAACGCTATGGTTCTCAAACAAGGTGGCAGGGAAGGTTAAGGAGAAAAGGATAGCATTCAGGAAATATAAGGAAACACAGAAGGAGCATGACAGAGAACTTTATCAGCTAAAGCAGAAAGAGGCAGGGAAGGCAGTCAGAATAGCAAAGGTCCAAACTCAGGAAAGGATAGTCAACTCTGTTAATAAGGGGGATAAGACCTTTTATAGGTACATTAGGGAGCAAAGAAAGACCAAAGGAGGGATACTGAGATTTAATAAAGGGGAGGGAATGTGGACAGAGGGTAACAGTGAAAAAGCAGGGATACTGAATGAATATTTCTGCTCAGTATTCGCAAAGGAAGAGGAGGTGGAGGTACCTAAACCAAACAAGAGAAACACTCTGAAGACAGGGTTCGATACCGGTCCATTTACAGAAGAAAGGGTTCTGAAATAACTAGTGAAATTGAAGATGGACAAAACAATGGGGCCTGATGGGATTCACACAAGAATTCTAAAATAACTAAGGGTAGAACTAGTGACACCGCTGACTACTCTCTTCAAAAAATCATGGGAGGATGAGGTGGTACCTGAGGACTGGAGGAGGGTGGATGTGATTCTTCTTCACAAAAGCGGGAGCAGGACAGATGAAGGAAACTACAGACCAGTTAGTTTGACCTCAGTGGTAAGGAACATGATGGAATCACTTCTGAAGGAAAGAATTGTTGAGTACCTTGAGGCCAATGGGGTACAGGACCCAAGGCAGCATGAATTTCCGATGGGAAGATCGTGTCAGACGAATCTAATAGATGTCTTTGACTGGGTGACCAAAGAAGTAGACCATGGAGGGCCTGTGGACATGGCCTACCTAGATTTTAACAAGGCATTTGATACAGTCTCACACAAAAGATTAATGCACAGGTTAGCCAGCCTTTGAGTGGGTCCCGAGGTGGTGGCCTGGATAAAAAATTGGCTAGACAACAGAACGCAAAGGGTAGTAGTAAACTGAGTCCACAGTGAAGAAAGGAGGGTTACTAGTGGGGTATGACAGGGTTCAGTACTGGGACCGGTCCTTTTTAATGTCTTTATAAGTGACATTGCAGAGGAACAGGAAGGAAAAGTATGTCTTTTTGCAGACTACACAAAGATCTGCAACAGAGTTGATACACAAGATGGTGTGGAAAGGATGAGAAGGGACTCTGCAAGGTTGGAGGAATGGTCAAATGTATGGCAGCTCAGATTCAATGCAAAGAAGTGCAAGGTAATGCACTTAGGAAACAAAAACCCAAGAGAAGAGTACACAATGGGGGGTGAGATACTGACAACAGTAAAAATGGAAAGGGACCTGGGGTAATTATATCAGATGACATAAAGGTGGGCAAGCAATGTGAGAAGGCAGTAAGGAAGGTGGAGTGCATAGGGAGAGGCATCAGTAGTAGAAAACAGGAAGTTGTTATCCATCTGTACAGACAGCTGGTGAGACCTCATCTGGAGTACTGTGTGTAGTTCTAGAGACCCCATCTCCGCAAAGATATAGACAGAGTGGAGGCTGTCCAGAGGAGGCAACCAAAATGGTGCAGGGTCTGCACCAGAAGACATACAAATAAAAGACTAAAGGAGCTTAATATGTATACCCTTGATGAAAGAAGGGAGAGAGGGGGACATGATAGAAATTTTCAAGTACCTCAAGGGAATCAACAAAGTCCAAGAGGGTAGCATATTTCAGAAAAAGAGATGTGCAAGAACAAGGGGGCACAATTTGAAGATAGAGGGGACAGCTCAGAGGTAATGTGAGGAAGTATTTTTTCATGGAGAGGGTTGTGGATGCATGGAACAGCCTCTCTGAGGAGGTCGTGGAGTCAAGAACAGTGGAGGAATTTAAGAATGCATGGGACAGACATAAAGCAGTCCTAGTGGGGGGGTAGGAGGAAGTACGCTGCTGGTTAACAAGGATCTGCAGCTTATCTGTTAGGTAGGAAAATGGGCAGACTAGGTGGGCCAAGCTGTCCTTATCTGCAATCAAATTCTTTTTTCTATGTTTCTATGTTTCTAGGGCCCCTGATAATCCAAGCTAAAGCCCCGTTTGAAACCCTCCCTCAGTAACTGCCCCACATCCCTATCTGGGTACCCTGTTGTCCATTCCTTGACCCCCTCAAGATGTATAGGTGACCTAGCCAGAAGGAACCACCATATGCCTGTCCTTTTCCTACCCTCATCAGTAAACCCTGTACCCAGCTTGGGAGTTTCCCTTCCCCCAGCTCCTTTTCCCAACCCCCTCTTATTGTGTTACTGCCACCCATGGACCCCCAATGCTCACCCAAAAGTGCTGCTCTGAATAATGCTGTGCCCTGCCCTTGACTGCCATGGCTTTGCAGTACGTTACTGGGTGCTGCGCCATGCACCTGGAGGAGACGTGCCAAAACCTACAATTCACTCATGAACACAAAGCCTAGTTGTAGGCTCAACATGTTTTGGAAGATGCACTACCTGACCCCTTCTTGCCCCCCTACCTGGTGCCCTTTGCCTGCTCCAAAAGTGTCTGCACCCATAACTCTGAGTGGGTTCAATCCTGTCTCAGGTCCCCCCTGGATGCCATCCTCTGGTGGAAGGCCTCATCGTATTTGAGCCATCCGTATCCTAATCTCATCTTATAAGCATCCATAATAATGGTCGAATACATTAAAAGGGGAATTGCCAACTCTGGTCACTTTTCCAGGACTATTGCACTATATATTGTGAAACCATCGTGCCACACTTCAAAGGTTTTCCACTTGTATGAGGCCTCCTCTACCGGTTTGCCCACTACTGCCAAGGCAACTGCTATCTCATATTTTCCCACTGTTTTTTGCTGGTCATATTTCCTGGCTGTCTCCTTATCTACTTGGGCAAATACATCCACATATTTCCATCTCCATATTTTTTTTTTGATAAAAAGGGCAACGTGGTCTCCCAGCGTAAATTCCGGGACCCCTACAGTCCCACCCAGCCCTGTTTCCGATCCCAGATCCTCCTCCTTATCATCTCTCTTGTCCCCTTTTTTTTTTTGGGAAGACTTTCTTATTCTCCCTTCTGCACTGGACTCTCTCCAGTGTGGTCATGGGACTTACCTGGCTCATCCCATCCATCTGAAGCCTACATATCCTCCTGAAAGGGTTACTAGTGGGGTACCACAGGGTTCAGTCCTTTTTAATGTCTTTATAAGTGACATTGCAGAGGGACTGGAAGGAAAAATATGCATCTTTGCAGATGACACAAAGATCTGCAACAGGGTTGATACACAAGGAGGCAAGGAAAGGATGAGAAGGGACTTGGCAAGGTTGGAGGAATGGTCAGAAGTATGGCAGCTTGGATTCAATGCAAAGAAGTTCAAAGTAATGCACCTGGGAAACAAAAACCCAGGGGAAGATTACACAATGGGGGGGTAGTAACAACAACAAAAATGGAAAGGGACCTGGGGGTAATCATATCAGATGACCTTATGGTTGGCAAGTGATGTGAGAAGTCAGTAGGGAGGGCTGGGGGGATACTGGGATGTATAGGGAGAGGCATCACCAGCAGAAAACGGGAAGTTGTTATCCCTCTGTACAGACAGTTGGTGAGACCCCATCTGGACTACTGTGTCCAGTTCTGGAGACCCCATCTCCTCCAGGGCATAGACAGGATGGAGGCAGTCCAGAGGAGGTCAACTAAATGGTGCAGGGTCTGCAAGAGAAGCCATACAAGGAGAGACTAAAGGAGCTTAATATGTATACCCTCAAGGAATGGAGGGAGAGGGGGGACATGATAGAAACCTTTAAGCACCTCAGTGGAATCAACAAAATCCAAGAGGGTAGCATCTTTCACAAAAAGAGATGTGCAAGAACAAGGAGACACAATTTGAAGGTAGAGGGGGGACAGCTCAGAGGCAATGTGAGGAAGTATTTTTTCACAGAGAGGGTGATGGATGCATGGAACAGCCTTCCTGAGGAAGTTGTGGGATCTAAAACTGTGGGAGAATTTAAGAATGCATAGGACAGACATAAGGCAATTCTTGTGGGTGGGTAGGAAGAAATAGGATGTTGGTTAACTAGGATCTGCAGCGTATACTGTAGGAAGGGCATGGGCAGACTAGGTTGGCCAAGTGTTCCTTACCTGCCATCAAAGTCTACATTTCTGTGTTTCTATAAAACTCTTTCCCTGGCCCATCTCCATACCCCCCGGATCTATATCCCCTGGGAGTAAGGACCGCCTGCTCATTCTTGGTGCTCTATCTTATAGTGCCAGGAGTAGACGGCCACGTTGAGAGCCAGGAGGCACCTTCAGCCCAGAGTTGGACATGGAGCCTGGCATGAATAGACCCACCTTCACCTACCAGCGTGAAGGGGTATTTCCAACTTTCTCGCCCCCATTGGCTAGGAAGTACACTTCACCTCTGTGCAGCTCGTGCTTGTTCCCGGTCATGCCTGCAGAAGCACTTCCACAACCAATCCCCTGTAGTCTGATTCCTGACTGCTGTGAGCCCCTAGTCACCACCAAAGGTTGCTAGATGGCTGGAACAGGAAACCCCTTCCCTCCCCAGAAAAGGAGAGCAGTTCTTCAGATGATCAATCCTTTCCTCCTCTGCTGACCACCAACAGCCTGGGCTTGTTCCCAAACTCGGGTCACCAGCATGGGGCGAGGTGTGGCATCCAGCACCTCAACCCTCAGCACCACTGGGCCAGCCTCCCACATCCCTTTTAATCTCTCTCAGGGTCTGCTCCAGCTTCTCTACCTCTTTTTATCTCATGTCATGCAGGATCCCATCCAGGTAGTCCCTTAAATTGCCTACCTCTGTTAAATCTACTACACGCTTACCCTTTTCAATGGAGATGTCCACAGGCTCTGGTGTGGGGTCCACTGGGGGCACTGGGGTTGGTTCTGGAATTGGGGATGGTGGCCACTTCCCTCATTCCTTGTATGATGGCCTCAGGCACCTTCTTCCTCTTCTTGCTGGCCTCTTCCCCCTCTCTCCTTTGGGCTGCATCCAGCAGTTCCTTCATCCTGTTCATCAATGTAGCCACATCTTTCATCAGCTGGGTGCTGGACTGAGGAACTCAATTCTTGTAAGGTGCCATCTTCCTGCCAAAAGTCAATGAATAGATACCTCTGGTGAGACACTTCCAGTTACTGCACCTGGCATCCTTTGCTTACCAGGGCTTCTACCAAGCTAAATTGTCAATGTATAATGGAGCCGTTCCCTATGTCCCCCCTCTCGCCCTGATGTCACATGTTGCCCAAAGTGCCAGGTGTATACAAACCCCTTCTCCCCAATTTGGGGGGTGAAGAAGTGGGGGGGTGGTATGCTGCCTCACAGCCTAGTGACTCGCTGTTGGCCCAGACTGGGTTCATGATGGCATCCGTTACCTTCTCCTCCACACACACCCTCAGTGACCCCCCAGACGGTCGGGCTAAACCCCAACCACGACGAGATCACACAGCTTATGAGTCATAACCAGCCATTCTGTGACTCAGCTGCCACCAGGAGCACTCTTTGTCTTTCTTTTTTTTCCTATATATATTTCCTTGTGAGCCCTTTCACACTCCCAGGAACATGTCCCTAAGCTGATGTTCCCCATGCAGGGAGCTCCCGAAGGAGTATCATTATTTATTTATTTTTTGGGGGTGTCTTTTGCCTTCCTGGATACTCTCTCTTTACTTTTCTGCTTGTAACATCACTTATGCACTTTTGGGTGGTATTTGTCTTCCTGCACATATGCGCCTGACCCTAACACAAACTGATAACCTGACCATCACTTTGTGAGGAACAGGTATTACAAATGCTTCCAACTCAAAATATTGAAATATCAGGTCAAAGATGTTACCAGATGATGCAACAACATCAAAGGAGAAAGCATTAGCTGCCTCGCCAAAAGAAGACACTGCATCTCCTGAACACAAACTTGCTGCACATACTGGAAAATCAGCCCAAACTACAGAGAAAAATGTGCAGCAAATAACATCCATGGAAAAGACTGGTAGAGGCTTACTGGGAATGGCACCTACAAGCCATAAAAGGCTCGGCTCAATGAGCCACTGAAACACATAAAAGAAAGCTTTAAAGAAACAACAGAACTCAACCAATACAGTGATTATTGCAGCACAAATACATCAACAGCAGCCAGAAACATGACCATGGTTTTCAGATAGAGCACAGTCACAAGCAGGATGCATACAAATGGAAAAGGGTAAAGTGGGCCCCTGACCCATCTGATCCAAAAGTGCAAGAATACAAATTGCTCTATTAGCACAGAGAGTGCGGTACCACAAAATAATGAAAGTTTTAGGCACAACAATAATGAACTTCCAGTAAATAAAACTTCTTAAGGCAGGCCCTTGATTTTGCTCCAAATACCCTTCACCAACCTACCCTGCTTGCATTTACCAGCTGAGGACTAGTGGTTTTGTGAAGTGGCATCGCTCAGAAGTGATTCAGTACCCGCAACGCAAAGCGGAATACTTCGCATCATAATAGGGAAAGCAAAGTCCATTGAAAACAATGACTTTGCATTATTCCACCTTCTCCAAACCACTTCTCCACCAATTTTAAGGTGAAGTACATTGAAATCAATGTACTTCTCCTCACTTCGCCTTGTTTTTGAGTTCCAAAGGTGAATTTTGCAGTGCTTTATGGGATTGCAGGCTCTAGATTGTTCTGCACAGCCTTAGTTCTGTGCAGTGTGTGTGAGGTGGAACATGGAGACAGTTTCTTCTCAGATCTCTGTGATTCAAATCCTCTAAAAGCTATTATAAAGGCCTTTTTGAGCTATTTTATTTGCTCACAGTTTAGCACATCATTGTAGGAAGCCCTCCTGTGTTCATATTATCAAGTGTTTATTGTTTGTATGTGGATTTTGAATGTTAATTTAGAACAGTCAGTCTGTGTACTGTGAAGTGTGTTTTGGGGGAGGTGCGTATCTCTGATGTAGGTAGATTAACTGGGAGAAAAAGGCAGCCTTTCTGTTTTGGTTATATTTTTCATGAATAACTGTGTTAATGTACTCAGTAATATTTTCAGTAATTCTTGTTTGATTTTGTTGATTGTTGTGGTGCAGCAGTGTATAATGTCAGTTTGTTTAAAACATTTGGTTATATTACTAAAGGTTTTCAATTTGCTACTCATTACTTGTAGTGTGTGTGAGTGTATGTGCAATGCATGCCATTAAATCAGACACCTTTTATTGTGCCACAGAGTAATTTCAGCAGTGTAACCCTGCTATCCACCGCACCTACATGGATTTTTTATACTGCTTGTGTTATCTTTACTGGTAGTGGACTGTTACTGCCGTGCACCCCCCAACCAGCAAAAGGTTATCTTTTCCCGATTTGGATTCGTGACTTCTGAGCACTGGTTAGGTGTTGTTGTGCCTTTGCGTCTGCATCTCTTGAGTGTGCAGTGCAATCTTAATCTGTCTGTACATTCTCAGTACACCATTAATTCTGGGAGACTTTGCATTTCTTGTTACCCTCTCATTTCACTTCATCAGCACTGGGGGATTTTCTGGACACAAGATAGCATTTTGGGGATGCACATTAATTCTGGTGATTGTGTGTGATCACTGAGTGCTTGACGGAGTGCACCATTAATTCTGGGAAACTGCTTTTTTTGTTACCCTGTCATTTCACTTTGTCAGCACTGGGGAATTTTCTGGACACAAGATAGTAGCATTTTAGGGATGCACATTAATCCTCTTGACTGTGTTTGTGGCTACTTCACACATGACAGATTGCACCATTAATTCTGAGAGACTTAGCATTTTTTGTTACCCTCTCATTTCACTTTATCAGCACTGGGGAATTCTCTGGACACAAGGCAGTAGCATTTTGGGGTTACACATTGATTCTGGTGACTGTGTGTGACCACTGCGTGCATGACGGAGTGCACCATTAATTCTAGGGGACTTTGCATTTCTTGTTACTCTCTCATTTCACTTTGTCAGCACTGGGGAATTTTCTGGATACAAGGCAGTATCATTTTGGGGATGCAAATTAATTCTGGTGACTGTGTGTGATCACTGCACGCATGACGGAGTGCACCATTAATTCTCAGAGACTGCATTTTTTGTTACCCTCTCATTTCACTTTGTCAGCACTGGGGAATTTTCTGGTTACAAGACAGTATCATTTTGGGGATGCAAATTAATTCTGGTGACTGTGTGTGATCACTGCATGCATGACGGAGTGCACCATTAATTCTCAGAGACTGCATTTTTTGTTACCCTCTCATTTCACTTCATCAGCACTGTGGAGTTTTCAGGATGCAAGAGATGAGCATTTTGGGGATGTACATTAATTCTGGTGACTGTGTGTGTGAAGGGCTGCCAATATTGTCATCACTTTGCCTTACTTCATGTTAAGGCGGAATGCCAATGCGAAGTAATAATTGAAAGGTGAAGTGATTCTTTTGCATTGGCCACTCCGCGTAGCAGACTGTCAACACAAAGTGCCCACTTTGCAGGCACTTCACTGGTGAAATTTAAATTCGCTGCATCTCTACTGAGGACCTTATTTGGGACTCCAAACAGAGTGCTAGGGAGCTGTGCAGCTGTGTCACATAGGAAATAGCCCACTTATCATCAACAACCCCAGCTTTTGCATAATTTGTTTTTGTTGCTCAAAAATTGCAGTAATGAGCTCCTGAGATGTCTCCATGGACAAGTCCCACTTACTTACACCCCCGCGGTCAGGCCGTACTGCTCCAAGTGCTGCACCTTCCATAAACAAAAGGTCCCTGTCCCACATAGCTTACCCCACCTTTCAGGGCCGTCCCTGCCACTGTGCCCCGATGGGTTTACAAATGCTTCCCCGACCAAGCGACACCATCCTTCTTTCATGTTCCCACTGTTTAGCTTCCTTTCTCTCAGATTACATGAGACCCAGTCTCTCCTGGCCAACACCCAGCCTTGCAGTAAAGGAAAGTGCCTACAACCCTAATTAGCTCAGTTGGCTGCTCTTCCTGACCCCCCACCCCATCCTGGTTGCATCCCGCTCCCCATGTCGAGCCTCTTGATGTGCCCACCATTGATTATCCACAAAGGATCCCTTACCCTTTGGATCACTAATGTGTGTGGTGGCCTCCTCTGGCACTCAGGATGATACTGCTCCAGACATCACCCCAATGTGTCTGCCTGTCCTAGCTGGCCTCTCTATCCCCCACAATCTCTCACAAAGGCCATTGCACCATGCCACATGTATGGGCTTCCCCACAACTCCAGTGCACTCCAAACAGCAAACAGCTGCACACCAGCAAAGTACTTCCTGCAAAAAACTCCATCTTTCACTCAATCTCCTTTTTATTAAGTTTATTTTTTAGGTTTGCCTCTGCAGGTACTGCACCAGCTCAAATGCAAGCTGCCATAGTGCATGCCTGGAACACCAAATGGACTGAATACCAAACTCGTGATTAGACCTACCCTGGATCAAAAAATTATAAGTGAAGCAACTATGCCAGTACTCCTGCCCTGTTCCCCATTGACCCTGATGGGTCTTTCCCCTTTCACTTATTCTTTTTTTTTTTGTTAGTAATTCACAGGAACAGCAGCTTGCCCATAATATCCTTTTACTCTTTTGTACCTGGACTCTGCAACTACAAATTATATAATTTCTGAACTAGCAACATTATTTAACTAATAGAAAATATGAAACATCAGGTTAGACCCCAATTCAAAATGCAGACATGAAACCAAACAAAACAACACACCATAATCAGTCCTATCAAGGACCACATGGCATGCTGTCTTGCAGCATACCTACCAAGCCTTGCCTCCAAGCCCCAAGGTCAGCTGGGCCCATCACCCTGGGCTTACTTAATCTTACCTGAAGTGTGTTGCAGTCACCTTGCCATCGATGTGCTAGGAATCCTGAGAATTCAGGGGTTCTTATCAGGAAAAGACAGAGGTCTGAGGTTTGCATCTCCTTTTAAACCCCCTCAGGACCCCAGAAGGCCCCCACCTGGGGCTCCTCCCCCAACCAATCACATAGCTCATTCCACTCCTGAACCTCTGGCCCCTTACCTGATGTCACCTGACTCAACCTTGCCTCTGCTGATGTCATCTCAGCAACTTCTGGCCCCTACCTGATGTCACCTGACTCCACCTACTTACCTCTGCCATCATCAGACACCATCCGCAACCCATCCACTCACCCTATCAGCCCTTCCCTATCCTCCTTCTTCTGCTCCCCCCAGCCCAGGCCCCTTGTCATTTCTAAAGGAAACCCATGACAACTCAGGTTGCCTTTTAATATTAACCCCATTTCCCCCTCGACAACATATTGCATGTCTCATTACATTTTTCCCCCTACAGCATATTGATTCCCCTCTTGTGTGTGAACATCTGTGCTGTGTCATGCCACTTCCATTTAGCCCACTAAGTCTGCTAGTACTAATATTGTAAAACAGCACTTTTCATGTGCTTGATCCCTGCCTCTCAATATTGCTCATGACCTCCCTGACCCCCAGTACCTCGTGACAATTGGATAGAATATTCCATAAATTAACCTAGCCTATGTGACCTGCTAGTTTTACATGGTGAGAAAAACAATTTTTGCTCTGTTCTTTATTCACATTCTTGAGATATGCATATGACTTCCCTGAGCTCCTATTTATTATGACCACAGGAAAGATGGTCCAGGATGCAATAGATTATGTTGGCTATTTAATATGGCTCACAACAGGAACAAGATTAAAATAAAACAATTTATTTCTAATGGAGCAGAAGAGTGTAAACTATGATGTAACATGTAGGAAATGTGTGGAAATGCCTAGCAAGTCTAGTTGCTGGTTGCTAGGTGCTGCAAAAACAGGTTGGGTGCACAGCATGATGGTGTCCATCACATGACTTTACCTTGTGTTATGTGATTGTAACTCATCAGTGCGCAGCCAGTTACCCTTAGCTCCACAGTATAAAAGGAGCTCCCAGGTGCCAGCATGCTACTTCCAACCATAGAGAAGGCAGGGGCCCATGCTAGACTCCACACATAAGTACATTTATTCATGAACTGCAAATGTGTGCCCCATGCAGGCAATTATATTTTGAGAGCAATGTGTGCAACAAATAGTTATGAAACTTATGTTACACTTCAGAAAGAGGACAAACTCAGGTGGAGCATTAACACAGGTAGATATGTTTGTTTCTCCTGAATGACGATTGTTGTATTTATTTATACAAAGACACAAAGACTAAGAAAATGTAAAATACGGTGATTGTAGAAAGAAATAAGATGGAGAATTTAGAACAAGGTTTCAAACATGTGTAAAGAGACTTAACAAGTACAATGAAATAGCAAGGCATTAAAAACAATGAAGCAGCATGTATTTAATGAAATATATAATGAGTGTATGTCTATGAGATATGTATTAAACTCAGAATCGATTTTTATATAGGTTTAAACTTGATATAAACAAAAAGAAAAACATTTCCTATCAGATAGAAGGGGAAAGAAATGAATATTGAATGAGTAGTGTGAGTATAAATACATTCAAATAATTATGTGTTTCTTCAATATTGACAAACAAAAAGGAGTGAAGTGAAATATATAGTATATCTTTATTTTTAGAGTTTTTCTCAGTGTATCTCTGATGAAGGAGTAATTCCGAAACATAGGAGATACTAGTCAGAATATGTATCTGACTTAATACACTGTGTTAGAACTATCTGTAAAAAAGTAAAAATATATTTTTTATTATACTTGGGTGAGTGGGCCTTTCATTCAGATTTGACTTTTCTTGTCTGAAATGAAGGTAGGACAGAAACACTGCCCTCATCTCCAGGACATTGATTGGCAGTTTTAACTCATTTGATGACGATTTTCCTTGTGTTGTCCTTTGTTCTATGGTAGCTCTCCAGCATGTTAGGCTTGTGTCTATATTTATCACTACCTCTGGTAATATGTCGAGGGCATGCCTTTGTGGAAGATTTGTCTTTTTGTCCACCATGTTAGTGACTTTAACACCTGTGTAGGCAGCGAAACTAACTTGGAGAAGTCTAGGTCTTGTGTTGGCCCATGTCTGATTAGAAAAGACAGGAGAAGTCTCATATGCCATCTGGCCCATGGGATTATAACTATTCAGGAAGACATTAGTCCCAGAACTTGTGAGACTAGTTCCAGGGATGAGTGTTTGTGTCATTGTAATTAGGACACTAAAGTTATTAGATTGTTGATACATTTCTCCAGTGGGTGTACTAGCCCTGCCGTTATGTTGATTACAGTCCCCAGGTGCTCTATGGACTTTTGAGGCAGCTCTTTGCTTAGTTGATCACCCAGCCATTGCTCTCTAGGTACCATATCACCATTTGGATATCTCGAATGGATTGTTGGACTGATCTTGCTCTGATAAGTCTATCGTCCAGGTAGAGTATGACTTGCTCTCGAATTTTGGCTGCTACTACCACTGATACTTTGGTGAAGACCTGAGGGGCTGATGAAAGACCAAATGGGAGAGCCTGATATTGAAAATTACTCCCCAGGATATGAAAGTGGAGGAATCTGTAGAGCGAGGGCCTGATTGGAATGGGAAGATAGGCATCCTTGAGGTCTACAGATGTTAGAATGTCTCTGTGGTATATCATCTTTAGAGTTAATCTGATAGTCTCCATTTTGAAGGGCTTGTATTGTACTGAGTGGTTTAGTGACTTCAAGTCCAGAATTGGGAGTAGTCACCCCCATTTTCATGGGTACTGTGAAGTAAACTGAGTATAGTCCTTGGCCCTCTTGGCTAGCAGAAGCTCCACTATGGCTCTGTGGCGCAGTAGTTCAGCTAGAACTTGGTAAATCTGTGAAATCTTTGTTTTGTGTTTAGAGACTTGGGATATGATTATTAATCTGTGCTGTTTGGGAATTTGACAGAGCTCAATGGCATAGCCCTTCTTTATGATTTCTAGTACCCACTTGTTCTCTGTACAGTTTACCCAGGTGTCGGCAAATTGCCTGACCTTGCTTCTACTGGCATGTCATGGGAGTTTTTGAAGTAAACATTGTCACTGTTTAAGGTGTGCTCTTTGTTAGTAGGAGTTCTGGCCCCTGCCTCTATTTGCTGCTTCTGTGCCTCTGTATCTGTTGTAGTTGAAAGTGGAGGGTAGGATGGGTGAAAGTTGTTTCCTCTGTCCCACAAGTAGCCTCTCCATTTGTCTCAAAAGGAATGGGAGTGAGAATTGTGTTTTGCGGGAGGTAGGTGGATCTGTTAAGCTGGTCCTTGGCCAGGGCCTTGCCATCCTCCCTACTATTTAGATATTTTTCATGACCTTCACCAAACAATAAGGATCCCTTGAATGTAACTTGTACAGCATAGCTTTGGATTCTTTGTCTGCATCCCAGATCTTCATTCATAGTGCTCTCCTGGCCCTGATGATTAGTACTACTGCTCTAGCGTTTATCTCTAGAGAGGCTATGGGCATGTCAGCCAAGTATTTTGTGGCTAGTATTGTGTTTTTGAGTAATTGGCTCAGTGTAGATTTTGGAGTCAGTGTTTTTGCTGCCTCTTGTCACCAGGCTACCTTCACTCTTCTGGCTTAAATAGCAGTAGTTGCTACTTTTGTTTCCAGACCTGCTAGTTCATAGATTTTCTTAAGGATGTCCTCAACTTTCCTATTTAATGGGCCTTTTAGACTTGAGGTGGTCTCCATAGGGAGTACCATTTTCTTGTTGAGGGAGGCAACTGATGGTCCACTGTCAGTAGGGCTCTGCATGGGCCAGATATTATTTCCCTAATACCATGAATAGTAGGCTTCCTGAACATTCGGATGCCTTTCCCAAACAGTTCATTATTCAGTCACTAATCGGGAATTACTATTCAGTGAGATTTCCATGTCTCACAGGACTTTGTTGGCCAATGTAAAGCTGTTTCTAGAGCTCATGGGCAAGCACACCATGTGACTTTTCCACTCTACGTTGGTAGAGAACAGGAGACAGTTGTTTCTGACGTCTGTCTTTGCAGTACTACTGAGACCTTAAACTTGCCAAAAAAAGAAGTCATTTTTTGCTCCACTGGCTTTTTTTGTATCTGTATTATTTGTTTGATCAGTGTCAGAAAAGCTAGGTTTGGCTTTCTGAGTAAGCAATTTTGTCCTTGTTGCTGTGCTCAATTACAGGGACCAGGAGGGCTGTATGCTAATGCCCCTCATCCACTGCTCTCTAACACACAGCTCCAGTGATTTTTTTTGATAAAGCACATTTTGCTTTTGTGTTTTATTTTCAGCTATTGTCTGGTTTCAGGTTTGGTTCCCTGCATGACTGAAGAAGGTGTCTGCTAACTCCCCCTCCTGTAGCTCACTGAGCATGATTTGCTTATATGTGCATAATATTTGATTTTGTGATGCTGTGCCCTGCATGTGCAGCTCACTGCACACAAGTTGCATGTACATGCTTGATATATTTTTTCATGACGCTGGTCCCCATGTGTGCACAGCTCTGTGCACACAGTTTTTGAAACGAGCTTCTGCAGTTCTCAGCCAGTCAGGCTTGACTCACTGAATTAATATTGTTAGTCATCTGGTTCCAGGCTTGGATCCTTGTACAACTGAGGATTGTGTTGGCTGACTCCCCCCTTCCCCTTCTGCAGCTCATCGTGCATGATTACCCTATGTGGTGAAATAGAGTATTAAATAAGCCAAAAAAAATAATTAGCAGTTTTACATTTGAAAGTGCTAATTAGCTGTAAAAATGCATAGCACTTGTCACAGAATGGTTAGCAATGTTTAAAAATATATATAATGTTATTAATTTTGTCTACTGCACCATAGATTCACTGAACAAAATGGTTAGCAGTCTACTACTATGCATTTTTAGAAATGGTTAGCATTACCCACTGTTAAGTGTAGTGTTTTGCTATGCTATACCAGCTATTTAAAACAATGCCTTTTCATGAGTCTGTGCCAGGGTGGGACAAACAGGTTAGCCAGGTGGCCAAGGGCCACTAAAAATTTTGGTTTGGCTTCTAGAGTTTTAAATTTTCTGGCCATCAGATTACCTGCTCATAAAGTGATTTTTTAATCCTTAAAAATGATAGCCACAAAAAATAATGATTTGGCTACTAGATTTTGAAAGCTAATGGCCAAACTGTCCACCGGCACTAAACTGATTTGTCCCACCTTGGTGTGCCTTGTGTGTGCATGGCTGTGTGCATGTGATTTTTGGTTTTTATTAAACTGTTGCAATTCTTAGTGGGCAGGATTTACTTACTGAGTTGAGTATGTGTCATCTGTAAGTTCCTTGCTCTGTTCTTAGTTCACCTAAAGAGGTTGTCCTCTTTTCCCTCTTCTTAGTAGCATTTTTTTTAATTTGCTGCTAATTTTTGTGGTACAGAATAACTGCTAGGGTTGTCATGAGTATTACTGTAGTTGCCCAAACACTAAGTAAAGCATCACACACACACACAGGCACTACTAGTAGTTTGTGTTTTACACAATAACTACTAGTGACCTGAGCCATCATGTCTTAGCACCTGCAAACATGCTTGATCCAGCCCCAGCAATGCCTCTGCACCGTTGGTCCCCAATGGTGAGTGACAGGATGATAGACACACAAAAGTACAGCACATCCAGGAGATTACTGCTGCTGCATCCCTGAATTGCCAAACACAGTTAAGAGCAGAGCACAAAGTTGCCAACACATTTATGTGTGCTGATGCTGGAGGATCCCAATAAAGCCCTGTAGCTTTGATCGGAACCTGGTCTTTGTTAGGGGCATCTCGGTAACATACAAACAAACTGGGCTGATTTTCAAAGGTGGATGCAGGGCTTACAGCAAACCCTGCATCCAATGCAATGAGGGTAGTGGATGCACTACACACCATGGATGCAGAGCAGTCCAATTTTACAAGGTGTGGCACAGTCTGCAACAGTCGACTCTATTTATGGCACATTGCACCCAGTCTGCACTGCAAGTCCCATTACAGAGGTTGCCCAGGGACACAATGTTATGGTGGGGGGAGCTGATGCAAAGTTCTTGTGTCTGGGAGTTGCGGACACCAATGTCCAAAAATTGCAAACTCTCTGGTGTTTGGTGCAAGTCACCACCTGCGTCAAACTCTCGTCCACAAGACCCTTGCAGCATTCCAACAGGGTTTGAAAATCTGGCCCACTATGACTATTAAATCCTTAAGGAAACACACAACATAAATCAGTGAAGTTATAAAAAATGAGACAGGAATGCCCTTCAACAAAACAATCCTAAAGTAATGCACCCAAGGATGAAACACTTCATCAAGATTACAAAATATCATACGATTAATTCATACAGTGGCAATAGACAGTATGCTGCTGTTACCAGTGTCTCCACCTGTTCAATCTGCACTTTCACAGTCACGTCCTTCTACACCAGTAGTAGGAGGGCATTAGAGTGTACATGCCTTGTGCAGGAACAGCAGACACCCATCCACCACCAATGTTCCTACCAGTACCACAAAGGTTGCTACATCCACAGCCAGTGTGACTCCCAACACCACCGATACCATACTTTTTTTTTTCTTTTTTTTATATCTATTTATCCACCTCAGCATAGTGGCCCTATGATCAACAGCCTCCGACACCTGCACCCCCAGACACAGTCGTGCATGCAGGCCACATGAACCCACACCACCAGGGGCTGACCTTTCATCACTCCACACCCCTAGGTAAGAGCCTCTCTCAGGTCCCGAGGGTGCAAGGCATGGCCATCAGCCGCAGAGATCGCTCCCCATACTTTTCCACTTTTCTGCCATTGGGGAGCCTGATGTGCAATGTTGTCTGAGCATGTAGTTCTGATGCCTGCAGCACTCCCACCCCTTTGCTGCACATGCCACTGTAGTGTGGCTGGCCTCCAACAGTTACTGCTGCATGGCAATGTGATTCACTTTACCCACCCCAGAGGAAGGAGAGCAGTCATCAGACACTCGATTTTTCCTCTCCCCTGCTAGCCCCCAGTGGCCCGAGTCTGTTCCCAAACCCAGGTTGCTGGTGTGGCACAAGGTGTGGCATCCAGCATCTCAACCCTGAGTGCTACCAAGCCGTCCTACCACCAATACCATTCTTGCAGCAGCCACCCTTTCAGCTGTCACTGCCACTTCGGCCACTGTTGCCCCTATTCCTATGTTCATGGTCAAAGAAACTTCTACCCATGTGACAGTGACCATAAGCACACTACAGTGTAGATCTAATGCACTACTTGATATTGTTTTTGCAGGGCTATGTGTGTGGTGTGGTAGAGCGAGTGTGCCACAGGTTGCTTGAATTACATTAGTGACAGCTGTATGTTGGTCATTGAAGTGTCAATGAGATGTATATGGTATACCAGGTTTGAAGGGGGATTAATGGTGTTATTAAGTGCTTTTTAGGCTATCCTTAAAAAAACACCTTTCATGGCTGAATACCAAATACCTGGGACTTGAATACAGAATATTTGGCCAAATATTCAGAAAAAGGTATTTGCACTGCCCTAACTGTGGGTGGTGTACACCAGAGTGCCAATTTACCAGCCTGTAAAGGGTACATTTTGTCCCAGGACCTGCATTCAAAGATACAGGCTGGGTCAGGGGATTCCTATTCTTTGGTGACCACCTCATCAATAGATTTGCAAATGGGGAATATGTCTGCTTTCTTTGCAGATGGTTAAAGGGATGGTAGCAGTTTAGATTGGGGAGGGAGCGTTGGAGTGTAGAAACCTACTGTAGCCATAATATTGTATACCAACACCAGGATTTGGTCTGGGAAACACCACTTTGCTGTTGAAAATTGATGGTCAACTTTCATTTCACCTTCTCCCTTTGAGTCATTGCTGGAGTCTGGCTGTGACATTTGGGGTCTAGGCCCTTCTGGGGCATAGTAGGTGCTGGTGTGGATGGATCAGAGATGGGTGCCATGGGAACATTTGTAGGTGTCAGTGGGCTGGGTAGAAAAGGGCCTGTCAGCTCAGATAGTCTGTACAGCATTGCTGTCAATATTTGTTGTTGTGACGCATAACTTGATGGATTTGAATTATTAGGGCAGCTGTGTCGATTTTGAGCTATTGTTGGTGCACTGTTTATTAGTCCTGGTTTTTGGTGTGGTGCGCTTTGAGCATCACTGATGCCCTCCTCTGGATCTTCATCATCTTTTAAATAAGGTGGTTCTTCTGTACAGGAGGCACATAAGTGGCCTAACTGGCCCAGAGGTATAGGCACATTACAGGGCTTGCAGCTCTTTGCCTTGGCCATATTGCTCTGTGGACGAGAGGGGGCAACAAGGGAGCTATTAGGGAGTGGGTTTTTATTTTGCATTAATTAATATATATATATATATATATATATATATATATATATATATATATATAGCTGTTATGCAGTGCTTTTACTTTCTCCCTGATTCCCCTCTTTGAATGGCTCCTGAAGTGAGTCACCATGAAAAAAGGGAGAATATTTCCCCTTTTAGGGTGATTATGTAGCAGGATTTATACCTTGCTCCTGATTTCCACTTTGTGTGTCTTCTGTAGTGCTTCACAGTGAATGGATTGTCCCTTTAAAAGAGGTTATAAAGTATTGTGTATTGCCCCTATAAGAAGAATACATGGCATAGTAGGGTAAACAGCCAGAGGAGGAGCGTGATGAGGAGCTGGTATTAATTGTATTCCCCTACGTCTTCCGGTCAACTGGATGGGAGTGGGGTTTAGTCTTTGTGTTACTTTTAGCTCTGAAAGCTAAACAGGGCTGAATTGGGTCTCTGTTCATGATGCCATGCCTTGGCTAAGATCTCCACCTGTTCTGCACATGCACAGACTGATAGGCTCTTGCACATGTGTAAAAATGCAGGTATAGCTGGACATGCATCAGATGTGAGGGGGTGCTCTGCGAGAATGGAGTCTGGCCGCAGCGGGAATTTTTTTTTATTTATTTTTTTTATTTATTAAATTCTCGGATTACAAATACCTTTGAGCAGAAACTGCTCATTTACAAAGGTTCCACGTCAAAGGATGAGGGTCAACATACAAACAGAGGCAGTAAAAGAATGCACAATAAACGACCAAAACAACTAAAAGAAAAAATAAAGATACTCAGTTATAACATACTTTGAGAACTTAAGGAATTTAATTTGAAAATGAAGGGTGGCTCCAGACTCCAATACACAAAACTGTCTATGTCTGCAGTGCCATTTTATGGGAGTACTTTGTGAGAAAAGGGTGAGAGCTGGATGTCATGGAAGCATACAGCCACCATCGAAGCAAGGTAACCTAGTGCCCATAATATTTTAGTGTGTCTAGATTTTTTGTGGTGCTTTTATGCGGTTGGCTCTGGGACCACTACCAGGGATCTCAGCATGCCCATGAAAACAGTAGAAAGTAGGCCTAATTGTAAATATGCTACTGAAGCCCATAACACTGTACAAGTTTAATCATTTAAGTGGATGTGCCTGAGACCACCAGAAGGGGTAACAGAATCCTATAGGGCTGATGTTATCCCCTTTAGAAAAAGTTGTTGTTCTGGCAGGCTGTTCCTGGAGTTGCTAACAGGGACTCCAGGATGCCAGGGAGTAATGCTAGCAGAAATTTTCATTTAGAGGAGTATGGACAAGGATTTCTCCAAGAGGCTTCATACAGTTATAGTAGTATGCCTCCTGCTATTTCTGAAATACATTGTCTTGCCCTCAGATAATAATGCTGGTCTAGCTGTCTGATAATAATGCTGGTCAGTAGCAAGACTCAAAGTACAGTTAAACTGTGTCAGAAGTACCTTTTCCCCCATCCAGAGACAACCTAGTCCAATACTGCTGCCTCAAAGTTTGCCAAGAATGAGGAGAACTTGGACAACAGTGGGCTCAGGGAGTGTTAGGACAGTTAGGCAGTGGCACATTCCAAATCTTATTCCACTCCAGAACTCATATACCATACTGGCAAACTGGGACAACCAAACATAGGCACCCAAAGAAGTAGCATGGAAAGATGTGGAGGTCAGCTGAGGGGATGACCTCAGTGGGAGAGCAGTGGACTCCAGAGGAGGAAGAGGAAGTGAATCCTGGTGGGGGACTCTGTCATACAAAGGATTGAGCTAGGAACATGTGAGGGGGAGATCAAGGAGTTGAGGTGCCTACGAGGTGCCATGATGTGGAGAGATGACAGCAAGATCCTGGGGATCACCGGGAAGGCAAGATGGGAGGAGAGCTGGATGTTATTATCCACCTAGAAACTAATGACCTGGCAAACAGGGAGCCTAAGAAAGTTCAGGAAGAGTTTAGAAAATTGGGGAGGGGGTCTCAGGCAAGTAGCTATATCATTCACCTTCTCAGAAGTGCTACCTGTGAGAGGAATGGGAAATTGTAGTGGAGCACGCACCAGGAACTTTAACACATATTTGAAGATATGGTACTGCAAGGAAGGTTTCAGATTCATTGGTGCCTGGGGACCCACCTGGAGGGATGGGGGCTTGTTCAAGCCTAATGGCCAGCATCCATCCTGGAGAGGAATCCAAGCACTCAATAAAAAAATTAAATGCTACATGGACAAGCATTTAAACTAGCCAAGGGGAGTCAGGTCAGCAAGGTGGGTACCTAATTGCCCACCCCCATAGCTAGTAGCGGAAACAGAGAACAGGAGGAGGAGATATCACTACAAAGCAGAGTGCAAAAGATGTAGACAGGCACTCAAGGGGCAGATAGGCAGAAAAAGGGCAAAATACAACAAAAGGACATACAGAAGGGAGAACCAGGGATAAAGGACAGTCAGGAAGGGGACTGAAGTAGAACAGCAAAACAGACCGGGGAGGTCACATCATGGATAGCCATATGTGCCAATGCCAGGAGTCTTAGCAACAAGATGGAGGATCTGGAGGCTGCCATGGCACAGTCAGACCTGGACATTATAGCCATCACATAGACTTGGTGTAATTATAACCATGACTGGGAGATGGCCATACCTGGCTACAACAAATTTAAAGGAGAAAGGGCAGGCAGGTAGGGTGGAGCAGTGACACTTTATGTGAAAGATGGCATAAAGGCCACAGAGAGCCAGGAGGAACAAAACAGGGGGGAGATACTGTGGGTTAAGGTGGAAAGGAAAATGGGGTCAGCCATCCACAGAGGGGTGGTCTATAGACCACCAGCCCAGGAGGAAAAGACAGATAGGGATGTCAGACAACGGGGAGGTGGTGCTGGTTGGAGACTTTAATATTTCAGATGTGGACTGGAGCCTCCCAGCAGCAGCATCAACTAGGATCAGATTTATCATGGACTCCTTTCAGGGTGCTTTCCTTAAGCAACTGATCATGGAACCAACTTGGCAGAAGGCAATAGTGGACCTTGTGCTCAGAAATGGGGACAGTGATCTCTGGCCACTATGGTTTGAAATTAGAGAAGGAGCAAAACCAAACCACACAAAAACACGTATCCTGGATTTTAGGTGGGCAGAAATACCAAAAGACACATGCAGAAAGGGGATAGGAAGAAGTACCAGGAGAAGAAAAGGGAGGCAGGGAGGTCAGTAAGGGAAGCCAAAAAAACTCAGACAGAAGAGCACATCGCAAAACCAGTGGTTAGAGGTACATAAGTGAAAAAAAAAAAGGCAAAGGGAGGGATAGTGAGACTGAAGGGGGAAGACGGGGGGCAGCATGGAGGATGACTACAGTAAAGCTGACATACTGAACAGATATTTCTGCTCAGTCTTTACTGAGGAAGGGGAGGGTAATGGGACTGAAATGAGTACAAAGGGTGGGAAGGGTACAGAAACAGACACAAGTCCCTTTGCATGCGAAAGGGTCCTAAAGGAATTTGAAGGAATCAGAGTCGATAAAGCAATGGGGCCAGAAGGAACTAAGAGAGGTGGCGGCTGTACCTCAGGCAATCCTGTTTAGCCAATCACTGGAAACAAGGGAGGTACACAAAGATTGGAGGACAGCAGGTGTAGTCCTCTTACACAAAAGTGATAACAAAAAGGAAGCAGGGAATTACAAACCACTCAGCCTAACCTCGGAAGTGGGGAAGATCATGGAAGCACTACTGAAGTAGAGACTGGTGGAACATCTAGTTGTCAACAGACTACAGGACCCAATGCAACATGGTTTCACTGGGGGAGCAGTTATGATAGACCAACCTCATTGAATTTTTTGACTGGATGACAAGGTAGGTGGATAAGGGGAGGGCAGTGGACGTGGTCTATCTGGACTTTAACAAGGTCTTTGACACTGTACTGCTTAGAAGGCTGTTAGACAAACTGGAATATGGGAGTGTGCAGGACAGTAATGCAGTAGTTACGTAATTGGCTTGGTAGCAGGACACAGATGGCAGTGGTAAATGCCTGTCACTCTACAGAGGGAAGAGTGACCAGTGAGGTGCCTGCAGGGTTCAGTGCTGTGATTGGTCCTATTCAACATCTTCGTCAGTGACATTGTGCAGAACCAAAAAAGTAGAATTTCCCTGTTTGCTGATGATACAAAGTTCTGTACCAGAGTGGACATGCCAGACAAGTGTAGATAGAATGAGGAAGGACCTGCAGAAGCTTAAAGAATGGTCAAGGGTTTGGCAGTTGAAGTTTAATGCACAAAAGTGCAAAATAATGCATATGGGGCATAAAAACACTGGAACAATATATCAGTTGGGGGGTGAGAATATAGCATGCATGAAGCAGAAAAGGAACATTGGGGTTATCATCTCTGATGACTTCAAGGTAATGAAACAGTGCGATAAGGCAGCAGGTAAAGCAAATAGGATGCTGGGATGCATAGGCAGGGGTATTATTAGCAAAAAAAGGGAGGTCATAATTTCACTATACAAGGCACTAGTGAGGCCCCAACTGGAATACAGTGTCTAGTTCTGGAGGTCTTCCCTACATAAGGACATAGACGGGGGGAGAAGGTTCAGAGGAGGACAACAAAGATGGTACGGGGATTGCATCACAAGTCCTGTGAGGACAGGCTAAAGCACTTGAATATTACTTCTTGGAGGAGAGAAGGGAGAGATGGGATATGATAGACATACAAGTACCTTACAGGAAGGAACAGGGTACAGGAAACCACTATTTTCCAGTGAAAAATATGTTCCAGGACAAGAGGGCATGGGATGAAGTTGGAGGAAGGACAATACAGAAGAAATGTGAGGAAGAATTTCTTCACAGAAAGGGTGGTGGACAAGTGGAACACCCTGCCTGAGGAAGTGACGGGGGCTGAAGAAATCACAGAATTTAAGAATGCATGAGATAGACATAAGGGAATCCTGGAAGTCAGGGGTAAGGGGCAACAGACTTCTAGGAAAACATAAACTGAACTTACAAGCTCAAATGGGCAGACTGAGTGGGCCATAGGCCCTTTTCTGCCAACAGTATCTATATATCTCTATAAACCACATTGAGATTCATATAGCAAAAAAGGTTATGCCACTTTATCCCTCTAATACTTAAAGTAGCAGTACTAGATAAAGAAAACTGGATCTTTTGCAACAGTTTGTTCCATGTGCTCTGTTGAGCACTCACCTGGTAATCTTTCTTGTTTTTATTGTGCTATCTCCCTCTAATATGCTCCATTTTTCTTTGCTCTTGTTTAAATTTCTCCTGTTCGCCTTGTTGAACTGAAACCCTCTGCTGCCAACAGCGCATATGCATGACTTGCAGTACTATACATGGACAGTGGGAATGTGCAGCACAGGGTCCCACGGAAGTAAACTAAAGATGTGATGTAACATGAGGGGGATCTTGGCTGTAAATTAGGCAGCAGCCATATTTGCTGTGGATCTACAACAATGGAAATACATTTTAAATATCTAAAAAACTAAAGATCGCTAGAAAAAAATATTTACAGATATGGAAACCAGAACTATGGCTGCATGCTTCCAGCCAAAAAGCTGCATTTTGATAATCACATCCTGATTACCTAATACTGCCGCTTTAATGTCCTTAGGAGGGCATGATTATGTTTTTACCATCCCATGACTCCCTTTTGGGTTAAAACAGCTAGCTAAACTTCATATTATAATGCTTTTTGACTAGTTTTCCTGGGAGGAGTGATGATGTGATAGGTGAGGGATGGATGGACTTACTATTGTGTTTTAAAGGAGTTGGTTAGGCTGCTTCTCTTTGGGCATCATGGATCATCAAGCTCGGAGAGGGCACCTGGTTTGGGCATTAGCTTGGTTAGGGTCAGGGATTTGGGAGTTTATTTTTTCTAATTAGGGATAGTGAGATAGGGGTTCCAGTAATGGGGGAGGATGGGAGGTGGAATTTTGGGAGGATACTCTTATTATGCTGCTAAGCACGGGTCGATTTTGGTATCTTTTTTCTTAAATTATTATTAATGGTTCCTGGAATATACTTTAGTGGAACATCAAGGGGAGAGGGATAATTCGAAGAGGTACTGTGTTTTGAGACTTTAAATTGCTACTGTCCCCAGATTGTGATGTTACAAGAAACTCTTATTTTCTTTGATCAAATACTTACAGTAAATTAAAAAAACTTTGGGTGGGACAGGATTTTGGGGCTGAATCAAGTGCTAGACGGGGAAGTGTAGCTATTTTATTCCATAGATCATTCTCTTTCAGTCTAATTAGGGAATGGCAGGACCCGGAAGGCCGTTACATTATTCTTCATGGATAATTTGCTACTGTGAAAATGGTTTTTGGTTCTATATATGAACCAAATGCCAATGCTCCATCCTTTTTCCCCCATTGGCTACTTTACTTGCCTCATTTTGGGACATTCCATGTCTCCTGGGATGGGATTGGAATCTGTGTTTTTCTAAAGACATAGACAGATCCTATCATAGATGGGTGGATCTTTCCCCAGCCCAAATGGCATTAAGGGAATTTTTGACAAATTTAGACTTAGTGGATCCGTGGCAGATGACATATTCACGCAATTGGGATTACACCTTCTACTCTCTCCCACATGGGGTTTACTCCCAAATTGACTTTTTTCTTCTTAGTAGCACTTATCTGGTGGGTGGAAGGAGTGGATATTTACCCTAGTCTTCTCTCTGATCATTCTCCCATTTGGATTGATCTACCTGTGTCACAGCCTGCCCTCAAGTCTGGCATTTGGTCCCTTAATGCACAACTGCTTACAGATGTGTATGTGTTTGATCATATGAAAAAGTTTATCTCTATTTCCTGGGAAGAAAACTTTAATTCAATGTTTGCTAAATAATTTATTAGGCTTTCCATGATATACAAAAAAAAACTTAATACTCAGATAGAGGAGTGTCTGTCCTGTATTCATGCTCTTGAATTCCAACTATCAAAAACATCTGAGGAACACTTCTGGGTTGAGCTTCATTCTCTAAGGGCTAAATATTCATCCTGTCTTCTAGATTGTATGGTACGCTCGGCCTTGCACATTAAGGCAACTTATATTGGGCAAGGGGAGAAGGCTGGGAGACTTCTAGCTAATGGAATTAAACAACAGAAAGCAGCTAGGTGGGTAGCAGCTTTGGTTGACCCTACTTCAGATTCCATGACTTCAGACCTGGCCAAAATTGCTAATATATTTAAAGATTTCTACCAGTCTCTTGATCTGGCTCCTCTGGCTGATGATGCTTATCCCACCCTCTTTGAAGACTTATTTCAGAGTATTGGTTTACCCCAACTCACAAAATCTCAGCAAGATTCATTAAAGGGATATATATCCAAAAAGGAAGTTCTTGATTCTACAGACCACCTCCCTTCAGATAAGGCCCCAGGCCCTGACAGTTTTCCACCCCTTTTTTATAAAACATTCAGGGTTTTATTTGCCCCATATTTAAGTACTATATTTAATCATGTTTATACCCACAACATCACAGAAACTGCTTTATCTGAAACTTGAATAGTAGTGCTACCCAAACTGGGAAGAGACCCCTCTATTCCTGATAACTATAGACCTATTTCTCTTTTAAATATTGATATGAAAATGTTAGCTAGCATTCTGGCATTCCATTTAAAGCAGGTTCATTTGACCTAATTGGTCCAGATCAGATGGGTTTTGTTGCTTGTAGGCATTCCAGTGATTATTTCTGAAAGATTTTCCATCTCCTTTCCATGTCTGGGGTGGAGGGGAGCATCAATAAGGTGTTCATCTCCCTAGACACCGAAAAGGCATTTGATAGAGTGTCGTGGAATTTTTTGTTTGATGTTCTTCCAAGATATAGTATCCCAAAGGGGTTTATTCAATGGCTTAAATATTTTACATCTGCCCCTCAGTTAGGATTCTTAATAATGGAATTGTATCCTATATATTTTGGTTAACCCAAGGTACCTGGCAAGGATGCCCCTTCTCCCCTATGCTCTTTAATTTATATAGCGAACACTTAGCTAGAAAAATGATAATAACCCCAGGGATAGCTGGCATTAAAGTTGGCCTGCTTGAGTCCAACTTTCTATGTTTGCTGATGATGTTTTGTTACATATTGCCAATTGGGAACACCAACTCCCTAAAGCTTTAGATATTATATGTGACTATGGTGTCCTGGTTGGTTATAAACTTAACTGACATAAGACAATGGTCCTCGTTGTGACAGATTCTTGTTCAAGGAAAAAGGCTGAGGAATTGTTCCTCAAATGGGCTCCCCATACAGGTTCTTTTTTGGGGATGGATCTCACCCTTAAGCTCACTACTCTTAAAGAGTTGAATCTGGACCAGTAGTAAAACAAATGAAGCTTGATCTTCAAATAAAACAATATTTATCCCTGACACTCTGGGAAAGAGTCAATTTATTGAAAATGTTCATTTTCCCATGTTTAATGTACCATCTTTGCATGTTGAACATCCCTTTGGCTAAAAAGTGGTTCCAAAGGATTAACTCTATCTGGTCATCCTTTTTGTGGCTGGGAAAATGCCCCAGGGGAGCATTGAATAAATTATGCAGGTCTAAAGAGTTAGGTGGGTTACAGGCTCCCAACATGTTCCTATGTTATCTCTCTCTTCATGGCTGTAATTTAGATCATCTCCACATTGAGAATTTCTCAGGGCAATCATCTCATATCTCCCTGTCCTCACTTCTTTATATACCATATAGTAAACTCCCTACTAAGCTAAGAGATTCCCCCATAGGTTGATCGGTCAATGCACATCGACAGTTATGTTAATTATTACAGCTTAACTGCAAACAGGATTTGGGAAAGCCACTCTTGGAAAACCCTAATATTCAGATAGGGAACAAAGTTCTACTTCCCTCAACTTGATGGGATCTGGTAGCTTCCTCTTTATCTGATTTTGTAAAACAAGACAATTTCCTAACCTTGTCAGAATTTAGAGAAAGTTTGCAGCTCCTGGCTTATTCTTTGTTTAACTACCTACAGCTCAAACACTGTATACAGTCTGTAGTGGGGAATCCCCCCTGCTCTACTACTGCTACTCATTATTTATATGTTTGGCTACTGCAGTGTTGTATAACAAGCAGATTTCTAAACTATATAAAGAAATGGGACTTCTAGCCTGGAATCTCATCCAGCCAACAGTGTACTATTGGGCTGCTAATTTGGTTTATAATTCAGCTGAGTGGAAGAACATTTGGAAAGATATATATGAAATTGTCAAACAAGACAGATTATGTTTAATGCAATTCAATATCCTCCACAACTTATATTACTCTCTTCTCAGGCTTCATTATGTAGGCAGTAGGGCAGACACTACATGTCCTAAATGTAAACAAGAGGAAGGTTCAATGTTACACATGATATGGGCATGCACTAAGGTCTCTGCCTTTTGGCAAGATATTGAGAATAAAGATGCAGTGAAGTACAATTCCACCCATGAAGTGGACCCAAAGTGGTCACTTCCCATTAGTATTTTGCTATGTGAAGTTCCCATTTTAAACCCTCACTTTACTACTTTGCACTGTAATTATGACTTTGCATTGTGCACTCTGCCTTATTCTGCTTTAAGGTGGAATGGGAATTCACAGGCAGGCTACACACATCACATGGCTTACACAGTGTAGGTCACATACTTCAGGCAGGCAGGCAGGCAGGAGGTTACAGGCAAAAACACTTTCCAATGTGGTCTGACTTACACATTTTGCAGGGCGTATGAGAAATGGCTGTGCTCTGCAAATGGCCAGGGGTTAGGTGTGGACATGTGATGAAGAGTGGTGCACAGGTGACAAGTCCACAAATTAAGTTATTTTCCCCATTTTACATTCAAAGGTTGAAGTACCACTTGCACTAGATGTACTGCATTGACCTACAAACAGATGATTTAAGATTCACTTTTGGAATCTCCAGCAACCCCTCATCAGCCAAGCGGAGCGATCAGCCAGGGCAGTAGGGAACCAGAAGTTCTTTCAGATAGGCCAGACCCTGACTGTGAAGGGCTTTGAAAGTCAGTAAACTGACCTTAAAGGTGATCCTCCGCCATATAGGCAGCCAGTTCAGCACTGGGGGTAATATGACAGGACCTACTGGAACCAGCCAAAACCTGGGCTGCTGCATTCTGCACTAGCTGCAGACAACAAATTTCTACCGCTGAAAGCCAAAAGTAAACAGCATTGCAATAGTCCAGACGTGAGGACACTAAGGCGTGGACCAACATTGGTAGGTCATCAGACAGAACTAGGTGCCTAACTCTGACTATGTTCCTGAGATGGTAAAAGGAAGTCTTGATGACTGCTGACACTTGTGACTGCAGTGTCAGCCTATCATCCAAGACAACCCCCAGGTTATGCACCCATTCAGAGGTTGGGAGTGAGACACCACCAAGAAAAATTCTTGAGGGCGTACCAACAGACCACCCCTCTATCTGGTGACCCGGGTCCACAGACAATACCTCTGTCTTTTCTGAGTTCAACTCCAGCCAACTAGAATCCACCCACTCCTGGATTTCTTTCAGACAGTTGTTAAACATCGAGAGAGCTCCATCCTGGTCGGGTGCAAAAGACAGGTATAGCTAGGTATCATCTGCATAGCAGTGAAACCTCAGCCCATACCATCTTACAATGTCTCTGAGGGGTAGCATACACAGCGAATAGCATGGGAGACAGCACTGAACCCTGAGGCACCCAACACAACAGAGACATTGAGCCCGAGAAAAAAACCCCGAACACAACTCTTTGTGATCTCCCAGTGAGGAATGAGGTGAACCATTGAAGGACGGTTCCTGATATTCTGCAAATATGCCTCAGACGTTCTATCAACACCATGTGATCCACGGTATCAAAGACTGAAGAGAGATCAAGGAGAACCAAGATGGAACGTCTCTTCTGATCCCTTGCCTTCAGAAGATCATTGAGCACCTGAATCAGTGCTGTCTTGGTGCCAAGTCTTTTGTGAAAACTGGACTGGAGGAGTTTGTAGATGTCATGGATGGTTAAATGGTTCCCCAATTCAGCTGCCACTACCTTCTCAATCACCTTCCCAATAAAGGGTAGGTTAGAGATGGGTCTGTACTTTGTGAAACAATCTGGGTCCAAGGTAACTTTCTTCAGGTGTGGTGTCACCACTGCCTCTTTCAGGGAGCTAGGGAACTCACCCGACTCCAAGGAGCACCAGACTATTCTCACAAGGACTGGACCGATGATATCACTACAACCCAGAATTTGGGAGGTCGGTCAAGGATCCAAACTACAGTATGTAGGGCGCACACTATGGATAATCCTCATAACATCAATGAAATCAAGTCGACTGAAGGAACTCCAAGAAAATTGAGGTACTGTGAACTAGCACTGTTCAACAGCATCTCCCCAGATAGTGCTAGTTGCAGATCTGCCTTGATGTCAGCCACCTTAGTTGCAAAGAATTGAGCAAGCTCATCGCACTCTAATTGCAAAAAGGCTTTCCGAACTTTGCAGACAGGCTGGGTTGCACAGTCTGTCTACAGTTCAAAAAAGCTGAGCTGGTCAATTTTGAGCAACCGCAATCTGCCAGGACAGGAATTCTGCCTTCTTATGGGTGATTGCAGATTGATAGACTGCATAATGGTCCATCAATCTAAGGTGGTCGGTTTTAAGGGCCGACCTGCACGAGCACCACTCTAACTTTCGCCCCTGTCTCTACATCTCCCTCAATGTCCCATCAAACCAGGGGGACTTGGGGTGAAGGGATAAGGGGTGCACACAGACAGGAGCAATAGAATTCAGAGCCACCATAACAGCCATATTATAGGCCAACACGAGGGTCTCTGGACTACTGCTCACCAATGTGGGGCACGAGAGGTCAAGGACCACCGCAAGGCCTTGGGGAGTAATATCTCATAAAGGGAGGTAAGTAACCATCTCCACAGGGGTAGGCCTTCTCGGGGGGGGTGCAGAAATTGAACCTCATGGTGTAGTGATCTGACCAGGTGACTGGTTCCACCCCCAGGTCGGATGTTTCAATCCCTAGTAGGAAGACTAAGTCCAAAGAGTTTCCAGATTTATGGGTAGCAGTGGAAACCACCTGTGTAAGGCCCAAATGAGTCATTAATTGGAGGATTATTCATTTATTACTATTATATGTATGCAGTAAGAAATGTCAAGCCATATACAGCACAGAAGTAAACTAGCACAAAAGATGATTTTATGAAATCAGGGAGAAGGTGCTCATATACAGTACATATAACGCTAGATAATTTAGAAAGTCACTGAAACTTAATTCAACATTAGATACCTTTGGGAACTTACATATTGCTAAAAAGAAATTACTCAACTTATTGCAATAAATGGAGTAAACAAGTAATTTAGACAACCAGGATACTTTGTATATCATGGTGGTATTTCAACTGGTACAATCTGAATGTGCATCTCAAGAACTGTCTGTACACAAAATGAATGTGTTATTTTGGAATCAGCCTAAAACGTAGACAGCAAGAAATGGTGATATCACCCCAGCTACAAGCGATTTAATTGATCCGTGTTGTAAACTGATATAAAAAGGTTCATGGTGAACTTATTATTTACACTAAAATGCTTGGCTGTACTGTTACAACACAGTGAATGAATTGATGAGTTTTTCAGTTAACTATCACCTGCTCCATATAATTTTAGGATGTGCTGTGATACCAGAAATAAAATCAATCAAGCAGTTAATCAATCAATCCATCAATTAAAATGTTCAAATTTCCCAATCAGTGGGAATGGTTAGATGAACGAAGATACTGCTAGATGTAAGGGAAGTAATGGACAGGGTTATGATGTGGGAGGTTGTTCAACTTGACACCAGAGAAGCTGGAAACAGACAGATTATACTGGTACTGGTTTAGCAGTCACCCTCTTTCTGAGGATGACTGGAGAGTGTCCTCCACACTGTCAGATGCGTCACTTGGATTGCCCTCTCTTTTTCAGAGTGATCAGAGAAACAATCTCATGCAGGTGGCATTAGTTGGAGTGCCCTCTGTTGAAGAGGGACCATATGAGCATTACAGCACTGGTAGTGTGTGTCAGTGGATTGTTCTCCTTTTTCTAGATGCAGTACAGTTACTCATATCTGTGCAGGACCTGAGATATGTGACCTGAGCAGTCAATTCAATATGCACTGTTGATTGCAGAGCTGGGGAAACTGAGGGAATAAATGGACAAATTAAAAAGTAGAAAAAAACAGCAATGTTGCTGTACATTCTCAGATACAGGCATGCAGCAATGGAACCCTGGCGCAAGCTTGGTGAGGTGATGGGGTTCCATTGCAGCATGCCTGCAACTGTGGAGGTAATGCTGTTGTTGTTTTTTCTACTTTTGAATTTGTCCACTGCCCTTTCAACTGCACTATATTCCTGAAATGCTCATGCAGTAATGAATCTGTGTGATTAGAGGCAATTCATGGAGGAACAGCACACTTCTTGAACTGTGGTACAATGCCGTTGTTCTTTTTTCTACTTTTGAATTTGTTCATTGCACTTTCAACTGCACTGTATTTCTGAAATGCTCATGCACCAATGAATCTGTGTGAATAGAGACACATAATGGAGGAACAGCACACTTCATGAACTATGGGGTATTTGCTCTATTAGATCATACCTGTAGTTCAATTTCTCAAGTGAGAACCATGAATGGCAAAATGCAAAAATCAATAAATTATGTCAATCCCTGTGTTAAGCCCATTTTTTGATGCAACAGCACTTAACTTCTTTGATACAACTGCAACTGATTTTAGCACATTGGGTACTGTTGCAAAAATTTCCTCAGTTTATGCCAAAGACTTGGTGCAAGCTTTGTAAAAAGAGTCATCCAAATGGCACAGCTTTGACCATGGACAAATGTTCTAAATGGTAGCATTTGGTGCTTGTGATTGAAAATTCCGATCTCTGGCTGGGAGAATACCTCAAGCCCCATGCACCAAGCAATCAGTGCACCAGGGTTTTGTGGCACTCCTTGGGCCTTGAAAGTAGAGCTTCATTTGTATAAGTCTGCAACAGTTAGATGCTCATAAACCCTGAGATCGAAGCTTGAGGGGTTTATGTTAGCATCTAACCCCAAGGGTGTGTGTAAACTTCAAGTTTAAACTCACCACCCCATATTTTCATTTTATATAATTGCTGGGTTTACCTTTTTTACCACAGCAATTTTATAAAATGAATGTAGGTTCTGAAGCACTCCACAGCCTGGTTTTACTTCAGGATGAGGTCTCTGGTGCTGTTTTCTATTTATTTAAAGCATTTGTCTTCCTCAGCAGTAAAATGATAACTTCCCCCCCTTGTCATATGTTTTCTGTTTAAAATTTACCTACCGCCGAATCCGAGTGGTGGTTAAGTCTGCAGAGAAGAAAAAAACCTGCAGCCAGCAGTCTGAAGAGAAGAGCTGCAGCAGGCCATGAAGAGAGTAATGGAAATCATGCATGTGTTTGCCGTTATAAACGCTCATTTATAATTGCAAATAATGCCACAGTTTCTCTATGGCAAAAAGGCGAAGCCATTAATTATATTTTTTTTAGCATTTAAAAGTAGTCAATTGGAAGAAAACCGATGAGTAACTATATTGAAATCAGTTTGAAGAGTAGAAATTAAATAATTTAAATCTTTATAAGCCTAAATAGAGTAGAACTGTCAGCATAAAGTCTAGTCATGCAATTATTGACTATCAAGGACTAGGGATCAACAAACAAATTAAAAAGAATGGGACTTAAAAAAGAACCCTGGTGTACCTCAGTGCTTGTAGAAAGAAAAGAAGATTGACATCCATTCCAAGAAACAACCTGGCTTCTACATTTAGATACGATGAAAACCAAGATACAGCATTTGTAGAAAAGGCATGAGAAAGTAAATGTTCTAAGAGCAAATGGTGATTTATTACATCAAAGGCTTTGGACAAGCCTATAAAAACTTCCCCAATGTATTGACCCTTGTCTAAAGCTCTTGAGATGGAGTTGTGAAAGATAGTTAAAGCTGTTTAGGTAGAATGAAGTTATCAGAAGCCAGACTGAGCAAATGAAAGCACATGATTGTTAAGAAGATATTGAGAAATTTGTTCATTTCAGACTTCCCAAAAAATTGATCCACTTGTAAGGATCACAGAGTAATCAGCATAAAGAAAGATTTGAGTATTACAACAAACTGAGGGTAATATATTCAAAAATAAACTAAATAAAAGGGGACCCAAAATAAAACCCTGAGGAAACTGCAGATGTGGGTGAAATGCTTCCCTTAATTTTTGTTGATTGGGAGCAACCAGAAATGCCATTCTCAAACCAATCAACAACATCAGAAGACAAACCCAGATTAAAATGGCCAGACAAATCCAGATTATGACTTATCAAGTCAAAAGCCTTGGTCAAGTCCACAAAGGCAGCCACAGCAAAAAAAAAAAACTATCAAGGGCCTGATGGACTGCCTGTGTGAGCCTGACCAAGGCCCTCAATGTTCTGTGACCTGGAGTTAATATATCATACTTAAGTAAATAATCAGTCATCTGATTGAAGACTATCCATTCAGTGACCTAAGATAAATGAACCAATTGAGAAATTGGACAATAATTTAGTACTTGGCCATGTCCCCAGCTTTAAATATTGAAATAACAGTTACCTGTTCCCGAATGTCTGGAAACTGGCCATGTCAAAGTGACAAATTAAATATGTTTGTTAATGGAAAAGAAATAATATTGGTGGTGATCCTCATGAGCCTGAAGTCCACATAACCATTATCCACTGTAGGATGATGGCTAAGATTAGAAAGATAAGAAAGGACTTCACTGTGGGTAAGGATCCTAAAATAAAAATTTGGATGAGCAAGACCCAGCATAAGATCACCAATGTTATGGCTGTCAGGAGAATAATCAGGGTTGGAACAAGGTATTTAATCTGATAAATCTGAAAAATATTTATTGAATTCTGCAGCTACAGTTGAGAGCTCATTTATTACTCCTGATGGCATCTTTCATGTCTGAGGGGAGATACTTGATATTCTTCTAAGCAAATTATTTATTAAGTTCCTTTTATCCTAAACATTCTTTCCCTTTAAACTGTTTCTCATTTTTGATAAGAAATTAACATTTTAAGCTTCTATTCAAAGATCTACATTTGTTGTGGGCCTTCTTATAAGCCAAAAGAGTGACTATATCTCTTGTCTTTCCATGCATTTTCCACTTTTTATCCCTCACTCTCAATTGTTCAAGTAACTCTGGTGAAACATATTACTGTCTCTTGCCCCTGATTCTTAGCCTTCTTGGGGTAACAAAAGAGTCACAGTATAAAACTGGCTACTGAAGGCCTGTGATGCATAGAAACATAGAATTTTACGGCAGATAAGGACTGCTTGGCCCGCCTAGTCTGCCTATTTTTCTACCTAACAGATAAGCTGCAAATCCTAGTTAACCAACAGCTTCCTCATCATCAGCAGGCAAAAAATTATCTAACAAGGACGAGTCAAACTGAGACAAGGCCTCCCTAAATAATACTTACCTCTCATATTTGCAGCTGGATTGAAATATGCATTTACTTCATTTCTTACTTACGTCTTAAGAGTGACTTTAAACAATAGAAAATGCCACAAAGTGCACGTGTCCCTAATGTTTCTGAAAGATAAAATCAAATGTGCTGTCTCATAGGTCTGTTTTAAACAAGATTGAGGCAAGCATTGCACCCCTTGAGATAGCCAGCCTGAACCTTTTTGAGCAGATTCTTATCCAAATAATAAAGACATTCCAAACAATTTTAAGACTGAATACAAAAATTAAAAATATGCTACAGAAAGAGCTTATTAAATTTCTGAAGGGATCTACTATGTACCCCAGGAGAATGTTGAGACAATAACTAGGGCCATCATTGTCATTTTGGTGAATAGTGTTCCAACCAAGACAAATACAATTTGGTAGGATGTTGTCAATGTACAGAAAGCTAACTATCCTCTACAGTATTTACAGAAACCCATATTATGAGGATTTAAATGTGGATCACTTTAAAACCTGGCTATGGAGCCAAGCATATGGTACTTAACTGATGGAAAGATGTTATGATTATTTGTTTTTAAGATGTTTTGTTGATTATATTGTGGTGAAATTTTATGATTATGTGGTTTTAACTGGGTTAGGCACCTTGGTTTTGAAAGGACCAATAAAAATAAAGTTTATTATTATTATTATTATAACATTCAGGTTGAGTTTGGAGTACAAGATACCAAAAAAGCAATGATTGAGAAGGCCTAGATTATTACAAATGAGAATGGGTATGAAACAGTCTTTGATAACATTGTCTTGAACCAAATGAAGGAGGCTGAAGAGAGTCATGTCAGAATCTGGGAAAGCACATTGGAAGCATGCTGCTTTCCTGATCTGTTCCTACATGACACTTGTGGATGCTTGGATAAACATGAGGTACATGTTCCTGGAGCTGAGTACTGAGCAACCAGAGGATTCCTTTCTGATGATACATTCTGTCAAAATATTCAATATTTATTTATCCTAAATCTGGTAGAGTGAGTTAAACACACTCTTTTCATCCGTTGCACAAACTCTGCAGTTGACTATAGATTTCACAGTATGAAAGTTATATAGTTACTGGAAAAGTTAAAAGAAAAGAATGAGACACAGCAAGTGAATCAGAACTCCATCCTTTCAAGTATGCATGGCAGCAAAGAATACTGGTACTGAAGGCACTCTGATGTTTTGTGCATGCTACAAGAGTACAATGCAGACACTAGTTTTGTTTCTCTAAACTGAACAGAACTTCATTTCATTTACTTAGGGTTATTTCTAGTGTCACTGGAAAACTGCAGAACATTTTAACCCAAAATGCAGAGATTTTTTTGCAGAAATGATGGTAAAAGTGTGGAGGTTCACTCTACATTCCCAGTTCTCCATTAGACATATTTTATTGTTTGCTACAGCTTGTATGGATCACATAACTTATTTGGTAAATATATTGCCACTTGTATATGTTTTTACTATGAAGAAAGGTATATGTTTTTGAAATGAACTATAGATTATTCATTATGTAGCATATCTTCCAAAATCTAAAGACATCTCCCTCATGCAGTGCTAACTAGATTTTATTTACTAATTCAGTCAGTCAGCATTGAATAAATCCTGAAACAACATAGTTTGCCAGTTTAGATGTTAAATAATGAAGCCTGTTTAACAACTACTTACTTTGGTGCAAGAAAAAAAAATAAGGAGCTGGGAAGGGGAAATTGTTTAAACAGGAAAGGCACACTAAGCCAAAGCTTGTTTCTCGGTGTGACCTGGGAGCACAAGGAAGTTTAGTGCCTTGCTCAGGGTCACACGATATGCAGGTGGGGCTGTAGGATTCAAACTCAGGTCTCCAGGCTTTCAGCTCAGAGCCCTAAACCACTGTGCAATACTGCATCCTTAAATAAATGAATAACCATGGTACCTTATAAAGTTGTAGTAAAAATTAAAATATATTGTTAAACTAATTGTTGTTCTTAATCAGCACTGTAAGCACAAACAATTTAAAATGAGATTATAAAAGTATTAAAATTATACCAGTAGCTTTATGGTACAATAGTTTTTAATACATAGCACTTTTGATTACTTGGGTTGCAATTATTTTTTTTGTCTATTTGAAGGTAACTGCTTAAATAGACTTAACCTGTTTTTTTCAGCATGTTTTCAGAATTTTTTTGTAGGATTTCTATGTCAGCATGCAGTTGTGGCAGGTTATTAAGTAAGGGATGACTGTCAACCAACCCCTCAGAAGCTTATTCAATTCTTTAATCAGCAAGGCCATCCAAACTCCTCACACATTTGAATAAGAATCCCTTCAAAATGAAGGTATTTATACAAGGAAACTTACTCTATGACTCAAAAGCAAGTTTTATAGTTATTACTCCTTTGAAGTGAATAGGGCAATTTGCATCTTTTCTCACTCCTATTATTTTAGTATCTGTGGCAGCAAAACATTTTCTGATTATCTGCTACAACAGAGATTTTAATGGATCAGGTGTATATATACATGGCCAGAGGATCTGAAACCAAACCAGGAAAGTTAACAACATGAAAGCAGAGTTACATTTGATCCATCCTCACCTCATATTGTCTTATTTTGGACAAATCCAAGTCTTTTTATCAACTTGCTAGCATATTTGAGTAGATTTTCTTGAGATTTAAATATTTATATGCAGTTTCAGTCAAAATTCCACTAAACTGCAGTTTGTTTTGCATTTTGTGGGGAGAATGGTGAAAGTTGCTGATATTATGGAAAACTTATGTGTGCAATTTTCCAGTGTCCCTCATTATAACCGTTGAGCATAGGTCACTTACAGTGGTTACCCATGTAAGACACGTTCAGTGACATACTATCACAAATAGGGTAAATACAAATTACATTTGTTTTAATTGCACACATAACATATAATCCCCAAAATAAATAGACATGACTACAAGTTTTTAATATTTCCACACACAGTCTAACATCAGGATAGACAAATTATATATTACAACAACAACAACCTCCCTGGAATACTGCTGGGGTGATTCAGAATTGGGCAAATACAGATGAATATGATATATCATCTATGATGCTGGTTGGTATGTGCTTTTTAGACAGAGTGTCAATGTCATGACAATTTCATAACTGATTTCATGCACTCCTGAGATTCATTCTGTCAAAGATCAATCCACCTCTTAGTATGTAGAACACTACTTCTGGAGAGTGTAATATAAGTCATATGGGCTCCTCCTCCTCGTCACATGCTGCTGTGGATAAAAGATGCTCCCCTTATTGATGATAGTGAAGACTCAGAGATCCTCAAGTTTATCATATAGTACATTACTTGTCAGGTTCCTAACCAGTTCAACAGTCCAATGCTATAGAAACTGGCAGAAAAGGTTCTAGTGTCATTTGTGTTTTAAATACTGTCATCGAAAATTAAAAAAAGTCATGGCAATTGGTCCACTTGGTGTCATTTTGGATTTCTGAGATGTGTTTGTGAACACAGCCATTTGAGTGAGTGCTTGTCTGCCATGCAACATCATCTGAAGGTGAAATCCAAAAACAGAGTGTATGAGTTGCCCAGAAAGGAAAAAGAGGCATAGATAAATTGTAGTAGCCCAACTTTGTTGTTGATGTGGCAGGCAAACATTTGTGGTATATGACTTTGTACATTACCAAAAAACAAACATGCTTGCAGAAACTTTGAAAAGATTGGTCCAACAGTGACAGATCTATCCCTTCAAGGTTGTGGTCTCTCAGGTTAAAAACTCTCTCACACCATGAATGTTGAGCACATGAAGCAAGTAACCATTTGATCAGAACATGCCTGTATGGGAACTTCAAGTCAATAACCATGGGGCCTATGAAGCTAGTGACCCTCTGATCAGAAAAAGGTGGTATGGAAAATTCAAGTCAATGCAGTACTTCAATGTTAGCTACAAAGAAAACAGAAATTGCATCTTTAAAATCTCATGATCAGATTGAAGAGATTGTGGCAACCAGGCTATGTTCAACAAATATCTTGAGAAATAATTTGATTGACACATACTATCCACAACATCATGCAAAACATGTCCCGTTGAAGACACATAATGGTATGACTTCAAGTTTGGAGTTGAGTTAAACCCTGCAAAACAGATCTACCAAGTGACAGGCTTGCAAGGGAGTCTAGTAAAAAGATCCAGACCTTGGTTGATTGATCACTGCAAACTCACTCTCAAAACTTCAGAAAAAAGGGAGTATTACTACTTCACTCTCCTCTTCCTATCCAAGCCAGAGAGAGAAGACAGTTCATTGAAAGGTCATTGTGAGACATTTGGGAGCAGTTCAATTTGAGCTACGAGTCCTTTAAGGCTGAAACTACAGTTGTACACATTAACAGAATACAGTTAGAGCAGCAACAGATAGAAAAGCGTAGACAACCGCTGGAGAAAGTTACTTCAGTAAATTCTCAGTAATACTGTGACCCAGAGAGAGAAGGAGCTTTGGTATTGTCCCTCCCTGTCAGTGATCCAACAGTACTAATATCAGTGGCTGAAAGTGCCATGCAACAGGCATGCCATTTTGCTAGTGACTCTGCTTTCATACAGGAATAGTTGAATTCACAGCAAATTATTATGTATACTGCTGTTATATGCTGTGAAGCATGGTATGTGGCATCTTAGCAAGGAGTGTGCTTGTGATAAGCATGGAACACTGTGTAAGTTTGTGAGTGGTTCTGCAGGGACAGACAAATGTTTCCTTATGGAAGCAATTAGTGCAGTAGTATGGAAACATACTGGAGTACCAACAGCTGCATCTGTGACAGCTCCAACTGGACTAGAAGCATACAACATGGTTGGAATAACTCTTCACCACATTGTTATACTACCTGTGGAACATGGGAAAACTGATGAGCACTAGAAGCTGTCATTTGAAGTTGCAACAGGGCTGCAGACCATGTTTGACAAAATGGAGCTCTTGATTATTGATGGGATCAGCATAGCTGCAGTGTTATGCTTGCCTTCCTTCATCTACTGTACACCTGCGAGAGATTGTTCTCATAGATTACAAAGTTCCCTTTTGGGGAAAATATTGTGGTTTTTGGAAACCTTCAACTACCACCTGTCAACGGTCAAACTGTGTTTTCCAGACTCTCTGTGGAGCAAGCTGCAAAGACTATTGGGTGCATTGATGGACTAAACATGTGGGAGTAGAGCTGTGTGGAATGACACAATTCCAAATTCACGGAATTGCAATGATATGTTGTTAGCATCTTGTAGATTTTTTAAAATTTATTAATTTGCTCATAACCCAACTGTCTTTTGAGTTAGAGCTCCATGGATTGGCATGCTTATTCTCTGAGGAGAGTTACAGTGACTTGCCAAACAGCCTGTAATTAGGATAGATTGTCTCAAAATTACTGGTGCTCAAAATCTGTCATTTTATTTTTTTTGTGGGACATTTCATGGAACAATTTCTCTGCAAATACCTCGGCTATCTATTAGGTCAGAGACATCATATTTGGCATGATTACTTGATGATAGGTGTTCTAAAAATGTGCTAAATGTCATGGCATTATAATGCATCTTCTCAAAACTATGTGTTCAAATTCTGTTATTTTATTTTTTGCAGGAAATTTCATTAAAAAGTTTATCTGTATATAACTCAGGCACCTTTGGAGCTAGACATGTAAATTCACATGAATAATTTGTAATAGTTATATAATCATCTAACTATGGGGAGAATTGCATCAGAGATTTTTAAGTTACAGAGGTTTTAAATTTTACTATGTAAATATTTGCAAACTTTTGTGAAAACTCTCAAAAATGTGAATGATTGTAACTTTTCTGCTCTTGCAGGCATAGACCTAACATATTGCATGCATATACAATGTTAGTGTATCATGGTGTCTAACACAACTGGATAAACTGGTTTAGTAGTTTTAAATTTACAGTGGAAAAAGAAAAAAAAATGTTGGTAACATTTTCTCAAATAGTTATGGAACCATATAGGTGAAGCATCCATAATTATTTTTGCAGAATTTAACATTCACAATGCATGTATTGCTACTTCATTTGATAGCTGGCCTGAGCTTTTTGAAATTCTGCTTTTCCTCTCACAGTGACTATCCTCCCCCCCACACCTTCACTCTTGACATAGCCAGATTGACTCAGTAGAACTACAGATCCCACTGATATCCTCTTTGTTCTTTGCAGAGGAAACATCTCTTAAAACTTGAGTCACCTACTTCTTTTCCTATCAACCTATCCTGTTGTAATATCCAGAAATCTTACTTCCTGGTGTCTTAGACATTGTGTTCCCCTACTACATCTTTTTGAGTACCTAAATATCCCAGACTTGCAAGTACATCAGGCTCCCTGGATCATCAATCTACTGGGTGTGATCCTTACATGTCCTGCATTCAAGTTGGAATTGTTGACACTCTGTGCTTCCTTGTTCCAACATGGGGGGCAGTCTACCACTGGTGTACTACCCAGCTCAGCTGTCCATTTCTTCTTGAAACCATAGGCCAAATTTTCCAAAGAGAATGAATGCCGCAACCCCTGAGTGCACCGAATATACGGCACATGGGGCTTGCAGCATTTGCCGGGTGACATTCGGGAATTTCCATCCCTTGTGCCTGGCATAAGCAGGGCCCCTACTTTTCTGCAGCACAGTGGGACCAAGTTCTGCAGCAAGACTACCATTTGCCGCAGAACCTCTGCGGTGGTGGTTTGTAATTTCTGCGGAAGTTCCGCGGCACTAACAAACAAACACATCACAGTGTCAGCTTGTCCTCCTGACTTCACTTTCATGACAGTGGTTATAGCAATCAGGATGGTGGAAAGCACAGCAACATTAGTTCAGAAATAACAGACTTATAAAAATAATTTTATGCCTAAAAAAGCAAAACAAATGTCTCTCCCTTAAGGTCCTAGCCTGTTGCATAAATGAAATATGCAGAGGGGATCTTATGTGATAAATAATGTATTTCTATATGCATGCTATCTATCCCACTAATGAGTTTTCCACTGTCTATCACTTATATATTTGTATGTGCTTTCTACACCACTCATGAGGTTCCCACTGTGTATCACTTATATTTTTATATGCAATCTGTAACATACATACAAATATGTGAGAGTGTGTGTGTGGTGAGAGAGACAGAGGTACTGTGTGTGTGTGTGTGTGTGTGTGTGTGTGTATATATATATATATATATATATATATATATAGATAGATAGATTTTTTAAAATTTTTTTATTTCCATGAACTTGCATCCTCATTCATATAGGTCCCATTGGAAATGGAATAGAGGAGTTATTGCAAAACTAATTTTTCATGTCAAATTGCTTTCCCTGACACACTGCGTAACACCATCAGGCCATGACATGCATGAGAACCAATAGTGAGATAGTGCTCTCCAGCCCACCACAATGTGTCCTCCATGTGACAGAACACTGCGCCATTCCTTCCCAGGCTCTGAGCAGTGATGTGTTCCACCAATCCTTGTGCTGCCCAGCCAGCTCCCAGAGCTAATCTCTGAACCTGAGTTGCCAGCAAGGAAACACAGCATGCTACCCTCTGGCCCAACAGCTGTCCCTGCACACAACATTTCTCCATAACTTTTAGGTGATTCTATCAACCAATGACAATATGTAATCAATAACCCTGGCAAAAATGCATACAGTGCAATTATTTATTTAACAGGTATATTCTTTCAACAGGTCTACACATTATTATATTCCACTTTTCTGGGCATAATTACTATATTTTTCTTAAAAATTATGGTTACATTTATTTTACCAGTTATTCATTTCAGATGGCATCTCTATACCTTAAAGACACAAATAGGTTTGTACAAAGTGAGGTATGGACTTAACAGGTCTGTGATACTGACAAGGTTTTGTTTAAGTTGACCTGAGTGCAATAATGTAAGACTGAAAATTAAATTAGGCTGTAGTGCAGGTTGAGCAACTATCACCATGCATGATGTGCTGTGCCACCATCTCTGGCAGTGGGAGCTGTAGTAGTTAAGTGACTGTTCATTTCTGTTGTAGAATGCAGCCATTTCATTAGCTAATGTATGATGTTATAGCAGTGATAACATCACATTCTGGGCATATGGGGGGGTTCAGATATAAAAAGAGGGGAAGGGAAACAGATTCTATGGATAAACAGAAATGTTAATAAAAACTCACCAAAAAGAGTAAATTCTGTGGCACAGCAGAAGTTCTGCGGTAGATTGCAAGTTCAGAGCAAAATTCTGTGCCTGCAGAATTCTAGGGGCCTTGGGCATAAGTTCTTAAACCACAAAAGTGTGGTCTAGCTTGCACCATCCTTTCAGGATAAAGTTATGGTTCATGAACCAGAGCATTGGCGCAAGCAGCCATAAATCACGGAAACTGTTGCAACTGCACCCAGAAATGGAAATTTGGGCACAGTTGCAGCAAAGTGGGATGGCACACAGCAAAAGCTAAAGTCCCATGGAACAGGTCTGGATGCAAGCCCTGTGCCTCCTTTGGAAAATCCATCCCCATGTATCTAACTCCTGAACCTGAAGACCCCATGCACTACCTCCCTCTCATATCCCTATCCTTTAGTTAGAATCCTCCAGATAAGGCAGAATAAAATTTGTAAATTAAAATTATGTGGAATTTTCATGAAATTACACAGTTTTCACAGACTCCCGGAATTTGACTTTAAGTACAGATGTTGTTTTTCAGTTTCTTGAAGCAACCAATTAGTAAAATTTGCAGATACAGTCTCCTTGTAAAGTATAAGAACCTGCCATATTTAATGGCATTGCATTCTCCAGTATTAACATTTCATGGATTTATAAATAAATTCAAGCAAAATTTAATTTTAAAATGTTGTGAAAGTTTGATTACTTTTAATTCAGTCCCATTCAAAGATGTAAACACAAACTATGTCAGAAATGACCATGGTATTGTAGTTTTAATATCTCAAATCTGGTTGAATTGTTATGTTGTTTTAAGTTTAGAAGGAAATAACTGAAATTTAAAATTTCCAACGTGGTTGGCAGGCTACAACTCAGTCCCATCTGAAGCTAGAAATATGAAACTATGTATGTGTGTGTACAGTATATATATATATATATATATATATATATATATATACATATATATATATAATGTTACCTGAATACCTGTAAAATTGTATAACAGTTCAATAAATACCACAATTATACTAAAATAATAGAAATCTAAATTTTGGCAAAATGTTTGGCTACCTCTCACACAGCCCCATTTGAAGCTTGAGACTTAGAACGTGTCTTCCACTTTACATTTGACCAAGATAGCTAACCAAGCAAACACCACTCTCAGGAGGATTAGCAAAACATTCATAAACAAAGCTGAACAATGTTTACTGCCACTCTACAGATCTCATGTTAGACCATTTTTGGATTACTGTTCCCCCTTCTGGAGCCCCTATTTAATTTCCTATATCGATAAGATTGAAAGTATCCAACATAAAGCAACAAAGCTCATACCTCATCTTTCTAAATTTAACTGCACTACCAGATTAGAACACACAGGTTTACTTACACTATCTCAAAGAAGATTTAGGGGGGATTTGCTACTATTATTTAAAAAATACAGCAAATACAGAACAGATGCAAAACTGTGGTCTCAAATACTCTACTAGAAAAACAGCTGCAAGACTGCATAACAGACAACTGGAGATCATGAGAGTGAAAACAAATAAAAGAATGAACTTTTTTACTATAAGAGCACCCAGAATCTGGAACAAATTATCACAGGAAATAGTTGACTCCCCTAACATATTGTCATTCAAAAACAAACTTGACAAATGGTTGACTAATTAGGGACCCATTAAATGATCCACAAACGTGGAGGACAATCATGATGGGCTAACCGCCTTCTTTTGTCCCATATCACCAAAGTACCAAACTACCAACGTACACAAACCAATACTCTACATTTCTCTAAATCCTGAAACTGTACAGAAATTTGGATAAGAAATTTAAAAATTAGATTGAAATAAATGAAAATTACATTTTAATTAATTGCTTGACTGCCTATACCTCTGCCGCTTTCAACCTACAACTCTGAAATTTGCTACACTTTTTTTTTTGTGTACCGCTCCATCCATCAATCTCCATCCTGGTCATGGACCCCCTTGCCTCCACCTCTGCCCATTGCCTGCACTCCCCAGTCACCCCTGGCTTTCCCCCCAGAGGGTGTGGTCACAGCACTGGTGCCTTTCCAGTGCTGCAACACTAGTTTCTGGTCGGGGAGCAGGTGGTGGAGGTTAATTGAGGCCTGGGGCAGGCCTTCATTGAGACAGTGGTGGACACAGTATTTTTCCCCTATAGGCAGGGACAGGGGAGTGCAATGATAACCAGCATCCTTCCTTCCCCTGATTCAAGTAGGCATCTGCACATGTGGTGAACCAAGCCTCCGCTGTGTGTTACTACTGCACCAACCGCGCATCCCCCTTCCCCCCAGAGAAGAGAGCAGTCAAGTGATGCTCATATCCTTCTCCCCCCCAGCTGGCCCTCCAGCAACCCGGGTCCATTCCTGAACCTGGGTTACTGGCTTCACAAGCAGATGTCCAGTCACTGCACTAATGAGCCATCACCATATTTGGTATACTTATATAAGCTACTGTATTACTACTTGTCTACATAGTAAATGTGATGTCAGTTGGATGCATAATTGCAAACTTACAGAAACATAACTGAAATTTAAAATTTGGTGAACTTCTGAGGAATTTTTGTACACATTTAGCTAAATTCTGTGGAATAGGAATGGCCATTCCATGAGCATTCCACTGGCAGAATTTGATATTTTGCACAGCTCGATGTGGGAGTTTTTCACCAAGTTTGAATGGCACTGGGTCAGAATAGCACCAATAAGATTGCTGTTGGCAAGAACAGAGGAAAAAGTAGCACCAATATTTCTTTAGCTGGGGCTCCACCACCCATACCACCCAATGTGAGGGTTTGTACCACACACACTCCCCTAATAAGGATTCTCACTCCACGGGGAACAGATCACAAGGCAAGAAAAAATCTGTGGGGCCATGGAACACTGTTTCCATGGCCCCTCGCATCAGTGTTAAAGTCCCGATCAGAAAAACATTTTGGAGATCAGAATTAGAACTCTTGTCTCCACTGTTGTCTGGCCCAGTGGATCTATGCCCCAGTTCTCCATGCCAGGGGAGCAGCTCATCCAGGCTCCTGGATTCTGCTGACCTTGTCTGTATAGCAGTACCATGGACAGTGATCAGTGGAGTGCATATGGATAGCGCTGTAAATCCCTGCTTTCTGTCCCTGGTGGTGCTATATGGACTAGTGCTTTCTTGACTGGCACTATAAATGTAGTGCTCATCAAACTGGATACCATGTTGAACTGGTTCAGGACATGAGACAGAGCAGAGACCAGCAATACAAGGCTCAACTTGATGAGGCTCAGGCTGGAAACTTGTTAACTTCCAGTACATTTGTATTGAAGACATGTGCAATAGGGAAAAGTGATAGTTACATGTCTGATACATGTGATTGATTTCTAAGCTGTACACTGATACAACACTCATTGTTGATTTGATGCCAAAACTTAAGCAATTTGCATAATTCAATCAAATTATGCTGGAGAGACATCAGCAACCAATTCTCACTAATGTATCTCATTGCTTGATTCAATCAATGGTGTTTGCTTAAGTTCAAAAATGGTATCAAAGATGGTTGACCATATCAATCAATTGATGTCAGACATCTCATGAACAGCTGGTTTGGAGGCATCTCTGTCAGTGTGTAAAAATGCCCGTGTCATGCTACATTGTAATCTTGATGTGGATAATGGATGTGTCAGCGGTACAATGGGGCACATACTTGACTTCCAACATAATGTTCAGAGAACATTTTTTGAGATGGTTGTGGTGAAATCTGACAAACCTGACAACCCACAGAACATTGAGAAATATTCTGTGAAATTCCAGCTTGTGAAAAACATGTACGTAACAAGAAAGCAGTTTCCTCTGTGTGTTACATATGCTGTCTCAAGTCACAATTCATAAGATTTGAGTTTGGATGCAGCGATGATTGACATAGGGAAAGGTATCGTCAAAGATGCTATGAGCTATGGCTCCTTGTCTCACATCAGAAGTTTGGCAGAATTGTACATCTTAAACAGCGCACCGAGAAAGCCAGGCTTCTTTGTCTTCTATGTCTGTGATATGTCTAAAGATACATCCCATATTCTGCAAGTGATTGTACCCTACAATGCAATTTTTCCTCAGCATGAAGGTTACTATAATATGTAGCAGGTAGTAGCCCCATACATGTATAAATGGAAGAAAAAAACCCAAAAACAAAACAAAAAAATATTGGCATGTTTAGAAAGCCTGACACTTCAATCTCATTATTCTATATGTAGAACGTCTGTTGCCCCATTCTCTACTTTATATCATCAAACTGCAATTTTAAGGGGTGGGGCTGCAGTGCTCAGCAGCTGCTCACCTCAGCTCAGCTCATAGTCCTAAGCTATGAGCTGGGTATATTAATCTAAGTAGTTGATTAACTACTGAAAAAATATCCATTTAGGGCTAAATTAGTTCCTTGGGCAGGCAACTTCTTAAAATGAGTTGCCTGCCCAGAATGTGGCAGTTGTTCTTTAAGAAAAGAGGAGCATGATCTTGAGGAAGTAAGGCAGCACAAGCTTATAGTAGGGAAGTCATGTCAAATTAATCCATTTGACTTCTTTGATTGGGTGACCAAAATAATAGACAGGGACCAAGCAGTGGACATCCTTTGCCTGTATTTCAGCAAGGCCTTTGACTCTGTACACCAAAAGAGGCTGATCAGGAAATTTGCAGATCTCAGGGTTGAGAAGAAAATGACCAGGTTGGTGGAAAACTGAGTGGGTAACAGGTCCCAGGGAGTTGTGATTAAGGGGAGAGTTATCTAGCACCAGGGAGGTCACCAGTGGGGTCTTGTAGGACTCAGTGCTAGGACCAGTGTTGTTCAGTGTCTTCCTTAATGATATTGAGGATGGCATTAAGGGCAAAATGTGCATTTTTGTGGATGACACCAAGCTCTGTGTGAGTGTGGACATGGCTGAACAGATACAGGACCCAAAGGAGGATCTGGAAAAATTTGAGAGGTGGTCCAGGATTTGTCAGCTTGGCTTTAATGTCAAGAAATTCAAAGTTATGCACATTGCAGCCATGAATCCCAGGACAGTGTACTACCTGGAACTCTGGGAGGGATATGGGTATCTGCAAGAGAGGAGGAGAAGGATCTGAGAGTGATGATCACTAGCAACCATGAAGTACATGAAAGCAGCAGCAAGGGCAAATAAAATGTGGTGCATAATCAGGAGGATCAGCAGTAGGCAAAAGGAGGTTATACTGCTCTTGAACAGTCACTGGTGATTCTACATTTAGAGTATGGAGAACAGAAAGGCTGCACCGACTTTAAAGAGGGCATTAACCCGATGGAAGTGGTCCAGAGGAGGGCAGTGAAGATTATTGTGGGTCAGCAGGGTATAGCATATGGGGAGAGGCTGGATGCCCTGAACATGTACTCACTGAGGTATAGAAAGGAGAGAGGGGAGATGATTGAGAACTTCAATTACTGAGTTGGTTAAATAGGGTGGAAAACAAGGGTCTGTTCAAGCTTAATGGCAACCAAAACATGACGGGTATAGTTTTAAGATGGAAGGGGAGGTTTACGTGGGAGGTAAGGAGACACATCTTCATAGAGAAGGTAGTGGCCAACTGGAATGCACTGCTGGAAGAAGTGGTCCCATGGAAGAAGGTGGGAAGCTTCAAGAGAAGCTAGGATAGACATAAGAGGAAAGTAAAGGTCATGGGAGGGGTGGATCAAAAGGATGGGAGGATGGGGGGGGGCATGTCAATAGCTTAAGCTGGAGACCCTAAAATATGAGAAGACTAGATTGACCAAATAGCCTTATTATGCTAACTTCTTTGTATGTTTGCATGAAAATCAGTCAATTACTATTAATAATGTATTCCCATCATTTGGATGCAGTAAACATTGTCAAGCCACATGCAGCACGGAATCAAACTAGCATTAAAGATGTTTTAATGTATGGTATAACTTTGTTAACCTCAGAAATTCATTATTTTCTAAGGTTGTAATACCATCAATGTGATATATCATTGTTGTCAATCCATCATTGTGACATCACATCGATGGCATAACAACACGTAGTATAATTGCATGGTCATCTCTAAGGACGCATGGGCGGTCTCGCATTTTAAACAGCATTTTGAAGTGTGTCAGTGAACTGTCACTAACCATAAAAAGCCCAACATATGCGCCCGTAAATAAATATGGCAGCAACAACCTTTTCAAAATCAGTGGGCCAGGATCACAAATCTTTCATTGAAGCGCAGCCAAATAAAAGGACCAAAAAAAAACAGATTTAGACATAAGAATGCTACGATCATACCTGGCAGATGTTGGGGAGGCTTGCACAGTTGGTGACATTCTGATTGCTGATCTCAATGTCCTCATAGCTGATTTCATCTACAAAATTAAATGCAAAGACGGTAGTGAGTATGAGCCATTAACTCTGAGGGGTATTCTAGGTAGCGTAGATCACTTCCTGCTAAACATCAATTAAACATTTTATATTCCATGGCAACAAGAGCGACTTTCCTAAAACAATAGCTACAGTACCTTGAGGGCAAAACATTAAGTACTAAAAGAAGATGGGCAAAGGCAGCAAGCCCAACAGGGCAGAAGCCCTCTCACCCTCTGACATAGACAAATTGTACTAGACTGGACCATTAGGACTCCATAGTTCAGTGGGGCCTTTAAACATGTTATTTTGCAATAATGGGCTGTATTATGTCCTTAGAACCACAGAGCAATATGTTCTATGATGGGGGGGCTAAGTTTGCAAAGGACACAGATAGCAGCCAGTTCCTGGAATATACAGAAAGGCAAATGAAAATTCTGGCAGGAAACAATCCATGGGACATTAGGGCTGTCAAGCCCAGGATGTATGACAATTTAGTGATTTCAGAGAGAGATCCAGTGAAAGCCTACATACTGTATGCCTGTCTAAAACCATAAAGCATGCTACATGCGGATGCTCCCTTTTTTATGGCTTCCAATCTATATTTCAAACCTGGTGTTTCAATTTGGTTTAGGGCAATAACACTCGGTGAGAACAAGATTTGTTCCATGATGCAGATAATAAAAACATTTGCTGGACTGCTGGTGGAGAAGTGTATAACTAATCACTCCACACGCAAAACAGCTATACAGTGATAGATGACAATGCTGTCCCCCCTCCCCCACTGAGGTACAGCAGGTTTCAGGTCATAATAGTTTACAGTCCATAAACAGCTATAGTCTCTTGACTGAGGCAAAGCAAAAAAGAAATTCAGGTATTATTGGCTGTCATAACAACAGCGACTACTAACAACCATCCACATTAAATACCACTGCAGACCTGTCAGTTTTTCAAGCACCCACACCAGTGAACATACCCAACAAGCATCAAAGAGTTGTTTTGTCTGAGCTGACAAACTTCAATTTGTTTGGAGATAACTCTATTCTACAGCAAGGCGACATCACTGTAAACGTGAACCATTTCTATGCACCACAGTTCATAGAAGGCAGGCAGGGAGGGAGGAAGGGAGGCAGTATAGAATAGAGGTTTAAGACTTTGAGCTGCAAATCTGTAGACCTGGATTCTGAATCCCACAGCCCCCACTTGCATACTGTGTGACCCTGAGCAAGTCAGTTAACTTCCCTGTGCTCCCAAGTCATACCTGTAAACCAGCATTCAGCTTAGTGTGCCACTCCTAGTTACATAATTAGAAAAAAAAAGAAAAGAAAGTATATTGCTGTAATATCAGACTCCTCATCTGACAGTGGTGATTGAAATGTAAAAGTTGTTTTTGTTTTTATTTAATTTTTTTGTATTTCATATGCCAGACCTGACCCCGTCCACCCATCCAGCCACCCTGATTTCACTTTCCTCATTGTAGTTCTTTAGAGATAGCGTTTGAAGTTTATATTTGCCCTAAATCACTTTCCTAATATTTTGTTTTCATGTTTTCTCTCCCCTCTCCTTGCAGGTCATCATTAAAAACAGCCATGCAGAAAAGAACCGAACAAGACATTCCAAGTGTTTCAGAGCACCACCGATGTGACTTTTGACCCATGGCAATCCCTATTAGATAACGAAAGTCACCCGATTCTTGACCCTATCATAGGCACCGAGACAGTTGTATCTTTTTTTTACTTGGCATAGTCTTTACCATATTTTTAAATAAAAATTTGTCTCCTTCACTTGTAGCTTTAATGCATATGCTGGTTGGTTTTGTAATAAATTGTTGTGTTTCATACTGAATCAGCATCTCAGCGTTTCAGCATCATCTGTGCACGATAGGCCCAGTACTTGTTCTATGTATTTCTGTACCTTAAACTGTCCCTGGATCCCCAACCAGAAATAACTCAGGCCACTCCTATATCACTTGTGGATGCTCGCTGGCAGCATTTATTAAAACGCATAATCATCTATTTTCATTTAAATCCCAAGCTCATGTCCAACAATAAGTATTTACAGATTTTAACATAACAGTCCCTTATCACTTCTAGGACATAACAGTCCTGTCTTCCCTCTGGTGGTTCTTTGTCATGTGCTCTTCCTCTTCCATTTTTCTTCTTGTCATCCGGACACCAGGATCCGGCCCTCCTTTCTCATCACCATAAGCGGGTACCACCTTGCGGACAACTCCCCACGGGTGTGGACACAGTGATCCACCCCTAGCTCTATATCCCTCCCCCTCCCCCATTACTCCCAATCCTGGGATCCTGTGTCCCCAGCCCATGGTACCCACCCCCTCGGCCTGCCCCTCTTTTTCCCTTACTCCCAAACCCCTACCCCAGAGTGCCTCTCCCTTGTCTCTACTATCCACCAACGGGACTCTACCTACCTAGTCCCATGGACCAAACTGGCCACCCATCTGCGGCCACCCCAGGCCCGTGTCAGGTGCCATCATAGGCTGCCACCTTCTTGGTGCCTCCTTTTTCAGTGCCTATTCAAACATTACTCCCTCCTCTTTCTTACTGGCAGTGTGGGTGGGAAATTTTACAGCAGAAAGAGGGCTTGCTGTGGGTTGCAAGCTCTTAAGTAACCTCCCCCACGGACCCCTGCCCAGGACCCCTATCTGGCCCCTTCCCCTAGCTAATGGCCAGTGAGCTACCAGTCCTGGTGATATGACCCCTACATAAGGTCATCACCACCACCCCTTTTCTGTAGCCCTCCCCCTCCCCTTCTGCCTTTACTCCTGGCTGTGACCCAGGACAACCTGGCAGCCTTTTAATGGCAAGCCTAATTGTCCCTGGATCCCCAACCAGAAATAACTCAAGCCACTCCTTTATCACTTTTAGATGCTTACTGGGAGCATTTATTAAAAGGCACAATCATCTAAGTTCATGTACAACAATAAGTATTTACAGATTTTGACATAACAGTTCTGTCTTCTCTCTGGTGGTTCTTCATCATGTGCTCTTCCTCTTCCGTTTTTCTTCTTGGGGTCTGGATACCAGGATCCGGACCCCCCCTTCTCATCACCATTACTGGGTACCACCTTACCCAGGCCACTCTTCCCCTACCAGGTGTGGACACAGCGATCCACCACCTAGCTCAATATCTCTCCCCTTCCCCCGTTACTCCCATGCCTGGGTTCCTGTTCCCCAGCCCATAGTACCTACCCTCCTCCTTCTTCTGCCCACCCCCCCTTTTTCCCCTTGCTCCCACACCCCTTCCACTGACTCATCTCCAGCTTGTGATGGAAGATGGGGCTCCCACGCTTATGGGTTAACCCCTAGGCCCCTTCTTATTGATATCCCCTAACATTTCCCCTGAAGGATCAAGGAATAGACTCATGCCAAACTTGATCAGGTGAACCCCCTCTGACCTGTACACTGCCTCATGCTTGTATGAAATATCCTTATGTTATATGTGAACTCCCCCCATTTTGATCACTGCCCTAGCCACTTTTCTGTTCAGGCGCTTGTGCGCCACTGCTATTTCCTTATGCCCTTTCACTCCTCTTCATACCCTCCGAGATGTAATCTTGGACCAGCCAATCACCACCTGTCACCACCAGCCCTTCACCTTCTCTAGATCCACTAAAATGTCCCGCAACAGGGACCCCCAAGGCACTGTCCCAAGGTCATTACCCCCTAGATGCACAATGATATAGTCCGGTGTGCCCCAGCACACCCAAAGCTCTTCCAGCAGGGATAGCAGCTGTGACCACCGCATGCCTCTCAGGCCCCTCCACCGCACTTTGGTGTGCTCTGCTCTCGGGAGCAACTGCGTCCCTATCCTCATGGTGGCTACAAACCTTTCTGCCCAGTAGATGAAGGAGTGCTCCACGATCCACACCTGTCTCTTGGAACCTGCTGTGGGAAGAGAAAAAGGAATTTGAATTAACCATTGCCAACACCGCACATATCTCCTGTAACAGTTCAATGTCCATCTCCCCACCCTCTTGACCTCCCTTTCCCCTGCTCCTGTAGCAGCCACCTCTGAAGTGTCCCCAATCCAAATGGAGTGTGGGGCAAAATCATTTGGGTTCTCCCCCACGAATGCTACCACCTTCTTCTGGACTGCTCCTACCTGAAAATCCATCACTGGGGACCCATTCCCTTGAATGAACCAGGCCCCCGGCTGATGGACCCTAACCGTCACATAGTCCTCCATGGCCTGCACCGGCCTGCTTTAGCAATTCCACTGCAGCGTCCTTACATCGTTGATCCATTTTGGACCGCTGTAGCCCAATGACCACCTTCTCACCATCCATCCTCACATCCTCCTCCTGTAAACCTGTGACAGCCGCCCCCTTCCTGGGTGTCACCATCTCTCTGACCCTGAAAACCCCTTTTGCCATTACAGCAAAGATAGCCTGGAACAGGCAGGCCTCTTTAGCGGAACTACACATGTGGCACAGAGCCTGTACTACCTTCTTGAGGAGGGGCCTCATCAGGGTCCATCTCCCATCTTGCCTCTAACCCTGCCCCCTCATCTAGCCCATGACCATCCTCCTGCTGACACTGCAGCCCACAGCATCCTGACTGATAATGCCCACCAGCTGGACCCCCATGGTGGTGTGAGCCACCCCCTTTCCCATTTTTCTACCACGTACTGCATAACTTGCTCCTCATGGACTGGCAACTCTGTCTCCCAACCCTTACCAGCCCTAAACACCTGGAAACTTGCCCAGGCCCCCTCGTAGGCCTTAAGGGTGTTGGCTGACCAAGACCCTCAGTACAACACCCTGGCCTTCACCCTCCAATCTCCCACATCCAGTCCGGGACCCTGGTCTGGGTAGGCACAACCTGTGGTGCCAGCTTGCAGAAAAGATCCATCTGAAAATGAGAAAGACAGTCAGCCACCTCATTCCATGCCCCCTCAATGTTCTGAGCCATAAATGGCAGGTTCAAGTGTAGCCCCAGCTACACCATGCACCTTAAAACCTGACCTACAGACTTCATGCGGCCACTCTGCCTGTTGATTACCTCTACCACACCCTTGTTATCGCACCAGAATAGGATGCACTGGCCCATCATCCAGGCACACCATAATTCCAGGGCCACTCAATATGAAATATCTCGAGGAACATAATGTCCTTGGTCCAGTCCCAATCATGCCATCAGGCTGGCCATGCCTCCATGATCCACTCCCCTTGAAAATATTCCCCATCCCAAAACCACCCACTGTATCCATGTACAGCTCCATGTCTACACGACATGCCCATTCTTCCTGCCAGAATGTCACCCCATTATATGACTCCAGAAAAACCTCCCAAACCTGCAGGTCCTCCTTAACACCCTTATTTATGTCCACCCAGTGATGGATTGTTTTGCCTTCCCCGTGACCCTCCCCAACCTCCTTGTAAAAGCCCTGCCTGGGCTTCTGGCCTTGCAGGCAAAATTAAGGTACCCCAGCAGCTGCTGAACCATTACCAACGGCACCCTCTGCCTCCCGCCAACCAGCGTGATCAACCTCCGTAGTCACTCTACATTGTCCTCAGGCAGCCAGAAACACTCCTGCTCAGTGTCCACTTCAATCCCCAGGAACTCCAGTGTCTGGACCAGGCCCTCCATCTTACCAATGGCCAGTGGGATTCCTATTTTGTCGCACATATCCTGGAAATCAGACAACATACCCTGGGTCTCCTCCCGGCTGGTCCCGATCAGCAGAAAGTCATCCAGGTAATGAACCACTCTCCTGTGCCCATACCATGCCCCAAACACTCATTGCACCCATGAAATAAAAGCCTCAAAAGTGGAGCATGCTACCGAGCTCCCCATGGGTATTGCCTTGTCGATTTACAACCCACCCTCAAATTGGAAAACGAGCAAGTCCCAGTCCGCATGGTGGACCGGGAACAGGCAAAAAGCAGGCTCTGTCCGTCTTTGACAACCACACACCCTCAGCCACCCAGATCAATTCCACCGCTGGGTCCAGAGAAGCATACGAGACCATGCTCAGCGCCTCCGGGATCCCTCCATTCACCGATCCCTCATCAGTGTAGCACAGGTGATGTATGAGCTGAAACTCCCCCTCCTGCTTCTTCGGTACCACCCCTAGTGGTGACACTTGAAACTGCTCACTGGAGGGTTTGTGCATGGAAACATAGAAACATAGACTTTGACGGCAGAGCAGGATCGCTTGGCCCACCCAGTCTGCCCATTTCCCCTACCTACAGGATAAGCTGCAGATCCTAGTTAACGGTCTGGCTTTCTCATATCTGGGGAGATAGAGAATTCCACAGGGTAGGAGCCATAAAGTCAAAAGGTCTTCCTCCCAATGTTTTAAGGGGTACCCTGGGAATCTCTAGCAATCCCTCACCAGAGGATCAGAGTGAGTGGGAGGGGCAGTAAGAACACAGAAGCTTTTACAGGTAGTGGGGACCCTGCTTGTGTAGGGCCTTATAGGTCAGCAACGTGACCTTGAAGGTAATCTGCCACTGTACTGGCAACCAGTGCAGATCATGCAGCACAGGTATAATATGACTGGATCTAGAAGCTCCAGTCAACCTGGCCATCATGTTCTGCAATAGTTGCAAGCGGCGGATGTCTACCCCCGGTAGCCCTTGGTAGAGGATGTGGCAATAATCAAGACGACTGGTGACAAAGGCGTGGACCAAGGTCAGAAGATCTTCAGGTGGGACCAGATGCTTCACCTGGGCTATGTTCCTAAGATGGTAATAGGAAGATTTGACTACAGCCAAAACGTGCGCCCTCAGGGTCAGGCCTTCATCAAAAACAACGTCCAGGTTTCGCACCTGGCTAGAGGCAATAAGCGGGATCCCACCAAACTTTAATCCTGATGGTTTTCCCCTCTCATGCCCCTATCATCCTATGACCAGGGTCCACAACCAATACCTCAGTTTTTTCTGAATTCAACTGAAGCCAACTGACACTCATCCAGTTCTGAATCTCCAGTAGGCAGTTATTAAACACCGTAACAGAATCTAATTCCTGGTCGGGGACAAAGGACATGTACAGTTGAAAAATCATCAGCATAGCAATGAAAGCTCAAACTGTACTGCCTTCTAATATCCCCTAATGGAAACAAATACACTTCAAATAACAAGGGGGACAGCACCGAGCCCTGTGGAACCCTGCAGAGCAGTCCATGAGGGGCCGAGGAATAAATTCACAACACCACTGTGTGAGACCTACCCTCGAGGAAGGACTTAAACCAACTATGGACCGCTCTTCTCAGTTCACAGAAAAACCACAGGTGCTCGAGCAGTACCCCATGGTCCACAGTGTCAAATGCTGCTGAGAGATCAAGGAGAACCAAGAGTTAACAGGTTTTATCTCTAGCCATCAGAAGGTCATTAAGTACCCTCACCAGGTCTGTTTCAATGCTATGCCTTTTTCTGAAGCCAGACTGGAGAGAGCCGTGGATATTGTGGTTGGTCAAATGATCCTCCTATTGCAGTGCGACCACCTTCTCAATAATCTTCCCAACAAAGGGTAGTTTTGAGATTGGTCTGTAGTTAGCTGGGCAGTTGGGATCAAGGGAGTTTTTTTTTTAACAGGGTGCGAACTACTGCCTCCTTTAAGGGATCTGGAAAGATCCCTCTCTCCAATGAAACTTCTACTATCCCAGCAAGGACCGGGCTAATGACCTCTACACACCACACTAATAGATGTATAGGGCCCGGATCCAAACTACAGTAGGTTGGCCGCAGAGTCTGGAAGATCTTCACTCTATCCACAACTACTGGTTGGCTGAAGGTGGACCAGATTGGCTGGGCATTAGTACCACCCAGTTGACTAATGCAAGGACCAATGGGAAGGCACTGGCTGATCTCATTCCTGATGGTGGACACCTTATCAGAAAAGAACTGCACAAACTCTTCACACTGTTTTTGTGACAATGCTCAACCAGAGTGAAGACAGACTGGATTGCACAGTCTGTCCACATTCCGGAAGAGCTGGGCTGGTCTGTTTCTAGCTGTAGCAAGTTCCCTGGACAGGAACTCTGCCTTCTTATGGGAAATGGCTGATTGATAGACATTGTAATGGTCCTTCAGTATTTCTGTCCACCTCCAGGTGAGTTTTACACCACTGTCTTTCCAACCTTTGCCCCCACCTCTTTAATTCACAGATTTCCCCATTAAACCATGGGGCACCAGATGAGAGGTAAGAGGGTGAACACGAAAAGGAGCAATGATATCCAGTGCCTCAGTAACAGCCTTATTATAGGCTGACACAAGAGGCCCCGGATCAGTGCTATCCCCTGGAAATCCTAAGAGGTCCAGCACCACCATTAGGCCTTCTGAGCTAACTCCTCTTAAAGGGAGGAACTGTACCAACTCCCTTGAGGAGGGACTATTCCGGGGGGCTGCGAAACTGAATCTCAGGAGGTGATAGTCAGACCATCTGATGGGCTCCATATTGGAGGGCTCCATTCCCAAGTGAAAGACCAAGTCCAATGAATGTCCTTTCTTATGGGTAGCCATGGTAACAGCCTGTGTTAGGCCTAATGAGTCCATCAATTGGAGGAGGCTCTGTCCAAATGGTGAGAGTTCATCGTTGACCCAGGCATTGAAATCCCCCAAGATCAACCATCTGGGGACTCCCACACCTTGTCAGCGATGAAGTCTGCAACCTCCTTCAGGAAATCCCTTCCATCACTTGGTGGACAGTAAATGAGAAGAATCCAGTAGCCTACACCTGCTCCCATTATACATTCAAAGGCATTGGTAACCTCAGCTGGTACCTCCATGATACCCAGTTCCTGTCTAAAACAGACAGCAACCCCCCCGACGATCCACTCTTGGTTGGTGAGTCACCAAAAATCCATCTGGAACTGCACACTTCAAAATGGGGCCATCATTGCCATCCAGCCAGGTCTCGGTGATACAAGCCAGGTCTGTAGATGTCACAAGATCCGCAAGAATTGCTGTTTTATTTTTCATTGACCTAGCGTTGCTTAACAGTGCACGAAAGAGACTGGAGTCCAGGGGTGACCCTACTTTCTGCCTGATGAAATCAGAACCCTTGTGTATGGGCACAAGACAAGGAAAACCTCCTTCCTGTGTCCATTTCACCTCCTGGTCCTCACAATCTCAATCCGTCCACTCCTTTCCCATTCCCCTCAAGAGTTCCAGGGTCTCCTATTCCTTCTGCTCCCTCATCCTCGTAAAATACCAAGGGCACAACATCTGAAATAAACATCAGATGGAAACGATGGATAATCTGACAGAGACCCCTTAGTCTCGAGGGGGAGTACTGCCTGATCATACTCCTACTTCCCCAGCACATAACTCAGGTATTTTACAATTCACAGTAATAATACAATAACCTCCCCAGTTACCCCTCCCTCCTCCCAAATTTCTTTAAACTCGTATAACAAAATTAAACCCTAATAAATTAACCATTATATCAATATCTCCTAATTCCGCCAAGTACTCTCACTACTACAAAGCAAGCTTATAATCTCCTAACCTTCTCCCACAGACTTCATTTATAATCACTAAGAGTTCAGCACTGTATTCTAACAACAGTTACGGTCCAGGATTTGATTTCTTAGCCAAGAATTTCACATAGCAATGGACAACCAGTTGAAACTAAAAATTCAGTCCCAACCTGGTACTCCCACTACCTGGGGGACCCATATTGATCACAGGAACTCTCACTGCCAAAATCAATAACTGTTTAAATGTTCAAGATAAAAAATTTGAGCCCAATGTATATTTTCTTCCTGCTAGAAAATCCTCCAAATAGAAATCCAATTTCCAGGTAATGAAATGACTTGGGCCTTCTCTGTGCACAATACCGCCTGGAAAATCTGCCCCCACAAGCACAGCTCCTACTGGCATCAGCCCACCAACCGATACCCACCCAGAGCCTAGGATATTTGGAGCCCACTGACCAGCTCCCCGGCCAGATTAAACTCTGTTCTCCTGAATGGGAGCAGAACCCGGTAGCTTAATTTACACACAGGGCCTCCCGGTGTCCCAGCAAGACAAAGTTCAGCATCCGAAAGCTTTAAAAGTTCACAGTCCAGGCAAAGAGGGAGAAAAGTCACCCAACACTGCACAAGTAAAAGCAGATTCGAAGTCCAGGAATGAAAGGGGGGGATAAGCCACACAGACCCCAGAGCACCCCAGTCAACACAGACGGCCGTGCCATCTACCAACTTCCAGGCAGTCCGCGCCCCTCACCACCTGGCCCCAGTCCTCAGATAGGAGCCCAGGGCAGGGACTAGGAGACCCCAGGGATCACAAAACAAACCCCACCAACCCCTAACACACCCCTGATAAAGTCTCAGCACAATTACTCATGACCTCATCTATGGTAGGCGGCAGTTGCAGGTTAGAAAAAGCTGCAAATCTCTTCGCCCCTCTAGTAACACAGTTGCTGCCTGAAAATCCTAGAAATACAAAGCCAAACATCCTGGTAGGTGCAAACCAATAGGCTGAATTCAGAGTATATCCACAAAAGCTGAAAATACTAATGATGCAGGGGATAACATTCAAAAATGTTGTCCGAAGCTCTAATTATAGCTTAGTAGCTGAGCTGAAAGCTACTACAGGAGGGTGTGAAAACTGTTACTATGCACCCGATGTAGTGAAACCCACAGTATTAATCATGGTACTAATCAGTGCTAAACAGAAACCCAGTTTGTCACATAAGCCGCAGAATGCATAATGTCTCACTTCTTCGACCCTAACTATCTAAAGACACATAAGTAAAAATAATTTAGAAATGAGCAAAGTAAAAATAATTAAAAAATGAGCAAAAAATGCAAACAAACAAAACTGAGCTAAAATGCTGGCTTTCTTTATTTGCGGCACTAAGTGGTTTCTAATTGACAGCTGTATTCTAGCTGACAGACTAATCATCTGAGAGACCTTGCTACATATGGAATTTGGCTATTGTATTAATTGATATTTTTCACAATAAAACATGCAGCAATTTCATAATGTTGCAATAAGCACAGGGTAATCAAAACAATTAAGAGGAAGTATTATCCAAAGCAATACTCCACTTGGTACAAGTGTATGTGATTTACTTTATGGGAGTAGCCTACCCCACCCACCACCACCACACACACACACCTTTTGGCAAAGTCTGTGATGTCCAGAGCCATATTGTTTGAAAGACACTGAATAAAGGTTAGAATCTTTTTTGCAGACTGTGTTCACTACCGGGGATTATGGGGCCCCATCAGCACTATGCCATGTTGCCAAGACTTTGAAGCTGTTTTTCTAGTTACATCTATGTGAAGCCAACATTATTTTTCATGTAGTGAGACTTAGATTGTACATTCCCACGTTGAATTTATTGAGTTTCCCAATAATTTTAGCACTTTCATTTTTTTGCACATCATTGCCTCTGGTATGGTCTATGGGATTTTAAAGTTTTGTCTAAGAACATACTGCTATTGGAACATATTTTGAAAAAAAAAAACACTATGCAGAATCGATTACAAAAATGAACATACAAACATTCGAAAAAGCCACAAAAGCAGGCCTTACGGTCTATCGAGTCTGCAGCTAGTCCCTCAACTTGCAGCTACCCCACCATCCCCACTCCTCTTCATCACAACCCCCCTCACCCTGTCCCAACCCCTCTTAAAGGCGCCCACTCTTCTACAAGATACCACTTCCTCAGGCAAAGCATTCCACCTGTGCACCACCCATTCAGTGAAAAACAATGTGTCCTGATTTCCCTCTTGAATCTTCCACCCTCCCATCTCAGCTGATGCCCTCTCATACTCCTCCCACTTCTAAGCTGGAAAATCCCTTCTGTATTAGCCTTATGTATCCACTTAAGGTATTTAATGGTTTCAGTCATATCCCCCTATCTCTCCTCTCCTCCAGGAAGTACATGTTCAGCTTGCCCAATCTATCCCTGTAAAACTTTTCCTCCAATCCCTAGATCATCTTGGTCACACTACGTTGAACCCCTTCCAACAATTTAATGTCCTTCAGAAATGGCACAGTACTGAACACAGTACTCCAGGTGTGGCCTGACCAGAGATCTGCACAAGGGAAGGATCACTTCCCTATTTCTGGAGGAGGTTCCCCTCGCTATACACCGCAGCATCCTGTTAGCTTTTGCTGCCACCTTCCTTCACTGAGCTGAGTTGTTCATGCTGCCTGTTATAAGCACCCTGAGATCTTTTTCCTCCTCACTGCTTTCCAGCTGCACCCCCCAGCTGATAGCTCCTCCCCGGTTCCTAGTTCCAAAATGCAGTACCTTGCACTTCTTGGCGTTGAACCCCAGCTGCCATTTTTTTGACCACTCCTGTAGTTTGATCAAGTCCTCCTGCAGCCCATTCCAACCTTCAATGTCATCTACCACAGCTCCCGTCTTCGTATTGTCAGTGAACAAACTGATCCTACTCCTAATATCATGTGAGATATCAGCTATGTATATCCCAAACAGCACTGGTCCCAGTACCAATCCCTGTGGCACCCTGCTTGTCATTTCCCTTGGTGATGAGGGTTCCTCCCCAACACCACCACCCTCTGTTGCCTTCCATTCAGCCAGTTGATGATCCATCTGGTCATCTTCATTCCCACCCCCTCCACCCCTATGTATTCCAGCTCCCCCCCAACCTCCCATGTGGCACAGAATCAAAGGCCTTGCTGAAGTCTAAATACAGGACATCCACCATATGGCCCTTGTCCAGTTCCCTGGTCACCCAGTTGTAATACTCAATTAGATTTGTCTGGCAGGATCCGCCAGAGACAAACCCATGTTATTGGCCATCCTGCAGACCATTGTCCCCCAAAAAGGTCACTAGCCTCTCAAGTGCTTTTAGGATTGTCTTCATGAGCTTCCCCACAACTGATATGAGGTTCACTGGTCTGTAGTTGCCTGGTTCATCCCTAGGACCACTTCTGTGAATGGGCACCACATGGGCCATCCTCCAGTCTTGTGGTATGCACCCTGTGTCCAGGGGACATATTAAACAGGTCAGCCAGTGGTCCTGCCAGGATCTCCACTAGCTTCCTGAGTACCCTAGGGTGCATGCCATCTGGTCCCAGTGCCTTGTCCACCCTCAGTGCCTTTAACCCTTCCAGAACCCTGCCCTCTGTAATCCCTACATCAGTCACCCCCCCACTATCCACTCCACCCCACCCTTGGGGTATCTGCCACCCTTTCTTCTTCATGAACACAGAGCAGAAGTATTCATTTAATGCCTCTGCCTGATCCACCCCTTCTCCACCCACCGTCCTTCCTTCCTAATCCTCACAATCTGGTACTTGTTTTTCCTTCTTTCTTTGATGTATCTGAAGAAGTCCTTTTCTCCTTCCTTAATACCCTGTCCTAGTCTCAGCTGTCTTGAAGCCTTGGCTGATCTGACTAGCCTGATAATCTCTCTGTACTTCTTCATATACTCATCCTTGTCAACCCCTCCACCCATTGTCTTGAGTTTCTGAAATGCCTTCCTCTTGGCTCTCACCCCTTCCGTAACTGCTCAAGTCTGCCAACTGGGTTTCTTTGCCCTTTCCTTCTTACTCCTTGTCTTTGTACAAGTTCCAGTGCCTTCCATCAGACCTTTTTTAATAATATCTCATTTTTGGGTAGCATCCATGTCTGGTTGAATTCTTGCCACCGACCTGTCCAAAATTTCTCCCATCCTTTTAAAGTCTGCCCCTTGAAAGTCAATCACCCTGGTTCCTGTATCTCCTCTTTTCCTACCCATATTGAGCATGAACCACACTGAGTGGTGGTTGCTCACAGCCAGAGGGTCCTCCACCCCCGGTTCTCTTATAGCCTCTCTATTTGAAAGTACCAGATCCAGCATCTTCTCCAATCTAGTCAGCTCATGTACCAACTGCACCAGGAATCTGTCCTGAAATGCTTCTAATATGACATGCTCCCTTGCACTCCCAGTGGTTGAAGTGCTCCAATCCACCCCAGGTAGGCTGAAGTCCCACACTACCACTGAGTTCCACTTCCTACAGACCCTTCTGATTTGCTCAGCTAGCTCTCTATCCAGGTCATCCTCTTGCACTGGTAGTCTGTATACTACCCCCATTCTCAGCATCTTACCTTTCGAGTCCTGAAACTGCATACATAGGGCCTCTGTTCTGCCTTAATCCCCTTCCTCCCTTATACACCTTATCTCATCCCGTACATAGAATGCCATGCCACCCCTTTCCCTTTTGTCCTATCTTTCCTGAATATTGTATACCCTGGGATCATCATATCCCAGACCTGGTACTGGGTGTCCCACGTTTCCGTGATGGCTGCAATGTTCACTTTCCCCACTGCAAGAAGACCCTGCAACTTAACTGACTTATTACTTAGGCTTCTTGCATTCAGGGGATCAGTATGATCACCTGACACACAAAATCCCAGCATCATTATGGCTGACACCAACTTTCCGACTGGCATACCTGCCCAGCTTTAAAATGCCTGTTAATTAATTGTCCGGTAATTATTTTGCCGACAGCTCCTTGCAACTGGTACACATTGAAAACACACTTTTTGAAGACAGATCCTTGCAAAAACACTATTTAACTGACACCCCATCCAAAATGTGCAAGCAACAAGGAGGCAGGTACCTGATTTAACTTAAGCATGAAAATGTGCTGTGTCGAGTGTTCACCTGAATACCTTAGTGCTGGTACATTGACGTCTGCTGCAGCTTAGTCTGTCGTTCATGCCATCAGAGGGCTGGCCACGAGAAACACTGGGACATTTAATTTGGCAGCATGGCAGACATGGAGACATAGGATCAACCAAATCTAAAATTTACAGTTTCTTAAAAGTATGTGACTCAAAACATTGTTTCGTTAGCAGGTTTCCTTAATCGGGACCTCTGTATCCCGCAGCATTTAGGCAGGGGAACTGAGAGTTTCACTTTAATTAGTATGAGTTTTCAAATTTACTCCCTGAAATAAACAGCATTAGCCACCAGAGAATCTGAGTTTCCATTATTACGGCTGCATGGTTATGCAGGACATAACGTGTTCAGGGAAAAAATGGAAACACGCAAGAATCATACTTAGAAGAGTATTTAGAGGAGCAGAAACACTGGCGAACACCCCGATACCAAATCAAAGTGATTCAAGGGAACTGAACACTGCACACTAATAAAATCACTGGCATATAATGTTACATTTTCCAGGCTTGAAAAAGCACCAGCAAAATCAAGTATTCAAGGTTCACTTTTACAGGTATCAGGGTGTTCTCCAGTGTTTCTGCTCCCCTGAATACGCTTCTTCAGAGAATCTTGCATCAGGAATTTCATTCAAAAAAGGTGTTGCTGTCCCTAATACTGGAGACCACCACATTATCGAAAGAACTGGTGAAAGAACTTGCACAATCCCCTATGTGTAAGTCCTCTATATCAGAAGACATGACCAGCACAAACCATGAAAAAATATGGTCCAAGATGGTAGCATCTTTCAAAAAAAGAGGTGTGCAAGAACAAGAGGGCACAATTTGAAGATAGAGGGGGGGGCAGCTCAGAGGTAATTTAAGGAAGTATTTTTTCACAGAGAGGGTTGTGGATGCATGGAACGGCCTTCCGGAGGAGGTTGTGGAGTCAAAATCAGTGGTGGAATTCAAGCATATATGGGACAGTCATAAGGCCATTCTAGGGGGCGGGGGTAGGAAGAAGTATGCTACTGGTTAGCTAGGATCTGCAGCTTATCCAGTAGGTAGGGAAATGGGCAGACTGGGTGGGCCAAGCGGTCCTTATCTGCCATCAAATTCTATATTTCTATAGACTGGCAAGAAAATAGCTGAGCATGTCGAACACTGTTTCACTGAGTGCTTGGAGTTGGGAGGATACTATGATGGGCGAAATTACCATGCGGGCAGATTCAAGTTCGCATATCAGAGTCAGGAAATTCAGAGTCATGAATTCATACTAGACCCGCATGCAGCATGAACACCTTCCACCTTGTTTCCTTCCTTACCTTTCCCTGGTTTTCCTTCCTCCTCTTCCCCACCAACCCCATGTCTCTATCCCAACTCATACTTTGTTAACTTTGGGGTAAGCTCATCTGACTCCCCTTTCTGGGATCCCTGCCTACTAGCTGTCTACTCATCACCCCCCACATAGTTTAAACCCACCTTTGCTGCTATGTACCACTCTTTCCCCTGCTTTAATACTCCCTCCCCCTCCTTGTTCAAGTGTAGCCTGTCCCCTGTGTATAGATTGTTATTGTCTCAGGTTTTGCCTCAGCTACCCACTAACCCATACCCCTTGAACTGACACCATTCCCCCAGCCATGTGTTGAACTCTCTAATCCTCCCTTTCCTCACCATACTCGCACAGGACACTGGGAGTACCTCTGAGAATGCCACCAATTCCCCTAGCTCCTCTCACAACCTTCCCAGCTCCTTGAACCTCTCACTCACAACATCAACTGTCTCCCCCACCAGGTCATTTGTACCCACATGCACCACAAGATGAGGTTTCCTCCTACCCATCCTTGCACACTTCAGAATTGATTGCCCCACCCTGCCCGCTGTTAACTCAGGTATGGACTGTCCCCATATATGACTCTACCTTCCCCCCTTACTGACCCATCTTATCCCTTTTAGTATGGAATTACCCAACACTAGCACCCCCCTCATTATTCCCTGTCACCTCCCCCACCTTATACCAAGGTATCTATCTCTAGTGGCTGCCACATTTGTAGCTCTGCCTTTCTCCCCTACAGCTCCCTCCCCCTCACCTCTGACCTCTCCCCCTTCTCCCTAACTGTTCCCTCTCTATCCTCCACATTCCTCCCAACCTCCCTGGACCCTCCACTCTTGCTGTCCTCCCTACCAGCATTACTCCTCTCCCCTTCTCCCTGCTACCTTTGACCACCCCTCCAGCTGTGCTTCTCCCCCACTTTATCCATGTCTCCCTCCTCTGACCGGCTACTGTTCCTTGAGCATTCCCCTCTCTGTCCCTCTTCTGCCCCCTCCTGGAGATTCTTCTCCCCCTCCACCTCCACCAATGTTGCCAGCATCTAACCTGATAGGCCTCCCCACTTTTCAATTGTTCTGTGCCTTCCTCCATGCTTGCCTCTGCTACTTCCCCTGCATGTTCTTCAGCTCCTTTTTCCTGATCTTCCATGCCAAATAGTACCTCTAGTGAGGCAAATCTATTCTTCTGTTCTGAGCCCACTGCCTGTACCCCTGTGTTCGATAGTGCTTGCCTTGCTCCCTCCTCCCTTGTCCTCTACACAAGCTTTGTACTTTTATACTGTATCACCCTCCATTCTCCAAGGATTCACTTGTGCCCATTGCTGCTGTTATCCAGGATTCCTGCATCTCCTCTGGTGCTATCCCCTACACCCCTGCCCTTGCCTTTGTGGTCCCCAACTTTCCTTCAGTCCCTATCCCATCTTCCCCTTCCTACAGCTGAGTTTGCTCCTTGATCCCCTGCAGCTTCCCTTTTGGCTGTGCCTTGTGCCCCCACAGTCCCCCCTCTAGCTGCTGTAGCCCCCTCAGTGGGACCCCTCATGTCCTCCCATCGACTCCTCTCCCTTTCCCAGCTTAGTGCCCATCTAAGACATCCCACCTCCTCCCTTAGCTGTGCAATCTACCTACAGTCCATCCATCCCCATTTTCTAGGCTATATTCAAAAACATGGCTGACCCACAGTCAGCACACCCTCCACCCTCCCAGAATTACCCCAGTTCTTGAGGTATTGGGACCCTGCCCTGTATCTGTCCTTGCCCTACTCCATTTGCCCTTCCAATGTGGTCCCCCCCATATTATTCTCTTGCCTATGTGAAGCTTTTGGTTTAGGCCCAAGGGTGAGATTTTCCCTGTTTAAAAGCTATGTGTTTCCAAGCCCTGTGGCTTTCATACCTCTGGACTGGACAGGGAATGAAATGAGCTGCACCTGGCAGTCCTGTCCACCAACCATAGGGTAACTCCTCCCCTATAAATGTGCAGTTTCCTGGGGTGGAAGGGATGGGGGAGGGTGAGACTCTCATGAAAGAGATTTTAATTAATGACCATATGCATATGTATGGTAAAAATATTTGCCTAAAAGGACAGATTTTTGTTCATACTGATGACTTTGTTTATGAAAGGAAACCTACATCAGCTTAAAAGGGCATGTTTTTATTCATGCTATTGGCTTTGCTTGTGGAAACAAGCATGGATATTTATGATAGTATTCCCTTTTGAGTACAAAGGTTGCCATATTAGTTTTTTGAATCCATTAGAATATTGGAATTTTTTGGGACTGATATAAATAGGGTTGCCATTAAAAGGCAACCTGAATTATTTGATGTAATCCTGAAAAATTGGAGGCCTGAATAGAGGGGGGGAGAGATTTAGAAGGGAGAGAGGAGTTAGGTGAGGTCATGAGTGACAGCAAGTAGGGAAGAGGAGGGGCTAGGTGAGGTCATGAGTGACAGGTTCAAGGGGAGTGATGCGTACTCCCTGGGGGGAGAGGATTGGTCTGTGGGAGGAACCAATATGGGTCTTTGCAGGGACCTTAGAGGGTTTATAGGCCAATGTGTCTAGTTGCTCTTGCTCTTTCTGCTGGAATCTTTCATTTTGAGTGGGTCTCACCACAATGATTGGCAAGATCTCTGATTGAATTTGCACCACTAAGTAAGGTATTGCAACTCTGGGGCCTGGTCCTCAAGGGCCTGAGGGTTATCTCATTGCAGTTTGTGATTTGCTGGTAATTAGTTGCTGATTTTCTGTATCTTAAGGCTGAGGGACCTGTTATAGGTCCCCCATTTATAAAAAAAAAAACAGAGTTTTTTTCATTATTGTTTGATTTGGTCCCCTTAAGCAGGGCTTAAGCATGGCTTGTGCCTACTGGCCCCATGGCTGGGAGGCAGCGTGACCTATTTCTGGTGGATTGTTTATAAAATAAAAATAATAAAAAAATAGAATATTATTATATAGTTAACATTGATAGATTGGTCTGCGGAATGCAGTAAAATGTGACCCATGCATCTGTGTGCATAATAGCCAAATGGGTTATGCCTTGGCTGGATTTGAACCAGTATTTCATTTGCCATCTCTGGTTTTCAAATCAGGAGATTTCCAGGGGAGGTGTGCTGGTGACATTGGTTTTCATGGGCCTGGGCCACTGGTCATTTGGAGCATTGCTTGATCTGCTTACCATGCGGTTTGGGTATCATGTTTCTGCTCTTCCAGGTTGATTAGGATAGGCATGTGTCATTTTGTGAGGAAGGTTTGGTGTGTTTTTTCCTTTCAGCTTGGGACATCAGGGTGGGTTGTTTCCTTGCCTGGAGTGGCAGGGGAGTTTCTGCCACTGTGGCCCAATTCAGCTCCAGGGATCTTCTTGGGTGCCTGAGGTCAGTGCCTGAGGTGAAAAGGTGGCCAAAGGTGCCCCCTTTGTTGTCAGCAGCAAGTGGCATTTCCTGAGCTGAATTCAGGACACTGTGGAATGTGGGCCACATGGCCACATGGGATGGCATGGGCAGCTCATATGACTTCAGGCCTTCAGACAGTTCGGGCAATGGCTATGGACTAAGGAGCAGCCCCAGGCTGGGGAGTTTGCATGGGAGAGGTTCTCTTTGAGGACAGGTATAAAGTAATATGGAGGTTTACTTAACATAAACAACAAAAAAGAAAAAAAACAATAACAGCAAATGGGGGATTGGTGGCTGGGGGGAGCAGGAGGAACATCACCAATGGACCTGAGAGGCAGCTTGGGGTAGGGGTCATTGTTTGCAATGCAGCAGAAGCTGCTGGCTTCTTGGATGTGTGTATTTTTCTCTGTTTGATTATCAGGGTATTTTCTGTGTCAAATTGTTGTGTAGGGCATCTTGCTGACAGGAAGGCACTCATCACAGTCGTGGGTCAGAGCTTTTAGCTGATTGTTTTGTGAGGGCACAGTTTAGGCCCAACCCCTTCCCACCCCTCACCCCACCCACTCCTGGAAATAGTTCCTTTATACCTGGGGTTCTGACATCATTTCCTCAAGAGTGCAAGGTGCATATCACTGTCATATCCTCTCTAGGATACTGCACTGACAATATAAGCATACACATTGTATAAAATACATATACATATGTATATGTGTGTGTATATATATATATATATATATATATATATATATATATATATATATTTCTATATTACAAACCAATCACACACACACACACACACAAAAAAAATGTGAGGAGTAGGGCAATGTAATGGCTGTGGGGCAGCAGTCTTCTGGGAGTCTTTCTGGAGGCTGAGATGCTGCCCTATTTGTAGACAACTCTCTGCCCTGAGGGAGGAAGTTGCCCATCTTCAGGCCACACTGGACAGTAGTAAGGGGACTTTCTCCTAGGCCACACTGGATGGTAGGAAGGGAACCTTCCCCATCCAGGGAGCACCAGAGCCACCACCACTACCTCAGAGGTTGCGAAGAAAGCACAGCAGTTGGACCACAGTGGGCTCAGGGAGGGTGAGGATGGTGGAACAGAGGCACACCCAGTCAGTTGTTCCACACCACAATCTATACACCATTCTGGTGGAGCATAGCTCCCCTATGGATGCACCCACAGAGGAGACTAAAGAGGCTGAGGACAACTGTCACAAGGAAGGATCACAGGAAAGAAGCAGAGGACACCACAAGGAAAGGAATCAGCTCCTGGTGAGGGACTCAGTTATTATGGGGATAGAACTGGTGGGGGCAGGGAAAACTGAAGTAAGGTGCCTGCCTGGTGCTATAGCTTGGAGAGACAGGAAGCGCATCCTCCAGATCATGAGAACAGCTGCACGGAAGTCTGAGCTGGATGTCATTGTCCACCTAGGGACAAATGACTTGGCTAATCATGAGATTAGAGCAGTGCAGAAGGACTTTGTAGAATTGAGGAGGGGTCTAAGACAAGTAGCAAACACAATATCCTTCTCTGAGGTGTTGCCTGTCAATGGCATGAGTGAGGCGAGGGTACTTTGCACCATGCAGTTTAATGAATGGTTGAAAAATGGTGTGGAGCACAGTGGTTTGGCTTCATTGGTGACTGGGGTTCCACCTGGAGGGACACCAGTCTATACTGGCAGGATGGTCTGCATCTGTCCAGGAAGGGAAAAATTCTTTTGAGTAATCGGTTTAAATGCTTCATTGGCAAGCTTTTAAACTAGTCAAGGGGGGAGGCACTGATAAGCAGCAGGAAAATCCCAGCCTCTCCCTTCAAAGCAGGGTACTAAATGAGAAAAAGACCAAGGTAGACAGGTCAGTGGGGGATGCTGCAAAAGAAGGTAAAGCCATCAAAAAATGGAGAGCAATGAGTACCAATGCCCGTAGGCTGAGTAACAAGCTTCCTGAATTAGTGGCCTTGATAGAGGAGGAACATCTGGATATCGTGGCAGTCACAGACACGTGGTACGCACAAAACCATGACTGGGACATAAACATACCAGGATACACTATCTACAGGAGGGACAGGGAGGGTAAAAGAGGAGGAGGAGTAGCTCTTTACATAAGGGAAGGAATCAAATCAACAGAACAAAAGGGAAAACAGGGAGGAGAAGAAGAACTGTTGGTAAATTTGGAGACAGGCAATGGCACCACAATCTGCACAAGGGTTGTATACAGACCCCCCCTCTCAGGGGGAGGAAATGGACAAGGAAATGATAGAAAGAATACTTAGAATGGCAGAAAAGGTGAGATATTGCTGATGGGTGATCTGAATATGCCAGATGTTAACTGGAGTGCAGTTGCAGCAGCCACTTCAAAGAGTGGGGTTATTCTAGATGCCCAACAAGGGGCATGCCTTAGACAACTAGTATTGGAGCCCACTCGAGAGGGAGCAATCTTAGACCTGGTTCTCTCAAATGGAGATGAAGAGAGGATAACAGACATAGAAATGGGTAGCCATCTGGGAACTAGTGACCATCGAACAGTATGGTTCACAATAAACGCAGCAATAGAGTCAAGCCATACAAAGGCAAAAGTACTGGACTTTAGGAGGGCTGACCTTGCCAAAATGGGTGAGTGCCTAAGGAATGCACTAGCAAATGGGCAGGAAGGAGGGGTGGAAGAACAATGGGGAATAATAAAAACTGCCATCACAGAGGTAACAAGCCTTTGTGTGAAGCAAATTAACAAAACGAAATGATGTAAGAAACCACTATGGTTCTCAAAGGAAGTGGCAGTGAAGGTTTGAGAGAAAAAGAAAGCATTCAGGAAGTACAAGGAATCACAGAAGGAGCAGGACAGACAACTGTATCAGTTAAAGCAAAAGGAAGCTGGGAAGGCAGTCAGAACAGCAAAGGCCCAAACCAAGGAAAAGATAGCCAACTCAGTTAAGAAGAGGGATACAACCTTTTATAGGTACATCAGGGAGAGAAGGAAGACCAAGGGAGGGCTAGTGAGGCTTAATAAAAGGAGGAGGGTGGGCAGAGGGTGACTGTGAAAAGGCAGAGATACTAAACAAATATTTTTGCTCAGTATTTACAAAGGAAGTGGGGGAGGTACCTAAAACAAACAGTAGAAACACTCTGGATACAGAAGTTGATACCAGCCCATTTACAGAAGAAAGGGTCCCGAAAGAACTCTTAAAACTGAAGGTGGACAAAGCAATGGGGCCTGATAGGATTCATCCCAGAATTCTAAAAGAACTAAGGGTAGAACTAGTGACACCAATGACTACCCTCTTTAACAAATCATGGGAGGATGGGGTGGTACCCGAGGACTGGAGAAGGGTAGATGTGATTCCCCTTCACAAAAGCGGGAGCAAGGCAGAAGCAGAAAACTACAGACCTGTTAGTTTAACCTCAGTGGTAGGGAAAATGATGGAATCACTTCTGAAGGAAAGAATTGTTGAGTATCTAGAGGCCAGAGGGGCTCAGGACCCAAGGCAGCATAGATTCACAGCGGGCAGGTCATGCCAGACAAATCTGATAGATTTCTTTGACTGGGTGACCAAAGTAGTACATCATGAAGGGGCTGTAGACATGGCCTACCTAGACTTTAGCAAGGCATTTGACACAGTCCCACACAAAAGATTAATATACAAGTTAGCCAGCCTGGGAGTGAGTCCCAAGATGACAGCCTGGGTAAAGAATTGGCTAGAGAATAAGACGCAGACAGTAATAGTAAATGGAGTCCACTCTGAAGAAAGGGGGGTTACTAGTGGGGTACCGCAGGGTTCAGTATTAGGACTGGTCCTCCTCAATGTCTTTATAAGCGACTTTGGAGAGGGACTGGAAGGAAAAGTATGTCTCTTTGCAGATGACACAAAGATCTGTAACAGAGTTGTTGCACAAGGTGGGGTGGAAAGGATGAGAAGGGACTTGGCAAGGTTAGAGGAATGGTCAAATGTATGGCAGCTTAGATTCAATGCTAAGAAGTGCAAGGTAATGCACCTGGGAAACAAAAACCCAGCGGAAGAGTACACAATGGGGGGGTGAGATACTAACAACAACAAGCATTTGTCAATGCCGAACGTTCACTTGCAGGTATTTGCAGTGGTGCTTGGCATGTATGGTGCTTACCCTTATGCCCTGTCGATTGTGGTATTTGCACAATAAATTTTCAGCATGACGTTTTGTTACTCCCATTGTGCGCCACATAGGTGGAAATACGTTTTGGGCAGGATGTGAAAAATGATAGCTGTACTGCTCATAAGGAAGTGTGGTAAAATGGCAATGTTGAAAATCTGGAGTGGAAATATTGAAAATTCGCAAACCTATGAGTGTGCGTGGCAACTGTGCAGTGCACGCTCGTAAAACAGTCATTGTTAGGAATTTTTTCACCATATTGTCAACATTGGCATTTTAAAACCTCTGCTAATGAACAGTGTCACTGTGATTGTCCTACTGTGTGCCCTACATTGATTTTGCACACTGACTGCGCCATTGTGCACTACATGGGTGGAAACACGTTTTGGGCAGGATGTGAAAAATGACAGCTGTACTGCTTATGAGGAGGTGTGGTAAAATGGCAATGTTGAAAATGTGGCGTGAAAATATTGAAAATTCGCAAACTTACGAGTGTGCGTAGGAACTGCACAATGCACGCTCATAAACAGTCATTTTTAGGAATTTGTTCACCAAATTTTCAACATATCCATTTTAAGATCTCTGCTCATGAACACTGTCACCGTGATTTTCTTAATGCATCCCAAACATTGATTTTGCACACCGACTGTGCCATTGTGCGCTACATGGGTAGAAACACGTTTTGGGCAGGATGTGAAAAATGACAGCTGTACTGCTCATAAGGAGGTATGGTAAAATGGCAATGTTGAAAATCTGGAGTGAAAATATTGAAAATTCATGCCCCTTATGGGCTCATTTTGATAGGAAGTGGTGGCAGGTTAGAGACACTCATGTGATCGGCCCCCCACTCTGCTTACCCAACCCAGTACAAGTTTAAAGATTCCCTGGTAACTAGTAGCACACTCCCCACCCTACAATCACCTGCCCCATAAAAAGTAAAGCAGACTCTTATGTCTGGTGGTAACCCTCCCACCATCTGTTTCATGTTCCCAGTAAAAATAAAGTAGTCCCTTATGCCCAGTTCTTCCCCTCCACCCTACAATCCTCATCCTCATACAAACATAACATTCTCTGGTGTCCAGTGGTACTCCCCACCCTCTGATCCCCATCCCCGGTAACAAATATGACATTACCCACTCTCCAGTAACAGCCCCCTCCCTCCAGTCCCTGTCCCCATAAAAATATAATATTCTTTGGCATCCAGTGGTACTCCCCCACCCTCAGCTCCACATCCTCACAACAATAGGACATTTACTGGTATAAGTGGTACCCCTTACCCTCCAATCCCTGTTCCCAGAAAAATATTACATTCTCTGGTGTCCATTGATAACACCTGACCTCTGATCTGCATCCCTATAAGTGTCAAGATAGTCTCTGTCATCTGGTAGCATCCCTTGCCCCCTGATTGCTCGCTGCAATTTCTTAAAATAAGTCCCTTATGTAGACAGTGTGCAAGCTCCCTTTACAGTTTACACAACACATGCTCCCTGTCATTGAATACAACAGCCACTGAGGGGGTGAGAAGAGGGCTGTGCCCATCACCATATGGCCTCCCATGGCACCAGCGACTCTGGTAAGGAGGGGGTGGCAGGGCGGTGTACGCAGTGCAGGGGGGCCACTAGACACCAGGGACACCAGGGAATGTTTTGTTTTTCTGAGGATGTAGATCAGAGGGTGGGGGTATCACTGGACATCAGGGAATGTTATATTTCTAACAGGGATAGGAATTTGAGGGTGGGGGTGCTACTAGACACCAGGAAGCATGTGTGGTCCCCCAACTGACAACTTGGCTGTTGGCAGTAGTGTCTCCGATAGCTGCTAGGGTTGCCTGGATTAAGTTGTGCTTTTTCTCAGCAGTATTTGTGCTGCTCAAAGTGGTCTGTGTTAAACCTGTTGCTCAATGCAAATGCACTGAATTTTGCACTGCGCTTTTATTAATGTCCTTGCCCTTCCCTTTGCCCACTGAATACATTATCTTTTAGTGTGTGTGCTATCCATTTTTCTGCATGCTCCTTCTCCCTTTGAATATTGTGCTCAGGTGCAAATGACGCACAACTACTTTGCCCACTGGGCAAACTTCTGAACATCTGGCTCCAGGCTTTTTCCTATCTTGGTCCTCATGTACAGAATGCCATCCCATTAATATTGCATCCTATCTAGTGTCAGTTTACTTCCTTCAATTCAGTTTCATCCTGGCTTGCCCAGCAGACTTACTTAACTTACGATTCTTGCAGAAATAGCAAGTGATGATGATGGTTTACTGTTTTTACTCTTCCATGATGACATACATATTCAGTTTTTATTGTATTGGTCCTTGTAAGAACAGATCCAGAAGCAAATGATTTGATACCTTTTATTGGACCAACATAGATGTTTCAAAAAGAATAATGTGCTTAAGCTTTTGGACTAACGGGGTCCTTCCTCGGAAGCTTATGACAGTTATTCAGAAACTCACATACTAACACTGTCTATCACCACAAGGGAATCAGCAAAGTGCAAGAGGGTAGCATCTTTCAGAATGAGAGATGTGTTAGAACAAGGGGGCACAATTTGAAGATAAAGGGGGGACAGCTCAGGGGCAATGTGAGGAAGTATTTTTTCATGGAGAGGGTGGTGGATGCATGGAATGGCCTTTCTGAGGAGGTTGTGGAGTCAAAAACAGTGGGGGAATTCAAGAATGCATGGGGCAGACATAAAGCAATTATAGTGGGGGGTAGGAGGTAGTAGGCTGTTGGTTAACTAGGATCTGCAGCTCATCCAATAGGTAGGAAAATGAGCAGACTGGGTGGGCCAAGCAGTCCTTATCTGCCTTCGAAGTCTATGTTTCTAGTTGTGCCAGTTTGTTCTTGATGTTGATGACCCAATCTCTGCAAAGACATAGACAGGATGGAAGCTGTCCAGAGGAGGGCAACTAAAATGGTGCAGGGTCTGCACCGGAAGACATATGAAGTGAGACTTAAGGAGCTTAATATGTATAGCCTCGAGGAAAGGAGGGAGAGGGGGGACATGATAGAAACTTTCAAGTACCTCAAGGGAATCAACAAAGTCCAAGAGGGTAGCATCTTTCAAAAAAAGAGGTGTGCAAGAACAAGGGGGCACAATTTGAAGATAGAAGGGGGCGGCTCAGAGATAATTTAAGGAAGTATTTTTTCACAGAGAGGGTTGTGGATGCATGGAACAGCCTTCCAGATGAGGTTGTGGAGTCAAAAACAGTGGTGGAATTCAAGCATGCATGGGACAGTCATAAGGCAATTCTAGGGGTTGGGGGTAGGAAGAAGTAGGCTGCTGGTTCACTAGGATCTGCAGCTTATCCATCAGGTAGGGAAATGGGCAGACTGGGTGGGCCAAGCGGTCCTTATCTGCCATCAAATTCTATGTTTCTATGTTTCTATGTTGTGCAACTGCCATATTCTATGGCGAATTCCGGTATCTTCCATGATGACATACAGATTCAGTTTTTGCCGTATTGGTCCTTGTAAGAAAAGATCCAGAAACAAATAGTTTGATATGTTGGTCTCATAAACAGTATCAAACCATGGAATAGAAACCCTATCTTATGCATTAACTGAGTTTTTTTGCAATGAATATAACATACTCAGTTAATGATAGTCATACATAACATTGACAGCACGTTTGTCTCCAGCATAACTGACAGTAACAACTTACTATGTATAATTTTGAACACTTATAGTACATTTTAAATATTGCACACACTTCTAAATTCATTATTGCTCTGCTTCAGCACCTGAATTTAAATGGTAGCAACACATTGCACTAGCAGCTCGCACTTCATTATTTGTAGCATGGCTTACAGTATAAGCTTTAAATATCAAACATTGCACTTACTATTACATCACTCATTGCTCTGTTCTAGCAACTATGCAATTATGGTTTAATATAGAAATATTTTGCAGGTATACACTTAAGATTTGGCGTGCATCCTAAAGTAAATATGTCCTTGATTCTAATTAAGCTGAATAAATGTGGTTTATTATGTTAACGTTTATTGTGGATACCTTAGAAATTAATAATTGTCTAAATGTGCTCAAAATTCCATGGATGCATAATAGATAATGCCACTAGAAAGCCACTTGTGGAATTTCACCTTCACTAATACTTATCACCACTGAATCACCTTACCTACACTAGCACCATGTCCCTATAGTACCCCTCCAGCACTCATGTGACAATGATAGTCACCACCATGTTCCATCATGGCTAAAGATATCCTGTCACAATAGCCTAAGTCAAAACTAGTTGTAAGGCTTGGTGTCACTTGGTGCCACTGTTTTCAAATAGTGAAAAATATACATTGTTATCTGTAGGGTTGTTAAAGAGTCAGCAGATAGCACTGTACAGAAACAATGCTCCAAATGCGTGTACTTCCACAAGTCAGTAAGTCAGTGATGCTGGATGTTATCTGGTATATTGCAAAAGTTCAAGCTAGTGCACAGTAATACCAATGACTATTCTTCATTGTTCATCACTCAAGATAGTGACCTGACACTTGGCACCACTATTCTTTTACCACGGAGCCTCCTATGAATGCCACCTTTTTGCCATTTACATAGCCTTTATCTTCCTCTACAAATGGCAACTCAAGTGTATGACTGGGCAAAATGTATGGACGTGGCTTTGACAAAAGAATCACAGCATTCTAATATTTTAAAAAAGCTCATGAAACTAAACTTTAATTACTAATGTTATTTTGGGATCTTTGGCTGCTTATAACTTTGCCAATCTTTGAGCAAGAGATTAGAGAATTGACACGCAACCCCCTTTTTATCCAGATTGTTTTTTTTTTCTCTCCTGGCTGGCAGCTCCTCACTAAGGGATATACCATGATCAGGCTGAACCCAGCCATCATTCAGTTGGCTGTTGGGGTTTTGTCCAACATTTTTCCATTTTTCCCTCGCATCTCCCTGGTGGGTGCAGTGTCTTTGTCAGCCTCACACAGAACAGCTTCACATGCAGCAGAATCAAGTTCCCTGGTCCAGCGACAGGGGTAACTGTGTTGGGTGAACCTGCCACCAGCCCTCTCTACCTGAGATGCACTGTCCAGTGGCAGCAGTCTTGGCAATGGCCTGTCTCTGAACGTGACTTCCCAGGCTCACTTTGGAACCCAGGTCATCAGCATGGCAGTGCAACGGTCAGTTTCTGGGCCATGTGGGTGGCCTCAAAGCTTAATATTTAGGGTCAACAAACCTTTTCTGTTTGTTTATTAATCTTTTCTCCTTTTTTCCGGATGGTCCTCATCTGTCAAGCACCCCCAGCCCCAACATCCTGATGTCCACCAAGACATGCCTTGCCAGCCTTTTTCCCCAAGGGCTTGCCCTCCCATGGGATCAATGGTGTTCTCTGACCTCCATTAGGAACACAATCTGATTCTTCACTAACAGTACCAGTTGCTTGGCTGCAGGCCCTGCAGATGTCCTGATGCCATCCTGCCATTGGTAGTTTTTCTCATTTTCTTCACTCCCCAAAAAGGTGGGGCACGCAATGACACCATGATGTGCATCACTCACTCCAGCGCATGGCACATCAGCATATGTCACCCCCCCCAACTCTCTAGACACTCCAGGGTGCCTTTTCCCCAGCTCCCGCTTGGAGCCAGGCAATCACTGGGATATGCAAACTTTTTCCCCAGAAGAGGAAAGCAGTCCTTCGAAAACTTTATCGTCCTCCCTCTGACCAGATCTCCGATGCCCTGAGTTTGCTTCTGAACTTGGGTTGTCAGTGCCACAAGCAGTAGTGGTACCACTGCACCGGGGGCAGCTAGGGTCAATGAACCTAAAAAAATGGTGACATTCAATTTTCTACTTTTAAAGTTATAGGGGATTAAAATTCTACAGTTTACATAACCCAAAATGTAATTTTAAAATTTGTGAAAGTTTGGAGGCTTATAACTCAATCATCTTTAGTGGTAGAGAACAGAAACTTAGCACACATCTGTATGGACAGTGGTACAATAACCATCCAAATTTGGTGCAGTTTTGACAAATACATTTTAAATTAGACATAAATAACTGAAATCACAAGTTTGGCAAAATTATGTGAAATTGTTGTGGAAATTTTGCAAACTTTTGTGGAAGTGAAATCAAATTTCTGTTAATATTTCACTGGCAGAAAATAAATTTACACAGCCCTACTCATAAAATCCAAAGAATAGTTCCTTCATGGGATATGTCATATGTTAAAATCTGAAACCTTAAAGATGCTCTTTCTTTAACTGAAATGGCTGTTGCTTTATCTAGAATAATGGTGCAGTACATAGCTTCTTTTACATGGTAGCATAGCTTTTCACTGTATATGTGACTGTGAGACATCAATGTTGTCATTCCGTTTAAGATACAGTTTCACGTGAAATTGTCAGTGTCAGTGGCTCAGCAGATTACACACTCACCTCTGAGACTGAAAGATTTAAAAGTTGTGGGTTCTAGCCATACACCAGGCACTTTGGGTAAAATCCCAATACTGACAATGTAGTGTATCGTGAGGGGATGCTGCACTCCTGAGGTGCTGTCTTTTGGAAGAGACATTAAACCGTGGTCCCATCCACCTGTTCTGGTGGTTGTTCAGGTGGACGTTAAAGATACCATGGCACTTCTCGAAAAAGAGAAGGGAGTTTATAAGGAAATAATCAAACAAATACATATACCATGAAATTGGTTCAGTTTAAAAAGTACATAAGTACAGTTAAAGGAAATTACATATCATTTTTGTCATGAATGTAATGTCAATCTTCTAATATGGTAACGAATAAAAGAAGAATAAAGAACAAAAGCCCCTAAACGCTTAGGCTTGCAATGGAAAATACATACTCAAAAAAGAATATCCTATCTGGACTTCTCCTATCCCTGTGTAGATTATGTATATATATATATATATATATATATATATATATATATATATAAACTGAAACTTATATACATTTTGAAAAGGTAATCTAAAGGGTAAGTGATCAAGAAGGGAAATGGAAAGGGAAGAACATCAGAGGCTCTCCAGACAGACTGGTAGGGTGGTGAGAGCAGCCAAAGCAGACAAGGAGCTGCAATAGATGCAGAGGATCAAGCAGGAGGAGAACAGTTTTTTTCAGATATATCAGGTAAGGGAGGAAAACAACAGGGGGAGGGAAGATTGATAAGTTAAAGAAAGAAGGGGAGTGGTCTGAGGAAGTGGTGGAACAAGCAGAAGTACTCAACGAGTAGTTCTGCTCGGTTTTTATGAAGGATAGGAAGGAACCATACCCTCAGGTGGTCGATGGAACAAGGGAGGGGGTAGGGGAGGCTCTCACAGATGAAAAGTTACCATTGGAGAGGGTGAGAGAACCTTTGAAGTCCCTGAAGTGCGATAAGGCTAGAGGGCCAGATGTGATTCACCCCAGGGTATTGAGGGAAAAGTTGGATGTCCTGGCTGCACCACTGATGGACTTATTTAACTCCTCCCTTCAAGCTGGATGGGTCCCCCACAACTGGAGGAGGTGCATGTTGTGCCGCTCCAGGAAGGCAGTCCATGTGAGGAGCCTGGAAAGTACAGACTGATTAGCCTGACGTCCATGGTGGGGGAACTGCTGGAAGCCATCTTAAAGGAATGGGTGGTGGAGTTCTTTGAGACCCATGATCTCCAGGACGAATGACAGCATGGGTTCATCCAGGGGAGATTGTGTCAAATGAACCTAGTTGAATTCTATGATGGGGTCAAAAGGTCTCTAGACCAGAAGAAGTTGGTAGATATCCTGTACCTGGACTTCACTAAGGCTTTTGACTCAGTGCTGCACCATAAACTGCTGTAGAAGCTGAGGAGCTTGGGGTTGAAGGAGACAATACTAGGGTGGATTGGGAATTGTCTAACAGATAGGCACCAATGGGTGGTTGGGGGTGAGGTCTCGTCTCCCAGTAGGGTCATTAGTTGGATACCCCAGAGATCGGTATTGGGGATGGACCTATTTAATGCATTCCTCTCAGATATCTGGGTTGGCGTTAGGAGCAGGCTGACTCTGTTCACAGATGACTTCAAACTGGGAGCTGCAGTAGACATGGAAGAGGGAAGTAGGATGCTGCAAGAGGACTTAGAGACACTTGTAAGGTAGTCACACACTTGGCAGCTGGATTTCAATGCCAAGAAGTGTAGTGTACTCCACTTGGGGACCAGGAGCCCTGGGAATGACTATGCTGTAGGAGGGGTAAAGCTGGTGGTCTCAAGGGAGGAAAAGTATCTTGAGGTGGCATTAGATGCCAAATTGCATAATTCTGGGCAGTGTAGGAGGGCTGCTGCTGGGCGAATAGGATGCTGGGGTGCATAGCCAGAGAGATAACATCAAGGAGGAGAGACATGTCCTACTGCCCCTGTACAACTGCCTGGTTAGATTGCACCTAGAGTAGTGTTCAGTTTTGGCACCCATACTTGTGGAGAGATGTTGCCCTTCTTGATAGGGTCCAGAGGAGATCATCTAAGATGATTCATGGACTGAAAGACCTTTCCTATGAGGAGAGACTTAGGGATTTTAACATGTACTCTCTGGAGGAGAGGAGGGATGTGGGGATATGATAGAGGTCTTTAAATATTTAAACGGGTTAACTGGATCAGCTCAGATGGACTGTTCCAGTTGAGGAAGGATGGAGATACAAGGGGTCATAGCCTGAGATTGGTGGGGGGAAGGTTTAAAGGGGAGATGAGGTGTCATTATTTCACTGAGAGGGTGCTGGTGCCCTGGAATTCATCTGGCAAAATTGGTGGGGATGGAGACAGTGGGTGGGTTTAAGAGATGGTGAGACAGAGTGTAAAGCAGCCTTTTACATTCCACACATACCATTTTATGACTAGTAGAACTATGTGCATTGTGCTTTTATTCCATTTGGTCCCAAATTCAGTATAGTAACCTAACGTAAAAGCTTCATATTGTACTGTCTGGAACCAGGGTTCATTCAAAGTAGTTGATAATAATTTCCAAAAGTTACTAATGTATGAACAGGTAAAAAAGCAGTGTTCTGTGGTTTCCAATTGCTGGACACATTGTGGCCAGTTACGCATCCTCTCTTCTTGCTGTTTGTGTTTTTATTTTGCTTTTATATTAATTCTATCATGACAGCTAAGCCAGTGTAAGTCCCACATCTTGTTAGGAATTTTGCTTTCTTTCAGTAAATGTAATAGTGATGCTTTATGTTGCAGAGGGCATTTTTGGAATGCCTCAGTTTCCTGAAAATACTGTGTTAGAGTCCAATTATAAATCTCTTTCCTGAATTTAGTTAGCATCACTTGGTCTGTAATTTGCTGAGTTTTTAATTTCAGGAAGTCTTCTCTAATATAACTGGGGGCATTTAACTATCTTATTAAGGGCCTATACTACCTTTTTCTCATTGTCTGAACCAAGGTATACCTAATGAAAAGGATTTAAAAGATAATTAAATTTGATACAATCTTTTTTAAGATCCTGCTTCAGTCAATCTTAAGGATATTCTTATAAAAGAATCCACTGGTGGGCATGAACAGCTCTGGTTTAATCAATAACACATTCAGGAGGACCTAAAAAGAGCAAAGAACACAGAAGAAAATTAATAAATAACAATAATTTCAGCAATGGTTTGAGTCTCAAAAGAGTTCTAATTACCAAAACTGATACATCATTTTTTTTTTTTTGGGGGGGGGAGGCAAGTTTTATTTCTAAACTCTCACATGGTGCAAACCACTTCAGTGTATTTTGTCAGAAATAGAGGGATCTTGAACTTACCATTCTGATCAAGATGTCTTAATGCACCTATCTTAAAGATCCACTCTTGCTCCTTTTTATTTAGCTTCCCTTCCAGCTCCGCACCTCTGACATTCAATGGGATTGCTTCAGTGCTGATAGCCTTTATTTTATGGACATGAACAGCTAGGGCATATTTCTCATTAATGTTCCTAATGGCAAGCAAGTGTTCATTTATTCTTAGTCTGAGCAAATGTTTTGCTCTGCCACATAAAATTTCCCACATGAGCAGGTTAAGAGGAACACTGCAGCTTCCAAATTACAACTAATTTGTCCTCTTATTTTTTTCTTTCTAACCAGTTTTTGGGTTAGTGAATTCAGAACACTTCTGCATAACAGGACACACAAAGCAATTGCCACATGCTTTGGACCCCCTTTGTTTCTCTTCTCAAGCTAAGGACTGTTCAATTGTGGTAAATTACTATGAGCCAGGTAGTCTTGTGTGTTAGAACCACTTTTGTATGAGATCCTAAGGCATATTGAGAACAAAAATTGAAGCTGGGGTGTGCCTCTAAATACCTGAAGGTTGTTTTGCACAATCTTAACTACCTACCTTGTACCTCTGCCATAGGTGGTGACAAAGGTCATCCTTCCATCATCCTTTTTCCTTTTTCTTTTTTGGAAGGAACAATGACTCATGTTCCATGTTGTCAATTAGATTTCTATCCACAATTCTAGAATTCTAATGTGAAGTTTGGATTTTTATTTCCAATCTGTTTTTGTGAGGCAGCATCTGTCTTTTTGTGCTGAAAAGTGCAAGCCCATGTTCACAACACAAGGCTTACATAAAAGGAAAAAATCTGTTAGTTCCATTATTTTAGAATTAAAAGAAAATAAGCAAGAGATGTTGGTGGTAATACAGGGACAATGCAGAGCCTTATACAGTATGCCAGCAAGTAACTACTGTAAATATTTACTGTATCTGTTCCATTACCATGGAGATGGGAGCACCTTGATGAGCATACTGTAACTCATCATTATGTCATTGAAATTATTGTGGTTAAAAATTGTGCAAATCATGGAAAGAATGATTTTTTTGTAATTAAATGTTTTTTTAATAGTGGGTGTGATGGGCACAGTGAGACAATGATCAATGTTAGTGCACCACGTGAGCACAGGGAGGTTAAGTGACTGGTTCAGGGTCACACACTATGCAAGTGTTGGTTGCGGGATTCAGACATGGGTCTGCTCTGTCTCCAGGTTCATGGCTTGGTGCTATAATTGCAGCAAAATCTAAGCAGTCAGTACTGTAATTTAAAAACACGAACTGCATTCTTTGGAATCACCAGATTAAAGTCATTTTGGCAATCCTGTAAAACTGTAAAGAGCTTCCAATGCCATTCAGACATCTTTGAAAGAATGGCTTATTGAGACATAATTCAAATTTAATTAAATTTGGTCTATGGCATCTATGGCATCTGTTCTACAAAGTCTGATGTTTTACAGCAGCCCTGACTGCTTGCATTTCATCAGGATGTTTATAAGACATCATTAACAGTGTGCATAGTGATTGTTCCTTTCACAGACAACCTGCCCAGCAGCCCTAAAATGTAAGTTATGTTGTTTGAGGCATACATTGGAATGTCTCCCTATTTTTTCTTATAATGTAACATAATGCAAGTGGATGGACAGTGGCAGTCATTGCTTTCATTGTGTTCAAATTGGGGAGTGAAAGGTGCTGGAGAAAAGCAGAATGCTGACTGGCAAGTCATAGACTTTTGTCTGTGTGTGTGGGGGCATTGTGTCTGTGTCCATGTGAAAATGATTTAATTTTGTTTATATGAATGGATGGTTAGAAGGAGCAACCACAGGATGCGGTCACAGGCAGCAAATCTGGATGTATTCATGGGAGCCATTCATCTGAATGGTTAGTGGGACGTGAGAAACATAAATGGTTCAGCATGTGCTATGCTACAGAACTGCAGTGCATGTGGTCTTGAAGCAGACAGTGACAGTTCACTTCACCACTTCCATCAGTATCACACTGATGCCCACCTGTGAATCAGTTACTGTACAATTAAACATAAAAATAAAAAATCTTGGGGTTGGGATCTGTACAGGGCTCTACTGAAGGTAGCATGACAGGAACAGAGACAGCAAGAGACTGGGATGATGCAGCCACTCACAAAGCCACCTTATCTTAGAGTAAGGTTCTGTGACATACAATAAGTGTGCTTAGATTTTAAATGTTTACTGTACACATTTTTAAAATGTAAGCACACTTATCTCTCCGAAACTTACCACAAGACAAGCTGATATGACTGCATCAGACCAGACTCTCTCTCTCTCATACTTGAGTCTGCTTTTTCAACCTTTTTTATAGCAATATTATCTCATTTATCAGTAGAAAGCACAGTAGATGCTGACATGATAATGGAAACAGGAGCATGCATCAGTAAATAATTGACAAGAAGCAGTGAGGCTTCCGCAGATATTTATGCTTACTAGGGTCCCGCTAGGGTCAGAATTATGATCTGTGACTGTGAGTTATTGATTCAGACTGAGCGCTTAATACTGAACACATCGGCAACGGTTTTGAGGATGACTCAGTGAAATGAAGAAGGGACCAGTACCTTGGCTCTATTCCTATGATCATCAACTCAAATTAATAATTACATAAATGCTTATAAAAATCCTATCAGAGACACTATTTTCCCCACCCCAATATTTGCTAACCGATTGTGAGGCATCACATTGATATTATCGAGCACCTGTCACAGCACTAGTGAAAAACATACAGGGCTGACTGCCAGTAATCATACACTCGCATTATGTTACATTCATAAAACAAAGAACAATACTTAATTGTATATAATATGAATATGCTTCAAGAACCAAACATGACTTTCACCTCCGATTGGGTACTGGTTAAGGAGACACACTCTACACACAAAAATTACTGTTTTACAGACTGTTCCTGAAATACAAGAAAACACTCAGGACGGCAACAAAACTTTTGACAATGCAAATGGACACTGTCAATAGACAAATAAATAATAGGCAGCTACACTGGAAAAGCCCCATAAAAGTTTGACAAAAAGAAACTAGCAGAATTTTGCATGCACATTGCAGCTCTGTTAGAGCTCAATGTGGTTTCAGAACTTACATACAACCTGAAACATACCGTAGCAAAGTTAATTATGGAAAAGTCTAGAAAAAATGACAGAAAAAAAGTACTTTGATTTATTTGTTTAGCATCCAAGATGAAGGTAGAGAGGCACAAATCAGACAACAGTACTGGGGACCGAACCTTTTCCTTAATTTTTTACCAAGGCAAATAATGTAATAAAGCATCAGACTTTTAAAAAATAAGGGTTGGGGGGGTTGCTGTTTATTTTTACCAACCATTTTGGTGTAATCTAATGAAACTCAACAGATATGTTTGAAGGAAGCAAACGTTTCTTTTCTCTGACATTTCGGCTCACAGAAGATATGCATACATTGTAAAACACCTCCCAAATCCCAATACATGACAGCCTAAAACACACACACACACACACACACACACACACACACACACACACACCCAGCTGGTAAAAAAAACAGCTCATAGATTAATGACACTACTCTTTCACAACCATCTCCACTTTCAATATTTTACACATACAGTATATCAGTGGTGTTGTGAAAGCAGATGCCTTGAAGCTAGGAGCTGTCTTTTTTTATCTGCATGTTTTAAACAAAGAGGGTCTATACTAAAAAGTCTATACTTAAAGGAGTGATACAGGTGTGTGTCTGGTTCTGTCAGTGGTGTGATCTCTTACTTTAATAATTGCTCTGCTCTTGTTTTCATTTTATTTTACTTTGGGCTACATCTGGTGCCTTTTAGCATTACTGTATCTGCATTGGGCAGATGCCAGATATTTCTTCACTCTCAGCCTTAACCTTCTTCAAAGACACACTGTTCATTCCGCTTGCTGTCTTTAACTTTTCTCATAACTATATTATTTATAGCCTCAAGATTAGCAAATAAAGTACGGTCAGAACAGCCTTGGCCTGTCATCATATAATCTTTTAAGGAGTCATGCATCAGGGCTCTGTGAACTTTACCCACTGTTCACCTAGTTCAGTAAGGTAGGAATATTTCAACATCAAAAAAAGAACTGCTGCAGATTATTTCAAGTGTACAATACAAACAGATAAAATGGCCAACTCCTAAGTTCATGATGCTTCTCATTCAGAAATGCTACCACTTACTGATGGTGACGGTAACTGTAGGGGAAGGGGATTGTGTGAGAGGAGCTAATGGAACATACTAATTGCATTTGTTATGCTAGGCTGGTAGGATATCTTAAATGCTGGACTAAAGGTCTATGAATGAGCTTGGTACATCAATTAGACTTTGGTTTGATTCCCACTACCTCTATTTGCATATTGTGTGATTCTGAGCAAGTCACTTATTTACCTTAAACCTTTGTGGTTGCCACTGAAAAACATGAACTTGTGCTCACTGGTACTGATCATGTTACTAAATTATAACAATATGTTGATATGCTTGTTGTGAGCACAGAGTGTCTGCGCTACATAAAATGAAGTACGAACAGTGTCTGTCTTTTTGTTTTCTGGACAAATAAACCTAATACGCATCTGAGCAGAGACAACAATTCTTTACTGAAAGCTCTCACCTATAAAGGGGGTTGTGTTGCAATAATAATACAAATTGGGGATGTGCAATTTCCTAATTTATTTATGTCTAATTACTTGGTATAGATCACCAGTGACAAATGGAAAAAACACAACAAGATCCAAAAACAGATTATGCTCCAAGCACACAGTCAACACAGCAACTCAGAAACAGCAAACTGAAAAGCAACAGTCCCTGCCTATTGCAGATTCGAACCCTGCTCTAGAATTTGGTGCCAGCTCCTAGGGCTCCCTGACTAGTGATTGTCAGTCCAGGGGTCAGATGAGCAGTGTCTTTAGTGTGACTAAAGCCACTACAGTCCAATATATGGCTGTGAAGAGGAGAAGTAGTAGGAGATGGTGATCTCCCAGACCCCACTGCCACTATCCATATCAGATGAGTTAGGAAAGATATGCAACTTTTATGATCCAGACAGATTCTTTGGTGAACACTCTGTTGAGCCCCCAGTTTCATGGCTGCCACACCTTTCAACCTCTCAGCATTAAAAATCATGGCACTGGTCTTCAAAAATCACACCAAAGGGCCAGAAAGTGTAGCACTTTCTTATTTTAAACAATTATTTGTCTACTGATAGTGGGCCCCACATGCATTTCTGCTTAAAGTTGGACCAGCATAACATTCTGTGGTGATTTGTATATGCAGCCCATGATGCTTTGCATTGTGGGGGCATGTGTGATTTTGTATTTTCTTGAAACTTGGCTTCCCAGCCAAATGCCCTTTGGGGTAACCCTTGCCTCAATGTTTGCGCACAGAGGTTCTTCGTCTTTTAAATAGTTTTTATTTTAATGGGTTCACCACAATATATCCAAGGCACTCTGCCTTAAGGGTAGCTGGTCCATTCCCTGGGGTGTCAAACAGATGAGGCATACTGATGAGTCCTGGTAGGACGAAACACGTGTCTATGTCTTCTGTTAGCACCCTTTGCAAACTGTGTGAGAGGCCTTTCAGCACCATGCAATTCTGCTTAAAGTTGGACCAGCATAACATTCTGTGATGATTTGCATATGCAGCCCATGATGCTTTGCATTGTGGGGGCATGTGTGATTTTGTATTTTCTTGAAACTTGGCTTCCCAGCCAAATGCCCTTTTGGGTAACCCTTGCCTCAGTGTTTGCGCACAGAGGTTCTTCGTCTTTTAAATAGTTTTTTATTTTAATGGGTTCACCACAATATATCCAAGGCACTCTGCCTTAAGGGTAGCTGGTCCATTCCCTTGGGGTGTCAAACAGATGAGGCATACTGATGAGTCCTGGTGGGACAAAACATGTGTCTATGTCTTCTGTTAGCACCCTTTGCAAACTGTGTGAGAGGCCTTTTGGCACCATGCAATTCTGCTTAAAGTTGGACCAGCATAACATTCTGTGGTGATTTGCATATGCAGCCCATGATGCTTTGTATTGTGGGGGCATGTGTGATTTTGTATTTTCAGAGTACTAGTAGGCTGCTTCAGTGAAAGCAACATGTTTTTGTACATTAAGTAGTCTCTACTTTTATTGCAGGTATTATTGACATACTGCATGTATTGGTATAAGGTTTCTTCATCTTATTGCCCTTTACTGATAGGAGTATTTGTTACACATTTACATTATGTCTACTGTACTATTCAAGTCACTTTCTGAATAAATGTATGCAGACTTCCTAAAGCTCCACATAATGAGCAAAGCTGGTATTTTGTACAGTCTGACAGTGTAGCACCTTGTCCCTGAGATCATGCACTTAAACTGAAGAGTACAGTATGGAACTGTAATCTTTGAAAGCCTAATACATGGTGGCACAGTAGAATGTTTCCGTTTGCCACATCCCAATCCAAAATATATATCTGAAGGCTGTAAAATGTTCTCCCAGAGAAGCCTGCCTGAGATATTGTATCTCTTATCATGAAATGAAGCTCTCCCTCATTTTGGAAGGGTGAATTGATTTTATTAAAAGGAGTGCTTTGTGAACACTAATGACATGCAGCTGATGAATTCTGCAACTTGAATACAACATGAGAGAGAAGACAGAGAGATTAATTTGTTGCCTTATACAATAAGTAACACAGGCAGCACTTCTTTGACAGCTTGCACAGATATATGGTTTCTTATATTTGCTTTATAAAACAGTTTTTCAAATGATTCGGTGGTGGGGGGTTTCTTGTGCAGCTCTGTAAACCACTATCTCACTACTGAATTGCCAGCTAGCACAAATCTCACTTTCAAACTGCAAGCTGCCTCATCTTTGTTAACACTTTTAATGTGAAAATAATAGGAGACGATGAGTGCGTCTGAACACACACAAAGACATGATAGCAGGCAAGTCAGTAGTGAGACATCAGTTTACAGAGCTCCCCTACTGCCCCCTCCCCCAAAGGTCATTTACAGCTCATTAATAACACGGTAGAAAACAACACAGCTGAAGTCTCCACCTTAAATTGTTCTGGAGTCCAATCAACTAAGTGTCAGCAATGATTTTAAGGAGCTGAAATAAATGTGGCTTTTACTACAGTATATCGACAGCATTTACCTTTGACTTGTGAAATCAATTAAATGATGACAGTAAGAAATAGCACTGTGTTTTGGAGCAGACAGGTAACCTTAGTTTGACTGGATGGGCTGAATATTAAAACTTTCCTGCTTAGACACATGTAACTACAAGTTTATAGGTAGATATGTAACTTTCAAACTATCAGAGATAACCCTCTCTAACACAGCAACATAATGATTTCTTAATATCATAAAACAGGACATTAATTTATTTTGGAAAAATACTACACAGAGTATATTACTGCTAATAAAGATTTTTTTTGTCCAGTGCCATGTCATGGTTTTATAAATTTAATAAATAAAATGAGAGACAAGATATCAAGAAGGTCATTGCTGGCATCAGCCTGCTAAGTGGAGCCGCCAGGGAGGGACTGGACAGAGGCAGAAGGGCATGAAAATAAATTAATCTTATGGGGAAAAAAATAAAATTTTTATTGTTAAACACATTTTCTAAAATGTGGTAGGTAAAGGGTGCATGAAAATGAACTTGCTGGCTATGCTCTTGCACATGTGCCACTACAAGGTACAAGTCATGCATTTTTTTATTTGAGGTACAGTAATTGGAGTGTTATGGGGGTGAGGGTGAGGGTGCTGGTGGGGAACGTTCAGGATACTAATTAAGCTGAAGAGGACAGGAAATAAAAGTCATAGTGGTGAACGGCAAATGTATCATTTATTTATTAAATTTATTTCAGTTTCATGAGTTTGTTTGATAACATATTTGTGACCGCCTGATCAGAAGTGTGTTTAGTTCTTATTTTAGAAAAGTACATTTTTGTAATTGATTTTTTTTTCAATATGGTGGCAGCAGTGTCTTACTTAGGACTTTTCAGTGATTGGGGATTTATGCTAGCCTGATATGTACTCTGATGTAAAACGTGCTTCGTTTTGTGATCATTCTTTCTTGCTGTTACATGTAGTTATGCTGTTCCTAGCTGGTGATGTATTAATATAATCATTTCTATGTGGGTACAGTGGTATAAATTGTTACCCATTTATCTACAGTATGTACTGGTGTGTACCCGAAACAAATGGGGGCACATTTGTTGGATAAAGAATGATCGCATATCACTTCATAAAGTAGAAGGCACAGACCTCAAGGAATATAACTAAAGTTGTTTTAATTGTAGTGCTTCACCTTTAATATGTTGTGAGGTTAGTGGTACTGTACATCTAATGCCAGCACCTTACAGTTCAGAATTAGAACCGATAATTTATATACCAAGACACTGGCTGACAATGACAGGAAATGCATTGTGCCCTTAGTTTTTTTTTTTCATCTTGTTCCTTTTTTTTCCTAACCTTTTTCACATTCCATTTTAACCCTATTGATGATGATTACATTAAGGCATCCTGACCCCAATCAACACACTGGGATGTTATAAGGATAACCCCCGATCTAATCACTTTACTCAAACATAGGGATCATCTCTGGCACTGTGCCCATGCAACATCCAAACCTGGGGATATTCAAAAGTATAAAACTGCCAGAAATGAGTGCATGCAGGCAGTTAGGAGCGCCAAAAGCAAATACTTCAAGGAAGCTCTCCAACTCCTGGGGTGATGGAAAACAATTTTGGAGTAATTTGAAAGACCTTACAGGCAAGGACCCTAAGTCACCACCCACCATGCTCAACATAAATGGAACACCAACATCTGACCTGTACACAATCACCACCACCTTTTAACAATGTGTTCTCCAACTTGATAGTATTCTCCTTCTAATTTCTTTGATGCCCCTTCGTAGTAACCTCCTGCAACTACTCCTCTCCACACCCTGCCCCACAATTCTACTTCAAGGAGATCCCAGTGCATGAAGCCAGAACCTATATTCGGAAGGTCATTCACAATGCAGGCTACAGCGGTGACTCCCTTGACCTGAAGTTGTTAGCACTTGTCCTTGAAGAAGTCCTTGAACCTCTGACAAAGATCCTCAATCTATCACTAAGGATGTCCCAGTTCCCATCTACCTGGAAACAGGTGACCATCACACCGGTACACAAAAGTGGAGACAAATCACTGCACTCCAACTACAGACCTATCTCTATCCTCCCTCCATTGTCTAAGGCCCTGGAGTACATCGCCTCAGACCAAGTAGTCAAGTACCTGGAAAAATACGACATCCAGTGTCCTGAGCAACATGGTTTCGGAAAAGGGCACAGTACCACCACTGCACTATTAGAATTCATGGGTTTCATCCATACCATGCTTGATCAAGGAAACTGTGTAGGGGCAGTATTCATCGACCTTACGAAAGTCTTTGATACTGTGAACCACCCACTCCTACTCAAGGAATTATCAAACATTGGGCTCTCCAATGAAGTGCTGCTCTGGTTTTCAAGCTACCTTGGGGAGAGGGTCCAGCGGATTAGGATTGCCGGTGTCACCTCGGAAGAAAAGCCAGTCCTTTCAGGGGTCCCACAGGGGTCCATCCTGGGGCCACTACTCTTCAGCCTCTTTCTTAACAACCTTCCCAGTGTCTGCCACCAGAAATTACTGCTCTACGCTGATGACGCAGTCATGTTCACCAACCACCAAAATGCAGAGCTCCTTGAGAAACAATTACAGCTTGAATTCCTGTGCATCGAAGAATGGTTCAAGTCACACAAACTGGTCATGAACTACAGCAAAACAAAGGTTATGATCTTCTACAATGCCAGGAGCAAGTACAAATCCTGTGACCTCACCATCGTAAACCAAACAGGAACCTTTTAAATACCTAGGTGTCACATTGGACAGTTCACTCTCCTACCATCGGTACATAGATTCTGTCACCAAAGCCACCAACATCTGTATAGGCCTGCTTTACAGGCACAAACACTGCATGACTCCTGACACTCTCTGGTTGGCCATCAACAGCTCTGTCACCTCCATCATCAATTACGGACTAGCAATTTATGGCTCTGCCTCCGCCTCTGCTCTCCGCAGAATTACAGTTGCACTCAACAAAGCATGCAGGCTGCTAACTGGGGCTGACTGACTTACACACACTTGTGACCTGTACGCTGGGGAAGGATGGCTTCCTCTCATCAGCCGGATACAGTATCAAACCTGCCTTTTAGCCAAAAAAGTCCTCCTCGGGGTCATGCTCCCCGGGCATTGAAAAGCTCCTTATTGACCACCACAGCACCCAGTGAACTAGAAGTTCACAACAACTAACCTTATTTCTCCCCAGATGCCGGACTACCATGGGCCAGAGGGCCTTTGCCAACAAAGCACCACAGTGGTACAATACTCTCAACAAAGAAACTCTTACTGCTGCTGCTCTTGGCCCTTTTAAGAGACAACTCCGACTTCATCTCATTTCAACTAGTCATTGTGACTGCCTCGCCTAATCAGGGACCCACTGCTCACTGCCCTCCACTTCAGTCTTCATAGCCACCTCTCCGCTTTGCCCCTCCTACCTGCCTACCCCTTGCCCTCTCCCTTTCCTCCCCAGGATTTCCTGACTTTAACCCTCCTTTAGAGCTCTTACCCTCACCCGTACCTCCGACAATGGCTTTCCTGCCTGCATCCCCCCCTCACCTGCAGCACTTATTTCTAAGATTGCCCTTGACTGGTATGTCATGCTACCTAACATTTGGCACATTTTGAATTACTGAAATTTCCTAAGCCTCAGTCTCTTACTACTTTTTATTGTGTAACTATGTATTACTATGTTGACCTTTGTATGTATGTATACCCCCATTCTTTCGATGTGGAACCTTTGTAAACAAGCAGTTCCTGCTCAAAGGTATTTGTAATCCTAGATTTCAATAAAATAAAATAAAATAAAAAGGTCCAATGATGATGTAGTGTAAGGGTTGCCATGGTACAGTATATGAATTAATTAATTTACAGATATTTGTACATCTTGAGGAACTCATCATTTTGGAAATTCTCAATGACTCTATTTTTGTTGTTATTAAAATATCCCCTCTTGCCCACAGCCAAGATTATACAACATATTGCTTATGCATGTTATGTATGTAATGGATTGGCATCTTTACACCTTGCACCTTTTTTTTAACTACTTTATATGTACTGTATGTGTGGGTATCCTATGTGGAAATTTAGTTTAATACAGTTCTTACACCTGAACTGCACATTTGCTGCTGCTGCCTATTATAATCAATGTGTGAAAAAATGTATAAATATTGCAATTAGGCATGCAGTTATTCAGCTGCTTACATACTGTACAGGAGGTGTGTTTCTACTGCTCCATTTCATTTTTATATGTAAGGCAGGCACACTCATGCCTACTACAAAAATGTCTACAGTATGCTGCATTCAATACCCCAGTAGAGCCAGTATAGAAAAATCAGTGAAACAACCCATGCTGTGTTCAAGTGCAGAGTTTAAGTGAGTACGTAGGTGGTCCATATTGCACAGGTACTGAGCAGTTTTGACCACATGGTGGGGGGTCAGCTAGATGCCAGTACAAAGAGAATCCCCCCACAGACTCTTGCTAAAAGTCAACACAGATGTGCTGAAGTGCCTTCACAAAAACGTCTCCGTGATTTAAACAATGACACCAGTAAAAGGAACAATTCCAACCACCATTGACATTGTGGGCAACGTTCACAAAAAATACAGATGCTACCGGACTGCCTTCAGCCTCACACAGTATAATAGTTTTATGAAGGTGATCATGATTTTGTACACAGTCATAAAAGCTCCACTACGATGTAAGGAAAATTAAAATAAACATATCAGGTGGTGGTCAATGAAAAATGCAGAACCTGCAGCCTCCGAAAATACCCTTTCCCATCTATTGATGTTGTCTAGTCATTCTGACCAGGTTTTTTTATACTAGATTCAGACCCATCATTGCAGCACTTGTGACTGTTAAAAAATACTATATATTCACAATTTTTTTCATATAGTATCTAGCTGAGCAACTGAGCAAGGACGAATACAGTACCTTATCTCTGGCTCAAGCAAAGACGTCAGTTTGGCTAACCCCAATTGACTTCTTTTCACAAACTGGGCTGGTATTTTCAGAAGCACTAAGTAGAGACTCAGTCAAATGGACAGTGAAATGATGTGAAAAAACAAGCAGTCACACAAAATGATTTTAAATAAATAGCTTTATTTAAAAAATGAACAAAAGTCTGTGTTAAGAACGACATCAATAAAGTGCATACCCACTTTTTAAGTCTCATTTTATTGATGTCCCTTCATTGTTTTGGTGGCACTTGGAAATGTTTCACAGTATGAGAAAATATGATGATTCAGACTATCTGCAGAAAGCAATTTTAGTGTCAGTAAAACAGAGTTTGAAAGCAAGGATGCAGGTTGATACAGTATGCTTGTGCCTGACAGAATTTTTTTTTTTTTAACACTCCCCCAGTGACATACAGGGTAGGTGTCCCTCCCCCCACTATTCATCATGTTGTCAGTTTACTGTGCAATTTAAATTCTGTACATTTCTTTTATTTATGATGCTCACAACTGTGTTTTCTTTAGTGGTCCGTGACAGGACTGTAGTCATCAACAGGTCTGGTAGCTCCCTCAGCGTAGTTCAAAACAACTGTAATGTATGCATATTGTAATCTGAAAAACTATGAACTATTTAGTTTAGCATGCTCAGTACAACCTGTTTATTTCATTTGATACCTGTAGTACTCATTCATATCCAGGTGTTGTACTATTTATATGTAGTACTTTGTTCCCTTATATGCGATGACAATTATAAGTGTTGTCTGATGCTCTGAACTTTGTGCTGCAATCTGTGCATCTTTAGATGGGGACCCATGACTTTGCCCATGTAACATTTTACATCATTTGCACCAATTTTCCCTCTTTTTTTTTTTAGTTCTGTGGTTCTTGTAATTGTTATGAATTTCTACTACTCCACCTGAAATGCTGCATGAACTGCAATGTCTCCCAGCACATCCTTTCTTGGTCTGAGTTATAGTCCTGTTTCTGATGTTCAGCCACCTGTTTCCTAATGTGCATTGTCACGGATCTCCTAAATTTCAGCTCTGCTGGCATTTGTCATCACAACCACCATTGCTTGTATCAAATAATGTGCATTTGTGTTTTGTGACTTACTTGCTTGCTATACTGTACATTAATTCTTTTGTTAGATGTTTTCACTGAAATATGCATTTATCCTCTTTCACCCCACTTAAATCTCATTTGCTGCATCATTCCACTATACTGAAAACTCACACACATTTTACATCCTGTGTGAGGTTAGCATTCTGTGCATTTTATCGTTCTAGCCCCAAACCTCACACACACAGCCAAGAACCAGCGTGCATCCATAATTCACTCATTCCCAAATGATGGTCACTTGTATGGCTGGCAGTAATTGTACGGCTAAAAACTTTTTCCATTTTTTATAAGTAACAGAACACTTTTTTCTATGGGTGAGCTCTCTATTGTCAAGCGATGTAAAAAGCATAAAAGGAAATAAATATATTTAATGGGACATTGTCATCACTTTTTAAAGTATTGCTGCTTTCTGCATGTGAAACAGAATGGGGTTAACAACTGGTGGGTTTCACAGTATTTGCCTACATCTGATACATGAGTTATTCAACCAGCAAATCCTACATTTTACAGTAATATGATGATCGCAAGTTTCCCCATACAAAAGGTGAAACTAAATTTGTAAGAATTGGGCATTTTATTTAAACTGTGGGTTTTTCAGCTGAAACTCATCTTTGTAAAAGCAAAATAGGAGATCAGCTCGTAAGTTCAAATAAAAAATGATTTTGTTAAAAAAATTAAATAATGTCAGTTGTCAGCCTACAATGCATTACGAGTGAATACTTAAACCTTTCATCTTCGGGACTGATGCCTGCCACTTCAATTAACAGTGCCAACGCAGCTGGCAAAGTAAACAGGCAAGTACATGCTATGCTCATATCAGTTTAAAGGGGACAGGAACATGCAGTTATTACCTTTAAGTGATAAGAACTGCTGTGGGTCACACATAACTTGTAGTCAACTGTTGTTTTGTGTAGTTGTAAAGTCATTTTATAACTTTTCAGTTTCTGTTCGTGGTCTAGTCGTAACTCAGTATTCTGGATGGTCTTGAGTCATCAGTATGTCATTGCATGACGTAAACGCTAGCGAGACCAAGCTGCATGTGATCAACATGGAAGAGACTGAATTGATATATCTGCATACTACATGAAATATCATGTATTGATAATAAACATTCTTGTGTGTTTCATTCATTGTTCTCATGCTTTTCTTTGTTTGTTTATTATGTGACCTTGTTTGTCTGTGATTGAACTTACCCATAGTCAAGTAAATAATATATTATTTGGTTTAAACTGTAATTTTTTTTCAGATGGTCTCTGTATATGGTAGAAACCGTGCTGATCTGAAATTTAATGTAACCGTTCCCATAGTGTCACACCCCTGTCCCACACCCGATAGTTTTTGGTCTGTTCCCCTAATCTTACTTCGTCTCAATCAACCATCAGCAAATAAGTTTTTCAATTGCAATGTCCCATCACAGTACCAGGTTGTCAACCTGATCTGACTAATTTTTTGATGGCAGTAGGACAATGTGATCTGATGTCAGGATAGTGAAAGCCATCAGCTTTTGGCTTTCACAATGCATAACGCACAAATTGGGATGATTTCTTCAAAAATATGAAGAAAGCAGTATGCAGACCATGAGGAACAGATGTTATCCTTACTGATTGTCTTATCTGAAACCATCACCATATAATAGGTCTTCCTCTAAAAAAAGATCGCAAAAACATGTTAAAAATAATCTGACCCACCCAGAGCTGGCAGGGCTAATTCTATGGTCAGCATGCCAGCCTCCCAAAAGTTATCTCCTGCTTTCTCACCCCCTCTATGGTCCATTTTCTTTTTTTGTGTCATGTTACATGTCTGGCTGTCTACCCCCACTTGCCTTGGCACTCTTTACTGTTTCATGCTGGTTCTGGAAAAAATGTTCCATGGTAGTATAGTGGCAACCCTCATCTCTCCCACCATATAATAAGCCCCCACCTGGAGAACTGTTGGTTGGTTAGCATAGCATTTTTCCTATTACCTCCTCTCCTGCTTCCCAAATGAGTTATGAATGATCTGTACATAATGCACATTTCATAGTGCTTTTGTTGTGAAGCAGTGAACAGGATAGGATGGCAGTGATGCTCGCTGAATGGCTGTTCCCTGGAGTTGGAGTGGTGGTGGTGGTGAGGTGGGGTGGGGTTAACTAAATTGGAGGTGATTTTGGTGAGGGCGGCAACTAGACTATGTTACAGTGTATGAGCATGTTATGGAAATCGGTACTAGGGCAAGTTTGGGTTTGGGGTGGGGGAAGGTGCCAGCATTAGTATCTACTTTTATTCAAAAAAAAAATAACATTTTCACTATCCTGTATGCGATCTGTAACAGCTGCTAGGCACTGCGATATAGAAAATGTTTTACTACTCTCTGAGCAGTGATTGTGACAGTGGGTAACCTTAGTGATGATCAGAGCCCTCAGCTACCTTAATGGCTTTGACATAGACAGTGCATAGTGTGAATAAAATTTAACATATTGTTTATGCTTCTGTTCTTTTACACTGTAAGCAATACCCTTAGTTTGCAAATTTATGGTACTGTGCACAATATTGTATAAATCAATCTCCTGTTGCTGTTATTTTTGTCTTTGATTTTGGGCTCCATACAATGCTTCTTCATTTGGTGTCTATTCACTGAAGCCATGATTTGGACTGATTTTGCCACAGATGGTAGCGTCATGGACTGGAATGGTAGTTGTGGATTATAGGGTAGACTCACCTTCTAAATATGTGTTGAAATATTATCCTTGCCATTTTAGCAAATAAAAAAATAAAATAAAAAGTAGTAAGAACATCAGCCAGAAAAAAAATCACTTTTGCCACTCCAGGAATAGAACCTCAGACCTTTCACATGGAAGAGCTTGTGGCTCAGACAGCTGGATACCAGTCTTTCATGCGAAGGGTTTAGGGTTCCATTCCTAGAGGGGGCAATAGTGAATTTTTTCCAGCTGATGTTCTATGTTTTTTTTTTTTTATTTGCTAAATCTGCAAGGATAGTATTTCAACAAATTTTTTGCAAGGTGAAAGTACCCTATTATCCACAACTACCATTCCTGTCCATGACACTGCCACCTGTAAAAATATCTGACCAAATCGCAGCCTCCCAGTGAACAGACACCGACCAAATAAGCATTTCATGAAGCAGAAATCAAATACAAACAAACAAAAATATCATGCTATGTGGTCACGGAGATCGGTGTCTACGGTACTGTGCATGGGACCATAAGTTCGCATAATGGGGGATTGTATACTGTGCATAACTGTATTTCAATTGTTTGAATTCTGCAGAATTTAAGGAAGGGGGAATTGGACAGAGTGCAGAACTTTAAAAATTTCAGAGTAAAATGAAAAACAAACTGCATGGTGGAGGGGTTCAGAGAGTGTGCGCCCATACAGGGAAACCAAGTTATGACATCATTACTCCAGACAATTACCAAGGTGTTCTACATCTACAGTGAAAGTACTTCTTTTGCTTCAAGCAGCACAATTTACAAACAGTCTGTGATTTAGCCGGATGAAGGGGATGATTCTCTCATAAGAGCACTGCTATCATTGACTACTGCGGAGTTATTAATAAGTGAGAGAATCATATACAAACTGTGATATTATGCTCCATTTTTAAGTGTGTGTGAGTTGCCTAGGTTTGGGGGGGGTGAGTGAGACATAATCTGCAATATGAGTGCCCATTCTTTTAAAATACATTTAAAACAATGTGTGTCATTTCTGTCAAAGTAACCCTGGTACACGAAAAAAATCACAATTTTAATATCGACTACTTTCTGACATTTAGAGAAATGTTTAAAATGAGGATGTCAACTTTTTTCCTAAAACGTGGTTGACAGTGTCCCTGTAAGGAGGTAGTACTGTGCCACTTGGTAAATTAAAAGACAACTGCAATATTATCAGGACAGCACCCCCTGGTGCATTACAGCCAAAGTTGATGTGCCAACCTAATCAGAACAGTGCCACCTGGCACATTACAATTGACATTTAAGGGGATTCAATTAATTAAGCTCTCAATGCATACCTCAGACTGCTCTACCACTCTGCCTCATTAATGAGGTACCACTCAGTATACCTCTCATTAATACCACACCTGCCACGGTATGCTGAGGTACTGGGTAACTTTTCTATAACAAGCACTGTACTTCCCCACTCTGTCCCAGGGCCCTTTTTTGTGGACTGGGACTATAGTTATTAGTTTCCATTTGCTTGGAACTGCTACCTCAAGGAGGGACCTGTAGATGAGCCAAGTGACAGGGAGGGAGATGGCAGAAGCAGTGGCCCTCAGCAGCCTAAGTTCAAGCAGGTCATGTCCTGGGGAGGAATCAGGGTTAATTTTGTAAATCATTGTTGCCACAATTTTGTTTAATTCTCATGAATTGCCCATTGGGTAAATTCCTGATGACATGGATAGGATAGAAACCTTAAGCATGCAGCAAGTTATTCCTGTCCTATGCCTTCTTGAATAAATCAGTCTGGACATCACCATCTTGGATTTTATATATAGTGATATCCAAAAAAATCTATTTTATCAAATCCCACATTTATTTTAAAGTGAAGATTTGGATTGTTTGTTTCTAAGTAGGAAACACAATCTGACAAATCATCTCTGCTTCCCTTCCATGTAAGAAATATATCATCTATAAACCTCTTATATAGATCGATATTATCTCAGTATGGATTGTTGTTACCATCATAAACATACTTCTGTTCCCAAGCACCTACGTACAGGTTTATTTATTCATTTTCTCCTTTGTTCTTGGCTCTTTTTAGATCCTTCTGGCTGTGTTATTGATTAAATTGGGATCTATTCACACCCACCAGTGGATTCCTTTGTATGGATCTCCTTAAGATTGACTGAAGCAGGATCTTAGAAATGACTGCATCAAATGTTATTATCTTTTAAATTATTTTCGCTTCATGGGTAATGATATATACTTGTTTATAGCGTTGCTATGATTTAACTACATGGTGATTTACTTTCAATCTTAATTAAAAATCAAATGCTGTAATTTTATTAGTTTTGAACATGTGTGATGCACACATAAGCAATGAGCTGTAATACCTTTGTTTCATTCTCTGAAGAAGCCCGATAAGCAATGTTAGAAATGTAAGATGCTGATGGTGAAACATTTCAATAAGTAAATAAATAAAGATACTCCTGAGCTGAAGCACTGCTTATGGCAGTGGTTGTGAAAAAATGAGTTTAATCTAGCCTTGTCTTTGTGGAGGGATGAGTGCAAACACCGTCATTTTGCTGAACAGTGATGTCTTTTTGTTACCTGCACCACCACCCCAGTGCTTGCCTCCCTCTGACTTAAAAAATGTATATGTTTTGGCAAAGCACAGGTTCCAGTTGAAGAAAAACCTCCAGTGTGACCACTGATTTCCACAAGCAAGAAACAATGAGTGACCATAACGAGTCAGCTGTATCTATGGATGAGAGCAACAACCAAGGAAACCAAAACAGAGAGAGTATTTATGGCTACATCTTCGATGACACCGAGAATGAGAATCCTATTCTGAGTATTGACAGCTTGGAAGATACAACTCACAGTGAAGCAGCAGCACAAAATGGAAGCACTGATGTCACTCCTGAAGTTAACTCCATTTTCTTTTCACCCTGAAAAAATTAGCCACGAGAAGCAGGCAAGTATTCTGGCAAACACAAATTATGACAGCCTTTATAACAGTGAAAAGGGTTCCTTGAGGGTTAAGACTTTTAAAATGATCCATATTTGTAGAAAATAAACCTGCATTTATCAAGAAATGATGTGAATTCATGCAGGAGGCCTCTCTGAAATTAATAAAGCTAACCATTAAGGATGGCATTGAAACCCAGAATGAGATAAAACAAGGACTGCAAACACAAGAGAATGTAATCACTACCTTTAGGGAGTATTCAGATTTTGAAAGGTGCCAGAAAAAATTAGTTGACTATTGAGAGACATACAACCTTAAAATTCAGGCAAGAAAGAAAAATACATTTATCAGGCTCTGAAATGACTATCAAAATAACCATGTTTTTACCTAGGAAAAAAGCAAGCTGACTCTGCTGGTACTACCTCAGCCCTATCTGCTTCCAGCTCTACAGCAATAGCATCAGCAGGAGAAGGGATTGAGAACAACAATCTGCAATCAATCCTAAAGTGGATGAAGGGAATTGATTTTAGCACTGCTGAAAGTGCATCAGAACTGGAAGAAAATGACATACAGAGTCTTTTTTTAGGTGCTACTCCTTCTGGGGCAGTTTCCAGGAGGAGCTACATGTGCACTCAGTTTTCTTTTTCCACAGAAGGTCGGGGAAGGGACAACAGAAGAGGAACAGGAAGAGGAGGCTACCTCGGGGGTAGAGGAAGTACCAGAGGATGAGAACACAGAATGGATCAAGCGGTGAACAACCACTACTCACTGTAATAAATATTTCAAGAAGAACACTCTCTGACATGGAGAACCGGGTACTGTCCAAGGGATAATATTTTATCCACATTCATAGACAAAATGAGTTTCAAGCATTTGCTGACATAAATAAATTTGCTAGAAAGTTAAATTAAAAAAATTATTTCCAGAGCAAAATGAAAGTGAACAAAATGCTAGAAAGGTGAATGTGGGTAATAGAGATAGCTGTGATAGTGAAACAGACAATTCCAGTAATACAGCTAAACAGTTTAGACATCAATCCTCCTTATGTCCTCCCCCTCCATCCTAGTGTGAATACCTATTTGGATTGCTGCTCTAAGGATTTAGGAGAACTATTCAAAGACCTGAAGCACTGTATGTCACACTCAAACCTCACTAAACAAGAAAAGAAGCATTAGACAACTTGGCTAATGACCCTGAGGTCATCATAAAGCCGGCAGACAAAGGAGGGAATATTGTGGTTCAAGACAGGTGTACTTGTGTTACAGAGATAGAAACGTGTTAGCAGTCAAGAATTTCTGTCATGCCCTAACATTTGACCCCTCAATACAGATTAAAAGAAACATTGAAACCTATTTGTTAGAAGTCTGTCAAAACAATCTTATAGACACAAATGAACTATGCTTTTTGTCTGTGGAATCACTAATTAAGCCAGCTATATACACACTACCGAAAATACATAAACATTCCATTCAGCCACCAGTCTGCCCCATTATTTTGGGTATCAGTTGGCTCACAGAGCCTTTGTCTCAGTATGTCAATAGTTACATTTGCCAAATTGTCCCTAAGCTTAGGAGCCATATTAAAGATACTGGCATCTTCTGTCAATACTTAAAAACAAACACATTGAAAAAGAGTGGTATCAAGTGACTTTAGATGTGCATGCTTTATATACAAATATGCTACATGAGGGTGGCCATGAAGCTATGGAACAATATCTGTTTTCTCATACTAATGTACCCCAAAGCAAAATCAATTTTCTAGTAGACCTCACAGATATGGTACTAACCATAATCTGTTTATGCTCAAAAATAGGAACATAAAGCAGAATAAAGGTATAGTGATGGGGGCCACTCTATCCCACAGTTTTGCAAACCTGCACCAAGGTGCCTGGAGAAGAAGTATGTTTATGATGGTTGCAACAATCCATACAGAGAAAATATCACTCTATATAAGAGGTTAAGAGATGACATATTTCTTATATGAAAGGGAAGTGGAGATGATTTGTCAAAATTTGTAGCTCACTTAGAAAAAAAAGCAATCCAAATTTTCATTTTAAAATAAATGTGGCACTTGACAAATTGATTTTTTTGAAAATCACCATATATAAAATGCAAGATGGTGATGTCCTGACTGATTTATTCAAGAAGCCAAAGAACAGGAATAACTTGTTGCATGCTAAAAGTTGTCATTCTAGCCATGTCATCAAGAATTTGCCCAAGGGGCAATTCATTAGAATTAAAAAAAAAACTGTGGCAACAATGATTTAGATAATGCAAAAACTGATGAATTGATGGAAAGGATCAGAGTGAGGGGATATAAGGAGAATGACATTAATGTTGCTAGAAATTTAACTGACAACATGGAATGTGAGTCATTGTTCCTTCCAAAAAATGAAAATAAAAAGGATGATGGAAGGATGGAAGGATGACCTTTGTCATCACCTATGACATAGGTTCAAGGGATGGGTTTACCTATGCTGATATGACAACATTGTTGTCAACATGTGGCATACAGACATCCCCCAATGTAGACACGTGAAATTTCACCTGTCAGACATTGGTGTGGACATATGGGTTCTAATAACAGACAACAAGCAAGATTTTATAGTGCATAAAAAATGCTTACTTCAGCATTTATCATTTTATTTTCTCCAATGATAGAAAAGTCCAGATATTTACAGAAAAGAAAAATACTCAGGTGTTAAATCCTTCACACCAATGAAAACAGACAGTTCATAAATTAGGCAAGTGTTTTTCTTGACTTCCTCTCTCTTCTCTGTATATACAATATCCTTACTTCAGCATACCAGATGTGTAAGCTCTCACACCTCCTCACTCCTCGATGGTCAGGAGATACTGACCATACTCCAACTCTCCTTCCACCTGAAGCCTTCTAGTGGAAAGGATTTTATAATAAGAGTCTGATGACCTCATCACCATGTGACCAACTAATTTAGTCTAAACGTTGTAATTTAGCATCTAGAAGAGGTTCACCCCAAAATGGGTCCCTCCATAGCCTGTCATATTGCACCCCCGTTCTGCATAACAGAGGAATAATAGACCAAACATTGTTTTGAAATGAGAATAATCTTGATTAGTTATATGGGCATCATCAAAGGTCCTTTAAGCTCCTCCCCTATTCATGACATCACCCATCACTCCCATAAATACAGCCATTTTCTGGGCTGCTTTCGCCATAGGAGGACATTTTCAAAATCTCTCAGGGCTATTATAGATAAATGAAGACAACATTCAGGTAAAATTAATTTGCATACATATCAGTTATTTCAACTAGGTATGGAATCTTCAGTCTTCCCAGTGTTAAACAGACTGGGGGCATGCTTCCCCATCTATTTATCCTGAGAAGTAAGAGAGTTCCATTACTTTAATCTTTCTACTGCTTCAACTTAAACATACACATTTCAAATCTCTTTATTATTCTGCAAAACAGGTCCATGTCTTTCATTTATATAATATTAACAGTGCTCTACAGCCTAGCACATATTTTTCAGTAGTTAGCGCTGTTTCCATGCTGTTTAACCTTTTGGCAATTGACCCGTCGGCTTTACTTTTCAGCCGGGGACATGAATTCATTTCCTTTGCCAGACAAAGCTATCCTCCTAAGAAATGCCTCTGTACCTTTTAATACAGTTCCCAAACCTCCTCACAAGCCTACAACTTTCTTTTGGTGAAGGCTTGATTCAAAAAGAAAATATTTACTTCTTTTGTGTTTCGGCAGGAGCGAACGGCTGGAAGGAGTGTTTACTGTTTCCCTCGTAACAGCCCGCTCGCTTCTTGCTGCATATATTTCAGGACTGCGCTTGCTTCCTTGCTTTATTTTAGCAAGCAGTCCTTCTCTGTAAGTCTCTGTGGCTCTAATTTACTTGTACAGCACGACTGAGCGCACAGTTCCTGCATGAACGTGCAAACGTGCGCACATTGCCTAATTAGCGAGTGACTGCAGGACCAATGGTGCTACCTCCTATGTCTGCATCTGGAGTAGAGAAGTAATCAAAATATTAACGCTGCACTTTAATAACACATAACAAATCCTTCTAGGAGAGGTTACTAAATGGGCAGTTATGACATAGAACTCATACAAGAAGTGTTTTAATTTAAAGGGATAGTACAGACTAAGAAGATGTCAGGTTGGCCACCCTGACATGAAATTGTAAGGATAGTCAGAAAGGAAAATAGTGAAAGTATAGAGTTAAAAACGAAATATTGGGCTGAGTTCTTGGGTAATTATCTCATTCTGCCACAATTGGTCATGTTTCTATCGGGGCAGCACCCCTGAACCCCCCATGCGGGGACTACGTCCCCTGTGCCCCCCCTTCTTTAGGATTGCTAACTCCAGTCAGAGTTAATGCAAAGGGGGGTTGAAAGTCAGTGAAAGGGTGAAATTTCATCAGCAGGTCCCCCACAGTAAAAGTTTCAAATCTTGTAGAAACTGTTGATTTGGAGGATTTCGCAAATGGGGTTTCGCTCTTCTATCGGCATAACCAAGGGAGGTTGTAAAGATTGTGCAAAACAACATACAGGTATTTAGAGGCACACCACAGCTTCAATTTGTGTTCTCAAAATACCTTAGGATCTCATTCAAAAAAGGACATAACATACAAGACCACCTGGTTCATAGTAATTTAACACAAATTAACAGGCCGTGGCTGGATAACAAAACAAATGGAGGTCTAAAGTCTGTGGCAACTGCAATGTGTGTTCTGCTATGCAGAATTGTTCTTAATTCACTAAACCATCATGGGCATCAAAGCAATCCCATTGAATGTCAGAGGTGGGGACCTGGATGGGAAGTTAAACAAAAAGAAGCAAGAGTGGATCTTTAAGCTAGGTACCTTAAAACATTCTGGTCTGAATGGCATGTTTGAGATCACTGCATTTCTGACAAAATAAACAAGTGGTTTGTAGCATGTGAAAGTTTACAAATAAAACTTGCCTTCCCTCCTGCCCCAAAACAATAATGTATCAGTCATGGTAATTAGAACTCTTTTGAGACTCACACCATTACTGAAATTATTGCCATTTATTAATGTTCTCCTGTAGTCTTGACTCTTTTTAGGTCCTCCTGACTGTGTTATTGATCAAAATGGAGCTGTTCACACACACACACCAGTGGATTCCTTTATAGGATCTCCTTAAGATTGACTGAAGCAGGATCTTAAAAAAGATTGTATCAAATGTAATTATCTTTTAAATTATTTTCACTTTATGGGTAGTGATATACACTTGTTTATAGCATTGCTGTGATTTAACTATGAGGTGATTTACTTTCAATCTTATTTAAAAGACAGATGCTGCACTTTATTGGTTTTGAACATGTGTGCCACATACAGTACATAAGTAATGACCTGTAACACCTTTGTTTCATTCTCTGAAGAAGCGTGATAAGAAACAGGCAAAATGTAAGATGTTCCTGAGCTGCATCAGTGCTTATAGCAGTGGCTGTGAATAAATAAAAATTTAATCCAGCCTTTTGAGTGCTTGTCTTTTGAGGAGGGGTGAGTAGAAATACTATCTTTTTCCTAAACATGGACTGTCTTTGTGTTACCTGCACCACCACCCCAGTGCTTGTCTTCCTCTGACATGATTGTTGTTTATTGGAGGCGGACTCTGCTTGTTAGGATTTGCACCAGGAAATACAGTTTGTGCAATGTTATTATGCTGCAGACCCTTGCCTACTGTTATGGGGGGGGGGTCTGCCCCTGGTAATGTAAATGTTGGACTCTGTGTCATTTGCAGGTCATCCGGGAGATGTAGGGGTGATTTTTCAGTGGATATATTGTTTCTGTCTATTGCATCCATTAATGACCCACAATCAGTGTCATTTGGAAGTTTTAGCTGGTTATTATTTTGGGCTCCATGGTTGATATCCAGGCTCCTTGTTCTTACAGGTGAGGTGCCTGAAATCCATCCTTTCATTTCAGGAGATTTTTCTAATCCTGCAACTTGAAGAGCTGCATCAACAGACCATTCACTTTTATCATTTAATGTGGAAACAGATGGGAGATCTCCTCTTAGGCCACATGACACGCCACCCATTTTTGCCATTGCCGTCAAGACTCCTGCTTTAGCTGTAGCCATGACCCCAGTAAAGGCAAATAAAGGCATAGAATCAGCACTTGCCATGAATTTAAAAGCTCTTTGTTGCTCTGTAATTGAAGCCTCTGGTGCTTCTGGCTATAATTCTTCCGAGCATTTCTGATCTGACTCCTGAGCTGGTGCTGCATCAGGAGTTAACATCTGGGCCTTTGCAGCTAGAGAAGCCCTTGGTAATGCCACCTGCCATTGTCCTTGCTGTGCAGTGATTGCTTCTTGCAGTTTTTTTGCTGAAACCTGAAGCATTCTTCTTCTTCTTGCAATATTAATCATAAGCAGTCAGTGTGTTCTAATTGCACTTGTTCTGATCTGTGGTGTTTACCATGGTTGCCATAGAATCTTTAGTCTTTTCTATTGCATCTTCACCGTTTGTCATTGCTTTGATCTGATTATTTTCTATCCTGCCAGGAGCATCAAAAAATAGCTCAGTCTTGCTCTCTAGAGGGACAGAGGCCAGGATCAGCTCCTCTACCTGCTGGATGTCCATCTTCTCCACAGGATTCTCTGGAGTCGCCATCCTGGCAGCCTGAGGTTTCTCTACAGGTGAGTAGGGAAATTTCTTATTCATACTTCAAAACAAATCATAAATACAACACATTCAATTAATCTGAAAATAAAACACAATTAAAACTGTACTTCTATGCACATACACCCAAAAGAAACTTTCCCCACCACGCTATTTATCAAAATATCAAAAGTTCACTGTATACGTGACACCCAATTCTTGTCAGAAAACAAAGAAAATAAAGGAAAACCAAAAAAAGAAAAAGAAAACCAAAAAGAAACATACATTACATCAGTATTAAACATGACTAAATATACACCATTAAGGGGATATTGCAGAAATTATAATCCATTGTGTTACTTCTATCTTTATTTCACCAATACCTCTTTGATAACTACCCCTTCAAAAACCCTTAAATAAGGGAGATTAGCCACTCTCAAAAGAAAACATCAGTTAGAGATATTTTATAAGAAATTCACCCAATTAATGTTTTTCCATTTGAGTTGATACACCTGGGTAGAACAGTACATTTTATCATATCTTATGGTGTCTTGTAATTCTTACTGCACTATCCAGAACAATGGATGTACTGAGATCACTTTTTTTGCAATGTACTGTAAGTTTGCATCTAGTAAGCCACATATGATATTTCAACAGTAATAACATTAGGTATATAGTGCCTTGGTCAAAATGATTCAGTTTTGATGGTATAATCCCTAAAAACAACGGGTGGGATATTCAAAAGGGTTGCGCTATGCGCAATAGGGTTGCACCAGCGCAAGTCTGAAAATGTGCCATTCTGCAATATTCAGCAGGAGGCAGTTGCGCCACTGAAAACATGCTAAGCAACAGCGCAATGCAAATGAAGGTATGCACAACTGAAGGGGGTGGAACCATGCATAAAGTGCGCAATGCGATATTCAAAGGCTTGTGCAATGCGGAACAATGGATCAGGCGGAAGTTGCGCCACGGCAGAAATGAGCCATAATAAAGAGGCTCAAGGAAGAGGCACAAGAACACAACAGGGAATGCACATGAGGCAGCCAGACAGAGCAGGCCACAGCAGCAACCAGTGCAGGCCAGGGAGTAGTGAGGACAGAATAGGGGCGGCTGAAGGTGTGTGGGGCCACAGAGTACAGAGGCCAGTAGGTGTACCTGGTGCAGTGGAGGTAGCAGTCAGGACAGCGGGGGGAACAGATCAACAACAGCCGGGGGGGGACACAAGCCAGGGAGATGGACAATGTCAGCTTCCACATGGAAGCTGTAATGAGGGGGGTGAGAAGGCATGCTGCAGGGGGACGTGGCCGTGGAAGGGCCCGTCTGTGGTACACCCCCAACAGAAAGTACCATGCCCGCACCAGCTTTGAGCTGTATTCAGACATCAAGATTGTGGGCCAGTACCACCTGAACAGGGCAATACTGAGGAGGATCAGTAAGCTGTGCAGTGATGTGATGCAGGCACCCTCATGACAGAGTCACGCTCTGCCAGTGGAGACAAAGGTAACAGCCTGCCTGCGCTTGCTCGCCACGGGTACCTTCCAGAGGCCAACAGGGGATACCACAGGCATAACACAGTTGGCCACGTCATGCATCCTGACCCAATTCCTCAGTGCACTGCTGCCACATGCTGTGGAGTACATCCATTTCCCCAGCACCCCGGCAGGCGTGCAGCAAACATACAGGAGTTCCACAGGGTAGCACATACGCTTGGCATGCTAGGGGCAATAGACTACATCCATGTGGCCATTCGCACGAAACCTGGCCCTGATGGGGCTGCATATCGCAATCAGAAGGGGTTCTCCAGTGTCAACTACCAGGTGGTGTGTGATGCCAGTGGGTGCATCATCAACATCTGTGCCATGCACCCTGGCAGAGCACACGATTCATTCATATGATACCAGTCTACACTGTGCCATCAATTCAAGAGTGGGTACATCCCCACTGGACATCTAGTGGGTGAGTATGCATGTAGGATTGGCAAAGTTGGGGCAAGGGTGGGTAAGCCACAGATGCCATGGGAGTGGCACACAGGGCTAGGGGCAATATGGGCCTGAACATGACACTAACCTCCACTATCTCAACACAGGTGACAGTGGATACCCACTCCATCCCTGGCAGCTCACACCCTACTGGCGCCCCACGACCCCATCGCAGCAACGCTTCAATGAGGCACATGCCGCCGCATTCAACATCATTGAGTGGGTGTTTGGGATGCTGAAGGCATGCTTCTGATGCCTAGACACCTCCGGTGGTGCCCTACAGTACAGCCCCTCAAAGGCCTGTGGGATATTCCTGGCCTGTTGTATCCTGCACAACATGGCCAAAGACTGTGGGATAGCTGTACAGGTCGAGGAGGGGGACAGCGATGGGGATGCTGGCGATGCTGGTGATGATGAGGATGAGCAGCCCCCTCTTGGACGGCGTGACCCCCGACTGATCCGGCTGGCCCAGCTGCACTGGGACACCATCACAGAGGAGCACTTTGCACAACACAGGTAAGTCATGGGGCCATGTGCAACCAACACTGTCAAGGGCGCAACCCACATACACACAGGGTAACACACCAGGGGTGCATGACGGAGAGGGGAGTGGAAGGGTACAGGAGCACAAACACACAACCAGGGAGGAGTGAACAGTCACATGCCACATGGATAGACACACACACACACACCAGGCACAAAGTGCACAGGGGCAGGTGCGCAGCAGAGCAGGAACAGACATGTGAAACACACACGTCCACAGGCCACCTCCACCACCTGTACTGTCCATGTACGTGTGTCAGATGCTGGGCACCTTGCACCTGGTGTACAGTGCAATGCAGGCATCATCATGCACACGCACCTGTGTACAGCAGTCGGGAGGGGTGTGCAGGTGGTCCGTGTGTCGGCGTGTTGGGCAGGGCACCCACTGGTGCACTGCCCACCATAACACACATTGCATACAGGGCAGCACCAGACAGGGCCAGTGCTGGGAGACAAGTCAGTCATGTGGCACTGTGCCACGGCCACCTCGGATGTGTGGGCGGCCCTGCTGAGACCCAGCAGCACTGGCAGGCTGAGCATGGGCCACTTGGGGTGGCACCGATGGACTACCAGGGGTCCCACTGTGTGAGCGCGACCTTGTCCACACAGGGGTCTGCAGCATACTGAACATACCTGCACCAGGGGTGCTCGGGATGCCCACAGCTGAACCCGGCATCAACAGACTGGGTGTTGCAGGATGCCGGGAACAGGGAGTGGATAGCGTACTGCACGGTGTGCATGGCACAGGGGCACCTGACTGTATGCCCAATGCGGCCACGACAGCGACCAATGCCTGAGTCTGCCTGTCAATGGTGGTGGTCACATCCATCCAGAATTGGTCAATCCCTGCAAGGATCCTCCCATTGTCTCTGCTGTGCTGCTCCACAGCCACACATAGTGCCTCCATGGATGTTGCAACCCACATCTGCTGCTGTACTGATGCCTGCAGCAGGCGGGTGTGCTCGTCAAAAGGGTGGTCTGCCACATCAGCAACCTGTCCCTCAGGGTGTGGAAGGGCCTGATGATCATCACCCCTTGAGGGTGGGCGCTGCTTAGCAGGACCAGGTATGGGCAAGTCAACAGGTGGTGTACATACACCACCGCTGAACCCTGTACCCCCAGACCCGGTGGGTGACTGCTGCTGCTGCCCCTATGCCTGCTGTGCCCAAGGGACCAGTCGTTCCACTGCTGTGTCCGCAACAGTGCCAGTGACCTGTACAGCCACCAGTGCTGCCCCACCGGTGCTGACAGGCACAGCCTGGGACTGTGCTGACGTGCTGGCACACACGTTGGAACCAGCTAGGTCCATGGCCGTGAGCTGCCCTGCTGTGTGTCCATTATGTGACACACATGTGTCAATGCCCATAGTGGTCATTGCATCATCAATGGTGCAGGTTTGGGCCACAGCCACAGCGTGCTGGCATGCTTGCATGCCAGACTGCTGAGACACAGGAAGGGCACCCCCCACACCTGTCTCACCGACATCGGAGATGGCAGCCAGGCGTGCACACTGGTGCAAAGCACGCCAGCTACCAGCAGAGGTGGATGGACCCTCCTCCAACTCTGGCTGGATGTCCACAGTGGATGGGCCCTCCACCACTGTCCCCTGCAGATGCACAGGATCTGTAACAGAAAGTGAGAACATGTTAGTGCATGGGATCCACCTTCTCCCCCCCGACCATGTCATACCATGCAGTGACGGACTACCACCTGTCTGGAAGCCACCTCCCGGAATGCCCTCGATGGCACTGCGCTGCATAGATGCAGCAAGACGGTCCTCCACTGGGGTCAGCTGCACCACCTCCGGCTGGCCCCCGCCTGTAGCAGTGCATGCTGCCCTGAGGGCTGCCACCTTCTCCTTCACCCTCCTCCAGTCAGTCCCCATCTTCTTTTTGCATTCCTGCATGGAGCACTGGTGGCTTCCATGCAGGTTTATGGCATGAGCCACCCCCTCCCATGCAGCAGCATGGGCCTGAGGGGTGCCCCGCCATCCACTGAGAGTGGCTCTTCCTCCAGGTAGGCCTCGAAGAGTGCCTCTGTCTCGGCTTTTGTGAAGTTGGGCCTCCTCTTCCACCCACCATCATCCTCTTCACCCATTCCTGGCTCAGCCATGTCACAGTCTGTATGGGTGAAAGTGGACACCTGTGACTGTGCAGTATACAGCAATACCCTAAGACCATAGTCCAGAACATCACACAGCATGCAACTCACCTATCACCTGCAGTAACCGAATATGGCCACTGCAGATCAATGTCGCACATTTATAGCACAATGCATGCAAATTAGGAGTGGAGCAACTTTAATGAGATGCAAATCGCGCCGCTGTGCCATTGAATGGCTGATCAGATGATTTGCATATGATGGCTGAATATCGCGCTGTTGCGCTTTGCGCAATACGGTTGAGCCAGCTGAGCGAATGGCGCAGTTCTGTGACTGTGTAGTACACCGCACTGCACATGCCCAGCTAGCTTACGCACGTGTCTGCCGTGCTGATGACGTGCTGTGCGTGATCGGCAATTCAGGACACGGCCACAGTTGTGCCAGTGGTGCTACAGTGCTGGTCACCACATGCCGCTGTGGCACAACTGTGCAATAGTCCACTGTGGCAATGGCACGCAGGTGACCGATCGCATTGGACGTGTAGACGTCTGATGGCACTGTGCGTTGCCTTGCGTCAGAGACCCATGACCTTGTGCCCGACCTTTGCCCCCTTGGCACTGTACGTATGGCATGTCTGCAGCTCTATCGCGCTGTTCGGTAACAGCACGATAGGAACCGACAGCGCTGTATGAACAGCGTGATAGGGACTGACGGAGTTGTATTGTGCAACATTTCCACTTGGGGTTGCCATGCTGCAGAGCACCATATTGCCTACTATAAACCTGCAGGGATGGCACTCAGGAGAGCTCCACAGTGGAGTGCTTTGGAGGTGGCCAACCTGGTGGCTGTGGTGGAGCCTCACCCTGGGCCACTGTTTGGGGAGGAACCCCTGAACATGGCCTGCACCCATGTGTGGCAGCAGGTGGCTACCGATCTTGAGCAGGCCACTGGGCAGCGGAGAACACCCAAGCAGTGCAGGCACCAGTACAGTGACCTGTGCAGGAGGGAGCTGGCACTGCTGGCATGCCTCAGGTCACATGCCAGGAGGGGCGTGGTGCCTAGGCCAGGTGGGTGAGCCGTCTATGCACCTGTATTGACCGCATGGGTAACACTGTGTATTGTGACCAGCGCATGGGGGAGGGTTGGTCTATGGTTGGCTGTGACAGTGTTTGCAGGTGTGCGATGTATGGGTCTGGCTGTGTGGGCAGTCACACTCATTGGGGCAGGGGGCTGTTTGCTTTGGGATTTCACTGATGTGTTTCCCAACTTTTGTTTCCCACAGACATGGAGGAGCGGAGGCAGGCCCAGGATGAGGCTCAGAGAGGTGTTGCAGAGGTGTCTGATCAAGGTGGTGGTGGTGTTGGGCCACAGCAGCAGCAGCAGCAGCCACAGCAGCAGCAGCAGCGGCTTGATGAGGGTGAGTGTCATTACATCATGGATGCTATTGCATGCTGTGGGGTGGAGGGCATGGCCACCATCCATGGACAACACTGCCATGCATGCAACGTGTGACAGTCAGCACTGTCCAGTGGCACTGCATGTCTGTGAGTGCGTCACTGGTGGTCCATGCATGCACTGGGCACATGGATGTGGCACTAACTTCCCACCACGTAGCCTCATCACTGTACAGCCTTGGTTGTGCTGTGCTGGTCATGGGTGGGGTGTGTGTGCAGTGGCACACATGGCTGTTGCTGCCTGGTTGGGCTTGTCTTGTGCACGGTCACTGTGGGTGAGTGCAGTCCATCACAGGGGTGGGGCACTTGGCTGTATGCCATGCATGTTGGGTGGGCTTCAGGGTTGTGGGCAGTCACAGCCATTGATTCTGTTCCCTTGTCCTAGGTGTCCAGTTCCTGCGGAGGATCGAGCAGGCTGTCCACCACCTGCTGGAGGTGTCAATGGAGTCCCTGGCCATTCTGAGTTAGATGCACCAGAGGGGTGTGAGGTGATGGAGGAGGCCATGGTTCCAGAGGCAGCCTGATGTTGTGCAGCCTTGAGGGCAGTAGCTGCCCCACATCTACCCCATTTACCCTTCCCTCACACCCTGCCTTCCCTCACCCAGTTCTTCACCCCTGCCCCTTACCCACCCCTACCTTGTACCCATATCCCGTCCCCTTTCTTGTATATATCTGTATATAGTTGTGTGTTCCTGTTGATATTCTTTTATAAATCTATTTTGATATGAATACTGTGGTGGTCTCTGATTTGCAGCTAGCTATGGGTGCTCAGTTGCAGTGATGTGCATGGCATCTGGAGTGGTATTGTCCTGGGATTGTGTGTGTGTGTGTGCATGAGGAGGTGTCCCTGGTGTGGTAGTGGCTTTCAGCCAGTCTGGCCGTGTGCTGCTACACACCGCTGTGTGCTCCTGGTGGGTCTGGCTTGTATGGTTCTGTGGTACACACGGTTGCATTGTGCTGGGGGGGCATGGGGATTCCTGCAGTGACGGTCACAGTCACTGCTCATGGTTGGTGTCTTGGGGTACCAGTGCAGGGTGTGCTGTGCACAGGGGGGTGCTGTTGTACACTTGGGTTGTCTGCCCCCTTTGTTGTCCAGTCTCAGCTTGCCAGTGGGTGTGCTGGGGCACCATGGCCCAGCTGTGCTTTGTTGGCTTGTCCCCATGGGCTGGTGGATATTCTGTCCCTCCACCAGTGATGCTGTGCTTCGGGTGTGGGGGTGTATTGTTAGTTCTGTAGTGTGTTCCTGTGCCCATCTGTGGCATGGGTGGTGGGCCCCTGCCTACCTCCCTGGTTGTGCAGTTCCATTGCTCTGCTGCTGGGGGGCTCTCAGTTTGCGCTATGGTGCCTCTGGACTGCTCAGCTGGGCTGGCCTTGTTGTGCTATGGTGCAGGTTGTGCGATATTCAGACATTGGCTGGTTGCGCAATTTGACTTGTTCCATGTTTGAATATTGCGTCTGTTGCGCATCATGCGCAATGGACTTGTGCTTGCTTCTGCTATTGCGCACATTTTGGGAGCAGTTTGAATATCTGGCCCTACATGTCTTTAATAATTAATAAAAAAGGAGAGTGCCTTCATGTCTCATACAATAAGGACCAAGGACAATATGTATGGACATTGAAAGAACAAATGTTCCATGACTCTCAGGGCAAGAGTCAGATTGTCAGCAGTGTCTTTCCTTTACATCTTTGTGTTTTAAATTATCTTTGCCATTCAACTTTCCAAGGGTACATAACCAAAGTATGTCCCACCTCATTCCTGCTAGCCTGGACTTAGAAAGCATGTTTCCAATGTAATTCAGCTTGTTTTGGCTACAATGCCCACATGTTGTTATTTCTAAAAAGAAGTTAGACAATATTTGATGGTATAACTCTCTTCTAGAAAGTGTGATTATAGCATTTTTTTGAAATGTTCCATAATTTTAGTTTGCCAAAACAATAGGTCATATAAGATGGTAGTCTCTGTAAGGATTTCTGCTTGGGGATACTAGAATTTGTCTCCCATGAAGTTAACCAAGGTTGAACTGAATGCAACACCCAGGTTGACCTAATGTTCCCTGTGTTTTGCAAAAGTGGTTTAATATTAGTAAAAATAAACATGTTGTTGAAAAAGACTAAAGGATTAACCATACTGTATTCAAACCATCCTGTCTTATTGTCAGGTATGTTATTCCTCTTTTATTTATTTATTTATTCATTGAGATATTCAGAAAGACCTTTCAGTCAAAGACTCATTTACAAAGGTTCCACATCATACATAGAAGGTACAGGGACAATATTTGTTACAGATTGCAGTACATTACATTACATAACAAGTATTTGATACACATTTGTTCAGTGAGTGACTACCATTCCAAGATAACATGATTTATAATGATTAGCACAGCCATAAGGTAGCAGAGAGGTTCTGAAGAAGGCTGTTTGTCAAGTAATTAGCTCGTAGAACATTAGATATGGAGAACACAAAAAGTTGTTCTAGGTCATGGGGGGGGTATCAGTTGCAGTCACATAGGTTAGAGGCCTGGAGGTGTTTCCTTAGCCTGGATTTAAAAGGGCCAAGCCTTGTTTCTTCAGTTATTAGGCATGGGAGCGAGTTTGTCCAGGAAGGGGCTTTGTAGCTGAAGGATCATTGGAATTGGGAAGTCCAGCAATGGGGTACCTATAGCAACGGTTTGCACGAGCTGCGGGTGGTTCTGCCAGGAGATGATGAGAGGATAATTTGTCAAGGGCAGGGGGGGTGAGGCCTAGAATGATCTTTTTGGTCATTAGGCAGGTGTGGTACCTGATTCTGTTGTCTAAGCTTAGCCAGTTTGTGGTACTGTAGAGGGAGCAGGTGTTTATGAAGCGATCACATCCAAGGATGAGATGGCAGGCCTTGTTAAGCATGAGCAGGAGTTTATTGAGGGCTGAGGTGGGTGCTGCACTGTAGGTGAGAATACCGTAGTCTAGCAGAGAGAGGATAGAGGAGTTTATGGTAAGTTGTAGTGCCTCAGGGGTGAGGCAGTGTTTGTACTGATAAAGTACGCCTAATCTAGAGCTAAGGGCAGTTGATAGGTGCAGGATATGTTGATTAAAGTTGAGGGCTGGGTCTAGTGTGATCCCTAGATATTTAAAGGTGCTTACTTGTTCTAGGGGGGGTTGATTAACAGTAAGAATTTGGGGGCAGAGGCTCTTGAGTGGGTTCTGGGGATGGGAGAAGATCATGACTTTTGTTTTATTGTAGTTAATTATTAGATACTGGGTGGTGAGCCATTGTTTGGTTTCACGGAAGGAGTGTTGGAGAGTTAGGTGGAGTTTAAGGGGGTCAGGATCAGAGATGAACAGGACGGCATCGTCCGCATATAAGAGCAGGCTGCCAGGGCAGGCTGACGGGAGGGGAGATTAGGTATAGACTGAAAAGCAAAGGGCCAAGAATGGAGCCCTGTGGGTCACTGGGGTGGATTGGGAGGCTAGAGGACAGAACGGTGCCTACCTTAACCAGCTGTGTTCTATTGAGGAGATAGCTGGTGAACCAGCTCATGGCATCATTGGAGAAGCCACTGTAGATGAGGGTGTTCAGTAAGAGGGCATGGTTGATGGTATCAAATGCCTTAAAGAGGTCCACAAAGATGGCACCTGTGATGTGGCCATGGTCCAAGGCTGAGTGGACATGGGAGATGAATTCAAGGAGGGCAGTGGTGCTGCTATGACCCTTACAGAAGCCATGTTGCTGGTTGCAGAGAAGGTTATATTTAGTAAGGTGGTCAGTGAGTTGATCGGTGACTATGCACTTTAGTGCTTTAGATGGGGGGTAGAATGGAGATGGGGTGGTAATTGTTAGAGGATGTGCGGTCCCCACTCTTATGGATGGGTGTGATGGAAGTCAATTTCCAACGGGAGGAGAATTTCCCATGACAGAGGGAGCAATTTGAGAATGTGGGTGAGCGGGGCTAGGACTTCCAGGAGGGTGGGGTGGAGAAGTCTCAGGTCAAGGGAATCATTACTATAGTGAGAGTGGCTAAGGGCATTATCAAGGTAGAGCTTGGCTGCCTCCAGGGTAAGGACACGTAGATAAAAGGGTGGAGCAAGGGGTGGTTGGGGGTTGATTTGGGCAGGTGGGGGGTCAAACAAATTGGGGGGAGGACATGGCTGAGATCAGTGAAGGCAGAGTTTAGGTACGAGGCTATTCTGAGGGGGTCAGAGGAGAGGTTACCATCTATTAACATTTGGTCTGGGGGCAGATTAGGGGCTTTGCCACGGAGTTCCTTCATGTTATTCCAGAATTTGCACCTGGAGACCCAGGTGGAGGTTAAAGTGTCTCTGTAATAATCTGCTTTGGCAGTGGGTATGGCCCATGCGTACTTGTTACCGGCCTCCCTATACCGTTGCCTGTCCATAAGCCATTGGGTCTCATTAGCTAGATGCCATAGGATTTCATGCTGTCATACTAGTCCCAGGAAGTGGTCTGAGAACCAGGATGCATGGCTACTTTTGGACTTACTCTTGGTGAGGGAGGCGAACTTGTCACAGGCAGCATTGAATGTGGTGTTAACTAGATCAAGCACATGATCTGGGTCCAGGGTGTTTACTAGGGGTGTCCAGCCCCAGTCTCTGAGGTGGGCCTTAAGTTAGGCTAGTTTACCAGGCCCAAGTTTGTGTTGTGAGGTAATTTTAGGTGGAGTTTTGGGGGCAGTGCAAGTCCAGTTGCAGAGTACCATAGAGTGGTCACTTAGTGCATCAGGGAGTACCAGGGTGCTGGTTATTCTGTGGGGGTGGTTTGTGAAGACTAGGTCTAGAAGACAGGATGTCCTTGTGTGGGTGTTAATCCGGTTGGGGGTTGTGACTTCCTGTGTGAGATCGAGTGCAGCAGCCTCATCAATGAACGAGGTGGCTGTCTTGGCCCAGTCAATTTATGTTGAAGTCACCCATAAGTGTTTTTTCATGCTGTGGGGGAAGAGTAGAGAGAGATAGGACAGGATGGTTTGGAAGGCTTGCTTCTGGTCCCGGGGAGGGATGTAGGCAGTAGTGAGGAGTAGAGGGGAGGTTGACTTGCCTAGAGTTAATTTTAGGGTGAGGGCCTGAGCCCTGGATGTTAGTTGGGGCAGAAGGAGCAAATTACCTGAAAGCGAGTCCTTACAGTAAAGAGCGCAACCACCCCCTCGCTTACCCACCTTGTCAGAATGAAAGAGGAGATATCCAGGGAGGTTAACCGCCGAGTCAGTGACAGAGGGGGAGAGCCAGGTTTCACCCAGTGCTGTGATGTCAGGGTGATGCTGGAGTACCCACCCCTGAAAAGAGTCCCATTTTCTTTGGAGGCTGCAGATGTAGATAGAGGCAATGCGCAGCCAATTGTCTGATGATTGGTGGGACACTGGAGCATTCTGTGGGCCTGGGTTGGGGTGGACATTGCCTGTCAGGAGCAGAAGAAGGATGAGTGACCTGAGTCAATTGCTACTCGCTTGGGTAGTTGATCATTCGTATATTCGCTGCGGTTACCCCCTGGTGGATATCGGAAGTTTCAGGGTATGGGTGGCTGACAGGAGGAGAAAGTGGGGAAGGGGGGAAAGACGCTGTTGTATGGATATGTAAGGTGGTTGGCAAGAGAAAGAGAGGCTCCAGAGGGTCACTTACTGTGGGAAATGACATCTATGGGGGAGGGAGAAGATGATGAAGTTTATGCTTATGTTAGTGGCATATTGGGGTGGTGTCATCAACTGGGTAGTTGCCTGTGCTTGTAAAAGCTTGCTGCTCATGTGCAGCTTGGGGAGGGGGAAGCAAGGTGGGGAGTGCCAGTTTGCATGAGAATAGGGTGTGGTAGTTATGCCCCACTTTCCAAAGTTTGGAGAGGGAGGGTGGGATGTTAGTGGGAGCAGTAGAGGGAGAGCAATGAGGGTATGCAGGAGGATGGTGGGGCTAGAGAGCTTAGTTATGGCAATAGGAAGTAAGGTCAGGAGCATAGAATGGAAATGGACCTCTAGTGGTGGGAAAATATAAGCAGCAAATGGGAAAGCTGGCTGATAGGTTAAAAGACTAGGTGGGTGTGGTTTCTAGGCTAGATGGGCATGGTTTCTAAGCTATATATGTGCAAGTCCACCAAGGGTGGTGAGACGATGCTCTGCATTGGTGGGGTAAACACAGAGATCCTCCTTGTGTGGGCTGAACATTTGAAATGGCATCTACCTTGAAATTCCGTCTGGCTTTTTCAAAATCGGCAGGGGTGAGGGAGGGCTACAGCAGTAATTTCTCATGACCTCCGCCGACCTCCTACATGGCTGCAGGCTGTGAAGAGATGAGAGAGGTCGGTGAGTCACTTTTATATTGCTAAAGCACCTGCAGGGAGGGTCTAATTGCTTGGGCTGAGGTGCGGTTTTAAATTGCTGAGGCATGGAGCAAAGAAGTACGATAAAGTACAATTAAGGAAAGCAGGCTGGAATTAAAGTAACCCACTGGGCATATTACAGTGACAGTACTTCACCATTCAGACACAGCATAAATAAAGCTATTTGAAAAGCAAGCTGGAACAGCACTTTAGCAACTGGTGCGGTGTGCAATTAAACTATATCCACTTGTGTGGAGACTAAAAATCAGTAAAAGCAGTACAAACTCAGCTTGGAAGTGGTGCAGATTTGAATGAGTAAAAAGGTGCCAACACACAGAGATCCTCCTTGAGTGGGCCAAGCATTTGAAACGGTGTCTACCTTGAAATTCCGTTGGGCTTTCTCAAATCGGGAGGGCTACAGTAGTAGTCCCTCGCAACCTCCGGTGACCTCCTACTTGGCTGCAGGCTTGAAATTCCATCGGGCTTTTAACTGGACTTAATCTGCTTCCGCAAACACATTGGAAAAAAACAGCTGTACAGTGTGGTCTCAAGTGTTTTAGTTGGTAGAAATACCATAAGCAAATGTAAAAATATTGTTAACAGGAATGTTTTCATCATATAGAATCTTTTTAATTTGGACATGTGCCAATTATTCCACCTTCTGATCTCTTTCAATAAATAGTCCCAATTGAAAAAGCACATATCCCCAGGTCAAAAAAAATACCTACATTTTTTTCTGGCCCCTTTATGAATTGGAATTTTCATAAATTCTGTAATTTCTTCATCGATTCTTCCAATCAGGAGGAACTTATTCTTTTTATAGTTTACTTCAGAACCTGTGGCTGTCATAAAGTCTTGTAGAATTTGATCAGCAGCTATACTTGATGGACTGTCTGCCAAGATCAGACACACATCATCTGCTTATGCTACTGTCATTACTTCTAGATCTTCACTATGGACTTACAGTACATTCCTGTAATTAAGCTGTGCTTATTTATTTTATCTAATAAAGAGTCCAGTGATAAAATATATATTAAGTGACTTAATGGGTACTCTTGCCAAACATATTTTTAACCCACCACATGAATTCCTCTGGGAAACCATAGGATCCCATATAAGCCCATGCTCCACCCCATCAGACACTTTTGTCTGGTCCCTACTGACCCAAAATCCACTCAGTTCTTCTGTGTTACCATTCTCCATAATTTCTCAAATTGGGATCAACCCAGCTCTTATTTTACTCCCTGGGACTGCACAAAGTTCAGAAGAGTGGATAATATTTTCCAGTTCAAGCCCCATCTGATTATTTAATATTTTTGCAAAAAACTTACAATCCACATTCAATAAATTTATAGGTCTCGAATTTAAGAGAGACTCCTTCTCACTTGATTTATAAAGTAAAATAAGTAATCCTTAAAGCATACTTTTTGAGAGCTTATTATTGTGTAAACAATTGTTATAGACCTGAACCATTTCCAAAGATAATTAAGAAGAAATTTGTATAATTCATTTGGAAGCACATCTGGGCCTGGTGCTGATCCATTTTTTTAAATTTACAATCACTGTTTGAAATTTTTGGATAGTGATGTCTTTTGTTAAAATATTTAAAAAATATGTTGGTATTTTTGGAGTGTTACAAGAATCAACCCATGCTTTCATGTCTGTTTCTGCCAGGGTACCCTCTTTAAACATGTAATAGATATATTTTTCTATTTCCTATAGCATTTCCTTATTGTTTTTTCAAAATCTGCCCTTCCTTATTTCTTAAATGGTTCATAATCTCATTTTTCTTTTGATTACAGCAAGTTTCAAAGGAGTTAATTTGCCCTTGTTTTCCTTGTTTAGCAAACATCTGCTCAGTTTCCAGGGTCTTTACCCTTTTGTACTGTATATTAAGCATTTCCTCTTTAATGTCTCTTATTTGTTCAGTGTAGGATGTCTTGGTATCCTGTTGTAGGGTTTGCAAGAGAAATAATTGTGAACAGAGTTCAAAATATGTTTCTTTTTTCATTTTACCATTTATTTTTCCTATTGTTTTAAAGGGATCACTTAAGTCTTTTTTGGCGTCCTCCCACCTGTCATCCAGGGAGTAATATAAAATTATTACTGATTTATTTGCCACAAAGATATGTTTGAATCCTTCCAAAATGGGTGGATTGTCTAATAAACTTAAATTTAGCCTCCAGTAAAAAGGACCTCTAGATATTTCCATACAATTGGCTATTGTGATAATAAGCAGGGCATGCTCAGATGTTGCAACAGGAATAATATTTTTAGTTCTAACTGGTAATGTTGGGAAAATAAACCAGTAGTCAATCCTTGTCAAAACTGCACCCCTAAACTAGGTATGTGGTGCTTGATTTTGAGTCTGACCAAAAACATCTATTAAACCTGTCTGAACTAAAAACTGGCTTAAGAAGGATTAATCACAAAATATTTTGAAGTCTTCAAGCCCCTTTCTGATAGAAACTGACTGCTATTAAAATCTCCTCCAAAAAGGATATTCTTGGCTGTAAAAAGAAAAGGTTTTATCTGAGATGTGAATCAACGCATAAATGTCTGCATGAGAAAATCCTAATGATTGCTTTATCAGGTATTTTCCTTCAAAGTACCTGGTGTCTTCGTGCCACTCAGGTATCTTAGTCAAATGGCAGTTCTTCTTTTAGCCAGTTCAATATATTTCTGAAATAAACTGGCATATGTGGGGTTTTATTCTTTTGACGGTTGCCACCCCCCATTTGTGAGATTTTCAGTTTGTACAGGCTCATCTGGTATTGTCTGCTCCTCAGTCCCAGGAGGGACAAATTGTGTGTGTGTCTGTCCATGTTGTTCTCCAGATTGTGCATCATAGAACACATCTGTAGTACTTTCAAGAGGAGAAAAACATATTGTAACTGTCTGAGAGTTTTTAAGGTGAGACTCAGATTTGACTGTTACAATAGGTGTCTCAGTCTTTGGGATACTTTCATCTTTCACCCAGACACCTGCTGGTGTCTGAATCTATCCTGTACCATGAAGGGCCTGTACTGGAGACCAGTTCTATGCACTGCTGTACCATGGCTGTTGCAGTTCTTTTCCGGCTGAAGTCGAGTTTTGAACTGGGGTTTTACTCCCTGCTACAAAGATGACATTTTTTGAAGATGATGCCGGTCTGTACTGGGTCAGTTATCCACTTATCTCTTACAATTTTTTTTCCTTCTTGTTTATTTTTAGCATCCTGGGGTAGTCTTTCAATGTCCTGTAACTGGTTCTGCAGCTGTTGTTTCTTTCTCAAAATATCTGCTTCCAACTCCTTTGTATCCATACTTTCTGGTTCCTGTGATGTCTTATCAGCTTCATGCTGATTTGAAGAAGCCTCATCTTGATTTATAGGGGTAATAATGCTAGTGTCAACAGCACTGAAAACAGCTCCAGCTATACATCCTCCTTCATCCTTGTCTCGCACCAGAATGGAGTTCCTCCATTCCAATTGCAGACAGCACTACACCCACTGCAGAAGAGTAGGGAAATTTTATTGGGGAAAGAGTAGTAAAATTCAAAACACAGCATTACATACAGTTATAATCACAAGGCATACAGAAAACATTTTCACATTTCCTATCATATTTTTCTACATTATAACACATCTTCATTGTTCATCTATGCCTTCAAAATATTGGGACACAATCTCCATAGTATTTGTATTTCTGAGGCTAATGTTGTTTTTCCATCCTTTTCATATACGTTATGCAAGGCAAACATAATATTTTTCACTATATTCTGAGGAAGAATATTTAACTGTTACAATACCCACCTACACCGCACTTGCCAGATATAATATTTTATAACAGACAAACTAATTTGCAGAGTGCCTGTATGGAATCTTACATAATTCTACCCAATTCTACCTAATACTATTGTTTTATATTTTACAGTTAAAAATAATTCCATTTGCCACTGCATAACTAAAGGAAACCCAGAGGTGTTATGCATATTCACACTCTAAAAACAAATGGTCTTGTGTTTCAAAAATTTGCTGACATTCCGGCCATAGGCAATATCTTTCCATAATTGGTTTGTGTTTATCATTGTTTCTTAAATTGAGATGGCAATGAATGCTCAACCACAATTCACCCCAGGTATAGTTAGGTATTCTATTATTTAATTGTGACAAAGCTTGCTAGTTATGCACAGCTGGGCATTGTGGGATATTCAAATCTGCATTACAAGATTCTCTAAGTACGATCTCATATAGTCCTTTCCTAGAAGTTTTTATTGTCGATAAATATGGGACTTTCCATTTAAGCAATTTTTTAAATACTGGTGTTACATATTTGAGGATAATATGTGCTATTGCTAAAATTCTGCTTTTATCTTGAGACCAGGCCTGTATGCACACATTTGCCCATCCCTGTACTGCTTCCCCCCAAATTTCTTTTTGGCATATCCTATTATGATTATGTTATAAAACAAAAAAATTACTGTAGAAAAAAAATCAGATTCACCATTCCCAGATCTCCATCTTTAATACTCCTGTGTGTGTGTTCTCTCTTTATAGAGTTTAAATGACTACCCCCACAAGGCTTGAAAAAAACACCAGTCATTGTGGTTTGAAATCACAGAAAGAGCAGAACCAAACCACACAAAAACACGTATCCTGGATTTTAGGGGGCAAACTTTGGGAAAATGAAGAGATGCTTGAAAGAGGCATTAAGGGGAATGGGACAGGAATCAGGGATTGAGGAACAGTGGGCAGTATTTAAAATGGGGATTATAAGAACAACAGAATTATGCATTAAGCAGGTTAGCAAGAGGAAAAAAAGAGGAGACCATTATGGTTTTCCAAAGAGGTAGCAAAGAAAGTGAAAGCTAAAAGATTGCATTCAGGCAATACAAAAGACACAGGCAGAAGGGGATAGGGAGAGGTACCAGGAGAAACAAAGGAGGCAGGAAGTCAGTAAGGGAAGCCAAAGCTCAGACAGAAGAACACATTGCAAAATCAGTGGTTAAAGGGACAAAACCTTTACAGGTACATAAGTGAAAAAGAAGGACAAAGGGAGGGATAGTGAGACTGAAGGGGGAGGATGGGAGCCGTGTGGAGGATGACAACAGTAAAGCTGACATATTGAACAGGTATTTCTGCTCAGTCTTTACTAAGGAAGAGGGGGGTAATGGGTCTGAAGGGAGTACAAGGGTGAGAATGGTGCAGAATGGACACAGTCCCTTTACACAAGAAAGGGTCCTGAAGGAACTGGAAGTAATAAGAGCTGATAAAGCATGGGGCCAGATGGGTGCACCCAGGTCCTTAAAGAACTAAGAGAGGTGGTGGCTGAACCTCTGGCTATCCTGTTCAGCCAATCACTGGAAACAGGGAGGTACCCAAAGACTGGAGGACAGCAGATGTAGTCCCCTATACAAAAGTGGGAACAAAGAGGAAGCAGGAACTACAGACCAGTCAGCCTCACCTCGGTAGTGGGAAAGATCATGGAAGCACTACTGAAGGAGAGATTGGTGGAACATCTGGTTCTCAATGGACCATAGAACCCAAGGCAGCATGATTTCACTAGGGGAGGTCAGTCAGACCAACCTCATTGAATTTTTGACTGGGTGACTAGGGAGGTGGATCAGGAGGGCAGTGGACACGGCCCATCTGGACTTCAGCAAGGCCTTTGACACTGTGCCACATAGAAGACTATTACACAAACTGGGGAATATGGGTGTGGGCAGGACAGTAGTGTGGTGGGTAGGTAACTGGCTGGGTGGCAGGACACAGAGGGTGGTGGTAAATGGCTGTCACTCCACAGAGGGAAGAGTGACCAGTGGGCACCACAGGATCAGTGCTGGGACCGGTCCTATTCAACATCTTCATCAGTGACATTGCACAGGATCTAGAAGGCAGAATTTCACTGTTCGCTGATGACACAAAGCTCTGTAATAGAGTAGACACACCAGAGGGTGTAGACAGAATGAGAAGGACCTGCAGAAACTTGAAGAATGGTCAAGGGTTTGGCAGTTGAAATTCAATGCAAAGAAGTGCAAGATAGTGCATATGGGGTACAAAACCCTGGCACAATATATCAGTTGGGGGTGAGGATATAGCATGCACCAAGCAGGAAAGGGATCTTGGGGTTGTCATCTCTGATGACCTCAAGGTAGGGAACAGTGTGACAAGGCATCAGGTAAAGCAAATAGGATGCTGGGATGTATAGGCAGGGGCATCACCAGCAGGAAAAGGAGGTCATAATTCCACTATACAAGACACTAGTGAGGCCCCACCTGGAGTACAGTGTACAGTTCTGGAGACCATACCTCACGTAAGGACATAGACAGGGTAGAGAAGGTTCAGAGGAGGGCAACAAAGATTGTGCATGGGTTGCATCACAAGTCCTATGAAGACAGGTTGAAGGAACTGAACATGTACTCCTGGAGGAGAGGAGGGAGAGAGGATATGATAGAGACATACAAGTATCTTACAGGGAGGAACAGGGTGCAGGAAAACACTATTTTTAAGCGAAAAAGATGTTTCAGGACTAGAGGGCATGGGATGAAGTTGGAGGGAGGACGATTCAGAGGAAACATGAGAAAGAATTTCTTCACAGAACGGGTGGTGGACAAGTGGAACACCCTGCCAGAGGAAGTGGTGGGAGCTGAAACAATCAAGGATTTAAGAATGCATGGGATAGACATAAAGGAATTCTAGAGGTCAGGGGTAAGGGGAAATAGACTTCTAGGAAAACAAACTGAACTTACAAGCTCAAATGGGCAGACTAGGTGGGCCATAGGCCCTTATCTGCCGACACTGTCTATGTATCTATGTACTATAAATTCTAGCTTCTAACTGATGGGGTGGTGGAGAAACATAACTAATATATAAACAAATTTGAAGCAATAGGCTTTTTATCAAAAAAAACTCTTTTTAACTTTGAAATCTGTTTATATTTCCATTAGAAGATTAATATTTCAGCTTTTTTGAGTTTCGTGTCCCAGTTCATTTCGGCTAAGTTCCCTTCTCCAAGGTGTATGCCTAACATAGGGACGGGTTCCTCGGTGATTCTGATGTTCTCATATGTAGGTGCTGTATGAAAGTTACCTGCACCAACTATGGCTCCTACGCTTTTGTCAGAATTTATACAAAACCCTGGTACAGCTGAAAAAGCTGCTAGTTGGTCTTTTATTTTCTGCTCTTCTGTCTGTTTTGCAACAATTGATACTACATCATCTGCATATGCTAACATTTTTATTGTTGGTTTTATATGTGTTAGTTGTAGTCCCTGTATATACAGTATCTATCACTCTGCATTCTCCTTAAAAAGGGGTCTATACAATACACATACAGTATGACGGGGTCTAATCGGACAACCCTGTTGCACTCCCTTTGTGAGTCATAATATATTCCCTTTCCAACCATTAACTAGAGGTATTATTTTAGCTTTAACATAAAATCATTTGATCTAGTTTATGAATTCTCCAGGTAGACCATAAGGCTCCAAAGTAAAAAATAGATATTCATGGAAAACTGCATCAAATGCTTGTTCTTGATCTAGACTAAGAAAAAATCCTTTATCTGTTCCTTGCTTACACTTCTGAAAGAGTTCTGCCAATGTTAGTAAATTGTCATATATGTTTCTATTAGGTACAGAACATGTCTGAACTTTACTAATCAAAATATCCGATACCCCAGCCAATCTTTTTGCTAATATATTTCCTAGGATTTTATAATCTGTGTTTAATAAGCTAACAGGTCTGCAATTTGCAAAAGTTTGTCTTCTTTCTTAAATAAGAAAATAAGATGTGCCAGTGTCATAGAAGTGGGCAGATGTTTACAATTCAATATTTCATTATATAGTTCTGTAAGACCAGGTGTAAAGTCTGTTAAGAAATATTTATAAAAATCAATGGTTTACCCATCTGTTACTGGAGTAGTATTATTAATAAAAGCTCCTTTTGCTGCCCTCACTTCATCTATTGTTATTTGTTTGATTAAATATTTTTCTGTGCATCAGTTGAAACCAGAATTGTGTGTTTATCTATTTAATTAGGGTCTGTCTTTGTGTTTATAATTTTCACAGACATGTTTTTTGTTTAACTGTTTATAACTCCTATAATCCATTGCCTAATAGCGTGAATACTTCCTGAGTCATCTTTTAAGACTGTCATTATTCTCTTATCCTGTCTCTTCTTGCAATCTAAAATAGGTTCAAAAGTTTGTTTTTACTTTGAGTTTCAAATTTCATTGCCTGGGTCAAAGATTTAGCTCTGTTGTGCTGTAATTTAAACAGTTCACTCTTTGTCTCTCCTACCTGTTTACTGTAATTAATTTTCAATGTTTCTGCTTTTGATAAAAGCATGTGCAACTCCTTCCTTAAACCAAGATATTCACAATATTGTTGATGTGTCTCCCATCCTGCTTGTTTTGGAAAAAAAAAATCCTAAAAATGGATTTAGAGTCCTCCCACCATTTGGTAACAGTGTCTTTTTTTTTTATTTTAGTCTTTGGTAACCGGGTAAGGCCCATTAGGCACAAGTGCCTTTTTTCAGGGGTGACATGGGAGCACTGGGTGGTTAAGTGACTTGCTCAGAGTCACACAGTATGCAAGTGGAGGTTGTGAGAATCAAACTCAGGTCTGGTCTGTTGGATGTGCCAAGCTCATACACACCTTGTTCTTCTAACCTCTAGGCTATACCGATAGCCCATCATACATACTGAGAGCACAGATTTTCTGGCTGTCTAAAGGTTTAGCTATTTTCTTTGAATTTTCATATTTTCTAGTAACTCTGAATTCAATCTCCATAGTCCTTTAATACATGTAGGGTATTATCCCAAGTTACCTCAAACACAACTATTCAGTGGTCTGAAAATGCCACATCTTCTGTACAGGCTATATTAACATCTAAAGTTTGTGAAAAAAAAAAGGTAATCCATCTGAGTTGCATATATGCAGTACCTCTAATGTAAGTATTGCATCCTGTGGGATGTATTGATCCTTACACATCTTTTAGTTTAGTAGTATTAGAATCACAGAACATTTTGTTTGTTTTTAAACCCCTCTCTGACTGATGCAGGCCACAATTAAAATCACCTGTATATAAGGCCAGTCTGGATGTATGTATATAAATAAGGTTGAATTATTTTACAGAATTTAATTTTTTGTGTTTTTATCTGAGGGGCATAGCTGATAACTAACCTCAGTCTTACCTAACCATATTGGATATTTAGAATTATGGCCTTTCCTGGGTCTAGATATATGAGCTATGTTACTTAAAGATTATTATGATTACAAAATATTCCCAAACCATCACATGTCTCTTATCCCAGTGGCCAGAACGTGACACCGTGGTTTCACAGTTTAGAAGCCTGTGATATTCCTTGTAAAGTTTTGAGTCTTCTATCTTATAAACATATGATATCCGCCAAGAATTTAGGTAATTCTGATAAGACTGTTAGCTTCCTTTTATGATTCTTTATACTGTTTACATTTAATGTGAGTATTCAAGTGAAGCCATTCAATCTAGGGGAGTTTAGATCTACTATTCCATTCTTTGTTTACATTGCTTCCCCCTCCAGCATCCTCCAGCCCTGATGATAGATCCTGTGTGGAAGAGGCTACTGATGAGGAGTCTGAATCTGCCTCTTCCCCAATTGTATCCCCCATTATTTTTTTAGACCTTAAAATTGTAAATCCATTTTATGTTTGCAAAATTCTTTCTTTAGTTAATTTTCTTTCTTTTCCTTTCCTTTCCATGACTTGTTCCTAAGTATTTTCTTTTTTTTCTACCTGCTGAAAATCTCCTGCTTCTTGAGTTTGAGAGACGGGAGGGAAGGGGGTGCATTTGATCTTTTTCTGTCTGGGAATTTATGGGGGTAGATATTTTGTACATTCTGTGACTGATCTGAAGTAGAATCATGTGTCACTAAAACTATTGGGTTGGTCTCCATATTTCCTTTTTGTTTTTATTTTTATTTATTTATTTGAGTCTAGGATTACAATGTACCTTTGATCTGAGGTTCTTTTACAAAGGTTCTGTGTCAGTACAAACAGACAATACAGGTTATGAAATTAAAGTATAAAACAATCAATGACACTGCTAGTTATAACATATTGGTTACAAGTACAATTACATGATACACTAGGAGGTGTATTAAAACATAGGAGAGGGGAAGAAAGAGGATGGGAGGGTGGGACAGAGTATGGCAGCCTAGGGGGCTTTGTCAAGACAGAGCAGTGGTGAGTGCAAATGTTGAGCATTGGAAATAAAGAAGTGCTAGGAGTGGGGTCAACCTGGGCAGCAGAAGTTAAGGGTAGCAGCAAAATGAGAGTTGCTTAGCTAAGGCAATCACAGGTGCTTGAGGCAACAATGGAGTGACGGAGCTTCTTCTTGAAGGTGATGGGGTATGGGCCTCTCATGCACCTACCTCGTTCTCTTTCTGTAAAGCTGATATTCTCCATTCTGATGCTGATGCACGTCCCTTTTTTTGTGCCTGAGTAATAAGAAATGCATGAGTAATCCACCCTTCCCTGTTATTTGAGGCCCATGGGCACTGTACATATGAATGACCCTTCTCTTCACACAGGTTACATCTAAAGAGATTAACACATGCTGTTGCCAAGTGCCCTAATTACAAACAGTGAGTGCACTTAGACGTGTCATATGCATTACTCAGATGTATACTGGAGCCACATTTATGACACAATTTTGGCTGACCAGGGTAAAATAACATACCTCTATTCCTCCCAAAATAAAACAACCCAGGTAAATGCATAATGCCATTGTTTGTCATTACTAGTTAAACATTTACTCTCCATCCCCCTGTCCATATTTGTTCTGAGTCTATAATAAGTACGGGATGTTCCAGAACTTCACACTTTTATCCTCGATCAGTAAAGAATGTCTGATATGTTAACTCCCTCATTTTTAAACATAATGGTAATCTTCCTGACTGCTGGTTTCATGATCAGTATTGCCAAACAGGGTGTCCAGAGAGGGGTGTCCTTTAAATTGTTATATTTAGCCCAAAATCTGTCCAAGGCCTCCACTGTCTTGAAGCTAATGTCATAGTTATGTTCATCTGTATGGATTAAAGGAAAAATTTATGATGTGTAAAATTTCAAGGAATTTTTGAAGAGAGTCCTTGCCATGTACACCCAATGTGGGGGAGTATCCAATCCACCTTTGTAAAGTAGGCAAATAGCATTTTTGCAGGGGGCTGGTTCCCCTTGATTCTTAAATAGTTTTGCCATCCTGAGCAGAGGCCTTAGTGCTGAACTTTTATTTACATCCTGTAGTGTATTATCTGCAACCCCCACTGGAAAGCTATCATCATCTAAATCACTTAGGGTTGTCTGAGGTGCTGGTATATTCATTGTGGTGATATTTGCAGCTGCTACTTCTGGGGCCCCATTATGTTTATTTATATTTTCAGGTAATACAGTTTCAGCAGTAATAATATCATGGTTTGGAATTTTATCAGTTTGGTTACTTACTATTTGAGACTGTGCTTCTGTTAAAACTCCTAATGTTAACTTCAATACTTCTGTATTATATTTCTGTACTGTTTGATCTGTTGGGTCAGGTATCCAGTTCTCTTCATCCATTTGAATCCAGCCAGCTCCAGTTAAGGAAGACTGGACTGACCAGGAAGAAACTTCTCCTTTTTTAGTTTCTTTCATCTGATTTATTTGTGTTTTATACCCAAATATTTTCTTTGCGGTAAAGCTGACATTACCATTGTCGTTATCGGTAAAGCGGATACAGAAATGTTTATCTCAGGTGAGTCCACCTTATCTGTTGTGGTCCTGCTTACCGCAGGTGTCTGAGTTGACTTTTCAAAGGGAAACACTCTTTTCTCTACTTCAGAGATTATTTTGATGTATGCCTCATCTTCCTCCACTTGTATTTCTTTTTTTCCTTTTAAAGCCTGACTAAGACTTTGCTCAGTGTCCATAAATATATGTAAGCCTGTAAACTTTTTAACATCTGGTCCATTTGCCACTTGCTGGCAGAATTCAAAAGCCATAGTATCCTTTGCTGTCATCTCTGTCATTTTTTTAGGTACAAAATCGGCTCCACGTCAATTTAAAAATTTAGATTAATATCAATAGGTTCTGGCACCAAATCCAAGTTCAGCAAGTGGCTCTCACTTTCTTATGGCAACAACATGCTCAGTTCTCCATCCATCTTGGAGCTCCTCGAAACTGAAAATTCTGCTGTTTCAAGTCTTCATCCCCTAGTAGTCCTGCAGCTGCGGATGGGGGCCAGACCATCACTTGCTCCAGCACATCCTCCTCCTCTGGCATTCTGCCAAGGACTGCTGCCTAGAAATGGACAACAGCTTCCCCTACCAAAAGACATGGGGAATTTCCCTGGTACCCTGGTCAAATTTCCCCCATTCACTTAAAATACCAGCAACAGCTTAATCTGGCAAATTGCAGTTGGTTATCTTCTGTATCCCCCGTCACCCCTGAAAAAGGGTCTCTAGTCTCAGTAGGCCTACCTGGTCAACTTTATTAAATAAAAATAAATCAATAAAATAAGGATTGAAGTTCAGGCACATATTCTGCCCTCAAATTCAGTAACTGAAGAACACTGGAATGGCTATCAGTGTGTCCTCTTATAGTACTGTAAGTCCCTGTTGTGTGAGAAATAGAATACATTGCAGCATTTTAATTAATGATGGTATGGCATTTTTGGGGAAAAGTCAGAGAACGTCATGACAAAGTTGTAATTTTGCTGCTTAGTTACGTGATATTGCTTGAAAAACTGCCACTGCCTGACATAATTATTGTGAAGCCAGTAATTCACACTTCAATCAATCAATCAAAATCAATCAATCAATCAATTCTTTAACCAGAGAAGCACCATTGCTTGTACTCATTTACAAGGTGGACCTTGAAATGTTTCTAAAATAAAGCAACAGTTGTACATAGAAACAAGAGCCACATTACTAGGCCACACAATCATAAGAATGCAATATGCAGAAGTAAGAGATGCATAGAAATCAATACAGAGTTTAAAGTAGGGTCAGGAATATATATATGATGTGAAAACTATTTACAGTATATACAGTATAAACATAAATATGCATTTAAGCCCAGTGAACTTCTCAAGTGGGGTTGGAGATGAATAAAACAGCTTGGGGTGACATGAAAAAACAAGCAGGTGTAAGGAAGGGTAGGGAGAATGCCCACTGTTAGGGAGAGGAGTGGCCTACCAAAGAATGAGTCAAGGCCAGGGAAGATATGTAAATGAATATTAGTGGAAACAATTACATGTCTTTTTGAATGAACTCAAGAACAAGCTTTTGAAGAGAGACAAATTCACCTGTAGTGCCATTCTCAGGGTTTTTTGTACATTGTTCCAAAGGACTTGAAGGTTCACAAAGTTGGAAGTCTTTGAGAATAAATTTGCAAAGCAAGGTTCACCAGCTTCACACATCTCTAGTTGTGTCATTTTTCATTTGCCTTAGTTTGGCAGCTGAAAGTGCAGAACTAATACTGACAACTCGACAAATGGAAAATATATACTCTGAGGCTGCACAGTGTAGTGAAGCACTTTCATGACTTTTAAACCAACCATTCAGTTACAGTACTTTCTTCTAGTTTTAAAAGCCTGTAATAGCAAACACTTGAAAATAATCTTTATCTTGAGATATGGAGTGGAAAGAAGTGCCATTTCCATTTTGCTAGCTTTCCTATAAGTAGAACAGAAGACTTTGTCATCATCAGATTCACCAATTAACTTAATTGTCTCTTTCTAGCTGTCTTGGAATATGCATTCACCTTCACCACTACAAACTGTGCTACTACCACTGAATGCCTCAACTGGGACTTGAACCCAGGCTGCTCAGAATACCTTTCCAGTTGTGCTACCAGTTCCTGGAGGCCAGGGTTCAAATCACAGCTGAGACAGTTACTTCTTTCTCTTTTCTGTTTATATGTGTTCCATGAATGTGCACACCGCACTGTTATGATTGAAAATGTCATTATATGTGCAGCATCAGGAAGTACATTGGAGAAAGAGAAATATGCTCCATGATGGCCCAGTTTCCAGTTGTTTTGGTAATGCAGCTGGTAGCACAACTGGAATGGAGTTCCGGATGGCCTGTATTTAAATGCCAGCCGAGGAATTTCTTTTTTTTCTCTCTTCTATTTGTATGTTTTCCAGTACTACTACTACCACTTGCAAAGCTCTCTTTTACTGAGGCTAACTTTTTACTGGCAGGATGACCAGGATGAGTGCATGTGGCATACACTCACCACTTTCTGCCAGTTTTCAGTTCTGGCACGGTGTGTGTGTGTGTGTGTGTGTGTGTGTGTCTATTAACCCTCCATTCCCTTTCCTTGGAAGAAAAACACTGACACATGTTTTGGAGGAAATGGCCACAGCCATGCATTTATTGAAATAATACACAACACTACCAGTGTGTACATCCTAGAGGATTCACCTCCACCAGGCTTCATAACAGACCAGTCCTCAACCCTAGGCCAAAATCAGGTGTGTGTCCATTTACCTGTGGTATCTGGAATGGTTGTAATGGGCAAGGCTCTTGCAGCCACCCCCTCCATCCTGTGCCTCTGACCTTGCAGGGTGCATGATGAAGGTGGACCGTGACCCCCCCTCCGGGGCCAGGTCCACAGTCTGCCACCTTCATGCCAATCAGGTGGTGATGAGCCCTTCAGACAAATTCAACTCATCCCCCCCTCCTGTTTCTCTGCTCAGTGATCTTTCTGCGGCACCATAGGACAGGCACAGTCCGACCCCCTCCAAGCCACTTGCTCCAGCTGTTCCTCCAAGACCTGCTCCAATGAGGCCAGTAACACATCCAACCCCTTTTCTGTTAGCTCCTCTGTCTTGCCCATTACAATATGGTGAGACTCCTGAACCCTGCTATGCTTGACCACGGTCCCCCCTACTGACTCCATAATGGTCCTTATTTCCCTTTTAATGCAAATGCAGGCCCAGTTGAGAGGCTCCACCTACTCTGCATGCAGCCATCTACAATTCCATATCAGTTGTGACCAAATAAGGACCACATGCAGCCACCACCCTCTTATGGTACAAAAACCTCCTTCATGTCCAGCAGCAAGTCCACTGTCTTCTGACCTCCCAAATCTCCCAACCCCCTACCGAGATCTACCATCAATATCTCAGGGATTCCTTGAGTCAGCAGTTCCATCCTCATCTATGGAAGCAACTCCTCCCAAAGTACGTGGTTGGTGCCTAATTACCTCATGTGCATCCTCAGATGACACCTTCCTTGGGACTGCCATCTTGCCCCAATGGACACTATCACTGCTGCTTGCCATTATCCCATATCCATATGATCTTACTGGCTTCCGGGGACCCTAAAAAAGACAATCATAGGTAATTCAATGTGTGGGAGCATGTAACACATGAATGCCTGGGGATTCCAGCACCCCAGCGCCTGGATCTCACCATCTGCCCAGCCCAGAGTCCTTGCGTTAGGGTCCACTCCAATCCTAAAAGAATGAATGCCATATTCTCTGGGGTCCAATCTCATCTGCTGCATGGCCTTACTCAAGATATATCAAAACTAATATGCCATGACCTGCCAGCCATTTTCATGTCGGAAAAAGGCCTCTCCCTGTTTTGGGTGCACAACCATGTAGGTTCTCACCCATTCCTGTACCTGCCAGTTAATCCCTGGAGAAGCCTTTACCAAGCACCACTGGCCCCTCCTTCTCTGATCTGTTTTGTTGTTTCTTAATCAAACCCAAGTTCCCTGCTTCGCTGCAGCAACATCCTCCAGCTGCAAGCCCACCAGCCACTCATACTGCATTGGCTGGGTTAGCTCTGACACTCGGAATGCCCCACAAAAGCCAACCAAGAACATGGTGTCAAACAGTCAAGCCTCATACCCACAGGGAACTGTCTGATACTCTAGTGAAATGTCTTGAATGTAACCTAATGTCTGTCACACATGTACTGTATTTTACAATAAGATCTTATTTTAGGTAACTAATTCTGGGTCATCCCTGAAAACGGGACCCTCAGGGCCCAGTGGGCTTACCGAGTTATCAAAATTGAATAAATAAATAAACAAATAAATAAATAATATGGGCTCCAGCACACATTTGGTAAGGCCTCCCATATGCAGGCCAATTTCTCGGAGGTGCAGAGGTGCCTCATGTCCTGATGAGAAGCCAGTGACTTCCCCCGTCCTTCCAGGACCTGTTTGACCCTGAAGACCTTCATTGTGTCGGTGACCCCCAGCACCTGGGAGAGCCAAGACAAGCCCGTGAGGTGCCTTCTCACCACCCTTGGCATCAATCCCCCTCAGTCTGGACTGCATGATATACCTGCAAAGCTGTTCCTCTTGGATGGGCCACTCCTCCGGCCAGCCCAGCTCTGTTCAAACCCCCAGGTAATGCTCCACCCCCCATCTGTATACTTCTATTGCCCTCGGTGCAATGGAATTACCTATGCATTTCTAAGTCGAGTGGTCACTATCCTCCACAAGAAGGGAGGTACCATCTGCGACTGCCGCTCTGCTGTGAGTGCCAACTCCTGAAATCGTTGCCACTGTAGACGAGATAATGCATTCGCAATTCTATTGTCAACATTGGATATGTGCACTACCTTGAAATTAATATTCAAGAAAAGACATTTCAGTACAAAGATGTGCATCAGATCCCACCAACTGCCCTTTTGGCCCTATCTGTCCGTTGATGGTGTGTACCACCCCCCATATTGTCTGACCTAAATATAATTTTCTGGTCCCTCAGCCAAGGACCCCATAGGCACAAGGCAACCACAATGGGAAAGAACTCTAGGAGTGTGATGTTTATCTGCAGGCCTGCCCATTCGGGCAGACATCATGCCACACACCACTGCCCCTAAAAGTATGCCCCAAATCCCAGCCCTCCCACTGCATCTGTTAAAAAGCTGAAGAGGCTGCCTCCTTTCATTCTTATGCCACAATGTCACCCCATTAAAGTTCTGGAGGAATATCTTCCACACCTGCAAGTCATCTCTAAAACCTTCTGTGAACTGAAGCCTGTGATGTGACTTACAGCAGCGTCTGCCTAATTTGGCCATGTGTTGCAAAAATGTCCTCCTCATGGGAATCACGTGACCCACAAAGTTGAGGTGACCCACCAACTGTTGCAATTGTTGCAGTGTCACCTTCCTGACCCCTGTCATCATATCTATCAAGGCCTGAAAGGCTCCTAACTTGTCCTGGGGTAAGCAGTACTGCCACTCGACTGTATTGACCTTGATCCCCAGGAAAATCATCATAGGAATCGGTGACTCCACCTTCATTGGTTCTAGCAGTACACTGAAGTCCTGGCAGATTGCAATGAATGCTGCTAGCATTTCCCCACAATTGATCTCCCCTTCAGGCCCTGTGAACAAGAAATCATCGAGGTACTACACAACAGTGGGGGTTGTCCACCTCCTGCGTATTTACCCAATGTAAGAAGGAGCTGAACTTCTCAAAGACCATGCACACCACCGCACAGCCCATCGGCATGCAATTGTTTATGTAGTACTCCACCTTAAATTTCATTACCAGAAGCTCCCTGTCCTCTGGGTACATGAGTAACAGGTGAAAGACAGACTCAATGTCTGCCTTGGCCATTAATGCCCATGGCCCCGTCCTGCACACCACCTTGACAGCCTTAGCAAAAGACTTGTATTGAATGGAGGTGAGTCAAAGGTCAATATGGTCCTTCACCAAATTGCTCTCAGGATAAGAAAAGTGATTAATCATCCTGAATTACCCGAGTGCTTTCTTGGGTACCTGCTCAATGGGAGACACCCATACTGAAGGTAGGGGCAGGGTACTGAAAGATCTGATCACCCTACCCAGCTGCCCCTCCTTCTACAACCTGTGGATGGTCCCATGCTGACTTCAAGTTCTTTGTCTTGCAGCTACTCTGTGGGCCAGAATATTGAATCTTACACCCAACCGTAAACCCTTCTTTCAACAGGATCACTGCCTCCCTGTCCGTGTAGTGGGCCAATCATGGCCTAATCTGGCCCAACCTTACCAGGTGCATAGGCTTGTTTCCCTGGGGCTTCCCTGTTCTCTTGCTGGCTCCCTGGAAGCTCCCACTTGGCAACTGAGGGGAGGAACACTGCACAGAGTGGGGCTGCTGGCCACAGGCCATGCAGTTGTGTTGAAATCAATAGCTGGTCCTAGTGCATTTTGCATGATTGTAGGCATAGCACGCTTGGGAGGGGCCCTCCCACCATCAGACCTCTGCATGGCTGCCAGCCTTAATGCCAAGTTGCTGTCAGTGTGCAGGACCCTCACCATGCATGACATCCACCAACAGCATCATATCCACCATCCTCCACCCCAAGATGCTATCCTCATATCTCCTCCAATGAAACTCCTTATCGTACCCCGGTCAAGCATTGCCACATTTCCTACTGTGCATCAGCATAATCCTTTGCTGATAGGTGTACAAACACAACTCTTCCTTTTTATCTGTTGCAGGATTGTGCTGGCATAGATGGGGAATGCTGAGATTCAGTTTTCGAAGGTGTGTGGCACGTTCACTGGTTTCTTCTTTGTCTCATCTGTCTTTTCCCTCTTCTACTCATCCTGCTCAACCATCCAATTAAGCAGGGAAAACATGTCTACGTATTCCTGATTGTGAATCTGCTGCCTGACATTATCTGTCAGGTGCATTCCTAGTGGTTTATCTATCCCTGCATACAAGCTTGGGGGTCAGGGTTACTGCCGCAGCAGTTGTTGCAGCCACCCCCACAACTCCAAGCATGTCCCCTGCCTTTGAGGAGGCCAACACAGTCACCAAATCCATCAGCTTATCTAGCTTGGCATCAGTCCCAGCTCTACCCCGACTGTCCAAAGGAACAATGTAGGGGGGTGCCACCACAACCATGGGTCACCCACCTGCTACCTCAACAGAAGCTTGCCTTCCTACAGCCCATCATCCACAGTATACCTCTCACCCAAGCCTGCACTGACTGCCTCCAATGCTACCCCATTGTCAAGCTGCTTGATCTCAGCTCTGTCCTTACCTGCCCTCGGAGACCTTGGAACCTTGACTGGTGGCACCACATGACCTTCAGCCAGCTGCTTCTTTGGGAGTACCTCCTCCAGCTGCTGCTGATGTCAAGGGGCAATCTAGTCCTTCCAGGCACTCTTCCAGCCATGCTGCTTCTCTCTGCTGATACATCTGTCAGAACTGTGCCTTGAGGCCTTCGCTGTGGCTTCAACTGGTGACCTGGCATGATCCTGAAAGACACTGAACCATCCTCACCACCAGAGGTACGTTAATACTGTGCCCAGTACACTGCCCAGGGGAGTGGAGAGGGCAAGAACCCTTCTCCCTCGACTACATATTAATGAAATGTTAATCCGCTAACTTTTCTCCCCCCTTTTTCTTTTTAAATCCAGCTCAGGTAGCTCTTCACTGGCCATGTGCCAAATTCTGTAAAGGAGGGGGCTGACCCCGTCAACCGCCCATGAATTTTCCATACCCAGGTACCGATTATCAGGTACTGATAATGTTTGTCTTTTATTTTTTTCATATATATCACCATTCTCTGTTTCCTCAGTTATATGATATTTCAGTATTATTGTATTATTATTTTTTAATCTAGGACTGGTCAATAGAAGCTGCCAGCCCCCAGGTTTGAACCCCTGATCAGCTCCTATGCTGTGGACTACCGAGCCCCTAGCCTCAAACTTCAGAGCAATGGGGTGGCTGTACAGCTTGCATAACACCCCCACCACCACCACCAACCCTCTAGTGTGCCTGCTACACTGAGCCAACCATGGAGTGTGGTAGGTAGGGAAGCTGGCTCCAATGGAGCAGGTCCTGGGTTTGGGGCTGGGGGCCGGGAAGAGTTCTTTTGTTCCCGCAGTTGTGGGACTTACATTTTTTTTTTAAACTGGGCTGTACCCCCTCCCTGACATGCACCCCCCTGGAGTTGATAATCCATAATCAAGGAGGTGCGGGGGACAAAGCCCCCATGAGGGGAGGGTGGAAGGGGGGCACAGCCCCCTCACAAACACACTTAATCTATTGTGTGTGTGCCCAGTCACCAGGAAGTGTATATCACCAAACTGCTTTTCAGCAATATACACTCACTATAATAGCGATCGCCATGTTGCATTCACTATTATGACATGGAACTGTATTCCACTTCAATATGTTATTCTTTTACATTTCCTTATTTCCATTCCATGTATTATTTTTTTTATGTATATTTCCCAATGCCTCACCCAAGATGGCTGCTGGGCCCACCCAGCCTCCATCTTGAGTGTCTAAATGCTGAGTACTCAAAGTGGAAGTGCCAAAAACTGGACCCCTGACTCGCCTCCTGTGTTGAATGTACAAGGTGTCTTGCCTCCCATGTGCACTCTAAGGCCCACAGCTGGTCCCCTGCTGGCCCCCTATGCCTGCCTGGCCACCTCCAACCAACCTGTCAACCCCAGTGATCTGCACAAGATGGCCACAAAGATCTCATTGGCCCAGAGATTTCTGGAGCGGAAGCGTTTAAACAAAGGGAGCTGGGTATTGCAGGTCTCACTGCTCATGGACCAACTCCTTCAAACCTCCACCGCAGCGCCCTAGCCTCTAACTTCTCCCAGGACCAGGAGTCACCATTTCTGTGCCCTGGAATTGCTCTTTGACCCACCAGGTCTGAAACAAACAGACTAGCTGCCAAACTCTGGGCCAACAATAGGAGTGGTAGAGGTGGTGGTGGTGGTAGTGACGGACCGCGTGATCCCTGAATAGTACTGAAAGGTGAACCACTAATGTGCTTGTCAGTCCCACTCACCAGGCCCTGTGCAATTCATCTGCTAACTACACAGCAGCTCCAGCTTACCTCCCGTGGACCAGCCAGACAACAAGATGAGACTGCAGGGCTCCTGGATCCTTTCCCAGCAGGTAAGCCCCTTGTAACTGTTCATGCCAGCTTTCAGTAGCCAAACTGCTGGCAGAGTGGCAGACTTTACATTCTTAAATCTTATTATTATTTTTTCTATTTTGTAAGTGGATGTGACCATACTGGAGAACCACTGACCATGTCTACCCTCTTTCTCCCTACCCTCCCCTTAGGCAAAAATGCTCCGATTCTCCCTGGGCTTAGTAGGCCCTTACCTGACTCCTCAGACTTCATGGGAGAGATATGTCTGAATCAAACTGTGCAGGAAAAGAAAGAGGGAAAATTGCTGGCTGACAAACTATAAAACTCTCTCTCTCTCTCTCTCTCTCTCTCTCTCTCTCTCTCCTCCTACCCTTCAAATGCCACAATCCTGTGGGTGGATCTGGTGGTCCTGCCTCACTGAGGAACATTCTCCTCTACAACTACCCTAGAGGAAGGACCACCTCTCTCCTACCCCCTTCCCAGGTTCAGGGAGGATTCCACTAGACAAATTCTGGCAGCTGCCAGCTGTTGCAACCTCTGTAGTGTGTGTGTGCGCGCGCTCGTGTGTGTGTGTGTGTGTGTGTGTGTGTGTGTGTGTGTTGAAACATGGTATGCCCCAGACTGCAGCAACTGTGCAAGCACTGACTGGGCCTGGGAACTTCCACCTGTGAAGCATAAGGCTTAAGACAGAAAGAGACATATGACCTTTTTATGACCTAAGCTAGCCTCTCTGTCTTCCCTGTTTTTAATTCTGGCACATTTTTTTTGTGTGTCCAAAAGCAGTATACCCCAGACAGCAGCAACAGCAAAAGCACAATTTTAGGGATGTATACATATGGAGATTAATAAGTGAGCACCTCTCTCCCTCTCTCTCTCTCTCTCTCAAATTCAAATTCAACAAGCATTTGCCAATGCCGAATGTTGTCTTGCTGACATTGGCATTGGTAGTGCAGGAGTTAGAGAGAGATGCATAATAGGAATGGCAGTGAAGTATGTAAGTGATGCCAACCTCACACTACCCTACAGAGACTGAAAGGCATTGAGGTGTGCCTTTGGGTGGTCAGCCATAACGCTCATGCCATTTCACCTCACCCTACTTCGACAAGTATTGCTTTGTGGAATGGGATCTTTGAACATTAAGCTCACCCCATTCCATAAAGAAATAAGTTGAGATGAGTGCACTTTAGAATAATGGGGTGAACATTGGGGCTGAAGAGCCCAAGGCACACCTAGATGGCTGTCAGTGGCTGCAGGGTGGGGGTGGGGGTGGAATGGCATGAACATTACAGCCAACAATCCAAAGTCACAACCCTGACAGTCTCTACAGGGTGGGAAGTTATGGTTGGAAACTCTAATGCCCCAGGCATTTGTTGGTATTTCCACTCCAAATTTTCAACATTGTTTTTTTTGTGATCCCACCTCATGAAAGCACTTGGGACCTCTGCTCATGAAGAGTGGCACTGTGGTTTTGTTAATCTGTCCCAAACATTGATGTCCCACAGTGACCATGCCATTCTGTGCCAGATGTGCGAAACCACATTTCAGTCAGGATGTGAAAAATGACAGATGTACTGTTCATAAGGAGGTGTAAATAAATGGCAATGTTGAAAATCTGAATTGAAAATATAAAAATATTCTCGAAGTTACGAGCATGCGTAGAAACTGCACAATGCACGCTCTTAACACAGTCATTGAGTGGAATTTTGTCACCAAATTTTCAACACAGGCATTTTGGGACCTCCACTCAGGAACAATATCACTGTCATTTTCTTAATCTTTCCTGAACATTGATTTCCCACAGCGACCACGCCATTGTGTGCCACCACAGGTGTGAAAACACATTTCGTGCAGGATGTGAAAAATGACAGCAGTGCTGTTCATAAGGAGGTGTGGAAAAATAGCAATGTTGAAAATCTGGAGTCAAAATATTAAAAATTCTTGAAGTTACAAGCATGCATAGAAACTGCACAATGCACACTTGTAACACAGTCACTTTTTGGAATTCTTTCACTAAATTTGCAGCATAGGTTTTTTAGGAGCCCACCTCGTGAACACTGACAATGTTATTTCATTAATCAGTACCAAAAGGTGATTCTACGCAGTGATCGCGAAATCACCTTTTGGGACGAGATAATGAAATGACAGTAACTGACTTCATGAGCTGGGGTCCCAAGAATTCATGTTGAAAATTTGGAGCCAAAAGTTGCAAAAATGGCTGAGATATTCACCTAAGTTGAAAACCCCAATTTATGCCATTATACAGCTTACCGGCATTTCATCAGTTCACGGATGACTTTGAAGAGTGCATACATGTTCCCATGCCTATGAAGTTCATCATGCCAAACTCTGGAGCTAAGTATGGGGGGATGGAAGTGTGGGGAGGTTGGGTGAGCAGAGGGTGGGTGCGGGTTGGGGAAGGGCAACTGATGGCGAAGGACCATTTTCTTTTTTCAGGTTACTAGAAAAAAAATAATAATAATCACTGTGGACCATTTTGTTTTTTAACAGGTGTTGGGCACACTGGTGTGGTCTCACAGTGTGTCCCATTTGTTTGGGGGGTTATGTTAGCCACACTGGGGTAGGATCCCAGTGTGGCACACAATTGGGGTGGGGGCAGGAAAATGCAGACGTGATTGGGGGATTAAACATGTTGGCAAGGGCAAGTGTGTCTGTATTTGGGGGGATTGTAGCAAAGGTTATTGGGCACCCCCTCAGCAGACAAAAACAGTAAAAGGACACATATGCTGACAGGGGGATTGTACACCCCCCAAAGTTAGCTTCCTGGGGACTGTGGCAGGCAGACAGCGACAATCGCCACTCGCCATGTTTATTGAAATGTTACACAAGGCAAGGCACGCCCTGCAATGATGGCTTGCTCCCTCACTGCAGCAGCAAAATTGTTTCAAGTTGGTGGCACGCTTTTGCACTGCTGTCATAGACAGCATTCTATTTCATTCATGCCACAGAGCCCAGCCTGAAAAAACAGTGGCGCCATTGGCCACAACATGACCGCACCTCCAACATCTGCTATAACAAGCTACAACAATATGTTGCTTGCATGTGCACAAGACAACATAAAAATAACTTTGCAGTATTCTAGTGTATTGCAGGAGATTATTAAATATACATGAGGGAAACTGTAGGCAGTGCCTCATATGGTAAAAGGGTATGTTTGCTAGCTATTTAGACTTTTCCCAAATAGGGGCTGATTCCAAGACAAATGGCATAACTTGCATGTGGTTGTGAGTCACACCATTTGCCGCTCCACCTGGGACCCTACACCGCATTCCAGGATTGGCAGGGTCCGGGCACTTGTGACATGTGGAATACCCCAGGTGTAGGCTACTGCCACATGCCTGGCATATAGTACTCACATATCACAAACGCTGCTGACAACGGGCAGCACCTCAAAGCCCCCTGAACAAGACCACCTCGGCACACACCAGGGGGCATGGGAGGGTAGGAGAGAAGGCACAGGCATCCAGGGGGGCACATCAGAAATGGACCCACAGGGTTCCTGACATTTGGGGGGTGGGAGGCTGCAGTATGCCTGTGGGAGCATGAGGAATACAGCTGTACCAGTGTTGCAGCACCATGGGGTGGGCAGCCAATGGATAGCACAATTGGCTGCTACTTAGTGCCACCAGTGCCCCTTTTAGAATGGCAAATGCAGGTTATGACAGCCACCCTCCTAGAATTGGGTGCAGTTGCTGTCATAACCTACACTTACACCAGGCATTGTGGACTACGGTGTAGCAGGTAGTGTAACCCATGAATGTCACAGCTCATGTCCACCATGGTGCAAGTCACCACTTGGAATATGGTGTAAGTCATGGGATACGCGATAGGGTTTGGCGTATCTCATCTTATGCTGGTGTAGCCCATCTTGGAATTGGGCCCATAGTTTCTAGGAATTATGCTTTATGTTGTGCATCCTGTTATTGTTAAACATCTGTAATTCCCAATATGTAGTTCCTAATGGGAAGATGTCTTATCACTCTTTTGTAAGAGGTATTATTTGATACTACTGTATTTTTGGTATGCTTCCAAGTATTGATCAACTGTAAATGATGTTTAGCTTGCAAAATGATAAATAAAAGGTCAAACATGACTTTTTGGCATGACAAGATATACAGCTATTGCCAATGTTTATAAATCAGACTATTCTTCAGACAAAAATATACCACAGTGCACTTAAAAACAACTGTGTTATATTTTGCAGCTGGTGAAAGAATGCTATATGCATTTGCAGTTATTTCTACTACAACATTTCTTTCTGATAGAGTTTAACTTGAAGCAGATATCTCCTTGCCTTTCTTTTCTGTAATAAAGAATTGCTGTATGTTGATCCTCCCTGGCCCAGACTATGCTTTACAGGTGATCCTCCTATAAAGAATAATCTTGCCCAAGAACATTTTCACACATTCACTTTTTACATGTTTATGGCAGGTTTCATATGGTTTTATTACAGTGTTATAAATCACTTTAGATGCTAGGACAAGCTCTAGATTGCACCTGAAATCAGCAAATTATTGCCAGTTTCAGGGACGTATGCAGCCCCCAAACAAAAGCCTGGGAGTTTCAGAGAAAGCCTAAGCTGAAATCTCTACCTGTTTATATTACACTTAAGTTTGAGTGTTTATAAAATAAACAACATTGACATTACTAATTCTGAAATCATGAATTCACTGTATGTTGATCGTCCTATAAAGCATGTTCTGGGAAATTTTACACATGATTTTGTACACATTTTTGCAAGTTCAAGACAGGTGTTTACATATTTTTTATAGACAGTTACTAACTGGTTTAGATACTAGAAAAAGGCTCAGAATGCACCAGGAAGCATCAAAATACCTCTAGTTTCTGGGAACCTAGTCACCCTCCCAACCCAACACTATTTCCTTCACTTAGCTGTCCCCAACCAGGTGAAAACAAAGGTTTGTTCCTACAGTATGACCTTTCTGTTAGGAAAGATTTCTCTTATAGCCAATGTGTAAGATTTTCAAAGACATATGTCTGGGATCCTCTTGCCCAAACTGTAATACCAGACTGGCATCTGAATCCATCTGGAGATGCCAGCACATCTGTTAGATGTTTACATGTCTATGCAACTGTTCAATTTGTGGATAGATCTCTATAACACAACAGATGCAATGTGAGTTTGCATCTAGGTTAATGCATGTTGCCACATATAATGACTTCTTCACAAATAAAAACGTATTTTTAAAACTGCCTAGTTGACTTGCAAATGGATTTTGCTGCACACAGTTGAATCATTCAGGTATCTCTTTGTATAACCACTTTGTTCAATTTTCTCCATTTCATAAAGTTGAAGAATTTGTTGTTAGCTTGTATTTCAGATAATGTTACGTGTGTTTATGTGAATGTGTGTGTATGTGTGTTTGCATTGTTTAATTGTCTAGGTAATAAAATATTTTCAGTTGGTTCTTCCTGAAATAGGTGACCATCTGACCTAACCAGCAGTCCAATAGTATTTCACTGTGACTGCTGAATCAAGATTGTCTCCCCCTCTGTCATTGGTCTCAAATATTACATTCCATCTACTTAACATTCAGTCACAGAGCATCTTAGTATCTGCACTTTTCAACTTTCCAAATGCTTACATTTCTACTTCTTCAACTACTCATGTGTAAGTATTTTCTTGATTTCACATTTTATATAGTTTCTAGAATTGCTTAATTTGACAAATATCAGTAAAACTGAACTGCAAAATATGTGTTATGACTCATTAAACATTTTAAGCTGACTGCTAAATCTAATCTCTATTTGATTTTAGATTTTCATTTTTGTAATGGGGGGTGCAATATGAGAGGTAAGCCTTTAATTTGACTATCTGATGTAAGATATATGGTGCAGCACAGATTATTTAAGATTTTGTCCTACCTGTATGATAGTATGATGCAGTTTATTATGACAATTTAAATATTATATATAAAGTTGACATAATAGTGCATAACCTTTCAGTGTTAGTTATTTCTCTGTCTGGTTCTTTAGCAGTGTAAGCTCTTCAAAAAATGTAACATCAGGTAGAGTAACATCAGATATATAAACAAATTATTGCCTTTGAATAATAACCTTTATTATTTTTCTTTGTTCACCTTTCACATTTTATACATTAGGTAAAAAGAAGCCTCCCCTAATAGTATTCAGCTACACTGGTTCATCAGTTTTAAGTTGTTCTGTAGTATTAAAAATCCTCTAAAAGAGAACCAGTTCCAGCAAAATAGAAAAAAAAAAGTAAAAACAAAAAAATACAGGGAGACTACTAAAGAACTATTGTACATGCTACAACAGATGGAGGAACTTTGCTTTTATTGAACTGTTACGACAGAATCAAATCCAAGAAAAGTCTGCTGTGTTAGTAAAGAAGTACCTGATATACCAGCTGTGGCACGTACTGCATCTTATATACCAACTCTGACATGTTTTATTCAGCTTTATGTACTATAATACCAAGATTTGGTTCCTCTGGTGAAAATAAAATTGATCCAGTTTAGAAGTTGACTTAATAAGTTACCTGTCAACATTAAACTCTTCAAGTACCTGTACATCCTAGATATTCTTCTGTTTTATCTTCAGGTCATAAACAGTAGTAGCATACATCAAATACTAAGCACTGAGCAGATAGAAATAAAAAAATAGGATTTTACAAGAGATCTTTATACAGGAAAAAATTCACTGGATTATATGGCACTAGCATTTACATGCCCTTGTTACAAGGTAATCCTGTTTCGATCTTACATTCAGCTGGCATAATTACAGTACATGGTCTAAAAGCATATATTAAAGACAAAGACCACATACAATTATGAACCACAAGGTATTATGTTCAACACATGACCACTCATAAGTTTTAAATACATGTCATAGTTTTTATTCTTTGTAAGTGGCTGCTAGCTAGCAGCCATGCAAGCACTACATGTATAGCCCAGTGTCCCCCTCCCCAGTGTGTAACCCCAAAATTCAGTAGACCTGCATAAAAACTCACCACAGAGTTAAACTGCATAAACAATTGATTGAAATTTATTTTGCATGTTTTTCCACAGCTTGAGGAAATTGTAACTATGCGACTGGATGGGCCGTATGGTCCTTATCTGCCATCAGATTTTATGCTTCTACGTGTCATAAATGGATGCATTTTAAAATGGTGAGGGTGAACATACTGTAGATGCTAACACAGCAGGCAGTACACAGTTATTTCTGTATTCACTCTTAGGTATTCCTGCCCTTTCCATTTATTTATATTAGACTGTCATGCAAATCAAAGGGGTAGCATGCCTTTCCAAACTATAGTAGTGGCACAAAATACAAACCATTACAGGTGGGTCTGGAGACATTCTTCTCCAGCAGAACATATTGAAACAAGCATTTGTCAATGCCGAATGTTTGCTTGGTGGTATTGGCATTGGTAGTGCAGGAGTTAGTGAGATGCATAATAAGAATGACAATGAAGCATTGAAGTGACACCAACCCCCACCCGCACCCTGCAGAGACTGACAGGAGTTGGGGGTGTGCCTTTGGGTCATCACCCTTAACGGTCATGGCATTCCACCTCACCCCACCCTGCAGACACAGACAGGTGTTTTAGTGTGTCTTGAGGTCTTCAGCCCTTACACTCACCCCATTTCAAAACAAAATAAGCTGAGATGGGTGCAGTATAACAGAATGGGGTGAATGTTGGGGTTGAAGATCCCAAGGCACACCTGCATGCCAGTCAATGGTTGCAGGGTGGGGGTAGGGCTGGAATTGGTTGAGCATTACAGCCAATGACCCCAAGTCAGAACCCCGATGTCTGTCATTTTGTACAGGGTGGGCATTACGGTTTGAAAGCCTAATGCCCCAAGTATTTGTTGGTATTTTTACTCCAAATTTTCAATATAGGCTTTTTGGAAGCCCACCTTATGAACAGTGGCAGAATCATTTCATTACTGACTGCCAAAAGGTGATTTTGCACAGTGAGTGTGCCATTCAGCACCACAGGTGTGAAAACAAATTTTTGGGCAGGATGTGAGAAATGACAGGTGTACTGTTGATGAGGAGGTTTGAAGAAATGGCAATGTTGGAAGTATGAAGTGAAAAAATGGAAAAGTGGCGAAATTACGAGTATGCGTAGGAACTGTGCAATGCATACTCATAACACAGTCATTTTTTGAAATGTCACTTATCACACACCAGTAGACATGCCACCACAATAGTAGCCAAACCATCACAAACAGTTGCTAGACTAACAGATTGGCTTTTGGTTACAATATTGCATTGTGATAAGCCTCTGTATCACAACAAGGTAGCTGGTCCCACACAGGTCCATTCACACACCACTAGCCACAGCAACAATTGTCAGACTAACACATTGGCTTTTAGTTACAATATTGCATGTGAGAAACCTCGGTACCACAGCAAGGTAGCCAGTCCCACAGTGGTCCATTTACACAGCACTAGCCATGCCACCACACCACTAGCCACACCAACAGTTGTCAGACTAACACACTGGCTTTTAATTACAGTATTGCATTGTAATAAGCCTCTGTATAACATCAAGGTAGCCAGTCCCACAGAGGTCCATGCACACAAGGTACCTTTGTAAATGAGCCTATGGCCAAAGGTTTTCCAAACTGCTGTCAAAATAAAATAAATAAAAAATAAACACCACTAGCCATGCCACCACACCACTAGCCACACCAACAGTTGTCAGACTAACTTGCTGGCTTTTAGTTACAATGACGGCTGTGGTAATGAGGGGCTACCTTTAAGCCCCCCTCCCCCCTTACTAGCATGCCTGATTTTTCTTAGTCTGACCTTCACGTGGGACAATAATAAATTAAAATAAGGCATTTGACCGGTTGTTATTGCTGCAAGGAGAGCAGACATGGATCCACTGGAACTGAGGCAGGAGGACAAGTAAGGTGTTATGTATGTCCTGAATCCCTGACCCCAGAACAAAAAGGTGTCATGGGCAGGGCTGATTGGGGTGGTCTCCTTAATTAAATTAATAGCAGATGGGAACTGGAAGTTCTGCCAGAGTTGTAAAGTAGAGCAGTTATCAACCAGCTTTGTAGTCATTTGAGAACGACTCTACTTTACAATTCTGCTGGGACTTAGAATGAAGCACTTTAACACTGTTGACACACCCTTGCTTTCGCTGAGACTGGACAGCAGCTTGTAGCTGTTTCTTTAATCTTTTTGTTTTGGGGGTTGTGAGGTTCTGCAGCAGATTGAAGAGGGAGGGGGCACAAGGTGCAGCAGCAGATTCAAGGGCAAGGGGTACTGCTGACTGCTGGCATGCGTTGACCTGAACGCAGTCAGTGGAATAAATGAAAAACTGCAATCTTTTTGACCCCAAAAAATTGGAAAGGCGGATGCCCCCTTCTCTCCCCTCAAGTTCCTATGCCTATTTTTATAGGGATAAAACAGTCTCCCTTAATAAGAAGTAGGATAGATGGAATTCAGTGCATCTTCTGTTCATAAGTTGCGAAGAATGGAGTGAAGGCCTCGTCCGTGTTCCATTAAACAAGTGTCACCTAGAAAGGCAAAATTAACATTGGAGAGATCCAAACTTATCTCCCTAGTCAGTCGTTCAGCACATACTTAACGTATGTCCCCCAGATATGACTCGAAGTTGTCGAGCACTGCTGAGACAATAAAAAAAGATTGAGAAGTCAGTAATGAGATTGTTCATGTTTTTTCTTGTTTTTTGAAGCAATTTCACTCTTTTGGAAAAGATTAATCCTAGAAATAAAATAATTTATATTGTCCCCCCCCGCACGCACACACACACACACACACACACACACACACATACACACACACAGCCCATTTCTACTATTGACAGCTGCTAGTTAACACACAAGGAAACCCATGCTGCTCTTTATGTTGCGTATATGCTAGGCTTTTGACATTAACATAGCAGACAGCTTGTCACTTATTTAAAAGGAGAAAATCACAAGTCCTTTATGATCTGAGATGTTAGCAGTGTCATAAGTGAATCAAAAATGCACACAATCAGTACTGAGCTGTATTGCCTGCAGATTTGTAAAAGGCAAACTGTCTGCCTGCTCTTTTCATTCTGAGTTACAACTAGCCATGTCTTTGTTTCTGTTAACTACCCCCAAGTACTACAAGAAAATCCCAAACCCAAACTGATGTTAGGCATTCGTGAAGGGTGCCAGACCGCCCTGTACTTTTCAGAAATTCACGTGGTATTACAGCTCTGCCATGCAGAGCGCAGGTCGCATCCAGTGTCATTACACATAGATGAAATTGGATTAAAACAGTGCCTGGCATCATTACAGTACAATAATGATGAAGCACTGTAATTCTGAAAAGCATGATTTTATTTTGCACAGATAAATGTCAAACAATATTCACAAATATCAACGGGAGGTGTGGGGACAGAGTCCCCCAATAAAAGCAAGTGGTACTAAAAAACAAAAATAAAAACAATTTAGGCAAACTCAATATTCACAAATATCAAGGGGTGTGTGTGTTGGGGACAGCCCTCCAATGAAAGCAAGCAGTACTGAGAAATAAAGCCTTTCAGGAAACAAGGACACATAAATTAATGATTATTGCATGGAGTACCAAACAGTAATACACAAGTTACAAATCAGATAACAATAATATTGCCCTGGGTAATGAAAGAAAGCAATACTGCCTCCACTAAAACATAAAGCGAGGTTCAAATGCCACTTTTAGTTCTGTGGAAGGCTGCAGACAATGTGACATGACCAAGGAAACCCAGCGTACATACCCAAGATGACTCCCTACATTAAGCTCATTTTTTTGGTAAATGTAATGTTTTTGCAGTAAATGTAATGTGATTGGAAAGCGTGTCATTCGAGTGATATGCAAGAGGACCACAAGTAAACTCGCAGTGCTCTGCCATAAATTCAGTAGAAGCAGCACACGGTCTGGCACTCCCCACTAGTGCCGACAAAACAAGGCACTTCTGTCTGGGAAAGACAGGGAAGACAAACATACTGCCATAAAAACCAATTTGCCAGAACAATCAGGGGCTGCACCAGCATCACAGCGCCATGACAGGGTACTCCCTGATTACAGTGGCCAAATAATTTCAAGTTGGTGGCATGCTTGCAAACTAGTGTCACCACTAGCATGTGCTTGCATTGGTGACATACAGCCAAGCCCACAAAAGCAGTGGTGGCATTGGCCGCAACAGTGCCACACATCCAAAACCCAATTCTTTCCTAAGCTGCCACATGTTTCTTGCACATGCACACAAGCAAACATAAAAATATATATATATATATATATATATATATATTCATTTGACTTTGCTATTGACTACACATAATGAGCAATTCCTATCAGACTACTGTACATCATATTTTTGTAACACAGTTCAGTACTGTGTGAATACTGGCAGTTAAGTTGGCAAGCTTGTCTTTGGGCCTGGTCCAAAATGTACTGTAGTAGGTAAGTGAGTTAACAGAAAGGGCAAAAGGTAAGAAACAAAAAGTTTCTTTTAAATGACATGCTTCTTCCTGACACAGGCTGAAAGAGTGATATGGTGCTACCAATCACATCAATAACAAACAAGTGGAGCCTGGAATAGAAAACCTTCCTCCATCCCCATTGTCATATCAAACACTGGAAATATCAAGTAAAACACATTTGATAGACTTCATGCTGTCAGTCCACTTGGGCACTATTTCCCAGCATCTGCAAGTAAAGTCTTATGGGAGGCATAGTTTTTTCCCCCCAATCTGTACTTAATTGATTCTGTGAGTGCAAGATCGTAGTCTGTCATGCATCAAGATGGCATTCCAGTGTAAAGCTGAAAAGCTAAGAAAGGATTTGGATTCTTTTTCTTGTCCTTTGAAAGTTATTGTGATGGGGTGGGGCGTTCTGATTTAGGATTTAGTTCTTGCTTGTGAGGAAGGGGACTAGTGCTGCCTTTGATTTTCCTTACTCTGATATGTGGCTCCCAAACCATTGATAGCTTGTGAAGTTCAGCAGTACAAAACTGTCTCTCTGCTAAACAGTTCTCTCTGCTAATCGGGCAACTGAAGTGTCACTGTCAATGGTATTTTATTTCTGGCATAGAAGTTACTGCTGATCTGATGAAACATTTGTGTCTGTAATTGTTCTGGATTTCAATTCAAAGCAAAGAACACTGCCAGAAATACATCACCATTGGCAGTGACACTTTAGTTCCCCAATTAGCAGAGAGATGTTTGTGCTGCTGAACTTCACAAGGTGTCAGTGATTTGGGATCCATGAAAATGGCAATACTGAAAGTTTTAGGTGGCATGTGAATACTTATGTGAAAGCACACATCTTAAAACTCAAGTTAAATTTCTTCAGGATTAATATTTGATTGTATTCATTCATGAGGGCCTAATTGAGATGCAACACCTCATTACAGTTGGGATCTCATTCCAACAAAGTTTGGAGCTGAGAGGATTAAAGTACAGGGAGGTCTAGAGGCATGCTCAAGGTCACGCAAGTGAGCCAGTGATGTCAGTGTGATCTGAACCTGGATTTCCATGTCAACAGCAATGTTGCTCCAACCGGTGGACAACACTTCTTCTACAGGAAGCACTGACTACAGATTTCCCCCCAACATGTGACAAAATAGTTAAAGCTATTAAGAACCTGGCTGGGGAGGTAGCCCTTGATGGCCTGCCCATAGACCTCAACAATGTCTTCATGGAAGAGTTTGAAATGACCCTCTTAGATAAAGTCACAGGAAGCCTGTTGGTGGGAGCGCTGGCCCCTTCCATGTAGTCAGCTACTACTGTGGTACTGCCTGAGCTGGGCATGGACCCCAAATTGTACTCCTCCTCCTACTACCCATCACCTTCCTATCCACAGACCACAAAATGACGGCAAAAGTAATGACTATCAGATTAGAGAGAGGTTTTGCATCGGTAATCCATCCAGATCAGGTCAGATTCATACATGGAAGCTAAGGTACAGGTTTGCTGGCCAAGGCACCTTGCTTCACCTGAGCTCCTTTCTTCTAAGTTGCTTGAAAGGACAGAGCTATGAACCTTACCAGAGCATGGAAAATGATTAAGGCTTCTTTTGGCTAGGCAGATTTACTGTGTGTTGTTATTTTTATTTTGTACCCACAAGGATTGTTACTGTTTGTTGCTAACATTTTATTGCTTTATTTTTCTCTGATTCAAATTGTTGTTGCTTGGTATACCTCCTGCTGCATTATTACAGGGTATGCCTACCGGTGTGTACTTACAGATTACTGCTGTAATCTTCTGATTCAAATTGTCTTTTGCAAGGTATAGCTTCTGTTACTGCTTTATTTTTCTCTGTAGCAAAGTGTTTCTTACAGGGTATATCTTTTGTGAAATTATTACAGGTGGTGCTGTACATGTTTTACAGTTTTAGCTATGATTAGGATAAGCTTTCAGGGCTACTATCTTTGTTGCTGGCTGATTGTTTCTGCTCTTACCAACTTGTTTCTTTCATCTGTGGTTGTTCTTTTTAGGCAGGGGAAGGGCCCAACTACCCACCCCACACTACACTCCTTTTATAGGGTAGCACAGTCATGACATTTCCTGTAGCAAAGCAGGAAGGAGCGGATCAGAGGGGTAACCACACAGTGACCTCATTAACAGGGGCACTAGTGATTTAACTTGTTATAACAAGTTATACAAAAACAAACATGCAAAACACAAAATCAAACTTTTGCTTTCATTTTCTTCATTCTGATTACTCTGACCAGGTTATAAACCCAGCAACTTATCTGGAATGGATATCATTAACTGCAGATACTTGGAACACTATTCAGAAGGGCAGTTTTACAGGATTTAGGACACTCTCCTACATGCTATGCCATTCAAGATCTAAGGGCTCAGCTCCAGGCAGCATGGGCAGAGATTGCACACCTCAAATTGCATATTAAAGAGGAAATATATTATAAGAACAGCCCGCCATTTCCCCAAAATCCAACAGAAGCACCTCAACAGTACTGGGTAGTTGGTCCAGGAGGTTGGCAGGTGGTTAGGAGAGGCAAATCTGGTATCCCATCACTCAGTGCTCTCCAACATATCACCTCCACAAACCATACAAAAACTACAAACAGGTATCTGCCTCTATCGCCGAAATCACACAAAGGGGCAAAGGACACAGCAGAGCAGGACACTGTGGTACAGGAGCTAGCACAACAAAACTCACCCAAAACAGGAACCAAAACAAAAAAAGGAAATCCCAAAAATGTCTGATCATAGAAGACTCCATGATTCGGGGAGTTGAAACGTCTCTCCAGCCAGGGGTAATGGTCAGATGTCTCCCAGGTACGTGGAGAGACACTGACTGCATTACTAAAATTGTTCAGGAAGCAGGAGAAAACATTGACATCCTGGTACACATAGGGACTAACGATCTCCAGCCGGTCAGTTGTGGAGACCAAGGAATACCTGACCAGGCTGGGTGACAGACTATCATTCATTTCATCTGGCATCACCTTCTCTGAGATCCTGACAGTATGTAAGAGAGGGGCAGATGGACAGAAGGTCAGTGAAGGGTAGATAGAGGAGCTAAACATGTGGCTCAAGGGCTGGTGCCAGGAAAAAGGACACAAATGTTTAGGGAACTGGCAACAGTTTTGGGAGTGAAAGTTCTTTAAAATTGATGGACTGCATCTGACTAAGGAGGGAGTCAGTTCATTGGGGCAGAATTTTGATATCTTTGCAGAATATTTAAACTAGCAAATGGGGAGAGTGGTGCTGCACCCCATACGTCGAATAGGAAGAACACCTCTACCCCCTCAGCTAATGGTCAAACAGGAGTTCAGCATGTTTGTAGTTCATTTGCATCACCAGATAAGGAAGAAGGTCTGGCTCCCCATACAATGCACAGGGGAAATACCAGACCTCATCCAACAACTAACACACCAAAATCTGGCCAATGGAAAATCATGTACACAAATGCTCTCAGTCTGGGAAACAACATCCCAGACCTGCAGGCAATCATGACAGAGGCTGAACTGGACATAGTAGCCATTAACGAGACATGGTTTACCAGTAACCACACTTGGGAGACTTCAGTACCTGGCTATGTACTATTCAGAAGAGACTGAGGTGCAAAAAGGGAGGGTGGAGTGGCCCTTTATGTCAATGAAAATATCAAAGCTACAGAAATTCAGAATACACATAAGGAGCCAGAAGAACTGTGGGTCACCCTGGAAACAGGAAATGGCACATGCATATGAACTAGAGTTGTGTACAGGCCTCCAGAACAGGGGAAGGACATAGACACATTACTGTTAGAAGATATACAAAACATGACAGCTAAAGGGGAGGTTCTGATAATGGGAGACATCAACATACCAGATACAGATTGGTCAATACCAGCAGGAACATCTGCCAGAACTAGACACAAGGTGGATTCCCTGCAGGGCGAGGGCCTCAAACAACTGGCACAACAATCCACAAGAGACAGGGCTATCCTAGATTTAGTACTGAATAACAGGGAAAGGATAACTGATCTCCAGGTAGAAGGTCATCAGGGGGCCAGTGACCATCACATGGTATGGTTCAGTTTGTCCACTAGAACTAAATCATCGCATTATAATGCAAAAATGTGGGACTTCAGAGGAGCTGACTTTGATAAGATGGCCAACAGAGTTAAGCTAGCCCTGGCAAAAAGAAATACAGGTGAGGAGGTACAGACAAAGTGGGCAAGCATTAAAGATGCAATAGTTGAAGCAGCATCCCATTGTGTTCGAGAGAAAAGGAAGTGCAAAAGAAGAAAAAAGAAAGCACTTTGGTTCTCAAAAACAGTAGCAGAAAGGGTCAGAGCCAAAAAACTGACCTTCAGGAAGTATAAGGGAACTCAGAGGGATGAAGATAGGGAGGCATACCAAACTTTCTTAAGGGAAGCAGGGAAGGCAGTAAGGCAGGCAAAGGCCCAAACGAAGGAAACACTAGCACAAACAGTAAAAGAAGGTGACAAGACTTTTTATAGATACATTAGTGAAAGGAAAAAGTCCAGAGGGGATATTGCTAAGATCAAAGGGGATAAGGGGACATGTGAGGAGGAGGACCATGTAAAAGCATCTATCCTAAATAGAAACTTCTGCTCAGTATTTATCAAAGAGAAGGTAGGGCAGGGCCCACAGCTCAGCACCATGGACACAGGGGGAAGGGAGGTGTGCACTAGTCCCTTCACAAAAGAAAGGGTCCTACAAGTGCTTGATAAGCTCAGGGTGGACAAGGCAATGGGACCTGATGGCATACATCCCAGGGTACTAAAGGAGCTAAGGGTGGAACTAGCAGAGCCATTATCAGAACTCTTTAGTGAATCTCTGAGCACATGAGAGGACCCCAGAAGACTGGAGAAGGCCTCATGTGATCCCGCTCCACAAGAGTGGTAGCTGGGAGAAGGTGGGGAACAACAGACCAGTCAGTCTTACCTCAGTAGTTGGCAAGATTATGGAGGCACTCCTTAAGGAAAGGATAGTGCAATACCTGGAATCCATAGGAGCACAGGATCCAAGACAGCATGGGTTTACAAAAGGAAGATCCTGTCAAACTAATCTTATAGATTTCTTTGACTGGGTAACCAGAGTGGTGGACCAAGGGGGAGCAGTTGATGTTGCCTACCTTGACTTCAGCAAAGCTTTTGATACTGTTCCACATAGAAGATTGATTAATAAGCTGGGTAGGCTCGGGGTGGGTCAGAAGTTGATCATCTGGGTGGCAAACTGGTTGATGGGCAGAAAACAGAGAGTGGTGGTGAATGGTATACAGTCAGAAGAGATGCAAGTCACAAGTGGGTTACCTCAGGGATTAGTCCTGGGGCCAGTCCTCTTCAATATCTTCATCAGTGACATTGCAGATGGACTGGAGGGTAAGGTTTGTCTGTTTGCAAATGACACCAAGATCTGCAACAGTGTAGATCATCCAAATGGGGTGGGCAGAATGAGAAGAGATCTGGATAAACTAGCAAAATGGTCGGAAGAGTGGCAACTGGGTTTTAATGCAAAGAAGTGCAAGATCATGCACATAGGGATGAGAAACCCTGAAGCAATCTATAGGCTGGGAGAAGAGTTGCTGGCAGTCACAAGAGAAGAAAGAGACTTGGGCGTCATCATCACCGATGACTTGAAATTATCCAAGCAGACCACTAAAGGAGTAGATAAGGCTAGAGGGATGTTGGGGTGTATTAATAGGGGTATCTCAAGTCAGAAGAGGGAGGCAATAATCTTTCTTTACAAGACATTGGTTAGGCCCCTTCTGGACTACTGCGTGCAGTACTGGAGACCACACCTTCATAAGAACATTAACCAAATTGAGGCAGTCCAGAGAAGGACAACCAAAATGGTGCAGGGACTGCATCAGAAAACATATGATGACAGATTAACGGAGCTCAATATGTATACCCTAGAGCAAAGGAGGAAGAGGGGTGATATGATCAAAACATTCAAACCTTAAGGGCATTAACAAGTTGAAAGACTCTAACTTGTTTTAATATAAGAAAAATAGCAACACAAGAGGACACAGCATGAGATTAGAGGGAGGCAGATTAAGGGGTAATGTGAGGAAGTTCTTTTTCACAGAAAGGGTGATTGATGCATGGAATAGCCTACCTCAGGAACTGGTGGATCTGAATACAGTGCAGGGCTTCAAACAGGCATGGGATAGGCATAAGGGAGCAATACAGATGAGTATGACTAGATACGCCATTGACAGAGTAAAGGTCAATGGCACTTTCATAAGGTAGAAAAAGAAATGGGCAGACTGGATGGGCCTTGCGGTCCTCATCTGCTGTCAACTTCTATGTTTCTATGTTCCTATGTTTCTAACATTAGGAAAATCCTAAATGTGACCTGGCAGTAGATGGGGGTGTGAGGACCAAGTTGGGATCCTAGTACTTGATGCTAAGAAAGCATCTGACTGTGTGGAGTAGGGGTATTTGCATAGAACCCTGGAGCAGTTTGGAGTGGCAGCACGTTTGGTAGCTGGGTCAAGACTTTACATACAAAGGCCACAGGTCCAATTTTGAGGAATGGGGGCCCCACAACAGGTTTTGAGCTGTAAAGGGGCATGAGACAGGGTGCCTCCATCTCTCCCTGTTGTATGCGTTATCTTTGGAAGCCCTTGTATAGTCTATCGGGGTAACAAGTCCCTAGAGGATCTGAAAATACAGGATCAGGAAGTCAAAATTTCACTATATGCATATGACATGCTCCTATATTTGATGAACTCAGGAGAGGGCCATTGCCATGTGACTAGCTCTTAAATGCATACAAGAGACTATCTAGGCAGAAATAAACTGGGAGAAGCAAGCTTTTTATGTGAGGAAAAGAAAAAAAGGACCACTGGTGGACCCTGATCTGGTTGTCCAAAAAGCTGACACCTTGAAATACCTGGGTATTATAGAACAATGTTTAACCAGACTAGCACACTAGGCTGAAGCTTGTTTCCAGATGTGATCTGGGAGCACAAGGAAGTTAAGTGACTTGTTCAGGATCACACAGTATGCATCCAGGTAGGGTTCAAATCCAGGTCTTCAGATCTGCAGCTCAGAGCCTTAACCAACTGCACTTTACTGCCTCCTGTTGACATCCCCAGATCGCTAACCAAGTTATACACAGTTGTCAGTATAGCCTAGTAGTTAGAGTAATGAGTTGTGAATGAGCTTGGTACGTCCAGCAGGGCAGACCTGGGTTTCATTTTCACAACCTCCACTTGCATACTGTGTGACTCTAAGCAAGTTACTTAACCACCCAGTGCTGCCAGGTCACCCCTGAAAACAGGCACTTGTGCCTAGTGGGCCATACCCGGTTGCCAAAGACTAAAATAAATAATTTATAGCTATTGCTGCAGATAGTTAAGGAAGACTTGAATGGATGGTTTACTCTAACAGTGCCTTGATAGGAAGGGTCAATTCACTTGAAATGAGCATGTTCCCCAGACTGCTGTATGTCTTACAAGCAATCCCAATGAACATGCCCTAAATTTTGTTACATAAAGTAAACAGCACCTTTTTACCGTTTCCTCTGGAGGGGAAAACAGATCAAATTCAAGCCACCACATTACAGGCTTATGTAAAAGAAGGGGATCTGGTTCCACCAAATCTTCCACATTATCCTTGGAGCACAGCTTTCCTTCCTGGGGAAGGAAGTGGATGACCATAAAGACACTTGGAGAGTGCTTGAGAAGGATGAACTGGGGAGAGGTCAACTGGTTCCAATGGTAAGAAGTCCAGAGCTGGTTGGTGGTGAGGGCTCACTTCCACCATGAGTTCTGTGTTAAAGTAATGCTCCTGTGTGTGGGGGGGAGGGGCAACACACTGCAAAGGGGAATGCAGTGGTTGAGGGAAGGGCGGGGGGGGAACACCACACAACACCAATGAGATCAGAACAGAAAATTGCATCTGGACATAAGCTTTGAAAATCCCTTCTCCAAAATGTCCTCCAAACCATCATTTTTAGTGACCACTGTCTATGTTAGAGTACCATTAAGCCATCTGGCCTTAGAACTGTTGATGAAGCCTTCACAGTGAGACATCCAGCCTAATTACAGTATGCATTGTATCTGCTGTGGCTGGTACAGTGCAGAAATGTTCAGTACCACTGGGTGTCAGTGCACTTCTTTTATTTACTGTATAGGGGCCATCTGATAACAAAGAGACCCCCCCTCAAAAAAGGGTGCGATTAGAGTTCCTTGTTTTTATTATTTATTAACATGGGGGACAACCCCGTCTTTTTTCTGTCAAGTTTATTCATGAATGGATAAGCAAAGTAAATCACAGTTTTAAAACATAAAAAGGTCCAGTGTGCTTACTGTATACAGGTAATACAGTGCAATGCCTGGTCCCATTTAATCCCTCTGTGCTACCTTTACAAAGTGCTCTGTGCTGTGCACATTTCTTTTTTTTCCTAACTTTAACAAAGGAGAACATGAGCAACTTTTCCTCTAGAATGGCAGCCTCTACCATATACGGTACCTTTCAAATACCTAGTGCTCTACAAAGTTCACTCTCAACTTAAAGGATTACAATTGGTTTTACCTTAAAGGCACTGTGTCCTGTATTCACCACCATGATGGTACCCTCAGGGTTAACACCATTTGACTTTGTGTTAAAGCAGCAGTACTACCCAACCAGGAAGAGAGCCGTAAAAATCGCTGTAGCACCACAGGAAATATGGAAGCCGCTATCTACTCAATGGAGTGGGGGGGGGGGCAGAAATGTAAACAAACACAAAGGATAACTGAGCAAATTATGGGGTGATAGTACATTGCCGGTGGGAAAGAGTAGCAGGTACATGCTCAGCAGAGCACAGGGAATGCAGTGTCAAAAAAGAGCAGATTTTTTTTTTGCATAGTACTGCTGCTTTAACTAACCCAGTTATGGAATGTTCCATTGAACAACTTGGGACAGAGACTGCTGAATCTGGGTAATTATGGCAAAGTGGTGCTATAGCTGATCAAAGGTTTAAACTGTATGCATCTGTGGAAGTCTGGCAACTACAATGAACCAAGACAGAAGCAACATCTGCTGTTGTCATGTGGCTTTTTTATGGAAGTAGGTGTACTGTGACATCAGGTTTCCCTTTGTATTTCTTAGGTTATTCACAGCTAACCAAAGAAACAAACTTAAATGAAGTCACAGATAGAAGTCAGCAGTTTTGCATCAAGTATTTATTCAAAGCTCCAAAGTAGGCATAACATTATTAGTATCAGTCACACTTTTACTGCTGGCAACAGTGTGGCTCCCATAGGTTATGCACATACCCCAAAAGGAAATGACACTTAGAACAAAAAATCTATGACTAACAATCAAAGGCAGGTGTGGTTTCCACAAATAAATTCCTTCAAATTGTCAGAATTTTAACTAGATAGCTAGATAGATAGATAGAAAACTACCTTGTATCAGGTGCATTTAATATCACACTGATGTTTTCATTCACTCACTCATTTATTCTTCTCCAAACATGCAATGTTAGTAGGATTATAACTTATACCAGCAAAAAGGCTTGTTTTTTTCTGCACTTATATAAGTAATATCTTTACAAGGTGCTCGATGCTGCACACATTTTATTTAACTTAGAGCAGCATTAACTATTTAGTTCCATAACTTGTCCACCAGTTGCACTGTCTTATCTGCACTATTTATCACAGTGTCAGTGGCTCAGTAGGTAGCACACTCACCTCTAAGGCTGGGCGATCAGAGGGCTGTGGGTTCAGTTCCCACATCTGGCACTTGGGTTAATATCCCAGTACTGACACTGTAGTGCAGCATGAGAGAGGTGCTGCACTTTGGAGTGCGGTCTTTCAGATGAGACATTAAACTGAGGGTCCATCTGCCTGGATTGGTGGTAGTTCAGGTGGATGTTAAAGATCCCATAGCACTTATTGAAAAAGAGTAGGGGAAAGTTTTATTAAAGAACACATCGGTACAGTTTCAAAAAGAAATAACAATACAGAAAATCACAGTTAAAGTAGAACAATATTCAGGACAAAAATAAAACTTACAAAAATAAGCAAACAGGTCTAGGACAAACAGAAAAAAGGAAAAAGAAACAATACGCTAGTACCCACACAGTAAGTAACAGCTGTATCTGCATCAGTGATCCAGGGCAAATGCTTCCATAATCCGGAAAAGCTCAGGGCAGAAAGATGCAAGCTGTCTGATAAACAAACTACACGGGCATCAGCAACTATCTTGCTGCACAATTCAACATATGTACAATGGTGTTGTTGCAAAGTAAATAAACAGCGGGACATCCAAAAATGCCATTTGATAATTGAAAACAAAACACAGACAGTTTCCCGATTCCATTTCCTCCCAAGCAGAGGACACATGGCCATATATAAGATTTGCATAAGAAATCCTAGAGAAAAGCGGTTTCCCCCATTGGTCAGCTAAATATGTCCAAAAATCTTTAATAAAGGAGCACTGAAAAAATAAATGGTCAATCATTTCAAAGGAGGCAGTACATTGCGGTCTACTGCAGAACTGCTCAGAGAGCTGTTTATGTTTGTGATTATTCTTCGCATTAACTTTCTCATGGCAAGAGAGCCAATGGAAGTCCCACATATGTGCAGGAATCCTAGGATTCATCAACAGGAGTTTCAGGGAAGCCCTATACAAAGCATCACAATTAGGGAAGGGGTCAGGGGAAGGACAGACAGAAGCCCTCAAAGTTCTGTAAAACATCTTATGTGAAGAAACCAACAAGAGCTGATATGGAGTAACCTTCCATTGTTTTAAATGAAGGAATGTGTCTTTTAGGTATTGAAGGACTTCTGATCCCCAGAGAACCGTAATAGAGTTCCGTTCCCAAGAATGAAACCATGAGCAGCAATTACCATAAAGCCAGCACTCCCACCCCCTTTGTCTATTAATCAAAAGAGGTCAAAAATTTGACATTAAAAAAACATCAGGAAAGAAAAGAATCGGGTTCACCATGTTCAGCCCACCTTCCGTAATGGGCAGAGAAAGAACATCCCTTTTAATTGGGTTGAGGTGACTACCCCATATTGCCTGGAAAAACAAACTTAAGAGAGGGGTTTCAAGTGTTTTTGGAATAGGGATTACATAACTTAAATATAAAAAAATAGGAAGAAAAAAGGTTTTCACCAAAAACACAAATTTTTTCTTCCCAATCTTACGATTCCATTGAGAAACCTTGAATTGCCCAACAGCTAGCTTTTCCACCCAGTTCTGGACATAAATCCCTGGGGGGACAAACTTAATTCCCAGGACAGTAATATAGGAGGAAGAAACAGTATTCGGGCCAATAGAGGGGACAGCCTGTGAGGAGAAGCCAAGCGCAAAAGCATGGCACTTGTCCAAATGCAAGCTCACCCCCAAGACCAAACCAAAAGAAAAGCATTCAAAAAGGGCTTCCAGAAGCGAGGAGGCATCCTCAGTCAACAAGCACAAATCATCAGCAAAAGCAGAGGAGGAGGGTATATTCTGAACAGCAGGATGAGAAATCAGGCGAATACTCAGGGACGTATTTAATTTACGTAATAAGGGGTCAATAAAAAGACAAATAGAAGGAGGCTCAGGGGGCACCCTTGTCACCCACCTCACTTAATGGGAACCAAGGGACCCAGCTACTCATTAACCAGAGGGACCACAGTGGCGGTCCGATAAAGAGTTTGTATCCAAGAAACCAAAGTAGGAGGAATACGATAATGTAAAAGAATTTCCCACAAAAAAGCATGACAAATAGAGTCAAAAGCAGACCTTTGGTCTAAAGTAACGACATACCCTGAACATCGACCAGAAAACCCAGAGATAAAAATTTCCCACACCCAAATAAGATGGTTCTATATTTTCCTCTGAGGAATTGCACAAGCTTGTTCAGAAGAGATAACAAGATCTGCAACAGATAATCTGTTGGCCAGAATTTTGGATAATATTTTACAATCTGCATTAAGCATGCATATAGGTCTCCAATTATGCAAGTCAGATTTATCCCCTTTTTATGTAAAAAAAATCAATGCTCCTTTAGTAAAGTTAAGAGGAACATCTCCCAATTCCAACATAGTGTTAAACTCCAGGGCCAGTTCTAACCCAAGGGAGTCACCTATGAGCTTATACACTTCATTTGGAAGCCCATCAGGGCCCGGGGTAACATTAGGCTTCAAATGATGGATAACATCTTACACCTCAGGGAAAGTAATAGGCTGGCATAAACCTGTAAGAACCTGTGGAGAAAGATCAGGGATAAAAACATCAGATAAATACTGTTTGACCTGTCCAAGATCTGAAGGGAGTTCTGAAAACAAGTTACAAGAAAAATCAGCCACCATTTGCATAATGTTGTGGGGAGCTATGAAGAGTACCTAAATCGTCCAGCAGGTTAGTTATGCCCTTCTTCCCAACCTGTGACTTATTATGGGTAGAGGGACAGGTTTCATGAGCTGCACCTTGAGTGTCAAATTTATGTTGCAAATAAATGTGGGCAGCTCAATTTTTAGAATAACACAACATAGTTTGCCGGACTGAGTGAATAAGCGCACTCAGATCTTGGCCAGTAGTATGAGCAAGAGGGATTGTAAGAGCTGGCGATCTTGTAGGTAGAACAAGTAAGCCGAGGTGCTTTGAGTCTTGCTTTACCATTGAAGGAGCCTCAAAAGATCCAACTTTGAATCTACCACCATTGTACAGGGTTCTCATAACAGATGAGCACAGATTTCCTAGCAGTTAAAAATTGACCCAAGGAGCAAAAAAAAGACATCATCCTTAAGTAAAGAATCATTAAATTTCCAAATACCTGGGCCTTTAGAAAGGGGTGGTTATCATCTAAAGTAAGAGAAATAAGTATGTGGTCTGAAAATTCAACAGGATCAACTGAGACTTTCAAAAGAACAAGTTAGGGGGACAAAAAGTTATAGACAATCCTGGTTGCCAAGACACCCTTCTGAAATGTGGGAGAATGATGTCTCATAAATTCCAGGACAGCATCCCACAGGTTTGCAGTGCTAATCATGGAATTTAATGAGCGGGAATTACAATACAACTTTCTAGTAGTGGTATGCAAGCCTTTATCCAGAAGGCCAAGCCCACAGTTAAAGTCACATGCAAAAATCACATGTTTAGAAGTATGCAAAAAGGGCTGGATCTGAGAAAAAATGTCAATCCTTGCAGTTTTAAGTTGGGGGGCATATAAACAGATAAGGTGATAAGGGACCTGGTGAAGCAAAGCATCAAGAATCTGTATCCAACCAGGGACAATATCATAAAGCTTTAGAAGCACAAAGGTAACAGAGTGAACCAAAATCCCCACACCAGAACATCTGTCTGGAGCCACTGACCAATAGGAAGGGCCCAGAAGCCAGTATCTTTGAGCCTGTTTCAGTTCATGCAAAGCATGAAACCTAACGTCCTGCAGGAATATTATACCAGCTGGCAAGGAAGCTAGGAAAATGAAAACAGTGTTACGCTTATCCAGTCTCTTGATACTGTTAACATTCAGAGAGTAACAGGCAAAGGTGTGGGATGCCATGGTAAAAAAAAGCAAAACCAGGAAGGGCAAGTAACCAGCATTATTTTTTCTTATCCTTCCCACCTACAACTTTCAGTTTAGATCTGGCTTTCCGTTTTTGGGCTCCTCTACCCATAAAGCAAACCTCAGTATCAGTAGTACCTTCTGGATGGGATGATGGGACAGAGGAGGAATCAGTATCCTCACCAAAGTCCATTGAAGTCTCCTATAAAATATCATAGGTGTTCGAGAGGTGTACAGAGGCAGTCTGAACAGCCTTAGAAGGAGGTGGGGTAGCCTTTAGTTTGGAGCGTGCAGAACGTCAACAGACGACCTGCATAGGTTCCAGAGGAGGAGGCATAGCATTCAGGGGATCACAGACCAGCACCTGAATTTTGGGGTCAGCCACTACTGGGTCTGGGAGAACAGGTGGGGGGGGCTGACACCACCGGGTCACTCATAGGCAAAGCACACTCTGGAACAGGTGGAGGCAAAGTAGATGAGGGTGGTCCAGCAGGGGCTCAACAGGGCTCAGAGGAACAAGATTTATTATGGAAATTAGCTTTTTGGGCCTGAGTAACAATGAAATGCTGGTCTGCCCCACCATCATGGTGTTCCTGATTATGGGCCACCCAGGAGCAATTCTGAAATGTGTGACCAAGCTCATCACAGAGGTTACAGCGACATTCATTCAGACAGGATGCACCCAAATGACCCAATTCCCCACATAGGTTACACTTCACAGTATCACAGACACTACTCAAATGTGAGGAATTCCCACACCAATAGCAGGCCTTTGGCTGACCAGGATAGAACAAACCCCCCCATCCCTGCCCAAAAAAAGGAGTTCAGGAGGTGAAGGACACCAGAATCATCAGACTTTAGTAAAACCTTAATTTTCCAGCCATCAGTCCAGATATTTTCGGAATCCAGAATGGCCTCAGGATCCCCCAGAACAGTACATCTGAGTTTTAACCAGTAGATTACATCGGCCAAGTCCACACCTTCATTTCAAAAAAGAATGGAAATAGTTTTATGAGCAGGTTTCATCAGGGGAATGGCCAAGAAGGAAGACCAAAAGGCAAACTTTTTCAAAGTGTGATATTTAGACCAAAATCTGTCCAAACCCTTGGAAGTCTTACTGATGTCAAAGGTAGTGTCTCCAAAAATGAAGATAAGGACATAAATTTCATGGGTGAAGAATTTCATGGAATCTTTAAGCAAAGTCCATGCCACAAAGAGACGTTCAGGAGGTTCCTCCATACCCCCCACATAGGAAAGACGAACCGTATTATACCTCTTAGCTGGTAAAACAGGCAAGCAAAAAAGGAAGGAAAAGGATTTCTTTTGCCTGTCAGGCATAGCATTAAGTGGAGCTGCCACTAGGCTAGGGCCTTGGGGGGTATGGCTGTAGAAGTGGTCGTCAGGGTAGGAAAAGCAAAACTAGGATTTTGGGTCAGCAAGAAATTATCAGGCAAGGCCAAAGGATCAGCTGGCAAGAGAGATTCATCCAAAACATGGTCAGGAGCAATGGCAGGAGGGACCACCGAAGGAGCAACTGCAATTGGAGACAAGGGCATGCAGATTGGAGATGAGCCAGAGGTTCACTGACCCGAAGAAGGGTGCTTCTCCCAACCCGCATCTCAAAGTGCTTTATCTACTGTCCAAGGTGCAGGACCAGATGTCAAAGCCCCAGGTAATCGAATAGGAGAAGTTTGGGAAATAGTAGGCACACTCACTGCGGTGATGTTATCCCCAGCAGACAACAGCTCAGTAGTTAAGGCTGGTCCAGGCTTCTGTGTAGACTTCTTAACAGGGCTAGACATGCTGTCAACCTTCAGCCATTGGATTTTCTGCAGCAGGGCAGATCTTTTCGAACAAAATGACCGCTCCTCAGACTCGAGCAAATGCAGCAATTCTTGTGCCTCTCCCAAAGAAGCATGGGGTAAGTCCAAATGTGTATGCGACTCAGAAATAACAGATGTAGGAGTAGAAATGAAAGGTACAGCAGATTTCTGATCCATGTCATCCACTGCAGAATCACCCCACTCATATCGTGCAGGTGCTGGTTTCAACGAAATAACCCCAAGAGAAACATCCACAGCAGACTTTTCTAAAGCAGATTCCGGCAGAAGGGAAGTGTGGGGAGAAACAGATTCGCCCACCTCCATAACAACCTCCGGCACACCAGGACAGTCGTCTGCCATCTTGGACAGCCAGAAAGTCCCCCTCAGGCCAGTAGGGGAATTACTCAGTGTCCTGGACGAATTTCCATCATTCACTAAAAATACCACCAACAGCTTAATCTGGTTCAAGGTCAGTTGGCATTCATCTGTATCCCCTTCCCCCGGGTTGTGCCTGAAAATAGGCAGGATTTGTCTAGTGCACTTACCCTTACCTGGTCAACAAAAACGAAATAAATAAATAATCTAGCGGATAATACCTCTCAAAAATTATCAAAGCACCAAAGCATCTGTCTTTTAAGAATGCAGTTTACTGTTAACTAATTTTTCCAGACAGTGAACTCTTTTATTTACTGTATAGGGGCCATCCGATAAAGGGGACCCCCCCAAAAAATGTGTGATTAGAGTCATAGATTCGTAGAAGTGTGATGGCGGAAAAGGACCGACAGGCCCACCTAGCCTGCACATTTGTCTAGCTATCTGCTTGGACACCCACCCTCCACACCTCCCTGTTGTTGTCCCATGCCTTTTTGAAGCCTTCCACTGTTGCTTCTCCAACCCCCCAGGAGTCTGTTCCACTTATTCTCCACCCTCTCTGTGAAATAGTACTTCTTAATGTTACCCCTGAACTGCCCCCCCTCCACCTCCACCTGCAGTCCATGCCCCCTCATCCTCTGATTTCCCTTCAGCTGGAAGATGCTTTCCACTGGCACCTGGGTTATACCCTTAAGGTACTTGAAGGTCTCAATTATGCCCCCCTCTCCATTGTTTTTATTATTTATTTATTAACATGGGGGGACAACCCCCATCTTATTTTTCTGTTAAGTTTATTAGGTAGTGGATAACCAAAGAAAATCACAGTTCTAAAAAAAATAAATAAAAAATTAAAATGTCCAGTGTGCTTATATGACTAATGCAGTGCACTGTCTGGTCTTGTCTGGTCCCGCTTGTGGTACTGCTGTGCACATTTCTTTATTTTTAACTTCAACTTGGAGCAGGATGGCAGCGTGATGTTGTAGTCAGCCACAAGAGTGGTGACATCCTGGATTCCCAATGCACAACAGTCATTTACAGTGTGTGTGTGTGTGTGTGTGTGTGTGTGTGTGTAACATAATTTGTTTTAAGCATACCAGTAAAACCTATGAAACTTCTTTTTCTGCATGGTTCTTTGCTGTTCAAAAAGTGCAGATGCTTGTTGCCAGACTGCTGGTTGTTGAATTAACTGAATGTTGTTTAAAAAAACAAAAATGTGCCTCCATTAGTAAAAGGCAAAAGACTTATTCAATTGGGAATCAAAGCAAACAGAAAATGTTGACACCAAAACACTTTGCTCAAATTGCCTAATACTGAATAACGTGGTGAGTGAGTCACACATTGAAAAATCAAGCTTGCCTAACCACAGTTCAGACATCAATCAAGAGGGCTGGTGGGCTGTCAGAAATAGAGTGCACCCACTGAGTTGCTGCTGAAGCTGTAGCCCCAAAGGGCTTGTTTGGCTCGTTTGTGTATCTGGCAGCCATGTAGGGCTGGCACAACAGCCGGCAGTGGGCGAGCAAGTCCTGAACTGGCTGAAGGTGGCATGTTTTGACATTTCTTTTTAAACAGTTTAGTTTGGAAGTGATCTGATTCTGCCCTGAATGAAAGGACTGAGAGATTGTAGACCTTACAGTATCTGAGACCACATAACAGATTAATAATGTAAAAAAAAAAAAAATGCCAAAGTCCTCATGAACAAGAAGCCTATGATCTTTATTCCTGAAGAAACATTTCAATAAATAAAAAAAAATGTTCCCGGTCAAGTCAATATAGGATGATTATAAGATTTCAAGAATGGACATCTGACAAATTGAAATTGAATTATCAATGAAGTATAATATGAAATGGACTTCAGAAATGTGTTCACCAGTTGCACTGTCTTATCTACATTATGTAATCTGGCTAAAAATACCTCTCAAAAATTATCAAAGCACCAAAGCATTTTTTTTTAAATACAGTTTACTGTTAACTAATTTTTACTGACAGTGCACTTCTTTTATTTACAGTATAGGTGCCATCTAATAACAAAGGGGACCCCACCCCCAAAAAAGGTGTGATTAGAGTCCTTTTTTTTATTATTTATTAACATGGGGGGACAACCCCCATCTGTTTTTTTATTTACTTATAGTTTTTTCTGTCAAGTTTAATTGTTAGTGGATAACCAAAGTAAATCACAGTTGTAAAATAAATAAATGAATAAATAAATAAATAAAAACATCCAGTGTGCTTATATAACTAGTGCAGTGCAATGTCTGGTCCTGCCTGTGGTACCTTTACAAAATTTTCTGCACTGTGCAAATTTCTTTATTTTGAACTTAGAGCAGGATGGAAGCCTGGGGCTATAGTCTGCCACAAGAGTGTAGGATGGGGTTGTAGTCTGCCACAAGAGTGGCAATGTGAGTGTGTGTGTGTGTGTGTGTGTGTGTGTGTGTGTGTGTGTGTGTGTGTCAAGTTTTAAGCATACCAGTACAACCTCTGAAACTTTTTTTTTCTTCATAGTTCTTTTACTGTTATAAAAGTGCAGATGCTTGTTGCCAATTTGCTGGTTGTTTAAACAGAAAAGACAAAAGTGCCTCCAGTAGTAAAAGGCAAAAGACTTATGCTATTGGGAATCAGAGCAAACAGAAAATGCTGACACCAAAACACTCGGTGCTAATTGCCTGATATTGAATAGCGTGGTGGGTGAGTCGCACATTGAAAAACCAAGCTTACCTAACCACAGTGCAGAGGTCAATCAAGAGGGATGGTGGGTTGTCAGAATAGTGTGGCCACAGAGTTGCTGCTGAAGCTGTAGGCCCAAAGGGCTTTCTTGGCTCATGTGTGTATCTGTCAACCATGTGGGGCTGGCACAAGAGCTGGCAGTGAGCGAGCAAGTCCTGAACTGGCTGAACGGACCTTGTTTTGACATTTCCTTTTAAATAGTTTAGTTTGGCAGTGATCTAATTCTGCCCTAAATGAAAGTACTGAGAGATTGTAGACCTTACAATATCCCAAACCACATAACAGATTAATAATGTTAAAAAAGAGAGAAATGGACAAAGTCCTCATGAACTACAAGCCCATTATCTGTATTCTCTCGGTCAAGTCAATATAGGATGATTATAAGATTTCAGGAATGGACAGATGACAAATGGGAATTGAATCATCAATGAAGTATAATATGAAACAGACTTCAGAAATGTGTCCACCATCTACATTATCTAATCTGGCTGATAATGCTTCTCAAAAATTATCAAAACACCAATCATTTGTTTTTTTTGTAAATGCAGTTTTCTGTTAACTAATTTGACTGACAGCACTCTTTTATTTACAGTATAGGGGCCATCTAATAACAAAGGGACCCCCCCAAAAAAGGTGTGATTAGGGTCTTTTGTTTTATTATTCATTAACATGGAAGGCGCCCCCATTCTGTTTTATATTTACTTATAGTTTTTTTCTGTCACATTTAATTGGTGGCGGATAACCAAAGTAAATTGCAGTTCTAAACAAAATAAATACATAAAAATGTCTAGTGTGCTTATATAACTAGTACAGTCCAATGTCTGGTCCCGCCTGTAGTACCTTTACAAAATGCTCTGTGCTGTGCACATTTCTTTATGTTTAACTTTATCTCTGAGCAGGATGGAAGCATGGGGTTGTATTCAGCCACAAGAGTGGTGACATCCTCGAGTGAGTGAGAATTTGTTAAGCATACCAGTACACACTATGAAACCTTTTCTGCATGGTTCTTTTGCTGTCCTAAAAGCACAGATGCTTGTTGCCGAATTGCCTGTGGATGAATTAACTGAATACTTTTAAAAAATAAATAAAATAAGACAAATGTGCCTCTAGTAAAAGGCATTTTAAATAGTTTGACAGTGATTCTGCCCTGAATTAAAGGAGTATGAGATGGTAGACCTTAAAGTATCCAAGACCATATAACAGATTAATAATGTAAATAAAAATTTTTTAAAATGGCTGATGTCCTCATGAACTACAAGCCAATGATCTTTATTTCCTGGTTAAGTCAATATAGGATGCTGATTATAAGATTTTAGGAATGGACATCTGACAAATGACAAATGGAAACTGAATCATCAGTGAAGTATAATAATATGAAACAGATTTCAGAAATGTGGGTTAAATCACAAATCCAAAATGCATCACTTTTAAGTACTTTCACTGGGACCCCCCCCTTGTAAATAAAGGATCACTGTTTCATGCAAGTGAGATATTGCATAAGTAGCTTGAAGGATACCATAGATAAAGGCATTTTAATTAATGCTTGTTATATACTGAAAACTGGGTCGGTAGGGGTGGAGCAACAAGATGACCATGATGTTGCTCCACTCTCTGCCTGTCTGTGTTTGCTTGGGCACCTACGGCATTTGTGTCTCTCAGTCCTTGTTTTTGCTTTTTACAAATGGCAATCTCATGAGAGAGACCTCCATTTATTTATCCCATAGAGCTGTTGCACTGAGTTTTTTTTTCAGCTCTTGAGTATCAGGGACATGTTTTGTGGCAGTACTCATATCTGTTTGAAAGGCCCACTGTAAGACACTGCTGGTAAATTCAAATTTACGCTTTTTTAGCTCCCGATTTGTAGAAGTGATTTTTTATTGTAAAGGACAAATGCTGAAAGTCAGGTTTAGTGGGGAAGGCTGTGTGGCCTCTCATTATATTTCCTGGCATAGTTTTTGGTGATTACACAGCTCCTGAATTAAGCACCAGACTGGAGTGAAGCAACCAGAGTTATGGAGGATTATGGAGAGCAGAACATAATTGGAAGGAGGATATACAGCTGAAGGAGAGAAAGGAAAAAATGAATGGAAGCACTTGGTGTGCATAAATGCTCATTTCTACTAAAATAAGATAAGCTTGACATGAGGGAGAGAGTGGGGAAATTAATGGAGACTGCCTGAAGATCATGTCTGAGAATTTTGATTTGGAATGGCTGAAGGACAAACTCTTTAATCAGAAGAATAGAGATTAACTTGCAGCAGTATTTGTACTGAACCCTCTGCACTGGTTCTTTACAAAGCTGCTGTTGGAGACTGTTTCAGGGGTGAGACCCCCACTCCGAAGGTACTCCTTTTATTTGATTTTTATGTGGGATATAGATGTGGAAACTTGGGTAGAGGTAACTGCTACGTCTTGGTACAGGAAATTGAGACTTCTTAAACATGGAATATGTTCCCTGACAAGAGACATTAGCGTGAAAGCTGACATTGGGACCCTTATAATTTGTTTGTGGCACTCACAGAAACACATAAGGACACTGAAATAATGTAGAGAGTGTAAAGTGGTGTGTGTTTCTGTGATGCAAAGATTTAAATATATACTTCTTTGGCAGGTATTCTGTAGCCCTGGCCTGACCAGTTCTTCTACTAGAAGTATTTTTATAAAAGTGCTCTAAGTGTGCCTTGACAAGTTCATCTCAAACTTGAAGTATTTTAATAAGAACGCTCTAAGTGTGTCTTGATAAGTTCATCTTAGACTTGCTCTTCCTGTTTGTGCATATTTCTTTTCTAGCAGACTTATTATTTAAGCCTGAAGGAGTGCCTTTGGTATGGTGCAGCCTGAAATAACTGCTGTTTTTTGAAACATTTGGTACAGCTAGTACACTTTTTCAACATTCCAAAATTGATATTAAGTTGGAGAATTCTATTAAAGTCGGTGAGCTGGGGGTAGGGACTTTTAAAACCCAATAACCCGGAACTGAAGGGAAGTGGTAAATGGGACATAGTGCTTATATCTCCACTATTTACAGAGTGCCATGGTTTCCTGGTTTGATGTTTAAAATGCTCAATGCTCAATGCAAACATCTATCTGCATACAAAATGTTTAATGGCCATAATAATTGCTTGACATTTATATTTTGAAATTTGTTTTCTTTAGTTAAATGTATTTAGGAATACTGTGTGTTTTATAATCAAAGAGTGGTTATTATTCATTCTATATGAATACTAGGAATTTTAAACTGGAATGGATTAAGTATGTTAAGTGTTCCATTAATTAGTACCCGAAGCAGAGGAATATTTGATTAGTCGTACCTTAAACATGGTACTACCAATGAGCCCAAAAGGGTAATTATTTATATCAATCCAATTAAGAGCTCACTTATTTGGGGAACTTTTCTGGCACTTAGTATATAAATTAGTTGGTGGAACGTTTCTTCTGGGTATCAAGTGTGAGCATCAAGTTCCTGGGTTAGGGGGCCTGGCCTGAGTATAGCTCTACATATAGTTGATTGACAGCCTTACTATGGTTTCCTTTGAGCTAGCCTGGGTGTTGGAGGACCATTTTGGCCCACATTTGTAACCATATAAATGCCTAGATTATCTGGCTTATATATAGGTTGAGGTCAATTTACCCAAGCAGAACTCAAAGAAAGGTTGCCCTAACGTGTGGTGTAGATCAATGAATTGGGACAAAAGACGGCACAGCCCTGGTTCAAATGGAGTTAGGTATGCAATGCACTAATTTTTGGAAGAGATGGGAAATATAAAAATTGTAATGAACATGTGCTTATGTACATAGAACCTTAGGTTTATTACTTATAGGAATGTATTATAAGGCCTTGAAATGGCAAAAATGTATTGGATCTCCAAATAAGATTGGTATACCTCTGTACTGTTTATATCCTGGGTGAATTTTTAAATGTTCCTCGGCATAAACTTGAATGCCAAATATAATTTATGGAGTATTAAGAATAGTTAACTTTTACAAGGTAAATTATTTAAGAGACAGTTTGGTTAAGTTTTCCTTTTGCCAATAAGGTTAACAATGTGTTGGATTTTAATTTCTTAATTTTAATACCTAGATGTATAATGGGGGCTTTCACTCTTATACATGCATTTTAAATATTTGTGAAATGCAGCTTCGAATCCCTGTATGTGCTTGTATTATGTCTGTGAGAGATGGTTCACAAACTGTAATGACATTTTGCTGATCAATAAACCTTTTGTATGTATGTATGCGCTGATGACTGCTAAAATTGGCACTTAGAATGAACTAATGGCCATCTGTAATGAATTGCACTTTATTAGTTCATTTTAGTAATTATATCTATGGTTCTGGGGGATAGAGATCGTTTGATGTATTGGATAGTCATTGTGTGTTTTTAATGGAACCAGAGTACAACTAATTGCAATCAATTAAATTGTTTTATATGTATTTAAGCCCAGTAACACAGCTATTCAGCAGCTTTCGACAAAGCTCCAAAGAAAGGAGTGAAACGCCATTAGGCTTTTTAGCAGGTGTGGCTTATTTATTTAGAGACTACCGTGTTTTATATAAAAGTGCAATTCAACTGTTCCTTTCTAAACACATCATTGTATGTGCACTCCTTGTTCACTCTCACTAGGGAGAGTTGCGAAATGTTTTCTGCTTTTGGATTGATTTGTTTAGCTTCTCTTAACCGCAGCCGATACGCATCCCAGGGATACATCCAACTTGCAAGAAGTCAATGGAAGTACTGCATTGGTAATTTATGCCTGCATAGTCTAAGACTGGTTGAAAGGTGGCTTGTACCAGTCTTTAACTTGTATCCACTGTAAAACAGTATTTGTTTCTATGGTGAACTTCCAGTGAAAGAATAGAGGTTTTGTTTATTTTACATAGAGAGAGCAACTTGTATGGGGCAGAGCAGCAAACTGGCCATATTGCTGCACCACTTCATGAAACCTTAATGTTTTTAAACTTTTTCTTTCTCTTAAGCTATGGTTCTACAGGCTACAGTTCTTCCAAAAACAAAAGTACAGGGACTTAAATAGGCATGTTTGCTTCACATTTAGGAACATGAAGGAAATACTACTTCATAATTGTATACACTTCTTTTTGAGGTAGCTCAGAAGTCTTGATTAACCAGCAATAATGCCAAGTTTGTTAACGTCAGTCTGTCTTGTTTGCTCCCTATCTCAGGCTGAGTGTTTACATTTTTGATCCTGTTGTAGCATTCTTTAATATAACTGCAAATAATTTGACTTACTCAGTGATATGGTTATTTCAGCGAACAAGCACATATAAATTGATCATTATTACACTCAGTACCAAGCACTTCTACTACAATTAGAGACACCAATACTATTACCCTGGGTAATGAAAGCAAGTACTACTGCCACCACCAAAAAAAAGGTGAAGTTCATATGCATATGCCACTTTTAGTTCTGTGGAAGGCTGTAGACAACATGACATGCCCAAGCAAACCTAGCATACATATGAGATGGCTCCTTACATTAAGATCATTTTTGGTAAATGTAATGTGGCTGGAATGTGTGACATTCAAGCAATATATGCGAGGACCAGAGGTACACGCACAGCACTCTGCCATAAATTCAGAAGTAGCAGCACAGGGTCTGGCACTCTCCACTATTGCAGACAAAACAAGACAATTCTGTCTGGGGAAAGACCAGGAAGACAAACACTGCTACAAAAGCCAATTTGCCACAACAATCAGGGGCTGCCCTGGCATTGCAATGTAAGCATCTCTTGGCAAACTGCATATGCAAACAAAGACGGAACAAGAAGCTGACTCTGCAGTGACTGGGTGCTTCCTGATTGCTACAGCCAAATCATTTCAAGTTGGTGGCAGACTTGCAAACCAATGTCACTACCAGCCTGCGCTTGCATTGGTGACACACGGCCAAGCCCACAAAAGCAGTGGTGGCATTGGCCAAAACAGTGCCGCACCTCCACAATCTGCTTCTCTGCTAAGCTGCCACAACATGTTTTTTGCGTATGTGCACAAGTAAACATAAACAAGCATTTGTCAATGCCAAATGTTTGCTTGCTGGCATTGGCATCGGTAGTGTAGGAGTTACAGAGCTGCATAATAGGAATGGCAGTGAAGTATTGAACTAAAGCCAACCCATCACCACCCTGCAGATAGTGACAGGCATTGGGGTGTGCCTTTGGGTCATCAGGCATAACGGCCACAACATTTCACCACACCCTACTGTGCAGACACTGACAAGTGTCACGGTGTGCCTTGGGGTCTTTGGCCCTTATGCGCACCCCATTCCATCAGGAAATATTGTGAGATGGGTGCGGTATAGGAGAATGGGGTGAACTTTGGGGCTGAAGAGTCCAAGGCACACTTCAATGCCTCTCAGTGGCTGCAGGGTGTGGGTGGGGGTGGAATGGTATGAGCATTGCAGGTCACAATCCCAAGTCACAGCCCAGATGCCTGTCATTCTCTACAGGGTGGGGTGTTATGGTCGGAAATCCTAACGCCTCATGCATTCATTGGTATTGTCACTCCAAATTTTCAACATGGGTTTTTTGTGACCCCCACCTCATGAACAGTGGCAATATCAGTTTGTTAGCCGAACACTGCTTTTGCACAGCGACTACAGCATTTGTCACCACAGTTGCAAAAACACATTCTGAACAGAATGTGAAAAATGACAGCTGTACTGTTCATGGGGAGGTGTAAAAAATGGCAATGTTGAAAATCTGCAGTGAAAATATTAAAAAAACTGGTGAAGTCATGAGCATGCGTAGAAACTGTGCAACGTACACCCATAATGTAATTAGTTTGGGAATTGTTTACAGCAGATTGTCAACACAGGCATTTTGGGACCTCCGGTCATGAACAGTGTCACTATGATTTTCTTTATCTGTCCCGAACAATGATTTCCCACAGTGACCACGCATTTCAGCTATGTTGTGAAAAATGACAACTGTACTGTTCATAAGGAAGCGTGGAAAAATGCCACTGGTGAAAATGTGGACTGAAAATATTACAAATTCATGAACTTACGAGGGTGCATGGAAACTGCACAATGCTCATTCATAAGACAGTCATTTTTAGGAATTTGTTTCACCAAATTTTCAAAATAGCCATTTTAAGGCCTCTGCTCATGAACAGTGTCACTGTGATTTTCTTAATGTGTCCCATACATTGATTTTGCTCACCGACTGTGCCATTGTGCGCTACATGGGCGGAAACATGTTTTGGGCAAGATGTGAAAAATGACAGCTGTACTGCTCATAAGGAGGTGTGGTAAAATGGCAATCTTGAAAATCTGGAGTGAAAATATTGAAAATTTGTGAACTTATGAGCGTGCGTAGGATCAGCGCAACAAACACTGGTAAAACAGTCATTTTTGGGAATTTTTTCACCAAATTTTTAACATAGCCATTTTAACTTATTAACAATGTGACTGTGATTTTCTTAATGTGTTCCATCCATTGAGGTCGCACACCGACTGTGCCATTGTGCGCTACATGCGCGGAAACACATTTTGGGTGAGATGTGAAAAATGACAGCTGTACTACTCATAATGAAGTGTGGTCAAATGGCAATGTTGAAAAATCCAGAGTGAAAATATTGAAAATTTGCGAAGCTATAAGCGTGCGTAGGAACAGCGAAATGCACGCTCGTAAAACAGTCATTTTTAGGAATTTTTGACCAAATTTTCAACATAGGCTTTTTGAGAGGCCACCTTATGAACACTGGCACTGTCATTTCATTAATCTGTCCCAAAAAGTGATTTCACACAGTGACTGGAAATCACCCTTCGGGCCAAATTGACGCCATGACAGTGACAGAATTCATGAGGAGGGGTCCCAAAAACCCCATGTTGAAAATTTGGTGCCAAAATTCAAAAAAATGCCTGAGATATGCAGCAAAGTTGAAAAAACCTATTCGTTACATTATACAGCTTACCGGCATTTCCTCAGTTCGCGGTCGGCTTTGAAGAGTGCAGACATGTTCCCGGTCCACCGAAGATTGTCGTAACAGAGTCCATAGGTAAGGTATGAGGTGGGCGGTGGGAGGAGCAGGGTGCACAGTGGTGGGCGTGGTGGGGGCAGAGATAGCGAAGAACTGTTTTTCTGTTCCAGGTTTTTTTTTTTAACAAAGGAGGAGATGGCATGGGATGTTTGCCACGCTGGGGTGGGCTCACAGTATAGCACAAGGACGGCTTGTGGGGGGGCATGGAGCCAACGGGAGATTGGGCACCCCCATCAGTGACAGCATCTGTTGCCATGCTGGGGTGGGCTCCCAGCATGGCACCCTGTACTCTCGGGGGGGGGACAGTGGACCCGACGGGAGATTGGCCACCCCCGTCCGCTATACATGTGTAGCCATGCTGGGGTGGGCACCCAGCATGGCATGTACAACTCTATTTGGGGGGGCACAGCACACCTGATGGGGGATCAGGCACCCCCGTCAGCTATACAGTGCAGGGGGTGAGCACGCAGTATGCATGCATGTGTGTGTGTGTGTGTGTAAGGGGAACGCGCATGAGCACACGATATCTTATCGCTGCTTACTGAAGTGTAGCTCCCCCTTTCAACTGTACACCACTGCATTTTGGTCTGCTGTCATAGACAGCTCCAGCAGGCATTGTAGAACTGCGGCTATGCCTGCAAACACACTGACTGAATTGGAAGAGGGCTGCCACACCTCCAAAAACTCGGATGATGGCACTATGTTTCTTACACATGCGTGCAAGCAAACATAAAAATGAAGTCAAACAGTGCAATTTGACGGCTATTAGCAAACCATGAACGCATCCACAACATGCTGCATTTATGCATAATGATAAGTGAATTTTGCATTTTTTTATGAATTTATTTCAGCCTGTGGATTTGCTGGAACGTGACCATTTGTACTGTCAAAGAACTTTTCTACAAAATATAGTACAACTACCCTTCTGATGGCTTTTAGCAGATGGTGAATAACACCAAGAGCTGGTTCTCCTTAAATTAATTTAGTGAACATTTCCAGTATATTGCTCCAGTTTTGGGCTAACTTAATAAGTTACATGTAGATATTAACTCTCCATATACATACACATCCTAGATAAAAGACAGAGAACCTCTGTGTGCAAACACTGAGGCAAGGGTTACCCCAAAGGGCATTTGGCTGGGAAGCCAAGTTTCAAGAAAATACAAAATCACACATGCCCACACAATGCAAAGCATCATGGGCTGCATATGCAAATCACCACAGAATGTTATACTGGTTCAACTTTAAGCAGAATTGCATGGTGCTGAAAGGCCTCTCACACAGTTTGCAAAGGGTGCTAACAGATGACATAGACACGTGTTTCGTCCTACCAGGACTCATCAGTATGCCTAGTCTGTTTGATACCCCAGTGGAATGGACCAGCTACCCTAAGACAGTGTGTCTTGGATATGTTGTGGTGAACCCATTAAAATAAAAAACTATTTAAAAGACAAAGAACCTCTGTGTGCAAACACTGAGGCAAGGGTTACCATTCTGTGGTGATTTGCATATGCAGTCCATGATGCTTTGTATTGTGTGGGCATGTGTGATTTTGTATTTTCTTGAAACTTGGCTTCCCGGCCAAATGCCCTTTGGAGTAACCCTTGCCTCAGTGTTTGCACAAAGAGGTTCTTTGTCTTTTAAATAGTTTTTTATTTTAATGGGTTCACCACAACATATCCAAGACACACTGTCTTAGGGTAGCTGGTCCATTCCACTAGGGTGTCAAACAGACGAGGCATACTGATGAGTCCTGGTAGGATGAAACACACGTCTATGTCATCTGTTAGCACCCTTTGCAAACCGTGTGAGAGGCCTTTCGGTACCATGCAATTCTGCTTAAAGTTGAACCAGCATAACATTCTGTGGTGATTTGCATATGTAGCCCATGATGCTTTGCATTGTGTGGACATGTGTGATTTTGTATATCCTAGATATGCTTCTGCTTTATATTCAGATCATTAACAGTAGTAGCGTTCACCATATATTAAACACATAGCAGATAGGCTTGGACAGATAGGATTTTGAAAGAGGTCCTTCCCAGATCTACCTGTCCTCCTATTTCAGCATCAGATGTGTCTAGATACATCTTTAGATGCAAGACCATCTTTTAAAACTGCTATCATGTCCATGTGTGCATCCACTTTATTGCTGAATTTAAATTACTTAAACAAATCACAAAGTATTATGTTCAGTCCATACTCTTATAACTGGTTGCTACTGTTGTTAGTCACCATATATGCACTATATTTATAGTCCAGTGCCCTCCCACACACAATTTGAAACTCCAGAATTCAGTAGATCTGCAAAAAAAAAATCACCACAAAGTTAATCTGTATAAAATTGAGACAAATTGTAACTTTTTGTCATAAATGGATGCATTTATTAAAACTGGTGTGGGTGGAGTTAATGTAGACACAGCAGGCAGCACACAGTCGTATCTGTATTCACCCTCTCAACATCCCTGCCTTGTCCATTTATTAATATTATGGGCATCATGCAAATTACAACTATAGAATGGGCACAAAACATTAACTGTTCTAGGGGATTCTGAGGGCATGCTCCCAATCTGGGACATTTTGAGAAAATGAAGGCAAATTGTGTAGTCTATTGGCTTTTAGCAAGCCATGAAGCTGCCCCACAACATGTTAAATTGAGCATAATGATATGTGGCAGTTTTGCATTTTTTGAAGATTTTTTTTCAACCTATGCAGTTGCAGGAAAATGATCATTTGTACTGTCAAATACATTTTTTGAAAATATTGTACAAATAGTGACCTTCTGATGGCTTTTAGCAGATGACAAAACAGCTTCACTGACTGATAAAAGACAGCAGCATTTTGCATCTGCTTCACAGTATTATGTTAGTGTAGCATCAACTAGGTGATGATCAGTGGTGAGTGAATAAACAAAATTTGCTTCACAGAAAATTACACCAATACCGCTCTATTCAAGGAGTGCAATTCATGAAATATGGCAATTTACAGAACAGGACAACAATACTGTTAGCAATAATATCCCTGGTTTCTAGTGGTAGTGCCCCCTGGCTCCTCCCTGGCATGCTGCCCTGGTGTCTAGTGCCCCCTCCCGCTGATCTCGCAACAACAGCCCATATAAAAAAATATTTTTTTAATGAAATCCCATCCCTGGTGTCAGTCAGTGCCCCTCCATCAACAATCACTGGGCACAATAAATCCACCCTCTCAGCTGCGGGCACCCTGCCCTGGTGTTTAGTGGTCCCCCAGCCCTGGCAATTGCCACCCAGCTGGCACCCACATCCATAATACTATCTTATTAAAAAAACATTTAATTTAATCTCTGGTGTCTAGTGGACCCCCTGACCCCCAACCCTGTCTGGTAGTGCCACCACTCTGCTCCCCCTCAACTCCCACCTGAGTGGGCCACTGGCACAGCTTTCCACTCACCTCCACAGTCAGCATCCCAACTCAGTTAATAATCATATGCTTGTACAAGCATACACTCATTGGTTGACAGTGCACAGTGATTTCCTTCTGTTTTCCAGGGTGTAGAGAAGGGTAGGGGCTGCTCTGGTCACTGGTGGAGGTGGTTGGATGGAGGGGAATGGAGTTGTGGACCCCTCTGGGGTCCACAATGCCATTCCCCCTCATCCCACCCCTCCCACCGAACACCAGAGCAGTTCCCTGCCCTTCTTGAGTGGGGATGTGACTTCTCCATGCTTTGGGCTTTTTAAGTGCAATTTGCATTTAAAACCCCAAAAAGCAAGGCAAAGTTACAAATGGTGAATTCTGGGTCATTTCAAAAAACAACGTAAAGTGCTCCACAGATGCAAATTTGGTGACTTTTCCACAAATTCTGACATGGAGAAAAACTTTGCTGCATCTCTACTAATGATACACTACAAACTGTAACATATGCATACACACACACACAGACGCATGCACGCACATACACACACACACACACACACACACACACACACACACACACACACACGTGTAAGTCTATCATGTCCTGTGAGAACATTTTATAAAAGTATATCAGAATGTTTCCTTGTTCTGCTATCTCTTAGTAGACTCTTACAGCCCATCAACATTCCAAATTACAGCAGAATCCTCCCCTCCTACTGCGTACACCTCATAGCAATACAAGTTGTTAAGTGTATGGTTGGAGAACCGGGCAAGGGGACAGGTGCCTGAGAGGCTGAATAGCGAGAGGTATTTAAGCAATTAAGTACAATGAGGAGTTATCTTAATGGCCTATCTAATCACCCCCAGGGATGTAATGTGGCAGGAGGTGCACCCCAGGGGTGATTAACAAGAACATTGATATAACTCCTGGGAGTACCTTATTGCTATCATAATATTGGCTTAAACTGGTTTAAACAAAAATGTTTGATATCTTTTAATGTTGTTGGTAAATTCTTCTCATTTGTTTCAGTAAAAAATTCCCTCCACAGGGTTGGATCAATCTCTATGCCAACAGTGCTGGTGAAGGTGATGGTGGTGGTGGGGGGGGGATGTTAAAGATTGATCAGTATCAGTTTTTAGGCTTTTAAAAAATATTTCTAGTTACAGGACCAGGAAATAAACAATTTGAGCTGTTTCCCATCATCAATCTAAAATGTATATTTTTTAAATCATCCCCCCTTCCTCCTGGCAAAAGATCATGAGGCAAACCATTGCAAGCTGTTCTATAAAGCAAGGGGTCTACAGTCTTTTTAGCAGTCAGAAATTACTTCAGAGACCCCTCCAATGGTCTTATTTCAGCAGATCTAAAATACTTTGGAAATAAAATCAGGTCCCAGCTTTCTTCTGTCAATGCAGACCTCTCAGAAGTGCAGGCAGAAGAACTGGACTGGCAGCAGGCTCTGATCGCAGTAACAGAAGAAGCAGACTGCACAGCGGAGCTGGCACTGACACTCTACTGGAAAATATTGCAGTTCGAGGAGAAGAGCCACCACTTTGACGGTTGCTGGAGAAGGAAGAATTTGTGCATTCATGGACTATCTGAGGCCACAGATGAGTGATATTTTGAACTTTGTAGATAAACTTACCAGAGCTTCCTGTTGAGGTTCCTTTATAAACTGAGAGGATACACAGGAACTTGGGATCCAAGCCTGACTACAACCAAAGGTCCAGATCAACTGTGATACATTTTCTTAGCTTTCAAATGAAAGCAATGGTGCTGGAAATGGCCCAGAAGAAGGCATACTTATGTGGGAAAAGCACCATCTATCTTTGAGTACTTAAGCAAGCAGGGACTTTGGACTCAGTATGCAGATAGCACAGTATTGTACCATGCCGAAGTTGAGGTGAAAGCAGATCTCCCCTTGGACTGATATCCCAGTCCCCCTCCTTCAGAGACGTCCCAGAGAGCAGTCCCACTGCCAAGCAGCCCAACCTAAGGAACAGCCAATGGAACTTGTCCAGTCATTGCAACCATCGCCTCTACTCACTGCATTGGAAGTTACAAAGACATCCTTGATGCAGCAATTATAGAAACATAGAATTTGACGGCAGATAAGGACCGCTTTGGCCCACCTAGTCTGCCCATTTTCCTACCTAACAGATAAGCTGCAAATCCTAGTTAACCAACAGCTTACTTCCTCCTACCCCCCACTAGGACTGCCTTATGCCTGTCCCATGCATTTGAAGTCCCCACTGTTCTTGACTCCACAACCTCCTCAGGGAGGCTGTTCCATGCATCCACAACCTCTCACTGAAAAATACTTCCTCACATTACCTGAGCCGTCCCTCTATCTTCAAATTGTGACCCTTGTTCTTGCACATCTCTTTTTCTGGAAGATGCTACCCTCTTGGACTTTGTTAATTCCCTTGAGGTACTTGAAAGTTTCTATCATGTCCCCTCTCTCCCTCCTTTCCTCTAGGGTATACATATTAAGCTCCTTTAGTCTTTCTTCGTATGTCTTCTGATGCAGACCCTGCACCATTTTGGTTGCCCTCCTCTGGACAGCTTCCACTCTGTCTATGTCTTTGTGGAGATGGGATCTCCAGAACTGCACACAATACTCCAGATGGGGTCTCACCAACTGTCTGTACAGAGGGATACCAACTTCCTGTTTTCTACTATTGATGCCTCTTCCTATGCATCCCAGTATCCCCCCTGTCTTCCTTACTGCCTTCTCACATTGCTTGCCCACCTTTAGGTCATCTGATATAATTACCCCCAGGTCCCTTTCTATTTTTACTTTTGTCAGTGTCTCACCCCCCATTGTGTACACTTCCCCTGGGTTTTTGTTTCCCATGTGCATTACCTTGCACTTCTTTGCATTGAATCTGAGCTGCCATACATTTGACCATTCCTCCAACCTTGCCAAGTCCCTTCTCATCCTTTCCACTCCATCTTGTGTATCAACCCTGTTGCAGATCTTTGTGTTATCTGCAAAGAGACATACTTTTCATTCCAGTTCCTCTGCAATGTCACTTATAAAGACATTAAAAAGGACCGGTCCCAGTACTGAACCCTGCTGTACCCCACTAGTAACCCTCTTTTCTTCACTGTGTATTCCATTTACTACTACCCTTTGCGTCCTGTTGTCTAGCCAATTTTTTATCCAGGCTACCACCTTGGGACCCACTCCAAGGCTGGCTATCTTGTGAATTAATCTTTTGTGTGGTACTGTATCAAATGCCTTGCTAAAATCTAGGTAGGCCATGTCCACAGCCCCTCCCTGGTCTACTACTTTGGTCACATAGTCAAAGAAATCTATTAGATTTGTCTGACACGACCTTCCCATCATGAATCCATGCTGCCTTGGGTCCCGTGCCCCACTGGCCTCTAGGTACTCAACAATTCTTTCTTTCAGAAATGATTCCATCATTTTCCCTACCACTGAGGTCAAACTAACTGGTCTGTAGTTTCCTGCCTCTGTCCTGCTCCCACTTTTGTGAAGAGGAATCACATCTGCCCGCCTCCAGTCCTCGGGTACCACCCCATCCTCCCATGATTTGTTAAACAGAGTAGTCAGCGGTGTCACTAGTTCTACCCTTAGTTCTTTTAGAATTCTTGGGTGAATCCCATCAGGCCCTATTGCTTTGTCCACCATCAATTTTATCAGTTCTTTCAGAACCCTTTCTGCTGTAAATGGACTGGTATCGACCCCTGTCTTCGGAGTGTTTCTCTTGTTTGGTTTAGGTAACTCCCCCTCTTCCTTTGTGAACACTGAGCAGAAATATTCGTTCAGTATCCCTGCTTTTTCACTGTCACCCTCTACCCACATTCCTTCCCCTTTATTAAGCTTCAGTATCCCTCCTTTGGTCTTTCTTCACTCCCTAATGTACCTATAAAAGGTATTATCCCCCTTCTTAACATAATTGGCTATCCTTTCCTCAGTTTGGGCCTTTGCTATTCTGACTGCCTTCCCAGCCTCTTTCTGCTTTAACTGATAAAGTTCTCTGTCCTGCTCCTTCTGTGTTTCCTTATATTTCCTGATTGCTGTCCTTTTCTCCTTAACCTTCCCTGCCACCTCTTTTGAGAAACATAGCGTTTTTTCCTTCATTGTGTTTTATTGATTTGCTTTACACAAAGGCTTGTTGCCTCTGTGATGGCTGTTTTGATCACTCCCCATTGTTCCTCCACCCCTCCTTCTTGACTGTTTGCTAGTGCTTTTCTGAGACACTCTCTCATTTTCCCAAAGTTGGCCCTCCTAAAGTCCAGTACTCTTGCTTTTGTATGGCTTGATTGTATGGCTGTGTTTATCGTGAACCACACTGTTTCGTGGTCGCTTGTTCCCAGATGGCTACCCACTTCTAAATCTGAGATTCTTTCTCCATCCCCATTTGAGAGTATCAGGTCTAAGATTGCTCCCTCCCGAGTGGGTTCCAATACTAACTGTCTGAGGCATGCCCCCTGTAGGGCATCAAGAATGACCCTACTCTTGGATGTGGCTGCAGCAAAAGTGCTCCAGTTAACATCTGGCATATTCAGGTCCCCCATCAACAATATCTCCCCTTTTTCTGCCATTCTAAGAAAGCCTTCTATCATTTCCTTGTCCAATCCCTCCCTCTGAGATTGGGGTCTGTATACAACACCCATACGGATTGTGGTGCCATTTCCTGTCTCCAGGGTGACCCAAAGTGCCTCATCTGCTCCCTGTTTACTCTTTAGTTCTGTTGCTTTGATCCCTTCCTTTACATAGAGAGCTACCTCCTCCTCCTTTACATTGTGCACCATGCTTCTGTGACTGCCAAATATCCAGATAACCCTTCCATCAAGGCCACTAGTTCAGGGAGCTTGTTACACAGACTACGGGCATTGGTACTCATCATCCTCCACTTTTTGATAGCCTTACCTTTTAGCCCAATTTCCGTCCACTGTCTTTGCCTTTTTTTTTACATTTAAATCTGTTCTGCTCCCTAATAACTTCTGTACCTTGGTGTTTACCTCACTAATCACCATGTTTTGTGGGGGGAGGCTTGGATTTCCCTGCTCCTTTTCAGTGCCTCCCCCCTTGGCTAGTTTAAATGCTTGCCAATGAAGCATTTAAACCTCTCACCTAGGATCCTGGTTCCCCCCCTGGACAGATGCACACCATCGCACCAGTATAGGTCTGCATCCCTCCAGGTGGCTCCCCAGTCCCCAATGAAGCCAAAACCCTGAGCTCCACACCAGTTTTTCAACCACTTATTGAATTTCCTGGTGAAAAGTGCCCTAGCATCTCCCTTGCCATAGACAGGCAGCACCTCCGAGAAGGTTACCGTATGTGCTACTTGCCTAAGGCTCCTTCCCAACTCTATAAACTCCCCTTGCACTGCTCTGATCCCATTCCTAGCCAGGTCATTTGTCCCTAGGTAGACAATGACATCCAGCTCCCTCCCTCGTGCAGCTCCACCCACAATCCTGAGGATTCGCTTCCTGTCCCTCCAAGCTGTGGCGCCAGGAAGGCACCTTACCTCCAACTCCCCTTCCTCCCCCATTTCTACCCCCCTAATGATTGAGTCCCCCACCAGGAGTTGTTTCCTTCCCCTGTGGGGTCCCATGCCACCCTTCTGTGGGTCTCCTTTGTGAAGGTTCCCAGCATCCTCCTTGGTATCCACTGCAGGTGCCTCCATAGAGGAACCACTATCCACCAGAAGAGTGAATGAATTGTGGAGAGGTACAGCTGGAGGGATGCAACTCTGGTCCACCACCCTCTCCCTCCTTGAGCCCACCCTGGTCTAGCCTCTCTTCTTTCTTGGCAACCTCTGAGGTAGTGGCATTGGCCATGGTGGTCCCTGGGTGGGGGAGGAGGTTTCACGAATCCTAGCCAGGTCAGCCTGGAGACGGGCAACCTCCTCTCTCAGACCAGGAGAGGTGCCTGCATATCAGGGCAGCATTGCAGCCTCCAGAATGTCTACCGGAACACTGCTCGCCCCACAGCCATTGCACTGCACCACTCCTATCATGTCTTATTTTGTGTCCTCTCTACTGTTTCTCTGGATCCTTACTCTCTCCTCTCCTTACAACTCTGACCCTTCCTGTTCTGGGACAGCAACTTCCTATCTTCTTCAGTAGCCTCCTTCTTACTTGCTCAATATCAGACCACCAGCAGCTGGGGGGGAGAGTGAGCTACTTTTTTTTACTTTAGGGTTGACAAAACCAATGTTCCTCTATGATCCTTTCCTTCCTACTGCCAAACAGGAAGTTCTTGTTGACAGTCAAATTCAGTGGCTATAAAAGTAGAACTGGCTTTGGGTGGGTGGGATGGAGGGCAATTAGTAAGAAAAAAGGCTAGCAACAGGAAGTTGTAATTTGACTCACCTGCTTTTCTAGTGTCTAAACCACATCCCCAGGTAAGCTCTCTTTCCTTCTACTGGTTTAGTAAAGTCACCTGATACAGTACCTTTCCCCTGCACAGAACACACACTGCCTTTCTTTCTTTTCTTTCTTTTTTAACCCTAAATAAGACCCCTTCTACTTCTAATAAAGTGATCTGTCTACTTAATCTTAATTGACACTGACTCCTGCTGAAATATAAGTTTTAAATTAACAAGAAAATGTAGCTTATTTTAGTTAGCTGCTTTCTGCTCTACAAGCAAGGCTAGCAACAGGCAATTCTTGGCTGCTTTCCTGGGACATCCTTGATATGGTCCCAGAAAGCATGACCATTTCCCCATGTATTGGTGAGAGCGTCTTTGTAATAGGTGGATTTTGTTAGCCGGATGGATTTTGTTAGCCGGATTGTTAGCCGGATGGCAATTCTTTCAGCACACAATGTAACTGAACTCAACCAGTATCTTACCCTGAAGGCACTTTGTGACTATTTCTAATCTATGCCAGGTAAGGGAGGGGGTGCCCTCACTGTGGGAATCCATGCCTTCTTTGTCCTTCACGAGGGGGCATTTACTCCTTATGAAAGCCTGATAGTTAAGTAAAAAGTAAAAATATTTTTATTTATACAGGCAAAAAACAATTTGACAATGCAAAAACTACTTAACACCATAGGTCTTATACAAGGCCTATTTTCATGGTGATCCTGTTATTGATGTTTATGTACAAATTACAAAAGGTTCAAAACATTTTCACTATTGTACATATTACATAAAATAAAAATATTATATCATACTAAAAAAGAACATTTTATAGCAAAAACACACAGACATTAACACAACAAACTAGTACACATCGCACATGATAACATGTTTATGTAAAAAGCAATATGATCTGATATCCTATGTCTTATACTATTCTAATAACCCCTCATTTATCTATTGAGAACTACCAACAACAAGACGTTTACTCAAAACACCTACATACATATTCAAGATCCTGTTTAATTCTTTGTCTGAATTCCATTATTGTTAAGTTTGAAGTAACAAATGTTAACTTGGCTCTTGATCATTTCATCTCAATTTTCAACAAAGCCTGTGACCTCTTTGCCCCTGCAAAAAGACGTAAAACAAAATCTCTCTCTAACCAATGACTCACTGCGGGTCTTCTCTCACAGCTGAAACTAAGAGATCACCTCTGGGCAGTTGCCAGGGCCACTGGCAAACAACTGGACATCCAAAATTACAAACAAGCACAAAATGCCTGCACAAAAGCCATCCGGCTAACAAAATCCACCTATTACAAAGACGCTCTCACCAATACATGGGGAAATGGTCGTGCTTTCTGGGACAATATCAAGGATGTTCCAGGAAAGCAGCCAAAAACCTCTATGGCCATGTTACTGGTTGATGGATCCTCAATCCTCGACCCCAAGTTGATCGCAAACATCTTTAACACAGCTTTTTCATTCCTCAGTGCTGTCCTATCCCATGACTTTTTTCTAAAACAGGGCCTACTCCCCAAATACCTCAGCCCCTCAGTCTAATCGTCTCCTCTTCTACTTCAAGGAGGTAAGGCTGAATGAAGCTTGCCGCTATATTACTGCAGTATCTCTAAATCTAGATCTAGTAGAGATACCCTGGACCTCAAGCTTCTGTTGTTCACCCTCGATCAGGTACAGTAATTCATCCATTAACAAAAAATCCTAAACCTCTCTCTCAGCTGTCGAAAATTCCAGGCCTTATGGAAAAGCACTATCCAAGCTTTTATTTTTAGATTTAGAAGTTTTGAACAACATTGTTTGTGTTTTTTTGGTATTCATCAATAAATGTTTAGTCTTAAACCAAATTTCATGGCCTCAAAATCAGACTGGAGCTTTCCTTCTACTTCCTGCCTGTTTATCCAATCTGTGATTAACACCGCATCATCAGCATATAATATGATGTTTGAATGTTTTATACAATTTGGAAGAGCATTCATATAAACAAGAAACATCAAGGCGCCCAGAACTGAGCCCTGTGAAACACCATGTTTCACAGGGGCCAACTCTGAGCTAACATCGGCAATGGAAACCAACTGAGTACAATCTTTTAAATATGATGTAAACCATTTCAATGACAGATCAGTGACTCTTGTATTTTCAAGGGATTCCAACATCAAAGTGTGGTCCACCAAATCAAAGGCCTTTGACAAGTCCACAAAGACTGCACCCACGGACCTCCCATCCCCTAAAGGAGAAGCTATTAAATTCAGGAAGTCCATGAGAGCAGCCTCCATGGACTGCCCTTTCTGAACCCATACTGAACCAGAGTAAATTTTTTATATTTTCCAAGAATAACATTAATTGAGAATGAACCAAACGCTCCATTAACTTGGAAATAACTGATAGAAGAGCTATCGGCCTATAATTTGTTGGAAGTGAAGCATCCCCACCCTTCAGTATTGGAATCACCTTGGATCTTTTCCAGATACTTGGAAATTTACCCTGACTTAAACTCAAATTAAACAACGAGGCCAAAGGCCATCCCACAACCCTAATATTGTCTTTAAGAAATATATTTCTATGTTATCTTAGCCTCCAGCTTTGTTACTTTTTAATTTCTTTATTTCTTTCATTACCTCTCCTGTGGTTACCTTTCTAAATCTAAAACTAGGCAAATTAGTCACTTGAGATTATGCCCTATCTTCAGGGCCTTTCTGATCATAGGGGTTATTCTTCAAGTTCATATATGGCAAATTAACAAAGTAATTATATAAAACGTCCACAGCTCTTGCTTGGGTTATAGTTATACTATTTTCAGTCATTGTCAAATTTCCACTATTCTTTACTGGATTTTCCAAACTTTTAATTAAATTCCAATAGTGTTTTGGATCATTGGTATTTTGAAATTTGTGCCTATAGTATTCCCCCTTTAATTTTCTAGTTTCACTGTTTATTCTGTTTCTTATGTGTTATAAATTGCTCCCAAATTGTTTTATCAAAAGTTTTATTTGCTTTTTTTCACAGTCTTTTTCTTTAATACATTTTTTTATAGTCCCTGTTGTCCAAGGCAAACAGTGAGCTCTACCTGTTTGTTCTTTCAAAGGAGCACACTTGTCACAGGCTTTTAAAAAAAAACTGTAAACTCATTTGCTGCCAGGTCAATATCTGGAATTAATGATATCTTTGTAAGTTTTGCCTTTCTAATTCCTCCACAAGGGCTTCTGGGCTATAATTAACTAAAGATCTCTTTAAGACTTTTGAGGGGATTGTTTTCATTTCCTTTTTACATGCCAGCCTGATCTCACATGAAATAACACTATGATCCCCTAAATTAGGTGGGTGGATGGACTTTCTTCATTTTTACTTCCATATCAGGGGTTACAAATAGCAAATCCAATATATTTCCAAGACCGATCAATGTACTTTTAGAGTGGGGGGGTGTCAATAATCTGTTTTAAGTGCAAATTCAAGAATGCCTTCTCTAGCTTCCAACCTCTTGACCCATTCCAGGCTGCATTAAAATTACCCTTCAATGTTAAATTATGATTTCTAATAAGTTCTACCAAATGATGGGAAAAGGGTTCATAAACTGCAGGTTTCACATTAGGATGAGAATAGACTGCACCAATAATTGCTTTCGGGTTTTGAAGACCAATTAATATACATGCTTTTCCCTCACACACCCCAGAATATATCTGGGCAGATGGTACCATACTGTGTTTTAAGTACATCAGTATCCACCCCCCCATGTTTTCCTATCAAATATATACTGTAAATAACCCTCCAATTCTATTTCACTAGAATTTATATTTGCATTCAACCATGTCTCTGTCAAGACAATTACTTCAGGATCAACAGTCTCCACCCATGAGCTAAATTGGTCCATTTTTTTAATTAAGCTCCTTGCATTGTCATGATACAATGCATGTTTATTACTTTCAGGGCCAGGATTCATCTTGATATCACTGCAAAGCATCGAGGCAACCCACAATATGTTATGTGGGTGCTTCACCGCCATGCACCTTATGACGAGCATCCTGGCCCTCAAACTTTCCCTTATCAGAACAAATGAATTTCTTCTCCCTCTAACTTTCAAGAAATCTATAGCTATTGCCATAAAAGATCCTGAAGCTATTGAAATCTGCAACTTTAAATTTGGAGTCTCATTTTCTATAATGGTACACATTTGGACAAAGCTTACTACAAATAGTAAGGTTGTCAGAACTTACATTGTTTTAGAATTCATGGTTGCAAATATCCACAATATGTGAGGTTGCTATAAACAAATTAAAAAACTCCTTCCACTAGGAATCTTAAAAAGGACCTAATTTCAAATATAAGGTCCTGTAACTTTTACTGAGCTCAAATCTACTATATAAACTTTCCCTAAGCCAATACTTAAACTGTTAAGATACCAGGTGTATTTTAAAGGCAGTTTCTGAGTTAAAATTTTTACAAACCCAACAGATCTTTACATAACACTCCGATTTCCGTGGCTTTGTTTTAGACAACTAATCTATGTGTTCTTAAATAGCATCTAATATTAACAATACCTTTTACTAACCATGCTAATTGCCACCACCCTCGAGCCCCGTACACCCCAGCTTATGGAAAGTCCAGAGCAATAAGTGTTTTAGTGAATCACAATTCCTTACTAATGTAGTGAATGTCAAGACGTGTTTGTTCTCACAGCCTCTCACGTCCCGGGACAAATACCCTGCTGCTGACATCTGCAGACAGCAATTTCAGGGCTCTCTTCCTCTCTCCTCCTGGGGTGGATAAGTGCTGGACTTAGGCCAAGTGTCCCAGTTAAAATTTCTCTTACTAGTGGTGCTTGCACTACTCAAGCTCACACTACTGTGCTTGCGCAGTAGTAGCACAAGTTTTTAAATGTCCTGCCCCTCCTCCTCTGCTGACATGCACTCTGGTCTTCTCCCTGATACAGCTGGCTCTCATTTAGGGCTCCAATTTGAAATAACAGCACACAGTCACAGAAATTATGGAACAACAACTGCAGGGAGGAGCATTGGCACAAAAAAAAACTTTTGTTGTTCTAGTTCTAGCTGCAGGAGATGTTACAACAGTTTCAGCAGCATACCTGTAAGCACAGTTCAGCAAGCTTTTAAATGTCCTGCCCCTCCTCCTCTGCTGACATGCACTCTGATCTTCTCCCTTTCACACAGTCCCATTTGATCCTGGTGCCCATTTGTGTATCATTCCTGAGCCTGGGGCATTCAGCTAGGCACAGCCATGTAGTCGGCTTCTTCTCTCTCAGTTCCTTCCTAGCTGAGTCTTGTCTGATAAGTTGCATTTGCAAAGCAGTCAAAAACTATCACTATGCTACTGTTTGACACTGGATTTGGGGGCTCAAACATGGGACCTGGGCTATAGGTGGCATGCGATTGCACCTCACACTTTCTGGCACTGAGCTTTGTTGAGGATGATTGGCTGTCCCACTTCTGGGGGCTTGTCTGTGACTGGCACCTAAGGACACACAAAACTATTCCCATTCAGCTTATTACCTGACATGGATTTGATCCTAGCCAGGTATTACCCTACTACTGGCTTTGAAAGGAGGCCTGCCAGCCTACAATGCAGCTCTAGACACACGCTTTATGCCAGTACAATACCAGCTTTTTTTTTTTTTTTGTATCATCTGTTTCTGCACAGTCTGATGAGTAACTCTCTTGGGCATCCACCATTGCCCCAAGTTCTACCTCCTTGCCTGAGACATCTCTGTCTCCAGGCACCATCTCTGTCTCCAGGCACCATCTCAGCGATCACCCTGGTTCTGAGCCTTATGAGGTAGGGCCGCCCTTTCCACCCTGGGTTCTCTATCTAGAATTAGGCATGCCAGGCCGGGCTTGGCCCAGGAGCGGAGGATGACCGGCAGTTGTAGTGTGGCTATGGGGTTAATGGTGCTGTTACCTATCCCCGTGGGTGGGGATTTTCTGCATGGTGGTTGCCCTTTGGGAGTGCGGCATGCAATGACATCCATGCACGGCTGTCCATCTGATGTCTGCTGCACCCCCACCCCTTCTGCTCTGGCTGGTGATCGTGCAGTACCCCTGATCTCCATCAGGGGTTACCAGGACACTGAGCAGCCCCTGGATCCCTCCCAGGAAGAGGAGAGCAGTCCTCCAGATGCTCCATCCTCTCCTTCCCCTGCCTACCCCAGGCTCTCCGAGTCCGTCCCCAAACACCTGTCACTGGTGTGGCGCGAGGTGTGGTGTCCAGCGCCTCAACCCTCAGCACCACCAGGCCGGACCATGGTACCAGCTTGAGAAACATAATTTCAACCTAGGCCAGGGGACAGGTTGGGCAATAGGACTTGCAGGGCAACATCGCCTAGAGGAGGGGTCTGTTTCCCCTCACTGCCTTTGATGCCATTAAGGAAGTACTCTGGACATTATCACTTCTTGTAAACTTATCTGGGAAGCAAACCAAACTGTTTCACCATAGCCTCCTATCAGTGATTTTAACTAAATACCAAGCATGGGGGTTTGGAGCTATAATATAATGGGAATTTTAGTGCTTCAGGAACAGAACTTTTCTGTGCCTCAGAGGCCCAGGATCTGCCTGAGAACCTCCCATGTAATGCAATGCTACCTTCCAGTGTTACTGAGGAGTGGGGACTTCAACATCGCTCTTTGCCTTGCAAGTAGGCATTGGACTCTGTATTTGAATGTTTCTCATAGTTCAATTGTTCTTTCACTGAATTGCCCTGTTGGCATAATGTTCTTTACATGCCTATTATTGCTGTTTTTATTTTGTTCCACTATACTTGAATGGCAGGATTCATCTCTTTTCTCTATAGGGTGGAGGGTGGATAATCTGCTGGGGAGTTCCCAGACCTGGGGCCTTATAAGTTTTCCATCAATTGGACTATGTGGGTTAGCAACCTGTTGCTATATACTATCCTTCAGTCTGACACAGTTTACTAAGATTGTAATTATAATATTAATGGTGTGAACAGCCCTATTAAATGTTCATGCCTCCTTCAGTTTTTCTGGTGGGAAAGGTGAAAATATTTTTTCAGGAAACCCATCTCTCCCCAGAGGAACACAAAACATTTTTCAAACTAGATAATGATGAGTCCTTTTTCTCCTCCCATCATTCTGGCCATAGGAGCTCGGGGTTTCACCCTTATTCATCAGGGTGTTCCATTTGAACTATAAATGCAAGAAGAAGGCTTTGAAGAGAGATATGTTATCTTTAAAGGCTCCTTCTATGACCAACCTCTTACACTAACAAATGGTTATTTTTGTCCAAGGTTGAACAAGAGTACTTTTCAAAAAACTTTTCTGCAAGCTACTTAAGGTTTTGCAAGGGCAGTTAATATGGGGGGGAGAGGCAGATTTGAATCTCACTCTCAATCCTGGGTAAACTATCTCCTCCTTAAAGTTATTCACATTTTCATACTAATATACTAACATACTAGATGCCAGCAGAGTAGGCCTATTGGTCTATTAAGTCTGCTCATGCTTCAGCACCCTGATTGGGTACCATAGCCCTCTATCTGTCTCCTTCCACTGTTACTCCGTCCCCCAGTCTTGCCCACCCTGGGGCAAACCAGCCTCTGCTTCACCCCTTGCCTATTCCTGTCTCACTTTCTCTTGAATCGCTCCACTGTAGATGCCTGTACCAGCTCCCTGGGCAGTGCATTCCTCAGTTCCACCACTCACTCAGAGAAGTACCTCCTCCTCTTTCCCCCCTAATCCTACCACCCTTGATCTTCCAACTGTGTCCTCTGATGATTCCACCCTCCTTCAGTTGATATATCCTAATTTGGCTTACCTTATTTACTCCCCTGAGGTACTTGAAGACGTCAATCATGTCCCCCCAATCTCTCCTCTCCTCCATTGAGAACAGATTGAGCTCCCCTAGTCGTTCCTCATACATCATATCCCCCAGGCTCTGGATCATTCTGTTTGCTCTCCTCTGAACCCTCTCCAGGATTGGGATGTTCTTCCTTAGGTGCAGCCTCCAGAACTGCACACAGTACTCAAGATGTGGTCTAACCAGGCTGTTGTACTGAGGCAAAATCACCTCCCTATTCCTTGAGGTAATCCCCCTAGTGATGCATCCCAGCATCTTATTTGCCCAGTTTGCAGTCCTCCTGCACTGCTCTGAATTATTCATGCTAATATCCACCAAGACTCCTAGGTATCTTTCCCCTGCCGTGGCCTGCAACTCATCCCACTCAGGGTGTACACATAGTTGGGGTTTTCCCACCCTAGGTGTGGCACCTTGCACTTGGAGGAGTTAAATTTCAATTTCCAGGTGCAGGACCACCTGTCCAGAGTATCCAGGTCCTCTTGCAGGGCCAATCTCCCCTCCTATCCATCCATTACTGCTCCCAGCTTAAAGTCATCTGCAAAAAGACTCATTTCACACCCAATACCTTCCCTGATATTGGAGATGTAGGCATTACAGAGGAGTGGTCCCAGGACTGATCCCTGTGGGACCCCACTTATGACCTCCCTAGGAGATGAGACCTTCCCTCTGACCACTACCTGCTGAGTGCAACTTGAAAGCCAATTTACAATCCACCTAACCATCAATGGGCCTAACCCCCCCCCTCAGCTTCTCCCTTAGGCCAATGTGAGGGACTGAATCAAATGCATTGCTGAAGTCCAAGAACAGTACATCCACTGGTCTCCCCCTGTCGAGTGCTGATGTCACCCACTCATCAAACTCTACAAGGTTTGTTTGACACGATCTACCCGGCACAAACCCATGCTGCCAGTCATCCAGATAACCCATCTCCTCCAAAAAATCTCCCAGCCTTTCCTTAAGTATGATCTCCATTACCTTCCCCACCACCAACGTCAAACTGATGAGTCTATAGTTTCCTGGCTCTTCTCTCAATCCCCCTTTATGGGTGGGCACAATATGCACCTGCTTCCAGTCCCTTGGCATCCTCCCTGTCTGGAGCGAAAAGTTAAAGAGATACGCCAATGGTGCAGCCAAAACATCCGCCAAGTCCCTCAGTACTCTGGGATGAATAGCATCAGACCCTGGGGATTTATCCTTTCTTAGGGACTGGAGGGCTTCCCACACCCAAACAATAGGAATATCAGCATCGCCCCACCCCCATTCAGCTGAACCAGCCTGATATCTCACCCTTGGCCTACCTCCCCCAGTGGCTTATTCTTCAGCAGGTACCCCAATAGTCAGGTCTGCTGTGCCTTCTATGTCCTTCAGCCCCTTTTTTGGAAGTTCCCCAGACTCCTCACTAGTGAACATTGAGGCAAGGTACTCATTCAGTACCTCCAGCTGTTCTCCAGCCTTTTCCACACACACCCCCAGCTGTTCTCAATATATTGAGCTGGCCTTGACCTTCCTCCACTCACCAAGATACCTAAAGGCCCCTTTTCCCCATCCCATATCCCCAGTGCCAGCCTCTGTTCTTTCCAGGCCTTTGCCCACCCCAACCACTCTGGTGACTTTCCTGGTTGCAAGGCAACTTTTCTCTCTAGCCCTCTATCCCTCTCTCCTCTCATTTCTTTGTACCTACTGTAGGCAGTTTTCTTCTCCCTTACCACCTCCTGGACCTCCTTGGCCCACCAGCATGGATTATGAGACCTACCACCCTTGCGCATCACCCTTGCACAGGTCCTAGTGGCCTCCTGTAGCCCCCACTTTATGATCTCTCACATACCTTCCACGTCCAAACCTGGTTTTATCTCCAGCAAATGCCCCTTGAGAATTTCCCCCATGTTATGAAAGTCCACCCCCCTACAATCAACTATCATTGTCCTTAAATGATCCCCCCCCCAGTTTAAGTTGAAACCAGACTGTGTTGTGGTCAATCCCAGCCAAGGCTTATTCCACAACCAGATCTTGTACAAGATCCCCATCCACTAAAGCCACATCCAGGATATGACCCTCCTCCGTTGGGTCCGTCACCTGCTAATTGAGGAATGCATCCAGAAAGCCATCCAGCAGCTTCTGCTCCCTGGTTACAGTGGACATCATAGTACCCCAATAAGCAGCTGGCATATTAAGGTCCCCCATCAACACCACTCCTTCCCCTTCCAGTCTACATTGCCCCTTAATGTTAGCCAAAAGGCAATCCTCCAGGTCCTCCGCTAGTCCTGGGGTCCTATATAACATCCCCAACTTGATCTTCCCTCCAACGGGGGTTTGCAAGGTGACCCATAGGGCCCCCACATTGCCCTCTGCTTCCTCCACTCTCATAATCTCAATGTTATCCTCAATGAACATTGATACTCCTCCCCCTCTGCCCACTTTTCTGTCCTTCCCTAGCGCAACGTACCCAGTCAGATTAAGGTCCCAGTCATAGCCAGTGGTGGCCCAAGTTTCAGTGACCACTGCTACATCCACCCCATCCTCAAACAGCATGTCCTGGAACTCAGACATTTTATTCCCCAGGCTCCTGGCATTTATTAAAGCCACCCTCCAACCCTTGTCCCTACCCTTCTTCACCATATCCTCCCCAGATCTTTCATACGTCTGTTGACACTTCTCCCATAGGGTACCATCTTTCCCCCCTCTATGGGGTTGCAAGCCAGTCCTACCAGCTGTATGAATGGCCAAATCAGCCCAGCAGTGTCCCCTCCCCTTCACAAGTTTTAACCCCATCTAGCCTGAATGAAATCGGTCATCCCCCATTTGAGAACTTCCTTCCCTACCGGATTTAGGTGAAGCCTATCCTGGACATACAGTCCCTTGTCTTCCCAAACTCCCCCCAAGTCTCCCAACACCCCTATCCCCTGTGTTTCATCCCAGTGCCTGAGCCAGTCATTAATCTCCCTGATCTTCTGTTTGTTCTCCACAGTGGCCCTTGGCACTGGCAGGATTTCTGAGAAGGAGACTGTGCATCGATTGTCATGACAGACCCTTGCTTTCCTCAGTGCAAAAATAAAGTATGTGCACAAAACACTGACATATACCTGTATGGATTTTCTGGATACCTGGCACCACCTTTAATGTGGCCCTCTTGTTGTCATTTTATCTGATCATGCCCCCATTTTAGTGTCTATCCAAAATGCTGATATATTTTTAACCTTTTTTGTTAATTATCTAATTTTATTTCTTTTTTAACTAGGTTGAAGCCCTCTTTCCTCAGCAGTTGCTGCTCTCTCTTTTCATACTGCCTGAACATTCTGTGACATCAATAACACAATTTCAGGCCATTCAGATGAATAGCATGAAATGGTGTTATTGATGTCACAGAATGTCTTAGAACTATGAAAAGAAAAAGTAATATTAGTGAGAAAAATGGACCCTGTGTAGATCTGAGGGCACCCCAGAGCTACTATAGATTATTTAATTATCAGAAATTGGTCAAAGTAAATCAGAATGCGTAACTGGCATGGAATGGAAGATGGCAGGGCAGTTAACTATGTAAAAGTTATTTCGTATCTCATTTAATGCTTCAAAAATAGAATATACCCATTGCTCATCCAGCCATGACAGTTTTTCCAGACTGGACTATGTTTTTACTACAATCAAACATATCTGACCATGCCCCCATCTCTGCCCTTTTCTCATTAGGAAAGCCCTGCAAAATGATTCACTGGTGCTTATATCCTGGTCTACTCTGGGACCAGACTCTTGTAGAAACTAGAAGACCATATCCCAACAATTTGCAGAACTATGACACCTCAGATGTCACACTGCTGGATGCCTTGAAGGCAGTTCTATTGGATGAGATCATTGCCCATGAATCAGCAACGCATAAAGGTTGGAAAATTAAGCTGAAGGATTAAGCAGTATACCACGACAGGGTGTGGGTTATGCTGGGATTTATCCATGCCTGGTGTGGTTTGGTCACAAGGCCACAGGCTGATTAAGCAAACCAGACCAGAAGTGGGTAAATCCCAGCATAACTCACACCATGGAGTGATATATTGTGATTATACAATGTTCCCCTTTATAAAGATTTTTTTAAAAGATTAAAAAGGTTTTACTTGAAAATAAACAGTTTTCTATAGATTGTTCCTGTAATATCCTTCCTCTGTATTATTAAATAGTTCCCCACTGTTGGGTAGAATATTTTTTGTAGGAGATGGTAGTCATCCCCCCACCCCACACCCACCTCTGGTTGCTAGAATGATTTTTTAGGCCTTTACCAGTCCATCCTGTCTTGGTCTCTCTCGGAGGACCCTCTTCCTGGTTTGACTCTAGATGCTGCACAGTCTCTCACAGTTTTTGTCACTGCTGACAGTAAAGTGAAAAACAAGGGAAACCTTAATATCTCTCTGCTCTCTCTCACTTTATTAAGATGTTGTCCATAGTTTCATTTGAGTAACCCACATGCTTTACGTTTTAGTTTTTTAATAAAAAGAAAAAAAAAAGAAAACGCTCCCATTTTCCTTCACTGGAAACTGAGTGTCCATACAATTGCAAGAGATAATGGCCTGCTGTAAATCAGCCTGATCACTTTTGTGTTCAGTCATGCATTGAGGAGAGAAAAATGCCTGTTCCTTTATGGAATCTTTTTAGTTTTAATTATTAAAAGGCTGGATGAAGCAGGAGCGGTCAGCACAAGGGAGCTGGACGGGAGTGACTTAGTGGTCAAAGTAATTCTTGGAAACGGAAGTTGGAGCCAGAGGTTTGTGGTACAGTTTATTGGGATTGGGTTGGGAGTTGAGTTTTATTTATACTTTTTGTTATGATAGTTAACTTTGCTACATGCTATGAGAACAATATAAATATAATGCCAAGATTGTGGACCTAGTGGCACCACAACAGAGGAGATAGGGAGGCAGCACTAATCACTGCATAACCTCAAAGAACCCAACATTACAGGAGGTGACAGCTAAGGATCCACTGGAGAATGCGGCATGCAGTAGGGAGAGAAGCCATGGTCTTAGTTTTGCCTGGCTTTTAGAGGTGTATCTGAGTACTTGTAGTTTAAGATGTGCAGCACAGTTTTTGCCTATTTTTTTTTTCTGGTAGCTATAGTGGGTTTGGGGACTGATCATTCTGATGATTTTTAAAAGTCACAGTTTCTGTTATGGGCTTTACCAGGGGCAATATGATGGCATGTTTGTTTTGTTTTATGGCTTGGACTGATTTTTCTTTCAGATGTGGCTGACTGGCACCTTTTCCCATTGGTGTAAAGTAAGATTTACCACAGGTCAAAGATGCCAGTCAGCTAATCAGATTAAAGAATTATAGGACCCCATTCTATAATATGCAATATACCCTCCTTAGTCTGCAACATTTTCACATGCATGGGAATACATCTGTCTAGCAGCAACTCCTGACCAGTAAAGCAGAAAATCCAGAAAATACTGGATCAGAAAATAGAACACTTCCTGTTCTATCTGAGGCAGAGGTACTACAGAGGAGGGGCAAGAGGAGCTGGAATCATGGCCTGCTGCCTATGGGTAACAAAAGTGCAGCCATGCATCCCAAAAACTATAGGACCCTCTCAAGGGTCTCCTGACTCAACTGGATACCAACGTTCAAGATATCTTTAAAAATTACTATTCTGTGGCCAGCCCGGTGGCATAGAGGGCTGAGGCACTGGTGCCTTACCTCAAACCACACCAGTGACACGGGTTTGGGAACGGACCAGGGATGCCAGGGATTGGCAAGGAAAGGAGAGGATTGAGTGTCCGTTAGGCTGCTGTCATCTCCTGGGGTGGGTTAGGGTAGCATATCACTCTGCAGTGGCCCCCGGTGGAGACCGGGAGCACTGCAGAGGAACTTTGATGCGGGGAACACCAGAAAAGCGGAAACTGCATTGGGATCAGCTGGATGACAGCGGCCGACCCCGACGATGCCCTTAAGCACTCCCAGCAGAGCAATGTCTGCCTCAGCAGTGCCCAGGCAAGACAGTAAGAGTGCGATGGCTTGCCCCAACCGGTGTCCTCCCCCTCAGAGGAGGGGACTCACCCACTGAAGGGATACGCCGGGCTAACTCGTAGGTGGCTGCAATGAGGTAGGTGGCTCTGGAGGGGGAGTTGCGAGGAGGAGGATTGCTGGTGGCACTAGGTGGCCTGAAGGAGGAGAAGGTCCAAGCAAGTAAGGGGGGAAAAAGATAATACAACAAAAAAAAATTACTATTCCCACCTTTATACCCCGAGGGCCTGCACCTTCCAGAGACTGCATTAAATCCTTTTTAAACTGGGTCAATTTCCCTAATCTAGCAGAAGCCCATGTTGAGACTTTCACCAGACCTGACATTGCTGAAGAAATCACACTGGGGATTGTTGCATCTAAAATGCGAAAGTGTAGAGGCCTGGACAGGGTTGCCTATGAATTTTATAAGGCACACTCTCCTGACACCTGCTGATGCTTTTATTAAGCTTTTCCAGACCTACCAGGTTGGGGAAGACCCCCATCATTATGGCAAATTTGCCACTATCTAACCCTTCCCCAAGCCAGGGAAAGACCCTTGACTCCTGTGTGCTACAGCCCTTTCTCAATATTAAATTAAGGCTACGAATTGTTTGTCTATTTGTCAGTTAGGTTGGAGGGTCTTCTCCTGTCCTTGCTAGACATAGACCAGGTGGATTTCATGCAGAAATACCATGTCCATGATAATGTTCATAGAATATTAGTTCTCCTGGGCTGTATTCACAGTGATCAATCCCCATGGTTCTGGCTATCTTGGATGTAGAGAAGACTTTCAATAGAGTGTCCTGGCCCAGTCTTTGGACCACCTTGGACAGCTTAGGGTTTCCTCTGGACTTCACCACAATATCGAAGACCCTCTGTTATCACCTGCAAGCATATGTTAGTGTAAACAGCTATCTCTCATTGCCCTTTATACTGAGGGGCACCCAGCAGTGCTATTCCATCCTCACCAATTCCATTTGCCTTTATGTAGAGCTGTTTGTTGCATGTATGCAGCAATCCCCTCTCATACAAGTCCTATAGTTAGTAGTCAGGGACTATAAAATTCCCTTCTTGGGACCCCACTACCTCCCTCTCAGTTGCCAGAGATCTCCTGGAAGAGTTTGAGACTTGGAGGGGCTTTCTCCTTAATACAACTAAAACTGAAGTTTTAACTTCCCACTGTAGCCATGAGTGGGCCTTAAGGCCCATGTATTACTGTGATTGAACAGGAACACCAAGAAATACTTGGTGGTCCATCTCACAAAACAATCTAACTACCTGGACATTCTTAATTATGAGTCCCATACAGATAGAATAACTAAGGACCTCGACTGGTGATCCAACTTTCATCCATCCTGTTTTAACAAAGTGGAAGAAGTAAGACAAAATATCTTGCCAAGGATATTTATTATCTACAGAAACCCTACTCTACTGGCACAGAACTATTTCCAAACCTGAAATAAGCTCCTTTCACAGTTCCTGTGTGTAGGAGGGAAGCTGAGAATCCAGCTTTCCCTTACGCAGCTTTCTACAACTTAGGGTGGGGTAAGCTTTCCGAATCTACAGCTAGACTCCTTTGCTGGCCAAATTAAATTAGTTTGTTACTGGACATCAGACACATACTAGGACCATTGAAAAATATGACATGGATGTAATTCTTTATGCTTCACACCAGGGCTCCCTCACTTTCTCCAGATTTTTCCATTACACTGCTACGGCACTCCATGCCTTGCTGAGCATATGGAAGGATAGGAATCTTTACTAGGTCAAAACAACACACCAGTACCAAGTCCTGACATGATCATCAGTGGTGTAAATTGCAACAATACTTCCACAATTGCTAATGCATTCAATACTCCCTTCAGCTCCCTCTCCAGGTATACAGGCTCTTTCCCTTCCACATTATCTATCCATATCAACCAGAATGCTGCCCCCATGGTCTCCTTGGACAACCCTCCACCCTTCTACATTAGAACTGTCAGGGTGCCGGAAGTATATAAACTGCTCAAATGCATCCCAGCCTCCAAGTCTGCAGGTTCTGATGGGCTTGAGCCTAAATTACTTACGTTGGGTACCGAGAAAATTGCTCCTACAGTGACAAGATTATTTTATCTATCCTTATTGCAGGGCATAGTTCCTTCTACATGTAAGGTCTCTTTGCATTGTCCCCATTTTCAAGAAAGTGGATCCAAAATGCTTCAATAACTACTGACCTATCTCTCTTCTTCCTATGTTCAGCAAACTTATTGAAAAACTGGATGCTGCTCAGCTTAATTACTTCCTTGCTAATCACAATTTGCTATCCCACATCAACAAAGTTTCAGGGAAGGACATAACACTCCAACTACCTTGCTCACACTAACCAATACTGTAGCCACAGCTATGGATAGAGGGAACTTAGCCAGTTCTATGTTTCTAGATCTAACCAAGGCTTTTGATCTTATAGACCACACCTTGCTGATTAACCGATTGCAGGATCTTGGTCTGGCACCCCAGGCTCTTTGTTGGTTCAATGATTATCTTCTCAATATACAGCAATGGGTCAAACTAGGTATGTCCCTTTCTGACCTACAGCATCGACAGTGGAGGTTCTTCAATGGTCCATCCTGGGGCCACTCCTATTCTCCCTTTATATTAACCCTCTGCATGTGTGTCTAAAGCATAGCATACCAATGTTGCATGCAGATAACCTTGCTCTTGTTGGATGTTCTGCTGATAATAACAAAATTAATCACATGCTCTTTTATGACCTACATGCTGTGCAAGCTTGGTTACTACAGAACAAAATGCTTTGGAATGTCCAAAAAACACAATCTATGCTCTTTGGCTCACCTCCCAAGCTTAAAAAATGCCAGACCCCTATTAAAGTCACTTGTCTTAATGGTTCCTTACTCGAGGCTGTACAGTCTTTCATCTATCTTGGCATTTTTATTTATATTATTTTATTTATTTATTCATGACTTTGTTAACCAGGTAGGTTCACTGATCCCAGAGACCGTTTTCAGGCATGACCTAGACCACGTAAGGTGGCACAGAGCAGAAACATCAAAATAACAAGAGCATAACAAGAACAGGTAATACATAGCGAAAGGTTACAGTTGTTAAATGTGGCAATACATTGTGGCAGTAGTTGAGGGACAACAAATAACAAAGCAAAGTAAGTCTCATGGTGATACAGTTTCAGCAAAAAAGAGAACCTATTTGGCCTTACCTCTGGAACCTATAAGGGGTGAGGGGCTAGTCCTTAAAGCAGTGGCAGGTGGATGCCAACAGGAGCCAGTCTTTAAGGTGAGTCTTGAACTGGCAGTGAGTGTTCATGGTGTGCGGTTCAGTGGGCAGCTTGTTCCAAAGAGTGGGGGCTGCTACAGACAGAGCTCTAGTGTCCATGTTCATGGCTACCCTGGGGATTTTCAGGGAGGGGATACTGGAGGAGCGTAGGCAGTGGTGTGAGGTTCAGGCAGTGAGGAGGGGAGCAAAAGGGGATTTCTGGCCAATACGGATGACAGCATCAATAAAACTGTACAATGCAAGGTCTAAGTGGGCTTGTAGTGGGAGCCACCCCAGTGTAGTATAGAGTTACATGGTGCATGGAGAAAGAGGCCTGTAGGGAGAAGCAGCAGGCACTGTTGTATGCTACTGATAGTTTTGCCATGATGGAAGTGGAGGTCCTTGAGTAGATGGGAGAGCAGTAGTCCAGAATAGGTAGCAAGTTTCCCTGGATGATGGCATGGTGGGCCTCAGGGTTGAGGTATTGTCGGTATCTGTAGGCAGCCCTTAGTTTTTGGTGAAATCTTAAAACCAGGGAGTTTATGTGCTCTATAAAGGAAAGGGAGGGGTCAAGCACAACTCCTAGTTATTTGAAGCATTTGACGTCCTCTAGGACATGGCCATTAGGGGACATGATGATTAGGGGTGGGTTAAATTTGCATTTAGTTAGGAAGGGCTTAGATCCAAACAACATTGTTTTTGTTTTTTTGGCATTGACCAGAAGGAGGTTGTCAGAGAACCAGTTGTGGGCTGCAGTGTAGTTTTGTGAGAGGGCTGCAGACCTTAATTCCACCCTAGACTTCCACCTGCACATATCCAGCACCTGTAAAGAAGTAAATTATAGACTTGGCTTAGCCTACAGAGTTAGGAATAACCTGATGGCTCCTGCCTTCTTATTTATTTCAAGTGGATTACTAATTCCTGAACTAATGTACAATGTCTTTGTCTATAAGCCTTCAGCTTCAAAACCTGCCCTTAAGAAATAAGATGCCTCCTAATAAAACATTTGCTGATTTGTTCTTGCAACCAATAGACTCATGAACCATTGCAACCTGTAAAAAATGCTGGAATGGCTTTCTCCCGAGGCTATGCGCAATCTAGTCAGAGGTGGCACTATCTACAATGTTATGGTGAATCAACAGCCCTGTCCACTCGCTGTGATGATCCAATCTCAGGACAACACATACCAGCTAAGATCCATGGACCATCAGCTGCTAATTGTCCCTAAACTCAGGATGAATCTAGACACTGATGCTTTTCAGAACTTCACACCTAGGATTTGGAACAAGATCCTCCCCAAGATATATAGTTTTGTCTCTCCTGGTTCCTTTGGATGTGTCCTTCATAATACTTACTATCATCTGCCATGTGTAGCTGCTCTACCAAGTGAAAGCTTGCTCCTCTATCTAACATTTTGCAAGCACTGGTGCTACCCAGCTCCCCTTCAGTATTCCTTAAACTTATCTGCCTTCTTTTGAGTACCTTCAGTTATTATTCTTGTTCCAATGATTCATTTCTCAATCTCTGGACTTATTGCAAAATCATTGTACCCTTTTTGTTGTTATATCCATAACTTTCTTTGTAGCCTCCTTGGTCATGCCTAAAAAAAGACAGTTTCGGTCTAGTGCACTAACCTGGTCAACACAAACTGAATAAGAAATATACTTTATATCCCAGCATCTGATTAGCTTTGGCCCCTGCTCTTTTGCAGTGAGCTGAGTGGTTAAGGTTAATCATAATGATCACCCACAAGTCTTTTTCCTCCTTTGACCCAGTGACCTGCACACCCCCAGTCAGAATGTGGTCTACGGGTTCTTCACCCCAAAGTGCATTACTTTTCACTTTTTGGCCTTGAAACCTAGCTGCCAAATACTGACCATCTTGATAGTTTATTTAGGTCCTCCGTCATGTCCAGGATCACTGGAAAGTTGCATAAAATGTTATTCAAAATTGCAGTGACTTTTTGCAGAAATTGCAGGGAAATTGTGAGGGTTCACTATAAATCCCCAGTTTCCCTAGTAAATCTTGTGTTATTTGTTGCAGCATGTATTGATCACATTTATTGCTAGATAGATATATTGCCACTTGTATATGCATTTGATATGAAGAAAGGTTCGTGTTTTTGAAATTTATTGCAAATTAATCATTAAGAAGCATATCTTCTAAAATTTAAAAATGTCTACCTCATGCAGTATTAACTAGATTTTACTGTATATAGTAATTCACAGTCAGTCAATATATAATAAATCATGAAACAACACATTTTGCAGGTTTCTAGATGTAAAATAATGAAGCCTGTTCAATAACTATTTACATTGGTGCAAGAAATATTAAGCAGATATCGGGGGTGCCTTCTCAGTTTCTAATAAAAAAATGTTTATTTTGTTAAAATACTTGCTGTATTCTCAAACAGCAATGTAAGTACAAACATTTTAAAATCACATGGAGAATTGCATCAAATCATGCCAATAGTTTTTACATATATCATAAAGTAGTTTGTAATACATGACACTTTTGTTTTACTGGGGATGCTATGATTTTTGTCTATATGAAGGTAACTTTAAATACTTTTCATCTGTTTTATCAGCATGTTTTCAGAAATGTTAGATTTTTTTGAAGGCTTTGAATGTGAACATATAGATGTAGCAGATTATCAAGTAGAGATCACTGTCACCAACTCCCTCAGATGCACAAAAAGTTTACAATCAGGAGGGCCATCCAAACTCCTCAGGCATTTGAATATGTATACAAGGAGTGTACACGTAACGCTGTCAAAAATATTAAAGCGACAACTAAAGAGGTCGCTGTCAGTCACTGTAATGGTTGTGCGGACACCCTGCACAACTTCTCTGGATCACACACCCCCTCCATGAAACACCTCTGCTGTGGAGGTGATTATAACAAAGTCTGGGGAATCTGAGGGGTGAAGCAGACTGTGATCACTGTCGACATTGTGCATGTCACTGTAAAGCTAGTCGGCATATTTTCTGTTGAACTGACTTAGTGGAATCATACAAGGAAAACCTACCCTACCACTCAAAACAAGCATTGTAATATATTCTCCAGTTAGGCCAATGGGTCTATTTGTACCTTTTCTCATACGTATTGATTTAGTCTCTATGGCACCAAAAATGTTTTCTGATAGCCTGCTTCAACTGTAGTGTTGTGAGTGCTTGTTTTTGGCTTTGTATGATTTGATAAAATGAAGAGTTTTAAAAGCAAAGAAAACTATAGAAAGTGGGGCCACGCAGCACCAATGAAAAGTGACCTCTGAGCTAGGTCTAGCTAAAATGCATTTTAATCAAAATGTAATACATATAAAATAAAAATGAGCAGCACCCCACTACAACCGCTGACGTTTCACGTCATTCTGACCCTTTTTCAAGGTGTGGCTAAATCCTGTAATACATGGTACTATTTAAAGATAGATCTTAAAGATACAGAGTCATTTTTAGTACAAATAACCTAAGATGCCATATGTATATAATTGGGAAGCCTGTGGTACATCACAATGTGCAAATATATATATATATATATATATATATATATATATATATATATATATATATATGTCATAGTGCAAAGCAACACACTAGTGCAAAAACATATTAAAACCTTATAAATGGTATATACAACCTACAACATATTAAACTGTCATATTCTTCTGATAAATAACAATGTTTAAAGAGACAGTAATAACATCACACAAATATATAAATCTGATGTTTCTATCTAAATTAAGGCACCCTTTGTAAGCTGGACAATAAGTTATTTATATTTTAAACAAGCATTTGTCAATGCCAAATGTTTGATTGCTGGCATTGTAATTGGTAGTGTAGGAGTTAGAGAGATGTATAATAGGAATGACAGTGACGTATTGAACTGAAGCCAACCCCACCACCACCCTGCAGAGACTGAAAGGCATTGGGATGTGCCTTTGGGTCATCAGACATAATGCCCACACCATTTCACCACACCCTATAATGCAGACATCGACAAGTGTCACGGTGTGCCTTGGGGTCTTTGGAACTTATGCTCACCCCATTCCATAAGGAAATATGGTGAGATGGGTGCAGTATAGGAGAATGGGATGAACTTTGGGGCTGAAGAGTCCAAGGCATACCTTAATGCCTGTCGCTGGCTGCAAGGTGTAGGTGGAGGTGGAATGGCATGAGCATTACAGGCAACAATCCCAAGTCACACCCCTGATGCCTGTCAGTCTCTACAGGCTGGGGCATTATGGTTGGAAACCCCAGGTTTTCATTGGTATTTTCACTCTAAATTTTCAACATGGTTTTTTTGTGACCCTCACCTCATGAACAGTGGCAATATCAGTTTGTTAACCAAAAGCTAATTTTGCACAGCGACTACACCATTTGGCACCACAGGTACGAAAACACATTTTGAACAGGATGTGAAAAATGACTGCTGTACTGTTCATGGGGAGATGTAAAAAATGGCAATGTTGAAAATCTGGACTGAAAATATAAAAAAAACTGGTGAAGTCATGAGTGTGCATAGAAACTGCATGATGCACACACATAATGTAATTAGTTTGGGGATTTTTTACAGCAGATTGTCAATGCAGGCATTTTGGGATCTCCACTCATGAACAGTGTCACTGTGATTTTCTTAATCTGTCCCGAACACTGATTTCCCACAGCGACCACGCATTCTGCGGCAGAAGTGCAAAAACACATTTCAGCCAGGGTGTGAAAAATGACAGCTGTACTGTTGATAAGGAGGTGAGGAAAAATGCCATTGTTGAAAATCTGGACTGAAAATATTACAAATTCATGAATTTACGAGGTGCGTAGAAACTGCCCAATGCTTGCTCATAACACAGTCAATTTATGGATTTTTGTCACCAAATTTTCAACATAGCCATTTTAAGATATCTGCTCATGACCGGTGTCACTGTTATTTTCTTAATCTGTCCCAAATATTGATTTTGCACACTGACTGCACCATTGTGTGCTACATGCACGAAAACACATTTTGGGCAAGATGTGAAAAATGAAAGTTGAACTGTTCATAAGGAGATGTGGTAAAATGGCAATGTTGTAAATGTGGAGTGAAAATAATAAAATATCTCAAAGTAACAAGCGTGCATAGGAACTGCACAATGCACGTTCATAAAACAGTCATTTTTGAGAATTTTTTCACCAAATTTTCAACATAGGGTTTTGAGGGGCCTACCTCATGAACTGTGACACTGTTGTTTCATTACTCAGTCCCAAAAGGTGGTTCAGTGAATTTAAAATCACCTTTTGGGTTCGAATAACAAAATGACAGTGGCTGAGTTCATGAGGTGGGGTCCCAAGAACCCCATGTTGCAAATTTGGTGAAACAATTCCCAAAGTGGGCTAGATATGCACCAAAGTTGAAAACAAAAAGCATTTATTCCATTATGCAGCTTACCGGCATTTCTTCAGTTTGTGGTTGGCTTTGAAGAGCGCAGACATGTTCCTGGTCCACCGAAGATTGTTGCACTGGCATCCGGAGGTAAGTATGTAGTGAGGGTGTGTGGGGAGAGGGGTTACGCAGAGGGTGGGCATGAGTTGACTTTAGGGAGCAAGTGAATCAATAAGGGACCATTTCTTTTGTTCTGTTTTTTTTTTAAAGATGGCGTGGGACTTTTGCTATGCTGGGGTGGGCTCCCAGCATGGCACCTGCAAGTGTGTTGTGGTGGGGCCAGTGGTACCAATGGGGTATTGGGCACTCCCATGGGCCACAGACTTCAGCCTCACTGGGGTGGGCTCCCAGCGAGGCACCAGGAATTTGCTTTTGGGGGGGCAGTGGAGCCAATGGGGAAATTGGGCACCCAGTCAGTCACACAGTGTGCAGAGGAGGAGGGGAGTGCATGAGCATGCTGTGGTGGCCTCCCAGTGTGTACAGGACATTGGACTTTTGCTACACTGGGGTGGGCTCCCAGTGTGGCACCAGGAAGTTTGCTTTTGGGGGGACAGTGGAGCCGATGGGGAATTGGGCACCCCCCATTGGTCATACAGTGTTGTGGGGGTGGAGGGGAGTGCATGAGCATGCTGGGGTGTTTTCCCAGCATGATACCTAGGAGTTTGTGGGGGGGGGGACAAACTGTCTATGATAGTTCAAATGCGGTGTTGATGTATAGACAATTTGCATACTGCTTGACGGCAGTATGCAAATTGACTACACGTTACCACCACTGATTGTAGTGGTGTTTTTCTCAGAACCGTATGCCACTGCATCTGAACGGCTGTCAAAGACAGCTAGGACATTCATTGGTGAGGTGCAGTCGTGCCAGCAAAAAGGAGCATGGCATTGGAAGTTGGGAAGGCACACCTATGAAAACTCATATGGTGGCACTATGTTTCTTGCACATGTGTGCAAGCAAACAAAAAAAGGTACAATACTGAAATTTACATTAAGACCGTTTAGTCTATGTGCCTTCAGAAGAAATTGCCATATGTTGTCTCTTTGGAGAAGTTTGTTATCCAGATCCCCCCATGTTCATTTTGGTACACCTTTTCTAACCCCTGGAATTTAAAAGAGTGTTCTGGACCTTACTGCATGATGTGAAGTGCTAGTGCATTTGTTTTGTTTTGGTTATTAATACTCCTAAAATATTGTGTAATGCAATTTTTAAACAAACATTTGGTCTTGCCTACATAAAAACTTTGACAATTATAGGTAGCTACATATACAAATGCTAGTTGTAGAGCAGTTAATAAAGTCTCTGTTGTGAAACTCTTTACCATTGACAGGACGTCTGAACAGAGAACTTTTCTGAAGGTGTCTACAAAAGATGCAATTCTCACAATGATAAGTGCCAACTGGTAATGTTGTCCTCTGTCCTTGTTCCGGGGAGGTATACAAACTTGTGGTGGCCAAATTGCCACTGTTTTAAAAGCAAAACATTTACTCCTGCTGGCTAGACCTTAAGCACATATAGAAAACAAAAATATTGAATTTGAGCTACAGTATTTAGTGGAGGCTGGAACATCAGGCTGCTTTCTATAGTACTTGCAGAATCATTGGTCCTGGATGCATCAGAGTCACATGGGACAAGAGGCATTGTAGAAAAAGAAGAGCAGTAAATCTTGAAGATCCCCAGGGGCCATAACGCTACCATATACAGTAACTAGCAGGCTTATTTAGAAAGAAAAAATTCTTAATAGCAAACAAAGGGAAGGATGAACCAGGACTACAAACACAAATCAGAACACTACACAAAGTATATTTTTTCAAATTTTGATGTAGTACTCTTTAAGTGCTTAAGTGTATATATGTATGGCTATAGCATTTTGAATCAAAGCAGAGTAGTGAATTGAAAAAAGTAGAGTTGCACTGGACCCCTCCTCAACTCTCACAGTATTGTTTTGGCCATTTTCAAGTCTATGTACCAAATTGTTAACATGTTTGGATATCTTTCCAAGAGAATTTAAATATTTTTCTTACAACCGCAATCAAAAAGTCAATAAATTGCAAGAAATTTAGAATTTTGTGTGAAGAATGATGAAAATTGTGGGTATTGTGTTAAAACTGAGGGTGTAATTTCCAGTGTCCTTGCTCATGTCATGTCTCTAATGTCCTCTGTCCACTATCGCACAGAGCTTTGTGTTGTTTGCAAGGAGGCATATTTTGCCTTTTACCTCATCTGCAATGTTGCTGATGAAGATGTTGAATAACTTAGTGCTGAGCACCAAGCCCTGTGGGACAATGCTAGTGACTGGTCTGATATCTAAAAATTCCTCTCACCTGACCAGTCTTCTGGTTTCTATCTTGTAGCAAGTGTTTTACCCACCTGACCAGTTTTCACCCCACCCCATGTCTTCCAGTTTACTAATCACTCTCCTGTGGAGAACAGAGTAAAAGGCCTTGCTGAAATCTAGATGTAGTATTTTGACTGCTTGGCCTTTGTTCACTGCCCTAGTTAATCAAATAAATCAGTTAGGGTGGTCTAATAGGACTGCCCTGCCATGAACCAATGCTGCTTATTGTTATGTAATCTGTTTTCATCTAGAAAGTTTATCAGTCCTTCTTTTGGTACCATGTCATTAGAGTGAGAATTACAGAGTGACTGCAATATGGGCGAATACCAAACAGCGACTGCAGTTAGCATGATGGTACATTGCTGCAATAGTAACATTTAGTGAATATTTGCCTCCATACTCTCCACCAGATACTGCACCATTCTACCCACTCACCCACAGTTGCACCCATGTTATGCCAGGGGCTTCACCTCTGCATCCCCCCATGGAGGCTGTGCCCCCAGACCCCTCTATTTCTATGATTCCAACACCTCCCTACACCTGGACACTGGGGGAAGGTTATACATTTGCAGTCACTCATCTGCACCTGATGCCTTAAATTAACAGTCGCTCATATTGCAGTCACCTTAATTCCATCACCCAAACTGAATAGCCAAAAATCGCTTGTTCAATGGATGTGATAACCATCCTTCAGAATGGTTTCCATGAGCTTCCCTACTATTGAGATCAGATTTACTGGCCGGTAATTATCGGGGTCATTCCTTGTCTCACTTTTAAGTAGAAGCACTACATATACTGTTCTCCAGTCCAGGGGTACCACTCCCATTTCTGCCAGAACATCTGCTAGTTCCCTTATAACCCTTGGATGTATGCTGCTAAGTCCAAGGGATGTACCCACCTTCAATGTCATTAAACCCTTATTCCACCAATATCAATTCTGCTCTCCCCATCTGTGACTCCTCCCCCCATCCCTTTTCTTCTGCTTTGCAACTGGGCTCTCTGGAGCTTTTATGCTTCTCAAGGCTGCCCTTTTGCTCTTTACTTTTTGCCCTTTGCTTTCATATTTTTTGAAGTCTGCCCTTTTGCTCTGCACAAGAGTGGCAGCAAGGAGAAGGCCTGGAATTAGACAGTCAGTCTCACATTAGTGGTGGGGTAAGTTAATAGAGAACATACTGAAGAAGAGACAGATGGAATGACTGGAGACACATGGGATGCAGGACCACCAACAGCATGGCTTCACGGGGTGGGGGGGTGTCACATCAAATGAATCTCACTGATTTCTTTGACTGGGAAACTAGGGAGGTGGATCAGAGGAGAGCTGTGGCAGTAGTCTATGTGGACTTCAGTACGGTCTTTGACAATGTACCACACAGGAGGCTAATAAAGAAGCTTAGTAACCTAGGGGTGCAGAACAGGTGGAGCGCTGGGTAGCAAACTGGTTGGAAGGTAGGAGGCAGAGAGTGGTGGTTAATGGCAGTTACTTGGAGGATGCAAGAGTTGCCAGAGGAGTTCTGCAAGGATTGGTATTGGGCCCTGTCCTCTTCAATGTTTTCACAAGCAACATTATTGAGGAACAAGAGATGAATGGATTTCTCTTTGCAGATGACAAAAATCTGCAACAGGCTGGAGTTGAAAGGATGCACAAGGACTTGGGGAAACTAGAGAAATTGATGTGGCAGCTGAGCTTCAACATCAAAAAGTACAACATTGTGCATATATTGTAGGGATGGGAAATACAGGGCATGAGTATAAAATGGGGGGGTACTTACAGTTACTAAGCGGGAGAGGGAACTCAGGGTGATCATATATGATGATCTCAAAATGCCACGGCAGTGCAGCAAGACAGTAGGCAAGTCAAGTCAGATGCTAAAGTGCATAGGTAAGGTGGTATCTAGCAGAAGAATGGAGGTGCTGTAGCCTCTGTATCTCTCACCAGTGAGACCATATCTAGAGTACTGTGTCCTGTTCTGGAAACTGCATCTCCAGAAGGACATAGATCCAGTAGAAGCAGTCCAGAGGAGGACTATCAAAATGAATTGGGAGTTGCCTGAGAAATCATATGAGAAGAGGCTGCAGGAACTCAACATGTACTCCTTGCTGCTGATGAGAGGAGTATGAGATGGAATATGGTTTAGACATAAAAGAACATCACAGGGATGAACAAGGTGCAGGAGGGGAGTCTCTTTCACATGAGGAAGAGCACCAGAACCTAGAAGCATGCTATAAATCTTGATGAGGGCAGGTGTAAGAGCGATATGAGGAAATGCTTTTTCAAAGAAAGGGTGGAGGAAACCTTGAACAGCCTTCCAGAAGAGGTGCTGTGGCAAAAACAGTGTGGAACTTCAGGCATGCAGTGGATAGACACATGGGTATAACAAACAGTGGTAAGGAAGGAGGGTGGGACAACAGTGACCAAACAGAGTCCAGGGTGTAGTGCTAGGCAAGGAAAACAGTTATGACTAGATGGGCCCAAATGTCCTTTTCTGCCAACACATTCTATGATTCCCATAACTGTCTAACTGGGCTACTTCCCTGTCAAATCCATTAAGCTACTTGGCTCTGGATTGTTTGCCTTTCAATTTAGCACACTCATTAGTGGTTACCAACAGCCCTTCTATGATGACAGCCAATTTCTGGTCCACCCCCATTTCTTCTCTCATGTCTGCGAGGTACCCCATCAGAATTCTCCCCATCATTCTGTAGTCCACCTTCATGAGGTCCAGCATGCTTGTCTTAGTTCTGATCCTCTCCTTCCACATGTCCAAGTGAAACATAGAAACATAGACTTTGATAGCAAATAAGGAGCACTTGGCCCACCCAGCCTGCCCATTTCTCTACATATTGGATAGTCTGCAGATCCTAGTTAACCAACAGCCTACTTCCTCTTTCCCCCAACTAGAATTGCCTTATGTCTGTCCCATACACTCTTAAATTCTCCCACTGTTTTTGACCCTGTGACCTCCTCAGGAAGGCCATTCCATGTGTCCATCACCCTCTCTGTGAAAAAAATACTTCCTCACATTGCCTCTGAGTCACCCCCCTCTATCTTCAAATTGTGCCCCCTTGTTCATGCACATCTCTTTTTCTGAAAGATGCTACCCTCTTGGACTCTGTTGATTCACTTGAAGTTCTAGAAAGTTTCTATCATGTCCCCCTCTCCCTCATTTCCTTGAGGGTATACATGTTAAGCTCTTTTAGTCTCTCTTTGTATGGCTTCTGGTGTAGACCCTGCACCATTTTCATCACCATCCACTGGACTGCCTCCATCCTATGTCCATGTGGAGATGGGGTCTCAAGAACTGCACATAGTACTCCAGATGGGGTCTCACCAACTGTCTGCACAGAGGGATAACAACTTCCTGTTTTCTACTGTTGATGCCTCTCCCTATGCATCCCAGTATCCTCCCAAACCTCCTTATTGCCTTCTCACATTGCTTGCCTACCTTTGTGTCGTCTGATATAACTACGTCCATGTCCCTTTCCATTTTGTTCTTGTGTGTTGGACACATGGAACGGCCTTCCTGAGGAGGTTGTGGGGTCAAAAACAGTGTCAGAATTTAAGAATGCATGGGACAGACATAAAGCAATTCTAGTAGGGGGGTAGGAGGAAGTAGGCTGTTGGTTAACTAGGATCTGTAATCTATCCAATTGGTAGGGAAATAGGCAGAATAGGTGGGACAAGCGGACCTTATCTGCTGCCAAAGTCTATGTTTCTATGCTATTTTTGGCCTCACCCTCCTGCGTTCATACCTGGTATACAATACACAGTTCTGTAATTCATTTTTGCACTTGTGTTCCGACATCTTACTCCCTTTACTATGGAATCAGCCAGGATTACAACTCTCGTTTACCCACCTGTCTCTTGAAGTATGACACCCGGGGACTGCCATGGTACTGGGTCCAGTTTGGCTTGCAGCTTCATGACCATAATGTGCAGCTTGAACCTCTATGGGCTGGTGGTTAGCAGTGGGAGTAGGTGGAGTGAGGAGGAGAGGATGCAACTTGGGAGAGGAAACACCCAGTTTAAACACCAAAAATGCAATAGACTTATGCCTATTGTGGAGTATACTCCTGAGGACTGCACCAACATGCAAGTTACTGGTGCAGCACAGAGGGAGAGGCAGTGCCACCTAATGATGAACTTGTTATGGTGGTGGGATGGGGATCAGGTAGTTAAAAGAGTACCATGAAACACTTAATAGGAATTGGTGATTCTATAGTCAGCAGGATGGTGATACAACGGAGACATGGGGTTACCCAGCTATAACACATTTAGGAGGGATAGGATAGAGGGATGGTGACCCACTGCACCGTGACACCACAACAGTGAAACCTGAAAAAAGACCGTTACAGTAAAGGTCACAGTAATGGTCTTGGTTTCACCAACGTGGCTTCTTCTGGTGTTCTGCCCCTTCCCCAAAACAACTCCAACCTGAAGTTGATAATATATAAATGTGGGATGTGGAAAGGGTCACGTGACGCGCATGGAGGAGTAGCTGTAGCTTTCAGGGTCTCCCTCTCCTAGCAAGCGAACTGGCACTTAAACTGTGAATTCAGCATTTTATCTCATCCCTATCGAGTGGATTAAGGACTAGAGACATTAGCGGAGGGCAAAATTGAGCCGATCGCCGACTTACGATGCAGATATCTGACCAAGAACTGGAGGCCAAGTGGCTACGCCGAGCTCATCGCCAGCAATCGCAATAGAGGAAATTATTCTAAGATTTATGACGATCTAACACGATCAAAGAAGCCTTATTTAAGTTGATTGATGAGGTAGTCGATTCAAGCCGGCACTAACTCAGCTAGGCTGGTCGGTGACGGACGCTGAGCCAGAATCTCCTCAATAGAGCGAGCTATGGAGAAAAGTGGGCTCTACGAATTGCTGAGTGTAAAAGGATAGTCGGAAAGCTGGAGGATCATCTCGACGATTTAGAAGGGAGGAGTAAGACGTAACAACCTGGTTTTACTAGGCCCCGAAGGAGAAGAGGGGCCCAACACATTTCTTTTTACAAAAGCTTCTGAAGAAGTCAGCGGGCCTCTCTAATGGACCTGATTACATCATCGAGAGGGGCCACCGAGCCTCAGAGCTAAACCTTCCATCTGATCCACCAAGGCCCATTATCTTTAAGTTGCTAAACTATTTAGATCGGGAACACATTCTAAGTGAGACTAAAAGTTAGCTGCTTTTCAATGGGAAGGCAAGAGGTTGGCGTCTAGTCCCGGACTTAACTTGGAAAATGAGACAAGCTCGAGCAAACTTTTGACCCATTACCTCAAGCTTTGGGTGGTGGGATCCGTCACCGTATGCTTTATCCGCGAAACTGGAGATCACATTTGAGGACGGAGTTGCTGCTTTGATTCAAATCAAGAAGCTTTAACTTCTCTGAAGACTTTACTACCCGATTTATTTACTAAAGGATGAGCACTCTAATATCTGTTACATTTTGGGTTTCAGTAATTGAAAGCGCTAATGGGGGCAATGTTTTTGGGTGAAAGAACATAACACCTTGATTTCTGGACCTTTGTTTCATTAATCCCAGTTGGAGGCCAATTTCAGAACTTTTTTTTTTTTTTCTCTAAGGCTTTCTGGATCTAACAGAAAGACTGTTAATTATTCTTTTTGGCCTTCTCACTTATTTGGCCAGGCCTCACGAGTAACAGATGGGGCGCAGTATATGAACTGCCCACAAGAGGGGCTCTTAGTTCAGATATGCTATGCAATTCTTGGATAATTCTAATACATTATTAGTTTTGTGCCCCAACAAATATTAGCTTATTATATCCGCATATGTTGCATAGTTTAAATGTTAAAAGGTTTAGAGTGTTGGAGCAGGATAGTCTTATTAGAGATATAGTTTACAAACTGTTAAAAATTAGCTTATAGCTATTGCATGTAATATAGGAAAGAGGAGTTATGATAGCACAGGTTTTTTCCCTTTATTAGTTCTTTGGTTCCTGACCTCTTTCACTTGCTTTCACCGCTATTCTGCCTATATAGATTGATTTATTTCAAGTATGACCCTCTCCCTTTTTAATTGAGGAGAGGGAAGTGTTTTGCAGGAGCGGTTACATATCCTGTCTCTCTTTATACCTTATCTATATTCGCATGTTTCATTTTGGTCCTATCTCACCAGGGAACGCCTTCAGCATTATGGCTGGTTTCTAACCTATCTCTATCTAAAACCAAGTGATTTCTTCCTGCTTCTTTTCTCCTTTGTTTTCTGGTAAGCTACACTTTTTGGCTACAAGTATAGCAATCTTATCCTTCATATAGCCTTCCCATCCTTACCTATTAAAGCTAGCCCATGCAGGTTCGCTTTGTAATAGATAGATTTCCTTCAAATTGGTTAGGAGGGCGATGCCTCACCTCTATGGCGCACCATGAACCAGTGGTTGTGGAGTGGGCTACGGGCCTGGGGAGTTAGCTTTAGGATGTCTTTTGGAGGGAGTGTTTTCCTTTTAGACAGGGGGGTATATAGGGATTATTTTGTTAGTTTTGTTAGGGTTTTGGTTAGTAGGGGGGCAGCTATCCTAATCTCCTTTATGAGAGGATTTATTATCTATGGCTAACGGACTGAACATTCTCTTGTGGAACATAAAAGGGGGGAAAGACAACTGCAAAAAATTTGTCATACTAAATCATCTGGCTCATTATAACCCAGCAGTAGTGTTTCTACAAAAAACCCATGTCCTCTCTGATCGTTTATCTCATTTCAAGAAAAAGTGGGTTGGTCAGGTCTTTGGAGCTGAGTTCTCCTTGAGTAGTCGGGGTGTGGCCATTCTGATAGCGCGGGGGGTTCCGTTTATCCATTCGGAAATAATCTCTGATCCGAATGGTAGGTATATATTCATTTTGGGCAGACTTAGAGGGTTGAACTTAGTGTTAGGATCAATATATGGCCCTAATCAGGAGTCACCATCCTTTTTTGTCCATTTGGCAATGATTTGGCCTCTTTAAAGAGGTACCAATACTATTGGGGAGATTGGAATTTAGTTCAGTCTAAAGGTTGGATCGCTTCCTGGTATAGAGGAGCGCAATTTTCCCTATGTCAAAATGCTAGCGGAGTTTATATCATCACTAGGACTGGTAGATCCATGGAGGATATTTAACCTCTTCTCGGATTACACCTTCTTTTCTCCGTTCACAGATCACTCCGAGAATTGACTATTTTTTGATAAGCCAACAATGTTTATCCAGTGTTCTAGAGACAGTTGTCCTACCCAGAGTAATTTCTGACCACTCCTCTATAAAAATGTGTTGGTCTCCGTCATCTATTCCCTCGAGGTCTTACTCATGGTCATTAAATAATAGTATATTAAAAGACCCTTGCATTTTAACTTGTTTTTGGGAATTTTTGGTTAACTCAATTGAAGCTAATTGGGGCTCTATTAAGGCTGTAGATCAAACTTGGGCAGCACTTAAATCAGTGTGGAGAGGACAGTTAATACGGATAGCTTCCAAGCGTAAGGCCAAGGACATTGCACAACTGGATAATTGCCTGAAAAAAATTAGGGCGCTGGAGGCTATGCGCGAGAACTTAAGATCGGAGAATCAAGAACAAGAATTAGTTGCTTTAAGGACATGGTACGCTAATATGTTGAGAGAGAGAGTAGTGACCTCAGCTTCCAGAACTAAGGCTTTATATCTGGGCCAAGGTAGCAAAGCTGGTAAATTGTTGGCCTGGCAATTAAAACAAAAAACCTCTGCTAAGTGGGTAGCAGCCCTAAGGCACCCTGTATCAGATAATCTGATTACAGCCCCTGAAGGTATATTGGAGATTTTTGTTGACTTTTATAAAAATTTATACTCAAGCCAACTGCTCTCCTTGCAAGGTATTAATAAAATGAGAGAATTCCTAGCTAATATCTCCCTCCCTCAATTATCAGAGGATTCTGGTCAGATATTAACAGCTCCCATTTCTGACGAAGAAATAGGGCAAGCTATTGACTCGCTCAAAATAGACAAAGCACCAGGTCCAGATGGATTTACACCCTTTTTTTTTCAAACTGTATAAACAAAATGTTGTACCATTATTGAATCAACTCTTTACCTTCTGGGTTGAACAAGGGATTAAAGATAAAACTCTTTTTGAAGCTAGGATAACTCTTTTACCCAAACCTGGCAAATCCCCAGAATTGGTGGGTAATTTCAGGCCAATATCTTTATTAAACCTTGATGTAAAAATTTTTGCTAAGATTTTGGCCTGTAGGCTAAAAAGGGTGTGGCTCAACTTGTTAAGCCTGGAACAAGCTGGCTTTGTGGAGGGCCATTCTTCAGCCGACCACTTTAGGAAATTGTTCTATTTAATTTCTGCGTCTGTGAATCCAGGTATGGAAGCATCCCTGGTTTCACTAGACGCAGAAAAAGCATTCGGTCGAGTTGAATGGACGTTTATGTTTGCTACCCTAGCTAAATTTGGTATCCCTGAAAGATTTATACACTTGGTTCAATTTTTATTCTTGCCCGCCTGCTAGAATACAGTGCAATAATTTAATTTCGGCAGCCTTTCCTTTGATGAGAGGAACCCGTCAAGGTTGTCCCCTATCTCCTTATTTATTTAATTTGTACATTGAACCCCTAATAAGATCTATTAAAATGGATCAACTAATCCAAGGGATTGTATTGGTGATTTAGAATTTAAATTGTCGGCATTTGCAGACGATTTACTATTGCACGTCCGAAATACGACTACTTCGCTCCCACAAGTATTAAAACTAATTGCTAATTTTAGTGAATTTTCTGGATACAAACCAAATTTGTCCAAAACAATGGTGCATTCACTCTCCCCATATCTCCAAAAGAGTTGGTGCCTTTCCTTGGGGCTACAGTGGCAAACAGAATCTTTATTGTATTTGGGAATCCATATCTCTAGGAACTTGGAAGATTTGGCCTATTTAAACTTTAAACCCTTACTCAAGTCTATTAAAGAAGATTTGGAGAGATGGTCGAAACTCCCTTTAACCTTTTCGGGGAGAATTAATACGGTTAAAATGGTGATTTTACCCAAAATCTTTCATCCTCTCCTGAATTTGAATATATATCTCCCTAAATCTTTTTTCAAACCTTTTTATAAGCAGTGTTCTGATTTTCTGTGGAGAGGTGGCCCTCCACGTAGGGCCTATCTTAAACTTTGTCAGCAGCGCAAGTCAGGTGGTCTTCAGTTGCCTGATTTTTATAATGACATTATAGTATTCATGCAGCCAGAGCTGCTCTGTGGGCTTGTGACCCTGAAGTCTCCTTACCCGGACTTACCCTAGACCGAGCCTTTTCCAAAAACTTAAATTAGATCTGGAATCCTTTCATACATTTTATGGGCCAAGGTTCCAAGGTGACTAGAAATACTCCACTAGATGGGACATTAGAGCCATGCACCAACTCTGCTCGAGATTAAAAATATCCCAATTTTGTGATTTATCTCAACCCTTATTGAGAAATCCTAACTTTTAATTGGTAATCAACCCATCACAAGAACTTTTCCAACCCCCCCTTTCAAGATCCAAATTGCAAATTTTTACTCAGGCAACTCAATGCTTCCACTATCGACCCTGCTTGTAAAATTTGGGATCAGTTCTCAATTTTCACTACGAATGCTTCAAATCCAAAGTAGTGTAAGGTCTTTTTTGAACAAGGGCAAATGCTCCGATGGGGAAGGGATTTTATTCAGTAAGTTGAGTGAACTTAGTTTATCTGGCAAGACTGTCTCAAAAATTTATAAATATATCTTAGCAAGACTTGACTCTATCTCTTCCCGGGCCCCTCTCTATTGGAAAATCAATATGTCTTTAGACTGGTCAGAGACGGTATGGGAGAAAATCTGGACTGACATTTTCTCCTATGTCAAGCAAGATAGGTTAAGAGATACTCAATTCAAACTGTTACATAATCTGTATCTGTCCCCCGCAAAATTACATCGATTAACCGGCCTGTGTTCCCCTATATGTAAAGATTGTAATGACCCTTTAGCAACTACGTTCCATAAAATTTGGTCCTGCCCCAAAATACGTGGGTTATGGAATTCGGTTAAACACTGGATTAGTCCATATAGCGACTTATCGGCTTTTTTTAACTTTGAAATTTGTATATTTGGGATGTATGCTCACATCCCATACAATATCCAAAAGTATCAAATGGCGTTGATTGCATCAGTTACTAAGTTGTTAATTCTGCGCCATTGGCGAGATGATTGGACCCCTACATTTAGAGAATGGTGGGAGGAATTTTTGAACGCACTTTATGCAGAAAGATTAGCCTTATCACTTTTTAATGCATCGGCCAAGTTCTACAAGTGTTGGGGTGGTTTTGCTCAGAGTCTCAAAGATAATTATGGTTTTAAGGAAGGTACTCCTTCTGGTTTCTTCATTGTTATTCTTTTTTTTTTTTTTTTTTTTTACTTCCTTCTAATATTCTTCCTCCTGTAGTCATTTCTTTTATCATGTTCTTTTACCGCCCTCTTCTTCCTGATACTCTTTGTTTTTCTTGTCTTTCTGCATTTTATTGGCGCTTGATAGCCTGATGTAACCTGGCTATTTTCCTTTCTCTTGTGTTTTCTTCTCATTGTGCCTCTTGTCTCTCTTTTAAAGTGTAGGATGTTACTGCAATGTACTAATTTACATTGTTTTAAGTCTTTGCTATAGATTAACAGTTTATCATTAGGATAGCTATGGAGGGGTGCAGGAGAGGGGAGTGTAGGAGGGGGGGATTATTGCTTTATTTTTGTGTTTTAGTTTTGTTTAAGGGCCATATATTTGTCTGTAATGTAATTTGTGTATTGCATATTGCACTTTCTCTTCAATAAAATATAGTTATTTGCAAAATAAATGTGGGATGTGAAGGGTGTAGAGCCTCTCACATGAGGGGTGCAGGGGCCTCAGCCCCCCACAAAAAACCTTTGGTTCTTGACTGCACAATAGCACATGTCAGCATTGTGCCGTCACTGTATTGGATGTCAGCAGATTTGCTGTTGACAAACAGTGGTGCTTCCACAGATGGATGGAGTGGATGCTTTACTTGTTTGACAGGGGATATTGTGCAGCAGGTGGGAGAAGGAGCAGGGGGAAGGAAATGTGAAGGCAGTTTGGGTCACACTACGAGATGGAAGGGGGGAGGAAATTCAATCTAGGGGTGGTTTACTTCCCCCACTAAACTAGTGCCAGCTAGGGGCTGGATACCGAGTAGACATGAAAGACTGACAGGCCTATTCTGCTGGTTTTTAGTATGTTAGTATGTTTACAAGCCACCCATGCAATCAGAGCACATGGGCTGGGATCTGATTGATAGCCTAGAATGAACTGCAGTTCGGGAAGGGGTAGGAATGTGTTGATTTGGGATTTTAACATGCCAGGGGCTCACTGGAGCACCATGGTGTCTGCATCTGCTATAGAGAAAAGGATTCTCGACACCCTCCAAGATGAGTTTCTGACTCAAATTGTTGGAGAGCCAACTAGGGAAGAAAACATCCTGGACTTAGTGCTAGCCAATCGAGATCAGGTTAAGAGCCTAGTGGTAAATGATTCATTGGCTGGTAGCGACCACTCCATGGTATGGTTCACTTTAGACCTGGGAAAGGAGTGGAATCAGACAAAGACCACAGTAGTTGATTTCATGGTGGCTGATTTCAGGGAGATGGTGGACATCCTCAGGAAATGTACAAGGGGAATCAAACCTGGGATGAGCAAGGAAGAAAAATAGGAAATCCTGAAGCTGGGAATCCTGGAGACCACAGAATCCTGCTCTAGAGCTCAAAACAAGATGGTCCAAGCAAGGAAACCTTGCTGGTGGTCAAGAGTAGTGCAGGAGGGGGAAGAACAAAAAAATTATGTACAGAAGGTACAAATGCTCCCACAGCAAGGTGGACTGGGACAAATACCACAGGATTTCCAGGGAAGTCAGCAGGAGGGTTAGAGCTGTAAAGGCTGAGAAGGAGGTTAAACTAGTACAAGGGATTGGAGTGGGGGAGAAGAAATTCTACAGATACATCAGTAAGTGTAAGAAGGATGGGGTGGATCAGTAGGTTGAGGAAGGAGGAGGGATGGGTAGAGGGGGAGGCAGAGCAGGCTTAAGTGTTAAATGATTACTTCAGCTCAGTCTTTACTAGGGAAAGGGATGGGCCACTGCCTCAGGGAAGGGGTAGGGTTGGGGGCATGGGGGGGCACCGATGGGAAGATACAGATAGGGAGGATGATGAAGGCTCGCAAGACATTGAGGACTGATAAAGCCCCAGACAGCATCCACCCCGGGGTTCTGTGGGAACTGGTCGTGGTCCTGGAAGCTCCATTGACAGATTTATTTAATTCCTCCCTTCAATCAGGTTGCATCCCGCAGGATTGAAGGATGGCACATGTAGTGCCCTTCCACAAGAGTGGGCCTCGGAATGAACCGGGAAACTACAGACTGGTCCGCCTGACCTCCATAGTGGGCAAAGTGATGGTGGCCATCTTAAAAGAAAGGACAGTGGAGTTTCTGGAGGCATCTGGTGTTCAACAGAAATATAGACTTTGATGGCATATAGGAACTTTGTGGCCCACCAGTCTGCCCATTTCTCTACCTACTGGATCAGCTGCAGATCCTAGTTTTACCAAAAGCTTACTTCCTCCTACCTCCCACTAGAACTGCCTTATGTCTGTCCCATGCATTCTTAAATTCCCCCTCTGTTTTTGATATCACAACTTCTTCAGGAAGGCTTTTCCATGCATCCACCACCCTCTCTGTGAAAAAAACTTCCTCACATTACCCCAGAGTCATCCGCACTCTATCTCCAAATTGTGGTCCCTCGTTCTTACACATCTCTTTTTTTGAAATATGCTACCCTCTTGGACTTTGTTGATTCCCCTGAGGTACTTGAAAGTGTTGATTTCCCTGAGGTACTTGAAAGTTCCTATCATGTCTGTGGTAGTGTGGGTTCCAATAACAGATCATACAACCAGGTAAGATGCATAAAAAATGCATAAATCTGCATTCATCATTTAATTTCTTCCAAATAAATAAATTAAAAAAAAATACAGAAAGGAAAATAAGTGGGTGTTATTCTTTCACACCAATGCAAATTCATCAAGATATAATTCTTCAACAAAACAAAATAGCTATAAAAAAATTCCTGAGATATTCCTTTCTCTTAGTGTGAAAAGCTTACACACTTAACTCTTCTCAGCTTTTACTCAGTCTGTGGTCAGAAGGCAACTGACCATCTCACTATATCTCGACTTATCTATCTAGCCCTCTGGTTACCTTTTATAACAGCCTGGTGTGACATCAGAGGTCAGGTGATAACATCATTGGTAAGAAAACAGTCTTTTTAAACCTCTACATTTCTTAAAACCATGTCCTAACCTTCCTGGTATAATGCTATCCTCTATGTCCACCATTTAGGCTCGTATATAGTTTCTATTATTAGAGGAAAGGGCTGAAAATCCTTAATTACCAGGGCATGACATCACAGCTGGCAACTAGCTCCTCCCCTACTGTGACATCACTAACGTAGTGCTTGCTATATACAGCCATTTCAGGGGCTGCCAGCCCTTTAGCAGGACCTCTGAAACACATCTATTGGTATTTACTTTTATACCTTTTATTATTGGCTCACTGTAACATTTGAAACCTTTATTTCAATATTCAGTAGGTATCACTAGTCTTGGAAAATGTAAACAGATAAGGGTGCGCTCCTTATCTATTTATTCTTGCAGACACTAGGATACTACTGCTTTTTAGAGAAATAATCATGTTAAGAAAACATACAGAACAGAAAAACATTTCCAGGGAATACATTTCTTTATAACTTTTATACCCACTTGAGTAATAAAGCTTTCTTTTTCAGAACCCCATTTTATAGTGTTAAAAAAAACAGCCAAATAGCCTTTCTACCAAAGCTGTCGGCTGAAAGCTGTCTGCCGTCGGCTAGACATTTCATTTTAGCCCTTATTTGTGTTGACAGCAAAGACAACTTTGCTGTCCCTGAAACAAGGAGCATTTCTTTCATGGGGCAATATAGGGTTCAATAGGCTTTAATGCCTTTCCTTTTCTTCCAAAGGAGTGTTTTCTTTATTTCCCGACTAAGTTAACCCAAGCTACACACTCGCTGAGGGGTACAGAAGCACCGAACCATTCAGGGCACTTATCATTCTTTTCCTGGACTCTGTGGCTATTTTTTCCAATATAGAGCCATACCATTTACATGAGAAACTGCACCCGGTGGTTAAACAAACATTTCCCTATTTTTTCCGTTTTCCTGCAGTCGTATCAGTCAAGTGTCAGATCCTGCAATCTGCAATCATTCGAAAGGTGCGAACATGCGCACGTTCTACCACGCAATCAGATGGACTGAAACCATTTCAGGCATACTGCTTGTAGCAGCAGGGGACCACTTCTCTATCTTAACCACTAAGGTACATTTTTTACAGGAGCTGTTTTTGTTTTACTGTGGGGGGCACAGGCTTTTCTAAGCAAAGGGATAGAAAAGAAAACAGAGCAAACTCAAGGCTTCCCAGGAAATTTTAGGGATTCAAATAGGTTGTACTTGATATGCCCTCTCAGCGTATGCAGATGATTTACTTTTGCACATTGAACACCCCCAAGATACCATTCCTGCTATTCTAACAGAAATTGAGTATTTTTCTAAAGTTTCATTTTATAAGTTAAACTTCTCTAAGACCCAAGTCTTCCCTTTAAATTATAAAACCACGAGAGTGGTATTGCCACTGTGCGGTCTGGCCTGGGAAACAAAATTCATCACCTATTTGGGCATAAAAGTTTCAAGGAACCTGGCATCTATGCTCAAAGAAAATCTAACAGACTTGTTAAAAGTAGTAAAGATAGATATGGAAAGATGGGGTGCCCTACTTTTGTCTCTTTGGGGGAGGATCAGCACAATTAAAATGAATGTGCTGCCTCAAATTCTATATCCAATGGGTATGTTGCACTGTTTTCTCCCTAAGGAGTGGTTCACCAAATTTCGGAAGATTCTGAATGCTTTTAGTTGGAGAGGGAAGTGAGTTAAATGGGCCTATTCTAAGTTGACAGCTCCTAAAGCTAAGGGTGGCCTGGCACTCCCCTCATTCTATACATATTACTGTGCCCATCATTTAAGTAAAATGGCATACTGGTTTAAGGAATCAAACCCCACTAACATCTCAGAATATACTCCTCTTAATGTGTATACCCTTGAGGAAAGAAGGGAGAGGGGGGACATGATAGAAATGTTTAAGTACCTCAGTGGAATCAATAAAGTCCAAGAGGGTAGCATCTTTCTGAAAAAGAGACTTGCAAGAACAAGGGGACACAATTTAAAGATAGAAGGAGGGCGGTTCAGGGGCAATGTGAGGAAGTATTATTTCACAGAGAGGGTAGTGGATGCATGGAACAGCCTTCCTGAGGAGGTGTAGGGTCTAAACTGGGAGAATTCAAGAATGCATGGGACAGACATAAGGCAATTCTTGTGGGAGGGTAGGAAGAAATAGGCTGTTGGTTAACTATGATCTACGGCCTATCCTGTAGGTAGGGAAATGGGCAGACTAGATGGGCCAAGCAGTCCTTATCTGCCATCAAAGTCTATGTTTCTATGTTTCTATGTTTCTCTTTGGTGGGAGATTGAGAAGCAATTAGTTTCCAGGTACTCCTGCACTTTAGCGGCTCTTATTTATGCAGCCCCTGGACTCCTGCCTAAATCTCTGAAAATGACACAATTGGTTGGTCTTTTAGAACTCTGCACCAGATCTAAAAATCATATTCATTGAACTGCTATCGATCCTTAGAGCAATCAATTATAGGCAACCCCAACTTTAAGATTGACGATAAACCTATCCCTCCCTCTTCTTGGACTTCTCTGAAACCCCGAAACTATCAGACTTCCTTAATAATGGTAAACGAATCCCCTTTTTATAATTAAAAGCTTGTTATGGGATCCCAGAATCCATTAAATTTAAATTCTTACATATCAGGGAGGCTATTTCTGCCTACCTGAATCGTATACATAATTTAACCCCTCCTACTACAGAGATAGGGGCTACATTAAAGATTGCTGCTCAACCTCACTCTGTCTCAGTTCTCTACAAGCATCTTCAATCTTTGGACCCCATGTTGCCTATGAGTGTTTGTTATTACTGGACCCAAGAGTTGGAAATCTCTGAAGATGTAGGAGCCTGGGGGAAACTTTGGCAATACACTTACAGGCTTATCAAGCAGGATAAGCTTCGACTTGTTCAATACAATATTTTACATAATTTATACTATACCCCAGTCAAACTTTATAAATTTGGTAAATGTCTTTCCTCCAACTGTTCCAGATGTGGTAGGGCACAGGGATCCTTGTATCACATGATTTGGATTTGCCCAGTGGCACAGGCCTTTTGGTGCTCCATTAAAAACAACCTAGATCCACTACTTGGGTTAGACACTTTGTTTACTCCAGATGCATGTATATTAAATTTGTATCCACAAGGTATGCCTAAGAGCAGGACGGCACACCTCACCCTTGTGGCCTCAGTTGCCAAACTTATTATTATGCGGCATTGGACAGAGGCCACTTTACCTCCAGTTGTAGAATGGTATAGAGAAGTGCTTTTAGCACTACAGCTTGAGAAACATATTGCATCTATGCGTGATAGGATTAAATCCTACCAACAACTATGGGGCCCCCTTGAAGCCTTGTTAACTATATGGAGCCCTTAACTATATCATAAACACTTTCTTTAATAGATGACAGTTTTATGCCCTTATCATCTTAAGACAACACTTGGCATTGAGTGGGTGATTTTGGGGTGGGAGGTGGGACTAGTAGTATGTTAAGCTTACTTTATTTTCTTTTGCACCATTTTCTTTTGTCAGTTCTTGTTATTTGATTCTAGTTAGTCATATTTTATATAAGAGCAAACTGTAATTCCTGTTTAAATGTTATCTCTGCTCTGTACCCTGTTTGCTGGAAATATAATAAAGTGTATTGAATTAAAATAAAGAAAAGAAAAGAAAACAGAGAATAAGATATCAGGTTGACCACCCTGGTTTGAAAAGGAAAGGATAGTTAGAAAAGAAAGAAGACAGGACAGAATGAAATAGAAAATAGTCAACAATTTAATGCCTGTTTTTAAATCCTCATTCTGGCACACTCCCCCCCCCCCACACACACATAAAGACAACTGTACAAATGTTTGCCATAAGACCCTCCACCCTTAGGAAGGGTTGGAACTTCCATCCACCCTCTCCAGAAGTTCCCCTCAGGGACTCTTAACAATGAAATGGTATATAAAACAGTGGTTTATATCAACAATACAATTCAATAGCATTTTTATTCATTCATATCCCCGAGGTGTGTACTATGTTTATCATGCACAGTCATGTTTTAGACTGATTAGTAACATTAGCAACCTGGTCTGCTCCAAACTATGACAAAAAATCAGCATTTTGATTTTATATTCCAGCCCTATGCTTGACAGTGAATTTGTATGGCTGGAATGACAAATACCATTTCAAAATGCACGTATTCTGGTCCTTCATCAGGTTCAACCAACATAGGGGGTTGTGGTCTGTAAGAACAATAGATTCATTACCCCATAGATAATATTTGAGGGCCACTATCACCCATTTGATGGCCAAGCATTCCGTCTCTACAGTAGAATATTTTCTTTCACTTTCATGCAGCTTTCTACTAAGAAACAGAATGGGATGCTCCCCTTGGTGATCATGCTGACTTAGAACAGCCCCTATGCTTGTATCAGAGCCATCTGTTTGTAGTTCAAAGGGCTTAGTGAAATCAGGGCTACGTAAAACTGGTGCAGAATTGCTTTTATTTTCGTGAATTCCCCCTCACATGCAGGGCTCCGTTTTACTTTGTTTGGGTTTTTATTTTTTGTTAAGTCAGTCAGTGGTGTGGCAATTGTGGAGAAGTCTAGGATAAAACATTTGTAGTAGCTGGCCAGCCCTAGAAAGGACCTGACATGATATTTGATAGTTGGCACAGGACTATTTGCTACAGCCTCAGCCTTACTTATTTCAGGCTTCACCATCCCATGACCAATAATGAAACCTAAGTAGCGGGTCTCATCTTGGCTATGGCACATTTGGATGAGTAGATGGTAAGGCCTGCATCCTTAATGCTCTGAATAACTTCACTTGAAATGTTAGCATCACCTGTCATCGACCATAGTTAGTTGTCCAATAAAGTAGTTCTTTCAGTATAAACAGCATAAAGGTTGTTGCGTATTGTGTTCTAACTTCTTTGCTGCCAGCCCAGTAGTTGAGTGAGCAGATGAAGTGGCTTAGTTGAGGCTCTGTTTGGTGAGGTTGCTGCACGAAATGTGGGCAGCTGAAGTATCTACTGGAACTGTTGACATCTCTTTGTCATAATGAATAGGAATTTGTAGCTCATCTAGTGCAGTAATAGCTTGATGTGAGGGTAGCAGTGCATGGTCATATTGGTATCTGGCATTTCTAGCTCATCTAGTGCATTCACAGCTGGATGTGAGAGTACCGGTGCAGCGGTCATTAGTATCTGCCATGTCAGACCTTGAATCTGGATTTAACTGGGAGGGAGAAGATGCAAGTGTAGCAGGAACAATTGGTACACTGTGTATCACTCTCTGGCACAGAAGGAAAACAGCAAGGACAATCCCTCAGTTTCCTCCCCTCCCATGCTTCCACACAGCCAGTGTTTTCACAGGTGCCATCTCCAATTTGGTATGGTCTATAGCAATAGCTATATCCCCACATTTTGACCATGCCATCAGCCACAGACCTTGCACTTTGTTTTCTCCATATCCCTGGTATCATTACCACTTTTGGTCCAGCAAGCCTCTCCATGCTTTTTTCCCCAGCCCAGAAGAATGTGCGCAAAAAATGGGTGCACCCTTCAGCGGCAGGCTCTTTCATGAGGTGCTGTTTACAGTATTTGTAAAGTTGTTTTTCATTGGCAGTCACTGTTTGATGTGATTGCACAGCTTGACTGGCAAATGACTTATTACAGCACTCTACATCGGAGGCTCCTTTCCCATGTCATGCACCAAAAAGCAATTTTTTCAACAGGAAAGCCACAGCATGTGGTAGTGCCCAATATGGTGTTATATGTCCACTTTGATCTGTATTGACTTCTGCACCCATCTGTGTACTGAACTTCTCCATCTTAAGTGAGTGTATGTTATTGAGATGTACATTGACTGCTTCAACAAAATCACAGATAGCATGTTGGTCATGTTTCAGGTTGCCGGGTATGCATACTGGGGACTCCATGACTGTACCTGCATATCTGTGACACCTGTAGTATGTTACTATAGGGTGAATGGTGACCTGTTCATACTGCCAATGGGCTGACGAAAGTTGTAGCTAAACTTTCAGGCATAAATTTCTGTGAAAGTCAAGCTCATGAGAACCCAACCTGGTGGCATATTTTCTTTGAAAGTTTTGAACTGGCTTTTGTTGCCATGATGATGATGCCACATGCAGATGTTGCTCCTTTTCTCTCACTGGTTCTAGGATGCCCTCATCATCTGCCTCCAACTAATTCCCAGGGTTCAGCTTGTACATCAGAGCATATGATACTTTCTGAATACCAGAATATAGCTGGTGAAGGCATTTTTCACTTTTGTTTGTTCCTTGGAGTTTTGATGTTTGAAATCAGACATTTCCTCCTTCATGAAATCAACGGGCTTGGCATGGAGGTTGGTGCAACAGGGCAGGCTCAGATTGATTGGGTACTGTGTTTTGCAGGGGAGCAGGATGAAACGGTTTTGACAGGGCCATGGCAAATCATATTGATGACTATGGAAGTCCACTGCATGCTTTTTGCAGCACTTTCTGGGTGGCGTTTCTTGATCTGTTGTAGATAAACGGGGTTTCACCTGAGCTTCCATTGGGTAAGGATATGGGAACTGAGGTGATGGTGGGAGAGGAGGCAGTGATGATAATGTTGGTGGAAGATGCAGTGATGTTTCACTCCTTTTCTTTCTTGTCCGTATACTTTGGTTGTCTCCTCATTCATTCTTCTTTTTTGTGCTCACATATTGCAATGCCATTTTCTTCTGTCCTTCCTCCAGTATGCTTATTGCTGAATTTTCTTTTGTTCCTCCACACTGGTTGTTCTCTTGGCTGCAGCAGATCAGGTTGCAGGCTCTGAAGGTTGGTTCTACTTCTGTTCTCTCATTTTCTGCATTTGTAGCCTTGCTTTTCCATTACAGGTTTTGCAGCTCTCATCATCCATGGATGCTCTGTAAGCTCAATAGGGTGCTCTCAATTTCTCCAAATAGTCTTCATGATGAGAGAGATCATTTTTTAGGTTATCTCTGTAATGTTGATTTCACTGTTTGCCCAATAGTGGACAGTATACATTCTTTAGTGCACCTTTAACAGCAGTGCAGTAGATACTTGCTGTCTTCGTGTCACACACTCCATTGCTCCAGTACTCTATAAGTAAAACACAAGATTTCAGCAAGGATTTTTCCTCCCAAAGGAGTGCACACATTTTGGATTGAAGGACGAGGGCTAAGCAATCCGTATGATACTTCGGATCAAGGGAGACTTGATACACACTGAAAATTTTAGACTGAAGGAGGGATCATACACATTTCACATACTATGGCCATAGAAGTGATAGAAGCCATATTCATGAAGTTCAATGAACTGAAAGAGAGCACATACACATTCCACATAATACGATGGATCAAGGCAGAGGAACCACACATTGAACACAGTTCAAAAAACTGAAGGAGAGATTATGCACATTTCACATAACGCGGCTGTATGAGGGATAGGAGCCACATTAATAAAGTTTGATGGACTGAAGGAAAATGCATGAACATTTGACACAATACGGTGGATCATGGTATCAATGAACTGAAGGAGGGGGCACACACACTCCATATTATTTATTAGTTTGTGATACCAGGTTAGATTTAGGCATAATATATGATGGATTGAGGGAGAGGAGAGACAACAGTGAAGGCACGAATTTGATAAATTGAAGGAGACAGCGTGCACACTCCACAAATTATCAGCTTTTGATACCAGGTACGATACACTAGCTATAAGTATACAGTGGCTCGAGGGAGAGGAAAGATACAGTTAATGTGATGAGCTGAAAAAGAGAACATTCTGTAGATCTTTTACACTTAAAAACAACACACATGCAGTACACTACATAGAACACATTACTGTAACAAACCAATATGTTGAGTTAATTCCAAAACAGTTTGACCAAAATACAAGGACCAGGTCCCAGGCCAGCATAACCACCCTACTTTTTTTCACCTCCACAACAACATAGTTCAGCAGCAGCATTGCAGGCAGGTTTGAACATTCATGATTTGGTCATATTGAAAGCAGTGCCAAACATCTAAATGCCAAATAACCCACATACTGTTCCCTTCCAGGAGGGAAACCACATGGTAATCAAGATGGATGAATCTGAATTGCATATACACCAAGACAAAAGACTGGGTGGTACTAGGACCCAGGCAAGCATAACCACACCACTTTTTTTTCACCCCCCAGAAACAAACAGTTTTTCCAAAGCAACACGGGCAAGATACATACTTTTGTACCTGTGATCCTCACTGCTTCACCCTCCTTTGATCACATTCGCAATCTGGAAAGTTATATTTTTCCTTTAGGCTCCCTGCCCTCTGAAACCATTTCCCCCACTCAATCCACCTCTTGTCCATTGTTGCACCCCTCAAAATGCACCTAAAGAGCCTCCCCTCCTCCTGCGACTGCCTCCTTCCTCATCCCCCTTGACACCTTCCTCACATACCCATTCCCCCCAATTTCTTGCCCCTTCCCCTTACCCTCTAGCCATTCATATGTGGCTCCTTGCAATTCACTCCTATACTATTGTCTGATTGCAAATTGTTGTATATTATCATTCTATTTATTTGTATATATGGTGTACATTTGTAACGTTCTTGTACCTTATTGTATATAGCTTGGAAAAAAAAGTATATTTTTTATTTGTATCTATTGCTATGCAGTCACCTCTGTATTTCTTCTCCACTTCCCCCTACCCAGGGTCGCAGCTAGAAATGAGCTTCAGCTCAGTGTGCCTTTCCCGGTAACCAAATTTTAAATAAATAAATAAAGAAGCTGAACATTCATGTCCGGTCATATTAAGAGCAATGTCAAACATTTAAAAGCCAAGCAACCCACATACTGCCCCTCCCCTCCCCTCCAGGGAAGCTGCATTTTGCGTAAGATGGCCCAGCATGGATTCCAAACACACCTTGCAAACATGGTGGGTAATATGACCAAATTCTGGTAGCCAAACACATGTGGACAAAGGGCAGAGTTGTCATCACTTCAATACAAAAATATCACAAAAACACATTTGGTTCACATGTGTTTGTACATGCATCTTTGGCCATATTATGGCCAGTATAGAACATGAACATAAGTAGTCCACTACCCCTACACCCCCCCCCGACACATGGCCACAAAGCAGTACAAAAACATTTTAAACATTGCCCAATAAACACAATCCAAGCAGCAAGCATATTTGTGACAAAATTAATGTACTGGAACCATCAAATTCACCTAGAACTCTGCTCTGCACTGCATTCAATTACACTTAAACACACAGTGTGGTGGTGGAACAAACATACCACAAGGCTTGGTGTGTGAATTACGTATTTTCATCAGTTTTGAAAAAAAACAGAACCTCTTCAAAAAAAAGCAGAGCACTAAAACCAAACAACTATTGCTTCCCAAAGCACCTCCATAATTCAATGTCTCAAATTAAACCCCCTTACTGTGCAAATGTTTGTCCCTTGTGATGCATGTAACAAGGGGCTTACCTTGTGATGAGTGAACAGTGTTCAGATGTGCAGCACACTGAGACTGTTATCAAACACTCCGGGCACACGAAAGGGCTGGTCCTGGTGAAACAATGGCTTTTATAAGCCTAATTAGTACCGCCAACTCCCACTGGTGATTGTATGAAATAAGCAGCATGTGATTGCAAAATGATCCCTCACCTGTGATGTGTGAACATATATGACTCTGACACACCAAACCAGATGAGGGTCTAGTTTCAGAACCCTACAGCCATGCAGGGTTCCCTAATACTGTACATTCTGGGCATGAAATACAAGCCAGGAGATTGGGGGAGCAGGTGAAACTTACAAATAACATACAGAAGCACCGAATTTCATTTGGGGGCCTCTGTAATGAGTGTAACAAATCAACACACCAAGAGTTAAACCCATCACAAAAAATGCAAAGCAACACTGGAAAAAACTGGATCTGTTAAAGGGAACAGGATACTTATAAAATAAAAGAGCAACAAGTGATGTTTGCAGCAAGACCTTTATTGGCACATTAACATATACAATTCCATCACAGTACCCTGCAAAAAAATGCATGTTTTTTAATGTCACTCTTTGGGACCTGACAAATGCTAATATGTACATCCTTTTTTAAAAAAAAAATGTAGGGAATGCCTTAGGGTACTGAAGTTATCTGAACTATCTCTACATGTAAACACACATTAAAAACACCAATTTCCTTTTGTTAAATCTTTTTATTTTTTTTAATAAAAGAAGAACAAAGTAAGTGGTGGATTGGTAACCCCCTTTCGTGAACAGACCCAGATGGGGTTTAGGCTGAGAACCAGCATGGGTTTGTCCAGGGGAGGCTGTGTCAAACAAATCTGGTTGAATTCTTTGACTAGGTGACAAGATACCTGTATAGCAGAATGCCTGTCGATGTTCTGTATCTGGACTTCAGCAAGGCTTTCGACTCAGTCCTGATTAGGAGGCTGATCTGGAAATTGCGAAACCTAGGGATTGGGGAGAAATTGGTTGGGTGGGTGGCAAACTAGCTTGAAGATAGACAGCAAAGGGTAGTGGTAGGAGCAGTAGCCTTGACTCACAGAAGGGTCATCAGTGGAGTCCTACAGGGTCAGTGTTGGGACAAATCCTTTTCAACTTGTTCATTGCAAACATAGGGGAGGGAGTTGGGAGTAAGATGGGCATGTTCGTGGATGACTCCAAAGTGGGGGCAGATGTGGACAGCAAGGATAGTAGGATGGCATTGCAAGATGATTTGGCAAAGCTGGAAAACTGGGTACACACCTGGTAATTTGGGTTTAATATATGTAAATGCAGCATTCTGCTTCTGGGTATTATAAATCCTGGGCATAGATACCAGGTGAGGGGAGTTCAGTGGGCACTCTCCATGGTGGAAAAGTATCTGAGTGTGATGATTAACGCCAAATGGGACAACTCTGAGCAGTTCAGGAGGGCAGCAGCTAAGGCAAATAAAATGCTCTGGTGCATATCTAGGAGGATAACATCCAGGAGCAGGGAGGTTATTCTTCTACTGTACAACTCTTTGGTGAGGCCTCACATGGAGCATTGTGTGCAGTTCTGATGTCCCACCTAAAGAAGGACATTACACTACTGAAGAGAGTCCAGAGAAGGGTAACAAAGATGATTAGTGGATTGGGGAGATTGACCTATGAAGATGACCTAGAGAGCTAAACATGTACTCTCTGGATAACAGGAGGGACAGTCAGGACATAAGACAAACCTTCAAATATCTGAAGGGAGTTAACAGGATGAAAATGGAGGGTCTGCTCAACCGAAATGGGAGGGGACTATGATAGGCTGTAGTCTGAAACTATTAGGGGGACAATACAGAGGGGCGGTGCAGGGACACTACTTCATGGAGAGGGTGGTGGCACCCTGGAATGCACTTCCCAATGAGCTGATAAAACTGGATACTGTTGATGGATTCAAGAGAGGCTGGGACAGACACAGGGGCTTGATAAAGGCTGGAGTTAAGAATAATGGCAGGGGCAGATAGAGGGGGAGAGCTGGGGAGATGGGTTAAAGTTGGGAGTTATCTTTTCATCTGTATCTTTTATTTTATTTTACTGTATTTGTCTCTGTTCAGTGAGCTGTGTTCGAGCAGAATGATAGACCATTTGGCCTAATCTGCTGGCAACTATGTACAGTATGTATGTATGTACAGGGTATGTATGATATAGTAAATTGCTCAGGTTACATGGCTAGATCCATTCTGTGTCTTTTAAAGTTAATGGTGAAAAAGGTCACACCTTATCATGAATGTCTACTAAGCAGAGAAGGAGAGATGCCAATGGTTGAGCTACACTTGGGTATCAATGAACTAGCAGAGTTCAGCATAGAAGAAGCAAAGAACAAGTTTTGTAACTAGAAACACAGAATTTAATGCAGGTAAGGACCACTTAGCCCACCTAGTCTGCCCATTTTTTCATACCTACATTATTACCCCAGACTGTACTTGATCTGCAGCACTTTCTCCCTCCCCTCATTCTTTCTACTATGATTCTTTGTGCTTATCCCATGCATTCCTGAATCCGACAACAGTTTTTTCACCAACCACCTCAAATGGAGGACTATTCCAGGAATCCACCAATCTTTCTGTGAAGAAGTACTTCTTCACATCTTTCTGGAATATACTGTACCTCCACCCCAGCTTCATAGCATGTCCCCTTGTTCTCTAGCACCTTTTCTTCTGGAAAATACTTCCTCCTGTACCTTATTTACCCCCGTGAGGTATTTAAAGGTCTCTATCATATCACCCCCTCCTCTCTTCCAGGGTGTACATATTGAGGTCCTTTAGTCTCTCCTCATAGGGCCTTTGATGCAGACCCTGACCAATTTTAAATGCCCATTTCTGCACCACATCCACTCTGTCTATATTCTTCTGGAGATGTGGGGCTTGATTCAGAAAGTTCCAGGAAAGGTGCAAGTGGCTTGCACCAATAACCTTAACACAAATTGTGTCATGCATCAAACTTTGCATCAAAAATGATTCAAGAAAGCAGCTTGCATCAAAACCGGCACAGTCTGCCCCAAACTGGCATGCACATGGCTTCCATCCAAAACCAGGGTGCTACATGTTGCAATGGAGCTTGCATTACAAAACTGATGCAACATCACTTTTTCTGGTATTTACAAAGGTGGGAGCCCTGACACTGCGCCGATGATGGCAGGCATATGTTAGAGCAAGGTGGAGCAAGTCTAACTGACAGTGGTGCAAAGAATGGAGAAGACCCAGCTGCAGACAGGGAGGGTGAGACATCTCTGACACCCCTGCAGGATGATATGTGGGCTGCACATGTCATTACTGTGGCCATTTCATCTGCCATATGGCTTTTCACAGGTCTTACCCCATGCAACTATTTTTGTCACATCTTGTGTCAGTTTTCATTCGACAAAACATTGAAACATAGAATTTGATAACAGATGAGGACCCCTTGGCCTACATAGTCTGCCAGTTAACCCCACCTACTGTAATACCATAGACCCTACTTGATCTCTGGCTTAGACCTCCCTTCTGTGACAATGACAGTTCCCTTATGCCTCCCACATGCATTCTTGAATATTCTCGACAGCTTTTGCCCCACCACCTCTGCTGAAGGCTGTTCCAGACATCCACCACTCTCTCTCTGTGAAGAAGTACTTTGTTACATTTCCTCTGAGCCTACCCCCTTCCAGCTTCATAGCATGTCCCCTTGTTCTTGAGCATCTTTTTCTCTGAAAAATGCTTCCTTCCTGTACCTTATTTATACCTGTGAGGTATCTAAAAGGCTATATCCTTTTGCCTCTTTCTCTTCTTTCCTCAGGATGTACATATTGAGTCCTTTAGTCTCTCCTCGTATGGTCTCTGGTGCAGAAAATAGAACACCACATCATCATTTTGAGACTGTTTGTGTCAGTTCCTGACCTATGCCTCCATCCTTGTTTTTTTACCCACATTAGGGCATTCCCACCCCTGCATTGTCATGATGCCTTAGTGTTGGAATTCATGCCTCTCCTGCATAGCTGTTGTGGCTCACCTGGAGGCATTCAGACCCCATGCTGTTGCTTCTGGGATTGCCGCATTCTCTCCACATGCATCATATCTTTGATGCAGCGAACCTCTTGCATCTGTGTGGCAGACTTTGCTACAGAGACTGCTCATCTTTCTGAATATGGTGCACAGTATTTGGCTCACTGGTATTTGACACAAGGCTGTTCTTTGACATACCTTGCATCAATCTAAAGGTTCTTTCTGAACTTGAGCCTTTGTCCTCCAAAACTGGACAGAGTACTCTAGGTGGGGTCTTTCCAGTGATCTATACAAAGGCAACATCATCTCCCTCTTCCTGCTGGTGCTACCCCTCCCTATGCACCCCAGATTCCCACTAGTCCTCCTGACTGTCTTGTCGACTGCCTGGCCACCTTTAGGTTATCTGATATGATTACCCCCAGGTATCTTTCCTTCTTGATAGTAGTCAATACCACTCCACCTATTTTGTACTCTGTACCCAGATTTATGTGCCCTAAGTGCATTATTTTGCTTTTCTCACATTGATGTTCAGCACCCATCCCCTTGATCACTCTTTTAGTTTTCTTAGGTCCCTGCTGATCTTATCAACACCCTGGGAGTGTTCACCCTATTACAGATTTTGGTTTAATCTGCAAATCACTGAAAACCATGTAAAAAATAATAATGAATACAATCATCAAGATAGTATAAAAAGCACAAAACTCTTATTACAGAATGCACACAGATTAACAAATAAGATGGATGAGTTAAGTTATGTTCTTAGAAGTAAAAAAGTTGACATCTGCTGCATCACTGAAACATGGTTTTTAGACAAGGATTGGAATACAGGTATTCCAGGTTTGTGAAAGTTGCTAAAGAACCAACAAAATAACAGAGGTGGAGGGTTAGCACTATATGCATCAAATACATTTTCATGCCATGAGATAATTCTGGAAGATACTACAGTAGAAATATTAAGGGTTAGGATTATGCTAGGCCAAGAAACTTTAACAATCTGCTCGTGCTATAGGTCCCCAAGTTTGAAGTACGAAGAGAACCTGACCTTTCTAAACCAGCTCGAAAATATATCTTTAGATAGCAATTTAATGTTACTCGGAGACTTCAATTTCCCAAATATTAACTGGGAAACACTTAATACTAATGGCCCCCTTGAGAGAAAATTCCTAGAAACTACTTTTAAATTAGGTCTAGATCAATTGGTATATCACCCTGCAAGGAACAATAATGTCCTGAACCTCACTTTTATGAACAACTCTAACCTATGTTCCTCACCAGTTATACTACCACCTTTGGGAAACAGTGACCGCAATATGATCTCATGTGATATTGCACAGTTTGTTAAAAATAATAAAGGAATAAGTAAATTCAAAAATTACTATAAAGCTGATTATACAAGTATAAAAAAGATTATCTGCATGGAACTGGATAAATGAACTAATAGATCTTGATACTGAATATATATGGGAAAAAATTAAGGGAAAAATAGACTATTGCGTAGATACATGGGTTCCTGACAGAGTTAAATACAATGTAAATACTAAACAAAGAATACCTCCTTGGTGGTCCAAAGATATAAAATTATTAATAAATAAAAAACATAGAGCCTATAAGAAATGTTGCAAGACCAAAACAGATTCTGATTGGTCAAAGTTTAAGTTCATTGCAGAACTAACTAAACATAAAATAAGAACAGCAAAACAAAATCTAGAAATCAATTTAGCTGCAAATATTAAAGATAATAAAAATGTTTATAACTATATTGGTTCTCTTAAACAAAATTCTACTGGGATCAGCTCTTTAATATCAAATGATAAAATCACCATTAATGAACATGATATGGCATCTGAATTTAACCAATACTTTACAAGTATTTTTAGTCCCAAAGAACCCATACATCTTAATTTGCAACCATCAGTCGATTTCATTTCTTATTTTTCCTAACAAGACACTCTAGAGGCAATTAAGTTAATAAAAAATAATTAATCTCCAGGACCTGATGGCATGAATTCAAAATTTATAAAATAACTTACTGGACCACTTACTTATTTCTTTAATATATCCGTGAATTGTGGTATTGCATTACAATCTTGGCGGGTAGCTAATATAACTCCAATTCAATTGGGTGGCAATAAACAATTGACTTCAAACTATAGACCTATTAGCCTAACATCGCTTATTTTCAAAATTATTGAACGTTTGGTTCAAATTAAAATCTCTAACCATATTACTAATACTGGCTGTATAGATATGTCACAACATGGTTTCACACTAGGTAGGTCATGTTTAACTAACTTTCTTAGTTTTTTCAAACCAGTCATTGAAGAACTAGATAATGGCATCCCTGTGGATGTTATCTTTCTAGACTTTGAAAAGGCATTCGACACTGTGTCCCATAATATTTTAATCAAACAACTTCATAATATAAATGTAGATAATAATATGATTAAATGGATTGAATCATGGCTATCCAATAGACAACAAAGGGTGGTTAATCGTGGGCATGAGTCTGATTGCAGCCAAGTTACTAGTGGAGTGCCACAGGGATCTGTGTTGGGCCCTCTCCTATTTAACATACTGATCTCCAGTATGCAAACTTCAAAAGAAGCCTGGATCAACAAGTATGCTGATGACTGCAAAATAGGAAGCCTAATAAATGATACTTCATCTGCCAATACCCTACAAGAAAATCTAAATAGATTAACAACCTAGGCTGTTGAAAATAAAATGAAATTTAACATTAAGAAATGCAAAGTAATGCACATGGGTAATAATAACCATGGATTTAACTATTCAAAACAAAATATAAATTTAGATGAAACAACAGAAGAAAAAGATCTGGGTGTTATGATATCCAACAATTTAAAATTCAATTCTCATACTAACTTAACTATCAAAAAATGCCATTCGATTCCTGGCAATATTTTGAGACACATTAAAAGTAGGAAGCAATCTGTTATTCTACCCTTATATTCCTGTCTTGTATGCTCACACTTGGACTATTGTTCCTCTTTCTGTGCTCCAACTTCTGTAGGCTATTTAGGTATGATAGAAAGGGTCCAACGTTGAGCCACTAAAAGAATAGACAGTGTGCCCAATATGTAATATGGGTCCAGACTTAGAAAACTACAATTATACTCTTTGGAATATAGAATATTGAGAGGAGACCTAATTTTTGCATTTAATGCCTATCAAAATGAATATTTGCTAAACACAATTGGACTAGAAAAGAACCCAAAATTTAATCGGACAAGAACACGTAATTTTAAATTTAAAACATCATTATGTAAAACAAATAAATGCTCCATGTTTAGCACTCAGAGAATTCCTCCAATTTGGAATTCACTTCCTGTAGATATTGTTAATAGCAATAATCTTCAGCAGTTTAAGAAAAGGCTTGACACTTATATGGGTGACAGAAAATTTTCCTTCCACCACTGAAAAGTGGAGGCAAGTTCACTCATGGGCATTTGCTCCCTGAACTTCTAAACATCTATGAATCTATGAAAGAGGCAGTACTTCCTTTCCAGCTCCTCTGCAATGTCACTTATAAAGAAATTAATGAATACCAGTCCCTGAACTGATCCCTGAGGCCTCCACTGGCCACTCTCAATTCCTTGGAGTCAACTCGATTTACCACCACCCTCTGTAGCCTATCCCATCACCAATTTCTTATCCAGTTTACCACTTTTGGACCCACTTCTAAGCTCCTCAGCTTGCTTACTAGTGCCCTGCATGGAACAGTATTGAAAGCCTTATTGAAATCTAGGCAGCTCATGTTCACCACTCAACCCAGATCTAAATCCATTGTCAACTAATCAAAGAAATCTATCAGATTTGTTTGACATGAATGCCCCCCTCTGAACCCATGCTGCCTAGGATCTAGTAACCTACTGTATTAAAAATACTTCACAGTCCTTTCCTTCAACAGTAATTCCATTAACCTTTCCACCATGAAATCAGGCTGACTGATCTATAATTGCCATCCTCCTCATTGATACTACCTTTTGTGTAGTGTGACTATATCTGCCCTCCTCTAGTCCTCTGAAACCACTTCTTTTTCCAGTGACTTGTTAAAACTGGACTGTCCGAGGTGCAGCAAGTATCACCATAAGCTCCCACAATACCCTTGGATGCACCACATGTGGCCCTATTGCTTTGTGCACCTTCAGATTAGTGAGTCACTTCAGGACTCTCTCTCTCCTCCAAAAAAGAACTAGTATCCACCTCCCTCCCCCCAAAGCTTCTGTTACTTGTTTTGTGGCCACTACCCTTCTTCTCTTCTCTGTGAACACTGAACAAAAGTATTTGTTCAAGATATCTTTCTTTTCTGGTCCTCCTCTGCACTGTCCCTCCTTCCCTTTATAACCTTACAATCACATCCCTGGTCTTCTTCTTTTCACTTACATGCCTAAAAAATGTCTTGTCCACTTTTGTTGCTCCCTGGGCTATTCCCTCTTCAGTTTGTGTATTTTTGCTACTTAGTGATTTCCCTGCTTCCCTCTATTTTGCCTGATACACCTCTGTATCCTCCTCACTCAGCTTCTCCTTATACATTCTGAACACTAGACACTACCCTGTCAGCCTTTGCCTTTTCATCTACCTCTTTCAAGAAGCATAGTGGTCTCTTTTTCCTCTTACCTTTGATCACTTGTTTGACACAGAGGTTTGTTGCCTTTTCTATGTTCCCTTTTAACTTCACCCACTGTTGCAGCACCCAACCCAGGCCATCTGTAACTGCCAGGTCATCCTTCAGGCATTCACCAAATTTTATAAAATCTGCCCTCCTGAAGTCCAGGACCATCATCCTTGTGTGGTTCAATTCCACAATCTCCTTATGTTGATTCACACCATACAGTAATCACCGGTCCCCAGGATGTATCCCACTTTTTTTTTGTTAACTCTCTTTCTCTCTCCCTGGACTGGAACTCTCTTGGGCTATCCCCACTGGCCTAACTGCTCTACCATTCACCATGTCTCCCATCATCTTCAAGGTAACTACAATCCCAGGGGCCATGGGGGCTAACAGCCCTAGAGAGATCGAAGGGGGTAGTGAATGGAGACTGGCATTGGATGAGTGGTGGTGGCACTGGAGGAAGCCATCCCCTATCCTGCCAAGGAGGGTGTTTCTCTTTCCACCCCTTAGTCCCCTCCCTCCCATGCATTGGCACGTTCCCAACTTCTTGGCACACAGCAACCCTGTCAGCATCAGGCCATGCTGAGTATGTGCTGCTCAGCACTCTGCAATGCCCTCAATCTCCACCGGGGGTCACCAGAGCAATGAGCCACCCATCAGCCTCCCTCCAGGACAGGAGAGCAGCCCTGCAGGTGCTTCATCCTGTCCCTCCCCTGCCGACCCCCAGCACCCAAGCTTGCTCCTGAACTTGGGTCGCTGGCATGATACAAAGTGTGGTGTCCTGTGCCTCAACCTTCAGTGCCACTAGGCTGGCTCAATGTATCCCACATTGATTTCTGTGATACTGTCACTTCAGTGAGTACGAGGTCTGGTATTGCCCCATCACAAGTAGATAGGCACAAGCAGGTAGGCAGGCAGTTGAGAAATAAAAAAAAAACAGATACAATATATTTCTCAAAGGTGCTGCCAGTGCCATGTGCAGAGCATATGAGCATGTACAGAGGAATAGTTGTTTTACATTGTGTGGAGAAACTAGCTGGTTAGAATAGCACAGTTTATTGTAAGCTAAGTGGTTATTACCTGTGAAACCATGAAGCAGATGGCTGATTGGGTAAGAAGCTGAAGATGCTTACCTTACAGTCATGGTACCCAGTTAGTATAAAACATGTAACACAGATGGTTTATTTCCAAAATAATTTACTATCTGCCTCTTTGACTTCTGAACCACTTGTAGAAATTTTCCATATGTCTATCTGTATAGAACAAATTCCTGCAATACGGAAACACTCATTTTGTAGTTACAGTCCACAATGGTGGGCATACCATATGTTTTGACAACTTTAGGCAACTTCTAATTTATCTGTCTTAGAAAAAACAGAGGAGAACATAGTTTATACTCAGCTTGTTGAACACAATGAGATGTATAAACTCCTGATTCAAAGCTAAACTGTATTGAGAAAAGGCCATGAAAAAGACACTGCCTTAGTCATGTCCATGGATGAACTGTACCAGGCCATGGACTTAGGTTGCCTGACCTGTGCAGTCTTCATTGACCTGACCAAGGCTTTTGGGTATGTTCACCATTTGATTTTTTTGTTGACAAGATTAAGATCATTGGAGTAGTTTTCTGTCTACTTATCCGACATGGTACAAACTGTTAAAATTAGTAATTGTCATTCTTCAGAGAGCATGGTTCACCATGATGTACCACAGGGCTCAATTCTCGGTCCACTGTTCTCATTATACATTAATCCAATTGATAATATTTTTTTTAATGCAAAATTACTATTATATGCTGATGATATGGTTTTATGTTTTCATTGTTCCTCTACTGAACATATTAATGTTATTGTGGCTGTTGAATTCATTAATCTTCAATCTTGGATGGCAACAAACCAATTATAAATAAAATAAAAGCAAAGGTTATACTCTTTTCTACCCCTAGTAGGCTTAGTGATTAGGGACAAAATGTATTTTTTTATTTATTGAAATGTTTCACCAGGAAAGGCTCAATGAACAACAAGTTACTTGTCTCACTGTGCATCCTTGGGAAGAGGGTAGAGGGATAAAGTACATACCAAATATAACAGTTTGTACAGTGACTCAAGACATTGTACACAAATACTCACTGTCTGGGGAAACAAGATCCCAGACCTGCAGGCAATAATGACAGAGGCTAAACTGGACTTAGTAGCCATTAGCAAGACATGGTTTACCAGTAACCACACTTGGGAGACTTCAGTGCCTGGCTATGTACTGTTCAGAAGAGACCGAGGTGCAAAAAGGTGGGGGTGAAGTGGCCCTTTATGTCAATGAAAATATCAAAGCTACAGAAATTCAGAATACACATAAGGAGCTAGAAGAAATGTGGGTCACCCTGGAAACAGGAAATGGGACAGCCATATGAAGTGGAGTTGTCTACAGGCCTCCGGACTGGGGGAGGACATAGACACATTACTGTTAGAAGATATACATAACATGACAGCTAAAGGGGTGGTTCTGATAATGGGAGACTTCAACATGCCAGATAAAGATTGGTTAATACCAGCAGGAACATCCACCAGAATTAGTCACATAGTGGATTCCCTGCAGGGGGGGAGGACCTCAAACAACTGATACAACAACCCACTAGTGACAGGGCTATCCTAGATCTAGTACTGACTAATAAGGAAAGGATCACAGATCTCCAGGTAGAAGGTCACCTGGGGGCCAGTGACCATCACATGGCATGGTTCAATTTGGCCACTAGAACTAAATCATCACCTTCCAAGGCAAAAATATGGGACTTCAGAAAAGCTGACTTTGATAAGATGGCCAACACAGTTCAGCTAGCCCTGGCAAAAAGAAATACAGGTGAGTGAGTACAGGCAAAGTGGGAAGGCATTAAGGATGTAATACTTGAAGCAACATCCCATTGTGTTAGAGAGGAAAGGAAGTGCAAAAGAAGAAGGAAATCACTCTGGTTCTCAAAAACAGTAGCAGAAAAGGTCAGAGCCAAAAGGCTGGCCTTCAGGAAATATAAGGGAATGCAGCTGGATGAAGATAGGGATGCATACCAAACTTCTCTAAGGGAAGCAGGGAAGGTACTAAGGCAGGCAAGGGCCAAAACCAAGAAAACACTAGCACAAACAGTAAAAGAAGGTGACAAGACTTTCAATAGATATATTAGTGAAAGGAGAAAGTCCAGTAAGGGTATTGCAAAGATTAAAGGGGATAGGAGGGCATGTGAGGAGGAGGACCATGACAAAGCATCTATCCTAAATAGAAACTTCTGCTCAGTATTTACTGAAGAGAAGGTAGGGCAGGGCCCACAGCTAAGCATCATGGACACAGGGGGGAGGGAGGTGTGTACTAGTACCTTCACAAAGGAAAGGATCCTACAAGATCTTGATAAGCTTGGGGTGAACAAGGCAATGGGACCTTATGGCATACATCCTAGGGTACTAAAGGAGCTAAGGGTGGAACTAGCAGAGCAATTCTTAGAACTGTTTAGTGAGTCTCTGAGCCCAGGAGAGGTCCCAGAAGACTGGAGAAGGGCTCATGTGATCCCACTCCACAAGAGTGGTAGCAGTGAGGAGGCAGGGAACTACAGACCAGTCAGGCTTACCTCAATAGTGGGCAAGATTATGGAGACACTCCTTCAGGAAATGATACTGCAACACCTGGAATCCATAGGAGCACAGGATCCAAGACAGCATGGGTTTACAACAGGAAGGTCCTGTCAAACTAATCTCATAGATTTCCTTGAATGGGTAACAAGAGAGGTGGACCAAGGAGGATCAGTTGTTGTCACCTACCTTGACTTCAGCAAAGCTTTCGATACTGTTCCACTTAGAAGATTGAGTAATAAACTGGGTAGGCTCAGGTGGGTCAAAATTGGTCAACTGTGTGGTAAATGGTTGAGGGGCAGAGAACAGAGTGGTGGTAAATGGTATACAGTCAGAAAAGATGCAAGTCACAAGTGGGATACCTCAGTGATCAGTCCTGGGGCCAGTCCTTTTCAATATCTTCATCAGTGACATTGCAGATGGACTAGAGGGTAAGGTTTGCCTGTTTGCAGATGACAAAAAGATCTGCAACAGAGTAGATGATCCAGATGGGGTAGGCAGAATGAGAAGAGATCTGGATAAACTGGCAAAATGACTGTAAGAGTGGCAACTGAGGTTTAATGCAAAGAAGTGCAAGATCATGCACATTGGGAAGAGACACCCTGAAGCCACCTATAGGCAGGGAGGGGAGTTGCTGGAAGTCACAAGAGAAGAAAGAGACTTGGGCATCATCATCATAGATGACCTGAAATCATCCAAGTAGACCACTAAAGCAGTAGGTAAGGCTTGGGGGATGTTGGGGTGTATTAGTAGGGGTATCACAAGTAGTAAGAGGGAGGTAATAATCCCCCTTTACAAGACACTGGTTAGGCCCCGTCTGGAGTACTGCATGCAGAACTGGAGGCCACACCTTCACAAGGACATTAACCAAACTGAGGCAGTCCAAAGAAGGGTGACCAAAATGGTACAGGGACTGCATCAGAAAACATATGAGGACAGATTGATGGAGCTCAATATGTATACCCTAGAGCAAAGGAGGGAGAGAAGTGATATCATCAAAACATTCAAACACCTTAAGGGTATTAACAAGGTGAAAGAGTCTAACATGTTTCAATATAAGAATAATAGCAGGACGAGAGGACATAGCATGAGATTAGAGGGAGGTCTATTAAGGGGTAATGTGAGGAAATTCTTTTTCACAGAAAGGGTGGTGGATGCATGGAAGGCCTACATCAGGAAGTGGTGGATATGAATACAGTGGAGGGCTTCAAACAGGCATGGGATAGGCATAAGGGAGCAATACAGATGAGTATGAATAGGCCATTGACAGACCAAAGGCAAATGGCACATTCATAAGGTTGAAAAGGAAATGGGCAGACTGGAAGGGCCTTACAGTCCTTATCTTCCATCAACTTCTAAGTTTCTATGTTTCTATTGTACACATAGGGGGAAACAGAAAGTAATATACATGATAAGTGCAAATACTTAACACAGTACTAAGCAAATGCATAATAATAAGCAAGGAACAATATGCAGTGATCTCATGGGGAACAGATAGAGTTAAGTGCTACACACTTTATAAGAGGGAGATTTAAAACATAAAGCCAGCTAGCAAGTAACTAGCGAAGAGAAGAGGTATTAGAATCAGGGGAGGGAGGGGAGGATATGGAGTAGGCATAGTAGTTGGTGAGGAGGGATACTAAGGGGATAATAGGAGAGGAGGGGGTACTGGAGGGGAAGGAGGTGCAGAAAGGAAACAGATAACGGTATTGTAATGAAAAAGAGGAAGAAGGGGAGAACAGGGATTAGTCAGCTTGTATAGCATGTATGCTCTACGTAAGCTTCCAAGCACCTACTAGTTTAGCCTACTGCCCACTGTTACAGCAGGTAGACATCTTAGATAGACCTTGAAGACTGAAACTATGCTTGCAGATCTGCTTTGTCTTCATCAATTATTAATTACCTCATCTGGAGGTACTTTATCAAATCTTGTATTACATTGTATGTATTGTATTATATGTGTTTCTCTGTACTATTGCAATTTTTGTACATTGTCTCTGTTGATTATGTTATTTTGCAGACATTTCTGTGGCCTGGGACATGTCTGAAAATGGTTCAATGGATCAGTGCACTTACCTGGTTACCAAAGACATAAATAAATAAGTAAAAATAAATAAAAGTCACAGGTACAATTTACTGAGAGGAAACTGATAAGTGGAATAAATAGGGATTAGTCACAGGTACAATTAATTGAGGGGGATTGCATAAAGGTAATTGTACTGAAGAGTATTCAGTAAAGGGGAAGAATGTTTAGTCACAGGTACAATTTACTGAGAGGAAGTTATGCAGAACAGAAGAGATTTAACATTGACTGCTTCTACAAACAATGTTTTAGATTGTGGTGAATTATTCACATACAGTATGTAGGAGTGTATTTGGATCCTATTTGAAGCTTTGAATTTCCCATGAAACATGAATACATTTCACAGGTATAAAACTTTAAAATTAAATATGTAAAATGAAACATGTATATATTTATGTAATCCTGTGTTCCTTAGATGCACCTTGAAATGAGCTTCGAGACTCTGTGCCTTCCCCAGGCAAACATTCTATAATGAAAATAAAAGTAAATGAACAAATAAATACCCATGTTACATGCCGAATTGAGTTTATTATATACAGTGGATTAAAATACAAGTTAACCTTTGATACAAGACAGGCAATATCAGAGACAAAAATATGCTTGCAACCTTACATCAAGGCAGAATAGTTTTAGATCAAGGGCCATTTCATGTACAACAGAAAAAAAGCTATTGTACTTAACAAAATAAAAAAAAAAACAGTTTTTTCATCTTGGACGCATCACTGTGTGCTTCTTTAGATTTATCATTGGTTACATCAAAAACAGACTTCTCAATATATTATGCAATGTTTTGTTATGACATTATTTAGCTCAAATTTCCCTGATAGTTTTAAAGAACGACTGAAGACATACATGCCTGCAATGAAGTTTGACTGTGTGTGTGTGTGTGTGTGAGAGAAGCTGTTTTTGCTGGACTTTACACTGTTATGTGAGAAGCTGTTTTGTGCTGGACTTGAAACATCTTTGTGCAAAGGTTCCCCCTGCAATTAAGAACTTGGATCAGCTGTAGAAGCTAAACCGGCAGCCAGTGAGAGGGGTGTGGAACAGGAGCTTGTGCTCTTTGCAGTGAAGGAGGGGCAGTCAGCATAAAAGGGTGCTCTCAGCTACCACGCAAGCGCCACTCGGCATCAAAAAATTTGTTTGTAGGTTTAATGAAGGGTTGAGTTCTTTAGCTTGAAGTTTTGATTCATAGATTGAGAACTATTTGTAGTAATTAAATATTCAATCTCTGATTTAAAAGTCCAAGCTTGGTGAGTGTTATACTGAATTTCGATTGTTTTAACTATTAACCATGCAGAAATATGTAATGTACTGTGTCCTACTTGTGATACTTATTAATCAATGGAAGAAGATTGACTGTTGGGATCGGGGGATCACTCCACCACCTGCTAGGCAGCAAGAAAAAAATATGTTGTGGCATTTATTTATGTCGTAGGGTTCAGAACTTATTCATAGAACCAGAAGAAATGGATTCTCTAGGCAGTGGAGATTATTTAATCAGGTTAGAATCCAATGTTTTTCACCTTGAAAATCCCACTTAAAATTAACTACACCATTTGTTTGTAGTATAGTAATACTGCTTGCAGGTGATATGAAGATAAATCTTGGCCCCAAAGGAGTCAATAAACAAAATTTAAAAATGTCACTTGAAAACGCAAGAAGTGTTATAAACAAGATGCATGAATTTCAAATATGGACTAAAAGTTATGAACCAGATGTGATAGGATTAACTGAAACATGGTTATCTCAAAACATACAGGATAAGGAAATATTAATGGATGGTTATAATCTTTTTAGATTAGATAGGAGAAAGAGGGGTGGTGGGGTTCTTTTATATATCACAAACAAACTGGGTTTGGGAGAAGTTGTTTTTCAAGGTAATTTAGAGGGAATTGAATGTCTTTGTGTTAAATTTGAAAGACTGCAACTCTTAATTAGTATAGTATATTCCCCTCCAAAAGTAAATACTACCAAGTTTTAATTATTGGCATCTAAATTAGCATTAATGTCAGTTGGTAAAGATTTAATACTAATTGGTGATTTCAACGCTGCTGGGGCAGGCCAAGGGGAGATTAAAATTGGAACAAAGTTTTGAGATACTAAATGTCAAGCAAATAATAAATCAAAGTACTAGGAAAAGTGGGGTTAAAAGTCAGGGGAGTATTTTGGACTTGATTTTTCTCTCTAGGAGCTTTCATGTTGAAAAATGTTTGATTTTACCTCCAAATTTGGGGGATTATAATCCAGTATATTATGTTGTAAAAGAATTAAGTCAAATAATTGAGGAAGAAAAGATTACCCTAAAAAGAAACTTTAAGAACTATCACCCAAATAATTTTGTTTATGATTTAAATTGTGTAGAGTGGGGAAGATTAAATTTAATTCCAGACGTAAATTTGGCAGTTGAAGAATTTTCAAAAACTTATTTAGAGGCCCATAATAAGCATGCACCATTTAAAAAAACTAAAACAAAGAAAAAGCATCTTCCATGGATAAACGAATATTTGAAAAAGAAAATTTGTATCAGAGATAGAATCTGGAAAAGAGCAAATACAACAAAAAGGGAGGAAGACTGGGTTAATTTCAAAATTAAGTGAAATAAATGCAAAAGGTTAATTAGATCTGCAAGAAAAAAATTTACAACATTAAAATTGAGAGAACTCATGATCCTAAACAATACTGGAATATGATAAAAGAATTGCAAAACCCCTTGAAAGCTAAATCTTGTATAAAAATCTCTAATAATAAGGGTGAGCTCCTTGACTGAAAGAAAACAGCCCAGTTGTTCAATAAATATTTCTTAACATTGCCTGATATTACCATCCCAGCTGGTTCACAAGTACAAACAGATTTAGTAAATAAAGAAACTAATAATGAAAAATGTCCTCTTTTTTATTTTAAAAAGATAAAAATCTCAGAAGTTAAATAAAAATAAATCATATGGTATGGACAATATTGAAGGGAAATTTATTAAAGATGCAGTTGAAGTCTTTTCACAAATACTGACTGATTTATTTAATCAAAGTTTGGTGGAAAATGTTTTTCCCTCTATCTGGAAAATAGCCAAAATAGTACCTATATTTAAGGGGGGGGAGGGATTCAAATGACCCCTCAAACTATAGACCAATAGCAATCCTCTCCATCCTCTCTAAGTTAATGGAACAAATGGTGTTTGGCCAGTTGTATAGTTATTTAGAAAAATATTCAAAATTGACCAAATACCAACATGGCTTTAAGGCAGGTTATTAAACTTGCACTGCGCTCATGGACTTTGTTGATAAAGTGGCAGTGGCCTTGGATAAGGGAGGGTTCATGGGTGCAGTGTTTGTTGACCTGTCCAAAGCCTTTGATTTGGTCAACCACCATTTATTGTATGAGAGGATGGAGAGGATTGGTATAGCCTCTAGGTCATTATTATGGTTTAAATCCTATCTGAGTCAAAGAAAACAGCAAGTAGTAATAAATGGTCAATTTTCTGAAGTAGGTAGTATACTAAGAGGTATCCCTCAAGATTCAATTTTGGGGCCATTATTGTTTTTGTTATATATTAATGAATTACTTACCAAAATAAATAATACACAAATTAGGTTGTATGCAGATGATACAGTACTTTTAGCATCAGCCAAATCTCAAAATGAAATGATGGTTAAATTACAGATGGATTTTGATGTTCTACAGGATTGGTTTTCCAGCTCTAAATTAGTGATAAGCAGGGATCCTGGTTTGCCATTTTTAGTGGTAACACTGGTAACAATCCCGGAATCCTGCTTGGTTTGCGGATTTTGAATTCTTGTACCGGTGCCTCACGGAAATTGCATGTCACTGCATAGAATCTCTAAGATTTCAGCATCTTTTTAAATTTTTTTATTTTCTCTTTCTATGTCCCCTTCTCACAGCATCAGTCTTTGCTTTTCAGAGATCCCTAGGCTGGGTATCCCCCAGCATCACCCCCAGGTGATGCTCAGGAAATCCTGTGGGCCTGCTCCTATCCTGCCTGGATTGTACCCCCCCAGGTGGTAAGAGAGGAGACCCCCAGTCACCCCTCCACACTCTCTTAGTGTATATCCAGCAGCTCAGCGGGTCCCTCATGGAGCCTGGTTATGAAGTCTGGGGCATCTGGATCCCTTCTGCCAGTGGCCAATGTGGGGTGATTGTTCCTGGTTTTCTGGTCTCTGTCTCTGAGGGCACCGGCACTAGAGAAGATCCAAGGAGGTAGGTTACATAGAGACATGCCACTGCTCCAGATCCTGGCTAGTGTCCTCCCCTCCTGATCACTCTGCATCACCATTGTACCACACCCGTGGTCATACAGGTGGTGGTAAAGCAGCAGGACCTGCAGCCCACCCTCCCTGGTGGAGGAGAGCAGTCCCCCAGGTGCTCGATCCTACTCCCCTGGCCAGACCTCCAGCAACCCGAGTTCGCTTCTGACCCTGTGTTGCTGGCATTTCAAGCAGTAGTGCTACTGCAGTGCCAGCAGGCTGACCCAGATTTCAGCATCTTAAAATGAATGCTGCTGTGCTTTGCATTCTTTCTGTTTTGCTGCATATAGAGTCAGTAAGGAAATCACCCACACTGCTTTGTTGTAATCAGCCATTCAGTTTAACCACCCATGCCCAGTGGTTAGAGTAACAAACAGTGATTGAACTGGGTACATCCAGCAGACTTGGGTTTGATTCCCACAACCTCCACTTGCACACTGTGTGACTCCAAGCAAGTCACTTAACCTCCCCAGTGCTTCTAGTTCACTTCTGAAAACAGACAGTTCTGCCTAGTGGGCCTTACCTGTTTTACAAAGAATATAAAAAAAAAAAACAATATATGTTTACTACATCATGGAATAGTATTCAGGTTACCATGTAATTTACCCGAGTTTTACATGGGCTGCAATGATTTTGTATAGGTAAAGATAAATGTTCAGATACATTTTATGTGTTTTATAAGCTTGCTTTTAGATTTTAGTCAGGTTTTTGTTGCATTCTTTGCATATAAGCATCTAGGTTGCAGATTGCTACATGCAGGATCACTGTTAACAACTAGCTTATTCAAGTTTATAATAAGTAGGGCCATCCAAAATCTTCAGTTGTTTAAATGAAAACTAGTCTGAATGAAAGTATGTTCACAAAGAAGAAACTGCCTCACTACTTATGAAAAGACTTCACAGTCAGCATCCCATTTAGATGAATGGGATCATTTGCACCTTTTCTCCCACCTGCTGTTTCAGTCTCTGTGACAACATAAAGTTTTCTGATAGACTGCTTCAACAAAAAGCAAATGTTAAGTATTTAAGTGTACTTACGTTTGGCCAGTGGATTTTGAAAGCACATTCAATGACATAAAGAAGGTAAGACCCCAGGGGCTATATGACGCTGGTGGGCAGGGTGGTGCTCAATTCACATTTGAACAAAGAAATGAAAACTGGGAGACACCTTTTTCATGGACACCAAGTAAAAAAAAGCATCCACATGTCTGGGAGATGCATGAATCCATTTGAAGGTCCTCCACTAATTACTTGTGGATTTTTTATTTGGAGACACTTTATTTCAAAGAAGCAAATTCAAGCAGTTTTTTTTTTTTTTGCTCCTCCTACCCCCTGGCCATCCACTCCTTCATGCCTGCCAAGGCCCCCTACCACTGCTGCTGAGTCCCGACCACCATCCACTGCTACTTACTGCTGTGCTTGCTACCAGGAAACCCAAAGTAACCCTTCATCGAGTGGACTCCTACTCCTGTGGGAGGCTACCAGGGGAGGACAATTGCCCCCAAAACCTTCCTGTGTATCCTGGGCATGGCAGGGGTCAGAATGGACACATGTCTGGGGATTCTGCCTTATGGAGGGACCAACAGTCATCCTTTGATTGGTCAGTGGGTGTTTTATCATTTTCTTGGGAGTGTAACAGGCCACATGATGTCAATGCACAAGCCAATGTCTGTCACGCTCCCTACCACAGTGAGGGCCGACGTGTTGTCATGCCTCTGGCCTTCACCAGCACCTAGCAAATGCTGAGCCATGAACCCACCCTCCTCCTCCCTTCTGGGAGAAGGTAAATGGTTATAAGACACTCAAGCCTTCACCCACCAGCTAGCCCTCCAACACCCATGTCTGTTCCCTAACCCTGGTCAGTGGTGTCACAGGCAGAAATCCAATTCAGGCAATTAAATTCTAGATAGGAAAAAAAAAGGTAGTCCACCTTAGCGGTGGTGGTGGTTCAGATTAATTCACATCTGAGTTCTAACAAGCAAAGAGACTAAGTAATTTGTAACTTGTGGGTGTTGAAGGAAGGGAACCATAGTGCTGTCACTACTGCCATCACCCCAGAGGGATGTGCACTGAATTTTTGGGGGCCATAGTGCTTCTGCCATCACCACTGATGGATGAGGAATGTAGTACTGCTGCTGTCTAACTTGAGGGATGGGGGCCATAGTGCTGATACTGCCATCACACCTGAGTAATGGTGAATGTAGTGCTGCTGCCATCACACCTAAGGGATGGGGGCCACAGTGCTGCTGCTTCTGTTTCTGTCACACCTGAAGGAAATAGGTCATAGTGCTGTTGCCATCACACCACAGGGATGGGGGGCATAGTGCTGTTGGTGCTGCCATCACACCAGAGGGATGGGGCTGTAGTGCTGCTTCCATCACACCTTAGGGATGGGGGCTGTAGCATTGCTACTGCCATCACATCTTTAACCTAAAATAGCTTTAAATTGGTACACAGATGGAAGGATGTGTAATAGTGGAAGTCGAAATTGCTAAGATGCAAGTTAGCAGAGTTAAAAATTGTTAAATAAAGTACACAATACCAAACACCAGTAAAACCGGATTTTGACTTAGCAGACACCGGTGACAATACCATTTTTAACAATGTGCAAAATGGAATATGCCCTTTCTCAATCCCAGTAAACCAGTGTCCCTGGTGATAAGTGATAAAAAACTCAGGTATGTTTTTTAATAAAAAAACAAAGGTTAATAAAAAACAGATCAGAGCTAGGGAAATACTAATGAGGAATGGGAAAAAATTGACAGTCACAGATCAATACAAATATTTAGGTGTAGATATTGATTATACTTTATCTTTCTCAGCTCATATTAATAATACAATAAAGAAAATTAATAATAAGATGGGGCACTGCGTAGGTCTTCAAGGATATTAAATCTACAAATCTGGAGGTTAATTGCAAATCAATTAATAATGCCTGTTTTAGAATATGGTATATAATTTTGTGGGTCAAACACATTTAAATAAATTAGTCATATCATATAATCAATTGGCAAGATTTGTTCTGAACTGTAGCTACAATACTCATCATTGCATTTTGTATAAAGACCTAAACTGGGACAGTTTATCAGTATGATTTAAAAAACAATGTTCAGTATTTATCTATAAAATAATACATGGGATGATTGATGGAAACATGGAATTGCCTTCTGTTAGTAAATATTATACATATTTTTTAAGGGATGTAAAGCATAGAGGCTACACTTTTCCAAAAACTAATACAAGATATAGTGCTATGACACTTGAGGCTCAGACTGCAAATATTTGGAATAATATTCCCCCTGAATTAAGGAAAGCAACAAAACTATCCCTGTTTAAATTAGGATTGAGCACTGTATTTTATGATGAATGTACTTGTTTTTAAAATGTGGAAAAATGTGTTAGTTGTTGGTGTGATTGAAGATTTTTGTCTTGTATAATGTCAAAAATTATTTATTAGTTGTTTTATGTAGTTTGAATCTTTGTATGTTATATTGAATGTAACTGTTCTTGACACAGGACAACTTTGAAAATAGGTCTTATGACCTAAAGTTTGCTATCCTGTATAAAAAACATTTATACTACTACTACTACATGTATTGTAGTTTTAACACAAAATCTTCCTAAGGGAATTTGCTGTGTTTAGAGATGTGCAAAGTTTAATTTTGCTGGTGAAGTTCATGCAAAGTAGCAAAAATTCACACTTCGCAAAGTTTTCCCAGACCAAAGAAAGTTCAACATCACCTGAATCGTGAAGTTTTTGTCGCAAAGTGTGGAATTTTGTTACAAACTGTGGAATTTCACCCACAAAACTCTTTGCTTCACAGTGAAACTTCACACTTCGCAGCTGATCTGCACTCTACAAATTGTGCAAAATTTATGGATTGCGCTTCGTGAATTGCGCTAAATTCACAAATTAATTTGCAGAGCTAAGTTTGCTGACTTTGCTCATCTCTAGGTGTGTTCTCCTACTACACAAACAAAAATTGATCAACACACTTTTGGTTACTGTTTGCTTAAGGCACAGAACCAGCTGCCTTGACATATAAAATTACTGAAGAGAATACATCTTTTTTTTTTTAACCAGGAGAGGCACACTAAGCTGAAGCTTGTTTACAGGTGCACTCACTTCAAGATTATTATACAGAGTTTTTTTTATTTCTGGTTGTAGTATTTGATGTTAGTAGCAATCCTTTGTATCAAGAGTAAAACATAGTTATACGACTGTTCTATATGTTTCTGTCTTAGCAGGCAACATTTCCCCACCCTTCACACAAACAGACTGAGACATACATAGTGCTGTGGAGAAAAATAGCCACAATCACATTGTTTATTCCCCTATATGGGGAAGGTTGTTGAAAAGGTGGTCATGCTGTATCTGGAGATCCATTGTACCATCCATGACATCTACGATCATATCCAGCCAGGATTTTGGAAGAGGCACAGCACAGAGATGGCCCTTGTTCGAATACTCAGTGATCTCCTGATAGTGAGAGATCAGAGGATTTGTTCCATCTTGGTCCACCTTTATCTCTCTGCAGTATTTGACAGAGTGGACCATGGTGTATTGCTAGAGTGCCTGTGGTTCATCTGCTGATTATCTGGTATGGTCCTCATATGGTTCCAATTTTTCCTCTCTGACAGGTCTCAGAGAGTAGTGTCATGGATTTTTTCCTCAGACCCGGTCTTCCTACCTTGTGGGGTACCACAGGGCTCTGAGCTCTCACCCATGTTGTTTGTGGTGTATATGCTGCTGTTGGGACACATTGTTAGGTGATAGGGGTTGAATTTTCACTGCTATGCAGATGGTACTGAGCTCTACATGTCCTTTATGCCTGAGCAGGATGATGCTGTCTCAGTGTTTAATAGCTGCCTCGCTGAGATTCAGCACTGGATGAATACCAATTGGTTGAGTCTGAACCCTGATAAGACTGAGGTGCTGGTTGTGGACCCAGGTTGTTAGGCAGAGAGGGCACAGGTAGGGAAGACACTGGGCTTTGGCTTGGGACAACCAGCAGGTGACCTGTGATCAGGTGTGAAATCTGGGCATTATTCTTGATGACGGACTGACACTTAAGTCTCAGGTGTCATCCATCATCAAGTCCTCATTTTACCATCTGAGGAAAATCACCTGGATCAAGCACCTGGTCCCACCTGATGAACTGCCAATGTTGGTCCATGCCTTTGTGACCTCTAATCTTGACTACTGTAATTCCCTATACCTAGGGCTACCAGGGGATGATAGTCCACTACAAGTGCAGAATGCAGCTGCCAGGCTGTTGACTGGTTTACCTCAATCTTGGCAAGTCACATCTGTGCTTTGCAGCATGCACTAGCTGCCTATTCAGTGGCATATTATCTTCAAGGTCGAGTTACTGACCTATAAAGCCCTACATGGACAGGGATCAGGTTACCTGCAAGATCTTCTGTGACCCCATCGCCCCTACCACCCACTCCTATCCCCCGATGAGGGATTGCTAGAGATTCCCAGGGTTCACTTGAAGACCTCGGGTGCTTGTTTATTTATGTTTGTGGCCCCAACTCTGTGGAATTCTGTACCTCGTTGGATAAGGGAGTGCCTGACTGTGGAGAGTTTTCAATCTGCATTAAAAACACATATTTTAAGACTTGCTTTTCAGATTATAAATGAATCACTGTTTGTTGTTTAATTGATTACTGCATTTTAATTACTGTCTTATTTATTGTTTAAATTATTGTACAAGCACTAGGATACATAGTGACTTGCACTTTTTTTTAAAATAAAATAAGTTGATGCTGAAGTTTATTGAAACCAGATTGTAACCCACGTTACATTGTTATTAGTATCACGTGCAGCAAGGGAGTAATAGCAAGGCTTTAGATGGCTAAACTTTCATTACCTTAACCATCTCCTTAACCAAAGGGGGTCTGGCAAATGTTACAGCCTTTGTAGGTATTATAGCCTCCAAGGCATAAAATGGCTCTTGGGCCATGTGATGTGCACCCTTTCACTGTTGGATAGGGCTATACCTGTAGGCCATGACCAAAAAGGCTATCTTCCAACCTGCCCCCCCCCACAGGGCATATGCTAGCCATTCAGACCCTCCCCTCTTGCCAGTCTTGGGGGGAACTGTCTGCAGAAGATGCATAATTCCCTGCTGCTCCATTTGTAACTTTCTTGGGAGACTTCCAAGCTGTCATATTTTACATGACTATGACATCTTACCACTAAAAACCTATGCTACAAATCTGCTTACCTTGCCAGAGAAAGAAAATCCTGGAAACCTCATGGGAAAAACTGGGACAATTTCTTTTTGATCAGTAAAGCAGTGCCCCATACTGGGACAGCAAGTTCCCTATGCTCTGCCATTCCCTGGCACTGCTTTTGCAAGGGTTGGAGTTCCAGCCAAAGAAGACAAGCAAAAGGGCTGTGCACAGCTGTGCTACTACCTATATACTGTACCTGCTTACTCCTCCCCTCTGACCAAAAGTACTCCCCCCCCCAGGAATTATGCTGTGTTTTTGAGCTTTCCATCACAGAAAGCTTCTGTAAAAGGAACTGATTGTTCCAGTGAGTTACCCCTGGTACCAAAATAAAAATGAAACAAAAATATTCGGAGATGCAGGTAAATTGTTTTTTGTATTTGTGCTTTTCTGCTATTGTAACATGGGCATATTATTGCTCAGACTTCATGCTATGCTGAGTTTTCTTTCTAGTTTTTATTGATTTCTAAGGACCGCAGCAGGAGGGAGGGGTTGGAAGCTTCAGTAGATCATACCAATTAATTGCTGTCATTATTGTGTATGCTCCCCTACTACTACCACTATCCTCACGGCTAGGTGGAGGCCTTCTCTTCTGTCAGACATTCTGCTGCATCCTCTTTTGCTAATAACAAGTTACAGTCCAAGATGTGGCTGCAGTTGTTGCAAGAGCGGTATACCATCAACAAAGCGATGGCATAAGGGCTTCACAACCAGTTTGTCTGTCATAGTGGTGAACTGGTTGTCGGTGCACCCTGCAGTGAGAGTGCTGCATGGGTGTTGCACCACCCCCCCGATACACGTCTGCCATGGAGGTGATTCTAATAATTTTTTGTGGGTCTTGGAGGGGGGCTTCCTGGCATTTGCTGTGCTGTATTGGGTGCCACGGGGGCCCGCCAGCATAACTGCGGGCCAGCATTCTACAGCCCTCTCCATTGAGGTATATAGGTAAGTCTCTCCTTGGGCATGGCAGCTGACTCATCCCCCTCCCTTGGCTAGCCCTCCTTCTAGCCCTTCTGGCACCTAACCCCCTTTCCTTGCTTCTGCACTCTTCTTATCACCCCCTCCTTCAACTGGTAATACTCTGGTCCCTAGGAGTTGCAGGGATCTTGTTGGCCACCAGGTCTATAGGACTCTTAGGAGTGGTTTAACCCTCCTCCCTCTCCTCCTGCATCTTATCATTTGACACTTGGTAGACAAGGAGCACTGTCTTGGGATGGTTGACATCAGCTTCTGCTGCACTAGCCAAAGGGCTCATCCCTGGCCCCTGGGGCGGCGTACTACCTCATGCTCTAATGACAGGGGGGCTATTGTGGGTTCAAATGCTTGTTTTTCCATTCAGCTCACTCACTGACTACACATTGTATTGAGGTGTGGAGGCAGATTGTACCCTCCTTCTCGCATACAAATTGTGTGCTTTACCTACCTATTTCATATTGTTAGAAATTCCTAGCTGTGTGATATTTCTTATTTCCTGTTGTTTACTGTTTTTAACTACTGTGTACTTTAACAAATTACTTCAGTTAGCCCAGATATGGGACAGTGACTGTAGCTCTTAAAATGCGATTCTCATACCTAATCTGGGTAACTTATTGCAGAGCTTTGAGATACAGTATACTATTACAGAGCTATAGCTATAACTAGTAAAACTCAAGAATCTTGTAGGGTTAAATAGCTGGTACTAGCTCTCAGTGCAGAACTTCTGAAAAGATTTGCTGCCCACCCCCACCCTTCCAGTCATTGGACAGCTGCACACAACTGTTGAAGTCCATACCCCGGGTCACAGGCCAGGCTGCAGTAATCGGACATTGAGCCTAGTAGTTCAGTCCTTAATAATGAGTAAAGACACAAAGAGTGAGGTAAAGTGCATTTCCTGGAATATTAAAGGCCTCAGTCCTCCAGTTAAGCACACCAAAGTGCTGCAGCACTTAAAGTCACTGAGAGCAGAGGTCACCTTGATTCAGAAAACGCACCTCACAGACAAGGCAATACAATGAATCAATTAAGTTTTGGTAGGGCAAATAATACACAGTTCTGCAACCACTAAATCAAAAGAGTAGCTATACTCCTTCATAGTGCATTGCAGAGAAAAGTAGAACAGACTAAGGCAGACACACTGGGGAGATTGATAGTTGCCCTTTTGTCTTTCCCTGGAGACAGAGGCATTTTTGGCAACATTTATGCCCCCAATAGTGATGATATAGGTTTCTTCCAACAAGTCAGCCAAGTCATTGCAGAAATTAGAGGGACGGACACTTTAACTTAGCCCTGGACCCTTTTCTTGATTAATCTCAGGTAACCACAGATAGCCACCCTAAGGTGTGGTTGGCACTTTTGGGCGCTCTTGACTCCAAAGCCGGTGATGAGTGGGGTGCCACATGGCTTGGTGCTGTGACCAGTATTATTTGGCTCTTCATATCAGACATTGCACATGGAGTGGTGAGCAAGGTACATCTGCTGCAGACGTCACCAAAATGGGAGCAGTTGTGGATGGGGAGGAGGGATGGAAGCAGCTGCAGTGGGACCTAAGCAAGCTAGAGGAGTGGTCAGAGAGTTGGCAGCTGGGGTTCAATGCAAAGACAATTAAGATTATGCACTTCAGGGCAAAGAACCCAATGAGAGAATACTGGCTGGGTGGGGTTAAGCTGGGAATCACTATGGAGGAGAAGGACCTGAGGGTAATGGTAACAGGAACCATGAACAATACTGCCTAGTGCAGGAGAGTGGCTGCAAAAGTGAACAAAATGCTGGGGTGCATGGTGAGGGAGTTTTCATCCAGGTGAAGAGAGGTGATTTTGCCCCTCTACAGGTTACTGGTAAGGCTGCACTTGGAATATTGTGTGATGTTTTGGAGGCCATACCTAAATCATGATATCAGTCTGCTGGAGGGGATGTGAAGGAGGGCAACAAAGATGATATGTGGAATGGAGGGGAGAGACTATTAGAGCAGGCTGGGATACCTGAATATGTATGCACTGGAGGATAGGATGGTCAACGGGGCATGATAGAGACATTCAAGTGTCTGAGGGAGAATCAATAAGGATAGGGCAGATGGAGTCTTTAAGCTAAGAAGGGGAAGGGACACCAGGAAAATGGGCTAAGAATAGAGGGGGGAAGATTTAGGAGGAAAATGAGGAGACACTATTTCACAGAGAGGGTGGTAGCAAAATGGAATGCACTACCAGAATGGGTGGTATCATGTAAATCTGTGAACAGCTTTAAAAGGGCATGGGATAGGGATCAGGGGAGAGTGAGTGTGGGGGGAAGCAGTGGGATGACAAAGGGGAGGAGAGGCAGCTGCAAACTAGGGGTGCTAGCTGCACACTCAAGCAGACATAGCTAGACTGGGTGGTCTGTTTCTGCTGGCACATTCGTATGTTTGTATGTTTGTATTAATGGAGGAATGGGGTCTGGCCAATATATGCAGAATGCATAACCATGGAAAGGAGTATTCCTTCTACTTCCCAGTGCATGGTATGCACAGCTGCATTGATTTGTGGTCAGCAGATGGAGGGGCCTCCTCTGGTTCTTTCAACCCCAGGATAGAATCTACATTCATTTCTAATCACACCTCTGTGAGACTTTCTTACCTGCCACCTGGTATGCAGGGGAACTCTCCCAGATGGAGATATAACCACGTACTGCTGAGAGATCTGAAATTTCATGAGTGGATCACATTGGAAGCAGACATGTACTTTCATATGGTTTCACAACTACGTTGTGACAGGAAAAAGACCAACTGAATTTAGAGCCCCACAAAAATGCCAACAGTGCAGGGAGTGCTGCAGCAATAAACCAACAGTGAGGGGAGAGCACCACTGCAGTATCACATCCATACAGGAAACCCATACACACACCAAATTTGACAAATTAGCTATAAAGTAGTAGGGGGCTTCGCCCAATGCACCCCTTGGCAATAAATACAACATACTCTGAGTAAAGCATCTAGTGGAAACCTGTGGAATAAATGCCATTAGACAGTATATTTCTATGCAGTGAATGTTTGAAAGCCTTGAAATGCGAGCAGAAAATCCCTTCAGGCACTCTTGGCAAACTCTGCTGACATACTGGAATGCAGACCACCACAACAGTCCAAACCAAGCCGTACTGTAACTCACGCTATAAAACGTAACCATTTCACAGCACAAATCCTGGGCAAGAATTACACCACCTGCCCACTCTAGAAACCCTGTCAAAACCAGCATACAGAGAGCAACCGCTCCAGCACACTCAACCATTGCTCCAGCATCCCAGTCGGCAAAAGTGCTCCAGCACACTCAATCATGCAGACACAGCCATAAAACACAGCACTGTAGCATCCCAGTTGGCAAGATCACAGGCATTCTAATACCAGCAATCACATGCCAGCAACATCAATGCATCTCCCCCATAATGGTATACCCATCCATACCAATGAGAAAGGGTAGGTGACACCAGGAATTGCTTGGGAAACTATTAAGGCCTTTTGAAGAGGCCAGATCATCTCTTATTCCATGGTGCAGAATAAAGCAAAAGCCAATAACCCTAATACTTTAAAGCAGCTTTTGCTGTGCAAAGAAGCTTGGTTTAAACAAGAATCTACCCTTTCATCTACCCTTCTGGCCACTACTGCGTGCCTCAGATACAAGATTAATATGATATTACATTGCAAGACTGAATGGCAATTGCTGAAAGCAAGCAGTGCCAGGTGGGTCCCATTCAGTGTCGTTCTTTATCAAGTTTAATTTGTGGCTCGGCAAAGCAAAAAATCCAACTAAAAGAGTTCTAGGAAACCAGCCACACAGTAATTCTGTATTTTCATATACTGTAATTTTATTCATAAATTGTGTCCAGCGAAGATGCCCACAGCAAGCCCAATGTTTCGCCCTCTTTGGGCTTATTAATAGAGAATTATCTATGTATAAAATAGTAGTAATAATACAATCATCAATGAATCTACAGAAGATAAAATTATATATATATATATATATATATATATATATATATATATATATAAATATATACTCACATACATACGTTGTAAAAAACTGCATTAATGCCACATTTAAGGTTCACACTAAAAAAAAGTAGGGAAATGTGACTTTAGGGTTTCCAACCCTAAAACCCCAACCCAACCCCTAAAACAAATCAGGGGTGGAGTTTTCTTAAGGGTTGTCAACCCTAAAGCTCACCCCACTAGGTGTATATGTTTCTGCGCTATATAGAATGGGGTGAACTTTAGGGTTGACAACCCCCAGGAACACCCCATCCCAGATTTGCTTTAGGGATGAGATTAGGGTCTTAGGGTTCTAAAACCTAAAGCCACATTTCCCTACTTTATTTCACTTTTGCCTAAACCCTAAATGTTGCATTAACACAGTTTTTTTGCAAATAATTTTCTTACTTTTTTTAGGTAGTATAATCATATCCTTATTTTCCTGTTGAAGTGCAGGGCACTACAGGTCCTGCGCTCCCATCCATTCTTACTTTTTCAGATAGTGTAACCGTAGCCTTACTGGTCTGATGGAGTGCAGGGCCCTTGGTTAGGGGCACCCCTATGATAATTCTATATTTTCATAACATTTTACTCATAAATTGTGTCCAGCAGAGATCCCCACATCAATCCCAACATTTTGCTCTTCTTGGGCTTCTTCATGGAGGATCTATGTATAAAATAATTATAATACAAACATCAATGAATGTACAGGAGACAAAATAATAATATTTATTATAGGTGTGTGATCACACCCTATAGCTGGCTTGAGTAGGCACTTAAATGTTAAATCCAAAATTTTGCACTTTAATAAGTTCGCAACCATTCAACAGATTTGCATGAGAATTTGCATGCTGCATTGCCCAAGGTAGATCTCTAGATGTGGCAAGTTATGTTCCGGTCGGATGTGCAGTTTCCAAGTTCCAGAGAGGTGAAAAAGCATTTTTTTGATCATTGACTTTGTTGTCTTTTTCCCTGTACCTGCCTACAGCCCAGATGGTTTGAAATCTTGGTCTGAAATTTTCATGGCAGAAAGGGACTAGCCCAAAGATATGCCTTTTATGAGTCTGGTGTAAAAATAATAATCCATTCCAAAGTTATTGCATTTTTAAAATTTTAAAAAAAATTGTTTCTGAGCAAGCTCAGTAAGTACTTCAAGATAGCTGTATGAAACAAAAAAGGAATGTTATTTCATATTGGAATATTCCTTTTTAGTTTGCTGCCATCTTGTTTCCATTTTTTCTTAAACAAAAATTTTTCAAAAGCCCCTAAAATGACATCCTGGAGAGAGACCAACACACATAGCTAGCTGATTGGGACCTCATTAGATATAATCTGCACTTCAATGTCAGAGATATGCCTTTGAAATGCTACGTTTTTTAATATTATAAATCTTTTTTCGTGACCACATAATACAAAAAAAGAATCTGTTTTGGTATCACGAGTCACGAGTCACGAAATAGAATTCTTTTTTGTGAAGGGAGAATCTTTGCCTATGATTCTCCTCCCTGTCTCCTGTAGTGTTATACATTTCCCTGGTGTCTAGTGGCACCCCCACCTGCTATTTCTCTCCTCTTCTGAAAAAGTTATTTCCTGGTGTCTAGTGGCATGCCCCACCCGCAGATCATCGTCCCCCTCACAAATATTTATTTCCCTGGTGTCTAATGGGACCCCCACCACCTGATTGCCCTCTCCCTCCAAAAAATGTATTTCCCTGGTGTCTAGTGGCACCCCCCCCACACCACCAGACGATTGCAGTCCCCTTTGTAGTCTGGATATTGGTAGTAGTGTTGTGTCCCATTATTACCTGAAATAAAGAAAGCCACCCCTTTTTAAAACATACAACGGTCCCTCGCTGATGCACCCCCACTCCCACAGCTCACTCAGCACCCACACCCCAGACTTCCCAGTACACTATCCCACACCCTCACTCACCTGAACAGTTCCCAGTTTTGAGATCCACTCCTGGATCACAGACGTGTCTTGCTGCTGGAAGGGGTGACTGCAATATAAGAAACAAAGGTAAATATGGTTCGGTGTATTTCAATGGGTGTTTCAACTTATATTCATGGCTCAGTCATTTCTGGACATTTTGACACCACATTTTCAACATAGTCTTTTGGTGTCCCCTCCTCATGAACAATATGACTGTCATTATGCAACTCTGACCCAAAATATGATTTCACGTTCACTTTGCAAATTCACCTTTTGGGCAAGATTTCAAAATCTTTCCTGCCCTTGCTCACTGGATGGGGTCATAAGAAGGCTATGTTGAAAATGTGTGGTCAAAATATGTAAAAATGGCAAAGTTATGACCATTCATTGCAGTTTCCCTATCCACGCTCATAACTTTGGAAATTTGTAATATTTTGACACCATTTCGACATAGGCATCTTATTACCCCACCTCACAAATGTCACAGCTGTCATGTTTCACATCTTGGCCAAAATGTGTTTTTGCACCTGTGGAACAGAATGCCATTGTAGTTGTGCAGAATTACATTTTGGTGGGGATTCAAAAATGTTCTATACAGTACCAGGTACATGAAGTGGAGTAATAAGATGGCTATGCTGGTAATTTGGTAACTGTTGCCCTATAAATGGAAGCACAGGGCCCTTCCACAGCAAGATACATATACGCATATATGGAGGCATGGGAGTGCAGGGCCCACAGGGCTCTGTGTTCCCACAGGCAAATAAAGATAAGATTACTTAATCTCAAAAACTATAGATGGGTGGGAGCGCAGGGCCCAGAGGGCTGCATGCTCTCATAGACAAATAACACTGATTACACTATCTCAAAATGAAAGGAAATTTTTTGCAAAAAATTACATTAATTCATTAGAGTTGATATCAAACAATAAAAAGGAGGGAAATACAACATCAGAGTTTCCAACCCTAACACTCCACCGCCACCCTGCTCATACCAACAGGCCTCAGCAGTATGCTTTGAGGTCATCAGCCATAACGCTCTCTCATTGTCTTATAATGTATCCATCTTAGCTTATTTATTTATGGAATGGGGTAAGGGTTATGGCTGACAACCCCAAGGCACACCCCTAATGCCTGTTTGTAAGTGCAGGTTGGGGGTGTGGTGTTAGGGTCAGAAATCCTAACATCATATTTCCCTCCATTTAAACTTTTGATATCAACCCTAACTGATGCATCATGTAGTTTTTTTGCAAAGAATATACAGTATATAGATAGACGTAGATATAAACAAAGATATATACTCTTCAGTCTTTCCATAGGACATGCAGGAAGGCAATATATTCTAGGGTCCACTTTGACTTATTACATGCATAAATAAATTCTGATGATCTGATGATTTCCCTATTGTTAAATGTTGATGGATTTGGGGAGGAGATCCTGTTAATAATATCTAATAATCAACTAAAACAGACATTCAAAATTCACAGGTCCATTTAGGCATCATCACTGACATTAAATAAATTATAGTCACCCATTTAACCCAAAACCATAGTAAAACCCTCACAGAACCATACTTATCCAAATTTCAATATGTTTAAAGCACATACCAAGGCAGTTCCACTCATGAAATAATCACAATGTTCCATTAAACATTTTACAAGTTCTAAATAATTCCCTGTATAAGAAATATTCTATAAGTGCACATAGACTAAGGAGTACATAGATAGATAGATAGATATATAGATAGATAGATAGATAGATAGATAGATAGATAGATAGATAGGTAGAGACAGTCACATAAGTTATTTTCAAGAAAACTGTGTTATTGTAAGATTCAGGGTTCAGGCTAAAGCAAAAAAATTAGGGAAATGTGTTTTGGGGCTTCCAACCCTAAAACCCCACCACTATCCTTAAAAAAATCAATGGTGCCATCGTCCTTGAGGTTGTCAATCCTAAAATGTACCCCATTAGGTGTATATCTTTCTGGAGTTTTTAGAACTGGGTGAGCTTTAGGGTTGATCATCCCAAGGAAGACTGCACCATTGATTTTTTGGGTGGGATGGTGGTGGGGTTTTAAGGTTGGAAAACCTAAAACAACATGTCCCAACTTTTTTCATTTTAGTCTGAACCATAAATATTGTATTAATGCTATTTTTTGCAAAGAAGTTCCTTACTTTTTGAGATAGTATAATCATTTCCTTATTTGCCTGTAGGAGCACTGGGCCCATACACCCATACTTTTTGAGATGCAGTAGTGTAATCGTATCATTATTTGCCTGTGCAAGTGCAAGGCCCTCTGACACCTGCACCCCTATCCCTCCATAGATGTGTATATGTATGTTGCTTGGAAAGCACAGGACCCAGAGGGCCCTGCACTTCAATTTTTAGCAAAACAACAACCAAAATTTTACCATAGCCTTCTTATTATCTTGCCTCATGATCCTGGTATGGAAAATGTTCAAATCCCCACCAAAATATTATTCCAAGCTACCACAATGTCATTCCATGCCTTAGTTGTAAAGCCACAGTTTGGCCAGGATTTGAAAATGAGAGCTGTCACATTCATGATTGAAAATGTGGGCTCAAAATATGAAAAAAAGACAACGTTATGCAACAAAGTTGAAAACTTCATTGAAATAGATTGAACTGCATTTAGCTTCATTTCTCATATTGCAGTTAATGGTTCCAGCAGTAACATGTGTCCTCAATTGGAGAGTTGATCTTCATCCAGTGACCTGTTTAGGTGAGTGAGGGTGTGGGTGGTGTGGGGGGATGTGTAATGGAGGTTGTTCAGTAGGAAGTCAGGGTTAGGGGGTCGGGTTGGTGAAGGATTGTTTTCTTTTTAACAGGTTTTAAAAAAAGGCATCAAGGAAGGGTTTCCTTTATTTCAGATGGGTTGGGGAGGCAGGGTGCCACTAGACTGTAGGGGAAACTTTTTTTTTGCCTCATTATTTATTCAGCCTACCTCCTAAGCTGGAGTGTTCCTATGGTTCCCGTAGATCCGTTCCATGGGTGGCTCCTGCACGGGGTACCATGCCCAAGCTACTACCTCTTCCTTCTCTCAGGCCATGTCAATGACTCCTTCCCCAGAAGACCAAGAGGTCAGGCCAGAGGGAGCTCTTTGAGTGTCCAGAGTAGAGCTGCAAGCAGATCCTATTCTCACTAGAGGACTGAGCCATTTTTCTGTGCCCTGAATTTTTCCCCCCTGGTATGGGCTTGCAATGATGCCAAGGACACAGTAGCTTACTCTCCCACATGACACACATCAGACAGTTGCCTGTGTCAACCCCACCATTGCACCATGAGTTGTGCAACCCCCCAGCCTCTGTCAGGAGCCAGCACCTTTGCGAAAGTCCCTCCCCATCCTCCCCAGAGGGAGAGACCAGTCCCAAGGATGCTCAATCCTCCTCCCCTGGCTGAACCCCTATGACCCAAGTCTGCTCTCAAACCCGGGTGACCAGTGTAGCATGAGGTGTGGTGTCCAGCACCTCAACCCTCACCACCACCAGAGGAAACTTTAGAAAAATATTGGAACAGTGACCGAGGGGTGGTGTTGCCTCTAGACCACAGGGAAACAGTTGTAAAATACAGGGATGGCAAATGGAGTGTGAGGGTGCCACTAGCCACCAAGGAAACATTAAAGAATAGCAGGATAGTGATCAGAGAGTGGGGGGTGCCACTATACACCGCAGAAATTATAAAAACACTATGGGGACAGCGATTGGAGAGTGAGGGTGCCACTAGACACCAATGAAATAATCAAACATTATGGGGATGGTGATTCAAAGGTGGGGGTGCCATGAGACACCAGGGAAATAACCAAATATTACAGAGATGATGATTGTAGGGTGAGGGTGCCACTAGAGACCAAGGAAATAACCAAACATTAGCGGTATGGTGATCAGATGGTGGGGGTGCCACTAGATACCAAGTAAATAACCAGACATTATGAGGATGGTGATCAGAGGGCTGGGGTGCCACTAGACACCAAGGAAATAGCCACACATTATGTTGACAGTGATTGGAGGATGGGGGTGCCACTAGACACAAGGGGAAATAACCAAATAATACAGGGATGGTGATTGGAGGGTGGGGTGTGCCACTAGACATCAGAGAAATAGAGAAATAAGCAGATATTATGTGGACAGTAATCAGAGGGTGTGGGTGTCACTTGACACCAGGGAAATAACCAATCATTTTGAGCATGGTGATCAGAGGGTGCGAGTGCCACTAGACATCAGGAAAATATTTAATAATCATGTGGACAAAGATTGGAAGGTGAGGGGTGCCACAGGGTAAAATAATTATGGGGATGATGATTGGATGGTGGAGTTGCCAGTAGAAACCAGAAAAATTACAGGAATGGTGATCAGAGGGTGAGGGATGCCACTAGATACCAGGGAAAAATAAGAATTCTATCATATTTTAATTAATATTAAAATTGTCTGAGGAAAATTTTTGTATGAATGAAAACATCATACAAACATTTTTATATGTACCAAAATATCATATTCAGATTTTTGTATGATATATGATATTTTTGTTCTTACTAAAATGTTCATGATACTTTCAATCATATGAGAATTTTAGTACTAAGTCCAAATGAAAAAACGTGGAAGCAAGTCATGAAAAATAATCTAAAATGTTTAAAAAAACACATTTCAGGGTAATGACTCCAACAGTTAAGTGTAGAATAAATCTGATCGAGTCCTGATGAGCAAGGTATGGAACGGGAACATTATTTTACCAGGAGTAGCACACTTAGACAGATCTTGTTTCCAGATGGAACCTGGGAGCACAAGGAAGTTAAGTGACTTGCTCAGGATCACACAGTATGCATCTAGGTGGTTGTGGGATTCAAACCCAGGTCTCCAGATCTGTAGCTCAGAGCTTTAACCCACTGTGCTATATTGCCTCCAAGATAGATGGTAGACCAAGGTAGATGTCTTGGTCTCTCTGTAGGATGTCATTTTTGTGCATTTTTATTTGTTTTATAGAAAAAATAGGAAAACAAGACAGCAGCAAATGAAAAAGTATTTTTCCCCTCTCAAAAACTGTTTCTTTTTTTGTTTCATATAGCTATGTTGAAGTGCTTACTGAGCATGCTTAAAACTTGAAATTTTAAAATGGATTAACTTTGGAACATATTAATATTTTTTTCACCCAACCAGTGCACTTCTGTGGACCAGGTCAATTGTACCCTGAAAATTTCAGACCAAAATTCCAAACCATCTGGGAACTAGGAGCTGACAAAAAAAATCACTTTTTTACTACCCAGATCTCAGAATTTGCATATCCAACTGGAACAAAATTTAGAACGTCAAGAAATCTAAACCACGATACCATACATGCAAAATTTTGTGCACAGTTTTTGAAAGGTTGTGAAGTTATTAAAGAGCAAAAATTGGGGTTTAACATTAAACTGCTTTCTCAGCCCTAAATATCGTGGCACTACCATGCCACTGTATTATAAATAAGTATTACTTTGTGTTCTGTAAATTCATGGATGTTTGTAAAATTACTATTTTATACAAATATCCTACTGCCTAGAGAAGCTCAAGAAGGGTGAAATGTTGTGCTTTCTGTGGCGATCTTTACTGGACACAATTTATGAATAAACTTATATGAAAATACGGAATTATGGTGTGGCTGGTTCCTAGAATTCGTTTACTTGAATGGCAATTGTTTCATGCTAATCTCAATTTTTGGGAGTAAGGTGAGAAGAGTTGTAAATTGTTAGCCTATAAGCTGCTGAAACAGAAGGCAGAGTCACAGATTCAGGAATTACAAACAGAAGGGGGGAACATTTACAACACCTAGGGACACCAATAAGGTCATGAGACAGTGCTACACACAACTGTACATGTCACAGAAAGCAGGTCCCTCCATTACATCCCTGGTGCAGATGTTCTAGGGTACCACTCAGATGAAAATGTGACACCTAAACTCTGAATGGAACTGCACCACCCCTTACCTGAAGGAGTGCTTAGGTGCACCTTGATGTAACTTTCCAACGGGACAGAACCAAGAAGGGATGGCCTTATTGTAGACCTGTACCAACCTATGCCACATACCATAATTCCCCACATGAACTGCCTTGCAGGATGCCAGGTCTCAGGGCACCCTTCACCCCCTCCATGAATGAACCATTTATCACCCTTCTGCCTAAGAAATTGTCAGATCCCCTCTACAGCACCAATTTTAGGCCAGTCTCCTAAATATCCACCAACACTAAAATTGTAGCTAAAGCCATGGCTAACAGGGTGGAGAAGGTCTTACCCTCCTTAATCCATTCATCTCAGGCAAGGTTCCAGAAGGGAAAAATGGGGGCCGTCAATATTCAAACTCTTCTTGATCTTAAATGGCGTGCAGAAAAGTCCAGCACCTCTATAGCTACCATGACAATGAATTTCCATAAAGCATCTGACTCTGTGGAATGGAGTTATTTACATTCCTACTTGGAGGCTTATGGCTTTGGTCCATAGTTCCACAGCAGTAGCACAACACTGTATGATACCCCCATGGCTAGCATCTTAACAAACTGCACTATTTCAAAACTGTTCGTTCATTGCAGAGGCACTAGACAAGGCGCCAATGTCCCTGCTATTACTCCTGATTGCTCTAAACCCCCTCACCAGAAAACTCCTTGACTTGGAACGCATACAATGAATTAAGATTAAAGATAAATGTAATGAGGTTAATATTTATGCCAATGATCTGCTCCTCACTATTTCTAACCCTGCACAATCACTATGACCCATAATGAGGTTACTGGACAGCTTCACAGCTGTCTTCTTCTTGGTAGTTAACTGGAAGAAAACTACCATCTCGCCCTTGAACTTGGCATGTGAGCCAACCTGACAAAAAGGCACTCATATAATGTGGACCACAGAAGGTTTCACCTATTTAGGATAGTGCTCACCACTAAATGCTCAGAGCTATTGGATGCTAACTTTACTTCTCTCCTAACTGCCCTTAAGCCCGAAATACAGAGATGGCTCAATGTTCGGTTAACTCTCAAAAAGGCAAAATTGAAGCTATCCAGATGTTTATGCTCCCAAGTTTATCTTATATATTTATTAATCTCCCTCTATCCATGCTGGATAAAATCTTTCATAGAATTGACACACAACTGGCTACCTTGTTATGAGAAGGGACAAATCTCAGACTTAGTAAAACAGAACACAGAGCCCACTGGAAACAAGGGGGGGGTAGGCTTACCATGATTTCAGGGGCACCTATGGGCATATAGGGTGATGCAAGCCACTAAGTGGTTCTTTCCATCTGCAGACAATACACCTCAATTGGTAACCTTAAAGCAGGGTGAGTGGTACAAAATCCTGACATGTGCCTGACTGACACACAAGATCACAACTCTGTTTGCCCAACACACAACTGCCCAACAAGCGTAAAGTCCCAATGTAAGCCTGCCTGACAATAGAAGTCTGAGTGCTGGAGAGTTGATAATATTTTAGTTATAGGGGATGCAGTGATTTTATGCTTGTCAGGCAGTTGTGAGTAGGGCAAACAGAGTCAGGATGCTTGTGTGTCGGACAGACACGTCGGAATTTTGCACCAGATCCATGACCAGGACATACCAGACACCCCCTGGATGGGACTCCTTCTGGGCACTAGTGGCAATTAAAAGGGAAAAGGGAACCCAATTATCCAGCAGCCTCAGAGGACATGACAGCTTTGCATGTGCGCTACTCTCTATCATAAATCAGTGTGGGTATCCCCTGTGCCCAACACATATAAATGGCACAACCCCAGCATGGAGGTGGGTGACTCCCCAGTATGGTGGAAAGAATGGGAGAGGATGGGGATCAGAACTGTGGCAGATCTTCCCTAAAAGGCTCAGGAGACCTGCTGTCATTCCAGCAGATTCAGGATAGGTTAAGATGGTTCCACCAAGCTGCATCCCCACCAAAGTTGTCAACAGGTGGCTTGGCGACATCCCCAATGTCAACAGGTGAAATTTTGCCTGTCAGAGATTGTGTTTTTTTAATGGGGCAATGCCCCCCTGAATCCCCCATGTGGGGGCTGGGCCACCCACACACACACATTTCTGTATAACAAACTCAGAGTCAGAGTTTGTTAGAAATTGAAGGGAATCACTGGTGAAATTACAAAATTTTGCCGAAGGTCCATCACAGCGATAATCTCAAAAACCTGTCCAGATTGTAACTTAGAGGTGTTTCATCATCAAAATGTCTCTGTTTCACTGGTATACTGGTTTAGATTACCCAAATCTGACTTCTGGAAGTTCCTACAAATCAGAAGGGCTATCAATGCATTAAAAAAAGACACACTCAATAGCACAGATATGGACATGGCTATAGCAGCTGTAAAAGGTAAGCAATTCTATGGGTATAGCTGGAAGGGTATATTGTACTATCAGTGATGCCCAGCCAGGGGTCATGGAGAAACATAAGTTGAGTTGGGATAGAGAGCTTCAGTTGGATCTCTCTTCTGACTGGTGAGATATTCGTCTTTGGGGCACAGACAAGGCCTATAAAGATGCCAAGGGGCAATTAATCCAGGCAAAGATTATTCATATGTGGTACAGGACACAGAATTGTTGTTTCAAAGAGGCCTCATACCACACTCCAACTGTTGGAGATGTGATGCTCCCATGGCGGGCATGCTCCATGTGCTATGGCGGTATGATAGTTACAGAATTTTTGGAAAGGAGTACTTGGAGACTACTCTATATTCCTTGTTCTTCTGGTCCCAAACAATCTTGCACTGCTCCTCTCTGACACCTCACTCCTCCGATGGGAACCACACCTGTCCGTCGACTTGTTGTTAGCCATAATCATGGATGCAACATAGGTGATCCTGGTGAAGTGGAGATAGGTCACTCCTCTATCCCTTGTGGCTTAGCATTCAGCAGTAGCCAAACTGGCAGTCTTTAAAAGATTATGTTATGCTGCTCAGAACAATCTGCCTCTTTACTACCAAAAATGGACTAGATACCTTAATTCCCAATTGTGCACTGTGCCACCCTCCCCAGAAAACCTATATCCCAAGGATTAAGGATTAGATAGTTGGGCACACAGTGCAGACAAGTGGCAAGTTTCATTTGGATTTGGCCTCCATTCCTCCCAACTTTGGGTACAGAGTATCCAAGCACTTCTCCTTTAGCTGAGTAAAATCAACTAGGGCTAGTGTGAATGTCACTATCATCTGCAGGAGGTCATTACTAGCCCAACTAACATTTTCTTCCATAGACGGTGAACCAGACTGGTGACTGGGCCACTTGGTAGACCTCTTCATGGGATGAGGATAATAAGACTGTGGCCTTCTGCTACGGTATCCTCAGGGTGTTCATTGCTAGCACTTTGTGATAGATTTTTTTTTGTCTAGGTAGTAATTGTGATTTTGGCCACTTTGAGTTTTGGTACTTATTAGATACTGTCAAGTCTAACTACTGTAATTCCTGTCTTGTATGTCAATCTTGCATTATTCTTTGAAACATAAGTACAGTCTGCATGCATTACTGTTTTTCTTTTTCTGGATTAATGCTTATTCTACAGTTGTTATGTCTCATATGCTCTGCTTTGTTTTGTCTATGCCTGTTTCCTTTTGGAAATGAACTTACATTTTACATGCTAAAAAAGGATGCACCTAGAAATAAGCGATCATAGCTTAGTGAGCCTGCCCTTGTTAAAAAATACAAACTGGTAAGAGAAAATTACAAGCAAATAATAAATAAATGGACAAACTACAAGAAATAATTACAGAGGAATATGTCTGGCATCACTACACAGTCACTTGAGCAAATTAGAACAACAGCTATGATATAAATATCCCAGATTACAATATATTTAGAAGAGAAAGGGAGGATACCAGGGGAATTAGGATGGCTGTATATCTAAAAAAATCATTAAGAGTTGTTGAGAACATTTCAATCACAGGGGATGAGTCAGAGGAGTCAGTCTGGCCTCAGTTAAAAGGTAATGAGGGGAAACGTTCAGAGTTGAATACCTTACAGTATATGCCGCAAAATTAGAATGTAGATAGGGTTGTGGCAACGGGAAGAAAAATAACAAAAGCTGTAGGCCAGGTCAGAGTATTGCTCATGAAGGATTTTAACCCTCCAGGCATCAACAGGCAAACTAATTCAGCAGGCCGCTACGAATGTCAAAGATTCTTGCATATGGTGCAAGAAAACATTCTCAAAAAGTGGGTGCAAAGTCTGCCCAGAGAGGAGTCAGTATTAGACCTGGTATTTTTCAATAAGGACATTCCTAGAAACTTCAGTAATGAGAACCTAACAGGTCAGAGAACCATATAATCATCAGGTTTAACATAGTGCTTGGGAAAGTGCAAAATAACCAAAGCCTTGATGTCAGCCAGATGAAGAGGCACTAAGGCTCTATAGCACTGGATGACTGGGCGCTAGTCAGTAAGACTCTAGTTTGAGGCTTTTGTGATTTAGTACTGTACCTTCAATTGCATGTTATGGGTGCTCTACTTTAATAAATCAGCTTAAAACTTTGCAGCTACACTGGTGTGTTGTATTTACTTTCCTTCTTTGCTGATTGGACCAACTTTCTGTTTGTCTGACATCCTACTATAGAGCTAAACTTTTTAAAATCCTTTTATCTGCTGTATTACGGAAGACTAAAACAAACAATAGGTGACTTAGGAATTACAAATAAATGAACTAGGTGGATAGGAAACTGTCTGGTTGCATGGCAGGACCAAGTGTGTTGTCCTGAATGGCAAAACTCTCAGATGTTAGGATGAATTTCAGTGGTGTGGCCAAGAGGTCAGTAATGGGATCAGTGTAGTTTATTTATTTTTTTAACTTTCTTTTTTTCCTCCCTCCTCCCACCCCGGAGCTGAGCTTCTTCGGAAGACTCCTACGTGCCACCTCATGACTTGCCTACCTGAAATCCCCGGGGTTTCTCCCATGAAGCCATGGTTATACCCCCCAGGCAGGTACAGGGCAGGGCCTGGACACCCCGATATCTACAAATTTTGTTGGGTCCTCCGGTGATCAGGCAGGCAGTCACAATTAGGGCTGGCATTGGAAGTCTACCTACCCATGCTCCAGCAGTGCTTTTTCCTCCTTTCTCTCTGTGTAGTGTGTGCCCTGACATCAAGGCATTACATGCCGATGTCACCATACAGTTCCCCACTAGTCTGTACTTCTAGTTTGCTGTACCTTGGGCCTTCACCCAGGGTCAAACAAGCCGAGGATCTTGTCCCTTCCCCCCCCAGAGAAGATGAGCAGGCCCTGGGATGCTCAAACCTTCTCCCCTAGCCAGCCCTCCAGCAACCTGAGTTCTCTCCCGAACCCGGGTTGCCTGTGTCACAAGAGGAAATCCAACTATTGCGCCAATGGGCTAGCTCGGGATCAGTACTGTTTAAAATGTTTTATTAAGTGTCTTACTGTAGGAGTGAAATTATACAGAAATGTGACTCTTATTTGAAGTTGACACACAGCTAAACATATGTGGAAGAGTAGTCACAAAAGTGGGGATAAACAACATAAATGGAAATGAGGAATGACTTAGTGATCAGGAATATATAAATTAAAGATCAATAACAAAAAATACATAATACAAGTTAATACATTTTGGTAACAAGAATTTACAAATAAAATGTAAACAAAAGGGTTCATGGTTGAACCTTTGATAAAGGAAAGGGGTCTGGAAGCAATGATAATCAGCAGTAAGAAAGAATCATCGTGCATAAAAGCATATGGAAAGGTAGATTGGATACTGTGGTATATTTTATTGTGTATCATTAGACAAAACAAAGAGGGGATTTTGTCACTGTACAGGTCAATGGTTAGGCAACACCTGGAGTACTGTGTACAGTTTTGGAACCACGATCTGAAAAAAAGGTAGGGAGAGTCTGGAAAATATCCAATGGAGGGCAACAACAATGATTAATTGTCAACAAGGGAAGACATACTGTACACAATGCTGCTTAAATTACCTTCGTTAATGTATTGCTTTCCCTCACTTTTAACTATTTACACTGTATTGTATTTCTTACTCTGACTGCAATATATTTACTCCTACTTGCAATGTATTCCCATCTTTGAAAATTGTCAAATTTATGTAATGTCATGATGTATTGTTCATTTTGTCTCTTTGTATTGTTCTGTATCCTCCAGGGTCATGCCTGAAAATAGGCATTTCCATGGCTAGTGCACCTTACCCGGTCAACAAAAACTAAATAAATAAATATCTAGAGAAGCTGGAGAGCCAGAACTATGCACTCACTGGAGAATAGGAGAGTGATGACATTATAGAAACTTACAAGTGCATGCACAGGCATAACAGGGTGCACACCACATATTCATTTAAAGCAGAAGTGCAGGGAAGCTGGTTAAAAAACAACTGACCCTACTTTTGCATTGTAAAATATTCCAGACATTGTCCAGTTTGATTTGCTGGTACAATGTTCTGTTCACACCCGAATTTAAATAGTCTTTCTTAAATGTTTCAGATTAGCCTTTTTTCCCTCAAGAACAAATATGACTATGTTATTTGGCTGAAAAATAACATTGTGTATTCAGCAAGGGGCAGGATCGAGAGGTTCCAGTCATTTAGGGCACCGGTGGCAGTGCGCCTGGTCATTAGGGTGCCACATTTTGAGGTTGCTGGCACCTCTTTTGTGGGAGGCTGCATCCCTTCATGCTCCCCCTTTTTATACTGTATATAATAACTCCAGGGGGTGCAGACCTTGGGGAGGGAGCAGCGAACTCCTGAAATTGGCACCCTAATGACAGGTGCACAGCCACCACTGCACAGATGGCCAGAAGGGGAATTGAGGTACTATAGAATCATTCAAGGCACAGGAAAGGAAGCAGCTGAAAAGTGATTAACGGCACAGCTCCTGGAATTCAGAAATTCTGATAATGCTGAAATTTCCACATAATTTGCAACATGCTGCAGACTATATAGTGCCACAGAATTCTTTGTTCTTGATGAATTTGAATTCACATATACAACTTTTCCATAGCCCTCGGTTCCCTTCCCCATCTTGTTTATCCTGAAGTTCCTCCTGTATGCTCGGCATACAATGTCATCAATGACATTACATCATATTTTAGTCAATAGTAGGCCTGCATTCTGCCACAGAAATTAATAAATCATACTGCAGAAACCATAAAATGCTTCCACAGAAGTCTAGGAGCCTTGCAGCAAAAATCTGGACAAAGTGCCAATAGGGACCCTTATTAACATGCATGTAAACCCTAAGTAAATTGTTGGCATATATATATATATATATGTCCAGCATCTATATACAGTTAAACATATTCAGTTCTCAAAGGGTTAATTACTACTTTTAACTGTAGCTGGAGACCAGCTTTTTGTGAAAGCATCTTTTGTACCACGGTTGCTGTAGGAGCAAAGTCCAGACAACTATCGGGGGTAACAAACTCAAACAAGAGGGGAGTTGTTTCAGGAAAGACATTAGAAAGTATTTCTTCACAGAAAGGGTTGTGGATAAATGGAGCAAGGTGTTGAAAAATGGAGTAACCAAATAAGCAATAATATCTTACAAGGTGGGCAGTATTGGGCTATACTGGACTGCCTGCATTCCAGTGGGAGATAGCCACACCAAAGAGAGGAACAGAGCAACACGGTCGGCTGCCTGAGTTTTCCTAGACATATCAGGCATTGGGGAGGCAGGGAAGTAAACAGAGTGATCGGCTTTTGTTTTAACCTGTGGGGCTTGTGGTTTTTTAATTCTTCTCCCATCTAGCAGGCTAAATTGGTGTGCTACTGTTGTGGTTCTATTTTTCTTTCCCCCTCTAGCAACCATCATAGCAGATTGCTGGGTGAACCCTTGGAGTCCAGATTGATAGGCTTTACAGAGGGTCATAACTGTGCTGTTTCTTTCTTAGCACAGACGGAGTGGCAGATTATGTTTTTTATATTGGGGAGAGGGACTGGAGGTTAGCTCCAGTCACATTCAGCAGGCAAGGCAAACAGTTCTGTTTAATTTTCATCCGAGAAGCAAATGGAGTGGCTGATTGTTTTCTTTGGGACCGGGACTGGAGGTAAGCTCCTGCCTGCCTTCCACCATTTAGAACAAAGGAGAACTGGACAAAAGGTTTTAGGGAAAGAGCACCAAGCTGAGTATTTAAAAAGGCTCAGTGTGCAGGACAGCATTCAGGAAACAGTGCACCAGAGAGAGTAGCAAAGCAGCACGGTCGGTAGCCTGAGTGTTCCTAGACATAATGGGCATCAGGGAGGCAGGGATATAAACAGAGTGGGCTTTTATTTTAACCTGTGGTCTTGTGGTTTTGTGATATTCTTCTCCCCTCTAGCAGGCTAAATTGGTGTGCTACTGTTGCGGTTCTGTTGTTCTTTTGCCCTCTAGCAACTGGCATAGCAGATTGTTGGGTGATCCCTCATCGTCCAGACTGATAAGGTTTACAGAGGGACATAACTGTGCTGTTTCATTCTCAACACAGCTGGAGTGGCTCATTATGGTTTTTATTTTGGATGTAGGGACTGGTGGTTAGCTCCAATCACATTCAGCAGGTAAAGCAAACAGTTCTATTTAATTTTTCTCCATGGAGCAGCTGGAGTGGCTTATTGTTTTCTTTGGGGCTGGGACCAGAAGTAACCTCTGACCCAGCCACCCACCATCGGCTTCTCTACCTTTAGAGGCTCCCAATATAGGGCTACGTCCTCATACTAAACAGATACATGGCTTACAACAGACATTTAAGGAAGCCTCTCCAAGTCAGGTTAATTTAACAAAGCATTTGAAGGGATGATCCTTTCATAGGGCAAATACATATGAAGAAGGTGGACAGAGGGAGAGAGAGTAGGGGGAAGGGAGGATAAGAAGGAAGAGGGAAGAAGGAAAAAAATATTAATTTTCATCCTCATATTATGTCTGTGGGGAATACAGACATTGTTAACTGCCACTGGTGTGAAGCATCCTTTCAGAGGGCATACATACAGGGACTTGGGCACTGCCCCACATGCTGGACCATAGGAGAATTAAAAGCTCTGCTCAAGAAGGCCTGTTCCCACATCCTCCACCTTCAAAATGTACTACTTAGAAACAAGCCCTCAGGCTGTCCTCTGCCATATCATCTCCATCAAGGAAACACCCTGCTCCACCAGAAAAAGCCTAATTCAGGAGATTGACAGGTGGTAAGGAGGCTTGGAGGCAAATCGTACAGGTCCCAACAAAATTTCCCAACCAAAGGAGCACCCATCCAAATGGCTAACATTTTTGTGCCTTTAGCCACTGTGAAGAATAGCAATGCAGTACCAGGAAATCACCAGTTACATCATCTTAAAGGAAAGGGCAAGGGTGGGCAAAACCATTGTGACAGATACCAGGAGTAAAATGAAGGTACTCTCTATAGGAGATTCTATGATCAGAGGAGTGGAATCTCAGCTAAGTATGGTCACTGGTTCAAATGCAGTGGTCAGGTGCCTACTCAGACCTTCCACTAAAAGGAATACTGACCGTATCAATAGGATATTATGCAAGGAAGGTGAGTGCACAGGTGTTTTTTGTCCATCTAGGAACAAATGATCTTGCTGGTCAAATGGTGTAGGAGATCCAAATGCACCTAACATGCTTAGATGACAATTGGCCCCCCACTTTCTGCTGTAGCCTTCTCTGAGGTCATCCCAGTATGGAGAGAGGAGGCGGTATGCAAAGAATCCACAAAAATGAGATGGAGGAGTTAAACGCATGACTTCAGGGCTGGTGTCTGGAAAGGGGTCACTTTTTTATCAGAAAGTGGAAGGACTTCAGGCACATTGAACTGCACCTAACTAAGGAAGGTGTAAGAACACTAGAACAGAAGTTTGGTGTCTTCATGGGATGTTTAAACTAGAAACTCTGGAGAGAACAGCAGTACAACATGGCCCTGTTGCCTCTCCCCCAAAACACAGACTTTTCTTCAATTATAATGCAAAACGGATGGTCCATCTATTAAGAGAAGAATCAAAGGGTACTGTAAAAAAGGGTTCAAAAGAAAGACATGATGCTAAAATTGGGGTAAGTCGGGTGTGGAAGGCCATGTATAGCAACACACGAAGTCTCGCAAATAAGGAAGCTGACCTCACTACAATCATTGCAGAGGCATGTCTGGACTGGGTTGCAAACACAGAAACCTAGTAAAATGATGACCATAACTGGGAAATGACCATCCTGGGTTTCAGCCTCTTCCAGAGTGACAGGAAAGGGAGAAAAGATGGGGATGGGTGGCAATGTATGTGGGGGAGGGACTAAACACTACAATGATTCAAAATGCTCTGACTGAATCTGTAGCTCTCTGGGTTACACTTGAGGCTGAAAATGGTGTGGTGACTAGGGTAGGAGTAATTTACAGACCATTGGTGCAGGGCTTGGAGGGTGACAAACAGATTACCAAAACTACACAAAGGATGTCTGACAAGGGGAAGGTGATAGTGGTGGGTAACTTCAATTTGCCTGACATAAATTGGGGTACCTACTCAGCAGCATCAAAAGGGACCAAGGACTTGCTAGAAGCTCTCTGGGGATCAGGGCTAAGGCAGCTTGTGAGAGACCCAGCAAGGGGGAGAAACTGTCCTTGACCCATTACTAACCAACAGTGAAAATATATTAGCAGTAGAAGCTGAAAGCCACCTGAAGTCCAGCGATCACTGCATGTTGTGGTTCCAGGTAAATACAGCAGTGGAAACTAGACACTCAAAAACAAAAGTACTGTACTTTAGAAAGCAGATTTTGTTGAAATGAAGGAGTGTGACTACTTTCCTAGTTATTTGCTCCCAGCCACACCTAGCAGACTGCACTTTATAAATGTGAGACAAGGAAGATGGAGTATTGTCTTTGCAAACAGAGAATGAAACAGCAGGACTCTAACTCAGATCAGCAAGGTACTTTTTGCATTATGTAAAGTGCAGGGCCAAACCTCAATCCCTCAGCCACCCCACATGACAGATTGCATTCTGGGAAGATTACCTTGCCAATATGCTATAAAAAACTGAAAAACAGGTTTCATGGAGTGAATGCTGACATCCTATTTCTATTGTCCATGAGAAAAGAAAAAATACTTAAGATTTTTTTATGTCAGCTCTGATCAGAATAGCTTTTAAAATCACCAATTGTTTTCTCATTCAATGTTTTCTAATACATCTCAAACTTAAAAGAAAAAAACACACTTCATCATCAAAGTCTGTTTTCAGCTTCCTACCATACACTTCATTTGTAAAAAAAAAAAATGATCTTGTCACAGACCACAATCAGCACTAACTACTAACAGACTGCTGATACCTACATTTACAATTTAGCAAATACTTGAAATCTAACTGAGTGGGGTTTCTGTAAGAAAACAGCTAGAGTCTGTTAATTATAGCAGTTTATTACGTTGATGATCTGGGCAGTTAGATCTGGGTTTGAATCCCACAGCCCCCACAAAAAATAAAAATGACAATTTTCTTACAGAGCTAGATATGTCTCTAGGTCTCCTTCTGAGGCACCAGGTGGATCTGATAATCATTTGTTCCAAAGGATTTTTAAGTCAATTTGAAGACATTAAATACCTTCTATTCTGTTCTCCACCACATAGGCATGTCTGTTGGTTGATAAGGTCCCAAACTAGTGTAACTGGTTACATCATGCTAGAGCTATCTCATGCCCCTCCCACATGAATCAGAAAAAAGTTTAGGGTGGAGCCAGAGGTGGATCTTACTCCAAAAAACAACCTTATGATGCCTCCCACTACTCAGGTTCCAGTTCTTGTACCACCCATTTACGAAAGAAAATAGTATCCTGCAACCATTGACTAAAATGAAAGTGTATTTATTTGAGGGTGGAAGACATTGCTTGGAGGAGGGTAAGGTGGAGGAGACTATTTACACTTTCAGTCATTTCCACGGACAGAAAACATGACATCACTCCTTTTGTACATGCAATACTCCTGTAGGCTCCACCCACAGTTGTAAAAATGAAAGGCAAGACCATGCAGAGTGTACTAGGAGAAGGAAGACATCCTGAACAAATACTTCTGCTAAGTGATCACAGAGGAAGGACAGGGGGAGAAGCCACAAAAGAGTAACAGGAACTTTGGAAGGGGGAGATGGATAATAGTCCTTTTTTGGAGACAGAGTCTGGAAGAGACTCACTAATCTGAAAGTACATAAAGCAATGGGACTAGACAGGACACTTCCAATGGTATTAAATGAGCTCAGGGATGTACTGGCTGCACCTTTGACAAACCTATTTAACAGCTAACTGGAAACAGGAGTGGTTCTGGAGAACTGAAGCAGTGTGAGTGAAGTATCACTTCGCAAAAATGGTAGCAGGGAGGGGGCTGGCAATTATACTCTGGTCATCCTGTCATTTGTGGTGGGAAAGTTAATTGGATCACTGCTAAAGGAGAGGACTGTGTATGTCCTGAATCCAGTGGGTTACAAAATCTGAGGCAACATGCATTAACCTGGAGGAGATCATGCCAGATGAAAAAGACAGATTTCTTTGACTGAGTGACCAAGGAGTTAGATCAGTGTTGAGCAACAGAAGTGGCCTACCTAGATTTCAATAAGGTTTTCAACACTGTTCTGCATAGGAGACTAGTAAGCAAGATGGGTAGCTTAGGAGTGGATCCAAAGGTGGTAATCTGAATATGAAATTGGTTAGGGGATAGGCAACAGTAGGTGGTGGTAAACAGAGTTCACTCAGATGAAGGGAGGGTGACCAGAGGGGTGCGTCAGGTATCAGTACTGAACTCGTGCTCTTTAATGTCTGTATTAGTGACAGGGCAGAGGAACTGTAAAGGAAGGTCTGCCGCTTGCAGATAACTCCAAAATCTGCAATCAGCATCCATTCAGCCTCTCTTATGAATATCTTATCACTTCCTTATCATACCTATCAAGTTTTAAACATGTTCCTATTCATTGCCCACCTACCATTCCTGTTAGTTTTTTTCACCAATCCTATCGTAATTATTTTAAAACAATGCATCACAGTGTATTTATACCTTACACTCTGTTTCTCTCAGATCTTTGTTATTCTGTGTTCCTGACTGGAAACATGTTCAATTTCCAATTAAAACCTAACGGCTTCCATTCAGCCTTTCCTTTGAATACCTTAACACTTCCTGCCACTAAAGTCTTCCTGTTAAATTCTTTTCAACTATTCTATCATAATTATTGTTTTAATCATGGTGTATATACATGCTGCTTATTTTGTTCAGTTTGCTATTCACCTGAAGAAGGGAGCTGTGAGGCAGAGAAAGCTAGTGTACTGACAGAAAACAGAGAGTGGTGGTAAATGGTATACAGTCAGAAGAGATGCAAATCACAAGTGGGGTACCTCAGGGATCAGTCCTGGGGCCAGTCCTCTTCAACATCTTCATTAGTGACCTTGCAGATGGACTAGAGGGTAAGGCTTGTCTGTTTGCAGATGACACCAAGATCTGCAACAGAGTAGATGATCCAGATGGGGTAGGCAGAATGAGAAGAGATCTGGATAAACTAGCAGAATGGTCAGAAGAGTGGCAACTGGATTTAATGCAAAGAAGTGCAAAATCATGCACATAGGGAAGAGAAACCCTGAAGCCACCTATAGGCTGGGAGGGGAGTTGCTAGCAGTCACAAAGGAAGAAAGAGACTTGGGCATCATCATCACTGATGACCTAAAATCATCCAACCAGACCTCTAAAGCAGTAGGTAAGGCTAGGGGGGTGTTAGGGTGTATTAGTAGGGGTATCACAAGTTGTAAGAGGGAGGTAATAATCCCTCTGTACAAGACACTGGTTAGATCCCATCTGGAGTACTGCATGCAGTATTGGAGGCCACACCTTCACAAGGACATTAACCAAATTGAGGCAGTCCAGAGAAGGGCAATCAAAATGGTGCAGGGACTGCATCAGAAGACATATGAGGACAGATTAACGGAGCTCAATATGTATACCTTTGAGCAAAGGAGGGAGAGAGGTGATATGATCGAGGCATTCAAACACCTTAAGGGCATAAACAAGGTGAAAGAGTCTAACATGTTTAAATATAAGAAAAATAGCAGGACAAGAGGACACAGCATGAGATTAGAGGGAGGCCGATTAAGGGGGAATGTGAGGAAATTATTTTTCACAGAAAGGGTGGTGGATGCATGGAATGCCTTACCACAAGAAGTGGTGGCTATGAATACAGTGAGGGGCTTCAAACAGGCATGGGCTAGGCATAAGGGAGCAATACAAATGACTGTGAATAGATAGGCCACTGACAGAGCAAAGGCCGATGGCACATTTATAAGGCAGAAAAAGAAATGGGCAGACTGGATGGGCCTTGCGGTCCTTATCTGCCGTCAACTTCTATGTTTCTATATGTTTCTATGTACTATATTACCTTTGTACAAGACATATGTTGGTCCAATAAGAGGTATCAAACCATCAAGCGACTCCTGCTTTCCAAGGACCAGTATGGCTACAGTCTGTTTTTACTAAATACCAAGGTTTTTAATACTGTCAACTTCAGGTCATAGACATTGACTTACATGTTACTTTTGCTGACTTCTTCCTGTAAAACTGTTAACTGCGATGAAGATGGTCTGTTATGAAGCTTCCTTTAGTGATGTGCTTTGGTATCTGTAATCTTTTATTTCCCCATGTTACCTTACTTACTGTAAATTATCATTGTGATTTTGTATAGTCTGACTTTGTGCCCCTGCAATTAAATTTTTCCCATTATTTGCCATTATTTAGTACTACTGTTAATTGGTGATGTTGCCTTGTCTTTCTCTGTTCTTTAACCTCCTGGGTTGCTCCTGGAAATAGGCATATATTTGTCTAGTGTGTCCTCCTTGTCAATAGAAACTGAACAAGTAAAAATTAAGACTATCTGGGCTTCCATTGATTTTGGTTCTAGAGCCAAACAACACTGGCGTTGATTTGCAGTTATTCAGAATTAATTTATTAACTAAGACAAACTGAAGAATGTTCACCAAATCTGCATTTAGATTTGCTTAGTATCAACTGTATCTACTGCACAGTGTATTCTTAGAGGTAGTAAAGGGTATCAAGTCATCTGCATATAAAATAATTTTCAAATGCAAAGCTACTGCAGGTAAGGAATCAATTTAGACTGAGAGAAGTGGTTGACACAGCATAGGTCATTGAGGCATTCCCATATTAGGCTGAGAAACAGGGTACTAAATGAGAAAAAGACCAAGGTAGAAAGGTCAGTGGGGGATGCTGCTACAGAAGGTAAAGCCATCAAAAAATGGAGAGCAATGAGTACCAATGCCCGTAGTCTGGGTAACATGCTTCCTGAATTAGTGGCCTTGATGGAGGAGGAACATTTGGATATCATGGCAGTCACAGAAACATGGTACACACAAAACCATGACTGGGACGTAAACATACCAGGATACACTACCCACAGGAGGGACAGGGAGGGTAAAAGGGGAGGAGGAGTAGCTTTCTACATAAGAGAAAATCAAAGCAACAGAACAAAAAGGGTAAACAGGGAGGAGAAGAAGCGACTGTGGGTCAATTTGGAGGCAAGCAATGGCAACCACAATCGCACAGGGGTTGAGAGCAGACCCCTCTCAGGGGAGGAAATGGGCAAGGAAATGATAGAAAGTATACTTAGAATGGCAGATAAAGGGAGATATTGCTGATGGGTGATCTGAATATGCCAGATGTTAACTGGAGTGCAGTTGCAGCAGCCACTTCTAAGAGTGGGTTATTCTAGATGCCCTCAGGGGGCATGCCTTAGACAACTAGTATTGAGCCCACTCGAGAGGGAGCAATCTTAGATCTGGTTCTCTCAAATGGAGATGAAGTGAGGATCACAGATGTAGAAGTGGGTAGCCATCTGGGAACTAGCGACTATCGAACAGTATGGTTCACAATAAATACAGCAATAGAGTCAAGCCATACAAAGACAAAGGTACTGTATTTTTAGAGGCTGACTTTGCTGAAAATGGGTGAGTGCCTAAGGAATGCACTAGCAAATGGGCAGGAAGGAGGGTAAGAACAATGGGGAATAATAAAAACTGCCATCACAGAGGTAACAAGCTTTGTGTAAAGCAAATAAACAAAATGAAACGAGGTAAGAAACCACTATGGTTCTCAAAGGAAGTGGCAGTGAAGGTTCAAGAGAAAAAGAAAGCATTCAGGAAGTACAAGGAATCACAGAAGGAACAGGACAGAGAACTGTATCAGTTAAAGCAAAAGGAAGCTGGAAAGGCAGTCAGAACAGCAAAGGCCCAAACTGAGGAAAGATAGCCAACTCAGTTAAGAAGGGGATAAAACCTTTTATAGGTACATCAGGAGCGAAGGAAGACCAAGGAGGGATAGTGAGGCTTAATAAAGGGAGGGAGGGTGGGCAGAGAGGGTGACTGTGAAAAGGCAGAGATACTAAACAAATATTTTTGCTCAGTATTTACAAACGAAGAGGGAGGTACCTAAAACAAACAGTAGAAACACTCTGGATACAGAAGTTCATACCAGCCCATTACAGAAGAAAGGGATCTGAAAGAGCTCTTAAAACTGAAGGTGGACAAAGCAATGGGGCCTGATGGGATTCATCCTAATTTGAAGAACTATGGGTAGAACTAGACACCACCACCACCCTCTTTAACAAATCATGGGAGGATGGGGTGGTACCTGAGGACCGAGGAGGGCAGATGTGATTCCCTTCACAAAAGTGGGAGCAAGGCAGAAGCAGAAACTACAGACCTGTTAGTTTAACCTCAGTGGTAGGGAAAATGATGGAATCACTTGAAGGAAAGAATTGTTGAGTATCTAGAGGCCAGCGGGGCACAGGATCCAAGGCAGCATGGATTCTACAGCGGAAGGTCATGCCAGACAAATCTGATAGATTTCTTTGACTGGGTGACCAAAGTAGTTGATCAGGGAGGGCTGTGGACATGGCCTACCTAGACTTTAGCAAGGCATTTGACACAGTCCCCACAAAGATTAATACAAGTTAGCCAGCCTGGGAGTGGGTCCCAAGATGACAGCCTGGGTAAAGAATTGGCTGAAGAATAGGACTTTAGAGAGTAATAGTAAATGGAGTCCACCTTGAAAAAGGGGGTTAGTAGGGGGAAATTTAGGGTTCAGTATTAGGGATCAGTCCTTTCAATGTCTTTATAAGCTTACATTGCAGAAGGACTGAAGCAAAGTATGTCTCTTTCAGATGACACAAAGATCTGCAACAGAGTTGATGCACAAGGTGGGGTGGAAACGAGGAGAAGGGACTTGGCAAGGTTAGAGGAATGGTCAAATGTATGGCAGCTTAGATTCAATGCTAAGAAGTAAGGTAATGCACCTGGGAAACAAAAACCCAGGGAAGAGTACAATGGGGGGTGAGATACTAACAACAACAAAATGGAAAGGGACCTGGGGTAGTTATATCAGATGACCTAAAGGTGGGCAAGCAATGTGAGAGGGCAGCAAGGAGGGTTGGGGAATACTGGGATGCATAGGAGAGGCATCACCAGTAGAAAACAAGAAGTTATTATCCCTCTGTACAGACAGCTGGTGAGACCACATCTGGAGTACTACGTGCAGTTCTGGAGACCCAATCTCCAAGAGACATAGACAGGATGGAAGCTGTCCAGAGGAGGGCATCTAAAATGTGCAGAGTCTGCACCAGAAGACATATGAAGAGAGACTTAAGGAGCTTAATATGTATAGCCTTGAGGAAAGGAGGGAGAGGGGGGACATGATAGAAACTTTCAAGTACCTCAAGGGAATCAACAAAGTCCAAGAGGGTAGCATCTTTCAAAAAAAGAGGTGTGCAAGAACAAGGGGACACAATTTGGAGATAGAAGGGGGGCGGCTCAGAGGTAATTTAAGGAAGTATTTTTTCACAGAGAGGGTTGTGGATGTATGGAACGGCCTTCCAGAAGAGGTTGTGGAGTCAAAAACTGGTGGAATTCAAGCATGCATGGGACAGTCATAAGGCAATTCTAGGGGGTGGGGGTAGGAAGAAGTAGGCTGCTGGTTAACTAGGATCTGCAACTTATCCATCAGGTAGGGAAATGGGCAGACTGCGTGGGCCAAGCAGTCCTTATCTGCTGTCAAATTCTATGTTTCTATGTTTCTAACTTAACGCAATGGCCAGAATGCCAAGGATCCTGATTTGTGCTTGTAGAAAGTCTGCTTCCGGGGCAAATTATTGCCTGGAGCAAACTAAAGGTACTGTACATTATATTGAAACATGCTTTAAGCACATATCAAGCACTAAAAGAATGTTGCAACATAGTGGCCAAGGGAGGTAGGCACTAACCAGTTTGCAGCCAAAAATCATAATCTCCCACTGGCCACATGAGCTACTTGGCCAGTTGCTGGGTTTTAAGGAGCAAATAGGCTTTTAGGGCTTGCACATGGCAATTGTTCCTGTGTTGTAATATTACATATTCCTACATCCCTATGCAAATAACCACAGATCACTAGCAAGGTGATATGGGATCAGTTGCTTCCCATTATGGCCTCATTACAGGCCTGGAGCAAACAGTGTTTTGACCTTGCCACTAGTGGCCATCAGGGTTGTCTATATATTATCCCTGGATTCCAGTGGTCTCCCCATTCCCTGATCACCTGTCCAACACAAAGAAAATTCTAAAGATATGTTGGGCAGGGGATTGGGAGGTAACAGGATTACTGGAATCCAGAGAGAGAAATAGTCACAAATTTCTGGTATGCTCAGCTTCCTGGTCTCTGTTCTGCAATAAATCAACACACTAGTGCTGTGTAAGGGATAATCAGCTTATAGTCTAATTACAAGACCTGCAGTCAGATTCACCACATACCCTTCCTCAAAACAGTCAAATATTTTCCCGTGATGCCGCACTTTCTCAAGAGTCTAGAGAAAGCACATGCATTGCACAAAAATGTTTGACAATCTTGAGTGGGGGACAGGGTCCATGGTGAATCTGACAGCTGATATTTGAACTGGAACAAAAGCTGATTATCTCTGACACAGCACTAGTTTGTGGATTTTTTGCAGAACAGAGATCAGGGAGCCAAGCCTACCAGAACTCTGTGAATACTTTTCTTTTGCTCTTGGCTCCTGTCCATTGCTGTTTTTTGAAGCCACCTGCTTGACTCTTTGTTTCAAGGGAAATATATGTAGTGATACCAGGCATGTATTCAATAGGAGCTGGAAGGGGGGCACTGGATGCTAGGGAAAATCTAAAGCTGTCAAGTAGGTGAAGGGCAGGTGAAAGAGGTGCAAGGCCATAAGACCTGGTTTGTGGAGGTGGTGAATACTGATGCACTGATGGTGGTTATTTACTGCCTTTCCAAATCTTCCAATGTGCCAGTGTGCCTATAAACAAATACAGTCTGCTGCTTTGCATAGGCACTCTGGCATAGTTTTGTGCCACTTACTAATGTTTTAGTGACTTGCTTACTGTGCCTTCCAGTTTGGCTCATTTATTGAGGCTCCTGCTTTTTCGACACTAAGAGTTTGTGAGACACTAACCCATTTTTATTAATTTATTTGATAATTGGTAACTGGGAGAGAAACTCAAGGCCAAGGCTCATTTCAATGTCTGACCCTGGGGAAGGGACTAGGAGAAACATTAGTACAATACACAGTAACATTTCTTAGTACGAAATGAACTGCAGTCAGAGAACAATACTAAACACATATGCAAGTGCAAATAAGACAGCAGCAAGGTACAGCATGAATAAAAAACAATACTGTATCAGATGAATGATCTGCTTTGCAGGAGGATGCCTTTCCATGTGGGGCATGGGTATGCAAAGGTGGACAGTAAATGGAAACATGAAGCAGATTACAGCAGACCCAAATGGAGGCCCAACACATGGATGGTAGTGGCTCAAAACTGGGGATGTATCTGTTGGATGGGTAACAGGAGCCATTAGGGGTGAGGAGCTTCAACTGATGTCAGAGGAAGCCAGGAGATGTGGACAGGTGGAAAGAAAAGGTGAGCAGATTCCAAAGTGTGGAAGTTAATAGCTGAAGGCAGATTAACCAGAAAAGGAGCAGGGATGAGTGGTGCAAATTTGATGATCCTTGGAGCAGTGGGAGTATGAGGTGAAGGAATTGTAGAGAGGACTGAGGAGAGCTATGAAGGGAGGGACCCGAACCATATTTGGATATGAAAGAAGCACAATGAGACTGGCAATGAGAGGACAGGGGGGATTAATAGGGAGGAGTAGAGGGACCAGTGATGAGCATGACAGGGGCAGTTTGTAGCAAAGCAGCAAAAGGCCTTATAGAGGGTACCAAGTGTAGCAAGTGGAGTGGAGGGGGCGATGCCATTGACCACACCCTAGTAGTCAATGACAATGGGCACCATTTTAGTAACAAGCTCCCAGTGGACTGCAGAGATAAGCGGTCTCTGTTGCAGTACAGAACACCAAGCTTGAGGCAGAGCATTGCATGGATGGTATCAATGTGGGCTGAGAAGTCAAGCTTTCTGTCACGTCACACACTGAGGAACTTGAGGGACTGCACCACTTCAGAGGGAGCCATCCAATGTGGAGAAAATTAGGAGAGTTGGATCTGACCAGTTTCTGACTGGAATCAAAGATCACATAAACTTTTTTTTAGTGTTGATCCAGAGTTGGTTGGATTGGAACCAGCAAAAGACATTGTGGATGCCCTGCTGGAGAAGGTATTTCACAGCTGCAGTAGAGGAACCAAAGGTGAAGATGACTGTGTCATCCGTATATTTGCGAGTATGCAAGTTGGCACAGGCAGAGGGGAGGTTATTCAGGAAAATGGAGAAGAGAATGAGACGCAGGATGGAGCTCTGAAGGACACCAGCCTGTAAGAGTAGTGGAGGTGACAGGAAGACTCCAGTCTATAACTGCTTTTGATAGCTCAATAGGTAGGAATGGAACACAGCAACTGTGGGAGCTGAGAGGTGAACAGAGCTCAGCATGAGTGGATGGGACATGGAATTGAAGGCTTTGGCAAGACTGATGAACATGGACACTGAGATGTGCCCCTGATCCATGCCAGAGAAGATGGAATCAGTGACACACAGCAGGAAACAGCTAGTGGAACTGTGTTTCTCAAAGCCACATTGGAAAAGGAGAGGATACTGAAGGATAAGAGGTAGTTGGAGAGTACGGGAATAGACACATTTTTCTTGCAACTGTGCAAGGGAGGGATAGAGGGAGATAGTATGGCAGTTACCTGGGGAGGAGGGGCCTCCCCTTTTTGAAGTGGAAGAACATCAGCAATCTTCCACAACTGAGAAACAGTACTGAAGGAGAATGATAGGTTGAGAAAGTGAGTAAGGGCAGATACAAAGGCAGGGGCTGGGAGGTGGAAGAGTTTAAGATTCAGTCCATCAGGGATCAACTTGGTCAGGTTGAGGGAGGAAAGGGCAAGCAGGGTTTCCTGGTTAGTGATGGTGGGAAATGGAAACCCAGGGAGGGGTGGGGAGGAGAGGAGAGGAAGGGAAACAGGAGTGGGAAGGACAGGAGCCTTAAGCAGGGAGAAGGAAGTGCACAGGTAGTGAAGAATTCATTGAAGGGAGCAGCAATGGTCTGAGGGACAGAAATAGGTGACTATTTAAGCATGAGGACTAGGGAAGAGGAGAAACATAGAAACATAGAAAAATAGAAGTTGACAGCAGATAAGGACCGCAAGGCCCATCCAGTCTGCCCATTTCTTTTTCTACCTTATAAATGTGCCATTGGCCTTTGCTCTGTCAGTGGCCTATCTATTCATAGTCATTTGTATTGCTCCCTTATGCCTATCCCATGCCTGTTTGAAGCCCTGCACTGTATTCATAGCCACCACTTCTTGTGGTAAGCCATTCCATGCATCCACCACCTTTTCTGTGAAAAATAATTTCCTCACATTCCCCCTTAATCGGCCTCCCTCTAATCTCATGCTGTGTCCTCTTGTCCTGCTATTTTTCTTGTATTTAAACATGTTAGACTCTTTCACCTTGTTTATGCCCTTAAGGTGTTTGAATGCCTCGATCATATCACCTCTCCCTCCTTTGCTCAAGGGTATACATATGAGCTCACTAATCTGCCCTCATATGTCTTCTGATGCAGTCCCTGCACCATTTTGGCTGCTCTTCTCTGGACTGCCTCAATTCCCAGTTAATGTCCTTGTAGGTGTGGCCTCCAATACTGCACGCAGTACCCAGATGGGGTCTAACCAGTGTCTTGTACAGAGGGATTAATACCTCCCTCTTATGACTTGTGATACCCCTACTAATACACCCTAACACCCCCCTAGCCTTACCTACTGCTTTAGAGGTCTGCTTGGATGATTTTAGGTCATCAGTGATGATGATGCCCAAGTCTCTTTCTTCCTTTGTGACTGCTAGCAACTCCCCTCCCAGCCTATAGGTGGCTTCAGGGTTTCTCTTCCCTATGTGCATGATTTTGCACTTCTTTGCATTAAATCCCAGTTGCCACTCTTCTGACCATTCTGCTAGTTTATCCAGATCTCTTCTCATTCTGCCCACCCCATCTGGATCATCTACTCTGTTGCAGATCTTGGTGTCATCTGCAAACAGACAAGTTTTACCCTCAGTCCATCTGCAAGGTCACTAATGAAGATGTTGAAGAGGACTGGCCCCAGGACTGATCCCTGAGGTACCCCACTTGTGACTTGCATCTCTTCTGACTGTATACCATTTACCACCACTCTCTGTTTTCTGCCCCGTCAACCAGTTTGACACCCAGTTGACCAACTTCTGACCCACCCCGAGCCTACCCAGCTTATTTATCAATCTTCTATGTGGAACAGTGTCAAAAGCTTTGCTGAAGTCAAGGTGAGCGACATCAACTCTCCCTTGGTCCACCACTCTGTCTACCCAGTCAAAGAAATCTATGAGATTAGTTTGACAAGACCTTCCTTTGTAAACCCATGCTGTCTTGGATCCTGTGCCTCATGGATTCCAGGTGTTGCACTATCCTTTCCTTAAGGAGTGCCTCCATAATCTTGCCCACTACTGAGGTAAGACTGACCGGTCTCAGTAGTCTCGCCTCCTCCCTGCTACCACTCTGTGGAGCGGGATCACATGAGCCCTTCTCCAGTCTTCTGGGACCTCTCCTGTGCTCAGAGACTCACTAAACAATTCTGCTAATGGCTCTGCTAGTTCCTCCTTTAGCTCCTTAGTACCCTGGGATGTATGCCATCAGGTCCCATTACCTTATCCACCCTGAGCTTAGCAAGCTCTTGTAGGACCATTTCTTTGTGAAGGGAGTAGTGCTCACCTCCCTCCCCTGTGTCCATGATGCTGAGCTGTGGCCCCGTCCTACCTTCTCTTCAGTAAATACTGAGCAAAAGTATCTATTTAGGATAGATGCCTTGCAGGGTCCTCCTCCTCACATGCCCCCTTTTCTCCATTAAGCTTAGCACTCCTCCTGGACTTTCTCCTTTCACTAATGTATCTATAGAAAGTCTTGTCACCTTCTTTTACTGTTCATGCTAGTGTTTCCTCAGTTTGGGACTTTGCCTGCCTTACTGCCTTACCTGCTTCCCTTAGGCAGTTTGGTATGCCTCCCTATCTTCATCCCGCTGTGTTCCCTATATTTCCTGAAGGTCAGCCTTTGGCTCTGACCTTTTGCTACTGTATTTGAGAACCAAAGTGGTTTCCTTCTTCTTTGCACTTCCTTTTCTGTCTAACACAATGGGATGTTGCTTCAATATTGCATCCTTAATGCTTGCCCACTTTGCCTGTACCCTCACCTGTGTTTCTTTTGCCAGGGCTAGCTTAACTCTGTTGGCCATCTTATCAAAGTCAGCTCCTCTGAAGTCCCATATTTTTGCCTTGGAATGGGATGATTTAGATGTAGTAGCCAAATTGAACCATACCATGTGATGGTCACTGGCTCCCAGGTGACCTTCTACCTGGAGATCTGTGATCCCTTCTTTGTTAGTCAGTTCTAGATCTAGGATAGCCCTGTTCTCTTGTGGGTTGCTGTATCAGTTGTTTGAGGCCCTCCCCCTGCAGGGAACCCACTATGAGTCTAGTTCTGGCAGATGTTCCTGCTGGTATTGACCAATCTGTATCCGGCATGTTGAAGTCTCCAATTATCAGAATCTCCCCTTTAGCTGTCATGTTTTGTATATCTTCTAACAGTAATGTGTCTATGTATTTCCTCTGGTCTGGGGTCCTGTAGACAACCCCAGTTCTTATGGCTGTCCCATTTCCTGTTTCCAGGGTGACCCACAGTTCTTCTGGCTCCTTATGTGTATTCTGAATTTCTGTAGCTTTGATATTTTCATTAACATACAGGGCCACTCCTCCCCTTTTGCACCTCGGTCTCTTCTGAACAATACATAGCCAGGTACTGAAGTCTCCAAGTGTGGTTACTGGTAAACCACATCTCGCTAATTGCTACTATGTCCAGTTTAGCCTCTGACATTATTGCCTGCAGGTCTGGGATCTTCTTTCCCAGGCTGTGAGCATTTGTACATGATTTTTCCATTGGCCAGATTTTGTGTGTTAGTTGTTGGGTGAAGTTTGGCATTACCCCTCTGTGTCGTAGGGGAGACAAACCTTTTTCTTCACCTGGTGATGCAAATGAACGCAAACATGCTGAATTCCTGTTTGACCACTAGCTGAGGGGAGGGTGTTCTTCCCATTCGACGTATGGGGTGCTGCACCCTCTCCCCATTTGCTAGTTTAAATATTCTGCAAAGACGCCAAACTTCTGCTCCAATGCACTGACTCCTCTTTAGTCAGGATGCAGCCCATCAAATTTAAAGAACTTTCGCTCCCAGAACTGTTGCCAGTTCCCTACAAATCTGTGTCCTTTTTCCTGGCACCAGCCCTTGAGCCACATGTTTAGCTCCCCTATCTCCCCTTCTCTGACCTTCCGTCCATCTGCTCCCCTCTCCCAGACTGGCAGGATCTCAGAGAAGGAGATGCCGAATGAAATAGATGATAGTTTGTCACCCAGCCTAGTCAGGTGTTCCTTGGTCTTCACAACTGACCGGATGGCGAGATCATTAGTCCCTATGTGTACTAGGACATCAATGTTTTCTCCTGCTTTGTGAACAATTTTAGCAATGCGGTCAGTGTCTCTCCATGCTGATGTACCTGGGAGACATCTGACCATCACCCCTGGTTGGAGATGGGTATCAACTCCCCGAATCATGGAGTCTCCTATGGTCAGAAGTTTTTTGGATTTCCTTTGTGCTTGTTTTGTTTTGGTTTCCTGATTTGGGTGAGTTTTGATGTGCTAGCTCCTGTGCATGATGTCCTGCTCCATGAGTGTCTTCTGCCTCTTTATTTGATTTCAGAGATAGAGGCAGATACCTGTTTGTAGTGTTTATATGGTTTTGGAGGGTAATGTTGAGAGCAGAGAGTGATGGGGCACCTGATTTGCTCCTCCTAACCATCTGCCAACCTCCTGGACCAACTACCCTCTGCGGTGGAGGTTTTTGTGTTGGATGCTAGGGAAATGGTGGGTGGTTCTTATAATGTATTTCCTCTTCAATATGAAATTTGAGGCGTGCAATCTCTGCCCATGCTGCCCGGAGCTGAGCCCTAAGATCTCCAAAGGCCCAGCATGTAGGACAGTGTCCTAAATCCTGTAAGACTGTCCTTCTGAAAATTGTTCCACAGTACCTGCAGTTAATGAAATCCATTCCAAATAAGTTGCTGGTTTGTAACCTAGTCAGAGTAATTAGAAGGAAAAAAAGGAAAAAAATGCAAGTAATGGTTTAATTGTGCTTTGTTTAACTTATTATAACAAGTTAAATTACTAGTGCCCTGTAAATGAGATCACCTTGTGGAGGCCCACTGATCCGCCCTTCCTGCTCTGCCACAGGAAATGTCACAACTGTGGTACCCTATAAAAGGAGTGTAGCATGGGTGGTTGGGCCCTTTCCTGCCTAAAAAGAAGAACCACAGATGAAAGAACAAGGAGGTAAGAGAAACAATCAGTCAACAAACAAACGAGTAACCCTGAAAGCTTATCCTAATGTTAGATAAAACTGTAAAACCTGTAAAGCACCACCTGTAATAATTTCAGAGGAAGATATACGCTGTAAGAAACACTTTGCTCCAGAGAAAAATAAAGCAGTAACAGAAGATATACCTTGCAAAGACAATTTGAATCAGAAGATTACAGGGAGTAATCTGTTAGCACACACCTGTAGGCACACTTTTGTAATAATGCAGAAGAAGGTATACCAGCAACAACAATTTGAATCAGAGAAAATAAAGCAATGAAATGTTAGCAACAAACAGTAGCAATCCCTGTGAGTAAAAAATAAAAACACCACCACACAGTAAATCTGCTTAGCCAAACTAAGTCTTAATCCTTTTCCCTTGCTCTGGTAAGTTTCTCTACTCTGCCTTTCAAGCAGTCTTAGAAGGAAAGAGCTCAGGTGAAGCTAGGTGCCTTGGCCAGCAAACCAAGTCTTCTAGCTCCTGAAGCTAGGTGCCTTGGCCAGCAAACCAAGTCTTCTACCTAGGAGTTGGCAGGAGGGTCAGAAAGTGATCATTTAGTGAGTGCTAACATGTTTCTAATATCCTGGCCTGTGTGTGCTTCTGGAAAGATATTTATTATGGCTGTAGTGGACATAGCCCTGCAGACATCTTGCAAGTACAGTAGACTAAAAGGGAGCCTACCGGATACAGGACAGACTTGTATAAAGTGGAGTTGAACAGGAATCACTGCATCTCCACAGCTTGGCAGAGGACACAAGAAGGAAGGAGTGCTGTGTGACTGGACTTCTCTACTGGGACTAAGAAGTATAACTCTTCTACTTGTACCTTTGATTTAGGGTAAAAAAACAAATAAAAAAAAATTAGTGTGTTGGTCTCAGTTAGCTAAAGTGGTTATCTGAACAGTTATCTAGGTGTAAATCGCAGGTGGCTGAAGGGGTTTGATCGCTGTGCAGTTTAAATTACTTGTAGAAAGATTTAGTAAGTAGGGGGAGTGGTTTAGCTAGAAGGAAACTAGCTTTAAACACTGCCTTAGAAATATTCTGTCAGAGGCTTGGCAGAGGACACAAGAAGGAAGGAGTGCTATATGACTGGACTTCTCTACTGGGACTAAAGAAGTAGAACTCTTCTACTGGGACCTTTAATTTAGGGTAAAAACCAAACAAAAAAAATTAGTGTGTTTGTCTCAGTTAGCTAAAGAGGTTATCTGAACAGTAATTTAGGTGTAAATCTCAGGTGGCTGAAGGGGCTTGATTGCTGTGCAGTTTAAATTAATTGTAGAAAGATCTAGTAAGTAGGGGAATGGCTTAGCTAGAAGGAAACTAGATTTAAACACTGCGTTAGAAAGATTCTGTCAGAGGCTTGGCAAAGGACACCAGAAGGAAGGGGTGCTGTGTGATTGGACTTCTCTTCTGGGACTAAATAAGTGAACTCTTCTACTCTCTACACTCTTCTAAAAACCTATATAGCCCATCTTCCCTCTCCTCCACCCTCCCTCCCAAAGCTAGTTCTACTTTGATAGGCACAGGATTTGACTAACAACAGGAACTTCCTGTTTGGGAGCAGGAAGTGAGTGAGTGATCACAGAGCCACCAAAGACACACTATCCTAGAAGGGCAAGAGTAGATCTCTGGCCCCCTCTAGCTGCTGGAGGTCTGCCTCTAAGCAAGTAAGGGGTCTACTGAGAAATATAAGATCTTCTTGTCTCAGAACAGGACAAACAGGAGCTTAAAGCAGCAGTACTATGAAAAAAAATTGCGCTTTTTTGACAGTTTATTCTCTGTGCCCTGCTAATCATATACCTGGTACTCTTTCTCGCTGGCATTGTTCTATTGCCGAGTAATTTGCTCAGTTATTCTCTGCTTTTGTTTACATGTCTGCCACCCAGCATGTTGCACTGGAACCCCCTCTGCTGCCAACTGCACGTGGGAATGACTTGCAGGGACATCGGGAATGGTCAGCAGAGGGTCCCTCTGCTGTTGTCAAAAGATGTGATGCGACCTGAAGAAAAAGCGCAGCTGAAATTAATCAGCCGCCATATTTGTTGTAGCGCTACAACACTTCAAATAAATTGCAAATATCTAAAAAACTAAAGACGACTGGAAAAATATTTACAGGTATGGAAACTGGAACTTTGATGCACATGCTTACAGCTGCAAAACAGAATTTTGATTGGTCACTTCCTGATTTGGTAGTACTGCTGCTTTTAATGGGCACAGAGGCAGTAAGTAAGGAGAGACAGAAGGAAAAAAAACAGAGGAAAGAGTAAGATTCCAAACAGTAGTGAAGGGCCAGAAATAAGACATGATGGAGTGGTGAATGCAGTGGCTGTGAGCAGCAGTCTTCCGGGAGGTGTTCTGAGGATGCGGTGTTCTCCCATCTGCAGGCACCTCTCTGGGCTGAGGGGGAGGTTGCTCATCTCCAGGCTGTGTTGGCCAGGATTTGTGGGACCTCCTCTTCCATCCAGGGACCACCAGTGCCTCTGCCATTGCCTCAGAGGTTGCCAAGAAAGAGGAAGGGTTGGACCACAGTGGGCTCCAGGGAGGGTGAGGGTGGTGGAACAGAGGTGCATCCCTCCAGTTGTACCTCTCCCACAATTCCTATGCCATTCTGGCGAAGTGTGGTTCCTCTATGGAGGCACCACAGTGGAGACCAAGGAAGATGCTGGGAACCTCCACAAAGGAGACCCACAGGAGGGTGGCAGGGACCCTGCAGGGAAGGAAACAACCCTGGTGGGGACTCATTGTTAGGAAGGTAGAACAGGGAGGAGAGGGAGGAGAGGTGCCTGCCTGGCGCCATGGCTTGGAGAGACAGGGAGTGAATCCTCAGGATTGCCGGAGCAGCTGCACAGGAGAGGGAACTGGATGTCATTGTCCACCTTGGGACAAATGACCTGGCTAAGAAAGGGATCAGAGCAGTGCAGAAAGAGTTTGTGGAACTGGAGAGAGACCTTAGACAAGTAGCATGCACAGTAACCTTCTCGGAGGTGCTGCCTGTCTATGGCATACGAGAGGCTAGGGTGCTCAACACCATGGGATTCAATCAGTGGCTGAAAAACTGGTGCAGAGCTCAGGGATTTGGCTTCATTGGGGACTGGAGGTCCATCTGGAGTGATGCTAGCCTATACTGGCATGATGGGCTGCATCTGTCCAGGAGGGGAACCAGGATCCTAGGTGATAGGTTTAAATGCTTCATTGGCAAGTATTTAACTAGCCAAGGGGGGGGGGGCACTGGAAAGGAGCAAAGAAATCCTAGCACCCAAGAAAAAGTCATGGTAGTAAATGCAGTAAACACCAACATAGAGATGTCAATAGGGAGAAGGGCACGGGTAAATAGAGAAATTGACAAAGGCAAGAAGGACAGGTATGGTGCAAAAAGGAGTAAGGCCATCAGGAAATGGAGGTAATGAGTACCAATGCCGTAGTCTGGGCAACAAGCTCCTGAACTGGTGGCCTTGATGGAAGAGGGATGCCTGGATATCATAGCAGTCACAGAAACATGGTACACAGAGAACCATGACTGGGATGTTAACATACCAGGGTTATATAATCTACAGGAGAAACAGGAAGGGGAGAAGAGGGGGAGGAGTAGCTCTCTATGTAAAGGAAAGAATAAAAGCAACTGAACAAAAGAGTAAACAGGGAGGAGAGGAGGCACTGTGGGTCACATTGGGGACTGGAAGTAGCACCACAATACGCACAAGGGTTGTATACAGACTCTCAGGTCAGGGGGAGGGAATGAACAAGGATATGATAGAAGGCATTCTAAGGATGGCAGAGAAGGTGAGATACTGTTGATGGGAGACCTGAATATGCCAGATGTCAACTGGAGCACATTTGCTGCAGCCACATCCAAAAGCAGGGCCATTCTCAATGCCCTACAGCTGGCATGCCTTAGACAGCTAGTTTCAGAACCCACTCATGAGGGAGCAATCTTAGACCTCATTCTCTCAAATGGGGACAGTGAGAGGATCTCAGCTCTAGAAGTGGGTTGCCATCTGGGACAAGTGACCATCAAACAGTGTGGTTCACATTAAACTCAGCTACAGAGTCAAGCCATACAAAAGTGAGGGTACTGGACTTTGAGAAGGCTGACTTTGGCAAATGGGAGAGTGCCTCAGAAAAGCACTAGCAAACAGGCTAGAAGAAGGGGTGGAGCAACAATGGGGAATCATCAAAACTGCCATCACAGAGGCAACAAGCCTTTGTGTGAAGCAAATAAACAAATCAAAATGAAAGAAAAAGCCACTATGGTTCTCAAAAGAGGTGGTGGGGAAAGTCAGGGAGAAAAAGATAGCATTCAGGAAGTATAAGAAAATACAGGACAGAGATCTGTACCAGGTAAGGCAGAAGGAAGCAGGGAGGGAAGTCAGAATAGCAAAGGCCCAAACTGAGGAAAGGACAGCCAACTGGATTAAGAAGGGGGATAAAACCTTTAATAGGTACATCAGGGAGCGTAGAAACACAAAGGAAGGGATAGTGAGGCTGAATAGAATGAATGGTGGGTGGGCAGAGGGGGATAGTGAAAAAGCAGGGATACTGAATGAATATTTCTGCTCAGTATTCACAAAAGAGGAGGGGGAGGTGCATAATCCAATTAACAGAAGCACTCTGGATAGGGGAGGTCGATCCCAGTCCTTTCACAGAAGAAAGGGTTCTGAAAGAACTCCTAAAACTGAAGGTGGACAAAGCAATGGGGCCTGATGGAATTCACCCCAGAATTCTAAAAGAATTAAGGGGAGGACTAGTGAAACCACTGACTACCCTTTTTAACAAATCATGGGAGGATGGTGTGGTACCCGAGGACTGGAGGAAGGCAGATGTGATTCCCCTTCACAAAAGTGGGGAAAAAGACAAAACCGAAAACTACAGATCTGTCAGTTTGACCTCAGTGGTAGGGAAAGTGACGGAATTACTTCTGAAGGAAAAAATTGTTGAGTACCTAGAGGCCAGTGGAGCACAGGACCCAAGGCAGCATGGGTTCACAGTGGGAAGGTCATGTCAGATGAATCTAATTGATTTCTTTGACTGGGTGACCAAAGTAGTAGTCCAGGAAGGAGCTGTGGACATGGCCTACCTAGACTTTAGCAAGGCATTTGACACAGTCCCACACAAAAGATTAATAGTCAAATTAACAAGCCTGGGAGTGTGTCCCATGGTGGTAGCCTGGGTAAAATATTGGCTGGACAACAGGACACAGAAGGTAATTGTAAATGGAGTCCAATCTGAAGGCAGATGGGTTACTAGTGGGGTACCGCAGGGTTCAGTACTGGGTCCAGTCCTTTTTAATGTCTTTATAAGTGATATTGCAGAGCGACTGGAAGGAAAAGTATGCCTCATTGCAGATGACACAAAGATCTGCAACAGGGTTGATACACAAGGAGGCAGGGAAAGGATGAGAAGGGACTTGGCAAGGTTGGAGGAATGGTCAGAAGTATGGCAGCTAGGATTCAATGCAAAGAAGTGCAAAGTAATGCACTGGGAAACAAAAAACCAGGAAAGATTATACAATGGGGGGTAGTAACAAAAACAAAAAAGGAAAGGGACCTGGGGGTAATCATATCAGATGACCTTAAAGTTAGCAAGCAATGTGAGAAGGCAGTAGGGAGAGCTGGGAGTATTCTGGGATACATAGGGAGAGGCATCACCTGCAGAAAACAGGAAGTTGTTATCCCTCTGTACAGACAGTTGGTGAGAACCCATCGGGAGTACTGTGTCCAGTTCTTGAGACCCCGTCTCCTCAAGGACATAGACAGGATAGAGGCAGTCCAGAGGAGGGCAACTAGAATGGTGCAGGGTCTGCAAGAGAAGCCATGTAAGAAGAGACTAAAATAGCTTAATATGCATACCCTTGAGGGAAGGAGTGAGAGGGGGACATGATAGAAATGTTTAACTACCTCAGTGGAATCAACAAAGTCCAGGATGGTAGCATCTTTCAGAAAAAGAGACATGCAAGAACAAGGGGACACAATTTAAAGATGGGGGGTGGTTCAGGAGGCAATGTGAGGAAGTATTTTTTCACAGAGAGTGTAGTGGATGCATGGAACAGCCTTCCTGAGGAGGTTGTGGGGTCTAAAACTGTAGGAGAATTCAAGAATACATGGGACAGACATAAGGCAATTCTAGTCTGGTGTAGGAAGAAATAGGCTGTTGATTGACTAGGATCTGCGGCTTATCCCGTAGGTAGGGAAATGGGCAGACTAGGTGAGCCTATCGGTCCTTATCTGCCATCAACGTCTATGTTTCTATGTTTGTCACCCAAGTGCAGGAACTCCAGTGGTCATCTTGGACACGGTGGACAATGTCATGTTACTCTGCAACCTCGGCTGCAGCTGTAATGGCTCTGGCCAGATTTTGTTTAAACAGTTAAAGCATTGGCAGACACATTCATTTTTAGTAGTTGATTGATTAGCATCTTACGGTTAACTTGGCTGAAGTCCTTAGTAAGGTCTACAAAGATACAGTAGCACCTATGTTCATTTTCCTGCTGACATAATTTACGAACTTGGCCAGAGCCATATTGGTGCCCTGAACTCTTCTGAGACCTTGCTGTTGTTCAGACCATTTATTTGCTTCAAGATAATCAGTTAATTTTGTGGATACAATTGTTTGGGCAGCTTGCCCCATGGAGATACCACTGATATACTGTAGAGCAATAATTATCAGTGTAGTGTCATCAACTTTGGATATGAGGTTAAATGAGTGACTTTTCAGGCAGTACCAGTAGTAAGTGGCATACAGTATTGATAGTCATAGTTGAGGGAATCAAGATATATTGCACTATTGTCTTTGGGAATATAAACATAGGGTCTAAGCCATCGGGTCCTGAGCATTTGTCTGTAGACAAGCATTTGAATAGTTTAAGTACAGTGCAGCACCTCCTTGGATCTAACCATGTTCATACAAAAAAGGAGTCTATACTGGACTGTTGTGAGGGAGGTCATTCAAGGTTTAGCTTGTATGCTTACTAACCCAGGAATACTTAGAGACATGTACTATAGACTGAAAAGTCCAAGAAAAAATAATTAAAAGCATTGCCAGTTTTGAGGGAATCAATGCAGTTTGCTTGATCTATGATAAGATAATTTGTTAAGTCTATGTTGCTTTTCCCACAGCATCCATTTTTGTTATTCTAGAATTTTTTATAATTCCTAAGTGATTTTTCAAGCTGCCAGTTTAGGAGCTGACATTACCTGATTTGAATCAGATTCTGGTAGCCATCTTAAGCACTTCTGTTTTCATCCAGACCTTTCATAATTTTGATGTTCTTTAATTTGTGGCACAATCCTTCTCTTTTTCTTCATTAATGTTAAGAGATCACTGTTTAACCACTGACATGGATCAAGATAACAATTTTAATGGAAAGAGTGCTCAAATAACTATTGGGATTAAAGGTGGAAAATCACCAGGTCCAGATGGACTTTTCTCTAGGGTGCTAAAGGAGTAGGCTCGCTCTAGGGAAGAATGATTGGCAGACCTGTTCAGCTGTTTCCTGGATACAAGAGAGGTCCTTGAGGATGGAAAAGTAGCAGATATCATCCTTCTGCATAACAGCAGAGAAAGTGGGGACCCAATGAACTACAGGCCAGTAAGCCTAAGGGTGACTGATTGAATTCCTGGAGGCACAGGGGCTCCATGACCCAGTGCAGCATGATTTTTAAAAGGAAGATCATCTCAGACAAACCTCACTGAATTCTTCAAAGGGGTTTAATGGGATCTTGACAAAGTAGGGCCCTGGTTGTCTTGTACTTGGACTTCAGTAAAGCTTTTCATTTGGAGCCCCACATCTGGTTAGTGAAGAAAAACTGAGGGACATAGGAGAGGGTGGCAGACTGACAATTTAGGTGAGCAACTGGCTTAGAGACAGGACCCAGTGGCATGTTGTAAATGAGGTTAGGTCAGGATTGAGGCAGGTGGCGAGCATGGTGACTCAGATATTGGTCTTGGGCCAGATGCTTTTCATGGTGTTCATTTGTGATATAGGGTTAGACATACTGTATGGGGAAGGATACTGTTTGTCAATGACACCATGATATGCAGCAGAGTAGACAATGAAGAAGGCATCAAGGAACTAACATAGGATATTGCAAATTTGAAGAAATGGACCAGTGTCTGGTTACTAAGATTTAACACAAAACAGTGTAAGCAAGTGCATTTGGGAAGAAAAAAAAAACATAAGATTGAATACTAGACAGCATGTGCACAACTGGAGCATACAACAGAGGACAACGTTTTGGGAGTTTTTATCAACAACAGCCTAAATAACTCTGCACATTGTGTTTACAAGGCATTTAGAAATGAAACAGGATGTTTGGATGCATAGACAGGGCCTTCTTTATTTATTTATTGAAAAGTTTCACCAGGAAGGCACACTGAGCAACAAGTCACTCGTCTCCCAGTGCGACCTGGGGGGAAGGGGTACAATTGGAATGAGACATTAAACATTCAAGTTACAAAATCAACATTAACATACAGAATCGGCATGGTAGTGCTGAGGGTTGAGGTGCTGGATGCCACACCTCTAACCATGCCGGCGACTCGAGTTCGGGAGCGAGCTCAGGCACCGGGGGGTCAGCAGGGGAGGGATTGGATTTAGGGCCTGTTGGGCTACTTTTCTCTGCCGGGGGGAGGGTACTGGGGAAGTCTGGCACTTCAGCAACCCCTGATGGAGACCAGGTGTGCTGCAGAGCATTGGGCTGCATGTACTCAGCGTGGCTTGATGCTGGCAGGGTAGCCGTGTGTCGAGAAGTTGGGGACATGCACCACGCATGGGGGGGCACATAAAAGGGGAATAAAAAGCCCTCTCCTGATGGATAGATGACGACTCCTCCAGTGCCATCACCACACGCCCAACGCTGGTTCCCCGTCACTGCCCCTTTGATCTCTCCGGGGCTGTAGGGCCTGTGTCCACGGGGAATTGTAATGCCCTTGAAGATGACGGGGGACACAGTGGGAGGTAGAGTAGTTAGGTGAGTGGGGTAAGCCTGAGAGAGTTCCAGATAGAAGGGAGAGAAAAATATTCCACAAAAATAAAAAATTAACACACAGTTGTAAGGCAGGTGTTTCAAACAGTGTTGCGCATAAAATGTTGAAAGAGTGGACAATAGAAAGTGCAGAGTTAATAAGTAAACAAGTGCTTACATGAAAGAAAAGGGGGAAGGGAAGTGAGGGGTGAAGAGGGGAGAGGGGAAGAGTTGTATCCCCGGAGATCCCTTCAGGATGTGAGGGACCCTGCAAAGGGACGGGGGGGACCAGAGAGAAGAATCAGTATTTATATAGCGCTTTTTTCATACATCCAAATCACTTTACAAGCAATGCTAGACTGGTAGTGAAGTGACTGAATGTGTGGTGGCGGCCATATCGCACATCATCACCCACACACAGCCTGGATAATTGCATGAACCGGTTTTATGGGAAGGGGAATGTTGGCCAGGACACCAGAAATGTTCCCTACTCTTTGTGAAGAGTGCCCTGGGTTCTTTTACTTCCACCTGGACACCCACCAGGACTACACCAGGATGGGCAGAAGGGACCTCGGTTTTTTAACGTCTCATCCAAAGGACGGCACACCCCAGCAGTACAGCACCCCCCCAATACTGCACTCGGATGCCAGCGATTTTTAGGTGCAAGTCCAATCCAGGTGTGGGACGAGAACCCACAACCTTCTGGTCCAGAGGCGGATGTGCTACCAACTGAGCCACACTGACACTTAGAATGGGATAAGGCAGTGTCCCAGAGAGACCCCTTTAAGATGGTGGTGGATGGGAGTAGATGAGAGATACAAGCCTCTTGGGGGTTAAGGGAGGGACCCATGGAGAACATTCTGGGTCCTTTACATTCTGTGAGAGATCAAGGGAGGCCAGTAAGGGGGAGCAATTTGGGGGAAGGGGAGGAGGGCTAGCGATTTGGGTATGTTTGTGCACAGGGTAAAATGAAGGTGAAGGTAGAGGATTTAGTTTGTCCAGGGCTTAGAGGAGGGAATTAGGAAGGGACATAGCAGGAGCAGCTAGGTGCAAGGTAACTATTGAGGGCAGAGCTGATGTAGTAGGTGGAGGATGAGTGCCAGATTTGAGGGGGGAGGGAATTCCAGATTTTTGGGAGGCAGTGAGAGTAACCAGATTGGCTGATTTGAGTGCATCTGTAGGGGACAAGCAGGGTACTGGTGTTGGTTGATCTAAGGGAATGGCCTTCCTGAGCAGAAGAAAAAGAAGGAATTCTGCCACCATACCTGACATGGACAGGCCTTACTTGGAGTACTGATCCCAGTTCAGGAGTCCATATCTACAAAAGGACAGGGAACAGCTGGAGGATATCCAGAGGACAGCAATCAAGTTAATCCATGCCTAGCAGTGGAGATCCTATGGAAAGAGGCTCACAGGCCTCAAGATGTACTCACTGGAGACTATAAGGGAGTGGGAGATGTGATTGAAAGCCTCAAGTATCTAAAGCATATCAACATAGTGGACTGTTAGGGGTTGTTCAGGATCAAGAATGGCAACATCATGGGAGGTATAACTTGACACTGGAGAGGGAATGTTCAGAAGAGATATGAGGAAGTAGTTACTCACAGAGAGGGTGGAGTGCAAATGGAACCTCCTGCATCAAGGGCTGGTTGGTGTGCTGACAGTACACACTTAAATATGGATGGGACTGTGGATGTGGTCACAGAGTGTGTGATACAGGGAACTGATTACCAGGGGCTTTGGCCCAGAAGAAGCAGGTGTTATCTGCACAGACATGGTCAGACCAGTGCTAGACTGGCACCTGGAATGAGGCAGGAATTGGATAGACCAAACAGACCACTAGGCATGTATTTTTAAAAAGTTGTAATGGATGAATCAGTAAGTTGCATCACTTTTGCACCACAAATCACAGCTGTGTCTGTGTTAGAAGGATGCTCTACCATCAGAGGATGGTTGTGCCACAGTCTGCTTTGCTCATGCTTCAGTCCAGACTAGTGATGCAAAAAGTGGTACAATTTTGCTGCAGTCTGAAAATATTCTGCAAACTTAAACTGTAACAAAGAGAAAAATAACACAACTCAAAGAATAAATGTCTGTCCACAAAATAGATGCTTGAGGGAAGGGGCTAACTTCATAAACATGTGGGAAACCTTTTATCAGAAAAAACATCTACATGCCAGGGATGGACTACAGCTGAGCAACTTGGGAACACAATCACTAGCCACCATGAAAGAAAGTGAAATTTCAACTGAACATTTAAAGACCAGGGGCCGGCTATTCAAAAGGGTTGCGCCATGCACAATAGGGTTGCGCTTGCGCAAGTCCAAAAATGCGCCATTCTGCCATATTCAGTGGGAAGCAGTTGCACTACTGAACACATGCTAAGCAACAGCACAATGCAAATGAAGGCATGCGCAACCGAAGGGGTGGATCCATGCATAAAGAGCGCAATGCAATATTGAAAGAACTTGCGTGTCGCGCGGCAACAGATCAACCGGAAGGTGCGCCACAGTGATGAGCCAAAATAAAAAGGCTGAAGGAAGAGGTGTGAGAATGCTACAGGGAAGCCACATGAGGCAGGGAGACAGACAAGGAGACAGTGGCAAACAGTGCAGGCCAGGGAGTGCACGGGAGAGAAGAGGGACAAGGGAGGGTGTGTGGGGCCACAAACTGCAGAGGCCAATAGGTGTACCCGGTGCAGTGGAGGTAGCAGTCAGGACAGCGGGGGTAACAGAGCAACAACAGCCGGGGGGGACCACAAGCCAGGGAAATGAGACAGTGCCAGCTTCCTCATGGAAGCTATAATGAGGGTGAGAAGGCATGCTGCAGGGGGACGTGGCCGTGGAAGGGCCCGTTGGCGGTACGCCCCCAACGGGCAGTACCGTGCCCACGTCAGCTTTGAGCTGTACATGGATGTAGAGATTGTGGGCCAGTACCGCCTGAACAGGGCAATACTGAGGCGGCTCTGTGAGCTGTGCAGTGATGTGATGCAGGCACCCTCACGACGGAGTCACGGTCTGTCAGTGGAGACAAAGGTAACAGCCTGCATGTGCCTGCTCGCTACGGGTACCTTCCAGAGGCCGACAGGGGACACCACAGGCATAACACAGTCGGCCCACATCCATCCTTACCCAATTCCTCAGCGCACTGCTGCCACATGCTGCAGGTACATTCATTTCCCAGCACCGCGGCAGTACAGCACAACATGCGGGTTCCACAGGGTAGCACGCATGCCTGGCGTGCTAGAGGTGATAGACTGCACCCATGTGGCTATTCACACCACCTGGCCCGATGGGGCGGCATACTGAAAACGGAAGGGTTTCTCGAGTGTCAACTGCCAGGTGGTGTGTGATGCCAGTAGACGCATCATCAATGTCTGTGCCACACACCCTGGTGGAGCACATGATGCCTTCATATGGTACCAATCTACACTGTGCCATCAATTCGAGAGTGGAGACATCCCCACAGGACATCTAGTGGGTGAGTATGCATGTAGGAATTGCAAGGTTGGGGCAAGGGTGGGAAAGCCACAGGTGCCATAGTAGTGGCACACAGGGATATGGGCAATATGGACCTGTACATGATATTAATCTCCACCATCTCCACACAGGTGACAGCGGATACCCACTCCATCCCTGGCTGCTCACACCCTCCCGGCGCCCCATGACCCCATCGCAGCAATGCTATAATGAGGCACATGCCGCCACCATAACATCATCGTCGGGTGTTTGGGATGCTAAGGCACTTCCGATGCCTAGACACCTCCGCAGTGCCCTACGTACATCCCCTTAAAGGCCTGTGGGATATTCCTGGCCTGTTGTATCCTGCACAACTTGGCCAAAGACTGTGGGATAGCCATACAGGTCGAGGAGGGGGACAGCGATGGGGCCGCCAGTGACGCCGGTGATGATGGGGATGAGCAGCCCCCCCTTGGACAGTGGAACCCCCAAATGATCCGGCAGGCCCAGCTGCACCGAGACACCATCACGGAGGAGCATTTTGCATGACACAGGTAAGTCAAGGGGCCATGTGCAACCAACACTGTCTAGGCACAACCCACAGGCACACAGGGTAGCACAGCAGGGGTGCATGTCGGCAAGGGGAGTGTTAGGGTCCAGGCGCAAAAACACACCATCAGGGAGGGGTGAATAGTCATATGGACACACACACACACACACACACCAGTCACAAAGCGTACATGGGCAGGTGCACAGCAGAGCAGGAAAGAGACATGGCAAACACACGGATCAACGGACCACCCCCACCACCTGTACTGTCAAAGTACATGTGTCAGATGCTGGGCACCCTTGCACCTTGGTGTACAGTACAATGCAAGCATCATCATGCACACGCACCTGTGTACAGCAGTCGGGTGGGTGTCCAGGTGGTCCGTGTGTTGGCGTGTTGGGCAGGCCACCCACCAGTGCACTGCCCACCATGACACACATTACACACAGGGCAGCATCAGACAGGGCCCGCACTGGGAGACAGGTCACTCAGGTAGCACTGTGCCACGGCCACCTCGGCTGTGTGGGCGGCCCCGCCGTGTCCCAGCAGCACTGGCAGGCTGATCATGGGCCACATGGGGTGGCACAGATGGACCACCAGGGTCCCACTGCTGCGATCGTGACCTTGTCCGAAGAGGGGTGTGCAGTATGCCGAACATAACTGCACCAGGTGTGCTCGGGATGCCCACAGCAGAACCCAGCGTCGACAGTCTGGGTGTCAGACGACACCGGGAATGGGGAGTGTAGAGTGTACTGTGTGGGGTGTGCAGTACAGGGACACCTGACTGTGTGCCGAATGTGGCCACGACAGAGACCACTGCCTGGGTCAGCCTGTCAATGGCGGCGGTCACATCCGTCCACAGTCTGACCATCTCTGCAAGGATCAATGCATTGTCCCTGCTGTTCCACTCCACAGCCATGCACAGTGCCTCCATGCACGTTGCAACCCGCATCTGCTGCTCTAATGATGCCCGCAGCAGGTGGGTGTGCTCGTCCAATGGGTCCTGTGCCACATCAGCATTCTGTCCCCCAGGGTATGGAAGGGCCTGATGCTCAACACCCCTTGAGGGTGGACGCTGTTCACCAGGACCAGGTGTGGGCAAGTCAACAGGCAGTGTGCATGTGCCACCGCTGGACCCTGTACCCCCAGATCTGGTGGGTGACTGCTGCTGATGCCCCTCCAACCGCTGTGCCCCAGGGACCACTCGTTCCACTGCTGTGGCCGCAACAGTGCCAGAGACCTGCACAGCCACCAGTGCTGACAGGCACAGCCTGGGACTGTGCTGACGTGCTGGCACACATGTTGGAACCAGCTAGGTCCAAGGGCACATGCTGGCCTGCTGTGTGTTTGTTATGAGACACACACGTGTCACTGCCCATTGCAGTCCCTGCATCATCAATGGTGCAGGTTTGTGCAACAGCCACAGTCACAGCATGCTGGCATGCTCGCATGCCAGACATCTGAGACACAGGCTGTGCACCCCCCACACCTGACTCACTGACAACAGAGGCGGCAGCCAGGTGTGCATGCTGGTGCAGTGCATGCCGGCTGGCAGCAGAGGTGGATGGACCCTCCACCAACACTGGCAGGTCTTCCACACTGCATGGTCCCACCACCACCATCCCCTGCAGATGAACAGGATCTGTAACAGAAAGTGAGAACATGTTAGTGCATGTGATCAACCTCCCCCCCCCCACAACACCACCACCATGTCATACCGTGCAGTGATGGGCTTCCACCAGTCTGGAATCCACCTCCTGGTACGCCCTCTATAGCACTACGCTGCATTGATGCAGCCAGACGGTCCTCCACCGGGGTCAGCTCTGCCACCTCTGGCTGGCCACTGCCTGTGGCAGCGCGTGCCACCCTAAGGGCTGCTACCTTCTCTTTGACCCGTCTCCAGTCTGATCCCATCTTTTTCTTGCATTCCTGCACAGAGCGCTGGTGGCTTCCGTGCAGGTTTACCACACGGGCTACCCCCTCCCATGCAGCAGCACGGCCCTGAGGGGTGCCCGCCATCCACTCAGTAGTGGCTCCTCTTCCAGGTAGGCCTGGAAGAGTGCCTCTGTCTCTGACTTGGTGAAGTTGGGCCTCCTCTTTCGCCCACCACCTTCATCCTCACTTGGTCTTTGCTCGGTCATGTCGGTCTGTATGGGTGGAAGTGGACACCTGTCACTGTGCAGTCTACAGCGTTATCCCATGACCATTGCCCAGAACATCACACAGCTTGCAACTCACCTCTCATCTGCAGTACCTGAACTGGCCAGCGCAGTCCACTGTCGCATATTTATAGCACAATGCATGCAAATTAGGAGTGGAGCAACTGTAAGGAGATGCAAATCGCGCCACTGCGCCTTTGAATGGCTGATCAGATGATCTGCATGTGTTGGCTGAATATCGAGCTCGACAGTGGGGGGCCTTGGAGCTGGCAAACCTGGTGACTGTGGTGGAGCCACACCATGGGACACTGTTTGGGGGAGTGCCCCTGCAGATAGCACGCACCCATGTGTGGCAGCAGGTGGCAACTGCCCTAGAGCAGGCCACTGGGCAGAGAAGGACTCCTGAGCAGTGCAGGCACCACTATAGTGACCTGAAAAGAAGGGAGCGTGCTCTGCTGGAGCACCTCAGGTCTCATGCCAGGAGGAGCATTGTGCCTAGGACAGGTGGGTGTGCTGTGTATGCACCGGTATTGTCCGCATGGGTGACACTGTGTAATGTGACCTGCCCATGGGGGTGGGTTGGGCTATGGTTTGCTGTGAAGGTGTTTGCAGGTGTGTGCTGTTTGGGTCTGGTTGTGTGGGCAGGCACACTCAATGGGGCAAGGGGCTGTCTGCTTTGGGATCTCACTGATGTGTTTCTCTTCATTTGTCTCCCACAGGCATGAAGGAGCAGAGGTGGGCCCAGGCTGAGGCGTGGGATGGCAGTGCCGGGGTGTCTGGCAGAGGTGGTGTGCCACAGCCGCAGCAGCAGCAGCAGCAGCCACAGCCACAGCAGCAGCAGCAGCAGCCGCAGCTGCAGCAGCACCAGCAGCAGCAGCAGCTTGATGAGGGTGAGTGTCATTACATCATGGATGCTATTGCATGCTGGGGGGGGCACAGCCACCGTCCATGGACTACACTACCATGCACGCAACATGTGACAGTCATCACTGTCCAGTGGCACTGCATGTGTGTGTGTGTGTGCGTCACTGGTGGTCCATGCATGCACTGGGCACATGGCTGTGTCACTAGCATCCCACCACATAACCACGTCACTGGGCAGCCTTGGTTGTGCTGTGATGGACATGGGTGGTGTGTGAGTGCAGTGGTACACATGGCTGTTGCTGCCTGGTTGGGCATGTCTTGTGCATGGTCACTGTGGGTGGGTGCAGTCCATCACAGGAGCGGGGCACTTGGCTGTATGCCATGCATGATGGGTGGGATTCAGGTATGTGGACAGTCACAGCCATTTACTCTGATCCCTTGTCCTAGGTATCCAGATTGTGCATCGCATCAAGCAAGCACTGCCGGAGGCTCACACAGGTGGCCATGGATTCTCATGCCATCCTTCTGGACATGCAGTGGCATGGGATACGGCACCGGAGGAGGCCCTGGGCACAGCACTAGGCAGAAGGAGGGCAGGCTACTGGCCGGTAGCTGCCCATCACCACACCCCACCTTCCCTCTCCCGGTTGTTCACCTCTGCCCCCTTACCCACCCCTACCTTATACCCATACCCCCACCTCTGCTTTGTATATATGTACATAGTTGCTTTGTTGTTCCTGTTATTCTTATTCATTACATTTATATTTTGATATGAATACTGTGGTGGTCTCTGACTTGCAGCTGGCTATTGGTGCTCAGTTGCAGTGGTGTGCATGGCATCTGGGGTGGTATGGTCATGGGTATGTGTGTGCATGTGTGTGGGGTGGTGTCTCTGGTGTGGGTGTGGCTTCCACTCAGTATTGCCGTGTGCTGCCACCCACTGCTGGGTGCTCATGGTGGGTTTGGCTTGTATAGTTCTGTGGTTCACGAGGTTGCAGTGTGCCGGGGGGGGCCTGGGGATTCCTGCAGTGCTGGTCACTGCACATGGAGTGTGTCTTGGGTCACAGTGCTGGATGTGCTGTGCACACAGGGGCTCGCTGGACACTGGGGTGGTCCGCCCCTCTGTGTGGCACTCTCAGCTTGCCAGTGGGTGTGCTGCAGTAACACGGCCGGGATGTGCTTTCTTTGCTTGTCCCCATGGTCCGGTGGCTGTTCCATCCTTCCCCCAGTTATGCTGTGCTTGGGGTGTGGGGGTACATTGTTGGTTCTACAGTGTGTCCCTGTGCCCATCTGTGGCATGGGTGGTGGGCCCCTGCCTACCTCCCTGGTAGTGCAATTCCATTGCTCTGCTGCTGGGGGTCTCTTTGCTTGCATTATGGCACCTCTGGACTGCTCAGCTGGGCTGCCTTTGTTGCACTATGGCGCATCATCTCTGCTCAGCTTCCCCTTCCTGGTTGCGCTATGGTGCAGGTTGTGCGATATTCAGACGTTGGCTGGTTGCGCAATTTGTCTTGCTCCATGTTTGAATATCGCGTGTATTGTGCTTGTGCGCAATTGACTTGTGCTTGCTCCTGCTGTTGTGCACTTTTTGGGCGCAGTTTGAATATCCGACCCCAGGTTTTTAGTCAGTATTGCCCTCCCTCCCCCTTAACATGTAGGATAGCTTGCCCTCCGGAGATGCATTTCCACCAAAAAATTACATTTTTCTCTGGGTATATTTTTAATAATTTTACTCATAAAACTGATTTGTCGGCTTTGTTGTGGAAACACTCACATTTGCTCACCTGGAGCTGCCCTTCCCCCCACACTCACACATTTTGTGATGTCAATACCAGAACGTGCAGAAATGCGCTCTATAAAGTTCAATGGGGGCATGTTTTATAAATGTTTTTTTTTTTTATACTTTTTATGTGCCGATTTTGGGAAACAAAGGCCACTACTCTACTAACAAGGACTTTCCAATTAACAAGGGTTTCCCAAATTGGCACCAAAGTATAAAAACACTGCAAAAGTGCCCCATTGAACTCTATGGGCGCTTACACATTCTGTTACTGACATCACAAAAGTGCAAGCATGGGGTTGCAGTCCAGGTCGACAAATGCAAGTGTTTTCACAACCAAGCTGATGGAGCAAGTTTATGAGTAAAATTATTAAAAATATACCCAGAGAAAAATTCTACTTTCTGGAGGAAATGCTTAACCAGAGGATAAGCTACCCTACATTTTAATGGGGGATAGACAACCATACTGACTAAAAACCTGCTCTTTAAAGTGACTTCGAGGGGGGTGGATGAGTACCCATACCTGTGCGTAAAAGTAGAGGCATAGCCAAGGATACAGATGTTATAAACCGCTACCTACCAAATGCAAGGAGTCTCCAAAATAAAAAAGAAGAACTGGAAGGAATACTTAAGCCGAAGAATAATATTAAACTGCCTCTCATAAGTGAAAATTGATGGACCAGAGATGATGTATGGGGAAGAAGGATTCCTGGTTATACTTTGTACCACCTTGATAGGAAACATGGGGGAGGAGGAGTAGCAGCATATATATCAAATAGCATGAAATCCACCAATAGCTAAGCAGTCCATGGTACCTCATATTTTTCTATAAATGTTCTTTTTTTCTGAATTGAGCCTCCTATAATTTCACACTGCTGCCTATTTCTGTCCTTTGCCCAGATATTTTCTCACTTTTCTCTGTGTGCTTTGCTGATCTGTCACCCCCCCCACACACACACACACCCATGTGCCAAGGTGCTATAGCTCTTTATTTTATTTTTAGTGTTCCTTTTATGCAGAGCTTTTTGTTATGCAATATGCCTTCCAGCCAGCTTGGTGCTGAGGGGATTTTAAATTGACTGCCCCTTCTCCCCTTCACAGGCTACTCTGCCCTGAATGGGTGCACGCCTCCAACTTCTCCCTGTGGGAGCTGCGCCTTCTCTGGTGGCTCTTCCTCAGTGACCAGCTCAACTGCCAGTCAACCAGAGACCCACAGGTATGGACACAGAGACACACCCCAGCCCTTGGAGCAACTGCCCAGCTGGAATCTTGGTGCTTTCTGTCTCCACTGGCTGATTGATGCTATATCCAGTTCTTCAGCCTTGATTGAACACTTGGCCTTCTCTTGCCTTCCTCTTATCAACTGGTTTCACCTCCCTAAACTGCTTACCTTGCACTAACTTTTTATATTACTGGTTTGATTTTGCTGCTGTGCATGCTGCATAGATTTCAGCACTTTATCTGTGTTGTGCCAATGCCCAGAGTCTACATTGCTTGCTTTGCTGACTTTTCCATTAGCAGATTATATCTTCTAGCCTCTAGAGGGCTATGTCTATGTCAAAGCAAATATCTCTGCATCCTGCCTCAATTCTACATCACAACCAAAGGAATTCGAATGCTTGTCAATTAAAATAACCCTTCCCAACACATCATCCTTTCAACTGATTGGTTGCTATAGGCCCCCCTCTGCAGGCCTCAAACTCCTATCCCACTTAGGATCTATACTTAATCTGGGCCCTGAAGACACCATCATCTTAGGAGACATGAACTTAAATTGGCTGACTAATGCATCTGCACCCCTGGTAACCTTCTGTGACACCCATGGATTCTCTCAATTAATCAAAGAACCAACAAGGATCAACCCAAAGAATACTCTCAACAGCACACTCCTGGATATTATATTGGTAAATAAACCTCATCATTATCCCTATGCAGGAGTACTATTCAGTGACATAAGTGACCACTGTCCCATAGCTGCCATTAGATCAACAATCAAACCACCCAATCCTGCAAAATTCCTCCCGAAGGTCAAAGAACTTTAACTTACATGATCTCTCCATGATCTGTACCACACCACGTTGGCAGAATTCTATCTCACAGCCTCAATAGAGACAGCTCTTCAAATCCTAAATGATATAATCATAAGTGCCCTCAATTACATGCACCTCACCAGTGTCAGAACCAAACTCAAATCCTGTCGCTGGTTCTCTGCCGACCTTAACCAAGATTGCTTGGTTGTGAGACAAACTCTGGAAAAGGGCAAGAAAGACAAAGGACCCAAATGACTGGCTCCAATTCAGAAAAGCCAGAAACTCCTGCACAAAACAAGTAAGAAAAGCCAAGGCAACCTTCTACACAGCTGAACTAGATGCCTCCTATAACAACCCTTCCAGGTTCTGGGGTACCATAAAGGGCATCCTAGGTCAAACCTCTCACCCTGTCTTACCATCCAAAATTCAATTAAATAATATTGAAATCACCGACAAGCAAAATATCTTGAATGCCTTCAATGATCATTTCACTACAGCTGGCCTGGCTTTCGACTCTCCTGCAAACCTTTAAGATCATCTCTAAACCTACAATCTACTGAGAGTCAAAAGGTTGCTTCACATTCTCATTCAAACCAATATTGTTCAAAGAAGTAGAAGACCTCCTACTCCAACTAGATACCACCAAAAGTGCAGGTGCAGACTCCTGGATCCCTACTTTCTAAAAGTAGCACTGTATGCCTTAACCGCCCCCCTCACCCACCTCTTCAATCTATCACTTGCCACTGGTTCTATTCCCTCAATATGGAAAACAGCTCAAGTGTCTCCATTACTTAAGGCAGGTGATCCCATGGACCTCAATAATTATAGGCCCATCTCCATCTTACCAATACTATCCAAGATGCTTGAGAAGCTGGTAAACTCTCAGTTAACTGCCTACCTTGATACCAACAATCTCCTAAATCCAGCTCAATCTGGGTTTAGATCTATGCATAGCACCATCTCTGCACTAGCAAAAGTCACAAATGACTGGCAAGCTGCCCTAGACAAAAAGAATAATACCTGTGCTGTGTTTCTGGATCTAAGCAAAGCCTTTGACACTGTGGATCATGATCTTCTAATCACCTCACTGAACTCCATAGGTCTTGACTCACTCTCTCTTAAATGGTTCAGATGCTATCTCTCTGGAAGACTACAATTGGTAAAGAATGATGGTGATCTATCTACCTCTAAGCTACTCCTAAGAGGTGTACCACAAGGCTCCATCCTGGGTCCCATCCTTTTTGCCATTTACATCAACAATATTGACTCCAATCTCTCTCTTTCTAATATCCACCTTTTTGCTGATGACACTGTACTTTATGTGAGCGATCCCTCACCATCAAAAGCCTGTGAGCTCCTACAGTCTCAATTCTCCCTCCTCCAGCATAACCTATTAAGAAAGAAATTATTACTAAATGCTAAGAAAACCAAAGCTATGTTCTTTGCCACCAAGTACTGTTCTTCCACTATCCCATCATTCACCCTCCCACAACTCTCTACCATCCTTGGTGAAAATCTGGAATATGTTGACAAATTCAAATACCTAGGAGTATGGATAGACAATAAACTAAACTATATTACCCACGTTGAAGAGCTCCTGAAAAAGCTAAGACAAAGACTTGGTCTATTCTATAGGATCAAACACTACCTGACCAAAGATTCCAAACAAAGATTAATCCTTGCATCGTTCATGTCCCTCATTAATTATGCTGACTTCCTCTATGGTCATTGCTCCCTCTCCCATCTAAACAAACTAGACACCCTGTATCATAGAGCTATTAGATTCATTACTGACCTTCCCTCTAGCACCCATCATTGCTCTCTCTACAATGCAGTCAGCTGGACATCCCTGCAACATAGAAGAAGAAAAATGCTACCTGGATCTACAAAGCTCTGACAAACAAACTCCCTTCCTACATCTCAGACTGCTTCAACCAGATCACATCCAGGCCCTACACCTTGAGGATCAACAAACTGATCCTGCTGAAGATTCCTATCACCTGCACCCGTATGGAAGAGCTGCAATCAGTTATTCCTGGCACTTATCTGGAATTCTATCCAAAAGACATTGAAATGGAAACACTGATTCCCCTTACATCCTTCAAAAGCTGTACACCAGCCTAATCCCAGATTCGTGCAATGGCTTCCACAAGGCCTAGTCCTCCCACACCCCACCCCTCCCACACCCCTCTCTCCCCACCCCCTTTTAAAGCTCCTCCCTATTCTTCTATCATTCCTCTGGTCCTTTCCACATCAAACCTCAAACATATATGCCCACCCATGTACCATTATCCAAGCCTTATCCCTACTTGACTGTTTGTTTCTCTCCTTTATTAGGTTTTGGTTTACTGTCCTTTGCCTTGTATATATGTAAATATTTGTACATCTATCTCACTCATAAATGATTGTATTTGTGCTTATTCAATATCATGTTTTTGTATACACTCTGTAACCTTTTTTTGTTATGACCACTCAGGTCCATCTTGTAAATGAGCTATGCTCAATGATGTTCGCCTGAATAAATAAAGATTTTGATTGATTGATTGATTGATTGATTGATGTCTCTGGTAGAAGTAACTCTGTCAACTTCACCATTTGCAGGTTATACGCAGCTGCCACTAGGGGCTCCTATCCTATCTGGCACATCACATACTCTGTTCCCCAGCTGTTATCATTACAACTCTGTGTACATTTGTCTGCTTTCTTTGCCTCCTTCGAATCCAGGGCTACATGCATACTCTTCCTCCTATGAACATGGGCTAAGTCCACCTCCTCCAATCCCTCTCTTTCATACTGCTGTTGATACTAAGCAATGGCACTTCACAAAGTGATATGCCGGTTCCCCTATCCCATACCACTATTTTTTTTTTTTTGTTTAGTCTTTGGTAACCAGGTAAGGCCCACTAGGCACAAGTGCCTGTTTTCAGGGGCGACCTGGGAGCACTGGGCGGTTAAGTGACTTGCTCAGAGTCACACAGTATGCAAGTGGAGGTTGTGCGATTCAGACTCAGGTCTGGTTTGCTGGATGTACCAAGCTTATTCACACCTCGCTCCTCTAACCTCTAGGCTATACTGCCAGCCCATCAAGCATAATCTCCATTATGACCCCTGCTTTATCACAGGTCATTTTAAACTGTTAACCAAGGGTCACTGGTCCTGCTGCATCCACAGGGGTAGATTACAGCTGGGGTCCCTGCCTCATATCCCACCCTAATTATCCCATTTAAGCTCACGGTACTGTGCTTCGAACACAGAAGGCATCTCATCACTAGAAGATCCAATAAGCTTGTCTACAAACACCTTAAAGGAAGCTTGCTCAGAATCATCCTACTTTTATTGCTTACGTCAGGCAACATTCACCCTAACCCTGGCCCTGCTGGACCTGCATCCACCCACAACTGCCTTAAAAAAGATCTATTAAGTTGGCAACTGTCAACATCTGCAGCTTGCAGACTAAATTGGATAACTTCCAGGTATGGATCTCACAACATAGCTCTGACGTTCTGTCAGTGGTGCAAATGTGGTTTTCCCCAAAGATTCCTGACTTTGCAGTTGCTCTACCTAGGTATATCCTTTACCGGCTGGACAGGCTCACCAAGAGAAGTAGTGACTGTGCCATCTACCTGAAAGAGACTCTTAAAGGTTATGCCCTGCCTGTGACCAATCTGGACTGCATGGCCCAGGTGCTAACCATTAAAGTACTGCTTGGGGCCAAAAATGAAGCTTTGACAGTAATCTCTGCCTATGTTCATTCAAAAGACAATAAAACAGGCTTCCACAGCTTAATGGACTACATTCAATATATCAATCAATCAATCTACCAGTCCTTTATTTGTAAAAAGGTGCCTTTCTAAAACCAAGGTGCCTGTACAATAACAATTAAAACACATCAATAAATAACAATATGAAAATTAAAAATAATAACTACAACAGTGGCATTAAAAATCAGAAAATGCTAGGCTAAAAAGATAAGTTTTAAGGGCAGCTTTAAAACTTTGGATGGTCAGGCAATCTCGCACCCAATGAGGAAGAGAATTCCACAGGGTCGGGTGACCTTGCCCCAACCTCAACCACAAATCCCAAACTTTAGTACTGGGTGACGTAAATGTCAACTGGTTATCTGCTAGTGCTTCTCCATACAAAGATGCTATCTCATCACTCCACTTTGCCCAACTTGTTACATCCTCAACAAGGACTAACTATAAGCAAGGCCACTGTTTTTCGGTTTTTACTGGAAAATCCGGTAAAATTTTGGCATTAGGGTTGCCTGAAAACCGGTAAAAACGAAGATTTCATGGAATCAGGCATTTTCTTTCAGATCAGTAAATCTATAAAAAAGTGTGTTTTTCTTTTAATTCCTTCCTGTACTATTTTCAGTTTGCTTTATTTAATGCTCTATATATGAAGCCTTCTTTAATTCTAATTATTTATGCACATACTAAAAAATGATAACAGAATCCCAGTAAAATCCGGAAATTAGAGTAACAATCACCGGTGAAATTCCGGAATCTTAAGTCTTGAAAATGGAATTTAATTGTTTTAATCACCGTAAATCAGTGGCCTTGACTATAAGATGGCAACAAGTACCCTTCTGAACTTGATACTCTCTATCCACCCACAACAAATCTCCAAAGTGGCAATACATACAGGTTCTATGAGTGACCACTCCCCTGTTTCCTGCAGTTGGTCCAATAAATTTTGCAAGCCCCCATCTCGATGACTATCTACAGTAGATTGTTAAAATGTGGGCATCTGGAACATCTGAAAAATGACCTCAGCAACATTGACTGGTCCCCTCTCAGTGCCTTTGATGACGTCAACCTGACATTGGATTAATTCATAAAACAATTCAACAAAGACTGGTATACCCATGCTCCCATTAAGAAAATGAAAGTTTGTGGCAGTGTAAATCATTGGATTACACCAGAACTCATTGCTATGATGAAGCACAGAGATCACCTCTGGCACTGTGCCAGGACATCAGGCAAACAAACAGATGCTCAGGAATACAAGAAGGCGATGAACGCCTGTACACATTAAATCCGTACCATGAAATGCAAACATTATAGGGAAATTCTCGCCAATACCAGGGGAAACAGCAAAAACTTCTGGAGCAACATAAAAGATGTCACCGGGAAAGACTCTAAGGTCTCACCCTCCATGCTCAGTATTGATGGAATTCCAACCCTGGACCCACTAACCACAGCAAACACATTCAACAATGCATTCACAGACCTAGCCAGTATCCTGCCTTCAGACTTCTTCATGGATAATGGCTCATCCGGTACCTACTGTCCTGCTAATAACCCCCTTGAACCTCCTCCTTTTTACTTCAAAACAGTTTCAGCATGGATGGCCAGGAAATATCTTACCAAAGTGTTAGGTTAATCATGGCATAGCGGTGACTCACTGGATCTTAAGCTCATAGCTCTCACTCTTGAGGAATGCTGATTCCCCTCATTAAGATTATTAATCTATCGATACAACTCTTGCAATTTCCTCAAGCTTGAAAATCAGCACCAGTCACCCCAGTGCACAAGAGTGGAGACAGGACCCATCACACAAATTATTGACTCATATCTATCCTCCCATCAATATCCAAGGCACTTGAGCGCATTGTTGCTGACCAACTGGTGGACTACCTTGAAAAATACTCTATCCAATGCCCACAGACACATGAGTTCTGGAAGGGGCACAGCACCACCTTGGCCCTGATGGAATTCACTGGCTTTATTCTTCAATCTCAAGATAAGGGCACCTTAGTAGGAGGTACCTTCATAGACCTCACTAAGGTGTTCAATACTGTCCATCACTCACTACTCCTCCAACAGCTTACAGCTACTGACCTCTCCTCTGACACAACACTTTGGTTCAAAAGCTACTTTGAAGACCACTATCAACGGGTGAAAATAGCCAACGTCATATCTGACCAATAGCCAGTCTACTCTGGCATGCCACAGGGCTCAATCCTGGGGCCACTCCTATTCAGCATCTTCCTTAATAACCTACCTAATTTCTGCCACCAAAGGATCCTCCTCTATGCAGATGATGCAGTCGTCTACTCCAGCAGCCTCGACCCCAAGCAACTGGAACTTCACCTTCAGAGTGGTTTTGCAGAAGTGGAGGACTGGTTGTCTAAACAAACTGATCCTAAACTACAAGAAAATCAAAGTAATGATATTCCACAGCACCTGAAACAAACACAAATCCCATAGACTTACCATTAGAAACTGTCTTGGAGTCCCTCTTGAACAAATACCACATTTCAAGTACCTGGGAGTCACCTTAGACAGCTGTCTATCCTATGCTAAACATATGGATAATGTAGCTGGGGCTGTCAACCTCAAGATGGGTCTCCTACATAGACATAAACACTGTTTTATTCCAGAAACCCTCTGACTTGCTATATATATATAGTTCCATTATATCAATTATAGACTATGGTTTTGTAATCTATGGAGCACCACCCATGTCTTTATTGCACATGATATCCATTGCTCTGAACAAGGCATGTAGACTACTCACATTTCACCCACACCTGTGATCTTTATACTGAGACTGGTTTGCCTAAAGCTCTCTGGGAGGATCCAATACCAAGCCTGTCTTTTAGCGGAAAAAGTACTTCTTGGCCTCCTGCCACCAGACATTGCAAACCTGCAAAGCCCCCATTGTAGTTCACAACATACACAAAGCTCATACAGCCGCCATCTCCATGTTCCTAGATGCCAGACAGCCCAGGGGCAACACTCATTTGCCTACAGAGCACCTCACTGGTTTAATGCTCTTCATAGTGATATATCTACCCTACCTAAATTGGGACCATTCAAATTGAAGTTATGCCAACATCTCAAAGCCAACAGTTCTTGTGACTGCTTCACCTGAGACTACCATCTACTAGATTTCAGTCTTCTCCTCACAACTGAATAACCCTATATCTCTGCTGTTACCACTATAATTCCAAGACTACCCCCTTTTGACAAGGCCCCTGGATACCCCCCATCTACCTCACCCCGCCGCCCCTACCCCTGCCACACCAGCTTGACAAGGCCTATAGCTGGCACTTCCTACCATTCTTACCATCCCATCCACCTCAACCTTCTGCCCCTATCCCTCCCACACCAGCTTGACAAGGCCTATAGCTGCCACTTCCTACCTTTCTTACCCCCCTGCCCACCTCACCCCCTGTCCCTACCCCCACACACACTAGCTTGACAAGGCCTATGGCTGCCACTTCCTTCATTTCTGTCTCCCATCTTTATCCTCCTGCCTCTTATTTATGATTTCCTCCTATTAGAATGATAAAACTGTATATAGATACATATATATTTGCTCACTTTATTTTACTGTTTTTGAAACACTGTAGTTTTACCTATAACCTCCCCCCACTGGCCCCCCCTTGTTCAACTAGCTGTGCTGCTCCTTTCACACATGGTGCCAATGAGAGGGATAGGGGTTGTCAATATGAACAGTTCTGTTTACCAATACTTCTACTTCGGAGCCTGCCATCCTCAGACAGGCAAACCAAGCGTGGCAACTACCTGGCTCACACCTGGTTGGACCATTTATCATGGCCATCAACCTGGGTCCGTAGGAGAAAATATTTGCTCACAATTATGCTAGGTTTGTACTTCTGGTCAGGGGCACCCAAGTAAATCCAGAAACAGTGGAAGCAATAACAGTACTGTCCAGATCAGGTTGGGATTCTAGAGTGTGGCTTTTATTCACATACACAGAGAATAATTACAAAGTGAAGATGGAACCCCACAGGACTACTCCCACTGGTAATGCAGATTACTGAGGTACAGAGCACACACACAGTGAGCCCTCAGGTTCTGAATGGAAACAGCAAATAATCCCTGGTTTTGAATGGAGATTGGCACACACAGCCAGGACTGGTACACTTCTCTTGACTAGGCACCCTCGTCCAGTACTAGGAGACTTTACCATATTTCATGAGGAATTACTGGTGGCACCCTCGACCACCAATGAACGCACTCAGGCTCACAGAAAAATCCAAAATCCCACATCTGGATATTTTCTTCAGGCAATGGCCAAGTGCACTATGAGAAAACAAAGGAGCCCAAACTGAACCTGGAGAGGTAAACATGGTTAATCCAGATCGGGGGGTCTCCCATCCTTTGCTTTTTAAAATTTATACTCTGCCATTCATCTGGTTAATAACACCCTTCTCAGAAACCTTGTAGATGCTATCCTGAAATGTCTTTCACATTTAACATACTACTTTACACACCTCTGAGGTGTCCTGAAGTTAAAAGTTCTGTAATTGGCAATGTCTCTTCACTAGACCCCCACTTTAGCAGACACTTTTAATTCAGACATGAACTAAAAGTTCTGTACTTGGCAAGTCTCTCTCCGGACCCCATAGTAGGCAGACACTTCTAAACAGAAACAGTCTTGGTGACAGAGTCCCTTTGTCAGAGAAAAACTCACCACAGGACTGCTGGTACCCCAGGGCTTTTCCTACACAAAAGTCTCAGGTACTCACAGAGCAGATGACTCTCGGGCAGCTTCAACACAGTCCAGGCTGGACCAGGGAATTTCCCCCTGAATCCTTGAATTCCCCCTCATCCCTCTGGGGATGAGGCACTGGAAAACCCTCTAGGAATGGTCTCTACAGCTTCACTCACTGGTCTTCTTTGTTCTTCTTCTAGGTTGAGAACAAACTACTAGTCTTCAGAGGTAGCTTTCCATCAGAGCCAAATCTGAGAAGCTGCCCAGTACTCCTCACTCTCCACTCTACAGACTACTGAACTCTAACTAACATTCTACAGCTAACTCCCCCAGCAAGCATTCCATTGTGGCTTATGCTGCTGCGAAGATTCTAAAGTGACATCATCACTTCAGCTCAGCTGAGACTGAAAACACAGTGGGACACTGTGAAATCCATTTAACTGGCATCTCACAAGCTGCCTCTCCCTGCCTGCCTCTGATTCTAAGTGGGATTTTAGTAACCCCTGGGAACAAAGGGGTTACATACCCCTTTGTTTGTTTTGTCACCCCTCCCCACTGACTTGGAACCTTTGATTTTAAATGAGCTGTCTGTGCTCAGAGGTATTGTAATTCAAGAATGAATAAATAAACAAAATAAATATTTCTGAAAAAAATATGAATGGAAGGAAATACAGCAGAATTAATGTGGATCAGAACTGACACAAGGAAAAAAAAAGAAATATCGTAATAGGTCTATACTGCAGACCTCCAGGCAGAAACTACAAAGCAACAGAGCAAATAAACAAGGACATAAAAAAGGCATGGGTGTTAGTCAGAGTCATGTTCATCTGTGATTTAAATTTCAGTAATATTGCCTGTGATAAATTGGTAGCAACAAAACAAAAAATTGAATAATTAGGACTTACATAGAATGTAAAGGAACCTAAAAGGGGAGAAAACATTTTAGACATGGTTCTATCCACAAACAAAATAAACATTTACTGTAAAGTTAATGAACCATTAGGAAATAATGATCATGATAATGTTAAATTTTCATTCCAAGAGTTGCTTGATTCTTTGCAGATAAGGTTGCCAGCATCAGGTCTGGCATCGGCTCATCCTCCTCTATGAGTGATTGCAGTGGTCGACAGAAAGTGACTGGCACTCTGTCTGTCTGATCAGATTTTTGCCAGCTGGATTTCAATGACATTGTGATGATCATCCAAACACTGCGCCCAACCAGTTGTAGCTTGGATCCGGGCCCTACACCCCCTTTTGATGGCTTGTGTAGGTGTTATCTGCCCAATGCTTGCTGACATTGTCTGGAAGTCCTTGAAGAGGGGAGTCTTTCCTGACTCCCTCAAAGAGGCGGTTGTTCAACCACTCCTTAAGAAATCCTTCTTGGATCCAGACTTTCTAGCTAACTACCGACCTGTCTCTAACTTGCCATTTGTAGGTCAAGTTATTGAAAAGGTGGTTGCATTGCAGTTTGATGATCATCTTATAACTCACAATGTCTATGATACTCTCCAATCGGGTTTTAGGAAGAAGCATAGCATGGAGACTGCTCTTGTCCGGGTATTGAATGACCTCCTAATGACTAGAGATCGAAAGGCATGTACCATTCTGGTCCTTCTTGATCTCTCTGTTGCATTTGACACTGTAGACCATGGTGTGCTATTGGAGTGCCTGCAGTTTTTATGTGGAATGTCTGGTACAATCCTAAATTGTTTCCATTCATACCTCACAGGCAGGTCTCATAGAGTGACCACTGGAATTTATTCCTCTGGTGCTCACTCCCTGCCTTGTGGGGTGCTGCAGGGCTCTATATTAGCCCCCATGTTATTTGCAGTGTATATGCTGCCCTTGGGAGATATAATCAGGTGATACAGTCTGAGTTTTCACTGCTATGCAGATGATACTTAGCTGTATATGTCCTTTCTGTCCAGACAGAATGATGCAGTCTCCGTGCTAAATAGTTGCCTTGCCGAGATCAGATCTTGGATGAGTTCCAGCTGGTTGAGACTGAATCCAGACAAGACTGAAGTGTTGTTTGTGGACCCAGGTCGTCCGAGTGTGGGCTTGGGGGTTGGACAACCATCAGTTTTATTTCTTGGTGGTGTGCCACTCACTACCTCAGATCAGGTGCATAACCTGGCCGTTATTTTTGACGATGGCTTGACCTTAAAATCTCAGGTGTCAGCTGTCGTCAAATCCTCTTTTTATCATTTGAGGAATATTGCCCGGGCGAAATATCTGGCTCCCTCGGATGATCTTCCAACATTGGTTCATGCCTTTGTTATGACCCGTCTTGATTACTGCAATTCCCTCTACCTAGGGCTTCCAGAGGTTGATATCTGCTGCTTGCAGCTGGTGCAGAACACAGCAGTCAGGCTTCCAACTGGGACATCTAGGATCAGTCATATGCCTGTGCTTCACGGGCTGCACTGGCTGCCTATTCAGGGGTGGATCACCTTTAAGGTTGGCTTGTTAACCTTCAAAGCCCTACATGATCAGGGACCCGGCTACCTTAAAGATCTCCTGGTGTCTTACAGCTCCCTCCACCCTCTCTGTTCACTGACGAGGCATTGCTAGAGATTCCCATGGTACAATTAAAGATGTCTGGTTACTGTGTTTTTGCTTTTTCAGTGCCGACACTGTGGAATTCTCTACCTCGTCATTTGAGAGAATGCCCAACCGCCAGTAGATTTAAAACTGAGCTAAAAGCTTATTTATTTGATCTGGCTTTCCCTAATGATTTATAATGTAATTTTAATGTTTTAATGTTATTTATATTGGTTGTCTGTTTTTATGTTAAGCGCCTTGGTTTTGAAAGGCACTATAAAAATAAAGTTGAATTGAAAAATTGAATTGAATATTCCAGTTTCAAGCGGATGTAGAGAAATTTATAACTTCAACACTGCAAACCATGCTCTCATTCAGGAAGACCAAGAAAAAATCAAATGGGAGGTTATATTACAGAACAAAACTGTATCTGAAAGTGTGGAACACCATAAAGAGACAAATATTCATAATATGTGACAGACACATAAAGAAAGCTGCAAAATACAACAGCAGGGGAATCAAATCAAGATGGTTGAGAAAAACTATTAAAGAAAACAAATCAGCTGTATATCAAATTCTCAAAGATGGGATCTAAAGACATATCGATAAAGTTCAAAAATATCCAAAAACAATGTAAAAACATGGTTAACGAAAACAAACAGTCTATTGAGAGAAAAATAGCTAGTAACGTGAGGAAGGACAACATGCAACAATTTTATGGATATGTAAACTCACTATGTAAATCTAATTCCACCCTGTGCTCTATTATGGCAGACAACCAACTTATTGAAGAACTAGAAGCTATGGAAAACAAATTCAACTGTTATTTCAGTTCTGTTTTTTCAAGTAAAATGGTTTATGCAGGTGAAATACCAGTTGGAGCAGTAACTAACACAGAAATAAAATCAGAATGCGTTATAGAAAAAATTAAGAATTTAAAAATACACACTCAGCAGGGATGGATAATAGTTCCCCTAAAATGCCAAAACTGCTATCACCCTATATTGCTATCCTACTAAGAAAATTTTTTTCAAAGGCATTAATGCAACAAGAAGTATCACCGGATTGGTTAACGGCAATTGTGGTGTCTATACATAAGAAGGGAAGTAGGGCAGATCACATTAACTACAGGCTGATTAGTTTGACATCAATCCCTGGAAATATAATGGAATACATTCTTAAAGATGTAATAAATATGCACTTGGATAGCAGGGGTATGCAGGATGAGGATCAGCATTGGTTTGTGGTGGGTAGATCATGTGTAATAAATCTATTATGCTTCTGTGACAAAATATCAACCGCTCTAAACAGTGGGATTACAGCTGATTGCATTTACTTGGATTTTGCTAAGGTATTTGATTAGGTCCCATGATACTAGGTCAATACCATACATGTAAGACAGTGCGGTCATAACCATGCTGTATGTGCAGCTCATGAAAGCACTGCAACAGGGTAGAATAGCAATATGGATTTACTGCTACCCCTGTCACTGCGCAGTCATGTTAGAGGAGGGGAAGTTGCCATGTGCTGGGTGCCAGGTCGAGCCACTCCTGTGGTGGAGTGTCCAGGGCACCAGCACACAGCACAGTTGGGAGGCCTGGGACTGTGGTTCAGTCCCGCCCCCCAGGTCTTTCCTGTTACAACTTTTGCCAACATGTTTTTTTTTTTTTATTAAAATTCCCCCGTCCTGAGTTTCTCCCCCATCCCTGAAATCCACCCTCTCCCAAAGTTTGTTATTGAAGTTCCAGAGTGTGTTGGGGGTGTGGGCATGAATTCCCCACAAAAAACATACACACCCATTGAAATCTTCTGAGCTACAAGCACTATTAGCAGTGTGGAGGGTGGATATTGCAGCTGTCACAGAAACATGGGCAACTGAGCATCGGGACTGGGATCTGGCAATCCCAGCATAAAAAGTATACAGGAAGGACTATAAGGAAGGGAGGGGCAGTGGGGTGGCAGTCTATGTGAAGGACAGGATCAAATGCACAAGGGATGAGGGGGAAGAAAGGAGAACAGAGGCAATCTGTCTGCAGCTCCTAGACTCAAGGGGTAGGAAACTGAAGTTTGGGGAAGTATACAGGCCACCATCCAGTCTGAGGAGCTTGACAGGGAATTAGCAGGACAAATCAGAAAGGTATGTAGAAAAGAGAAGGTGGTCATCGTTGGGGATTTCAACTTGCCGAGGGTTGACTGGAGCATTCCAGTCACCTCCAGTGCTAGGGAGCAAGTGCTCCTGGATGCAATCCAGAAGGATCTCCTGACACAATTGGTTAGTGTCCCTACTATGCTAAAGAACACTATAGAGCTGGTGTTGTTGAATGGGGAGGCAGTAAGGGAAATAATGGTGGAGGACCCATTAGCCGACAGCGATCACCAAACGGTGTTGTTTAATATCACGATGTGTGGGAAGCCAGAGAAATCAGTTATTCAGGTAGTAAACTTCAGGGGGGAAGACTTTGGGAGGATGCAAGAAGTACTGAAAGGGAAACTAGAGGGCATAAGACAGGAGATGGATGCAGATCAGAAATGGGATATTATTAAAAGGGGGATTACAGAGGCAACAGAAGCCTGCACCAAGACACGGAGTAAGAGGAGCAGAGAAAGAAAACCATGCTGGTTAAACAGCGAGGTAGTGGAGGTAGTGAGAACAAAACAAGAGGTGCACCAGAGGTATAGAAGGACTGTGAAGGAAGTGGACAGGGACTAGTATGCCAGATGGTCCAGGGAGGTGACCAGAAAAGTGAGAGAAGCCAAGGCCCAGAGGGAGCTGAGATTAGAGCAGGGAATTAATGGGGGGGATACTTTTTCAGATACATCAGGGAGAAAAGGAAGTGCAAGGAGACAATAGTGAGGATAAAAAGGAGTGGGGAGTGGATGGAAAAGGGTGAGGAGCAGGCAGAAGCACTGAATGAATACTTTTGCTCAGTGTTCATGGAAGAAAAGTGGGGACCACTACCACCATGGCCTGGGAAGGTGGGGACAGGGGGAGATGAGACAACAGATGGAAGAACTGAGGCAAGTAGAGTCCTAGAGGGACTGAGGGCACTGAAGGATGACAAGGCACCAGGGCCAGATTGTATCCACCCCAGGGTGTTGAGGGAGATGGCAGAGGTGTTGGTGGAGCTGCTGGCAGATCTGTACAGCACCTCACTGGAGTCAGGATGCGAACTACTGGACTGGAAGATGGCACATGTAGTACCATTACACAAGAGCAGATAAAGGAATGAACCAGGTAATTATTACCCGGTAAGTCTCACCTCCATAGTGTGCAAACCCATGGAGACAATAATAAAGGAAAGACTGGTGTCATATCTGGAGGGCAATGACCTCCAGGATGTGAAGCAGCATGGATTTGTTTCAGGGAAGTCTTGTCAAACCAACCTGATACATTATTATGACTGGGTGACAGGAGAGCTGGATAAGGGTCATGCGGTGGATGTTCTTTACTTGGACTTCAGCAAGACCTTCGATTCTGTGCCTCATGGGTGGCTTGGGGAGAAGCCAACTGGAGTAGGGGTAGGGGCAAAAATGATGAACTGGATTACAAGCTGACTGAGTGGGAGGCTGCAACGGGTGGTGGTAAGAGGGGCACTCTCAACTCCAAAGCCACTGACGAGTGGTATGCCACAGGGCTCTGTGTTGGGGCCAGTATTGTTTGGGCTCTTCATATCAGACATTGCACATGGGATGGTGAGCAAGATAAGTCTGTTTGCTGATGACACCAAAATCGGAGCAGTGGTGAATGGAGAGGAGGGATGGAACAGCTGCAGGGGGACCTAAGCAAGCTAGAGGAGTGGTCAGAGAGGTGGCAGCTGGGGTTCAATGCAAAGAAGTGTAAGGTTATGCACTTAGGGGTGAAGAACTCAATGAGAGAATACTGGCTATGAGGGGTTAAGCTGGGGATCACTAAGGTGGAGAAGGACCTAGGGGTAATGATAACAGGGACCATGGACAACACTGCCCAGTGCAGGAGAGTGGCTGAAAAAGCAAACAAAATGCTGGGGTGCATAGCGAGGATTTTTTTGTCCAGGCAAAAAGAGGTGATCTTGCCCATTTACAGGTCACTGGTAAGGCCACACTTAGAGTATTGTATGCAGTTTTGGGGGCCATACCTAAAGCGTGATATCAGGCTACTGGAGTGGGTGCAGAGGAGGTCAACAAGGATGATATGTGGAATGGAAGGAACAGACTATGACAGCAGGCTGAGAGACCTGAATATGTACAACCTGGAGGATAGAAGGGACAGGGGGGACATGATAGAGACATTCAAGTATCTGAGGGGAATCAATAAGGATGGGGCAGATGGGGTCTTTAAGTTAAGAAGGGGGAGGGCCACCAGGGGGCATGCACTAAGAATAGAGGGGGAAGATTTAGGAAGGAAATGAGGAGACACTATTTCACAGAGAGGGTGGCAGCAAAATGGAATGTCCTACCAGAATGGGTGGTATGATGTAAATCTGTGAACAGTTTCAAAAGGGCATGGGATAGGGAACGGGGAGAGTGAGGGTGGGGGAGGTGGGATTTGGCAGTGGATGATAAATGGTAGGGGGTGGGACAGCTGCAAACTAGGAGTGTTAGCTGCATACTTGAGCAGACTTAGGTCAGGTGGTCTGTTTCTGCTGGCACATTCATATGTTTGTATGTACGTATTAGTGGCCACCTGGCCTTTGTTTCTACCATCCCTTTTCTAAGTAATCACAGAAACAAACAAAAAAAAACTTCAGTTGTGAATAACACACTCACAGCATGGAAGAAAACAATATTAAAATTGCCAGTCTCATAAAATGTGGAAACAAAGCTCAGATACTGGTGTGGTTTCTAAAAGTGTGCACATGTCAAAATATAGAATGCAGTTTTAGGAATTAGGAGGTTCCAAGGACACTGTTTGTAGTATTCATACTCACCACTACAACTAAGTGTTTAGAACATCTTTTATTGCTTTCTTGCTTCCTCCAAACATCAAGTTAAGTTTATTTTGATGAAAATATTCATACAGACAGTTACATAGGTAAACATGTAAGGTGCATAAGTATTTCCAGGTAACTCAGAGTGTACAGAAGCTGGGACTGCTAAGAGTGGTGCAATGCTGTAGCTGTGGGGTAGCAGTTTCTAGAGACACCATCTGGAGAATGTGCTGCTGTCCCATCTGCATGCACCTCTCTGGGTTGAGGAAAGAGGTCGCTGGACTCCAGGCCAAGTTGGCTAGGATTCAGGTGACCTCTTCTACCACTAAGGGGCCACCAAGTCTGACATCATTGCCCCACAGGATGCCAGGGAGGAGAAACAGCTGGACTATGGTGGGCTCTGAAATGATGGTAGCGGTGGGTTAGAGGCACATTCTTTAACTGGTACCACTATACAACTCCTACACTGCTCTGTCGAAGCAGGACTGACAGGAGGAAGCAGCCATGGCAGTTGCCAGGGACGAAGTGGGGGTTCTCTGAAATGAAGATCTCAAGGGGTTGGGAAGAGAACCCCAGGGGAGAAGGAAGCAACTACTGGTGGGGGACTCACTTGTAAGGGGAATAGAGTTGGAAAATGAAAAAGGACAGAGAGGGAGGTTTAGTACTTACATGGTGCCACAGGCTGGAGGGATGGGAAGTGGATCCTGAGGATCACTAGGGCAGCAGGATGGGATGCAGAGCTGGATGTGATTGTCGACCCGGGGACTAATGTCCTAGCTAAGAATGGGGCTAGGATTGTGCAGGAGTTTAAGGAGCTGGGGAGAAGTCTTAGACAGGTAGCACAATTAGCAGCTTTCACTTGTGGTGCTACCTGTCTACAGCAGGGGGAGGAGAGGGGATCTCCACACTAAGACCTTCAATTCTTGATTGAAAGAATGGTGCAGAGGGGAGAGGTTTGGCTACTGTGGGGACTGGGAATCCACCTGGAGAGATAAGGGCCTCGACAGGAGTGATGACCTGCATCTATTTGGAAGGGGAGTCACAGTCCTCAGTGGACAGCTTAGATGTTAGTTTGCTGAATATTTAAAATATTTGATGAGGCTGGTGGAAGAAATCGGGGAGGCAATAACTGCTCCCCCCCCCACAGGCTGAAGTAGAAAGTAGGAAAAGACTGAGGGAAACTGATTCCCCCAAGGTGGAACATAATAAAAGAAGCAAGGCAGTAGAAATGAAGGGGGATGGGAATGGAAGCATTAAAAAGAGAGAAGGAGAGAAGGCAAAAAGGAAAGGGAGTAACAGGCAGAGTGGTAGCAAAATCCGGAAGGCCATGAGTGCAAATTCTAGAAATCTAGGAAATTAGATTGCACACCTGTAGGCCATCATGGCAAAGCTTCACCTAGATTATGTGGCTATTACTGAGTCATGGTGCACTGAAAATAATGACAGGACATGTCCATACCAGGCTATACACTGTTTAGGAGGAACAGGGTGGGAAGGAGGGGATGTGATGCTTTATGTAAGAGAAGGCATAAAAGCAAGAGAGAGCAGGGAATACAGGGGGAAAGAGGAGGAGAGGAATTTGGGGTCACCCTAGAGATGGGGAATGGAGTCTCTAGTCCCACTGGTGTAATTCTCAGACCTCATGAAAAGGGGGAGGAGGAGGAGTTAGATAAGGTATGGTTGGAAGTTATTGGCAAGATGGCAGAAAGGGGGAGGTGCTGCTGGTGGTAGACATCAGTCTGCCAGATATAGAGTCGAACCTTCGAGCTGCAGCTTCAGCTAGAAGCAGGGACATCCTGGACTCCATGCAGAAGAGATTTCTCAGGTCACTAGTCAGTCAACCCACTTGTGATATGGCAATTCTGGACCATGTACTCACTAACAGCTAGAGATTTGCAGATGTCAAGGTAGGTGGCCACCTGGGGTACAGCGATCACCATACAGTGTGGTTCAATATAAGGATGGCTGTGGAACTGAACCACACAAGGGTGAAGGTCCTTTACTTCAGGCGGGCAGATTTTAAAAAGAGAAGTTACTGCCTCTGGGATGACCTGGCAGGGGAGATGACCATAGAAGTGTGGAGGAACTCTGGGCAAAGTTAAAAAGGGCAATAGGGAAGACAACTAACCGCTGCATCAAGCAAGTGAGCAAAAGTAAGAGGAAAAATGTACCACAATTGCTCTCAAAAGAGGTGGCAGAAAAGGTAAAGGCTAAGAGAGCAGCATTCAGATGGTATGAGGAGGTACAGAGGGAGAAGGATAGGAAGGAGTATCAGTGGAAACAGATGAAATCAGGGAGAGCAGTGAGGAATGCAAAGATGTGAACTGAAGAGAGAATAGTCCACATGGTGATACATGGGGTCAAGACATTTTTCTGGTATGTAAGTGAAAGGATGAAGACCAGGGGTGGAATCATAAAATTAAAAAGGGAAGGAGGTACTGTGGAGAGTGGGACCAGGAAAAGGCAGATGTCCTGAACCAATACTTTTTATTCAGTGTTCATAGAGAAAGCAGAAGGGGAGGGGCCGCAAAAAAGTAACAGGTGCATTTGTAGAAGGGAGGTGGACATTAGTCCACTTTCAGAGGAGAGTGTCCTGACTTGACTCACTAATCCAAAAGTGGACAAAGCAATGGGACCAGATGTGGCTTATCAAGTGGCATTGAAGGAGCTCAGGGAGGTACTTGCTGCAACTCTGACAGCCATATTTAACAGCTCATTGGAAACAGGATTGTTACTACTAGGGGCTAAAGGACATAAGGCAGTTCAAGGCCCATCAGGAATGTCTCCCACATTTGTGGGCAGTAAGACCAACAATTGGCGATTATAATAGAGTCTGTCTAAGGTAAAGAGCTTAAACTTATACAGTTAACTGCTGTTTTAAGTAATCTATTCCATATCATTGGAGCTTGAAGTGTAAAGAAATTATCCCTCTTTACTGTTTGTGATGAATTTATAGGTATTTTTTTATTGAGGGATCTTACGTTTCCTCTCTTATTACTAAATTGTAGGTCACAATCTAACATTAGATCCTGGTTTTGTATTAGTTTATACAATAGTAATAAGTCTTCACTTTGTCTTCTAGCTTCGGGGAATGTAGATCGGTTTCCAGTAGTCTAATTGGATAATTTAGCCTTGTAAGTCTAGGAATTGTCTTTGTTATAGCACTCTGTACTCCTTCTACTGTTTTAATATCTTTAAGCATGTAGGGGGACCAGAATTGGGATCCATAGTCACGTATAGGCTGGACATATGTTGTATAGATGGGTAAAATAAGTTGTTCTGTCTTGCTCTGAAATGAGCATTTAATTTTAGTTACCATTGACTGAGCTGTTCTAGCAACTGTTCTGCAATGATCGGAGGAAGAGAGGGAGTTATTTACTGTTATACCCAAATCCAGTGCTTTGAGGACTGATTTTAAAATTGTCTGACCTAAGATATATGAATAATTTGGATTGTTTCTACCTAGGTGGAGTACTACACATTTGTCGATATTGAGTATCATATCGTTTTGTTCTGTCCTCAACTCAATGTTGGCTAGGTCAGCTACTAGTGTTAGGTGCTTGTTGATGGTGTTTACCTCACCATCTAGTTTAGTATCATCTGCAAACTTGACTATGCTGTTATTTATATCCTTGTCCATATCCTGAATGTATAAATTGAATAGTATAGGTTCCAGTACTGACCCCTGGGAAACACCACTGCCAACTAAACCCTCACTAAAAAGTGTATCATGTATACTTACTCGCTGAGTTCTATTTAACAGCCAATTTTGAATCCATCTAATTATATCAGTATTAACTTCATGTTGTAATAATTTGTCTATCAATTTATTATGGGGTATTTTATCAAAGGCTTTAGAAAAATTTAGTAGAATTACGTCAGATGGGTAACCGCTATCCAAACTTTTACTAATGTTGTTATAGAACAGTAGTAGGTTAGTGGTGCAAGAGCTTCCCTTTTTGAATCTGTGTTGGTTGTCATCTTTTGCATCAGAATTATCCAGGTATAATTCAAGTCTGTTTTTAATTAGTCGTTCCATGAGTTTACAGCAGTGGGAGGTCAGACTCATTGGCCTATAATTTTCAATTTTTTCCATTTCCTTTTTTATATATTGGTACAACTGTCACATTGTTCCAGTCATCTGGTACAAAACCATCTCTAAGTGAGTAACTAAAAATAATTGAGAGAGGTTGAGCCATTGCTGTGGCTGATTTTTTCAAAAACATGGGATTAATGTTATCTGGCAGATGTAATCCCACTTCACAAAAGTGGTATCAGGGAAGAGGCTGGCAATTACAGGTCAGTCAGCCAAGATCTATGACAACAGTTTGACAACAAAGTTATCATTTGATGTTACAGCGATGGATTTATTTTGACTGCAATTGCGATCAACATAAGTCTGTCCGAAAAATGTTGTTTCTTTCGGTCGACTTTGATCCCCGAACCACACTTGCGGGGGGCTCTGCCCCTTGCGCCCCTCCATAATTCATATAATTAACTCTGAGTCAGAGTTGATTTGGGGAGGGGGTGCAAGGCCTAGAGGAAGCAGTGCCGGAATCCCACAGTGACATTACAGTGACCCATCGCTGTGTCACTGTACTGCTGTTTGCAGAACAGGTGTCACTGTTTAGTTGGCACATGAGTCAGCCTAACAGTAGTGCTGGGAAATTAAATGGAGTCACTATTGGAGGATAGGACTGTGGAATATCTTGAATCTAATGGGTTACAAGACCTGAGTCAGCATGGATTCATGGGGGGGGGGGAGTCCTGTTAATCGAATCTGATAGATTTCTTTGACTGGGTGACCAAAGAATTAGGTCAGGGTGGAGCAGTGGACATTGCCAATCTATATTTCAGTAAGGCTTTCAACACCGTTCCACTCAGGACACTAGTAAGCAAGCTGGGTAGCTTAGGAGTAGGTCCAAAGGTGGTAAATTGGGTAAGAATTTAGTTAGCAGATAGGCAGCAGAGAGTGGTGGTAAACGGAGTCCACTCAGAGGAAGGAAGTGTAACCAGCAGAGTGCCTTAGGAATCGGTGCTGGGATCTGTCTTTTTTATTGTCTCTATAACTGACATTGAAGAGGTGCTGGAAGGGAAGGTCTGCCTCTTTGCATATGACACTGAAATCTGCACTAGACTGGACACTCCAGGGGGGTGAAAAGGAGGAGCACAGACCTAGGAAAATGTGAGGAGTGCTCAAGTGTATGGCAGCTTGGTTTCAACGTAAGAAAGTGCAAAGTAATGCACTTGTGGAAACCCAGGGGTAGTGTACAAAATGGGAAGATTGGTATTGACGACTACAAGGTGGGAAAGATACCGCGGAGTAATCATACTGGATGGCTTAAAAGTGATCAGGCACTGCAACAAAGTAGTTGCAAGGGCTAGTGGGATGATGTGGTGCATAAAGTGGGATATCACCAGCAGAAAGTGGGAAGGGATATGACCTCTATATAGATTACTAGTAGAACCCAACCTACAGTACTTGGTCCAGTTCCGGTGACAACAGGCTTGATTCTCAGAGGTTCAGTAATGATGCAAGGTGCTTGCATAACAGAAACATGGCACAAGGGGCTCACTGCACTGCACCGTGCATCATTCCTTTTTCCCAAAAACAACTTGCAGCACCAAGTGGACCTGGTGCACCAGACTCCCATTCATCTGGCTTGTGGCTTACTGCAGGCAGTGCCAGGGTTCTGAGGGATGTTGTGCCAGTAGCTGGCTGCCATATCACCTACAGTGGAATCCAATAAGGGCAGATATGTCCATGGTGTCAGCCCAGAGCTAGACTAGTCCTGAACTGGTCTAACTCATGGTGTGCCACCCCCAGAATCCTCCCTGAGTGGGAGGGAATATGTCCCACTGCTCACCCGCAGTCTCCTGTGCCCTCATGACATCTGGAGCTTTTCGTGTGCTGCTCCCACAATGGCCCTGCTCCATGGTGTCCAGCATATGGGTGCCTCCCAACATGCTGGCATGGCAGTGGCAGTGGCACTTCTAAAGCCCCATTGGGTTGCTGGCACCACCCCTCCCATCACCCTGTGTCCCACAAACCCTCTACATGCACTGCCCCATCCTCCACAACCCCAACAACCTCCTGGTAGGTCTTTGTCCACAGGCGAAGATGCCACCTGACCACTCCACAACTTGCAGCAAACCTCTCACTTGTGATGTCATTTTGCCGCAAGGCCACATTTACAGTGAGTTATTTATTGAAAAGTTTTACCAGGAAGAGCACACTGGACAACAAGTTGCTCATCTCCCAGTGCATCCTAGGGGAAGGGTAAACAGGAGGAAGAGCATATATAAGATATAAATTCAACAGACAAAATGGCAAGTGAACAGTGATGTGAAAAAGCAGCTAATACAAACAGGTTGCAGTAATAGGCAGTATGTGACCATCGGACAAAGTACAAGTACCTGGAAACCAACAATACATGACATAGAAAAATGCGAAAGATTGAGACAAGAGTCCTGGTTACAGGTTTGAATAAGTGCTGAGTGTATTATAGGTAGCAATAAATACTATTGTAAGGACATCTTTTGACACATTCAGTAGCAACTAGAGCAAGAAGGGAAGAAAAGGGTGGCAGTTTGAGCAGAGAGCAGAGCGAGTCACTCTCCAGGGAATGGAGAGAGGCATTGTGTTACCGGCAGGTACAGTTTGTCAAGAGGTAGTTGTTTAAGGCTAAAGATAAGGAGTGGGGGGAGGAAGATAGATGGATTTGGGGGGGAGGGCATTCCAAATCTGGGGGAAAAGATATGTGATGGCCGATTGACAAATTGTCGTCGAGCGTCAAGGAATTACCAGTAGTTGAGAGTCATAAGATCTTAGGCAAAGGTGGAGCAGATATTTATTTTTTATACTCTATTTCTTCTCTGCCTCTATGGGGAACTCTCTCAGGCATCCACCTTACCCCCAACTCTACCTCCTAGCCTGAAACTCCTCCTGCATCCTGGCACCAGCCCAGCTATCCCCTCAGCTCTGAGCCCCCCGAGAAAGGGCCACCCTATCAGCCCAGGGTGATCTATCCACAATTCGGGCTGGGCTGGGCTCAGCCCAGGACAGGAGGTAGTCTGGCCCGTGGAGTGTTGCTGATGGTAGGTGGTGCCGTCGCCTATCCCCGAGGGCAGGGTATTTTCATTTTTCCTCCAGTTTCCCCTGATGCTCGGTCATGCAATGGCATCCATGGCACTATTGATGATGCCCACCGCAGCACCACCCCTTCGCAATGCATAGCGATGCAGACTCGGCATTCCACTGGTCTCCACCAGAGGTCTGTGCAATGCATCCCCTAGAACCCTCCCCGGGAGGAGAGAGCAGTCCTCCAGACACTTGATCTCCTTCCTCCCTTGCTGACCTCTGACAACCCGAGCTTGTTCCTGAACCCGGATCACCAGCATGGCACGAGGTGTAGCGTCCAGTGCCTCAACCCTCAGCACCACCGGGCCAGATAGAGTAGATATTAAGAAAGAGAGATGGGGAGGGGACCCAAAGCAGAATTCTGACACAAATTTGGAAGAGTGGAGACGTTGGCTATTTTCTAAAGGAGTAAGGCAGAGGGAATGATAGAAGTTGCAGTGTTGGGTGAGGGGGTGGAATTTAGAGTGAATCGACAGAAGGAGTTATAGATGGTGTCCAATCTGGCAAGGGAGGACTTGAGAGTGGCAATCTGCGGGACTTTGGCACCAGGACCTCTCCTGTAACTGAATCAGGAAGAGGGTCCCTGGCATGCCATTAATTGGCACAAGCTGCCACTGGGGCAGCTTGCACCAGTCTTTGAAAATCAAGCCCTACATCTTCAGAAGGACACAGACAAAGTGGAGGCAGTCCAGAGGATGGCAACAAAAATGGTGCAAGGTCTGTATCAGAAACCCTGCAAGGAGAGACTTAAGGACATAGATATGTACTGTACACAGTGGGAGGCAGGAGGGAGAGGGGAGATATGATAGACACTCTTAAATAACTCTAGGGGTAAATAAGATACAAGAAGAAAGAATTTTTCAGAAAAAAAGGTACTGTACTCAGTGTCGAGGGGGCACAATAAGAAACTGAAGGGGGGCAGATTCAGGAGAGATGTGAGGAAATCCTTCTTCACAGAAGGAGTTTTGGATTCCTGGAACTGTCTTCCAGCTGATGGTGGAGGATGAACACTGGTGTAGTTCAAAAATGCATGGGATAGTCATGAGGGAATCATAGGGAATATGATGTGGTGCAGAATAATGGGCTGGAGATCAAGCAAGATCTGTGGTGATACTATAAGCAGGAGAAAATGAGCACACTACATGGGCGAACTGATCCTTATCATCTGCTAGCAAATTCTATATTTCTAAGTTTTTGTGTTTCTAGTTATAGCATTCACATATAAATAATTAAAAAATAGCAATTTAACGTATTTTATTGTATTTAAAATTTGATTAAATGCTCTTCTTAATGTTACACAATACCAAACATTGAATGAATCCACAACATAATCTCAGCCTGTTTATATATTGAAAAAAAAAAAAACAGCTGAGTTTCCTGTCAACTTCATTAGTTTGACCAGGGCCTGGCAAAACAAAGGGTGGAGGTGTGCTGAGATCAATTACTTGGAGTCTAGAGTGAGGCAATTTGCAAAATAACATTTAGCCAACAAGACTTTCACACACATTGCATTCCAAAATGTATAATAAGGCACAGCAATTTCATACTGGTTACAGTGAATTCTAAATAGAACTTCCATTGCCCAACCTGACCCGAGAGGGAATAAAACAAAACCTGGTCCACTCTACCAACAATCTGATGGGTTTAGAGAGTAGCCCAGCCTGTAAGGGAATGAAAACACAAATCTGCCCACTCCCTCAACTACCTCCTCCAACTACTTGATGAGTCCAGTGCCCAACCCAACCTATAAGAGAATAAAACAAATGTATTCCCCTCCACCGGTAACAGGACAAATCCAGTGCCAAACCTGACCCATCAGGAAATAAACAGATGTAACTCCCTCCCCCCCAGGGCTTACCTTAATAACCCCCTCTTGTTCTCCCATTTCTCCTGCTACCCAGTGTCCTGTTTTAACCCCCCCATAGCCAGAGTTTCATTGTGTGTCCCCAAGGTTCCCTGCACAGTACCTGTACTTTATCTAGTCCCTCTCTGGCTTAAAACGCTGATCACGAGTCACCAGCATGCTCCTGAGGAGCCAGAGATCGCGCATACACATGTAGCACCTGTGATGTGCCGATTGCTAGATTTCCAGTTGAGCAGGAGGATATTCAGTGGTCCTGGTGCCCTTCCTCAGTTAACTGGGTGCTGGTGACCAGAACAATGTGGTGTAGAAGTTGCTGTGAGGGCAAAATTAAGAGTTTTGGAACGGGTCTAAGTTCCAGGGTTCATACATGTGTACAACCCTCATGAATTTTAATGAGATGCTGCCTACCACCTAGAGGGTATGCGTCTCGATGACAGCAAAAGTAGGGGGAATAAATGTAAACAATTGGGCTCAGTTTAAAGGGCACAAAAGGGGTTTTACGACTGTGGGGGTTTAAAACAAATGAAGTACTGTTCCTGGCTGCACCAGAACTTTAAAGTTAAGAGACTGCATTAACTGTATGGGAACTGTATCAACAGCCACCATTTCACCAGCCTATCAGTCAATAGAAAGCCTGGATTTCAGCCAGAGACTCTTGGGACATTGGCACAGAATGTTTGGAGATAAGTCAGGAGTTTATTCTGGTGCCTAAAATGTAACCAGTTAAGGGACTGTGACTGACAGCTTAGGCAACCAACCAGGTTTATTGTGTTCTGCCCTTTATTTAAGTTGGACTGTTTGAACTTGGCCATACTTGAGAGAGACTCCGGCTCAAGACATCGAGGAGACGAGAAGAACCTATGGTCTCTGTGTCTGACTGCACAGGCGAGGCCTGCACTGCCGCCTGTGATTTGTCTTGTGATCCAAAAGTGATCAAGTTCAGAAACTAACAGTCAGCAGACCAAAAGAAGTTGCTCGGCAAGTCGGCTGAGATTGCAACCGGCCAGAAACCAGAGGAAAAAGGAAAGCATAATGTTTCTTCAGCTTGATGTGCTGAGGCATACTGCATGTAAAGAGATAGTGATCCAGGGACTCCTGTTTGCTAAAAAGGGAGCTAGCATCACTCAGTGACGGATTTTCCTACCAGCTGGAGGCTTCACCAGCAAAAGAATTAAATCTTTTCAGAGAAACTTTCAGCATCTGGGCCCATGCAAATCTCAGCCCATGTCATCTGTTCCTGTACCAGCAACAGCATCTTGGCAAGAGATCAGATTTGTGGAGTCAGCCCCTGTGCAGAAGTCAAACTCAGGTTGGGCCACCTTGTGGAAAAGGCCATGAAGTGGAGGTGAGTTGTGTCAGCCCTGGCCCCCATGAGCAGAAACTGCAAGCAGCAGGTCTTCATTTCATCTGTGAATCGTCCATCCTGTGAGTACAGTGAGTACAAATCATGGTAGCTCTCTGCAACAAAAGTATTTAATTCTTCATGGTACCATCTGATTTGTTTTGCTTGTGTTCAAGTGTTTCATTAGACTAGGCCAGCCGGCCACGGATACAACTAACTGAATCTGCTTTGCATTTCCAATGTTTGTTTCTCCATCAAGGGTCCCAACAGCAGCTGCAATACCAGCCAACCCATGGCACCCTTTAGGCATGCCATTTAGATACTCTGGGTATCCAGTACTTGTCAAACTGTTTAGTACATGGACTTAATTGACTGCATGCAAAGTACTGCACAGTAACTGTTCTAATTACAGTAAAGTAATCATTTGCCTCGAGTCTCGCCCTTCCCTTGTTCATGACCCCCTTAATAAACTGAAGTTACTGTTTTGCTGTTAACCTGGCTTGTGAGAATATTATTATCTGGTTTACAGTTACTGAAGTACTGCAAGGCATATTGAAAGTGCATGCTTGTATTATTGAAACTGTCTGTTAGAGGGTGAGTACAGTGTGCTATCCAGAGATCCAGACTATGTTGGTAAATGGTTTGAGTGTGAGCATATCGTTAATGTGAGAACAGCTGTGTAAACTGATTATTAAGCACAGCAACTGTTCAGGTACTTGTGAAAGGTCAGTAGGTGGGATTGTGGGTGGTATTAGCTTTCCAGAGGGCTGTACCTATTGTGATAGTTACTCACACAAGAATTACTCTAGGTGGAGGCACCGTACTCTTAGTACCACTACTGGTAGAGGCTCACCAGTACAAGGTAGTTACGAACCCAGGCCGCTCAATCTGTTCTTAGGAAGGCAGGCAGGGGTAGTAGCCCTTGGTATAGCGCCACCTAAGGGGTTACACAAAGTTGGCCCTCCACACTTCAGAAATTGTGTTGTAGACCACAAAAAGCACTACCAAACCCCATTAGCTACCCCCACCTGATTGTCTAAATAGAAGTGCAGATTAGATTTGAGCTGGCCTTCGCAGTGGGTGTATTACAGAGTTGGGATGTGCAGAAACCACTGCATGAGCAGAGGCACTCCTGATGCCTCACTCTGAACCCCTACATGAATGTATAGGGCTTCTTGGTCCTCTGGTCAAGCAGGTATTGGGTCTGAATGCAAACTATTGGGTTTGCCTAAGCAGCATATGAGGTATAAGTGCAGCAGTAAGAAAATTTCCTAGAGTCTGATTACTGCTTGAAACTGAAACACTGTATACGTTTAGTAGCAATACTAGCAGTACACCTATGAGATCCAACATCAGATTATTGGAGTAGATTATACATTATTTTTTTGTATTCTATCACATTTTAATCAGAACCATATTGGGATGCCTGAGTATTGGATCTGTTTCTGAAACCGTATTATATATTTGCATTACAGTACCTAACATTTCTAACCTAGAGGCCTGCATGAGCTGCTCAAATCTTTTACTTTTATTGGCATGAATCTGTATATGCATATTTCATACTGCTGTTTTGAATGTTGCAGATATCTTTGAATTATATATGACTCACTTATTTCTAAGTACTAAACATATGCTATTAGTAATATCTAGGTAAGCTTTTCGATATTTTATTTACTTACATTTTGTTGACCTGGCAAGTACACTAAATAAGTCTAGACATATTTTGTGGCATGACCTGGAAGGTTACATAGAAAAAAAACATACACAATACAATGGACAAGTGAAAGCAACAATGCAAAATGTACTGTATAAATCAAGGCAGCAGCAAAGTTAGCATACATATTTGAATATTGCTTGCATAAACTCAATGGTCAACAGTGTAAACTTTTAACTCAGATTTTCATATTGTGCTCTTGTAGTTGTATGATGCCACATGAAAGACTCATGGCCTAACAATCACACAATTCATATTTAGCAGTTAATTATATAAACCTATCACTGTAGAATGTCACATTCCAAAGATGATCTCAGATGCAGTGTTTAGTTTCTGTATTATAAAACACTGACTAGTCAGAACAAAAGCAAATCACCACCATTCCATATAGTTTTTGTATTGTAATATGTGGATAAGTCATTTTAATATGGTACTATAGCACACACAAAAAAAATCCGGTAACACTACTGCCAAGAACTGATAATACCATCAATGGTGAGCTGTACTACTATTGTTCAGGGCCTGTAATGCTATCATTCGGAGCTCTCGATTATAGTATTATCAGAGAAACAGAACAGTGCAAGTGCACCACTGCCTGTTAGTGTAAGCTGGTTGCTATGGTGCCAAGTGTGTTTGCTAGACACGTGACTAAATGTTTTTCAAGGTGTGCCTTATGACTAGCCAGTTTCTGTCTGTGGGAGAGCAGAACAGTTCTGAAAACATGGCGGCTGACTTTCACTTGGTGAGAGTGATTTCTCTCCGTTGTACTCTCTGCATTTATTTTTTTTTAACCTTTTACATTTAAATTACTATCTGGTTGATCCTGCCTTCACTCAGCTCAGCAACAATTACCAGGTAAGACAGGCCATGAAGTTGCACCACCATCCTTGTGCTCACTGCTACACATTTACAGGCCATGAAGTTTCCTAGCAAAGCCAAAGTGAAAGGTGCATAAGTTGACACACACTGTTAGAGCCAGTGAGTGTTCACTGTTCCTGGAATAAGAGACTGTTCAGTGTAACAGTTGGACACCCTTTGTCACAGCATATTTGGAAAATAATTCAGACCACAGGATTTTTGTCTCAGATCCATGTACTGTATTACAAAAAATAATAAATATGAGAGTGTGTATCCAAGGGGAGTAATACCATCTCAAGTTAATGGGGCCATGGGAACCTCTCGAGGTTCCTATGTTCCAAATGCATCTCAGTGGTATTACTACCTTGTAATACCCACTCTCCTATATATATAATTCGATTTATATCATTTTGACATGCCACACCAAATCATCATCATCATCATCACCATCACTATCAATTTACTGTAGCTATCTTATATCACTGTAACGTTACAGCAGTGATGATGGTGTGTGGAAACATGATGCAGGTAGCTACTGTAATATGAATATCATCAATAGCTGAAGTGTTATCAAAGTTTCAGTTGAGCTATGTGCACCATAGCACATAAGATCACTAAATCAACAGCAATGATTGACACTGGTCAACATCACAGTACAACAAAAGAACTAAATACTGTAGTTGCAACAAGTCTTGCACAGTCACAATAACAAATTGTGTTTTTGTATTATATTTCTATTTCCATTCAGTAGTCATTATTTGCTAGCCAGTGAAACTGTGTTCACACTTTATATTTTGATTATTTCAGGTTTCCTTATACCACCAGCCATTCATTTGCTACAAGAGAAAGGAGATACAGTTGAGATAAACTGTGTCTCAGATCCTAAATATTCTGCTAAGTATTACTACTTGTGCAAAAATGGCAACAATTTTATGAAAATAGAGAGCACTGCAGGAAAACGAGTAGTGATATTTAGACTGTCAAATAACATGACCAATGAAGACAAATATACATGTGTATATGAAATTACAAGAGTTGAGAGTAAGACAGGCAAAAGATACTCAAGGCACAGTAACCCTGTCAGCTATACTGAATCAGGTAAGCAGAACAATGTTAGTGTGGCTGAGGGGAGTGAGTGTGTATTACAATATACTAGATGGATTTTCAGAAGGGCAATCCACCCCAAATTCTGTAGGCAAGCAACCAGTGATTGTGGAACTTTTAGCACAATAGTCATCCTGCTGCATATTATGGAGATTCAAAGAACCACCAAAAAGAGCAATCAGGTTGATTGACAAGTGAGTGTAATATTGGAGTAAAAGAAGGGCCTTTGAATATTAAAGGAATTGTGACATCTTCTGACATAGGCAGGGTTGGGCTTCTGGGGCCTGCAAATGGTTTGTGTATATTTTTTTAATTTAATGTTTCCAATGCTGGGGTTGACACCTATTGACAAAATGATGAGTGTGTGTGTGTGTGTGTGTGTTGGGGGGGGGGGGTCTCCTTGGCTGCACAAAAGATTGGCTCTTGGAGAGATTGTGGTCCAGAATTCTTGCTTTTCAAGACTCATGCCTTTACATCAATGAGTGGCTTTGATGTAAGCTGCCAAAAATTATGATTTAATATACTTGTGTCTTCCAAACCACAACTACAGTACAATTGACCTAACGTGCCACTACAATAAATTGTACTAGTACACTTTCATTAAATATGCACTTTTGGCTATAAAACAGAAGAAAAGCAGTGAAGCTGAGCGTTTAAGTTGGCAAGAACCTTTAAATGTTGGAATATAAATACTGGCCACTAAGAGCCCAACTCCGACCCACTGTCAAAATTTCATTTGGGAGCAACATTTTGGCAGAGATGGCCTAAGAAGGATAAAAACAGAAACATAGAAAATGTGGACAGATAATGCTTTATTGGCCTATATAGTCTGCAAAGCCAGTTTAACTATGGAACTGTGAGGTTGTTTATGTTTGTGAGGTATCTTCCTTCTGTGATTTGGTTTTGCCCAATGAGCACTAGCTTTGCACAAAAATATATCTACGTTTTACCTCACCTGACTGTATGATCTACTGAGAAGGGGCAAGAAGAAAAACATGGGATCAGCTGAGAGGAAGTAAAAATAGAGGTGTCAGAACATGGAAAGCCATGAGCACAAAGGACAACAGTCTGACAAACAACATCTCATGTTGGAGGCAGACCTAGATATTGGCTCTGCTACCAAGACATGGTATACAGGGAACCATAACTGGGACATAACTGTGCCATGGTATGTTCTATTCTGTAATGACAGGGTGGAAAAAAATGGAGCAGGAGTGACTATCTACTTTATGGACGATATTAAAGCTACAGAAGTTCAGAACATAAGGGATGAAGTGGAGGCACTGTGCCTCACACTGGAAACAGGACATGGTACTGCCAGTCAAGCAGGTGTTATCTACAGACCACCATCACAAGGCAGATGAGCTGGATAATGAACTAGTAGAAATCATCCACAAAATGGCATCAAATGGGGAAATGCTGCTGATGGGGGACTTCAATTTGCCTGCTGTGAATTGGTACACCCATACTGCAGCCATAGCAAGGAGCAGAAACACCCTAAAAACTCTTCAGGAGGAAAAGCTTAGACAGCTAGTGGTAGAACACCCATGAGGGGGAAATATTGGACCTGGCCCTCACCAATGGGGACAGAGTGGTAGATGTAGAAGTGGGGAGCCAGCTGGGATCCAGAGATTACCATACAGTATGATTTAGTGTGAGGATAGTAGAGGGATCCAGCCACACAAGAGCAAGGGTTTTGGATTTCAGAATGGCAGATTTTGTAGCACTAGAGGTTTGTCTGAAGAAAGCCCTTGAGTGTAAACTGAGAAAGGGTGAAGTAGAGATGCAATGGGTGCTTCTAATGGGAGCCATAATGGAAGCCACACACCTATGCATTAGGCAAATAAGTAAAATAAAGAGGAGAAAACCACTCTAGTTCTCCAAAGATGTGGCAGGGAGGGTGAGGAAAAAAAGATTAGTATTCAGAAAATACAAAGAAATACAAGGAAGGATGACAGTGGAAAGTATCTGGAAAAGCTAATGTAGGTGGGGAAGGCAGTCAGAAAAGCCAAAGCACAGACAAAGGGTATGCTGACTGAACAATGAAACATCTACAGCGAAGACCATTACAGTGACACAAATCAACAGGTTGCTGTAATGGTCCTCGCTGACACCAGCACTGCATCTCCCACTGTTTCACCCCTTCCCGAGAGAACACTGACTCGGAGCTGGTTATATAAATACCAGGTGGTGTGGGAGTTTGGTGGGTGAAGCCGCCCTTAAGAAAAGACACCAGCATACTGACAGCACAATGCCAACAGTCTGCATTGTGTCTGTCGATGTCGGGTATGTCGGCAACTTTGGTGTTGCCATGGCATAGGTAAACCCAGACAGAAAAATGAATAGCCAAGGCAATAAAGAATGCAGACAAGACATTTTTTAGATACATCAGAGAAAAGACAAAACCAAGGGTGGGATTGTGAGATTAAAAGAGAAGGGGGGAGGGAGAAGGGGACCAGTAAAAAGCAGAAATCCCGAACTAGTATTTTTATTCAGTATTCACAGTGTAAAAGGAAGGGGAGGGTCCACAGCTAGTGGGAAGATTCACTGGGAGCGGGATATAGATACAAGTCCGTTCACAGCAGAGGTTGTCCAAAAGTAACTAGAAAAACTGAAGGTAAATAAGGCAATCGGGCCAGTTGGAATACATCCCAGAATTCTGAAAGAGCTTTGAAAGGAGCTAACAGCACCACTGACAGCCATGTTCAACAAATCATTAGAAACAGGTGTGGTGCAGGCAGACTGCAAGAGGGCGGATATTGTCCCTCTCCATAAGAGTTGGAGTAGGGAGGAGGCTGGTAACTATAGGAATGTCACACAAACCTCAGTGGTGGGGAAGTTGATGGAAACATTACTCAAGGAAAAGACTGTGACATGCCTTTAATCCAACGGGCAGCAGGATCCAAGACAGCATGGTATCACAGCATGCAGGTCGTGCCAAACTAACCAAATAGAGTTCTTCGACTGGGTGATGGGGGAGCTAGATCAAGGAGGGGCGGTAGATGTGGCTTAACTGGATTTTTAATAAAGCCTTCAATACGGTCCACATAAAAGGCTAATAAACAAATTGAACAGCCTGGGAATCAGATCAGGAGTGGTAAACTGGGTTTGAAATTGATTGAGCGGTAGGATACAAAGGATGGAAGTGAACAGAGTTCAGTTTGCAGAGAGGGAGATGACAGTGGGGTGCCTCAGGGATTGGTGCTAGGCCTACTCCTCTCTAATGTCTTTATAAGAGACATTGCTGAGGCTCTGGAGGGTAAGGTGTGTCTCTCTGCAGATGACACAAAGATCTGCAATAGGGTCAACATGTCGGGGGGAGTGGAAAAAAATTAGAAGGGATCAGGAAAGCTGGAAGAATGGTCAAATTACATGGCAGTTATGATTTAATGCAAAGGTAAAGTTATGCACTTGGGGCACAGAAATCCAAGGGAGGAGTACTCAATGAGGGGAAGGTATTGTTAGTCACCAAACAGGAGAATGATCTAGAAGGTTTTTTTGTTTTAGTTTTGTCTTTGGTAACCGGGTAAGGTCCACTAGGCACAAGTGCCTGCTTTCAGGGGCAACCTGGGAGCACTGGGTGGTTAAGTGACTTGATCAGAGTCACACAGTTTGAAGGGGAGGTTGTGAGAATCGAACCAAGGTCTTGATCTGCTGGATGTCACAATAGTCCAGCTAACCTTACTAAACTTGAAGAGTTCAAACATAGGCTCCAAACTCACTTCCTAACAGAATACTCCTGTGATTGCTCCACCTAATTTCCAGGTCCCTTTTCAGGACTTCCACCTTTCAATCCCACCCCCTTCCTGGACCTCCCCTCACTGCTACTACCTCTATCGCCTCTGTCTTATCACCCTCTTCTCTGCCTTTTCCCCTCTCCCCCTCTTCCCCTCTCTCTCCCCCTATCATAGTTGCAAATTGACAAGGCTGCCTGGCTGCTCCTCTTCCTCTTGGTTCTTCCTCCCCACCTCTACTTCTCTTTCCCCCGCCTCTGGTCAGGTTTTGCTTAATGTGGATATAACTGAAGCTTAATTGTTCTATACTATAATGTAAACTACATCTGTTCTGAAATATTCTGTATAACCTGTCTTTTTCCCTGTATCAGTATGTAACCCTCCCTACTGATGTGGAACCTTTGTAAATGAGCTGCCTATCACTCAAAGGTATTTGTAATCCTAGAATGAATAAATAAATAAATAAATAAACAAATTAAATAAACATACCAAGCTCATTCACAGCTCATTACTCTAACCTCTAGGTTATACTGCCAGCCCATACAGATTATATTTGAGGACCTAAAGGTGGCCGGACAGTGTGAAAAGGTGGTAAGAAGGACCAGTGGGATATGGAATACATTGCAAGAGGCATCACCAGCCAAAAAAGGGAAGTGGCGATGCCACTGTACAGATCATTGGTGTGACCTCATCTGGAGTACAGTGTCCAGTTTTGGAGGCCTCATCTCAGGAAAGACATAGGGTGGAGGCAGTACAGAAAAGGGCTACTAAAATGGTACAAGGACTGCACCAGAAGTCTTATGAGTACAGGCTTAGAGACCTTATTATGTATTCTCTGGAAACGAGGAGACAGAGGGGGGACATGATAGACACATTCAAATACATTAAAAGGATACATAAGTTGCAGGCGGTAACATCTTTTGGAAAAGAGGATGCACCAGAACTAGGGCACATGACTTAAAGTTGAAAGGAGGTACAGTCTGGGGCAATGTGAGGAAGTACTTCTTTACAGAAATGGTGGTGGATGCATGGAATAACCTCCCTACATCAGTGGTGGGGGCAAAAATGGTGGAGGAATTCAGAAATGTGTTGGGCAGACACATGGGAATACTAGAAACAGGAAAGGGTAGGAAAGCTGCAGATCAGCTATAGTCTGCAGCATAAGTAAAGGTAGGAATAATGGGCAGACTAGATGAACCAGGCAGCCCTCATCTGCCAATAAATTTTATGTATGTACTGTATGTGTGCGTGACTTTTTCTTCCTATTTGTGCTTGCCTCATGTGGAACATTTACTATCTGCCTCCTAGGACAAGAGCAGAGCACTGCTTCTGTTTTACTTGATAATGAAGTGGCACTGGCATCAGCTGTGAAGGCAGCAACCACTCATATACTTTTGGACATGCTGGGGTTGCACTTGGTTTCCAGGGAGGGACAGCTACAATGCATAAGTTGCCTCTTGTAGCCATTATGTTGTCCTTTAAGATTATTTTTTTTTAGGTAGCCACTTTGACCACCAGTCAGAATCTATCTAGCCAAAAGAAATCCCAGGTAGTTAAAATATCTATTTTGATGGGCTGTATTTTTAAAATGTGACGAGGCAGGCCCAACTACCAATTTATGAGTTGTGCCCATGTCTTTTGAGATGCAACAAAATGCCCTGACCCCATTTCCTTTTTTTCTGTATAAGCGTCTATCTCCTTGGTCATAGCAGGGAATGGTCCCTTCAGCCAGCTCCACCTCCCCCTCCTTTCATCCACTATCTCCCTGACTTACTTGTTGGCATCGTACCCCATGAATCTTACCCCTGTGGTGGGGTCAGGACAGGGAGGTCCATCCTGCCCCCGAAGCACAATCCATTAATAGCCACAGGTGCCAGTGATGTTTTGGATGGTGGCGTGGGAGGCAGGTGTAATACTACTCTGCTGTGCTGACCATTTTCCATTTGTTTTTCTCCCTGACCCAAGGTCATGGTAATACGCATGCATGCACACTGAGGTGTGCATGCATTCCGACCCACTTCCCCCTCCATCCTCCCAGTGTTGTGTCAGCCTACAACCATCCGGGCTCTGACACCTAACCTTCACAAGGTGTCAGCTAAGATTGGGATGACTTGGGGACACTCACCAGAAGATGAAAGCTGCCTTCTGGCTTGCTCAGTCTTGCTCCTGCCCTCCATCCAAGCCAGCCCCCAACAACCCAGGCTTGATAAGAGCCCAGATCACCAGTGTAGTGTGAGGAAAATTGATTTAATAGTGCCTCAGACCTCAGAACAACCAGACAGGCTATACCCTGACCCTATTTTCAAAGGTTTAAATGGATTTGTGACACTTGACATTATTTCTGGCAGCTTGCACTGATAAGAAATTTAGGTGGCCTAACTTTCAGAAACAGTTTACAAGTATGCAACAAAAACATTCTACATCTAATCAAACTCATTTTGAAAATCCTGGCCACATAAATTATGATTTATTTATTTGAAAACTGGTGACCAGGAAAGGCACACTGAGCCAAGGCTTGCATTTCCAGGTGCTCAAGAGGAGCAAAGAATAAAAACAGATACATAGCATAGACACTACAGTGATTCAAAACAGAGTGCATGTGGTTGTTTTTCAGGTGGTAAAACTGGACATATACTATAATGTACTGTAAAAAGCAAAATAAAAACTCAGCTATCATTTTGCTTGCCATGTGTAACACTGTGCAACAAAGTTATGGTTAGGACATAGTGAGATCATTGATTTTATGCTTTGAGAGCACTGGGTCATTTGGACAGTAAGTGAAAGATGTAGGGCCTGATTTAGAATGACATAAGGTGCCAGCATCAAACATGAATGACGCAAGTGGCACCTTGTGCCAAAAGATGCCCCAGGAGCTATTCAGAAAGGTAATCTGCATCAAATGCATGCTGCATGTGTCAAAAGGAGCTTGCGCCAGCCTTGGCCCAAACATTGGACTGCAGTATAGTGCTAGGGGGCTTGTGGCAGGGGCAGGCTGCCATATCCCCTGTTTCAGTATTCACAAAACCCTTCCAGACAGATACATTCTGAGTACCCTTAGACCAGCCAGGACTGGTTTAAGGGTACTCAGAATGGCCTCTGGGAGGATTTTGACAGTTTCAGCAATGTGCTGTGGCCCCTTCCCAGCCCCAATCCCTGTAAAAGATAGACCAAACATCCCTGGTGGTCTAGCTCCCCCCCCCCCCCGATCATCCTGATTACTGTGATAAATAGAAAATAAAAGTCTGGTGGTCTAGCGGTCCCTCGATTATCCTGATCCCTGAAATATAGAAAAAAAATGCTGGTGATCAGCAGTCCCCCCACCAGATCCCCATTCTGTAGAAATAAACAGTCCTTAGCACACCCGGCCAGGTCCATACCGGTTTTATTAAAGATTATACAGAATTTTAGTGATGTTGCCAACTACAGGCTTAACATGGAGAAAACATTAGTTTTCCCTCTTAATAATAGAACCCTCAAGCACGAGATCACTGCCCTAGGTTTAGCCTGGAGTTCTGAGACCATAAAATATTTGGGACTTACCCTTGCAAGGAATCCAGTGCGGACTTAACAATTAAACCTGGACTCCCTGGTATGCATAATTGAATTAGATCTTAAAAGGTGGGCAATGCTTCCATTGTCTCTATGGGGGAGAATTAATATAATCAAAATGAATATCTTTCCCCGGTTGTTTTATCCATTAAATATGTTAAATTTGTGGCTCCCACTCTCCTGGTTTAAGAGAATCCATGGAATTATCACCAACTTCATTTGGAATCACAAGAAAGCCAGAATGGCATATTACAAATTATCTGCTCCTAAATTAACTGGTGGGTTGAGGCTTCCTCACTTCGGTTTATATTATTGGGCTAGCCATGTAAATAAATATTTTAGATGGTCACAAGAGCTTATCTCCCATGAGCATAATGGTTACATACCTTTCTGGTTGCAGGTGGAGTTATCATGTATTAAAGAGCAGGGTCTTTTACCAAGTGCCCTACTGTAGTTAACCCCAAATCTTTACCTCCTAGGTTCAGAAATTCCCTGATAGGCATATCTGTTAAGGTTCATTCACAGTTATGTGCATTTCTAAAATATTACCATATTAGAGACCCATCTCAAACATATAAGAGGTAATCCCCGGTTCCTAATTGGAGGTAAGTCTTTAAACAACATTTGGCTATCTCAACTGGGGGAGTGTCATTTAGGGGATTTAATCACGGCAGACGGACATTTAATCACGTCAGTCGTCATTTTGACTAAATATTGCCTCCCAAATACAGAAATTTTTAAGGTGTTTCAACTTAGGCACCTTTTGTTAAAGGTGCTGGGTCCAAATCCAGTAATTTCCGCAAAAGTGGACCTTCAAACAGACTTAGTCCCATTAGCGGGTTCGGCTCATGCAGCAGCTAAGCTGCATCATATTTTATTTAACTGGGTTTATTCCCAAAACTTTGCATCGACTTCCTTCTGGGAGGCATTATTCCCAGATAAATTGTTTAATTGGACATCAATATGGATAAGCTGCCACAAATATATTCTTCAAGATAGACTTAGATTGATGCAGTTCAAGCTATTACATAATATTTATTATTCTCCCCAGAAGTTGGCAAGGATAGGTGTGATTTCCTCCTCTGTTTGTACTAGATGTCACCAAGGTTGTGGGGACCTTTTGCATATTTTTTGGAAATGTCCCAAGGTAATAACACTTTGGGATACCATTAAAAGGAGGGTGGATCCCTTGCTGGGTTTGAGTGATTATTTTAATCCGGAGACATGTGTCCTGGGGGATGTTGCTCATATCCCAGTAAGGAATAGGAGATACCATATGGTTTTAATTTCGGCATCTCTCAAGAAGGTGGTTCTTAAGCATTGGAAGGATAAAGAAGAGATTACCTATATAGAGTGGTTGCAGGAACTACTCGCTAATCTGAGAACAGAAAGAACCATAGCTATCCTTCAGAATAAATTACCAAGGTTTGACAAGATTTGGGGTCCCCTATATACATTATATTCTATTCAAAAATGAGGTGTGTTCTTCCTGGTCTGAAGTTACTAGATAGAGGTGGTTATGCTCTGTGCTGGGGGGGGTAGGGTTAAGGGAGCTGGTATAAAATAGGCAGGGAATGGATCCTATTGTTAAATGACAAATGCATGTAAAAATATATACTAATCTGTATGGTATTACATATGTCAAGTTGTGTTTTGTTTTGTCACTTGGATGTATTCTCTGCAAGGAAACTTCAATAAAAGTTGAATGGCAAAAAAAAAAAGAAATAAACAGTCCTGGTGATCTAGTGGCCTCCCCACCCAGGCAGGCAGTGTCCTACCATACCAATTCCCAACATAAAAAAGAACTGGCGACCTTACAGTATACGCTCCTTATTGACTGCTCAGTTGGTGGCTGGATACAGTGATATGAGGAGGGCTGTGCTGGGGGAACTGCTATACCACCATTTTTTGTGTGTGTGTGGTATTTATTTATGCTCTCCCTCAGGCATCCCCTGGTGGCCAATCCTTTGGACTGCCTAGATCCCAGCTGCCATCCTGTCCCCTGCCACCACTGTCCCGATAGCAGCCCCCTGGGAAATCCGATGTATCCCTTCATCAGGTTTATCCCCCTCTTCCAGGGTGGAAGCACCTAGTAACATAGAAACATAGACGTTGACGGCAGATAAAGACCGCAAGGCCCAGCCAGTCTGCCCATTTCTTTTTCTACCTTATAAATGTGCCATAGTCCTTTGCTGACAGTGGCCTCTCTATTCATACTCATCTGTATTGCTCCCTTATGCCTATCCCATGCCTGTTTGAAGCCCTGCACTGTCTTCATAGCCACTACTTCCTGAGGTAGGCCGTTCCATGCATCCACCACCCTTTCTGTGAAAAAAAAACTTCCTCACATTACCCCTTAATCAGCCTCCCTCTAATCTCATGTTGTGTCCTCTTGTCCTGCTATTTTTCTTATATTGAAACATGTTAGATTATTTCACCTTGTTAATGCCCTTAAGGTGTTTGAATGTTTTGATCATATCACCTCTCTCCCTCCTTTGCTCTAAGGTATACATATTCTGTTAATCTGTTCTCATATGTCTTCTGATGCAGTCCCTGCACCATTTTGGTTGCCCTTCTCTGGACTGCCTTACTTGTAGGTGAACCTACATTTCCTGAGTGCTGCAGGGTCAGACCAGGTTTGCTCTGGGGTTTTGTGGCAGCAAGGGACCAGCGGTCAGCATTCGGCTGATCGGGGGGCACTTTTTCCATTTTATGACCTGCCCACAACTGCCTTAATTGGAACTGCATGAGTACAGCAACCTTGGGCAGGGATGTGTGGGGGGCATGTCAAGGCTTCACATCCTGCTAGGACATCAACCAATCAGCCTGCAGGTGCCAAGACCCTGCCCAACCCCTGGGAAGGGAAGCATCCAATGGACACTCTTGTCCCCTCCCTGCCGGACTCCATTCCTGGTACTCGGGCTCAGGGAGTGGCTCTGATTAGCCAGCATGCTGAATGAACCCCTTCACACAGTGCCACAGAGCTGACACTTAATTTCTAAACAGATCAGGGATGATTAGGGGACCGCTAGACCACCATTTTTTTTTTCTATACACATCAGGGATCGGGGATGATCAGGGGACCACTAGATCATCAGTTTTGTTCTATACATATCACGGATTGGGGATGATTGGGGGACCACTAGACCACCATTTTTTACTATACATATCAGGGGTTGGGGATGATTAGGGGACTGCTAGATCAGCATTTCTTTTTTTTATTCATATCAGGGATTGGGGATGACCAGGAGACTGCTAGACCACCAGGGTTTTATTTTTCTATTTATCACAGGGATCAAGGATGATAGGGGAACACTAGACCACCAGGGATTTTTTTACATACTTCACTAGGGTCAGTGCTGGGGGGAGCCATAGCCACTAGGGACTGCTGTCCATGGTGCTATTGCTACACAGCTGCCCCATGGCTTGTGGCACTCCTTCAGAATGTTCCATCTGTTCGGCGCAGTGTCAGGGTTGGCACAAGCTGCAGGACTTTGCTGCTGGGACTCTACCTGAGAGTGAATCAGATGCAGGGTCCCTGTCACAATGGCGGCTGGTGCAAGCTGCCTTTGGTGCAGCTTGCACCTAGCTTTGTGAATAGCACTACTGATGCTGTTTTTAAACATACAGTGGAAGCAGTTATGATGCAATACAGTAATTTACAGTAAGCAACATCACAAAATACTGCATGACAAAAGGGCTTAATTGCCATTGAATTACACTGTTCTCTGCAGTATACTGCAACATTTTGTGATGTACTACTGCACTGCGGCATTGCCTCCTGGTTGGCATTGCTCCATGTCTCCGAGGAACTAATTAAAAGGCTGAACATGAGGCAAATGTGCAGAAGCAACCTGCTGCAACCCCTCCTGGGCTAAATAAATCAGCTTCTTTCAATTCATTTGGAAGCTCCATTTCTTTGCTGCAGTCAGAGGGTCTGCTTCCCTCCCTTGCCCATGTGGTTGCTGCTATCCTCATGGTTCTTTAGGGTCTTTCTGTTTTGGTTTTGCTTTCTGCAACTCTGGATTTGTATTTTGTTTACTCTTCTGGCAGGCATCTTTCAGCTCTCTTCCTTTTTGGGGCAGCCACTCTTTTGGTTTTTAGTCCTCATGCAACTCCGTGCTTACTTGCAATGTGTCTTCAGTGAGGCTACTCAATTGTGTGTCCTTTCTCTATTATGATGCAGTATTTTGCATCTGTCTTCACTGTCTGCTCTACCTGCTTTTTCTATCCAAATGCTTGCAACCTTTTTTGACATATCTACTGTTCATAACCAACACTTTCAAACATTTCCCTGCAGTTCCTCTGCATGAATGTGCTGCAAAGAAGTGTACACTGGGACAGTGATGCTTACGCTACATTGGCCGATTCCATATACATAAATTGGTCACTCACCAACCGCTTCCAAATAGGACACTGCAGCTTCAATATAAACATTCAGATATTTATTTAAAAATCCATTTCTAGGCACACAGAATTCTCTGTATATGCCTTATGCATTTCTAACATTGCAGATAGATTCTAACTGACAAAAAATATAATGTCACAATACACCATTAAAGTGACTGGCGCAGAGTTAAATGAAATACATGAAATCAATTAAAAAGTCACACCTTCAGATTCAATTGATCATCAAGCTGACATAAAGTGAAAAGTGAACATTCAGCAAAGCAAGTTAGGAGCATTTTGCCACAGATCTGGTTCTACTACTGCTTCAGCATTTCTGCTCATGGCTTGATGTTTTCTAAATAATGACATTTGATATGAATTCATATTTTCAGTAGCTTGTTATTCAGTTCAGTTCAGTTTCTATCATAACAGCCTTTGTTCAGTCAAAAAATCATCCCCTTCACCATATCACACTGCTTGTAAGCAATCAATTTTGTGCTCACCATACTGCACACAGGCAATTCTGCCTGTCGACCTCATAATACTGCCCACCAATCAGTTCATTTCTGCATCATGATATCAAGCTGAATGAACACATCCCTACTGGCCATAATAAATCAAGCTCACTCACTCTGCTTAAAGTCTGCCTCTTGAAGGTAAATACCTTGTCATGAGTTGGGGTCCTTTTCAAGTCTTTTGTCTCCCACAGTGCCTCCTGGCAATCCCTCTTGGTGGCGAGTAGGTCCAACAATCAGGGGAAAGTGTCAACCATGCAGACTCGAGCTCATTGGTAGAGATGCAAAAAAGTTTTACTTAATGGGTGACTTCCCCACAAATCTGCCAACTCCTCCTCTGCATGTCATTTTGAGAAGTTACCACCTGTGGTGGAAACTGTGTCAAAACTGGAACGAGGTAACTTTGCATTGCTTTGTGTTTTTTTAAAGTGAAAGTTGCACTTAAACAAGCCCACAGCAAAGAGAAGTTTGAAACCAGCTGCTCCCCCCAGCATAGCTGGCAGCCTGACTTCCCTCTCAGGTGTCTAGTGGTCCCCCCCCCCCCGCCAGTCAGTACCTGGCCCCAATTACTATCCCTGGTGTGTATTAGTCCCCCCAGATTGCCGGCCCCATTGCAAAACTAGAAAATCCAAGAGCCCCCAATCACTGGGTGCTAAGTCCGACCAAGTTTACAAAAATAAATGTCCCTGGTGTCTAGTAGTGGGGGCTTGGATTTTTCTTCATTACAATGGGGCTAATAAATAATTGGGGGCGGATATTACCAGACACCAGGGATGGCAATTAGGGAGTGCCAATTTTCATATTTGGCCGGGCGCACCCGGGGGTGGGACCACTATGGGATAGACTTCAGCTAGGGCTGGCACCCCGTGATTGGGAGGGGGAATTTTTTTTTCATACTGGGGACAGGCAGTGATCGGTTTGGTGGGAGACCACTAGACACCTGGGAGGGGTGATCTGTGGTGTGGGGCACTACTACTGTTAGCAACCAAACTCCACAAAATGTGAAGTTTTAACTCCATTGGCAGAATTGTCAAACTCTGCATTTTGCTGAGTTTTTTGGGGGGAGGGGAAGCCAGGCTTCGCACATTCGATCCACTCTGCGAACCGGGGAAAATCTGTATATTTTTTTTCAGGTAGTGAATTTTTTCCACTTTGTTCATCTCTAGTCACTGGCACATCACAGCATAGCATTTAAAACTTAAGCTGCTGGAAGATGGAGTCTTAAGCCCTCATAGGTTCCTTTAGTTGGGCAGACCATGTTGGCAACAACTTCAAAAGCTATTCTCCCTGTGTCTAGCTGAGGTCCACCTAGTCTGGTTCCAGATCCTCTTCCTTTGGTCTCCAGTCAAGATTTGACCTACTTATGGTCTTAAGGCTGAGTGATAGACTTTCATCAGCCACTCTCCGCTTAGTCCACATTCCAGGAAGAGGGGATTTGTTCCCTAAGGAACCTCCATTGGCTTCAAGATCTTCTCATGGCACTCCAAGAATGTTACCCCATTAGACAGATAGAGCAAAAGGCATCCCCCCTAAATTGTTACCTGAATTGGAATTCTAGATTAGCTAAATAAGCCTAATAATAGCACTCATGCAAAAAGGAAAGGTTGCTGTTGATACCCAGAGATTTCCACCACTGGTGTTTTTTTCTTTCTTTCTCTGTTCTTAGTGACAAAAGGCAACAAGTAGTTTTCTTGTACTGTGCCATTTATCCAGCATTATTATTTCCATTGGATCAGAGGGTGGCCCACCTCCTCCTACAGTCCTACCATTCCCTTTTGCCTCTGGAAGCCATGCTGCAGCCTGTTATCATTAATTACTGGTTGTCAGCCCTCCCTGTCACATTGCTCTTCTCTGTTTGCAGATCTTGCTCCACAGTTCTGCTGGGCTTCTTCCTAAGGAAACTTCATCCAAAGGAATTACATTCCAGTGGTACCTCTAGGGGTGGAACCCTCCTCATGAGAGTTCCTTTGCCTTCCAGCTAACCTATTAGGGTGGTAGTCCCTCAGGGGACAGAGTGCGAATGGCCAAGGTAGCTATATATGTCAGTCAGCATTCTGCCATAAAACTAGCCTTCGACTTCCAACAATTTGTGCAAGCATTATTATACATTGTGGTTGACTTTAGCAATTAAACATAGGTTTAGAATAATAATATTTTTTTTGTTTGTTTTTTATGGTCTTTTCAGATTCATCTCATGTGCATCCAACTAAAGAAAGCACCACACATAAATCAGGTAATAGTTTATGCTCAATTGTATTTTTTTCCCAGAGAAAAGGTAGGATTTAATAGTATCAGAGGCAAACCAACAAGCTGCACAAGCATTACTCATTGTGGTTGCATACACCTATTAAATGAAACAGCTAAGCCTGAGGTTTGATGCAAAGGGAGCAGTGAGTCACATCCCTTCCTGGGCTATATAAATCAACTTCTTCCAGCTTCATTTGAAAGCTCCATTCTTTGCTTTCTCCATCCAATCCTTCTCCTCCAATGGCTGGCTTCTTTCCTTGGGCCCCATCCTAAGATACCTCTAGCCAAAGGAATTACATTCCTGTAGCACTTCTAGGGGTAGAATCATAATAGCATCAGACACCAACAAACTGAATTTGAACCAAATTATGCTGTTTGTGATATTTCTTTTAGTGACTGGATGACATTTAACCAGGACACTGGGGAAATGTCCCTACTCTTTTTGAGAAGTGCCATTACATCTTTAATGTGCTCCTCAACAACTGCCAGAAAACAGAATCTCTGTTTAATGTCTTATCTAAAGAATGGCACACCATAGCAATATAGCATCCACTTAGTACGGCACTCAGGTGCCAGTGTTTATTGTATAAGCAAAATCCTGGTATGGTGCTAGACAGCCTTCTGGCCCAGAGGTGGATATGTTTTGAAGTATCAAGAAAATTCACTTCAGACATTTTAAAAATGTTGATTTTTATTCCCGCTTGAATGTACTTTTTCCATGGTTGTTGTGAGACAAGTAATTTAGCTTCCAGAAGGAAACAATAAGACACTCAATGGTGTTGGTCGTGCTGGGAATAAAACACACCAAGGGGCATAGTAAGGCATGGGACTTCAGGTTGAGTGGTGTCTTCAACACCTGGAAGTGCATTTATCACAGACTAACTAATATCTAAGCCATATCAGGTAAGCCATACAGAGAACAATGTTCTCACTTACAGATGTGACATGGATGAAGGGTAGGGATCAGACGAGAGGAAAGGAAAGGTGCAAAACATAATGATCTTTACTTCAAAGAAGCAATACCTTTATATTAGATAATTTCTAAAGAGTGTATCTGCAGTCTTTAGACAGCATTCTAGGTCCTAGCACTTTTACTGATATCAGGGGACAGAACATTTAATTATCAGATGTTTATAAGGAGCCTGATCAATTAGGCTTTTGTCACGTCTCAAGCCTTTATACCCCATCCCCCCCACTCCACTCAACCTACTTTCCAGCACACTTTACGCTCCTTGCTCACCCTACTCCAATCAATTACCCTTGGACTCCTCTTGCATCCATACTTCCCCCCCAACAACTCTCTTAGTAATTCTAAATTACTCCAATCAGCTCCTCTCACCTCCCCAACCCCAACACCTCCCATTCATGCCCTTCAACCAAAAACTGCCAAATGGGTTTACTCATTTTCCTAACTGTTTGTCACCCTCCTCCTCACTTCAGCAGGTGACATTGACTCAAACCCTGGTCCTACCCTTCCCCCTCTTAAAAATTGTTCACCTCAACATACAGAGTCTATTCCTCAAGCTATCCCTCCTCCAGCCAATCATGCTGGACTTAAAGTACATTCAGATGTCCTTGTGGTTTCTGAAAAGTGGCTGTCCCATGAGATACCTGATGCTAGCCTCGCTATCCCCGGCTACACTCTATTAGACAAGACAGACCTAGTAAGAGTGGAGGTATCACAATATTCATATCCTCCAACCTCCAATAGTCTCCTGTTCTGTCAGTCTCATCTCCTTCACAATAAGAACTCCTTCTGATCAAACTATCCATTTCTTTTACACTGCCTAGATTTATAGCCGATACTTATTGTCACTCCTGTTTCCCCACATCGTCCTCTACTGAACTTATTGCAACTATACCTCACACAGCACCTCTGACAAGCTATATCTACTAGGTGACCTAAACATAGACTGGCTCTCTTCTACCAGCTCTTCAATATTCACCAAAACAAACCCTCTAAACCTGGCACAACTAATTAACTCTACAACTTGACTAAACCACACATCTTTCAAACACACTCTGATTGACTGGGCCCTCACCTCCCATTCCCACCATAAAACTGACTCCAGTATTCTCCAAGAGTCCCTTAGCAACCACTACATGATTTACTGCATCTGCAAAGTCCATCAGACTAAAGCCCACCCCCAATCTGATCCATCTATGCTCCTTTCACTCTCTAAACTTAGCTCCCTTACTAAACTGCCTGCATCACACTGTCTGGTCCCCCCCCGCTCTTCTGAAACCTCTATCAATACTGCCCTTAGCTAGTTCCAGATTACATTTTTGGAAATTTGGGATCGGCACCCCACCCAAGCTAACTAGAGTTAAAGGCTCACATCTACCCTGGATTCATAGTGATCTGTTGGCCTGTATGTGTGGCAAGGACCAGGCCTTGAAGGCCTACATGAAAACCAGGTCTCACACTCTCCTCCTCTGCTATAGGCAGCTTAGAAATGCTTGTACAAAGACCTCCAGATATGAAAAATCTGAATATTTCTCCACATCTTTCCAAACCAATTCAAACCACCCTTCCAAGTTCTGGAGAGTTGTTAAATCTCTCTTCTCTCCACCCTCTCACCCCTCAATCCCAACACTCATCCATGGAAATTAACACTCACTGATCCCTCTTCTGCCACATCTACTTTCAACACATTCCTTACATTCTGCATCTTCTCACTTCTGTCCACCTTTTCCGCATGCATGCTTACCACCTCACCAGACCCTCTATCCTATCCCAACCTCCCAACCCTCCTTCAGTTTTCATTCTCTCTTATTTTGCCAAATGATGCTCTGAAGTCCCTTCACACCTTGAACCCCTCCAAGGGTAAGAGCCCAGATGGCCTAGAACCCAATCTGCTCTCTCTCTGCCCCTGCTATAGCTGCCCCACTGGCCTCTCTTCTCAGCCTATCTTTTATCCTGTCTGCAGTTCCCTCATCTTGGAAACAATCCACTATTATTCCACAATGGTGGTTATCCTACCTCCCCTAAGAACTATCACCCTATCTCCCTACTCCCAATTCTAGCTAAACTCCAGAAATGCATATTCCTTGTCAAACTCGCCCATTATCTTGACTCCACTTAATTTTTCACCCCTTTCCAGTCTGGCTTCCATAAGTAAGTCCAACTCCACCACCACCTCCCTCTTACGTCTCACTGATTCGCCTCTCACTAATATGGATCAGGGTAACGTAACCTCTGCCATATTTGTTGATCTGGCAAAAGCCTTCGACATAGAATCCCACTCCTTTCTTCTTCATAAGCTCATTGTTGCTAGGTTAAACTCCTCAGCCACAGTGTAGTTTTAGCCCTACCTGTCAGGCAGATCCCAATCAGTCAAGATTGCCTCCTCCCTCTCCCCTCCTCTCCCAGTCTCCACTGGTATTCCACAGGGCTCTATACTTGGGCCCATATTATTTTCCATTTTTCTCAAAGACCTCTACTCTGTCTGCTTCATGTTCCAAATCCACATGTATGTAGACAATACCATCCTTTACACATCTAGTACCTCACAAACTGATGCTGAGGCCAGACTGCAACAAGACTTCAACAAGGTCAAGCAATGGTTCCAGTCAAACCAGCTGTTCCTGAATACCCAAAAGACAGTCTTCATGTCATTCGGCACTAGACAGAGGCTATCTAAACTTAATTCCCTCCCCTGCCTTTCACACCCTGGATGGCACCCCGATTGAAAATGTCACAACTTCAGATACCTTGGGGTCTGGCTAGATCACCATTTGGACTTTTCAGCACATGTAGGTGCAATCCAAAAGAACATACACCCCAAGCTTGGTGCCTTGTATAGAAATAAGTATTGCATTCCTCAAAAAACCCTATGTGGTCTCATGCAGAAAATTATCCTTCCCACCTTTGACTATGCAGACATAGGCCCAAATATTCAGAACTGTGCCAAAGGCCGGCTCAAGTTTGGTGCAGCGCAAGTGAGCTGCATGGTGGCACAGCGGGTGCCATATTCAGCTGTTACGCATGCTGAACTGCACCAGAGTAACATGCTGAATATGGCACAGGTGCACCATTGCACAACCAGAGATGCGCCGGTGCAACCACAGAAGCGCTGAGCAAAGCTGAGCAACAACAGTGGGGGGGGGGCACAGAGATAACTGGCCCAGGGACACAGCCAGGGAAGTACATTGACAATGGCCACAGGACCATGCCAGCAGGGCACACCAGTATCCACAAACAGGCACAGTGCAGTGTGGAAGAATGGACCACAAGTGATGGAGCACAGCAACCAGCAGTGGTGCCATGCACCACAGCACCCACAGGCAGTCCACCAGTGAGGGACAGGAGCATGCCCAGGAACCGGTACCCAGAACACAGATGTGGCATGGCCAGCAGGTGACAGGAGGGAAATAGCCACCACAGGGCTGCCAGTGGCTCCACCTGCACCAACCACCAGCCTACTGTAGCCACCACCATGCAGCAATGGACGTCCACTCCCAGGACCATGGATCCAAACACACCCAGGCCCCACATGTGCACAGGCAGCCCACACGCTGTTCAGTGAAGGAAGCAGGACCCAGAAAGAGTGGCAGCCCACATGGGACTGAGTGCCCAATGGGGATGCAGACACCCCACCCCAGCAGGAGGAGAGGTCCAGAAGAAGGACCATGGCAGTGTGGCAACATCATGCACACACCTGCCACCCACCCCTGACCACAGCCCCATGATGAGCCTGAAGCCACATGGCAAACCCACCAAACAGGGCGATGAACTCCAGCACAATGTGACATACCACTGCACACTGCAGGGAACCACAGTAGCACCACACAGCCCCACCCCCAAACACCATGTACAGAGACCAGAGCATTGTGGCATGGCTCCACATGCCACCTGCAAAACAGACACGGACACAGGTATGTAGTTGGAAAAGCTTTATAAAAGTGAAAGAGGCATACAGAAACAGGAACAGGGGTCGGGGAGAGGGAAGGTAGAAAGAGGGATGGGGACAGGGAACAGTGGCTATACAATGGGACAGGGGACTGTAGGGGAACAGGGCCAAGAAGGGTGAAAGGGGCTACATACAGTCCAACTAGTGGCATCCACGGCTGGACACTCCCCCAACAGACACATGGTGGATTGCCACCACAACATCAAAGACACTCTGCACCAAGGTCAGGATCTGGCACAGCAATCGAGTGTGGACCTTCTGCGGCCTCTGACCTGCAGTCCACCTGACACCTATGGCAAGGAACAAGACAGGTAATTAGTGAAATGGGCCAGGGAACCATGCCCACCCACAGAGCACAATGGGCAGTATGCGGACACGCCCTTGGAGAGTCTGGTATGAACCCCCGCAGGGGGGACAATGGCCACCCATGACACTGAACACCAGGCCAATGCAGAGAGGTGGACATCACTGCACAGCAGCCACAGGACCACACAGTGTTGGCCACATGGCACACAGCAACAGCAGCACCACAGCACTATCGGTGGCATTCGGGTGCATGCCCACCCCACCCCACCAACAGCCGGTACATGTGGCCAACATACAGGCCACTGTGGCATGCATGACAGACTGTGCGCTACACACAGCTGTCAAGGCACATGGCACAGGTGGCCATGGCTGAACCCCTGCCCCACTGCCACCCCCTAGGTACAGTGACAAATGACAAGACAGTACTCACCCACACCAGACTGTGCTGCTGGCACCGGTTGCTCACTATCAGTGGGGCATTTCCCCGTGACCTGCTCCACTGCTGCCCTGGCCCTCCTGTGGTCCTCTGGCCCTGAGAAGGGAAAGATGAGAGGTGGACATTAGTACATAAGCATACCAGCAGTGCCCCCCCAATAGTCTGAAATGCACTTTGTGTACCCCTGTCCACCCTGTGGCATGCACGTCCACAACACATGCAGCAGCCGAGCATACACACAGCACATGGCAGGACAGCTATGTAACCAACTGCGGCCCATGCCAGGCAGCAGTGCCAACATTACAGAACTGCAAATTGCTTGACAGGCATGATGCAAACACCTACCTGGCTGTGGCACCGCACCACACTGCACATGTGCCTGCATCCTCTGGAGGCAGTCGGGTACTCTCCACTGCAGGTCCCCATAGTGGCACCTGCACTGCTTGGGTGTGCGTAGCACATCTGTCCTCCTCTCCAGGGCCACAGTAACCAATTTCCAGACCTCTACCCTGGCCTGCTACAGTGGCACCATCTCAAACAGTTGGCCCTCAAAGGGCTGGACAACTGCCACCAGGTTGACCAGCTGCACCTCACTCCAGTTCACTGCCCTTCTACTAGTGCCCTGCACCATGCCTCACATCTGAAGTGGCAATGCAAATGGAGGTGCACAGTGCACGCGGCTGCCACATGTGCAGGATGTGCGATATACAACACACTGCAGCAATCGCACAGCACGTGGATGTGTGCCTGGTTGAGCAATGCAGAACCATTGTGCAATGATGGGCATGCGCACACTGTCGGGGCCTAGTGGGATTACGTAGGTGACCCGTGGGTCAGAGGTCTCCAGCCATTGCACAGTGCACATGTACACGATAGGGTGCATGACATGATGCATGGGCATGCACAGAGCTGCCCCGGTGCCCCATGCATGGTGCCACTGCATTGTGCAGTCCATGTGGGGTGTGCAATTGTACCGTGGGACATGCAGCACACATGTGCACTGCAGGTATGTGGGCCATGCATGTGTGAGTAATGCACCATGGACTTGCACAGGTGCAGCACAAATGCACACGGTGCATTTCTGTAATATTCAAATGCCCTATGCAAATAAGCTCATCAGCCAATGCACGGCACAGTAGGGTGTATTACCATATCATTACCATTGCACTCAACCAAATTTGCATGTGATGTGCCCTATAAATGCCACCGCACAGCACAGGACATGGACTGATATTGCAACCTTGACAGGTAAGTGGAGGATGCCTCAGTAACAGGGAGACAGCAGCACTGCAAGGTGGGACTGCTCAGGGATATGCTGCCACTGTGCTGTCCATGTTCACAGGAGGCAACATGTCGGGACAGGATGAGGGTGAGAATTGTGGGCCGGCACACAAGCGCAGGCCCAACTTCACAAAGAGAGAGACAGATGCCCTGTTCAAGGCCTACCTCAACAGGAAGGCCCTGTTGAGCAGTGCCATGGGCACACCACACGACAGGGCCATCGGATGGGACGAGGTGGTGGCCTACATCAACCAGCACGGTAGCCACCAGCAGTCAGCACAGGAGTGCCACAAGTAGGTCAGGATGGACAGGTGGTGCATAAAGGAGAAGGTAGCAGTCATCAGAGAATCCCGGAACACCACCGGCGGAGGGCCAGCAGACACACCCACACTGACGCCAACAGAGGACTTGGTGGCGGCCACCATCTGCTGCACCTCAGTGGAGGGTGTGCCTGGAGGGGGCTTCCAGATGGGTGGCAGCCCATCACTGCATGGTATGCATGTCAGTCATGCACAGGTACTGGCCCGGAGGGTGCGTACACGGGCATGCTGGCATGCATGCTGTTGTCCTGCATGCCATAGGCACGTGTGCACACCCATGCACATGGCACACTGCTGGCAACATACAGCAGCAGTGTACCCGGGAGAGCACATGGGGGCAATGCATCACTGACACTACCTCCTTCTCTTGCAGTACCAGCATGGCTCCATGCAGTGGATGGTACGCCAGTGGTTGCCATGGTGCCAGTGGACAGTGGCACAGCCTCTGAAGATGGCCCTTCCTTGTCCACTGACAGCTGTGGACTCAGCAGGCTGTGTCTGGGCACCACAGTGCCCATGGACATCCTTGGCATAAGGTTGGATGAGGCCCTGGATGTGTTTCTGCAGGATGCCAGCCTTGGTGTGCTGTGTGCAGAGACACAGATTGGAGTAGGGTCCGACTCCAAGGATGACATCACAATGATCCTGGATAACATGGGTGACATGCCCTTGGCTGCACAGCTGCCTGCCAGCACTGCAGGTGCAGTGGTGTGGTGCCACTGCTGTGCACTGTGTAGGTGGTAGCATGCTGCGCAGGAACAGAGCAGCAGTGAGCAGTAGGCTGCAGGTGCCAATGGGCATCTGACACAGGGTCCTCCACTGGTGCACCTTCCATACCCATACCCCCTCTTGCTTTTGACCCCTTTGTGCAGCACACACCGGATACAGGGGCTGGACAGTGTGGCAGGTCACCCACTGCCAATCAGCATCCCAGCCAGGAGCCGCAGGACGTGGACTGGCTGGTAGAGCATGCCTGGCTGCTGCAGGCATCCGTGGAGCAACAGATGCTACTCACCACTGGGGTGTGTGCACTACGGGTGGAGGTGCACCAGCTAGTGGAGCAGCAGGACAGGAGCACTGCACAGATCCTGGAGGGGCTGCAACGCATGCAGGAGGCCATGACTGTGGCCATGGATCACATTGCTGGTACAATTGCAGATGGCTTTGCATTGCTGACTGCCACTGGGCACAGCCGTGTGCAGGGGATCTCCACAGTGTGCCATCCACCTCATGGACCCAGTGTCAGGTGACCCCAGCACAGTGGACATCATGTTCAGCTGTAGGCATTCCTGGCATGCCCAGGGCTGGCCTGTTTGGTCACCTACACACCCCCATGAGTACATAGTTGCGGTCACACACATCTTACCCTTGGGGGGCATCTGACAAACACCCTATGGCCGACGCGCAGCCTGCAACTGCCGATCAGTCCATACGCAGCTACCCATGTGGCTGTGGTGGCAGTGGAGTTGCATGGCTACCCTGAGGTGTGTGCTGTCCTGCATGCAGTCTGCTGCTGCTGCTGCCTCATGCGCACATGGGCGGTGTGTGTGCATTGCACATGTGGTGGCGTGCATCCATGTTATGCTGCATGCTACTTGTGTGTGCCTGCCAGCTGCTGGGATTTTTGGTGTGGGCATGATGAGGGATGGCTAGCACCAGTTGTGCCTGTGCACCGGTGCAATCCATCTGAACCATGCCATGTTCCACTGCCTGTGTGTGTGTGCGTGCATGTGAGTGTGAGTGTGCGCACATGCCTGTGCAGCATATGTGTGTGTGTGTAGGTGTGTGCCACTGCCTCTCCTCCCCTGCTTAATGCCACTGTCTATGCATGCCTCACACCGTGCATGCCCCTGCATGTGTGTGGTGTACTGGTCTGTGTGGCCTATGCATGTGGGTCACACCACCTACCTGCCTTCTCCAAAGTGTTCCTGTGCGACCGTGTCACAGTGGCGTCTTGCCCGCTGCACCAGTTGGGTGTTCCTCCACCCATGGAGCGGCTCACAAACCCCCCTCCCACCCATTGTCACCATCGTCTCCTCTACTGTCACCCTTCTTAGCCTTGCAGCTATCCCATGGTCAATGGCCATGTTGTGCAGAATGCAGTTGGCTAGGAATAGGCCATAGGCTTTTGAGGGTCTGTATTGTAGGGCACCGCTTGACCGGTCTTGGCATTGGAATTGTGCCATCAACATGCTAAAGACATGCTCAATGATATTGCGTGTGTTGGCATGTGCCTTGTTGTACTGTTCCTTTGCTGGGGATGATGGTCACCAGTAGGGTGTGAGAAGCCAGAGTCTCATTGGGTACACACTGTCACCTGTGTGGGGATTGGCATGGTTAGCTCTCTGCTATGCTGTTTTGCAACCTTTGCCCTGCCCCTGGCACAACCATGAACACAGCCTCCCTGCCATCCCCACTCCAGGTCTGTGATGCTCCTCACCCCTGGCCTGTGCCATACTCACCCACTAGGTGGCCCATGGGGATGTCCCCATGTTCAAACCTGTGGCACAGTGCAGAGCTGTGCCAGATGAATGTATCATGTGCACTCCCAGGGTGTGTGGCACAGACATTGATGATGCACCCCGTGGCATCACACACCACCTGGTAGTTGATGGTCGGGCTCCCATTCCTATTGATGTACACAATGCCCTCAGGGCCAGGTGGAATGCAAATGCCTATGTGGGTGCAGTCAATGGCCCCCAGCACACCAGGCATGCATGCAACTTTGTGGAAGGCCTGCATGCTTGCTGTATCCTCCACCTGTGTGCTGGGGAACCATATGATCTCTGAAGCATGTGGCAGCAGGGCATTAAGGAACTGTGTGAGGAGGTGAGACGTGGCAGACTGGGTGATACCCATGGTGTCCCCTGTTGGTTGTTGGAAGGTGCCCATGGTGAGCAGGCCCATGGCAGCAGTCACCTTGGTCTCCACATACATGACATAGCTACATCTGGTGAGTGCCTGCATCTCCTCATTGCACAGCTCTCAGAGCTGCCTCAGAATTGCCCTGTTCAGGTGGTACCCATCCACGATCTCTGTGTCTCTATAGTTCTCGTATGTGATGCGGACATGGTACCACCTGTGTCAGGCATACTGCCGCAGGGCCCTTCATTGGCCATGTTGCTGTTCCTCCTGACTCCTCACACCACTCATTACCACCTCCATCAGGAACAGTGCACTCTCCATCCCTCCTTCACCTTGTGTGTCCCCTGGGCGGTTTGCTGCCTGTCTGTTGCCCTGGTGCCCTGTTTCTCAGTGTGTGTGTGTGTGTGTGTGTGTGTGTCTCTCTCCCTCCACCTCTCTGTCTCACTCTCTCCCTCTGTGTTTGTTGCCCTGTCTCTATCTCTCTCTCTCTCTCTCTGCACAACAGCTGTCTGTGTGTTTGAGCCCTGTTTTTGTAGGAACAAGTCTGGTTGGCGCATCTTGGGTTTGCTCTGGACTTCTGCCATGGCTTCCCAGTTGAATATCCCATTGTGCCACATATTCATGGGAACACTCCCTGAAATTGCGCTGCATACATTGTAGTTGTGCTTTGGTGCAATGGGATTTGCACTGCATGGCAGCTCTCTGTGAATATCAGTCAGTGGCGCATCTGCGTACTTGTGCCGGCGCATCTCAGTTGGGCCATGCGCAAGTGCTCTGAATAATAGTGCTGCCCCAAAACTACCTTGGCTAGAATGCACACCATCTTGAACTCCTTCTGCCACTTCATACTTTCCTGCCCCCCCCCGTGTACTCACCACTGCAGCCTCTACAAAGCCATGTCCCTCCCATCTCTGGAGATCATGTGACTGTCACCCATTGCTACTTTCATGGCCAAGTTCTGGACTATGAATCTCCAATCCTATCTTTTCTGCTCCATTTCTGCCTCCCCAGCAAGCACCTACTCCCTCTGGAATACTGACCTCTGCTCCTTCTCCATCCTCCTCCACTCCACCACTACTGGCCAATCCGCCTTCTCATTCTGATGTCTCAAACTGTGTAACGCCTTCCCCTATCCGCAATGCCATATGACATAAATCAGTCTTCTCCCTCCTATGTGATTACACAACCCACTCCTGCTCATGTCACAACTTATTGACCCCTACTTGTATAATAACCCCCCTTAATTCTTAGCCCTATACTGGCCTCTCCTTGCCATTGTTTCTGTGGTCTGCCCAACATACTGTAGCACTTGCAATATCTCCTTCATGCTCACAGTAGATGTCTGCCCAGCACCTTTTAATGTATGTACATATCAAGTGCTCTCTGTTGCATTTGCCTATTTTTTTACATAACTAATATGTAATTTCTACAAAATCCTTGGTTGTACCCTATGCATTGTACTTACTGTTCTGCTACTGTTACCTACCAACTCTGTATATTGTCCACTGTATAACTTGTACCACAGATGTACCCATGTTCTGTTTTTTTCTGTAACTTCACCTCCCCCACTCCCAGGATGCATCTGGAAGTGAGCTATAATGCTCAGTATGCCAACCTGGTGAAACTCTTATCTCCCTTTTTTCTTCAGTCTGTTTATGTCATGCTGATTCAATTTGATATCAGCCTTTTCAGTTTCAGTTAGTATTAGGGCCATCCTTCTGCCATAGTTTCTTGGGGGAATCGAAGATATTTTGAGTAATCCACCTTGTGATGGGATGTTTCTGATACTACCAGTGTTCAGGAACATATCCTTCTAGGATCTCTGCAAGCTCATTCACCTGTCAATGCATTGCTGTAAGTTACAAAAGCTGCTTATGGTATTCCCATGAAAGGAAAGTACAGTAGCACTTCAACAGATGCAAGAATCCACTGTCATAGAAGTGTAATGGTCTGATGACAAACAGTTGTTTTCCATGACTGCCAAAAATTTTATTTGTCACAGGGCTGAGTTGAGCTGCAAAGCTTGCAGCTGCAAGCAAAGGTTGAATGTCCATCATAATGACTGAGAGTGAAACTAGAGACAGAGGCCAACAAAGCATCTAGATTAAACATTTTTAAAATGTATACAGGTAGCAGGTAACATGCTGACTCACAAGGCAACAACAGTGAGAGAGCTGCAATATGGGTATACAGTATACGAATCAGCAACAGCTGATGCCATTAAAACAATGCAAGCAACAATTAAATAATAAATACAATGAAACAGTTTGCTAGGGCACTCAATTGTTTACAAAAAAGGTCTGCTTTTGTTTAGCTTAATGATAAGAATAAAGATCAAGCAGGTGATGTATAGTAGCAAAGAATACCCATATCTGGTCAAGAGGAAACTGTTTGTGTGTTTGCTTATTGGCTTAACAAGTGAACACACTAGAACAGAAGTTCCATTTGCAGGTGCGACTCAAAAACTAATTTTAGCTTGACCAGAGTTCTGCTTTTTTTTTTGTACCTGGGGAATATTCAGTTGTTTATAAGCATCCAAGAGACAACTGGTTGACAGGGTTTGTGGATGGGTAGAATAGTCTGCCAATGTAAGGTAAGCATTTCCTAGCTCTGAATTTTGCACCAATTAATTATTGTAACAAGCACATTTATCATCCAGATTAGGCCACCCCAGAGAGGCATAAAGTTTCAAGTAGAGGGTATAGGGAGCACAACTAAGGGCAAATCTACATAATGCATTGTAAGAGCTGGTTAGTTTAGAGAGAGAGAGAGAAAGAGAGACTTTTCCAGGAAGGCAGTATAAACCACATCCCCATAATCCAGTGGAGGTAGGATCATCAGTTCTATTATACGTTTGTGGATATAGAGAAAGATGATCACTACGCCTTTTACTGAGTGTCTAACTTTGCAAAGGACCTAGACAGGATGGATTTGATATGAGGAGAGAAAAAACATTCTTGATACAAGACCATACAGAGGTATTTGAAATCCATAACATTGTTTAATTGTCTATCCTAGGAGAGAATACATAAGGGATCAGTGCTGTTTAGCCAGTGTGTAGTACCGAAGGACCTGATTTCAATCAGTTTCCTTTTGATTCAAGTTAAAACCATTTTCTGAGAACAGGTCTAAATGTTGTTAAAATCCTGATAGAATTTATTATTAATACTTGATACAAGCCAAACCAAGGTGTGCAGGACTGTTTTATCTGCATAGTGATGGCAAGATTCACAAAAATAGATGATGTGATGCATTTTATTGCACCAACATAATTGTTAAAAAAGAAAATAGGTGCTTTGAACAGTTAATATTCTTCAAGTGAAACTACCTCTGGCTGGAAGCTGCAATACTGAACATAGGATTTGCAAGGAAGCGAGTTGTGCTCACAATAGAGGGAGGTGAACCTTACAATTGTCTTTGGTTTGTAGCAGATATTCTGCAGGTGGAGGCTACTTCTAACTGAAAGGTGAAATAAGGAACTTAGAATTATCAGGAAAAGACAGTCTTTCAAGCAACAGAGGGAGGTGGATCTAGCTTTACTTTTGTTACAATTCTTAAGATTTTCAGTGCAGGAAGAGTTTAAACCCTGGGCTAAGAATTTGTCATTAGTCCTGAAATAAGTGCAGGTGCAGGTTGTGTATTTCACCCAGACAGTGCCCTAGGGGGGTGGAAACTGTTTTTTGTGTTTATCTGTGTGTGCCTTAAAAGGCCAGACCAGACTTTGTCAGCAAGTGCTTACATCATAGCTACTTATCAGCCAATAGCTTTGGTAACAGACCTGAGAACAATAGTATTATAAGCAAGAGTTTTATAGCAAACTCATCAGGACAGCCAATATTCTTCAAGTGAAACTACCTCTGGCTGGAAGCTGCAATACTGAACATAGGATTTGCAAGAAAGCGAGTTGTGCTCACAACAGAGGGAGGTGAACCTTACAATTGTCTTTGGTTTGTAGCAGATATTCTGCAGGTGGAGGCTACTTCTAACTGAAAGGTGAAATAAGGAACTTAGAATTATCTGAAAAAGACAGTTTTTCAAGCAACAGAGGGAAGTGGATCTAGCTTTAGTTTTGTTACAATTCTTAAGATTTTCAGTGCAGGAAGAGTTTAAAGCACAGCTGACTTATTTTGGGGCTGACTGCTTTCAAAGCACAAACCACCAGGCTGTTTTGGGGCTGGTGAGGTTTACCAGTGTCTGACTTGGATGTCTGGATTTTTCTCTGTTTGATTAGCAGGGTATTTTCTCTGTCAAATTGTTGTGTAGGGCATCTTGCTGACTGGAAGGCATTGATCGCAGTGGTGGGTCAGAGCTTTTAGCTGATTGTTTAGTGAGGGCACAGTTTAGGCCCAACCCTTCCCACCCTCACCCCACCCACCCCTGGAAATAGTTCCTTTATACCTGGGGTTCTGACATCATTTCTCAAGAGTGAAAGGTGCATATCACTGTCATATCCTCTCTAACACACTGCACTGACAATATAAGCATACACATTGTATAATATATATATTTCTATATAACAAACCAATCACACACACACACACACAAAAAAAGTAGATAAACATGTGGGGAGTAGTGCAATGTAATGGCTGTGGGGAAGCAGTCTTCCGGGAGTCTTTCTGGAGGCTGAGATGCTGCCCTATTTGCAGACAACTCTCTGCCTTGAGGGAGGAAGTTGCCCATCTTCAGGCCACACTGGACAGTAGTAAGGGAACCTTCCCCCAGGCCACACTGGACAGTAGGAAGGGAACCTCCCCCATCCAGGGAGCACCAGTGCCACCATCACAACCTCAGAGGTTGTGAAGAAAGCACAGCAGTTGGACCACAGTGGGCTCAGGGAGGGTGAGGATGGTGGAACAGAGGCACACCCAGTCAGTTGTTCCACTCCAAAATCCATACACCATTCTGGGGGAGCATTGCTCCCTTATGGATGCACCCGCAGAGGAGACTAAGGAGGCTGAGGACAACTGTCACAAGGTTGGCCCACAGGAAGAAGGCAGAGGGCACCACAAGGAAAGGAAGCAGCTCCTGGTAGGGGACTCAATTTTAAGGGGGATAGAACTGGGGAGAGTAGGGAAAACTGAAATAAGGTGCCTGCCTGGTGCTATGGCTTGGAGGGACAGGAAGTGCATCCTCAGGATCACGAGAACAGCTGCATGGGAGTCTGAACTGGACATCATTGTCCACCTAGGGACAAATGACTTGGCTCACCATGAGATTAGAGCAGTGCAGAAGGACTTTGTAGAATTGGGAAGGGGCCTAAGACAAGTAGCACACATAGTATCCTTCTCAGAGGTGCTGCCTGTCAATGGCATGAGTGAGGCAAGGGTACTTTGCACCATGCAGTTTAATGAATGGTTGAAAAAATGGTGTGAAGCACAGGGGTTTGGCTTCATTGGGAACTGGGGTTCCACCTGGAGGGACACCAGCCTATACTGGCAGGATGGTCTGCATCTGTCCAGGAAGGGAACAAGTCTTTTGGGCAATTGGTTTAAATGCTTCATTGGCAAGCTTTTAAACTAGTCAAGGGGGGAGGCACTGATAAGCAGTAGGAAAATCCCAGCCTCTCCCTACAAAACAGGGTACTAAATGAGAAAAAGACCGAGGTAGAAAGGTCAGTGGGGGATGCTGCAACAGAAGGTAAAGCCATCAAAAATGGAGAGCAATGAGTACCAATGCCTGTAGTCTGAGTAACAAGCTTTCTGAATTAGTGGCCTTGATGGAGGAGGAACATCTGGATATCATGGCAGTCACAGAAACATGGTACACACAAAACCATGACTGGGACGTAAACATACCAGGATACACTATCTACAGGAGGGACAGGGAGGGTAAAAGAGGAGGAGGAGGAGCTCTTTACATAAGGGAAGGAATCAAAGCAACACAACAAAAGGGTAAACAGGGAGGAGAAGCACTGTGGGTAAATATGGAGACTGGCAATGGCACCACAATCTGCACAAGGGTTGTATACAGATCCCCTTCTCAGGGGGAGGAAATGGACAAGGAAATTATAGAAAGTATACTTAGAATGGCAGAAAAAGGGGAAATATTGCTGATGGGTGATCTGAATATGCCAGATGTTAACTGGAGTGCAGTTGCAGCAGCCACTTGGAAAAGTGGGGTTATTCCAGATGCCCTACAGGGGGCATGCCTTAGACAACTAGTATTGGAGCCCACTCGAGAGGGAGCAATCTTAGACCTGATTCTTTCAAATGGAGATGAAGAGAGAATCACAGATGTAGAAGTGGGTAGCCATCTGGGAACTAGCGACCATCGAACAGTATGGTTCACAATAAACACAGCAATAGAGTCAAGCCATACAAAGGTGAAAGTACTGGACTTTAGGAGGGCTGACTTTGCCAAAATGGGTGAGTGCCTAAGGAGCGCACTAGCAAATGGGCAGGAAGGAGGGGTGGAAGAACAATGGGGAATAATAAAAACTGCCATCACAGAGGTAACAAGCCTTTGTGTGAAGCAAATAAAACAAAACGACGTAAGAAACCACTATGGTTCTCAAAGGAAGTGGCAGTGAAGGTTCAAGAGAAAAAGAAAGCATTCAGGAAGTACAAGGAATCACAGAAGGAGCAGGACAGAGAACTGTATCAGTTAAAGCAAAAGGAAGCTGGGAAGGCAGTCAGAACAGCAAAGGCCCAAACCGAGGAAAAGATAGCCAACTCACTTAAGAAGGGGGATAAAACCTTTTAAAGGTACATCAGGGAGCAAAGGAAGACCGAAGGAGGGATAGGGTGGTACCTGAGGACTGGATGAGGGCAGATGTGATTCCCCTTCACAAAAGTGGGAGCAAGGCAGAAGCAGGAAACTACAGACCTGTTAGTTTCACCTCAGTGAGGAAAATGATGGAATCACTTCTGAAGGAAAGAATTGTTGAGTATCTAGAGGCCAGAGGGGCACAGGACCCAAGGCAGCATGGATTCATAGCAGGAAGGTCATGCCAGACAAATCTGATAGATTTCTTTGACTGGGTGACCAAAGTAATAGATCAGGGAGGGCTGTGGACATGGCCTACCTAGACTTTAGCAAGGCATTTGACACAGTCCCACACAAAGATTAATATACAAGTTAGCCAGCCTGAAGTGGGTCCCAAGATGACAGCCTGGGTAAAGCATTGCTGGAGAATAGGACACAGAAGTAATAGTAAATGGAGTCCACTCTGAAGAAAGGGTGTTACTAGTGGGGTACCGTGGGAGTTCAGTATTAGGACGGTCCTCTTCAATGTCTTTATAGAGTGACATTGCAGAGGGACTGAAGGAAAAGTATGTCTCTTGCAGATGACACAAAGATCTGCAGCAGAGTTGATGCACAAGGTGGGGTGGAAAGGATGAGAAGGGACTTGGTAAGGTTAGAGGAATGGTCAAATGTATGGCAGCTTAGATTCAATGCTAAGAAGTGCAAGGTAATGCACCTGGGAAACAAAAACCCAGGGGAAGAGTACACAATGGGGGGTGAGATACTAGCAACAACAAAAATGGAAAGGGACCTGGGGGTAGTCATAGCAGATGACCTAAAGGTGGGCAAGCAATGTGAGAGAGCAGCAAGGAGAGCTGGGGAGAAACTGGGATGCACAGGGAGAGGCATCACCAGTAGAAAACAGGAAGTTATTATCCCTCTGTACAGACAGCTGGTGAGACTGCATCGGAGTACTGCGTGCAGTTCTTGAGACCAATCTCCGCAAAGACATAGACAGGATGGAAGCTGTCCAGAGGAGGCAACTAAAATGGTGCAGGGTCTACACGGATGACATATGAAGAGAGACTTAAGAGCTTAATATGTATAGCCTTGAGGAAAGGAGGAAAGGGGACATGATAGAAACTTTCAAGTACCTCAAGGAATCAACAAAGTCCAAGAGGTAGCATCTTTCAAAAAAAGAAGTGTGCAAGAACAAGGGGCACAGTTTGAAGATGGAGGTGGCTCAGAGGTAATTTAAAGAAGTATTTTTTCATGGAGAGGGTTGTGGATGCATGGAACGGCCTTCCAGAGGAGGTTGTGGAGTCAAAAACAGTGGTGGAATTCAAGTATGCATGGGACAGTCATAAAGCAGTTCTAGGGGTTGGGGGTAGGAAGAAGTAGGTTGCTGGTTAACTAGGATCTGCAGCTTATCCATTAGGTAGGAAAATGGGCAGACTGGGTGGGCCAAGCGGTTCTTATCTGCCATCTAATTCTATGTTTCTATGTTTCTATGTTTGAGCATTCGGACTACACTGACTCCTTCATTAGAAAACAATGTCAGTTGGTTTGGAAGAATACACAGGTCCGGATTCTGTAAGCACCCCTACACATGTTGCAAGTTGCAACATGCAAGGGGAGCAGTTGCGCCAAGGATCCTGCACTTGATTCTGTAATGGGCAGGGCTTCTACGGCTAAGTCCTGCAACTTGCGACATTCCCACAGGTACATCAAATGAAGGGCATACCTGAGGGGCATGTAGCAAACTGCTTACACGGTCCAAAGGACATGAGTGCCCCACCAGCCCCAGTCCTCAAGCCTGAAAAGCCCCACAGGTCAATCAGACCCCCTGCCCCCAGTCCCCCAATGTGTACAATATAAAGCCCTTTAGGGCTCTAGGACAGCACCCTATGCCCCGATCCCCAAACCCATGTCCTGGTGGTTGCACACACTGTATAAAAATAATACACAATTCCCTGTTATCCCTGGTAGTCTAGTGGCCCCCACCCTCACACCTGGCAGTGCCAGACCACCCCGCTCCCCCACAACCCATTTTAGGCCAGCAATTGGCACAGCCCACATCTCACAACCACTGCCAGCTGCTAACTGAATACTGTAGGAGCACGAACTGTACACACAAAATCATGTATCCTGGATTTTAGGGGAGCAGATTTGGGGAAAATGGGGAGATGCTTGAAAGAGGTATTAAGGCGGCCCAGTGGTGCTGAGTGTTGAGCGGCTGGATGCCTTACCTCATGCCATGCCACCAACCCGGGTTAGGAAGTGAGTTTGGGCTGCTGAGGGTCGGCTGGGGAGGGAGTAGATTGAGCATCCTATGGACTGCTCTCCTCTCCCTGGGTGGGTCTGGGTGCAGTGCCCAGCATAAGTCTGATACCTAGTAGAGGGTGGGTGTCACCACATCTGGCCTGGTAGAATGGGGTGGTAGCTGGGGCAGCAGGCGGGCTCACTGTGTGTGGACACGTGTGCAGGGAGCCCTTGTTGGCACTGCATGCCCTGCCTCCAACAGAACATGGAAAAAGGGGAGTGCCCAACTGTTGTGGCTTGATGGCTGTCTGCAAAGTCCTGCACCACTGTGAGGGACCACCGTGAGCGGATCTGTTGTGTGGTGGGGGAGTTGATCGACCCCCACTGCCCCCGCCATGGGGGGGGTAAGCCGTGGGGTGATCGGTGGTTGCCCTCAGTAGGAGATGGCGCAGGTCGGGACAGCGTCCAGATCACAGGAGATGCAAGGACGATGAGGCTAGCTGGTACCCCATGGGAGAAAAAGTAATACAAAAAAAAACAAAACAAGGAGGCATTAAGAGGAATGCGGCCAGAATTGGGGGTTGAGGAACAGTGGGCAGTATTTAAAATGGGGATTACAAGAGCAGCAGAATTATGCATTAAGCAGGTTAGCAAGGTGAAAAGGAAGAGGAGGCCATTATGGTTTTCTAAGGAGGTAGTGGAGAAAGTGAAAGCCAAAAAGATTGCATTCAGACAATACAAAAAGGCACAGGCAGAAGGGGATAGGGAGAAGTACCAGGAGAAGCAAAGGGAGTCAGGGAGGTCATTAAGGGAAGCCAAAGTTCAGACAGAAGAGCACATTGCAAAATCAGTGGGTAGAGGGGTCAAAACCTTTTACAGGTACATAAGTGAAAAAAGAAAGGCAAAGGGAGGGATAGTGAGACTGAAGGGGAGGGGGGGACACATGGAGGATGACAACAGTAAAGCTGACATATTGAACAGGTATTTCTGCTCAGTCTTTACTGAGGAAGAGGAGGGTAATGGGTCTGAAGGGAGTACAAGGGGTGGGAATGGTGCAGAAATGGACAAAAGTCCCTTTACATGAGAAAGGGTCCTGAAGGAACTGAAAGTAATAAGAGTTGATAAAGCAATGGGGCCAGATGGGGTGCACCCCAGGGTACTTAAAGAACTAAGAGAGGTGGTGGCTGAACCTCTGGCAATCCTGTTTAGCCGATCACTGGAAACAGGGGAGGTACCCAAAGACTGGAGGACAGCAGATGTAGTCTCCTTATGCAAAAGTGGGAACAAAGAGGAAGCGGGGAACTACAGACCAGTCAGCCTCACCTCAGTAGTGGGGAAGATCATGGAAGCACTACTGAAGGAGAGATTGGTGGAACATCTGGTTGTCAATGGACTACAGGACCCAAGGCAGCATGGTTTCACCAGGGGGAGGTCGTGTCAGACCAACCTCATTGAATTTTTTGACTGAGTGACTAGGGAGGTGGAGCAGGGAAGGCAGCGGACATGGCTTATCTGGACTTCAGCAAGGCATTTGACACTGTACCACACAGAAGACTATTACACAGACTGGGGAATATGGGTGTTGTAGGTCAGTAGTGTGGGTAAATAACTGGCTGAGCAGCAGGACACAGAGGGTGGTGGTAAATGGCTGTCACTCCACAGAGGGAAGAGTGACCAGTGGGGTACCACAGGGATCAGTGCTGGAACCGGTCCTATTCATCGGCTTCCTCAGTGACAATGCACAGGACCTAGAAGGCAGAATTTCCCTGTTCGATGATGACACAAAGCTCTGTAACAGAGTAGACACACCAGAGGGTGTAGACAGAATGAGAAGGGACCTGCAGAAACTTGAAGAATGGTAAGGGGTTTGGCAGCTGAAATTCAATGCAAAGAAGTGCAAGATAATGCATATGGGGCACAAAAACCCTGGCACTATATATCAGTTGGGGGTGAGGATATAGCATGCACCAAGCAGGAAAGGGATCTTGGGGTTATCGTCTCTGATGACCTCAAGGTAGGGAAATAGTGCGACAAGGCAGCAGGTAAAGCAAATAGAATGCTTGGATGCATAGGCAGGGGCATCACCAGCAGGAAAAGGGAGGTCATAATTCCACTATACAAGACATTAGTGAGGCCCCACCTGGAGTACAGTGTACAGTTCTGAAGACCTTAACTACGTAAGGACAAAGACAGGTGGGGGGTGAGATACTAACAACAACAAAAATGGAAAGGGACCTGGGGGTAGTCATAGCAGATGACCTAAAGGTGGGCAAGCAATGTGAGAGGGCAGCAAGGAGGGCTGGGGGGATACTGGGATGCACAGGGAGAGGCATCACCAGTAGAAAACAGGAAGTTATTATCCCTCTGTACAGACAGCTGTTCAGACCCCATCTGGAGTACTGTGTGCAGTTCTGGAGACCCATTCTCCACAAAGACATAGACAGGATGGAAGCTGTCCAGAAGAGGGCAACTAAAATGGTGCAGGGTCTGCACCAGAAGACATATGAAGAGAGACGAAAGGAGCTTAATATGTATAGCAGCCTCGAGGAAAGGAGGGAGAGGGGGGACATGATAGAAACGTTCAAGTACCTCAAGAGAATCAACAAGAATCCAAGAGGTAACATCTTTCAAAAAGAGGTGTGCAAGAACAAGAGGCACAATTTGAAGATAGAGGGGGGCTCAGAGGTAATTTAAGGAAGTATTTTTCACAGAGAGGGTTGTGGATGCATGGAGCAGCCTTCGGAGGAGGTTGATGAGTCAAAATCAGTGGTGGAATTCAAGCATGCATGGGACAGTCATAAGGCCATTCTAGGGGTGGGGGTAGGAAGAAGTAGGCTGCTGGTTAACTAGGATCTGCAGCTTATCCGGGAGGTAGGAAATTGGGCAGACTGGGTGGGCCAAGCAGTCCTTATCTGCTGTCAAATTCTATGTTTCTATGTTTCTATGGTACATGGTTTGCATCACAAGTCCTATGAGGACAGGTTGAAGGACTTGAATATGTACTCCCTGGAGAAGAGGAGGGAGAGATGGGATATGATAGAGACATACAAGTATCTTACAGGGAGGAATAGGGTGCAGGAATACACTATTTGTAAGCAAAAAAGATCTTCCAGGACTAGAGGGCATGGGATGAAGTTGGAGGGAGGATGATTCAGAGGAAACACGAGGAAGAATTTCTTCACAGAATGGGTGGTGGACAAGTGGAACACCCTGTCAGAGGAAGTGGTGGGGGCTGAAACAATCATAGGATTTAAGAATGCATGGGATAGACATAAAGGAATTCTGGAGGTCAGGGGTAAGGGGCAACAGACTTCTAGGAAAACATAAAGTGAAATTACAAACTCAAATGGGCAGACTGGGTGGGCTGTAGGCCCTTATCTGCCAACACTGTCTATGTATCTATGTACAGTATCTATGTATATGCATGGTATGTACAGTACAAACACCTGCAGTGTTCAGTCAGTGCTTGGCCACGGTGGTGAGAGGTGGGCTGTTCCAGTCACTGGCCTAAAATGGGTCATGGGGAGATTGGGGTGGTCTGGCACTCCCAGCTGGGATGGGTTGGGGGCCACTATACTACCAGGGATACTTGGGATGTGGGTGAATGGCTGCAAATTTGGGGATCAGGGATGGGGAGATTTTCACAGCTTGTGGCGTGCATGGCTTCCCATATGGTACTGGAGGTCAGGAGCATGCAGAAGCCCTGCAGGGCTCATTTACCAGTACTGGGGGTTGGAGGCATGCTCCAGCCCCACTGGGCTTTTTGGTATTGGGGGGCATGGATAGCCTTATGTGACATTACCATGCGATGTCTGGGTTACAGCATTGCGGGGGTGAGGCAGAAGTAGCCCTGTGGGGCTTTTGTGATTTGGGCTAAAGGCAGTGTTGGGGGGAGGGTGACATACCATGGGGGGATGGGCTGGCTGCACATGCAGGCAACCTCCAGTTAATAATTACAGTTATGACAGCTATATGCTGATGTAACTTACACTGACAGTTTTCCCCAGGTATTGTGGGAGAATAGCACTCTGGGGGACTTTGTTGCGGCCCTTCCAGAATAGAGTGGAACTGCTGCCATAAACCCCCTAGTGCCATGTTGCAGGCAGTTTAAGGCATAACTGGTGGCTTAAAGCAGCAGTGCAATGAAAAAAGGTATTCCAAAAAGCCAACTTTCTGCTTTAGTTATGAAAAATATTGGTAGAACTGTTGATTTGGATTTTCTGGACGCTTCCTATGCTGTGTACTGAACATTTGCATGTTTGTCTAGACCCTTACCCTCCTTGGGTCCTCAATATTATTTCAGTGCAAAAATGTGGCAGTCATCTTTTTTCTTGAGAAATAATTATTTAAAACTTTCATAAAATTATTAAATAATGAAAACTGAAAATATTACTACCAAAATAAACTGGAAGACATCTGACATCAATTAGGAAGAAAAAGAGGTGGGGTCAAATTTTAACCCATCTTCGTTGCACTGCTGCTTTAAGTCTAGTTTGGTGCAAGCAGCCTGCGGCATGTTGCAGGCTGCTTTGCAGAATACCGTATGTTGCAACTGCTGGTGTAACTTGCTACTTGCACCATTTGTTTGGGTGCAAGTCAAGTTACACCAAATGCACCTTTTTGAGAATAAGAATAAAAAGTTGTTAACATCCCATTGGCCTAAACTACTTTTAAAACTCAACATAGAACCATATAAAGACAACAGAGTTCCATCAAAGGAAAAGTATTTCAAGGTCAACTGTCACAAAAAAGATATCTCCTTCCCTAAGAATAGCCATAAAACATACTACAGCTACATTTGTGCATCTGTGCATGCATTAGTAACTGTCTATGATTTTAAACCACAAGATAAAATAAGCTGAAAAAATACAAAGTATATAATGTTAAAAGTCTTCTAAATAAGAAAATATCTTTGTGTTTGGCAAAAAAGTGGGTTTAAATATAAGCTGCCCTAGTGTAAATAAGCATTAACTGGCTGTTTCACACATTTATAGTGTAAGTACTATTTAGATATGTATGTCTTAAAGCCTGTGTACAATAACTCAATATTATTCATGAATATTCAAACTTATACTGTTTAAACATGATCTATCTGCAACTCTGTAACAACTGACTAGGGTTTGTGCACATTCAACACCCAAACCTAACACAGACCCTATTGTAATTGAGATACTGTTATCCTGATATGTCCATGTATCAAAATGTGTAATATGCTGTACTATTAGTTTAGTTTAGTTTAGTTTATTGTTCTAGGAATTATTACCTTTGAGCCAAAGGCTCTTTTACAAAGGTTCCACTTCAATTAAGTACAGACAAAACATTACATAGAATGTCACTACAAATTGTGTTGTGACAATAGCAAGAAAACATAGACAGTAAATATCGAAACATTTGTGCAAGGACAGGTAATACCAATAAACACTTAACATACAAAAAATCAAGTCAGGTGGGGGAAAAATCAAGTTAGGGAAGTGTACAGATAGAGAGGGTAAGAGAAAGGGTGAGGGGAGCAGACAATAGCAAGAGAAAAGATCCCCTTACAAGCCTTTGTCAAATAATGGATCAGGGTGGGAAAATGAATAGATAAAGATTTAATCAAGGCAGTCACAGGGGTTGGAGGCGGCAAGGTGAGAGTATAGCCTAGATTTGAATGCACCTAGAGAGGTAGAGGAGGTAATAGTGGCGCTAAGGGCATTTAGCCAGCTAGGGGCACGATAGGCAAATGATCTTTGACCCTGAGTAGTCCGGCATCGGGGGACCTGAAGAGGCTGATTTTCTGATCTTCTGGTGAGATGGATACTAGTGTTCTGGCATAACAGGTCTTGGATACATGGTGGAGTGAGGCCAAGGTGGATTTTTTAGCCATAAGGCAGGTAAGGTACTTTAAGCGGTTTGAGAGTTGCAACCACCCTGTTTCAACGTAGAACTCGCATGTGTGAGTATGTCGATGATCACCAGTGAGCAGTCTACAGGCCTTGTTTAGGGATGTTGTAATGCGTCTAAGTGCAGTAGTAGAGGCAGACCCATAGACAATTAAGCCATAGTCAATGATTGAGATGATTGAGGATTGAATAGCAATCCTCAGTGCAGGTTGGGTAAGGAGCTGTCTTTTCTGGTACAGTATCCCAATCCGCTGATTAATAGTTTTCGCTGTATTATCAATATGGGTTGCAAAGGTTAGGCCTTGATCAAAGGTGATTCCAAGATATTTGAATATTGCAACTTGTTCAAGGGTATTTCCCAGGTATGTGTTGACAGTGTGTGGTACTTGCCTTTTCTTGTTTTGCTGGCTAGAGAAGAGCATGGATTTTGTTTTTTTGTGGTTTAGAACCAGCTTATGTTCAAGGAACCACATCTCGACTTTGGCAAAAGTATGCTGAAGGCTAAGGAGTGAGGGATTCGGATCTTTATGAGTGGAAAGAATCACGGCATCGTCGGCATAGAGGATAATTTGCTCAGGGCAGGATTTAGGAAGGGAGTTTAGGAAAAGGCTGAAGAGGAGAGGGCCTAAGATGGATCCCTGTGGAACTCCTGAGAGAACAGGCTTTGAGTCTGAGAGAACTCCAGCTATTTTTACAGCTTGAGAGCGCTAGGTGAGGTAAATTTTTACCCAGTCACCAGGACCCTGAGAGAGCCCAAGAGACAGTAGTTGATTGACGAGTAGACCATGGTGTACGGTATCAAACGCCTTAGTTAGATCAATGTACACAGCTCCAGTTAGCTATCCTTTGTTCATGGCCTTGTGGATTGCTCCTGAGAACTCAAGTAGGGCAGTCGATGTGCTGTGCCCGTTCCTGAATCCATGTTGCTGGGCGCTAAGGATGTTATATTTTTGCAGATAGTCTATAAGTTGGTCCGCCACTATGCGTTCAAGAGCCTTTGAGAGGGGAGGTAGTATTGAAATAGGTCGATAGTCACCAGGCAGTGACTTGCCACCACTTTTGTGCACAGGAGTGACAATTGAAGCCTTTCATTTACTAGGGAATTGGCTGGAGCAGAGGGAGAGATTGAATATTTTGGTGAGGGGGAGCAGTCCTTCCTCGAGAGTGAGGGACAGTAGTTTCAGGTCAATAGTGTCACTGCTTGCCCAGGACTTAGAAATAACCTTCTTTATTTATTTATAGACTTCATGTGCCTTGACTATTTTGAAATGGAAGGGTGGTATGGTTGGAGAGGCGGTGGGAGATGTAGAATTTGGAGAGTCAGCATCAAAGAAGAAGTCAGATGAGAGGACACCACTAAGGTCTGTGAAGGTTTCATTAAGGGTGCTTGAATTGACCATGGGGTCAAGGGTAGTAGTTCCACCCACATTCATTATTGTAGGAGAGGACTTGAACTGCTTACCCGTGATATTTCTTAAATTGTCCCAGAAGGATTTCCCTTCACCCCAGGAGTTGGAGAGGGCATTCTTGAAATAGGAGCTCTTCACCCAGGGGATTTCTTTAGTACAGTGGTTGTGGGCCTGTTTATACTTTTGAATGTCTGTCAGAGAGCCTGCGGCTCTTGAAATAGCACAGAGGTGGTCCCTACCTTTGAGTTGTGCCAATAGCTTTGCCGTGAGCCAGGGATTTGAGAGCGCTTTAATTTTGCACTTTTTTTCTGGTGCATAGGTGTCGCAGGCAGCGTTGAATGTAATAATAAAGTGATCAAGGGCTAAGTCAACATCTTGAGTATTGTAAATCAGGGACCAGTCTTTCTGCCTAAGATTTTCCTTGAGATGAATAAGGTTGCCATAAGGTAGTACTCTACTTGAGATGGTTTTTGGAGGCGGTTTTCTGAACTTATTTGTCCAGGTACATTTTATAGGAGAGTGGTTGCTAAGAGAGTAACATATAACAGTTACATCAATCTGAATCAAAAACTGAGGGAATCAACACTCTGCCACCATGCCCTACCCCCCACCAAGTGAAACCAATGTATAGATAACCAGTAAAGAGGAATCCATCTACCCATTTTGTATACAAATACATTGCAATACCACCATGTACCACAATTATATGCCCATGTGTTGTTCCTGAAGCAGGTGAAAAAAGAAGCTGTTTAAGTAGCGCAATGTGACATAAAACCCAAATCTATATCCATCCCATCCTCCACCATGTTCAATAGTAGAATGAGTCTGAACTCAAAAGCTTGCCTGTGTTGTATATTTAGGAACTGTCCTTTCAAAGCCAGTACCAACATATGTACCAACATATCAGAGATGGAGTGATCAGACATAATGGTATTCCCAGTTTATCCCATATCTGATACCAAACTTGTAATGGTGTGGGATAGACATCGGGACAATCACACAAGAAAATACATTTAACATGCACTTCACTGACCTAGGCAGCCAGTACAGTGTTATGTGGCTAAAGGTACCTTAGAAATCCCTCAAGGAGAGAGTGCTGCTGCTGGAGAAGGAGGGGAGAATGGTGGGGCAAAGAAAAAATGCTTTACAACGAGACTGAGAGGAACTGCTTTTATAGCTCAGGAAGTAGGAGTGGCTGGCTGCTTGGCCACTGAACTCCAGGCAAAGCCTTTCCAATTCACTGACCTATGCAGCTAGTATAGTGTTATGCTTGTGCAACTGTGTTAATTTGGTTTTGGTCATTCACACTCTCTGTTCAAGAGGAATTACCACCCTGTAGGGGTATGAAGGCAAGAAACCCTTGGAGAAGGTTCCATCCCTAGAGGTGCCACGGGACAATTCTCATGGCTAAAGGTACCTTAGGAATCCCCCCCAAAAATATAGTATCATCCCCAAAAAGGAGGCAACACGAAGCATATGAGCAAGCAGTAACTGTGACATAGAAGCAATAACTGTAAAGTACTAGTTGAGAAGCATAGGCAGTTTGATAATGCAATGAGATGCTCAGTTGGAGAATGTAATGAATACCCAGGCTTGCGTAGCATGATACTGATGGCTTGCATTGAGATTAGAGGATCCCCCAAGGAGAGAGGGAATGGCAGGACATCTTCCACCTCCATCCAACAGTGGAACATACCTAAAGAAACTAGGAGAAACAACTATGCTGACTAAGTGTTATGACCTGAGGCAATGGAAGAGAGGAAAACACCCTATGAGGAGGAAATCTCTGGGGATCCAAGGCCTAGGTCGCCTTCCCTCCAGACTTGAGATAGTTTAGTTAATGACGGCTCTGCAGCTGCAATTTGGAAAACCCAATTAAAGAGAGGTGGAAAATATTCCAATTTGGAGGAAGGCTCTCACTCAAACCCTCTATCGGGAATGCCGTGAAAGGTTGCGAGAAAACTCTGCAACAGTACATGCATCCAAGGAGCAGGAGGAGAGCAACAACTGCTAAGGCACTCACCTGGCCTACCCACCCTAAATCAAACCAGGTGAACCAGAGGCAGTCGAAGGGAGAATGCAGTGAAGGTACCTCTCTAGGGTAACCACAAAAGTCAATGGCAAACCGTTATAGTGGAACACTAGAGCCAAAGGAGGAAATTTTTTCCACCTTTCACTGCTAGTCTTAAATTCTGCACCAGAAGCTGCTGTCACATAGCAGGCAGCAAAAGCCAAGCCTGGGGCGAGAACATTCCCAGCTATGGGCGAGGTGAGAAGTATCCTGCCCCAGGCTGGACAAGCTTGAGATACGGACTAAATGCAGAGCAAGACCTTCGGCTGCAGGAACCCTGCACCAGAATAGAATGGCTGGCATGCCCCAGAAATTGATTGAGAGCTGAAAAGCTGGTGAGCTGAATGAGCACGGCGTACTGAGATTGTAAGGAGCATTGAGTAATGAGACCTTGCAAGGCTGAATGCAGATTAAGTGCAGCAGAATCCCAGAGGCTGAAACTGAGGGATGGCAGTAGGCATGAAGCAATGGTTAGCGTAAGCAAGGAGCAACAGTTGCGTAAACAAGTGTAAACCTGCACGTAGGTCAGTAAGCAGTAGTAGTGATAGGTGGACCTGCATGGAGGTCTGCATAACATACTGTATAGCATTAACAGCACTGAATTGGGGGCAACCCAGCCAGACATGACTAGCCAAATCAAGGTTTTAAATACTCTGAGGATTTTTCAGCAGTGAGGCAATTTTAATATCAAAGCTATATTAACAGCCTCAGCAGGAGCTCAGTTGGCTGACCTCAGAGTTGCAACTGCAATAAAATATGGAGACAATGCTTGAAAGCAGGTGTAGCCAGGCAGTGCAATGAAGCTGCAAGTAGAATGAGAGCAGGAATGAGCAGCACAGCTAGGGTCAGAGTAAACTGTGTCTGGTGAAAAGAATTGAGTATGCAACATGGAGCAGCTATGGCTGAGCTGAAACACACAGATAATGATTGCAGTTACATTGCAGTAGTTTGAGATTGGTGAGCACAGTGTAAAAACACAAGCACTGGGTACAATAGTAATTAAAGTAAACAGCAGCAGAGGCTACAGTTGAAAGTAATTGAAAGTTGTAGCAGGAGCTCTGAGTATCAGTATGCTAGGACCTTAGAAACAAAGCCCCCCCTACAAAAAAAAAAGGAAGGAAGCACATACAGCCGAAGTCAAAATACAAACCAGAAGCAGGAAAACAAACACAGAAGCCCAGCAGAGACAAGCAGGAGTAGCAAGGGGCAAGCCCCAGCCAGCCAGGGAGGCCCAAGCTTCTCAGAGGACAAACTGACAGAGCATTCAGCTGCAAAGAAAAAATGCTTCATAATGAGGCTTAGAGGAACTGCTAACATAGCTCAGGAAGTGGGAGTAGCTGGCTGCTTAGCCACTGAACTCCAGGAAAAGCCTTTCCAATTGGTGTAAAATTTATTGAGTGGAGCCAAAAACAATAAAGAAAAGAATGACTTTTTCTCAAAAAAAATAAACAAAAAAACAAATATTATAACAGCAATCAAGCAAGAAGGATCACAAGTTTTAACAGTCTTCCTTCCAAATCCAGATTAGAAATGCTCAAGAGGCATGTAAGCTTGCATGACCCTTTCTTTACAGGTCAGCACTCTTCTGACCATAGCATCTCTCTAGTATCCTAGGTTCAAGGTTTTTCTACCTTCCCCAACATAGAAACATAGGAACTTAAAGTTTGACTGCAGATAAGCACTGCTTGGCCCACCCAGTCTGCCCATTTCCCTACCTAATGGATAAGCTGCAGATCCTAGTTAACCAACAGCCTACTTCCTCCTATCCCCAACCCCTAGAATTGCCTTATGTGTGTCCCATGCATTCTTGAATTCCCCCACTGTTTCTGACTCCACAACCTCCTCAGAAAGGCTGTTCCATGCTTCCACTACCCTCTCCTTGAAAAAAAAAATACTTCCTCACATCCCCTTTCTATCTTCAAATTGGGCCCCCTTATTCTTGCACATCTTTCTTCTGAAAGATGCTACCCTCTTGGACTTTGTTGATTTCCTTAAGGTGCTTGAAAGTTTCTATCATGTCCCCCTGTCCCTCCTTTCATCGAGGGTATACATATTAAGCTCCTTAAGTGTCTCTTCATATGTCTTCTGGTGCAGACACTGCACCATTTTAGTTGCCCTCATCTGGACTGCCTCTATCCAGTCTATGTCCTTGCAGAGATTGGGTCTCCAGAACTGCATGCAGTACTCCAGATGGGGTGTCACCAGCTGTCTGTACAGAGGGATAACAACTTCTTGTTTTCTACTGGTGATGTCTCTTTCTATACATCCTATTATCCTCCAGCCCTCCTTACTGCTGCCCTCTCACATTGCTTGCCTACCTTTAGGTCATCTGATATGCCTACCCCCAAGTCCCTTTCCATTTTTGTTGTTGGGAGACCATGTGATCTGATCCTTTTTGGATAACAAAATAATTTATTAAAGCAATATTTTTTTTAATCTTTGACCTTAATCCATAGAAGAAGTACAAAACAAACAAGTGGATTCATGTTAATATTAATAAACACTTTTCTTTTAAAAAGAAAGAACATTGCAAATCTAAACAGTTTAGACTCCTCCCCTTTTGGTGACATCAAGGTCTATCTTTAGTATAAAATAGCTGTCATTGAGGCCAACCATCCCACATGGGAGCCCCATAAAACAGATGATTTGGTTCACATGTATTTATAGCTTGCTATCTCCAGCTTGGTTTCTTTATTTTTTAACAACAACAAAAAAGAATATTTAATGCTTAAAATGCATAGAGTTTATAGTCTTTTCCTCTTTTAGGTAAGTTATGAATGTGGCCAAAGTTTTTAACCATGTACTGTTTAATGAGGGGAAAAATTGTTACATTAAATGTATAGGGGTAATTGGCTTCATTTTAGCCCCTTGATATATTTATGTATTTATTTATTTATTTATTTTTTGTTGACCGGGTAAGTGCACTAGACAAATTCTGCCTATTTTCAGGCATGACCTGGGGGAGGGTGATACAGATGAATGCCAACTGACCTTGAACCAGATTAAGCTGTTGGTGGTATTTTTAGTGAATGAGGGAAATTAGGCCAGGACACCGGGGAAATTCCCCTACTCTATTTCGATAAGTGCCATGGGATCTTTAACATCCACCTGGACTACCACCAGTCCAGGCAGATGTATAATAAAAAAGCTACACCTATATCTAGATCTATAGCTATTTTATAGTGGCACAATAGCACCACTATAGTTAGGGCTGAATAGACACTTTAATGTTAAACCTCACATTTTGCACTTTAATAAAATTGCAACCAGCTGACCAGGTGGTACTGAGGGCTGAGGCACTGGATGCCTTACCTCTCACCACGCCAGTGACCCAGGTTCAGGAGCCTGCTCGGGTCTTCAGGGTTAGCCATGAAGTAGGGCATTGATCATCCAGAGGACTGCTGTCCTCTACTGGCAAGAGATGGGTTAAGTGTCCCTGGCACCTGCTACCCCCAGTGGAGACTGGGGGTACTGCAGCTAGGGACACCTGGTAACTGGGTTGGGACAGCAGCAGACATCCTGCAGGTGAGCAAGGGAGCATGCTTGTCATATGCTGACATCATTACATATCTAACATCCCAGGGATGACGTACAAAATCCCTCTGGACATAGTAAGTAGGAAGCCCATGACAGACTCCCTCTCTGGACCAAACAAAACCCTGAGACTGGGCGGGGGCTCAGGAAGACCTTGGTCTCCCCTGTCTCCCCCTGCAGGGCCCTACATGGGGGGAAAGCCATAGTCCTCCCTGTTCACTGCCGAGGCAGAGGTTGGCCCTGGGTAGTTGCAGGTCTGCAGAACAGGGTGATGGGGGATAAAGTGCTGTCCCCCACCAAGCTCAAAAATAGAGTTAGCAAAAAAAAACAAAACTTTGTAACCGTTCTACAGATTTGCATGAAATTATGCATGTGCAGCCTCCTGGGCTAGATCTCTTGATGTGCCAAGTTGCATGTTGGTCGGATTGGTGGATTTTGTTCTGCTCATAGTGAAATAATGTTAAAATGTGCTTTTTTTTTTTTTTTTTGATATTTTTTTTGTCATAGTGTTGCAGCCAAACGGTTTGGAATTTTGGTCTGCAAGTTTCAGGGTGGACAGAGCTTGCCCCAAAGAACAAGCCAGTGTTGATTTGGTAAAATAATATTTATTCATTGTAAAGGTATTAAATGTTACAATTTTGGGTTCTGGGTGTACTCAGTTCACTCTTTCGGATAGAACAGATCCAGAAGCAAATAGTTTAATATATTTTATTGGACCAACTTAGATGTTACAAAAAGAGAAAGTGCCTAAGGTTTTGTACCAACCAAGTGCTTCCTCAGAAGCTTATGACAGCTATTTAGAAAATCACATACTATTAACACCAAGCTCATACATAAACAAAACAGAAATAATTTTCATTGGTTTAAAATACTCATTTAAACCATAACAGCAGTTTACAGCAGAGGAATCCCATTTCACAAGTTTGTTTTAAACTACAGAGCCTTTGAAGGTGAAATGTCATGAAAATGAGAAAATGACTCTTCAATCAGAAAGCTCCACAATCATAAATTATGAATGCGTCAGTGTGCTTTGTGAATACTGTCTAATGAAAAGCAAGAACTTTAGATTCACTACTGACTTAAGTACACATTAAAATGGGATATTAATGAATGTTAAAACAAGCAAAAAATATATATATATACCTGTAACAGAAATTTTCTATATATGGCATAAAGAGGGTTTACAGTAGAGTTTCCCTAGTGTAAGCAACTGTTTCACATATATAGCCTATCTGGAGACATTCTGCCAATTATACACTCAACTAGTTACTATATTCCATAAACCTTAAGATCTTCATTGCTATAACATGATAGTATACAAGATAATATCAATATGCAGTATAAGAGCCAAATTAAGAAACAAACCTGTCAAAGACCCCTAAGAAAATGAGACCATGCATCCTAATAATGCTTGGATCGACGATGAATGTTTGGAATAAGTCTCCTCCAGCTTATGACTATGCTGGGCCTTACACAGGTGGTTACCTCTGCTACCCATATAGTGGGTGACTCATTAGATCTTGTGTTTCTCCTGGGGATGGAGATCAGGGGTTTGGAGGTGGAACCAAATGGTTGGTCAGACCATCACACCATAAGGTTCAGCTTCAGGGCACCCCCAAATAGGCCTGCCCCTGCAGAGATGGTCTAGTATCGCCCTTTGAGGGGGGTTACCCCAGAGGGCCTATCGGCGGTGCTGGTCCTATCGGGTTTATCAAGTGAATGCATGAGTCCAGGGGATCTTGTACTTGCCTATAATAAGGCAGTGGGTGATGCCCTGGACTTAATTGCTCCTGTTCATGTTTGTCCACTCACTCTGCACCTGAGGACCCCTTGGTTTGATGGTTCATTGAAGAAGCTGAGAAGAGTGGGGTGAAGGCTAGAAAGAGCTTGGCGGAAATCCAGCCTGGATGCTAACAGGCTTAAATTGATGGACCATTACATGGTCTATCAATCAGCAATCACCCATAAAAAGGAAGAATCCCTGTCCGGAGAGACTGCTGCTGTGCGGAATTGACCTGCTCAACTCTTCTGGACTGTGGATAGACTGTGCAATCCAGTCTGTCTTCAGTCTGGAAGAGATTATTCTCAAATAAAGTGTGATGAGCTTGCTCAATTCTTCTTAGATGAGATTGCCAGCATTAGGTCGGGTTTCAGCCAAGCTCTCTCTTTAAGAGATTGCAGAGATTGGCAGGAGACTGCGAGCGCCCATACTACCTGGTTTGACTTTAGTAGGCCGGAGTTCATGGACATTGTGAGGATTGTCCAGCCTGTACGACCAACCAGCTGTAGTTTGGATCCAGGCCCTACATCGCTATTGTTAGGTTGTGTATATGTTATCTGCCCAATCCTTGCTGAAATTGTCTGGAAGTCCTTGGATCAGGGGTCTTTCCTGATCCCTTCAAGGAGGCGGTCATTTGATTACTCCTTAAAAAACCCTCCCTGGACCCAGACTGTCTAGCTAATTATAGACCTGTCTCTAACCTACCCTTTGTGGGTAAGGTTATTGAGAAGGTGGTTGCACTGAAGCTGGATGACCATCTTACAACCCACAATGTCTATGATGTTCTCCAATCTGGATTTAGGAAAAGACATAGCACTGAGACCACCCTGGTTTGGGTTTTAAATGATCTCCTAATTACAAGAGATCAAAAGGCCAGTACTATTCTAGTCCTTCTTGATCTCTCTGAAACATTTGATACTGTGTACCATGGTGTACTCTTGGAGTGCCTGTGGCTTATTTGTGGACTGTCTGGTACAGTTCTACGCTGGTTTTGATCTTTCCTTGCAGGCAGGACACAGGGGATTTTCACTGGAATTTATTCCTCTGACACCATCTCCCTGTTCTGTGGGGTGCCGCAGGGCTCCATTTTGGCACCCATGTTGTTCGCAGTTTATATGCTGCCATTGAGGGATATTATTAGGTGATACAGTTTGGGTTTTCACTGCTATGCAGATGATACCCAACTGTATCTGTCCTTTATTCCCAGACAGAATGATGCGATCTCCGTGCTTAAGAGCTGTCTATCCAAAATCAAAGATTGGATGAGCACTAGCTGGCTGAGGTTAAATCCAGATAAGACCGAGGTGTTGTTTGTGGACCTGGTTGCCCTGAGGTGGGTCTTAAGCCGAGGCTTCCATCAGGCTTATGGTTTGATGGTGTCCAGCTCTTGACCTCAGACCGGGTGCATAACTTGGGTGTTATTTTTGATGACGGTTTGGCCCTGAAATCACAGGTGTCTATTGTTGTCAAATCTTCCTTTTATCATCTTAGAAATATCGCCCGGGTGAAACACCTGGTTCCTCTAGCTGACCTTTCTACATTGGTCCACACCTTGGTAACCACCCACCTTGGTTACTGCAATGCCCTTTGCCTAGGGCTTCCGGGAGCTGATATCTGTCTCTTGCAGCTAGTGCAGAATGCAGCAGCCAGGCTTTTGACTGGTACATCCAGGACTAGTCATATTACATCTGTGCTGCGTGAACTGCACTGGCTGCCGGTTCAGTGGCGGATCACCTTTAAGGTCGGGTTTCTGACCTATAAAGTCCTACATGAACAGGGACTCCAGTATCTGCAAGATCTTCTTACTCCCTACTGCCCCTCCCACTCACTCTGATCCACTGACGAGGGATTGCTAGAGATTCCCAGGGTTCAGTTAAGGACATCTGGGGTGCGTGCATTTTCCTGTGCTGCCCCTTCCCTGTGGAATTCTCTACCTTGTCAGATAAGAGAATGCCTGACTGTCTCGAGTTTTAAATCTGAGCTCAAAACCTATTTGTTTTTGAAAGCTTTTTCTGAACGTTTTTCAAAACGTTTATGTATGTTTTTCTAATTGTACAGTTTTAATTTTGTTGCACAGTGCCTTGGTTTTGAAAGGAACTTAAAAAATAAAGTTTACTTTACTTTACTACTAATAAGTTAAGGGTTCAATATGTACCAAACACTATAATATGACCCAATGGAATTCAGCCTGCCAGAGTTCCCCAAGTAAATGGAATCATGAATCCCAATTTGTACAAAGTTAAAAAATGTGACAGTATATAATCAAACTACTACATGTACAGTAACAGTGTAAGGAATCTGAATAAAAATACAATGGAAATAACCCCCCATCCCACCCGGGGAAGATAATCAGTTAGAAGGAAGTACATATTCACTATGAATGTGATCCAAGAGTCCTAATACACCATCATTTACACGAATCACTATAATATTTGCCCAATGGAATTAAACCTATTAAGGACCCCCGAGTGAGTGAGATCATGCATCCTAATATGTTCAAAGTTCAAAAAAGTGACAGTATATAATCAAACTGCTATAAGTAAAGCAACAATCTAAAGAATCTGAATAAAATCCCAATCGAAATAACTCCCCCCTGGGGAAAAAATAGAAGAAAGTAAATAGGCTGGCCTGCCTGCACAGCAGTAATGCTACCACTTGTGATGCCAATGATCCAGGTTCTGAAATGAGCCTGGGCAGTTGGAGGGCTCATTGGGGAGAGAAGGCTGAGCTTCCCATGGACTGCTCGCCTTCTCCGGGAGGAAGGGGGTAGCAGCTCAGCACTTGACAGACCACAGGCAGAGGTCCGAGGCACAACAAGCACCTAGCCACATTGTAGAGAGGAGGGGACATGATGGACATCGGCGGTTATGCCCTGACATTAGGGTGCGTGTCATGTCTAGAGAAAATTGAAAATTACCCCACTTCAGCTCCCTGTAGACAGGCACCAGTGGCTGGGAATTGGAGGAGAAGCTCCATAGTGTGTCTGCCACCACTGGACGTAGGATGGAGGAGTCTAGGCCTCCCCATTCACCCCACTTGGGGGGGTAATATGAGCAATAAAGAAAGGAGAATACATGAAGGAGTGGAAAACCCACTGATCTCTGGTGCAGCATCAATGGATGCCTAGGGAGTCCCTGAGGGAAGGAAGTAGGTGTGGAGAGAAGGTGGCGTATATACAGTAAGTAAACAAAAGAAGTAAATATTCACTATGTATGTGAACTAAGAGTCCTAATACACTGCAACATCATTATGTCATGTACCTGAATATAAGCCTACCTCAGTATAGCCACAATGCCCCCACCATACCCTCCTCACACACACAACCTCTCCCCTCATAAAAAAAGAAACAAACACCATACCCCCTCCCACGCACACAGTTCTTTGGTGAGACACCAACATGTTGATAACCAGCTAAAAATAGACTATATACATATTAAAACAAAAAAAAATTAAAATATAGACATGCTGAAGTCCTCTTATATGTCCATCTTTTAAAGTAAAGGTCTGTGGAAGTTTAAGAAGAAAAATGTGACATAAACCCCAAATCTATGTTGATGCTATTTTCTACCATATTGAGAAGTAAAACAAGCCTGATCTCAGAAGCCTGTCTCTGTTGTGTACTTTTGAAATGTCCTTTTAAGACCCTTACTGAAATATCTGAAATTGAGTGGTCATCCTGAACTAAGTGTCACCCCACTGGTTTTTTAGTCATCTTCAGATTAATAGAACAAAAAAACCCAGAGCAAATGCACTGGGGCAAGGGGTATCCCAGAGGATACTGGCCATAAAGCCACATTTTTAAGAAAACACAAATTGCACATACTCCAACAATGTAAAGCATCATGGGAAGCATATGCAAATACCCATGAATTAATTTGGAGTGGCTCAACTTTAAGCAGAATTGCATGGTGCTAGAAGACCTCACAATACAATCAGCAAAGGCTGAGAAGAGCAGACACAGACATGTGTTTCATCCTCATTTGGACTTATCAGTGTGCCATATCTGTGCCACAGCCCAGGGACAGCTATCCAGCCACTCTATAGGGGATCTTATTGGTTTGGGTCATGGGCAGCCCAGAGAAGAGAAACAAAGAGAACAACAAAAGAACCCCAGAGCAAATGCACTGGGGCAAGGGTTATCCCAGAGGATATTGGCCATACAGCCAAATTTTTAAGAAAACACAAATTCAAATTATAGGCTTTATATTTGCACTAATAGTCAATACTCATATGTCTCTACCTTTTTTGTATACTGATTATAGGTTGTATATTGCTTTCTGTTTCCTTGCTCGTATGATTTTATTTTTATTTATTTATTTATCAAGTCTAGGATGACAAATACCTTTGAGCCATGGCTCTTTTACAAAGGTTCCATGTCAGAGAAATACAAATTATGGGGAACATCAAGACAGGCATTACAACAATGTGGACATTGCAAACAGAGTACAGATTAATACAGTTCAAGGGTAGCATTGTAACAAGGCAGCCAGCGGCATTTGTCAGAGAAAACAGACAACAGATAAGAAGTGCCAGAGTCATAGGGAGAGGGAAGAGGGAAGGGGGAGAAGGAATGTAGGAAGGGTGGCAAGAAGGTAAAAGTGCAGCATTGGGTATACCAAGATGTGAGGTAGAATCCAGTGGGGGGGGGGACAACTAAAGCAGAAGGGAAGTGGAGAAACAAGGTTAGTTGGGCAGTCACAGGAGCTGTTGGTAGTGAGATAGTCCTGGAGCCTAGTTTTAAACATACCAATAGTTGGGGCAGAGGAGATGGTTGGGCTGAGGCCATTGAACCAGAGTGGTGCTCGATAAGCAAAAGAGCATTGTCCCTGTGAAGTGTGACAGTGGGGGACTTTCAGTAGCTGTAGCGTCGATCTCCTAAGGCACCATTTGTTAATTCGGTGTTGTAACAGAGTTGAGACCCCAGAAGGTGCAAGGCCAAGGTAGATTTTTTTGACCATGGAGCAGGTGAGAAACTTTATGCGGTTTGATAGTTGGAGCCAGTCGGTCTGAGTGTACAGGTCACATGTGTGGGTGAGACGGTGAGCACCAATGATGAGACGACATGCTTATTTAAGGCAGTTGAGAGGCGATCTAAGGGTTGTGGTTGTGGCCGAGCCATAAATGATGAGACCATAGTCTATTACAGAATCACAGAGCTCAGGACTGCAACCTTCAAAGCTTCTGGCGTGAGGTGTGGTCTGTGTTTGTAGAGGAGACAAAGCCATGTATTAGCAGCTCTAGCTACATTATCTACACGAAGTCCATAGGAGAGATTAGGGTCAAGCTGAATCCCTAAGTATTTGAAGGACACCACCTGATCTAGAGTGTTGCCCTGGGTGGTGGAGATAGCCAAGTGGTGTAGCTTGTGTGGGTTATGAGAGCTGCAGAAGAGCATAGATTTGGTTTTCTTGTCATTGAGGACCAGTTTATGATTAAGAAACCATGTCTCTACAGAACTGAAACCAAGTTGAAGGTTGTGTTGAAGAGTTGCAGGATCTTTGTGAGTAGAGAATACAACAGCATCATCGGCATATAGTATGATCTGCTCAGAGCAATGGTAAGGGAGGGAGTTTAAGAAAAGGCTAAAAAGGAGGGGTCCCAGTGACTGGTTTTCTAAGTAGCTTTTAAACCAGAGAGAAGAGTCAGGTGATAGCCCGGCATTCAGTAGTTGGTGTATTAGTAGTCCATGGTGTACTGTATCGAAGGCCTTGGAGAGGTCGACGAAAACGGCCCCTGTGAGAAGGCCATTGTCAAGGGATTTGTGCAAAGCTTCAGTGAACTCAAGAAGGGCTGTGGTGGTGCTGTGACCTTTCTGGAATCCATGTTGTTGTGGACAAGGTATATTGTATTTATCCAAGTGGTCTGTAAGTTGATCAGCCACGATGCGCTCAAGTGCCTTAGAGAGTGGGGGCAGTATGGAGATAGGGTAATAATTTGAGTGAATCGTCTTGTCCCCACTTTTATGGACAGGTGTCATGGTGGCTGTTTTCTATAGGTCCAGGAATTTTCCACAGCTGAGAGAGAGGTTTAGGATTTTTGTTAATGGATGAATTACCTCATCAAGGGTGAGCAACAGAAGCTTAAGGTCAAGGGTGTCACTACTAGATCTAGATTTAGAGATAGCTGCAGTAATATAGCAGTGAGCTTCATTCAGCCTTACCTTCCTGAAGTAGAAGAGGGGATGGTTAGACTGAGGGGCTGAGGTATTTGGGGAGTAGGCCCTGTTTTCGAAAAAGTCATGGGGTAGAACAGCACTAAGGTCTGAAAAAGCCATGTTAAAGATGTTTGCGATCACCTTGGGGTCAAAGGGTTGAGGATCCATCAACCATTAACATGGCCAGAGAGATTTTTGGTTGCTTTCCTGTGACATCCTTGATATTGTCCCAGAAAGCACGACCATTTCCCCATGTATTGGTGAGATCGTCTTTGTAATAGGTGGATTTCATTAGCTGTATGGCTTTTGTGCAGGCATTTCATGCTTGTTTGTAATTTTGGATGTCCAGTTGTTTGCCAGTGGCCCTGGCAACTGCCCAGAGGTGATCCCTTAGTTTTAGCTGTGAGAGAAGAGCCGCAGTGACCCATGGGTTAGAGAGAGATTTTGTTTTGTGCCTTTTAGCAGGGGCAAAGAGGTTGCAGCCTTTGTTGAAAATTGAGATGAAGTGATCAAGAGCCAAGTTAACATCTGTTGCTTCATAGATGGGTAGCCAGTCTTGTAGAAGCAGGTGTTGTTTGAGATGTGGAAGTTTTCCACGAGGAAGGACTCTGCTAGCGATAATTTTGGGAGGGGGCCTAAGGAATTTTTTAGACCATGCACACATGACTGGGGAGTGGTCACTGAGTGAGTCTGGGAGAATGGTCATATGAGAAATCCTTGTGGGGTGAGTGGTGAGGGCCCAATCTAAGAGGGTACTGGTGCCAGTCTTGTAGTTAATCCTAGTAGGGGAGTTTACCATTTGCGTGAGGTTAGCAGCTGAGATGGAGTCTTTATAGGCACTGGCACTCGATGCTAACCAGTTTATGTTGAAATCCCCTAGTAGAATAAGTTCAGCTTCAGAAGGATGAGAGTTGATAAAGTTTAGGACATCATTGAATCCATGTTTAGGGTCCCTGGGCAGGATGCATATGGAGACAATAGTCAGGGCTTTATGGTTGGGACCTAGGATGATTTTTATTGGCAGAATCTGGGCTGAGGCAGAAAGTGATGGAGTTGCTACAGATTGCCAAGACAGGGAGTCTTTGATATAGATTGCGCAATCACCGCCTTTTTTGGATATCTGGTCCAGCCTGTGGACATTGTAGCACTGTATTGTTACTGCTGAGTCAGGAACTTTAGGTGTCAGCCAAGTTTCCACCACTGCAAGGATGTCAGGGTTGTGTTGGCATATGAAGGTTTGGAGTGCATCCAGCTTTTTTTTTATTTTTATTTAGTTGTTTAACCAGGTATAGCACACTAAGCTGAAAGCTTTTTTACAGGAGCGACCTGGGAGCACAAGGAGGTTAAGTGACTTGCTCAGGGTCACACAGTATGCAAGTAGAAGCTGTGGGATTCAAACCCAGGTCCGGTCCACCGGACGCCACCAGATCCACAGCCCAGAGCCCCAGACCACTGCGCCACACTGCCTCCAGCTTTGGTAGTAGGCTGCAGATATTAATAGTTGCAAGGATAAGGGCACCTGGAGTTTGTGTGTGACCTGAGCTTCTAGGGCCAGGATTGGGATGGATGCTGCCTGAGATGAGAAGGAGGAGGAATAGGAGTTTTAAGGAGCAGAGTCGCAGCTCTTTGAGAGACAGTTTTGATTGTTGTTTCCTGGAGTAGAAGTTGCAAGGTTCCAGGCGGTGTCCCATATGGACTGCAAGGTGGTACAGTGTAGAGATGTGTCCACACTTATTGAGAGTAGTGGTCGGGTTAAGTAACCAGGAATATCCAATCAGTGCACCAAGCACAAGACTCGAGTGGAAGTGGAGAGTTCCGTTGGAGTAGCAGTTTAAACCAGAGTAGAGGGTGGCGAGGGTGGGGTGGGGGTGGCTAGGACCAGGGAGAGAGAAGAGGGGGCCAGGGCAAGGAGGAGGAGGAGAGGCGAGAGAAAGGCAGAGAGAGCCCACATGGCTTATGTACTAGATAAAGAGATAAAGATATAGCCCTCTAGTGGTGAGAGGATATAATCTGCTAATGGAAAAGTCAACAGTTAAAAAAAAAAAAAGCTCAAAATTCACTTCTAATATCAACTCAGAACTTAAAATGACTTTAAGGATTAAACAAATTATTAAACCCTAGCACATAAATTCAACTAGCGACATAGAGGGAGATACAGTAGTTAGAGGTGTGTTCAGCAGGAGATAGTGGGGCCACTTGGAAATCAGCTTCCACTGGTACCAAATCCAAAATTCAGGGCTAGTACCTTGCAGTACAGAGGATTTCTGAAAAACTGTTTAGGTTCCAGAAATTCAGGGGTCCGTGGCCTGGTCAAGGCACGCTGGATCCCTGAAATAAAGTAGAAAAACATTTTTGTAGTTAATCTTTTTATTGAAATATATTCCACATTACATAGCACATCACAAATAGAATACACAGATTAAAATGTTTGTAATGTAATATATAGTATAATGACCTATGAAACTTGTTATTATAAACATTGATGTTACAATAATACCTGTTTGCATATGAACAAATTCAGTATGTTATGGTAGATTGTACTATGCAGGGATAAAAAAAGAGAAGAGAAAGAAAAAAAAAGGAAAGAGAAAAAAGATTGAGGAGAAATTCGTCAAAGTCTAACAACTAACAGTTCTAAAACTAACAAAAAGAGCTGCAAGCGTTTGATAATATGTAATCATTTCCATGTCCATATCCAAAAGTAATGTGTATTGAAAGTAGGGAAGAAAAAGAATTTATCAATATGTATCATTTTGGGGATTGAAGATAGTTCAAATAGTTCTGCCAACAAAGATTATATTCATTAAGTCGGTCTACTGTTAAGTACGAAATCCGCTCAAGAGAAGAGGTGTGGGTTAGATTATTTAAAATATCAGGCAAAGTAGGAATTAGATGGGATTTCCAATGTATTAAGATCAATCTTTTAGTTTGCATAAACAATATCTGGAGCCATTTGTATTGATGTTTGGTTAAATTCATATTATTATCTATAACGCCTAATAGATAAAATTTAGGATCGAATAAGATATTTCTGCCAATAATTTTTATGGCGAAACTATGAATAGATAGCCATAATTTTGAAATAGGTTTACATGACCATAATATGTGCAGAAGATCCCCATTTGGAGCATTACAACACCAACAATTATTGTTAGGTAGTAAACCTATATTATGCAGGTGAGCTGGAGTTTTGTACCATAAATTTAGGATTTTATATTGTATTAATCTGCTACGCATGTCTTTGAATGAATCGTGACAAAGTTTCCAGCATTTATCCCAATGGAGGTCAGATATATTTTCATTCAGTACCCGATTCCATTTATTTCTGGCTATGAGGGATTGATTTGGGAGCTTATCTCTGATTAGTTTATAAATTTTACTAATTAAACCGTAGGGAGTATTAATCCATTTATTGATGTATAAGGGAGTTAATGGTAGGTTGTTGAATTGCTGAATAAAGGGGTGTATTACAGATCTAACCTGCAAATATTTCCAGAATTCTGTCTTGGAGACATTCCATTTAATTTGCAAATTATTAAAGGATTCTAATGTATTACTGTTATCCATTAACATATCATTTAGAAAAAGGATGTTTTTATTAAACCAAGAATTGCAATATATTGGTTTATTTTCCAGTACAAAATTCGGATTTCCCCAAATTGGCATATAATGCATAGGTGAGGGGTCGGATTTGAGCCATTTATGCATTTTAAACCAATAATATGTGGATGCATTTATAATAGGATTTTTTTTAAGTTTAGACGTTAATGTAAAATAAATAAAACTATTTGGGGTTTGTCCTGGGGATAGAGATGCTTCCATGTCATACCACAGAGGTACATTGCAATTAGGTTTAAGAAACCATTTGATAGTTTGTGAGGCTCTAAATGCCCAAAAATAGGCTGTAAACCATGGTAAGTCAAAACCACCATGAGACCAATGGGATCGTAATTTAGTGCGACTAAACCTTGGTATATGTCCTTCCCACAAAAAATCTCCTACCATTTTGTCAATTTTATGTAGAAAACAAGGTGAGATCTTAAGTGGAATACAAGCAAATAAAGTATTTTAGGTGCAATATTCATTTTAATTGCAGAAATTTTACCGAAAAAGGATAAATTTAAGCTTTTCCATTTGTCTAAATTAGTTTTGATATCTGCAAGTAAAGGATGAATATTTATGTCCCAAATCTTATTTAAATCGGATATTATTTTTATACCTAAATATGTAATACCCTGTGAGGCCCATCGAAACCTGAGGCATTTGTTCATTAGGGTGTCGCAATGTTCATTCAATGGTAATATTTCAGTCTTTTGATAGTTAACCCTAAGACCAGAGAGTTTAGAAAATCGGTTAAGTATATTGCCAAGTGGTTGTTCGGATAATTTAAAATTTTCTAACAATATGAGCATGTCATCTGCATATGACAAAGACGTATATTGCCTATGACCAATGTATATACCTTTTATATCATTACTCTGTCTAAGAAAGAAAGCTAAAGTTTCGAGAGCTAAGATGAAAAAAGATGGTGATAGAGGGCAACCTTGACACGTACCCCTCTCTAGTTTAAAAGATTGAGATAATACAGAGTTGGTAAGTACCCTTGCGTGAGGGTTGGTATAAATAAGTTGGACCCAAGAACAAAACTGGCTACTAAATCCAAATCGTGATAACACCATATAAAGAAAATTCCAATCCAGCGAATCAAATGCTTTTTCAAAGTCTATAGTGACAGCAACTGCCGGAGAAGCAAGAGATTTAGCCTTGTATATAAGATTAAATAAAGAGCGTAGATGATCAGAGCCCGTTCTTCCCTTAACAAAACCTACCTGAGATCTATGAATTAACTTGGGTATATGCAATTCTATACGGTTATGAAAGGATTTTAGAAAAATCTTGCCATCTGTATTCAGTAATGATATAGAACGATAATTCTCCGGAAGAAGTAACATCCTTATCTTTTGGGAGAACAGTTATGACAGCCTCTGTCATCGTATTAGATAGATGCCCAATATTAGAAGATTCATGAAATACATTACATAAAAGAGGGGCCAATTGATCAATAAGAATCTTATAAAATTCAATGGGAAAGCCATCTCCTCTAGGAGAACGGCCAGCTTTAAGAGAAAGAGTGGCTTTTTTTACTTCTTCTATAGTAAAGGGTATATCCAGAGAATGTGTTGCTTCTTCAGTTAGGCGAGGAAGTACAAGCTCATCAAGAAAAGAGGAGATATCTAGGGAACTTGTAGTGCAGGAGGAAGAATAGAGTTTCTTATAGAAAGTTGTCATTATTTCGTTAATGGAACTTTCACTAGTACAAATTTTCCCTGTTAGATCTTTTAAAGCGACAATGTGTCGTTCCATTTGTTGCATTTTAAGTCTGTAAGCAAGTATTTTACTGCCTTTTTCTCCTCCTTCCCAGAATTTATGTTTTATTCTCAATAATGCTAATTCTGTTTTCCTGGAGATTAATTCGTTGATTTGCATACGTAATTGTAATATTTCATAATGTAAAGTCGAGGAGGGGTCAGGGTTAGAGTTGTTCAGGTATTCTGTTTGCTTTGCTTTAAGTAGTTTTTCAAGATTATTAATTTGTTGTTCCCGAAGTTTCCTCCTATGTGTGGCAAACCCGATTATTTTGCCACGTAGTGTGGCTTTAAGTGCTTCCCGAGTAATACCCATAGATGTGTCTTTGGGATCATTAAAGGTTATAAATTCTTCTATTTGTGTTTTAATCCAAGGTAGAAATTCTGGATCTTTTAGTAGTAGAGGGTCTAAGCGCCATGAAGGGGATTTCGTGAGGGGGGGACCCCATGTAAATAAAAATTTAACTGGGGAATGATCAGATATGATTAGTGGGAGGATCTCAACATCTATTGTATTAGCCGTAACTGAAGGAGACGTCAACCAGTAGTTTATTCTACTATAAGTCTGGTGACGGAAAGAATAAAAAGTGTAGTCTCTATCTCTAGGGTGAAGGGTCCTCCAAATATCAGTCAGACCAAGGTCTTGCATTATTTGAGATGTTATGGTAGAGCTTCTGGGGTGACTATCCAGTGAGCCGTTACTTCTGTCCATATATGTATCTAAAGTAAAATTAAATTCCCCTCCGATCAGTAAAGGAGAATTAACTAAATTAGATGAAATTAAAATACGAAGCAAATTTTGAAAGAACAAAGTGTCATCTGAATTTGGGGCATAAATATTAACTATGGTTAATGGACCAGATGGGGTGTCGAAAGTTATAATAAGCCATCTACCTTCAGAATCTTTCAGAATGTCAGAGGGCTTCCACTTTAAATTTTTATGAATCAATATAGCCACACCTCTTTTTTTGGAAGCAGCGGAAGCCGCAAATACCTGACCGACCCAATCACTTTTTAATCTAATGCTGTCCGCATCCAATAGTTTAGTTTCTTGCAATAATGCAATCTGTATTTTGTGTTTTTTGAGATGATTAAGTATTTGTTTACGTTTATTTGGCGTGTTGAGTCCCTTGACATTCCAAGTACATAATGATACACTAGCCATCATATAATGATATTATAATCTGTAATAGGGTAGGAATAGTGTCAAGGGGCTCAAATACACTTATATGATCAGATAAAGGTATGCAGGTCAGCTTATTGTAATTGTAGTATATAGATAGACTGTTGGCAGATCTATAAGTAAATATCGGATCAAGGACATGAATAAAATCCACTTGTTCGCCATCCTTGCAGCTCATTATTAACATTGTAACCATAACACTACTATATATCAAAGCACTACAATAACAATAAAGAAAAGTTGTTGTCATCTGAGATAAACAGAGAAGAAAGGTCAGTCTAAGTTTAAAAATGGGATAGAAAAAAAAAAAAGCGCAAAGAATAGACCAAGACCACTTCTCTGTTCACTAGGACGTAGCTGAATAACCAGAGAATATGATAGTGTTAGCTATAGATAATGAACAAGAAATAAGGAAAGAATACTATCAATTTCCCTGGAGATTGAATCTAACAAGAGTTAGATTAACAATGTCAAGATATAATAAATGGTACAAGACCCAAAAGTGGGGTAAAAAGTATAATATACTAGTTAACTTGTCTAAATTAAGTACAGTACAATTTCAATTGTAATGTCAAATCCAGCATCGTGTATAACGAATTGAAGTAGATTGAGACATATTAATCTATAAATAATGCATTACTACAGTGGAAAAAAAAATGCAATGCTTTATAATGAGGAATATGTAAATGCTGTGATCACCGTACTGCATGTATCAATTCAAACCAAAGTCACAAGGGAATTCCCATTATTAATATGTCAAAAAAAAAAAAAACTTCAATTAAGTGAACACATCAATTATGTAATGGTAGGACTAAGTAGTGACTAGTGCACTGCACATTGTAGAAATCTGATTATCCTACTGAACTGATAATGGTGCTTCACCTATAATGCAGGGATAAAGCATATGAACCCTGAACTCAAAATTGCTGTAGGTAAAATTACCACAGACCCCAAATAGACCTACTATAGAAGATATTCATGAAATGACTAAAATCAGGAGAAAAAGAAACGTGGTATGTCTGGATGAACACTGAAATATGGTAAGAAGTCAACTAGCTGCATAGGACATCCATTTCAAGATTTATTACGTGTACCCTCCACATAGCATGAAATCGCGATCCATGCAGTGACTCAGTCAACTGTGCAAGTTAACATTTTCTGGGAGTATCCCCTCTATTTTTGTTTTTCCTACGATGCCTTTTCTTAGGAGGTTCATTTATTTTGAAAGGGGAGTTATTTCCACTGTGGAGCCACAAGGCATTTTCCGGTTCCCGATCTTCTCTCATCGCCGATGAATCATTCAGAACACCATCGCAGCAATCATTTGAAGTGGGTAAGCCTTGCAGCAGGTCATATTTATTTTGTATTGCAATACCAGGGGCAAATGAAATAGAATTAGTAGAGATGCCGGCACATGTTGAATTGGGGGAACGATCCTGTGTCACCGAGGGGTCAGATTGTAAAGTAAGCTTTCCCTGCATAGAATTATACTGTGTTTGTGGAGATATACTGGAGGGATCAGGAAAGCAAATATTATTTTCTGAAGTTTCGATGTGTGTGTTTTTTTTTATACCAATTATCTACAGACATGAAGGACCTAAAAACTGCCACCCAATTAAATACTCATACAATGAAAACTATTGATGCAAGACTTGCTTTTACAGAAAATAAAACTCGATTGAATGAGGAAGCAATACAAGAACTAAAATCTACCATCAGATCTCAAGACCGAGTTATTAAGGAACTACAATCTAGAATTGAGGACATGGAAAATAGGAATCGCAGAAATAACCTCAGAATATTTGGATTTCCTGAAGATGTGGAGGCCAAAAACACCACAGCATTCTTATTGCATGCACTACCGCAAATTCTGGGACTTCAGCCCGGCAATGATCTAATAATAGAACGCTCCCATAGATCTTTAGGCCCAAAACCTTCTGCAGAGCTAAGACCCAGACCAATAATTGCCAGATTTCTTAATTATGCCAATATAGAGCTAATTATGAAAAAATCTAAAGAAATTGGGCAACTTTCCTGGCAGGGGCATAACATTTACATCTATCGTGATTTTTCTAAAGAGGTCTCTATGAAACGGAAAGCTTACACTTCAGCCAGACGTATCATGCACCAGATGGGTTTACGTTTCTCTCTTAGATATCCTGCAACCATGAGAGTCTTCATAGAAAATTCATATAAGGACTTCAGCAATCCAAAATCATTAATGACTTTCTTGAATAATTACACGACGCTTAAACAGAGAACCCCCGAGACCCGACAGGTTCAATGCAGAGTCGACTGTCAGACAACTAACAGTATCGAAAAACATTTTTAAAGGCTGGAAAAGTAGGCTGGTCACATCAGAACAAAGAGAATAAATATAAGTGGGCAGGTTCAGAGAGCAAAGCAGACAGTGTGGGGGAGGAGGAGAGAGGTTGCAGGGCAGAGAGCAAAAGGGAGATTTACACAGTCAAGGCTCTAAATTCACTTCTATTGTCAACTCAGAACTTAAAATGACTGTAAGGATTAAACAAATTATTAAACCCTAGCACATAAATTCAACTAGAGACAGAGAGGGAGATACAGTAGTTAAAGGTGTGTTCAGCAGGAGATAGTGGGGCCACTTGGAAATCAGCTTCCACTGGTACCAAATCCAAAAGTCAGGGCTAGTACCCTGCAGTACAGAGGATTTCTGAAAAACTGTTTAGGTTCCAGAAATTGAGGGGTCCGTGGCCTGGTCAAGGCCACCAGTCTCTGGTTAGTTTTAGTTGGCACACTCCAGGGGAAGTGGGGGTTGTAGAGGGGGGGTAGTGGAAGGGGGAGGGAGGTAGGGTTTAGGGGTTTATTATAATTATTATAGGTTATCTGAATATAGAATATTCCTTGCAAGATACTTGTATGTATTTTGATTGTTCTTTATGACAAAAAATAAAGATGTTGAATGTCAAAAAAAGCAGAAAACGCAATTGCACATACCCCAATAACGCAAAGCATCACGGGAAGCATATGCAAATGCTTATGAATTAATTTGGACTGTCTCAACTTTAACAAAAATTGCATGGTGCCAGAAGGCCTCACAAAACAATGAGATCCCCTATGGGATAGTTGATGAGTCCAAATGAGGACAAAACATGTGTCTGTGTCTGATGTTCTCAGCATTTGCTGATTGTATTATGACACCCTCTGGCACCACACAATTCTGTTTAAAGTTGAGCCAGCCCAAATTAATTCATGGGCATTTGTATATGCTTCCCATGATGCTTTGCATTAATGGGGTATGTGCAATTTCTGTTTTCTTAAACATTTGGCTGTATGGCCAATATCCTCTGGGATAACCCTTGCCCCAGTGCATTTGTTCTGGGTTTCTTTTGTTGTTCTCTTCTCTCTCTACTTTGGACTGCCTATGATCCAAACCAATAAGATCCCCTATAGGGTGGCTAACTATCTGTCCCTGGGCTGAGGTACAGATATGGCACACTGATGAGTCCAAATGAAGATGAAACATGTGTCTGTGTCTGCTTTTCTCAGCCTTTGCTGATTGTATTGGGAGGCCTTCTGGCACCATGCAATTCTGTTTAAAGTTGAGCCAGTCTAAATTAATTAATGTCCATTTGCATATGCTTCCCATAATGCTTTGCATTATTGTGGTATGTGCAATTTGTGTTTTCAAATTAATAGGATGTCTGTGCACATTCATTCTAGTGCAGAGTGCTTGCTTTGTCTCTCCTACATACCTTCTCTTTCTATTTTTTTTCTGGATTTTTGTCTTTTCTTTTTGGGTTTTTTATTTATTATCTGGGTGTTAGTAGCATGTGATTTTATAACTAACTGTCATAAGCTTCTGAAGAAGGACTTGGTTGGTCTGAGAGCTTAGGCACTGTGTTCTTTTTGTAACATCTAAGTTGGTCCAATAAAAGGTATCAAAACCATTTGCTTCTGGATCTGTTCTTGCAAGGACCAATACGGCAACTAAACTAAATCTGTTTGTCTTTTAGATAGAGGAATGGAATGAAAAAGGAATGTGGTCTGATGAAAAGTATCCTTTTCTCCAGACCCTATTCCTTTTTTTTCAGAAAGTAATTGCTTTTTCCCAAGCCGCCATCTTGTTTTTTTTTTATTTTTGTTATCAACAAACTGTTAGATCCCTGCCCAGGGATGTCTTTTGTAAACACTGAAGCATGTGGCTCATCAGGAGCTGATGAGCAGTTCATTGTGGTTTCTGACTTGAATACTGCTCTACAAATATTTTTTAACTATTTTAATACTTTTTCGCCAATTTGCTAACTTCCTTTTTTGCCATTCCTTTTTTGTCATAGGAAAAAAGGAAATTGGCTGGTGAAAAACGATTTTCCCTTTTGATGACTAGATGGCCCCTTTTTAAAACCAGTGACCATGCCAGTAATCCTTTTTTGGCAGCCAATTTCTTTTTTCACTATGATGAACAAGGATAGTGAAAAAGGAAATTGCCTGGTGAAAAAGGATTACTGGCATGGCCGTCTGGTCGTGAAAAGGGGTAATCTGGTTATCAAAAGGGGAAATCCTTTTTTGCCAGTTGATTTCTTTTTTCATCATGGCAGAAAAGGATGGTGAAATGGGAAATGGGATGGCAAAAAATTATTTTTGCCACAGCCATCTGTTTGTGAAAGTGTGTTTTGGTCCATCTGGTTGTGAAAAATTGAGCCACTGCTCCTTGTTTGCCCCATAAATATCCCTTGTGTCTAGTGGGACCCTCCCCTACCACCTTCAATCCTGATATGTTTCTTTTTTTTCTACTGTTTCCCTTTTTGTACATATTCTTTGCATTTTTTAAATTGTGGCTTTCTGCCATTATCCCCCTTTATTCCTGGTATCTAGTGGTACCCCCACCCTCTGAATTTTTGCCCCATTTTGTTGGTGGTTTGTGGCATCCCCCCACCCTCACAGATGTCTTTGACCCTGGAAATCAGAAATCCATCCCTCACTGTCTTAGTTATTTTTTTACCTGTAAAAGAAAGGTCCCTTGTCAATCACTCCCACACCCCCCACCTGACCACCCATTGTGCACCCACCTCCCCACACCCCCCTTGACAACCCACATACCGTCACTCACCTGCCAATGTCTCAGGTTCGAGATCTGCTCTCCCAATCAAAGACACATCTTGCTGCTGCAACCGGTGACCACAATATGAGAAACTAAGATTAATGACATCAATGTATTTCAATGGGGGGGGGGCAACTTTTATGCATAACTCAGCTGTTTTTTTAAGATTTTGACCCCACATTTTCAACATGGCCTTTTGGGGACCCCACTTCATTAACACTATGACTGTAGTTAGGTATCTCCTGTTGGAAAGGTGATTTTGAGGTCAGATGGTGAAATCACCTTTCTGGTGGGATTTGTATAATGACAATCATATTGTTCATGAGGTGGGGTCATATGAAGGCTGTGTTGAAAATGTGGGGTCAAAATTTTAAAAAGCAGCTGCTTTATGACCATCCCTTTCAAGTTCACTATCCACACTTGTAACTTTGGACATTTTCAGTTTTTTCACCCCATATTTGTAACATAGTCTTCTTATTGCCCCACCTCATGTACAGTATGTGACAGCTGTCAATTTTCAAATGCTGGCCAAAATGTCATTTTGCACCTGTGGTGCAGAATGGCATTCTAGTTGTAAAGAATTATGTTTTAGCAGGGATTTGAAACTTTCTGTACTGGGTACATGTGGATGGGTAATAAGAAGGCTATGATGAAAATGTGGGGTCAAAATTATGTAAAATGGCACAGTTATGACTATTTGTTGCAATTTCACTACCCATGTTCATAGCTTTGTGACTTTTAAGTATTTTGAGTACAGATTTTCAACACAGGCTTCTTATTACATCACCTCATATATGTCGCAGCTGTCATTTTTCAAATCCTGGCCAAAATGTGTTTTTGCACATGTGCTGCAGATTGGTTTTGCACTTGTGTAGAGTTACGTTTTAGCAGGGATTGAAAAAATGTTCTGCACCAGGTACATGAGGTGGGGTAATAACAAGTCTATGGTTACAATGTCTGACTTTTGTCCTATGACTGGAAGCACAGGGGATGGAGGTCACTGTGCTTCCACAGCTAGATATGTATGTGCATCTATGGAGGTATGGGAGCTCAGGGTCCACAGGACCCTGTGCCCTCAATAAAATAAGGATACTATTATACTATCACAAAAAGTAAGGAAATCAATTGGCAAAAACTTTGCTAATGCATTACTTAGGGTTAAACTGACAAAAGTAGAGAAATGTGGCATTAGGGTTTCCAACCCTAACACTCAATTCCCCACCTTGCAGAGATCCACAGTCTTGGAGGCTGTCTTGAGGCCATCAACCTAATGCTGACCATATTCTCCTATGCTGTAGCCATGTCACCTTATTTTGTAATGGAATGGAGTGAGTGTTAGGGTTGACATCCCCAAGAAATCCCCCCATGGGTCTGTGCAGCGTGGTGAATGGGGTGTTAGGGTTGGAAACCCTAATGCCAAATTTCTCTGCTTTCGTCAGTTTAACCCTAATTAATGCATTAATTAAGTATATATATATCTATATATATATATATATAGATATATATATTTATCAATTTATGGATTATTGGTTTTAGTTTGCTTTATAAAATTGGATATATGTTTTTAAACTTTTCATGCATTCTACTGTACTGTGCCACAGTACGCTGACTTGGGAGTGAGGGTGAAAGAGAGAGAGAGAGAGAGAGCTTTACACAGTGAGCCTGAGTGGTTTTCTGCAGCTGCTCTCTGTATCTCACTAAAAGTCAAAAAGGTATTTTATTATCTCTGCCTTATCTTTCTTATGCCTGCAAAGAAGAAATAGTGTTTTTGGAACCCACAGAGTAACAGCCTCATTATGAATAAGAGCTTCATGTGGTTGGCTGTTGGAAAAAATCTGTCTGTATTTTGTAATAAAAGAGCACTTTATGAAAAAGTTTGGCTCCTAAATGTGTCAAAATTAATCAAGGAACATTCTTAATGTGAATGGGGGATAAGAAACAGCATGCAATGTTTAAAAAAATTGACTAATATGGAGGTGTTTTGCTGCCCCTGATATACAGTACAAGGCACACTTGTAACAAAATCTTGTGAGATCCACCACAGCTGCATTATGAAGTCCATGAAGAAAATGGGCAGAATAGGATGGCCCCTGTGGTCCTTACCCAGTGTCAAATTGTATGTTTATGAGGGTAATGTAGTCAATTGCTTTGGAAAATGTGGAATGTTAATACAGCAAGTGCTATCTTTTCTGTATCATATTGCCAATTCTGATGGTAAATTCTGTTTAAATTACACCAAGACTAGATGTAATTAAATATATTGTTACAAAACAAGGGCACTTAACATCACCTGCTGAAAGCCAGGAGATTAGCTTGGGATAAATAATGGTGTGCTAAAGATTCATATTTAGTCCATTGTGTGATCCCTAACATTGTACTGCTATTTAAAATGCGGCTATAGCAAATGCTGAAAGGCTCCAAGCGGCATACACGTGACACCCCCCAACATACTCAAGCTATATGGGGTGAGCAGATTTCCTGCCTAAGGAAGTTAATAAACTCTGCTGCTGCAGTGTTAGGGCTGTACCCGACTGCTGTTAAGGGGAGGGAACAGAAATGGCAGAGATGCAGAAATGTACAAAAAAACGCTCATAAAAAAAAGAAAAATGACCACTGTGATATTATGCAGTGCTGCAGTCCATAGGGACAACATGGGTAGATTGCTTCTTGGGGAAGGATCAGGCAGAGGAAAAACAATTCCACAAATGGAAAACATGACGTCAGCCCTTTTCTACATGCAAAACACCTGCAGGGCTCTGCCCATGCAGCCGTAAAAAAGGCAGACAACACTGGCATTCTAAAGCCATTTTTTGTTACTGCATTCCAATCCCCTTACCCAGGACATTCTTAAATACCTTGCATCTACACATTATGGAAATGGATACCTTGTGCCCGCACAGTGTCAGCTTTCCTTTTTAAACATTTTCTACAACTGCAGTTTTATATAACATGGGGAAATTAAGTCCTATAAGGTTGCATGCAGGAAGAACTTGCCTGCGAGTTCTGGTTATGACATCAGTAACTCTTCACTGAAGCTAGCTTCTTTGAACAGGCAGTAAAAACAGGATCACAGTATGGTTTGTAATTTTTCTTTTCCAACACAAGTGTCTCAGAAATCTCATTTATTGTAAGAGGCCGATTGGGAATGTGCTGATCCCAATTCTGAATTTATTGATGTTTGAAATTTTGGCCAGAACCCTCCTTTTTAAGTAACCCTGCTGGCTTGTATTGGATAAAGTCAGTAAGTTCACCAGGTGGGTCAATAAAAAAGTCTGTGGGTCCAGTGTATTTTCAGTCACTAGCCCAACTCCTGCAGATGGCTTTAAAAAAATCAATACAGAAGGATCTAAAGGAGGATGTCTCATGTTACCCAAATTATTGAAGTTAAGAGCATTTTTATGAACAAAAATAAGGGCTCAGCACTAACTGTAGTAAAGTTCAATTTGCCTTTCATGAACAAAGTTTGCAATTTACTGCCCTTTTGCAGGAGTAGGGCAATCTTGTTCCATATGTAGAATATTTATCAACAAGATCAGGATTGAAAAATCTGGCCACAAATGTGGAGGGTAAATAAATATGGCTTAAACACAGATGAATCAGATTTCATAGAAACAAAGAAAATGCACACAAGAAAGCCAACTGGTCTATCCAGTCTGCTCTACCTAACCACCGAGACTGAGACCCCTAACAGTCTCTTGTCACCCCATCCCTTCATGTCCCCCTTTTAAACCTTTGTGCCCCGTCCCATGCCTGCTTGACTCCAACCACTCTTTTTGCAGACTAACTTGTTGGGCAGTCTCTTCCACTTTTCCTCAAGTACATCCTCGCTTCCTTTCTGAATCTGTCCCCTACCATTTTCCATTCACTACCCCTAGTGTGCAGATTTGCACTGGAGGTTTATTTTGCCACTTTTTAAACACACTTCGAGATACTGAAACCATACAATGAAAATGCTAATGAAAACTCCAAAAATGTATACTTCAAACAGCACAGCCCTGTTACTGAATGTTCCCCTTCACAGAAGAACAGAGGAAAGCCGCAACAAAAAATAAATAAATGGTGACCAATCAGAAGCCTTTTAAGAAACAACACAGACCTAACTACAGAGTGAAAGCAGTTTTCTGAATGGCTAGCTGCTGAAGGGAGCCAGCCTAAAGTGGGCAGTGTGGCAATGCTCACAACTCCTCCTACTCTGAAAACAAATATTTATCTCTCAATAAATTGGACAGTCTTCACACTATTTTGCTTGAATTTCAGATTTGATGCACACCTCCTTCTCTAGAAGCAGATTTTCTACTCAGATCCTAATAAAAAAAAAGGTAATGGTTGCAATGCTTTAGTAAAAATGTCTGCCTTTTAATTTAATTTAAACAAAACAAAATATAAACAAATAAAATATTAACTTACCAAATCTGCATAGCTTCTGTTATGTTCATTGCCTTCCCAATCCAACCTTTTAGGGAGCAGCTAAATAATAAAAAAAAATGTTCAAATTCAGAGTTTGTCATGTCTGCCTTCTATCCCTTTATTTATGTATGAAACGGTATAAAGGGTATACAATAATGTCAAATAAATGGGTTCGGTGACCTAAGTCAGCCAACAAAAGTGATGTGGGAAGTGTGTGGAGTAAAGGCTCGTATGTACTGTATATACTGCATGCAATTGCTAGTAATAGCACAACTGAAGAGAGAGGACACGCGATCACACACACAAACCTAGTATTCTTCCAGCTCCTGCACAAGCACCTGTGTAATAGCAGAACTGAAGAGAGAGAACATGCGATCACACACACAGACCTGGTATTCTTCCAGCTCCTGCACAAGCACCTGTGGCAAGACAAGAAACAGCCAGAATATCTCTGCATAACATGGGACATGGCAGTATTCAAAATAAAACATCACATTTTGGGCCAACGGGGCAAACAAGCCAATTCATACTCACCTCGGCCAATTTTTGATATGGGCCTGTTGATACATAACGAGAAATCAAGAAGTAAAGCTCTGAGGTGCAAGAGAAACACAGAATTATAAAGTGTGGGACACTAGATGGAGAGAGTAAAGGTCACAGATTTTTATAAATTTTGGATTTTTGTATAGTGTTAATATACTTTTTTACCCTCTTACCTGCTTCTAGGGGAGATACCAGATGATTAAGGACCCCTCCTGCACACAGGCACAATTATGGCAGTTGCTTGCTCGTCTCACTGTGTCGCCGCCCACAGCTACTGCTGTGTCATCACCCACTGCCGTACGGTTAGTCAAAAAAATAAGATGAGACGAAAATAAGGATGCAATAGGACATGTTGAGGGCAAAACATCAGCCATTCCTTTTATTATGGGTTTGTTGCTTTAAATTGTTATTACTATTTCCCCCACTCAAGCACTCACATCCCCGCTTTTCAGCAGCTCCTCCAGGTGTAGCCAGGAATTTCTGATCTGCACACCAAGTGTACTCCTTGCTACACCCCCCCCCCGTTAGGGTGAGCTACCCCTCCCCCCACCATCCATGCCCATTCATCCGACACTAGCATCATTTTCTGTGTTAAATGCCAGCACACCACTGGCCACACCATCAATACATGTCAGACTAACACACACACACACACACACACACCTCACACACACTCACTCCACACTAGACATACCACCACCACACCACCACCAACAGGTGTCAGACTAACAGACTGGCTTTTGATTACAGTATTGCATTGTGATAAGCCTCTGTACCTCATCAAGGTAGCCAGTCCCACAGAGGTCCATTCACACACACACACACACTCCACTTTAGACATGCTAGCAGACTGGCTTTGGTTACAATAATGCATTGTGACAAGCCTCTCTACCTCATCAAGGTAGCCAGTCCCACAGAAGTCCACACACACACACATACACAGTCCACACTAGACATGCCACCACCACACCAGCACCAACAGGTGTCAGACTAACAGACTGGCTAACAACTCTGAATTGCTTTATATCCAGTGCCTTACTGGGCTACTATCTAGATTTATACCACTTATGTTTTCTCTTCAGTGTTTTCTAGTTTCTTACTTTCTAATTTTCCCTGTTGGTTTACAGATATTGCAGCATAGTAATAATGTCACTGAGTCTTTCAAATGTATCTGACTTCCTCTGCACACCTCACAGCTGCTGTTTGTGACAGTCGGTTGTCATGGTGAGAACTATGATTTCAAACAAAAGCACTGAAAGGTTAACTGCAGCGAGGCAAATGCTTTTCATGCAGACTTTGATAAGATAGATTAGCAAAATGTGCTGCAAACCTTGGAGTGGAACATTGAAAATGGAAAAGTGTCCTCTAGTAAACTGTAATAGCTAAAATATGTAGAGATTCACAATGATCTGTGATGCTCAGTTATCAGCAAACATCATACACATTTAATGCACGGACATCCACATGAGCAAACAACCAACCAGTACATGCTGGGCTCTTACCAAAGCTGTGAGTTTCTGTTGACAGGTTTCGCCGGTGTTTTACAAACACAACTGTGGAAATATATTGAAACGCCATACTTCTGTAACTGTAAGTACACCTGTGAACTGTTACACCAGTCATCTCCCGAATCTCCCTGCTTGCCCTCTTCCGATTATAGTCATAAACTCCTATATGCAAAATGGAACACAAATGAAAAACAAAAGTTTATATCCCCCCTGAGCGAGTTAAACAGACGCTGGCAAATAACTGAAAGAACATTCATTTTCTAAATAATGTGTAGTCTGATCTGGGGGCTCAGATCTTTTATTTTATTTTATTTTTTTATTGCACATGTCCCACTCTTGTCTTCATTAAACAATGAATGATTTTACAAAAGAAAAAAAGAAATGCAGTTGGACCCGGCAGCACCGACTTTAGATGGAACTATAATAACTTTACAAAAATGCAAAACTTTACAAAAATGCAATGAACGCATGTCATTTTTGCCCAGGCAGTGTTGTGGTTTGCAGCAAGATAATGCAATATAAGCTGGGAAGTATTTTAATGGGCGAGGAGGGACTTCCCAATTGTTAATTATTTGGTGACATTGTATTGGATTTGTCAGTGCCACTGTAATCCCTCTAAACAAAACTTCTGATATAATGTTACATTTCCCCTTGATGTTACTGGTATCAACAGGTTGAACAATTTGAAATCCGTTTCTCCATCTAGAATCCCAGTATTTCTCTGTTCGCTCCCCTTTCCTTCGGATGCCAGGCTCTCCCTTAGAACTTGATTTCGGGAGGCTATTCTATCAGGCAGTGGCTCAGTAGGTAGCACACTTGCCTCTGACGCTGGGAGATCAGAGGGCTGTGGGTTCAGTTCCCACATCTGGCACTTGGGTTAATATCCCAGTACTGACACTGTAGTGCAGCATGAGAGGGGTGCTGCACTTCTGAGGTGCCGTCTTTCGGATGAGATGTTAAACTGAGGTCCTATCTGCCTGGATTGGTGGTAGTTCTGGATGTTAAAGATCCCATGGCACTTATCGAAAAGAGTAAGGGAATTACCCCAGTGTACTGGCCAAATTTCACTAGAAATACCACCAACTGCTTAATCTGGTTCAAGGTCAGTTGGCATTCATCTGTATCCCCCTCCACAGGGTCGTGCCTGAAAATAGGCAGGATTTGTCTAGTGCACTTACTGGTCAACAAAAATAAAATAAATAAATCAGTGGAGCTTTGGCACCATCTAGCAGCAACATGTGGCAAAGCACAAAAATACAATAAAATAATTTGTAGTGTAGTCTGACAGTCAATGTATGAAGCAGTAACCTGAGTTTTACAAAAAAACAAACATGCATTTCATTGTATTTTGTTTTGTCTGTGCCATCTATGTTTATTTATTTTTGGATAGCTGACTGATTATAGGAATGGATTTCTGTAGTCAAAATAGATTTTTGCATATTGCAGACTGAGCATGGACAGCATGGCGGTACAACATGTCAAACCCGGAACTGACAATTGAAGTCTTGCCGAGTTCAGGAAAAACACACATAGTTAATAAAACTATCAACATGTGGCAGCTGGCCATCACTTTCTAATATGCTTTCAGTTGTGTAGGAACAAAGCAGACTGTATTTCAGCCTTTTTCTGCCCAAAAGAATTATATACTTCCATGTAAGTGCACGTGTTATGTTTCTGACACAACAGTTAAGTAAATGACTGTAAACTATGTGTGCAAAGGGAAAATCTGCAAGGCACAGGTATCTACAAATGTCATTCAAAGGGTAAGGGGCAAATAAGGCTAAACCTTAATACAGATGGAGCATGACTCTGCAAGATGTCGAACTAGGAACTCCCAGAACAGATGTTTGCAGTCATTACTGAGATAAGGAAAACCCCCACATGCTCAGTACAGATATCAACATTTGGCAGCTGGCCACCCCTTTCAACATGTTTTCTGTGTAGGACAAAGCAAGGTAGGTTTCAGCCTTTTTCTGCATGGAGATATACAGGGCATGCTTCTATTTAGGTTGGGGGGGGCAGCAGATCCTCCGTTTCAGTTACTGTACTGAGATCCAACAGAATAAGTAAAGCCACATTCTGCAGAGCTGTAAGACGTTGCTGTTTCGCTGAAACCCTTTTCAGTCGCCATTTGCTTTATTCGGCTCCTACGCAAATGATGCCTCCATTTGCGGCGCTTGAACAGAATGTATTTCTACGGTTATGCTAATGAGGGACAGAAACGCCCATAAAAAAAAAAATGCCCACTGTGATATAGTGCAGTGCTGCAGTCCATTGGGACAACAAGGGCGGATTGCTTCTTGGGGGAGGGTCAGGCGGAGGGAAAACAGTTCCACAGATGGAAAACATGATGTCAGCCCTTTTCTACATACAAAATGTCTGCAGGACTCTGCCCATGCAGCCATAAAAATTAGAAAAGGTGAACCCAGCACAATTAAGGTGCAAGAAAACTTACAGCCCACCTTAGACCAGGATTCCAGGAGGTCAGCTCTTTCCAAAATGGGATTCTCACAATTTGCCACTTTCTCCATATTCCAGTTTGGCTACCAACATTTACTTTTTGCTGCAAAAATACCTGAAAAAAGAAGAAAGGAAGGATGCTCCGTTGAATGTAGTTAATTTCATTTAAGTCAGTATGCTGAAAACTCCTTCCTCAGATAATGATGCATACCCTTAATTAAAGCATTTAATGCTACTCAGCAACATATTGTGAATTTATTCAGTATCGCTTATTCCGTGTCCACCGCTCTTAAACCCTCTCATCTTTTAGCCCACAACAATGTAAGCAGGAATGCAGCAAAAGGCATTAATCAGCCGAAAGTCTTTCTCTTTCTATATAGAAACTGACAGTTTCAGTACATATCGTGCTCCTGCACGCCATTCATCACACAAAAAACTTTTTCCAAAACAGCTGGCACAAACAAATATCAGCAGTCCTCCCATCACTCTAGAGGCTTTTCACCAGCATTCTCCCAGTATCTGGGCAAGAAAGGGCCATAAAACCTCTAATCTCTTCCACCTAATTAACCGAAAATGCCAGCGAACTTAACAATTAGCGAATATGTCCATTTTAACCAGCTGAAAGTATTTCTCTTTCTATATAGAAACTGGCAGTTTCAGTACATACCGTGCTCCTGCACATTATTTGTCACACAAAACACTTTTTCCAAAACAGCCGGCACAAACAAATATCATAGATACATAGATACATAGACAGTGTCGGCAGATAAGGGCCTATGGCCCACCCAGTCTGCCCATTTGAACTTGTAAGTTCAGTTTATGTTTTCCTAGAAGTCTATTGCCCCTTACCTCTGATCTCCAGAATTCCTTTATGTCTATCCCATGCATTCTTAAATCCCGTGATTGTTTCAGCCCCCACCACTTCCTCTGGCAGGGTGTTCCACTTGTCCACCACCCGTTCCGTGAAGAAATTCTTCCTCATGTTTCCTCTGAATCATCCTCCCTCCAACTTCATCCCATGCCCTCTAGTCCTGGAAAATCTTTTTCGCTTAAAAATAGTGTATTCCTGCACCCTGTTCCTCCCTGTAAGATACTTGTATGTCTCTATCATATCCCCTCTCTCCCTCCTCTCCTCCATGGAGTACATGTTCAGTTCCTTCAACCTGTCTTCATAGGACTTGTGATGCAATCCATGTACCACCTTTGTTGACCTCCTCTGAACCTTCTCTACCCTGTCTATGTCCTTACTTAGGTATGGTCTCCAGAACTGTACACTGTACTCCAGGTGGGGCCTCACTAGTGTCTTGTATAGCGGAATTATGACCTCCCTTTTCCTGCTGGTGATGTCCCTGCCTATACATCCCAGCATCCTATTTGCTTTACCTGCTGCCTTGTCACGCTGTTTCCCTACCTTGAGGTCATCAGAGATGATAACCCCAAGATCCCTTTCCTGCTTGGTGCATGCTATATCCTCACCCCCCAACTGATATATTGTGCCAGCATTTTTGTGCCCCATATGCATTATCTTGCACTTCCTTGCATTGAATTTCAACTGCCAAACCCCTGACCATTCTTCAAGTTTCTGCAGGTCCCTTCTCATTCTGTCTACACCCTCTGGTGTGTCTACTCTGTTATAGAGCGTTGTGTCATCAGTGAACAGTGAAATTCTGCCTTCTAGGTCCTGCACAATGTCACTGATGAAGATGTTGAATAGGACCGGTCCCAGCACTGATCCCTGTGGTACCCCACTGGTCACTCTTCCCTCTGTGGAGTGACAGCCATTTACCACCACCCTCTGTGTCCTGCCACCCAGCCAGTTACCTACCCACCACACTACTGTCCTGCCCACACCCATATTCCCCAGTTTGCGTAATAGTCTTCTATGTGGCACAGTGTCAAAAGCCTTGCTGAAGTCCAGATAGGCCATGTCCACTGCCCTCCCCTGATCCACCTCCTTAGTTACCCAGTCAAAAAATTCAATGAGGTTGGTCTGACATGACCTCCCCCTGGTGAAACCATGCTGCCTTGGGTCCTGTAGTCCATTGACAACCAGATGTTCCACCAATCTCTCCTTCAGTAGTGCTTCCATGATCTTCCCCACTACCGAGGTGAGGCTGACTGGTCTGTAGTTCCCTGCTTCCTCTTTGTTCCCACTTTTGTATAAGGGGACTACAGCTGCTGTCCTCCAGTCTTTGGGTACCTCCCCTGTTTCCAGTGATCGGCTAAACAGGATAGCCAGAGGTTCAGCCACCACCTCTCTTTCTTCTGTAAGGACCCTGGGGTGCACCCCATCTGGCCCCATTGCTTTATCAACTCTTATTACTTCCAGTTCCTTCAGGACCCTTTCTCGTGTAAAGGGACTTGTGTCCATTTCTGCACCATTCTCACCCCTTGTACTCCTTCAGACCCATTACCATCCTCTTCTTCAGTAAAGACTAAGCAGAAATACCTGTTCAATATGTCAGCTTTACTGTTGTCATCCTCCACGCCCCCATCCTCCCCTTCAGTCTCACTATCCCTCCCTTTGTCTTTCTTTTTCCTTATGTACCTGTAAAGGTTTTGTCCCCTCTACCCACTGATTTTGCAATGTGTTCTTCTGTCTGAGCTTTGGCTTCCCTTACTGACCTCCTGCCTCCCTTTGCTTCTCCTGGTACTTCTCCCTATCCCCTTCTGCCTGTGTCTTTTGTATTGCCTGAATGCAATCTTTTTGGCTTTCACTTTCTTTGCTACCTCTTTGGAAAACCATAATGGTCTCCTCTTCCTTTTCCTCTTGCTGACCTGCTTAATGCATAATTCTGTTGTTCTTGTAATCCCCATTTTAAATACTGCCCATTGATCCTCAACCCCTGATTCCTGTCCCATTCCCCTTAATGCCTCTTTCAAGTATCTCCCCATTTTCCCAAAGTCTGCCCCCCTAAAATCCAGGATACATGTTTTTGTGTGGTTTGGTTCTGCTCTTTCTGTGATTTCAACCCACAATGACTGGTGCTCACTGTTCCCCAGGTGCTCCCTCACTGTTAGCCCCATCACACTGTCCCTGTTTGTGAGCACGAGGTCCAGTATTGCCTTCTGCCGAGTTGGTTCCATGACCAGTTACTTGAGGAAGGCACCCTGAAGGGAGTCCAGGATAAATCTGCTCCTAGTTGATGCTGCTGCTGGGATGCTCCATTCCATGTCTGGAATATTGAAGTCTCCAACCAGTACTACCTCACCCTTGTCTGCCAGCCTTTGGATAGCTAGCATCAGCTCCCTATCTGTTTCTTCCTCCTGGGTTGGTGGTCTATAGACCACACCTGTGCAGATGGCTGTCCCCATTTTCCTTTCCAGCTTAACCCACAGTATCTCTCCCCCATTTTGTTCCTCCTGGATCTCTTTGGCCCTTATGTCATTTGTCACATACGGTGCCACTCCTCCTCCCTTCCTGCCTGCTCTGTCTCTTCTGAATATGGTGTAGCCAGGTATGGCCAGCTCCCATTCGTGGTTATCATTACACCAAGTTTCAGTGATGGCCACAATGTCCAGGTCTGACTGCACCATGACAGCTTCCAGATCTTCCATCTTGTTGCTAAGGCTCCTGGCATTTGCACTCATGGTTTCCATGATTTGACCTCCCTAGACTGTTTTGCTGTTCTACTCCAGCCCATTCCTTGGTTGTCCTTTATCCCTGGTTTTCCTTGCTGCCTGCCCTTCTGCTGAATTTTGCCCCTTTTCTGCCTATCCAACTCTTGGGCACTAATCTCCATCTTTTGCACAATGCTTTGCAGAGATAGCCACTTCTCTGGTTCACTGGTTCCACTGCTTGCTGTGGGGGGGTTGAGCAAGTAGGTACCCTCCTTGCTGGCCTGCCACCCCCCCTTGCTAGTTTAAATGCTTGTCAATGTAGCATTTAAACTTATCATTGAGTGATTGGATTCCCCTCCAGGATGGATGGATGTAGGCCATCAGGCTTGAACAAACCTCCATCCCTCCAGGTGGGTCCCCAGTCACCAATGAATCCAAACCCTTCCTCACAGCACCAGTTCTTCAACCATGAGTTAAAGTTCCTGGTGCATGCACTCCTATGCTCTCCCTTGCCTCTCATAGGAAGTACTTCTGAGAAAGTGACAGAAGTAGCTACTTGCTTGAGACCCCTCCTCAATTTCCTAAACTCTTCCTGAACTTCCTTTGGCTCCCCATTTGCCAGGTCATTTGTACCTAGGTGGATAATGACATCCAGCTCACCCTCCCGTCTTGATCATCAGTCCTCCCGTCACTCTAGAGGCTTTTCACCAGCATTTTCCCAGTATCTGGGCAAGAAAGAGCCATAAAACCTCTAATCTCTCTGACACAATGCTTAACCAAAAATGCCAGCGAACTTAACAATCAGCGAATATGTCCATTAAACAATGGGCACAGCTCCTATGCCTTTATATTTACCTCATAAAGTTAATTTTTCCAAACCTGAGCAAAAATAGCATGTGTTTCATTCAGCAAGTTTACATCTGAGAGCAAATATTACTTTTAAATTAAAGCTTTCAGATGAATTTGGATGCCAGTGTAGAGCCTTTACTGACCGAATGCCAGTTACCACCAGTGGATTTCCAAATTATTGTGCTGAAAATGAAAAACAATGCTGCGTTGACCAGAAATGCCAAAATCAGCATTAGTTTCACTCACTGACTTAAAAATAAAATAGAAACAATTGAGATCAAGTCAAATAATGCTCAGGCATGTTGAGGGCTGTGGGGAGTGGAGCGGCACTGAGACCATCTTGTCACTCCACTCCACTATTCTGCAGAGCTGTAAGATGTTTCTGTTTCACCAAAACCCTTTTTAGTTGCCATTTGCTTGATGCGGCTCCTACACAAATGACACCTCCTTTTGCAGTGCCTGAACAGAATGTAGCCTCTACACTATTCTAAGGGGAGGGGACAGAAACGCCCATAAAAAAAATGCCCACTGTGATATAGTGCAGTGCTGCAGTCCATTGGGACAACATGGGCGGATTGCTTCTTGGGGGAGGGTCAGGTGGAGGAAAAACAGTTCCAGGGATGGAAAACATGATGTCAGCCCTTTTCTACATGCAAAACGTCTGCAGAGCTCTCCCCATGCAGCCGTAAAAATGGAGAACTCCTTGGCCTTATATAAACATTCTATCCATTGTAAAACATAACAAAACTCATCTGTAACTGGTACATATAGTTTTAACATATTGAGAGTACATAGGAGCAGCTCCCTGCTACACAATGCATGACATTTCTTCCGGCATACACTTAACCATCTCCTAGCTGAGCAACTTATCTTTTTAGGCATTTTCAGCACATTACATCAAATCTGATAAAATCAAATGGGTTAACAGTGCCTTTCATTTTATTTACAGCTTGGAAGCAGTTAAAGCAATATCCTTGCTGCTTCATTTCCATAGAAGGCATTTTTATCATTTATGGACTTACTCCATTATATCCATTTACAGTGTGCTTTTAAGAGTTGTTGCACTTTATCTAAAGCACTGGCACTTTACACTTCACAGATTTAATTATCAACTGACAAAACAAAAAATGTGGTGGCTCATGATATTAGGGCAGTACCAACTTAAACAACACTTCCAGATGGCACTTTTTCTCTGCAAGCAGCCACTCAGCCAAGGGAGAAAAGAAAACAAACAATTAATTTGGTCACGATAAAAAAAGTTTCTTTTAATATTACAGCATGCTTTTAAAAGGCACAGAGCACACCGTATACATGTAAAGCAGCACTCCCGCAGATCAACATTTCAAGACATCTTGATAAAGAGACGTAGTAGTCTTGAAATGTTGATGTGAGGGGGTGCTGCTTTACATGTATATGGTATGCTGTGTGCCTTTTAATAGCATGTTCTAATATTAAAAAAAGCTTTTTTAATCATGACCAAATGAATCAGGTATTTTTTTGTCTCCTTGGGCTAAGTGGCCACTTCACTGGTCTATCTGTTGTTTCAGCACTTTGAAAGGACTTGGAAAGGAAAAGGAGAAAACACAGTGGACTACAGATATAGAGTTTACAAAAGAGGAGGGGGATCCAGGTGGCCAACCTTATAAAGCTAAGAAGAAAGGTAGGATAGTATAAGATAGTGAGATATGGATCTACTGTATGACAGTTGATCAACAATTTTGTTGGCAACCAACTTTACAATGACTCCTTTAAGTCAACCACATTTGTAGTCAGCATAAAGAAGTCATTTCAGACTGTTTCTTTCAGGGGGCTTTGCCCCCCAAAACACCCATTTGGGGGGACTCTGCCCCCGCACTACTAAATGAATCAGATCCAAGTTGGAGTTGCTTCTGGGAGGTGGTGCAATACCCCCAGATAGAAAAAGAAACCTGTGTTGACACCAAGCCACCTGGTTCTGTTGGTCACTGTAGTGTCAGTTGTGGTAAAGTTGTTGCTGTAGCTGCAGTACACCATGATATATAGCACTGTTGGACAGACTTTTGAAGAGAAAGGCAACAGTACAGAGTCCTCCCAAATTAGATAGGGATAAAACCCTATCACACTGCATATAAAAACAACAACATTTTGTATGTTCTTCTGCAGTTTCTGGTCCATTACACTGTCCGTGCTGAATTTTAAATATTTAGTATGCTCATCTATGATCAGATAATAAATACGCTTTTTCAAAAATACTAAAAAAAAAGATAATTCTGGCTTGGTAGTTTGTTGCTTGTTGGTCAATGAGCAGAAGTATGCTTGAATTCAGTCTGGCAATTTGGTCCACAGGGTCTTGTGTGCGCATATTACCTAGTTCAATGTGAGTGTGCAGGAGTTATAGAGAGGTGTACATAGTTGCAGTGACTCTTCTGGGCTCATCTAAAATCAACTACAGTTGTGAAGATGCTGTATTTTTTAACAATGCTGTGTGTAGTGATGTTTTGAACTATAGTGCTATAGCAATAAAGAGAGAGGTATTGAAAAAAGTAATCGGCTGGCAGGGATAGAGTTGTTGGATCAGATGATGGTGCTGTAGCAGCAGGTGGGTAAGGAAATTAGTAAGCAGCAGAAATCTTAAAATAAATTTAGATTAACAAGGAAAGATAAAAGAAAAATAAACTCCTGGAAATGAATAATGCAGTAATTTGAAATGAACTGCTGGTATGAGTTACATTTTTGAAGCGGTGTGGATACAAAATGGTGAGTTCTTCAAAAGAAAATTTCTATGAAGATACATGGATACAGCTGGTAAAAGAGAAAGGATAGCACCAGTACTCACTTTTTACCATTGGCTGTACTGACATAAACATATGTGTCCCAGCTTTTCTTAGTTGCTAAATACACAGGATTTAACAAAGCCATTATATGCTGGAAATAATAACACAGCACACGAGCACAACTGTACACACACAAACACACACACACACACACACACACACACACACACACACTACATATTACAGCTTGTGGTCACAACATTAATACCAATCCCATCATGACTGTTTCAGAATCAATACTGTAGCAACAGGGATTAAATTGATCTTACATAAAACACAAATAACATGCTGCAGTAGCTAATAAATTAATTTGTATGTTTACTGTAAAGACTATCCTAATATCAGGATTTGATAGCAAAGATAGAATGCTGATATGACTTTCAGACAAATACAATTAAATTCCTAATTAGAAAAAACAGCAAAAGGTGGCCTGATTCTGAGTTGGAAGTAACTGGTACAAAATCACTGTTGCATGATTTAGTGCCAGTCGCTTGGCGATGACCTTCTCCTAAACTATGCTTGAAAGGAAGTAGACACCCCTACTACTGTAGAACACATCAACGTGGCTTTTGTGTTCAAGGGAATATGGTCACCATTATGATGATAGTCTTCAAATAGTCAACAACCACAGTGTCAGTCACTCTTTGGAAAAATCCCCTGCCTTTAGAACTTTTTCCCACAGGCAGAAAGGGTGACACAAAACTGTTGACTTCCTCTAACAGCTAATGGAGAACAGTCATCTGTGAGTAATGTATGCTTCAAAGAACAACAATGTGGGAATTGGCCTAGGGAAGGGGAACCTCGATCTAGTACTGACTAACAGGGAAAGATCTCCAGGTAGAAGGTCACATGGGGGCCAGTGACAATCACATGGTATGGTTCAATTTGGTCATTAGAACTAAATCATACCATTCCAAGGCAAAAATATAGGACTTCAGGGAGCTGACTTTGATAAGATGACCAACAGAGTTAAGCTAGCCCTGGAAAGAAAAAGTACAGGTGAGGGGCTACAGGCGAAGTGGGCAAGAATTAAGAATGTAGTACTTGAAGCAACATCCCATTGTATTAGGGAGAAAAGAAAGAGCAAAAAGAATGAAGAAACCACTTTGGTTCTCAAAAACAGTAGCAGAAAAGATCAGAGACAAAAGGTTGACCTTCAGGAAACATAAGGGAATGCAGTGGGATGAAGAGAGGGAGGCATACCAAACTTCCATAAGGGAAGCAGAGAAGGCAGTAAGGCAGGCAAAGGCTGAAACAAAGGAAGCACTAGCATGAACAGTAAAAGAAGGGGACATGACTTTCTATAGATACATTAGTGGAAGGAGAAAGTCCAGAGGGGGTATTGTTAAGATCAAAGGGGATAAGTGGGAGTGTGTGGAGGAGGACCAATGAAAAGCATCTACCCTAAATGGATTCTTCTGCTCAGTTTTTACTGAGGAGAAGGTAGGGCAGGGTCCACAGCTCAGCAGCATGGACACATGGGGAGGGACGTATCCACAAGTCCCTTCACAAAAGAAAGGTTCCTACAAGAGCTTGCTAAGCTCAGGGTAGACAAGGCAATAGAACCTAATGGTATACATCCCAGCGTACTAAAGGAGCTAAGGGTAGAACTAGCAGATCCAATAGCAGAACTGCTTAGTGAATCTCTGAGCACCGGAGAGGTCCCAGAAGACTAGACAAGGGCTTATGTGATCCTGCTCCACAAGAGTGACAACAGGGAGGAGGCAGAAAACTACAGACTAGTCAGTCTTATCTCAGTAGTGAGCAAGATTATGGAGGCACTCCTTAAGGAAAGGATAGTACAACACCTGGAATCCATAGAAGCACAGGATCCAAGACAGAATGGGTTTACAACAGGAAGGTCCTGTCAAAATAATCTCATAGATTTCTTTGACTGGGTAACCATAGAGGTGGACAAAGGGGGGTGCAGTTGATGTCATCTACCTTGACTTCAGCAAAGCTTTCGATACTGTTCCACATAGAAGATTGATTAATAAGCCGGGTAGGCTCAGGGGGGATCAAACGTCAGTCAACTGGGTAGCAAACTTGTTGGTGGACAGAAAACAGAGTGCTGGTAAATGGCATACAGTCAGAAGAGATGCAAGTCACAAATAGGATACCTCAGGGATCAGTTGTGGGGCCAGTGCTCTTCAATATCTTCATCAGCGACATTGCACGTGGACTAGAGGGTAATGTTTGCTGTTTTTCAGATGACACTAAGATCTGCAACAGAGTAGATGATCCAGGTGGGGTGGGCAGAATGAGAAGAGATCTGGAAAAACTGGAAAAATGGTCTGAAGACTTGCAACTGGGATTTAACACAAAGAAGTGCAAGATCATGCACATAGAGAAGAGAATCCCTGAAGCTACCTAAAGGTGGGAGGGGAGTTTCTGATGATCACTAGAGAAGAAAGAGAGTTGGGCATCATCATCACAGATCACTGGCTAGAGGGATTAGTGGGTGTATTAGTAGGGGTATCACAAGTAGTAAGAGGGAGGTAATAATCTCTCTCTCTACAAGACACTGGTTAGGCCCCATCTGGAGTACTGCGTTCAGTACTGGAGGCCGCACCAGCACAAGGACATTAACATTAACAAAATGGAGACAGTCCAGAGAAGGGCAGCCAAAATGGCACAGGGACTGCATCAGAAAATATATGAGGACAGATTAATGGAGCTCAATATGTATACCCTAGAGCAAAGGAGGGAGAGAGGTGATATGATCAAAACATTCAAACATCTTAAGGGCATTAACAAGGTGAAAGAGTCTAACATGTTTCAATACAAAAAAAAATCACAGTACAAGAGAACACATCATTAGATCAGAGGGAGACCAATTAAGGGGTAATGTGAGGAAGTTATTTTTCACAGAAAGGGTGGTGGATGCATGGAATGGCCTACCTCAAGAAATGGTGGATATGAATACAGTGCAGAGTTTCAAACAGGCATGGATAGGCATAAGGGAGCAATACAGATGAGTATGAATAAATAGGCCATTGACAGAGTAAAGGCCTATGGCACATTCGTAAGGTAGAAAAAATGGGCAGACTGGATGGGCCTGGTGGTCCTTATCTGCCGTCAGCATCTATGTTTGTAAGTTTCTATGTAACCACTTGACTCTAATAGATTGATTCAGGCCTGGGTTTTCATGTGGAGTACATTGAAATACATGGAAGACAATGATGTAATTTCAAAAAGACGTTATCACCAGGCCCACAATTTGCCTTCAGGTACATATCACATTAGTGAAGGGATGTTTTTTCATGATGGCATTGCTGATGCATGTTTATGTGTTTCACAGCACAATGCAGAGACATGCATGAGCTAATAATGTGCTCCGTTACTGCACACTGACCCAGTTTGTGCACACTAACAGCTGAAATGCCTCATTTGCATTCTAATGTTAATATCAGGGGACTTCACTCCCTAGCACAAATACAGAATAATGTTCTCAGTATAAAAATCTATGGAAGTTACACAGTGAGGCACAATTTGCCTCTTGTTTTTTAGACTCATCAGATTGGAGCTGAGATTGATTCCTATGAAATATGTTTTAATCATGCATGTGGGTTGAAATTTTGTTTTGTCATTACCTCCTCATGATCATCCAATAAAACATAATGTGAGCTATAGGAAATTATTCTATGCTTTATAGTTATGTCCAATAAATTACCTGAATTATTGTAACATGATATAAGGTAATGCACAAGCAAAGTGATAAGCAATTGACTTTGGCCAAGGCATGGTTCTTTAAATGTTGTTTGTCCACAGAAAAATATTGGCAGATTGTCAAGAACATGAGAAATCCTGTTAGACAACAGTCTCAGATTAATTTGGTTAAGGATGGAATCTTTATAGAAGACACGTACAGTGGCAGAGGTATGACTTATTTTTCTGAATTACCAGATGTTGAACTATGGCAGAATATATTTTTATTTTATTTAATAGTTGCATATATTACAGGATAAGCTCTTTGAGAAGCAAGTCTCATTTACATGATGTTCCAAGTCAAAAACAATAAGTATACCAACAGAACATACACAAGATCATTTAAAACAGGTACAAAGAGATAGTTCCTGTAACAACAATTTCTTTAGGTCATGTTTAAAAATATCAATGGTAGGTATAATTCTGAGCTGGGGAGAGAGGTTGTTCCATTATAGTAGAGCAGTACAGGAAAAGCACTATTTCATAAAGTGTTGATTGTAACATACTGATGGAGTGGCTCTTGCTCGTAGGCATGTCTGATCAAGTAAAAATGTGGTTGCTCTCATACTTGACATAGTGAATGCTGCAGGTCTGTGTAGGTGGCATATTGTCAGAGAAGGAGGAGACTTTTAGTGGGGTACCCCAGGGCTTGATCCTGGGCACCATATTGTTTCTTATCTATGTAAATCCCCTGCCTCGATTGATTAAAAGCTGTGAGAACTATTTGTATGCAGATGACATGGTCTTGATAGGAAGAGCTAAAAACAGGACTGAATTACAAAACAGACTGCAGCTTGATCTTGACACCTTACAGTGCTGGTTAAAAAATTCAAAATATGGTTCTGAGTAAGAAAAAAACACAAATTGTGAAACATAAAACATGAGGTTCAACAAAAGATCAAAATCGTGGCTTGGATATTAATATCCTAGATAAACATAATTTGTGAGAGGTGGCCTCCTACAAGTACTTAGGAGTACAAATAGATAGTATGCTTACATTTACGGAACATGTAACCAGCACTGTAAGTAAGGTCAATGTCAGATTAGGATCCCTCCAAAATAAAGTCTCAATATCACCAAAAGAATCCGGAAACAGGATAGTTCAGCAGTCACTCCTTCTCATCTTGAACTATGGTAGACTAACATACTAGCATGCCACCAAGGCACTGCTGGATAAACTAAATAAGACTTATTATAGATCTGTTTTAAAATGTCAATATAATACTCATCACTGCAGTTTGTTGCAGCAGTTAAAGTGGGATTTCCTAGAAATCCGTAAATGAAAGTGAACTGGAGTTAAAGCTTATTCAGAGATCAGTGGTGAAAATATGCATCAAACCAAAATTGCACAGAAAAGCAATAATAAGAATATGTTGAGAGACTTAAAGACAGATGCTCAACAATTCTATTTGTATATAATTCCATTAGTAAAATGTAAAGAAGGTACTATCTATCAAAACTAGGAATAAATTAGACCCTGAGGTTAGAAAAGCAAAACATTTAAGATCATTTAAAGCTGGTATCAATATTATGTGGAGAGATAAATGCACATGCTTAAAATAGTCCTAAGGTCAACGCATGGGGAGGAGGGAGTGGTTGTTGCTTTTCTTACTTATATTATTATTTTTGTGATTTTATTCTCATGCTGGTGAAAGCAATTTTCTCATTTATATTCTTGTACTGTATGTCTTGTAATGTAAAGCTTGCCATGTGAAATTGTTTAAATGAAACCTATGACATTTTATACACAACCTATCCCTGTAACCATCTGCATATCAGCACAACTTTGTAAAACATGATTTCACAGTCCCAAAAGTTATCTCATGTTAAAAAATAAAGGATTTTATCTATCTATCTTAAATGTGTGAAATTTAGGTAAAGAAAGACCATGGCAGGACACATCTCTAAGACTGTATTTATGGGTGGGAACTGTAAGCCTTTCAGATAGGTAAGTGGGAGTTTTATTGTTCACTGTTTTGTAAATAAGAGAAAACCAATGTAAGGTGCATCTGATGGAGTGTCTCAGTCAATTTAATGGATGCAAAAGAGTGCAGTGGTGTTCATGCCATTTAGATTTTAACCCCTTGCTGTGCTGCAAGCATGTATACATGTCCTAAAAACCTACACATTCTAAATCTTCTGATATCCTAAGGGTTAAAACAAAACATAGTAGCTGGTAATAAACAGAATTCAAAGGGTAAAAAGTAGAAGCAGTGTTGTGGTGGTAAATAGTATCACCTTAATATAGAATATGGAGAATTGCTTGGGTAATAATGTATTTACCATCCAAACTTGACATACAATGCATGGTGATGTATGCATTGGTTGATTTTTTAAATATTTTTGTCAATATGAGATTTGAAGGTCAAGAAGAAATGAAAGATAAAACCTAGATACTTGAATTTGCTTATAAACTCAACTGGATTATTATGTATAGTAAAAAAAGAAAGAGGAATTTGCTAAACAGACTGCAGACTGAGGTCCAAACAGCATGGTTTGAGCCAATTTACTGTTCAAAAGTAAGAGGTTATCTGGAAAACATTTCATAATTTTGCCTAAATCACCCCTTGAGAATTAAGGAAAGTAAAGATGGGTTCTTATGAGCATGAAAAAGAACAATGTTAGCAGCATAAATTCAGACTGAACAGTGATCCACAACAGAGAGTAGTGGATCTACAAAAATATTGTATTTATTTATTTATTTATTGGAATCTTGGATTACAACCTTTGAGCTGGAAGCTTGTTTACAAAGATTCCATGTCATGACAAAACAGGACTAAAGTAGTTAAAGTATATAAGGCAAAACAGTGTTAACAAAGAAAACAGACAGGCAATCCAGATACAGCTGTTTAACATGTAGGATTATAAAAGGACATATATTATGGTAGAGTATATGCAGCAACAAAATCATGTTTTGATTAAAAAGAATATGACCAAGTATAGACCCTTGAGGAATCCAAGGGGAAATAGGCAGAGGAGAAGAAAAGCAGCCATTCCATAACACAGATTGAGATTTCCCATGTACATAATATAAAAATCAAGTGATAACATTTGAAGAAAAGCCATAGAAAGATACATGAGCTAAGAGGAATGAGTGGTTAATCACAGCAAAGGCTTTAGATAAGTAAACAAGGACAGATCCAACAAGAAACCCTGTATCCAAAGCCCTGGAGACAGAATTATGAAAATAATTCAGTGCTGTTTGGATGGAGTGATTTGGTCTGAAGCATGATTGAAAATTGAAAAGGTTCTGGTAATTGGCCATATATATTCAGAAGTCTGAGAGAGGCTGATTTTTTTTTCCATGAATTTAGAGATTATGGGAAGTAAGGAAATCAGACAATACTTTTCAACTAGGGTTTTGCCCCTGTTTTTGTGCAGGGAGATAACTGAAAAATGTTTCTACAGTATGCTGAAGAAAAAAACTGGGTGGTAATGGATAAATTGAAAATATGAGTTAGGAGAGGGTCCAAAATGTCAGCGCAGGATTTTAGTCAAACATTGTCCAAATTGTTGATTACCTTAGCAGTATAGTCTCTCAATGAACATAGTAGTTTAAATATGTCATCAGTTTTAATGTACACAAAGTAGAATTTGGGCCTTGAGGAAGGGGCACTACAGGGGATCAAAAAGTCATCCAGTGGTAGATAAACCAGCTTTTCTTTAACAACAGAGAAGAAGCCTCAGAAAGAGTCAGGAGGAAAAGCCCATGAAGAGGAAGGTGCAATATAGCGCTAGCCTAATCGCCATGCAGGCAGATGCTACAACTCTCTCCTAAGGCCTCCACTAGTAGTGGCAAAGTGGCCAAAATTCGCTCCATGAAGTGATTCATGGAGTAATGCAGAATCTGCAAAGTAATCCACAACACAAAGCGGAGTACTTCGTCTCATAATGAGGAACACAAAGTCCATTGAAACCAATGACTTTGCGTTACTCCACCTTCCTCAAACCACTTCTCCACCAATTTTAAGGTGAAGTACATTGAAATCAATGTACTTCACATCACTTCACTTTGTAATTGAGCTCCAAGGTGAATTTTGCAGTGATTCATGGAATTGCAGGTCACACAGGCTCTAGATTATTCTGCACAGCCTCAGTTCTGGGTAGTGTGTGTATAATGGTAGCTGGAGACAATTTCCTCTCAGAGCTCTGTAATTCAAAACCTCTAAAACCTGTTAAAAATGCCTTTTTGAGTCTTTTTTTTTTCTTAAAATGTAGTACATTGATTGTAGGAAACCCTTCTGTGCTCATATCATTGAGTGTTTTTTGTTTTGTGTTGATTTTGAATGTAAATTTTGAACATTGATTCTGTGTACTGTGAAGTGTGCTTTCGGGGAGGGTGTAGGTAGATTAACTGGGAGAAAATAGCAATCTGTTTTGATTACATTTTTCTTGTGTAATTGTGCTAATGTACACACAGTAATATTTTCAGTAATTCTTGCCATTTGTTTGCTGATTGTTGTGGTACAGGGTGAAGCAGTGTATAATTTCAGTTTGTTTAAAAGATTTGGTTATATTACTGAAGTTTTCAATTTGCTACGCATTACTTGTAGTGTGTGTGTGTGTGTGTGTGTGTGTGTGTGTGTGTGTAGTGTATGTGCGATGCTTGCCATCAAATCAGACACCTTTTATTGTGCCACAGAGTACTTGCAGCAGTGTGAACCTGCTATCCACCTTGCACTGCGCCCCCAAGCCAGCAAAATGTATTTTTTTCCAGATTGGATTGTGACTTGCGAGCACTGGTTAAGGTGTTGTTGTGACTTAGTGTCTGCATCTCTTCTTGATTGCACAGTGCAGTTTTAATCTGTCTGTGCTTTTGTATCTGTTTAGTGCCCAATCTCCTATTGCAAAACACAGTTGTTTTTTTTTTTGGCTTCACATCCACTGGCCCAGACTTAAAGCTCAGAAATTTAAATTTGTTTAGAGTTTTCTTGGTAATCCCACAAAATGCCTGCAAAGAGACATGCAAGCAAAGCTGTTTCTGGTCATGGCACTGCTGCTAGTGGCAAGATTGTCTGTGGGCGTGGTAGTATGTAGAAGTGCATAGCTGATGTCAGTAAAGTTATTTCTTCATCAGTGTTTTTTTACAGAGCAATCTGTAGCTTCACTCATAGTTGGAGAAGATGATGTTGTACCAGCTGCTGGTCTTAGTGCAGTTTCTGCTGGCATGAGTATTACTGCTTCACATTTCACTTCTCACCAGTTAACCATTTCAGAAAACATAGTTGAGTCTCAAGCTGTGACTGACAGTGTAGATGATGTCATACTCCCCATTAACATCCCCATGGTAGCTGAACATGATTCTGATCCTGGTGACAATAACTCATGATGTCACATTTCTTCCTGTTCTGTTGAGGTCATGCCTTTGTCATCCAATGATTCTACGTGTGGTACAAAAATATCGGGTGATGATGATGATGCTGTGGTTGGAACATGTTCTGCACATGACATCATCCAAGCTTAAAATGTGGATGTGGATGATGTTGATGAATATGATGATGACATCAGTGAATCCTGTTGGGAACTGGAGAAAAAAAAAGTCAATGTGTCTGGGCCTGTTGTTTTAAACCCCCACCCCAGGAAAAAAGTCTCTACACAAAAGAGTCATTTGGGGGTGCAAAAGAATAACGGTGGACAGCACTGTAATTCTTCTCCAAAATAAACTTTATTCATATTTCTTTAAGGCTCATTACTCAACATTTCACCTACACCATGTAGGCTTCATCAGGAGGTGCCTCTTAATATTCTATTAAATATACCAATACACAAATCAGCAATACTGTCCATGATACATTTTATGCAGTCCATTATTTATTTATTTTGTTTCTTCATGGGGTACCTCTAACTTCATAAATAGCTCCTGTAATACTTAATCTCATTTAGTTTTTTACTTAATAGAATAATTAAAAAGTTATACACACTATTTGTAAGAAGAAAACATGCCTTAAAAAACTACTGAGAACAGATATTTTCTTTTACTATTTACACACACCAACAGTACTTAATACAATCTATCAAAAGATGCTACCTATTATTTACACATTCATTACAGTCATAAAGTGTTTTAAATAAATGAAAAATGAGAGAAACAGTTTCTAGATGTATTAACATATCTATCCATTCATAAAAATGAGACTAACATCACATTCATAATGATCTCAGATAACCTAGATACTTGTGTGCAAAACTTTGCAAACATAATCTGAGAGAAGCATTTCTGACTCTTATTCAAGGAAATGTACCCCACCAGCAAAAAGAAAAACTCATGATATCCTGACATTATAGTTATTTAAATGTCTGATGAAACTACACACAACTTCAATTGAACAAAATATGGAACCTTAAAATACCTACTGTTTCAATCGCTTGGCTTCCCTTTGTGCCATAGACATTTCCTTCTGAATGTGGATAGATCAATCCTGGTTGTTATTTTAATAAAGACTTCCCCATAAGAACATATGATAGTTCTTTAATTTTAGCATTCATTTTCTAATTTTAGTATATAAATTGCCTCTTCTTTTATATTTATACTATTGTATTCATACTTGACTTTACTAACTCACATATTATAACAATCACACTCACGTTATGAATCCCTCAGATTAACTTTATTCTTATATAAAATGTGTTAAATCTGAACACCATTTTACTATTCTTAACCTTATATACACTATTATATTTACCAGTGTTCTGGTACTAAATACTTTTGAAATATAGCCTGCCCACTAAATTCAAAGTGGTATCTTTATAGTACCTTTATATTTGCTGTTTCATTTTCCTGATTTAGTATTTTTTCTATTCAAGGGCTTCTTTCAAAACAAACCTGTATTAAAACAAGATTCTCAATAAATATCTATGAGCTGATGATACTAGCCAACTCATAAGAGCTAGAGAAAAACCTAGCAACCATCCAAAAAGCAACAACTTTAAGGTGTTTACCCTTACTGTTTGCTTCAGAACACCACTCTAATTATTGTACATGTTCTATCAAACTTTCACATGACATACTATTTTGGCTGACAGCATGAAATTAACTGCTTTTATATGGTAATCATTTGTCCATGTTTTTCTTAAAAGGGTCCATGTGAAAATGTATTCCTAATTTGCTAAATTTGCCAATAGCATGATTTTTAACTATATCCCTGACTCAAAACATTAAAATCTTATTTGGGGGCTCACCTACTTAGGCTATTTAGGCATTTTTACTACCTGTGATTGGGACTATTCTTTTGGCCGATATTTTCATGGACTAATTTAGTCTTTTACTTTGAGCTCTATTAACCAAACAAGCTCTAATATAAATTACTTCAAGGACCTCTAACCTAGACTAAACATTCTTGTCATTCGTGATTGGTCCAATAACCATAAGCCTTTAAGATATATTAAATCTGTACACAACCTATCCCTGTAACCATCTGCATATCAGGACAACTTTGTAAAACATGGTACACAGTCCTAAAAGTTATCTCCTGTTAAAAAATAAAGAATTTTATCTATGTATCATAAGTGTGTGAAATTTAGGTAAAGAAAGGCCATGGCAAGACAAATCTCTAAGACTGTATAGTTGGGAACCGTAAGCCTTTCAGATTGATAAGTGGGAGTTTTATTGTTCACTGTACTGTAAATAAGAGAAAACCAATGCAAGGTGTGTCTGGTGGAGGGGCTCAGTCAATTTAAGAGATGTGAAAGAGAGCAGTGGTGTTCATCCCATTTAGATTTTAGCCCTTGCTGTGCTCCCAGCATGTATACATGTCCTAAAAACCTACACATTCTAAATCTTCTGGCATCCTAAAGGTTAAAACAATATAGTAGCGGGAAATAAACAGTATTCAAAGTGTAAAGATTAGAAGCAGTGGTGTGGTGGTAAATAGTATCACCTTAATATAGAATAGGGATAATTGCTTTGGTAATAATGTACTTACCATCCAAACATTACAAACAATGCCTGGTGATGTAGGCATTGGCAGATTTTTTAAATATTTTTGTCAATATCAATCAATCAATCTATCAATTTTTATTTATTTAAGGCACCTTTCTTAAACCAAGGAGCCTCTACAAATGACATAAAACAATAACTTTTTAAAACAGGATTTAAAACAAGATTAAGTTTAAATAATTAACAGTCATTAAAAGCTTTGTTAAAAAGGTAGGTTTTCAAAGCTCCTTTAAAGCTCTGGAAAATATGAGATTTGAAGGTCAAGAAGGAATCAAAGGTAAGACCTAGATACTTGAATTTGCTTATAAGATCTACTGGATTATTAGTGATGGTAAAAAAAATAGAAGAATTTGCCAAAGAGACTACAGACTGAGGTCCAAACAGCATGGTTTGAGTCTTTTTGCTGTTCAAAAGTAAGAGGTTATCAGAAAACCATTTCACAGTTTTGTCTAAATCACCCCTTGAGAATTAAGGAAAGGGAAGATTGGCTTTTATAAGCATGATAAAGAACAGTGTTATCAGCATAAAATCAGACTGAACAGCAATCCACAAAAGAGAGTAGGGGATGTAAAAAAAGATTATATTTATTTATTTATTGGAATCTTGGATTACAACCTTTTAGCTGGAAGCTTGTTTACAAAGGTTCCACGTCATGACAAAACAGGACTAAAGTAGTTAAATTATATAAGGCAAAACAATGTTAACAAAGAAAACAAACAGGCAGTTCAGATACAGCTTTTTAACATGTAGGATTATAAAAGGACAGATATTATAGTAGAGTATATGAAGCTACAAAATCATGTTTTGATTAAAAAGAGTATGACCAAGTATAGACCCTTGAGGAACCCAAGAGGAAATAGGCAGAGGGCAAGAAAAGCAGCTATTTCAAAACACAGATTGGGATTTCCTGTGTATGTGAGATGAAAACCAAGTGACAACATTCAAAGAAAAGCCATAGAAAGATATATGTGCTAAGAGGAATGAGTGATTAATCACAGCAAAGGCTTTAGGTATATGAACAAGGACAGATCCAACATGAAATCCTTTATCCAAAGCCCTGGAGACAGAATTGTGAAAATAATTCAGTGCTGTTTGGGTAGAGTGATTTGGTTTGAAGCACGTTTGAAAATTAAAAAGGTTCTGGTAATTGTCCAGATACTCAAAAGTCTGAGAGAGGCTGATTTTGTTTCCATAAATTTACAGATTATGGGAAGCAAGGAAATAAGAAAATATTTTTCAGCAAGGGTTGTGTCCCTGCTTTTGTGCAGGGGGATAACAAAAAAAATGTTCTACAGTATGCCAAGGAAAAATGTAGGCAGTAATAGATAAATCGAAAATATGAGTTAGGAGAGGGGCCAAAATGTCAGAGCAGGATTTAAGTAAAAGGTTGTCTAAATTGTTGATTCCCTCAGCAGTCTCATCTCTCAATGGAGACAGAAGTTTAAATACGTCATCAGTTTTAATGTACCCAAAGTAGAATTTGGGCCTTGAGGAAGGGGGCACTACAGGGGATCAAAAAGCAATCCAGTGGTACATAAACCGGCTTTTATTTAATAAAAGAGCAGAAGCCTCAGAAAGAGTCAGGAGGAAATGCCCATGAAGAGGGAGGTGCAATATGGTGCTAGGCTAGTTGCCATGCAGGCAGACACTACAACTCTCTAATAAGGCTTCCACTAGTGGTGGGTGAAGTGGCTAAAATTTGCTCTGTGAAGTGATTCATGGAGTACTGCGAATCCGCAAAGTAATTCACAATGTAAAGTTGAGTACTTTGCATCATAATAAGGAACGTGAAGTCCATTGAAACCAATGACTTTGCATTACTCTGTCTTCCCCAAACCACTTCTTCACAAATTTTAAGGTGAAGTACATTGAAATCAGTGTACTTTGAATCACTTTGCCTTGTAATTGAGCTCCAAGGTGAATTTACAGTGATTCATGGGATTGCAGGTCACATGTGCTCTAGATTGTGCTGCACAGCCTCAGTTCTGGGTAATGTGTGTATAGTGGTAGCTGGATACAGTTTGATCTCAGAGCTCTGCAATTCAAAACCTCTAAAAGCTGTTATAAAAGTCTTTTTAAGTATTTTTTTTCTCAGAATTTAGTACATCGATTGTAGGAAACCCTTCTGTGCTCATATGATTGAGTGTTTATTGTTTGTGTGTTGATTCTAAATGTTAATTTCGATCATTGAGTCTGTGTACTGTGAAGTGTGCTTTGGGGAGGGGCATATCTGTGGTGTAGGTAGATTAACTGGGAGAAAAAGGCAGTCTGTTTTGGTTATATTGTTCTTGTATAACTGTGTTACTGTACACACAGTAATATTTTCAGTAATTCTTGACATTTTTTTGCTGATTGTTGTGGTGCTGCAGTGCATAATTTCAGTTTGTTTAAAAGATTTGGTATAATACTGAAGTTTCAATTTGCTATGCCTTACTTGTAGTATGTGTGTGAGTGTGTGCAATGTGTTCTATCAAATCAGACACCTTTTATTGTGCCACAGAGTAATTGCAGCAGTGTAAACCTGCTATTTACTGTGCACTGCTCCCCCCCCCCCAATCAGCAAAGGGTATTTTTTTTCCAGATTGGATTGTGACTTATGAAAACTGGTTAAGGTTTTGTTGTGACTTTGTGTCTGCATTTCTTCTTGATTACACAGTGCAATCTTAATCTGTATGTGCTTTTGCATCTGTTTAGTGCCCAATCTCCATCTGCAAACCACAGTTGTTTTTTTTTGGCTTCACATCCACTGGTCCAGACTGAGAGTTCAGAAATTTAAATTTGTTTAGAATTTTCTTGGTGATCCTCTAAAATGCCTGCAAAGAGACTTGAAAGCAAAGCTGTTTCTTGTCATGGCACTGCTGCCAGTGGCAAGATTGTCTGTGTGCATGGTAGTATGCAGAAGTGTATAGCTGATGTCATTAAAGGGATTTCTCCATCAATGCTTTTTACAGTGCAATCTGAAGCTTCAGTCATAGTTGGAGGAGATGATGTTGTACCAGCTGGTGGTGTTAGTGCAGTTTCTGCTGGCATGAGTATTACTACCTCAAGTTCCATTTCTGGCCAGTTAACCATTTCAAAAAACATAGTTGAGTCTCAAGCTATGACTGACAGTGTAGATGATGTCATACTCCAGATTAACATCCCCATGGTAACTGAACATGATTCTGATCCTGTTGACAATAACTCACAATGTCACATTTATTCCAGTGGTGTTGAGGTCATGCCTTTGCCACCCAATGATTCTGCATGGTTTGCAAAAATATTGGGTGATGATGATGATGATGACGATGATGCTGTGGTTGGAACATGTTCTGCATATCACATCATCCAAGCTGAAAATGTGGATGCGGGTGATGTTGATGAATATAATGATGATGTCAGTGGCTCCTGTTGGGAACTGGAGAAAAAGAAAGTCAAGGTGACTGTATCTGGGTCTGTTGGCATTAACCCTCCAAAAAACATTGTGATTTAGTGGTTTCTGTTGATGATAATGATGATGACCCAGTAATATCATAGGTAGTCATGATGGTCAGTTGGAGTCCAAGTGTGTCCAGCCTGAAAAATTATGTAGCACACCCCTCATTTCAGGAGTTAAAAAAACGGAGTCCAATAAGCACCATCAGGGACATATTAAAAGTAAGGGATCACAAGCCCTTGTTTGGGATTATTTTGTCCAAGATGCAAATGATGAGTCAGTTGTAATCTGTCTGCTTTGTCATCCATGTGTGAGTCAAGGTAAAAAGGGGAGTCATCTGGGCATGGCTGCCAGCATACACATCTTAGGAACAGGCACCTGACACTGTGGATCTGGCACCAGATGGCAGCTAATGCTATAGTGGGTCATTCACTTTCATCATCAACTGGTGCATATTATCCCTTTCCATGAGTGTAAGACCAAGTAGGAATGTCTGCAATAGCGATGATATAACACCAGAGGATTATTGCAGGCATGACGAGGGGGAGGATTATGATTTAGAAATGTTGTCAAGTGGTGGTCACAGTAGCAATAGTGGTGGTGGTGGTCAATACAGTATGTCTAGTGTAAGTGGTTCATCAACCCCTGTACATAAAATGAGGAAAAGAACTTCATTTGAGGACTTGTCACCTGTGCGCCCCTCTTCATCACATGTCCACACCCCACCCCAAGCCATTCACAGAGCAGAGCCATTTGCCACACCCCATGCAAAATGTTTAAGTCAGCCGACGCTTGAGAGCATGTTTGCCTGTAACCAGTGGTGGAGCTGGGGGGCTAGGGGGGTCTGTTGCCCCTCCTGGCTGCTCCAGTGTGAGTAATGGTCCCTTACCATGACCTTTATTCACTGTTTAATGCCCATTGTGCAGCCCACAATTGACTGATTCCCCCCCAGCTTTCAAACACTCCCAAACCTGGCTCTGCCACTGCCTGTAACCTCCAGTCTGCCTGAAGCATGTGACCTATACTATGTAAGCCGTGTGATGTGTGTGGGCTGCCTGTGAAATCTCACTCTGCCTTAAGCGGAATAACATGGAGTGCACAATGCAAAGTCATAATTACAATGTGAAGTGATGAAGTGAGGGTTTAAAATGGGCACTTCACGTAGCGGAAACACTAATACAAAGTAGCCACTTTGCATTCACTTTGTAGATTAAATTTTACTTCGCTGCAACTCTAGGCTCCACCCCCTGCTGCTTCTATCAACTTGAAATGAAAAGGTATGAAAGCAAATGATTTCTATGAAGATAGCAGCATTGAGAGAAAAAGTATTAAATTGTTCTCTGCATTTGGCATTATGTCCTCTAAGAGAGAGAGATATGAAGAAATCTACAACAGGAGCCAAAACAAAAACTGGTGAAAATGTAAATACTAACATACTAACATACCAGCAGAGTAGGCCTAATGGTTTATCGAGTCTGCTCGAAAATTAGCAGCAGGTCAGGACACCATTGCTGCCCTCACTGCCTCCCCTGTAAATACCCCCGGCCCTATTCCACCTTGGAGTTACACCTCCAGATTTGGTATTACTGAGTTTAAACCTCCCCTTATATCTGTTCCAGCCCCTTTTGAATCCCTTCTTTGTATTAACAACCACCAGTTCTGCAGGCAGTGCATTCCAAGGGTCCATCACCCTTTCAGTGAAGTAGCATCTCCTAGTCTCCCCCCTGAGCCTCTCACTGACCAGCCTCATGGAGTGCCCCCTGGTGACCCTCTCTTACCTCAGCTGGAACACCCTATTTAGGCTGGACCTATTTATTTCCTTCAGATTTTTAAAGTCTTCGATCATATCCCCTTTGTCCCTCCTCTCCTCCAGGGAGTGCAAGTTGAGCTCCCCAAATCCCTCCTCATAGGATCTTTCCCCCAGACCCTGTAGTATCCTGGTCACCCTCTTCTGGACCCTCTCCAGAAGTGAAATGTCCTTTTTCAAGTATGGGCACCAAAACTGCATGCAGTGCTCTAAGTGCAGTCAAATATGACAAATAGAAAGGCACAGGTGCAGGCAAACAGACTTTTAAACTCCTGAGCGACTGCAGCAGAAAGTAACATTATAGCAAATAATGTACTGAGTACTGCGGTTTCTCTGCCTGTTTCCCGTTTTTCTATACAAAACACAAAGTTAAAGATAATAATGTATTGCAACAGTCTGAATCTATTGTAAACACACTATTCATAATTGCAAGAAAAAATAAAGAGATTCAGCCTAACACATCTGCAACGAATGTCGGAGTACCTGAGCAACTGGAATTTATTAATGATGTTTTAACCTGAGATATAAATAACCAACTTGTTTCAGAAAAAACTTTAAAACATCCTGGGATAAAACCACTTGTGGAGGAAAATGTAAAGAGTCAGCAAACTATGGATGAAGGGGCCAAGCAAATAGCAGACTTGTTCTGTGCTGGTATGCCCCCAGAAGAACATCAGCAGAGATGGCCAGTTAATACCAAGGCTTCTGGAGGGAATCTACAGAAAAAGGAGTCTCAATTTCCTGATGAACTTGATGACGCCAATACCAAGCCTGCACTAAAGTCACTAACACCCACAAAATAATCTACTATTAGGACTAAATGTTTGGAGGTGGAGCCTTTAAAGCATACAGAGCAAGACCCCTTAAACCATGAAACTCAGTCAAATGGTGAGTTTTCAGCGCTAACTCTCGATGATGGGGTAAGACTAACTTTTCCTTTGTCTACATTACCCACAAATTATAATAATGATGATGAACAAAATCTTTGCACTGAATTGAAAGTACAGTAATTTCATTGAACTTTGGTAAGTTTAACCTACCTACCTAACACCTTGGGGAAAAAACTCAGGGACATGTACATAAGTAACTATTCATGCTATTACATCAGAAAGTTCATACAAATTATTTTCTGAAGAAGAACCAGGGGACAAATGGCCAGAATCAGAGGAGGAAGAGAGTGAGGATCCCCCCTCTATGCTAAATGTCTTTTCTCTAAAGTAATACAATTACTAGCACGCTGGAAATAATGCTTAAGTACCAGAATCAAATTGAACAGTAATTTACATTAACACAAAAACTACTTAGGGATAATAAATCCCTAAAAGAGGACATGTCTGAGGTTAAAAAGCAACTGACTACTCTATCTGATGATACAGTGCCTTTGGCCAGAAAAATAAAAACTTTTGAAATTGTAAATGCAGAGCTAAGAGATAAATTGATTGACCAAGAAGCAAGAGCACAGAGAAATAATATTAGAATCTTTGGTATACCAGAAGTTTGGGACACTGCCAGGCCACTACGGGAATCTTTTAAAATAACTGCTGCAGCTCACATGGAAACTGAACCAACAAATGTGGATTTTGTAGTAGAAAGAATGCATCGGGTATTATGTTCCAAAGGCAGTGATACAGCTCCTCCAAGACCAGTCATTATGAAATTCTGGGGACAAGGAAAAACCTATGTTTTGCATTTGCAAGAAAGAGAAAATGAATGTCTTTGGAGCAAGCATCACAATGTATAATGATCTGCCACAGGAAATTGTCCAAGATAGTAAAACAATGATGCTATGAGGAATAAATTGTGGACACCAGGATATAAAGCTACTATGATTTACCCAGCAAAGATGAAAGTTACTATTGATGCAAAAAGTTTTGTATATAGGTACCAATATGCTACTCGAGAGACAAAGTGTGACAATCAGGTTCCAAAATTTATTTGGGCCAATTGTCATAACCATATCATATTTACATTGGGTGCATGTGGTAGTATTTCAGTCCCCAATATAAAGATAGTTTGTAGTTCAGAGGTGCTAAAAAATGGGATTAAAAGTTCCCACAAGGGCAACGTAATGTGAGTAACATTGTGTCCTTCACAGCACATTTGTCATATTATCAAACATATATTTTTTGATATTACTATGTCTATGGTATCTATTTAGGTATCATAATATCTAACTTTTAAGTTTTTTATCATAAACTTAACTTGTTGGTAATTATGCCACAATATGTTTCCTGATCACAGTATGCCCAAATCTGGACATGTTTAAGTTTGGCTACCACATTCATGTCCTTGATTTTCTAGCCCATTGTTTTTTTTTTTTTGCACAACTATATTACTCTCATAGAAAAAGACAGAAATCACTGAATTTTCAGAAAGTGAATTATACTTTATTTACAAGGGTTTTTTCCACAGGATGTCATGTGGTAACTCAGACTACACAGGACGTCACGCGAGTAACACAGACCCAACACAAGAAGTCACATAAGTAACATGGACACCAGAACAGTAGTATCAGTAACATACCAAGTGTCTCACTAAGTCATACCAAAAGTTATTGCTAATGTTCAACCAAAAAAATGATTGTCATACTATGGATATTTGGTATAACATATTTTGAACATTTTGAAGATTGTACTGTAGTCACAACATTATATTAACTTAAGGTATTCACAAATGTTTTATGTTACAGTGTAGTATGGATTTAATCTCACCTGGTCTATTACATATACCAGTTGGTCCCAAGCCTACAGTAAGAGAGAGGGAAACCAACTACATCTTTATGAGATGAATGGGGGTGTTTGGGATTAATGCATGCCCTTGCTGCTTGTGATATTCAAGGCAGAAGACAAAACACTGAAAGTGTATTAGTGACTTATAACAGAGGGTAGATAAAGGCAGGTGAGTGGTAAACAACCATCACGTGACCATTGCTTACTCCACAATATATGACAGCTAGTGGTGAACCATCCCTCTGAGAGATCAGCCTGTGTTTCTGTTCTGATGTTGTTATAGTGCAAAATTGAAGTCTGTGGAGCAGTCATTACTATCCCTGCTTAGTGAGTGAGAGCCGAGGCCTGCCATGTAGTCCCAGGCAGTGCAGCAACAGTAGCTGTAGTGTTCAAAGTTTGTAGTCTTGCTTCTTACCCAAGCTTGTTCCCAGAGTGAAGTGTGTGGTCCCCATGGTCATGTTTCTATTGTACAGCCAGATTGACAGGTAAATCCTATATTTGTGGCATAAAGTCAGATGGAACAGTGTGAAGAGAGGGAGAACCGCCCCAATGATGTCATGATCTGAAAGTGAGCTTTATGCTGGTGGACAGAGAAACAGAGTTCCAGCAAGACCTGCAAGCTCTGAGTCCCATTAGTTGCCATTTCTTAATTGGTAGAATACAGTCTGATAGACTGTGTGACTGCACTGCTGGGGAAAATGTTTACTTGCTTGCCATGCATTAATGTAACCACAGACAGAGAGACAGAGCAGCTAAGCCAGTGGAGGTATAAACACCGTGTCTGTACCAGAAGAGGCAACTCCATATTTTGCACTTCAGAGCTACTGTGCTGTCTCAGAAGGCATATCATGCACAACAAATGTCAGAGAAAGTATAGCAACACTTTCCTTCTGACATTTGTATGTGCATGACAGCCATTTTGTTGGGGACTATTTTTTTAGGCAGCAGACTGCAGTAATTTGCTTGTCTTTTATAAAAGGAGAAAAAACATGTATATTGCATTCTCCTTGTTTTGTAGTGCACCCTCTGCTATAAGTGTAATAGCCCACTCCAGGGTGTGCAGTCATTAGGGGTTAATCAACACACTGGGTGTTGTGAGGACACTCAGCCAGCAGCCTCGTGCTTCACAATGCACTTGGGGTCTTGATTAATCCCTAATAACTGCACACTCTAGAATGGGTAACTTCCTATTAATAGATCTACGCCCTTGAGTGGGTTGCTTCAATCTTAAAATGTGTTTTAAAAAATGAAAATGAAATAAAAAACTGACTTCAGGGGCCAGATCTTCAAAAGCTTGCCCATGTGCAAAGCCTAGTTTTTCTACACAAACCCAGATTTGTGTAGATGTCCATATTCCAAAGCCCTGTTATAGGCAAACAAGGTTTGTGTCCAGGAGGTTTTCTGAGGTTGGCACAATACAAATGGAAAGTCATGGACCTGAAATCTGGTGAAGTCCTGTAATCACAGAGTGGCGAGGTACTTTTGCATGGTCCCCTTGTATGGTGCAGATATACACAATTGTGATTGGTTGACCATCCATGGCACTCCAGACATTACCTCATGGGTTTTAGCCCACCTGATAGGCTAGTGATGCACGTGACTCTAGGGTCAAATTTCTAGTATATTCAGGTCCCAGAAACCCCTGCTCTCCAGTTCAAATTGTGCATCTGATCAGGCTAGCACACCAGGATCCCTGCTGTCCTAATTCTCAAGGTAGGCCTCTTCATATTCAGTTTTGCTCACTGACAAGAAAATGCAAACCAAATAACAGAGATACTGTATAGTCCTACAGACATACAATTGTTGGTTTAAAAAATAAGATTTGTCTCCCTGGTGGAGTAGAACCTTTATCAGCAAGGATTGTTATGTATTCTTTGAAAACACCAGCTTGTAATGGATATCTCATTGCCTTGACCCTGCTACTTGTGCAGTTAACTCAGTTTGTTGTGTCTCAGCTCTGATGGGTAGAAAGATTGCCTTGCTGTGAACCCTGCACTTACTAGTCAAGTATAAGACCTATTGTGTTGTTCTTGCGCTTCAGGACAAAAAGAGAAAAAGGAAAATGTTGTTTTCATTGTTGTAAAACAGTTAACAACTACCATGCAGCATTATGCTGTAACGCTGCATTATCCTGTTTAAATTAGTCTCTTTTGCTGGCAAAAAGCACTTTCTCAAGCCCCAGATACCTGCAGCCTTGTTTGACCTCCACCATGCGTTGCCTTGCACCACACGCTGCCGCGATCCCTCTCTCTTGCAGCCCCCACAGTCAATGCACTGTCCCCAGCTGGTCCTGCAACCGTGTCGCGCTCATCTTTGCTGTTCTCCTGAGGGCACCACCGTGCTCCCTACCGGGGAAATGCCAGTTCTGTCCCAGGCCTGCCACTTCCACACATGGCGGTGTTGGTTCACATCTGGCAGGGCCCAAGCCTCTCACCCCCCGGCATCCGATTGCAGCTGAGAGCGTTTCCCTTGTGCCTTCATAGCCAACACCATATTCGTGGTGCACTACACAGCCAGGGGATTTTCAGAATTTAAAAAGGGAACAAAGGAATTATGCTGGGACCTGTCTATCCTCAGATCCATGAGCCAGCGAGCCATGTCTATGAGGAGAACAAAGCCCCTCCCCCCCACCGCATGGCTGGCATTTTGGCCACTCACCGCACCGCGACTCAGGGCTAAACCAGCACTTTGCTTTCCTGGGGTTGCACTACTGAGTCTCCTCTGCAGTTAATTTGTTTGTTTCTGGGGCTTCATCTCTCTGCACAGCATCGATCCACGGATAAAGCTCTACGCTGCAGATGGGGAAGGGGAGGGGGGAACCTTTATTCCTTGGCCCTCTACAAGCAAACTTGCGGGCAGGTTCCTGAAATCGAGGCACATCTCTTGTCTACTGGGAAACAGCAAGGACAGCTATTACTGCAGGTTTAAGGCCTTTCTTCTGGACAGGGGCTTACACATAACACTGCCCTGGTATGAGGATTACCGCGCAGCCTACAAGGGGTCCATAGTCTCCAAAGGGGGTTTTCAAGGGCAATCAATTCCCTTACTGACCTCAGCTTAACTTTCAAAAAAAAAAAAACCTCCATATGGGCTCCTCCCCATAGCAACCCATATGTGCACTACAAAACTTGCTGCTGCACTGGTGGTCCCTCTCTATAGCAACCTCCAGTTGACCTGTCTCCATGCGGGTCCCTCTCTCCAGTGACCCCCATGAAAAAGACAGCCTGCATCCCACTCCTAGCTCCTTAGAAACAGCACGTCAGCAACTCTGCTTAACGTGGGCCAACTACAAATTGAAGGCCCATTTTGTACCTCAAGCCTAACAAATGCCATCCATCTTTTGTCTTGTCCAGATGGTCAAGGACAAGAAGTGCACAGCTTGCAGTGCTAGCCTCCTACCCCATTCCCCTGGCCCTCTATGTGCCACATGCCTCCACGATGATGATGACCTGTCACTAGAACAGACCACTGGCATGGGCCCCAGTAATCCAGGCCCCAGCAGTTCAACTTGGTTGGATCCAGGTGCATGTGCAAAGCCTAGTTTTGCTGCACAAACCCAGATTTGAGCAGATGTCCATATTCCAAAGCCCTGTTATGGGCAAACAAGGTTTGTGTCCAGGAGATTTTCTTAGGTTGGCACAATACAAATGGAAAGTCGTGGACCTGAAATCTGGTGAAGTACTGTAATCACAGAGTGCAAGGTACTTTTGCATGATCCCCTTGTATGGTGCAGATATACACAATTATCCCTGTTACTAATGATGCCATCCCCCAGATCACAGCCACAACTGAAGACATAGCCCCTTCCTGTTGTCAAATGGATCCCTCCATGGTACTGTTTCTCATTGTGTCCACAGCATGGTCCTGCAGGAGCATATGGCAATCAGTGCATTTTGGGAGAGGGTGCACTTTAGGTTTCTTCAGCTATTGTAGTTAATGCCAATAATTGTTTGATATGCCATGCTAGGCCCTCAGCCTATCATGCAGCACATGACACACCAAACAATTACTGTGATTCACTGCAACAGCAAAGTAAGCCTAAAAGTGCACACCAAAACCTGAATGAAAAAAATACAGAACAAAGGGTAACACTTTAACAGTCACTGACAGCAATCATCCCAGTAAGGAAGAAACAGTATTTTTCTTCACTTGTACTGCCATGGAAGCCATTTAAGGCATACCACATAGCACATAGCCCAGTTACTGAGATACACTGTAACAGCAGCCAAATGAGCCTAAAACTGCACAAAAACAATGAATAGGGTTGATGTTTTTCGTGACTGCAACCCGGTTGCCATCAATTACAGTCATTTTACATCCATTTTTGGTGTTTGTGCCCTTTTAGGCTTATTTTACTGTTGCAGTGAATCTCATGTTTAATGTGCCATGCTAGACTCTTGGCCTAACATGCAGCACATGGCACACTTAATGATCACAAAACATATTGCTGAAATGTAAATGGTTCTGTGCTGGCATTTGGGTGCTCAGTGTTGAGTCAGTGGGTGCAATATGTTTTTTTAAAAAGTTGCCATCTTATAGACTCCTGTGGATCTGAGAAATTTGTGGATTACCCAATGCTTCGTTTACTGCCGCTGTTATTTGCTTTTCTGCTGCTAAATGGCTTCGATGCACTTGTACATGAAATAAATGAGTACTGTGAGTACGTTTGGAGTGCTGACCACTTTTCTGTTCTACAGAAGTGTTTTTTCAAAAATAAATATGATATTAACCAGGATTTCTTTTTAAGTTTAGCAGATAAGCAGGCAGTTTAAAAGAAGTTCTGGTGTTCTGATGCCTCCAACACAATATAAGCCCCTAAAGAGATCAGGTCTACACAAACTGAGCACCTGCAGAGACCAGGTCCTATTCATTTACTCCCCAATACAGGATGTATTTTATTTCTCATTACAGAACTCTCCAAACTGTAGATATGGTGTTCTGATGCCTAATACAAAATGAGCCTCAGCACTAACCAAGTCAAATTGATATACTCCCCAAAACTGCAGTTTTTTTGCCCAGTACAGAACAAACTATTTAGCAGCAGTAACATTAAAGGGGTCCTGATAAACAATAGGATCACACAAAATGCCCCCCACCCACAGGGACCAGGCCACACAGAATGATCCCCATGTAGAGACTTGGTCTATAGAATAGGTAAATATGTATAACCATTTAATCCAGGAAACCTGCAGTTGTTCAACTTTAAAATGCTTTATAATCAACTCTCTCTGCCCCTACCCCACCCTTCAAACCCCGAGCCCAGCATCTTAGGACCATGAGGCAAGGTCCAACTACATGTCTCTGTGTTTCCCAAAAAGCAAATGTGTACTTTTACAATCTGCAGACATCTGACACACCAGGGAACAAAAGAGCAGCTGAGATGCACAGAGAATAGCCCACTGTAGTGCCCGTAATGTGCATAACTCTAAACTTCAGGAGGACAACATGTCTTGTCCAGAACGTAGGTGGCAGTAAAAAGAATGTGGACCCACCAGCTCCACAGCTTTAAAGAGCCATGGGGTAATTACTGAAGGTGTCAGCATGCATTTCTGGTTCTCAAAATTCTGGGCCAATGGAGGAACCAGTAGTAACGTGGGTAACAAAAGGACATGAAAATAACACACCATGGGAAAAGGGAATTTTCTAAATAAATGAGTTATAACAAACTGCAAGGTTTTGGCAGCATGTCAGTAACATAAAGAAGGTCACCAGATACAATAATGCTTTTGGACCACAGTTCATGCAAATTAAAGGCACAGTCTACTTAGGATGAGGTACTAGATGGACACTACATGTAATGAACATTACAGCTACATAAAATGATTAAATAAAAGGCAAAAACTTTTATTCTGTACAGGGAGTTCTTGGGAGGAGGCTTAAATGAAGTAATTAGACAACACATTAACTACAGTTGGGTTTCTAAGGCACAATAAAAGGCTGTATTTAAATACTTAAATTGAGAATGGAAGCAATGTCACAAAATGGAACCCTATTTGAAGGGGTAAATCGATGTTTGTGATAAAACTGAAAGAACACAGTGGAACCAAACTGGGTCATGTTATGTTTAATATCTCTCCTAATGTGGGACTACAAATTAAGTGTGTCATGTGAACCTTTTAACAATTCAACAAAAAGTTACAGGGTGTCAATGTGCAGTAGGTATGAGTCTCTCGAATACTGTATCCATATATATATATGTCAATGTTCAAGAAGATTGGTCAGATTTGTCAACTAAAATATCTAATTTCACTCAGCCATAAGGAAAAAGGAAATACCTGCTAGAACACTGACTGGGAAATAAGCTGTATGTGAGGTGGGGGGGGGGATTATTTTGTAGCATGATTCAAGAAAACAGATTAATTTTTAAGATATACTTGATATTTATGCTTACTATATTGTTCCAAATAAAGCTTTATGCCTGTAATTACTTTAACAATTTATTTTGGGGGTTATAAAAGTATTGGATATATAAAAACCCTTTATAAATTTGGGGAGATTCAGAGGGCTACCTAAGATCAGCATGAGAACTTATTTAAGGGTAAATGAAAACATTTTCTAATATAAAAATTGTTTCAATAAATGTGAATGGTATAAACTCTCCTGCAAAGAGATCAAGATTGTTAACCTATTTAAAAAAAAAATCAAATGCACATATAATATGTATACAAGAGACACATATGGATGAATAAGAAATAATCAAGTTGAAAAGAAACTGGACTGAATCTATACACTATTCAACTGGTAACAGGAAACGTAGGGGTTTAGCCATCATGATTAAAAAAGGGACTACTATTAAATTAATTGAACACTTTAAAGATAACAAGGGCATAATATTTTTATTAAAAGATAATATTCATAATACTGATTTAATTATAGGTTCCTTATATGCACCTTTTGAGACTATCCTGATTTTTGTCTAAAGTAACTGGAGGTTTACAGTTATTACAGGCTGAGAGTAATATTCTGGCAGGGGTTTGTAATGCCCTTAAAAATCCAAGTCACGATAAGTCATCAGCTCCTACCAAAAGAAATATAAACATTTCAAAAAAATTAAATGCCTTTCTTGAACAAGGACATATGATTGATATATGGAGACATAGGAGCCCATTGGATAATTCATATAAACATTTTGACAAAAAAACAGAAAATATTCACCAGAATTGATTACTTTTATATAACTAGAACTTAATGCATACAAAACAGTTAGCTGAAATTAAACGTATATGCCTGGTAGACCATGACATGATCAATATAGAAATTAGCATACCAGTAAAGAAAGAAAATCTACTAGAACATGGTCTTTAAATAATGAATTATTAAAAGATCCTAATTTTATCCAGCTAATAAAAAATTTGATATCTGAATTTTGGTACTACAATTATTCAGGTCAAACTATAGTATTATCTCTATGAGACAGCTTTAAGGCAACATTAAGAGGGGTAATGGTATCATATCAAATTAAACAAAATAAAATCAGGAATAGGGAAATGAATGATACTGTATCAATAGGAGATTGCAAATACCGGATAAATTAATACTGTAGGACTATGATAGATATAAGGCAGAATGGTACAAAGTCAAAGAAAAAAACAGGAAATAATTCAAAAGGAGACCATTAAAGCAACCTCATTTCTTAAGAAATACAAATACTATCATATGGCTAAGTCAGGAAAATTATTGGCAACCCTACTAAAAATGGAAAAGCAAAAAAATACCATACTAAAAACTATAGAAGATAGTGGCGATATCCGAACATCTAATGAGGGCATTGCTAAATGCTTCTGCAAGACCTATAACAAAATTTATCATAATGATTCCATTCCAGATAAAGAAGATCCGACTACTTTTTCCAAAAAAGCCAATATAATTTCCACTCCCTTCGATTAAATTCTAATTACACTTCAAGAAATAAACGATATAATGAAGGCCATTCCAAGATGTAAATCACCTAGCCTGGTTGGTCTATCCAGTGAGTTTTATCAAATATTTTCCAGTGAACTAGGACATTGGATAAAACAAATGATAGACGAATTGCTAGATGAAAGAATAGAAAATCAGCTTCTCACATCAATGCAAACTGCAAAAATAATTTTAATTCATAAAGAAGGTAAACCTATTGAATCCATGGAAAGTTATAGGCTGATAGACTTACTTAATATGGATTACAAGCTAATTGCCAAAATATTAAAAATAAAATTCAAACCCATCTGGGCTGGCAGTATAGCCTAGAGGTTAGAGGAACAAGGTGTGAACAAGCTTGGTACATCCAGCAGACCAAACCAGAGTTTGATTCTCACAACCTTCACTTGCATACTGTGTGCCTCTGAGCAAGTCACTTAACTGCCCAGTGTTCCCTGGTTGCCCTTGAAACAGGCACATGTGCCTAGAGGACCTTACCCAGTTACCAAAGACTAAAACAAAATAAAATATGTCCATAACAATCAGTATGGATTTATGGCAGGTTGAACATTGTTCCAAGCCAATAAGAAAATCCAAACAATTATTCATATATTAAACACAGATACTAATTATAAAAAAGCAGAAGCCTCAGGGAAAAAAGTAATAAACATATCACAAATACCTTCTTTAGAGTATGCAGTAGAACCTCCATAGAATATGTTTGTAGCAGAAGATGCAGACGGTATCTTCGAGACAGAATAAACCATGTACCAACGTTTCTTAGTGTAATTTCTAATATTCATTAATTTTGCCTTTAAAAATGAGGATTTGCACTTCCATATGATGGAGACACAATAGTCACGAACATTGTGAAAAGTCTGCCAGGCCTCTGAAATATCTAGTCTCATGGCTTCATAATAAAGCTTATCGCTAGACTTCAATTGGGAGATAATAAAGGGGCCACCTAAGGAACATGCTTACATTTAAGCCTTGTTTTCTAGAAAAGGAGCATGTTGGTTGCAAAGCAAATTGAACTGGTGAAAGAAGTAACCCAAGAATTTCCCACATCCCAAGCTAAGCTTCTTGGCAGCCTCCCTTTACTATCCCGCTGTATGACCCCTCTGGAGCTCCTGCTCCTGTCCTCACTACTCTCTCCCACCGTGTTCCTACCTGTATCTCGCATCAATCCCCACCCCACATTGAGCATGCCTGTCTTCCCCTGTCCAGCCTGTCCCTCACTCCTTCCCCTTCTTGTAATATTCCTTACCTTCCTCTGCGTTACCCTATGCCCACTCACCAGCTACTCCCATGCCTCCAGCTGCCCTCCTCTCCTCCTCTCCTCTCCTCCTCGGCTCCGGGCCACCCCTCCTCCTTCACACACCCTACTCCCTCCCCTAGTTACCACCATCCTCTTGGCTACCCCTTCTCCTACCCCTCTAGTCCACGCTTGTATCTTATCACACTAGCTTTCCCAGTCTGTGCTACCCTACCAACCCCCAGTACCACCTTACTCCCATATACCCATGCCCCTAGTCAGCGTAAACTGTCCATCTGCCACCTGCTCCCTAGGGCTGCTCTCCTCCTCCAGCTCCTGTCTGGCAATATCCATCCAAACCCAGGGCCTGTCATCAATGGTTCCCCCGAAACCCACCGGACTTCAGATAGCATTCATGAATGTATGCAGCCTCTAAAACTGGACTCCCTACAATGCTGGGTGACTGTTCAGAAACCAGACATGTTAGCCTTGGTTGAAACTTGGCTGACTAAATCCACTGCCAATGCCCAAGTCTCCCTCCCAGGCTACTCCCTACACCGGCTGGACCGGTTCGGTAGGAGGGTTGGGGGATGTGCCATCTATGTTAAAGACACCATCTCTGGATTAACCCTTCCTCCCCCCTATCCTTGACCATAACACCCAGGCCCTAGCTCTAAATTTTTCACCTGACCCCGCCAGGGGTCCAGTCTACCTGACTGCCACCTACATACCCCCAAAAAACCAAGCGCTGGCACTGGGCCCTCTAATTGACTATCTCTCCTCCCTACCCTGCTCATCTGATTGGATTCTGGTTGGTTATCTGAACGTCAACTGGCTTAGCCCTACATCCTCTGCCTCCCGTGAGGCTTTTGCTGCTATTGATCTTACCCAACTAGTCTCTCAGCCTTCTAGAATAAATCCTAGTAGGGGAACTAGCACTCTCCTGGACGTGGTCCTCACCAACAGGCCATCCCGCATCCACAACCTTCAAATCCTCCCAGACTGCCTTAGTGACCACTCTCCGGTTCTCTTTCAACTGGATTACCTCCCTGCCTAAGTCCGTTGTTCATACAACTCATCGCCGATGTCTAAGACCTGGTGGGCTGAAAGACCTAAAACTCTACCTTGGCTGCACTGATTGGTCCCCGCTTTTAAACTCCCCCGACATTGATAAGGCTCTTGCCTTCTTTGTCCGAACCTTTAACTCTGCCTGTGACATCTTTGCACCCTTAACTTCTCTGAGGTCCAAAGTTAGACACACCCCTTGGGTCACCCCTGCCTTACGCACTCTTCTTAGGCAGCAGGATAACTTATGGCACATCGCTGTTGAAACTGGCCACCCTGCAGACAGACAGGCCTACGCAGCTGCCCGAAATAAGTGTACTTGGGCCATCTGCAAAGCTAAGGCCAAGTATTACCAAGCCTCCCTTACCTCCTCATGGGGTAACCCCAGGTCCTTCTGGGACAACGTGAAGCAGCTAAATGGTGGTGCACGCTCACCTCCACCATCGCTTCCTGACATCAATGGGACTATCTCTGCAGACCCTGCCCTCATTGCTACCCACCTCAATAATTCCTTTACAGACCTTAGCTCAGTGCTCCCTGGCAATTTCTTCAGTCCCCCTCCTCCCTTGCACGCCCCTCCCCTCTCTCGCCCTCCTTTTCACCTTCACTGTGTCACCACTCAAGAAGTCAGGCCTTACCTGCTTAAAGCTCTAAAGTGCAATACTATTGGTAATGACTCTCTTGATCCCTGCCTCCTACATCAGGTCCTGGATCAGGTCATCTCACCTATCACCTGCCTCTTTAATAAGTCCCTCTGCCTAGGGCAATTCCCTCTGTCTGGAGGGTCGTCACTGTTACCCCTATTCACAAGGGTGGTGACAGGACGCTTGCTGGTAACTTCCAGCCTATTTCTATCCTCTCTCCCCTCTCTAAGGCCTTAGAGAAAATTGTAGCTGTCCAAATCTCAGATTACCTCTCTAAGTATGATGTCCTTTGCCCTGAGCAGCATGGGTTCAGAGCCGGTCATAGCACCAATACTGCACTCCTGGAATTTGCTAACTTCCTTCACTCCGCTCTGGATGCGGGGTCCCTCGCAGGTGCAGTATTTATTGACTTATCAAAAGCCTTTGATACTGTCTCGCATCCTCTCCTGTTAGCTACCCTTGCCTGTGTGGGCTTTGCCACCGGTCCAGTCTCATGGTGCGCCAGCTACTTGTCCGACCGCTCCCAACGTGTGAAGGTGGGTGCCACCCTCTCTAGCACCTGCCTTATCCACTCAGGAGTCCCCAAGGGCTCCATCCTCAGTCCTTTACTCTTCTCCCTCTATCTCAACTCTCTGCCCAACATGTGTGCAGGAAATGTCCTACTCTATGCCAATGACGCAGTACTCTTTGCCACTGACAGTAACCCTGTCACACTCCAGAACTCCCTTCAAATTGCCTTCAGCTCTGTGGAGACATGGTTCTCTGAGCAACGTCTTGTCATCAACCTCAAGAAAACCAAATCCATGCTCTTCACTCACCCCAAAATAAGTCCAGCAACTTTCCTCTCACTGTCCACTCCACCCATAATCTCCCTGTAGAACTTGTACAATCCTATAAATACCTTGGTATAATCTTTGACTCTGCCCTTACCTTTCATAACCATATCTCTGCCCTGACCACTGCCTCCAACGTGCATTTGGGTATCCTCTACCGACACAAAAACTGCCTCCCCACTGACACTCTTCGCCTGGCAGTCACTTCCTTGGTTCTATCCATAATTGACTATGGCCTTCCAGTCTATGGCGCAGCAGACCCGACTGCCCTCCACAAGGTACGCCTTACGCTCAACAAGGCATGCCGACTTATTACCAGTGCCCACCGCCTCACCCACACCTGTCTACTGTACTCCATGGCCACCATACTCAACCTCGATGAATGTCTCATGTTCCAAACCTGCCAACTTACTTATAAAGCACTCCATGGTCTCTCCCCCCCTGGCCTAGCTAACTCTGTTCACCGTACTAACCCCACGGTGTGCACACGCAGCTCCTGCAAAACAGCCCTGGTCATTCCAAGGGCTAGGACCTCCCAGGGCCAAAGGGCATTCCCCTATAGAGCACCCACTGGGTACAACTCCCTCCCTGCTAGCATCACTGAGGCTCCCTCATTAGCTTGTTTTAAATACAGCCTGAGAAGTCACTTGCTCAACTCACACTCCTGCCACTGTACCTGAATTTGTCCCTCCCCTACCTACTGACAAAGCTCTCTGAGCTGCACCCCCCCCCATCTTCAGCCCTCTCCCCCCCCGCAGGGACCTCCGCTCAAGTCAGCTACCCTTAGCTGCCTATATTGAATTTGATTATTCGAATTTGCTGTTTAACTCACTGTTGTATCGCGAACTTGATGATCTGAATCTGCTGTTAATTCAATGTTATGTCCCCCTATACCTGTAATCTGACTGTACCATACTGTTGAACTGTACTGCTGACCTGCAACTTGTCTAGTGTATGTTTTTCGTTGTCCAATCTTTTGACGAGGTACCTTTGTAAATGAGCCCCTGGCTCAAAGGTTGTTAAACTGATGTTAAAATAAATAAATAAAATAAATAAGAATCATTTACATGTGGGAAGGAGAACAACTCCCACCAGTTAATCCTGAGTAAGCCAGAAGGAAAAGCCTCCAAACTGAAATGCTTAAATCAGTGGAACTTGATGGTATTAGGGGCACATTTGGAAGGAGAAAGATTCACTGTACAAAAACAAGGGTGTTATCACTAAGTTCCCTTGGCAACCAGAGGTGCTAACTAGAGCTCAGGTGAAACAAAAATCAAGTCTATAATAGTAAAGACCATACAGGTTGACTCATTGTGTGTAGGGTCTTTAATAAGCTGGTTCAAGCCAAGAGGAGCAAGTGAGAACTTAATCTGAGTTCCCTGCTGGATGGCCAGTTTGCATTAAAATCACTCATTAAAACAGAATGCTGTAACTTACCCAGGGGAAACAATCAATGAATATAGCTGTGGAAATTTGGCTGCTTAGGTTCTGGTGGTAGCCCATGCTGCCAACTAGAATCTCCATTCCAGATAATTTTATGGAAACAGAAGATAGGTCAAATAACTTGGTGGAGGGGGTAGCTGGGAGGGGATGTAGATAGTAAATGTGAAGCGGAGGAGGAGAGGAAAAGTAGATTCAGGATATTGTCAGTTAGTGAAGTACTTAGAGCTGTAAAAATGTAAAAGTGGTGTCAGCTTGTGGATTGGACCAAGCTGAATCTAAATTTTTTAAGATTTGTTCCTGGGAGATTACGCTGACTATAAATTTCTTTAATTGGTGTCTTATGCAGTGACATTTTCCAAAGATCTAGAAAACCTGCAAAGTTATTCCAATCCCAAAACAACATGGCAATTTAACCCATTCAAATCACTGACCAGTTTCTCTCCTGCCTATACTGTCAAAGACTCTTGAGAAATTGGTCCATGGTCAGTTGTATGGATTTTTCAATGCCACTAAGTGAATTATACCATTTCAACACAGATGTCCTGTATTTTTTATTTATTTTATTTATTTATTCTAGGATTACAAGTACCTTTGAGCCAAGGCTCTTTTACAAAGGTTCCACATCAGAAATAACAAACAACAAGGAAGCAACAGTGAAATAACAGTAAGCAAGTCATGTACAACTGTGCTATTGAAAGGGGTCAATTATAGGAAGAGTAAGGGTTAGAGGATGAGGAGAAGTGTCGGTAGTTAACAGAGGCAGCTATAGTAAGATGATGAACACAGCTAGGATGCATATGCCCACAAGGAATGGGTAGGATCAGGCACCCGGGGGTGGCAGAGAAACAGGGATGAGAGGAGAGAGGGAGGATGAAGATGCAGCTGTAAGCATTTATTGAAAAATAAATGGGAAGGAGTGATAGAAGAGAAAAAGGGGGCAGGGTGGGGGAATAAGTGCTGTAATGGGGCAAGGAGATACTAATGAGGTGGTTTGAAGACCTGAGATTTGAAGTGGTGCCTCAGGAGCAGGGGGGAGGGGGACTGGGAGGCCTGGGGTTAAGCAGTATATAAGTTAGGATTTAAGCTGCATAGGTCATCATCTAGGAGAGGTAGTCACAGGAGCTAGAGGCAATGAGATGGGCCCGGAGTCTGGTTCTGAACAGTCCTAGTGTTGAGGCAGAGGAGGTGGTGTGGCTGAGACCATTCATCCATAGAGGAGCCCTATAGGCAAAGGAGCATTGGCCCTATGTAGTTTGACAGTGAGGAACTTGTAGAATCTGGGTTGTTGAGCCCCTGGTGTTCTGTCAGTTGATGTTTTGATGTAACAAGGCAGTAACACCGGGGTGTGTGATGCCAAGGTTGATTTTTCCCGCCATAGCACATGTGAGATACTTTATATGGTTGGAGAGCTGGAGTCATCCGGATTGTTCATGAAGGGCACAGGTGTAGGTGAGGCGGTGGTCACCAGTTGTGAGTCAGCATGCTTTGTTAAGACCAAGATCCAGCTAGCCAGTTGGCCCTCCTCCCATTTGTATAACACCTGCTTTAGTTCTGCTCCAATGAACACACCAGTTCTGCCCAAAAGAAATGAATGTATCTGAAATGAGCTAAGTACAAAGGAGTGATCACAAGAAAGGGGGTGGGGCAAAAGGAGCATCATTAGAGACACTAATCTGATAAATTTCTTTGACTGGGTGACCAAAGTAGTTGATCAGGGAGGGGCTGTGGACATGGCCTACCTAGACTTTAGCAAGGCATTTGACACAGTCCCACATAAAAGATTAATATACAAGTTAGCCAGCCTGGGAGTGGGTCCCATGATGACAGCCTGGGTAAAGAACTGGCTGGAGAATAGGACACAGAGAGTAATAGTAAATGGAGTCCACTCTGAAAAAAGGGGGGTTAGTAGTGGGGTACTGCAGGGTTCAGTATTAGGACCAGTCCTCTTCAATGTCTTTATAAGCGACATTGCAGAGGGACTGGAAGGAAAAGTATGACTCTTTGCAGATGACACAAAGATTTGCAACAGAGTTTATGCACAGGGTGGGGTGGAAAGGATGAGAAGGGACTTGGCAAGGTTAGAGGAATGGTCAAATGTATGGCAGCTTAGATTCAATGCTAAGAAGTGCAAGGTAATGCACCTGGGAAACAAAACCAGGGAAGAGTACACAATGGGGGTGAGATACTAACAACAAACAAAATGGAAAGGACCTGGGGTAGTCATATCAGATGACCTAAAGGTAGGCAGCAATGTGAGGGCAGCAAGGAGGGCTGGGGGGATACTGGGATGCATAGGGAGAGGCATCACCAGTAGAAAACACAAAGTTATTATCCCTCTGTACAGACAACTAGTGAGACCCCATCTGGAGTATTGCGTGCAGTTCTGGAGACCCAATCTCCACAAAGACATAGACAGGATGGAAGCTGTCCAGAGGAGGGCAACTAAAATGGTGCAGGGTCTGCACTGGAAGACATATGAAGAGAGACTTAAGGAACTTAATATGTATAGCATCGAGGAAAGGAGGGAGAGGGGGGACATGATAGAAACTTTCAAGTACCTCAAAGGAATCGACAAAGTCCAAGAGGGTAGCATCTTTCAAAAAAAGAGGTGTGCAAGAACAAGGGGGCACAATTTGAAGTTAGAAGGGGGGCGGCTCAGAGGTAATTTAAGGAACTATTTTTTCACAGAGAGGGTGGTGGATGTATGGAACGGCCTTCCAGAGGAGGTTATGGAGTCACAAACAGTGGTGGAATTCAAGCATGCATGGGACAGTCATAAGGCAATTCTAGGGGGTGGGGTTAGGAAAAAGTAGGCTGCTGGTTAACTAGGATCTGCAGCTTATCCATCAGGTAGGGAAATGGGCAGACTGGGTGGGCCAAGCGGTCCTTATCTGCCATCAAATTTTATGTTTCTATGTTTCTAGGCAGTCTGATTGACCTCAGGCTTTCCAGTGTCATTAATGATGTTGTTCCTGCCCCGACCCCTTCCTTGTGATTGTGCCTCTGTATTTATAATTTGGCATACTCCAAAGGCATCGATAGCTGATTTTAATCTTACTGTCACTTCATTCAATGGCTGGGGCAAGAAGGTAGATAGAACGTGCATTTCTGTTTTTATTTTTTTGTGGTCATGTAAATAGTGAGGCTTGGGTGGGTGGAATGGGGAAGCTTTTCAAAGAAAGTGTTGGCTCTCAGCAGTGTGCCAGTTGCCATCAATTTAAAAATATGAAATACTGTGGGATCTGGAAAATGGGATAAGAGTGGGTAGGTTGCACCAGTATATTGCAATGGTGGAGGAAGTGTGGCCAGGAGACTAGCCCTGGCCTCCTGTGGAGGATAAAAAAAGTTTTGTTTTTTTTTGTTCAGTACAATTTCACAGCCAAACTGAATAATAAATACTGAATACCTGAATATTTTCAACACCGAAAAATGAACATGTGGCCTAATATTCTGAAAAAAAGGTATTCGCACAGCCCTACAGTATATCATCTCACTTCTGAACTGATAACCAAGATCGGCCATTTTCTGAACTTTGGGGCCATTGTATAATACATTTCAAGTTGTGGTATATTATGGGATATCATCACTTCTTGGGGGGGTTGAAAGCACTTGACATTGCCTCTTGTACCACAATGCACCTAAGATATGACAATGTCTCATGATATACCACATTCTGTCATTTATTATAGATTAAAAATGTGCAGACTGAAAATATTGTTAAAATATCTTTTGGATATTAAAGTTGTCATGAAGACCCCAAGGTTTAGGTTAGTATGGGAATAACCTATTTTACATCTTGTTTTTACAGGTTATAAACTAATGTGGATTCTGGCTGGAACAATACTACCTGTTCTGCTTGTGGCATCTATTATTATTATATGTTCCATATCAAGAAAAAGTATGTTTACATTTTTTTTTATTACGTGCAATGGCTGTTTGATCCTACTGAGTAAAAATAAAAACAAATACAAACAAATCCTTTCCAGGCACAATAATATGCAAACTGGAGTAGAACAAGTTGACACAGAATTACTAATACACTAACATGTGAAGTCACTGTAATTTAATTAAGTCTGGCCCCAGTTTAAGGGGGAGGGGTCTAAGCAAACTAAAAGGAATTAAAAAAGAGCTCAGGCCCTAGTTAAAAAAAGTGTCACAGTTGCCATCTGCTGACCACAGTTACCCAACATTCCAAAATAAAACTGCATGTCAATAAATTGTTTTCTGAATTGATAAGGATACTACATGAAAGACAATGTAATCCTTTGCCTTTACAGTTCAGTTTGTCCTTATGCTATTTAGGATGTAGAAATCATATTCCTAGCTCAGAATTATGATTTCAGCTCCTGAGGATTACCATGTTTTGATGCGCATTTTCCTAGTGGCAATGAGGCTAGAAATTCAGCAATTCCTGCAATTCCTAGTTGTGTAATGGAGTGTTGTTGATGCCAAATGCCATTGTTTTACTGGTCACTGGAGCCCCTCTTTAGGAGACAATCATCTGGGGTATAACATGAAACTCATAACACTATAAAGAGGTTCAAACTCTTTAATGTTTCTAGGAATCAATCCTTACAGTGGTAGTACATTCTAATATCAAATCCAACAAGGCTAAAGGTTATTAAATGGTTTTTGCTTCTAAATAACCTTCACCAGCTTCCTGTATATAATTGCTGCTTTATATAATTTGTTATGTTCTTTGCACTTTGAGTGATTGTACTTCCCTCTTGTTACCCTCTCCTTCAGGTCACATCTAAAAATGAGCTCTGGCTCACTGTGCTTTTGCCAGTAAACACATTTTAAATAAATAAATTCAGGTATATAATCTCAAGGAGCATAAGGCTGTTATCCTACTGGGCAGACCTAATGGACTAGTTCCTCTCCATGTTAAAGTTGATGTTTCTATGCTGCTAATAATTCATAACACATTTAATTTCACATTTGCCCTTGTATTCAATATGACATAATAACTGGGTTTCAAGTTCATCAGCCTGGAAGTTAGGTTACTACATATCTATCTACCTACTTTGCTACTAGTACAAGTTATTTCTTAGTAAGCTCAACCCAAATCCAAAACAGGAAAGGGCTTTTAATTTGTTGCTGGCAAAAACAGTACAGCAACATCCCGTGCTATCAAAACAGCAACATTAACTACAGCACTCGGGTAAAACATTGAGCACCAATAATGCCGAAGACCACAGGAAAAATATTGCCCCCCAACTAAAATAATCATCTCTGTGGGAAGGCAACTCCAGGATGGGAAGAAACCCATGCAGAGGTGAATTACAACACTTAACACAAAAGAAAAAATAAAACACACTGGGACCAGAATAGAACCCTGGTTCTCAGATGCTCCACTGCACTGCTGGTGGCTCTACCTTCTGAGCCATGGCAGCAGCTTGGAGGAGTGCCACCCAGCAGAGCTCTTATCCTCTGCAACACTACCTCCCACCTAACAGCTATGGGGTAGCACTACCGCTTCTCACTATTTCTCACAGGCACTATTATGTCCCTGTAGCTGTTGTAATGTAAGCAGTTTATGCCTTGCAGTTTTGCATGTGGCATTATTCATGTGACATATTGGCCTGGTACCTTTTAATTCCAATGCCCTGAAAACTTGTAATAGTTTTTAACTAGCTATCAGTGAGTTGACAAATGCGACAGTGTTCAAAGCAACATTTAAGTTCATAATGGTTCATTTTACATTTGTACTTGTCCTGGGTGCTGTCTCCTACCATTTCCCTATTTCCACTTCAGAGCCCTCTAGGGCCTTCTCCTCCCTCCCTCCCTTCCTTCCTGTCCTCCTGCAATCGCCATGTACTCTAGGCAGTGAAGTTGGTAGGGAATCCCTATCAATTGGTATTTGTTTGCACAGCATACTTATTTCATCCCTGTTTATGAAGTGTGGGGGACACTATGGATCTAGAGGCCCTTCTAACTTTAAATTGCTGTGCTACTATGAAGGAATGAGCATCATTGTAGGATCATAGGATTTTTTTTTTCTTTTTTCATACTACGGTTTTTGACCTGCTGGCACCCCTAACTCCGCTAGTGGCTCAGCTACCTGCACTCGTCTCCCCAGGGATGCTCTCTCCATGTGGGGCCAAGTGAAGTGAAGGTGGCTGGACAGTCGAGCACTGAGCCCCGCCTCATACACGGGGGCTGGCAGAGATTTTTTCTAATGGAGTCCCCCTCGGAGCTGGGAGCGTGCAATGACACTAATGCTGAGGCAAGTATCCACCCCAGCTCCACCCACATTCCAGCATTGTGCCATGTTCCCCAGCCTCCGCCAGGGGGTGAGTGACACCAAGGCCAGTTCCCTTACCCTCCCAGGAGAAGGAGAGCAGTCCTCCAGATGCTCAATCCTTCTCCTCCCCTGTCGACCCCTGGTGGCCTATGTCCGTTCTGAACACGGGTCACTGGCGTGGCACGAGGTGTGGCATCTAGCGCCTCAACCCTCAGCTCCACCAGGCTGGGCTAGGATCATAGGATTTTAAAAAATCCATTAGTGGTTAGCCATAGTGATTCGTGGGGAAAGATTACCCAAATTCCATCACTCCTTTACCTGTTGTATATAGCATGAGGTACATTAATAGAAACATAGAAACATAGAAGTTGATGGCAGATAAGGACCGCAAGGCCCATCCAGTCTGCCCATTTCTTTTTCTACCTTATAAATGTGCCATTGGCCTTTGCTCTGTCAGTGACCTATCTATTCATAGTCATTTGTATTGCTCCCTTATGCCTATCCCATGCCTGTTTGAAGCCCTGCACTGTATTCATAGCCACCACTTCTTGTGGTAAGCCATTCCATGCATCTACCACCCTTTCTGTGAAAAGAATTTCCTCATTCCCCTTAATTGGCCTCCTCTAATCTCATGCTGTGTCCACTTGTCCTGCTATTTTTCTTATATTTAAACATGTTAGACTCTTTCACCTTGTTTATGCCCTTAAGGTGTTTGAATGCCTCGATCATATCACCTCTCTCCTCCTTTGCTCAAGGGTATACATATTGAGCTCCGCTAATCTGTCCTCATATGTCTTCTGATGCAGTCCCCACCATTTTGGTTGCCCTTCTCTGGACTGCCTCAATTTGGTTAATGTCCTTGTGAAGGTGTGGCCTCCAATACTGCACGCAGTACTCCAGATGGGGCCTAACCAATGTCTTGTACAGAGGGATTATTACCTCCCTCTTACGACTTGTGATACCCCTGCTAATACACCCTAACACCCCCCTAGCCTTACCTACTGCTTTAGAGATTTGCTTGGATGATTTTAGGTCATCAGTGATGATGATGCCCAAGTCTCTTTCATCCTTTGTGACAGCTAGCAACTCCCCTCCCAGCCTATAAGTGGCTTCAGGGTTTCTCTTCCCTATGTGCATGATTTTGCACTTCTTTGCATTAAATCCCAGTTGCCACTCTTCTGACCATTCTGCTAGTTTATCCAGATCTCTTCTCATTCTGCCCATCCCATCTGGATCATCTACTCTGTTGCAGATCTTGGTGTCATCTGCAAACAGACAAGCCTTACCCTCTAGTCCATCTAGCAGGTCACTAATGAAGATGTTGAATAGGACTGGCCCCAGGACTGATCCCTGAGGTACCCACTTGTGACTTGCATCTCTTCTGACTGTATACCATTTACCACCACTCTCTGTTTTCTGCCCGTCAACCAGTTTGCCACCCAGTTGACCAACTTCTGACCCACCCTCGAGCCTACCTAGCTTATTTATCAATCTTCTATGTGGAACAGTGTCAAAAGCTTTGCTGAAGTCAAGGTAGGTGACATCAACTGCTCCCCCTTGGTCCACCACTCTGGTTACCCAGTCAAAGAAATCTATGAGATTAGTTTGACAGGACCTTCCTTTTGTAAACCCATGCTGTCTTTGATCCTGTGCCCCTATGGATTCCAGGTTTTGCACTATCCTTTCCTTAAGGAGTGCCTCCATAATCTTGCCCACTACTGAGGTAAGACTGACCGGTCTGTAGTTCCCCGCCTCCTCCCTGCTACCACTCTTGTGGAGCGGGATCACATGAGCCCTTCTCCAGTCTTCTGGGACCTCTCCTGTGCTCAGAGACTCACTAAACAATTCTGCTAATGGCTCTGCTAGTTCCTCCTTTAGCTCCTTAAGTACCCTGGGATGTATGCCATCAGGTCCCATTGCCTTATCCACCCTGAGCTTAGCAAGCTCTTGTAGGACCCTTCTTTGTGAAGGGAGTAGTGCTATCTCCTCCCCTGTGTCCATGATGTTGAGCTGTGGGCCCTGCCCTACCTTCTCTTCAGTAAATACTGAGCAAAGTATCTATTTAGGATAGATGCCTTTACATGGTCCTCCTCCTCCACATGCTCCTTTCTCCATTAGCTTAGCAACCCTCTGGACTTTCTCCTTTCACTAATGTATCTATAGAAAGTCTTGTCACTTCTTTTACTGTTTGTGCTAGTGTTTCTAGTTTGGGACTTTGCCTGCCTTACTTGCCTTACCTGCTTCCCTTAGGGCAGTTTGGTATGCCTCCCTATCTTCATCCCGCTGTGTTCCCTTATATTTCCTGAAGGCCAGCCTTTTGGCTCTGACCTTTTCTGCTACTGTATTTGAGAACCAAAGTGGTTTCCTTCTTCTTTGCACTTCCTTTTCTGTCTAACACAATGGGATGTTGCTTCAAGTATTGCATCCTTAATGCTTGCCCACTTTGCCTGTACCCCTCACCTGTGTTTCTTTTGCCAGGGCTAGCTTAACTCTGTTGGCCATCTTATCAAAGTCAGCTCTCTGAAGTCCCATATTTTTGCCTTGGAATGGGATGATTTAGATGTAGTAGCCAAATTGAACCATACCATGTGATGGTCACTGGCCCCAGGTGACCTTTCTACCTGGAGATCTGTGATCCTCTCTTGCTAGTCAGTACTAGATCTAGGATAGCCCTGTCTCTTGTGGGTTGCTGTACCAGTTGTTTGAGGCCTCCCTGCAGGGAATCCACTATGAGTCTAGTTCTGGCAGATGTTCCTGCTGGTATTGACCAATCTGTATCTGGCATGTTGAAGTCTCCCATTATCAGAACCTCCCTTTAGCTGTCATGTTTTGTATATCTTCTAACAGTAATGTGTCTATGTCCTCCTCTGGTCTGGGGCCTGTAGACAACCCAGTTCTTATGGCTGTCCCATTTCCTGTTTCCAGGGTGACCCACAGTTCTTCTGGCTCCTTATGTGTATTCTGAATTTCTGTAGCTTTGATATTTTCATTAACATACAGGGCCACTCCTCCCCCTTTTGCACCTCGTCTCTTCTGAACAATACATAGCCAGGTACTGAAGTCTCCTATGTGGTTACTGGTAAACCACGTCTCACTAATTGCTACTATGTCCAGTTTAGCTTCTGACATTATTGCCTGCAGGTCTGGGATCTTATTTCCCAGGCTGTGAGCATTTGTGTACATGATTTTCCATTGGCCAGATTTTGGTGTGTTAGTTGTTGGGTGAAGTTTGGCATTACCCCTGTGCATCGTATGGGGATACAAACCTTTTTTCTTACCTGGTGATGCAAATGAACGGCAAACACACTGAATTCCTGTTTGACCACTAGCTGAGGGGGAGGGTGTTCTTCCCATTCGACGTATGGGGTGCTGCACCCCTCTCCCCATTTGCTAGTTTAAATATTCTGCAAAGACGTCAAACTTCTGCCCCAAAGCACTGACTCCCTCTTTAGTCAGATGCAGTCCATCAAATTTAAAGAACTTTCGCTCCCAGAACTGTTGCCAGTTCCCTACAAATCTGTGTCCTTTTCCTGGCACCAGTCCTTGAGCCACATGTTTAGCTCCCCTATCTCCCCTTCTCTGACCTTCCATCCATCTGCTCCTTCTCCCAGACTGGCAGGATCTCAGAGAAGGAGATGCCAGACGAAATAGATGATAGTTTGTCACCCAGCCTAGTCAGGTGTTCCTTGGTCTCCACAACTGACCGGCTGGCGAGATCATTAGTCCCTATGTGTACTAGGACATCAATGTTTTCTCCTGCTTTGTGAACAATTTTAGCAATGCAGTCAGTGTCTCTCCATGCTGATGTACCTGGGAGACATCTGACCATCACCCCTGGCTGGAGATGGGTATCAACTCCCCGAATCATGGAGTCTCCTATGATCAGAAGTTTTTTGGATTTCCTTTGTGCTTGTTTAGTTTTGGTTCCTGATTTGGGTGAGTATTGTTGTGCTAGCTCCTGTGCCGCAGTGTCCTGCTCTGCAGTGTCTTCTGCCTCTTTATTTGATTTCAGAGATAGAGGCAGATACCTGTTTGTAGTGTTTATATGGTTTTTGGAGGTAATGTGTTGGAGAGCAGAGAGTGCCTCCTAAAGGTCTCTAATATGGGAAAGGGTGCATTCTTACTCTTCTGGGCAGATTTTAAGTTACATCAAAGGTCATCTTCAGAAATTACACAAAATGAAGCAGGTAAGTATAAGCCATTCAATATACACATGGAGAACATACAAAAGAGGCAGTATGGCGCAGTGGGTTAAGGCTCTGAACTGCAAATCTGGAGACCTGGGTTTGAATCCCACAGCCTCCTAGGTGCATACTGTGTGACCCTGAGCAAGTCACTTAACTTCCATGTGCTCCCAGGTTGCACCTGCAAACAAGCTTTCAGCTTAGTGTGTCTCACCTGGTAAAATAATTGGTTAAAAAAAAAAAAGGTAGTTTTCAGTACGAGTAGTGTATATAATCTCAAAAATTATGATTAGAGAGAAAAAATATCCAACTATACAAATACTCTAAAACCTTAAGCCAAATCAAATGCATAATTAGTAAACAGATTCTTGATTAAGGCAGCCTGGCAAAGAATTGTCAAACCAGTCATAACCTTTTCAACAGACTTGTACATCTTATTCAGTATAGAAAGTGAATAATAAATTAAAGGCGTGTTTTGCCACATTAAAAACAAGCATAGAAATAAAAAAGTGCAGAAGGCTATGTGATCTATCCAGTCTTCCATATTTGTTATATTCAACATGTCCCGTACAGGATCATGATTGAGCTTCTCCATGCCTTGCCCTCCATGATCCTTTGCCCAACCCCTTATGCCTATCCAGCTGCCTCCTAAAGGTCTCTACCATTTTTGAACTGACTAATGTTTAGGTAGCTTGTTCCTCCCTTCTACCACGTTTTCAATGAAGTAATAATGTTTCACATCCCTTGTGATCCTCCCCCAAAAGTTTATTGTTTGTACAGCAGAGCTAGTCACAATGTAATGCTATGCCTTGCATTGTTACTGCAGAGTGCTGCATTATGCTGCAGAAAACAGTGCAATTCAAGGGCAAATAAGCCCTTTTGTCATGCCATATGCCGTGACATTTAATTTGCTGCATGGTATTGTGTTGCATCCTGGCTGGCTCTGCTGCATGTGTATTGCTAATAGTTGTGAACAGCTTTCTGCAGTCCATTTTGTTAATACCATACATGTATGTGAATATTTTAGTCATATCCGCACCTCCTTTCTGGCCTTCAGTGAGTACTGAGGAGGCACTTCAATATTCTCTTAGATCCTCCCCTGTTACCACATAATATGTACATAAAAACATATGAACTAACAAAATTACCAGCAGAAACAGGCCATAATGGTCTATCTAGTCTGCTCCAGTGTGCAGCTCAGTTAGTTCCCTGGAGCTGCCAACCTTACCCTAATCCTTTAGGAGTCATCCCCCGCCATCCCAATTCCTTCCCCCATCCACATCCCAGTTCTGCCTCCTTGTCCTAATATTCTTTTTCACCCTGTCACACTCTCCATTGAAACTGGTCACCATCTTTGCAGCCACCACCTCTTCCACCAACTCATGCCACCCCATTCACCACCCTTTCAGTGAAAATGTGCTTCCTCATATCCTTCTTAAATTTACCTACCACCAGTTTTATGCTATGCCCCCTTATTGTAGCCCCTTTCTTAAGTTAAAGAAGCCCTCAGTATCAACTCTGTGCTTTCCTTTAAGGTACTTGAAGGTCTCAATCATACCTCCCACTCTCTCTTCTTTTCTCCAGGGAATGCATATTTAGTTCCTTCAGCCTCTCCTCATATGATCTGTTCCCAATGCCCTTGATCATTTTTGTTGCCCTCCACTGGACCCCCTCCAGTAGTTTGATAGCCTTCTTTGTGTAAGGGCACCAGAACTGAACACAGTATTTCTGGTGTGGTCTCACCAGCAACCTGCACAGTGACAAAATAACTTCCTCACTCCTAGATGAGATTCCCCCGGCAATGCAACCCAGCATTTTATTTGCTTTGTCTCCCTACTTTTTGGCACTGTTCTGTGTGTTTCATATCACCCCTGACCATTACTCCAAGGTCCTTTTCTTCCTCTGTCACTGTCGCCTGTATTCCCCCAAGTCAGTATTTGGCCCTTGGGTTTTTGGTTCCCATGTGCATTACCTTACACTTCCTAGCATTGAATCTCAACTGCCAGACTCCTGACCATTTCTCCAGTTAGCCAGGTCCTTCCTTAAATCCAGTCTCTCTTCCTATGTGTCCACTCTCCCACAGAGATTAGTATCATCAGCAAAAAGGCAGATTTTACTGCTGACGTCCTCCACTATGTCACTAATAAATATGTTGAATAGCACAGGTCTGAATACTGAGCCGTGTGGGACCCCTCTGGTTACAGGCCTAGGTTTGGACAATTCCCACAATCAACACACTTTGGCTCCTGTCTCCTAGCCAGCTTTTGACCCATCCCATCATTTTGTCTCCTATTACCAGGTTCCCCAGCTTGCTGATCAGCCTGACATGTGGCACCGAATTGAATGCCTTGCTGAAGTTCAGGTATAGGACATCCACCACCTGCCCCTGCCCAATGACCTCATAACCCAGTCAAAGAAGTCAATCATGTTGGTTTGACAAGATCTCTCTGTGACAAACCTGTGTTGCTTGTCATCTTGGGGGACCATTCTCCTCAAGGAAGGGAACCAGCCTTTCCTTTAGAATTGCCTTCATCTCTGCACTATCTATCTCCAGCTTAGAAATGCCCTTTTTTGGTGATTAGCACAGCACTCCAGATGTAGGCTCACTAGTAGATGTGTACAAAGTTAGCTTACTTCACTTTACAGATAAATTCACAAATTTGCCACAATTCATGGTTAATCTGCTATATGAAGTTTCAATTCATAGTATAGGGCTAAATTTGTGAATGGCAAACTTGGTATCTTTGCCAGTGAATTAGGGCGAAGTTGGGCCCACAGCTGGTGCCCAATATTTGAAATACTACAGACCAAAGTGCATAACTTTGCACTGTGCCTTGTGATTGCCCAGGAGTGGGAGGTTGCTATAGTCAGTTGAACAGCACACCAGTACTATTCAGCTGAATATAGAACCATGTCAGTGCTGTGCTAAGTCAAATACAGCAGCCCCGACATAGATCCCAAAATATGCCACCATAATGGATAGTGCTATCTGCAATATTCAAAGTGACCCATGCAAATGAGCCAATTAGGCAAATAAATGATGTTGCCCCCCCCCCCCAGTTACCAGTGCCAGAGCTGTGTAGATATCCCTTGTGCCTAGTTGTCCCTCTCCCTCTGAATGCCAGCCCATATTAAAACTGCAATGAACGCATGGTACACAGCTCATTTCAGTACCATATGACCTCCAATCCCATGGTACACTGCAACCTTCAAGGGACCAATATTTAAAGTTTTGCACTGGTGCTAATGGGTCTTTGACAACACAAACTCACTTTTGACCCAAATCCCTGTATTCAAAAGGGGCCTTTGCATGGGTAAAGAATGTTAGCGCCTGCACAAAACATAATGTATGTGGGTGGGCAAGGGTATGTGTTGGTGCTAACAGGTGCAAGTGTTCCTCCTCCCCCTTCCAGTCACAGCCTTAATAAACATAAATCATCCCTGGTGTAAGTAGTCCCCCTTCTCCAGTTGCCAGCCCATAAAATGGTAACACATTCCTGATGAGCCAGTGACCCACCCTCCTATCGCCAAACTATGATAAAGATGTATTTATTTTTTGTTTTATGTATTCAATTTATAGGATTGTTACACCTTTGAACCAAGGTCTTTTTTATAAAGGTTTCACATCAAATATAACATATGCAATAATGTATGGGGTTCTGTGTATAACAAGAATTTAATGACCACCCAAGGTGTGGGGTACTACATAAACCCCGAGGGAGTAGACCGAGGGGTTTATTAAAGCATCCCATACCAAGGGTGGTCATTAAATTCTCATTTATACACTGACTTCCATACATTGTTTTATGTAATTGCTTGGGAGTGTTTTCTTGCCAGCATCAATTTGTTAAAATTAGTACCAGTGTGGCTTGTGTGCAGCTGCTGTTTGAAAACAAAAACTCAGTTTGCTGTTTAAGCGCTAGGAGTTTGATAGATTTTTTTCCGTTCTGGCTTCACCAAAGAAAAAAAGAATAAAACCAAAAAAACAGCTTTCATGGTTTGATACCTGTTGTGACTGAGCGGGGATTAGAAGGCCATGTCCTTCCTTTGGTGATGATTGCCACTCGCTGTTTGAATATGACTAGGGTAGGCAGCTGTTGGTGAAATTTAATCCTGATTAGTAAAGGTAAAGTAGGACTGAGCATTTCATTTATTTTGCCTGTATAATTCTTTTCATGTGTGCCACAGTCGTACTTACCAAAGCGTCAGTTTCGGGGCAGGCAGGAGGAGGGAGAGAGAGAGAGAGAGAGAGAGTGTGCAAGTGCACAATGACAGAAACCAAGCACGTGTTCGCTAATATAACTCGAAGGTTATAATGGCAAATTATGATCTGTTTTTTCAGTGGGAGAAAACACACCCCAGTTATTATAAGACAGTTAACAGAACAAATAAGAATGAAAGTAGATTACATGGGGCATTAATTACAAGTAGCAAATATGTATGACTCATGTTTCAAAAATAATATAATGAAGTCAAGTAGGTAACTTTGTCAGCCCCGTGCTCAGGTAGAGGGGTATATAGAGGAAGGAGGGTGCCAGAAATAGAAAAGGGGGGAGGAAGCATACGGAAAGTTGACTTTGACAGCCAAGAGCTATGGTAGGGTGGAGTTTAAGGGAGAGAAAGTTGCCTAGCAGTGGAGAGGGAAATAGGATGGGATGGGGCAGGGAAATGGGGAAGGTTATTAGGAAAAAAGGTTCTATAGCAACCAAGTTAGAGGTCTACGACTGGGGGAAAAGAAATGCACAGTAACAGGGACAGAATTTAGGGAGGACAATCACAACTGATAAGTGCAGTGAGGTGCTGGCGTAATTTAAATTTAAAGGAGCTGAGGGTGGAGGTAGCGCTAACCTCTGAGGGGAGCTCATTAAGCAATGAAGGGGCTCCAAAATGGAAAGATCACTGCCCCTGAGCAGTCCAGCAGAAAGGGACAAGGTAGTTCATTGATGATGCACTGCGACTGTTGTGAGTATTTGGGGACAGAAAAGTAGAAGCAGGGTGGCTGATGGGGTTAGGAGAAAGCTAACTTTTTTAGCGAAAAGACTTGTTTGGTAGGAGGTCCTGCATTTGATGTTCAACCAGCTAGTTTGGGCGTAAAGGTAACAAGTATGGGTGTGCCTGTGGGCACCAGATATAAGCCAGCATGCCTTGTTCAGCGCCACAGTGATTATTTTCTATGTAGTATTGGTGGCTGCTCCATTAATTATCAATGCATAGTCGATGATGGAAACAAATGAATAGGAATGCAGCCAAATTTTGATTCGCCATCACAATTCTGGTATAATCGAGAATTTCGCCCCTGAAATATTTTAGGAAATTCATGCATTTCACCAGAATTTCACCAGTACGAAATGTGGGATTTAAAAAAAAAAATTACGTTATTTTCCCACCTCCCATCCACCAGCTAAGACCCCACATCCCTGGTGTCTAATGGCCTCACCCCCTCGGCCAGTTGCCAGTGCACAATAGGAAGACTCTCCCCTGCCAAGATTCAGCCCAGTCCCCATCCATAATTTCAGCTAAAACTAAATGTCCATGGTGTCTAGTGGCCCAACCCCCCTGGCCAATCACTGGCCAAATGAAGAATAACCCCCCCCCTCCAGATTCATACCCATCCCACCCTATAGTGATGTGCCACTGCTGCCCACCAGGGCCAACATCAGTATTTGTAATGTAATTAAAAAAAAAATCTCTGGTGTCTAGTGGACCCTCCACTACTTCACCCTGTCAGGTAGTAATACCACCCCCAGCCCACCCCCACACCCCACCACCATCTAAGACCCATCCCCACAACTGGCCACCGGCACAGCCCTCCACTCACCTCCATGGCCAGCAGCCCAACTGAGCTCAATGAATGAGCGCATGCTTGTGCAAGCACGTACTCATTCATAGCAGCTCCTGGTCATCTTACAGACATCACTAGACACCAGGGAAAGTTTTTTTTTTTAATTACATTACAAATACTGATGTTAATCCCAGTGGGCAGCAGCAGCCCTTGGCAATGAGGGGGAATGGGTGTAATTCTGGGGGTTCCTTCTTCATTCGGCTTGTTATTGGCCAGGGAGTGGGGCCACTAGACACCAGGGAAATTTAGTTTTAGTTCAAATTATGGATGGGGCTGCGGCCGAATCTATGTGGGAGAGGATTCTTCTTATTGTGATACAGCAATTGGCTAGTGGCGCGGGACCATTAGACACCAGGAATGTGGGGTCTTGGCTGGTGGATGGAAGGGGGTAAACAAATTTTTTTTTTATATTATCATCCCCCTCACTTGTCTCAAATGCAGAATTTTATTACATTTCACACACCTCTACAACTGAGGTGGTGACAACTACTTTAAGTGCCTTGGGGGTATGGCAGTGCCAATGCTGATATAGAATGCCAATTCTTGAGTTTATAGCCCTAAATATCAGGTTTATGCGCATGGAGTAGGATAAGGTATTATCAAGAGTTATGCGCAGATACTTGAAATCCTGGACTTTTTCGAGGTATATGTTTTGGTTGTTCAGAATAGTTAGGCATGCTTGCTTGTTTTTGTTATGCTGGTTGGAGAAAAGCATAATCCTTGTTTTTTTTTTATAGTTCATAAGTAATTTTTGATGTTCAAATCAGCACTCTACCACCTCAAAACCTGATTGAAGATCTCTGGTGAGCAGAGTGGGGTTGGCCTGGGAGGAGAAAAGGACAGCATCGTCTACGTAGAGTATGATGTTATTGGGGCAGGCTTTAGGGAGTATATTGAGAAAAAGGCTGAACAGTAGAGACCCAAAGATGGAGCCTTGGTGGACCCCGGAGCTAACCGGGCAGCAGCTAGAAAGGGTATCATTAATTTTGATTTGCTCTGTCCTGTCCTCAAGTTAGCTATTGAACCATCTGGTGACCTCTTTGGAGAGACCGGTGGTCCAGAGTAAGTGGAGTAGCAGTGAATGTTTTACAGTATCAAAGGCATTGAAGAAGTCGATGTAAATTGACCCCACCACTTGACCCCGGTCAAGAGCACTGTGCAACAAATCCATATATTCCAGCATGGCAGTGGTCGTGCTGTGCGTTTTCCTGAAGCCATGTTGCTCAGTGCATTGAATGTTGTACTTGGTCAGGTATTTGGACAGTTGATTGGTGACTATGCACTGTAAAGCTTTAGAGTGAGGGTGGGATGGAAATAGGGTGATAGTTTGAGGGCTGTGATCTGCCTCAGTTTTTGTGAACTAGCATAAAAATCACTGCTTTCCAGTGTTGAGGGAATTGCTCACATGAGAGAGAGAGAGAGAGACTGAGAAGTGTTGTAAGGGGCTTGAGGACTGCATCAGGTGTCAGGTTAAGGAGCTGGAGATCTATGGTGTTGCTGCTAAACCTGGATTTGCCAGGTACCCTTAGGATATATTGATGTATTTCCTGGCATCTTTCAAGGTGACACACTTGAAGAAAAAGTGGGGGGGGGGGGGATCAATGGCATTGATGGGGTGGTCAGATTCATTAAAAAAGTCAGAGGGGAGTATCCCACTGAGGCCTGTGAAGGAGTTATTGAGGGTGTCTGCAATTTGTGCAGGGTCCTGTAAAATAATCCCATTTACATGAATCATATTAGGGAGTGTTTTAGAGAGTTTCCTGGTAAGGTCCTTACTGTTTTTCCAGAGGCGCTTCCTGTTTCTCCCAGGAGTTTGAGATCTCCTACATGAAATGTTCCATTTTGGCCCATTGAATTTCCTGGGAAGAAGAGTTTCTTGCCACCTTGTGCCATTGCATATCTACTTGCCTCCCAGAGGCAAGCACATGGTGCCCGAGATTATCCCTGTCATGCATCATTTTTTTTAAGGCAGGGGTGAGCCATGTATTCACAACACCTTTAGACTTATGTTTATGAAAAGGGGCAAATATATCACCTGCCTTGTTAAATTGGTTGATCAAATAGTCAAGGGCGGTGTCCACACTGCGAGCTAAGCAAATGGGGGACCAATCACATTGCACTAGATAGTGCTGGTGGTACTTAAGTTGCTCTTTTTTTTAGTAACACTGAGATGTAATCTTAGGTGGTGCCTTAGGAGTCCTACTTGACCAGCAGCATGTGACTGGGGAGTGGTCACTCAGTAAGTCTGGCAAAACCTCCGTAAGACCAGGGTTGTTCATTCTGGGTAGGTGGTAAGGTTGAGATCTAGAAGTGTGCTTCTACCAGTTCTGTGGTTGATCCTAATGGGGTAGTAATAATTTGGGTAATATTGATGGCTGCAATGGAATCCTTGAAAGGGTCAGCTTCAGAAGCCAACTAAATAGTGTTGCTGTCCCTTAACACTACCACTTCAGCACTGGGGGGCATGTCTGCTATAGTAGGTAGTCATGGATCAGTTTAAAACCTGTTGTTTGGTTATGGGATTGAATGTAGATGGATAGTATTGTGATTGATTTACCTTGCTGGCCAAGAGTGACCTTGACAGCTAGTACTTGAGAGTTGTTCACAGGGGTCATTTGTGAAAGGGCTTGTCCATATAGTGTGTTTCTAATGTAGAAAGCACATCCTCCTTCTCCTCTTTTATCAGACATATCTTGCCTAATTAAGGTATATCCAGCTATTGAGATGGAGATGTCAGGGACCTTAGGGGACAGCTATGCTTTATTTATGGAGAGCACATCTGGATTGCAGATCATCAAATTTAGGTAATATGCTTCTGATGTTCATGGAGGAAAGTTTAAGTGAGCTGTTGTGCCTACCATTATTAAAAGCTGGCTGAGGTGGGCCTGGGTTTAGGTGAACATTGCCCAACAGGAGAAGGAGAAGCAGGACAATCCTATGCAAATAAAGTTTGAGTTTCATAAGTGGAGTGTGCAGTCTCGAGTCTGTGGGTTTTCTCAGTCTAGAGTAAAAGAGAGAGGAGGTGAGAAGTTGAATGAAAGGATTAGATAGTGTAACAGGGTAACCAGTTGCTCAGGCAGCCAGTGGTGTGTTCCTAGGGGCAATTCTATGTGAGGTGGCTGTAGTTTCAATGCCCTGTGGTATGTCATTTAGACATGTGAGCAGGACGTAGGGTATTTTTTTTATCACTGCTCTATTTTTTTCTCTCCTTGCAGCCACAGTCCTGCTGTACATCCAGCCACCACTCCTACCTTCACCTCCAACCCCCAAAGCTGACGTGCCCAGCTGGCATATGCAGCTATGACCATTGAGAGAGGCTTTCTCTTCAGCCCCCACACCCGGTGAGGATCCACTACTGGCACACGCCTATTTCAGGCATTGTCAGCCGGTAAAGTGAGAGGCCATCAAGCTGCCGCGGACCAAGCTGCCTTTACCCTTTTTCTCCCAATGGGAGCGCGGATGTGCAATGACATCCATGCACAACGTGCAGACGTCTGCTGTGCTCCCCCCGCTGAGCACCCACGTGACTGCAGTTCCTCCAGCCTCCAGGCATCCCCAGGGACTGCCAGAGTGTGGCGTGCACCCACCCTTTTCCTCAGGACCAGGAGAGCTGTTGTCAGATGCTCGATCCTAGTCCTCCACTGATGACCCCCCGATGACCCGGGCTCATTCCTGAACCCGGGTTGCAGGTGTGGAGCTAGGTGTGGCGTCCAGCGTCTCAACCCTCAGTACCACCAGTCCAGCTAGGACGTAGGTTTTTGGGTTGGTGACCCTAATGCATGCAGGAAATACAAAGGAGAGGAAGAAGGTAAGTGTGGCCAAGTGGCTAAGAGGTACCATTGTATGTGCCACAAACAGAGTGTGACTTAGAACAGGGACGGAGAAGATAATGTTGCGGAGGTTGCTGGAGAAAAATAGTATGGGGCCAGAATGAGTAAGGTAAATGGTAGAAGGGCTGTCAGGGAGTAGAGGGTAAAATGGGGGTGGGTCCAGGTATATGCAATATCCAGAGGGTACGTTAGCCTGTGGGTTAACTCATTGCCTCCACAGGAACTCTCTGAAGTTGCTGCACTTGTCTCCTGTATACTGTTAACAGTGAATCCTGGGCCTTTCTAAGCAAAATAAAGCCATAATCGGCATGCCGCAAACAAATGCTAATAGCACAAAAATCATAAGCGTTAGATACAAAGTATGAGTGGCAAAATTGTTCAGCATAAAATTACCTTTCCAATGGTGATATGCAAGGAATAATAGGTAATTTAGTTTTATTTCTGTGCTGGTCGAAACAGCAAAGCAAAATATTTTTTTCCACTAAAAAAATGCACCTTAAGCCCTTTTCTGTTGGGAAATATGTAACATATCAACACCAAATTAAGCATCCAGACATTAGATGTAGTTTTAATAATTTGTTTGCAAAAAAAAAAAAAAACAGCTATGTCTGTGGTATTAAACATAATTTTTCCCCATTTGAGTCAAGGTGTGTTGGTGAGGTTTGAGAGACAAATCTGAACCATACACACCATACCATAAACAAATGCATATAACTCCTAAAGTGTACATGATACACACAACGTATCAGCGGCAAAGCTGTTCCACACAAAATTTCCTTTCCAACAGTGCTATGCAATCGACTGTGCTCAATTCAGTTTTTGTTTTATACTGGCTGAGATACCCAGAAAGTGTGTTTTTTTCAAAGTGTTTAGGTGGTTCTAGATGGACAAAATGTCATAAACAAAGGTGAATAACTACTAAAGTGAACATGATACACACAAAGTGTCAGTGGCAAAGTTGTTCAACACAACATTACCTTTCTAATGGTACTATGCAGTAAATTCTAATCAATTCTGGCTGGCAAGTAATATTAAAATATGTGAGTAATGTCTCCAGACATTTCTAGGGCACACAGGAAGTCTGTAGGTGACTTGTGTAGTTGTTCTGGGACACACTGCAGTAGATTTGCTGATGCTTGCAGGTGTTTCTAGGAGGCAATGAGTTAAGTGAGTCAGTAGGACAGACTAAGATCTAGCTGCTGCAATGGCAAAGTGGTTAGGTTACTCGCCTCAGGAATAAAAGGTCAGGGGTTCGATTCCAAGGGGAGTAGAGAGGGTTTTTCAATAGGGGAGGGGTAATGTAGAAAGATAGCTAGAAACAGTGCAGCAGTGGTGTCGAGATGAGATAGTGAAAGAAAAGGAGGGCTCGATAGTGACTCCTAGTGGCCACAGGTAATAAAGTGTTGCAGAGTTAGTAGGGTGATAGAGTCTGGCTGTCCTAGTCACATGATAATTCATGTGGTACCATTGACCTATAATTAAGAGTCTGGGTCAGCAGGGCAGTCACAGGTTGATGTCTGTACCTTAGCAGAGACTGCTGGCAGATCTCTGCAGGTGAACTATGTTTGGAAGCTACAAGGGATGAGCCAGTGGACAAAGGAGATGAGGAGTTAAGAATATCTGGGTGTGCTTAATGGAAAATAAAGGCTCCAATGTCAGGAGGAGCAAGACACAAAGGGGGATGGGAATAAATCTAGGTCATTCGGGGGGAAGGAGGTTTGAGCATCCCCTCAGACACTATTCTCCTCTGTTGGGGAAAGTGAGCTGTTGCACCAGTATGTATGGAATCTCCAGTGCAGGGATGGGTCTTTAGGTGCTTGACTGGGATATGCAGACACATGTCTGTGGTGTGCCAGTGTCCTCAGGGGGCAGAACTTCTGGGGACCGAAGAAATCCACTGGCACCAAAAACATTTATAGCTGGAGTACAGCATGATTCCCCTCATGGGGGATGGGAGGAGAACAGAGCCTCAGATGGTCTACATAGCCACCACTAGGGCTGAGCATGTTCCAAATACCACAAATAATGCAGTACTCATTATTTGGATCCTGAATAATGAACAGTGCACTATTCGTACCCCTATTTGGGAAACACCTATATGTAGTATTTGAAACATAAAAAAGCAACCTCAATCCTCCTCCCTAGCCTAGATCCAGTTAGATACAGAAGCCTCATCCTCCCACCCTCAGATAGCACCCAAATCTCACTCTCCTCCCCCTCAGCACCACATTTTGACATGTCAGATTAATAAAAAAAACTGCAAGTATGGGTGACCAGCACAACTCGTCAGCCTCCGTGGCCAGCCACTGAGGTTCATAACTGTCATTACCCCTCCCACCCCAGGTAGCTCGCAGCAGCCCCCCCCTCACCTGAATGAAAATCAGAAGAGAAGGCAACTGACACAGCCACCCTCCTCCATGGCCAGCTGCCTTCCTCTGAATGAAGGCATTCTGTGTTTACTTGCTGATATAGTAAAACAGCTGATCATGTAATCAGCTGTCTTTACAATGCGAGTAGGCACATGTGCAAGTCCCTCATTCAGAGGAAGGCATGGCCATGGAGGAGGGCGGCTGTGTCAGTTGCTCTCTCTTCGATTTATATTCGGGTGGGGGGCTGCTGCTAGCTACTGGGGGGGGGGGTGATGACAGTCATGAACCTTGGCAGCCAGCCATAGAGGCGGTGGGTTGTGTTGGTCACCCATCCTTGTAGTTTTCTTATTATTCTGGCAAGTAAAAATGTGGTGCTTGGGGGAAGGGGAGGATTTGGGTGCTAACTGTGAGTCGAGGGATGGGGACTTCTGTATCGAAATGGATCTGGGCTAGGGAAGAGGATAGGGGTAATGTTGGCTTTTTTGATCTTTTATTACAGAACATGAATACCAAATATTTTGGTTGAATACCTGGGCACTGAATATTTGGATGAATATTTGGTAAAAGGTATTTGCACAGCCCTAGCTGCCACTGAGCCCCCTATTGGGAGTGAGTGAAAAAATGTGACTTTAAAAAAAAGTAGTGGTTTTGCTTTGTCTGCTGAAACAGCACTGTGTGGGGTGGGGTAGGTATTTCAGCTTGTAAGAGCATGCAAGGCAATCCTGAGAGCACTAGTCTGACTTGTTTTCTTCAGTCTTACTTCTTAATAATTTTTGTCTGTGGTCCGTTATTTGTCATTTTATTTCTGTAGCACAGTTTTGTGGGTTAATTGAATTGTTAGTCTGTTTCTATATTGATTGAGATCATTTTGTTTAGTTCTTAAAGTGATAGGATTACTTACAGTACCTTCTTTTGAATCACCCATTATAAATATGTGTGCCTTCTTTAATCCCCATCGTGTTAACAACAAAAAAAACTTTCTGGGCTGGTTGTACTGCAGCTACTAATAGCTCAGTAAACTGTTCTGTTCAGATTCAGATCACATTGCTAATCCCTCTTGTGAAGTGTTGTCTGCTGCTGCTGGTACTTACGTTTAATGCGCTGTTTATTTTTCCTTGCAAATCTAAATTTATGAAATGTTCTCCATTTCTTCACAAATTTGATTGTTTGCTAGTGATGCACTGAAAGTGTCTAGCGCATGGCTGGCAAGTAGTCTAGGTAAGCCCCATGCAGGACTGGCACCAGGTATCAGTGCCAAAATGGAATGTTAGCACTGCCAACTGCCGCCATTTCTTTCCAACAGCCATAGAAAGTGAAAACATATCATTTGCATACCCATTAACAACTCGCAACACTACTCACATGCTGGCCTTTTAAAGAAATTCCAAGCTTAAAGCAGCAGAACCTCCAGATCGCCAGTTTTTGTTATCATCTCTGTTCAAGTAATGCTACATTTTTCACTTTAATCTCAGCTGCATCGAAGTGGCTTTCCGCCATCAGCTCGCCTGCTCCCTCTGTCCCTCTCTCACACACTCTCCTGACTGTCAAATATATAGTATGTATTAAAAACCCTAACCCCACACTCATATAAAACAAAGTCTGGTCAGAGTCGATATGGCTATGGAGAGCTTTTAGGATGCTTTTACCCATTATTTCTAATGAATTTGCACAATGCAGATCTGCTGAGAGGCAGTTTCAATGTGGTCTTCCTTTTACACATTTTTACAATGTAGTTTCCTAGAATATGCCTGCTGATTGCTATATGTTTAGCCTGGATAGTTCACAGAACAAATGGCACCTTATTTGCGGGTGGTGCAGCACTGGCAGTAGGATGCTGGAATGTATCATACATAAGCATGAGATGTGTGTGGGCGATAACACCCAGTGGCCATACACCTCAGGCACTCGCATGGAGATCCATCGTCCTGGTAACATAGAAACATAGAAGTTGACGGCAGATAAGGACCGCAAGGCCCATCCAGTCTGCCCATTTCTTTTTCTACCTAATAAATGTGCCATTGGCCTTTGCTCTGTCAGTGGCCTATCTATTCATAGTCATTTGTATTGCTCCCTTATGCCTATCCCATGCCTGTTTGAAGCCCTGCACTGTATTCATAGCCACCACTTCTTGAGGTAGGCCATTCCTTGCATCCATCACCCTTTCTGTGAAAAAGAATTTCTTCACATTCCCCCTTAATTGGCCCCCCTCTAATCTCATGCTGTGTTCTCTTGTCCTGATATTTTTCTTAAATTTAAACATGTTAGACTCTTTCACCTTGTTAATGCCCTTAAGGTGTTTGAATGCCTCGATCATATCACCTCTCTCCCTCCTTTGCTCAAGGGTATACATATTGAGCTCTGTTAATCTGTCCTCATATGTCTTCTGATGCAGTCCCTGCACCATTTTGGTTGCCTTTCTCTGGACTGCCTCAATTTGGTTAATATCCTTGTGAAGGTGTGGCCTCCAATACTGCACGCAGTACTCCAGATGGGGCCTAACCAGTGTCTTGTAAAGAGCGATTATTACCTCCTTCTTACGACTTGTGATACCCCTACTAATACACCCTAACACCCCCCTAGCCTTACCTACTGCTTTAGAGGTCTGCTTGGATGATTTCAGGTCATCAGTGATGATGATGCCCAAGTCTCTTTCTTCCATTGCACTGCTCAGTGCAGGTGACAGCCAATGCTGTACCCACTCACACAGGTCCCGGAACAGGCATGATACAGCCAACGTCCCATTTGTTTGTACAATTGGGAAACCACGGATGCAATATCCACAGCCTGGAGCATACACTGCAAATGGCATTGCAGGATACTGCACCCCATGGCACCCAGGATATCTCAGCAGCCCAGAGGGTGGAATGTTACACAGGGGAATGGGGGAGAGTGTCAGCCTGCAGCAGTGTATGACAGCAGGAAGATACAGCATCGACAAGGCATGCATGGGAGGAATGTCAATTCCCTCTTAAGGTTTGCCAGGGACATGCACGTGGCTGCATATGCAGGTGGGTCTGCAGCTTGTGTAGTGCCCCAATGCATGACACAGCCACTTTGGTCATTCTGGAGTGCAGGTTCCCAGCTCGGGTAAAGTGTTGTCAGCAGCTGACTGTGGCAGGGTGTGGAGGGCAGTGCCAGTTTCTACAACAGGTTGGGTATGGAGGGAGCGGGTGTCCACATACCAAGGTGGTGGGTGGGGGTTCTCTATGCTGTGGATATGGACCAGGGTTTCCTCTGATGCAATTGGGTCCAGGGGAGGCCATACACTATGGAGCTCTTTGGGGATGGAGTTGGATCGATCAGGAATGGGAGGAGGTACCTCTAGTTCACCAGGGCTGCCAGGCTGCTGTGCACCTGGGTGCAATTTTGCAACCCACCTGTTGGTGGGTGGCTGGCCGGGTTGGGCCAGCTATTCATTGCCTAACTGTGGGCCATGCTGCTCTGGACTGTGAGGGATGCATTCCCACTGAGTATGCCGCAGCACAGCATATGCATGGGAATGCACCCTTGACTTGCATGGCATACTATTTGTGTGCACCCTGGCCCATTCCCTTGTGGCCAGTGCATCCCACATGTCTGAATATCATGCTATGGTGCATTGTTTGAGTTGTGCGGCACATCTCCCTTTTCTTCCAGAATGTGCTGTACATCTCCTTTGAATATGGGAGCCCTGGACTAGGCTACCCTGAAGGAATACATTTTCAAAATGGTAAAATCATGGCCCCACTGAAAACAAGATATTGCATCTAATCTGAGACAGCCTGAGTAAATGCAATGCAAACATGTGTAAATGAAGATCACTTTGACAATGAGATGTAGCATCTCCCCTGCACTAACCAGGATATAAAATATAGGATAAGAAATATTTAAAGGAACTCTACTCTAAACTGAACTTCACTGTGTTCACTGACATCAGCAAACAGTTTCTTTATTGTTTTATAACATATTAGAATTCAGTATTTATTTTGAATGTTGTGGCCATGAGGATGGTGTGTACAGTGTGTGTGTGTGTGTTTGCTGCAGCTTAATATATTTTTTCCCAAAAAGCATAGTAAAAAATGCCTGCTGATTGCTACATATTCAGTCTTGGTAGTCCACTGAAGACCTGGCATATGTCTGAGACAGTTCTTATCAGATAGTGTCTTTAGAGGTTAAAAAAACAGAACAGTGTAACTTATAGATTTGCTGGTAAAGGGATTGCATTTATAAGGTATGAATCTTTCTTGAAAGACAATACATTCCCAAGTGAAACTAATAGTAAGAAGCTGTTTAAATGCTAAGTATTTAAATGTTCAAGTTGTTGCATTCTGAAGGGGATAAACAAATCTTCAGTTTAATAGGCAACCAATATTTAGCAAATATTTAACAAGCTGTTTCAGTTTTCTAATGGCATCTGATAAGCAGCTTGGAGCTGTGTCTCCAACATTCTTAAAAGAAGGAAGAGAGTATTTTATTTGAGTTGGCATGAAAGGATACACTGAAAAGTCCAAAACATGTGTTCCCCGATAATCCATTTTCCAGCTACAGATAGCAAGATGGTTGTGGGCTCTGCCCACAGCCATAAAAATGCTGAAAGAGCTTATACTAGCATTCTGTCTTCACCTTCTTGATCACTTGCAGATGCCTATGTTACACCATGCACAGTCACTACTCAGCAGTTGGTCCCACACCACGCTCCACCTTGCTCAGTCACTTGTTCCAATTTAAAAGGAAAATATAATTTTAAAAGGAAATGTGGATATGGAATCAAATAAGAAGAAGTGTGTGTGTGTGTGTGTGTGTGTGTGTGTAGAGGAAACCATGAAAAACATTTCAATAGGAAACTACAGCTACAGTGGATACAAATAGACAAAAGTCCTTTCATTAAAAAAAAAACACCAAAGTCATGCAGGCAGAGAAACTATTTTATTTAAAATAAAGATGTAGATGTAACTTTTTAATGAATCCTAACAATTTTAATTTTGGCATCGATGTACAATTTAGATTCCCATTTCAGAAGTGCACTAGACACTTCTAGTACATGGCAGGGGCTGAAGGCTCTCAGCCTGCAGCCTTGTACCTCACTATGCCCCTGGCTATGCACTAGAAGTGTCTAGCACTGACCCCATCATGTCTTGTTGCTTAAATATAAAATGTCTGGAAAGAGACACTCAACTAAATGGAGAACTGCTGATGAGGTGGCCAAGAAGTGCATAGGTTCAGTGAGGCAAGGTTGCTACACCTAAAAAAACACAGGTACTTCTGTAGCAGCTTCATTCATTGGCTCTAGGGTCAGAAGAAGTAGTAGTAGCAAAGGAGTAGCTGGTGGAAGCTGTGGTGGCATTAGATTTGCCAAATTATTCTCTGCCACATACAGTACAGTATGTGGTATCTATCATAATGGGTGATGAAGGAGGCAGCAACAAGACGATCAGTTCAAGAGGTAGCAAAATCTCTGGCTCTGGAACAGTGGTTGTGGAGGAGGTTGTTGGTGTCTCCATGACTGCTAGTGGTGGTGGTGGTGGCACTCAGTTTGATCTAGATGATAGGTTCCCATTCCCAAATGATAGTGTTGAGCTTGACAGAAAGTTATATCAGGTCTCTTGTATGAATTGAATGATTTTGCCTGCAAAGGGGGCTATGAGGTTAAAAGATAACTGCTTTATTCCAATGTATGGAATGCAATTGTATTTCTGTATGTTTTTGGACAAAAATTAATAAACTTTATGTGATAAAAAAAAAATCACTGCTTTCTTTTGAGCAGCACCCATGAATCCCCCTGAGTCCAATGATCACTGACCATACAGCCACGCCGAGTCCAACTGTTTGGTAGCATGACACCCAGGAACATCCAGCCTACAGTGCACAGCATGTTTATTGAGCATCGTGCCAAATACCCAGTCAATCATGCTATTGCATGGGAAGTAAATGCAGCAACCACTGAAATGCCTGCAACTGATCTACTGCCATTCTTTGTGTGGATAATGTGGGATTTAGAAGGTTGATGTTGTGTGATTGTCCCAAATGGAAGATTCCCTCTGAAATGTACTTCTATACCCATGCCTCTTGTCATGAAGTCTAACAGATTCTAGGAGATCCATTATTTGCTCCTTGAAATTGTTTCACCCAAAGAGTCAGCACCCAATTTTATGCTTTCTAAAAAGTTATTTGATCCTTTAATAAGAGATAAATGAACTGTGGTAACACTATGTAAGTTTAACACATGACTTGCATATTAAGATGTTAAAAAAGGGTAAGGGGCATGATTAAATGAATGATGCTGATAGGCCATACATTTAGAGCAAATCAGCTTGTTAAACATATAATGCAGTTTCCAGTCTCAGCATTTGATGGCACAGCATGAAACTGAACTGAGGCAAATTTCTTTAACTGTTAAATTAATTGCTACTCTATGCATGTTTTTGCACATGAGCACTAGCTGGTGTTTATGTATATATAAGTCTGTTAAAACAATGCTAGTTATCTCTGATGAAGCCTGGCATAGGCTAGAAAATGTAAGAGTTTTTTCTACCATATTTGTGCCATAATGGTTTAGTAGCCAATTTGTATTTTGCACTACTGCACTTGCACTTTGCTTTGGAATAAAGCTGCTTTTGTAAATTAAGTCCTGACTGGGTGCTGACTCTTTTTGCTTGGACTATACACTAGATGTCATAGCACCAGTCTGCTGTCAGTGTGGCTTTCCTGCTTTTTTCTTGATAATAGTTTCCAACAGTTTCACCACTATAGAGGTCATGCTAACCAGTTTATAATTCACAGGATCCTCCCTGTCCCAGTGATAGGGTGAGGCCCAGCCTTACAATATTATGAGGGACCTTCCCCTTTAAGCCTGCTGCAACAACACCTTGTTTCTATTTTTTTTCTATTCTATTTATTCTCCTATTTTCTGTGCAGAGTAGACTGGCCATCTGCAAAGTTTGTTTTCCTCTTGCTTTCATCTCCTTCTTTCTATTTTTTCTTTCTCATTCTTTGATCCCTCATAATTGAATGTGCATATACAAAGGCACAAATCCATGCAGTATATATTGTAAGTAGATGGAGTCTGCTACTTTGTTATAAGAAGGTTTTTTTTTCTTCTTCCCTTCTCTTCAGCAGCTTGACAGCTTGAAAACAAGTTGTCCTGTACAAACAAGTTATTTTTGTTTAACAAGATAATTTTGCTCTATATAAAAAAATGAAGCAGAGTGTACAGTATATGTAGCCTGTCAGTATGGGAAGAGTTGTTGTCACGTGCCTCCCACATCAGGGTGTTCTGATCCACTGCAATTTTTCCCAGGCATTGTTCTGTGCACAGTGTAAAGGTTGATTGATTATAATTTATTGTTCAACAATTGCCATTACAAATACATATAGACATATCATACAAGATATACAATACAATAGACAAAGTATATAATCACATTGTCCAATGCCTCATATCATATAATAAAAACAGCAGTGAATAATAAATTGTAAAAAGATGTCCAAAAATAACTCTGACCCTTCCCACCGACAGAACAACAGATGATCAGATACAGTGGTTTAAATTACAACATGATATGCAATTCTAATGTAAAGGCTTTATGTAATTAAATCCAGGTTTTTATGCATAGCCATTCTTTTCTTTCTGAGCATAGTAATCTCAATTAAGTACTGAGCTAAATTTGTAAGTAACTCCATATTTTCTGAGTTATACAATAAGTCCAACATGTATCTGTCTGGAACATTACAGATATCCAAATACTGCTTCAGAAAAATAACTCTTTCTCATACCAAGAACACCTCAATATTACATGCTTGAGATCTTCAATTTCCTGTAAGTTGCAATAGCAGAAATTAGAAGTATTGGATTCCCTGTTATATCTGGCTTCCAACAGCACACTATAAAAAACTTCAAACCTAAATCTAGTCAAAATAGTCCTATATCCATGTGTTTTAATTATATTCAAATATGGTTTTAAGTTATACTCTTTATTATTGCCCACTAGCCAATTTGAAATTCGTATTTTTTTAATTCTAATAAATCTTTTTGCCTGATGTCTGATAAAGTTTCTTAGTAATGTACCTCATATACATTCTTTTTAAGTTGATATTCTGCCTTCCCCATACATTTAAGTATGTTAATCCATTATTATCTAATATCTAATAATCTCTCTACCCTGTTTAACCAGCAATCCCTCTTAAAACATGCAAGATTTTCTTTTTCCTTCATACATATCTTAATAAGATTATCAGTTGTTTGTGTCTTCATTTTTACCCCAAAATTAATTTGTTTTGCTTGTACCATGAAGGTAAGACTATGCTGACACAGTTGTGATCTAACCAACTCAGCAGGAATACCCATTGGAAGTCTAAGAAGCTTTTTATACGTAATATTCAGTATCGACTCAAGTGAAGTAATATTGGCCCCACCCATACTTATGATGAATATAGCATCTGAAGAATAACTTTAGCATTAATAGTTTCTATAAATGGAATTGCCGTACAACCCCCATACAGATAATTAAACCTGTTCAAAGCCTTTATTGTATTCTTAGTTTTATTAAGTAAGTATTTATTATGTTTATTCCATGATAGATTACTAGCAAGCCACAAACCCAGATACTGATATTCCTTAACATATTTAAGTCTCTTATTTCCTATGTGTAAAAATCTGTATTTTTTCCTTCTACCAAATACCATAACCTGCAGTTTTGAGGCACTAGGCTTTAAGTTTTGTGAGGTACTCAATTTATCCAGTAAATTCAAGGCCTTCTGTAGGCCCAATCTGGTAGCTGAAATTATTGCAATACCATCTGCATAAGCAAGAACTGGAATTTTGTGGACACCAATTTTAGGTGCATGCTGATCATTATCATGAAGTGCAAGTCATATATAATTTATGTTAATATTAAAAAGCGTGGGGGCCAGAACATAGTCCTGGTGAATGCCTAAGTTTGTTCTGATTTTACCTGTTACATCCCCAGCCTTTGCACATTTAACCTGTACCCAGGTATCAGTGTATAATCTATGAAATAAACTAATCAGATTACAATCGATACCCAATTTGTACATTTTATTCCATAGTAGTGTTCTTAACAAAAATTCAAAAGCAGATGAGAAACCTACAAAGACAACAAAGAGTGAATGTTTTCTAATATTATAATATTTTTCTCGTAAGTGTACTAACAGAAAAATCTGAGCATGAGTTCCTTTATTTCTAGGAAAAAAACAGCTTGCAAGTGTGATAATGTTTTATTCAGTTCTAGCCAATTAATCAATCCATTTAAAAGTACTTTTGCAAATAATTTTGCAAGATTATCAAGAAGGCTAACTGGCCTATAATCTTACTGTTCAGTTTTAGCTCCTTTTTTATGTATAGGTATTATGTAACTGCCATAGCAAGTCTTAGGAAAATAGTCATACATTATCATTTTATTAAATACATCTTACAAAACATGAAACCACCAATCACTATTCTGCTTACAAAAATATACTGAGAAATTATCCAGTCCAGGAGATTTATTTTGTTTAAAGCTGTCAATAGCCTGGCCTACTTCTTGAGCTGTGAACCAGCTAAAGTCTCCAATAATTTCATTACTGATGTGCTCATTAAAAACTTTATAATCAAAAAAGCATTCTAGTAAAGAACAGTAATCCTCCCATAGATCAGGGGTAATATAAATATCCAGTTTAGTCTTAATTCATTTTGTTCCACTAGCAACTAGCATCCACAATGTTTTATCATCTCCACTCAATACTGTTTTATATATTACATTCCACAAGTGCTCTTGATGTTCTATTCCTTTCCTGTTAACATGAACTTTAAAATTTTTCCTGATTAAATTCAGCTTGTTTATGTTTTTTCTGTTAGGATTCATTTTACTAATTCTTAACTGTCTATTTAATTTCCTTTTTTCCTGCCTGCAAAACTTATAGAACCAATTTTCATGTTTAGTGACTATACCAGGCTTTCCAGGGTCCACTATCAGTGTATCCATACAAACAAAATATATTTGCAAAATTAGATTGTATAACTGCTCTGGTTCCATATCAATTTGAAGATTTGATGATAAAGTATCCCTAAAGTGGGCAGATACAGTGCTTAATTTATCATTATGAATTTTATCCCACCTTACTCTGTTATTCCTGATATGTATTACTTCCTCCTCTAAATGAACATTAGGTTGAATAGTTGTCCTATATACCAGTATGGGCATATGATCACTTTCTACTCTTTGTAATATTTTGAAATCAGAGTATCTCACATAATCATATATTGTACATAAAACAACATCTATTGTTGAAGTTCCCCTTGCATTCAAATAAGTAGTCTTTCCCTCAATATCAGAGGGAAGTCTTCCATTTAATATTATTAGTTGTAATGTAGCTTTTAACTTTGCCATGTGTTGATATTTACCTGTATTTTCTTATCCTTAGATTTCCTTTCTGGTATACCCAAATGTATAGCCTTTTCCTTTAAAGCATAATTTTGTTTATCATTTGGAAACCTAATATTAAAATCACCCACTATCAAAAGTTCAGTATAGGAATTATCATACATTATGGATGTTATGTCTTGTACCATTACATCTAATAGTTTTTTATTGTATTGAGATGACTTGGAAGGAGGGTCATAAAGATTCACCACTAAGAGTATATCATCTCTAAATCTGAGGACCACAAGCAAATTGTTTGATTTTATTTTAGTGGTAATGACATTAATATAATCTTTAATCCTAACATAAATAATCAATCCCCTATATAGCAGCCCATCTTTTTTTTGTTTTAAGCCTGGACTCTTTATAAGAATATAACCATTAAGTGGAATTTTCTCCAAGTCTTCTTTATAGTGCCAAATTTCTTGGAACGAAATAATGTCACATTGACTCAAAAATGACATAAATTCAGTATCTACATATTTAGGAATAATACCTGCAATGTTCCAAGACAGTATACCAATTAGATGTTTATGCTGTTCCATGTATACACTTGTTGAGGTGCCCAAATGATCATAGCACTGATGAGGAAAATTATAGATTGACCCCACCGACCCCAACTTCGAAGATGGTCAGTCATTTTCCTCACCCAAGGCCTCAAATCTGTTGGCCACCTCTATGGTATAAAGAATATTAAAATCCACAGGATAAACCTCTTCCTGTCCTGCAATTCCTTTTTCAAGAGAGCTAAAATCAACAATATGGGTACCCAGATTATCCAATCTGTGACTAACACGTAAAAGTTTATCTACCAAAAACTGATTATTTAATGTTAGGACTATCTGGTTGCCATCTTCCCTCTTTTTATATACTATATAAAGATCTACAATATCATCTGTATAAAATTCAAGTTCCAAGAAATTAATCATGGTCAAATTTTCATAAGTTTCTAAACCTCTCAGATTTAAAACAAAAATATAAACTGTGGTACTTAAACAAACAGCGGGTACATTATCAGACAACACGATATCCTGTAATGTATGCACAGCTGCAATTTTTCCAATCAGATCTAATTCTGTTCTTATTCTCTTATTTAGCAGGGAAGAGGCAGAGACTGGGTAATCCATATTCAAGTTCATTTTATGTAACAAAGACACATTTCTCCATATATAATCAGCCACTTTAGGGTGTTGTATGAACATCACCACTAGTTCTTCACCTATACAATCACAAGCCCTAGTGGCCTTTATAATATCATCATATGCAGTGTCAAGTTGTAACCATTCATCACATATTATTTGACAAAGTAGCAACAAAACTTGATCATTTCCCATCTCTGATCTAGGTACTCCTCTAACTACCAAAATGGTCTGTTTCTGATCCAACACAAAATCCTCTAATGTAAACATTTATACTATACCTGCTTCTGTACTTTTGGATCTCTTTCAGTATCCTGTATGTCCTGTTGCTTTCCATTTTTAACTATATTTCCATCAGTATCATGGTTTATTTTCTGTACATTGTTCTCTTTCTGTCTTTTTATTTTATTTTTAGGAGTAATTTCATTTTTATAGCCTTGTGGTATTACAAGATCATTGGAAGGGAGGGTAACTTTTTTCCTTTTTCTATTTGAATTTACTGTTTCACCTTTAATAGTTTTCTGCTGTCCTTCAAAAGGTTTTCCCTTCTTCCCTGACAATACCTGTTTCTTCCCACTTTCATTGACCCCTTTGGTTTCAGAAGTCTCTATGACTTACATCAGATTCATTATTTAATTCTGTTGGGAGATAATTATTATCCTTTTTCTTAAGTGTCTCAATAAGTGCTGTCTGAGTTTCAAGCATCTCCTTATTCTGAGCAATCTCTCCCCTTAATTGCAATAACTCATTTTTCATCAGAATGATTTGTTCCATAATTGCAATACTTGCTATGTGAGGATCTTTCAATACTTTTATCAAATCAATTTCCAAAAAAAGGACAGTGAGCATGATCTGGACAAGTAGGCAGCTGATCTTCCTCAGTGTCTATTACTCAATTGTTCTGTTCTTGATCTATATATTCTTTCCTACCTGTAATAGTAACTTGCAAGTCCTGTCTAATTTCAGCCAACTCATTATCCTGAGACAAAACCCTACAGGTTGAGATCTCAGCTAAACTAGGGGCAAGTTCATGTTCAGGTTTAGGCTCAGGTAAACATTTGAAATTGTCTCTAGAGTCCACTGAGAGAACCTCTCTGGACCCCAGACCCAGACCCCCAGTCCCAGACTCAGAACCATCTTGGTTCAATTCACCACCAATATCTCTTTCTCTGCGTTGAGACTCATATTAAGATTAATTACATTCCATACCAGGAATTAAATTAGGGGATTTTTCCAGTGAAAGATCACTGAAAAATTCTTGTTGCAAAGCCACCTCTGTATTATTATCATCTGTATCTTGAATCAGTATTGGTGTAGTCATATATCCTATGTATAAATCTATTAACTTTTTTATATGAGCTGTAATCAACATTTGGCCATCCTTATCTGCTGTATGCTTCATCCTCTTTCTAGTCTGTCAGGGAAGGGGGGAGGAATAAGACCATCTTCCTTGTACTACCCTTCCTTTATATTTAGAATTTTCCCACTCTTCTGTTTAGAGCCCTTAGTTCTACCTTTCTTTGCACTTTGAGCATTCATTTTACTACCTAATATATTTAATTCCTCAAAACTGTGGTTTAAAACCACTTCAGATTTCCTATTTTTTCTAGTCCTCATAATTAGATGGAAGTATTTAAATGGAAGTATATTCTCCCTATACGGAAGTGTCTCCACAATCAGTCTATAAAGGCAATCTATAAGGACAGTGAGCAAAAAAATCAATTAGCAGTAACACTCAAAAGATTATAAAATAGAACTATCATGCCTTAAATAAATAATATCAGTTTAAAATATCCACTGCTTAAACATCTAACAATATAAGTAGAATCAATGAATAAAGTCAATAAATTCCCCAACATTAATATAACTCACAGCAGAACTGACTCTCTACAGTACTTGCAGGAATTTCAGGTCATCCAGGGGTTAAGGAGTCAAAGTCCAAAGTCCAAACTTTTCCAAGTATCAGCCAAGCCCATAAACAACGTTCAGGTCAGCAGACTTCCAATATAATAAATTTGGGCCTCCACACAACCTTAGGTCTTTCTTCTGAGTAATAAAAGTCTGACCACTTTTAGACACAATATTTCTCTAATTGCAAGACTCCCAGAATACACAGGATACCCCAAACTCCAGTAGGAAAATCACTAATAAAAGAATAAAAGGAAAAGAAAAGTACTGATAATATAAAGCCAGAAAGGCCACACTTAATTGCAAAATAAAATTTTAAAAGCAAAATTGAGAGCAAACATTCCCTAGCAATGTTCACTATCCCACAATAAAATAAATATTACTTACTCATAGTAGTAAATTGAAATCTAGGCATAAGCCACTTAAAAGTAAAAACACCACCCAATTCCGATCTTGTGTCTCTTAGTCTTTGGTCTCTAGTCTGGCATTTTTACAGCCTGATTCAGTGTTCACCCAAAATACACCCCTTGACTGGTTTGGGGCAAAAATAGCACAGCACGAGAAACATGGCTTGAAAGCAGAACACGGCCTCATATACTCACAAACTCCAAAAGAAAATCAAACCAGAATACTTCAGAATTATTTTAGGCCATAGGAAATCTCCAAAGAGACAAGCCTTGGAGCTGAGTAGATATAAGTGGGGTGTAAAGCAATGTGTGGAATTTTAACTCCATGCACATTGCTAATACCACATGAGACTCACATAGATCAGCCACCAATCAGTGAAACAGCAATTGTGTACTTAAAAGGGTATACTCTAAGGGGTGAAAAAGATCTATCCATTCAAATGCTAGTTCAATTAAACCCAATCGCTATCATCAGCAAATGGAGTGATTAATTAATAAGCATTAAATCTAGTGCCTAAAGCTCAAGCACATATATACTCAATTGCTCTTTATTGCTCTTTATTGCTCTAATTACTTTTCCACCTATAGCCCACCAATTAAAAGCACTAAGCTGATGGTGACAATTTCAGAATATGTTCTATTGAAATTCTATTGAATAAACACAGTAACACAAAAGTGCAAGCCCAATTTACAATCTCCATGTAACCAAACAAAGGGAGACAAAAAAGAGCGAGTCACCAGATCGGATAACAATATGGGCCAGCTAAATACCCTCCTCTCCCCTAATTAACGTGAAGTCCCTGCTGACTTCTGTCTTCTGTTTAATAATTAGTACTCCATAAACAGTGCAAATTTAATAGTCACAACAAAAGCATAAAAATATACAGAAAAGCATACAATGAGGTATACAGTAAATAAGCACAAATAAGCTCTAATAAATATAAATATAAATATAAATATAAAGTGTGTGTAAGTAGATTTCACCCTTGGACACCATTGGACACAAAATTGGTGACAGAAATATCTAATCTTAGTTGAACAACTCAAAGAACCACAGCATCCAGCCCTCCATAGGGCAGTCCCGATTCTCCTGACACCCAGAGTGGGCTCTCGCTACCATAGACTCCAGCACTTGGGCGCAAGGATTAGCAGAAATGTGTGTCTCTGAAGCTGTTTTTTCTTGCAACACAAGCTCAACTGGAAAGGCACTGATGGTAAAGTAGCTAATGCATACCTCTCTCTGAACCAGTATCCTTCAGTTTTAAGGTAACGGTAGCATACCTGTTCTAGTTCAGAGGCAAACTCGTCAGTGCTTCAGCTTCTGCATCTTCTCTGCAACTACAGAGTGTGCAGTTGTGCAGTCTTCATTTAGGCGTAATCCACCAGGGAGATATATAATTTCTGGACAACCAGTGTAAAGGTTAAGGTGCACATATTCAATGAAATAGTTTTTTTCAATTATTATCTTGCCAAATCTTTTTTTTCTGTTGGTAAATAGAGATATTGAAACATGGCTCCTTAGCTTTCAGTGTGCTGAGGCATGTAAAAAGAGAAAGCGTCCTCTCTCCTTCTCGATGTCTTGAAAGCTGGGCAGTTATAATTCATGAGAAAGAAATATTACCTTGCTAAATGTAAGAAAAACAGTATCTGATCTAAATTGTTTTAATTTGTGTTGTTTTCCCCTTTTTCCTGTCTATAAGTAAAATGAACTAAACTGAGACATTTTTTTTCTTCCCTTGCTGCAATATATAAATGAGCTTACTTGCTCTCAGTCAAAGAAGGACTCCTATAGGAGTCAGCCAGCCACCACTTCTGTACATTTATGCTAGTTGACAGGCAATGACCTAGAGAAGATGAACAGATATCAGCTTATTAAATATGCATTTCTAGAATTTCTAGAATGTTGGATACCAACAAAGGCTTCTATAAAATAAATGAACAATCATGAAATCATATGCATGTTTATAATTAAATTATTTATTTTGTCTTTATCAAGACTTGTGTAACATATAGTAATTTTTATTTTACTAAAAAAGAGGCAGATCCTATGATCAGATGACTGAGATGGGTAGGTATAAAACACCCTGTCCTCCTGTGTTAGACAGAAAGCTTGGTCAGTAGTTTTCTGACCTGGGAAGAGAACAGGACATGCTTGTCTTCCATGTTGTTTGAGCAAGGTAGCTGAAATCTTTACCTTGAATGTGGATTGTACTCCACTCCTGCTGAGGAATAATGTGATTACTGAAAAAGTATGGTTGGACAGCAATTTGCTAATTAAATAATTAAGTAATTGTTTACTGAAGTTCACTTTTTTTATTTTGTTTCATTAATAAAAAGCAAGCTTGGCATGTTAAACCTTTCTTTTTCTAGTGTTGTACTTCTGTTCTTCCCACTCACCTCTACAGTCCCCACTCCTGTGTTGAAGTCTGCCATCTCCAAACAGCTTGAATCCCCTATTTCTGAGTATCTGTTGAACAAATCCAGCAGAGGAAAAGCCAGTAGCTGTCCTACCTTGCCTCCTTGTAGCCTAGTGCACAGTCCTTTTATACCCTTAAATTTGTTTACCTTTTGACCCTTTAACTCTTTGAACACTCTTTCCTCTATGATATTCTTACTTTCCAGCATCTGCCTTTCTGCATGTTAAAGTTCTTTGTCAAAATTCTATAGCTCACCTCCTCACTATGCAGACTAAGCTGAAGAATGTGTTCATTATATTCCCCTTGGGATCTGTCCTAAATCCCCAAATATAAAATCCTGACAAAGTATATCCCATCAGTGGAATCCTGACCAAGCTTTTGCCCGACTGTTTTTTGCCCAACTACTGAAATCTCAACAGAACTGGCTGATTCTTAGGTGAAAAGGAGAGCCGCACATTATTGAACAAATTAGCTGTACTCCATACTGTGCTCAGTGAAAAGACATGAGCACATTATTGACATAACTGACTGAACTGAATATTCTGCAGCTGCAGTATTGTTACAGCATGGAATGATCACTTTGCTGAGCAATACTGGAGCAAAACATGCTCAGTGAAAAGACGTGCCACACAGTATTGACAGAACTTACTGAACTGAATATGCTACAGCTGCACTATCAAAACATAATAATGATCAAAATATCAGCACTCCCTACTAGCGTTCCACCTTTACTTGACCAAAACTTTCAAAGTGTTATACTAAGCTTATTAAAGAATAAAAATCACTAGCATTCCTACAACAATGATGGGTATGACGCAATGCATGTGATGGGGCTACTGGGCTGATGTAACTGCTGTAACTGCTCAACAACATCATGCAGTCAGTTTCACCAGATCAGCACGGTAATGTGTAAAATGGAAGGGAGAACATTAACAAAGGTTTCCATTATTTGCTGTTTACTGCTTCACCTTCAATATGGCAATTACGGAGCACAGTATGGAGTACTGCTATTTTTTCTATAATGTGTGGCATGTCTTTTCATAGAGCACAGTAAGGAGTACTGAAATTTTTCAATAATGAGTAGCACTTCTTTTCTTGGAGCACAGTAAGGAGTTTCGATTCTATGTGATGCACAGAACTAATCGGGTTGGGATTTCAGCAGTTGGGCATATTATCGGTCAGGCATTAGACAAGACGGGCAATCGGTGATAGGATTTAAGTTGTTGGGATCTAACATGTCAGTATTAAGTGCCTAATCCATTTGTCATCACATTATCCTTCTCTGCAAAGACTCCCCCATTTGCTAGTCTTCCTGTAGCCCCCTTGGTTTTCCTTTTCACCAGTATAAATCTTCAAAATGTTAACACACATTGAAAAATGAAAGGGTGGCGGGTCAGCAATCAATAATAAAGGATTAGACAGCCGTAAGACTTGTCCTGGCTACCTGGAAATGCTAGGGGGTTCCTTAAAGTCATGCAACTTTTTTTTTTAATTTCCCTGAGTAAAATACTATGGATTGTGCAAGGTATTGGTTATTTGTCTAAAACAGCAAACTCTACATTATTTTTGTAATTAATAGTTGTTTTACTTGCACACCCCTAGTTGCAAAATTCAGTCTTACGCACAGTATAATAATGTTCTACATACTGTACCTTCCCAAGCCAGTTAATTAAATACCATACCTAGTAATGATATCCTCCATGAGAAACTAAGCCAACTTGAATTTAAATGGTGTAAGTCTCCCCACTTGCAGTACTTTGGGAATGTTTTTAAATGGTTTATAATTCTCTAGGTAATACTTTGTTTCCTCATATTGGGTCCTATGCACCAATGTCAGGCATTCCCTGCACAGCACATAACTGCCACCCATATGAGCATACAATGCTGAAATGTGCAGACCATGGCCATGTGCCATGCACATATGGTATGCAGAAGCCCACAAATGTGTGCACTGTACTATCAGTGTAGTAGTATTAGACATGGGTGGAGTGGCATGGACACATAATGGTGTGCTTCCACTACACATACACGCATTCACATCTTGCAGTATGTCACCCTGGTGCTTAGGATTGTACATGCAGGACAACACCATCAGGAGGGCTGCCAAAAATAACATGCATGTAGGGCCCCTGTACAAGGCATACAGTGCCTGACAGACCACTGGGTAATAGCCATGGATATGGAACTGAAGGTTCACCAGTGTGGAAAACTTGTAGTGCTACATGGATTTGAATGGTATCACATTGCAACAATGATGGGAATTCAGCGAAGACCATCACAGCGACATTTCCGATAGTTCGCTGTGATGGTCTGCTGGGTTCCCGACACTGCTCCCTCTGGGGTGTTCACCCCCTCCCTGAAACAACTTTGATTCAGAGTTAGTTATTTTAAGTCCAGAAGGTGAAGGGGCAGAGCCCCCTTCACCCTCCACAGAAAACACAGTTTACTCCAGCAACGGCTCAACACCAATTGGTGGTGTTGTGCCATCACTGTACTGATGGTTGCTGTACTTCATGTCACCACAGCGTAGTGGAACCAGTTTGAATCCAGCAGTGTAATATTACGTGATTAGTACAATACAAACCAACAAGGTAGGCACAGTTCAAAGATACTGTAGGAGACCAAGGGACAAATGTACACTCCTCCTTACACATTTGCCTCTGCTGCCCCCAACATGGTACATGGGCACCATTAAAGTTGCATGCCCTACAATACCCCTCCCCACACAACCATCTGGCTGGCAATAATACCAGTGGTCAGAAACCCACTATTGGAATGGTAATTGTGACCAGTGGCATGTCACTGCTGACTGGAAGAAAGACATGGACATGAGACATATGTACAAAATAAACTTTACTAAAGCATGCACAGCTGGCCCTGAGCTGTGCAAGGGTACATTAACAGAAAATAATTATGTTCCTGTTAATGGACAGGAATATAAACAACCACACAACTCAACATACACCCTGCTGCAGTTCTGTGTGAGTAATATGTGACCAGGGTGCCATCTATTCCTTTTCCTCCTCCTCTTCCTGCAAATCCTTGCTGGTCCCTCTCAGCATGAATAGGGTGTACCCCACCTTGACCAAACTTTCTGTCACAGTGGTCCATGATACCCTTGATACAAGAGGAACCCAGAGGACAGACATGAGTGGGATGCACATGCAGGACCACAGCAGAACACAGCCAACACATAGTGCCCTCCCTTACCTTTGACAGCTCAGCCAGGTTCCAGAGCTCCCACATATCATCTTTACAATAGGCTTCCTGGCTTCTAACCCACCAGGGCAAGTAGCGCATCACCTGCAGTGCCCATGTTGCCCACCAGACCACCACCTCCACAGCAGCCTCACTGGGCTGCTCCTGGTGATCCATGATAATCCTTCTTGGCCTTCCATGGAAGTCCTGCAGAAACATAAAATAACAACATCACTGACATAACACACAACACATGGTATTCATACCCCATCACACCTTGTTAATTGGATACATACTGTACCTCCCCTGGATCCCTCACCTCTTATACTGCTCCACCCTCCTTATAATTTTGGTTTGCAATTTTAGACAAATGCCACAGCTTGCTGAATTACTCCTCCAATCTCCCTATGGTACTCACTAAATCAGATACAGAGACAATTACCTCTTCCACTGTATGTATAGGAATGACCCAGAAACATCCATTTAAGCCACGTCACTCTGCAGGCATGATGGGTAGAATTCACTTTAAAGAGGCCTATTTCTGTATGGGACATCTGTGTACAATCCCTGTCAGGGCCAAAGTAAGAGGAAGCAGAGATGAATGTGTAACACACTGCTTGTAAGCTATTTCATGGCCACTCCACAGGGTTACACAGGATATGCCCAAGGCTACTACTGCATGTCCTCCTGCTGGATGGCAAGAGTGAACACAAGCAGGCATTGAGGGCAAGGCTGTGGCCACATGTGTTTCAAGCATGGCTGGATGCCAGAGACCTGCATGACAAAAACAATATCTTGAGAAATTCTGTTTGGACCATGCCATGGTTACATGGCTGTGTGACATGGTCTGTGCCCATGTGGTCCTACATGCACACTTGTCATTGGCAATGGCAGTCATGACAAAGGTTCTGCATGCTTTGGCATACTGTGTCACAGGGTCCTTCCAGAGGGTTATGGGGGATGTAATGGGCATCAGGCAGTCCTCCATGTCCATTGTGCATGAACACATAACATTCCCCACCTCACTCTCTGACATATGGTACATGGAGGAGGCATTCTATGATATGCATGGCATGCCCAGTGTACTAGGGGCAATTCACTCTCACATTGTGGGGATTCTGGCACCACCTATGGATGAGGAGGCATACCATAACTGCAAAGGGTATCACAGCATCAACTGCCAGATAGTCTGTAATTCTACTAGTATCATCACTAATGTATGTGCCAAGTACCCAGGTTCATGCTATGATGCCTATATCTTCAATGGGTCCAGGTTGAGGGCACATGAGGATGTGAATGGTGGTTGATAGATGAGCATCTGTGCTCAACATATATGCATAATGCGACAGATATTACGAACATACGAACATACGAAATTTGCCAGCAGATAAAGGCCTAAAGGTCTATCAAGTCTGCTCGAATGTGCAGCTAGCACCCCTTATTCTGCAGCTGCCCCTCCCTTCCATCCTTCCCCTTCATTAACCCTCCCCCTTGTCCTGTCCCATCCTCGTTTGAAGCAGTCCACTGTTCTACTGCATACCACTTCTGCAGGTAATGCATTCCACCCAAGCCACCACCCTCTCTGTAAAAAGTGTCTCCTCATCTCCTCCTGAACCTTCCTCGCTCCAGTCTCATATCATGGCCCCTGGTGGCCCTCCCTCCTACTTTGAACAGCCCCTCTGTACCTGTCTTGTTTATTCCTTTCATGTATTTAAAGGTTTCAATCATGTCCCCTGTCTCTCCTCTCCTCCAGTGAGTACATGTTCAACTCCTTCAACCTCCTCTCATATGATAAGTCCCCAGACCCTTGATCATCTTTGTCGCCTCGCGCTGCACTCCCTCCAGTAACTTAATGTCCCTTTTCAGATACGGACGCCAGAACTGCACGCAGTACCCAGGTGTGGTCTAACTAATGACCTATACAGTGGCAGAATCACCTCCTCCTCCTTAAGGATATACCCTTGCAATACAACCCAGCATTTTGTTGGCCTTGCAGCTGCCTTCCTACACTGTGCCGAGTTGTTCATTGACCCTGTGATGAGCACACCCAGATCCTTCTCCTCCTCTGTCTGGGCTAGCTGCACTCCCCTAGCTGGTAAGTCCTCCTTGGGTTCTTCATCCCAAAATGCATCACCTTGCACTTTTGGCATTAAAGCCCAGTTGCCAGGTGTCTGACCAGGTTTCAAGCTTTGCCAGATCATCCTGCAACCCCTGCCATCCCCTAGGTCATCCACCACCGCGCCAACCTTGGTATCATCAGCAAACAGACTGATCTTGCTCTTGATGTCCCATGATATGTCTGCAATGAATATCCCAAACAACACTGGTCCCAACACCGAGCCCTGTGGGACACCACTCGTCACTGCCCTTGGGTGTGAGAGCTCCCCACCCACCACCACCCTCTGTTGCCTCCCTGCAGCCAGTTTCCTACCCATCTCACCAGCATTGCACCTGCCCCTGTGCCTACTAACTTCCTTCCCAGCCTTCCATGTGGCACTGAGTCGAATGCCTTACTGAAGTCCAGATACAGGACATCCACTGCATGTCCCCGTCCAGTTGCCTAGTTACCCAGTCATAGAACCCGACCAGGTTGGTTTGGCAGGATCGCCACGATGAAGCCATGCTGTCTGCTGTCCTGTAGTCCTTGGCCTCTAAGAGGCCACCAGCCTCCTTCAGGATAGTCTCCATTAGCTTACCCACGATGGATGTGAGGCTCACTGGTCTGTAGTTTCTCGGTTCATCCTCTGGGCCACCTCTTGTGGAGGGCACCACATGAGCCATCCTCCAGTCCTGAGGTACACACCCAATGTAGTGAGGCATTAAATAGGTTGCCAAAGGTCCTGCAAGGACCTCTGCCAGCTCCTTCAGTACCCTGGGGTGGATGCCATCTGGGCCTGGTGCCTTGTCCACCCTCAGTGCCTTCAAACCCTCTCGAACTCTGTCCTCCATGATTTCCCCATCTGTCACCACTTCCCCCCCTGCGTCTGCCATTTCACCCATCTTGGGTGTCACCCCTCTTCTCTTTAGTAAATACTGAGCAAGTACTCATTTAGTGCTTCCATTATCATACCCTGCTTCCACCCAACCCCTCCTTCCTAATCCTTACTATGTGGTCCTTACAGCTCCTTTTCTCCTGATGTACTTAAAGTCCTTCTCCCCTTCTTAATGCCTTGTGCCAGCCTGAGTTCCGTAGATGCTTTGGCTCTCCTTGTTGCCTGTCACCTCCTTGATTCTGTCAAGTACTCCTCTCTGTCCTCCCCCCTCCCTGTTTTCTTTGTATTTCCTAAAGGCAGCTCTTTTCCTCCTTACCTTTTCCATGACCTCTTTGCTCAACCAGCTCAGTTCTTAGCTCTAGCCTTCTTGCTCTGGGCTTTGCAGCAGGTTTTGGTTGCCTCCACTATCCCCAACTTTATGAGCTCCCATCTCTGGTTAGTATCCATACTAGATTGAATTCTGGCCAGGTACCCTTTTACCACTTCCCCATCCTCCCAAAGTCAGCCCTCCTGAAGTCCAGCACTCTTGTGCCAGATTCCACCCTTCCTTGCCCATATCCAATGTGAGCCATACTGAGTGGTGGTCACTCCTGACAGCGGTTCCTCCACTGTAAGTTCTCTCACAAAGTCCCCATTTGCCAGCACAAGGTCAAGGGTATTCCCTAACCTGGTTGGTTCACTGACCATTTGCAGCAGGAAGCTGTCCTGGAAGGCATCCAGCAGTACCTGCTCCCTTCTGTTCCTGGTTGTTGGGGTGCTCCAGTCCACTCCTGGCATGTTGAAATCCCCCACAATCACCACACCACCCTTCTCGCAGGTCCTCCTGATCTGTCCCGCTAGTTCCCTGTCTAACTCCTCCATCTGAGATGGTGGCCTGTACACCACTCCCATTCTAAGAATCCTATTCTTGGAATCCTGGATTTGCACCCAAAGTGACTCTGTACTGCCTCCTCCCTTCCTCCCTTACACACTTCAGTCCTTCCTTCACATATAGTGCCACCCCCCCTCCTTTCCCAGTCACCCTGTCCCTACGAAATAACCTGTACCCTGGTACAGACAGGTCCCAGTCATTATATTGGGTGGCCCATGTTTCCGTGATGTCTGCAATGTCCACCTCTCCCTCTGCCATGAGAACCTGCAACTCTGCAGTTTTCCTCCCAAGGCTCCTAGCATTAAGGGTAACCACCTTCCACCCTTCCCTCCTCCCATCCTGCCCTCCTTTCCTAGCATCACCAACAGTACTTGCCATTTGTCCTTTGTCACTGTTATGGGGGGTAAGCTCATATGATTTCCCAACCTGTGGTCCCTGCATATCTCTTCCCCAACTGCCACCCCCCACTCCTAGTTTAAACTCCAAACTTCCTCTATATATTCTTCCATCCTCTGCTTCAACACTTTCTTTCCTTCCTCACTCAAGTGTAGTCTGTCCTTGGCATAGAGACTACTGTCCTCCCAGGTCCCTCCCACCCCCAACAGCCCATACCCTTTAGCACAACACCAGGTTCTTAGCCATCTGTTAAATTCTCTATTCTCAGCTTTCTTGTTGTGCTTGCCTTTGGCACCGAAGTATCTCGAAAAAGTTACTGATCTTCCTGCCCCTCACATAATTGTGCTAGTTCCTCAAACCTCCTCTGGACTATATCCACTGTCTTGCCAGCCAGGTCGTTTGTCCCAAGATGTATAATTAAATGAGGCTTGTCCCTACCCCTTCTAGCATATTTCAGAACAGACTGTCCCACCCTTTCCGCCTGCTCATTCCTGGCAAGGCCTCCACCCAAATGTGACTATGCCTCTCCGCCTTGCTACCCCACCCAACTCCTCTTAGTATTGGAGTCCCCAGCACTAAGATTCCACCCTCTTACTCCCTGCTTGCTTCCTTTCATCTCCTCCTCATTTCCAGCTCCTCTTCTTCCTCCTGCACATTATTATGCCCTTTACCCCTGTTGCAGTTCTCCCAGCAGAACTTCCCCGCCTCCAGTTTGGTCCAGGCATTTATCAATTACTCCTCTAATTTCATCACTTCCTCCTCCACCTTCTTCCTCTCTAGCAGTGCAAACTATTTTCATGAAGATCCTTCACAAATGCCTGCTCCTCTCTCTGCATAGTAACCTGTTCTCTCCTTTCCACTCCATGACTTTTGCCACTTCTTCGCCTCCCTCACAAGTCCCTATTGCCTCCTTCCATTTGACTTTCGTCTCCTGACCTGGTTTCCCGGCAATCGTTCTTCCTGGCCTGGGCCCTTTGTCTCTGCTTCCTTCTTGAGCCTCTCCTCGCCACTGTTGGCTTAAATTGCCCTCCCTCATCTCCCTTCCTCCTCCTCCAGTTGGGCTAAACCCACCCCAATCTGCCTTGCCTGTCTTAGTTCCTCCTGCAGACCCTCAATCTCCTTTTTAAGTTTTTCATGTGGTTGCACACCAAATATCTCCCACTCTCCAGGCAATGTTTAGAAAGATTGCACTGAGTTGTTGCAGCCTACCACCCTACCCATTGCTGTCGTTGCCCACCAGCCACCCCCACCCTTCCAGATGCAGGATACCAAACACTCCCCAAGTCCCCACTCTCCCCTCTATCAGTGCAAAACATTCTTTATGTCCCTTACTCCTTTGTTGCACACGTTTAGATATGTTGAGCAACTGCTTTGTATATTCCTATCCACACTCAAAAATACTTTAAGTAGCCATTGCACACCTTCTTCAACTCCTACTCCCCCTTTACCCAATGCAATAACTATGTGAAGTAGTAATAATGAAAGCGCCTAGATTTGCATTTACTTCCCTTCCACTGAGAGAGCCGTCACCTCTTCACTTGCTGCAGTTCCTTTCCTGGATGTCTGCTTCTGTTACTATACTGTTACTATAGATATTGTGTGTAATACATGAACATCTGTACTCTACACATGTGGTACACTGGTGAGCACCTACCAGTTACATGGTACTAACCCTGTTGTTTACCCACTACAGAGGTGACAACAGTTATCCACTATGGCCCTACCTGATGACCCCCATACCTGGAGGCACATGGAGCAGTGCAGGTGGCATACAACGAAGCACACAGAAAGATACGGCCCATGATCAAGAGGAAAAATAAGACTACTAAAGATGTGGTTCAAGTTCATGGATCTGACTGGCAGTAGAATGATGTTTGCCCAGAAAAGGCATGCAGATTGTTCACATCATGTGCAATGCTACACAGCACAGCTGTACAGCATTGGCTACCCATGCCACAGGAGGGACAGGATGATGTACCACTGAGTGACCAGGGAATAGGGGCCTTCCCAGGATGAGGTGTGGAGTCAATGTCTAGATGGGTAACATGGCATGGACTCATGCAGGGGACATTTAACCACTGGGGGTTGGAGTGGCACAGTGATGATACTCCACCTGAGCATCATACTTCTCTCAGTACCTGGTGGGGGGGGCATGAGTGTCTGTGCTTGAGTTTTTTATGTGGTGGTGATTCCAATGCATTGGGGGTTCACATGCAGTGGGGGATATATGTTGTGATGGGTTATTTGTGGTGGAGGTTCATATGTGTTGGGGGTTCACATGTGGTGGGGATTTATGTGGTGGGGTCATATGTGGTGAGGGTATACCTGGGGGAAGCTACATGTGGTGGAGATTATATGTGGTGGAGGATATAAATGATGGAAGATATGTGTTTTGGTGGTGAAATATAATATGTGCTTTTATAGAACTTGATAGGCTGGTGAGCATCCCTTCTTTTTACTTAGTTGCTGCCCTATGCATGTGGAGGCCACAGGGCCCAGATGTTGTGTCTTAGCTGTGGCCTTTCCCCCTGTTCAGGCCCATGTGTCGGAGCATGTACCAGACATCAATGGATGGTGGCTGCCCTCCTGCCCTTTGAGGTCACTGTGAGGTAAGTGTGTGTGGCATGGTATTCTTTGGTGGTGCTTTGGGTACAGGTAAGGTGTTCATGCTGGACATGGCTTGAATGTTTGTCTCTCCAGTAGGGCCCTTTGTGGTCAATGGCACAACACATGCCCCTCACTTCTACAGTCAACTCCATTGGCTATTGTGTTGTCCTGCTGTACACAGAGCCTGTCACTTTCAAGCTACTTCACCCTTGGGAATTATGTGTGCAGTATAACACTGTTGCTTGCCACTCCCTACCCCATGTCTAGCATCGCCACAGCTGAAGAGGCCCTCATCCCCACTGTCACAGGGTTGTTATGTGTGTTCCCCTCTGGCCCACCAGGGTTCTGCTGCATGCCACTGGATAGTGGATAGTGATAACCTGTCTCAGGCATCTGCCGAACAATGCTGGCAGGCCATGGCTGCAAGATCTGTAAATGCAGCTGCATCCATGGTTTCACAGTACCCTACAGACCAGCCTGGGCCAGCTCTCCAAGGGGTAGTTGTAGCTGGGAATCGAGTCTGTGTGTGGGGAAGTGGCTGTCCATGGTGTGGGAGTGGTCCAGCTCCTCCACATCTGCCTGTTTGTACCAGAATGAGACCATGTGTATGTCTTCTGGCACACTCTTCTCCTCCACCATTGTCATGTGCTTCTGCAATGTACCGGGGGAAGACAAGCCAGGTGTTTTAGGCTGTGACATAGCTGTGGGTATACCAAGAGTTTGCTGCGGGCCTATTTGAGTACAACCTACCTGTGCCTTTCTCCTGACTCTGGTAGCCAGTACTGGTCTCTGGGCACAGATCCATCTGTGTTAGTGTTGTAGCTTCCATATTGGGAATGTTCCCCTTCACAGGTTCCATAGTGTGCAACACAGGGTGGTTAGCATGGCTGTGCTGCCCAAGACAGTGTATCCATGCTCTCTTCTTTCTCACCATGTAGGGACACCTCAGTGAGGATCTTTGCCACCTTCATCTTAATAGGGGACAGGCTGTGCTCCTGTGTGGGATGGATGCTGCCCATGGCAGTCTGTGACCACTTGACAGGAGTCGCTTATGCTTTCCGGGGACCAGAGGTCATGCCACTTGGGCTTGATTGCTGCCAGTATGTATGCCTCTGGCCCAACAACATTCTTGGTAGCCTGAATATGAAGTCACAACCTGGGTTTTGCTTCTGGTGGCAACTTCAGGGACTCTGCCCTGTACATGATGCCATATTGCTCCTGTATGTCAGTAACCATGACTGCCACCTGTTCTCTACTGAAGTTAGAGGACTATAATCAGCAAGTCTCTCAAGTCCGGCTACATCTCCATGTCTTTGTATGGACACTATCCATGCCATTAGGTACCAGTGATGGCCCTGACTGCAGGTGGTGCTCCTCCTCTACTGTTCTCTGAAACAACATGCCCCTCAGCTTCCAATTTGGTATTCACTTCAATAGATGTGCATGAGGCAGAGTATAAGTTCATATATTGTGGGGTCAAGGGGCATAGTGGTGAACTGCAGGCCCTTCTGCTGTCTGCTCGACTTGGTCTACATGTGCCTGTATGCCCTGTTCATGTCTCCACCTGTCTTGTGTGTGTGTTTGTGCATGGCATGTAACTCCACCTTACTGTGTGGCGTGTAGGTGCATGCTGCTGCTATGTCACATATTGGCACAGTTCTCATGTATTCATGCTTAAGCCCCCATTAACCCCACTTTAACCCCAACCCTTAAGTAAAGGGTATACCTTCAAGTTCTACTGCACTGAGCAAGCTATAAAAGTTACCTTGATCCAGCTAACCCAAAGCTTTAAAGTTTAACACTGCTGAGCTTGTATCTAATTGCTGCCTTGTTTTTTCCAGAGAAAAACGCATTGTCTTTGTAAACATTCCTTATATAGCTGAAGCACTCCATTACCTTAATCATTTTGTGGCTCTCTGCTGTATCCTCTTGATTGTTGTATTTTCAAATATATTCTGTATAATGGTGCAAAAGATAATATGACTTTTTGATTTCCTACAGGAAAACTGCAAACAAGTAGAAGAAGGTAGGAACACACTATTTTTGACAAATAAGTCGCTATATAATAATGTCAAAATCACCAGAATTTTGTGTGTCAGCAAACTTTACAATTTCAAGTTGCCTCACACTATAATTTTGCATTTTCTTATTTGCAGTTCAGCAGCTGATGACAGAAACCAAGCATCTTATCTGAAGAACCATAAATGTAAGGAAAGCAGACATTGCAAAATTAAATATATAAAAACAAACATAAAGAGATTACTTTCAGTAGGCAGAAATTTTAAGCCTTGTGTTATGAATTCATCTACTAGGGAGTTTCAGATACATCCAGGAAAGGACACATTTGACAATCCCACCTAAGTCTGCCTATTAACACATGTTGGGTGTGTTAAGTTCTTGAGTATTTCTTAGAGGGTCTGACACTTACTGCATGTCCATTAGTTGAGCTCTGCATCTATCCAATGGTGCCTGAACCGAGATGCAGACTGCCATAAATTGCTTTGGATCTTCACTAGGGCAGGAAAAAAATAGCAAATTCTGATTTTGCAGAATGTTTACAAAACTGCAACATTTTGTAAAATTTAATGAAATATTTTGGAATTTTCAGAAATTCTTTAATTGGTCATAACTAGAGATGTAGCAATTTAAATTTCACTGGCGAAGTCCCCCACGAAGTGGGGATTCACATTGTCACTCCACTACTTGAAGTGGCCAATGTGAAAGGCTCTCTTCACCTTGTAATCATTACTTTGAGATGTTATTCTGCCTTAACATGACAAAAGGTGAAGTGACAACAGTACTGACATCCCTTCACACACAGTCACCAGAAGTAATGTGCATCCCAAAATGCTCATGTCTTGTGCCTTGAAAACTCGCCAGTGCTGACAGAGTGAAATGAGAGCACACGAAATGTGAAGTCTCCCAGAACTAATGGCGCACTCAGACGTCATGCGTGCAGTCATCACATTCAGTCAACAGAATTAATGTGCATCCCCAAAATGCTACCATCTTGTGACCAGAAAATTCCCCCCAGTGCTGACGAAGTGGAATGAGAGGGTAAGAAAAAATGCAAAGTCTCCCAGAATTAATGGTGCACTCTGTCATGCGCACAATGGTCACACACAGTCACCAGAATTAATGTGCATCCCCAAAATGGTACTGTCTTGTGTCCAGAAAATTCTCCAATGCTGACGAAGTGAAATGAGAGCGTAACAAGAAATGCAAAGTCTCCCAGAATTAATGGTGTACTGCAAATGCACAGAAGATTAAGATTGCGCTGCACACTCAAGAGATGCAGATGCAAAGGCACAGCAACACCTAACCAGTGCTCACAAGTCACAAATCCAAATCTGGAAAAGAATACCTTTTGCCAGTTGGGAGGAATAGTGCACGGCGGTAACAGTCCACTACCAGTAAAGATACCACAAAGCATTATAAAACATTCATGCAGGTGTGGTGGATAGCAGGTTCACACTGCTGCAATTACTCTGTGACACAATGAAAGGTGTCTGATTTAATGGCATGCATCACCCACCACAGTCACACACATTACAAGTAATGTGTAGCAAATTGAAAACCTTGAGTAATATAACCAAATGTTTTAAACAAACTGAAGTTACACACTGCTGCACCACAACAATCAGCAAAAAAATGTCAAGAATTACTGAAAATATTACTGTGTGTACATTAACACAGTTATACAAGAAAAATATAACCAAAACAGACTGCCTTTTTCTCCCAGTTAATCTACCTGCACCACAGATACACCCCTCCCCCAAAGCACACTTCACAGTACAGACTGACTGTTCTAAATTAATATATAAAATCCACACACAAATAATAAACACTTGATGATATAAACACAGGAGGTTTTCCTACAATCGATGTACTAAATTTGAGCAAAGAAATAGCTCAAAAAGTATTTTGCAACAGCTTTCAGAGGATTTGAATCGCAGAGCTCTGAGAGGAAACTGTCTCCATCTTCCACTACACACACACTACACAAAACTGAGGCTGTACAGAACAATCTAGAACCCATGTGACCTGCAATCCCATGAAACACTGCAAAATTCCCCTTTGGAGCTCAAAAACAAGGTGAAGTGAGGCAAAGTACATTGATTTCAACGTGCTTCACCTTAAAATTGGTGGAGAAGTGGTTTGGGGAAGGCAGAATAATGTGAAGTCATTGTTTTCATTGGACTTTGCATTCCCCATTATGATGCAAAGTACTCAGCTTTGCATTGCGGAGTACTTTGTGGATTCTACATTTCTCCATGAATCACTTCACGGAGCGAATTTTGGCCACTTCGTCCACCACTAGTCATATCTCAGTCAGTGTAATAGCTAGAGATCTCACATTTGACATGCATATATATATATATATATATATACAGTATATATATATATATATATATATATATATATATTTATATATATAGAGAGAGAGAAAGAGGGAGGCCCTTAAAGGTATCAAGTATCATGACATTTGCATGAGGGAAGGGGAAGTTACAGGGATTCAAAATCTGGCTATTTATTGTTTGTATGAACATTTCTTAAAATATTTCTATGTTTACAGCTTAGCTACCTTTGCTCCTAGATAATTGAACATTTATATTAATACTTCCTTGGAATAATTATAGACTGAACTCCAGGAGGAAGGAGCTCCTGGTATAACTAAAACTTCTCTACTGGGACTAAGAACTAGATCTCTTGTACTGGGACCTTCAATTAAGGGTAAAAACAAAAAAAAAGGAGTTGGTGTGTTTGTCAGAGGTAGTTGAAATAAATTGTTATCTGTTATCTGTGTACTTATCTAGGTGCCTGTCACAGGTGTCAGAAGGGAATTGTTATCTGTAAAATTAACTAACTGTAGAAAGATTTGCAAAGTAGGGGGAGTGGCTTAGCTAGAAGGAGCCAGGTTAAGACCAGATATAAATACTGCCCTAGATAGCTTCTGCCAGAGGACAGACAGAACTCCAGGAGGAAAGAGCTCCTGGCATAACTAAAACTTCTCTACTGGGGCTATATTGCCCTCCTTCCCTCCCCTCCACTCCCCCACCCTAAACCAGTTCTACTTTTATAGGCACAGGATTTAACTTACAACTGGAACTTCCTGTTTGGGAGAAGGAAGTGAGTGATCACAGAGCCACCAAAGACTCACCATCCTAGAATGGCAAGAGTAGCTCTCCATGCCCCCCTAGCTGCTGGAGGTCTGACTCTGAGCAAGTAAGGAGACTACTGAGAAATATAGGAACTTCTTGTCTCAGAACAGGAAGATCAGGAGATAAAAGGGTGTAGAGGCAGTAAGTTAGTAGGGAGAGAAGAAAAAAAAAGAAATAAACAAATAGAGGAAAGAGTAGGTAGTCCAAACAACAGTAAGGGGGGTCAGAAAAAAGACATGATGGGAGTGATGCAGTGCAGTGGCTGTGGAGTAGCAGTCTTCCAGGAGATGTTTTGGAGGATGCAGTGTTGTCCCATCAGCAGACACCTCTCTGGGCTGAGGGAGGAGGTTGCTCATCTCCAGGCTGAGTTGGCCAGGATTTGTGGGACCTCCTCTCCCACCCAGGGATCATCAGGGCCACTGCCATTGCCTCAGAGATTGCCAAGAAAGAGGAGTGGTTCAACCACAGTGGGCTCAGGGAGGGTGAGAGTGGTGGAACAGAGGCTCATCTCTCCAGTTGTACCTCTCCACAATGTCTATGCCATCCTGGAAAAGTGTGGTTCCTCTATGGAGGCACCCACAGTGGAGACCAAGGAGGAGGATGGGAACCTCCACAAAGGAGACCCAAAGGAGGATGGCATGGGACCCCACAGGGGAAGGAAACAACTCCTGGTGGGGGACTCCATTGTTAGGAAGGTAGAACTGGGGGAGGAAGGGGAGAGGGAGGCAAGGTGCCTGCCTGGCACCATGACTTGGAGAGACAGGGAGTGAATCCTCAGGATCACAGGAGCAGCTGCACAAGGGAGGGAGCTGGATGTCATTGTCCACCTTGGGACAAATGACCTCACTGAGAAAGGGATCAGAGCAGTGCAAGAGGCATTTGTGGAGATGGGGAGGGGCCTTAGACAAATAGCACACACGGTAACCTTCTCGAAGGTGCTTCCTGTCTATGGCATGGGTGAGGCTAGGGTGCTCCACACCATGGGATTCAATCAGTGGTTGAAAAACTGGTGCAGAGCTCAGGAATTTGGTTTCATTGGAGACTGGGGGTCCACCTGGAGGGATGCAGGCCTATACTGGCATGATGGTCTGCATCTGTCCAGGAGGGGAACCAGGATCCTAGGTGATAGGTTTAAATACTTCATTGACAAGTATTTAAACTAGCCAAGGAGAGCACTGAAAGGATCAGGGAAATCCTAGCCCCCAAAATATCAGGGTACTAAGTGAGGTAGACACCAACATAGAGATGTCAATAGGGAGAAGCACAGGGATAAATGGAGAAAGTGACAAATGCAATAAGGACAGGGATGGGGCAAAAAGGGGTAAGGCCATCAAGAAATGGAGGGTAATGAGTACCAATGCCCATAGTCTGGGCAACAAGCTACCTGAACTGGTGGCCTTGATGGAAGAGGGATGCCTGGATATTGTAGCAGTCACAGAAACATGGTACACAGAGAACCATGACTGGGATGTTAACATACCAAGGTACACAACCTACAGGAGAGACAGGGAGGGCAGAAGAGGGGGGAGTAGCTCTCTATGTAAGGGAAGGGATAAAAGCAACTGAACAAAAGAGTAAACAGGGAGGAGAGGAGGCACTGTGGGTCACCTTAAGGACTGGAAATGGCACCACAATCTGCACAGGGGATGTATATAGACCCCCATGTCAGGGGGAGGGAATGGACAAGGATATGATAGAAGGCATACTTAGGATGGTAGAGAAAGGGGAGATATTGTTGATGGGGGACCTTAACATGCCGGATGTTAACTGGAGCACCATTACTGCAGCCACATCCAAAAGCAGGGCCATTCTTGATGCCCTTCAGGTGGCATGCCTCAAACAGCTAGTTTTGGAACCCACTCATGAGGGAACAATCTTAGACCTCGTACTCTCAAATGGGGACAGTGAGAGGATCTCAGATCTAGAAGTGGGTAGTCATTTGGGAACAAGTGACCACCAAACAGTGTGGTTCATGATAAACTCTGCTACATAGTCAAGCCATACAAAAGTGAGGGTTCTGGACTTCAGGAGGGCTGACTTTGGCAAGATGGGACAGTGCCTTAGAAAAGCACTAGCAAACAGGCTAGAAGGAGGGGTGGAGCAACAATGGGCAAATATCAGAACTGCCATCACAGAGGTAACATGCCTTTGTGTGAAGCAAATAAACAATCAAAATGAAAGAAAAAGCCACTATGGTTCTCAAAAGAGGTGGTGGTGAAGGCTAGGGAGAAAAATATAGCATTTAGGAAGTATAAGGAAACACAGAAGGAGCAGGACAGAGAACTGTACCAGTTAAGGCAGAAGGAAGATGGAAGGGTAGTCAGAATAGCAAAGGCACAAACTGAGGAAAAGATAGCTAACTCGGTTAAGAAGGGGGATAAAACCTTTTATAGGTATATCAGGGAGGGTAGAAAGACAAAGGGTGGGATAGTGAGGCTGAATAGAATGGATGGTGGGTAGGCAGAGTGACAGTGATAAAGCAGGGATACTGAATGAATACTTCTGTTCAGTATTCACAAAAGAGGAAGTAGGGGAGGTGCCTAATCCAATTAACGGAAGCACTCCAGTCCTTTCACAGAAGAAAGTGTTCTGAAAGAACTCCTAAAACTGAAGGTGGACAAAGCAATTGGGCCAGATGGAATTCACCCCAGAATTCTAAAAGAATTAAGCAGAGAACTAGTGACACCACTGACTACGCTTTTTAACAAATCATGGGAGGATGGTGTGGTACCTGAGAACTGGAAGAAGGCGAATGTGATTCCCCTTCACAAAAGTGGGACCAAGACAGAGGCAGGAAACTACAGACCTGTCAGTTTGACCTCTGTGGCAGGGAAAGTGATGGGATCACTTCTGAAGGAAAGAATTTTTGAGTACCTAGAGGCCAGTAGGGCACAGGACCCAAGGCAGCATGGGTTCACAGCGGGAAGGTCATGTCAGACGAATCTAATTGATTTCTTTGACTGGGTGACCAAAGTAGTAGACCAGGGAGGGGCTGTGGACATGGCCTACCTAGACTTTAGCAACGCATTTGACACAGTCCCACACAAAAGATTAGTAGTCAGATTAACTAGCCTAGGAGTGGGTCCCAAGGTGGTAGCCTGGGTAAAACATTGGCTGAACAACAGAACACAGAAGGTAATTGTGAATGGAGTCCACTCTGAAGAAAGATGGGTTACTAGTGGGGTACCGCAGGGTTCAGTACTGGGTCCAGTCCTTTTTAATGTCTTTATAAGTGACATTGCAGAGGGACTGGAAGGAAAAGTATGCCACTTTGCAGATGGCACAAAGATCTGCAACAGGGTTGATACACAAGGAGGCGTGGAAAGGATGAGAAGGGACTTGGCAAGGTTGGAGGAACGGTCAGAAGTATGGCAGCTTGGATTCAATGCAAAGAAGTGCAAAGTAATGCACCTGGGAAACAAAACCCAGGGAAGATTACACAATGGGGGAGGTAGTAGCAACAACAAAATGGAAAGAGACCTAGGGGTAATCATATCAAATGACCTTAAGGTTGGCAAGCAATGCGAGAAGGCAGTAGGAGGGCTGGGGATACTGGGATGTATAGGGAGAGGTATCACCAGTAGAAAACAGGAAGTTGTTGTCCCTCAGTACAGACAGTTGGTGAGACCTCATCTGAAGTACTGCGTCCAGTTCTGGAGACCCCTTCTCCGCAAGGACATAGACAGGATGGAGGCAGTTCAGAGGAGGGCAACTAAAATGGTGCAGGGTCTGCAAGAGAAGCCATACAAGGAGAGACTAAAGGAGCTTAATATGTTTACTCTTGAGGAAAGGAGGGAGAGGGGGGACATGATAGAAATGTTTAAGTACCTCAGTGGAACCAACAAAGTCCAAGAGGGTAGCATCTTTCAGAAAAAGAGATGTGCAAGAACAGGGGGACACAATTTGAAGATAGAGGGGGGACGGCTCAGGGGCAATGTGAGGAAGTATTTTTTCACAGAGAGGGTGGTGAACGCATGGAACAGCCTTTCTGAGGAGGTTATGGGGTCTAATACTGTGGGAGAATTCAAGAATGCATGGGACAGACATAAGGCAATTTTTGTGGGGGGTAGGAAGAAATAGGCTGTTGGTTAAATAGGATCTGCAGCTTATCCTCTAGGTAGGGAAATGGGCAGACTAGGTGGGCCAAGCGGTCCTTATCTGCCGTCAAAGTCTATGTTTCTATGTTTCTATGCTAAATGAAGAGGTAATTGGTTATGTGAATTGTAAATTACAGTTCACAAATTGTAATTGCAAATTGTAATTTTAAAATGTCACAATGTTTGGAGGCTTATAACTCAATCATCTTTGAAGATATACGGTATATCTTAAAGAGCAGGTTCCTAGTTGAAAACTTCCTGCTCCCCCAAACATATTGTATAGCTCACCTGGCCCTTGTGCAATGGCTATACAGTACATATTTCCAGTAATTTCTCCATGTTTTAGAAGTTAAATTACTCATAAAATTGCCCCGGCCACCAAAGCCAAAAATAGAGCCACTTCCTGAAGTGGATAATACGTCCCCATGTAAACACAGTCAGCTTTGTTTTGTGAAGTCATAAAATGAATGGCACATGTGCGCACCCCATTCAGTTCAATGGGGCGAGATTTCTACACATTTTATTAGCGTATAGAGTTGAGATTTTAATAAATCAGATTCACCGCTCAACTAACAGGGTACCTGTTAAATGAGTTGTTGATTTGATTTATTAAAATCTCAACTCTATCTGCTCATAAAATGTTTAGAATGCCCTCATTGAATAGATAGGATCTACTACATGCACCGTTGTTTTATGATCTCAAATAATGGGTCTTCATGTGCCTATGTGGGAGCATGTCCATTTGTGGCTGTGGTGGTCAGGAACAATATTATGAATAATATAACTTCTAAAACAAGGAGAAATTACTGGAAATATGTATGGCCATTGCATAAGGACCAGGTGAGCTATACATTATGTTTGGGGAAGGGTGAACTAGATACTTGCTTGTGAAACTTGGTACACATATGTATGGGCCCTGTTAAAGTCAGTATAATAAATGCGGTGCAATTTGACATAATAATGTAGAAATTCTGCAGTTTATATAATTGAGACATGTAATTTTAGAATGTTCAAAATTTGGAGGATTAGATCTCGGTCACCTTTCAGGACAGAGAACTAATTAGTAGTATACATCTTGTTACTCAGTTGGGTTTCAAGATGCAGATCAGAAACTTAGAACATATCTGTATGAGCCTTGTTAAATGGTGCAGTTTAATTTAATACTTTTGAAATCAGACTGCAATAGCTAAAATCACAATTTTGGCAAAAGTTTGCAAATTGTTCAATGAAATTTCACAAAATTCATGAATGCAGTATAAGCATTTTGCCTCAATGTTGCTGGCAGATAATAAATTTTGACCAGCCCTAAACATCACAAACAATCCCATCTTTTTAGAATGAAGTAATCCACCATCTGATGGATTTATGCAGATGCAGGTACTCATGGACTGAAATATTGGATCCATAACACTCTTTCAAAATTCAACTTGAGTATATTAAAACTAGTCAAAATGCACGAGAGTCAAAGAAGTGCATGCACATGATCAACAGAGGAATATTTTTGCGATATGGAGGATAATATGCAAAGACTGGGAAGAAACCCGTAGTCTTTTGCACAGTCGATAAAACAAAACATTTCCATTATGGTCACATAAAAAAATACCAGGTCATCAAAATTCAATAAATAAATAAATAAATAATAGCACTTTAAAATGAAATGTGCATTTTGCTATTTTTTTTTTTTTTGAGATTCCAGCATACAATCAATGACATGATGTGTTATTGGTAATCCCTGAAGTGAGAACCCAAGTTACTAATGATGACAACTTATTCCACACAGGGATGTATAAGAGTTTGTTCTTAGACTGGTGAAAATACAATCCCCAATGATTTAGAATGTTTGTCTCTTTCGGCTTTCTGACTTTATTGATAAAATCTGTGCCATTCAGCTGGCACACAGTGACATACCCAAACCTTGAAAACTCTCCCCCCAAATCAATGTAATCCCAGTTTCTTCCAGCATATACAGTGCCTATCTCCTCCTATACTAGATAGTATTAGGACATTTAGTCATCATCTTATATCTCATTTCTATGGGGAAATAAAGTAAGCATAGTCTTTGATCACCTTTCATGTCATTACTGATCTTTTAGCAGTGCTGCGCAATTGCCTTCTTTCAATAGTTGGAATGGAGGCATTGTGCAAAGAGGTGTTTGTGACCTCCTCTAACTCCCAATCCCTATTCAAATTAATCATAATAGTTGGTAGTCTAGTGGACCCTCATTATTCTCCTGATACCTGTTCCAGCCATATTAAAATAAATATATATACATTGGTGGTCCAGTGAGTCCTATTTCTGCTTCCATTTCCCAAGCACCATTTATTAGAAATAGAAATTATCTCCAATATTGAAGTGATCTACACCACTCCCAATTGGTTATGCCCATAAGCCCACTCCTCCCATCTCTCGCTCTGAAATGGCAACTGGCATTTACCTGCTTCTCAGCTCCTCCACCATCCAGCATCTGCTACCTTCACATAATCCCTTGAAAAAATGAAGTCCAAATGGAAGCATACAGGCTTAGTTTTTTCCATAGCTATTGTTTGTTTTTTCCATAACTTTGTACTAACATAGAAACATAGAAGTTGTCGGCAGATAGGACATCTTGGCACACCTAGACTGCCTTATTTTCCATGCCTACAGTGTCACTACAGATCCTACTTGGTCTCCTGTCTTCACCCCCCTGCCTTACTGTTAATATCCCCTTGTGCCCATGCCTTGCATGCTTGAATCCTGTAATCATTATAATACCCACCACCTCTGCTGGGAGGTTGTCTCATATGTCTACCACCCTCTCTGTGAAGAAGTATTTCTTCACATTTCCTCAGAGCCTTCCCCTTTCCAGTTTCATAGTGTTAACCCTAGTCCTTGAGCATATTTTTCTTTGGAAAATGCTACCTTCCTGTATCTAGCTTTTACCTGTGAGGTATCTGAATGTTTCTATCATATCCCCTTTATCCCTCCTTTCCTCTAGGGAGTACATAATTAATTCCTTAAACCTTTCTTCATAGGGCTTTTGATGTAGTCCCTGCACCATTTTGATTGCCCTCCTTTGTAATGCCTCCATACTATCTATGTTCTTTCTGAGATGGGTCCTTCAGAACTGGACACAGTACTCAAGGTGTGGTCTCACCAGTGATCTGTACAGGGGTATTATTTCTTCCCTCTTTCTGCTGGTGATTTCTCTGCCTTTGCATCCCAGCATCCCACTAGCCTTCCCACTGCCTTGTCACACTGTTTAGTTACCTTCAGATTATCAGACATGATTACCCCAGGTCTCTTTCCTGCTTTGTGTCTGCTAATACCTCTTATACCATTTGATACATTACCCCCGGGTGTCTGTGATCAGTGTGCTGCCAAACCCTTGAGGATATTTCCAGCTTTTTTAGATCATCCCTCATTCTTTCCACCCCCTCCAGTGTGTCTACTCTGTACTGCTAAATACTATGGTACCAACAATTGGTGCTGTTTTAGTTACCACTCTACTTGTGACCACATAAGATGCTAGTCATAGAACACACCAGAAATGTGTTTTTTGGGGGCTACCAATAACACTATGGAGTCATATTTGATGGCTGATTCAGAGACTCTGATCCCCTACAAGCAAGTGCTGCAAATGGGATCATACAATCAACATCTAGCATGTAGAAATCATGCATTATCAGCACCTCTTCTGTTCTGTTCTGTTCTTTTGATGCCCTTCTAATCTCATCACAAAGTGGGCTGTCCCCAGGGGACCAGTGACCACCATACACTGTGTTTCAATATTAAGGTGCATGCAGAAGCCAACCACACAAAGGCAAGGTTCCTGGGTTTAATGATGGTGGATTTTTTTTTCTGTGATTTTTTCACCTCCGCAGACACTCCGGCATCCACCTCTCCTTCGGGCCACCTAGTGCTTCCATGCCTTGGCTGTCCTCTTCTGGGGCTCCTTAAACACATATCACAGCCGATCCCCGATTTGTCCCTGACATATACCCTCCCTGGGTGGGTCCCCCTCCACCGAGAGGGAAGGCACTAGGTAGCAGGGAACCCCAGCACACTATTTTTCTATGGTCTGGAGGCACTGCTGTGGTGGAGGATGCTCCCGGAGGTTCCAGGGAACATGGAGCACTGAGGCCGTCATCTGGTGGTGCTGAAGCTGTTTTTTCAGCTTTCTGGTTGTCCCACCTGCACCACTACACATAGAACCCCAGGTCTCCACCAGGGACCACTACCAGAGTGAGGCTTTCCACCTACCTACCCCAGGAGAGTAGAGCAGTTCTTCGGATGCTCAATCCTATCCTTCCCCAGCCAGCCCCAGATGACCCGAGTCTGTTCCCAAACCCGGGTCACCTGCGTGGTTCAAGGTGTGGCATCCAGCGCCTCAGCCCTCTATGCCACTTGGCCACTGTCATGATGGTGGATTTTAAAGAATGGGAGCCTGTCTCAGAAGTAGCCTGGTGAGGGATAATTTCCAGGAAGGGGTAGAGGAACAGTCAAGAAAATTAAGGGAAAGCATAGTGTAGGCAACCAGCATCTGTGTGAAGGAAATGAGCAAAAGCAGGAGGAAAAAAAATACCATTATGATACTCCAAGGAAGTAGCCATGAAGAAGTGGTGGAGCTTGAGGGGGGGCTGGGGTGGGCAGTTGCCCCTCCTGGCTGCCCCACTGTGAGTAGTGGTGCCACACCACCATCTTTATTCACTGTTTAGTGCCCATTGTGGAGTTCATGTTTGAATGAATGCCTCCCCCCTGGCTCCACCACTGCCATGAAGCTAAATGAATAAAGGGGCCATTGAGGTGGTACAAAGAAACACAGAGGGATAAGGATAGGGAAGTGTAACAAATAAAACAGAGGGAAGCAGGTAAGCCATCAAGGAAGCAAAGGCACAAACAGGAAAGGAGAGCCAAAGTGTTAGCAAAAGGGGACATGACATGGCATGACATGACATGGAACACAGAGGTTCTTTGTCTTTTAAATTGTTTTTTGTTTTAATTGGGTTCACCACAACATAACCCAGATAGACCATCTGAGGATAGCTGGTTCATTCCACTGGGGTGTCAAACAGATGAGGCATACTGATGAGTCCTGGTAGGATGAAACACGTGTATATGTCTTATGTTGATACCCTTTGCAACCTGTGTGAGAGGCCTTTCGGCTCCATGCATTTCTGCTTAAAGTTGAACCAGCATAATACCCTGTGGTGATTTGCATATGCAGCCCATGATGCTTTACATTGTGGGGTCATGTGTGATTTTGTATTTCTTTGAAACTTGGCTTCCCAGCCAAATGCCCTTTGGGGTTAACCATTGCTTTGGTGCTTGCACATAGAGGTTCTTTGTCTTTTAAATTGTTTTTTGTTTTAATTGGGTTCACCACAACATAACCCAGATAGACCATCTTAGGGTAGCTGGTTCATTCCACTAGGGTGTCAAACAGTCTAGGTATACTGATGAGTCCTGGTAGGACAAAACAAGTTTCTATGTTTTCTGTTGCTACCCTTTGCAAACTGTGTGAGAGGCCTTTTCGGCACCATGAGTTTCTGCCTAATGTTGAACCAGCATAATATTCTGTTGTGATTTGCATATGCAGCCCATGATGCTTTGCATTGTGGGGGCATGTGTGATTTTGTATTTCTTTGATGACTTTCTTTAGCTACATAACTGAGAAATGGAAGGCAAGAGGGGATAGTGAGGATAAAAAGGAGAGCAGAGGGAGACAGCATAGAGAAGGATGAGGAAAAAGGAGACATGCTGAACAATTATTTTTGATCAGTCCTCATGGGGGGCATCTGGTGGACCACAAGGAGCAGCACGAACACTGGGGCGGAGGTGGTTACAAGTCCTTTTTCAAAAGATTAATCCTGAAGGGATTTTGGAAATCTGACAGTGGGCAAAACCTTAGGCCCAGCTGGGACTCACTCATGTGTTAGGAAAATTCAAGGAGGTATTTGCTGCACTACATATGATCTTATTCAACAGCTCATTGGAAACAGGAGTGGTTCCAGAGGACTAGAGGAGAGCAGATGTAGTGCTGCCCAGAAAAGTGCCAGTTGGGAGGAGTCTAGAAACTGAAGGCTGGTGAGTCTCACATCAGTGATGGGGAAATTAATGGAAACCCTGTAAATGGAAAGGCTATTGGGGTTCTTGAATACTGTGGGTTATTTGTAACAAACTAAACCAGGCACTCACCACTGCAACAGTTGTAGGACACCACTCATTTATCACAAAAAGCAGCTTTATTGAACAGAGAAACTACTGTGCCCATCTGAGGTGTTTCGGACAAAGTCCTTTATCAAATCCAGTGGGTTACCAGACCAAAGGCAGCATGGATTCATGGTGGGGGGATCATGTCAGATGAATCTGATTGATTTATTCCACTGAGTAACCAGAGAAATATATTAAGAAAGGGCAGTGGACATGGCCTACTTAGACTTCAGCAAGGCCTTAACAAATGTGCCACATAGAAGACTGATAAAGAAATTGTGCAGTCAAGGGGTAGGATCTAAAGTGGTAAATTGGGTAAACATCTGGTCAGTGGATAGGTGATAGAGTGTGGTGGTAATCAGCACTTACTCTAATGAGGGGAGAGTGACCTGGGGTGGTACAGGGTTCAGTACTGGGATCAATCCTCTTCAATTTAAGTGACATTGCCGAAGAACAGAAGTAAAGATATAACTTTTTGCAGTTGGCACCAAAATCTGTAATAGAGTTGATACCTTTGAGGGGGTGAATAGAATGAGTAGGGACCTTAGATAACTCAAGGAAACCCTGGGATGGAGGGGGAAGCAAAATGTTAGGTTGATGTATGCCCCTAGAACCGCTGTTGTTACTGCTGTTTTGTTTGTTGCTGAAGAAATAAATGGATTCAAAGTGAATTCTATTTCAGTTGTCTGTCTTACTGTGCTGAATGTTGTGTGAAGTTCCTTTCTAGTTTTAACTCAAGGAGTGGTTGATGGTATGTCAGCTGAGGTTCAATGTCAAGAAATACAAAATTATGCATCTAGGGCATAGAAACCCAGGAGCTAAATATAAAATGTGGGAGAGGTACTGAGGGTCACTAAGCAGAAAACAGACTTTGGTGTTATCATATCTGGTGACCTCAAAGTAGTGGGCAGTGTGACAAGGCAGTGGGCAGGGACAGTGGGTTGTTGGGGTGTGTAGGGAAAGGTATGACCAGCAGGAGGAGGGAGGTGGTGTTATCACTGCATCAGTCACTGGTGCAATGCCACCTGGAGTAATGTGTCTAGTTCTGAAGGCCGCATTGCAGGAAGGACGTAGGGTGGAAGCTGTCCAGAGAACAGCAACTAAAAGGGTGCAGAGGTTACAACAAAAGCCCTATGAGGAAAGACTGAGGGATTTTAACATGTACACCCTAGAAGAGAGGAGGGACAGGGTGGATAAGATATAGACCTACAAGTACCTCACGGGGGTGAACAGCATAAAGAATGGGAGTCTATTTTAAATGAGGAAGTGCACCAGAACAAGAGGGTATTCAATGAAGCTGGAATAGGGAAAGTTTAAGACGGATATGAAAACGTACTACTTCACTGAAAGAGTGGTGGATGCCTGGAACTGGCTGCCAGCAGAGGTGGTAGGAGTGAAAACAGTAAGGGCTTCAAACATGCAGGGAATAGGCATAAGGCAATATTGGAAAATAGGCAGGAAGGGGGAGGGTCAACAGGAACCAGGTAGGATCTGCAGAGACAAATTAAGCAGGGAAAATCTTGTCAGACTGGGTGGGCCAAGTGGGTTTTTTTTTGCCAACAATTTCCGTATTTCTATATTTTCTTCTGGGTGTTAGTCACTGGGAGGAATTATTTCCTTGACTGATTTCAACCCAATTGTTTAAACAATGAACTGCAGTGCAGTATAGTGCATGACAATGTGAAGTAGTTAAATTACACAGAATGATTTTTTTATGATAATACAACCTTCAAATCCTCACTCAAGTGTTTTGGGGAAATGTTCTATGACTCCTCAATACAATATTAATATTACAGTAGAAAGTTAATTCCTTTCTCCCAAAGATGAGTTAAATTTCATTGCCAAAAATGACTTAGAGTTTTAGAAATATTAAAGGGCTATGCAATGAAAACCCTAAGAAGGCTAACAATACAGTTTAGGAAAATCAGTGATCTTACTCTTAAAGTATGTGACTGGGTGGGAGACAATCATAACTGAATATCATTTCATATTTTAACTCATGACATTGACTTCAGTTTCTGTAACACCTACTGTATGCATTTAAAACTAAGTTCAAAGAATTGAAGCTAATGTACTACTTCATGAAAATTATATCCTTGTTATGAGTTGGGGTGGGTCATGTTTGACAGTTCTCTTCTCTAATCAATGGCACAATAAGTAGAACATGGATTGTCATATTTTTGAGAAATCCTGACCAGCAGACCTTAAATATAATAATAGACCTTGCAAGCAGTGTAGGTGGCAATTCCAACCAGAAGTGGCAAGCACCTTAAGTATTATTTTCAAGCTAGGTTTTTACATACTAGGAGGACAACCACTGTGTACATTACTACCTTCATTTGTGGAAGGCAACCTGGCAACCAAATGGTCTACTAAAATGCTTTTGTTAAGGTTAAGGTCCAGCAAGTACCTCACAGGGGTGAACAGGGTAATGCCAGGGAATCTCTTTCAAATGAAAAAGAGCACTGCTGGCACGGTGGCTCTGAGGGTTGAGGTGCTGGATGCCACACCTCATGCAACTCCGGTGACCCAGGTTTGGGAATGGACTTAGTTCATTCAGGGGTCAGCTGGGGAGGTAAGGATTGAGTGCCCAGAGGACTGCTCTCCTTCCTTGGAGAGGATGGTTTACGCTGCTTGCTTCAGCACAGCAGGAGGGGTCCTGCCAGCACCCAGGGTGCTTGGCTGACTCCCAGGACATGGAGTTGGCTGCTGCACCCATTGCACGGGTCCAGAGGTGGGAGAAAAATCAGAGGAAAAACATACTGGGACCTGGCAGGACCCACGATGGCCCCGATGGACCAGAGGATGTACCCCTCCGGGGCAGGGGTCATAGCCCCTCATGGGTTCACAGATGTGGTGGAAAAATAGTGTCATGATTTTAAGAAAAATTATAAAAGAGCACCGAGACCAGTGGTCATGCAATGGGACTGGGGGGTCAGGGATGTTTAAGTGAAATATGAGGAAGTTCTATATCACTAAAAGAGTGGTAGATGCCTAGAACAGACTACCACTGGAAATGGTGGAGGCAAAACAGTAGTAGGCTTCATGCATGTGTGGTATAGACAATAGGGGATTACTAGTGAATATTAATAAATGGACAGGAAGGAGGGAGGCGGGATGGTCACCAGAAATCAGTTAGGGTCTGCATAGGCAGACTAGGCAGGGGTCATATGAACAAACTAGGTGGGCCAAATGATCCTTTTCTGATGACAAATTCTATGTTTTTATATTTATAATGTCTGATTACAGCTCAAGTGACCATTCACTGCAGTCTTTGACATACAAACAGTAGAGATATTTGCTTATGATATACATTGACTTATACATAAATAGATACTGCTTACATGGCAGTGGTCTAAATTGCATTTATAAGAACTGTAAATACATACTATAAATGTATTTTTCTGTTTTACTTCAGATGCAACAGTAAACACAGATTGCCATTCTTCAGCCAAAAGGGTAAGTTTATTTACACATAAAATATATCTATTTTTTTGCATCATATCTTTATTCAGTTTTATAATAAACACAATTACAAACAAGACAATTAGTCTCAAGACAAAACAACAACAAACAACATTAAAACATGTTACATACATTCAGATCCAAATCCATCCTTATTATACACAATAAGTTAGTCTAGCTCGTAAAATCATTTAAGAGAATTAAGAGTTATCTGAAGCAAGTTTAGCCACATTTTGAGAGACAGGCATGCAGCCCCCACACATATGGACTTAGTTCAACAACCATTCCAGTTAATCCCCTTCCCCTCTATCCTACCCATCCCTCCCCTGGCGTCATCATCTCCACAGATGAGAGAGTTGCCAAGTATGGTCTGAGACATTATAAAATTGTTCACCTCTCTCTCTGCATTATGTATGTTAGCCTTTCCAGGAATGCCCGTACATTAGCCCTTCCATTGGCTGTCTAGTGGCCTAATTGCAGGAACCCAGGTGTTAAGAATGCAATGTCTAGCCATAATTAACAGCACTCTGAGCCACCTTGGCAAGGGAGTCCATCCTCATCCTCTGTTCCCTCCATCCTAAACAGCATCACCATAGGTGACAACAGTATTGGCCTACCTACCAGTGTCGGTACTTCCAGGTTCACCTCTCTCCAGAACTCCTGAAACATTGGACATGGCCAAAAGTAATGATAGTAAGAGGCTATACCAATCCTACACCTTGGATATATTGGAGAGACTTTGGGGTTAAACTTACTAACTGTTAATGGGGGATAATATAAGCTATGACAAAACTTGTAAAAGGACTCTTTATATTTATTACATATCAAAATACCCTGGTGTAATTGGGACATAGCTGTCCAAGTATCCTCTGTAATAGGTACTTCCATATCCCTAGCACATAGCTGGCTGGTTTTCTGCGAAACATCTGGGATTAATTGTCTTCCCACCTTAACTACCCGGTGTATGGTACCTTTAGAATTTTCTCGTCCTTTTTGTATCATATGTTCTATCTGACCCATCCAAGATTCTGACTTGAGCGTTCCTCCAAGCGATTTTCAGTATGTCCTACCTTGTAAGTAGCGATAGAAGTGTTGGTGCCCCATGCCCGTTCTACTCAGGAGATCCTCGAAAGTGATCAGCCCCTCCTTTGTATACAAGTCCCGCAAAAATCTTATGCCATTAATTTCCCATTCCTTTAAACCAGAATCATTTAGGCCCGGGACAAATAAGGGGTTTCCCACCACTGGAAGTAGCAGGGTCTCCATCTGCAGTTTCCCCTCCTTCCATATCATTCAGTCCCAACAGTCCAGTACTGACCTAACAAGTGGGTTCGATTTGGGCAGCCTTGCGTAAGCTCTTCCTCCATTTACCGATAAACATGCAGAAACTGTCCAAGGGCAACCCCGCTCCTCAAGGTCCAGCCATCTTGCTTCCTGTGGTCTGCCCACCCAGTCCTGTATCTAACGGCATTGTGTGGCCAAATAATAAATACCCAGGTCTGGGAATTGTAATCCACCTCTCATGATCAAAGATTTTAAATGAGTGAGGCTCTCCCTAGACCGTTTTCCTTGCCAGAGAAAGTTTGAAAAAGCTTTCTCTAGGCTCCCAATATCCCCTCGCATTAGGTCCAGGTGTATCATTTGCATAATGTACAATATTCTGGGAAGAACATTCATTTTAAGCAAGTTTATTCTGCCCAGCCACGTTATGGGTAGGCTTCTCCATCTGTCCAAATCAGCTATAATCCTCTGAACCAAAGGCGTGTAGTTCAGATCATACAAAGATCTAAGACTCCCTCCAACCTTAATACCGAGGTATACAAATGAATGTTGCACCTTGTGTAAAACCCAGTCCTGAGCCTGGTCCTCACCTCTCTCCCTAGCCTTCCCTATACACAATTCCTCTGACATGCTCAAATTCAGACTATAGCCTGAAAATTTAGAGAAGCTCTCAATCAGTTTTAACAGTGAGGGCATAGACTGAGTTGGCTTAGTCACATATAGCAAAATATCATCTGCATAGAGGGAGAGCTTATGCACGCTACCCGATTGGCCCAGAACCCCTACTATTCCTGGATGCATCCTGGTTGCTACAGCCAGGGGCTTCAGCACCAAGGCGAACAGGAGGGGTGACAGAGGGCACCCCTGCCTAGTTCCCCTCTCGAGTGCAAAACCATCCGTGGGTGTACCATTAACCAAAATTCATGCTGTGGGAGCAGTGTACATGAATCGTACCAGCCCAATGAATTTGTCACCCAGACCAAACCGGGTTAGAACTTCGATTAAATACTGCCACTCAACTCTATCGAATGCTTTTTCCACATCCATTGAAAGTACATGTACAGGTTCACATCTCTCTGAGGCTCCCCAGATCACATTCAGGAGTGTCCTCATATTGTGGTATGAGTACCTATTTCAGATGAACCTGTTCTGGTCTGGGTGAATCAGCTCTGGCAGGAGCCTCCCCAGATGACTAGCCAAAGCCTTGGCTAAGATTTTAGCATCACAATTGAGGAGGGAGATTGGTCTAAATGAGGCACACTCAAGCGGATCCCTACCCTCCTTAGGTATCAGACAAATCAACACTTCTCTCCTTCTCTCTATGTTTGAGGCAATGTTCCCCCTTCCTCTCTTGCCTCATTGAGTACTGTTTCTAGGTGCTCCACTAGGTGAGGCCTCATAACCTTATAATATTCTGCAGTGAAACCATCAGGTCTACTAGTTTTCCCTCTCTTCAGGCCCACAACAGCTCTAGTTATTTCTTCCCTTGTTAGTTTGGAATCCAGCCATTCCCTCTGCCTCTGGGATAATTTAGGAAGATCTAATCCCTCCAGAAAATCCTGCATTTCATTCTGTACATTCCCACATTGTGTCTTATACAACTCCTGGTAAAACTTTCTAAATCTTTCCCCTATGTAATTTCACTATTTTGTGGTATCCCAGCCGAGTCCTTAATTGCAGTGATTAAATGAGAGCTCTTTCTCACCCTTATTAGGTGCACCATCATGGTGCTGGGTTTATTTCTCCATTCATAAAAATGTTTCTTAACAAGTAGACATGTTTTCTTGGCTTCCCCTAATAATAGGCTATTTAGTGCCTCTCTAGTTACTGTTAACATTTGATGGGCAGCCTCCCCTCCCTCACCACAGGCTATCTGCCTTTCCAACACTTTTAAATGATTCTCCAGGTTAATTCTCCTCCCTTGAATCTTCTTCTTGTGATAGGCTACGTAACCAATGATAGCTCCTCTCATGACTGCCTTTCCTGCATCCCAAAAAACAGTCTTGGAAGAGGCTGTTCCTTGATTATTCTGCACATATTGTGCCCACTGTTCCTGTAAAAAATCTCTAAATTCCTTTTTGGCCAGTAAGTAATTCTGGAATTTCCAGGTTCGAGAGGCCTGTTTAACGTTCCTCAGGGCCAGTGTGAGTAGCACCACTGCATGGTCCGATATTTGTATTGGGCTGTGTTTCACCTGCATAACACATGGGTACCAGGAGCAGAGGACATATACATAATCTAACCTGGACCAGGTTCGATGTGGGTGGGAAAAAAATTTATTTTCCAGAAGGGTGGGATTCGCTGCCCTCCAACTATCTATCAAGTCAAGAACAACCATCCCTGTCTGCCAGTTTCGGATGACCCCTCTAACAGTACCCCTACCTTCAGAATGATCTACTGCCGGATCCATCAAGCAGTTTAGGTCACCTCCCATCACTAGACCTGGGAATTGCTCCTCCATTAGGAGTGCAAGGAGGGATTTATAAAAATCAGGGTCATGTAATGCCGGCGCATACACACTACCAAAAGTTATCTTCTCTCCCAGGATATTGCCACTCACAAAGATGTAATGCCCAATAACTGGATCCGCTACCACCTTTTCAGCTATGAAAGGCAACCTCTTGTGCACAAGTATAGCCACACCCCTCTTATGAGAGGTATATGATGCAGTGTAGCACACCCCGACCCATTCTTTCTTTAACTTAGCATGTTCTTTCTCTGTGAGGTAAGTCTCCTGTTGTAGGTCAACTGTTACAGCCTGTCTTTTAAGGGCAGTCAATAACATGGTTCATTTAACCGGGGTGGATATCCCTCTAACATTCCACGAGGCCACCACTAGTCCAACTGGGCTAGCCATATTTCTTGTCCCCTCTTTCCTCGGACCCCACTCCTACAGGCCCCCTTTGTACACCCAAAACTGTGAATGAGCCAGTCTTTCCATTGGTTTGGATCTGTTAAAAACAATATAAAAAATAGCAAACAAGGAACAGTAACTATATACAAATCTCCTTTCCCTCCCCTCCTGTTGTATATCCACTTGCATGCAAGATATACATGCCCTCCCCTTTTGTAACCAGAATTGCACATGGCAAACATTTTACAATTCCCCTTCCCAAATTCAGTGAAGGCATACGCCCCACCCTCTGCCCCACCACAATCTTAAAATAATACTTATTTTCCCCAATTCAGCTTCCCTCCAGAACTGCATTCCAGTATTTTTAAGAGACTCAGTTACACATATTTCAATTTCTCACTTAACCCCCTGTTACCCCCGAAGAAGCCCAGACCCAGTTAAAGAAATATTCTGTCAGCTCTCAATATTTAATAACGTAACTAAAAAATGCCCCAGACTTAACCAGTCCTGAGAGTGCTTATTTTTAATGATATTCCAGTTTCCATATGCAAGAAGAAAGGAAAAAAAAGTTCAGTCTCCATAGGCTATATGCCACGTGCCTTCCGCCATGTGGTTTAATGAGCTATCAGCACTCACAGTTCACTGAAGATGAGCGGTGAAAGAAAGAGAAAAAAAAACAAGATATAGAGCTGTTCAGGCCTTTCCCCAGGGTAATCTAAAACTATATACATTATTCCAAACAGGGTAATATCAGGACAGTACCTCCACTGCACGTGCCACCATAGCGTGGTATGCAAGGTTGAAAATTACCTTGATGAGAGCTCCTCAGCCCACTTTCTTTTTAAGACCCTTTACGAAGCTCTCCGCTTTTGACACCTCCCAGAAAGAATACATGGCACCCTCATACTTGATTTTAAGTGTGGCTGGATATAGCATGAAGTATTCAATTTGAGCCTCCCGTAACTGTGCCATTACCGGGTTGAATGCACAAAACCTTTTAAGCTAATGGGCAGAGTAATCCTGTGAGAGATATAGCCTGTGGCCTTCATATTCCATGAAAGATGTGTTTCGGTAAGCTTTTAATATTATCTCCCTGTCCTGGAAATTGTGAAAGCGAAGCACTATCTGTCATGGTGGCTGATTCGGCAGTGGTCTCAGCATCACGGCCCTATATGCGTGCTCGAGCTTGAAATGACCATTTTTGGGCGTAATGCTTAATATTTCTGGCAGAGTTCTAGCACAAAAGTCCAATACATTAGGGCCCTCCATCCCCTCCTGTAGCCCACGAAGCCTGAGGTTTAAACGTCGCTGATAGTTCTCCTGATAATCGAACTGGTCCTTGAATTCTTCCAGTTCTTTTTGCAAAGCGACTATCTGGTCAGGAACTGTCGCAGTGGCATTCTCGACATCGGAGATTCTCTGTTCCATTTCTGTAAGTCTCATAGCTTGAGTTGCATAAAAGTCTACTAACTCCTGTAATTTACGGTCGAAATTAGATGCCAAATTTGTTAACCTGGGTTAGAGAGCCGCTAGTACTTGTTGTGTGACCTCGCAGCCTAGTGCACTAACTTCAGCTGCTGAGAGTTAAACAGGTCCGGTGTTTTTGACCTGTGAGGCCAGAGGTTGCTTTTTTTTTATTTTTAGCCGCTGTCCGGGAGCTCTTCCCAGAACCAGACACCAAATACTCATCCATGCTGTTATTCTGCACTTGAAGGTTCACTTTAGCAAATTTCTTGTTGAGGAAAATCTATTTTAAATTTCTTTAAATTGTGGTAGTTTGTGGAGTGAGACAGGAACACGTACTCACATCAGTGTGCTCCTTAGCGCCCTCGAAACTGTCTATTTTTTTTTTAAATACATGAGTACTAATACTGGTTATATGCTGCAGGTTTGCAACATTCTGAGATTCTGTTCTGCAGGGTTTTCATAACAACATTTTTCCTATGGAATTGCTGAAAAGTGAAACCCTGCAGTAATTTGCACATTTAGTAGTGTGATTATGTATGTGCCAGGTTTCCACTGCAAAACTAATAAGTTACACTCATACCTGACAGGTGGTTGAATACAGAAATTCAGAGAAAAAAAAATCCATTCCTGGAAAGGGCTCTGCAGTACACATCTACTGGTGGAAACCTAATTACCAAAACTCTCAGTAGATATTGCTTAATATGCCCAGTAACTGTAAACATTTTGCAGAGGCAAAAATGTTGCAGAAGAGAACACTGTGAAAAAATTGCCAAACAATTCTCAAAATTCACTTTGCTGTAATTGCATGGTCAAAAAGTCTTTAAGTTTCATTTCTGAAAGAGATAGTCCCCAAATGCTGCATTGCGGGAAGTTTTTGCAACATTTTTTCCAGTGAAAATTTCACATATTTACATAACAGTTCAAAAACAACTGACTTCACTTATTTATATAAAATACTACTGGTTCTACTGGGATTGCAGGAGATCATTTTCATCTTGAAGGCGATGTTGGTGGCATTGCTGGAACAGCATGTGTAGATTTGTACTGCATGTTGTGTGGACCTAGTTTAGTTGTGTTAAACAGACATGAACCAGTGCAGTAAAATCAACTCTACACAGGGAGGAAAAAAAAAAAAGAGGGACAAAGAATCTGTTTGGGTTCTTAACTAATCAACCATTTTGGCTACTGGTATAATTCTTTTGCCAAGGCATGGTAGCAATTGGAGATGATACTGTGTGAGCAGCTGTGTAACTCCCAAGATTTGCATCCATTTCTAGCACTGGAAATGCATCTTGTCCTGTATCCTTGATCAAGCTGTGTGGAGCTGTGTGTTGGGGATGGTACAAATTGCTGATCAGCACTGACTGTATTAGAGAGTAGGCATGTGACCAGGAGGGAGGCAGAATGGAACAACTTAAATGATTGATGAGGCTAGGCATACTGACCAATCAATCTGCCAAATAGCAGAGAAAGCCATGTGTTGTGAAACCAAGCCAGGTCTGTTCCTTGCCAGTAATAATTGTTATTTGCATAAGAACTGCATTGCACTGTAAGGTTCTTTATCTATATTTTATAAATAATTTTTCACTGGTACTGGTGCCATACAGTACGTCTTGTTTTGTTGTTTCAAATAGCAATGACACAGATTGATTTACCCTCCCTTCCTATTTCCTTTGCTGGTACATGCCTGATCTCTAACAGAGTCAATCAGATGATGTCTTACAAAGGCAAGATATGTTTTTGGGGGAGCAGGGACTGGGTTAACTTGGAACTTGGTGTTATTCCCTTCCCAATAATTGATCAAGGATCCGGGGCTGCTATGCAATAAAAAGTATTTGGGGGACAAAGGGATGAAATGTGATGATCTTATATATGTCATTAGCTCCTGGCACAGAGCCAGAAGCATGCATTTTTTTTAATATAACTCTGTGACTGAGAAAGAGGAACATGTTGGAAGGTGGAAAGTGACTGGGGTGGAGGCAGTTATTTGACTATTCATGTCCACCTTTTGGAGGGATTGAGGTTTCAATAGATTTTGGGGGCCTGAATATCAGTTACCGAGTACAAAGTATCTATAGATGCCAATGTCAATAATTGCTGAGTTTTCAAAACACAAAGTACCGACAGACCCCTAAAACTGTCGGGGGGGGCATTTTGCAAATTGAGGGGCTAGCTGCACAATTGAGCAGACTCGATAGACTGTGAAGCCTGTTTCTGCTGGCATTTTCATATGTTTGTATTATTTGCTTTTTATTTTTACTAAAGTTACACTGAAGGCTAGGCACCATTTTTCAGAAGAACACTGGCTAGTGGAGAGGCATTTCCAAGCTGAGACACTGAGAATAGTGAAGTGGGGGTATACTATTTGAGTTAGGCAGCAAAGCAGTACCTTTATATTAGTGCTCTGGAGCCTGATTTTAAAAGGGCAGAGACTGCCACAAGTCCTGGGTGCACAGAACATATGTTATGTGGGGATTGTGGAATTCTTATAGCTGGAGATTGTAATTTTTCTCTCCTGTGTGCTGAATGCTGTGAGTTAGATCAGTTCTTCCTGGTCTATCTTGTAGCAACCCCGGGTGCCCTTTTTATGGGACTTGTACCAAATATAGTATTTGGCACAAGCTGCCATAAATCATAAACCAAGCCGCACTTGCAGATGACAAATTAGAACAGATACTTGATTAACCCTCAAGACTTAACATGAAAACCAGTAACCACAGCCTCCTGGACTGGATGCTGACTAATAATAAGATTCCCAAGAAAGCTGCAAGAATCTTCCCAAATGTACTAAGTGATCATTCCCCTACTTTCTGTGTTTGGAAAAACAACTTTCTTCACTCGCCTCCCAGAATAGTCAAGTCTAGAGACCTAATTTCCATATAGCTGCATTTTAGCAACTTCTTAACTCTGCTGACTGGACCCCCATTACCTCCCTCCTTGATATAAATCAGGCATTGGAATACTTTGTCACTACCTTCTCCTCCATACTCAACTCCCACACCACATTCAATCTAAGGAGAGCAAGAGGTGTCCACTTCCCCTAGCTATCCCAGAATTTAAGGCAACATATGGACTCCTATGACACAGTCTGGAAAACATTTAAAAAATCAGGCCTTCACTCAGACTGGGTAACCTATCGTTAACAGCAGCATGTAAAACTAAAGCCAACAAATCAAAGAGGGACTACCTCCAATCTCTACAGATAAAACATCTTACTAATCCTAAAAGTTTTTGGTCTCAAGTCAATGCCCTACTCAAGTGAAAGGAATTTAATGCCCTTAAAAACATGATATTGCAAGGCACCACTCTATCCACTCCCTCAGAGATAGCCACTAGCATAAAGCTCTTCTTCATGGACCTAGATAAGTACAAAACTGGCCTACCTGCATCCCCTCGTGACCTGGCCTTACCTCTTCCAGATGCCCATCATCCCTCCTTTCACCTGAAAATTACCACTAGCTCTGAAGTTATAAAACTTCTACCTGATCTCAATCCTGATAGCTCTCCAGGCTTTGATACCCTTCAGCCAATATTCCTCAGGATAGGAGCTCCTGCAGTTGCTCATCCTATTGCGCTATTAATCAACTGATCCTTCATTCAAACCATTCCAGATAAAATCAAAAAAGCCATAGTTTTCCCTGTGCATGAATCTGACCTGACTAACCTTGTCGAGAACTACAGACCAATTTCTGTACTATGTCCCCTAGCAAACATACAAGAAGGAATCCTATATAATCAAATTTACTTATTTCTAGAACAGACTAATGCCCTTACCATACATCAACATGGCTTTCATAAGCTACATGAGACAGAATCTGCACTCCTATGGGTCACTGCTGATATATTTCAGGACATGAATCAGGTTTGTGCAACCACGGCAGCTTTTGTAGATCTTACAAAAGCATTTGACCTCGTCAATCATCCACTACTTCTGGCACAGTTCCGCAAACCTGGACTAGATTACAACTCTTTATCCTGTTTTCAAACTACCTGTCCAACAGAGTCCAGTGTGTCAAATGGGCTGGTGCTACCTCATCCCTATCACCCATCAGTGACAGAGTCCCCCAGGGGTCAATTATGGGTCCTTTATTATTCTCCATTTTTATTAATGTACTGCCTCGCAATTGTGGAGGGGCACCAGTTCAGCTTTATGGAGATGATACCGTATTCTACTGATCTGCAAGAGACATCGCATCTGTTAACTCAAACCTGGAAAAAGATTTCCATTTTTTAGAATCCTGGCTCAAAAGTAACCTATTGGTTCTTCATACTAAAAAAATTATAACTATACTGTTCTGGTTCACTTATTTCAGCCTGACTACCCAGCATCCTCTGGCTATTAAGACCACAACTGGTGAGGGTCTAGAAGGGGTGAGTTCCTTCAAATGCCTCGGAGTAACACTAGATGAACATCTATCATTTGAAGCACACAGATATAAACTTATAAAAGCATCTCATCAAAAGTTCAGTCTATTATACAGAACTGCCCCCTACCTCACATCTAGATCCAGAAGAACTATTGCCTTGGCTACTCTCCTCCCAGGCCTCTTTTATGGAGCTCCACTGCTTCACTCTGCAAGGACCTCAGCTCTGACCAGACTTAGACAAGCTTTCCACAGGATTGTACAATTTGCTGCAATAGCTTCAGCATGGACCCACCACTGTGACGTACTCAACACCCTGGGCTAGCTGTTCTTTGAGGCTAAATTAGAATTACTATTACTCTGCACCACTTTCAAACTCATCCACCTTCCTTCCCCACCCATCCTCTCCAACCTACTCATGTTGAAACCCATCCCAGGTCACTTTGATTGTCACAATTCCCCCTGTTTAGTCTACCCAAGACATGCTTAGCCATTGGCAAGAAATCCTTTTCCTTTATTCAAGTTCAAGTTCAAGTTTATTGCAGGGATATCTCCATTGATCAGGCTTATTCACAAGGAGGTCCTGAGAACATATATCAGGAATACATACTGAAAAACAGCAAGGTATAATACATACAGTAATAGTACATAGGATTAACATTGGATACAAATGTACAATATATACAAGACAGGTACAATATTTACAAGGCAACAAGTTCTTTTAGATGGCTGACTAATGTAGACACCTTGCAAATTTGGCACAAAGTACTGTTTTAAGTGAGAAGTAAAGAGAGAACTACGTAGGAGGTAGAGGGATGTGGGGGAAAGGAGGAAGGGGGAGCACTAGAAGATAAAGAGAGGGGCCAAGGGGGAAGTAGGAAAGGAAGAGAAGGGGGAGATAAGGTGATGCCAATTGGTAGGTGATGAGAAGTCAGGAGGGGAGTTGTAGAGTAGAAAAGAGGGGTCCCAAGAGGGAGCAGGAGAGGAAAGGGGGAGGCTAAGGTGATGCCAAGATGAAGGAGAAGAAATATCAGGAGAAAAGTGGTAAAGTAGCGAGGGTGGTTGGGAGGAGATATTTAATGGGGAGAAGAGGGTAGCAGGGAGGAGAAAGAAAATGGGGAGGAGGGTGGCGGGGGACAGGAGAAGGGAGGGTAAGTGGGCAACAGAGGGTAGGGACGGAGGACAAGGGAGACAGTGCGGAGGGGGTTGAAGACCAAGGAGAGAAAGTGGGTGGGATTAGGCTAGGACTTGCAGCAGCCACAGATGGCTTTCATTGTTTTTTTGCTTCTCATAGATGGAGCAGCCTTCCACACAGTTTACTGTATTGTACATCTCTTCCCCAGTTTAAAAAACACTTCAAAGAAATATTCTTTCTGCCTCCCAACTGTAGGTGTTACTGATCCACTCCTCTCACATATCTGATCTCTGCCATACTTATTTCTACTTCAAATTGAATCTCTGTAAATATGTATGTACTGTACATTATTTTGGCTACCTTGGACTACTACACTGTTAATGATTTTTTTTTTTCTTTTTTCTCTGCAAGGACTATCAACTGGTTGTAATCCCTTATCCATAATTGATTGTATTTTATGATACCAAGTAGTAGTAAAAGTTTTTATTCAATTCATACAGAATGGATGAATCAGATAGCTCAACTGAGACAAGCTCATTTCCAATGAGGTCCATTACATAGTACAGTATAACTGAATCTGTCTAGTTTTACCTCTGAAAAAAATGTATTTTATATGTCTTAAATTTAGTTGTATCATTTTGTCAAAGCATGGAAGGCTTCTATTCCCCAGTTCACCCCTGAAAAAGGGACAGCTACATCTCAGTGGGCCCACCAGGTCACCAAAATTCAAGTAACTGCACCCAAGATACCAAAACCGGGTGCAATTTCGGCAAAGGTGTTTGGTGTAGCTCCACCAAAAAAAAGGGTTAGCACAGGGCTTGATGCAAGCTCTGAGTCACCCTTTGAAAATCAGGCCCTTGTATTCTAACCTGAAAGCTGGGGGCTCTGGTTATCCAAATGACATCTTCAGTGCACCAGTTATCAAAAGCATCGTTGGTGACTGTGCTCTATCTTGAGCAATAATTCACCATTTTCTGTAACTAGTAGCTGGCCTTTTTCAAGAATTTGAGTTAGCTATGATTTACAAAAGTTGTACCCTGCAAGTATATCATTTCCCTTAAAGGAAAAGTCCCCTCAACCTTTTATTTCTTTTTGGCTGTGTGGTTTGTAGACATGAACAATGATTTCTTCTCTTGCAACCCCCTACTTTCATCCTAATTTAAATTTAAATGAAGTTGCTTCACGCTGTTATGCCCTGGTGTGAAAACCTCTTTCATTCCATTGCAACAAGTCATGACCCCACTCATAAAAGGGAATATGGGAGCCAATAATGCATTTTTGCACATCAAAAGGAATGGGGGTAAGCAAAGAGCTCCTAGCAGATAAGAATTAATCAGTTTACAGCTGGCTCAGAGGTGTGGAGGGCTGAGGCAATAGTGCCTTACCCCATCCCCACACCAGTGACCCATGTTCACTGTGTAAGTGGGTCACTGGGGATCGACTGGAGAGGAGAAGGATCGAGCATCACTAGGACAGCTCTTCTCCTCCAGGGAGGGTGGGGAATGGTGGTCAGTGTTAGCGTGGCCCCAAGTGGAGGCTAAGGGCTGGCACATTGATATTGTACATCTAAGGGACAGAGGCAGGGCAGATGCCTGGAGTGCCACATATGGGAGCATGCACACACCGCTATTGGCATACTTGCATGCCCCACTCTGCAGGGAAAGGAAACATGGAGGAAAATTCCAGCAGTTGGATGAAGGAGGGCACTCACAGGACTGACCGCCACAAGCCATGCTTGCCAGTCCAAACCAGATCCTGTGTATAGTGGGGTCGAGACCCTCTCGCCACCAACCCTGCCAGGGGAGGCAAGCCCTGGGGGCAGAAAGGCTGGTGGTGAGCCCCTGTGGATATCAGGGAGATGGGGCTGGGGTGCCCTACTGAATGTGGGCAGTCTGGCATGGGGTGCAAAAATAGAGTACAGAAAAATAAAGAATGAATCAGTTCAGTAACAAAATGTCACAAGAAGCAACATCCTTCCAACTGCATTTTTCCAACTAAGACACTCTTTAAACAACAGAACATATTGGAGAACTCACCTTCAAAAGGTTGATGGACTCTACAACACAAGAATACGTGGACCTTGGAAGACATATAACAGAACTGACTGACAGTAGCACTTCATGTGGCTTGTGTATGTATGCATCATCAACTCCCATGATGCCTTGCATGAGTGGGGTCATGACCTTTCCTCACCAGAGAAGAACAGAGTGAAGCAATGTCATTTAAATTTAAACTAGGATGAAATTAGGGGAGTGTAAGAGAGACAATCATTGTCCATGCCTTCAAACTACAGGTATACAAAAAATAGGTTATGGGGACATTCCCATTAAGTGTTGTATGGAACGTGTATCATTTTCCTTTAAATATTTAGTGTGGACGGTGTTTTATATTTATAAGTATTCGATTATCATTCCATGTTTCATAGCTATTTACACTTCACTGCAAAAAATATTTTAAATTTCCTTCTTGAAAAACAACATTAACTTTTTCTTTGTTTTAGCAAAAAGACAAGCGACAAAATAAAGAAGAGATACTCACCTATGCAACTTTAGGTACTGTTATGAAGAACCAAAATACACCTACACGGCTTCTTCAAGAGAACATCATATATTCAGCAGTTAAACTGACATAGACTGTACAGTTTATCAATCATTGATCTGTACTTTAGTGTATAGCAGCACTGAATTCAAGAAAAATGGTGAATTGGAAATTATTTGTTAGGCTGAGATCCCCTCCCTCACTCTTTACTCTGCAGCAGTCTGCAATGTATTTATGTATTGGGGAGCCTTTGTTACAAGGCTAGTACAATGAACAGCTGAGTAGGTGATCAGGGAATGTTCCCTCTATCACCCATCCAAAGGTCCTTTGTGTGATTTTCTTTCTGTCTATGTGCCCCTTTTGGAGATGTTGGCTTATTGATATATTTCATTTCCACAGTGTGAAATGCATACACTGTGCACACATTCTGCAAAAGTGTTGTCCTTCAGTGTCAGATTTAGGTATCATACAGTGTGGGACAGTTGTATGCTGACTGCAGAAAAGACAGAGTTTCATCTGAGATGCTTCTACAACCTCCTGCTAGCCCTTCAATTCAGTCCTGGATTTGGGACATGCACCTGGGCCACTCACATATTAAGCAGCAGTGCTGCTGTTTCAACCTCTAAGAAATCCTAGGACTGGTATCTTTCTGACTGAAAATTAATGGGGAAGCTAGAACTATGTGCACATATATTATCCATTCAGCATTTCTTAATAGACTGTAGATGCTCCCCCACCAAAAGTCGAGATTGACTAACTTTTAATTGTAGATTCAAGTTTTCTTCATGCTTCCCAATCATTTTATTAGAATGCATTCCAAATTGAATTATTTCAGAAAACAGTTTGGGGAATATATCCACCCATTGGATTTGTTTCTGTCTATATATCTATGCAGGGATGAAGGTGTTTTGGTAGAAAACATTTTTGTGAAGCATTTTGCTTCTGTAAAAGATCATTGTGATACTTGGACTTCTATCTCATCATACTGTAGGCAAGAGCAAATGGACAAAAATGGCACTAGGAATCTTTGAAACATCATTCTCAGTCTGTCTACACTGACTATGGTATATTCAAATCTCAGATGGTCACTAAGGGAGTTTGCACACAGACAATATGCACCTAATTAATTGACTGTTCTGTAGTTGTACAGTATATAATTGGTTTTGATGTGTACTTTTTTAGTAAAATATTTTATTAAAATTTTCAATATGAATTTATGTACTAATGGAATAACAATTTTAAAGGAGAAAATTATGTACAAAATCATGTCAAAAGCATGAATCCAAAAGCTAGGCAATAAATGATAATGCATGATACACGGAGTCCAAGGAGTCAGGAAGCCAGATGCCAAATCATATCTAGATCTGTCCTAGTCTCAGTTGATTATAGCCTGGCACGCTATGCTGCAGCTAATGAATCTGTTATGGACTGAGTTCCATAAAACAAAATCTGCAGATTCATCCTGGGTGCAGATAAACACACCCATAGCAGTGATCTGTACCCACTAACTCAGGTAAGAGAACGTGAGCCTATATCAACCCTTAAGATGGAATTGAAAGCTTTTTTTTTATTTAAACAGACCTTTTTATCTGCTTGATTAGCTAACCTGTTATTAATTTTAATGTTGTTATTATGTGATTTATGGTTTTATGGATCTTATGTGAAGCACCTTGATTCACAATTGACATTATGTACTATACTAAATAAAAAACTGATTGATTGATAACTAATTGGCTACCCCTCACTAGCAGGATCAGATGCAAGACCTACCTTCTTTGGAAAAATGCTTTCCTAGGTCTTTCCCTTCCCATCTTAAACACTTGCAAACAATAGGTTTCCAAGTGAAATGGTAATAATCTGGTAAATTTGGGTCCTTGAGATGCAATGCATTTGTCTTCAGATATTTGAAAGGACTACTTCTTTCTTCCTTAAAAAGAGCATGCATAGAAATGTGTTCCAACGATGTATCTCATTTAATTTTTTTATTTATTATGTTTGCGCCTGTGCAAGAAACGTGTTGCAGTAACTTCAGAATAGCAGTTTTGAAGGCGCGGTCCTGTTGTGGCCTGTGGCACCACTGCTTTTTGGGGCTGGGCTCCATGGCATGAATTAGATTGCATGCTGTCTATGACAGCAGTGCAAAAGTGTGTCCACCACCTTGAAAGGTTTTAACCACTGCAATGAGGGAGCTCCACCTCATAGCAGGTGTGCCTTTCCAGGTGTAAGTTTCAGTGCGACATGGTGGCGGCTGTGCCATCAGCCTTGCTCAATCCCCAGAAAAGCCCACTTGGGGGGGTGCCCAATCCCCCTGTTGGCATCATCACACCCCCCAGTTTATCTGCCAATGGAGGAGCCCAATCCCCATTGGCATCTCCCCCTAACACTCTTTTTTATTTGCCAATGGGGTGCCCTATCCCCATCAGCTACAGTCCCCCCAATAAAAAAATTGCAGGTGACACCACCCTCCCCAGTTCATTTGCCAACAGGGTGCTCAATCCCCATCAGCTCCAGTTCCCCCTCAAGAAAACACACAGGTGACATGCTGGGAGCCCACCCCAGCATGTCAAATGTACCTGTAAAAGCAAAAACCTTCCCGCAATGTATTTTTTTCCCTGTAATGCAGAAAACGGTCCATTGCAGTCTGCAGCCCCTTCCCCCAACCCATGCCCACCCACCACATGCCCCACCTCCCCACACTCCCCCTCATCCCATACTTACCTCCAGAGTCCAGCGGAACAATCTTCTGTGGACCGGGAACACGCCTGTACTCTTCAAAGCTGACCGTGAACTGAAGAAATGCCAATAAGCTGTATAATGGCATAAATAGAGTTTTTTCAACTTTGATGCATATCTCAGGCATTTTTGGGAATTTTGCACCAAAATTTCAACATTTGGTTATTGGGACCCCTCCTCATGATTTGAGTTAATGTCATGGCGTTATTCAGTCCCAAAAGGTGATTTCGCGGTCACTGCATGGAATCACCATTCAGAACCGATTAACAAAATGACAGTGCCACTGTTCATGAGGTGGCCTCTCAAAAAGCCTATGTTGCAAATTTGGTGTCCAAAAAAAAAAAAGACTTTTTTATGAGTGTGCATTGCGCAGTTTCCATGCACGCTCATACGTTCGTGAATCTGTAATATTTTCACTCCAGATTTTCAACATTGGCATTTTTCCACACCTCCTTATGAACAGTACAGGTGTCATTTTTCGCATCCTGGCTGAAATGTGTTTTTGCACTTCCAGTGCAGAATAGCATGGTCACTGTGGGAAATCAGTGTTTGGGACAGAGTAAGAAAATCACAGTGACACTGTTCATGAGCAGAGGTCCTAAAATTCCTATGTTGAAAATTAGGTGACAAACGTCCATAAAATTACTGTTTTACAAGTGTGCGTTATGCAGTTTCCATGCAAGCTTGTAACTTCAATAATTTTTAATATTTCTATTCCAGATTTTCACCATTGCCATTTTTTCACACCTCCTTATGAACATTACAGATTTCCATTTCCCATACCCTACCTGAACTGTGTTTTCACACATCCAGCATGTAGTGATGCAGTCGCTGTAGAAAAGCAATTTTTAAAACAGAGTAAGAAAATCACAGTAACACTTTTCATGAGCAGAGATCCCAAAATGCCTATGTTGAAAATTTGGTGAAAAAATTCCATAAAATGACTATGTTAGAAGTGTGCATTGGGCAGTGTCCATGCACAGTCGTAAGTTAGAGAATTTGTAATATTTTCACTCCAGATTTTCAGAATTGTTATTTTTGCACACCTTCTTATGAGCAGTTCAGCTGTCATTTGTCACATCCTGCCTGAAATGTAGTTTCGCACATCTGGCGCACAATCTCATGGTCACTGTGGGAAATTAATGTTCGGGTAGATTAAGATAATCATAGTACCACTGTTCATGAGCAGAGATCCCAAAATGGTTATGTTAAAAATTTGGTGAAATAATTCCACTAATCGACTGTGTTATGAGCATGCAATGTAAAGTTTTCACACATGCTCGTAACTACGAGAATGTTTAATATTTTCACTCCAGATTTCCTACATTGCCATCTCTTCACACTTCCTTATCAATGGTGTAGTTGACATTTTCATGTGGTGCAGAATGGTGCAGTCACTGTGGGAAATCAACAGTTGAGACAGATTAACAATATCACAGGGGCACTGTTCATGAACAGAGGTCCCAAATGCTTTCATGAGGTGGGATCACAAAAAGGCCATGTTTTAAAATTTGTAGTGCAAATACCAACACACACCCAAGGCGTTAGGGTTTCTAACCATTACATCTCACCATGTACAGACTAACAGGCATCAGGAGTGTGTCTTTGGATTATCTGCTGTACTGCTCATGCCATTGGCCCTCTACCTCCACCCTGCAGCCACTGACGGGCATCAAGGTGTGCCTTGGACTCTTCAGCCCCAGAACTCAACCCATTCTCCTATGCTGCACCCATCTCAAAGTACTTCCTTATGAAATGGGGTGAGCCTAAGGCCAGATGACCCCAAGGCACAACACACCACTTGTCAGACTCTGCAGGGAAGGGTGAGGTGAAATAGCATAAGGGTTATGGCCAGTGACCCAAACGTACACCCCCAATGCCTGTCACTCTCTGCATGGTGGGGTGGGGTTGATGTCAGTTCTATACTTCACTGCTACTTCTATTATGTGTCTCTCTAACTCCTGCACTAGCAATACCAAAACCAGCAAGACAATATTCGGCATTGACAAATGCTTGTTTTTGTTTAGTCACACCAAAAATAAAAACAGTACTGGAACACATTCCTATACATATTCTTTTTTTTTTGAAGAAACAAGTGATCCTTTCAAATATTTCAAGACAACTTAAACACTTGCCTGAACATTGTCAATAACCTGTACCTCACCAGAAGCATTTCCATCAACAGACTCCTAAAACCTTTCTACAGGACTAGTAGTGGGCAACATGCCTTCATGGCCAAAGTAGCAAACTGGTTAAATAACCTCCCAAGCATGATCTATAATATAACTAAAATGAACCAGTTCAGAAGGTCACTTCAGGCACATCTTATCAGAGTAGGCTAAATGTTCCTGTGGAACTAATTTATTGCTACTACACTCATATTTTGATCTCTGTACTTCTGATTCAGTGTAAGCTGTACTGAACAATAATATACACTTTTGTACTTTCTCCAGTTACTATGATATCCATGATATTTTTTGCACTGCCTTCAATTGAATACTTTTCTGACACAGAACCTTTGTAAAAGAGAATCTGTGGTCAAAGGTATTTTTTCCCAGCAAATATAAAGTAAAAATTAATAATACTTTAAGAAAAATGAAACCTTACATTGTACAAATATATAAAAGTTAATTTACTGAAGGGCAGCTATGAGGAGAGCAGTCATACTATAAACAAATAGAAGGAAGGACAAATATTGCATGGATCATACTATGATCCCAAACATGGATTGATTGCAGCATTTGTCATTTACACATTTATCCATGTGCCATGAAAGTAAGCTTGACATGACAAAGTGGCATCTACTCATTTTATTTTGACCCAGTTGAGGCTGTCTTTTTATTTCTGCTAAAGTAATTAGGGCTTTTAGCCATTCATCAGCACAGGTTACTACATTTTATTTCAAATTCAGTAGAATTTATCTTTTTGCTTCTAAATCTGCAAGCCAAAGAAAATGCCATTGTTTAATATGCCACACTTTGCTAACAAAGCAAGACATGTCACCCTGGAGCAAAAATTTAAGAAAGAAAGAAAGTGATGTGTGCATAAATGATTGACAAATGTTATGAATGTTCAGCCAATAACCAACAAAGATAGGACAGGACCAAAAGATATGTGTAACTGAGCCTTTTTTTAACCTACATCTCCAAGTAGAAATATATTCCTAATCCCTTTTCAGTAGTATCTGATGAATATGCAGTTGTACCATCTCTGAAGGAGACTTTTTGGAATGAAATATCTAATATATCTGAAACCAGTATGTGTGTCTCCAGAACATTTGACCCAGACTTGCTTTGATATGAGTTTCTCAAAATTTTTCTCACCATATTTCTTAAGTGAGAGGTAATAAAGAAGAATTAAATCCTCCATTCTTTTAAGTGTCTTAATATACTGAACCATGCGTAGGCAAAACTCATGTACTAGAAGCATTAAATAACTGCCCAGAAGAGATATCAAGGAAACCTGAAGTGCACAAATTTACAAAACTCTTTGAGAAGAGAATACGTGTTCTGTAAATACTGTGTAAAAATGAACATTATATACTTGAAGTAGGGCACCAAACACTTCATAGCATTGAAATACCCTGTGCTTTTCGTTTTTTGTCAGTAAGACAATTCTCTAGTCTAGGATTTAGATTGTGCCATGAGGGTTTAGAAACATAGAACATACAAACATAGACTTTGATGGCAGATAAGGACCGCTTGGCCCACCTAGTCTGCTCATTTCCCTACCTACAAGATAAGCTGCAGATCCTAGTTAACCAACAGCCTATTTCTTCCTACCCCCCACAAAAATTGCCTTATGTCTGTTCCATGCATTCTTGAATTCCCTCACAGTTTTAGACCCACAACCTCCTCAGGAATGCTGTTTCATGCATCCACCACCCTCTCTGTGAAACAATACTTCCTCACATTGCCCCTGAACTGCCCCCCTTCGTCAAATTGTGTCCCCTTGTTCTTGCACATCTTTTTTTCTGAAAGATGCTACCCTCTTGGACTTTGTTGATTACACTGAGGTACTTAAAAGTTTCTATCTTGTCCCCTCTTTCCCTTCTTTCCTCAAGGGTATACTTATTAAGCTCCATTAGTTTCTCATCATATGGCTTCTCTTGCAGACCCTGCACCATTTTTGTTGCCCTCCTCTGGACTGCCTCTATCCTGTCTATGTCCTTGCAGAGATGGGGTCTCCAGAACTGGATGCATTACTCCAGATGAGGTCTCACCAACTGTCTGTAAAGAGGGATAACAACTTCCTGTTTTCTGCTGGTGGTGCCTCTCCCTATACATCCCAGTATCCCCCCAGCCCTCCATACTGCCTTCTCACATTACTTGCTAACCTTAAGGTCATCTGATATGATTACCTTCATGTCCCTTTCCATTTTTGTTGTTGTTACTACCTCCCCCCATTGTGTAATCTTCCCCTGGGTTTTTGTTTCACAGGTGCATTATTTTGCACTTCTTTGCATTGAATCCAAGCTGCCATATTTCTGACCATTCCTCCAACCTTGTCAAGTCCCTTCTCATCTTTTCCATGCCTCCTTGTGTATCAACCCTGTTGCAGATCCTTGTGTCATCTGCAAAGAGGCATACTTTGCCTTCCAGTCCCTCTGCAATGTCACTTATAAAGACATTAAAAAGGACTGGACCCAGTACTGAACCCTGTAGTACCCCACTAATAACACTTCTTTCTTCAGAGTGGACTCCATTTACAATTACCTTCTGTGTCCTGTTGTCCAGTCAATGTTTTACCCAGGCTACCACCCTGGGACCCAATCCCAGGCTGGTTAATTTGACTATTAATCTTTGGTGCGGGACTGTGTCAAATGTCTTGCTAAAGTCTAGGTAGGCCATGTCCACAGCCCCTCCCTGGTCTACTACGTTGCTCACCCAGTCAAAGAAATCAATTAGATTTGTCTGACATGACCTTCCCACTGTGAACTCATGATGCCTTGGGTCCTGTGCCCCACTGGCCTCTAGGTACTCAACAATTCTTTCCTTCAGAAGTGATTCCATCATTTTTCCTACCATAGAGGTCAAACTGACAGGTTTGTAGTTTCCTGCCTCTGTCTTGGTCCCACTTTTGTGAAGGGGAATCACATCTGCCTTCCTCCAGTCCTCAGGTACCACCCCATCCTCCCATGATTTGTTAGAAAGGGTAGTCAGTGGTTTCACTAGTTCTCTCCTTAATTCTTTTAGAACTCTGGGGTGAATTCCATCAGGCCCAATTGCTTTGTCCACCTTCAGTTTTAGGAGTTCTTTCAGAACCCTTTCTTCTGTGAAAGGATTGGGATCGACCCCCCTATCGAGAGTGCTTCTGTTAATTGAATTAAGCACTTCCCCCTCCTCCTCTTTTGTGAATACTGAGCAGAAGTATTCATTCAGTATCCCTGCTTTTTCACTGTTACTCTCTGCCCACCCACAATCCATTCTGTTCATCCTCACTATCCCTCCCTTTGTCTTTCTGTGCTCTCTGATTTACCTATAAAAGGTTTTATCCCCCTTCTTAACCAAGTTGGCCATCTTTTCCTCAGTTTGGGCCTTTTCTTTTCTGACTTCCCTTCCTGCTCCCTTCTGCCTTAACTGGTACAGCTCTCTGTCCTGCTCCTTCTGTGTTTCCTTATACTTCCTGAATGCTGTCTTTTTCCCCCTGACCTTCCCAGCCACCTTCCCCGCCACCTCTTCTGAGTAGTGGCTTTTTCTTTTGTTTTGATTTGTTTATTTGCTTCACACAAAGACTTGTTGCCTCTGTGATGGCAGTTTTGATGTTTTCCCATTGTTGCTCCACCCCTCCTTCTAGCCTGTTTGCTAGTGCTTTTCTGAGGCACTCTCCCATCAAAGTCAGTCCTCCTGAAGTCCAGTACCCTCACTTTTGTATGGCTTGACTCTGTAGCTGAGTTTATCATGAACCACACTGTTTGGTGGTCACTTGTTCACAGATGGCTACCCACTTCTAGATCTGAGATCCTCTCACTGTCCTCATTTGAGAGTACGAAGTCTAAGTTTGCTCCCTCATGAGAGGGTTCCAAAACTAGCTGTCTGAGGCATGCCACCTGTAGGGAATCGAAAATGACCCTGCTCTTGGATGTGGCTGCAGCAAAGGTGCTCCAGTTAACATCTGGCATATTCAGGTCTCCCATCAATAGTATCTCCCCTTTATCTGCCATCCTAAGGATGCCTTCTATTCCCTTCCCCTGACATGGGGGTCTGTATACAACCCTTGTATCAAATCCTTGTCCATTCCATCCTCCTGACAGGGGGTCTGTAATATGTATGCATATTGCATTGTGATTTAGCAAGGTGCCTGCCCTTTCCATGAGATGGGCCCATACATATTTAACAAAATCATAATATTTTTGTGAGAAACAATCCTGTTCAGTCAGAGACTCACGTTCATTCTGGAGTGGTACTAAAGAACTGCTGGAAGAAAACTATAACATTTCTTATATCTCAGTGACCCTACTGTTACAGCCAATGACTTCAATCATTATTTTAAAAGTGAACTGGAGAGGGTTGCTGCTTCTATTGCATCCTGTGGGAAGATATCATCAGTTTTATATACAGTACCACTAAACTGAGTAGTTCAAGGTTCAAGGTTCAAAATGTTATTTTATTTACATGTATATAAAAAAATTGTTGTCACATACAAAAATCAGATAAACATTCAACATACAACCACTATACATTATTACAGCAGACGCATCACAAAAATCAATTATACATTCCAGTTTAGTTTTTTAGCAATCTTTTGTGCAAAACTCTCAAGTGTAGAAATTTGTTTTGTATTTTCACAATTTAGTATCAGAGTCATTTTTTTGCTTATTATTCATCTGTTCCAGACCTTTAAAACACTGATCAATATACAAACTCCTCTCTTGTTCAAAGGCTTCACATTCACAAAGTAAATACTTACTGGACAACACATCTTTCTTACAACCTCCACACATGACCGAATGTACATTACTTCACTGAGCTTGCCAACTGGAAAACATTCCGAATCTCAATCTAGTTAATGCCTTTCTTTGTTTCACTTGCTCACATATAAGTAAATATTTTTCCATTCCAGATTCTGACATAACATATTTTAAAGGGTTGTTTAGGCATGAATCTCTCATTCTACTAAAATCTATACATTTTGCATCATCCTCTATACATTGTATAGCTTCTTTTACAAAATTTATCGGGTTTACTCGATCTCCATAAATATAATTACATTCTATACCATTCTTATTTAATCCTTGATTTAATATTCCCAATCAAGTCCATTGTTCATTCCTATCCCATGTCTTTGCTTCTTCCCAGCATTTTTTAGTTAAGTTTCCTCCCTCAGCTAACCTAATTTTTTGCCAATAGAGCAATGCTCTCTTTATAGTTTTGGTACATATTGAAAGGGTTCCAGTTTCTACCCTTACCCTGGCCACTGAGGCATATCTGGGTAAACCCAAGAGGTTTCTTAAATAAGTATTTTGAATCACGTCTAAATCTTTTAAATTATGGTTGTAGACTATTCGTCAGACTTCTGCACCATATAAATCTGGGCCTCAATTTTCATCTTCAGGCATCTAAGTTGTGCCAGAAATGAATTAGTGGCTATAGTGTTTGAAAATTGCCTAATACCATTCAATGCCTTCAATGTCTTATTACATACTTATTCTCTTTAATCTTTCCAACTCAAGTTATTACTAAAAGTGACTCCTAAATAACAGGAGCTACTTACTTCTTCAATATTTAAATTGGCTATCCTCCAATATGTCAGATTTCTAGCCTTTCCTTTTCAAAACATCACTGTTTTAGTCTTACCTTGAATTATTATGAGATCTAATTTCCCAAAAATCTCCATCAACACAGCAATAGCCCGCTTTAGTCCTATTTTTGTCTATGAAAGCAATATCGCATTGTCTGCATACAATAGCTGTTGGACACTTTCCCCACCTATTCTTGATGGGAATGTATCCACCTGCTTTAGTTCTTCTACCAAAACCTCAAAATAGAGGTTAAATTATGCAGGAGCTAAAATGCATCCCTGCTTCACCCTTAGTTTTACTTTAATGGGTGCTGGCATATCTACTTCTTTGTTATATTTAACTAGAATCTCATTTTCTTTATGCAAGAGTTTTATCACTTCTAGAAGTTTATCATTCATACCTTTAGATTCCAGAACTGCCCAAAATGTTTCACAACTTACTGAGTCAAAAGCTGCCTTGATATCAATAAAAACAGCATATATTCTTGTCTCTTTCACCACTATATATTTGTCCAATATGTGTCTCAGTATGACTATCTGGTCCACTGTTGACCTGCTCTTCAAAAACCAGCTTGTAGTTCTGACATAACTTTATTAGACTCCAACCAATAGTTTATTCTTGCCAATCTCAATCTAACTTAAGCAGTACTCAAACTTTAGTTTATTTTAAGGTAATCAGTGAACAAACCTGTCTGAAGTATCCACAATAATAAAAACTTATGTCTAGAGTAGTATCTGACAAATTTACCTAATGTTTAGAGGGGCTCTGCACAAATTAGTGGTACTTATTATTAAATTGGTTAACTTTGAACTCATTTACAGAGAAATATCACTTGTTTAGAAACATGCCATTGTAGCCATCCCTTTGGTGCAGTGGTGGGATTTCTGCTTTCGACGCTGATGACCTGGGTTTGGGAATGGACTCAGGTCACTAGAGTTCTGGATGGGGGAAATGGATGGAGCATCCTGTGGACTGTTCTCCTTCTCTGGGGGAAGGGTTGGGAGCCCATCCAGTGCTTGACAGACCCCTGGCAGAGGTCAGGGGCACCACAGCTACCACAGCAAAACAGTACTCCAGGGGGCACAGCAGTCATTGCATGTCCCTGCCCCCCAGAAAAAACAGGAAACTGAGAGACTTGCTGGCCACTCTAGATGATGCTCTCTGTGGGCTTCAATTAGTCCCCCAGGCCAGCCCTCTGACCAATCCCAACATCTGTGGTGCTAGGCCAGGGTACCACAGCTCCACACTGGGGGCAATCTGGGGAGAATCAGAGGGTCACAGACACTGTGGGTGGTAGAAGCCCCATGGCCCATGACTGAGCAGAGGTACTGGGTGGCTGGTGGCTCAGGGCAATAAAAAGATAGAATTAAAAAAAAACATGCCATTGTTTCACCTATTTTATAAAAGGCAGATACCACTGAAACATCAAACTACATACCAATATCTGTCTTATCACCACTATCCAAGGTCTTACAAAGTATTGTGAATGATGAGACTTTCTGCTATCGGTAAAATTTTCCACCAATCTATTGAACAGCATGGATTCAGAAAGAATCACAAGACAATCACAGCATTGGCAGAATTTACCAGTAGAGATGCAGCAAATTTAAATTTCACCAGGTAAGTGCCCACAATCTGGGCACTTCACATTGTCATTTCACTATGCGGAGTGGCCAATGCAAAAGGCTCACTTCACCTTGTAATTATTACTTTGCATTGTCATTCCACCTTAACGCAAAGTAAGGTGAAGTGACAACAATATTGTCAGCCCTTCACACGCAATCACCAGAAATAAGGCATCCCCAGAATGCTCATGTATTGTGTCCAGAAAACTCCCCAGTGGTGACGAAGTGAAATGAGAGCAAGAGAAATGCAAAGACTCCCAGAATTAATGGCACACTCAGTCATGCATGCAGTGGTCACACACAGTCACCAGAATTAATATGCATCCCCAAAATGCTACTGTCTTGTGTCTGGAAAATTCCCCAGTGCTGATGAAGTGAAATAAAGGTGTAATAAGAAATGCAAAGTCTCCCAGAATTAATGGTGCACTCCATCATGCACACAGTGGTCACACACAGTCACCAGAATTAATGTGCATCCCCAAAATGCTACTGTCTTGTGTTCAGAAAATTCCCCAGTGCTGACAAAGTGAAATGAGAGTGTTACAAGAAATGCGAAGTCTCATGTCTTATGACACACAGTCACCAGAATTAATCGTGCACTCCATCATGTATGCAGTGGACACACACAGTCACCAGAATTAATGTGCATCCCCAAAATGCTACTGTCTTGTGTCTGGAAAATTCCCCAGTGCTGACGAACTGAAATGAGAGCATAACGAGAAATGTAAAGTCTCCCAGAATGAATGGTGTACTGCAAACACACAAACAGATTAAGATTGTGCTGCACACTCTAGAGATGCAAACACAAAGGCACAACAACACCTAATCAGTGCTCATGCACCACAAAGCCAAATCTGGAAAAGAATACCTTTTGCCGGTTGGGTGGGAGGGGGGTTGTGCACGGCAGTAACAGTCCAATACCAGTAAAGATACTACACAGCAGTATAAAAAAATTCATGCAGGTGCACTGTATAGCAGGTTCACACTGCTGCAATTAATATGTGGCACAATAAAAGGTGTCTGACTTAATGGCACGCATCACACACACACACACTACAAGTAATGCATAGCAAATTGAAAAGCTTTAGTAATATAACCAGATGTTTTAAATAAACTGAAATTATACAGTGTTGTACCACAACAATCAGCAAAAAAATGACAAGAATTACTGAAAATACTACTGTGTGTACATTAACACAGTTATTCAAAAAAAATATAACCAAAACAGAAAGACTGCCTTTTTCTCTCAGTTAATCTTCTACACCACAGATATGCCCCTCCCCAAAGCACACTTTACAGTACACAGACTGACTGTTCTAAATTATCATCAAAATCCACACATAAACAATAAACACTCGATGATATGAGCACAGAAGGGTTTCCTACAAGCGATGTACTAAATTGTGAGAAAAAAATAGTTCAAAAAGGCTTTAACAGCTTTTAGAGTATCTGAATCACAGAGCTCTGAGAGGAAACCATCTCCATCTTCCACTACACACACTACACAGAACTGAGGCTGTGCAGAACAATTTATAGCCCATGTGACCTACAATCACATGAAGCACTGCAAAATTCACTTTTGGAGCTCAAAAACTAGGTGAAGTAAGGTGAAGTGCATTGATTTCAATGTACTTCGCCTTAAAATCGGTGGAGAAGTGGTTTGGAGAAGGCGGAATAATGTAAAGTCATTGTTTTCAATGTACTTTGCGTTCCCCATTATGACACCAAGTACTCCACTTCATGTTGTGGGTAGTTTGCGGATTCCGCGTTACTCCACTAATCACTTCTTGGAGTGAATTTCGGCCAATCGCCCACCACTATTTACCAGTAGGACCTTGGACAGTAGTGAACAAGTAAGTTTGGTTTACTGTATATTGATTTATTCAGTGTTTGATCTTGTGTATCATTCTTTCCCCAGGAGTCCTTTAGTATCAGTAACTTTTTGCACTTAGCTGACTAGGAGCAATTGCCCCAGAGGTGTGCCTTTAGGAGATTTTCTAATGAGCGTAGGGCCAGCCAATCAAAAGACAGGAGGGGGTGTGAACTGAGTGAAAGCTGTTGACTGCTTCATAATTTTTTCTCCTCTGGACTGAGCATATTGCCTCTGAGGTGTCTCCCAACTTTCCTTGTTGACAGCCTCCTAGTGCTTATCTGGGTAAAGTTTTCCTCATAAATCATTTCATTTAGTGTGCTGAGTGACAACTTTTACTTTTTTATTAACGCTTCACAAATTTCTTATTTTTAGCACGTCGGCGCTATTTAGACTTTATTTTTACTGCAACTATTTACTTTAAAGCCTAATTTTATCACGGGTGTTTATTTTCAATGGTTTCCTTCATTTTTGACTAATTTCTTGTGGGAACCATCGAATTGGGGACAGTTGCCTTGTTTTTTACCTTAGACCTCATGGGGTTTACTGCGAGGCACCTGCAGTAGATTTCAAACTTAAACAGTGCCTGGGGGTTTTCTCTCTAGATTGGGAATTATGAGGAAACCTTTTTTGTTATATTACTGGACTTTGGCATCATCTGTGTCAGGACTGTCCATAAGGGTCCAACAGCCACCTATGTGCAGTTGAGTATTACTGGTTTTCTGTTAAGATTGGCACTGGTTTAGATCCCAGTTTTACAACCCCCCAAAAAAAGGCACTGGTAATAGAGTTTATTAACTGGGGCAGGACTGGCTGGTGGAATTTTCACAGAAGCCTGCACTCAGTTTATACTGTAGGTCCAGAACTGGTTTGCTTTGCTTAAACTGATGAACACAGCAGACAAACCTTTGATAATTATGGCTGAGGATAAATCAAAGGTTTCCGATGAGGGGCCATTCAAAAATACTAATACCAAAAGCAGAGGTGCTGAGGAACCCTCCAGATCCCAGTCAAAAAATAAAACTTCCAAAGATGAAGTTCCTCACAAATTGAAAAATAATAATAGTGATGAAAAAAAGAAGCTTGATCAAGCCTCTCATGAAGTGGCTAAAAAGAAACTCTGTCAAGACAGATATGCTCCTGTTGCTCCTGGGAAAGCCAATAGTGAAACAACAGGCAGCTTAAAGCATTCAGAAAAAAACAAAGCACTTACAAACTGCGTAGGTTCTTCTGTCAGTGCAAGATATGGAAAAAGCATGGCAACTGTTTCAGACCCTTCAAAAGATGGGTCCTTTATTTACTGGGGCTGGTAAGCACTCTTCCACAGTTTTCTGTTCTGTAGACTGTGAGTGTGGCACAGATGATGATAAATTCTATGATGCCCTTGACATGGATTTTGAGGGCCTTGAGTCACAGGAGTCCCCGGACCCTCACCTTGGGGATACCCTGGGTGACCACAAGGATCCTTCCTCTATGTTTTCATTTATACAGAATATGCTAGATACCCTGGACCTCCCTACACAGGAGCCCAACCAGGATGCCGATGAAGACGAAGGTTATAGGGAGATGTAGGGTCTTTCATCCTCAAAGACAATGGTCATCCCTATCTGTAATGCATTTAGAAAAAATACCATGAATGTGCTTCAGCACCCCACTTCAGTACTAGGGGATGATAAGAGGCTTGAGAGAAAATATAAATTGTCTAAAAATGGTACCGAGTTCCTGTCAGCACACCCTAGCCACAAGAGTATAGTGCAGCAGGTAGCTTGTGAGAAAGCTGGAGTCTCCTTGTCGCCATCTCCCCAGACAAGGATTCTAAGAAAATTTACTTTATAGCAAAGAAAATGTATGCCACAGCTTCCCTGCTTCTCAGGCTTTCTTCTTACATGGCATTCACAGCCAAATATCAGAAAGCCCTTTAGAAATCTGTTCAGGCTATTGCCCACAATGGATCAGATTCTATGGTACAGGAGCTGGTGGATACATCAAAAACTGCCTTGGAAGCTGCTATGTACCAATTCCACATGGCAGATGACAATAATGATGCAGCCTGTAGTGCGATGGCCCATGCCATATCTCTGGGATGCTTCGTCTGGCTTAGAACAACCAGTCTGACCACAGAGACTCAGGACAAGGCCATGGATTTTCCCTGTGATCAAAATGTGTTGTTTGATTACAGAACCACTGACTACATGAAAAAGGTAATTGAGTACAAGGCCTCCTGGCAGAACCATTCATCTAAGCCTAAACCCACCACCCCTCAGAGATCCTGTCCCAGGGGTGGTAGGGGCGGAAGTTTTTTTTTTCCCAGGCCTTACAGTCCTTAACCCCAATCTGACTTTAGTCAGTACAGGGGGTCTTTCAGAGGCAGGGGCAGAAGGGGCCAAAGAAGATCCACCTCTACCCAGCCACCTGCCTCTCAGTCTAAGTCCTGATGTGAGTGTCCAGGTCGCCTCTCTCGCTGTCTTCAGCACTGGTCCCTCATCACGTTGGACAAGTGGGTACTGGAAATAGTGGAGAAGGGTCTGTCATTACAGTTCAAGCAGCTGCCAGACCTCAAGCATACCCGGGTGTCAAGACCTCTGTCACCATCACAGATACCACTGTTGGAAATGGAGGTATAAAACCTTTTGGCTTTATGAGCAGTGGAGAGGGTCCCCACCCATGAAAAGGGCAAGGCCCTCTACTTCAGGTATTTTCTGACACAAAAGAAAACTGGGGAGTGGTGACCTATCTTAGATCTGAGATATTTAAACAAACATCTGAAAAAAAAAACAAATTCAAAATGGTCACTCTGTCACTGGTCATACAGTCCTTACAGCAGGGTGACTGGCTAGCCTCCCTTGACTTAAAAGATGCCTACTTCCACATACCCATAAGGAGATCTCACAGGAAGTTTCTCAAGTTCAGACTTCCTTCGGGTCACTATCAGTTCACCGTAATGCCCTTCGGTCTGTCCTCAACCCCAAGAGTTTTTACCAAGTGTCTCGCAGTGGTAGCAGCACATCTCAGGAGACTGGATGTCACTCTCTACCCCTATCTGGATGACTGGCTCATAGTAGCAAAGTCTCCTTGCCAAGTCAAGGAATCTCTTTCCCTCACAGAATGCACTCTGAAGTCTCTAGGTTTCCTGGTAAATCTCAAGAAGTCTCACCCGGAACCCACCCAGCTGCTCACCTTCATAGGGGCCCAGCTAGACAGTCAGATGGGATATGCTTTCCTCCCACAGGAAAGAATTCAGAGTTTCCTTTCAGTGGCAGATTCTTTTGCCCAGGGACAGCCAAGACCAGCCAGACATTTCCTCAAACTTCTGGGACATATGGCCTCTATGACTACAGCAATCCCAGGGGTCATGTATAGGATGACACTCCTGCAAGCCTACCTCAGAGCTCACTGGTCTCCAAAGAAGCAACAAATTTTCAAAGTTAATACCGGTGTTGAAGCAGTTCACCCAAAATTTGCTGTGGTGGAAGGACCCTGCAAATTTGCAGGCAGGGGTTCCATTTCAAGCTCCTCTTCCCACAAAGGTGATCACCACTGATGCCTCCCTGTTGGGCTGGGGAGCTCATCTAGACTGTGCCTCAGTAAGTGACAACTGGACTCCCAAAGAGTCACAGTTGCACATAAATCTTTTTGGAACTCAGAGCAGTCTTACTAGCTGTCAATGCTTTCACTCCCAGCATAGAAGGGCAGGTGGTTCAAATGCAAACAGACAGCACCACTGCATTGTTCTACATAAACAAGCAGAGTGGTAGCAGATCAGGAATACTCTGTTTGGAAGCTCTGAAGCTCTGGTCTCTAGCATTCTCCCTTTGAGTCAGCCTCTCAGCTATTCACCTCCCAGGCAAACTTAATACTCTGGCAGATGCTCTAAGCTGCATCAGTCAAGGTCAGAGTGAATGGACACTAAACAAGCAAGTACTAGCCATAGTGTTCAGGCAGTGGGTCACACCAGACATGGATCTGTTTGCCTCTCCTCTCAATTTTCAGCTTCCTCAGTACTGTTGCAGGACCCTAGTTCTGGGAACACTTCCTCTGGATGCCATGATCCTGGACTGGTCAGGGAGGTTCCTATACGCATTTCCTCCCTTTCCCCTGATATTCATTGCTTTGCTGAAACTCAGGCAGCAGTCTGCATCCATGATCCTAGTGGCTCTGGAGTGGCCCAGGCAAGCCTGGTACCCTCTCCTTCTCTCAATGTCCTGCAAGAGGCCCATTCGCCTGCCTCCTACTCACTCCCTGCTGACCCTTCCTCAGACGGGAGTGCAGTACCCAGACATACACTCTCTTCACCTCAAAGTCTTGTTCATGAGGAGTTAGTTTCCATCCTCACAGTACTCTGAACAGGTCCTTAAGATACTGAGGATGGCTAAAATACCAAACACTAAGAAGACTTATGCAGCCATATGGAAAAAGGTTTTCCCTCTGGTGCAGAAGTGAAAAGGTCGAACCCCTATCAGCTTCAGACCCTCAGCTGCTAGACTACCTGGTACACCTACAGGCATCGGGCTTGAAACCATCTTCACTCAAGCTACACCTGGCAGCATTTTCAGCCTACCTTTTCGGTGGGAAAGAAGAAATCAGTTTTTTCCCATGACATTTTTAGACAGTTTTTCAAAGGCCTCTTTCACCTCCAGCCTCCAACTAGGGAGCCCATTCCTCCTTGGATCCTGAATCTTTGCATAGATGGGATCATGAATCCACCATTTGAGCCTATGTCCACAGCCCACATCAAGTTTTTAACTTGGAAGATCATCTTCCTGGTAGCCATTACGTCTGCCAGGAGGATTTCAAAGCTACAGGCCCTGTGCACTCAGCCAAATTAAATCATCCCTCACAACAATAATGTTGAGCTCAGGACAAATAGAAAATTTCTGCCAAAGGTGGTTTCAGAGTTTCACTTGAACAAATCCATTACTCTGCCTATCTTCTTTACTGAGCCATCCACTCCTGGTGAGTAAAAGCTCCACAGCTTGGATGTCAAAAGAGCCATCTTTCAGTACCTGGAGCATACTAGACAGTTCAGAGGCTCTTCCACTCAGTTGTTCCTCACCTATGGGGATGTAGGCAGAGGAAGACCAGCTACCAAGAGGACTATTTCTCATTGGTTGGTCTCTTGTATTAGATTCTGCTATGAGAAAGCTGGTCAACAACCTCCAGTGGTGCTCAGGGCCCATTCCACCAAGGGCACTGCAGCCTCACTGGCAGCAGCAAGGGACATTCCCCTACTGGATGTCTGCAAAGCACCTACCTGGAAATCTGTGCACACCTTTGTGCAGCACTACAGTTTGGATGTGCAGACCAGATCTGATGCCAAATTTGGCTGGGCAGTTCTGCAGAACCTCTTTCCTTAGTAGGTTCTCTGCCCGCCTCCCACTAGTTACTGCTTGGTAGTCTGCAAAAAGTTACTGATGCTAAAGGAATCCTGGGGTAAGAAGAAAAAATTACTCACTGCAGTAATTTTCTTTCTTCCATGGGGTCCTTTAGCATCCGTAAGTGCCCACCCTTCCTCCCTGGTTCACCTGTCAGAGAAGGGCTCTTATGTTACCTTTTACCAAATTTGGTATTTGTTATTGATGAGTTTTTACCTCATGTTGCTGTTTCTATTTCCACTTTTGGACATTTGCATGTTTTTTGAATCCTGTTAATTCTTTTTTGGGGCATTTTCCCTCATTTTTCCTTAAACAAATTCTGAAGCAGTCAACAGCTCTCACTCAGTTCACACCCTCTCCTGTCTTTTGATTGGCTGGCCCTACGCTCATTAAAACATCTCTTAAAGGCACACCTCAGTGGCAATTGCACCTAGCCAGCTAAGTGTAAAAAGTTACTGATGCTAAAGGACCCCATGGAAGAAAGAAGATTACTGTGGTGAGCAATTTTTTCTTCTTTACCGCTTGATAATTTGAGTCATGTTGGTCTTTCTTGCTTAGTTTTTGATAGATTCAAAGACTAATGTCTAACCACATACAGCATGTTAAAATTCAGAACAAATTTTCAGTTCCTTTAGGTATTTTGTGAGGAACAATTATTTATCAGCTACATTTTAGTTTATTTTAAATGATCTTCCATTTTGCTTTAAAGTCTCTAAGGTACTGATGTATATGAATGACACTGCAATCTTCTCACACAGTAAAACTACATAATTTGGTGAACTCAGTCTGAATTTTACTCTAGTCAGGAATGGTTTATTAGTAACAAACTGTGCTTGAATTACAAAAAACAAAACAAAAAAATAACCATGCTATTCAGTTGTACGAGATATGCTGGCTTCCAAATTCCACTTGAAATACAAATATTGGATGGAACTACCTGTATCTTGGGTAATACTGATCATATAAATATATTGGTTGAACCCTAGATAGTTGCCTGACTTTTCAGCAATACACTGAAACTCTCATTAAAATGATTAATCAGAAGCTTGACTTTCTGTTTAGAAATACATCAAATTTCACATCTGGGGACTGGTATTCAAAACTTCCCCAGGGTCCAAGCCAAGTTTGCCTGTGCAAACTATATTTTGTGCAGATGGGCAATACTGAAAAGCCCGGTTAGCGCAGGTGAACTTTTTTGCACCCAGGCAACAGTCAGAGTGGGGGGAAATGTACATAAATGGGCAGGGACCTGAATGTTGGTACAGTCTAGTATTCAGAGTATGGGGGTGCACAAGGCCATTTTGGTCAGTTTCCTTACACAGTGCACATACTACCAATTGAAACTGTGACTTACTGTCATGCAACCTTAGTGGTTGGTGAAGGAAATGCTGTGGCATCCCCCTCACCCCCAACACAATAGTCCCTGGTGTCTAGTGGTCCCTCAACTCACCACTCACCAGCCTGATATAAAGTAGTAAGATTCCCTGATGTCTAGTGGTCCCACACCATCAATCGCTGATCATAAACATCTGTTGAAACAACTCATTTCCTGGTGGCTAGTGGTCCTTCCCCCACTGATTACCACCAGCTATTGAAACAACTCATTCCCAGGTGGCTAATGGTCCCTCTCCCCCACTGATTGCTGTCCCAAAGTAATATGTCAATGGTCCCTGGTGGCTTGTGGTCCCTCCTCCAGCTGATTGCCATCCTGAAGTTCTAATGGAAAACTTTCTTGGTGGCCAGTGGTACCTCCTCCCACCCCTACCTATGCCCATAGTGTTCATATGTATTCCCTGGGGACTATCAGTCCCTCCTCCCTCACAAACTCATGCCCGTAGTGTTCAAAAATATTCCCTGGTTGCTAGCAGTCCCTCCCCCCAACCGAACCCATGCCTGTAATGTTCAAAAGTATTCCCTGGTATCTAGCAGACTCCCCAACCTGGCAGGTAGTGCCCCACCACCCTGCTTCCCTCCATCTTGATCACAAGCCAATAACCGGCACAGCCCTCCACTCAACACCACATGCAGCCAGGGACTGAGCTGTCACTGAGCTCATACTGTGTACAGTATGTGCTCTTTGATGAGCTGTCAGTCAGGAAGGGTGTACTGTATACAGTACATGATCAGTGACAGGTCAGTCAGCAGCTGGACATGGTGGTGAGTGGAGGGCAGTTCTGGTCATTGGCTGTGAACTGGGATGTGAGGATGTGGGGTGGTGGAGCACTACCTGCCAAAGTGTGTGTGTGTGTGGGGGGCTTGCTAGACAACAGATAATACTTTTGAACACTATGGGCATGAGTTTGGGTGGAGAAAGTGACTGCTAGTCACCAAGAAATTCTTTGGAACACTGTGGGCATGGGTGTGATTGGGAGGAAGGATCACTAGCCACCAGGGAATATTTTTAAACACTATGGACATGGATGCAGGTGGGGGGAGGGACCACTAGCCACCAGTGACCAATGATATGTTACATTGGGATGGCAATCAGCAGGGAGGAAGAGACCACCAGGGAATGAGTTGTTTCAAAAGTTGGCAGCGATCAGCAATAAGCAGGGGGGCACTAGCCACCAGGAAATGAGTTGTTTCAACTGCGGGCAGCGATTGGCAATCAACGGGGGAGCACTAGACCCCAGGGAAACATTTTCTTTATATCAGGAGGGTGCTAAGCAGTGGGAAATACTAGATACCAGCAACTACAGTGTCTTTATATCAGGCTGGCAATTAGCCAGATGTCCATTTGAATATTGGATATTTACTGCGTGGGCAAGCCATTGTGCCGCCCTATTTCAGGGGCCATGTCTGCCTATCGCTAGGTGGCTTAGTGCTGGGTCTCAATGGCCCTATATTTAGTTGAATAGCACTGATGAGCTTTCACTGAATATAGAAGTTTTGGACACCTGGGCAACTGAAATGAGCAACACATAATTTTGCCCTCTGCTTTGCCCAGATTTGAATATCGGACCGCTGAAGCTGTAAACAAGCTTTCAGCTTAGTGTGTCTCACCTGGTTAAACAATTGAAAAAAAAGAAGTATCTTACCACACCTTCCCCATAATCAATTACAGTTTAGCTATATACTGTACAGTATGCTTCTATTGGTAGAATGTTTTTATACACAATTGATCTTACTGTGAATAAATCATGTAGTTTTGCTTTAACACACCTTCCCCATAATCAGTTACAGTTTAGCTATATACTGTTCAGTATGCTTCTATTGGTAGAATGTTTTTATACACAGTTGATCTTATTGTGAACAAATTATGTAGTTTTGCTTTTGATCTTCCATTTGGGCAACATATGTGCTTGATATAGTAATGCTACATGGCAAATACTAAAACAAAAAATTCTGTACTAGCTTGGATATTGGGCCTGACAACTGACATATGACAAAGTAACTAACGTATGATACAGTTTCAGTAAACAGAAGATTTATAACTATCAAGGTCAAATCTTAATACTAGAGCATCTCTTGACTAGTGTTTTAAATAACCAAAATATAATAAGAACATATCTCTTACAGAAATATAAGTGTGCTGCGTACATGCAGAACGCATGCCACATGCTTAAATGTGCAATGTTTGCATGCAGTTCGCATACACAAAGTGAACATATGTGAACCAGTTTTAAAAAGCACATAAGGTTCACATGCTGCAAGCTTGACATGTGCAGCAGGTAAGCTGCTGTGAACATCTTCTAAAAATCATATCAGGTTCACATGTTACATGCTTGCCATGTGTGCAGCTTGTTTGAACCTTATTTGAAAATGTTTTCAGCCTTAAATTATGTTAATCAGCTAAGGTATTTAAAACCCATGCAAAACTAATCCTGTCACCCCGATAGAGTGATGTAAAATCCCAAAGCACCCAATGGGTCATCCTGCCACCTTTGTACATCGTTGAATCAACAGCTTGAAACAGCCTAAACAATCTTGTTACCAGTAGCTTACTAGCATGCAAGAGATTAACCCAGCAAGAATAAGTACTTTTGGGTTCTGAATCACAGACTCAATAATGTTGATAGACTACATGTGAAAAACTGTGCTATGATGCTCAGTGCTCTGCAAATGTGATGAACTTTGATTAAATCCATATGGCACCTAGACAGTTGCTTTTTGTATGACTTTCACTGAATGCACAATCTGCTGCTATGTTTGGAATTTTTTTTTCCTCTTGTATTTATGTGCCTTCTCTGCCTCCTCTCTCCACTCTTTCAGACAACCTCTATCTGCAGGCCCCCCACAGCATTTAACCCCCGATATACCCCCCCAGGTAGGGGTGAGGAGGGAGCCCCCCATGCTTACCCCCTCAAACCAACATACTGTGCCATGGAATTGGTGCAGCAGAGTCTGTCCGTCGAGTCCTGGAGATCCCCCAGCGAGGTGTCATCATCTAGGCGAAAGTGAGGTGCTTTTCACTGTTTCTTTTCCCCAGACGTCGGCATGCAATGAGGGGCTAGGAGCCAGAAGGCACACTGAGACATGCCCTCCTCTCTGCCCCTCTGCCAACATCTGCCCAATGCCCTTACTGCTTCTCCACCAACTGCACTGTTCATCCAGGCTTCCCTAGGGGGTGGTACTGCAGTGGAAGCATGCAGGTAACCCACCCCAGAGTCCAAACACAGTTAAAGACTGGTGCTCAGTTAGCGAGGGGGTGCTCTTACCAGAAGTTGCTAACCTCAAATACACACGAAGAAAGAAAGGAACACTCAAAATGAAGTAAATAAATGCTAAAATAACATTTTATTTGTTTCCAGAAATTTAACAGGAACCCCTGCGCTTCGGTGTTTATGCCTTCAAAGGGGCTATGACTAGCTAAGGATACAAAAGACTCTTATATACAACATCTGACCTCATCAAAGTGAGACATAGGAAATACTTAATTACTACACCTGTGCCTAAATCTGCTTGGTTAACAAAAAGAAAGTGAAACCCAATTTCTATCATAGCATATACATAACAAGTACATTTTTATATTTTATCCATTTTTTTTTATGTACAAAAAACAGAGTAACAAAAAAGCTCAATATCAAGCTAATTAATTACATTTTACCTTACTGTCCATCAACATATATACATTTTCTATCTTTTTATGGTTAGGCAAACACCGGTATTGAACTTTCTCTTTTTCTTCCAATAGATTAAGGTCATATTTCCATTAATAATATTTTAACTTTAGTGCAGACTATATCTCTATAAATAAATAAGAGTATTATAACATAAAGAGTCATTTTTCACAGAGACCTATAAAGAAATAAATACAAGGCTTAAGACAAATAGGCTTGACAGTTATAAAACAGACATATAGAAAACAAACATACAAAAAATATATTAGCAAGGAGAATAAGGAGGGAAGGGGAAGATGAGAGGAGATAGGGGGTGGGAAGTAAGGGAAAGGTGAAAGGGGAAATGAAGGAAAGGGGGAGGGGGAAAGAAAATGAGGGGGAAGGGGGAGGAAGAAGGAAAATGAAATAAATATATAAAAAATAGGACTGGGGAAGATGTCCCAATGTGATCACCCTCACACAACTTCCATCCACAGAATGGGAGTAGGACCTTCTATTTCAGGTGGAGATCTACAGGCATACATTCTCCAATGGACCTATATGGGAAGAAAGCAGAAGAAAATGATGACAAAACATTTAACAATAAACATATAAATAACTGATACCATAAATTATTTCCGCATTTTCTTTTTGTCTTTTAAAAATGGCGTTAGGTCCCATTGGTCATTGAGTCCATCTGGTTTAACTGTACCTAATCTGTAAATCCATTTACTTTCTTGTTTCAGTAGTTCATTGGTTCTATTCACTCCAAATCTAAGCGGCTGTTGCCAATCAATGCCCATAAACTTCATATGTTTTGGGTCTGAATTGTGTTTCTGAAAGAAATGTAATCCAACTGGAATATCAGTCCTAGCATTAATTATATTTCTCACATATTCCTGTATTCTCTCTTTTAATGCCCTAGTAGTTTTACCTATATAGAGCTGGTCACATTCATACCATAAAGCACAGATCACAAAGGAGGCGTCACAATTAACAAAATCTTTCATCATAAAGCTATGTCCTGTTGCAGGATGTACAAATTCAGACCCTGTTTTACAATAACTGCAGCTGTTACATCTTTGGCATTTATAACTCCCTTTGGGTTTATCACCCAGCCAGGTGCTCTTTTTAGGCTTGGTCAGTCTACCATGGACCAGCCTGTCTTTCAGATTCTGTCCCCTTGAAAAGGTGATCCATGGTGTTTCCCCCATTACAAACCTAGATTTTTGTCTGCATGTAAAATGTGCCAATTTATATAAATAATATTTCCAATCTGGCCTGACCAGTTGTTAAACTCTGCAACAAAAGTCACACATTTAGTAGAATCTGTCACTTTTCTAGGTGTTTCCCTCAATATTTTGTCTCTTTGTAGAGTGTATGCTTTATTTATGGCTTGTGTCAAGATATCATTTCTATATCCCCTCTCTATAAATCTGCTTTTTAATTCTTCAGCCTGAATAAAGAAGTCCTGATCCTCAGTGCAATTCCTACGTAAACGCAGGAATTGCCCATCCATAAGGAATGGAATCTTACAAACTTTTGGGATGTGCACTATCTGCCCTAAGCAGATTATTTGTTGCTGTAAGTTTCCTGTAGTTTTTGGTAATAATATCCCCTCTAAAAGTTTCAGGCCTTCTGATGATAAGATCTAGAAATTCTATACTGGCAGAATCTGTTCTATATGTAAATTTCATATTGATATCATTTTCATTCAGCCATTCTATGAATGATACCACCTCTACTTGATTACCATCCCAGATACACAAAATATCATCAATAAAACAGGTCCAAAAAATTTTCTTTCCCAGGTATGGATTAGTGTTTTGGAATACACATAGTTCTTCCCATTTTCATAGAAAAAGGTTTGCATAAGAAGGTGCCATACATGCCCCCATAGCTGTCCCACATATTTGTCTATCATTTTCTCCTAGAAATTCAAAATGATTATGGGTCAGTAGAAACTGTACAGCTGATAAAATAAAATCTACAGGTATATCTTCTGCTACATTTCCTTTCTCTAGAAAATACCTACATGCACTGATACCTTGTTCATGTCTTATATGTGTGTATAATGATTCAGCATCAATAGTTATCCAAAGCATGTTTTTCTGTCCATTGTATATTTTTTAATTTATTTATCACATGTGTTATGTCTTTTGTATATGAGATTAATTTAACCACTTCTTGTTGTAGAAAGAAATCTACAAAGCAACCTAGTTTTTCTGTAACTGATCCAATGGCAGATATGATTGGTCTCCCTGGGGGATCCGTCATATTTTTGTGTATTTTTGGCAGTATGTAATAACAGGGTAATACAGGACTGTCACTCCACATAAATTTCAACTCTCTCTCTGTTATGTCACCTCTTAATACTGCTTCCTGTAGGAGACAATTCATTTCTATCCTATACTGACACTTGGGATTCTGTCTGAGTTTTTCATAACTAGACACGTCACTTAATAAATTCTCTACAATATTTATATAGTGTTCTCTATCCATTGTCACTATATTTTCACCCTTATCAGCTGGTTTTATTACTATTCCATCATTTCCTTCTAATTCTCTTAATGCCTCAATTTCCCCAAATGTCAGCATGCAATGAGGGGCTAGGAGCCAGGAGGCACACTGAGATGTGCCCTCCTCTCCGCCCCTCTGCTGACATCTGCCCAATGCCCTTACTGCTTCTCCACCAACTGCACCATCCATCCAGGCTTCCCTAGGTGGTGGTATTGCAGTGGGAGCATGCAGGTAACCCACCCCGGAGAAGGAGAGCAGCCGTTTGGCGCTCTATCCTTCCCCTCCCCAGCCAACCCGCGGTGCTATGTTTGGAATTTTAACATGTGCAAAAAATCTTTCAAAAGATATTTTTTGGTTCTGCATTGGTCTCTATAGGTGTTGTATTGAACACTTTATTTTAGGGGTAGTTGGAGGGGCTGGAGGAAAGTTTTTTAAATGACTTTGGCAAGGGCCAGTTTTAAAACTGTTCTACTTGTCTGGGACCTAATGCAAACTGAGCAGGACGAGTGCAGCTAACCCTCTACTTGTCTGTCTTGACAAGTGCCGGTTTTCCGTTGATGTCAACGAAGTTAACAAAGTCTGTACTGTGTCAGGCTCTTGTTCTGATGCTGCTCTCCCTCTGTGTTTCAAATGGCTTGGTGTGGTTAATAGCTCTTTAAAGAGCTACAGTTGTCTGATAGTACAACAAGGGGATCCACATGGGGATATGCTGTTAATCTAGCTACTGATGTATGTATCCCGTTATACTACTCATTGTTCCACTCCCTTTCCCCAGGACATACCGAGAGATGAGCATTGTTGCTCAGTGTAACCTTTCTGGTGAAACATTTCAATAAATAAATAAATCCACAGCTTTTTAAGAGCTACAGTTATCTGGCAGTGCAAGATGGGGATCCCATTAAAGACTCAATGTGAGTCATTTTCACTCCATTAAGATTTTCATCTAGTGTCCAGGCTGTGATCAAAGGTAGAGTGTTGTTAAGTAACTAGCTTGCAGTGTTGTGAACTTATCTTTGTGTGTCTGATGATTTGTCCTACATTATTATGGACATTGTAGTGCAGCATGAGGGGGATACTGTACTCTTGAGGTGCCGTCTTTCAGATGAAATGTTAAACCGAGGTCCCATCTGTCTGTTCTGATGGTAGTTCAGGTGGATGTTAAAGATCCCATGGCACTTCTCATAAAGAGCAGAGGAATTTTCGAGGTGCCCTGGCCAAATTTCCCCATTCACTAAAAAAAATAAAAATACACCAACAGCTTAATCTGGTTCAAGGTCAGTTGGCATTCATCTGTATCCCCTTCCCCCAGGTCGTGCCTGAAAATAGGCAGAATTTGTCTAGTGCACTTACCCGGTCAACAACAAAAAATAAATAAAATAAATAAAATAAATAAAATATTAAGACCAATCAATGCACCTCATTTTTCTACATTTTGCATTTATAGCCAACATCCAACAAAATGCTAAGAGGTACACAGGGTTTGCTCTGCAGGTTGTAGGTTTTATCCCAGCCTAACCATAGCAGCTAGCTTCCTTTCTCTTTCTGGTCTCCAAACTCTGTTCTGTCCCTGTACAGCACTGCTGATCAGATTCTGAAATGGTCATCTATATACTCATAGCTGTCGTATTCCAGGTGAAGTCTGACCAATGATCAATACAGTGGTAATACCACCTCTGTCCTCTTGCTCGTGATTCCCCTCCTAGTGCTGCCCAGCATTCTGTTGGCCTTCAATGTTGCCTTCTCACACTGCTTACTAACCTTCTAGTCATCTGACATTATAATTCCCAGATCTCGTTCCTTGTTTGAGGCCACCAGTCTTTTGTCTCCTGGGTAATCCTCCTTTCTTGGATTTTTTTCCTATGTGCATGACCTTGCACTTTTTGGCATTAAATCTCAGCTACCACACTCCAGATCATTCTTCTAGTTTCTTGAAGTCAGCTTCCATCTTGCTCACTCCTTCTGAGGTATCCACCCTGTTACAAATCTTGGTGTCATCTGCAAACAGACCCACCTGCCCTTTCAGTCCATCAGCAACATCTGCTATAAAAACATTGAAGAGCAGTGGCCACAGCACTGAGCCCTGGGGCACACTGCTGGTCTCCCTGCTTTCTATTGATTGCATTCCATTAACCTGTACCCTCTAAATTCTGTCTTGTAACCAGTCTTGTACCCATCTGACTACTTCTGGACCAACCCCTATGTGGTCAAGCTTCTTTACCAGCATTCTGTGTGTAACCAGGTCAAAGGCCTTACTAAAGTCTAGTAGACACATCTATTGCCCCACCACATAGAGGTCCCCAAATCTTCCCAATGGACCACAGCAGTTAATATCATCCATGCACTCCCACCCATATCCACCCAGCATGTACTTTCATATCCCCCCACCAAAGAAAAAAATAATGCTTTGGAACATGTGTGCTGCAAAATAAATGTATAATTTGATAGGTTAAATAGGCACTCCTGGTGTGCATGTATCCTTTTAAATAAAAATAAAGATGGCAGAGCTTCCTGCCTGAGCACTGCTTCCCCTGTGCTGATGAAAGTACAATGTTTAAAAACATTGATGTTATTGTTGAGGCAAAGCATGCTAAAATCCATGATGTTGTGCCTTGTATATGTACAATAAATAAACATGTCACAAAGTGTTCTATTTCCCAAGCCCCTGAGGTTTTTCTTCTCCCAAAAAAAATCCTAGATCTGCCTCTGGCTCACCTAACACTGCTTGAACACTTCCAAAAGTACAAGTCTCTGATTAGTCACAAGGTGGGGGCTGAGAGTATCTTTCATGCTGTCTTTCTGTGCCCGACTCTCTTCATTACCCTGTGGGCAGTGGTTAAATTGAACCATGACTCACAGGAACATAGTTAACCCACTTCTTAAAAAGTTGTGTGAGAGTTCCACCAATCCTGTCATCTTTCTCCACTGATTAGTATAGTAGAGCCCCACCACCTATCGTAGAAACAGTTCTACCACCTAGAATAGATATGACAGTTCCCCCACATATACATTCCAATTTAACCACTGCCTGTAGGTGGTTGAGAGTGTGCTGAGGTGCATGATGATTTGACTATTGTGTATGCAGCATTAGGGCTGTTTGATTCAATATTTGCTGCAGTGGGATCCTCTTTTTTCTGTGTGTGTGTGGGGAAGGGGGACACACATAGAACAAGAGAGGTGGCCATGGTACAAAACAATGGGGTGGTGCTTATTGTGTGTGACTGCATTGTAATTTTTCCTTTTGCTGGGACAATAAGCAATGAAGTAGAAGAATATATGCTCAATAACTGAACTATTTCTTATCTTGCATGTTTTCCTGTATTAATGAGCAAAATTCACCATTACGATTATGGACTAGTATAACCATTTGCTGGCTATTGCAGTTCTGAATCATCTTGTCATGCTGTATGCTGCAAAAAAAAAGGTTACGTTTGACCTCTGGGCTTGTGGTATTTATATATGTGAATGAACGTGTGAAAAATGTTTTGAAAACAAAAAATAAATAAAAACAGCTTTACCAAAAGAAAATCTGGAACTTTGTCTTGGTATCACAAATCACAACATTCACGACTTCACAACAACTTTGCTGGCAAAGTAAAATTTTGCAATGTCTCTACCATGTTATACACGTGTTTTGTTAGGTGAATGTTTTATCATTGATGAGTGGCACATGGAATGACCACTTTGAGCAATTAGCTTGTGACACTGATAAAATATGTATTTCTGCAGTCATCACAATGAAAAAGAAGTACTGAGCATTTCTGGGGGAGCAGGGAGTGGAAAGGAAACTAGTGCCTCCTGTTCACATCCTAATTCATGGAACACATTGATTGATGAGGTAAAGTACTACTCCATGTATCTACAACACCTAACAGAGCTGTTCCAGTATGAAACAAACATTTGTCAATGCTGAATGTTTGCTTGCTGATATTAGCATTGTACGTGCAGTCACCCCCATTTCATAAGAACATAAGCAGAAATGGGTGCAGTACAGGAGAATGGGGTGAAGTCTGGGGCTGAAGAGTGCAAGGCACACCTCGATGCCTGTCACTGGCTTCAGGGTGGGGGTGGGATGGCATGAGCATTACAGCCAGTGATCCAAAGTTACACCTCTGATGCCTGCCAGTCTGCACAGGGTGTGAAGTTATGGTTAGAAAACCTAATGCCCCGAGTGTGTGTTGGTATTTGCACTACAGATTTTCAACATGGTCTCTTTGTGACCCCCACCACAGAAAGCATTTGGGACCTCTTCTCATGAACAGTGGCAGTGTCATTTTGTTAGTGTGTCCCGAACTTCAAGTTCCCACATTGACCATGCCATTCTGAGCCAGATGTGCAAAAACACAGATCAGGCAGGATGTGAAGAATGACAGCTGTACCATACATAGGGAGGTGTGAAGAGATGGCAGTGCTGAAAATCTGTAGTGAAAATATTAAAAATGCTCGAAATTCTAAGCGTATATGGAAATTGCACAACACATGCTTGTACCACAGTCATTTAATGGAATTACTTCACCAAATTTTCAAAATAGGCATTTTGTGACCTCTGTTCATGAGCACTGTCACTATGATTTTCTTAATCTGTCTGAAACATTAATTTCCCACAGCGACAGTGCCATTGTGCGCCAGATGTGCAAATACATATTTCAGGCAGGATATGAAAAATGACAGCTGTACTGTTCAGAAGGAGGTGTGGCAAAATGCCAATGTTGAAAATCTGAAGTGAAAATATTACAAATGTGAGCACTTCCAAACATACGTAGAAATTGCTCAACACACGCTTGTAACACAGTCATTTTATGGACTTTTGTCACCAAATTTTCGACGTAGGCATTTTAGGTCTCTGATCATGAACAGTGTCACTATGATTTTCTTAATGTGTCCAGGACACTGATTTCCCACAGTGATCACGCTATTCTGTGCCGGAAGTGCAAAAACACATTTTGGCCAGGACATGAAAAATGACAGCAATACTGTTCATAAGGAGGTGTGGAAAAATGCCAATTTTGAAAATCTGGAGTGAAAATATTACAAATTTGTGAAGTTATCAGTATGCATGGAAGTTGTACAAGGCATGCTGATAACACAGTCATTTTATGGACTTTTGTCACCAAAATTTTCAACATAGACATTTTAGGACCTCTGCACATAAACAGTGTCACTGTGATTTTCTTAATGTGTCCCAAACACTGATTTCTCACAGTGACTGCGCTGTTCTGCACTGGAAATGCAAAAACACATTTCAGTCAGGATATGAAAAATGACAGCTGTACTGTTCAGAAGGAGGTGTGGCAAAATGCCAATATTGAAAATCTGGAGTGAAAATATTACAAATTCGCGAAGGTACGAGCATGCGTGGAAACTGCACAACACACACTCATAAAACAGTCATTTTTAGGATTTTTTCCACCAAATTTGCAACATAGGCTTTTTGAGAGCCTACCTCATGAAATCTGGCACTGTCATTTTGTTACTCGGTACCAAAAGTTGATTCTGTGCAGTGACTGCGAAATCACCTTTTGGGACCAAATAACTCCATGACAGTGGCTGAATTCATGAGGAGGGGTCCCAATAACCCCATGTTCAATATCTGGTGCCAAAATTCCCCAAAATGCCTGAGATATGTACCAAAGTTGAAAAACACCTATTTATGCCATTATACAGCTTACCGGCATTTCTTTAGTGCGCAGTCGGCTTTGAAGAGTCCAGACATGTTCCCAGTCCACCGAGGATTGTTGCCTTGGGCTCCAGAGGTAAGTATTGGGTGAGGGAGTTGTGTGGGGAGGCAGGGTGTGCAGAGGGTGGGCGTGGGTTGGGAAGGGCCACAAACTCAACGAGAACCGTTTTCTGTTTACAGGTTTTAAAAAAAAAAATTGCAGGACTGTTTTTTTTTTACAGGACATTAGCATGCTGGGGTGGGCCCCAGCATGCCTCCTAGTGTTTTAGAGGCTGTAGCTGACTGGAGTTTGGGCACCCCATTGCACATACCAGGTGGGCACCCCTCGGCACACAACAAATTGGGGACATTATGCTGATGGGGAGTGGGCTCCCCCATCAGAAAATTGAACTGGGAAGGGGGGACTGAAGCTGACAGGGATTGGGCCCCACGTTGGCAAAGAAAGACTGTTGGAAGGGCGCATGATGCTGAGAGGGATTGAGTATTCCTCTCGGCACACAACAAATTGGGAAGGGAGATACAGTATGCTGACAGGGAGTGGGATCCTCCATCCACAAATGAACTGGGTTGGGAACAGCAAGGTACCACCCTGCAATGATGGGTTGCTCCCTCATTGCAGTGGCAGATTCGTTTCAAGGTGGTGGCATGCTGGCTGAACTAGTGTCAGCAGCAGCATGCCTCCGCATTGGGAAAAGTGGGTCAAGCCTCAAAAGGCACTGGGGCCATCAGCCTCCACAGTGCTACACCTCCAAAACCCCACTTCTCTCCTAAGCTGTGACAAAATGTTTCTTGTGCATGTGCACAAGCAAACATAAAAAGTGATGAAAACTCCATCTATCCTTACTAGAGATATTGTTAATTTAAACTTCAGCAGCTGACACAAAGTTGAAAACTTAACACTATGCATTGCGAAGTTCCTGACTATACCCCAAACGGCACTCAGCAAAATTATTTTAAATCTTCTTAATATTAAGCTGACCCTCACCAGCTGCTCAATTGTCACCCACATCCCTCCCCCTACAAGAACTCTAAAAATACTTTTCCCCTACCCTGCCACCCTCTAACATCCACCTCAAGCCTTGTGTAAAAAAAAAGTACAATAAAATTAATTAAAATATATTTTTTAGTTATTTTTTACTTTATAGGTGTACAAGGAGAAAAAAATAGTCCTGATATTTTGTTGCCTTGTACATGTTTCTGCTGTGTTTTTTTTTCTCACAGTGGGCTGGTTTTGTGTTTCCCCAATACCCCCCCCCCACACACACACAGACGCACTCACACTGAAGTCTTTGCTTGGAGAGGTGAATAACAGATATGCTTCTGCTGCTGTCTAGGGGAATGGGTGAAGACTGCTGAGGAGCAAGTCATTAGCAGCATTGAAGCCGACCGTCCTACTGAGAAGACCAGCCCCCACTCTGCTATTTCACTTTTTTGTTTTTTGGGGGATCTGATTGAGGTTCTTCCAGTACAGTTAAGGTTTTTCTGTACTGGGAGTAGAAAAGTATGCAAAAAATGTTTTTTTTTTATTTAGGGAGAAGAGCGTAATGTGAGCGGTAAGGAGTGAGCGCGTGCTGGCGATAGTGAAGCGAATGGGTGCTCGCTTCCACTCTTTCTTCGTGTAGGTCTGATTTAGGAGAGGTTTATTTATTTATTTATTTATTGAAGTAATCAGTTTTACAACCTTTGAGTTAGGGACTCGTTTACAAAGGTACCTCATCATTTGGGGGGGGGGAGACAACAATTAAGTGAGGTTAGGACAGGGATTACATATGGGTGAGATACATAAATACACACGTGGAGTTACAGGTTTCAATGTTTTGTGTAGTGGTTATCTGTAAAGAAAATGGGGTACCACGACAGTGTGGTCTGCAACATTTATTTTTTGTATGGTGATGTGCTGGGTGCCTTGGGGACAGGTGTGAGGGATCAGGAGTAGAGCAGCAAAGCAGGGAGTGCAGGAACTGCTCGTAGGCAGTGGAGCAATTTTGGTTTTACATTTACATGTGGTCATTACTGTGGTGGGACTAGAGCCATGATGTTATGCCAAGATAACATCACGGCTCCAGTCCCAGAGTGGCCAATGAGAACAGTGGATTCTTTCTTGCCATTGTATAATGACGGTCATCAAATTTCCTGTCACTGTGGTGACATGGAACTCCGGTGAAGTTCCTCATAATAATATTAGTGTGATACAGTCACAGCCAAACATGGTCAGAGATTTCCTGAAATTTCTGTGATATTGCTAGAAAAATCTGATTTCTGCAGTTCCACAGTAGGGGCAGCAGAGAGAAACTCTTTAGATATTTCCCGAAATATCAGACATACAGATTTAGTCTTTGCTGTATTGATCCTTGTAAGAACAGATCTAGAAGCAAATGATTTGATACCTTTTATTGGATCAACGTAGATGTAACAAAAAGAACAAAGTGCTTTAGCTTACATACCAAACCAGGACTGTGTTGGTCAAAAGCTAAAGCACGTTGTTCTTTTTGTTACAACTATGTTGGTCCAATGAAAAGTATCAAATCATTTGCTTCTGGATCCAAAATATCTGTAAATATCTAACCGTGTCTTGGGCTACTACTGTAGTGTAATAAATCCATGCCCCCACCAACACCAAATCAAGTAATCACCCACCTCCTCCTACCCCTTCAACCACCTGACACCTTAAATCTTGAGACGTCCCACCACCATACCCACCCAAGCACCCAGCCTACCTCCTCTCAAGCCCCCATATTTTAGGGAATATAGGACTAGAGCACCAAGAAAAAAATTGAAACCATCCCTCGAATGATTGGTTATGCTCCCTTAGTGTCCTCAATACATAATTAAATTATGATGTCTTTTACTGCAACATCTGAGTTGGTGACAGAGTGGTGTTAGGAATGCCCGAGGGGGAGAGGGACAGAGGAGCAGATAAATCTGTGTGTGTGTGTGGTGGGGGAATGATATAGGACAGAGATGAGAGACCATGGAGCTGTTAGGAAAGAGTAACCATTGGAGCTGGTAGTGGGGAAGGGGTGGAAAACTGAAAGAGGGGAAGGGGCTGTTTCTGGAAAGCAAATGATGTGATGGTAGAACAGGGCACTGGAAAATGTGAGAAGTTGATACAGTACAGCCCACTTATAAGAACATCGGATATAAGAACATCCCAGCTATAATCACATTCTCTTCATGTACCAATCTCACTCCATTGTTTTCAATGGGGTGAAAGCCCGCTTATAAGAACGGCCAGATCGGTTATAAGAACATATTTTTTGGTTAAAGACTAAGGACTCTTTGCTATCCTGTGACCGTGTTCAGTGAGTTAGTTGCTAATCAGACTTGCAGTCACACATAATTAACGCTGGAGTCAGTAGTGCCATTCCACAGTTTCTACCAGCTTTGATCTTGTATCAGCCTATCCCAGTGTCTATGGCAACTGAATGACACATATTTGCAGCTGATTAGAATTTAATGTTCATCAGTGATTGCGCTACCAGCACATTAACAAATCTCATTGACACACAGTCTTCAGAGGCTACCTGTCATTACATCAAGTTTTTTGTTACCCCAGCAGACTTAAGTGATTAACTGACACTAATCTAAAATTAAGGTTCTCATTAATATTCCTCCATTGCTAACAGTGGCTATCCTGAGATTAAAAGCGAGTCTTTAGTAAGCCATAGCAAACCAGCAGCCATGGAGAAAAATAAGAGACACTCACTCAAAAAATCCAAACCATCATGTGCCTTTCCATTCCTGGCAGTAAACGATCCGATGTAGCAAAGGAGTTCAACATAAGTGTCTGCACCAGAATTTGTATGCTTATTACCAGCGTGGTTTTAACACCAAAATTAGGGGAAAAACAAGACGTGGACACCACTAGTGCTGGTAACTGGTCTGAAACTGCACTAGCATACACACCGAATGCCAATATTTTAAATGTACTGTACACTACTACTTTTAACTAAATTGTGCCATATTTATTAAAGTTTTGCAAATACTGTACTGTAGTACATTAATTTTCTACTGGAACTTAATGTCTTAGCATTTTTTTTTTTTTATAAAGTAGAGGATCGGCATCACCTAGTGGTCATACCTATAACTGATTTAATGCAAGCCCGCTTATAGTAACTGCCCACTTATAAGTACAATTTCTCTTGGCAAATAGGATGTTCTTATGAGCAGGCTTCACTGTACTGGGGAGCTACAGATAATGGGCACATAATGGAGAGGGCAGGGGATGTATGAGGGGCAAAGGTTACAGAGTACACAACTGTGGACAGTGGAGCTGGCACAGGAAGGAGGGCCCATGTAATATATGTGTGCATAACTACAGCATATTCCTTATCAGGTTAATACAGTAGCAACCATTTTTGCTCTGACCAGAGTTTGCTGTTATTTGCTTCTGCTGTTTTTAGACATGCCTCAGCCAGTCCAATCCAGGCACAAGATTACAATGTGGCTGGCAGCTGCAATCTTTGTGTGGCTGGCTTAGCACTCCTATGTAGATGGCAATGGCTTAGTGAAGATTAGTTTTGGCTTTTGCATATGAGTCTGACCACTACAAGTTGCTACTTTAAAACACAGCCTGCCAGAAGTGGGAACATCAACCAAAGAAAGATTATTTTTAAGACATACTAAGTTGGGTAAGCCCTAGAGGGAACTATTTTGTAACGTGTCTATAGCAAAAACTGAAACCAGCTACAGTAGCCACATTAAAAGGTGTCAATTTAAAGAGCTGTGTCTTTCCCTACATATTGAAATGGGTTGAAATGCCTTGCCTGGGGTACTTAATTAGATCAGATTTGCCTTTTGACTGTGATACATGTTCCAGCCCCAACCAGAGGTCAGTGAAAATAGGCATTTTGTAGGCTGCAGAAGCAGGATGGCCAGAGCATTTCCAGGTTGTAAGGCACCAGGAAATATATTGTAAAAAGGAACTTCCTAAGAGCTTACCCATTAATATATTACGATCTATCAAACCACTGTGGTGACTTTCATGTAATCAATCAAAAGTGCTCTAATAGCCTCCCCTATATCTCATAATTTCATACATCATTTCTAACATTTTAAAACTGCAAAGATTGCAGAACTACCCTTCAGGGAACCAACATAGTCTATCAATTATATTGGTGATCTCTTCTGGCATCCACTTAATCATAAACCCTTCACAGCTTAGACATAACACATGTGAAGGAAAAGGGCCGAAAATCTCTAAGCAGGTCCTGTGGCATATACATTTTGGGTAAAGAGTTTACTCGGGCCTTTTTCCACTGAAGTGGAGACTAATTAAATATTCTGCAAATCCGGGGGACTATTAAATACTGTATGCTTCCTCCTTCCACACTGATTTAGATATTACAGTAAATATGTTCCCTTCCTCCACACTGATTTAGATATTAAATCAGGGTCTACTGTTTTGTTCACCATGCTCATTTCTTTGACATCTTCTACTTCAATCAGATAATTTTTTCACCACCTCCCATGCCTCTGCTGTTCATTTCTTTAAAGCTAGTGAACTTTTACTTATGTCACATAATGTTTAATTTAAATTCTGCACAAATCTTTGCCCCATCTCTTCACTGAAACCCACATCTTTCTGCCAATTTTTCCACATGACCACTACACTTACTATTTTCCAAGAATTTCTTGGTTTTGCATCACTATTTCTGTGTATCAGACATCTTCAAATCAGTTATTTTCTGAACATAGTATATTTTTCTCAATATTTTTGATGCAGTTAATTTCTTTTTTTTTAATCTGTTGTACAGTATTTAATGTCATTTTTTCAATGCATTTTGACTTTTATGTGTGAAGTCTTTCAATTCTTCAGTTACCAATGGTTTTCCAGCTCCTTTTTAACACTTTTACTGGGGAAATTTGATCCATTATTTCTTGCAATGTACTTATCTTATTGACGCATGTTAAATCTGTTTATTCTGATATGAACTAGTTAGTGTTCATCTTGCTAGCAACTGCATCCAGTACTCTTTTCTTCTTCTTTTGAGACTGTTTTCTACTCTGAACATTATGTTTTTCTCTCCTTGCTTTCTTCCCCCACCAAACTGGATGATGCTACAACTTAATTGTGGATAGATGACCCAATATGTAGTAGAATGACCGATGGTTAATACAACCACTTAAATTTGTCATACTCATATATAAAACATATGCTGCTCCCCCTTTTTCCCTCTTCTAAACCACCCACCCCTCCCTTAATATTAACAACACTCTCATCACTGACCACCTAGGTGTTGCTACTGAATTTAATTCCTATTTCACCTCCTGTGCCTCAGAACTCCTACCCTCACTACCTTCTCCCCCAACTGTGGACCTCCCACACCCCTCCATTTCTACCCTCACCGCCCTCCTCCTTTACCTTCTCCTTCTCTAACGTTAAACCCTCTGACACACACTGGTGGTCCTGTATGCTCTCAACCCTTTCAAAGGCAGCAAACTTGACAGCTTGTGCCCTAAACTGCTTTATCTAGCTGCTCCTGCCATCGCTGCTCCCCTAACTGAACTGCTTAACCTCTCCCTCGCAACTGCTACCATCCCATTGGTCTGGCAGCATGCTATTGTCTTCCCCTTCCTGATGGTGGTGATCCTACTGCCCCTACAAACTATTGTCCCATCTCACTCCTCCCTAACCTTGCTAAACTTCAAGAACATCTGGTCCTTTCACAACTCTTGTCCTAATCTCTCCATTACTAATTTTTTCACTCCCTTCCAGTCTGGGTTCCAGAAGAATCACTCCACCACCACTTCCTTGGTTAGCTTCACTGACTGAGTCCTCACAGGGATGGACAGTGGCCAAATCACATTAGCCATTTTCATTGACCTTGTTAAGGCTTTTGACACTGTCTCCCACACCCTACTTATAAATATTCTTTCCAAGGCAGGCCTATCTGACTCTGCCACCAATTGGTTTAAAGACTACCTGGCTAGCAGGACCCAGTCCATCAGAACTGGTGACTCCATATCCCCACTCCTCCCTATTAACACCGGCATTCCATAGGGGTCCATGCTGGGCCCTATCCTCATCTCCATATTTCTGAATGACCTTCACTCTGCCTGCTCATCCACCTTACTCCATATGTATGTAAATGACATGGTCTTCTTCACATCTGGTCAGTCCCCAAATGATGTGGCTACCAGACTACAGCAAGTCTTCAAGCCAAGTTCAGGTTGAGGTTGATTATCTCCAGGCTGAGTTGGCCAGGATTTGGGGGACTTCATCTCCCACCCAGGGATCACCATGGCTACTGCTGTTGCCTCACAGGTTGCTGAGAGAGGAGTGGTTGGACCACAGTGGGCTCAGGGAGGGTGAGGGTAGTGGAACAGAGGTGCATCCCTCCAGTTGTACTTCTCCACAATTCACATGCCATTCTGGCAAAGTGTGGTTCTTCTATGGAGGCACCCACAGTGGAGACCAAGGAGGATGCTGGAAACTCCACAAAGGAGACCCACAGGAGGGTGGCATGGGACCCCATAGGGGAAGGAAACAACTTCTGGTGAAGGACTCCATTGTTAGGGGGTAGAACTGGGGGAGGAAGGGGAGAGGGAGGTAAGTTACCTGCCTGGCATCATGGCTTAGAGGGACAGGAAGCAAATCCTCAGGATCACTGGAGAGCTGCACGAGAGAGGGAGCTGTATGTCATTGTCCACCTAGGGACAAATGACCTGGCTGATAAAGGGATAAGAGCAGTGCAGGAAGAGTTTGTGGAGTTGGGGAGGGGTCTTAGACAAGTAGCATGTACGGGAACCTTCTTGGACGTGCTGCCTGTCTATGGCATGGATGAGGCTAGGGTGCTCCACACCACAGGATTCAATCAGTGGTTGAAAACTGGTGCAAAGCTCAGGGATTTGGCTTCATTGGGGACTGGGGGTCCACCTGGAGTGATGCAGGCCTATACTGGTATGATGGTCTGCATCTGTCCAGGAGGGGAACCAGGATCCAAGATGATAGGTTTAAATGCTTCCTTGGCAAGCATTTTTTTTATTATTATTTTATTCAAGTCTAGGATTACAAATACCTTTGAGCTAGGGCTCTTTTACAAAGGTTCCATGTCAGAGGCAAAAGACATACAGGGATAGCAATGAACAACAATAATCAAAAATAACATACCATAGTTAGTTAAATAGTATATGATCAGGTTTTAAGACATGGTTACTAGCTGTTCTGATAAGACGGGAAACCAGCAATGAAGAAGAGACTTGATGAAGGGAAACAGTGGTATAGTAAGTAAAAAAAAGGGTGTAGAAAGGGAAGGGCAACAAAGGTGTGGCCAAAGGTGGTTGTCAGATGAAACAGGGATAAGTGCTGGTGACATGGGGGTGGGTAGAGGGAGGGAAAGGGAGGAGGGTGGGGTGGGGTGAAAGATGGAATAAGAGCATCAGCCGAGTTAGGGGTCAGTCGTATGGATGGTGGAGGACAGAGGCTGAGGTGACCCCTGGGATATGTCAGTATCAGTTATGGGGGGCAGTCACAGGAGCTGGAGGTAATAAGGTGTTGCTGTACTCTTGATTTAAAGATGCCCAGGGTTGGGGCAGTAGAGATGGCAGGGTTGAGGCTGTTCAGCCAAAGAGGAGCTTTGTAGGTGAATGAACATTGACCCTGGGTGGTGCAACAGTGGGGAACTTGAAGGAGTTGAGATTTTGAACCCCTGGTGACCTGCATGCAATTCCTATTGGTGTGTAGCAGGGTTGTGACCCTTGGAGGTGCAAAGCCAAGGCTAATTTTCCTGGTCATTGAGCAGGTTAGGTACTTGATGTGATTTGAGAACTGGAGCCAGCCAGTTTTAGTATACAGATCCCAGGTGTGGGTAAGTTGGTGAGCTCCAGAGATAAGCTGACATGACTTATTGAGGGTGGTTGAGATACGTCTGAGTGTAGTCACTGTGGCAGAGCCATATATGATGAGACCATAGTCAATAATCGAGACCACGTAACTCTGAACAGCGATCTTCAGGGTTTCAGGGGTGAGGTGTTGTCTATGTCTGTAGATGATACTGATTCTGGTGTTAGCTGCCTTTGCCACAGAGTCGACATGAGCACTGTGTGAGTGGTTGGGGTTCAACAGTATCCCAAGGTATTTGAAGTATGGAACCTGTTCCAGGTTATTCACAAGCGATGTCAAGATAGCCAAGGGGTGATGCTTGAGCCGATTGTGGGAGCTGCAGAATAGCATGGACTTAGTCTTTTTGTAGTTTAGGACAAGATTATGCTTAGAAAACCATGCCCCAACTGGCCCAGTGGCATAGAGGGCTGAGGCGCGGGCACCCTACCTCAAACCACGCCGGTGACCTGGGTTTGGGGACGGACTCGGGTCGCTGCGAGTTGGCAGGAGACAGGAGAGGATTGAGCATCCTAAGGACTGCTCTCCTCCCCGGGGGTGGGTTAGAGCCATGCCTCGCTCTGTAGTGGCCCCCGATAGAGACCGGGGCACTACAAGAAGTGACACGACGGGGAAAAAAAACAGAAAAGCGGAAAAATGGCATCTGAGCTACCGGATGACAGCCACCTGGATCCCCCACCTCCATGGAACCCCCCCAAATAGCTAGGGGAACCCCGATCCCAGCAGCATCAGGGCCGAGAGTAAGAATGTCTGAAGGCAATTCCCCTCCAGAAGGAGGGGACCCATCCGACGAAGGGTTACGTTGGGCTACCCTGGTCAGCTGCGATCTGGGATCAGGGGGAAGCTGTCATCGGGGAAGGTTTGGAATGGAGTAAAAAGCAGGGGTAGTCCTTGGCAGAAGGCCTGAAGGAGAGGCCGATCGGATGCAGGGGGCAATAAAAAAAAAACAAAAAGAAACCTATGTCTCAATGTTGCTTAAGGCAAGTTGGAGATTCAGTTGTAAGGACATGGGATCTTTGTGAGAGGAGAATACGACCACATCATCGGTGGAGAGGATGATATTCTCAGTGCAGGAATGTGGTAGAGAGTTTAGAAAGAGACTGAAGAGGAATGGGCCCAGAATTGATCCTTGCGGGACACCCAAGCGAACTGGCAAGGTGTCAGAGAGGACATTGGCAATTTTCACTTTTTGTGAGCGATTTTCAATGTAGTTTTTGAACCATAAGGCCAAGTCAGGGGAGAGACCTATGTTCCAAAGTTGGTCAACCAACAGCCGATGGTGGACAGTATCGAAGGCCTTGAAGAGGTCAATGAAAACCGTTCCAGTTAACAGGCCCTTATCGAGAGAATTCTGTACTGCCGTGGTGGATTTGAGCACAGCAGAGGAGGTGCTGTGCCCCTTTCTGAATCTGTGCTGTTTAAACTAGCCAAGCAGGGAGGCAATGGAAAGGAGCTGGGAAATCCTAGCCCCCCCCCAAAAAATAAAATCAGGGAAGTAAGTGAGGTAAAAACCAAGATAGAGATGTCCATAGTTAGAAGGGCAGGGGTAAATAGAGAAAATGATAAAGGCAAGAAGGACAGGGATGGGGCAAAAAGGGGTAAGGTCATCAAGAAATGGAGGGTAATGAGTACCAATGCCCAAAGTCTGGGCAACAAGTTCCCTAAACTTGTGGCCTTGATGGAGGAGGGATGCCTGGATATCATAGCAGTTACAGAAACATGGTACACAGAGAACCATGACTGGGATGTTAACATACCAGAGTACACAACCTACAGGAGAGACAGGGAGGGTAGAAGAGGGGGAGGAGTAGCTCTCTATGGAAGGGAAGGGATAAAAGCAACAGAACAAAAGAGTAAACAGGGAGGAGAGAAGGCACTGTGGGTCACTTTAGAGACTGGAAATAGTATCACAATCCACACAGGGGTTGAATACAGACCCCCATGTCAGGGAGAGGGAATGGAAAATAATATGATAGGAGGCATCCTTAGGATGGCAGAGAAAGGGAATATTCTGTTGATGGGAGACCTGAATATGCCAGAAATTAACGGGAGCACCTTTGCTGCAGCCACATCCAAGAGCAGGGCCATTTTCAATGCCCTACAGGTGGTATGCTTCAGACAGCTAGTTTTGGAACCCACTCATGAGGGAGCAATCATAGACCTTGTACTCTCAAATGGGGACAGTGAGAGGATCTCAGATCTAGAAGTGGGTAGCCATCTGGGAACAAATGACCACCAAACAGTATGGTTCATGATAAACTCAGCTACAGAGACAAACCATACAAAAGTGAGGGTATTGGACTTCAGGAGGGCTGACTTTGGCAAGATGGGAGAGTGCCTTAGAAAAGCACTAGTAAACAGGCTAGAAGGAGGGGTGAAGCAACAATGGGGAAACATCAAAACTGCCATCACAGAGGCAACAAGCCTTTGTGTGAAGCAAATAAACAAATCAAAATGAAAGAAAAAGCCACTATGGTTCTCAAAAGAGGTGGCGGGGAAGGTTAGGGAGAAAAACATAGCATTTAGGAAGTATAAGGAAACACAGAAGGAGCAGGACAGAGAAATATACCAGTTAAGGCAGAAGAAAGCAGGGAGGAAAGTCATAATAGCAAAGGCCCAAACTGAGGAAAAGATAGCCAACATGGTTACGAAGGGGGATAAAACATTTTATAGGTACATCAGGGAGCATAGAAAGACAAAGGAAGGGATAGTGAGGCTGAACGGAAAGGACAGTGGGTGGGCAGAGAGGGACAGTGAAAAAGCAGGGATACTGAATGAATACTTCTGCTCAGTATTCACAAAAGAGGAGGGGGGAGGTGCCTAATCCAATTAACAGAAGCAGTCCAAGAGCAGGGCCATTCTTGATGCCCTACAGGTGGCAGGCATTAGACAGCTAGTTTCAGAACCCACTCATGAGGGAGCAATCTTAGACCTCGTACTCTCAAACGGGGGCAGTGAGAGGATCTGATATCTAGAAGTGGGTTGCCATCTGGGGACAAGTGACTATCAAACAGTGTGGTTCATGTTAAACTCGGCTACAGAGTCAAGCCATACAAAAGTGAGGGTACTGGACTTTAGGAGGGCTGACTTTGGCAAGATGGGAGAGTGCCTCAGAAAAGCACTAGCAAACAGGCTAGAAGGAGGTGTGGAGCAACAATGGAGAATTATCAAAACTACCATCACAGAGGCAACAAGCCTTTGTATGAAGCAAATAAACAAATCAAAATGAAAGAAAAAGCCACTATGGTTCTCAAAAGAGGTGGCTGTGAAAGTCAGGAAGAAAAAGATAGCATTCCGGAAGTATAAGAAAACACAGAAGGAGCAGGACAGAGAGCTGGACCAGTTAAGGCAGAAGGAAGCAGGGAGGGAAGTCAGAATAGCAAAGGCCCAAACTGAGGAAAAGCTAGCCAACTCAGTTAAGAAGGGGGATAAAACCTTTTATAGGTACATCAGCGAGTGTAGAAAGACAAAGGGAGGGATAGTGAGGCTGAATAGAATGAATGGTGGGTGGGCAGAGGGGGACAGTGAAAAAGCAGGAATACTGAACGAATATTTCTGCTCAGTATTCACGAAAGAGGAGGGGGAAGTGCCTAATCCAATTAACAGAAGCACTCTTGATAGGGGGGGTCGATCCCAGTCCTTTCACAGAAGAAAGGGTTCTGCAAGAACTCCTAAAACTGAAGGTGGACAAAGCAATGGGTCCTGATAGAATTCACCCCAGAATTCTAAAAGAATTAAAGGAGAAACTAGTGAAACCACTGGCTACTCTTTTTAATAAATCATGGGAGGATGGTGTGGTACCCGAGGACTGGAGGAATGCGGATGTGATTCCCCTTCACAAAAGTGGGACCAAGACAGAGGCAGGAAACTACAGACCTGTCAGTCTGACCTCTGTGGTAGGGAAAGTGATGGAGTCACTTCTGAAGGAAAGAATAGTTGAGTACCTAGAGGCCAGTGGAGCACAGGACCCAAGGCAGCATGGGTTCACAGTGGGAAGGTCATGTCAGACGAATCTAATAGATTTCTTTGACTGGGTGACCAAAGTAGTAGACCAGGGAGGGGCTGTGGAAATGGCCTACCTAGACTTTAGCAAGGCATTTGACACAGTCCCACACAAAAGATTAATAGTCAAATTAACCAGCCTGGGAGTGGGACCCAGGGTGGTAGCCTGGGTAAAAACATTGGCTGGACAACAGGACACAGAAGGTAATTGTAAATGGAGTCCACTCTGAAGAAAGGGGGGTTACTAGTGGGGTACCACAGGGTTCAGTATTGGGTCCAGTCCTTTTTAATGTCTTCATCAGTGACATTGCAGAGGGACTGGAAGGAAAAGTATGCCTTTTTGCAGATGACACAAAGATCTGCAACAGGGTTGATACACAAGGAGGTGTGGAAAGGATGAAAAGAGACTTGGCAAGGTTGGAGGAATGGTCAGAAGTATGGCAGCTAGGATTCAATGAAAAGTGCAAAATAATGCACCTGGGAAACAAGAACCCAGGGGAAGAATACACAATGGGTGGGGAGGTAGTAACAACAACAAAAAAGGAAAGGGACCTGGGGGTAATCATATCAGATGACCTTAAGGTTAGCAAGCAATGTGAGAAGGCAGTAGGGAGGGCTGGGAGTATACTGGGATGTATAGGGAGAGGCATCAGCAGCAGAAAACAGGAAGTTGTTATCCCTCTGTACAGACAGTTGGTGAGACCCCATCTGGAGTACTGTGTCCAGTTCTGGAGACCCCATCTCCGCAAGGACATAGACAGGATGGAGGCAGTCCAGAGGAGGGCAACTAAAATGGTGCAGAGTCTGCAGAGAAGCCGATGAGGAGAGACTAAAGGAGCTTAATATGTATACCCTTGAAGAAAGAAGGGAGAGGGGGGACATGATAGAAACTTTTAAGTACCTCAGTGGAATCAACAAAGTCCAAGAGGGTGGCATCTTTCAGAAAAAGAGACTTGCAAGAACAAGGGGACACAATTTAAAGATTGAAGGAGGGTGGTTCAGGGGCAATGTGAGGAAGTATTATTTCACAGAGAGGGTAGTGGATGCATGGAACAGCCTTCCTGAGGAGGTTGTGGGGTCTAAAACTGTGGGAGAATTCAAGAATGCATGGGACAGACATAAGGCAATTCTTGTGGGGGGTAGGAAGAAATAGGCTGTTGGTTAACTAGGATCTGCGGCCTATCCTGTAGGTAGGGAAATGGGCAGACTAGATGGGCCTAGCGGTCCTTATCTGCCGTCAAAGTCTATGTTTCTATGTTTCTATGTTTCAGTCTGGATGGGGGGGGTCTATCCCAGTCCTTTCGCAGAAGAAAGGGTTCTAAAAGAACTCCTAAAACTGAAGGTGGGCAAAGCAATGGGACCTGATGGAATTCACCCCAGAATTCTAAAAGGATTAAGGGGAGAACTAGTGACACCACTGACTAACCTTTTTAACAAATCATGGGAGGATGGTGTGGTACCTGGAGACTGGAGGAAGGCAGATGTGATTCCCCTTCACAAATGTGGGAGCAAGACAGAGGCAGGAAATACAGACCTGTCAGTTTGACCTCTGTGGTAGGGAAAGTGATGGAATCACTTCTGAAGGAAAGAATTGTTGAGTATGTAGAAGCCAGTGGGGCACAGGATCCAAGGCAGCATGGGTTCACAGTGGGAAGGTCGTGTTAGATGAATCTAATTGATTTATTTGACTGGGTGACCAAAGTAGTAGACCAGGGAGGGGTTGTGGACATGGCCTACCTAGACTTTAGCAAGACATTTGACACAGTCCCACACAAAAGATTAATAATCAAATTAACTAGCCTGGGAGTGGGTCCCAGGGTGGTAGCCTGGGTAAAACACTGTCTGGACAACAGGACAAAGAAGGTAATTGTAAATGGAGTCCCCTCTGAAGAAAGAGGGGTTTCTAGTGGGGTGCCACACGGTTCAGTACTGGGTCCAGTCCTTTTTAATGTCTTTATAAGTGACATTGCAGAGGGACTGGAAGAAAAAGTATGCCTCTTTGCAGATGACACAAAGATCTGCAACAGGGTTGATACACAAGAAGGCGTGGAAATGATGAGAAGGGACTTGGCAAGGTCGGAGGAATGGTCAGAAGTATGGCAGCTTGGATTCAATGGAAAGAAGTGCAAAATAATGTACCTGGGAAACAACAACCCAGGGAAAGATTACACAATTGGAAGGGGTAGTAACAACAACAAAAATGGAAAGGGACCTGGGGGTAATCATATCAGATGACCTTAAGGTTAGCAAGCAATGTGAGAAGGCAGTAGGGAGGCATGGTCGGATACTGGGATGTATAGGGAGAGGCATCACCAGCAGAAAACAGGAAGTTTTTATCCCTCTGTACAGACAGTTGGTGAGACCCCATCTGGAGTACTGCATCCAGTTCTGGAGACCCCATCTCCACAAGGACATAGACAGGATGGAGGCAGTCCAGACAAGGGCAACTAAAATGGTACAGGGTCTGCAAGAGAAGCCATGCGAGGAGAGACTAAAGGAGCTTAATACATATACCCTTGAGGAAAGGAGGGTGAGGGGGCACATGATAGAAACTTTTAAGTACCTCAGTGGAATCAACACAGTCCAAGAGGGTAGCATCTTTCAGAAAAAGAGATGTGCAAGAGCAAGGGGACACAATTTGAAGATAGAGGGGGATGGCTCGGGGCAATGAGGAAGTATTTTTCACAGAGAGGTGGTGGACACATGGAACAGACTCTGAGGAGGTTATGGGGTCTAAAACTGTGGGAGAATTCAAGAATGCATGGACAGACATAAGGCAATTCTTGGGGGGGGGTAGGAAGAAATAGGCTGTTGGTGACTAGGATCTGCAGCTTATCCTGTAAGTAGGGAAATGGGCAGACTAGGTGGGCCAAGTAATCCCTATCTGCCATCAAAGTCTATGTTTCTATGTTCAGCTGTGGTTTAACTCCCATCAATTATCCCTTAATGCCAAGAAGACAGTCTCAATGACCTTCAGCACAAGGCAGAGACTATCTAGGCTCCACTCATTGCCCTCCTTCCACACCCTTGATAGGGCAATCCTCAAGGACACATCCTCTTTTAGGTAGTTCAGGGTTTGGCTTGACAGACACCTTAACTTCTCTGACCACATAGATGCCATTCTGAAAAAGGTGCACCCCAAGCTTGGCAGACTATACAGGAACTGCAGCAGCCTCCTGCTACCAGCAAGGCATGAAATGGTGCAGAAGATGATTCTACCTATCTTTGACTACTGTGATGTAGTCTGCAGTGCCACTCCCAATCCTCCATAATGAGACTGGACACCCTTTTTAACTCCTTCTGTCATTTTGCCCCAGATGTCTCCCCTCTAACTCATTACTGTAATCTATACCACTCATTAGCTTTCCCATCTTTGGAAAACTGAAGGCACCTTCATTGCACTAAATCTGCATCTAAATTTTGGTTTAGTATGCTCCCCTCCTCTTGCCTCCTTGCTATCCTCTCTATCCATGCCTGCTTACTCCCTTAGATCTTATGACTCTTGACTTATGTAGTCCCTCATTGACCTACCACTGTTGGCCATGCAGCCTTCTCTCACCATCTCCCCAAATTATGGAATGCACTTCAGCACCAAAGCTGCTACTCTTTATCTCCCTTCTCCATCTCCTCATCATTAAATAACTTCCACTTTGTAAATTGTACCTGTGATTAACCCGCCACCATCGCCTCAGCCACGTTCATTCTTACAGTTGTCTCCCTTGCTTCAGCTCTTCCCTCCTGTCTTCCTTCCTCCCAACCATTCCACCCTCTCCTCTCACTTCTTAATCTGATTCCCCATTATTGCTGAACCAGTGTTGCACTATATCACCTGAGGGAGTTTCACTTGTAGGCATATAGCATTTATTAATTCCCGAAGACTCCAAATGGCTTCACTGTTCCATATGCTGTTTTATAATGCTTATGTATATACATTACAAGGGATGTGCAAAGGTTTATATATATACTAGACATGTCTATACCATGTGTAATACTCTGCAATCCACCAGAACTATTGCTTGTCTTGAATACTGTACTTGTATACTAATTTGTTTTGATTGTGTACAGTATATGTCATTTCCCTCATCCCTTCCCCCATTATGCACCACAAAATAAGTAACTTGTTGTTCACTTCCTAGTGAAACATTTAAATAAATACTTAAATAAAACATGTGGTCTCTGCGTTCACTATTTATTTGCAATCACTTCCTTCCATTATCTTTGCCATCTGTAATTTATGCCCATCCCCAGTTAAGATTATTTCACATAAAGGAAGCTTTTCAAAAATCCTATCAAAGCACCAATTTAGTTTCACCACAGCATTGTTATTGTTTTTTTTTTTTGGGGGGGGGGGTAAATCCTGAGCCTCAACTTATAAATTTCCAGCCTTAATGTATCAAAAGACTCATGTTCTAGCTCTGGAATTCTTTCGTCAGCTATAGCTTTATGAATACTGTAGTTAATCCTGTCCCCTTCTTTCCATTTTGGTCTCTTCTCTCTATTTCATATTCAGTTATTGCAACTGTCTAGGGCCAGTATGTTTTGTAATCTGTGGTTGTCTATATGCAATTCCATTGCTTCTTCTCATAATCCCTTGTGTTCATCCCACTATTTTGGAGTATGTGCTGTTTTCCTATTGTTAGGTTATTCTGTACCATATACACCTGACAAAATGTTATCTCTGTAATAATAATAATAATAATAATAATAATAATAATATAAAATACAACTTTATTTATTTGGCACCTTTCAAATACCAAGGCGCTGTACAAACGAATCATAAAATCAGAACATACATATAAAAACAACAGTTCATAACAGTATCAGTCCACAAAAGCCTTGTTCCACAAAAGAGTCTTCAAATCCCGCTTAAAGGCTTCCATGGTCGTGCATTCTCTAAGCCGTCGAGGCAGAGAGTTCCAGAGGGTTGGGGCCACGAACCCAAAGGCCCTAGCCCCAGAAGACTTCAACATAACCCTCGGAACCTCTAGCAACCCCTCGTCGGCTGAACGGAGCTGTCGCACGGGGTGGTGAGGAATCAGAAGCTCTTTTTGTAACTACTACTCTTCTGTCTCACTGTTGGAGTATGTCTGCTCCTGATTGTAATGTTGTCAATGTATCTTCTCCTATATAATTACCCTGTGATTCTCCCGGGTCACACCTGAACATAGGCACGTGCTGTCTAGTGTGCTTACCCGGTTACCAAAAGCAAATAAATAAATAAATCTAAGCTGGTAGGTGGGAGCTACACCACCTAGATTCTCATAGATTAGTGGCATGTCCCAGGGCATGCTGAAAGACTTCAACCAAGACCAAGCCAAGACCAGTTTCGTTTTTTATTCCCCTTGAGTGGCTTGAGTTAATCACTGACAAAAACATGATAAGAATACAAAGAATACATGTTTGGACTGTTTATGAAGCCACAAACATCTGGATTTGAATAATGGAAACATATGGACTATCACTTTCTTATTGACCAATGTCCCAGTAAGCTATGGACATTAATTGTCATATCCATGTGAAAATTAAATAAAACTGGCATGGTTTATTTGGGACATTAGATAAATTATGTTCTGAAAATCTGATTGTGATAGAGGAAATTCAATTTTTTAACAGTATATATATATATATATATTAGAGCAAAAAACTCCGTTTAATGCATTAGTTAGGGTTGTTCCACAGTGACAAAAGTGAGGAAATTCACTGTTAGGGTTGAAAACCCCCCTTGGACCCCCCACCGGCATTGGGGTGCGCATTGGGATCGTCAGCCCTAACTCTCACCCCATGACATGTGTAAAGCAGCAGAAGTATGGGAGAATGGGTGAGAGTTGGGACCTGATCTGTCGCTACAAATACTGCGATGGCGATGTGAGTGATGACTCTTCCACTGACGATGTGGTTCTAACGTGGGATTTTACCTCTATTCCCTTCTTTTTGAGAATGATAACGAGAAATAGTGAATGTAATGCAGCGGCGGGAGCGCGGGGCCCCCATGATGTGTTATGGCATACTAACAGGGACAGCAACACAAACAGAAATGCTAACAGTGGCGCACATGGTAACACAAGCATGAATGAGAACAGAAAGGTTAACGCACATGGTGGCGTAGACGGGAATGGTCTGCCACGTGATGTGTTGTCACATAGTAACATGGTGCCTGCAAACAGAAATGTCAATGGGCATGGTGATGTAAAGTGAAACAGTAAGATAAACAGTACTGTAGACAGAAATGGCAAAAAATAACAGAAACACAAGCGCAAATGAAAACGCTAGCATAACGCGCATACGGTGGCGCAGGGACGCTAAATGAAGTGAAATGGGTATGGATCCGCAAGCTGAAAGGGCAACAGTAACAGTAATGTACGCACAGGCTGGTTTCCCCAAAACCTGCATTGAGAAAGACAGTGAGTACAAATAATGTATGCAAAATAATGATTATCGGCAGAGAAATGAGATCTTGGAATACTAAATACATTATATCTCAGGAACCGTATGACGTGAAAAAAATTTAAAAGTCATATTATTTACAACTGTCCTGGCTAATTTGAATCTTAGCCCCAGTGGAGGCTAAGAAGTTTTCAAAAGAAAGTCTGTATCTCGCACCGTTTCGAGATACGGGCCCTGAAGGCTGTGAACGCCGTAATGTTATCTATGGGAAAAAGAAAAGTTCGTAGCGCATTAACTTTGCTCTCCTGTAATGTTTTTTCACCAAACTACTGAAAGGCACATCTGTGGGCTGTTGGCTGTCTTCCTCCAAATTTCAGGAAAAAGACAAACCATTATTTTGCAGCAGGGCTTCAAATGATTTCTGTTAAGTGTCGGGCGCCGTAATGTTATCCTATGGAAAAACCGTCAATTTTGGAGTGCCGTAACTTGTCACCATGTGATATTTTTCACCAAACTACTGAAAGGCACATCTGTGTACTGTTGGCTGTCTTCCTCCAAATTTCAGGAAAAAGACCAAACCGTTATTTTGCAGCAGGGTGCCAAAGGATTCCTGTAATGCTCTCGCGCCGTAATGTTATCCTATGGGAAAAACTGTCAACTTTGGAGTGCCATAACTTTGCTGCCATGCAATATTTTTTCAATGCAACACTGAAGGGCACATCTGTGAGATGTCGGCTGTGTTCCCTCCAAATTTCAGCCCAAAACTCCAAACGGTTATTTTGCAGTGCAGTGCCAAAGAATTGCTGTCATTTTCCCACAGACTAGAAAATTACTGTCGCAATTTGCTGAAAGCTTTCGCAAAAATTACGACACTTTCATGAGCACAAAGTAATTTATAAGTACTTTTTCCAGAAATTTGAAAACATATTTCTGGGGTGTTTACCACAAAATAAAGACATGGCAAGCATCCTCAGGGCCCGACTAGGTGAATACAAAAAAATTAGGTTGCTAGAGGGTCCCAAATTTAAATGCCAACCATTTTTCTGATCACCAACTGAAAACAAAATGTCCGATTTGCGAAGGTAACAGGCCCATTTGCGAAAGTAAAAATGCATTTACGAAAGTGTTGAACTTTTTGTTAACTTTTCCCATTGACTTATAATGGGAAACTGTTTTTTGAATAACTTTTGAACCGTTTAATATTTTTTCACGAAATCTTTGAAAGACACATCGGGGACCCTGGCTGCACGTTCCCTGAAGATTTTGGGCTGGTCACGCAAACCGTACAACCTGTAGATGCGACCACAGAATTCCAGAAAAGCGTAAACGCGCGCACAGATCACACTTAATAACTCTGCAGATGTATATCCAACCAGTACAAAACTCAGCAGATCCCAAGGCCTATGGCTCTTGATCATAAATTCCAAATTTCAGGCAAATCCATCAAATGGTTGCAAAGTTATTAAGGTGCAAAGTTTTGGGGTTTAACATAGAAATGGCTCCTCAACTCCTAATCTATGGTAGCAATTCAATACTGTTACCATAATATATATATATATATATATATATATATATATATATATATATATATATATATATATATATATATATATATATATATATAGTGCAGTAGCACCAGTATAGTTAGGGTTGAGTGCAAACTTCTATGTTAAAGCCACATTTTTGAACATTTTTTTTTTGTTGTTAATGACTTTTATTGTGTTTAAAACAAAACAAATAAAATAACTGATACAGAACTGAACATGTAATTATGTAAACACAGTTACATTTCAAAACTAGACATACATTAAGCCATCAGACCTGTCTCGCCTTTGTTTGGGTTCAGTTCCTTAAATAGGATCAGGGTGCTTATCGTGCCTGTACTAATGGAGAAAATGCAGCTCTGCTATTCAATATAGGTCGCAGCTATGCATACTGTCCCTTATGGTGACAAAAGTAACTTTTATAATTTAGAACTTTTATTTGGTGGCTCCCACAGAGGAAGGCAGTACAGAGCCATGCTATGCATAGCCAGGACTTGTTTCTTCAGGGCTACTTATGAGTCCATGTGGCTGTGACTGGAGGCATGGTAATCTTGAGTACTCCTGTGATCTGAAAAACATGGAGTGAATCACAAAGTATGCAATGTTCATAGATACATAAAGTCTGGAAAGTTCATAGCAATATGGCCTGGTGTATAGACCAAATGCGTATTAACTAACATGAGAATATACGAGATGGTTAAATAAACTACAGCTATGTAGGGTGCTGGGGAAGGGCACCTGTGGGGAGGGGTCTAGAGCCAAGGTGTTATCATGGCTCTGGTATGTACAAAAGGAGAGGAATATCACCTGTAACCTATAATAGAGATGGGCACTTAAGAGGCAACTCTGTCTAGCCAGTCCCTGTCTAGAGGCTGACATAAGCAATGTAAGGTCCCCATCAACTGAACAAGTTCTCCATATGGTTTACCTTATAGTAGGAGAATCTTTTCAGCTGTGAAAGTCCAAAGAGGGAGGAAATAATTTCATCTAGACTGGGTATTTTGGGGCTGTGCCAGTTTCAGGAAAGAGCTCTCTTTGCCTGGAAAGCCAGTATGGTAAGGCACTTGAAGGCAGGTTGCAACAGTTTTGAACCAGTTGATCTAATGCCCAGGATGAGAGAGGGGGAGAGTGGGATAGTAGTCTGTATCACTGTCTTCCCTGGGTTGCAGATTTGCTTCCAAAAGGATGCCAGCCTGGAGTATGACCAAAGAATATGGTAGGAGTCCCCTCCTATGGCTTGATAATGCCAACACCTATCATGCTCCAGAACCCTTACTGAGTGAAGTACTGCAGGCATCCTTTACCAGGAGTGCAGAATCTTATTTTGGATAAGGTGGCTATGAGCATCTCTTAGCAATGTGAGGGCATTGTGCCATAGCAGGGACCACTAGGCATCAGTAATATGGGTTCCAAGGAGCTATTCCCATTTCAGCTTAGAGTCCCTAGACTGGCTCTGCAACATGTCTCTTAGCTGTCCATGAATCTTGCCTGCCTTGCCCTTGGGTGTTTTTACCAATTTGGGAAGACCCCCCCAGGTTGCTGTGATGGAATCGAATTCCACAGAAGGTGCTTGACTCTTTCCCTAATTTGGAGAACGCACCAATGATCCCTGTTGGGGAGGTTCCATTTCTGCTGCAAATATTGAAAGGTGGCCACTGTACCTGTATACACATCCAGTATATCCCCAATAGAGCTTATTCCCTTGGACACCCATTGAACCCAGTGTATCGGTTTCTTATCTATCAGCACCAGTGGCTTACCCCATAGGGGAGTGAATTCAATTGGGATCAGGTTGCTTCCCACCATGTGGTGAAATTTTTTTCAGTACCTAGTAGCTGTGGTTATGGCTGGGTGCTGCTGTTGGGGTTTCCTGGTGGGAATGTAGATCAAGGCTGCAGGTGTTCTGATCCCTCCAGTGCTCTGTTCCATATGCACCCACTGCGGGGATAGTGCTGAACAGGGCTTGACCAGTACCTGGTTTGAGTGGCATGAAAGGCTAGTTTATAGCCTTCAACCTAATGTAAGTTTCACCCACACTGGCACCAGTGGGACCAAAGTTTGTTGCGGCTGAACCTCATTTTTTTACCCTCTAATAGGAAGTCTCCCATTAACTTATCAATTTTTTGTGGCCAGTTCTGGTGCAGATGGAGGGGGATATGGGAGAGCATGTAGAAGAGTTTGGGCACTGATACCACTTTTGGTAACCGGGTAAGGACCACTAGATACAAGTGCCTGTTTTCAGGGGTGACCCGGGAGCACTGAGGTGGTTAATTGACTTGCTCAGAGTCACACAGTATGCAAGTGGAGGTCGTGGGAATCAAACCCAGGTCCGCTGGATGTACCAATCTCATTCACAGCTCGTTACTCTAACTTCTGGGCTATACTGCCAGCTCAGGTGAGATTCAGTTTCTTCCATCTATCAAATTCTGTCCTGCAGGCCAGAAGGGGTGGAGATTCAGTTCCTACATTTTTTCTATCTGTGCGGTTATTCTAATATCCAGATATGTAAGACCTTCGCTGGCCCAAAGGAGCCAGGAGTTGGTGGCTATTTCCAGGAGATAGGAAGAGTTCAGCGGCACTGTCATTGAGACACAGGTCAGGAAGCATAGAAAAACCAGGAGCAGTTTCAAAATGTACAAATAGTGTTTAATTTTTCTCAATAATAGCAAAATAAAAAATAAAAATAATTCAGTATAACTTTTACAAAGGCAGTACAAACAGAGAAAAAATCCTTCTTCTGAGGGTATCTCTTAATTCTAAGTTTCAGTCTCTCACACTACTTATCTCTCTAGCAAAAGTATTGCTGCTCTTTTTATAAGTCTTTGTCTTTGAATTTGTTAAGAGAGCCTGCTTCTCACAGAATGTTCTTGTAAGTTTACAGACTGTTCTTGTTAGTTTTGTTCCTTGCAGGTACAGCAAAACAGTACATAGTGATCCAAAACTGACCTCTTGATTACAGTTATGCAAAAGTCTAAAAAACTGCATCTCAGATTAACCTCTTGAGTTCCAAATAGCTTTTTGCAACCATTTCAACAGTAAAACTATATACAGTTTTAAACAAAAGGATCCCAGTATCAGTGACATTTCCACATAAAGACTGCTACATATATTTTTATAACTGCAGATATGCAATAGGGAAGGAAAGACAGAAATAGCAAGTGAAGGCAGAGAGATAGCAAGAGGCAGACAACTGTGAAACTATCAGAGTGCTCAGTTCCTAGGTCCCGCTAGAAAATTTGGTTGTGCAACCAGACAGTCAAGAGACAGAAAAGGAGAGGATAGAGCATACCCTTGTGTTTAAACTCTTTCTGCATAACAAAATGTTACAGGGCCTTAATCAACCCTGTCACAGGCATAAGCTCAGTCTTGGCCTGATTTAGTTTAAGTCCTGAGAGACCTGCAAAGGTCTCTAACAGGGTTAGGAGGGGGGGAAGGGAATGCTGTAGATTGGGTAGTGGGATAAGCAGATCATCCACGTACATGAGGGTCAGATACCTTCTGGCCCCTATCTCGATAATCCAAAGGCAAGGTGAGTGGCTCCAGCACTCACCTGGGTGTCAAAACTCAGAAAAGCAGTATTGCAGAATGAGAAAAAGAGCAAGCTCGGCTCACCAGTGGCACAGACAAACCAACAGGCTTGGTCCCAATAAAATGTCGTTTTATTACAAGGCAGAAAATGGGCAAACTCTTAATGAACTACACAGCAAGCAAGTGCTCCCCTATCCACAAATAGGCATGGTCAGCATTTTGCGTCACACTGATGCTTTTGCTAGTTTTGTCTGGCTGTGAACTTGGGGATATTCAGTGGGCTCACTTAGCCCACTTCAGCAGTCATACAGGAGAGGGTGGGCAGGAGAGCCCATGGCTTAAGGCCTTAATGCAGAAACAGAGAAGGCATTTATTTCACTAGGCTTACCTTCCCCTCTCACATAGCTCTCCCAGTTTAGAAACCAAAGAAAAAAAAAACATTTCACTTATCTGAACAAAATCAGGCTGGATCTTTGGAGCAGGCCTTGAAGCCAGGAGTATTCGTCTGTGTCAGAGCCACTGATTTGGGTAGTTCTTCCAGTGGCAGCGGGGGGGGGGGTATAGTGGGGAACACAGATCTTAGTGCCAGGAAACTTACTGTCCTGTCCATCTGCATCTTTGACTGCGCAGGATTGCTCAGTGATGTCTGGAAGGCTGGTATCTACCGAGAGTTCCATATCAGGGTTGAGGTCCAGGGGAGACTCAGCAAGTGCAGAAAATCTGTTCTGGGTGAAGTAGGGACTCATGATGTCTGGCTCTTCATTCGTCTTATTGGGGTTCTCTCTCCTGCTCTCAGTCTCGCTGTAGTCTCTGTCACTGGAATAGTCTCTCTAGTGGTACCTCTGTGCTTGCGACCTCTTTCTGTTCTTGGTAGGCTCCATCCCTTGTTCAGTCTAGGTGTGGTTGTTGTCTCTTGGCATACAGGAACTGAAGAGGAGGGACCCCTGTGAGTCGTGACCCGGTGCGAGGGTTTCTGTGGGACTGCTGTTGTCTTCTTATGGCCTTGAATAGTGCTGTGTTGTGATGCAGCTCAAATTCTTCAGCTCTGGGGGCCAGGTCCAGTTGATGAAATCCATGAGAGCCTCTAGAGTGGCAAACAGTAAAGGGGAGCCATTGTAGATTACCCTCATGGTTGCAGGATAGCAGAGCAAGAAGGAGATGTTGAGTAAGTGCAGGATTCTCCTCACTTCTGTCTACTTCTTTCTTCTTGCAGCAAGTTCTCTAGAGTAATCCTGAGAAATGAGAATTTTGTGACCATTCCACTCCAGGCAGTTGAGCTCACTGGCCCTAATTTGAATGTGCTCCTTCACAGTAAAGTTCAGAAATTTTGGCAACTTTGGCTGAGGCCTTTCCCCGGGGGTTGGGCGGGGTTCTAAAGTGCGGTGGACTTGTTCAATCAGCCAGCAGTATTAGGACTTTGGGTAGCTCTGCTCTTAGGAAATCCCCCACGTTGCCCTGCTCCACTCCTTCTGGAAAACCCAGAAGTTACAAATTGTTATGGAGGATCCTGTTCTCCAGGTAGTCCATTTTTTCATGCATTGTCCAGAGCATTTGGGCCTGGTACTGGACTGTATTTTGGAGCTTGTCAATTGCTACATCATGGGCTGTGACCTTCCTTTCTGTATGGAAGATCCAAGACTCCAGGTGCTGAAGTGCAGTGGCACTATTGTTGGAGGTCGTGGTGACCTCATCAATTCACTTTAGGATAGTAGCAAATATTTGGTTGATTGAACTTAGATCTATGAGGTTTGTGACAGGCCTCACCATGTGGTCCTGTGGGTGATGAGATGGGGAGCTGGAGCCTGTTGCCATTCTGAGGTCACGGTCCTGCCAAAAGGTATCCACTGGTAGTTAAGCACTTTAGAAATCCCAAGCTATGCACTGTAATATTAGCATTTTTCCCATTCAGTAATTATAAAGTGGATGTCTGCTCTGTGGATGTAGTGTTCCCAAGTTAAGTGGCCACTTTGTTTGAGGCTTAAGCCACGCCCCCACAGTTTGGAACTTTAATAATTTTGGAACTGTTCAACAGTGTTTCACAATGTTTGGCAAGTATAATCTCTAGGGGTAGATCTCTTGATTTTTGTTGATCAGTTCTAAAGTTATTAAAGTTCAAAAATTCCTAAATTTACCAAGTTTTTGCCATTTGCCATGTCCACCTTTATAGTATCTTAGAAACAGTTTTAGGTTGTGGTCTGAAATTTTTAGGGTAGAAAGCCTTTGCCTCACAGGTGTACATTCTGAAGGTTTGGTGAAAAAATACCAATCCATTCAAAAGGTATTACATTTTTAAATTTCCCATTATTTCCTGTGGGAAAATTTATATGTCAAGCATGAAAGTACTTTTACTGTCACAGGAACCAATATTTGCACAGAAAAAAATTGAGCTGATGTTTACGCACACATTGTCACGTGGGAGTGGTCACATAGAGCCTAGTTTGTTTTCACAAAGCTCCCATGTTTTCACAGGAGCTACTGTCTTTTCACATGTAGGGTCACATATAGCCTGCTGTATTTTTGCACAGCTCTGTCATGCCTGCCATCTTGTTTTCCTGTTGGCAAGAGACCAAAAATAAAGAAAACATGTAAAAATGAATGTAGTACAAAAAAAATCAAAGCTTATTAAAACCGGACCAGTTTAGTTACAGTCTGATGTTTTTTATTTTTCACATTGTGCCAAGAAACACCTTTTGTGGTCACCTGAAATCCTGGGTGCTGAGGTAGCAAGAGGACTGCCTCTGCCAAGTTCTCTGTATGAGAACAATGGGGTTATCTTGACTTCTGCAGCCACAGCTTCAACTCTTGCTGCTAGCTGCAAGTTTGTCTGTAACTATTGTTTTCCCTGGTGTCTAGTGGCACCCCCACCTGCCAATCATTGTCCCCTATCCCTCCTGGTGTCTAGTGGCACCCTCCACCTTCCCATTGTCATAATGTATTTTATTAATATAATCTGACACCAGGATGCCCATTCACAGTGTCAGATGGCCCCCTCCTCCGCAGTTGCTTCATTTATTGTTTGCCAGCATCGGGGGGCCCAATACCCATGTCTGCAATGAATGCCCCCTCCAGCAATGAGGAACACTGGGAAGTCAACTACCAGTGTCCCTAAATATTTGTTTCATTCTTCCCTGTAAAGAATAAAACTGTCCCCAGACTAATTTTGTTTATCTCTGTAAAAAGGAAAACGGTCCCTCGTCGCCCTCTCTGTCCCCCTCCCCCATTGCCACCTCCCACTGAGCATGCAAAACCCCATACCCCCTTACCCTATACTTATCTCAGAAGGTCATCCACTGCCATCTTCTGTGGACTGGGACACATCCGCAGTCTTCAAAGCTGAACCACAAACTGAGGAACCAAGGTAAGTGCTATATAATGTATTTCAATGGTGTTTTGAACTTAAGTTCATAACTTTGCCATTTTTAGGTATTTTCTTGTTCTCATGCCCCTTCTCTTCTGCAAAATACTCCCCTCTTTTACCTTACTCACCTCTGTGAGGTACTTACATGCCTCTCCTCCTCTATTCTAGGGTGTACATATAGAGATCCTTTGGTCTCTCCCTGTAGGGCTTATGATGCACCCTCCACATCATTTTCATTCCCCTCCTCAAGACAGCAGCTAAAATGGAGCAGGGGCTGCCTCATCAAAACATATTGGAAGCATCTGAGTGAGTACGAGTATAATGGAGGTGTGTCATGCTGTAAGTCAATAATGTATGGTTAAAAAAGTATTCCTTCCTCCACAGCAAATGGTACTGGCCCCGGTCAAGAATGCATGGTAACATTAGCATGTCCACATTCGAAAGGGCCAAGTCACATCTATTACTTTGCATAAGTTGCAATTTTGGTTCACAAAGTGTCACTTAACCAATTGTGTCCTACTGTTCATCTCTCTCCTGCCCCCAGATCCTATTCTTTTTGCTTCAACTAGCCTCACCGAATTTCAATTCAAGATCAGTCCAAAATCTTTGTTTATCAGTTCTTCATATGTCAGCAAGCGTGGGTCAAAAATCATTTAGCTACTGGGCTCAATCTTTGTGGAACACCAATCCTATTTCAATCAGATCACTAGCCAGTTTCACTTCATTCTCTAAAGAACTGAAGAGTCAACTCTTAGCATTGAATAACTCAATGTGTTCTGCCTGAATTCAGTTGTATTTTATAATTACCTCTTTAGTGAAGTGTTGCATTTTCCAAAATTAATTATGTATGTTATGTCTGAACTCAGTGTTATTCTATAATTATGTTTTTCTTATGTGTTGTAATCGTGTTCTTACTGTATCTTATTCAGTACGTATACTGTATTATTGTAAACTGTGCTTATGTACACTGGGTTGTACCTGTAAAAGGTGCCTTTGGCATCAGTGTATCTTACCTGGCCAACAAAATAAAAACAAACCAACAAACATTGATTGGCTCTGCTGGTTACTGTGCTGGAGTGGGTCCCTCCAGTCTTGAGTGAAAACTCATCAACATGAATGCCAAGTTTTGCACAAAAAAGGATCCCTCCACTCCTGAAGGATATTGAATTTTAAGTCAAATTGCTGCCTGTTAAATACCCACTCCAACTGCTAGTTATCCCAATTACTTGAGCCCCCGACCCGCTGCTGGTAACACCCATCACTAACATTACTGGCAGTTAGGTGTTCAATCCCAACACTGGTGCCCCCTCAAAACAAAAACTCTTCCTCCACCCACTCATTAGGAACTGCCTCACCTTATTGCCCCACCCAGCAAACAGAAGAAGAACAAAACCATCACCCATCCTGTAGCAGTCATGCTACCCTCCTCCCATGGCCAGCCTGGTTCATTTTTTAGTATGTCAGTGGTATTATAAAATCTTGTGCCAGAAGAGGAACAGCAGGATGCCAGTTAGGACTAACATCAGATGGCAATTGGGCTGAGTGTGTGCCAGCAAATGCCTGCTTCACCGTCTTCTACTCTGCCAGTACACTGAATGACTGCAAAAAGAATTGCTTCAGTAACCTGATTTACAGCATTCTAAGTGTGCATTGAACTGTTCTGAGCTGCTGTGTTGGAGGGGGGGCTTGGCAGCAAGCCCAATCAGCTGAGGCAGCTTGTAAAGGGGGTGGAGTGTTGTATTATAAAAGCCTGTTCTTTCTCACACCATGAGTGCAGTGCGCGAGCGTGAGTGGCAAAAGCCCACTTAGTCACAGTTTTTATTTTTTTTTTTAGGAAATATTGGTTATATGGCTTTTTACTGTGTATATAGGTGATCTTTAACTTGTCTTACCCAAAATACTTTCAATAGTGTATCTAGGGTTGTTTAGCTTGACTTGGGGAATTCTGTTAGGGAAGGGGGAAAGAAGACAATATTTGGAGGCCAATACTATTGAAGCTTGTGTTGGTTCCCCACAAAACTTATTGACTGTGTTCCTACCTAATGTGTATGATGGGTCTATGATGGAATTTGAAGAGTATAGCAACATTCTGCTATTGTTCAGAGGAATGTCACATTTACGCACATACACATTCTCTAGAACAAGGTTAAGTAGCTGTATGATACTACAGTACCCATCTAAAAGCTGTTTTGTTCTTACAAGAAGGGTTAAAATGATTTTATTGTTGTGCTCAGGAAATGTGCAACTAAACCCAAGCCCATGCAGTGCATTTAACAATTACACTACTGATGATTTTGCTGCTCAAACTAATTTAGGTATGCTGCATCTTATTGTCAGGAGTAATTTTCCTAAGACCAATTTCTTAAGAGCTCAGTTGCAGATGCTAAAACCAGATGTATTTGCAGTTCCAGAAATGTGGTTCAATCCAAATGTAAATGACTCTGACATATATATTGACAATTAAAATGTTTTAGACAAGCTAGAACTAAATGAGGTGGGGGTGTTGATTTACTTAAGTGACAATTATAAAGGGCAACTAAAAGTAGCCAAAACTATCTCAGGGCAGTTGGACCTTTTGGTTATAAGTGTACAGGGATCTCCAGGCTTCTGTTTTAACCTAGCAGTGTGTTATAGACCTTCTTCAGCAGGTACTGGAACACTACAGACTTTAAGCACTTTAATTGCCCCTTATTTGGATAAAGAACTTGTGCTCTTAGGTGACCTAAACTGGAATATGATGGTTCCTGAAAATTATATAGTTAATCAAGTTACAGCGCTTAACTTATTCCAGCTGATTGGATCACCTACTAGGCCAAATAAAAATAATGATGCTAAAGATACACTGCTGGATTTAATTTTAACCAACAGGTCTCATAGACATATTTCATCTGTTCATGAAGCAGATATCAGTGATAATAGTTATATCTCTTGTATAAGGGATAGTGTTAGGGAAAAAGTACCAGTCTTTTCTTTTACAAAAGGAATTTTGATACATTTTGCGATCAAGCATTTATAAGGGATGTGGTTGAGATAATTGGAAGCTATTATATGTTTACCCTGACATAGAAACAGCCTGGTCCTTTTTTAAGTCATCTTTGCTAGAGGTTATTAATAAACAAGCACCCACTATTAGTAAAAAAATTAAGAAGAAAAACACCCCGTAGATCACTAATCTGCTTAAATAACTATTTAAGAAAAAAGTCAATTATGGAGCATTTCAAGAAAGACAGCAAATGCCTGAGATAGATTAGCATTTCAAACAATTAGGAATAAGTGTACTTCAGAAGTAAGGTGTGCAAAGAAAAACTATTACTTTAACAGATTCTCTAATCGAACATGTAACCATAAATCAATGTGGAAGGACATAGATTCATTAAAGGGGAAACAGTTATCACTTACATCACCAACAGTTTTAAATTATGAAAGAAGATCATTATATAAAGTATATGATCAGGTGGGAGCATTTAATAAGTACTTTTCAGAAGTTGGAAACGTGTTCGGTAAGTAATATCCTGGGCAGGCTTCACCTGTGTCAAATATAAAATTTGATAATTCATTAAATAGACCAATCTTTTCATTTAGAGCTATAAAAGAGAGAGAAGTAGTGAAACAATTGGAACAATGTGATGTATGCAAAGGGGTGGGTTGTGATGATATTTTGCCTATTTTCTACATGGTAGCAGCTAAAGTGCTGGCATGACATATAACATACTTGTATAATTTTTCATTACAAACATCTGAGATGCATTACAATTATCTGAGATGCAAGATGCAGATGAGTCAGTGTAGCACAGTGGTTTAAGGCTCTAAGCTGCAAATCTGGAGACCTGGGTTTGAATCCCAGAGCCCCCACTTACATACTGTGTGACCCTGAGCAAGTCACTTAACTTTCCTGTGCTCCCAGATCACACCTGTAAACAAGCTTTCAGCTTAGTGTGCCATTCCTGGTTAAACAATTGAGATACCAAAAGATTGGAAACTGCTTTCATTATTCCAGTCATTAAAGGGGGATGATGCAGAACCAAATTATTATAGACCTAGTTCAATATTAACAGTTTGTGTTGATGTATTTGAAAAGTATTACATAAACAGCTGATACAATATCTTACAAGGTTTAATGTTATTTCACACCTACAATCTGGATTTACGAAGGGTCAAAATACAACTTATACAGTCTCAAGGGTGGTGGATGATGTGTTGGCTTCTTTTGACAGGGGTAATAGTCTTCTATCTATATCCTTAGACCTGTCAAAGTCATTCAACACCATCCATGACACAATTTTGATTAATCATCTGAATTTAGTAGATATTGGGTTCTCAGCTCTACCATGTTTTTGGTTTTTTTTGTCATATTTGTCTAACAGACAACAATGTGTGAGGTTGGGGGGAGTATGCTCAGATCCAGTTTTTATTAATACAGGGGTATTGCAGGGGTCAGTATTGGGTCCCCTGTTGTTCCTGCTGTATACTAATGATCTCCCAAAATTTGTTCTAGCGAAACTAAATTTTTTCTATAGGCAGATGACACTATAACGTATATGCAACATCAAGATGTATATTGGCACTGGATACATTGCAGAATGACTTGCTTACTGTACAGGGTGCACTGAAGGATCTGAGACAACTTTTGAATGAGAAGAAGACCCAATGGTTATTATTTGAAAAGGAAAAAAAAAATTATACGAGATATAAAAACTGTTTCAGGAGCTGTGATAAGTAGGGTTACCCATTATAAATAACTGTGGCTGATATTAGATAGTAATCTAACTTTTGAATACCACATTTATTTATTTATTTATTTATTTATTTATTTAAGGTCTTGGTATTACAACCCTTTGTTGTTGTTGTTGAATTTTGTTGACCCGGTAAGCCCACTGGGCCTAGAAGTCCCTTTTTCAGGGGCGACCGGGGGGGAGGGAGGATTGAGCTGTTGCTTAAACTGATGCTTTGTTTTGGTTACTTATGCAAATTCTCTGTTGATTGCTGTTTTCCTTCATATTTCCCAACCTTCTGGTCCATAAATCATGGACAACAGTTTAAAGAAAATCAGGGGAAAAAGATGAGACTCTTGGATGCCATGTTATTGAGTCAGAGACTCATTTGCCAAGGCTCCACGTCTTACATAAATGGATTAGAACACAGTATAATATGGAATATACAATTTAGACAACAGCTCTAGTACAGAAAATGACAGTAACCTACCGAGGTGAAAGAAAGAATACATAAATCATGTATCTAAGGAACTTAGACAATTGCTGGGCTTCTTTTATAGGAATCGTGCATCATTTATGTTTCCATTGAGGAAGCTGCTGGTAAATTCATTATTTTTGCCGATACTTGATTATAGACGCTACATTTACAGTACAGCCTCTAATAAGCTTTTGGGCACTTTAGATCCATTATATAACAGTGCTATAAGATTTATTCTTAATTTGTCTAATAGGACACACAGATGCATTCTGTACAGTGAGGTAGGTTAGACTTCCCTAAGAGACCAAAGGGAATTGCATTGGTATGTGTTGGTATACAAATTCATTCTGAGATTATTGCCTTCATTTTTGTTATGCAAATTGGAAACTAAAAATACTTCTAATTATATTTTGTGTTTAAATTCATATCATTCTATTTATCAAATCCTAGGAGTAGATCGAAATATGGGGATAAGACTTTAGCTATAGCAGTACCATGAACTTGGGCATTATTGCAAAAAACAGATGGGATAACATGTTTTACCTACTCTGACATATTTTAAGGCCTCTTTAGGAAAAATATTTAACAGACACTCCAATTGTTTTGGATAAATGAGTCTGGTCTACATATTTTTAATGGAAATTAAAATCTGTTAATGTAAAATCAGAATGTATTTATAATAAATGTATTTGTATGTCATAACACTGTTTTATGTTTAGTGTGTGGACACAGCTATAAACGAGATTACATTTTCTCAGTTTTGCTATCCAATAAATGAATGATTGATTGACAGTCCCTTGGAGGTTAATTGGCACAGTGCTCCCACTTCCATAGCTGGCTGACATCTTCTGCTCTGATGTGCTGTGAGGGTTGGAAAACCATTGCTTACCCATCCTGCAGTACTCATGCCACACTCCCCTCCCCCATATGGCCACCCTGGTTCATATTTTAACATGTGGGCAACCAGCACAGCTAAACCCCAACTCTTACCAAGTCTCTTGCACCCATGCCACCCTTTCACACTCATGGTCACCAAGTATATATTTTAGCCTGAGGGTCCCTCGGGGGTAGCCAGTACAGCTCTCTCTCTCTCTTTTATGACTGGCTACCATCTTCTTCTGTGCTGTACTATGCTATAAGGAGACAAAATGAAACACGTTTAAAAAATGTGCATTCATGGGAATCATTTTTTTTGAAAGTTTATTTTGTAATCTCAAACATTTATTTCTAACCAAATTAAAACACTGCCACTTGGGTGATCATGAGGGTGGGGCCATAATGACCCATATCCCTCAGATTTGAAAAACAAATTAAAACAATGAATTTGATATAAGTGATTTAAAAACACTCCTTTCCAAAAAAAAAAAAAAAATAAGTCACTATTAGGACAGTTTTCTCTTGTTTTTCTACATTGCCTATAGTTAAACTTTGACATTTTTAACATTTTCTTCCAAATTTCAAACTTTAGGAATGAGATTCTTATCAGTCCTTGTCATGAACACCCAAGTAGCATAATTCAGAGCTCCCTGATCAGTCTGCTGCTTTGTGTAGGGCAAGTGGGGCCTTGTGCAATGCAAACTAGAGGTCTGGTGTAACAGATGGATCTGATGGCCCTGAAAACATGCCCATGTCTATGGCCTCATCCTAATGAAACATAAGAATAACCTGAACTGAAATTGAAACTGATCTGCCTCTTCATGCAGGGCCCTGGCTGAAGCAAGCTACAGGTCTCTGAGCCCAATGGGTCTGTTAGTTCATGCAGTACCTGCAGATCCATGCACGAGGCAAGAATCATGTCTTTGCTGTTCCTGGCAGGTCCATTTTGCATAGGAGATACACAGCCTTGTATGAAGCAAGCTACAGGTGTAGTGCTGTCACGTGCATTTCTACTGCTTCTGCTGTAGACCCTGAATGGCCCTTTGCAAAGTGGGCTAAAGGTTTGGTGCCATCCCCAATAGATCTGCTCCTTGGCATTTTTTCTAGAAGGCCTTAAGTGAAGAAAGCTATAGGTTTCATGCCTTGCTCTATGGTTCTCCTTTTCTCTTTACAGCCACAACAGGGATAGGTCTTTCCAGTCCTAAAGGGCTTTATTATTTTTTGCCTGCCATAATGGGTGTTTCCAATCCTGCTGGACTTTTCTATTTATTGTCCACCGCAACATATCTATCAAACCCTGATGGACATTTTTTTTTATTTAGTATGCTTTTTCTTATGGCAGACCACTGAATGCTCATTTCTGCTCTCCCCAGACCCCTTCCTTGCCCCAAGAAAGACTAAAGGAGCTTAAGATGTATAGACTCGAGGAAAAGAGGGAAAGGAAATTTCAAGAGGGTAGCATCTTTCAGAAAAAGAGATGTGCATGAACAAGTGGGCACAATTTGAAGACAGAGAGGGGACGGCTCAGAGGTAATATGAGGAAGTATTTCTTCACAGAGAGGGTTGTAGATGCATGGAATGGCCTTCCTGAGGAGGTTGTAGAGTCAAAAACAGTGGGGGACTTTAAGAATGCATGGGACAGACATAAGGCAATTCTAGTGGGGGGTAGGAGGAAGTAGGCTGTTGGTTAACTAGGATCCGTTAGGTAAGGAAATGAGCAGACTAGGTTGGCCAAGTGGTCCTTATCTGCCATCATATTCTACGTTTCTATGTTTTTATGTTTCCATCTCCTGAACGATACCATCTGAATTGCCCTCCAGGGTGGGGCCACATGCACTGACATGAAGCCAGTGTGGCAATGGGAGAAGATTGCTGGCAGGGGCACCTATCAAGATTGCCTCCCTGGCTTGCCTCCCAGGGTGGGGTGTGAGGTTGACCAGTGTCAGTAGAGGATGGGATAGGTCAGCTTGGGAAGTACCATGGCTGGTGATTGGGGCCAGGCAGCGGACATCATTACAGGTGACCGCAATGTTTTTTCTCTTGTTGCTGCTACCCTAAAGGAGACACGGTGTGCAATGATACCAGTATCTGACATGCCTCCTAAGAAGTCCAGGCACTTGTCACAGGGAAGCCCCCAGCCTCTGCTAGGTGTCTGACTTGCACTGGACAGACAGCCTCCTTCCCCCTGGAGAGAGTCATCCAAGGGATGCTCAATCCTTCTCTGCCTGGCTAGCACTCTGACTTCCTGTGTCCATTCCTGAACCCAGAACATCTGCATTGCAGATGGATGCCATGCCACTGTACCAGCAGTCTGGCTCCTGATGGGCTTTACTTTTTACTGGTTACTGCAGTGAGTTTCTCCAGCCAGGAAAGGCTTCATTATGTCGTTACTTTGCCTATTAGTTTTTCTAAATATCCTAATCTATTTCTCCTTTGTATCATTAGGTTTGATCACACATAATCTGTCTACCTATCAGACAGTATAATTTTTATTTATTTCTAACCATCTAATTTCCTCCTTTAGGAGCTCTGACCCTTTTTTTCATCTCCTTATCTTCCTCTTATTTTGCCTTTAGTTCCATACCAGACTCTCCATGTTCTCCAGGTTCCCCAAGTTAATAAAAACAGGAGTCACGTGTTGCAGAGTGTCTGGTAGCTGCCTTTTCCTGGACTCCCACCTAACACCCTAATTAATCGCTTCGTTTGCCTATTTTATTGCATCCTTTTAAAAAGGTTACAAGCTACACTGCTACTCTACTCGCTAGTGATATTTTCATACCAAAAATACGGCTATAGAGAGACCTTACAAGCGACAAGAGTGGAAATGGATTCCGATATGAAGCCAGCTGGAGTTAAGCACACTCCGCCCACGACACCAGAAAAAAGTGCTAAGAAGGCCAGAAATATTAATACAGGGCAGACATCCAAGCAAACACCTCCCAGTAACCCAAACAATCTACTGACTGAGGATCGCTTTCTTCAGGAGCTCCTGCCCTTTCGGGAAACTCTTCAAGAGATATCGAGTGAGGTGAAAACGATCAGGAGTGACTTTGGTGCTCTCTCATGGAGGGTGGGCGATATGGGAGGCAAGAGCTTCTTCGCTTGAGTGCTGGAAGGGCAGAATCGACCCAGAGATAATTAAACTTCGTCAACAAGTACAAAAGCTACAGTTGAAAACAGAGGATTTAGAGGGCAGAAGTAGATGGAACAACATTTTGATTTTTGGCCTACCCGAGTCAGAGGAAGGCGGAGATGTTATTCAATTTGTGCAGCAGCTACTTAATAAGATTATTGGCCCCCTCTCCTCTTAAGCAGCAGTACCACATTGAGAGGGCACACCGATCTCTAAAGCCTAAGCCTCAGCCTAGTACCCCCGCCGACCGATCATCATCAGGTTTCTCAGCTTTATCGAAAAGCAACATGTGATGTCGAAAGTGAAGGAACTAGAGTCAATTTATTGGGACAAAAACAAGATTAGAATTACTCAAGACCTCCCGTATGATATCTGCCAACGGAGAACAGCTTTTCACCCCATAGTGAAGAGACTGATCGCCGCGGGAATTAAATTCAGGATGAACTACCCTGCCAGACTAATGGTTTCCCTGGAGGGTGTTTGGCATTCTTACGAAAACTCAGACCAAGCATTGCCTGATCTCTCCATTAAACTCCCGAATCTTTTCAAAGGGGACTGATTCTTCTCTCTTGTACTAAATTTTACTATTGGCAGTTGCCTCCCCTTCAAATTGTGTTGATCTGATGTTTCTTTGAATACGATATCTCTTTATATTTAAAATGGCTGTTCGCTTACCTGGGTGATCCTTGGGAGTGGTGCTGGGGTATAGTGGTGGAGGGAGGAGAGGTTGTAGGCCCCGTGGCCTATGAGGCCTAGTCAGGATTCTGGAGCCTTGAGTTCGTGCCATTAGCTGGGTGAACGAGGACCAAGTGGGGTGGAGGCGGTTTCCGGAGTTCCCATTTCATGGTAGGACCGTTTTGGTCCGTCCACACGCCTTCCGCTGGGGACTTCCTTGTTAGGTGGTTTCTCCTAAGCAGCCATAGGGGAGTCACCGGAATGTACCAATTAAGATACCTAAGGCCAGAATCCTGATACCGGGGCAATGTATGCTGCACGAGTTGCCTTCTGTGACCTCCCGTCTGGTACGTGACGGATTAGTGTGGGATTAGGAGGTAAGGCCTTCACAGGCAACTCTCTTAATTTAGTAAGCTTAAATTTGGGTCAATAGATAATTGGCCACAAAGAAAGCGGGGTGACATAATGCAAGGTAAATTTTGGTCAAGGGTGGTGGGGGGGCTCGGGGGAGGAGATAGGCTCTGGGGGATTCTGTCTTGCGGCCTTACTAGGGAGTTTCTGGTATCCAGGTCCAACATAGGTAGGACGGCTAATACAATTTTTACTGTTGCATGTACAAGTCAGGGGGTCCTCTTTGTTCGGAAGAGACTTTGGTTCCAACGGGCTGACTATGGACCAAGGTACCTTTGGGGGGTTCCGATAACGTGTCTTAGCTGGGTAGTATTCACTTTTCTGGTATTGAGGGACCCAGTGTATATAGTTCGGGGACATTTGGAGGGTGGGGAGCAAGTTTAAGGGGTTGGGGTTGTAGACACTATCTTTCATGTTGGATACCTCAAATTAGTTTCAATTTTGGATACAGTTATCGGATATGCGACTCAATTTTACAAGGGGACATTCTTCTTTGTTACGATTTACTTGTTCAGGAAGGGGGTTGCAGGGGGGGTGGGCGGAAGGTGCCACCATTCCGGGGATTGAAGTGGAATGCCATGGTTTGTAATTGCCCAAGTTGTTTCTCCTCATTGTTGTTAAATGGCTTTAGGCCACATTAAAATTGCTACCTGGAATGCCAGGGGTATTAGAGAGGTAACAAAATAAAGACAAATCCTACTAAATTGTTCTCTTGTAGGTACGGACATTCTTTTTCTGCAGGAAACTCACATCCTAGTCTCAGAAGCTAAAATGTTACGGTGCCACGGTTTTTCTCAGGTTTTTGTTTCTGAAGGGTCTACAGTTAGCAAGGGAGTGGCTGTCATGATAAAGAGAAATGTACCATTTGTACCGGAGAAATGCATTAAGGATTCAGAGGGCAGATTTGTATTAGTTAAAGGTTTACTCAATCACCTGGATGTAGTTCTGGGAGCTATATATTGTTCAGTTGGTGGGGATCCTAATTTCCTTATGCAGCTAACAACTAGATTAAGTGAACTTTTGCCAACGGTATTCATACTGGGGGGACTGGAACATTGCTCCCTCGCAGGTTCTAGGTAGAACTTACAGACCCATAAAATCCCCCACACCCGCTCAAATGGCTCTTAATGATTTCTGTAACTTATTGGGTCTGGGTGACCCTTGGAGAATATTGAATCCTTCTAGTCATAGTTGCACCTTCTACTCTCCAATCCATAAATCTTGGTCAAGATTGGATTACATTTTGGTGAGCACTGCACTTCTAGACAATATTTCCCTTACTGGTATAGAGACGATTGTTATTTCGGATCATTCAATGGCATGGATTAAGTTATCACCCAGCCCTCCCGGCCAAAGGGATACCTCTTGGAAGCTCAATACACAGCTTCTGAAGGACGAGCACACTTTCTCCCATTTCAAGTCTTTGATCTCATCCTTTCTCGAAATTAATCAGGGTTCAATTTCCAGAGAAGATTTAATTTGGTGCTCGCTAAAATGTTTTCTTAGAGGAGAGTTTATAAAAGTAGCTTCTAGAAGGAAGAGGTTGAGGGAAGCGAAAATTACCTCTTTGGCTAACCAGATTAAAAAGGCTGAAGGTATCCTCTCCTCCTCTAACCCTCAAATAGATTTAGAGAATCTATGTAGACTCAGAAATGAGTATGAAGACCTGATAAAGGAAAAAATGGAATATGCTATCTTAATATCTAAAACGAGATACCTTGACCAGGGGGAGAAACCCGGGAGATTACTTGCTCTCAGGTTAAGGGAGGTAGAAAGTTCCAGGTTAATTCCTGCCTTAAAGGCGACTGACGGCTCAATTAAAACTGCCCCAAGGGACATAGCCAAGGTTTTTGAAGACTTTTACAAGGATCTATATGGCAACAGGGCTTCCTTGCCATCAATATCAGATGCAGAAGCTTTCCTGGAGGGGGTATCCCTTACAAGACTGCATACGCACCAGTGTGACCTACTTTCTTCTCCTATCACTTTAGGTGAGGTGGAGGAAGTTATTAAAAACCTACCCCTGGACAGATCCCCTGGACCTGACGGCATCCCCCCAAACTTTTACAAAACCTTCTCTAAAGAGATTGCTCCTGCTCTCCTTAAACTATTTAATTATATTCTCTCTTCTGAACCACTGAACCCTTCTTTGCTGGAGGCTACTATAATTTTAATTCCCAAGTTAGATAAGCCTAATTTGGATCCAGCTAGCTATAGGCCAATTTCACTACTTAATTATGATATTAAAATTTTAACTAAAATTCTTTCCTTGAGAATTAAGCAGGTCTGGCAGGTTCTGTTGAGTCACGAACAAGTAGGATTTGTCCAGGGGAGGTCAGCTATGGACCATATGCGTACATTTACTCACATTTTTCGTGCGGCTCAGGAGTCCCAGCTCCCTATGGCTTTAGTTGCCTTAGATGCAGAGAAAGCCTTTGATCAGGTCAGCTGGGAGTTCCTGTGGTCTACTCTAAATAAAATGGGTTTTCCAGAGAAGTTTATTTATTGGATAAAGGCGATATATAGCTCGCCTTCCGCCAGGGTCTATTGTAATGGGGTGTTCTCATCTCGCTTTTTCCTATATTCTGGCACTCGCCAGAGATGTCCATTGTCCCCTTACTTATTTAATTTATATCTGGAGCCCCTGTTGATTCATATCAAAACATCACCCAAGATCTCGGGGTGTGTCATTGCTCAACGGGCATTGACCCTATCCGTTTTTGCAGACGATATCCTTTTACACCTCTCAAACCCTGAATCTTCCTTACCGGAGGCATTGCAAATTGTTAGTCAATTTGGTAAAGCAGCCAATTATAGGTTGAACTTATCCAAATCGGTGATATTTCCACTCAATTCACTCTTGCTCCAGGCTAGTGTATCTCAATTTGGTATGAAATGGGCCCTGAAACACCTTAACTACCTGGGCATTCATCTGGCCCGGGATGAGGAGATGATCAAAAAGCTTAATCTGGATGACCTGTTGGATAGAATCCAAAAGGAGCTTAGCAGATGGGACAACCTTCCCCTTGCTATAGGGGGCGAATCAGCATAATCAAAATGAACGTACTTCCACGAATCTTTTATCCCCTGAACCTTCTCAACATATGGTTTCCTAAATCTCTTTTCCAGAACATACACTTAATGGTGTCCGCATTTATTTGGGGTGGTAAGCAACCTAGAAGGTCTTTCCTCAAGCTCTGCTTGCCCAAAGATAAGGGAGGCCTTCGCTTGCCTAACTTTGGGTTCTATTAGAGGGCCAGTCATTTAGCTAAACTGGGTAGGTGGATTTGCCCTCCGAATGAATATTATACGCCCATATGGTTAGAGTTAGAGCTTAAACTATTGGAGGAATTCAATATATATCCTCACCATATTTTTTATTATAGTTACTCCTCCCTACCGGAGGATATCCGTAACTCAGTAATAGGGTTGTCCGTTAAAATTCTAACTCAGTACTGGAATTTTTTTAAAATCCCGTATACCAAGGATGTGGCCCAACCACTAGTCCTTAACCCTAATATTAGAATCGGCGCTCACATGCTGTCATTGACCTGGCTCCCACAAATTCAGGATTGTTCGGTGGAAGATCTCTATGTTCAGGGATCCCTTGGCTCCTCTGGTGAACTACTAACAAAATTGAGCATTCCTCCCCAGAATATCTTCAAGATATACCAATTGAGACACCTTATAGGTAAAAATTTTGGGCTGGTGAGATCATCCTCTCAAATTGGCCTTTCCTGGAACAACTCAGGACTTGTGTCACAAACCCCCACAGTATAGCTCGGCTATACAATTATCTTTTGCTTACAAAATTCCCTGATTCCCTAGCTGGCTCCAATGTATGGGCCTCCCTAGTCTCTGAACCTTCTATGTCTTGGAGCCAAGTTTGGCGTGATGTGTACAAATACCTTACCTTAGACAGGAATAGGCTTATACAGTTTTACATTTTAAATAATATGTATTACACACCAACTAAGCTGGTTAAATTTGACAGATCAAAATCTGATAGCTGCATAAGGTGTGGTATGGGAGTGGGGAATCTACTTTATATATTCTGGTCCTTCGTTAAAGTTGCCCCATTATGGCATGCAATTCGGAATAGTCTGGATCCGATTCTGGGTCTGGAGGAACTATTCACAGTAGAAGTTTGTGTAATTGGCCTGTATTCGAATATTAGGATCAAAGAACGGAAATTCCACATGGCCATAATTTCAATGGCAGTTAAAAGGCTGGTTCTCCGGCACTGGCTAGACCAAGTGGCTATTTCCTATAATGAGTGGCTGGAGGAAATCTCCTTATGTTTCAAGATGGAAAGATTAATAGCCAGTTCCAGACACGCTATGCCTACTTTTCATAAAAAATGGGGCACGTTATACGCTTTGTATCTTCATTGAACTCTACTTGAACCTCTGACCGGTTCATTATGAGATGTCTCTATGTGGCTAACTGATCTCTACTATGTATTATTCCATGGCACCGTTAATTGCTCTTCAGGGTAACCTGGAGTTGGAGGTGGCACCTTCCAGGGGTGGGTAGGGTGGGTTTGAATATTCTGACACATGTTCCTGCCATGTTTCTGTACATTGATGAGGCTTTGTCCTGTTCTGTTCTGGCATCTGTATTTCATATTCCTTATTATGTCAAATTAATAAAACATTGAATTTAAAAAAAAATAATAAAAACAGGTATGTTCTTATTTATTTATTTTTTTAAATAATTGCCTATGCATCACAAAGTATAGCAGTTTCACAATTAAAACGTGTTTAGTTCAGCAGCTGGCTTTAGGGCACATGCTAGCTAATGTGATGTCACAAGTAGCTTGTGAAAGCTGCTCTCATGTTTTTTCTTTGTTTGAGTACAGTGCTTTTAGAGATAGATAGATAGATAGATAGATAGATAGATAGATAGATAGATAGATAGATAGATAAATACTTTATTTTTATATCACCCTATTCCGGGGACTCAGAGCACTTTACAGCTCACTAACTTAAAAACAGCACAAATTTACAGCATCAACTAATTAACAATTCAGTTGCAGCATGCAGAAATTTAGATAAAACTATATAGCTATATAATGAATATAATTCATATATTTAACCATGAAAAGCCTGGTTGAATAAAAACATTTTAAGTCCTTTCATAAAAGTCTCCACAAGGGTGCATCCAGCAGTTGTTTTGTCAATGAGTTCCACAGGATAGGTGCGGCCGCTCAAAATGCTCTATCACCAGAATACCACAGCCTAACCCTGGAAACATTCAGGAGACAACCCTCGGTGGAACAGGGAGCCCGGGTCAGGTGATGAGGAAGAAGAAGATCCTGAAGATAGACTGGTCCCTGCTCATGTAGGGGCTTATAGGTCAGTAATACAACACTGAAGGCAATCCTCCACCTTACTGGCAGCCAGTTTAGTTCACAGAGGACAGGTGTGATATGATTGCACCATCATGTGCCTGTCAGTAATCTAGCCTCCCCATTCTGCACAAGCTGAAGCCAGTGAAAGTTGCCTAGAGATAGCCCTAGGTACAAGGCATTAAGGTAATTCAGCCTAGATGTGATGAAAGCATGCATCAGTGCAGTCAGGTCCTCAAGGGGAACAGCTTCTGAATTCAAGCAATGTTCGTCAGATGATAGAATCCACTCTTTATGATGGCTGACACCTGAGCATTAAGTGTCAGACCATCGTTGAGGATCACACCCAGATTCTTCACCTGTACAGAAGGGACTAGTGATACCCCCCCACACTACAAGACCAGGAGGATCCCACACACTTCCTTCCCCACCACAATGACCCGGATCCACCACCAGTACCTCAGTCTTGTCTGGGTTGAGTTTTAACCAGTTTTGAGTCATCCAAATCTGGATCTCAGCCAAGCAGTTGTTAAATATGGTATCTGCCATCTGGTTACTTGGTGTGCACAGGACAGGTAGAGCTGGGTATCACCTACATAGTAGTGAATGCCTGGCCCATACCACCTGATAATGTCTTCCAATGGTAACATGTACACCATAAACAACAAGGGCAACAAGACCAATCCCTGTGACACACCACAGGTCAGAGGCTTTGGGTTAGATGAGGCTAACCCCATCATCACCCTCTGCACCCTGCCTGTCAGGTATGGCCTGAACCATTTGGTGACATTACTGGACAGGCCACACCAGTACCACAGTTGGTTCAGCAACACCTCGATGTCCATGGTGTCAAAATGCCGCTGAAAGATCCAGGAGGATCAAGATGGTACAATCTCTCCTATCTCTTGCTAGAGATCATTAAGCTCCTTCACCAAGGTGGCCTCTATACTATGCCTGGCCCTAAACCCAGATTGGAAAATCTTATAGGTGGAGAATGCGATAAGTCATTCCTCGAGCTGAATAGCCACCAGTTTTTCAATAATCTTCCCTAAAAATTGGGGGTAAGAGACCGATGTGTAGTTGCTGAGACAGTCGGGGTCCAATGAGGGTTTCCTTAATAGGGGTCTAACCAGGGTCTCTTTCAAGGCTGATGGAAAAAAAACACTCCCCTAGGAGCTCCGGACGATCTTGATCACCACAGATCCAGTCAGATCCAAACATTGGACCAAAGGTCAGGTCAGGCCTAGGTCCAGATCACAAAGTGTTGAACGCATTGTCAAGACAACTTCCACCACCTCCTCCATACCAACTGGGCTGAACTCAGCCCACACAGGAAGAGTGCTCCGGCATGCTTCAGCTTGGACCCCACAACCCCAATGAGTGATGCTGGAGGAGATTTCAGCTCTGATAGAGGTCACTTTGTCAGCAAAGAACAAAGCAAGTTGTTTGCACTTTGTGCTCAAACCTGCTCCTCCCACATGGAGACAGGCCAGATGTAATAGCCCATCTACAATGCGGAAGAGCTGAGATGGTCTGATCCTTGCTGTAGCAAACTCCCTCAGCAAAACGTCTGCCTTCATTTGCAAGATCTCCCCTGTTAGTCCTTCTAATGAGACTTCATGGCAATTTGTCCTCCATCATGCCAGAGTCCCTCCAGCATCTCTCCAATCTCTGACCCTTAATCTTTAACTACCCGAGTTCCCCATCAAACCAGAGAGATCTCCGGTGAGCGGATAAGGGTCGAACATGAATGGATGTGATTGAATCAAAGGTCCCAGCAATGGGCGCATTATAGGCAGCATTATATATAACACTCTTCATAAATATTTTTTTAAGGATAGATGTTCTGATAAAAGGCTACCTCTCATCTATAGTCCAACATGTGATAAGCCTCTGTACCACATCAGGGTAGTCCAGCCCCACAGGGATCCCCCTCCATCACTAACTAATCATGCAGTATCAACTGTAAGCATTGCACACACTTATAACTTAAGCAAACATTCTTGGCATTGATTAATACTTCTTTGATGAGGCTATCAAAATGTGATACACTGTGTTATAAACCATGGAAATTAACACTAAAAATAATACAAAAAAATATGTTATTTAGCAAAGTGTAATAGCTTGCTCCTTTGTAGATATTTTTTGCTGTTTCTCTAAATTAAGTACCACCAGATATAAGTATAGCCACAAGAGTAAATACTTCAGTGCCTGTTCAAGTCTGTCACAGACTTACTGCACCATCCTTTGATTTGGCAAATAGCTCAAATAATTCAAGCCACATTAGTTATTTCCCTCTATACAAAGGTTCTAGGGTGCTTGCAGTGGCACTGTACAAATCTGTGTTAAAAAACAAAAACAAATTTTAATGGAGGACCACAGCCTAGAGCAGACCTTAACTCTTAAGTATCAGAATATGCTAATTTGAAAGGTAGCTTGTGACAATGGTGCCCACGACTGAGCACTTTCAAAAAGGGTGACTCAGTCGTGGCTCCTGTCCACAGGAATACTGGGCAGGGAGGGCGACTGGATGGGGGGGTCCCTGAATATAGTGACTGGATGTTGCCATATGTACATGAGCATGGGGAGGAGGGGAGCGAGCAGGCCATGTGATGGGTGAAAGGGGAAGGAGGGCTTGTGAGGTGTAATGCAGTGGTGGGCTGCTGAGCTGGCCCTGTGATATGGTCAGTGGGTGGCAGGCTAGGGTTGCAAGGGTGCTGGGTTCAGTTCTGAGCATGCATTTGTTTAGTTGTGCCCAGATATTTTTTTTTATTCCACTTTTGCACCCCCCCTACACGCACCACCCTGGGGTTGAGAATACGTTGGTAGGGAGATGCAGGGGGAAAGCCCCCTGCATAAAAAGAAAAAAAAGACAAGTCCCCATTGCCCTTTTGCTGCGCTCTGGGAGTGTATATAATCGAATAATGATTTGGAGTTACATTTTTTACTACAACATTTTTTTTTCAAATACATAACTCAGAATTCATCCTTACACATGCAACTCAGTCACCATCTGTCAAGTGGCAGGTAAAAGATCATATATTCCCTGGAAATACAATGATTGCTCTCCCCCTTACTACGTCCTCTATATTTTACCTAGTTTATCTTCATGTTATGTGTTACAGGCATTTAAACTCTTCTGAGGCTCAATTTCCTTGTAATGGCATCTGGGATGTGTAATTACTAAGATGTTAAATAAGAAACTGTTAACATCAGGGACTGATAACTGCGCAAATGGTGGTGGCTGAACCCTGAACCTAGCATGTGCACTACTCACAGGATGAAATGATTCAGTCTTGAGGATATGATGAATGTTTTGACTAAAGAGTGACACACAAGTTAAAGACCAAAACCACAATGAATTTTGATAACGTGCAATGTAGCTTCAGCACGTCAGCAGGTAGACTGTGGTTTCAGTGTGTGGTGCACTACAGAGAGCAAAGGTCCTCCTTTGACTATTACATGTTACAACCCAGAAGGGCAGTTTGTACGGAGGCCCTTCAGCTCCTGAAATAGCTTCCCTTTGACAGTTACAGAATGACTCAATTAGACAGTGGGTGGGAAGGAGTACTCTATCATACATATTTATTTGTAGATATATTGTACATCCAGGACAGAGGAGCTAAACATGCACAGCACCACAGTGTTCTGCAGTACCACACACTGTGGACTGAAAAAAGTAATGAAAAAAACATATGCTTTAAACATATTTATATCATGGTGAAGTAATAATAACCAATACTGAAGTGCAAGTGGTTGAACACCCCAAAATGACAAGGTACTTCACATGATATGGTTGGCTTTTTTTACATTAAATTGAATACCGTAGCTGCTTGGATGGTAGCAGATAGATACAATGTACCTACAGCATGGTCTTTTTACATCCAACCTTTACTAAATTCCTATTAAACCAGTCTAGGTTTTCATGTTCTGTATTTCAGATATACTGTATTTACTGTGTGGCAACCATATTCAACAAGGCTGTGTGTCCATCAAAGGGTGACATAACATCTTTTACACTGAAGGTCTCTTTCATGTCATCTAGCCCCAGGATGCAAAGATCAGCATTGTTTGTATATAGTTTAGTCCATACATAATTTTCTATAGTATTTTTTAATGCAGACAGAAACTGTGTCTCATAAAAACTGTATCCCCACTCTGAAAGTTTGAATCTGTACATTTTCTTCTGTTGCTATAAATGATGGTGGAAATGGGATGAATTAGGAGGAACTCGGTTCCTGGAATAAAACTGAAACTCTGACTCAATTCCACTTGCAAAATGAGGAATGACTTCTCATGTGAAAATGTAGCCCCCTAAAGGCATTAAACTGAGTAAATAAAGTGTTAATAATGTAACATAAACAGTAATGAGAAAACATTTTTACAGTCCCTTGTCAGGTATCTTCAGTCCTACCTCATTGGTGGTGGAGGATATCCAAAGTGAATGGTATCCATTTTAATTCTTGGTTTTAAAGTAAAATAATCCACCCAGCACCCATCTGCTTTGAAGGCACCCTGTACCCATGGTCACAGTTGTACCATGTCACTCTAAATATAGTCTCAATCATACAAAACTCCAGCTTGCAGGGGAGATCTTTACATATTAAACTCTTATGTTTGACAAAAACTCTCTAAAGTACAATAAAAGCACTTAATGCATTAGGACTGTCTTCCTGTGATGTAGAGTTCTATAATTGAGATTATTTATTTATTGAATTTTGTTGACCGAGTAAGCACACTGAGACTAGAAGTCCATTTTTCAGGGGCATCCCAGGGGTGGGGATGCAGATGGTAACTAACTGAAACTGAACCAGACTAAGATGTTGGTGGTATTTCTAATACATTTAATTATATTTACAGAATGGAAACATGAAGAGGTACAGCTATAGAAAGGAAGTGCGTACTCAGCAGAATTATGTAGAGTGGATTTGGTTCTTTTAAAACAACAAAAAATGTCTATGTTTGTGGTGCAGGTTTTGCCAGATGCAACAAGGAAGAGAAGCAGCTGGTGTGTGACTTCACTTTGTTGTGCGATATACCTACTGTGGTACAGCAACATGTCATTATATCACTATAGCTATATAGTCATATATATGACTGCCCTATAAATAAGCAGCATGCTCCCAGCTTCAGTAGGATGGCCTGTGGCCAAGGTGTTGTGTGAAGGGCTGTGTCTTTCAGTGTTGATTTACCACAGTAATGATAAGCATGTACATGAGACCGGAGGGTGGGTTGTCAGTGCCGCAGGTGAGAGAGGGGGTCCACTAACAACAAGGGATGGGCTGGGGGGTAGGGGATCATTGAAAATGTACAGGGCTAGGGCTATGTTGTCTGAGGGTGAAATAATACTTTGCACCTGGCATCCCACTAGTCAGTGGTGGGATGACAATCCAAGGGGTATGTCAAACCCAAGAAGAGGATCTGACATGAGTGAGGTACAGCAAGACCAAGGACAATAGATTTGTCTTACTCTGGTAGGGTATCGGGTGGGGGGACAGACCATTGAACATCAGGGACACTTTGTCCGTCAGTGGATGATCGGGTGAGGGGAGGGACCACTGGACAGCAGGGACACTTTGTCAATTGGGTGGGTGATCAGGTGGGGGTAGGGAAGACTGGACACCAGGGCCACTTTGTTTGTCCATCAGGCAAGTGATTGGGTGGGGGGTGGGACCACTGGACACCAAGGACACTCTGTATGTCTGTCAGGTGGGGGAATGGACCAATGGACACCAGAGATACTTTGTCTGTCCACTGGGTTGGTGATCAGGTGGGGAAGGGAACACTGGACACCAGAGATACTTTGTCTGTCCACTGGGTGGGTGAGTGGGTGGGGGAGGGAACACTGGACATCAGGGACACTTTGCATGTCTGTCAGGTGGGTTATCAGGTGGGTAGAGGGACCACTGGATACCAGGGATACTTTGTCTGTCCACTGGGTGGGTGAGAGTGTTGGGAAGGGAACACTGGACACCAGAGATACTTTTTCTGTCTGTCAGGTGGGTTATTGGGTGGTGGAGGGACAGCTGGACACCAGGGAATACTACCATTTTTCATTGTGCAGATATCAGGTGATGGATGGGACCACTGGACACCAGGGAAATGTTTTGATTTGGGCAGGCATGGGGGGGTAGATGCTGCATTTCCTTCACCAACCACCAGGGCTGGGCTGGAGTAAGTCATTGTCTAAACTGACGATATCTGCACCATGCAAGAGGACCGCGCAAAACACCCTTGCGCAGTGCAAATACTCTGAATATTGGACTGTGCCAATATTCAGGTCCCTAACCCATCATTTGCATTGCACCTCCTCTGAAGTTTGCCCACCTCTTTGCCATGCTAACTGAACTTTTCAATAAGGAAATCCAGGCAAATCCTGTTTTATGTACGCAAACTAAGATTTGCGTCTGGGTAAACTTTTAAATATCTGGTCCCTGGTTTTTAAATATGTGTTTTATAAAGAGACACTAACTAACATTTAATACTGATTTTAAAAAGTACACAAGTAAAGCTTAAAGACAATCATGTCATGCAAATGCAGGTTACTAAGTAGACAAAGTTAGATGCTGGAAATAGTAATTATATCACATATATATATATATATATATATATATATATATATATATATAATGTAATAAATATCCTATAATAATAAAAAAATATATCAATGGCTAAATGTACTAATAATAAATCAAAAAAAAATTCTACAAGACAACAAAACCAGCTGGGATCGAAATTGAAGAACACGCAAGAGAAAAGTGAGGGGATTAAGGACTGGTGTCAAAAAATTTTACTTGTATACCAATCATACAGATCCCTACTAAATATTTATTAATTTGCTGTAATATATGACTTACTACTCATAAAAGTAAAGATGCATAGATTGCATAAGGCACTTGGTTGATGCAATGTACTAGAAGGGGAAAGAGAAAAATAATAGAAGAAACAGGAAAAAGGGGGAAGTGGAGTGAGTGAGGAAAAGGGAGACACAACAAAGAACCATGGTACAGTATGGTAAAGAAGTGTCCTAAAAAAGTTTTAGAGAGTGGAACACCATAAATAATATAATAGGATTCTCAAAATAGTAATGTATGAAAAAATAATGAAGCAGGTGGGAATAAAAACTAATCTAGCTACTAGTCTGGGCAGAAAAATGGGGAATACAGAAGCAGTTTAACAACTAAGACATTCTGCTTACAAAAAGAGAGGCATAAACACATAGGGTAGGATATTCAAAAGGGTTGCGCCATGCGCAACCAGTCCTACATTGTGCCATTCTGCGACATTCAGCAGGAGGCAGTTGCGCAACTGAAAACAGGCTGAGCAACAGCGCCGCAATGCAAATGAATGCATGCTCAACAGGAGGGAGGAACTGATGAAACTGCACAGCCCATTCAGTCGGTTGTGCAGAGTTGTGCAGGCGCAACCCCAACCCGCGCCTGCACAACTTTGAGTGAAAAAAGGTTTAGTTGAGGGCCACCCATAGGTGAGCCGGCTGGCATTGCAGGGCGCAACACAGCAGCTGCCACCTGTGGCCGGCCCCCAACCCAGTCCCTGTGCCCCCCAGCCCGATCACGGGCATCAATGTGGCTACCCCTCCTCTCATTCATACCCTGGTAGTCCAGTGGACGAAATGCCCGATGACGGCAGAAAATATATAGAACCCCACATCCCATGTGCCCGATCGTGGGCAGAAAGAATACAGAACCCCCACATCCCATGTGCCCGATCCAGCAGAAAGAATACAGACCCCCCCATATCCCATGTGCCCGATCAAGGGCAGAAAGTATACAGACCCCCCACATCCCATGTGCCCGATCGCAGGCAGAAAGAGTACAGACCTCCCCCTTATTTTACAACCATCAAGGGCAGCAGCCTCGGTTGATCTCACAGCTGATCGCTGGCAGTAGTAGCTGCTTTCAAACACCTTCAGGTGCCCAGGAGCCACCACCTCCATGAAACCACTACCCGCCTTCTCGCAGCCGGTGGCGGCAGTATCTCACCCGCTGTCGCCACACCACTGACTGACTGGCAGGTAGGGGCTGTTGCCGTAGAGCTAGAGCCATGGGCATGCAGCCTATATTATGATGATGACAGTCCAGATTTGTGAATGACATTCATTCACAAATCTGGACTGTCATGTACGGGATGGGGCTGCATGCCCATTGGCCTAGCTCTGCACCACTGGGCGGGCAGCCCCACCGCCAGTCAGTCACGGCAGCGGGAGGCAAGCGGTGGGATGCTGCCACCTGCTGGCTGCCAGGGGAGCGGGTGGTGGGGCTTCGTGGATGGGGTGGGGCCACACTAGACACCAGGGAGATGTTTGGGGGCAATTTACTTACTGCCCGCGATCGGGCACATGGGATGTGGGGGGGTCTGTATACTTTCTGCCCACGATCGGGCATTTCGGTCCACTGGACCACCAGGAGATGTACGGGGATGTGGGGAGTCTACATTGCTGCCCGAGATCGGGCTGCAGGCGTCGGTCCCCGACGGCTGCTGCCTGGTAGCGCCAGGTGCAAGTCCCCGATCGCGCACTTCACATGCTAATGGCATGCAAATGGGGCTATAATGACATGCAAATGGCCCCCCCTGCACCTTGCATGTATTATGGCCCCATTTGCATGTCACCTTTTGAATATCGTGATTTTGCGCATGGCGCAATGGTACTTGCGCCACCGCAAGTTGACTGCTCCACTCTGTCAACTTGCGCTTGCGCAAGTTCCACTGCGCCATGCACAGTGGCTATGGCTGGGGAGCGATATTCAAAGGAGTTGCTCAATAGCGCAACTCCTTTGAATATCGCACGGGACACACCCCTGCACATCTATTTTGCGCAGCGCAAGGACTTGCGCCTTGGAATGGTGCAGTTTGAATATCCAGCCCATAGTACATTTGTTACATCAGCAGGAACCTTAGCTCAAGAATAAGCTCAGAAAGGTATGGTGAGGCACAAATCAAAATCTATAGTCCAAAAAACGATCAACAAATTGGACAGTGGGGGCATTTCTAAAGAAAGGGAGAATGTGGAAACCCAAACAAAAATATTATTACAAACCTATACAAGTCACAAAGGAATCATTGCAATAGTACAAAGTGAACTATGTAAGAGACACAGCTTATACACATAGTAATTGTATATATTGCATAAAAGAGATAAACTGGACCATGATGCGTTAGTATATAAAATCAAAATGTTGAGTTTCACTATCCTGTTTTGTCTTCCTTTTCTAGCAATATTTGTTTTAGGTAACCACCTCTTTTAAAAGGTGTAACAAACTCTGGTGCCATGAATCTAAAAAATAAAAATAAAAAAATTAGATTGGATAAGTAAGCCCACTGAACCTGTGCATCTAAAGCATTTGAACTGCTTTTATTAATGTTAGCTTTAATTTGCTCTTGGATGCACTCTGTCAGGGGCCTCACCGTATGTCCTACATAGTACTTATCACGTGTACACCAAGCAACATGGATGATGAAGAACCTGACACAACTACTGTAATAACTGCTTAGTATGCAGTGTTTTACCTCGATGAGTTTGTTATCCTCCTTACAGACTCTGCAGATATTTTAGGCACCACACTGGAAACACCCCACGGAACATGAGGGAGCCAATTAATGTATCATCTTTCAGTGGGTATGGCACTGAAAGGGCTATTAGTGAAAGAGACAGTCACCCACATTTTTATTGCATATAATTGAAACTTTAGGTTAGTTGCCAACTAAGTTACTCAATACTGTGTTTGTTTTGAGAATGGGCACAATTTACGTGCAATGTTTCCTATTCTGCCTGCTAAGCTTTTGAATTCTGTTATGAAAGTTAGTGGCCCCCTGTCATTGGTGGTGCCCATTATGTTATGTGGGGAAAGCAACATACTGTGATCTATATTATATACTTTGGTAAAGGCCCCTTGCTGCATCTGGTCACTATATGCATAATTCCTTAATCTCAGGATAACACCCTTAGCTCGTTGTTCAAAAACAGGACCCTCTAAAACAGTTCTTCAGATTCTGACCATCTGACCATATGGAAATTCATCTTCCAGTGTTTTGGGGTGGACATGTTCTTCATGCAAAAAGACTCTTGCTGCAGTGCTTTTCTTATACCAAGCAATCCTGAATGTTTAATTTCAATGTACAAAACAGTGATTTTTGTAATTGCTGGGATTATTTTGATGGCAAAAAAGCAGACATTTTTAAAAAATGTGGCAGGCCCATCAAAGAAGTGGTAGGGCTTCTGCTTGTAATGCTAGTGGGTGTCAAATTAAACCAGCGAGTGCAGAATGGTGAGGATAAAAACCACAATGGCGAAAGAGAGCCTTTCATTTTGATGACATGGCATTGACAGTGCTTGTCATTTTGGTGTCTTATGACTCCCCCCCTCCCCAAGTTGCATCCTCCTGGAGTTCATTATATTTAGTTAGGGGGTCCAGGGGGAGAAGTCCCCCTGCAAAGGGGGTGGCTGTGCACAGCCCCCTGCAGAAAGTTTGCAGTAGCACTGTTTTAACCTTTTCAGTGATCACTGTTTTTGTGCACTCACTGTATGTGGCTGCACTGTTTTTCCTTCACGGTTTTTCTCTTTACTGTTTTGTGCTTGTTATTATCACATGGAAACATGTCAGTAACCAGTGTTTGGGAATATGTCTGGGTCAGTGAAAGACAGCCAAGGAGGTGGAGGAGCAAACATCTCAGAAGTTGATCTCCTCATCTGGGAAGGGAAGACAGCTGGTTTGACAGTGATCCTGCCACCTGGGTGACAGCAGGTGGCAGTGCATATGGAGAAGCTTTGTAGGGAGGTGCCACTGGCTGGTGACAACTTGTGTAGATATCTACTGTATGCTTGCATGTGCATGTACACCCTATCTGCAGGCATTCTATGGGAAAGAGGAGCACTGACCAGTGCAGGATGGCTACATATCTGACCTCAAACTAGCCCCACACAGATGACTTGGCTGTCCTCTGAATCTGGATTCCAAACTGTGGCAAGAATTGGGGAGCCTCATTGCCCCTTCCTGTGGGAGAGGGCAAGCCGTGAGGAAGACAGAATTGAGGCAAGCCCAAGAGAAGCCAGATGACAAGGTTGGAGAGGTTGGCACCATGGGAGATATGAGCAGAGACAATGGGGCAAAATAAAATGATGAATATAAAAGGAAGGAATGATGATGTCAACATTGTAAAAAGGAATGTTTTGTGCACAGCATCTGTACTGGTTTTACAATGCCAGTGACAGCTTGAACCTGGTTATTAAATAACTGGCTTCACTTGACGTCTGAACATCAAAACTAGAATCCCCTACAACCAGTTTTATCCAATTCATTTTGCCTTTGTTAGTATGATTTTTTTGTATCCCAAATCGGACCACTCCCGTACTGCAGCATTCCACTTCCGTCAGTGAGATGCTATCTAATTTATCTGTTCCTGCCAAAATTGAAATTCCAGAACTGATTAATTTGCCTGATAGCGATCATGACTATGACACAATGAAATATAATGCAACAGCTTTAAAAGAAAAAATGGTCAAATACAGTATTGCACGTGTTGTATGTTGAGTGCCATCACCCCCACCTTTTTTGAACCCTGACTGATGCTTACTGTACATGTACTGTATTGTGCTTCTCCTTCCCTTTTACATTACTTTTAGGTGTCACTGCATGTAACAATTCTGGTTTCCTGGGGGGGTGGGATTCACTGGTAGTGTGCTGCTGTGTAAATTGTTAAATACAACATTTTTAAATGAACACATGCAAGTCATGCATTTCTGCTTGGTCTGCCTCTGCAAAATCGAATAGAAACAAATCCTGCAGTTTACCCAAAGCTGACTTTAATTTTGTTCAAGTTGCTGCTGAATTGAAAAGAAATTCTCAAGTTTTAATCAAGCTTACCTCCAATGGGGGTTCAGTACCAGCTCATTTCCAACTGGGCCAGAAAGAAAAATAGTATTGTACTGCTCAACTGAAAATAAATTCAAAATAAAAGACAACTGATAAATTTACACTGAGCCAGGGGGTTTGAAACCAGCTGACTCCATGTCATTAAAATACAGTTCTTCTTGGTCTGCAGCTGAACTAAAAAAGAAGTGAAAATGACTAGCCTGAATATTTAAATAGCTTTACCAGACAATTACTAGTTGGCAGGTAGAGACTGAAACTAAGCAGTTAGCTGTCCCACTCTTATTTAACAGAGATTTATTTTACATTTACCATATGAAATGCAATACAATTTTTTTTTTCAATTTTGCAAACTTGAGATGATATTTTTCACAGATGTTCTGGTTAATTATAAGGGCCAGGGTTCACAAAGGATTGCGTTCATGCAAAAAATGCTTTGTATGATAGACTGTAATAGCACCAGAGTGGGACTGTACTATTCACAAAGAAATAGCATTGTCTCCAAACACATAGTGAATGGGGCACAAAGTTAGGGGTGCAATGGGAGCCTAACGTGCAATGCAACCACTTGCCCCTGTTGCAGAATAGCACACTGCAGTGCAATGTTGCAGTTGCAAAAGGCAGCAGGCCAAGCACAGGACAGAGCACAGTGAGGCAACATGGGCCCAGAGCAAGGGCCAACAAACATAGTAGGCCATGCCATATGCTGCCAGACATGTGGTCAGATGGGAAATGTGTGGCAGGCCTACAAAGACACAAACACTGGTGGCAGCACAGTAAAGCACATCCAGATGGGCAGCATCATGTGGTGGCTCAGAGTCTGATTAACTGCACGCTATTCACCTGAGGAGCAGGTGAAAGAGCAGGAGTTCTGAAAATGTTTACCAGTTGCTTACTACAAGTAGGCCACCATTGCCTGGCTAAAATAGTAAGTGATAGAGAGCTGGTGGCAGTGGCTTAAAATTCAACACTTTTTCCAGTCTTTCTTCAGCTATCTTGTCTTCAGTCACCTTTTAGTTCCCTGACTGCTGCTAACGAAGCTTAGAGTCCCAGATGGTAGAGAAGCCAGCCCCGGTGGCAGAATTTGGGGGCAACCCCAAGGAGGGTTGGACTCTTAAAGTCTGGACTGAAGAAAATTCCTTCAATCTTTAAGCATAAGCTTTGAGGTAAGTTTCCTATATGGGTGCTCTGTTGTACTGTACATGCCCTCTTACGACTTGTATTTAACTTAATCTAACCTGCTTAGTAATTTTATCTAGACATCATTTCTTATGAAAGAAAATATTATAACATGGCCAGTCGAATCAAGATTTTAACCTAAAACCCTAAATTGTGGGCCTGCTGCTTCGTGTTCACCCTTTGTATCCAAGAGGCTGCTACCCTTTTGTTTCAACTTTATTATGTTTGCTTGCGCGCATGTGCAAGAAACGTCTTGGGAGAATACGACTTGCTGGAGGTGTGTGCCTGCCCCTGCCAGTGAAGTGCTCAAACTGTGAGGTGCATCCCATATGCACCAATGGAGCTGCGAGATGTGCATGACAGAAGATTGAGAGCAGTGGCCTTGGCTTCAAAGAAAAGGTCCACTTCAATCACTGCGTGAAACGTGTCTCCACACATGCATGCTACCTCTTTCTTTTCTAGCCATGCCCTGCGGTGACACTGACACCCAGCGGAGTACACACCATTATCACAATCAGTGCTTAAAACATGTATCCGCTTTATTTGATCTGGTCTGGACTTGTTCCTCTCTTTCATTTTCTGACGTTTGATCTGTGCACAGGGGAGAAGGGAGGTGATGGATTGGAGATCGGTAGCACTGTTGCTGCTGTTCCTGACTCAGCTGCTCTACTGTGTGCTGGGAGCTGCTGTCTGCCTGCTGTTGCCAACCAACCTACAGGACATCGCTGGGGATACAGTGGTCATCACTTGCGAGGGCCGGAGCATCAGCTGCCACCTGGCCAAGGAGTTCACCAAGCAAGGGGTGAGGAAGATAAGGGCAAGCAACTCAGCTGCTCCGTGGTATGCATTGCAACCATTTACTGTACGTGTAACTGTGCTACATCCATGTCTCTAGTTGTCAGGACTGTTTGCAGCAGATTTTGGGGACTGTTTTGGTGTGTGTGTGTGGGGGGGGGCATTAATTTATTGTGCACCTTTTTTATGTTGGCGTGTCTTACCGGGAACAAAGTCCTTCCATATTTTATGTACGCCAATCTCTGTTATATCCATTCTCTGTGCATGCCCTTCATTCTTTCAGCTCATTCCCTCTTCCTTATTCGCAAAGACCATGGCTCAGACAATGGAGGAGTGGGAATAATCAAACTGGGTCCAGCCATGAGAAAGGGTGAGGGGTAGTGCATGTGTGTCAAGCAGGTGATTCATGCTATGCAGGTCGATTCCTGAAGCAGAGGAGGAAGAAAATGGTTACAACAAAAATTGGGTATTTCCTCTCCACCACAAACCAAAACCTAGCTGCCCTTTACAGAGCTAAAATCTGACTAACAGTTTAGGCAAGGAAAGCTGACCCCAGCCACACCTGATTTCTGCTCTTGAAATATGAAGCTGTTGTGTTCAGAGGCCTATCCAAACAGGAGCTGAATAAAAAATATAATGAAAGGGAATGAACTGTCTTAGGAACTGAATAATATATGCACTATATTTTAAGGTACTGCATTTGTAGGTTTGTATTAAATGCAACTAGACTTACTCACTGATGAATACTATACTCTCAAATATTTCTGACACCACAGAAAAAACAGACATACTGTACATGTGGTACAATGTACTCTTTACGGTAATCAACAAAAAATAGCCTAAAACATTGTGCAATCTCTTACAGACAGAAAATGACCATTACAATTGCTGCTCTCCCACTACCCACGTACTTATTGTACCCAGGGCTGAAACAAATTGGTGAAAGAACTTTCTGCTGAAAGGGCCTACCATGTTTTATTCAAAGAGAGCTTAATTATACTAAATGTAAGAATATGCTGCATACCTCTCAACCTTCTGTCACTAAAATGAGGCACACACACACACACACACACACACACACACACACTCAAAATGAGGTACAATGAGGAACACTGACCCTCCTTATGAGGAACACATCCAAAAACATGGAGATACTGTAGTACTCCAAAGTTGGGGTCATCCAGTAGTACAGCCTTATGTGTGAACAAGGGGACCCCAGGAAAAAGAATGAAGGGAGACACAATTAAGCCAGGATCAAGGCCACTCTTACTATTTCCCTGCACACTGGTGGCCAGTTGTCTTAATTCATAGCAAACTCTGTATTTGTAGCAACTAATTTCCCCACCCACCTGGTAGCACCCTCTCATTGTAAAGAGCTCCAGTGTACCAGCTCTCCTGTCCTCTCATCTTCTCCATTCCCCCTTGCTGCCAGTCCAGTCTCCTCATTGCAAGTCCTTGCTTTGGGCTGCAGGGAAAGAAACAGAATTTTTTTTTATATGTCTCCTTGACTGCTGCCTGCTCGATTGTTCTTTTGTGGAGCAGGCAGCATGAAGAAAAGGGGTGCCATGCATTGGGTCCTTTGCCACAGCCCAGTGCATCCACTCAACTTAATAGCAGCTCGGGCTCAGGGTACAAGAATGGCATGCCAATCCAATGTAAAAGAAGGAACAGCTAGTAACCGTTGTGGAAGTTGGAAAACAGGCCTTATGCAGCAAGGAGACAATGAGCAATGGTGATCACAGTCTTACCTGTAGGACGAAGCAGTCCCATTAGCTCCCTGAGTGACCTTCCTGATATAAATTTTGTCAAGTCACAACACTGAAGTCCGATGGACAGCATCAGAGCAGCAGCTAAATCTGTGGTCCCCTCTTATCCCCCTCAGTACGTCCTCTGAGTCTGCTGCTGTTTTCCCAGTTCCTGTCAGCATTAGTTTGCGGTGGCATAAGTAGATGCTAACTGCCATCAAATATGAAGGCAGTTTCAGTTACATGTGAACCACTCCATAAGGTACCTGCCAAGCAGCCAAGGTCACAAAGGTGGGAGCTCTGATTGTTCAGTTTGCCAGTCAGCTATGAATAGCACAGATGGTGTCCCAGTCTGGAGAGGATGACAGCGCTAGCCTCCAGAGCTAAGTATGGGGTAAGGGAGGGGAGGTGGGTATGCAGAGGGAAGGTCAGGATGGGAGAGGGGAGATTAGCAGACGATGAAGGACCATTTTCTTTTTTACAGGTCTAAAAAAAAAAAATCATAGCCCACTTGGTACCCATCCATAAAAGTGGACCAAAGGATGAGCTGGGTAATTACAGGCCGGTAAGCTTAACTTCCATTGTGGGGAAGCTGATCGAGACAATACTTCAGAAAAGGTCAGTGACCTTTATAGAAGACTAGAAGACCATGGGCTCCAGGGCAGTCACCAGCATGAGTTTGTGTCAGGAAAATCCTCCCAGACAAACCTACAGTAGTTGAGTATTATGACTGGGTCACGAGGGAATTGGACACTGGTCATACGGTGGACGTCATGTACTTGAACATCAGTAAGGCCTTTGATTTGGTGCCGCATGGGAGGTTGGGAGGGAAGTTGAGACACATGGGGATGGGGACTAAGACAGTTAAATGGACTGAGAATTGGCTGCAGGGGAGACAATAAAGGGTAGTGGTAGGTGGGGGAAATTCATCTCCCATGGCTGTGATGAGCAGGGTGCCACAAGGATCAGTACTGGGGGCAGTGCTGTTTGGAATATTCATAGCAGACATCTCATATGATGTCAGGAATACGATCAGTGTGTTCGCTGACTATACCAAATTGGGGGCAGTGGTGGATGATATAGCAGGTTGGCAGAAGCTGCAGGACAACCTGCCAAAGTGGTGGAGTGATCAGAAGCATGGCAGTTGGGTCTCAATGCGAAAAAGTGCAAAGTCCTGTACTTGGGAGCACAGAACCCCAGGGAGGGGTTACCAGAGCTGGGAGGGGTGCAGCTAGGTTCCACTGAGGAGGAGAAGGATCTAGGGGTGGTTGTAACAGGGAAGATGAACAATACAGAGCAGTGTAGAAGGGTGGCAACGAAAGACAACAGGATGCTGGGTTGTATCACGAAAGGGATCTCTTCCAGGAGTAGGGGGGTGATCCTGCCTCTTTACAGGGCACTGGTCAGGCTGCATCTGGAGTACTGTGTGCAATTCTGGCACCCATATCTGAAAAAGAATGTGAAATTACTTGAAGGTGTACAATTCAGGGCAACAAGGATGATCCAGGGATTGGAGGACAGACGATATGAGAGGCTGAGAGAGCTGAACTTGTACTCCTTAGAGGAGAGAAAGGACATGGGGATTATGACTGAGACCTTTAAGTATGTAAAGGGAATAAGCAAGGTAGGCACTGAAGGGATACTCAGGCTGAGGAGGGGGAGGGACATGAGAGGGCACAGCCTTAGATTGGGGGGGAGATTTAGGACAGAAATGAGGAGACAATTTTACACGGAGATGGTCGTGCCACAATAGAATGTTCTTCTGGAGGAGATGGTAGTCTGAAAGACAGTCGGTAGTTTCAGTAAGGGATGGGACATTGTGGGGTAATTGGGAAGTGGAGGGGGTGGGGCAGCTGCAAGGTAAGGGTGCTAGCTGCACACTCGAACAGACTTGATAGACCAGGTGGCCTATTTCTGTTGGCAAATTCGTATGTTCGTATGTAATGACTGCAGATTTTTTTTCTACAGCTTATTTAGACCCTGAAGTAGGGAGCACCCTGATGTGGGCGGGCGAGGGGGGCTGTGTGTGTGTCAAGCAGGTGATTCACGTGGTGCAGGTCGATAAGTCAGAGTCGTTGGGATTCCCGAAGCAGAGAAGGAAGAAAAAGTGTCGTTTTCGGGGTTGCAGTAAAAATCGGGGGTTTCCTCTCCACCATAAACCCTGGCTAGCTGGCTACTAAAATGACGTCCCAAGGCTTCTGGCACAGATCCCATCCATTTGAGGCTGCTACAATCAGCAGTTCCCCTGGGTCAGAGTCATCACATCACCAGCTCTGCTCCTTCCCCACTTGTCATGCTGCTGCTGCCTTGCATTGGCTGGTGCTTGTTGAGTAATGTCCTCTAAACTTTTTCTACATGCCTGGAAGATGGGCAGTTGCCATAGATCCAGTATGTGGCTGAGAGAACCTGTCTCTGAGATAGCAGGGTATTTTTAATTTTTAGGGCCATGTGATTTTATTTTTAAAGGGGACATTATAAAAAAGTGACAGATCAGAAGAAATATGGAAGTTGTCCTTTTTGGTTTTTACATCCTACATGTATTACCATCAGTTCAGTGATGCTAGAAATTGGCAGTTTACAGTGCAGAGTGGTATGACTCTCTTTGTGCTTCTGCAAGCATGAAAATGGAACCTATTTTAACTGAAAGGTTTGCAAGGTTTATTCATTGCACAGTCCATACCCAGTACAGCCCAGCTGAAATGCAGCACCTCATTTTTATTACATTCGCTTGCGCGCATGCGCAAGGAATGTATTGGGAGAGTAGCACACTTGGAGGTGTGCCTCTCCCACCCAATGCACTGCTCAGTTGAGCAGGTGTGGTGGTCCTGCACCAATGGGTGCAGCAGCTCAGTATGACAGCGGTGGTCTTCGCTTCAAATAAAAACACCGCTGCCATACTGGCGCCCTCCATGTCTGGCCTTTGCTCCCCGTGCACATCCGTCACGCCACCCCCAAAGCTTTCATGCCACACGGGAGCCCACTCCCAGCGTGGCAAACATTGTTTGCCAACGGGTGCCCAATCCCCTATCCGGGTCCACGACCTCCCCAAAACCCATACTGCTGCCGCAGCTGAGAGCCCACCCCAGCATGGCAAACCGTTTGTTTGGATTGCCCGAGGTGCCCAATCTCGCTGGCTCCTCGGCCCCCACACACATCTTCTGCCACACCTGGGAACCCACCCCAGTGTGGCAAACATCCTCAGAGTCTTTTTTCTTTTTAACCTGTAAAACAAAACGGTCCCACGGGCGTGTCTCCCAGCCCCTCCCACAACCCGCACCCACCCCACTGCGCACCAGCATCCCACACCCCCCACCCCACTTACCTCCGGACTCCAGCGCAATGATCTTGTGTGGACCGGGAACACGTCTGCACTCTTCAAAGCTGACTGCGAACTGAGGAAATGCCAGTAAGCTCTATAATGGGCTAGATAGGGGGATTTCAACTTTATTGCATATCTCAGTCATTTTTTGGAATTTTTGCACCAAATTTTCAACATGGGGTTTTTGGGACCTCTTCTCATGAATGATGTCACTGTTATGGCGTTATTCGGGCCCGAAGGGTGAGGTCGCAGGCACTGCACAGTCACTGTGCGAAATCACCCTTTGGCCTCAGATAACGCCATGACAGTGACATCATTCATGAGAAGGGGTCCCAAAAACCCCATGTTGATAATTTGGTGCAAAAATTCCAAAAAATGACTGTTTTACGAACATGCGTTGAGCAGTTCCTACGCAGGCTCTTAAGTTCGCGAAATTTCAATATTTTCACTTCAGATTTTCAACATTGCCATTTTATCACACCTTCTTATGAGTTGTACAGCTGCCATTTTTCACATCTCACCCAAAATGTGTTTCCACCCATGTAGCGCACAATGGTGCAGTCAGTGTGCGAAATCAATGTATGGAACACATTAAGAAAATCACAGTGACACTGTTCATGAGCACAGGTCTTAAAATGGCTATGTTGAAAATTTGGTGAAAAAATTCCTAAAAATGACTGTTTTATGAGTCTGCGTTGCACAGTTCCTAAGCACGCTCGTACATTTGTGAATTTTCAATATTTGCACTCCCAATTTTCAACATTGCCATTTTACCACACCTCCTCATGAGCAGTACAGCTGTCATTTTTCACATCCTGCCCAAAATGTGTTTCTGCCCATGTAGCATGCAATGGCGCAGTCGGTGTGCGAACTGAATGTATGGGACTCATTAAGTAAATCACAGTGACACTGATCATGAGCAGAGGTCTTAAAATGGCTGTGCTGAAAATTTGGTGAAAAAATTCCTAAAAATGACTGTTTTATGAGTCTGCGTTGCACAGTTCCTACGCACGCTCGTAAGTTTGCGAATTTTCAATATTTTCACTCCAGATTTTCAACATTGCCATTTTACCACACCTCCTTATGAGCACTGCAGCTGTCATTTTTCACATCTTGCCCAAAACGTGTTTCCGCCCATGTAGCACACAATGGCACAGTCGGTGTGCGAACTCACTGTATGGGACACATTAAGAAAATCACAGTGACACTGTTCATTAGCACAGGTTTTAAACTGGCAATGTTGAAAATTTGGTGAAACAATTCCTAAAAATGACTGTTTTACGAGCGTGCGTTGCACACTTGCCACTCAAGCTCGTAGGTTTGCCAATTTTCAATATTTCCACTCCAGATTTTCAACATTGACATTTTACCACACTTCCTTATGAGCAGTACAGCTGTCATTTTTCACATCCTGCCCAAAACGTGTTTCTGCCCATGTAGCGCACAATGGGGGTAACAAACAGGTCATGCCGACAATTTATTGTGCAAATACCAGCAATCGCACAGAGCATTAGGGTAAAGCACCATACATGCCAAACACCACTGCAAATACCAGCGAACATTCGGCATTGACAAATGCTTGTTATGTTTGCTTGCACGCATGCGCAAGAAACGTGGCAGCTTAGGAGAGAAGCGGGTTGTGGAAGTGCAGCACTGTTGTGGCCACTGCAGCCACTGCTTTTGTGGGCTTGGCTGTGTGTCACCAATGCAAGCGCCCGCTGGTGGTGACACTAGAGTCCAAGCATGCCATCAACTTAAAATGATTTAGCCACCGCAATGGGCCAGATGGGGTGCACCCCAGGGTCCTTAAAGAACTAAGAGAAGTGGTGGCTGAACCTCTGGCTATCCTGTTTAGCCAATCACTGGAAACAGGGGAGGTACCCAAACACTGGAGGACAACAGATGTAGTCCCCTTATACAAAAGTGGGAACAAAGAGGAAGCAGGGAACTACAGACCAGTCAGCCTCACCTCGGTAGTGGGGAAGATCATGGAAGCACTACTGAAGGAGAAATTGATGGAACATCTGGTTGTCAGTGGACTACAGGACCCAAGGCAGCATGGTTTCACCAGGGGAAGGTCATGTCAGACCAACCTCGTTGAATGTTTTGACTGGGTGACTAGGGAGGTGGATCAGGGAGGGCAGTGGACATGGCTATCTGGACTTCAGCAAGGCCTTTGACACTGTGCACATGAAGACTATTACACAAACTGGTGAATATGGGTGTGGGCAGGACAGTAGTGTGGTGGGTAGGTAACTGGCTGGGTGGCAGGACACAGAGGATGGTGGTAAATGGCTGTCACTCTACAGAGAGAAGAGCGACCAGTGGGGTACCACAGGGATCAGTGCTGGAACCGGTCCTATTCAACATCTTCATCAGTGACATTGCGCCGGACCTAGAAGGCAGAATTTCACTGTTTGCTGATGACACAAAGCTCTGTAACAGAGTAGACACACCAGAGGGTGTAGACAGAATGAGAAGGACCTGCAGAAACTTGAAGAATGGTCAGGGTTTGGCAGTTGAAATTCAATGCAAAGAAGTGCAAGATAATGCATATGGGCACAAAACCCTGGCACAATATATCAGTTGGGGGTGAGGATATAGCATGCACCAAGCAGGAAAGGGATCTTGGGTTATCATCTATGATGACCTCAAGGTGAGAAACAGTGAGACAAGCAGCAGGTAAAGCAAATAGGATGCTGGGATGCATAGGCAGGGCATCACCAGCAGGAAAAGGGAGGCCATAATTCCACTATACAAGACACTAGTGAGGCCCCACCTGGAGTACAGTGTACAGTTCTGGAGACCATACCTATGTAAGGACATAGACAGGTTAGAGAAGGTTCAGAGAAGGGCAACAAAGATGATGCATGGATTGCATCACAAGTCCTGTGAAGACAGGTTGAAGGAACTGAACATGTACTCCCTGGAGGAAAGGAGGGAAAGAGGGGATATGATAGAGTCATACAAGTATCTTACAGGGAGGAACAGGGTGCAGGAATACACTATTTTTAAGCGAAAAAGATTTTCTAGGACTAGAGGACATGGGATGAAGTTGGAGGGAGGACGAGTCAGAGGAAACATGAGGAAGAATTTCTTCACAGAACGGGTGGTGGACAAGTGGAACACCCTGCCAGAGGAAGTGGGGGGGGCCTGAAACAATCACAGGATTTAAGAATGCATGGGATAGACATAAAGGAATTCTGGAGGTCAGGGGTAAGGGGCAACAGACTTCTAGGAAAACATAAACTGAACTTACAAGCTCAAATGGGCAGACTGGGTGGGCCATAGGCCCTTATGTGCCGACACTGTCTATGTATCTATGTATCTATGTATCAGGGAGTGCCCTGTCATTGCAGCATCAGTTCCTCCTTCACCTGTTCAGGAAAGAAGCTGCCGCCATGTCTCAGAGTCTACTGGACAGCTGAAGTAAGAAGAAGTCCAGTGCAGCAGAAGAGAGCAGTGTAGCCGTAAATTTGAGTCGACCCGGCCGGAGCAGAGCAGCCAGTGGACTGACCAAGCCTGTGAGTGGAAGAGGGACTGAGCAGCTTGCCATGCCTGTGGTCAGTTGGGAAGAAGACGAGAGACTCACTCGCTAAAGTAATTGAGCAGTTTATTTTTTTTCCCTTTTTGAGCAAGTCTGAGTCTCTGCCTGAATCGATTGCACACTGGCCCGCCATACTCAATTCTAGCCATTCAGCTGCCCACCTCCACCATATTGCACAGTTGGTCATCGTGGACTTGCAACGGAAGATCACTCTAATCTCATAATGAATCCCCCCCCCAGCACCCCCATACTGTTACTCAACTCCTCAAGTGCGGTTTCTCTTGTTGCACCCATTCTTGTCGCTTCCCTTAGACTGTGCCTGCCTTTGTCTTTCCTGTGCCTCCTGTAGGCTATTATTTTTAAATGAAGCCCAGTCAGGTATTTTAAAGTTAGGCGCAACCTGGTTTAAATTGCAGCACCCACCCCCTTGACCTGCACAAGCAGGCATCACTTATAGCGATGATGCAGCTCAGCTGTGAAAAGCCACAAGTTTGGCTTCTCTTATGGCAGCTTTCTGTGCCTCTCCCAATGAGATCACTGGTGCCTCAACAAGTATGTTTACCACCTGAGCAGTGGCTTGGGCAGGTTGAAGGGGACTCTTCTAACCTGGCTTATAGCTGCCAGGTTATATGGGCCCTTGAGTCATGGGCTCCAGCAATATTTTTAGAAGCGGGCCCGGCTCCATCAATAATTTTCAACATGATAAGCCTTTTTTCCACTTTCCTTTTTTTTGTTCTGTGACCTGGGTGTGCGTGTGATCTCTTTGACTTTCTGCACCCCCCCTGGGAAGGGAGCAATCCCCCTAGTTAATTGGTGGCATTTACTTTTAATCAGCACCTTTAGTTTTGTATGCACATTACAATGCACATGTGCCCAAAGAGAGTGGGGAATGTCACTGAGTGGCAGGTGGCGATGAGGGCCGGTGATGGGTGAGGTGAGCGAGCAGAATGAACTGGGCATGACCAAAGGGTGCAAGGCAGTGCCAGCAACAATTAATCACTGAAGAAGCCAACCCAGGACTCCAGGAGGAGGACCTCCATCTCAGGAAGGCAGACAGCAGAGCCGGAGGTAGCTAGTAATGGTGAGAGAGCAAGCCGGGCCCAGAGGCACACTGTGTGACTTGAGGGAGCCAAGCACAGAAAAAGTTGTGCTTAATGCGGATGTTGTGATGTGCCCGATGGGGGAGACCATGTGCCAGGGGGGTCATGTGGCAGACACATTCATCACGTCTACGAGGTTGGGCAAGCCGCTGCTGAGAGGAGGTCTGAATAAGAATGGAGTTGGACGGAGGACAACCAGAAGGACTGTCGATGACCAGCAGTGTGTTGACCACTGCACCCACCACAAAGTAGTTGGTTTGATGGTAACAGTAAAGTACCCCAGAAGAGCCGAGAGCACCAGATGGTATGGTCAGGGAAGCAAGGGGAAGGAAAATGAGCCGGCCCAAGGCACAAATGACTTTCAGAGTGGCTGGGACAAAACTGGTGGCTATCGAGATTAATGTTTTTAAAGGAGTAAGCATGCAGGGACATGAATAGGGGTGTGTCTGGCGGAAAAAAAGACAGGCAGCAGCCTAAATGCATGAGGTGCCAGTGGGCACAGAGGTCACAAAACAAAATCTCCACTGTAATGGCTGGAAATGAATTGTTAATTACTGCATTGAATGTGTAGAATAATCAATTCCTATTGTACAGTGCCATGTTCCAGGAGTTGCTACTATTGCATCTTGGGAATGTCACGCACAGCAGTTTGCTGCCACTGCAATACAGCAATGCCAACCCATGCAGAAATTAAAACCAAACACCCAAAGACTCATACAATGGAGAGAAGGTACAACTCACCACCAAAAATACCCCCAGCAGGGAAACCTGGAATGTAGTCCCAGTGGTCAGCACAGCAGTGAAGGGTCCTGAGGTGCTGATCTCTCTGGCCAAGGCAGTGATCCCTCTAGAAGTCAAAAGTGCAGAAAGCAAGACAAATAGGGCCCTATGGGGCTGATTGTGTACATTATTTATTTGAAAGCTTTACAGAGGAAGCTGGAGCTGCTGAGTTTCTTTATACTGTATAATAATAAGAAAATATCAAAGGGAGATAGATACACACTCCTGTCCCAGTCCCTGGAAGATTAGTTGGGTTTGCAGAACTGATGTGTTAGCTTTTCATGGTTCCATTTGCAAAGGGTTATGACTTACTGTATGGTTACTGGACAGGGAACAATTCTAAACTGGAACCTTTCGTTATGCAAAACTGCTTTTGGAGGTTGAGGGCTGTGGTGAGCGGCTGGCAGTACACAATACAAACCTGTCACTGCAGGATGCATACGTAATAGTAGAGTGTACACATCTGACAGCAAACAGTATTCCATACATCTGGTAGAGCAGGATATACAATATGTGTCAGGCAATTATGGTCATATCTTGTATCATAAAGAACATCTGTGAGTACAGGGTGCACACCTTGTTGCAGTGAGTGTATGTCTGGCAGTGTGTGTATGTCTGGCATTGTGAGTTGTATGCCAGGCAGCACTTAATGTGTGTCTTGCAGTGTAGGGTGCATGCTAGGTAGCACAAATTGAAGTGGACCTGTGGATAGACCAGACCTTACCCTGCTGTGCTACATTCTGCCCCCCAATCCAGCAGCGAGGATGAGGTGACTGTGGTGTTCTCTGGTGCTGTGGTGGGCTGCCTAGTGGCAAAGTGAGGGAAGGAGGGAAATTTCAGAGAAAAGATGGTTTTAGTATAACACCTGAGAGAAAAAAAAAAGCAGGGGAGTCAGTCACCCTGGCTGGAGGGTGAGGTGACTGTGGTTGGCTGTCGGCCTGTCCCTGAGTGGGGAAGGGGAAACAGAGAAACATAAAGACAATAAGGCACCACATTGTAAGTAGAAGAAGAATAAGCATTTATATAGTGCTTTTCTTGCCCAGTGTATCCCAAAGCACTTTACAGGCAATGCTAGACTGGTAATGAAGTGACTTGATGTGTAGTGGCGGCCATATCACATATCAACACCCACACATAGCCTGGACAATTGCATGATCCGGTTTATGGGAAGGGAATGTTGGCCAGGACACCACCAATGTCCCCTACTCTTTGTGAAGAGTGCCCTGTGTTCTTTTACTTCCATCTGGACACCTGTCAGGACAGCACCAGGATGGGTAGGAGAGACCTCGGTTTACCATCTCATCTGAAGGATGACACACCCCAGCAGTACAGCACCCCCCTTAATACTGCACTCGGATACCAGCGTTTTAGGTATGAATCCAATCCTGGTGTGGGACGAGAATCCACAACCTTCTGATACAGAGGCGGATATGCTACCAATTGAGTCACACAGACACCTACAGTACAAAGTTTATTAACACTCACACACATCAGCAAATGCTTTCTTTGGGAAATCACCCCCCAAAATGCCTCCTTCTCCCCCCAAAATGTGGATTCCTCTTTGGAGTTTCAAAATAAGATTTTTAAAGACAGTATTTAAAACATTTTTTCATACTGTCTTGAGGGGCTTAACCCCCACACCCCCCACATGTAGGGGCTCTGCTCCCATAGACCCTCATTGGGGGCTTTGATCACTTGGCCACACCCAAAATTTTACAAACCTGGCCCAAATGCCCTGGCCTCCTCCTCCTCCTCCCAATGCTTTCCTGGCCCCTTCTCTCCCTCCTGCATGGAGCAGACCACAACCTGAGCTCCATACAGGCTGAGAGAAGAAAGTGCAACGTGACACTTTCACTTTTGTGCTGCCACTTGGGCTGCAGCACGTTCTACTCCTACTAACATTCAAATTCCCTTCCTGCAACAAAGAAATATCGGGACCCAGAGACCCCCCCAACTATACCCCAGGTCCTGCAAAATTATTATTTTAATACATTGTTCAGCAGGGTAACCAACCCAGTACACTACCAGGAATATTTTTTAAATTACGTACCCCACATGGGACAGTTCTAGTACCATGGACCACCACTGCAAAATTATTTTATTTATGCTTGGCCACTAGCCTAAAGGACTTCCCACTAGCCCACCTGTGGTAGTACTTAAAATATCTAGGCATGATTAGTAATTTTTGTCAAGGGTCCCCCTCCCTTACTTACACACACACACACACACACACCTTCACCAGCATTTTCCTGCACTTCTGTCCTATTTATTTTTTCCCAAGTATTCTTTATGCTTTTCTAGCCACAGGCTAGGACCTCCTTTTGTTTCCTACTAATCAAGCTACCCTCCCTACTCAGACACTGCTGCTTCTGGTCTACACACCAACCTGGTACATTGCACTGCACTGGCCCTCTAGCTTTCACTCTGGGGCATATGCAGTCAGTCTCTTTGGCATTTCTTCCTCTCAGTCATCTGGCCACCTGGGTCACAGGTGAAGGTGTGGATCTGATCCAGGAGTGCTGCAGCTAGGGTCCGATGTGGGAGTGGATTGTTGAAGGGGCTCCTTCTGACTGTCCCATACATGCTGTTTCAGTGTTCTCCCCTGCCCCATGCCCCCCACCACCACCACTGGGAGTGCACATCAGGACTGACTGATGGCGAGACCTGATGCAGCCAACCTGTTGGTGCACTCCAACAGTCCTGACTGTCACTCATGGATCCCCTTCACTACAATCTGTAGACACACTCCAACAGTCCTGACTCTCAGTCACGGATCCCCTTCACTACCACCTGTGGTCACCCAGCTGGCAGTAGAATAGTGGGATGTGAGTCCCACCTCCCCAGAGGAGGAGAACGTTCTATGGGATGCACAATCCTCCTCCCACTAGCCGGTCTTCTGATGGTCCTGACTCGTTCTTGAACCCAGGTCACTGGCACTGCAAGTTGCAGCACTACTGCTGTACCAGTGAGCAAGCTCTTATCTGTTTATTACTTTATTTTATTTCTCTCTATTGTCCTATCTGCCTGCTTTGTCCTGTCTGTACCTTTTTATCTAAAGTTCCTTTTTTCTGTACTACTGTTTTTTCATCTACCCCTTTCATTTTTCTCTGCTTTCTTTCTCGGTTCTCAATACTGAATTTTCTCCATAGTAACCAATTTTTCCTCTATTTAACAGGTCTGACAGGATGTTGACTCTTCCCCATCAGATAAGTATTGCTCTATGTCTAACCTGTCTTATCCTTCATGTTTACTCCCTAAGAACTATGGATCCTTCGTGACTACCTTTTCTATATTTTATTTCAGGATCAAGGCACATTGCCTCTTCAAGACTTCTACCTTTTGCTTCCTAGTACACAGGTAAGAAACCCTCAACATATTGCCTATACTTGGTGGAAAAACTGTTACCACATGGCCTTGTGTGTGTGTGTGTGTGTGTGTGAGTATACATGGAGGATGCATAGGCTGCACTAATGTGTAAATAGACAATAGTTTTTTGGCTGTGATGGGGTTGTGGTGTTGTCAATACCTGCCATGGAAGGCTCCAAGAGTGTGTGAGTGTGAGTGTGTGTGTGATACATAGTCCACAACATTTGTCTAATACTTGAACAGCTGCTCTCTTGGATGGTGGGAAGTACCCTGAGTAATTGTTTTTGTTTGTGGATGGTCATGGGCATGTGCATATAAGTTGTGCAGTCTGTATCACTTTTTTCATATACAACCATTGAATGGCTGGGGGTTGAGGGTGATATGGTGTGCAACAGTCATTTTATGGATTCATGTTTGAGCGTGTGTCTATGTTGGGTCTTTGAGAGTTTGTGTGAAGCTGGAGCAGTCCACAGTTTTTTATGTTTGCTTGCACGCATGTGCAAGAAACATAGTGCCATCATCCGAGTTTTCTGAGGTGTGGCAGCCATCTTCCAATTCAGTCACTGTGTTTGCAGGCACGGCCCTAGTTCTCCAATGAATGTTGCAGCTGTCTATCACAGTAGTTGAAAATGCAGTGGCCGTACAGTTGAAAGGGAGAGCTACACTTCAGTGAGCAGCGATAAGATATCGCATGCTTGCTCGCCCCCCCACACATGCATGAACACATACTGCATGCTCATGCCTTCTCCCCCACGCACACACTGTATAGCCGATGGGGGTGCCCAATCCCCATCGGCTGTGCTGCACTCCCCCAACAGAGTTCCAGATGCCACACTGGAAGTCCACCCCAGTGTGGCAACAGATCATATGGCCAACAGGGGTGCTCAATCCCTGTCAGCTCCACTGCCCCCCCTGCCCCCCAAGAGACTACAGGTTGTCACACTGGGAGCCCACCCCAGCATGGCAACAGATCGTATGGCCAACAGGGGTGCCCAATCCCCCATCAGCTCTACGGCCCTCCCCAAAAAGCCTTCCAGCTGCCACGCTGGGAGCCCACCCCAGCATGGCAAATGTCCTGCATCATCTAAGAAAAAAAAGAAAACTGAAAGAAAAAACCTTCCTCGCTGACTGTCTGACCCAATCTCCCACCCACGCCGCCCACTGTGCACCCTGCCTTCCCACACCCCCTCCTCACCCCATACTTACCTCCGGAGCTTGGCACAATGATCTTCGGTGGACCGGGAACACGTCTGCACTCTTCAAAGCAGACCGTGAACTGAGGAAATGCCGGTAAGCTGTATAATGTAATAAATAGTTTTTTTTCAACTTTAGTGCATATCTACGTCATTTTGGGGAATTTTTTCACCAAGTTTTCAACATGGGGTTTTTGGGACCCAACCTCATGAATTTTGACATTGTCATGGCTTTAATCGGCCCGAAAGGTGATTTCACGGTCACTGCATAGAACCACGTTTTGGGACTGATTTATGAAATGACAGTGTCACAGTTAATGAGGTAGGCCCCCAAAAGCCCTATGTTGAAAATTTGCTGAAAGAATTCCCAAAAATGACTGTTTTACGAGCATGTGTTGTGCTGTTCCTATGCACGCTCATAAATTCGCGAATTTTCAATATGTTCACTCCAGATTTTCAACATTGCCATTTTACCATACCTCCTTATGAGCAGTATAGCTGTCATTTCTCACATCTGACCCAAAATGTGTTTCTGCGCATGTAGCACACAATGGTGCAGTCGGTGTGCAAAATCAATGTTTGGGACAGATTAAGAAAATCACAGTGACACTGTTCATGAGCAGATGTGTTAAAATGGCTATGTTGAAAATTTGGTGAAAAAATTTCCCAAAATTACTGTTTTTCGAGCATGCATTGCGCTGTTCCTATGCACGCTCATAAGTTTGCAAATTTTCAATATTTTCACTCCAGATTTTCAACATTGCCATTTACCACACCTCCTTATGAGCAGTACAGCTGTCATTTTTCACATCTCAGCCAAAACGTGTTTCCGTCCATGTAGCGTACAATGGCACAGTAGGTGTGCAAAATCAATGTTTGGGACAGATTAAGAAAATCACAGTGACACTGTTCATGAGCAGAGGTGTTAAAATGGCTATGTTAAAAATTTGGTGAAATACATCCATAAAATGACTGTGTTACAAGCGACCATTGTGCAGTTTCCTCGCACCCTCGTAACTTCATTGATTTTTAATATTTTCAGTCCAGATTTTCACCACTGGCATTTTTCCACACTTCCTTATGAACAGTTTAGTTTAGTTTATTGTTCTAGGAATTAATACCTTTGAGCCAAAGGCTCTTTTACAAAGGTTCCACGCCAATTGAGTACAAAACAAATGTAGTTACAAAGAAAGGCAAATAGTTAAGTATTGACAAAAAAATTTCCAGAAGTGACACATTACCTTAAAATTGACAAAATTAGTATAAGACAGGGAAACAAAATACTTTTTCATATAATAAAAACAAAACAGATTATGGGGCAAAAAGACTCACAAGAAAATGTACTATTGAGAGAGCAAGAGGAGGTAAGGGAAGCAGTCAATAGTGAGAAAAGAGCCTCACATATGTCTTTGTCAAGAAATGAAGTAAGGAAAGAGAAAGAGAAAAATAAAAGAGAAAGAAGTAATTTAATCAAGGCAGTCACAGGAGCTGGAGGCAGCGAGGTGAGAGTGGAGCTGAGATTTGAAGACTCCTAGGGGTGTGGAGGGGGAGATGAGGGTATTTATGACATTTAGCCAGCTGGGTGCATGGAAAGCAAATGATCGTTGGCCCTGAGTAGTCCAGCATTGGGGAACCTGGAGAGTTCAGTACAGGAGAGTTCAGAAACAGTACAGCTGTCATTTTTTAATCCATGGCCGAAATGTGTTTTCGCACTTCCAGTGCAGAAATACGTGGTCGCTGTGGGAAATCACTGTTCAGGACAGATTAAGAAAATCACAGTGACACTGTTCATGAGCAGAGGTTACAAAATCCCTGTGTTGACAATCTGCTGTAAAAAATCCCCAAACGAATTGCATTACGGGTGTGCGTTGCTCATTTTCTATGCACGCTCGTGACCACTAGTTTTTAATATTTTCACTGTAGAATTTCAACATTGTCATTTTTTGCACCTCCCCAGGAACAGTACAGCTGTCATTTTTCACATCCTGTTTGAAATGTGTTTTCGCACCTGTGGTGCCAAATGGCTTAGTCGCTGTGCGAAATCAGCTTCCGGCTAACAAACTGATATTGCCACTGTTCATAAGGTGGGGGTCACAAAAAACTCATGTTGAAAATTTGGAGGGAAAATGCCAAAGAAAGCCTGAGGCATTAGGGTTTCCCACCATATCACCCCAGCCTGTTGAGGTTGACAGGCATCAGGGGTGTGACTTGGGATTCTTGCCTGTAATGCTCATACCATTCCACACCTTGCAGCCAGTGAGAGGCATCGAGGCGTGCCTTGGACTCTTCAGTCCCAAGGTTCACCCCACTCTCCTATACAGGACCCATCTCACCATATTTCCTGATGGAATGGGGTGAGCATAAGGGCCAAAGACCCCAAGGCACACCGTGACACTTGTCAGTGTCTGCAGGCTAGGGTGTGGTGAAATAGCATGGCCGTTATGCCTGATGACCCAAAGAGACACCCCAGTGCCTGTCAGTCTCTAAAGGGTGGTGGTGGGGTTGGCTTCAGTTCAATACTTCACTGCCATTCCTATTATGCAGCTCTCTAACTCCTACACTACCAATGCCAATGCCAGCAAGCAAACATTCGGCATTGACAAATGCTTGTTTTAATTTAATTTCAACTTTGTGGCCATTTTGCCACAGGTGATTGTATTACAGAGGGCATGTAAGAGTGTAAGAGCATGTAGCATAGCACTGTGGGTATTATATAACAGGACTGCCTGCATTTTTAATGCTTAAAGTGCTTTTTTTTAAATTGACTCGCTGTGCCTTCTGAAGTGGATGATCTAAACTAGCTTAAGTACCTTCCTCAAGAGATTTCACTATAATCAGTTATATTAACAACTTTTTCATCTACTCTAGTAGTTTAAATAATTTAAAACATTTGATGAAATATAACTAAACTTGAGCCCGTCAGGTGAGCTCACTAATTAATTAAATAGCACAATGTTGCTTGGCTCAGTATACTACTGAAATTTTTCAGCATTATTGGTCGAGTGGTTCATCAACTACCGACTCGTTGATCTATTAACCAATTTTACCCAGGCAAGTTTAACAAACTAGGTATAGAGCCCTTGTGGGGGATTTAATTGATAAAACTTATTAAAAGCTAATTGATTTACCACCCCCTAATCTTCAGAGCAACCAGTCATTAACAATTAGCTCTTGATATGCATGCATGGCATATCTGAGCAGTGTAACAGTCTACACTCTGCAGCTTACATGAAGGACAAGAGAGAACATGGCTGATTATAGAACTTGCTGAGATTCTTTTTGGAAAGTAAGCTTTTAGTAAATAAATCAAACCAGCTTTTGAAGTCGTTGTTAGTGCTCACTCGGTAAAGCAGTGTAAGTTAAGCTTTAGTAATCTCTGAACAGAAAGCTGTCTGCCTTCTGTGCTCCATTTTACTTATGTAAGAAGGCAAAGTTTTAAGGCTAGCTGGACATAATTTGGCATAGCTTCCTGAAATGACATTAAAAGATATTAGCTGGGCATCTGATATGTAGCATTTTGGAAAGAAAGTAATAGTTATAACTATTAGTATGACTATAACCGTAACAAATCTATAAACATGTACCAATAAATGCATTTTATATTAGCTTTGACTAGGTTTTAGAAATTGAAATTATTTTATTTTATTTTTATTTTCTTGAAATCTAGGATTACAAATACCTTTGAGCAGGAACTGCTCATTTACAAAGGTTCCACATTGAACGAATGGGGGGTATACATACATATAAAGGTCAACGTAATAATACATAGTTACACAATAAAAAGAAGTAAGAGGCTGAGGCTTAGGAAATTCCAGCAATTCAAAATGTGCCAAATGTTAGCTAGAATGACATACCAGCCAAGGGCAATCTTAGAAATAAGCACTGCAGGTGAGAGAGAAGGGGGTATGCAGGCAGGAAGGCCATTGTCAGAGGGCAGAGGGTGAGGGTAAGAGCTCTAAAGGGGAGGGATAAAAGTCAGGAAATGTCCAGGGGGGAGGAAAGGGAGAGGGGACAAGGGGGTAGGCAGGTAGAAGGGGGCAAGGTGGGGAGAGGTAGCTGCCAAGACTGAAGTGGAGGGCAGTGAGCGGTGGGCCCCTGATTAGGCGAGGCAGTCACAATGATTAGTTGAAATGAGATGACATTGGAGTTGTCTCTTAAAAGGGCCAAGAGCAGCAGCAGTAAGAGTTTCTTTGTTGAGAGTATTGTACCACTGTGGTGCTCTGTGGGCAAAGGCCCTTTGGCCTATGGTAGTCCGGCATCTGGGGACAAGGAAAGTTTGTTGTTGTAAACTTCTAGTTCACTGGGTGCTGTGGTGGTCAATGAGGAGCTTTTCAATGCCCTGGTGCATGACCCCGAGGAGGACTTTTTTGGCTAAGAGGCAGGTTTGATACTGAATCCAGCTGATGAGAGGAAGCCATCCTGCCTGAGTGTACAGGTCACAAGTGTGTGTAAGTAGGTCAGCCCCAGTTAGCAACCTGCATGCTTTGTTGAGTGCAAATGTAATTCTGCCGAGGGCAGAGGCAGAAGCAGAGCCATAAATTACTAGCCCGTAATTGATGATGGAGGTAGCAGATCTGTTGATAGCCAACCAAAGCATGTCAGGAGTCATGCAGTGTTTGTACCTGTAGAGCAGGCCTATACAGATGTTGGTGTCTTTGGCGACAGAATCTATGTGCCGATGGTAGGAGAGTGAGCTGTCCAATGTGACACCTAGGTATTTAAAATCAGGAACGTGTTCAAGTAGGGTCCCTGTTTGGTTTAGGATGGTGAGGTCATGGGATTTGTACTTGCTCCTGGCATTGTAGAAGGTCATAACCTTTGTTTTGCTGTAGTTCATGACCAGTTTGCGTGACTTGAACCATTCTTCGATGTGCATGAATTCAAGCTGTAATTGTTTTTCGAGGAGCTCTGTGTTTTGGTGGTTGGTGAACATGACTGCATCATCGGTGTAGAGCAGTAATTTCTGGTGGCAGACACTGGGAAGGTCATTGAGGAAGAGGTTGAAGAGTAGTGGCCACAAGATGGACCCCTGTGGGACCCCATAAAGGACTGGCTTTTCTTCTGAGGTGACACCGGCAATCCTAACCCACTGGACCCTCTCCACAAGGTAGCTTGAAAACCAGAGCAGCACTTCATTGGAGAGCCCAATGTTTGATAATTGCTTGAGTAGGATCGGGTGGTTCACAGTATCAAAGGCTTTTGTAAGTCGATGAATACTGCCCCTACACAGTTTCCTTGATCGAGCGTGGTATGGATGAAGCCCGTGAATTCTAATAGTGCAGTGGTGGTACTGTCCCCTTTTCAGAAACCATGCTGCTCAGGACACTGGATGTCATATTTTTCCAGTTACTTGACTAGTTGGTCTGAGGCGATGCGCTCCAGGGCCTTAGACAATGGAGGGAGGATGGAGATAGGTCTGTAGTTGGAGTGCAGTGATTTGTCTCCACTTTTGTATACTGGTGTGATGGTCACCTGTTTCCAGCAAGATGGCAACTGGGACATCCTTAGTGATAGGTTGAGGACCTTTGTCAGGGGTTCAAGGACTTCTTCAAGGACAAGTGCTAACAACTTCAGGTCAAGGGAGTCACCGCTTTAGCCTGCATTGTGAATGGCCTTCTGAATATAGGTTCTGGCTTCATACACTGAGATCTTCTTGAAGTAGAATTGTGGGTCAGGGTGTAGGAGAGGAGTAGTTGCAGGAGCATTACTACCAGAGAGGGCATCAAAGAAATTAGAAGGGAGGACACTATCCAAGTTGGAGAACGCATTGTTAAAGGTGTTGGTGATTGTGTACAGGTCAGATGTTGGTGTTCCATTTATGTTGAGCATGGTGAGTGGTGACTTAGGGTCCTTGCCTGTAAGGTCTATCAAGTTACTTCAATTTTTTTTTTCCATCACCCCAGGAGTTGAAGAAAGCTTCCTTGAAGTATTTGCTTTTGGCGCTCCTAACTGCCCGCATGCACTCATTTCTGGCAGCTTTATAAGTATCCCCAGGTTTGGATGTTGCATGGGCACAGTGCCAGAGATGATCCCTATGTTTGAGAAAAGTGATTAGATTGGGGGTTATCGAAGGGTTAGCTCTGCCCCTGACCTTTAGCTTTTTGAGAGGTGCAAAGATATTGCAGGCCACAGTAAAGTAGCTGATTAAAAGGTCTAAGGCTTGGTTTACATCAGTGGCAGAGTCAATTGGTGTCCAGTCCAGGTGGCTTAGGTGTGTCTTTAGTAGTTCAAGGTACCCCTGCTTTAACACTCTGGTGTGGATTATTTTAGGAGGGGGCTTAATGAATTTGTTTGTCCAGGTACATGTGACCAGTGAGTGGTCACTGATCCCATTAGGGAGCACTGATACTTTTGAGATTCATTCAGGGTGATTAGTAAGGATCCAGTCCAGAAATGTCTGTGACCCTGTCCTATAGTTGCATCTGGTGGGGGTGGCAACAAGCCTCGTGAGGTTCGGTGACTTGACAACATCCTTGTAGTTTCTGGTCTCCTGCAATAGCCAATTTATGTTGAAGTTGCCTAGTACTATGAGTTATGGTGTAGTCCCTGTAGGCTTTAGAATATGCTCATAAATCCATTGGTCTGACCTTTAGGGGGTAGGTACACAGAAGCAATGGTGAGCTCCTTGTTGTGCGCCCTGAGCACAACTTTAATAGCGAGAACCTGTGAGGGTGGTTTAGGGTTTGAGAATGGGAAGACGTGACCCAGATAGGAATTTCTCAGGTAGATGGCACAGCCCCCACCTCATTTGGAAACCTTGTCACGCCTGAATATAGAGTATCCAGGGATGGTGACTGCAGCATCTGGTATCTTGGGGTTAAGCCATGTTTTGACAAGAGAGAGTACATCAGGGCTATGTTATTGGACCCAGGTTTGCAAGATGTCAAGTTTGTTAAGGAGGCTGCAGACATTGATTGAGGCTAATGTAAGGGACCTCTCCCACCTTTTTGTGGCATGGGGTGCTAGGCCGGTAGGCCCCAGGTTAGGATGAACATTTCCAGATATCAGAAGTAGCATAAGTAGATCCTAAGAAGGTACGCTTTAATCATTTTGCAGACTAGTTTTGTTGTAGGGCATCTAGTCCTCTTGGCCTTGCTGGTCTGCGTTTGCCCCATGATATTGCAGAGCACAATATATAAAGCCATGTTCTCAGAGGTGCCACGTGATTGATGAAAAATAATCAAATCCACAGGAAATGGTGAACTACCGGGGACCAGAAAACTGTTATTGTAGCTCAAAGACCCAGAATGTGATATATTCCTGAAGGGGTTAAATTCCTGAAGGTGATGAACATTGGCCTGGGGCATATGCAGGATGTAAAAATCCTATGTTAGTATCTTCCCTTTGTTTTCCATAACGGTTGTGAATAGACCTCAAAGACAAGTACACATCCTTTAAAAACAAGTCAGACAGAAATGTGGATTCAATGCAGCACTCCACAACTCAGTGCTTGTATAACAGATTTACTGACCTTGCTTTTGGCTTTGATGGCTTCCAGAAAAGTTGATTTATGATGAGAATGCCAATACCTGGTGGTGATGTTTTGCAGTTTCTTAGTCCAGGCGATGTTCATAGATGTTATGTCCAAGAATGGTCCACTTCCTTCAAGCAGAAACACATGAAAATCCACAAAAACTAAACTACTGACAGAGACAAACACACACAGCCAGCCACACAGGCTCTGTAGGAAACCCTCCTGATTATTTTGGATAAGTAAAATCCCTGAATAGTAGGTGTGCTTTTAATGGTTGGTAATTAACAGGGGAATATGCTAAGCAAGTATATTTTGTGTTACTGTTGGTGGCACTATATTTGTGGAAGACTATTATTGCCTAGGTAGTGCTATAGATATCTAATACATAATCAGAATAAGATTAACTTTATTCTTATTTAATTTGAACTACCTAGGGAAATATTTATTTTCACAATTACTATCCCTTTGATTTGTTTGTCCCCCACCCACTATAGTGCCACTGGATAAAAGAAGAAGTTATGTGTTTGGATTTGACCCAGAAACAAGGGCAATATTTAAGAACTATGCAAGTAAGGGCTGCATCAAGAGGAGGAGACTGGAAGTGGTTCCTGTGCAGTTAAATGTCCTACTTGGGGATCTAGTCAACATTGAAGGAAGCTTGCAAGGAAAAGGAAAAGAACTTAAAGTCACAAGTGAAGAATCAAAAGCAAGGACTGAAAGTAACAAAGGACCAAAAAAAGTGCTGGAAGCCATAAATTGTGCAGTCTATTCAGGTTTCCCCTTATATTATTCAGAGGCCATTTACAATTCATGAACTTTTTCGTTTCCAGATAGCGAACTTTGGAAAAGTTGACAATTATCAATATTAATGTTTATATGGTCACTTTATTTATTCCTAGGCCCTATTATATATTTGTGGATACACTAACTCATAAAACTGTATATTATTATAGATTTAAAGTCTGATTTAAAACTAATATAGTCTGAGCTTTAATCTGCTAACTATTAAATTTGGTAGATTTATTTATTACCCTTGCATAGTTAATTGTTTTAGAAATAAATGGTCTTATAAAGTGAGCTGTAGATAACAAAACATTATTTATTCTATCTAATAACTTTATAGTTAATTCTAAACCATAAAAATGGTTCACACAAGAAGTGGTTTAGAGTGTTCTCCACCTACAATTGATCAGATTGGTAAAACCAAAACTAAAAAAGGGAAGATAAGAAAGAAAGAAATAACACCTGATGAATCTGTTACTAAAGAAAATGATACTCCACATTCAATGCAGTCTAAAATAAACTCCTTTTTTAAATCAGATCTTGAAGGGAAAGATAACTCTACCCGAAAGGAGCAAGGTAAAATAATTCAGGAAAAAATGGACAAAAAGAAAAAAATGGAAGATATCTTGAGTAAAAGCTTACACTCTCCTGCTTTGCAACATTATTCAATTGAGCTAAATAAAGGATCATGTAATATGAGAATTTTTGAATACAGCTCACTGATGTATTTCAAGAAAGAACAGGAGTAAGAGAATATTTGTATACCAGATTCTAGAGAAAGTTAAATATCTATAAGAAGTAGAAAGAAGGCAGTTTCCCTAGATGAAAAATTAAACATGGGATCAAACGAATCTCACAGTCCACCCAAGATTCTATTTCTAATAACAATTTAAGCAATACAAATGGTCATGCTGAAGAGAAAGATACTATTTCAAATGTAATTCAAAATTTAGATATAGCTAATAAGAGATTAAAAACAACCAACTGAAAGCAAAGGATCTCAGTCTAGAATATTACTAGAGTCATAACTGGAAGATAGCTTGATGGATAACTCACTTTCAGCCTCATTAATTTTCACCCCAATGCCCACATATGATACTTTAAGGGGTAAACAAAAAATGGTAAATGCCCCTCAGACAAATACAGAAGGGACAATTGTATACAACCCAGAGCAATTTTTTGGGATGTGGGAGATTTTACTTCAAATTCATCCCTTTCCCCACAGATATTGGAAATGATAAAAGAAAACAATACTATGCTAATGTGATTGTTCTGGAAAATATCTGGACTTTAAAGGAAGAACTTATTAATTTAAGCGGTGATGTGGCATATACCAGAGCCATTTTAGATGAACTTAATAACCAAAGAACTAATAGAATTTCAGATTCAATAGTCCTAGGGGAAATTGATATAGCTCAAGATCAAACTGTTGAGGTAAAACAACAACATACATTTACACAGGTATAGCTACCTCCTTCTTTTGATAAAGAAATGGAGTGGATCTGGGAACTAGACCACCAGACAATGGTTAGAAATAAAAATAAAATGGAAGGTAGAAACATAGGGTTTGGAAGAAGGAGTAAGAAAAAAATGAAAGAATAAGCAGGGGAAGGTACAAAGGAAGGAAATCAGTAGAACATAGAGAATAATGGCAGCAAAAATGTCACTTTTAATGATAAAGAGGGTTGCCCAATTAAAAGGACAGACCCCATTGCCTCAAGGCCCTGGCAAAGTTGTGGTGAGAGGCTCAGGGAAGGGGAGAGGGAAAAGAGGGAGAGGAAGAGAGGAGGAGTCATGAGGTCACAGATAGGGGAATAAAGAATGAGGTCACTGAAGGGAAGGGGCCAGATAAGGTGGAACAGAAAGAGGTGGCAACAAATAATTGGAAGGAAGGATTAAGGGCAAGGCCAAATGAGCAACTGATAAGGGGCTGCACAAAGGAAGGAGCTCACAATTTGCTCCAAAAGTTCCCCACCACCCTCCCTAAAGAAGGTAGCAGAAGGGACACTGAGGTAGGTGGATCACAGTGGACCACTGTGGTAGGTGGAGCACAGCGGGGAGGCTACAATTGGACTGTCAAAGGTGGACAATATGAAAAGGGGGAGGAGGACAGGAGAGAAAGTGGGGGAGTCAATAAACATGGAAAAGATTGGATAAGCAAGAATCAGGGGCACAGTGTATACGCACGTACCCCTTGACATCAAAAGAGGAGGATACTGGGCTTCCTATGATGTACGTCTGGGGGGCACAAGGAAAGAAGAAGGTGATACAAGGAAGGAATTGAACAAGAATGTTGGATGGATGTAAATAACATATATAATAATGTATGTAACAATGTATAAAAATTGGATGTGGAAAACGTATAAATGAAAATGAAAAATGTACCAGGATGGATATGAGGTATGAACTTGAATATAATATCAGTAAAATCATTGCTGAACCGAGAAACCACATACAAACTTGTCAGTGCCTTTATTTTGGTGGGGGTCTGGGGATAATGTATGTAATTTGAATCTTAATAATGTATAACTATGGAAGGAGAACATTCTAAGATGCCTGATTATGACATGATGACAACTGTGGTGTCTGAGAAGAAATGTACTGATGATAGTAATTGCATAGACAAATCTGCTATAACTGATAGATCGGAGACCAAATGTGTCTGTAATAGACCAGCTCTGAGAGGCCTAGTACAATATCCACTGTTACCAATATAAAACAAAAAGAAGACTATATGATTGAAATCTATTGAATCAAAGAATTGGCTAAGGAAACAAACCACAAATTAAAGGTTTGGATAATACAACTATTCCACATAAAAACTAATTTAGATGAAGCATTAATAATGAGACCTCCAAATCTACAGTATAAAGACTGTGTATTCTTTTTTTGCCAGAAACAGTCAATGGCTTATCAAATCTGGTAAATGGAGAAAAAGTTACAATAAAAGGCATCTTTGTTTTGCAACCACAACTGGTACCAGTTATGGAGAATGTTGATTTAATGCAAGATACAGAAAGGGAAATGTTAAAGGAGTAGGAATGAAGAAGGTTATAACATATGGATAAGGAGAAAGCTGCCAAAAACTCCTGGCTGGATAAGGTTTCAGAAGTAATCAATAACTTTAACAACAATCTGGTTACAGAGTGGGGAAACAAAACATTAGTTTTATTTGAACGGGAATATGTTCCAGGATATTCAACTGGGAAATTAAAAGGTGATAATACATCATTTGTATCATGTGCACTAAACGAGAACATCAATAGGAGTGCAATACAATACTTTAAGATCCACCCAAGAATTTCTAATTTTCCACAAATGGATATTTCTTTTAGATCAAGTAAGTTGGCAAAATTGAACTTTCAATCTGCTTCAAAACTGGATCAACATATGGTTTATTTAACAAACATAGAATCATTGTTTACAAAATGTATAGAGCCAGCAAATCAGACTACACAGCTTGAAATTACAAATACTTTTCAAGCTCTAGAATCACAGGATGAGGACTGACATATAATGGATCCTTATTTATCCACAACACGTCAAGTTTAAATATCTTGATCTTCTGGAATGTTGAAAGCTAAGTATTGAAAATGGCAGATTCAGAATTTAAACAATTTCTTACAAAGTTTGATCTAATATGTTAACAAGAAACATGGCGACAGGAGGAAACAGCTCCATTGCTTCCAAGGTATACAGTGTATGTTATACAAGCAATAAAAAAGAAATGATACGGCAGACCCAAAATGGGTTTGGCCGTATTTGTAAATACAGCTTTGAATTTTAATGTGGCTTAAATAGATAAAGGTTCTTACAACTTTCAGGTGCTTTGACTAACTAAAAACAACATAGACCTGATACTGATAATCTTACATTCTGCCAGGGAATAAAACAAAGCGGAAGATACAAGTTTTATGGGTTAAATTTAAATGAACACTAGACTGAGTGATACATAATTTTGAAAAAAAAAAAAAGACTAATTGTAATGCTGGGAGACTTTAGTGCCCATTGCAGAATATCATTAAACTCTCATTCTACAATTCATGAACCGTTAGAAGATATAAATGTAATTAATAACATGTTAAATTATGTACATAATTCAAGTGACAAAAAATAATTGTAATGGCCAAAAATTTAAAGATACTATGCATGGCTTGGATTTTTACCTATTTAATGTAAGCTCAAAAAAATTATTCAGCCAGAGAATTCACCTACAGTATGTCGACCCATCTAGCTCTTCCATTACAGATCTCATTTAGGGAAACCTGGAAGCTATAAAAAGTATTAATGCTTTATATATAGCTTCATGCCCAGAGTGTTCACATTTATCAGTTGCATCACTCTAGGAATTTGAAAGTGCAATAGCCTGGACCAATAATAATAATAATGTTATACAAAATATGGATATAATAAACAGTAAAATAATTGGGTGGTGAACATCATTTATTTACCAATTTACAAAAATTCTTAGTTCAGACTATATGGGAAAATTAAAACAAAATATAACAGAATAGGAAAGTAATTCCATAGTGCAACGTTGTGAAAATTTCTTCCATTATATAAAACCTTTTTTCAGACAGAATAAACTACACGGATATACAGTGACTACACGGTTTAATAACAAATGTAAATCAGCTAAAAAGGAATTACATGGACTAATAATGAATCATAAAAATATAGTATTAAATGCAATAACAGAATAATTAATCAAGTTAGGAAACATCAATGGAAATATTAACAACAGAAAAAAGGAAATGTCAAATTAATATGTGGAATAAGTTGAGATATGCAGTAATACAAAAAGATATTAAAACCTACTGGAGCTTGATGAGTCAAGGATATAATTCATATACTAACATTATAGAAGCAACAATAACATGTTCTATATGGGAACAGCATTTTTTCAATTTATATTATTTTCTGGAAGAGGATCATTTAAATACAGTTTCTTTTGTACAAGATGATTTGATAAAAACTTTTCCAAAAACTTTAAATATTAATAAACAAGAAACTGAACAAGCTTAGCACAAACAAAATAACCTTGGCACCCACTCACGCACTCATGAAGCCAATGGACATTATAAAAATGTTTAGTCCTTTATTTTAAAATATTTCAGCAGTAGCAATTCCTCTACCACACCACACAGCAAAGAGTCTCCACATTTCTCATAGGTGCACTGCCCTTTATCAAGCGATACACCATTACAACATACACCAACTTAAACAATGAATACACAATTAAAAACAGGCGTAGACAACCTTAATTAATTATGGACACTCAATTTACTATTTAATTTGTTAAAATGCAACATCTCAACTTGTCATTTTGAATTGGCTTCTTAAAACATTTTTTAAATATCATTCAACTCTTTATTCTGTTGTTTCATTTAATACATTTATTTTGTGTGTCTATTGTCAAACCTAACACAAATGTTGGGGCAGTTCTATGTTATCATTTAATATAGGATAACTGGTAGCTCATAATCTATGAATCCAGTAATTTTCCCTGCAGACTAATGTGTTACTACTATCACCTCCTTGAGGACCCAATTTTGCTTTTTCTATATTTGTAAAGTGCCATTCATGCTTTTTTTTATTTTGTGCAAAATGAATGTGGTGGGTCATGATGTATTCCAGATTGTGATCATAAATAGCACTCATGTGCTCACCAACTCTTTCTTTTAATTTTCATTTAGTGCATCCCACATAATAAATGCCACATTTGCATGTGGCTAAATAAATCACATAAGCTGATGGAGGAGGAACATCTGGATATTGCGGCAGTCACAGAAACATGGTACACACAAAACCATGACTGTGACGTAAACATACCAGGATACACTATCTACAGGAGGGACAGGGAGGGTAAAAGAGGAGGAGGAGGAGGAGTAACTTTTTACATAAGGGAAGGAATAAAAGCAACAGAACAAAAGGGTAAACAGGGAGGAGAAGAAGCACTGTGGGTAAATTTGGAGACAGGCAATGGCACCACAATCCACACAAGGGTTGTATACAGACCCCCTTCTCAGGGGGAGGAAATGGACAAGGAAATGATAGAAAGTATACTTAGAATGGCAGAAAAAGTCAAGATATTGCTGATGGGTTATCTGAATATGCCAGATGTTAACTGGACTGTAGTTGCAGCAGCCACTTCGAAGAGTGGGGTTATTCTAGATGCCCTACAGGGGGCATGCCTTAGACAACTAGTATTGGAGCCCACTCAAGAGGGAGCAATCTTAGACCTGGTTCTCTCAAATGGAGATGGAGAGAGGATCACAGATGTAGAAGTGGGTAGCCATCTGGGAACTAGCAACCATTGAACAGTATGGTTCACAATAAACACAACAATAGAGTCAAGCCATACAAAGGCAAAAGTACTGGACTTTAGGAGGGCTGACTTTGCCAAAATGGGTGAGTGCCTAGGAATGCACTACAAGTGGGCAGGAAGGAGGGTGGAAGAACAATGGGGAATAATAAAACTGCCATCACAGAGGTAATGAGCCTTTATGTGAAGCAAATAAATAAAACAAAATGATGTAAGAAACCACTATGGTTCTCAAAGGAAGTGGCAGTGAAGGTTCAAGAGAAAATAAAGCATTCAGGAAGTACAAGGAATCTTGAAGGAGCAGGACAGAGAACTGTATCAGTTAAAGCAAAGGAGGCTGGGAAGGCAGTCAGAACAGCAAAGGCCCAAACCGAGGAAAAGATAGCCAACCCAGTTAAGAAGGGGATAAAACCTTTATAGGTGCATCAGGAGTGAAGGAAGACCAAGGGAGGGAGCAGTGAGGCTTAACAAAGGGGAGGGAGGTGGGCAGAGGAGACTGTGAAAGGCAGAGATACTAAACAAATATTTTTGCATAGTATTTACAAATGAAGAGGGGGAGGTACCTAAAACAAACAGTAGAAACACTCTGGATACAGAAGGTGATACCAGCCCATTTACAGAAGACAGGGTTATGAAAGAACTCTTAAAACTGAAGGTGGACAAAACAATGGGACCTGATGGGATTCATCCCAGAATTCTAAAGGAACTAAGGGTAGAACTAGTGACACCACTGACTACCCTCTCTTTAACAAATCATGGGAGGATGGGGTGGTACCTAAGGACTGGAGGAGGGCAGATGTGATTCCCCTTCACAAAAGTGGGAGCAAGGCAGAAGCAGGAAACTACAGACCTGTAGTTTAACCTCAGTGATAGGGAAAATGATGGAATCACTTCTGAAGGAAAGAATTGTCGAGTATCTAGAGGCCAGAGGGGCACAGGCCCAAGGCAGCATGGATTCACAGCAGGAAGGTCATGCCAGACGAATCTGATAGATTTCTTTGACTGGGTAACCAAAGTGGTAGATCAGGGAGGGGGCTGTGGACATGGCCTACCTAGACTTTAGCAAGCATTTGACACAGTCCCACACAAAAGATTTATATATAAGTTAGTCAGCCTTGGAGTGGGTCCCAAGATGACAGCCTGGGTAAGGAATTGGCTGGAGAATAGGACACAGAGGGTAATAGTAAATGGAGTCCACTCTGAAGAAATGGGGGTTACTAGTGGGTACACAGGGGTTCGGTATTAGGATCGGTCCTCTTCAATGTCTTTATAAGCGACATTGCAGAAGGACTGGAAGGAAAAGTATGTCTCTTTGCAGATGACACAAAGATCTGCAACAGAGTTGATGCACAGGGTGGGGTGGAAAGGATGAGGAGGGACTTGGCAAGGTTAGAGGAATGGTCAAATGTATGGCAGCTTAGATTCAATGCTAAGAAGTGCAAGGTAATGCACCTGGGAAACAAAAACCCAGGGGAAGAGTACACAATGGGGGGCGAGATACTAACAACAACAAAAATGGAAAGGGACCTGGGAGTAGTCATATGAGATGACCTAAAGGTGGGCAAGCAATGTGAGAGGGCAGCAAGGAGGGCTGGGAGGATACTGGGATGCATGGAGAGGCATCACCAATAGAAAACAAAGTTATTATCCTCTGTACAGACAGCTGGTGAGACCTTATCTGAGTACTGCGTGCAGTTCTGGAGACCCACTCTGGAAAGACATAGACAGGATGGAAGTTGTCCAGAGGAGGGCAACTAAAATGGTGCAGGGTCTGCACTGGAAGACATATGAAGAGAGACTAAAGGAGCTTAATAGGTATAGCCTCGAGGAAAGGAGGGAGAGGGGGGACATGATAGAAACTTTCAAGTACCTCAAGGGAATCAACTAAGTCCAAGAGGATAGCATCTTTCAAAAAAAGAGGTGTGTAAGAACAAGGGGGCACAATTTGAAGATGGGTGGGCGGCTCAGAGGTAATTTAAGGAAGTATTTTTTCACAGAGAGGGTTGTGGATGCATGGAACGGCCTTCCGGAGGAGGTTGTGGAGTCAACAACAGTGGTGGAATTCAAGCATGCATGGGACAGTCATAAGGCCATTCTAGGGGTTGGAGGTAGGAAGAAGTAGGCTGCTGGTTAACTAGGACCTGCAGCTTATCCAGTAGGTAGGGAAATGGGCAGACTGGGTGGGCCAAGCGGTCCTTATCTGCCGTCAAATTCTATGTTTCTATGTTTCTATCACAATTTATAAATGAATTAATGTGCAACATCCTTCCATCAACTGGATTAAAAAAAATGTTTAGTGGTTTTCACTTGTGTGCAGTACTTATGCTGCATACATTTAAAGCAGCCTGGCTATAAAGTTGATAGCCAATTCGATTGCTCAACAGCATTTCAATATAAGACTGCAGGGCTTACTGAAACAGTTGATTGTACAAAATAATATTAACACTGCTTTCCTGCAGACCAACACTGTCAGTTTCCTTTCATGCTGCAGTAGAGGAACATTCCTGCAGCACAGTTCTATCAACATCCATTTGTTCATGAGGTGGACACAAGGGTAACAATGTGGAGCCAGAAGCCCCTCACAGGACTATAACATGGGGTCCTGTTTTATCCTGCTAACTGTTAGTCAAAGTACCCCCCAAGTTTTTTGCCAACTTATACACCATACAGGGAGGATTTGAAACATGCCCCACCAATTTGCCTTCTGTTAGCAAAATGAGTCAGTGTTTTTGTATAATCTATTCTTTCCACCCAGAATACACACTGTAACTGTCCTGTATGTGGTGACACAATTTAATCTACTTTGTTCCTGTGTTACACTCATTTTTTCTGTCAGTAATGTGTCCATTTGAAGCTCCCTAAATTGGTTTCTCATTTGTTTAACATAATTTGAATTATAGCCTCTTGCTACAAATCGACTTTCTAAATCCTCAGCCCACTTGTCATAGTTTTCTAACTCACTACAATTGTGTCTAGTCCTAATAAACTGACTTTTTGGAATTGATTTAACTGTATATCTTGGATGACATGCACTAACAGGCAATATTGTGTTTTTATCTGCTGCCTTGCGATACAGTGTAGTAGCTTGCCCAAAATTGTCATCTTTGAAAATAGTCATATCCAAAAATACAACCTACATCAAATCACTGTGTACAGAAGATTTTAAATTGGGGTTGGCACTCTCAAGATACTGGACAAATTAATGTAATTCAGTTCCTGTACTTTGTCAGATTAAAAAACAATCATCAATAAATAGCTTCTAAATTCCAATCGATTCAAAAAATAGATTTTTTTCTTGGTCATACAAATAAATCTCCTTCCAATGCCAATGTACAGATTGGTGAAATTGGGGACATACGATGCCTCCATCACTATACCACTAATCTGTAAAAACAATTTCCTGATATATAAAGGCATTTTTTTTCCAAAATGAATGTAGCTAAATGAAGCAAAAAAAGAAGAGTGGGGGAGGGATTCTGTACTGGCCGTTTATCCAGATAGTATTTCAGGGCTTGTAGCCCCCCCTCCCCATGTGGAATATTAGTATACAGTGCCTCAAAGTTGAGGGTTACCAAGCGGTCCATCTTCTCAACGTGTAGGTCATTAATGATGTTAACAGCATGTTTTTTTATCTCAAATATGAGGTTGTAAATAAAGAACAAAGTCTTTGATGTGGTGATCAACAAACTGACTAAGTTGCTCAGTAACTGAACCAATACCAGCCACTACTGGGCAGCCTGGGGGTCTGTTCAAATTTTTGTGGATCTTCAGTAAAAAAATAAATAAAGGGACTTATGGGGCATTTCACTGTTAAGAATTCCAAAGTGTCCTTATCAATAATCCCATTAAGGAATGCAATCTGTAGAAATCCATTAATCTCACTTTTAAAAGTCATGGTCGTCTCAGTGTGCAAAAATGTATACACTTTTTCATTTGACAATCGGTGCTCCACCTCTGCCATATAATCTTTGGTGTTGACAAAAACCACACTGCCCCCTTATTGGCTTGTTTTTATAGTTATAGCCATATTGTTCTCTAAAGAGTGTAAAGCCTCACTTTCCACCCTATTCATATTGATATGTATATTTTTTTCCTTTTCATCTGCCAGTTTTTGAAAATCAGCTTCATGAGCACTGTAAAACACTTGTACAGTTGAGATTTGTGGGATATACATTTAGACCTAGTCTTGAAATGTTTTGTATGTAAGGGCTGAGACAAATCTGAGGTGGAGTCACCAATTACCATGTCATTTCTACCATTCAATACAGCACTATCTAAATCACATACATCATTACTTTTTGTGAAAAAGCACTTCAGGGTTAGATTATACACAAACTTGCTCAAATCAATGAACAAATCAAAAGAATTAAGCACATTTGTCAACACAAATTTCAGTCCTTTATTAAGGACTAAAAGTTTTGCATTTGTAAGTAAGTATTTCGACAAATTAATAACATTGTATTCATTTGAAATACCATTTATTAACATCCCCTCCTTCCTCGTCTCTGAGTGTAAAATTGTCCTCTTTTGTTTCTCTGATTCCAGCCTCAACCCTGAACTTGATAAATTTGTCAGTACCCTTGGTTGCTTGCTTCCTCTGCCCCTTCTAGTTCATTTTGTTGTTATCGGATTACTATCCTGTGGCTGTGTCTCAAAGGTTGTAAATCCTGTGTTTGAATTGCAGCTTGTTGTGGATCTATCCCTTCTTCCATGCTGTCCTCAAGAAAAACCAAGGAAGCTGCATCTGATTCACTTCCTGCAGTTGATTGTTCCAAATTAACATTACTTTTCTTTAAAATCGATTTAGATTGGTTCTTCAAATTGAAGACACAATTATTTTCATAGTCCTTCTCATCTCGTTTGAGCTGTTTTCTTTTTGCACTTTCAGTTTCTTGTCAAGTTTCTCAACTGCCTTATGTAAATCTTGCTTAAATGTCTCATAATCTGATGACTCTGAGAACCAATCAAATTCTGTTGAGTGATATTTAAAAAAATGTATTAAGAAGCCAACTCAAAATGACAAGTGGAGATGTTGCATTTTAACAAATTAGATAGTAAATTGAAAGTCCATAATGTTGTCTTCACCTGTTTTTAATTATGTATTCACTATTTAAGCTGGTGTATGTAGTAATGGTGTATCTCCTGATAAAGCGCAGTGTGCCTGTTTGAAACAGTAAGACTCTTTGCTGTGTGGTGTGGCAGAGGCATTGTGACTGCTGAAATATTTTAAAGTAAAGGATTAAACATTTTTACAATGTCCATTGCCTTCATGAGTGCATGAGTGGGTGCCGATTTTACTTTGTTTATGCTAAGCTTTCCTTTACCCATGAGCACCACAAATTGTGAACAGCTCTGGTTATTTGCTGCAAACTGAACAAGTTCTAGACAAGATTAAGTTGAATAAAGTTCCAGGTCCAGATGACATCCTGGCTGATATTTTCAAAACATTTAAAGATTGGTCTATTCCTATACTATGTGTATTGTTTAATCATTACATCTAGTCAAATTCTTTTTCTAACAGTTGGAAAAGCAGTATTGTCTGCTCCGTACTCAAAAAGGGAAATCTAAATGATCCTACTATTTATCGCCCCATTAGTTTATTGGATACATCACAAACAATTTTCACCAGGATACTTTTCTCAAAAATACAAGAATGGATAGAGGAAAGAAATATATTGTCGGAATTTCAGAATGACTTCAGAAATAATCGCTCAGTTACTCAGCACTTTTATGTATTGCAATATTTAATATAGAAATATACAAAATTAAAAAAAAGCAAAACTATATTGCTGTTTCATACATTTAATTGCAGCATTTGATTCTATAACCTGAAAATTGCTTTGGTCCATACTAGTAGTCTATGGGATGGACTCTGAGACACTGGATTTTCTAATAAGATTTCACAATGAAACCTGGTTATGAGTAAAATATGATCAAAAAGGTAATTTAACTGAAAGAATAAATATTAATGTAGGCATCCACCAAGGATGTTTTAATTTATACATAAACAAAATATTACAACAATTAGGTAATCCTGACTTTCATTTGTGTTCACTTCTTTCAATAAAAGTATCATGTCTTGTGTACACAGATGATATTGTATTAATATACACCTCATTATTAGGTTTACAGCATAACTGAACATATTTTTCAAAATGATGTAAACAATATGGTTTAACAATTAATAGAAACAAAACTAACTTAGTGATTTTTGGAAACAAAAGTAAAAAAACAATCCAGTTTTGTTTATAGATGATAACAAGATATCCTCAGCCATATATTATGACTATCTGGGATTATAATCATCACATAATTCTCTTTAGTCCTTACATATAAAAGTTATGAAACAAAAATTTAAAACAGCTTTTAATGCTTTCAGAAGATTTAATGTCAAGATAGGATAAAGCTCAAATAAGTGCCTACTAAATGTGGTTAATTCAAAAGTAAAGGCTAGAATAATGACTGACAATTCATTTATTGAAATTAGTACAGAGGAGTTTTCATCAGCACTAAAAATTATTAAATAAAATTTGGCACCAGGACCTGATAGTATTAACCCTGCCTTCATAAAGTAAACAGTTGGTTCTATTATACTCCAATTAAAACCTATTTTCAGTAAATCCTTTTTCCATGTAGTTATCTCTGAGGATTGGAAGCATGCTTCAGTCACTTCAATTCTTAAAAAAAGGTTCCAAAATTAAAGCAAATAATTATCGTCAGATAAGTCTGACATTAATTATTTTAAAAAGTATGGAGAGAATTATTAAAAATAGAATAGAGAAATCAGTAACAGTAAGTGGCCTAACAGATACTAAACAACACAGTTTCACTGTTGGTAGACCATGTACAACAACCTGATTGGCTTCTATGATAGGGTGAGTAGGTATATAGATCAGAGAAGACCAGTTGACATCCTGTTTATGGATTTCAAGAAAACATTTGAGTTTCACATGACATACTTATTAAAAAATTACTACTGATGAAACTCAATACAAGAATAATTACATGGATTCAAATGTGGCTAAACAATAGAACTCAGGCTGTTAAAACCCAGAACATACATTCCGACATTATAGGCGTTACTAGTGGGGTCTCACAGGGATCAGTGCTTGGGCCAATTCTCTTTGGCATATTCATCTCAGATTTACATAACAGGATACATTGTAATCTCTACAAATTTGCAGATGATACCAAAATTTGCAGACCAGTTGATTCAGAAGAAAACATTAACACCTTCAGAAATGACATTTGCCAACTAGAAAAATGGGCAACAGAAACTATGATGGAATTTAATGAAGATAAGTGCGTTATAATGAATCTTGGTGTAAAAAACATACAAATCCATTATAGTCTTAATGGAAATGTATTAAAAACAGTGACAACAGAGAGGGGTTTGGGAATTATGATAAATAACTATTTAACACTAGGGGGTCACTGTCGGCAAACAGCACAAGTAGCAAATAGACTATTAATATTGATCAAGTGGAGCTTTACCACTAGACATAAAGCCTGTAAAAAAAACATTTATAATATATACATTAGGCCACACCTTGATTATGCAAGTTCCTTCTGGGCACCATACATTACAAAGGATATACATTTGATTGACAGTGTGCAGAGAAAAGTCACCAAAATTATATCCAGATTATGTCATCTCTCCTATCGGTAAAGACTTAAGAGATTTGAACCTCTATGATTTGGGGACAAGAAGAAACAGGGGTGACTTACTAATGTTAAACAATAGAAACATAGAAACATAGACTTTGATGGCAGATAAGGACCGCTTGGCCCATCTAGTCTGCCCATTTCCCTACCTACAGGATAGGCCGTAGATCCTAGTTAACCAACAGCCTATTTCTTCCTACACCCCACAAGAATTGCCTTATGTCTGTCCCATGCATTCTTGAATTCTCCCACAGTTTTAGACCTCACAACCTCCTTAGGAAGGCTGTTCCATGCATCCACTACCCTCTCTGTGAAATAATACTTCCTCACATTGCCCCTGAACTGCCCTCCTTCTATCTTTAAATTGTGTCCCCTTGTTCTTGCAAGTCTCTTTTCCTGAAAGATGCTACCCTCTTGGACTTTGTTGATTCCACTGAGGTACTTAAAAGTTTCTATCATGTCCCCCCTCTCCCTTCTTTCCTCAAGGGTATACATATTAAGCTCCTTTAGTCTCTCCTCATATGGCTTCTCTTGCAGACCCTGCACCATTTTAGTTGCCCTCCTCTGGACTACCTCTATCCTGTCTATGTCCTTGCGGAGATGGGGTCTCCAGAACTGGACACAGTACTCCAGATGGGGTCTCACCAACTGTCTGTACAGAGGGATAACAACTTCCTGTTTTCTGCTGCTGATGCCTCTCCCTATACATCCCAGTATACCCCAGCCCTCCCTACTGCCTTCTCACATTGCTTGCTAACCTTAAGGTCATCTGATATGATTACCCCTGGGTCCCTTTCCTTTTTTGTTGTTGTTACTACCTCCCCACCCATTGTGTATTCTTCCCTGGGTTTCTTGTTTCCCAGGTGCATTATTTTGCACTTCTTTGCATTGAATCCTAGCTGCCATACTTCTGACCATTCCTCCAACCTTGCCAAGTCCCTTTTCATCCTTTCCATGCCTCCTTGTGTATCAACCCTGTTGCAGATCTTTGTGTCATCTGCAAAAAGGCATACTTTTCCTTCCAGTCCCTCTGCAATGTCACTGATGAAGACATTAAAAAGGACTGGATCCAATACTGAACCCTGCGGTACCCCACTAGTAACCTCTCTTTCTTCAGAGTGGACTCCATTTACAATTACCTTCTGTGTCCTGTTGTCCAGCCAATGTTTTACCCAGTCTACCACCCTGGGACCCACTCCCAGGCTGGTTAATTGGACTATTAATATTTTGTGTGGGACTGTGTCAAATGCCTTGCTAAAGTCTAGGTAGGCCATGTCCACAGCCCTCCCTGGCTCAACTACTTTGGTCACCCAGTCAAATAAATCTATTAGATCTGTCTGACATGACCTTCCTGCTGTGAATCCATGCTGCCTTGGGTCCTGTGCCCACTGGCCTCTAGGTACTCAACTATTCTTTCCTTCAGAAGTGACTCCATCCTTTTCTTACCACAGAGGTCAGACTGACAGGTCTGTAGTTTCCTGCCTCTGTCTTGGTCCCACTTTGTGAAGTGGAATCACATCCGCCTTCCTCCAGTCCTCAGGTACCACACCATCCTCCATGATTTATTAAAAGAGTAGCCAGCGGTTTCACTAGTTCCTCCCTTAATTCTTTTAGAATTCTGGGGTGAATTCCATCAGGACCCATTGCTTTGTCACCTTCAGTTTTAGGAGTTCTTGCAGAACCCTTTCTTCTATGAAAGGACTGGGATTGACCCCCCCTATCAAGAGTGCTTCTGTTAATTGGATTAGGCACTTCCCCTTCCTCTTTTGTGAATACTGAGCAGAAATATTCATTCAGTATCCCTGCTTTTTCACTGTCCCCCTCTGCCCACCCACCATTCATTCTATTCAGCCTCACTATCCTTCCCTTTGTCTTTCTACACTCGCTGATATACCTATAAAAGGTTTTATCCCCCTTCTTAACTGAGTTGGCTATCTTTTCCTCAGTTTGGGCCTTTGCTATTCTGACTTCCCTCCCTGCTTCCTTCTGCCTTAACTGGTACTGCTCTCTGTCCTGCTCCTTTTGTGTTTCCTTATACTTCGGAATGCTATCTTTTCTTCCCCACCTTCACAGCCACCTCTTTTGAGAACCATAGTGGCTTTTTATTTCATTTTGATTTGTTTATTTGCTTCACACAAAGGCTTGTTGCCTCTGTGATGGCAGTTTTGATGATTCCCCATTGTTGCTCCACACTCCTTCTAGCCTGTTCAGTAGTGCTTTTCTGAGGCACTCTCCCATCTTGCCAAAGTCAGCTCTCCTAAAGTCCAGTACCCTCACTTTGTATGCTTTGACTCTGTAGCTGAGCTTAACATGAACCACACTGTTTGATGGTCACTTGTCCCCGATGGCAACCCACTTCTAGATCTGAGATCCTCTCACTGCCCCTGCTTGAGTAAGAGGTCTAAGATTGCTCCCTCATGAGTGGGTTCTGAAACTAGCTGTCTAATGCCTGCCACCAGCAGGGCATCAAGAATGGCCCTGCTCTTGGATGTGGCTGCAGCAAATGTGCTCCAGTTAACATCTGGCATATTCAGGTCTCCCATCAATAGTATCTCCCTTTCTCTGCCATTCTAAGAATGCCTTCTATCATATCCTTGTCCATTCCCTCTCCCTGACATGGGGTCTGTACACAACCCTGTGCAGGATTGTGGTCCCCTTTCCAGTTCTCAAGGTGACCCACAGTGCCTCCTCTCCTCCCTGTTTACTCTTTTGTTCAGTGCTTTTATCCCTTCCTTTACATGAATAGCTACTCCTCCCCTCTCTTCTCCCCTGCCTGTCTCTCCTGTAGGTTATGTACCCTGGTATGTAACATCCAGTCATGGTTCTCTGTGCACCATGTTTCTGTGACTGCTACCATATCCAGGCATCCCTCTTCCATCAAGGCCACCAGCTCCAGGGCTTGTTTCCCAGACTACAGGCATTGGTACTCATTACCCTCCATTTTCTGATGGCCTTACTCCCTTTGCCCCATCCCTGTCCTTCTTGCCTTTGTCACTTTCTCCATTTACCCCTGCCCTTCTCCCTATCGAGCACCTCTATGTTGGTGTTTGCTGCACTTACTACCATGATTATTTGGGGGTTAGGATTTCCTGCTCCTTTCCAGTGCCTCCCCTTGGCTGGTTTAAAAGCTTGCCAATGAAGCATTCGAAAAACCTATCACCTAGGATCCTGGCTCCCCTCCGGACAGATGCAGCCCATCATGCCAGTATAGGCTTGCATCACTCCAGGTGGATCCCAGTCCCCAATGAAGCCAAATCCCTGAGCTTCACATCAGTTTTCAACCACTGATTGAATCCCATGGTCGTGGAACACCCTAGCCTCTCCTATGCCATAGATGGGCAGCACCTCCGAGAAGGTTACCGTGCATGCTACTTGACTAAGGCCCTTCCCCAATTCCACAAACTCTTCCTGCACTTCTCTAATCCCTTTCTTAGCCAGGTCATTTGTTTCTAGGTGGACAATGACATCCAGCTCCCTCCCCTGTGCAGCTGCTCTGGCAATCCTGAGGATTCGCTCCCTGTCCCTCCAAGCCATGGTGCCAGGCAGGCATTTTACCTCCATCTCCCCTTCCTCCCCCAGTTCTACCTTCCTAACAATGGAGTCCCCCACCAGGAGTTGTTTCCTTCCCCTGCAGGGTCCCTTGCCACCCTCCTGTGGGTCTCCTTTGTGGAGGTTCCCAGCATCCTCCTTGGTCTCCACTGCGGGTGCCTCCATAGAGGAACCACAATTTGCCAGAATGGCATAGGAATTGTGGAGAGGTACAACTGGAGGGATGTGCCTCTGTTCCACCACCCTCACCCTCCCTGAGCCCACTGTGGTCCAACCGCTCCTCTTTCTTGGCAACCTCTGAGGCAGCGGCACTGGCACTGGTGGTCCCTGGATGGAAGAGGAGGTCCCACAAATCCTGGTCAACTCAGCCTGGAGATGAGCAACCTCCTCCCTCAGCTCAGAGAGGTGCCTGCAGATGGGACAACACTGCATCCTCCAGAACGTCTCCCAGAAGACTGCTGCTCCACAGCCACTGCACTGCACCACTCCGATCATGTCTTATTTCTGGCCCCTTAACTGTTTTCAATCCTTACTCTTTCCTCTGTTTTTTTCTCTCTCTCTCTTACTTTCTGCCTGTGTGCCCTTTAAGCTCCTGATTGTCCTGTTCTGAGACAAGAATATCCTATATTTCTCAGTGGACCACTTACTTGCTCAGAGGCAGACCTTCCAGCAACTAGAGGGGCGGAGGCTACTCCTCCCTTCTAGGATGGTGGGTCTTTGGTGGTTCTGTGATCACTCACTTCCTGCTCCCAAACAGGAAGTTCCTGTTGTCAGTCAAATCCTGTGCCTATAAAAATAGAACTAGCTTTGGGTGGGGGGGGTGGAGGGGAGGGAAGGAGGGCAATATAGTCCCAGCAGAGAAGTTCAGTCACACAGCAGTCCTTTCTCCTGGTGTCTTCTGCCAATATTCTACATGAACCTGTCCTTGTGTCAGATTGCAACATTCAGTATGCTGACAAACCAATTTTGAGATGTCACAAACAATTGTTAGTACCCAAGGCAAACACAAATAAAAGGAAATATTTATTTACTATACGAGCTATCAAATTGTGGAATAAACTCCCACAATTCATAGTGGATTCAGTTAACCCTAGGTCCTTCAAAAATAGTTTGGATAAACACCTTTTGGGTTTAACTTAAATTAGCCCACATTGAGTGGAGGGGTAGTCTCAATGGGCTTTGAGACTTCTTCTACCTTATTTTATCAAGTATTACTGAGCATAATATATGCAGAAGAATTTGGACCCCTACAGACATTAAATAATTAGCATTACCTGGACATGAGTAACATGGGACAACATGGCACACATAGTGGAAAGCACACTAAAGGTAGAGCCAGATGGCTACTTGTGAAGAGTGGTGCATCTGGATAGTATCCATGTGTCTACCAACATAAACGCAAGTAGCTCCTGGAGTAGGCAGATCCCAGGGACCATGTGGCAGCATGTGTTACCTGGCCTTGTTACCAGTAGTGGAGGAGTGTACCAAAAAGTGCTTGTTGAGGGGGTTAGAATTGCAGTGAACACCTTAGTTCAGGGCACTAAGAAAACAATTGCCTCAATAAATATACTCTAAAAAGCCAACCTAGCATTCCATAATCCTGAATGATACACAGAGTTTGATGAACAGTCCATGGTTTAGTAACTGAAATGCATGGGCTACTCATGATAATGAAAACAGCACATGAAGAGTCATGTGGGCGGTGCATGGAGTGAAAGCTCTTTAGCAGAGCTCTGTTCAGACCTTTAATTTAATATAAAAATCTCCTACCTTCTGCACTTCTTTTTCATGTTTTCAGTACTAATAATCTTCAAAGAGATCCCAATAATCATGGCTGATGAAATAATGGATCAGCAATCGCCCAATGTTCAACTTCAGCTTGAGGAGTCAGATGGGGATCAGGTGCAGCATATTGAGCTGGAGGAGCTAAATGGCCCAGAAGGAGCACTTCACTGCCTGCTCCATCACTTGAAAATGTTCCACAAATTACTCAGGAACAGTTGTTCATGGCACTACAAACAATTAACTCTGCATTGTTCTCTCTGACTGATGATTTTAAGGATCTAAAACCGGCAGTTAAGAAGCTAACTAAACAGGCCACAGACATGGAAAGTCGGGTCTCCTCTGTTGAGGATCATATGGAGAAGATAGAGCCAGAGCTTGTGACTGTTAAAATGAATATTTCAAAAATGGAAGAGAAACTGGATGATTTGGAGGGTTGGGTACAAATAAACAATTTAATAATCATAGGGTTGCCTGAGAGGGAGGAAGGGATGAGCTTTATTGAATTTGTTCAAAAACTTTGCATGGAAATCATGTGTCCCTCTCCCAATGACCCTCATTATATTATAGAAAGGGCTCATTGGTCCCCCCAACCCAAGTCTGCTGCCGGGCATCCACTCCAACTGCTAATCTTTAAAATGTTGAATTATCTGGACAGAGACTTTATTTTGAAAGCCACTGAAAAATTCTACAAATACAATGGGAAGGGAAGAAAATACAGTTGGTCCCTGATTATATTTTGAAGATCAGGAAAGAAAGAAAGAACTGCCTATTGTCCAATTCAAAATAAGCTGGGTGGATAGCATTTGGCATGGACTTTTATACCCAGCCTGACTGGAATTAATTACCATGAAAGGTGTATTTCATTTTGAGTCTGCTGCACAAGCAAAGGTAGAGCTTTCTAAACTATTATAACCTCTTTGGAAAATCTGTCTGAACTGAGGTTGAAGCAGTGCCTGGCCTTATGAAATGCCTAGTATACTTGATTGGATGAACACATGGTGACTGGAAAATATCTTATGAAAAAACATTTTATTTCAGATGTTTTCACGGTTGGAAGTGATTTGCACTTAATTAGACTTGATCTGCTGTTCATTTACGCACAAGGGAAAGCATAGACCTTAGTTCACCATGCGGGATATAAAGTGCTTTATATGTATCATTGAATGATTGATGTCACTGAATGCTTAATATAACATATTTAATTTTGTCCTTGCTCGTTCCCACCCTTGGAAGAGCAATGGAAGAAATGAAGGCCCTGAGGGTGAGAAGAGTACCAGAGAAGGAGAGGAGGGGAGGATGGAGGAAAAGTGATGGCTGAGCACCCGTGACAGGGCATGTAGGGAATTTGTATAAGTGTATCCCCACCCACTGAACCACAGGCAGGGCCCTCCAATTCACTGTGAGGGGAAATAAAGTGCTTTGTATGAGTCACTGAATGCTTGATGCCGCTGAATGCTTATGTAACATATTTGGTTTTGGCCTTGCTCGTTTCCACCCTTGGAAGAGCTGTGGAAGAAATGAAGGCCCAAAAAGAAGGTTTGCTACCACCTTCTCCAACTCATGGAGAGTGTACCTGGTGGCACTCAGGAGAGGGAAAAAACACCTTTAGCAGAGGAAACCTCTGAGTAACCATGGCCATCAGGCTGTCCTTCCTCTGTGCATGCTAAGAGGAGATGGAACAAAAAGTTGAATGTAACTCGTGCTCAGGATTAGGGATGTAGGTTTTGAAACAAGATGAAGTCCATCTTTCCAGTCATTTTATGATGTAGGCTGGTATGTGCTTCCTGGATGCGGATGTTGCAGCTCCTATGCGGAAGGAGTGTCCTGAAAAAGATGATGGGTTGTATCTGAGGCACTGAAGGAGAAGTCTGACTGAGTCCATGAATTCCTTAGTGGTTAGTGAAGTATGGTTTGCAGTAGGTAGCAATGGAGCCGACGGTGAGGATTTTCTGAGAAGTTAGAGTAAATGATCAAATATGGCGATAAGGCACCAAGCATTGAAAGTAGGAAAGTAAGTGATATCAACTCCTTTCTTGAATCTGACCATTTTGGAGGAAGGTAGGTGAAGAATGTAATGGTCATTGTGCTTGCATAGGTGTTTCACTATGAGAAATGTAGAAGCAGATGGAGATGAAATTGTGAATTCCCCTGGGCGGAGGAATCCATAAAAGGCCAGACATATGGCAACAGATGAAATGGTGGTAGAGAAGACATCTAGTGGGTTAGTTCTTGGTAGGTTAAATGATTGTCTGAAAATGGAGGGAGTGTCCAGGTTCAGGCCATATATGGAACCAAAACTAACCTCAGTACTACCTAGTTGCCCATATATAAATATATATTTACTTCGAGAGGATTCCTGCAGTAGGCGATACCATATAGGACTGTGCTCCCTGGCATCAGGACCACACGGAAAACTCTAACTAGCAGTGTCTCTCAGGGGACCGCCCACCCAACGTCACGTGACAATATCAGCATTAGCCTGTATAGTGGGCGGTCCCCACACCAGCCCTCCAGTTCTTTCCCGCCATCGACCTGTGTGTGTTGTACCTCCTGGTGAACCTAGCCAGTGTCGAATGCCATTTCTTTATTTATCTTTTATTTTGGAAAGTTTGTTTTTTCTTCTTTATGTCTTCTCCAATGTCAGCTTCACAGAAGAAGTGCAACTTCTGTGGCTTGCAAATTCTGCACAAGGATGGTTATACTCTTTGCCTGCTCTGTCTAGGCCCTGAACACAACACTGCGGGCTGCGCAGCCTGCAAGGATTTTAACCATCCCCTTTGATCTTTTTGTTTTAGCCCCTTTGATCTTTCAGATTTTCATATCTGACTTAGCTAACAATATAAACTGTAAAATAATGAAATATGCAGATAATTGCAAACTTGCCAACATTTGTACAAATCCTGATGAACATAAACTTATTCAGGATGACCTAGGCAAACTAAAAGCTTGGTCCTTAAATGGAATCTGCTTTTTGGCACATCCAAATGTAGTGTGAGGCACTATGACTGTGCTGCAGTGTAGGACCACTGCAGAGGATGTGTACATGAATGTTTGGAATACATGGGCAACTCACAGCCACAGGGCAATAAGCCAGCACATGATGAGGGATACCCTTGGACCCAGAGGGCAGAGCCATAACCAAGGCACACATGGGCCTGACATGGGAGCACATGATGCAGGAACATCACTTGTGGAGCAGCACAGCAGGGTTGGGTCACTGCAACCACCATATGCAGAGCCCCAGGCATCTTTTAGGTGCATCATATAAGGATGGCATGTAGTAGAGTCTCACCACACACACCATGTCCCCATGCTGGACATCGGCGTGTGCAGTGTGCCAGGTGGGCTGGTCACCTCAAGGAATGCGTATGGGGCCGCAATGGGGATGTGGGGCACTAGGACAGGGACACCACCTACAGGTCTGATAACAGTATGCACACACAGAATCACAGGGACATGGGACATGGCTGACACCACCTAGTGCAAAGTTGCTGCAGATGATGGCAAATGAGGCATAGGCTAAAGTAATATTCACATGACTGGCTGCTGCCCCAGGTGTGGGGCACGTGGTCCATCCTCCTCTGTCTGGTGATGCTTCTGTCCCTCACCCTAGCCCTATGATGGGTTGCATCTCTGGCCCCTCACTCTGCAACAGAAATTGAACAGAAACTGTCAGTAGCATGCATCAGGCACTATGGTCCCAATACCCACCCTAGGACTATGCTGATCAGAACCCTGGCCAAGAGACATCTGTAAACTATAAATGCCTGTACCATGCAGAGCTGCAGCATTGTCACACACATGCCCACACACACCAAAACCTGATCAAGGCAGACAACAGGCATTGCTGTTGCTAGGGGTGTGGCAACTCTGATGCAATGGGCACCCTGTTGGCATACCAAGCAACCCAGGCATGTACACAGGCAGCAATGTCAGCACCACTCTGGCCACCAAACATGCTGAATGAAGACCCCACACACTGGTTGACAGCCTCATCACTCTGTGGCCAGAGTCAACATCCTCCACAAAGCATACATCCTGATCATGCCTGGCAGGTGTTGAACACCTGCAAGAGTGCAAAAGCAAGACCCTGCCTGGTGCACAGGTGTCGGTCATGTGTACCTGATAGGTGCAGCTGGTGGACATGAACAGCTGTGTGACCCATGGGTAGCCCATATCAGGCAGAAGGACACTCACAGGCTGCCGTGTGCAGACATATGAGGTACCAGACAACTACTGTGTCATACATGGGAGAACAAGTGTTGCTTGGTATGTGCAGGGGGGTGTACATGTGAATGTACACAACAGTGACGGGCATACACAGGCACATGCTGGGGTGGGGGACTGTGTGTGAGAACACGTCCACCTGGTATATGTCAGACCCCGCCCTCCAGAGGTCTACAGAGGGGAACCCACCCACAAACAACAATGCAGAATAGCATCAATGGCAACAGGCATATGGTGTCACATTGTTTACCAAGTGCATCATATTGCACATGTAAGTGCCCAGCATATCAGCAAGCTGGTGGTACAAACAATGTCACCGATATGCATGCTATTCTTGGCTGTAGACGAGTGGCACCAGGCAAGCGATTATCCTAGTCATTTTTCTCTTGTTTCTTCAGACCCACTTAAGCTCCTCAATGACCCCCTAACTACTGTCCCTCCTTTGTTTTGTGTCCCCGCCCTGATTTAAGCTTTGCTCCTCCTGCCTCCAGCCTCATTAATTTCTGCCCTTGTCCTTTCCTGCAGGTCAGCCCCTGACAGGACGCTCCTCAAACTTCAAGCTCACAACCATGGCTGGGAAGCCTGACAGCCACGTCTCCATTCCTGCCCTCACACCTAGCTGTGCTGAATCCAAGTACACTCCATAGACTAACTGGGACAGCTAGATGCACCCGATTGGAAGAAGCTCTCTAGTCCTGGCCTGCCATTGGTCACCTGGGCCCTGGGCTTGCTTCTGATTGGCTGAGGGTTTTTTTCAAGTTCTTCTCTGTTGTCTGCCCACCCAGGGTTCTGCTCTATATTTTCAAAACCTTAACTTGAATTTTTCTCCCACCAACCCACCCCAACACTCTTTAATCCCCTTGCTCCAGTTCTAGACTCCGGCGATTGGCTATCGCCATAGAAACATAGAATTTGAAGGCAGATAAGAACTCTTTGGCCCACCCAGTCTGCCCATATCCCTACCTGATGGATAAGCTGCAGACTGTAGTTAATCAGCAGCTTACTTCCTCCTACCCCCCCACTAGAATTGCCTTATGTCTGCCATTTCGGTGCAGAGCTGCTATGATGACTGCAAGGCACTTGGTGAAGACTCTGGGAGCAGAGGAAAGACCGTAAGGAAGGACCTTGAACTGATAGGCCCGACCCTCGAACTTGAACCTCAGGAATCGCTGATGACTGTGGCAGATGGGAATATGAAGATAAGCATCCTGCATGTCCAATGATGCTAGTCAATCCATGACCGAAAGGAAGGGAAGGAGATTCAGAAGCAACACCATGTGGAATCTGCGATAAGAGACCCATTGGTTGAGGTTGCTGAGATCCAAGATAGGCCAAAGGTGCCCCAACTTTTTGGGAACCAGAAAGACGCGGGAGTAAAACCCAGAATTGACTTCCACCTCTGGGACATGTTCCATGGCTTCCTTGTCTAGGAGAGACTGGATCTCCTATCTCATGGGAGCCCTGTGGTCTCTCAGGTAGTAGGACGGAGGTGGTGTCTGCCATGAGGCAGCCATCTGCTACCAACGTTTAAGGGGAATTCCACCTTCACTGCTTGGCTATAGGACCCTATAAGAATTTTGGCATATCTGCTCTGAATACCCTGCTCCACTACAATGAGACCATTATTGTTATCCATATGCTGCCTCTTGGGTCTGCTCCTCTACAGCTTTAATCCCGGCACCTATTTGTCTCAAATAGCTGCACCTACTTGGCTGATAGAACCTTGCACTCCTCATGCAACACTAATCTTGCCTCCTGTAGACTCTAATTATACAACATTATTCCTCTTATATGGTAGCTTGACCCTCACATATGCTAGGGCTCATGCTCCTCTATATATGTCCTACCAACCTGCATTAAAACATTTCTCCCTCTCGGTTAGGGTGTTCTTACATGCTTTTCTCAATTATCGCCCAGACTACAGACCTGTACCCTCCTTACACAATAAAATAAATGCACATTCTTGGCTCCTTAGGCTGTTGTTAAATGCTCTCAAGAAGATCCTGCTGCTTCTCTTACTTTACTCAACCAATGTTGAGTTGACCCTCGAGTCACCTTCCCCTATATCAGCACCATCAGAGCCAGCCCAGCTCAAGGGTATAGGCCTACTCCATTTAAATGTCAGAAGGAAATTTTACTCTATACAATGCTGGATCTGCCATGCTAAGCCTGACATACTGGTGGTTACAGAAACCTGGCTTAGACCATCTACCTCAGACTTTGACATCAATATCCCATCCTACAATGTCTTTAGATTGGACAGGCACTCTAGAGGGGGTGGGGTCGCTACATACTTCCATGACAACCTCACTGCCACATTAATCGATGCTACTACTTCGCTTAAGGAGTTTGAGAGCCTGACACTAAAGATCTTACTTACTTCCTCCATGTTCTTTACTATCATGGGCTGCTACAGACCTCCTTTGGCAAGGTTTAAGTTTTTGGAGCACCTATGTAATACCCTGGATAAATTGTCTGTGGAGATATTTATTTTGGTGGACTTTAATCTTGAATAGTACTCCACATGCTCCAAGCCATTAAAAGGCCTCTGTGATTCCTTTGGCCTTACCCAACTTATTAGAGAAACCACCCTTCCCAATATAAAAACCCAGAAGATAGTACACTACTAGAACTAATTTTAGAAAACAAACTTCATCTTATCTCTCATTTGTGAACTTTTTTCCACAGCATAACTAATAACTGTACAATAGCCTACATGAGGGCCATTCCCAAAGGTGCATCCACCTCTAGATACATTTTCAAAAGAAGACTCCATAAGCTTGATCAGCTCACTTTTCTTGCTGACCTTCAAAATGCTTGTTGGCAGAATTTATACCTAGCCTGCACTGTAAGTGAAGCCCCTGTGCGGTTTCAGGACATTGTCCTCAGAACCATGAATCGACATGCAACCCTTTCCATAATCTGCACTAGGAAAAAGTTGTGCCCCTGGTTTTCTCCCAGCCTTAAAGCCATGCTGCTCCATAGGGATGCCTTTCTGGAAAAAGGTGCAGAAAACCAAAATTCTGTCTGACTAGGCAGCCTTTAGATCGGCAAGGAACCTGTACACTAAGCTAACCAGGGCTGAAAAATCTAGATACTACCAAACTAAACTATCCTCCACCACCACCAACTACCCCACAAAAGTTTGAAAGGTTTTAAAGGATATCAAAGGGCATGACCCACCTAGCTTCCTTCCAGGTAAGATTTCCATGGGTAGCTCACATATAACTGATAAGCACTCCATTCTAGGTCTACTCAATAACCATTTTGCCACCACCGATCTTGCGCTGATTCCTCCTCTGCCCATAAACTTCAAGGGTAACTTTGTGCCCAGGACACCTCCAGCATTGACTGTGCTTCCACTGCCCATGATGCACTCCTCTCCTTCGGTCCTATCTCTATAAAAGAAGTGTAAGACCTCCTCCTTGACCTTGACACCAAGAAAAGTGTGGGTGCCAACCTTACTGATCCATACTTTCTAAAATTAGGGTACCACTTCTTGTCTGCCTCTGTCTCCCACATTTGCAATCTATCCCTTACACAGGGCATTATACCATCAGTTTGGAAAACCACTCATGTCATTCTGCTGTTCAAGCCAGGTGACCTGAACAATCCTAACAACTACAGGCAAGTATCACTTCTCCCTATTCTATCAAAAATGCTCGAAAAATTTGTAAACTGTCAGCTCAAAAATTATTTGGAGTCTCACAATCTGCTCAGCCCTACCCAATCAGGTTTCAGACAGTGCCACAGTACAGTGTCAGCCCTTGCTAAGGTGTCTAATAATTGGCTTAAAGCCAAACATCATGTTTGCTCCTTATTCCTTGATCTGAGCAAGGACTTTGACACAGTGGACCGCAACCTACTTTTGCGTACTCTTGATAATTTTGGCCTTGACTCCTCTTCTATGAGTGGGTTTACCAGTTATTTAATAGGGCACTACCAGCAGGTCAATGCTGATGGGGAACTCTCACCTCAGAAACCTCTCCTCAGAGGTGTACCTCAGGGGTCTATTTTAGGATCTCTTTTGTTTGCACTTTATATCAACAATATCAACTCAGGTATCTCATCATCAAATATACACCTCTTTGCTGATGACACCATCCTTTATATAGCTATACCCACCCCGGATTTTGCATGCAAGGTCATGCAACTGGAATTTAATATTCTGCAGATGAATCTTCTCCATCCAAAGCTCTTGCTTAATGCCCAAAAAAAAACAAGGCCATGCTTTCTTCACCCACAACCCCAGCTTCCAACCCTTGCCCTGCAACGTAGATTTCCACTCTTTTGGGGGAGCCACTGGAATTTATGGCCAAGTTCAAATACCTGGGGGTCTGGGTTGACTGTAAGCTCTCCTTCCATGACCATATTGAAGTACTATCAAAGAAATGAAAACAAAGACTTGGTCTATTCTTCTGTATCAGGCATCTATTAACAGAGGAAGCCAAAAAGAGGCTGGTCCAGTCCACCTTCTTGCCCCTACTAGACTACATTGACTTCCTATATGGTCAGGGCCCCAGCACTACTGTAGGTGAGCTTGACACACTTTACCATCAAGCCTTATGATTTATTACTGGATTCCCTTACTCCACCCATAATTGCACTTTGTACTTCAATCTTGGATGGTCATCTCTTAAACTCAGATGGCAAAGAAATACCATCGCCATGACATACAGAGAAATAATAAACAGGCTACCTCAGTACATCTCTAACTGCTTGTCTACCAGTACAGTTGGTAGCTATCCACTTGGGAGCTGCTCCTACATCTTCCTTTTCATCCCGAGAGTGAGAACATGTTTCGGTAGGGCATCCATTAGTCATACCCTCCCCATTCTTTAGAATTACATTCAAAAAACCTTAAAAATCTTGACACCTATCAAACTAGCCACCCTTAAAACTCTAATAGCGCACGCCCTAAATGAATCCTGTAAATGCTTTACCTGACAACTCTCTATATCCTCTGCTCCCCTGACCTCCTTCTTTCCTAGAACTGGTCTGCCTTCTGCTTTTTCCAGTGTTAACCTCCCATTTATACACATTATATGTATGGAATGTGTGATCTATGTGCTGTATATATACTTGTATACATAATAGATAACCCACTCTGAGGTGTGCAGTCGCACTATGATATACACACACCTTGGCGTGCATTGTTACTCATGAGACCACAGGCTGAGTGCATCAATCACTCAAGGAGTGCGTATATCAGAGCGTGACCACACACCCTAGAGTGGGTTATCTATCTTATAAAATGTTACAATTGTTTTGGAGGTGGGTAAAAGTTCAGGTGTGTGGTCATGCTCTGATATATGCACAATCATGTGTTGCTTTTCATCCAATAAAAGCAAAGCATTTTCCCTATCCATTTTATAATTGTATATATAGGCATTGTGTGTATATTTTGTCTTAATCTCATATATTGTGTATTAGTTAGCCACTCATTTTTATACATTGTTTGCTCAGATTGAGTGAATCTTGTACAAATATTTGGTATTTTGTATGTATATTATGTATTGGTGTTCTCTGTACCTCCACCATTCATTTTGGCTTCATTACCTGCTCTGTACAATTCTTAATATACTGCCAGTTACTCCTTTTGTCCTTAACTGTTCACCCAGGTCCATCATGCAAATGAGAGTGTTTCTCAATGATATTTCACCTGGTAAAATAAAATTGATTGATTGATTGATTGATTGGCAGTACAGAGTGATATGGATGTGGAACTGTTGCTGTGAGAGCAAGTCGTGTATGTCATGATGGGCAACCATTGGTCAGCACGTCAGACTGGGAGTCAGACCAGCAGAGAGGTATGTCCCATGCACACATGATGAAATATTGAGTGGGCTGGCAGTGTAACAGCAGTGGTACACTGCCAGTGGAGGTGCATTCATGGGCAACACTGGGCACATAGGTAGACAACGTGGCAGGGCACTGTGATGTACATGACATTGGACCATGGTAGGTCAGAACTGCCTGAGGAGTGTCTGTTGACCACCTGAATGGCTGCACATAGGATAAGACAGTCCATTGGGGAGCAACACTGCCACAACCGGTGGTAGTTGGTGAGTCATGGTGTTGCAGGCTGTAATGGCCACAGACAAGTCTCAGGGTGCTGGACTCAGTGGCCATATGTGTGTCAATTGGAATGGGGTGTGTGGTGGGGCTGTAGAGCCTGGGTGTTGTGAGTACCCAACTATGAAGAGAGATCCTGTCCAGTCATGGTCACTACATGCCACCGTACAACTGGTGGCGGGCATGCAGACCATGAATGCCCCCATGCCTGACCTGTCTCGGGCAACA